>CM074720.1:56580582-59125582 GCA_037306005.1 Rhinophrynus dorsalis | reverse complement strand
AACTCCTCCATGTACCTTTTGAACTTATGACCCTATGCAAACTGTAGAAATTGTGGGGAAAACCAAGGAACAATATGAGGGAAATACACAATTCCAAGTTTCACACTGATTTAAATTTGGCTTTTAACCCCTGGAATGCTAGAGAGGACTCCAATGCATTGCAATAGAATTCAATAGGATAAAAAGAGGGTTTTACTTTTACTTGTCAAATCCTTTTCTCTTAGTCCATACAGGTTACTGGTAACTCTGGGTAGGCGATCCACCCCTTTAATTGTAGGCAGGAACAATTCTAGAATTGTATGCAGGGGGTGGAGCCTTCCTTCCATCCTTGGCTGCAGCTAGCCAACCAGCTCCAGAAAGACTTGAGACACTATTGACTAGATAGTGAAGAGAAAGAAGACTCCAGTGAGCATGACCCCAAAGGACCCCCACGTTCTGCCACAGGAGAGCCAAGCATGGTCTCTTGACAGGGTGGGAGACCTGTAACCTGTATGGACTAATAGAAAAGGATTTAATAATAATAATAATAACTAGTATTTATATTGCGCTTTTCTCCCAGTGGGACTCAAAGCGCTTTTAGCGCACGTTCTCGGAACTAACTAAATCGGCAGCTGAAATAATAGATGATTTAACAGGTAAGACTAAAACCCTCTTTTCTCTGTCGTCCAATACTGGTTACTGTCCAACATTTGAGTTTCCCAGAGGTGGGAAGTAAGGCAAGGACAAGGCGCAAGGCCCCCAAAGTCACCAGAGCAGATATGAACCATCAGATCAGAGATAGCCCAACAAATAATGAAGTGTCAACGGACACTGAACAGGGGTAACAACACCCCAGGAACTGTTACACAGCACGCTGAACTAGAGCCAACGGGACTCAAAAGTGAAGGAAGCACTGAGAACCGAAGAAAATCCTAGACAGACAAGACTGCCTCCAGGATTTTCCTCCCAAAGTTGGAGTCAGCCGATGCCAGTACATCAGCACAGTAATGCTTTGAAAAGGTGTGCACAGACGACCAGGTGGCAGCCTTGAACAACTGATCAGCAGAGGCCTGATTCTTGTAAGCCCAACAGGCCCAAATAGATCGAGTAAAATGAGCCGTGACCCTGAAAGGGACAGGCTTCTTCCTTAGCTCATAGGCCTTACGAATAGTGGACTTGATCCAAGAAGCAATAGTCTCCTTGAATGCAGGTCTTCCTGTCCTAGGATCCTCAGGAATGACGAACAACGCATCTGATTGCCTGATAGACTCAGTGTGATGTACATAAAACTTGAGACAACACACCACATCCAACAAGTGGAGATCCTTCTCCTTGTCAGAGGTGGGGTCAGGGCAGAAAGAGGGCACCACAATCTCCTGATTGATGTGGAACTCCGAAAGCACCTTCGCGTGAAACTTCTGAGAGGTGCAAAGCACCGCCTTGTCCTTGTGAAACACCAAATACGGTGGTTTACATGACAGAGCATGTAACTCCACAACACAACGGACAGACACAATCGCCAGGAGAAAAGCCTTTTCCATGTCAACAAGTGTAGAGGAATAATAGCCAAAAACTCAAATGGAGGACACTGAAGAACACACAAAGCCAAGTTAAGATCCCACGGAGGAGCAGGAATCTTGAAGGTAGGACGTTTATGAGCAACACCCTGGAAGAAAACCTTGACATCAGGAAGGATGGCAAAGTGCCTCTGAAAGAAAACAGAGAGAACAGAAGTCTGAACTTTAAGGGAACTCAAACTGAGGTCCTTAACCACAATATCCTGCAAAAATGCCAGGACCGTAGGCATATCAAATTCCTGAGACAGGTCCTTGTCAGCACACCAAGATAGTAAGGTCGACCAGACACGATGGTAGACCTTAGAAGAAACAGGTTTGCGGGCACTGAGCATAGTAGCCACCACACCAGAAGAAAACCCTTTCTTCCTCAATATTGAGGATTCAATTTCCAAGCCGTCAAGGCTAGACGATGAACATCCTACTTCCACAGGTAACCCTGTAGAAGAAGATCCGGACGGCAAGGGAGCTGGAATGGCTCCGCCACTGACAGATCCAGAAGCTCCGGAAACCAAGCTTGGCAAGCCAGTACTGAGCAATCAGAATGACTGGACAAAGCTCCAGTCATAATTTCCGTAACAACCTGTGCAACATTGGGAGGGGAGGAAAGATGTAGGCTAGAGGGAATAACTATCACGGTGCCCGTGATTGCTGCAGTTCCTTGTCTGTCACCAGTAGGGGGCTGCTATTGGCTGTCTGCAGATGGCCCGCCTTTCATTGCCTATTTAAACCTGGATTGGGCACCCTTTGGTTGCCCTTTCGTGTTGTTTCTGACCTTCTTGCTATCACTATGCCAGTGATAGCTGGGCCTCTGTTCCAGTGTTCCTGAGTTCCTGATCTCATGTGTTCCTGAGTTCCTGATCTCTACTGTTCCAGTGTTTCCTGCATACTGAAGTACTTCCAGTCCTGGTTCCGGCCTAGTCTCTGGTGTTGCAGTTCCTGCTGAACTTCTTCTCTGCTGTTTCCTGACCTGACTGATCTTTGATGGTTCCTGTCATCGCATCGCCTGTCTCCTGTATCCTGGCGACCTCCTGCCTGGTCGCGTCGGCGACATTGCTTGTTACTCCAGTGTGCGGTCACTGGTTTGCTCCACAGCCTATCGGCTATACAATTCTGTGTTGGTCCCAGTGTGCGGACGCTGGTTTGCTCCTAAGCCTTGCGGCTAGGCAAACTCGCTTGTTACACCAGTGTGCGGTCACTGGTTCGCTCCAAAGCCTATCGGCTATACAATCCTGTGTTGGTCCCAGCGTGCGGACGCTGGTTTGCTCCAAAGCCTTGCGGCTAGACAAACTCGCTTGTTACACCAGTGTGTGGTCACTGGTTTGCTCCAAAGCCTATCGGCTATACAATCCTGTGTTAGTCCCAGCGTGCGGACGTTGGTTTTCTCCAAAGCCTTGCGGCTAGACAAACTCGCTTATTACACCAGTGTGCGGTCACTGGTTTGCTCCAAAGCCTATCGGCTGTACTATCCTGTGTTGGTCCCAGCGTGCGGACGCTGGTTTGCTCCAAAGCCTTGCGGCTATACAAACTCACTTGTTACACCAGTGTGCGGTCACTGGTTTGCTCCAAAGCCTATCAGCTATACAATTCTGTGTTGGTCCCAGCGTGCGGACGCTGGTTTGCTCCAAAGCCTTGCGGCTATACAAACTCGCTTGTTACACCAGTGTGCGGTCACTGGTTTGCTCCAAAGCCTATCAGCTATACAATTCTGTGTTGGTCCCAGCGAGCGGACGCTGGTTTGCTCCAAAGCCTTGCGGCTATACAAACTCGCTTGTTACACCAGTGTGCGGTCACTGGTTTGCTCCAAAGCCTATCAGCTATACAATTCTGTGTTGGTCCCAGCGTGCGGACGCTGGTTTGCTCCTAAGCCTTACGGCTATACTAACTCGCTTGTTACACCAGTGTGCGGTCACTGGTTTGCTCCTAAGCCTATCGGCTATACAATTCAGTGTTGGTCCCAGCGTGCGGACGCTGGTTTGCTCCAAAGCCTTGCGGCTTTACGATTTCCCTGTTAGTCTCAGTGTGTGTACACTGGGTTGCTTACGATCCTGTCAATTTGCCATTACCATCTGACTGCTGCTACTATCTCTGGGCTGCCCTGCCCGGTATTGGTAAGGCCGGTAGAACCTTTTGCCACATTCCATCTGAGGTTGCCTTACCCGGTATTGGCAGGGCCGGTAGAGCCTACATTATGAATCTATTGATGCTGCCTTGCCCGGTAATTTGGTAAGGCCGGTAGAACCGTTATGCGATTCCATCTGCAGGTTGCCTTACCCGGTATTGGCAAGGCCGGTAGAGCCTAACATTCTATTACTTCAGACTGTCCTGTCCGGTATATTGACAGGACCGGTAGAGTCTGCCTTCTGTCTTGTTATATTCTGAATATATCTGTATTTATGTGATTGCCATCCTACGTTATCAATTTATTATTTCAATAAAATTGATTTTTACCTAAAACTTGTGTCTGAGAGTCATAATAAACCGTGACAATAACCAAGGAATGGACATTGCATCCATCGCCAGAGCTAGAGGGTCCCTCCATCTAAAGCAGAACCTCTGAACCTTCCTGTTGTGTCCTGTCACCATCAGGTCGATGTAAGGAAGACCCCATTTATGAACAATGAGGGTGAACACCTCTAGGTGCAGCCCCCACTCTCCGCTGTCCACTGTTTGTCGAGTGAGGAAGTCTGCCATGACGTTGTCTACTCCAGGAATGTGCACTGCGGATATGGCACAAACGTGTTCTTCTGCCCAGGACAAAATAGCCTTGACCTCTAACCAAGCGGCGAGACTTCTTGTTCCGCCCTGCTTGTTGACGTAAGCCACGGCCGTGGCATTGTCGGACTCTACCCGGACTTTACAGTCTTCCAGCTGAGATGTCCAATGATGAAGGGCATGAAACATCTCCAGAAGCTCCATTATGTTGATGGGAAGGAGAGATTCTTACAGAGACCACCGACCTTGTGCACTCAGGTGACCCAGGACCGCTCCCCATCCGGAGAGGCTGGCATCTGTCTTCACTGTGGTCCAGAATGAAACTAGGAAGGACTTGCCCTTCAGCAGATTGGACAGGTCGAGCCACCAGGACAAACTCAGTTACACATGAAGAGGAAGTGACATCAACGTCTTCAGAAGGACCAGCTGACCCCTGCACACCTGGATCACAAACCGCTGGAGTTACCTGGTGTGCGCCATGGCAAACGGTACCGCCTGTATGGTGGAAATGAACTTCCCCACAAGAGATGACAGCTTCTTGGTTGGAACAAGATCTTGAGCCAGTATCGCAGAATCCCTGTGGGCGATCTGGTGAGCCACCTCATTCATGAGAAACACCATGTTCTTTTGGGTGTCGAAGAGGAGGCCCAGGAAGACCAGACGCTGGAATGGGACAAGATCTGATTTGTCCAAGTTGATGATCCACCCGTGATGGGTGAGAGCGTGAATGCATTGCTAAACCTGCTGATGAAGAAGTTCCACAGAAGGGGCTTTCAGAAGCAGGTTGTCCATGTATGGAGTAACTCTGATGCCGTCTTGGTGGAGGATGGACACTAAGGCTCCAGGACACGATTGAAGACTTGAGGAGCTATCGTCAGACCAAATGGAAGGGCTGAAAACTGAAAATATCCCCGGTCGCAGGAAAATCTGAGGTATTGCCGGCTCTCTGGATGAATGGCAATGTGTAAGTACGAGTCCTGAAGATCCAGAGATGCAAGGAATTCCCCCAGGGATATGGCAGCAATCACCGTTCGTAGTGACTCCTGGTGATAACGAGTCCAGATCACAAAGGAATTGAGATCCTTTAAATCCAAAATGGGACGCCACCACTGTCCTTCTTGGAGATCACAAAGAGGCTTGAGATAAAATCCATACCTCTGTCCTGAACTGGGACAGGCTCTAGAACATACTTCCAGAAGAGCCTGAAAAGCACTGTCGAACAGACGTCTTTTCTCTATGCCCTGAGGAGTATGAGAAGGAAGGAAGTGAAAGGGAGGAAGAGAGATGAAAGGGATCCTGTACCCTTCCGTCACCACCTGTAAAACCCATGGGTCTGTCACTGAATCCTCCCAAATGCTGTGACAGTGACGCAGACGACCACCCACAGCAGAGTGTGGACCCGGGTTCGGTGAGTCATGCCAAAGTAGGCTTGGAAGCCTTGGGCTTGGAGAAGACCTTGGGCTTCCATTGCTGTTTGGGCTTGGAGGAGGTACGTGGAGCTGAGGGAACCATCTGGTTCGCCGGACATGTCTCATTCTGAAAGGAACAAAAATACCAGTTATGCTTAAGAGGTGTTTTATTCCTAGAAACTAAGGGTAGAAGTGTACTCTTACACCCTGTAGCCTCACTGATCAGATCCTTAAGATCTGGGCCAAACAAAGAAGTGCCCTGAAAAGGCAAGGCGAGCAATGCTTTCTTAGAAGCAGTATCAGCAGACCAGATCTTGAGCCAAAGAGCCCGTCTGGCAACCACAGACATGTTGGAAACCCTAGCCACCAAACGGATGGCATCAAATAAGGCAGCAGAAACACAGTGCTGTGCCTCAGAAATGTTGTCAAGGAGGCGCAACTTATTAGAAGTAGGAGCACCATGACGGACAGCAAGAGTGAGCTGTTCAGTCCAGACCGCAATGGCCTGGTTCACCCATGCTGCTGCGAATGCTGGACGCATGGCAGAACCAGCAGTGGCAAAGATGGACTTGAAGGAGACCACAAGTTTCTTGTCAGTCCAGTCCTTTAGAACAGACGCATCAGACACTGGCAATGCAGTAGACTTAGATAGCCTGGAGATAGGATGAACCCACTGAGCAAGCACAGCCTCAGAAAAGGGATAAAGCTTGGCATGTTTCTTGGAGACAGAAGGTTTCCTGTCCGGAGACTTCCACTCTTCGGACACAAGGCGTCAGGAGTGGGGTTAGGTAGAAAGCAGTAAGGGGCTTTTTTAGGCTCCTGAAAGACATCAGAAGGATCAGAAGGAACCTCCTGCACTAAGGGAATGTTTAGGGTATTTAAAACAGCCCTGATGAGGCCCTCAGCCGAGGGCTGAGAATCAGCCTCAAAAGGGTCCCCAAAAAACTGAGAGGAGCCCACCGCAGAACATTCCTCAACGTCTGAATCCACCAGCAGTTCCTCCTCAGAGAAATCCGACATGTCAGGTACACCCTGAGACTCTGGCAGGGACGACTTGATGAAGGAGGGGGTCTGCCAAGAATGAAAGGCCCCCTGTAACTGGGATGGAAAAAGTTGCAAAGTGGACCTAAGGTCCCTAATAGCAGCCTTGAACTCTTGCACCCAAACTGGCTCTAATGCATGGCTGGAGGTCCCTGGGATACTCTCAGGGACATCAGAACATGCTGGGCATAAAGGACCTGAGAATTCTCTAGGTAACCCTGAATGACAGGAAGAGCAATACGCAATAGGGGATACAGAGACCCCAGCATCCTTAGTCTTAGGTCTGGCCCCAAGCTCCAAAGGTATAGACATTCTCACAGTGTCAATAACCTTACTGTATAAGAAATCACCCAATTACAGTATGTAGGATTAAAGTTTAACCCCATAAATCGCTAAAATAGACATATTTGGCAGGCGAAGGGTTAATCAGCAGAGGAGAGGAGGAGAGTCCAAGCCCTGTGTAGGATACCTGTTCTGGAAAGAGCACAAAATGGCTGCCGAGGTGGGAGCCAATCAGAAACGAGCGCTTGAAGCAAGTGCTCATGGGAAATGTAGTTTTCCCAGAAAAGTACCCAAACAGTGCCCAAAGCCCCCTGAGTCCCCCAACACACTAGAAACAAGAACCAGATGATAGTGCAAGGGCAGAGAAGTAAAATGAGCCATCTCTGAAGTCGCTAGGTTAAACAGTTGCAGAGATACGTCCCAAACTGTACAGTCCCATAGGAGTGAATGGAGCAACGAAGCCTATGCAGTAAAGCGCGCGGAACTCATATTTTACAAAATTGAAAGTGTAAAACTAAAAGACATGAAACATCACTAGAACATGTTAGAATACCCAAAAAACACTGAACCAGTAGGAAAAATGTTAGAAACCCCCTCCCCAAATAAAACCAGAAGCTAAAGGGTTAAATACCACATAAACCTGCTCCAAACACCCAACAGACATATAGATAGACCCAATGAGTGCAGGAGTGTGCAATAGGGGCTCCAAATGAAACACCCCTGTGCGGAGGGGCACTGTGGGACAAGTGGACCTGCAGCACTCAAAGGGTTGCTCACCTTTCCTGCAGATCTTCTGTCTTCAGATGACCATGTTTAAAGAAGAAGCCTCAGTGGGCAACTCCTGAGGAAAGAACTCGTAGCCCAGATTTCCCCCCCAGGGCTTAAGGTCCACAAAAATCACCTGGTCACTGAGCTAGCCACATCTAAGGTCTTTGTCAGTTATGGTAATCGCCTAATGGTGGTATTCAATTTCTAATAGAAAAATAAAAAAACTTCTAAAGCTATAGCAGAACTGTTCTCTTCCCTGTGTTATCTTCACCAAGGAACAAATCTTTCTGGAGCTGGTTGGCTAGCTGCAGCCAAGGAGGGAAGGTAGGCTCCACCCCCTGCATACAATTCTAGAATTGTTCCTGCCTAATATTAGAGGGGCAGATCACCTACCCAGAGTTACCAGTAACCTGTATTGAACAACAGAGAAAGTCCCATTTAAATGAATGGCCCCTATGGTGCATAGAATGCTCTAATAAGATGTTATACATAAGAGACTGTGGGGATTGTGTGTAAAGAAAATGAAGAAATTCTGGAGCAAAATAACTGCATCATAATGGACAAATAATAATTCCCCAAATTCACACTGATCTGAGTAGTTTCCAGTGCATTGTTTTTTATACATAAGGCCCTATTTACATAAGGAAAAAACACTTTAACAGTGAGGTACCTGGACTCTGGTTCCAGGGGGCTTTCTGTCAGGGATTGTAATAAAAGTAGTGATACTGATATGATGTAACACTATCAATGCAGGGAAAAAAGACTGGGGGAGCTAGGGATCTATTCACCTTCAGTTTATTATATACAGGGGATACCCCTTGAGATCAGAGGAAAGTAGGTTTCGACTTCATCAGAGTAAGGGTTTTTTTACAGTAAGGGTCTGTTAAATTATGGAATTCCTTGCCCAAGGATGTGGTAATGGCAGATACAATGGATACATTTAAGAGAAGACCAGATACAGTTCTTTCAAAAGGGAACATACAGGGTTATACTGTGTATTAGTGGGCAGAACAGGAGATTCTGATAAAGACTAATTTATCTGGCAACAGGAAAGCTATGTAATTCTCGTTACTGTGGGTTATGAGGCAAAGGTTGAAGTTGATGGACTTGTGTCTTTTTTCAACCTAATTTACTGTGTTACCATGGTACAGCACACAGAGCTCTCAGTAGGTAATAAATGAAAAATCACATTGATTTTAATTCAACAATGTGCTGGAGATCTCTCTAGCATACAATGTATCTGATAGCTCGACAATGAGTGTGGGGAAAAATCTTTGGATCTTTCCCAAACGTACACCTGCTGTCACTGTGTTGGGAAAGAGGTGAACAGTTAACCCCTTAAGGGCCAGAGGGGTGTGCAACTCATTGCAAAGCGTTGCACGTGCCTCTGGTCTTTTAGGTGTTAAAGAGACAAATCAATTGAAAGTTAAATATGTTCTATGATGTAGGCCAGTAGGTCTCAAACTATTTGCAGTGATGGAACCTTTTGGTTTCACATGAAATCTCGGTTGAATTCTACCAAACAAACCATTTAACCTCTTGGATTCCAACCCATTGCTTTATTATGCGTTGGAGATCTATCATCCAAGGGGTTAAGCTGGTATCCATATCATGTATAGGAATGCTAGCGTGTACTAAAACTAGCAACAAGAAAGAGAGCTCAACTACTTCTAAGTGTAGTATTGCAAGTAAATGGGATTATCCCATCCGTGGTTGGGTACTCAATAGAACTAGAGGCTATCTCCTGTCTCCAAAGGGTACGCACAAGCACTGGTTCTGCCCCAGGTTGGCAAGGTGTCTATGTGTGTGCACTCTCTTTCTTGTTGGTTGTTTGTTTGTATTTTAGATTTGAATTGTGAGGAACAGTACTACCCTCATCTAAGATGCACCATCTAGGAGATTCCGGATATAGACATGTTGGAAAAGTTTGGACAATCTGTATTACACCCGGTAGAGTGCGCCAGAGGAAGGTGTGTTTGTTGGTGTATTAAAACTAGCATCAAGGCTAAATGACTATGTTACAGTTACAGGTAAGTGTTTCCATATTCTTACATCCATCCACTGGCAGTCACAGAACCACCCATTACATTGAGGCTGATGTATTACGCTGAAATGGAGCAAATCAAATAAATCACAGGGACAAATGAGAACATTCCAAATTTCCAATTGATTTAGTTGGGGACTTTAATCCACTGAATGATAGAGGGGTTTCCAAAGTTTTGCAAAGCCCCTGTTTAAAACAGTTTAACCCTTTGAGTGCAAGAGAGGTATCTGCATTGGAGATTCCAGTTTTTGCGGCTGATTACAGGTTCTCCGGGGACAAAGGCTGATTCTCCTGAAGTGGGGAGTTTCATAAGAAACTCTGCACACTTCTGCTCCTTCCCACCCTGTTTCCCCCATTTCTCCCCCCTTCTACTCCTTCCTTGCCCAGTTCCGCCCACTTCCTGCCCACTTTTGTTACACATGTTAAAGTCCGCCCCTTTTTGACAAAAATTGTGTCATTTATGTCCCCCAGCAGCACCACAGGAGTTCCAGAAGACAAAGTTCCCAAGTATGTGAATTAGTGCCACTTTTCATAGTACATCAGTCTCACTGTCTGCAAATCCAGTCTTACTCCCCTTTTTACCATTACAAAAACGTGTTCCATGGTACCCCTAGTGCTTCCTCAGGGAACCTAGGGGTTCCATGGAATACAGTGATTGAATCAGTGATGTAGGAGTCCAGACCCCTGTCTATAGAATTTATAAGCAGTCACTGAATATCAATTTTTCTGATACAGATCAACAGAGAACAGTATACTTACAAGGCCGGCACAACAGCACCCTTGGAGTGGGCGTTAGAGGGGTGAGTGGGAGGTAGGTGTTTTGTGAGGCTGTGATGACATTGCTGAACAGGCCAGATCCTTGTCGTACGGGGCTGAGCATAGGAGGTGGAGTGTAGGGGGGCAGCTCCTGTGTTCTGAGCAGTAAATGGTCCCCTGTGATCCTGGGAGAGCGAAGCTGGCTTTGGTACAGTGTGGCTCCACAGTAGGACACATTCAGGTTGAAGGAGGGAGAGGGGATGAATAGAGGTTCTGGTCTATGGCGATACTTCCTCTTTTCCTGCTGAGGTTTGAGGCTTTCTTCTCTGTTGCCTGGTTTCATTCTACCCTGCTGAAGTTTTCGGATAATTTCCTAAACACAAGTATATTTATTTACTACAAATAATACATAAGCTCCCTTATCGCACATCATTTTCAGCATTGTGAGGTGCATGTGTGGTTTTCCTGCCATAACCAGCAGTGTTGTACACAAGTGACAGTTCTGTGGGTACATGGGCTGCTAATGGACTGTGGTTCCCATTATCTACTGTCTGATGCTGATGGGAATTGTAGTCCAACAACATCTGAGAGGCTGCAAGTTTTCTACGTTGTTCTAGTAGAAGTATAGAGATCCATATAACATTTGTCATGCTAGGAATTACCCAATTACTAACACACACACACATACACACACACACACACATATGATTTATATGCATTTCTAGAGTTAGTGAATCAAGATGTATTTTATTTATACATCTGTACTATGTATATACTAGTTGAAAAGCCCGTTACACGGGCCACAGTGCCACTGCCAGCCTCCAGCTCTGTATCAGCCGTGGCGCAGGCAGTCTCTACTGCGCATGACTGAAGCACACGCAGCAGTGTCTACTGCTCATGACTGTGGCATTACACGCGTTTTAGCGATTATATAGGATTGTAAGAGGCTTTGCATTCACACTACTGGCAGATGATTTCTTCAAAAGTTATTCCTTATAAACTTACATTTTTGTGAAAATACTAATTACATTTTTTAAATTATTCTATTATACGGTGTCACTGTTGCTACTCCAGCCTATGATAAGATGAGGTCAATGTACTTTTCCCCTTCCATAGCTTAACAGGTTGAGTTATGGATCTCTTAGTTTTCAGGGAACCAGTAGTAAATGCACAGTTGCCATATTAATTAAAGTTTGTTATGTCTGTTTTGTAATACACTGATCCGTTGTTGTTGATGACATTTTGTGATGTCCTATTTTTTTACTTGGTGTAGATTGGAGATTATCAACAATTGGGGTAGCTGAGGTATGTTTAAATTGAAAATTATTTCTAAATTTCACAGGATATAAACATTTGCAAAGAAATGCATTACGTACCTCTCTGGCACTCAAAGGGTTAATGACATGTCCAGAAAGCCTATCCTAGCAAGGGTGTAGACGGGAAACATAATGCTTTCTGTATATCAAAGGAAAGCAACATGGCAGGTATTTGGTTATATTAAGCCTTCTTTCACTGTCTGATGATTGCCTTTGGGGTGCAAGGCCCACTTTTTTGTAAAACTGAAAGGGGACATATATCTATATAAATAAGTAACTCAGTTTATTTAACTCAAGGATTTATACAGTTATGTGTCCTTAATATAGCAGTCCAGTATATCTAGTTGTTATGTATTTTTTACAGATTAATCTATCTGCTGAAGTCTTCATTTAGTTCACACTTCCATCTAGCCAAGGAGTGACTACGTGCATACTTGACCCCTTCATCTGTGCCCTGCGTAACCCCCCACCTCCCAGCCAATGGAAGCATGGGAAACAATTTGAATAGGGATTGGCCACTTAAAAGCCAAACCCTGTTAATTTTTTCTCACACTGGCTCAGGCAACAGCCCAATCAGCACTGCAGGGGAAGGGGTTCACCCTTCTTCTTCTTAACACTTTTTAGCAGCACAGGCAGGTGCAATGGAGGCAGGCTTTAAGGGTTTCTTTTTTAATTTACTACACTGTGGAGGAGATTGCAGCAGAGGATCAGAGCACTGTAGACATCTCTGGACCTCTGATGTCAAGGTAAGTGCGACACATGGGAAACAAATGGGGAGGAAGAAAGGGGCCTATAGTATTTTTAGTATTGGTTCTTGTTTGGGAGGGTGGGGGTAAATAAACAGGCCTACATTTTGGCAAACTGTGATTTCTTTTGGAGGATGGGGGAAGTGGTAGTTAGGTTACTTTGAATCTTGTGGCTTTTATGGGAGAATGGGGAGGGGGGTTATTGACTTGTGATAGAAACTAGCTCACACGCGTTTGTTACCCCAGCACTGAGTGAAACATTGAGTGTTAGCCATTTAGCCAATGTTGGGCTGCAAGCCAGGTTAATGTGGCCTACGCTCATAAGCAAGCCTGCTGGGCCCCCTTCTACTGGCCCTAATAGAATCAAACCCTAGGAGAGAGATGCACTAAAGTGAAATAGAGGTGAGATAAATACTACAGTGAGATAAACCCTCCAATCCATATATTCTTACATGGGTCAGTGGTTCTCAACCAGGGTGCAGTGGCTCTTTGGTGTGCCTCGGGCACTAACTTAGTGTGCCACTACTTTTCAATGAAGACAGTCAGCTGTACATTTATGGAAACATTCATTATATCCTTATTTTTGTCATTCTGTGTCACATAATAAATAATATATTTTTATGTATACTACCCTTTATTTCTGGAAAGATGACCTAATAATGCACGAGGTGTGATGAGAATTCTGGACTACACTTTAGGGGTGCCTTGAGTGGAAAAAGATTGCAAAAAATTGCACTAAGATCTCTCCAACTTCTGAAGAAGCCTCTATAGGCAATGGAGCATATTCCTCACTAGAAAGTCTATTTCACCTTTATATCATATTAGTGCATCTCCGCTTACCTACAGGCTACAACAGAGTTCCAATACGATATAAATCTAATTGCTATATGAAGTATACACACCTAGACAGATCTGCCTGTTAAAGCGGAACTAACACCGCTAACAAAGGTTGTCTTTAATAATTCCCTATCTGGTGACTAGCTGCTTAGTAGCGCTAGTCGCCAGAATTATTACCTCTTCATGAAGAAATTTGAAGTGATCCTCGGCTGACAGGCAGGACGGAGCGCGGACATCTTGCCCTAGTGACGTCCTCGCGCCTGCTCTGTCAGTCCCTTCCGGAGCCGAATGGCTCCTAGCAAAGCTTCCTACAGCTGTCTGGGACTGACAGAGCAGGCACGAGGACATCACTAGGGCAAGATGTCCGCGCTCCGTCCTGCCTGTCAGCCGAGGATCACTTCAAAGTTCTAGATGAAGAGGTAATAATTCTGGCGACTAGCGCTACTAAGCAGCTAGTCGCCAGATAGGGAATTATTAAAGACAACCTTTGTTAGCGGTGTTAGTTTCGCTTTAATAACTCTTAGAGTGCCAGAGGGGAACACAACCCATTGCGCTGCAATGCGTTGCATACCCCTCTGGCACTCAAAGGGTTAAGAGACTCTCAGTCCTTTAACTCTTTAACTGTTTGAGTGCCAGAAGGGAACTCCTCTGGCAATCAAAGGATTAAGCCGCCCAGGTTTCCACTTTGGCACTGATACAAGTTGTGGTTTATTGTAAGACAAAACAGCTGCAGAACAGAAATTGATATGAAGGATGGAGCATCCAAGAGGTTTTTGGCTTTGTGCTTGTTTTATAATGTTGGTTCAGTGAATCCCTCTTCTACTGTATCCGCTTTGCCGTTTACTACACCACTGAAACCGCTCTATATATAATAACAGATGCACTTGTTTGTCAGGCAGGATGTTTATATCAATATTTAGAAATAATACCATTAACTACATTTTAACTTATTCAGATAACAGCACAATATATAAAAAAAAATGGGTTAAAATCCTTAAAAAAGGATTAATTGACATAATACATTTCATGCTTTATACTTGTTAGTATCATCTCAGGCACATCCCCATTAACCCTTTGAGTGTCAGAGGGGTACACAACGCATTTCAAAGCAATGAGTTGCATACCCCTCTGGTACTAAAAGGGTTAAAGGGAACTTTCACCTTATTTACAGTCGCCCTGCAATAATTAAGCAGACGGCAACTAGCTCCATAATAGTTCTGTTACCTCTGAGAAGAACCCAATTCTAAAGTTATCCTTAATCTTCAGAGACTGATGCCCAGGTCAGTGCAGTCTACGCGCCTGTGCCATCAGTCTCTTCCGGTTACCTTGTGGCACACTGCAATGCTTCTTACAGGAGACCGTGACTGACAGCGCAGGTGAGCAGACAAGATGTCTGCACTGATGTCTGGCTTCAGGTCTCCAAAGATTAGGGATTTCTTTAGAATCTGCTACTTCTGAGTGGTAATAGAAGTATTACGACGCTAGTCGCCATCTGCTTAATTATTGGAGGGCGACTTTATACAATGTGAAAGTTCCACTTTAACCCCTTACGACCCGAGGAGGTACATATACATCCCGATCAGTTGTCCCAGGTGGACAGAGGACATATGCGTATGTTCCGTAAGTCATTTAAAGAAATGAAAAAAAAATGTTCGGTGGTTGTAAAGTGCCGGCCGCATGCACGCGCAGCCGGTCACTAAGGGGTTAAACAATCACTAGGGGCAATATAGGAGGAATGGTCCATTGGACAGACGTATGAAGCGATTCTGGGGTTGCTGGGGGGGCCAGTTGCAGTTGCTACACCTGTGACACCTATTGTTACGCCAGTGCTTGTGTCACAGATACATCTTTACATGAGAACTGACCATCACTAAGAGCCTGTTAAGGTCCTTCACACATAGAGCTAACATCCTGATTTGTCTCTACTGACACTATTAAAAAATAGTGTTTATCTAGCCTGCCCTCAGGTACCGTGCTTTTTATCATGTCCTCCAGGTGAGGTCAATCTGAATAAACAGCAGCCAATTCAGGGAGAGGGCTGGGTTTGAAGAAAGTGCAAGGTTCATATGGTGGACAGTAGGCACGCCCATGTGACGTATCAGGAAGAGGCACACAGGGATTTATATATAAACGCAGTGCTTCTCAACCTTGTTTTGGTCAAGGCACCCCTAATACACAATCTGGAACTTTTGGGGCACCCTTAACATGTTTAAAGTCATTTGTGAATTGCATAATAATGGGTACAGTTCATAAATATACAGATATTATTAGGTCTCATAATCATAGCCATTCAAATAAACATATTGTGGATAACAGTTTCCATATTTCTTTGTTTATAAGACAATATTCACATGGGGCACCCAGCTTTGATGTCCACAGCGCCCTGGTATGAAGGCAAACAAAAGTAATTCTAGGCCAAACCAATTGATCTACAGGGGAGAAATCAAACTACCTAAAATTATTATTGATTTAAAGGGGGATTTTAACCTCTTAAGTAACAGAGAGGTCTCCAATGCATTGCTTTAGACCACGCTGGCATTCTAGAAGTTAAAAGCAGCATTTAAATCAATGGGCATTTTTATTTGCCTTTGGCCCCAGATTTGCTCCCGCATACTTAAAAGCAAAAAGGAGTAAACCATGTGCGCCATAAGGGACAAACAGAAATTCCTAAATTCCCAGGCACTTGAACAGAACTTTTTAACCCCTTGAATGCCAGAGAGGTCTCCAATGCATTCAAGGGGTTAAAACAGAGCCGGATCATCCATTATGGCAATCTAGGCTACTGCTTAGGGCCCACTGCAATACCAGGTGCCCTGGCTGAAAGTAGTAGGTTACAGGGAGAGGCCCTGCTGCTGTCAGATGCCCTTTTTATTGGAAGAGATCAGTATCATCCAGCTGCTCCCCCCCATAGCTGGGAACTCTCCGGACTTGCCCCTGAGACTCTGGTTTTGACTCTGCATTACCAGGTCTCCGGGGTGTGGGCAGTTTCCTAAGAAACTCTGCCTATTGGTGCTCCTTCCCTATCTGTTCCACCCACTCCCCGCCCACTTCCCCTCCTTCCCCAGCCTATTGCCTATAGTTTTAACAGGTTTCTGAAGCCCCACCCCTTTTTGACAAAAATTGTGTCATTTGTCTCCCTCAATGGTACCACAGGCCTACCCCTCTGGTATGCCCATTTCCATTACAGTCACAATGCTGGTACCTGCTGGCAGCACTCTGTGTCAGAAGCACCAGATCAAGTGATGTGGGTCCCCAAACTGGTACCTTGCCTAGGGCCCTATGTAGCCTTTATCCATCTCTCGGTTAAAAGCCCAATTTAATTTAACAGGAATTTTTATTTGACCCCTATGGTACAGTTGGTTTACTCCAGCATTATTCCAGCTTTCTTTTATTACATAAGGGCCATAGACTCTTCCTTCTAGAATAGCATTCGCAGTCGGTGCCCTGACTATGTGGCAAAGGCGATGATATATTGCACATGTAAACTGCTTTTGAAACTTGATCTTAAAGACACAGTAATGTCTTATAAAATCTATTTGTGAAATTGGCTTTCCTGTTGAGTGAAACAAGGGTACTACTACTACTGATGTAACATGTACCATTACCATTCACAAGGAGGCACATCACATCCCATGTGACACAGTTAATAAAAGTTAAATAAAAGAAAACAAAAAAACTCAGTTTGAACTGTAATAATGTTTGAACAATGCATCTCAGAGCAGTAGGATTAAACTTTAGAGCATGAAAAATCCTATGTGATTTTTAAGCTTATACATATTTTGCAGAAAACATGATTATACAAAGGCTTAAGACATAGCATTACCTTTATATTTGAAATGGAAGATTTACATCTCGGTTACAAGATTCACCAGAACTGTCTAACTAGGAATATATAAAATGCTATTGGTAGCCTAGAAGATTATTAACATTCATACCTTTTATTTAAATGGATATTATTTCAGCAACAACTTAGATAAAACATTGCTGAGTTGGAGACAATCACCCCAGAATGCTGCATTTATAGTCAATCAAGACCAACACATTTATTGTTTGCAGCTAGCAAAACACTTAAAAAGCACAATATACACAGGTAATACAGTATGCACAAATAACAGGACACATAATTTCTGCCGGAAAAGCCATAAACACATTGTACTGCGTCCCTAACCCCCTGCACATGTCATGTAGATAGCACATGGCAAACCGACTGTGTCCAGTAAAAGTCTAGAGAAAGTAGATATACAAAGTGAGACTGGGAAGTTAATCTGAGTCCCTGGAAAGTGATGTCGGACTACATTTCCCTGGGCCGGCTGATGATGATGGAAATCATAGTACCACAACAAATGAAGGGCTTCAAAGTTTCCTTCTGCTGTAATAGACCTCTGTTCTGGGTGCTACAGCTCCTATTACTGTAACACTGTCACCTAGGGTGACCACGCGTCCCGGAATGCCCGGGACTGTCCCTTATAGGGGGAGTCTGTGTCCCACGTCCTGGGTCACCCCCACCGGGACAACAAAGAGTCCCAGAATGGAGCAACACGCACCAGTCCAGCCAGCCAATGAAATGTATTTGCTATATGGTTCTCATTGGCTGGCTGGACTGGTGCATGCGAGATAGCTGGGATGGAGCAGGTATGTTGGTGCTGCAAGTGAGACCCGAGGCTGAGGCTCCCGCCGGCGCTGACCATCTTTCTGAGGCTGACAGAGTAAGAGTTCCCAGTGGGAAATCTTACGCTATGTCAGCCTCAGAAAGATGGCCAGCGTCGGCGAGAGCCTCAGCCGCGGGACTAGGGTGACCACATGTCCCGGAATGGCAGAACAGAAATGTGGTAACCCTACTGTCACCTAGATTTGGTCAATCTAAAAGGTCATTGTTAATACTAATGTCTTTGCACCTTGATTAATCAAGATATATAAATTCTTAAAGCAATAGTCAAACTCCTTTCTATTTTTTACATATTCTGCAATTGCATAATATGGAAAGTAAAATTACCTATTATTTTTATTCCTCTTCAACGATTTGTTTACAAATTAATGTCCCAATCACTGACCTTCTTGGATTTCTGTTTCCAGAGAGCTTTCATTCAGGGACTGTGAGAGCGGTTGAGGCTTTTCTACATTGTTTCACTGTCTTTTTTTTTATGTTGTATATTTTTTACATTGTTGCACACTTTCTGCTTTCACATTCCCCTCAAAGAAAATAATTTGAAAACAAATTGAGATGGCTTTCTGTCAGGAAAATAAAAAAAAAAAGAAGCGTAGGCAATTTGACTTTACATTTATGTATAGTCACAAAGGAAGCTGACTGTCTCTTTAAGCTGGGGATACAATTTTCTTTTCTTGCAGTGTCTGGGACACAGTATACAACCTACCATTTGTGGGGAAACAAACTACAGAAAATCGGCTCTACTGTGCCACAGCACAATAGGAAGACAGGAAAACAGGGAAAAGTATTTCCCTAAGCTTGTTAAGAAATAACAGAGACAATTACACAAGTGTTATCAAAATATTCAAACTATTATATACATAGCTGGAAATTATGTTATATGTTAACCATTTGAGTGCCAGAGGGGTAGGCAATGCACTGCAAAGCACTCAAAGGGTTAAGACCAACTCTTAATAACCCTCTCTTACTACGACCAGAAAATCCTATTGACCACTACTGAATTTGTCCTTGCACCTTGGCTGAAGAGATAACATCTTGAATGTGTCCTGGCTAACTCTAGCTAGCAGAGCTCCTGGCCCTAAACTCCACCCACTGATAAAGAAGAACATTCCATTGGATGGAGTTTTGGGGTACAGACGTCCTGCTAGCTAGAGTCAGGTCCACTTCTGTAAATATCCTATATAATAATTCGCTAATTCGTGTGTAACGCACGACATGCGCAGTAGACACTGCTGCGCGTGCTGCAGTCATGCGCAGTAGAGACTGCCCGTGCCGCGGCTGATACAGAGCTGGGCGTCCCGAAGGAGCGTCCAGCTCTGTATCAGCCTCGGCGCGGGCAGTCTCGCGCGTGACTGCCCCGCGACCGGGTGACAGTGGCACTGTGGCCCGTGTAACGGGCTGTTCAACTAGTCTAATTATATTCAACCTCTTGAGGACCAGAGGGGGGGTTTAATTCACTGCATGTAATTCTCAGTTTTTTCGTAGACTGGTTTTGAGCAGTATATGCATTTGTGTCTTCTCTGGCAGCAAAGAGTTAAACACAGCAACAGGATTAGTAGCAAGACAAGAAGCACTCACAGTGGCTGCACACGAGCTGACCACCTTGGGTGAGGCAGGCGGGGAGTATGTCATCCTGGTGAGGACTGGCATGTCGTCCTCTGACACACAGCTCTCGCGCTGTTCTTTGGCCCCGCTACAGCTGGCTTGCACGCTAGGCTCGGACAAGGCAAGCTTTACAGGCACAGAAACTGGCATGACAATTGCGGGGGCGCTATCCACCACGCTCACCTGCTCCTTCTCTCCTTCTTCCTGTACAGATAATTAAAGGCTTTCAGCCTCTGTCACACAGAATACCAGCACTCAAAATAAACAAAGGGACATATGCATAAAGGTAGAGTAGAGCAGATGTGGGCAAAAACTAACTATACCACTTCCTGTAATGCAGGTCTGTCCAAGTCCAGTCCTCAGGGGGCCACCAACAAGCCAGGATGTAAGGATTTTCCTGATTAAGCACAGGTGAGTTCATCAGAAGATCATTCATTGCGACTGACTCACCTGTGATTAATCAGCGAAATCCTTACATCCTGGCCTGCTGGTGGCAATTGAGGACTGAACTTGGACAGACCTGCATTAGGGGACAAATTAAAATCCCTAATGATTTAAATAGGGATTCCAAAGCATTGCTTCACACTCTGTCTTTGTTTGCGCAAGGCACCCCTAGCATTCAGTCTGCAATTTTCGGGGCAGTTATTCTTAGATCTCACAAGTAAAATAAACATATTGTGCATCGTAAAGTTCATAAAAATACAGTTGTAAGTCTATATTCACATTTTTGTCAAACCCTTATAGCTAGAATGGGGCACCCTAAGTAGGTGTATGTGGCACACCAAAGTGACACAGCAACCTGGTTGAGAAACACTGCTCTAGCATTCTAGGGGTTAATATTAAATCAACGGGAAAACAGGGAATGTATATGTGTCATCTATGGTTCCACAACAGCTTCATTATAATTAACCCCTTAAGGACACACAATGTACCTATACGTCATGAGAAAACCCATGACGAAAATGTACGTTGTGGAATTCAGGGTCCCCGCACGACTGCACGCCATTCGGGGACCCTGATTCCCTTTTCTGGGGAAAAAAACACCCATGGTCCTTAAGTGCCGGCCATGAGGCTGGTCCTTAAGGGGTTAAGCCCCAAAAGACACACAGAAGAGAAATTGTATTAGTTGTGTTCAATTGGGACTGCAATGGGCAACCTGTAGCGCTCCAAGATGACTGGAGTTGTAGTCGAGCAAGAGCCAGACAACGGCTGCCCACTCCTGCATTAAAGTAATGTTATTAGTTCATAACACTGTCAATATCAGGATCAACATATGCATATTATATGTACATACCTGTTGTGCATGTACGGAACTGATGCAGCACTTATTTCCTACAAAAGGCCATTTCTAGGTAAAAGCAGGTCTGCTTCTGCTTAGCCCCTGTGCACAGTGCTCTCTGTGCACAAACATAGCCACTTTGCGCAGTGTGTACCATGGGATAGGCAATGTGGGAGTGACATACCTATGTGCTCAGGAGTAAGCAATTGAAGAACTGGCAGGAGAAGAACTAGGCACACAATTTGTCTTTTTTCATACACTTGCTCCAGGGTGTAATAAACGGGATAACTTCCCTCTACGGCATGACCCCAATAAGAAGTACATATGCCCTTTTTTGTCTCATAGCCATACCTGGTGATTTTGCGGACATAAGTTCCCAGAGTGACAGCTATGGCTGGGGGTGGAAGTGTCCAAATGATGCAATTTGCATCACAGTATGGGAGGGGCTTCATAGAAGTGGGTGGAATTGGGATAAGGGAAGGGGGGAGCTTATCCCAGAAATAGGGTGGAACAAGGTGGGGAGTGGGTGGAATGGGTGAAAAAGTAGGTGGAGTTAACACAGATCTCGCTTACTCAGAGTATCACGCTCTGAGTCTTAGGGGGAGATGCACTAAGTGGTGATAAAGAGGGGATAAAGCGGAGATGACATTGTCCAGTAATATCACTACTCCAATTCCAAAGTTATTCTGTGGAGCCAATGCACTAAGATTTCTCCAACTTTGGACTTAGACTCTCTGGGGCAGATCTGGAGAGTTTATTGCACACCACCTTTATACTTACAGTGGTTCCACCTAAATCCCTTGGGTGCTACAGAAGTCTACAACACTTTGTGAAGCACCGGAGGTATTAATATACTTTTAGCAGGGCTCTAAATTTCCACTCGCCACTAGCCAATGGTGAGTGAAAATTTAGCCCTGGCGAGTAGAAATTTAGCCCTGGTGGGTATGTTATGGCTTGCAGTGGCGAGTAACTTTTCAGGTCTGGCTAGTAGCAAAGGACTTCAAATTTTAAGCCCTGCTTCTAGTAACCCTCCTGTTTAGAATGTTTACCCAAAATGTGCATCACTGTGGTGGACAAATGTGACCCTTAACTAACCTAGATGGTGAACACTGAAGGTCTTGTGCGTCTGTATGTACTATTGTGAGCCTGTAGGTCTGTACATGTACACTGGTGGAGAAGCTTCATTTCCCTGCCAAAATACAGAGCACTGTATATGCTGCACCCACGTTTCTTTTATGCAGACATAGGTACCAATATAAATAAAATACAGTTTAATTGAAATTCTTGTGAATATTGATCTGATGCAGAAATCTTTTAAAAAGGTTGTGGGCTCATATGACTGACACATTCAACTGTATTAATCTGTTGGGTGCTAGATACATCTCCAACTAATTGCTTCATAATAAATGCATCCTCTAAGATGTGAGCAAGATATGTAACTTAACCCTTTGAGTGCCAGAGGGATACGCAATGTATTGTGTACCCCATGGCAATCAAAGGGTTAACTGCAGGGGTTACTTCTGTGCTGGCGCTTACTTTTCTAAGAGGCAGCCCGTCTACACCTTCCTTGGGAAGGACTAGAGTATTTGTGCTACGTCTGTGTTTTTTGGCCTGAGAAACACTAACTGCAGCCTATTTGTGATGTTGCCAAATATATAATGTGCAAGCAGGTGCTTTAACCTTTTGCATACCAGAGGGCTACACAACACTTTTCAGAACTATGTATTGTGAACTAGTGGCAACTCATTTGAAGTTATGTTTCAGTTGTAAGATCAGTGGGTCACTTGCGTAGCTAATTTCAGTTATCACTAGTATAGCTCCATTTCAGTTGTTAGCTCTGTAGTATCTGTAATGAAGCTGCATTCATTAGCAAGCTCTGTGGTATAACTAGTGCAGCACAGTTTCAACTGTAAGCTCTGTGATATCACTAGTTTAGTTCCATTTCAATTGTAAGAGCTGTTGTATCACCAGGGTAGCTCCATTTTAACTGTGAGCTCTGCTATATCACTAACGTAGCTTCACTTCAATTGCAAGCTCTGAGGTATCACTAGAGTTGCTAAGCTCACTTGGTGATATATTTAAGATATTAAGACATTCAAAAGTCAAATATGTCCTGGGAAAGAAAGGTTTTATTAGCCTCCCAAACATAAAATTAATCCTCCGCCTATGATTCAAGTTTTTAAAGAATTTAAAGTTCAAGTGTTAAACAATTTAAATGTAAAGAGATACTAATGATAAACATGTATTTACCTTAATCCCTTAAGGAACCCCGTGACGTGCCATGACCATCATGGGTAAACTTGAGTTAGGGACCCACGACTGTCCAGGCACATCACGGATTTCAGGGGTCCCCGCACGGCTGCACACCATTCAGGGATCCCTGAATCATTTTTGTGAATAGAAAATAAAAGGTCCATAGTCCTTAACTGCTGGCCACGATCATTAAGGAATTAGTCTGGGCAGAGAATCCTAATGCGCCTGAGCTAGTTCTTCATAATGACTCTTTAATTAGAAGGCAGACATGATTCTTTGTTGCCTGATTCCAGGACTCAATACTCCTCCTGATGAAATGTTCTTAGGAAGGAAGACTTCAGTAGGAGGTATTTGAAGTCCTGGAATCTGGAAAAAAGAATCATGTCTGCCTCCGTGGACTGGATTTCATATACTAATTCAAAAATAATTCTGCAGAACCAGCCCAGGCAGAATTCATACGTATTGGTCATTAGGATTTTCTGCCCATACTATCCCTTTGAGTGCCAGAGGGGTACTCAACGCATTGCTTTGCAATGCATTGCATACGCCTCTGGCACTCAAAGGGTTAACCACATTTGCGTACATCTGAATGTGTCACTCACCCTCATGTTACTGAGCTTTGAAATATAACTACACCTGGATTTACTTGTACAGCAGGAAATATCACTCTACAACGGTTATTTAAATCAGTCCTGTTCAAATAGCGGGAAGCATCAGACAACAAGCAAAAGCAGGAAGCATTCACTGCCATTAACCCATTCAGTGCTGGTATGAAGGAGTAGGGCTATGAGACAAGATGCTGCTCACTGGTTCATTGCAGAGAGAAGCCCGAACAAAAAAGCTTAAACAAAAATATAAAAAGCCACAAAGTCACCTTACTTGTTTTATGGTGGTGGAAGCTCTCACCCCGCCGTGGGACCTCAGGTGGCCGTTCAAGGCAGGCAGGCTCCTGAATTCTTTAAAGCACACTGAGCATGTCAGACATTTCTTGGGTTCAGGTCTTTCGGGATACAGTCCCCTATGTTGGCGTTATTTCCAAGGATGAAAACAAAACATATAATTAATAAAAACATACTTGAAAAAGCTGCTTGGGTCTGTAATCAGTAAACTAAAGAGGTGCAGTTTCTATCGAAGCCAACTGCACTATAGGGGAGAAATTAAAGGGATAGTAATGGCTGCTTTTAAGGAATATTGTAGATATTAAAAAAATAAATTAATTGATATGTCTGGTGTCTCAATCACGTATAGTTTGTGAGATATACACTTCTAAAGTTGCCCCTCCCCCCTTTCACAGATGTCAGCCTCTCGCTGACAGAAGGAGATTCGTGTCGTGCGACCCAACGGCGGCTCTTCAGCAGAGCCAAAATAGCGCTATCTAAAAAGAAATACTTCATTGGAACAGTATTGAAAGTGTGCTTGCGAACCAGGAACACTTTGTAGACCGTTCAAATTAAGTATTTCTTTTTAGATAGTGCTAATTTTGTTCTGCTGAAGAGCCGCCGTCGGGTCGCACAACCCAATTCTCCTTCTGTCAGCTAGACAGCTGACGTCTGTGAAAGGGGTGGGAGGGGGGACTTTAGAAGCGTATATCTCACAAACTATACATGTTTGAGAGACCGGACTTACATCAATTAATTTATTTTTTTAATATCTTCCTTAAAAGCCGCCATTACTATCCCTTTAAACTCCCTGCGTGCTGGAGATGTCTCTAATGTGAGACCTCTCAAGCATTGGAAGGGTTAACCCCCTCTGGCGCTCAGAGGGTTAAAGTCCCAATCAAATCAATGGGAATTATTAACTAAACCCCCCCATGGGGCAGCTAGTCTGTCCCAGAATTGTTCCTGTTGTGCATTGTGCATACGGCAATTGGTGTGATCCAAATATAGTCTGTTGGCTCGGCGGGTGACTGTAACTATATGGATAAGTTGTCTCATGGATAATAATCATATCTTTTTTGGGTAACTATACGTTGGAGACCATAGCTCTGAGGGCACTGGTAGTGGATTAAAAGGGTCTTCCTTTGTCCATATTGCCCCTTTCATTTATTTGTATAGGTACAGGCTATCAGCAACAGCCTGCCTCCTCAGTCAGTTTCATTCCACTATCAGCCAACACCTACATTTATTCACTATAACCAATGAGGTTCCATAGAACACAGCGTGAGAACCACTTATCTATATTTTTGATACATTTTTTTCTGGCATAGTTCTAACTTGCAGCAATAGGAAAACTATACAACTCTTATATTTATCTGATCCTTTAAAGGCATGAGGAGTGCGCAATGCATTGCAAAGAATGAATTTCTTTAAAAGATTAACCCTTCGAGTGTCAGGGCAGCATACCCCTCTGGCACTCAAAGGGTTAAATATAAATATCTCTGCTTTAGTTGTGTTGCATCGGTCAAGGCAGATTTGCAAAACTTTACAGCATTTAACCCTTTGAGTGCCGGTGGGGTACGCAACACATTGCAAAGCAATTAACAAAGTGACATTGACAATTTGTAACAAATAACTTTAAACATACACTATACTAATAGTGGCCTTTCTTTCTTTTTTTCAAACAATAGTTTATGAGATAATTCACTTTGTCAATCTATGCAAATTCGATATTGGCTGACAGGAAATGGCAGCTGGGATGGGGAGCAGCGTGGAAGGTTAGTATCTGGATGGCATGAAGAGCAGCACTATCTAATATGCAAAAAACAGGCAGAAAAATAAAGCAAAATATTTCATAAACTATTATTTGAAATAAAACTGGCTAACATAGAGATGTTTTTGAAAGCTTTTTCAAAATTGCCTATGTGTTGCAAAGAGACAGACCCACAGTTCTGTTTCTATTTAATATAATAGGTTTCATAAAGCAAAATTAGTATGTAATTGGAAAGCTTACCTGTGATCTGGGGAGACGGTCGGTGGACGGCTGTCGGAAATATGCTATAAGATAAAAAAAAGCATATTCTGATGAATGAGAATTTTTCCCTATAATGCAATTGGTTTGTAGTTGATTTACTTTACTTTTCTCCTAAGGGTCATATGTACAAAGATAAGGAGGTACAGTACTGGAGCAAGCCAACTGCATTATAAAAGGGGGGGCATATTCTCATTTATTTAAATATGGGTTTAACTTCTAGAATGCTAGAGGTCTCCACTGCATTGCTGGACCCTTCTAGCTTTCAAGGAACTAAAGTCCACATATAAAAGGGAATTATCACCCCAACTAAAGTCCACCCCATCTAATTAGGCATCTAGCGATAAGCTTAACAATCAAACTGTTATGTAGAATAAAGAACGTGTTAGTCAAAAATCCTACCTCAGCCGACACTGATGGCCAGGCAACTGTGCAGACATCTTTGCTTATAGATGTCTGCACGCCTGCGCCATCAGTCCCAGTCTCCTCTAGGAGGCGTTGCCTGGTACCTTAAGGTACTGGAAAGGACTGACGGTGCTGGAGTGCAGATGCCCCTAGAGCGCTGTTGCCTGGCTGTCAGTGTCTTCTGAGGATGGACTAGTGTGGTCTTTATTCTGTCTTTATTTGATTGTTAAGCTTATCGCTAGATGCCTAAGAAGGTGGTGTGGACTTTAGATGGGGTGATAGTTCCCCTTTATATATATTAA
Source organism: Rhinophrynus dorsalis (assembly GCA_037306005.1). NCBI lineage: Eukaryota > Metazoa > Chordata > Amphibia > Anura > Rhinophrynidae > Rhinophrynus > Rhinophrynus dorsalis. The sequence continues at coordinate 59,098,698 of CM074720.1, read as the reverse complement.
AGCCTAATCTAAATAAGGGGAATTTGTATTTATTCCACTAGGGGGATATGCACTAAGATATGATAAAGAGGTGATAAAGTGGAGATGACTTCAACAGTGATATCACTTCTCCAGTTCTTATGTTATTCTATGGAGCCTATGCACTAAGATCTCCAAATCTGAAGAAATGCTAGTGCATTGGCTTCATAGAATAACATAGGAATTTGAATAAGTGATATCACTGGAGAAGTCATCTTCATGTTATCACCTCTGATTCAAGCCTTGGTTCATCTCTCCCATTGTGTTGTTGGTTTAACCCAGCTTTGCTCCACTCTTTCCTTGTGCATATGGCTTTAGAAACTGGACTGGAGAAAGAGGGCGTGTACCCAGGGCCCACTCTCTCTTATTTTACTTTAAGATGCTTAAGCCACCTCAGAATGAGAAAAGCATTGTGGGTCTCTATCTGTTCTCCATATCTACTAGAGTCTGTTATTTAGAACAAGGTTTTAACCTTTTAAAGGAATAGTAACACTTATTATATATATAATATTGTAGGGCTTATTCTCCTAACTACAATAAGGGTATTCCCATTGCTGAGAGGTCTTTTATTCAAATGTTATTGTTGCTCAAACTTTAATTTTTTTAGGTGCAATATCTCAATGGCCTGAAATTTTACAGTGGCACTCTTTCTGCACCACCCTATGGAGCTGTCCATACGATGGTGTAGCAACAGTGCCACTGTACAATTTCAGGCCATTGAGATACTCAACCTAAAAAATTCAAGTTTAAGCTGCAATAACTTGAATAAAATACCTCATCAGTTTAAGCATCTTTATTTTACTCAGGAGGATAAACCCTACAATATATATATATATATTTACGTATTTAGTGTTACTATCCCTTTAAGGACCAGAGGGGTGTTAATTCTCTGTAAAACAAACTAAACGAGTCCTGAGGTGACATATCCACTCTGAGTTTGTTCTGTAGGCAAGTAAAGGCATTGCTGCAATTTCACTCTACCCCTATTGGAGACCATAGCTCTGATGGCACTGGTAGTGGATTAAAAGGGTCTTCTTTTGTCTATCAGCAACAGCCTGCCTCCTCAGTCAGTTTCATTCCACTGTCAGCCAACACCTACATTTATTCACTATAACCAATGGAGTTCCATAGAACACAGTGTGAGAACCACTTATCTATGTTTTTGATATTTTTTTTTCTGGAATAGTTCTTACTTTGCAGAAATAGGAAAACTCTTATATTTATCTGATGCTTTAAAGGCCTGAGGAGTGTGCAATGCATTGCAAAGAATTCATTTCTTTAAAAGATTAACCCTTCGAATTCCAGGGCAGAATGCGTTGCACAGGTCAAGGCAGTTTTGGAAACCGTTTCAGCATTCAACCCTTTGAGTTCCAGGGGTACACAAGCGTTGCGTACCCCTCTGGCACTCAAAGGGTTAAAGTGGCATTGAAAATTTGCAACAAAGAACTTTAAACATACACTATACTAATAGTGGCCTATCTTTTTTTTTTTCAAACAAGTTTATGAGATAATTCACTTTGTCAATTTATGCAAATTGGATATTGGCCGACAGGAAATGGCAGTTGGGATGGGGAGCAGCGCGGAAGGTTAGTATCTGGATGGCATGCAGAACAGCACTATCTAATATGCAAAAAACAGGCAGAAAACTCTTATATTTATCTGATCCTTTAAAGGCCTGAGGAGTGTGCAATGCATTGCAAAGAATGAATTTCTTTAAAAGATTAACCCTTCGAATTCCAGGGCAGCATGCGTTGCACCGGTCAAGGCAGTTTTGGAAAACGTTTCAGCATTGAACCCTTTGAGTGCCAGGGGTACACAACGCATTGCTTTGCAATGCATTGCGTACCCCTCTGGCACTCAAAGGGTTAAAGTGGCATTGAAAATTTACAACAAAGAACTTTAAACATACACTATACTAATAGTGGCCTATCTTTTTTTTTTCAAACAAGTTTATGAGATAATTCACTTTGTCAATTTATGCAAATTCAATATTGGCCGACAGGAAATGGCAGTTGGGATGGGGAGCAGCGTGGAAGGTTAGTATCTGGATGGCATGCAGAGCAGCACTATCTAATATGCAAAAAACAGGCAGAAAAATAAAGCAAAATATCTCATAAACTATTATTTGAAATAAAATTGGCTAACATAGAGATGTTTTTGAAAGCTTTTTTCAAAATTGCCTATTTGTACGTGGATATGGCCTGAGGTGACATATTCACAAGTTTGTTCTGTAGGCAAGTAAAGGCATTGCTGCAATTTCACTCTACCCCTATTTGCTGTGTGAATTTAAAGGGCAACTAACATGAAATAAATACAGCCCAATTACCCCCCCAGCAAAAGAGTTACACCATTACATGCACCAGGACAGTAAGAAGATTCAGGGCTTTATACATAAGGACTGGTACTTGATCTTGTTCAGATAGTACCTACTAACACCCCTAGGAACATGCCTACCATGCGTAGCGGATCCTATACAATGCATCAATACAATATGAACTGGTACCTGAGGCCATGTGGTATTTGGAGAGTGGTGGGATCCCCTGCTGTTCATCAGGAAAGAGGGATCCTGTGTCAGAGAAGGATGGTGAGGAATTGTATTTCCCATGACACCCATATCCTCCCTGTTATAGTTATCTATTTTTTCCGAGTTTGTGAGCCCTACCGACGTGTCCATGACAACCTGAGAACGACTTTCATTATGGTATGGTTTCTGTTGACTGGCCTCTTGGGGCAAAGATTGTTGATGTGGTGCAATGTTCTGCTTGTACAAGTGTCTGAGCGGCTGTGAGTTCTGGTAGGTATAGTGAGGAACGGCTCCCAATTGAATCAGCTGCATGGGGTGAGACTGTTCCTGCTGGTAGTGCTCAGACTTATGACTGCGATCCCCAGGATAAGCAGGTGGAGGCAACTGCACGTGATGGTGTTGCTGTGGCTGAACATTGTGGTGCAGTTCTGGTCCTGCAGCATGTGCCTGGTAATACTGAGACATTGGACCTGAGAACTGATGTTGTTGTTGCTGGATTTCTTGAATGGAGGTGCGTGGCTGCTGCCCTGTCTGATGCACCGGCATGTAATAATGAGCCTGCTGTATTTGCTGAGTCTGCTGTGGTAACACCTGGTGAGGCTGCATTTGCTGCAAAAACTGTTGCCCTTGTTGCATTAAAGATTGTGTCTGCATATGGGTCACTTGGTGTGGGTATTCATAATAAAAATGCTGTTGTTGATGCTGAATAGCTTGAAGTTGATGCTTCTGTTGTTGATGTGCTAAATTCTGCTGCACATGCTGTGGAACTTGATATCTGTCCACAACTGCAGTACGAGGCTGTGGCTCTACAGCTGGCTTCAGTGAAAGCAGTTGCCGGAGATCACTTTCATTGTCCATTAGTGATGGCTGCTCATGGACAACCTGAGTTGTGGATTGCATTCTCAAATTCTGCCTAGCAAACACCTGTGTAAAAGAGTCTAATTTGTGTAAAGCACCAGTGGTCATTTTATGTCGATTGTCGCTAAACTGAGAAAAATATGGCACCTGGTACGCATCTGTTATTTCATTTGGAGCCTGAGAATTCCATAGTAAGCTTTGGTCATAGCTATCTAAATTATTTCTTCCCTGAATGTGGTTTCCAGACTCATCATGGGGCCAATTTGTCAGCCCGGCTGATTCCACTGGTTCAGCACTTTTTGTTCCAGCAGATAATGTAACATCTCTCGAATCCTGGGATAATCGAGGGGATGAGGAAGAAGACTCAGAAGCATTCATTTCCAGTGAATCAAAGCTGTGGTTAAGAGTCTGACTACTTGCCTGACTTTGCAATTGTTGATAATACAAATTCTCATTGTTGTCATCTGCAATATTAGCCTTGTAGAGTTGTTGGTCTTCCATTGTGGTTATCGTTCCCTGACCTGTAGGGCTCGGAGCCCATACAGTATGAAGTCCCTGAGAGATATGTAGAAAAATGTACAGAATTAAGTATTGAGTGTACCCATTTATGTGTACCGTGGCTTTCTACCAGCTACAAGGACAGTAGAACATCAACAACTTGCTTAACATCTTCAGAACTCTGATACAATATTCATGTGATATTCGTGAGAAGCAGTCATCCATCTGAAATGATAAGAAATATAAAATTTATAAATATAAATTTAGTTACATGTTTTTCTAGAAATGTTAAACACAGACAATTCTACAATTGATGATTCATCAGCTATGTAATTAAGAGGGGGAATGTCTTGGTAGATGTAAATATAAAAAGTCATAGACAGGTGAAAGAAGCCATGGTCTAGTTAATTTTTTAACCCACTTAGATAAAATCCTTCACCTAATCCAGTGGGTGGCAAGCTGTGGTCTCCTGCACTTGGTTGGCTACAACTCTCATCTCAACAGCTGGATGAGGATGATTGGATATGTAATCCGAATGCAACTGAAATCCTGCTCTTTTCCCACCCCTGCTTTATGTAATTGCATGATTATGATATTCTAATCTAAAATCTATTTGTAGTTTAGAAACAATAAAATAAAGTTCAAAGTGGACCTGTCTTTCTACGATAAGTTTAGTTAATTATAATCACCAAATGTCTATATACTGTACTATCCATTTAGTTGTGGTACTGTACGTTAAATAGTTTCTGTGCTGAGCCAATATTACCGCACATTGTGCTATGAATGCATCTAGGCAGAGTCCACACACTGGGGGCATTTCTAACTTAACAGCTAACTATAAAGCAATAGTAACACTTAATATGTAAAAGAATATATATATTGTAGGGTTTAGCCTCATGAGTAAAACAAGGGTACTCCCACTACTGTACCAGCATAACCACAGGGGGTTTACCACAAGAAGCAAACCATTGCTAAGCCTCCAGAACAGAAAGGTCAGGTTACAGTGTTCTAAATCTACATAAAAAACCTGTAGAGTTCTGGAACAAAATCTTATGGACAGATGAGATGAAGATTAACCTGTACCATAGTAATGAAAAGAGGAATAGCTTGGAGAAAGAACGGAATTGCACATGATCCAAAGCATGCCACCTCATCAGTCATGGTCTTTACTGATCATGTGTCTGCTGACAGCAGCCAAAGGATGAATTCTGAAATATATAGAGACATCTTATTTGCTTAGATCAACCAAATAACTACCGTAAAATCTCACGTATAATACGCATAACTTTACCCGTCTTCACCTTATGTGAAGTAGGGGTGCCACATTTAAAAAAAAATTAGAGCTGCCAGATACTTACACTCCCTCCCCCAGCACAATCCGATGTCAAAATAATACTTCCTAATGATGCACTTGTTGAATGGGTTAAGCTGCATGTGAAAAAACTTCCTCTGTCCCATCCTCCCTGCAGGCAGCATGTTTGCATTTCCCGCCCGCTTCCTTCAATGGCCTTTCAGGACCTTCCGCCTCCAGCCAATCTAATAGGGTTATAGGCAGGCAGTGTGCCAGATTCTCCATCTCCGGCCACACACGCTCCTGGGCATATATAAGGGGTGTGATTTTCATAGGAGTAGAAGGGGCCGAAGGAGTTGGCCCGCCCCCAGCATCCGGCTCAACACACTAACAAACATGGCTGTCACTCGCTTCTACACCACATGGAACACCACCCTAATACACACATGCCCCACTCACACAGCACCAAAACATACACACACACAACCTACATTTAGCCTTGCTCCCTGTAACTTGGCCGCTTCAGCTGCTGTCTGCCTGCTGTCACTGCTGCATCTACTGAAGACCAGGCGGAGGAAGGTAAGGGCTCCTATCTCAACTGACACTCTTGTCTAACACACGCTGCAGCGCCCACTCAAAGCCCCAGGCCACTTCACATCACCAAGTGTCTCGACCCCTGTCCTCACTACATGAACTCCATCTCCCAGACTCCTTCCTGTCACCTCCAAACTTACAGCACAATGGTTGCAGTAAGTTCGGAGGTGAAGGGGGCCCAATGACAGTAAGGATCCTGGGAGATGGAGTTCATGTAGTCAGCGCTGGTCCAAGGTATCTGCATATCCACTTCTATTTATGTTCCCCTCAGTGCCTCTTTTATTTTCTGTATGATATTGCTCTTCTCTGTATATAGTACCTACATGAACTGCCTCTCCCAGGCTCCTTCCTGTAAGTTCGGAGGTGATAGGAGCCCGTGACAGTAAGGATCCTGGGAGATGGAGTTCATGTAGTCAGCTATGCTGCAAGGGTTCTGCATGTTCACTTCTATTTATGTTGCCCTCAGTGCCTCCTCTCTTTATATACACACAACACAGTGTAAAATGTCTCACATTGCTTCAGTACACACACACCACGTCACTCAAAACTTCCCCTCTATAGAGTGTGTCACACAGCTGGTCATCACAGCATGTCTCTAATCACCCTCCTCTATTCAGTGTGTGTCTTCATGTTGCCCTGCTTTCCGTTTATGTATCTCCTCTACAGCCACCTTGCATTTTCTCTCGTCTGCTTGGCCTGCAGTATTCATAATTAACCCTTTCATTTGGATACTCCTCTGACATCGAGAAGGTCACAAACGTATGTGATTGTAGAACGATATAACCCATACAAATACTACACTCTCCCCTGTGCAGTTATATTTATGTGCCCCTCGCGGGCACAACGCTTGCCCCCTGTCACTGGCTCCTGTCCTGACTATATGAACTACATCTCCCAGGCCCCTTCCTGTCACCGACTCATGTCACCTCCAAAGTTTCTGCGAGGTGGTTGCTCTAACTTCAGAGGTGACAAGAACCGTTGATAGGAAAGATCCTGGGAGATGGAGTTCATGTAGTCAGCGCCAGGACGTCCATTTGAATACAAAACTAAATTTAACGGCTCAAAAGGCATGCTAACTGACTGCAAAAATACATAAACGTATTTCAATGACAATCCACTCTATCAGTGTATGTCGATGTGCCCGTTGAGTTCAAATCCTGCCCTAAATAGTAATGCCAACAGACAAAAAGAGCTGCACCAATGAACATAAAATATATGGAGAGCAGATATGTAAAAACAATCTCCTTTACTGATCTGATCGTGTTAAAAATACAAAACATTCTTGACACAGCCGCAGTACAGTCAAAGTGTTACAAGTCTGTAATTCTTTTTAACTCCAAAAAAAAACTGTTAGCGAAATGATAGGAATAATAAAAAAATACTTACTGACCTCATTCCCATCTCTCAAACCGTTATGGTTTGAGAGGTGTAACAAAATAAAGGTCTCCGCTCCCTCCCCTTTCTGCCTGATGAGCTATAAAGCCATCAGAGGCAGAATCTGTTCGCCTGACTTTAGGCGGCTCTTCAGGAGTGCTGACATCGGGATATCTCACTATAATTACTTCATCAGTATCTTCTACAACGTGTGCCTGGCTTGCAAGCACACGTTGTAGACCATTCCGATGAAGTAATTATACTTAGATATCTTGATGACAGCACTCCTGAAGAGCCGCCGTCTGGTCCCGGAAGCAGGATCTCATGACGTCCACTATACAGCGGACGCATGAGAAGGGGGAGGGAGTGGAGGTCTTTATTTTCCTTACATATCTCATAATGGTTTGAGAGATGGGAATAAGGGCATTACATATTTTTTTATTATTCCTATCATATCGCTAACAATTTTTTTTCTGGAGTTGACTATCCCTTTAATCATGACCAAAGAGTATGCTCGTGTCTCCTTTACATAGTTACATAGTAGTTTAGGTTGCGTCCATCAAGTTCAACCCTTTTCCTATTCCTCTTTACCATCGTTGATCCAAAAGAAGGCAAAAAAAATCCTCAATACAGCAATTTCAAATTCTGCTTTGAAAGGGGCAAAAAAAATTCCTTCTTGATTCCAAATGGCAATCAGATTTCTCTTTGACCTTTTACATTTAACAGGTCAAAGACCAATTACTGTAAAAGTTGTCTTGCCATCGCTAATTTACTAACAGCCTGCAGTTCCAATACATGTATAATAAATAAATACACAATCCTATTACACATGAATATATGCAGTACACATGCTTAAAATAAGAAATGGAGTAAATATGTGAATCTTCTTGGGTATGGTTTTGGATTTCTTTGAGGGTTAGCTTTTTTGTCTTTGCAGTTTGGAGGCATATGGTAGGTTGTTTGTTATTTTCTTTTTTCTCTTCTCTCTGTTACTTATTAGAAAATCGGACAGAGTTCCTGTGTACTACGCTGTATATGAGCATGATGTACTTCCACCTGTATAGACTACCACCTTTTAGGCTGAAGCCCTAATGTGTCGGTTATACATGTGTTTATTATACTCTGTACTTATGTATATATATATATATATATATATACTAGTTGAACAGCCCCTTATACGGGCCACAGTGCCACTGCCACCCGGTCTCGGGGCAGTCACGCGCAGTGGAGACTGCCCGCGCCACAGCTGATACAGAGCTGGACACATGACCGCAGCACACGCAGCAGTGTGTACTGCGCATGTCACGCGTTACACACGATTCAGCAAATTATTATATATATATAAATAAATAAAATATGTACTAGAAAAAGGGTTACGGCATTTCCCATGAGTATTAAGTTCTTTGTGTACTTCAGGGGTGTTCAAGACATTGATTGACAATGCGCTGTGTACGTTTGCGGTAGTAAAAGGGTTAAGTGTTTGAGTGGAAAAGACTTATCCATGCAGTGGAATGTGTTGGATACCTCTTTGGCACTGAAGGAATCCAACACATTGCACATTTTCCTTGGTTTGTTTAAACCCCTTCAGTGCCAAACAGCTATCCAACACATTTCCTGCACTGATATGTCTTTGGTTCTGAAATACTTAAGCTTTTCAATGTGGCAAACGTACCCAAACCACTGTCAGTAAATGCAGTGAATAAGACTGAAGCACTCAAAGGACTTAATACTCACAGGCAAAGCCGTGCCCCTGTTGCTAGTTATATATAAAGTGTTACTATTCCTTTTAAACCAAACTGGTACTTGTTCTACAGTTGAGGGCCCTAGGGAAGCAGTAGAAGCTACAGTCTAAGAGGCATATAGGGTACATGAACATTCCTGTGGAAGCCCAGTTTGATATGAGGAATAGTGAGCTAAAGGGGTTAAAGGGACCCCAGGATCCTTAAGCTTGTATTCCCAATATGTCCCTTGGGATCAGACATGTTCAGAGTAGGACAAGTACTTCAGAGAATTAGAAAAGTATGAGGAAGTACACAGAAATACCCAAACAGGTACCTATCTGACTACAAAGGGTTACACTGGAGAGGTAGAAAAGTCAGCCCAGCCTCGCTGTAGCCTATGCAATTAGAGTAGTAATATGGCTGCCAAAGCACCACCCTGTCCTAAGCAGAAAGCCTGGGAAAAAGGGGGTTCTGGGTAATGTAGTTTTCCATTTGCAAAAGCCCACAAACGGTGGTTCTCCAGTTGTTTTATAATGGCAAAATTAAGTGGCCTGAACATTAGCCCCATACTGACCATATTTTGAGCCCGCTCTGACCCTTATAGGTGAAAGGGGTACAGAGATATGTCCCTGTAAAGACTCGCCATGTACTTTTATGCAACAAAGATGGCTACCGCGTGGGCACCATGGTCTAAAAACACAAAAAAATAAAATAAGAACAGAAATAAGGCTAAAACACGCACACGTATCAAAATGAAAGCAATCCATTACAGAAAGGGTTAAGAAACACATACCACTGAGACAGCCACATTTGGAAATGTGTGCATAGGAAAACAGAAGTATTGAATGCTACACAGGCAACAGCATTACTTCAGTGGGTACCAAGTAAAAACAGGGACATAATAGTAAGGATCAAAGCACTCAAAGGGTTAACTTAGTGTCCTCTGTCTTCAGACGACCATTACATAAATGCAGGACCTCATAGAAGCTCAGTAATTAGGTACAGACTTGTAATAAAGTCAACCTCCACAGGGAAATGGTCCAGAAATACACCTGCAAACTGGGCAATCTAACACCAGGGAAGACAGTTAATGGGAATATGCCTAATGGTGGATTATACAACCCCATATCTATGTAAAAAATAAGAAAGAAGCCTAAAAACTAAAAGGACAGTGCCAGCTTACACTTTTGATGAGGTAGGCCACTTGAAACTGAGGGTCGGGGGTAAAACTGGAAGTGAAGAAGGGAGTCTCCATCTAAAAGGCCCTGCACTTTTTGAAGTGCCTTGCCCTATGAAGGAGGGAACTTTAAACCCCCCCCCCCCCCCCCCCCATGGCTCCTGTGTACTACATTGGAAGTAAGAGAAACTGTACTGACATGGTAAATTTAGAGCCCAATGAGACGTGCTTGTCTCACTAACACACCAGTAAACTGTACCTTTTACTCTGAGACAGAGTTATGGCTCCCATTCACATGCACCCTGGAATATGATGAACCTTTTCTGTAGTTCTTCTTCTTCGAATATCCGTTTTGAGAGAAGATTTTACATCTTCAGCCATTTCATAAGGAACATGATTTAAGCAGGACATGGACCATAACTAAAAAGAAGAAAGCAAGCATCAGAAATTTGTACATAGGTATAATACACTTAAATGAGATGGAATGTTTTTTAATGAAAAACATATGTTAAAGGACTCTTCTACCCAAGAGCACACACTGAATCACAAGGAACATAAATAAAGTGAATCATGACACTTTGACAACTATGAACTCAAAATCAACAATCTACCAATCTCACTGCATCAGAAGGCTATTTATATATTGATAATATTATATGTTTGACATGATGCGTAGAGGCATATAATTTTGCAGTACTTTAATATTAAAATATATCTTATTTTCATATATTATTCATTTATTTCTTTACTAGTGTAAAAGCCCATGTACACGGGCCAAGGTCCGGTGAGCTATAGAGGCCGGTCCTGCTCTGCGTACTACTGCCACCTCACTGGCGACGTACGCAATTCAGTCATGCGCAGTATAAACTGCCCGAACACACAGAATGCTGGGAGCACGGAATGCTGGGAGTTCTGTGCTGGGAGCATTCTGTGCGTTCGGGCAGTCTCTACTGCACATGACTGCATCGGACAAACATTCTGGCCTTTTATATTATAGGATCATTTTTTATTTATATTATTTGGAGAACTACTTCAACCAGAAGTACCTGAATGGACGAAAGATCGTTATCTCCTCCTACCTGATTGTTATTGACTGGTATATATTTACATTAACCAGAACCCCATGTGAGTAGACATCTTAGGGGATTATCAGTTGTATTGTCCAGTGGTTGCAAGGTACCACATATGCCCTTTTGCCTGTTGGAAAGTGTTGGACAACCCTCTAGCACTCAGAGGCTGAAAGCAGGAACAATCACTCGAATTAAAGTGCCCCCAAATCATTATGCACATAGCGATACGCATATCCATATTAGTATTATCCTGAATAAGTCCGGCATTATTGAGAAATCCACCTTCTTCTGAGATGCATAGGCAGGTATCAGCACAGACATCTTGCCGAAGAGGCATCTGTGAGTCTGCGCTGTCTGTCTTGGTCTCCTCTAGGATTGGTGAGGAGGAGTTGCATTGTACCTTAAGGTACAGGAAGGGACTTATGGTGAAGGAGCAAAGATGCCTCTACAGCAAGATGCCTGCCTGTGCGTCTCAGAACAAGATGTATTTATTAATAACGCCAGACTTATTCAGGATAATACTAGTATGGAAATGAGTATCACTATTTGAAAAAAGATTTGGGGGGCACTTTAATTTGAGTGAAAGTTCCTCTTTAAACATAACAATACTTCACTGCATGGAATGCATTCCCAATAGACATTTACGGCTCTATTCAGGAAGCAAAATTAGCGCATTTCTGAGTCAGACTGCACCACATGTTTGCAATGTGTTGGAGATCTTTCTAGCATCCACGGGGTTAAATAATAGCCTTCAATGGGTATAAAACTGGTGCAGGGTCAAAAAGATTACTTTGGCAACACCCACTGTTCAGAATGTGGGTGTGGCCAGAACACCTGAGGTACCTCCCCTCAAAATTTGGCACTCTAGGCGGTGTCTTACTCTGGCTATTGGGAAATCTAGCCCTGCACTGAGATAGTCTAATATGTGAACAGGCCCAAGACGTCAAGCTGTTTTATGTTCTTGCGACTAATGCAGAGTCGCCCATGTCAATCCTCCTTAAAACAATGAGCTGGATTCCTCTCTGGCACACAAAGGGTTAAACTCCATTTCAGCTTAAGTGATTGTTAAATCTACTCTTACTTTTTCCACCAAGTGTCACCGTTGCCCTTTCAGTCATTTAATAGCAGACACTGTTACAATGTACATATCTGGTTTCATTTTGGAATGTAGCTTGACAGCCATGACTTAGAACATTATTAATTTTAGGTTTTATTAGGACTTTGCACGAACGCTGTCTGTCTGACTTGGCTCATGTAACCAATGTCCTGGCAAAAAGCAGCAAACCACACCCCTGCCCTCTATAATTATACAAGAAATTTCTCATATGTATTCAGGCTTCATTAGGAGACTTGTAACAACAAAGAACATCCTTGACTTGATCTAGACGACCAGGGGCAGACAACCTTTGGTTTTCCAGCAGTTGGAGATAGTAGATGTGCAATTAAATATAACTCTCTATAATCAAATATCAATATCTACCAAGCTGAGTGCTTGAGATGAGTGTTTAACTATCAGGGTATTTTGTGAGTTGTTATCACAGCTATTGTTGGGTACTTGAAACCAGTGGTTCCCAAACATTTTGAATCAATGTCCACCCCTTTTTTAGTTAAATAAATGTAACCCCAACCAAGGATGCCATGGCGCTACAAACATCCACTTAGGGGGCCCCATTTTCTCCATATACAAAAACGTAATTGTTGACTTTACTATATATATTTATAGAAAATGAGATGTACAATATGTTTGGTTTTATTATTCTAATTATGAGAGCTTAAAATAATTATATTTATAGATTAGTAACCACCAATACCCTCTTTACAGATTACATAATATTTTATGGGTACCCAAAAAATTCCTGATTGCATGGTAGGGGTGCCTTGAGAAAAAAAAAGATTGATAACCAATGCTTTACAAACATATTTATTTTGTAATATATTCTGAATTAATTATACTTCCTTTTTTGTACTGCAGAAATTTCTACAAGCATATATGTATTAGGGCTGCAACAACTAATCGATATTATCGATAAAAATCGATTATGAGAATCGTTGTCAACAATTCTCATAATCGATTAGTTGCAGCCCCAGACTGCCGCCACCGCCAGTGTCAACCTGCACTTCCCAATCCCATCCATTATATGTGGCTGCCGGGACAAGATCCATCCGCCTGCATCATCACGCGCCCCTGTGGGCCGTGATGACATACAGACAGAGAAGAGGAAGAGGGCAGAGGCACCGGAAGAGAAGCGCTTGCTGTCAGCAGACTGATCATTACTGTCTGGCAGCAAGCGCTTCTCTTCCGGTGCCTCTGCCCTCTTCCCCTTCTCTGTATGTATATCATTACAGCCCGCAGGGGCGCTTGATGATGCGGGCGGGCAGGAGGGAACTCAGAGCCAGGTGGCCGCAGGGGACCGGATGCCACTCAAATTACCCCCTAGCCCACCCACTCAATGCAGCAAGAGGAGTGCAGCAGTGACAAGGAGAGCGACAAAGGGGAGAAAGAGAGGTACAAAGGGGGGATAAAGAAGTACAAGGGAGGAGAAAGAGACACATGGGGGAGAAAGTATATGGGAGAGAAAGAGATGCACAAGGGGGAGAAAGTACATGGGGGAAAAAGAGATGCACAAGTGGGAGAAAGAAGTACATGGGGGAGAAAGAGAGGCACAAGGGGTAGAAAGAAGTACAAGGGGTAGAAAGAAGTACATGGGGGAGAAAGAGGCACATGGGGGAGAAAGAGAGGCACAAGGGAGAGAAAGAAGTACATGAGGGAGAAAGAGAGGCACAAGGGGGGGAAAGAAGTACAGGGGGGAGAAAGTGAGGCACAAGGGGGAGAAAGAGAGGCACAAGGGGGAGAAAGAGAGGCACAAGGGAGAGAAAGAAGTACATGTGGGATAAAAAGAGGCACAAGGGGGAGAAAGAAGTACATGTGGGAGAAAGAGAGGCACAAGGGGGAGAAAGAAGTACATGGGGGAGAAAGAGAGGCACAAGGGGGAGAAAGAGAGGCACAAGGGAGAGAAAGAAGTACATGGGGGAGAAAGAAGTACAAGGGGGAGAAAGAAGTACAAGGGGGAGAAAGTGAGGCACAAGGGGGAGAAAGTGAGGCACAAGGGAGAGAAGGAAGTACATGGGGGAGAAAGAAGTACAAGGGGGAAAAAGAGAGGCACAAGGGAGAGAAAGAAGTAGATGAGGGAGAAAGAGAGGCACAGGGGGGGGGGAGAAGTACAGGGGGGAGAAAGTGAGGCACAAGGGGGAGAAAGAGAGGCACAAGGGAGAGAAAGTGAGGCACAAGGGAGAGAAAGTGAGGCACAAGGGGGAGAAAGTGAGGCACAAGGGAGAGAAAGTGAGGCACAAGGGGGAGAAAGTGAGGCACAAGGGAGAGAAAGAAGTACATGTGGGAGAAAGAGAGGCACAAGGGGGAGAAAGAAGTACAAGGGGGAGAAAGAAGTACATGGGGGAGAAAGAGAGGCACAAGGGAGAGAAAGAAGTACAAGGGGGAGAAATAAGTACAAGGGAGAGAAAGAAGTACATGGGGGAGAAAGAAGTACAAGGGGGAGAAAGAAGTACATGTGGGAGAAAGAGAGGCACAAGGGGGAGAAAGAAGTACAAGGGGGAGAAAGTGAGGCGCAAGGGGCATAAAAAAGTACAAGGGGGAGAAAGAAGTACAAGGGGGAGAAAGAAGTACATGGGGGAGAAAATGAGGCACAAGGGGGAGAAAGAGAGGCACAAGGGAGAGAAAGAAGTACATGGGGGAGAAAGAAGTACAAGGGGGAGAAAGAGAGGCACAAGGGAGAGAAAGAAGTACAGGGGGGAGAAAGTGAGGCACAAGGGGGAGAAAGAGAGGCACACGGGAGAGAAAGAAGTACAGGGGGGAGAAAGTGAGGCACAAGGGGGAGAAAGAAGTACAGGGGGGAGAAAGTGAGGCACAAGGGGGAGAAAGAGAGGCACACGGGAGAGAAAGAAGTACATGTGGGAGAAAGAGAGGCACAAGGGGGAGAAAGAAGTACAAGGGGGAGAAAGTGAGGCACAAGGGGGAGAAAGAGAGGCACAAGGGAGAGAAAGGTACAAGGGGGGAGAATGAGGTACGGGGGGAGAAAGCGATACAGGGGGAGAAAGAGTACATGGGGGAGAAAGAGGCACAGGGAGGGAGAAAGAGAGGCACAAGAGGGGAGAAAGAAGTACAAGGGGGGGAGAAAGAAGTACAAGGGGGGAGAAAGAGGTACATGGGGGGAGAAAGAGGTACATGGGGGGGAGAAAGAAGTACATGGGGGAGAAATAGAGGTGCAAGGGGGAGAAAGAGAGGTGCATAGACCCCATAGTAAAATAATAACAATGACGCATGTTAAATGTGTAAAGTTTTTTATTCTGCTGTTTGTTTTTAACACTCAGTTTGTTCATTAAATCATTTTAAATAATGAAAAATTAGCATATTGTTTTTTTTATCCAATTAATCGAAAAAATAATCGGCCAACTAATCGATTATCAAAATAATCGTTAGTTGCAGCCCTAATATGTACATTTTTTATATATATACACACATGTACAGGCTCCCCATCAAATGTACAAATATTGCAGACTGTGGCCTTCCCATCATCCATTTGAGTTAGCCTTTCCCAAAGCTCTGATCATCATGGCTTTTTACAGCACAGATACTGTTGTATTGCATTGCATTGCAAGTTTGGTGTTGAAGCAAATCCCATGGGAGTTCATCATACCCTTCCAGGGGCACATGACCCCCAGATTGGGAACCACAGCTTTAGCCCAATATTTTAAAAAAACACTGTAATTTTAAGTACATAGTAACACAGCTAATGATGTTCAAAAAGACACATGTATCCATCAGGTTCAGTATTTGCTGTATCACCCTTGGAAGGTTAAAAAAAAACCCTATTCAAGCCATTTCCAATGAATCCCCAAGTGGGTAAAAAACCTTTTCCAACTACAAAAGGCAGTTACATAGTTCCCTGGTCAACATCCTATATGCACTGAAAGCAGGGCTCAAAATTTCCACTAGCCCTGGTGGGTATGTTTTGGCTTGCAATGGCGAGTAAATTTTCAGGTCTGGCTATTAGCAAAGGACTTAAAATTATAAGCCCTGACTGAAAGCAACGATCATGATTCTCAACATAGCTCTCAGCTACAAAGATATCCACTACCTTTTTAAAAGCATCTGCAGTAGCTGCAAACACAGCTTCTTGAGGCAAATTTTCCACCACCGTATGTCCCTTAATGAAAAAAATCCATGACTTTCTTTTAGTGTAAAGCACCTTTCCTCTAGTCTTGATGACCTCCTGTTTTTTGCTCAGCTTTGAGCAAATTGTTTCCCAGAGAGTACTTTGTATTGGCCTTGAGATATGTGTGTAAATGGTAATCACCCCTAAAATATTTATTCTATAATGGAAACAACCCCAGTTTGGCTAGTCTCTCCATATAACACAAATCTTCCAATTCATTATATCAGTCTTGTTAGACAATTCTGTACTTTTTCCAGTCCAATAATATCTTATTTAAAGAATTGGGACCCAAAACTGTAGAACATATTTTAGATGAGGCCTTACAGATGATTTATATAGAGGTAGAATTATATTCCTATCTCATGCAGCTATACCCCATGTTATACATGACAGCAACCTACTGGCTGCTAGCATGCATTGTTATACACCCCACTATTGTGTAGTATGACAAAACATACACAAAATGTTGACATCTCCTCACAATGTTGGGTGTGCTAGGTCCTTTAGAGGGGGTGTGGTATACAAATATACACACAATCTTGACATCCCCACACAATATTGGGTGTGCTATGTCCTTTAGAGGGGGTGTGGTATAGCAAAAAAAATATGCTCAATTTTTATGCAGAGTTTAGGAACATAATTTATAAGGGGGAGTAATCAAAACAGATGCTAAACAGTAGAAAAAAACATTGAAAATGATGTAAAATAAGTTACTCTTATTTGACTGCAAATAGAGTTGCACTTTATGTGATTAACCACTTTCACCTAGTGTTAGGGACCAAGAACCAGAAAGACACCAAAATGTAAAATGCAAAACACCTTTATTAAAGTGACAAAAACAGAATTGTGTTCCAGAAGCATAAACCAAAAGACAAGCCAGGGTCAGGAACCAAGACAGGAACTCAGCCAAGCCAGAGTCAGGAACACAGGAGTCTGTGATGTCAGGAACAAGCCAGGAGTCAGGAACACAGAAGTTCGCAATGTCAGGAACAGCCAGGAGTCAGAAGCCAGAAGGATTGTCAGAGGAAGCCAGGTCATACACAGATAAACAGGAGCACAGGGGTATCCACAACAGCCAGCAGGAAGAAACACAAGGACAATCAGGAAGTGATCCAAGCTGCTTTAAATACCCTGAGAGGGCTGGCTGATAACAGTCAGGTGAGTAATCAGAGAGGTCAGCTGATTCAGCCTGACTCAGGAACTCAGAAGGCAGCAGCAATGGATAACAGAGATCTAGATTAGCTCAGACAACAGAATCAACAGCAGAGTTAAAGCAGCTCAGCCAAACCTTGACACCTAGTGACAGACAATTCCTAAGGAACCGACAATTTGGTCTGACAATAAATTATATTATTAACATTACTACTAGCAGCAAGTGCTTTACAAATATTCTGGGACATCTGCCAAGCTGTAAACTGTAGTTTTTTTATGAATACATTGTTTTCATACATTATACATTGTTTTTTAAATGTTATATCCCCTTGGATGCCTAAGATGCCTCTGATACATTGAGAATTAATGTGAAGAAACTTGGCTAACAACCAAGAGGATATCCTTTTTATAGATTGTGTTTATAGTCACATTATCACAGGTCATATATTTAATTTCATAAAGGCCATTTATGAGTTTGAATTGGAATGTTTTCTGTTGTATATTGTTTGGATGAAGAGGTTTTGTCATTAACACAAATTACACTGATAAACCCAACATGTTTAAACATATTCCATATTATAGAATATATGTTGTGGCCACAATCAGAAACCGAGCAATAGAAATACTGACCAGCTAGCTCTGGCACAAATTTAGCATTATCAGCTCATTCCCATTTTAATTCTGCTTCTTTAGCTGAAGGGACTACTACACATGCTATCAGAGAGCAGAATTAGGTATAGGGACATAAAAGTTGAAAACAAAAAAAACAAACATGATCTAGCTACCATATTGTTATAAGGAACTGTTCACACAGGCAACTGGCTCTTTGCATGCTGCTCAAAATGCTGCATCTTTTCTAGAGTGTTCATTGGGTTGCAGTTCAAACGTTCACAAACGTGATTGGATCGTTGAGCTGCAAAAACTAGCATCCAATCACTGTAAGGCACATGAGAACTAGCCAATAACATCTGTCATGAGTGCTTGCCTACTGTCTTTAGTAACCTCCCATTCAGATTTCCCTGCAATATGCTTGAAGAAGTAATGCAAGGGGCTCTGTTTGTGTATTGTGAGGCAGCAGCCATGTTTCAATTTCCCATTAAGATAAACCTATTAATGCAAAATAGTTGCCCTTGAAAAACATGAATTGTGTTACTGATGTGAAATTTATTTTTATTTGAACATTCTATCTGTTAAGGAGCCTGCTTTCTAATGCATGTTTAGATGGTAGACGTTGTATCACCAGCTGTATGTCAAGATGGTCTCCTTCACACCCAGTAAAGGAATAACCCAGAGCACAATGGAACTTACATACAAAGGAAAAGTGAAGCCATTCTGGATCAAACTAACTGCACTATAGGGGGCAAATAAAAAGCCTCATTGATTTAAATAGGGTTTTTAATCACTTGGATGCTAGAGTTGGCTCTAACACATTGCAAAGCAACATACTGGAGATCTCTCTAGTATTCATATTCTAGTATTCTCTAGTATCCATTTACAACATTAGGAATTTTGTGAATTTGTATTTGTTCCCTGTGTTGCAGTTAGTTTTTGGTTTGACCCAGAGATGCTTTTGTACATCAGTACGGTTGCCACCTTTTACTCTTTCTAAAACCAAACAGAGGCACATTGCTTTGTGCTAAATGCAGTACGATACACCACATTTTTTGTGGTCAATTTCTAACTTTATAATTCTTTCCAATGGGAAGCTTAATTTATGTCCTGCAGGGCTGCTTTAAAGGGATAGTAATGTCTTAATGACATAAAAAGTAATATTGTAGACCATAAAATAAGAAATCCACCAATGCAATTCCTATCTCTCAAACTTTGATTTTTTTTTAGATATAGAGCGTTCTAAATTTCCTCCTCTCCTGATGTCAGCTGTAAAGCGGACAGAAGGAGATCCGTGTCAGCCGACACGAGGAGGCTCTTCAGCAGAGCCACGACAGTATGATTTAAAAAGAAATACTTCTTTGGAACAGTCTAAAAAGTGTGCATGCAAACCAGGTACACTTTGTAGACTGTTCCAATGAAGTATTTCTTTTTAAAGGGGAACTACCACCCCGCAATAACTTTACCTTAAATCAGTCTTCATCTGGCGACTAGCTGCTTAGTAGCGCTAGTCTCCAGAAATATTACCCTTTTGCCTTTTTCTGACGGTCACAGGAGCAGGAAGCACGGACATCTCGTCACAGTGATGTCCGTGCGCCTGCGCTGTCAGTCCCTTTTGAGCCGGCCGCCAGATGAAGACTGATTTAAGGTAAAGTTATTGCGGGGTGGTAGTTCCCCTTTAAATTGCGCTATTGTGGCTCTGCTGAACAGTAGCTTGTCGGTCCCCGGACCAGGAACCCCTGCTGTCAGCCTACAGCTGATATCAGGAGAAGGGGAGGGAGATGGGAAATTTACATGCGAATATCTCTCAAACCATAAAAGTTGGTGAGATAGGAATTGCATCAATAGATTTCTTATTTTATGGTCTACAATATTACTTTTTATATAATTAAGACATTACTATCCCTTTAAAGAAGTAATGCTTTATAGACTTCTCTGAAATTCAAAGGGCTAAAATCCCCATTTAAATCAGCCGCACCACCAGCCAATTACAATTTGTGTTCTTGTGACTGATGTACCCTCCAAGCAATGGGAGCACAAGAGCTTGAAACTGAACCCTTTCCGGGGCCAACACCTCTGAATCCCAGACAGTATTGACAAAACCAGACAGGAGAGCCCAAAACTGGAGTGTCCTGGTCCAACCTGTATAGGTGCCAACCCTATACATAAAGTGATTTACAGCCTAACTATTTGCTTTTCAGAAAGTACAATTTATGAAATAATTAAGTGTCTGGGTTTTATTTGCCTAAAAAAATTACTGTTTATTCTTGAACCTGGAAGTGAAGGCGTTAAAAACAACTTCCTTGAGAATGATATAGAACATGTAGACTCCAAAGACATTAATTGTATGACTCATACCCTCCATGGTACTTCCTGTCTCCCTGCGAGAGATGAAAACCAGACAGTACATAGCTCTGCCATTAGCACCTTATCATACTTATCCTTCTATATTACACAGAAGGCCTTATGCAAAAAGCAAAGGATGCGCAATAATGGAACTAACCAACTTTCCCATAGGTGACAAATAAATGGAACAGAACCACATATAGGTAGATTTTAATTGTCTGCAAAACAACCTAACCTTGTCTTAAGGTGACACTTTTATCTTAGAAAAAATAGGATTTTAGTCTTACCTGTTAAATCCTTTTTTCTTAGCCCATACAGGTTACTGGTAACTCTGGGTAGGTGATCTGCCCCTTTAATTGGCTGCAGCTAGCCAACCAGCTCCAGAAAGATTTGATACACTAACTATTGACCAGATAGTGGGAGGGAAAGAAGCCTCCTGTGAGCATGACCCCGAAGGACCCCCACGGTCTGCCACAGGAGAGCCAAGCATGGTCCCTTGACAGGGTGGGAGACCAGTAACCTGTATGGACTATGAGAAAAGGATTAAACAGGTAAGACTAAAATCCTCTTTTCCCTGTTGTCCAATACAGGTTACTAGTGACTCTGCAATGTCCAACCACTGAGTTTCCCAGAGGCGGGAAGTAATGCAAGGACCAGGCGCAAGGGCCCCAAAGTCACCATAGCAGATATGAACCATCAGAGATAGCCCAACAAAACAATGAAGTGTCAACGGACACTGAACAGGGGTAACAACACCCCAACTGTTACACAGCACACTGAACTAGAGCCAACGGGGCTCAAAAGTGAAGGAAGCACCAAGAACCGAAGAAGATCCTAGAAAGGCAAGACTGTCTCCAGGATTTTCCTCCCAAAGTTGGCATCAGCCGATGCCAGCACATCAACGCGGTAGTGCTTCGAAAAGGTGTGCACAGATGACCAAGTAGCCGCCTTGCACTAATCAGCGGAGGCCTGATTCTTGTAAGCCCAAGAGGCCCCAATAGATCTTGTAGAATGAGCAGTGACCCGAAAGGGGACAGACTTCTTCTTCAGCTCGTAAGCCGTATGAATGTACTTGACCCAGGACGCAATAGTCACTTTGGAGGCAGGTCTTCCTGCCCTAGGACCCTCAGGAATGACGAACAGCGCGTCTGATTGCCTAATAAACTCAGTGAGATGGACATAAAACTTGATACAACACACCACATCTAACAAGTGGAGATCCCTCTCCTTGTCAGAGGTGGGCTCAGGGCAGAAAGAGGGCACCACAATCTCCTGATTGATGTGGCACTCCGAAACCACCTTCAGGAGAAACTCCTGAGAAGTGCGAAGCACCACCTTGTCCTTGTGAAACACTAAATAGGGTGGTTTACAGGACAGAGCATGTAACTCCGCAACATGGCGAACAAACACGATCGCCAAGAGACAGGCCATTTTCCACGTCAGCAGGCGTAGAGGAATAGTAGCCAAGGACTCAAAGGGAGGACACGGAAGGACACCCAAGACCAAATTAAGATCCCACTGAGGAACAGGAGTCTTAAAGACAGAACGAGTATGAGCAACACCCTGGAAGAAAACCTTGACATCAGGAAGAATAGCAATGCGCCTCTGAAAGAAAGCACAGAGAGCAGAAGTCTGAACATTAAGGGAACTCAAGCTGAGGCCCTTATCCACACAGTCCTGCAAGAAGGACAGGACCGTAGGCAGATCAAAATCCTGAGAGAGGTCCCTATAAGCACACCAAGATAGAAAGGTCGACCAAACACTATGGTAGGCCTTAGAAGAAACCGGTTTGCGGGCACTAAGCAAAGTAGCCACCACACTAGAAGAAAACCCCTTCTTCATCAGTATTGAGGATTCAATTTCCAAGCCATCAAAGCTAGAAGATGAACATCCTCCTTCCACAGGTAACCCTGTAGAAGAAGATCCGGGCGGCAAGGGAGCCAGAATGGCTCCACCACTGACAGATCCAGAAGCTCCGGAAACAAAGCCTGTCGAGGCCAGTACGGAGCAATCAGAATGACTAGACAACACTCCAGTCGCAATTTCCGTAACACCCTGTGCAACATTGGGAGAGGAGGAAAATTGTAGGACAGAGGGAATAACCAAGGAATGGACATTGCATCCACCTCCAGAGCTAGAGGGTCCCTCCATCGAGAGCAGAAACTTGGAACCTTCCTGTTGTGTCTTGTTGCCATCAGGTCGATGTAAGAAAGACCCCATTTCTGAACAATGAGGGTGAAGACCTCTGGGTGCAGCTCCCACTCTACACTGTCCACTGTGTGTCGACTGAGGATGTCGACATGACATTGTCTACGCCAGGAATATAAACTGCGGATATGGCAGGAATGTGTTCTTCTGCCCAAGACAAAATAGCCTTGACCTTTAACCAATCGGCGAGACTTCTTGTTTCGCCCTGCTTGTTGATGTAAGCCATGGCAGTGGCATTTTCGGACTCTACCCAGACTGGACAGTCTTCCAGCTGAGATGTCCAATGACGAAGGGCATGAAATATCGCCCGAAGCTCCAATATGTTGATGGGAAGGAGAGATTCCTCAGGACACCATCGACCCTGAGCACTCAGGCGACACAGGACTGCTCCCCAGCCGGAAAGGCTGGTATCCGTCGTCACTGTAGACCAGAAGGGTACCAGAAAGGACCTGCCCTTCAGCAGATTGGAGAGGTCGAGCCACCACAACAAATTCAGTTCCACATGAAGAGGGAGGGACACTGACATCTTCAGAAGGTCTGGTTGACCCCTGCACACCTGGATAACAAACTGCTGGAGTTCCCTGGTGTGCACCATGGCAAATGGTACTGCTTCTATGGTGGAAATGAATTTCCCCACTAGAGATGACAGCTTCTTGGCTGGAACTGGATCTTGAGCCAGGATTGAAGAAACCCTGTGGGAGATCTAGTGAGCTACCTTGTCCGTAAGAAACACCATGTTCTGCTGGGTGTTGAAGAGGAGGCCCAGGAAGACCAGACGCTGGGATGGAACAAGATCTGATTTGTACAAGTTGATGATCCACCCGTGATGGGTGAGAGTATGAATGCATTGCTGAACTTGCTGATGAAGAAGTTCCGCAGAAGGGGCTTTCAGAAGCAGGTCGTCCATGTATGGAGTAACTCTGATGCCGTATTGGTGGAGGACGGACACTAAGGCTCCCAGAACACAGTTGAAGACTTGAGGAGCTGTCCTCAGACCAAATGGAAGGGCTGATCAACTGAAAATGTCCCCGGTCGTAGGCAAATCTGAGGTACTGCCAGCTCGCTGGATGAATGGCAATGTGTAATTACGAGTCCTGAAGATACAGAGATGCAAGGAATTCCCCCTGGGGACATGGCAGCAATCACCGTTCGTAGAGACTCAGGGTGATAATGAGTCCGGATCATAAAGGAATTGAGATCCTTTAAATCCAAAATCGGATGACAACCGCCATCCTTCTTGGAGACCACATATCTTTGTCCTGAACTGGGACCAGCTCTAGAACATCCTTGTCCAGAAGAGCCTGAATAGTGCCCTCGAACAGATGGCGTTTCTCTGCGCCCTGAGGTTTATGAGAAGGAAAGAATCGAAAAGGAGGAAGAGAGACGAAAGGGATCCTGTACCCTTCCGTCACCACCTGTAAAACCCATGGGTCTGCCACTGAATCCTCCAAATGCTGTGATAGTGACGCAGACGACCACCCACAGCAGAGTGTGGACCCGGGTTCTGTGAGTCATGCCGAAGAAGGCTTGGAGGAGACCTTTGGCTTCCATTGCTGTTTGGGCTTGGAAGAGGTATGCGGAGCTGAGGGAACCGTCTGGTTCGCCAGACGTGTCTCATTCTGAAAGAAACGAAAATACCGGTTACGCTTAAGCGGTGTTTTCTTCCTAGGACCTAAGGGTAGAAGTGTACTCTTACCCCCTGTGGCCTCACTGATCAGATCCTTAAGCTCTAGCCCAAACAAAGAAGTGTCTTGAAAAGGTAAGGAAAGCAATGCTTTCTTGGAAGCAGTGTTAGCAGACCAGATCTTGAGCCAAAGAGCCTGTCTGGCAACCACAGACATGGTGGAAACCCTAGCCACCAAATGGATGGCATCAAATAAGGCAGCAGAAACATAGTGCTGTGCCTCAGAAATGTTGGAAAGGAGGCGCAACATATCTGAAGTAGGAGCACCCTGACAGACAGCAAGGGTGAGCTGTTCAGTCCAGACCGCAATGGCCCGGTTCACCCATGCTGCAGTGAATGCTAGACGCATGGCAGTACCAGCAATGGCAAAGATGGACTTGAGGGAGGCCTCAAGTTTCTTGTCAGTCCAGTCCTTTAGAGCAGACACATCAGACACTGGCAAGGCAGTAGACTTGGATAGCCTGGTGATAGGAGCATCCACTTTGGGAGGATGAACCCACTGACCAAGTGCAGCCTCAGAGAAGGGATAAAGCTTGGCAAATTTATTGGAGACAGAAAGTTTCCTGTCCGGAGATTTCCACTCTTCAGACGCAAAGCGGTCAAGAGTGGGGTTAGATGGAAAGCAAGTAAATGGCTTTTTAGGCTCCTGAAATACATCAGAAGGGTCAGAAGGAACCTCCTGTACTAAGGGAATGTTTAGGGTATTTAAAACAGCCCTGATCAGGCCCTCAGCCGAGGGCTCAGGATCAGCCTCAAAAGGGTCCCCAGAAAACTGAGAGGAGCCCACCGCAGAACATTCCTCAACGTCTGAATCTACCAGCAGTTCCTCCTCAGAGGAATCTGACACATCAGGTACACCCTAAGACTTTGGCAGGGAAGACTTGACGGAGGAGGGCGTCTGCCAAGAATGAAAGACCCCCTGTAACTGGGATGGAAAGATTTGCAATGTGGACCTAAGGTCCCTAGTAGCAGCCTTGAACGCTTGCACCCAAACTGGCACTAATGCATGGCTGGAGGTCCCTGGAAGACTCTCAGGGACATCAGAACATGCTGGGAATAAATGACCTGAGAATTCTCTAGGTAACCCTGAATGACAGGAAGAGCAATGTGCAATGGGGGATATAGAGACCCCAGCATCCTTAGTCTTAGGTCTGGCCCCAAGCTCCAAGTGTATAGACATTCTCACAGTGTAAAATAACCTTACTGTATAAGAAATCACCCAATTACAGGGTGTAGGATTAAAGTTTCACCAAAGAAATCGCTAAATTAGACTTATCTGGCAGGCAAAGAGTTAATCAGCAGAGGAGAGAAGGAGAGTCCAAGCCCTGCGTAGGATACTCGTTCTGGAAAGAGCACAAAATGGCTGCCACAGCAGGAGCCAGTCAGAAACGAGCTCGCAAAGCAAGCACTCATGGGAAATATAGTTTTCCCAGAAAAGTACCCCAAACAGTGCCCGAAGCCCCCTGAGCCCCCCAACACACTAGAAACATGAACCGGATGATAAAGCAAGGGCAGACAAGTAAAATGAGCCATCTCTGAAGTCGCTAGGTTAAATGGTTGCAGAGATATGTCCCAAACAGTACAGTCCCATAGGAGTGAATGGAGCAATGGCGCCTATGCAGTAAAGTGGAACTCAAATTTTACAAAATTGAAATTGTAAAACTAAAAGACATGAAACATCACTAGAACATGTTAGAATACCCAAAACAAACACTGAACCAGTAGGAAAAATGTCAGAAAACCCCCCAAATGAATGCAAAATCAGCAGCTAAAAGGTTAAAGTACCACATAAATCTGCTCCAAAACACCCAACAGACACATAGATAGACCCAATGAGTGCAGGAGTGTGCAATAGGAACTCCAAAGGTAAACCCCTGTGCGGAGGGGCACTGTGGGACAAGTGGACCTGCAGCACTCAAAGGGTTGCTCACCTTTCCTGACGATCTTCTGTCTTCAGATTACCATGTTTAAAGAAGAAGCCTCGGTGGGCAACTCCTGAGGAAAGAACTTGTAGCCAAGATTTTCCCCCCAGGGCTTAAGGTCCACAAAAAGCACCTGGTCACTGAGCTAGCCACATCTAGGGGCATTGTCAGTTATGGTAATCCGCCTAACAGAAAAATAAAAAACTTGTAAAGCTATAGCAGAACTGTTCTCTTGCCTGTGTTATCTTCACCAAGGAACAAATCTTTCTGGAGCTGGTTGGCTAGCTGCAGCCAAGGAGGGAAGGTAGGCTCCACCCCCTGCATACAATTCTAGAATTGTTCCTGCCTACAATTAAAGGGGTGGATCGCCTACCCAGAGTTATCAGTAACCTGTATTGGACGACAGAGAAATCTGCTTTATAAAAGCATGTGGGTTAGCCTAAAGGTAGATTGCATTTTATTCCTCCTCAATAAATGATGTTTAACCCTTTGAGTGCCAGAGGGGTATGCAAAGCATCGTTGTGTACCCCTCTGGCACTCAAAGGGTTAAAAGCCCAGTTTGCGCTATATAACTCTTACATGACAGAGCTTACTGTGGATGCATCTGGGCTTATACTGTAGTCATGAGTGCTAGTGCCCTGTATGCATAGGTGGGAACTCTCCAGATTTGCTCTGGAAACTCCGGTTTTAGCAGCAAATTACCTGGTCTCCAGGGCAGAGGCTGATTCTACTGATGTGGGGAGTTTCATTAATGAAACCCACCACATCTTGCGTTCATAGTGTGTTCCTCCCACCCCCTGCCCACTTCTCCTCCTTCCCCAGCCTTTTACTAACTTTTTTTTTTCAAGTTTTGGAAGTCCCGCCCCCCCTACTCACAATTAAGCCCCACCCTGTTTGACGCGATTTGCATCTTTTATCTCCCTTGGTGGCCCCACAGGACTCCACTCTACTGGGAGTCCACAAAAACAAGTTCCCAGGTATGTCGGGGACAGAGGCTAATTCTGCGGTGGTGGGGAGTTTCTTATGAAACTGCCCACTTCTGCTTCTTCCAAGCCTGTTACTTCCACTTCTCCTCCTTCCGCACCCTGCTCTGCCCACTTCTCACTCACTTTATTAGACAGCCTGTTAAGTCCCCCCCACCCACAATTAAGCCCTGCCCCTTTGGGACATGAATTGTGTCATTTATATCCTCCCACCAGCACCACATGAGTCCCCCACACGGAAGAAAAAGTCATATCTTCTCTTGGCGTTTAACCCTTTAAATGCCAGAGGGTTATCCAACACACTCAAAGGGTTATAGGAGAGGAACTAACATTGCTGAGCTCGCATGTGTCTGAGAATCCATTGACATTTTCCCTGAATAGGGAGGATTCAGGGATTTCTGATTTCTGTAAGGCAAACTGAGTGCTGAGCTATAGAAACTCAGGGCGGAATGGGAGAAACGTGCGCAGTCGCTATTCACAGTGTACTTTTGATGGCAAAATGATTAGTACCAAAATCTTATTGAACTGAGCATGTTTTTCACTCAGTTAGTGAATGCTTGTTCATTTTTAGCGAACGCTCTTCAAAAAGTGGGCATGGCAAAAATGTCTGCCGTTTTGTGAGAAGATTAGCAATTCCGCCTAATTCAGCAAAGCAATTAGCACACATATTCATACGCCTGCCGTTAATTTAGTCGCAATTGCTAACTTTTGCTGTTAAACGGATTGTAATGTTTCAAAATTAAAAGCAGCTCCAATTAATCATCATAGTATTTGAGCCATGGAGAGTGTTATTTCAATACTGTCAGCTCTGTAATTCAAGAGTAATTGAATGATAAAGTAACCTCCTCCCGTCCTTTTTACCTAGTGTAAGCCACCCCTCTCAGATGTGGAATCTGGTCTTAAGACCAGACAGATAACAGCAAGGGACAATCTTCTTACTGTGAGAACAATGAAAACCCTGCCCCCCTTGTCAGGTTTTCCTTATGCTAATTGAAGATTGTCCCTCTCTGCAATCCATCCGGATAGTCTTGTTGCTCTGAGGTGAGCAGTGTTACATCAGTAAAAGGGGCGGGAGGGGGATAATTTATCATTCAATTACTCTTGTACTACAACTCTGACAGTAGTGAAACTCTCTATAGCCCAAATACTATGAAGATTAATTGGAGCTGCTTTTATTTTGAAACATTACTATCCCTTTAATTTAGAAGCATGTGCTATTCAGGTGTTCATCAAAACGTGAGCAATCTAAAATAGCACATACATCTATGGCTTTTATAAAATAGCCAATACTCCACTTTCTTGCATCTCCCCCCTCAGTCCCAATATCTGTTAACTACCCATATTTAGAAAATCCTTTTCCCTTTCCTTTTACTGCCCTTTTAAGCAACCATTACTATATGAAATGCTCTTGCAAACATCCAGTACCTGCGTGCTGACAAGTAGGGAAAATACTGCACTGTTTACAATGAAGATACTTTACATAGCAAAAAACAAATAAAACTATTATGCAATATTTAGGCTAGTAAATAATTGGTAGTTACATACAGGGCCATTTCTAAACAAGATGATTCCCAGTGTGAAGCTGTAAAAAGCCCTTCCCTTTAATGTTTTAACAAATACTTTTGTAGTATACACTCTTACCCACAGATATGCAGTATCAACAGTCACACTCACCCACATGCTGCTGCTCCAGAAACACGCTGAGCATTATACCAGTACAAGAGACCATCTATAAAATACCATAACCTCTTTATATGAGACCAGCCCAGCTCTTTTCCTATTACATCAGGCCTTTAGAGCACTATAATATTACAGAAGACACACAGTCCATTATCTTATTACGCTTGACAGTGACTTTATTATTGTTATGACTATAGGAGCTGGGGAAATGAGGGCATGAAACAGACACAATACATATAGTAAAAACCACAAATATAAAAAGTAAGTAATCAGCAGCAGATATCCATTTGGGTTTTTAATTATTCCCCTTGAATACTAGTAACATGCTGGGAATCTCACACTCGCATGCCAGGCCCTGAGCTGCTCCTGTACAGCAGTACAGACATTTATTCAGAACAAGTTACTAACGAGATCATATAAATAGGCAGCATTAACCCTTTAAGAGTCAGAATCCATGGATTCACAATGCATTATACAACAGTCTCACATGCTGAGAAGCAAACATTCTAGTAAACGTTTTATTCCAGACTGCACACACTCAGTCTATGCATTTACAAATCAAGGCATCACAGGGCAGATTTGGTGGGAGATCTGTATCACTGCCAAGCTCAAGGGAGGACTAATGTAAGCCCAGGGTAACCCAGTGGGCCAGTGCAAAAAACAAACCCCCCTCCCCATTAAGTCACTTTACAGTAACATTCAATACAGAGTATATTTCCAGCCTTAAAGGGATAGTAATACTTAAAATGTAGGGTTTATCCCCCTGAGTAAAACAAGAGTACTCCCACTGCCGAAAGGTGTTTTATTCAAAAGTTGTTAATTTTCAATGTTTAATTTTATAGGTGCAATATCACAGTGGCCTGAAATTGTACAGTGGCGCTGTTGCTACACGATCCTATGGACAGCTCTGGTCCCAGGACCATAAATCTCCATAGGATGGTGTAGCAACAGCGCCACTGTAAAATTTCAAGCCACTGTGATACTGCACCTAAAAAATTCAACTTTGAAAATGAATAACTTTGAAACACCTTTCAGCAGTGGGAGTACTCTTGTTTTACTCAGGGGGATAAACACTACAACATATTTTTTTTTTTACATTTTAAGTATGACTATCCCTTTAAGTGTCCCTCTTGTCATCTTATAAAGCCATCTCTGTCCTTCATGCCTGTATTGTAAAACTGGTACCAATGCACAGATACAGCAAACAGACTTGCACTTCAATCACTGTCTCTCACTTCCTCTAGACTGCGTGCACACTCAAAATTAGGAAGAATGAATGAGAGACTGATAGAAACGCCGGCGCTTTTGCTGTGAATACCCCAGCAGCCGTCTCACAATGCAGGCATGAATGGTAGAGAAGTGCCTTTGTAAGCTGTGAACTGAGCCACTCCAGGCTAGCAATTATCCTCTGTATTGCAGATTACTATGGTGTGACTGAAACCCTGGGAAGTGTGAGCTTACTTCTTTTTTTTTCACGCATTCATCAGCTGACATTTGGCCTGTGTACACCTCTCTCCTTCCCTGCATTCAGCCCAAAAGCAGGCCTACGTGCACCCCATCTTCTCTCCCCTCATTCATCAGGCCTACATTCAGGAAGTTAAACAAGAACAAATCTGCAGCAAACCAACTGTGATTTTTCAAAATTCCCACTGACTTAAATGGGAATTCTGATTATCAATTTGCACCTCTTCCTCCTCTCCACCCAGCTTCAACTTCTCCTCCTAATTTTGCCATGACCAAAGTTAATCCCTAAAATCTTAATATTAGTGAGGGTTTATAGGAAAACATCCAGGAGGGTGACACACTCACACGTTTTCCACCTCCAAAAAACTTCTTTTCTCCTGGTTCACTCTGGATTCTGACACACTATGTCTGCCACAATGTTTGTCTTCTCCCCACTTGACACAACAAGTGGAACAAGGCTGAGGTATCAGTCAACTTATACTTAGTTCTGTGACTACCAGTGGACAGTAGAACAAGGCTGTATATATAGTTCTGAAACTATCAGTGGGACAAGGCTGGGGAAGAAGACAGTGTATGTGTGTATCTGTGGCTAACAGTCAGACAAGGCTGGAGAAGAAGGCATTTTATGTATGGATCTGTGGATATCAGTCAGACAAGGCTGGGAAGAAGGCACTGTATGTATGGATCTGTGGATATCAGTCAGACAAGGCTGGGGAAGAAGACAGTGTATGTATAGATCTGTGGATATCAGGCAGACAAGGCTGGGGAAGAAGACAGTGTATGTATGGATCTGTGGATATCAGTCAGACAAGGCTGGGGAAGAAGACAGTGTATGTATAGATCTGTGGATATCAGGCAGACAAGGCTGGGGAAGAAGACAGTGTATGTATAGATCTGTGGATATCAGGCAGACAAGGCTGGGGAAGAAGACAGTGTATGTATGGGTCTGTGGATATCAGTCAGACAAGGCTGGGGAAGAAGGCACTGTATGTATGGATCTGTGGCTATCAAGT
Organism: Rhinophrynus dorsalis; assembly: GCA_037306005.1. Lineage (NCBI taxonomy): Eukaryota > Metazoa > Chordata > Amphibia > Anura > Rhinophrynidae > Rhinophrynus > Rhinophrynus dorsalis. The sequence continues at coordinate 59,067,281 of CM074720.1, read as the reverse complement.
CAGACAAGGCTGGGGAAGAAGACAGTGTATGTATAGATCTGTGGATATCAGGCAGACAAGGCTGGGGAAGAAGACAGTGTATGTATGGATCTGTGGATATCAGGCAGACAAGGCTGGGGAAGAAGACAGTGTATGTATGGATCTGTGGCTATCAGTCAGACAAGGCTGGTGAAGAAGACAGTGTATGTATAGATCTGTGGATATCAGTCAGACAAGGCTGGGGAAGAAGGCACTGTATGTATGGATCTGTGGATATCAGTCAGACAAGGCTGGGAGGAAGACAGTGCATGTATGGATCTGTGGATATCAGTCAGACAAGGTTGGGGAAGAAGACAGTGTATGTATAGATCTGTGGCTATCAAGTCAGACAAGGCTGGGGAAGAAGACAGTGTATGTATGGATCTGTGGATATCAGGCAGACAAGGCTGGGGAAGAAGGCACTGTATGTATGGATCTGTGGATATCAGTCAGACAAGGCTGGGGAAGAAGGCACTGTATGTATGGATCTGTGGATATCAGTCAGACAAGGCTGGGGAAGAAGACAGTGTATGTATGGATCTGTGGATATCAGTCAGACAAGGCTGGGAGGAAGACAGTGTATGTATGGATCTGTGGATATCAGTCAGACAAGGCTGGGGAAGAAGGCACTGTATGTATGGATCTGTGGATATCAGTCAGACAAGGCTGGGGAAGAAGACAGTGTATGTATGGATCTGTGGATATCAGTCAGACAAGGCTGGGAGGAAGACAGTGTATGTATGGATCTGTGGATATCTGTGCCACAAGGCAGGGGAAGGAGACACTATATGTGTGGTTCTATGACTACTTTGCCATGATGCTAATGTGCCTTCAAGGTCCCTCCAAGTTACTGCTCTATTAACCCTTTGAGTGCCAGAGGAGAGTGCTTTGAAGTGTGTTGCACACCCCTCTGGATCTTAATGGGTTAATGCATCCATACAATGTATATTTTAGAATTCCTTTACTACCAGGATCGTGAGGCAAAATCTATAGTGGATCTATATAAAAGTCACCTGAAAAGTGCTTCTACTAACAGAGCTTAAAGCGGAACTTTCATCATATTAATATATATAATTACATTAGCGATATGCACAGTTGTAGTTTTTTTTTTCAAGAATAATTGCTGTATTAAAGAAAAATAGGACCTTTTATGCAGACAGGCAGCGGGGAACAGCACGGACATCTTGCAGAGCCGGCATCTCTGCGTCTGTGCTGTCCGTCCCCTTCACCTCCATGAATGGTGAGTTGAATGCCTTTGTGCGGAAAGGCACCAGAAGGGACTGACGGAGCAGACGCAGACAGCTCCTACAGCAAGATCCCAGCCGGTGCCTGCCTGCATAAAAGGTTATATTTTTCTTAAATACAGCAATTATTTTTGAAAATAAAACTACGAGTGTGCATATTGCTAATGTAATTATCATGTGGGTTGCTATATTAATATGATGAACGTTCCACTTTAAGTAAGTATTGCCATGAATGCATGTCAAATAGAGACATATTGCTAAATGAGTGTGTCTCATCCAGCAAAATACAAATTTCTGAAGCAGTTCATCTAAATAGGACACACATAAACAACTGAAAAATCCTCATGCAAGGGTTCATATATATATATGACTGCAATAATTACACCTAGCAACAGTATCTGCTGCCACCCAGGATCATATGGTGAACCACATAGAACAGAGATACATTGAATCATGAAACGCTGACAGCTATGAACTCATAAAGAACAGAATCTCTACTGGTCTCACCATTTCACTACATAAATTTAAAGGCTGAGTAAACGTTCTAACCAAAAATCGTTGTATTTAATGATAATATATATGTTACAGGGCTTTTCCTACTGAATGAAGCAATTTTTTTTATAAGAATGAGTCATAGACTATGAATCCTTATAATAAATAATAGGAACAGTGCCATCTGGTGACAGGAACAGAAAACTGCAGTTTAATTTAAAAAAAAACAACAAAAAAAAAACAAATTTGAGATTTAATAATCTCCCAGCAGTGGGAGTACACTTATTGGCACTGTAGTCCACTGCATCCAAATGCATTCACCCTGGGGTAGGGGGGTATGGGATATGAAAATGAGTTTAATCCAATTTATTTAGTGCAAGGTGAAAAAAAATTAAACATTTTGGTCAGAAGTTATCATCTTCATCATCATCACCATTTTCAACCATTGTTGATCCACAGCAGGATGAAGGCCTCCTAAGCAGGTTTCCAACAACTTTGGTCTTGTACTTTTTTCTACCACTCTGTACTAACAAATTAGGTAATTTCATCTATCCATCTTGTTTTTGGTCTTCTTTTAGGACATTTAGTATCCAGTGGAATCTGTTCCTAAATTCATTTGATCCATCTACCATCAGGTCTTCTTGCTATTTGGCCTGCCCATTTCCATTGTAAGCACTTTACTCATTCAATGTTGTCATAGATCTTTGTTTGCTGACAAATCCATGCACACGTTTTTCTGTCTTTTGTTATGTTCAGAATCCAGATCTCCATACTTCTTTTTGTAACTTTAAGTTTTTTGTATGGTTTTGGTATCCGGTGTCCATGTTTCACAGCCATAAGTTAGAAATGGAAGGACACATTAGTCAAAAACCTTTCACTTGAGGCAGAATGGTAAAGTTATCTTAAAGGGATAGTAACACTTCGTTTTAACTTTATTTTATTTTGTAGGCATTAAAAAAACATGAAGAATGATATGTCTTATCTCTCAAACCTTTATGGTTTATGAGATATTCACAAGCAAAGTTCCCCTCCCCGCCCCTTTTTCCTAGTGTAAACAATCTCTTCTCAGATGTGAGTCTGGTTGTATGACAGTACAGATAACAGAAGGGGAAAATTTTCTTTGTATGAAAACAATGAAAGCCCTTCCCCCCTTGACAAGTTTTTCAGCTTTTTCCATTATCTTAATTGAAGATTGTCCCTCTCTGCAGTCTACCTGGGCATCTCCCTTCTGATCTGGTTGAACAGGGGGGGATACTTTGTTTGTGAATATCTCTTAAACCATAAAGGTTTCAGAGATAAGACTTATATCATTCTTCATGTTTTTTTAATGCCTACAAAATAAAATAAAGTTAAAATGAAGTATTACTATCCCTTTAAAGACAGTGCTACTATGTTTTCCAAATGCTTGCCATCCCAATTTTACTCATCATGTTGTTTCCATCTGTTGACATTTCCTGCCCAAGGTAAACATACTTATCCACGTCTTCTAGTTCTTGTCCATCTACTGTCACTTTACTTGGTATGGTAAATTTGTTAAACATGATTTGCATTTTCCTGATATGTTTATCTTCAGATCAGTATTTTTGCTTTCCTGTTGTAGCTCTTCAATGTGTTCTTGCAGTTCTACAGGACAACTGGCAAAGAGTATGATAGTGTCTAAAAAGTAGGGTCCTCTGATCCTTCTGTTCTCCACAGCTGATTGTACTATTTAATAACCTCTGTATGTCTATTCCCAGTTGTACAGCGCTGCGGACTTAGAAGGCTCTATATAAATTAATAATAATAATAATAATAATAAAAAGTCATAACTGACGCCAGAAGTCTCCATTGATTTTAAGTCCTTTTTTGTTACAATTTAGTTTGCAGAAAAATTCTTCTAAACAAGCAGAAAATAGTTTTGGGGAGATTGTGTATCCTTATTGGACACCTTTATCATTGTTGACCTGTATTGATACAGTTGCATTTTGGTGTAAGCTCAAGCAGCTTGCTGCAGCGGCAAGCGGAAGTACACTGCTGGGCACCTTTTAAACATTAATTTTTGTGCAGATAATGGGGTTTTGTCAAAAATGAGTAACATGTTTAACTTTTTCGCTAAATGCTCTAACTAATGAGCATTACTTTTCTATATGTGATAGAGCCACTTTAATGGATGTCCACTCTTTGATATTATCATCCCGTGTATCTATATCCTTTTTACACGAGACCCTAATTGTTCATGCAACAGCTGAATGACTCTGCATACTGCTGTACAGTTTATTGTCTATCGGTACTAATAAAGCTTTTTCTAACAGGGATTACCCAATAGTTTCCCATTTAGTGTATATATATTTAGTATGATTGTTTCTGCAACCCAAATGCATAACTTTATACTTATCTATAATAAAAGTAATCTCATGGCTAAGAAAAATCATGCTCTGTATGTATTTCCATACACAGTTTAGTGTCATCAGCAAAGACTGAAACACTACTTTCAATTTCCTCATCTAAATAATTAATAAACAAGTTAAAAATCATTGCATCCACGACTGATCCCTACGGCACCCCACTTACAACTTTAGCCCAACTTGAAAAGGTTAAATTTACAACAAATCTCTGCCATCTATCATTTAAGCAGTTCTCAATCCAGGTACAGATATCACCTCCCAAACTGAAGCCTTTTAATTTATCAGTAACCTGTTGTGTGTCACAGTTTAAAAGGCTTTTGCAAAATCCAAGTATACTTTTAGTGTCAGAAGGTGCAGAATGCATTGCGAAGCAATGTGTTGGAAACCCCTCTGACACGCAAAGGGTTAAATACAGTATACCCAAAGTATCTGGTATTTAGAAATATTGGAAGTTAATTAGGTTAATAGTACCAGAATTACTTGTTCATTTGATATGTTAGTCACTCAAACTGAGTCATGACAAATACTCTACTTCCAGCATATTTAACTTGGGAGAAAATTATACTAATTACACCAAGTATGTTTTGGAACATAGAGTTTACAGTAGAATAGGAGATTTATTCCTGCAAACCATTAGGGAAAGTAGGACACAGGATTCTGTGATGTCTTTAACAATTGTAGGAAAACTACTTTTGTATAGCAAATTAATCAAGCAGGTTCCACTGGAAAGATGTCAAGCCAAAGAAAGGCAAATCGAACAATTCTAATAATATAAATTGCTAGTGCAATAATAAAAAGTAAATAATTGTATAAATATTTATCAAGATCTAAAGACTAAAAATACAGTGCAACTAAGTGAATAAGTTCACAAAGCTACCCATAATTGAACAGTACTCAACCCAAACAGTCCATATATCATGGAGTGATGGAAAAATATATCAGTGAGTAGAAAAAGGAAAGCGTCTTTATATCCAACCCAGAGTGTACAGCCTGTATAAGACGATGCCTTAAAAATAAAAAGGGAAGCCATCTCTCTAACCAACCCAACACACATTGCTTGTATAAGACGAACTCTTTAGGTGAAAAAGAGAAGCCATCTCTCTCATGTATCACCTGTATAAGACAAAGCCTTTAGGAGAAAAAAGTAAGCCATCTCTCTATAGAACCTAACACATATCGCCTGTATAAGACAGAGCCTTTAGAAGTAAAAGGGAAGCCATCTCTCTCATATCATCTGTATAAGCTGAAGCATTTAGAAGAAAACAGGGAAGGCATCTCTCTAACTAACCCAACGCACATCGTTTGTATAAGATGAAGTCTGTAAGAGAAAAAGGGAAGCCATCTCTTTACCCAAAGCGTATCGCCTGTATAAGATGAAGCATTTAGGAGAAAACGGGGAAGCCAACTCTCTAACCAACCCAACGCGCATCACTTGTATAAAACAAAGTCTTTAGGTGAAAAAGGGAAGCCATCTCTCTACAGAACCTAACACGTATCGCCTGTATAAGACAGAGCCTTTAGAAGTAAAAGGGAAGCCATCTCTCTTGCATCATCTGTAAAAGAAGAAGCCTTTAGGAGAAAAAGGGAAGGCATCTCTCTAACTAACCCACCTCACATCGCTTGTATAAGATGAAGTCTGTAGGAGAAAAAGGGAAGCCATCTATTTTCCCAAAGCGTATCGCCTGTATAAGCTTAAGCATTTAGGAGAAAACAGGGAAGCCATCTCTCTAACCAACCCAACGCACATCGCTTGTATAAGATGAACTCTTCAGGTGAAAAAGGGAAGCTATCTCTCTACCCAACTTAACACGTATCGTCTGTATAAGACAGAGCCTTTAGAAGTAAAAGGGAAGCCAACTCTCTCGTATCATCTGTATAAGAAGAAGCATTTAGGAGAAAAAGGGAAGGCATCTCTCTAACCAACCCAACGCACATCGTTTGTATAAGATGAAGTCTGTAGGAGAAAAAGGGAAGCCATCTCTTTACCCAAAGCGTATCGCCTGTATAAGATGAAGCATTTAGGAGAAAACAGGGAAGCCTTCTCTCTAACCAACCCAATGCGCATCGCTTGTATAAGACAAAGTCTTTAGGTGACAAAGGTAAGCCATCTCTCTACCCAACCTAACACGTATCGCCTGTATAAGACAGAGCCTTTAGAAGTAAAAGGGAAGCCATCTCTCTTGTATCATCTGTATAAGAAGATGCCTTTAGGAGAAAAAGGGAAGCCATCTCTCTAACCAACCCAACGAGCATTGATTGTATAAGATGAAATCTGTAGGAGAAAAAGGGAAGCCATCTCTTTTCCCAAAGCGTATCGCCTGTATAAGCTGAAGCATTTAGGAGAAAACAGGGAAGCCATCTCTCTAACCAACCCAACGAGCATCGCTTGTATAAGACAAAGTCTTTAGGAAAAAAAGGGAAGCCATCTCTCTTCCCAATGAACATCGCTTGTATAAGACGAAGCCTTTATGAGAAAGATGTAAGCCATCTCCCTACCCAACCTAACACACATAGCCTGCATAAGAAGAAGTCTAGAGACGGCTTCCCTATATAAACCTTTGGGTTGAGTACAGTTCAACTATGTATTGTTTTGTAAATATATACACTTAGTTGCACTGTATTTTTATTTTTTAGATCTTGGTAAATATTTATATCATTATTCGCTTTATATTATTATTGCACTAGCATTATATCATTAGGATTGTTAGATTCTCATGCCAGTGGTCTTTAATTCCTTCATTTATACTTGTTTAGGAAACATTTGGAATTGTTTGGTTTATTCCAGTCTAACTCAGATCCCCTTGGGGAGTTATAGTCAGACTGATTAAAGGGATAGTAATACTTTGTTTTATCTTTATTTTATTTTGTAGGCATTAAAAAAAACATGAAGAACGACATAAGTCTTATCTCTCAAACCTATATGGTTTATGAGATATTCACAAGCAAAGTTTCCCCTCCCGCCCCTTTTACCTAGTGTAAGCCATCTCTTCTCAGATGTGGAATCCAGTCCATAGACCAGACAGATAACAGAAGGGGACAGTCTTCTTCCTATGAAAACAATGAAAGCCCTGCCCCCCTTGACAAGCTTTTCAGGTTTTTCCCTTATCTTAATTGAAGATTGTCCCTCTCTGCAGTCTACCTGGGCACATCCCTTCTGATCTGGCTGAGCAGTGTTACATCAGTAAAAGGGGCGGGAGGGGGATACTTTGTCACTGAATTATTCTTGAACTACAACTCTGACAGAATTGAAATAACACTCTCCAAAGTCCAAATACTATGATGATTAATTAGAGCTGCTTTTATTATGAAACATTACTATCCCTTTAAGATAATTATAAAAGGATTCATGCCGTCTTTCCCCTATCTTTGTATGATGATGTTTTTAGTGTTTTTAATTGTATGAAGTTGTCATTTGTGATATGCATTACTACTAATAATATTATTTGATATTACTATGATTTTTTTTTTGAGTGCCTCCGTAAAGGGTCCTTTTTGGTGTATTGGACATCTCTTTCTTTTGAAGAGTCCTATTTAGACCTGCAGCTCTTAGTTTATATGTATGCCTGGCGGTGCACCACGCTATTTAAGTGGTGATTAATATATCTTATAGTTTACTTATTCACTGGTGCAAGTTTTTTCCTTTGTTATTGCATTAACAAATAGAGAAGACTTTTATATACAAAGATTTCTCGCTGAACAGAAGAAATATTGTGGTATATTAACCCCTTAGAGTCCGGTGACGTACCCGGACCGTCATGCTGGTCCGGTACTTAAGGACCAGTGACGGTCCTAGTACGTCACGTACTATTACTCACCGCGCTCCTGCAGGAGCGCGGTGAGTAATACCAGGGACTGAATTTGATCGCTCCAAGACCGGAGCGATCTCTTTCAGTCCCTCAGTTCGGCGTGCCGCCCCACGTGATCAGTCACGTGGGGCGGCATGCCGAAATTCTCTATCTGGTCCTTAAAGGACCACTCACCCCGCGACCGCTGGTCGTTAAGGGGTTAAGGAACTGCTTCTTATAGGATATATATATATATATATATATATATATATATATATATATATATATATATATATACACACACACATACACGCACACACATGCACACCTCCTAAGAGGATAAGGGGGAGTGACTAGGGCTATAGTGCATTACAGAGAAATTGTAGGATATTTCATGACCTACTGACACTTCTTTATGTAATTGAATAAATGATTTAGAACAAGGCCAAAGTACTTTATATACATAGACTAATTTATAAACATATAAACACATATACTGAAGTCTATACAAACAATAATGTGAGTTTTACTGCTGTGAAACAATGTGATACATTTATATACACACCACACACTCTGATCTCCTAAACAGAGGGACACCAGGGTGGGAAAGAGGGATTTAGGTCTCAAGGAGGGACTGTCCCTTCTACAGAGTGATACTTGGGAGGTATGCACACACACACACACACACACACACACACACACACATATATAAACAAACACAAAATACATATGATAGGTGCACCGCCAATGATAGAGTGTATACGCTATTCAAATGAATAAGGGGAATGTGCTTCATATTATTATAAGATATATACAAGAAAGAGAGACGAAAAATCTTAAACAGCACCAGACCCTCGCCTATATGTATTGCAGACCAGTGGGATATGCTGGGTGTGCGTTTATTTGGGAAAGAACCATCTTAAAATAAAATTAAAATATAACTTTTATATATCTAAACTGAGTAACAGTACGAATATACTTAGGAAGTCTTTTTAACGCCTGATTTATAAGCTAGGACACAGTAATATGGAATGTCTGATGCGTCTCTTTTATTCAGTAATGCCAGTTCAATTAATGGTGTATTCCACTGACTTACAGTGCATCTAGAATACCCCCTGAATTCTGTTGTCAGGTATAGAGTCTTCTCCTGACCTTTTTTGACAATATATGTTTATAGAAAGTATCCAGTGTCTACAGAGACACCACAAATTGTCTGTATTATTCTGCCATGCTTTTAATGCCGGCAGGGTTGATTAGATCAGTCTGGATCACAAGGAGGTTTTTATGTATCGATGAGCAACGATAGTCTGCCATGCTTGTAGTGCCAGTAGAATTAATTGAATCATTCTAGATCATAGTATCTTTCAGACTATCTGTCTTATCGTGATCCCCTACCTCATACCAGGGCTGGACTGGCTTACCGGGATACCGGGAAAAATCTCGGTAGGCCGCCAGCACTGGGCTTCCCTGGGGGCCAGCTGGAGCTTCTTAAATAAAAGTGCTATCTTTGCCAGGCCTGCAGGCCATCACTCAGCAGACGCGACCGGCGGTTGTTCACATCTCGCGGCCGCTTGTTACCTTGCAGCTGCGACCTGTGAACAACCGCCGGTCGCGTCTACTGAGTGGAGGCAGGCTGGGCCTAGACCCAGTGACGTCAGACACAGTGTGGAAAGCACTGCGTCTGCACACCGGGTAGGCTGGCCGCTCCTGCTTTAAACACGTGTGATCTGAGCGGGAGGCTGGGAGCAGACGCCAGACACGGTCACGGGGAGGGGGGAAATCAAGAGGGTTTATATAGAGGTAAGGTAAGAGGGGGAGAAAGGCAAAAGGGGGATCGATAGCAGGTAAAAGAATCAGTGGGGGGTCAAGAGGGAGAAAAAAAGGCAAAAGGAGGGGGGATCAGGAGGGGGAGAAAGCGGCAAAAGGTTGGGATCAAGAGTCAACAAGGGGGGGGGAGAGAGGCAAAAGGGGGATCAAGAGTTAATAAGGGGGAGAAAGAGGCAAAGGGGAGATCAAGAGAGGAAAGTGGGGGGAGGGGAGAAAAAGGCAAAAGGAGGAGGGTCAAGAGGGGGAGAAAGAGGCAAAAGGGGGGAATCAGGAAAGGGGGAGAGAGAGGAAAGAGGGAGAGAAAGAAGCAAAAGGGGGATGAAGACAAGATTCAAGGCTGGATTGAGGCAAAGTGGGGGATCAAGAGGAGGAGAATGGCGAAAGAAAAATCAAGAGGGGTAAAGAGAGGCAACTTGACAAGAGGGGGAATCACGACCGGGTGAAAGAGGCAGAGGGGGGTCAAGAGTGGGATAAAAGAGGCAAATGGAGGGGGGATCATGAGGCGAAAGGAGGGGCAATCAAGAGGCGAAAGGGGGGGCAATCAAGAGGCAAAAGGAGGCAGGGACCAAGATGCAAAAGAAGGGGGGACCAGGAGGTGGAGAAAGAGGCAAGAAGGTAAGCGAGGCAAAAGGGGGGATCCAGAGTCAAGGAAGGGGTGAAAGGGGGATCAAAAGGGAGAGAAAAAAGCAAAGGAGGGGGCTCGAGTCAAGAGGGGGAGAACGAAGCAAAAGGTAGGAATGAAGAGTGGGAGAAAGAGGCAAAAGAGGGGAATCGAGAGTCAAGAGGTGGTGTGTGTATATATATAACTTTTTATTACTCTGGTGGTGACATATAACTCTATTGTTCTGGTGGTGGCATTCAGATATCTTTTAAAATGCATGTTTTCCCATTTTCTAAACAGGAAAAAAATGCCATTATGCTATGGGGCTGGTATAATGAAGCAATGCTATGGGGTTGGTCAGCAATTTTTTCCAGGGCTGGATTTTATTCCCAGACCGGCCCTGCCTCATACAGTGTATCTGACCATATAAATACGGCTTCCGGTGTTACAGGCTTAATTGATTATCTGGTTACTAGAGTACCCTACAATATAAGTATTTCTATGATGGGTTTTTGGCCACAAAAAGTGATAATTTGAAATGCGCTTCTCGCGCTTGCCCCAACGGTTAAATCAGCAAAAATCATTAGGTAATGGACACCGTTGGCAAATGATCGGTACAGGCCGGTACAGCCACCCTGACTACATATCATGTATGTCAGCATTGTATACAATCTTAAAGGGATAGTAATGTTTCATAATAAAAACAGCTCTAATTAATCATCATAGTATTTGGAATTTGGAGAGTGTTATTTCAGTTCTGTCAGAGTTATAGTTCAGGGGTAATTCAGTGACAAAGTGTCCCCCTCCCACCCCTTTTACTGATGTAACACTCCTCAGCCAAAGCAGAAGGGAGGTGCCCAGGTAGACTGAAGAGAGGGACAATCTTCAATTAAGATAAGGGAGAAACCTGAAAAGCTTGTCACAGGGGGCAGGGGCTTTCATTGTTCTAATAGGAAGAAGATTGTCCCTTGCTGTTATCTGTCCAGTCTATGGACTGCATTCCACAACTGAGAAGAGATGGCTTACACTAGGCAAAAGGGGCGGGAGGGGGAAACTTTGCTTGTGAATATCTCTTAAACCATAAAGGTTTGAGAGATAATACTTATATCATTCTTCATATTTTTTTAATGCCTACAAAATAAAATAAAGTTAAAACGAAGTATTACTATCCCTTTAAGGCTTTAAATATCTAGAAAACATATGGTGCTTCATTTCAAAATAGATTTTTCTGCCTGGACCGATCATTTGCCAACGGTGAGCATTAACTAATGATTTTTGCGGACTTAACCTTTGGGGCAAGTGTGAGAATTCAGGACTACATGACTGTGAGCAGCTTTTAAGAGGTTAACAGGATGCACATATACATATACATTTAAAGGAGACAGTAATGGAGAAGCAGTGTTTGTCGATTTTCTACGCTGCCTGTACAATAAATGTGAAATTCAATAAGAAAAAAGCTGCAATTCTGTAGCAAACCAACTGCACCATAAGAGATAAGTAAACATTCTCAAAATTCCCTTTGATTTAAATGGGTGTTTTAACCCCTTGAATGCTAAATGGCTAAAGCGTGCACATTATTATTATTGCTTTTAGCGAGTATGTCACAACAGTCTGCGGCCTATTCAGCTGTAACAGAGGCATCAAGGAAGTGTGACCTACATATCTGTGCTTTATCATAGTATCTCACGTTAGACGTTTCACATCGATTTATATATTGAGCAGCTGTTGTCACAGTGACAATCAGACTTTTTTTTTATTTTATTTTTTTTTTTTAACTCCAAAGATGCTAGAGACATCACCAATGCAATGTCGTTAACATCCAATGGATTAACCCTTTGAGTGCCAGCGAGGTATCCAGCGTATTTCATTGCAATGCGTTGGACACCTCTCTGGCACTCAGAGGGTTAAAGGATCTCTATTGATAGGAATAAATTGTTCTTAATTTATTTAAACCTTTGAGATAAATTTGAGTTAGTTTGTTTAACCCTTTGCAACACAATGCATTGGATACATCTCTGCCATTCAAAGGGTTAAGTAGCTGATGAACAAGAAAGATTGGGACATTAACGCAAAGTGTTGAAGACCTCTAGCATCCAGTGGGTTGAAAGCCTCATTTAATATCATTGGGAACTTTAACCCCTTGAAAGCCAGTGAGGTCTCCTGCCCAGTGCCTTATAATCCATTTGAAGGGGGTGTAAATAGTCAATATAAGATCATCTTAAACTGTCGGTAGTGCCCTCTCAAGAACTGAGGGCTCGATTCAAATGTTGGCGTTAAAACCAACGTGAAGAAAAAAACTGCCTTCGCTCGTTAAGCAAGACCAGGTAACGTGAGATTCAAATCTTTGTTACCCAGAAGAGTTAACGAGCGACGGCCTACAAAACACACGAAGACTACAAAACTGGAGTCGCCAAATATTTGACCTCATCGTCGACGCCAAATACACGATAAACGCGAGAAACGTCTCCAAAAAAAAACAAACACGCGAAACGTCCAACGTGACCCAGTCTCAGCCAATCACAGCACCCCAAAGTATCAAGTTGAGTCGAATAAACTATAAATAGACCCAAAATCACCTACGCACCTTTGTCTGTTATCGAGTTCCCAAGAGCTAGATATCAGGACCCAAGGAGCGGAGGTTAGTTTTTCAGAGAAAGGGAGTTTAGGCGGCGCACACACACAGACAGGTAGAAGGAGAGTTTGGCAGCACACAAAGCGACACAATACACTTTTGAACATACAAATACACGCATCCAAACACACATACACACATACACATAGCCCATATTTTTTTTTGTAAAACACACACACACTTTTTTTCTTTATTTTGACAGTGTGAGTCTGTGAGTGCAAGTGAGTGACAGAGAGTGAGTGAGTGAGTGAGTGTGTGAGGGCCTGAGTGAGTGCCTGGGTGTGAGTGGGTGAGAGAGATGGAGAGGAGAGGAGAGAAGAGAGGGGTGGGGAGTGTAGGAGGAGAGGAGGAGGAGATTCAGGGGGGCAACCCTGGTCAGGGTAGGGGAGGGAGAGGGAGATCTCTGGGGCGGAGGGGCAGCCACCCAAGACCAGGCACATCTAGTGCAGGGGCAGACACAGTGGGACGAGGGGTAGTCCCCCTGCACCACACACAGACAGGGCCAGTGCAGGCAGGGCTGGGGAGCCACAGCCAGGGCTCTCAACCAACCTCTGGGGGTGAGGAGGAGGAGAGGTTTAGAGAGCCCAAATACACAGAGGAGGAAAACCTGGTCCTCTGTGAGGCTGTGGTTGCCCACTATAGGTACCTCTTCCCCAAGGGGCCTAAAGCTGGCCTGTCAGCAAAGAGGAAGGCAGCCTGGAAGGAGGTTGTGGCTGCTGTGAATGCAGTGTCCTGCCGCAGCCGGACGTTGGAGTCTGTGAAGAAAAGATGGGCAGACTGCAAGGCTAAGGTAAGACAGTAACATAGCAACACAGTAATCAATGTTGAGAAAAGACCTGTATACATCTAGTTCAACCCTTTTCCCATTTTTGTCTACCATTATGAAGGTGAAGAAGAAGATGGGCGAGCAGGCCTTGCACGCTGCTGGCACAGGGGGTGGTCCTCCCCTGCGGGTGGAATACAGCCAATGGGAGGAGGCTGTGCGTCAGACCATCTCCTCCATCATGGTGTGTGGGATCCCTGGATGGAGTGACACCGGGGATGAAAGTAGCCTCCAGACCACTGGTAAGTGCATCAAGACCCACACACACATCACACCTATCCTGACACCCACCAGGCAGAGGCCAACACAGTGACACATGGACAGCATTACACAACACAATTCAGTCACACAGCTTGGAGGGACGTCAAACAAGGACAGAATACATGACCAACCTAGCCTGAATGGTAATGGTCAAGTCCCTGTTGAACCCCCTTTATGCTGTCCAAAACGACATCATGCACAGCACAAAAACAATGCACAATGTCATGTGTCAGTCACAGATCCAACTGTTATGTGTATCACAATGTCATACACATAGTGACAAAGAGGTCAGCACACAACCCCTTGAATGCCACAGGGATAAGTAATTCGTTGGTTGACAATACATTGGCTAGTCCCTTGGCACCCAATGGGTTACCGGAGAATAGCAAGGAGGGGACTTGGTGTGTTTCCTATTGTATTGTTACTGCATGTCAGGGCTAGACGTTGTACATGTAGGTAGTTAGTCTAAGTGGAATAGTCAAGGTTCAGCTTTCTGCATCATATGTAGCCTGCAGAGTGGGGATGGCCAGGGGGCATTCCCCGCCATCCCCACTCTGCAGGACATATGTGATCCACAGGACTCAACCATGATGGGGGGGGGGGCATTCACTAGGATGTCAGAAAGAGGTGACAATGTGTACATGACAACTGCAGTGTCATCACACCTGAAATCCCTGTGTTGTTCTGTGGAGCCAGTGAACTGAGATCTAAACAACACGTGACATACCAGTGCTTAGGCTCCATAGCATAACAAACATGTGAAAAGGTAGAAACAACCTCCAATAGTACATTCTAACAATGCACTTGTTTGCTGTGTGTTAGGATTTTAGCGGTCCTGGGGTGTGTTTTTGTGTCCTCCAGCTGTTTGGGTTCCTGGGTTCCACAGATCATGTTGGTTGGCGTGCTTGGTGTGGTTATTCCTGCTGCCGACATCATTTACTGATTGATTGGCCTCTGTAGTCATAGGTCCTCACTGGTGCATTGCTGTGTTTAGAGGTCCTGGTGTGTTTGCTGTTGAGGCCTAGGTGAAGAATGTGCAGTGGGTTTGTGTCACTCAAGGTGTGATAGTTCAGTGTTGCTCACCACATGGATCCTGATGAATGGGGATAGCAAGGAGGTATATGCCTTGCCATCCCCATTGCTCAGGATACACATGATGACCAAATCACATCACTGCAGGTTACTGTAATCAATGTATGTGATCACGTCAAACCTAGCAAAGTGTGTTAGGATGGTAACCAATGCATTGCAAAGAAATGCAATGGATACCATCCTGCCACTCAACGGTTTGCGTGTCAGTGTAATAGTCTTGCAGCACTCCTGTCATAGTTCACATCACTGATTACATCATGTCATTTCCCCACACAGCACACCAGACAGCAGGAGCAGAGGACACAGGAGGTTCCTCCACTGAGGAGGCCAGCACCTCCAGTGCACCACCACCACCACCACACCAGCAGCAGTGGCAGCAGCAGTGGCCCCAGCATGGCCCCCAAGGCCCACCGCACCACCAGCAGCAGTGGCAGCAGCAGTGGCCATACCATGGCCCCCAGGCTTCACCTCACCAGCAGCAGCAGCAGCAGTGGCCATACCATGGCCCCCAGGCTTCACCTCACCAGCAGCAGCAGCAGCAGTGGCCATACCATGGCCCCCAGGCTTCACCCCACCAGCAGCAGCAGCAGTGGCCCCAGCATGGCCCCCAGGCCCCACCTCCCACAGTCCAGCACCGGTACACTCCCCTGCAGGATGTGCCGACAGCCATGGGGAGGCACCGGATGCCCGACATCGTGGGGATGCCACAGCATGGGCCACTGCAGGCAGCCACCAGGCCACAGCCGCGGGACAGTAGCCAGTGGCCAATGGACTATGAACACTTTGGCCTCATTGGCCAGCCACAACGGCCACAGGCCCTGGTGGTGGTCACCACACCATCCCCGCCCCAACACACAACACCCCCACAAACCATGCTAGCCACACATATGGCAGTTGTGACATCCCCAGGGGGTCACTCATCTGGGGATGCAGTGATGGGCTCCCCATGCTCCCTCCACATCCGGACCCATGGGTCCACCCCATCTCCCCCAACACCTGTGGTGGAGCCACAGGACAGCCAGAGGGCATCCCCACCACTGTCCCGTTCCCCCTCCACACCACACACTCCTGACAACACCATGGTGATGGATCAGGAGTGTCTGGTACTCCAAAGGAGGCAACTCAGGGTGGCCAGGAGGTGTGCCTGCTCACTCAACAGGCTTGAGCAACATATGGCACACCTCCTGGACAGCATGAGGGCACTGGAGGCCCATCACGTTACTCTCAGCAACCACCTGGTCACCCACACCAACAGGGTGACAGCTTCAATTGACCAGGTGGTTGCTGAGCTCCGTGAGAGTAACAGGCTGGAGACCATCCGCCAGGCCCAGGCCTCCAGTTCCAGTGCCTCAACCCCTGCCAGCACTCCACCAGTGGCACCCCCAGCCCCCAGAACCACTAGAGCCTCACGGCATCAAGTGCAGGAAGCCACCCCTGCAGCCCCGCCCAAAGCACCCCCCAAAAAAAGAAAATAAATGTGCAGTTGTTGCTTGAGAACATATCAATGTCTGTGTTTTATTCAGATGATACAGTTAGAGGGGCAGAGTTGTCTCCAATGCATTGCAAAGCTATGCATTGAACTCAACTCATGCACATCTAACATGGGGGTCAAGTAATGAGTTGTCTCCAATGCATTGCAAAGCTATGCATTGAACACAACTCATGCACAATGAATGGTGTCACAAGCTTTTACAGCAGGGTGAACACACACATCACAATCAGACATGTTTGTCCAAGTTCAACTCACAGACATCTGAAAGCCGAACAACATCAGGGTGTTGTTCCATGATGTGACTTGAACTTAAACAACATGAACACATTAGATATCTCAACAGATAAACCACATGATCACAATTAAGGGGATAGTAATGCTTAGGATGTGTCAAAACATATGTAGTTGGGTTCACCCCCCTGATTGAAAAAGGGAACAACCACTGCTGAAAGGTGTTTCATTCCAAGGTTATCCCAGCTCAACACTTGAAGTCATATAACAAATATCCCAGTGGCCTGAAGGTGTCAAATGGCACTGTGACTACATCATCCTATGGGGATCCATGGTGCAGGGACCGGAGCTGTCCATTGGATGGTGTAGTAACAGTGCCATTTGACACTTTCAGGCCACTGGGATATTCAATCTATGAATGTAAACTTGGAGTTGGAACAACTTTTGAATTCAACACCTGTCAGCAGTGGGAGATCACTTGTTTCACTCAGGGTGATAAACTCTACTGCATGGATTTTCAAACATTCAATGTATTACTATCATCTTTTCAAAGAACATGAAGAGGGAGAAGTAATCAATGACACAAGATAGATAGTTATATACGATCATATGTTTTATTGATATCAACACTAACAAACAGATGATCCTCATGGATGTGGAGTAAACATGTCACCGGAACAAACTTCTGGACCATATTAAATCATGGCCTGGATGCCTGCAGAGGGTGGAAACAAGATTGAAGGTGCACTATGAACACAACAGTCATGCTATTCCTTTGCCATCATATTTTCTTTCTCTCTCTCATATAAATATTTATATATATATATATTTATATATATATATATATATATATATATATATATATATGGTGTGTTGTCCATGAACAGTCATGTGGGTTATGATGGACTAATGGTAAGGTGTGTGTTATCCAGGTAATTATTTTCTGGTGTGTGGTTAGTGGTGTGATGTGTTGTAAGTGGTATGTACCTGCCAGGTGTGTGTTTCGTCTCCATGGACTGCTGAGGTTACATAGGTGAGCTTGACATGTTGTTGGAGTGACAGATGTGCATGTGGTGTTGTGTGTTAACCCCTGTTGGTCAGAGGTGATTTTGGATGGCTTATGTTGTGCTGCTTTGTGTTCCCCTGGTCCCTGTTGGGTTGCTTGATTCTTATGGTTTGTCTGTGTAGGGCGGTGGTTCCCAACCAGGGTGCATTCCTCCCAACATTTCAAATGGCGAAAGAGGGACACTTCTGTTTTAGGTGGCGTTTCTGGGGGCACGTCTGGTAGGTGAGGCATTGCCAAGAATATTTAAGTTATTTCTTGACCCATCTGCACCTCTTTGTTTAACTGATGGATGATTTAGAAAAAGAACAAAGTATTTTAGTTGCCCATATTACTGGATAAACACATATACTGACAATTAACAACACATTTATGTATGTTTTCTTGCTGTGGACCAATGTAATACACATCACTCATTCTGATGTCCGAAAAAGTGGGACAAAAGGGTAGAAAAGAGGGACAGAGGGATTTGGATCTCCAAGAGGGACTGTCCCTCCTAAGAAGGGACACTTGGGAGGTATGAGGGTGTCATGTGATGTTGGTGCCCCATGTGCACCAGCTCAGGATGCATCACTTTTCCCATGTTGCTATGTTCTGCACTGGTGATTGGTAATATTGACTTTACACATTTTTGGGGGGATGTGTGTATGGGACATTTGAAGCACTATTCCTCCTCATTGCCATTGACAAAGTGGTACCTGATGCTGGCCATATGTTTTTTTTTATTTGGGTATTCCCTTGTGCCCGCTTCCTCCAATACCTCTCCTCTCCTCACGCGTTGGCATTGTGCCAACGCGTCTGCGAATTGTAGAATAGGCGACGCCAGGCAGGGGACAATGGCGACGTGTGAGGAGAGGAGAGGTATTGGAGGAAGCGGGCATCAAATACAAGCCTGCCACCCGCTTCCTCCGATGTCTCTCTTGTCCCCAGCCTTTTGTTATGCTGCGGGCTTCACAGCCACCCGTAGCAATGGCACTTTTATGAATGGAGGGAAGCGCTGCAGTCAGAGTGCAGCCTGCTTCCTTAATTGTATTTTAACCCTTTAAGTGCCAGTGTGGAATGCAGCGCACGCCTTTGCAATGCGTTGCATACCACTCTGGCACTCAAGGGGTTAATAATGTCCTACTTACTGTGTCCCATTGTTATTTGTGTGTTTGCTTCACTCTGCATTGGAAGGAGAGTGGAGCAAAAATAATGATAGCAATGGGACACAGGTGGTGGGCATTACAAATGAATGTATCTAAGTCAATCTACGTTTCATGATAGTATTTAAATTATACAATGTATGTAACACACCCACTCACACACATACAGGCATACCTTGCCTAATAACCCTTTGGGAACCAGAGGGCTGGGAGACATGCTATGCAATGCTTTCCTACCTCTCTGGTAATCAAAGGGTTGATTGTGGAGTAAAAGACAGATTTGTCCACTACATGGAAGTCCATGAGGTGGATGTGGATGGGGTTAGTATGTCCCATATATGCAATATATGTGACATATTAAGGGGTGTGTGGAAGGGGGCATTGTGTAGTGCTTGGTGTACTAGTTTTCTTTATTGTAACCCTTTGAATGCCACAGGGGTGAGCAGTACACATCCATATGGCATTCAAAGCTGTCTATGGTGCTGAAAGCCATCTCTGTGTTCCCCTAGTAGCTGGGTAGGGAAAAGCACAGTGAATGCTGTTCAGAACTGGAGACGTGGATTTTTTAACACTGACTCCTGTGCTATTCGCCAAAAAAAGTAGGCGTTAGATTTCTGGCGTGAAATGTTGCAATTTAACTCGCGTTAGCCCTAACTCCAACATTTGAATCGCTTTTGGCGTCGCTTGTACATTATCCTCTATGGGTGAGATCTTGCTGTTCTGGCGACGAGCGACGTCTGTTTCAGAACTGGCGTCGCTTGTTTCTAGTAGAACATTTGCATTGCTCGGTTGACGTTAAAAGCAGCGTCGCCAGTTTTTTCTGGCGACGCCAACATTTGAATCGAGCCCTGAATTCCTTTTGTTTAGAACTCACCTGTTCTCTATCTGTTTGCCTGCAGATCACCAAGATCTGCAGGGCTGTGTGATGTCACAAACTCACTTGGTGCTTATGGGACAGAATATCTAGATTGTTGTACTCACCATAGAAGCCCCATGTTGGAAAATCTCCCATAAACAATGAATGAGAATGAGTGAGTGCTAATCTGTGGGAACTTGTTCTCCATAGCTGGGAGGGCACTGCCAGGAGTGTAAATGGATCTTATTTTGATCCTTTATAACCACTTTAAACCAAAGGGAAAGTTTATTTGTCCCCTATAGTGCAGAACTGCTACAGAACTGGTACACCTCTTCTTAGTGACCTATCTCAATTATACTAAGGTTGGAAGTAGAAATTTTTAGTGCTAGCAGAGCAGGTTTATCTTTAGTTCTCTCTTCCTACAAACACATTATTTTCCCCTGCAGCACCCTGATTTATCTTCCTGTATGTATTTCGGAAGCACTGAGATTTTTGTGATTTCAGTATGTGTCAGGTTTATTTTACATCTTGCCCAGACATAACAGACACGTATATCCATATATATTAAAAGTCAGGGACGCTCAACTAGGAACGAACCTGCAATACAAATATGCAGGCTCTATAGGAATGGTATCCTACCCAGGGTGCAATCTCTTTTAGTCCACTAGTGCCTTTCACAGAAAGGAAATATCCTAAAGCATATCATATTGATCCTGCCATTACAGCAGTCCAACTACAAAATGCCAGGTAATTCCTGTCTGAACAAGAGAAGCAGCCAACCACAGATGTACATTTTGGCCTTGTTCAGAGGGGAATTGCCTGCCATTTCATGGTTGGATTGTTGTTATGGCAGGACCAATATGATATGATTTAGGACAGTGGTTCTCAACTCCTGTCCTCGAGACCCACTAAAAGGCCAGGATTTGATGATTTCCTTGTTAGAGCACAGGTGAGTTAATCAATGTGAATGAGCCTCTGATCACCACACCTGTGCTCTAGCAGAGAAATCCCTAAGTCCTGGCCTGTTAGTGGGTCCTGAGGACAGGAGTTGAGAAACACTGACTTACGATATTTTAACTCCTTCAATGCTAGTGAGGTCTCCAATGCATTGAGAAGAGACCTCGCTAGCATTCTAGGGGTTTAAGCCCGATTTAACTCAATGGGAATTTAATTTGTGCCCTCTGGAGGTGTTGGCTTCCTTAGAATGGCTAATTTTGCCTTTATTTATACAGCTTATTGTTGAGTACCATATAACGAGGCCCATGTACTGCTTTAAGATGATTAAAAACCATAAAGTAAATTATAGTTCTAAGCATCAGAAGCTTGAATTGTATGTAATGAAGTGTTTGTGGCTTGTGAGACATGACACAGGATGTCGTATGAAATGACAGCCCAATGCACAGTATCAAGTGACGTGTCTGTTACCACCAGTCCTCCTAAAACAGCTTTTTTTAAAAAAATTTTCTTTAACCTGTATTAATAACCTTTGAGTGCCAGAGAGTTATCCAACACATTGCAACATTTTGCAATGCCTCTCTGACACTCAAAGGATTATACAATTATGTGTGCATTGGTCCCACACAATTAATTATGAACTGGTACAAGATTTAATGTCCATGGGGACAGACATGATTCTCTAAACTCCTCCCACTGAAGAAATCCTATGCAGATGTCTGTAGGAGGAGCTAAGTCCAGGAGCCCTGCACAAGGAAATATGTCTGCCTCCATGGATATGATTATCCAATATCAATTCATTAATTTTAGAGAACTAATCCACTCAGAATTTTTTCATAGTGGCCATTAGGATTTTCTGCCCAGATTAAGGTAAGTGAGGGTTTAGTATCAGGACGTGTTAGTGTTCCTTTAAGTGCAAGAAAGGTGTTTAACCTTTTGAATGCCTGAGGGGTACACAACGCATTGCTTTTGAAATGCTTTGCATAAACCTCTGGCACTCAAAGGGTTAATGCAATGCAAGGAGCTGTGTTGCACACTACAGTTAAAAATATCCATCATACAGAAAAGTTTTGGAGGAAAAACATAATATATACTCATTTGGCATTCAGCATCCCCCCACTGTATCACTCTTAGCGTTTCTGGCTCTTCCAATGCCCACTGTGAAGTCCTTCCCTCCGGTTCCATAGCTGTAGGGACACAGAACTAACGCCACTGGTGTCCATATTATCAGAGACCCCAGAGGTGCCTCACGTGCCAAGCGTCTTGCCAGCATTATATATATATATATATATATATATATATATATATATGGAATGCAGAACAGAGTGCTGCCCATACCCATGGGTGTCCGATGAAATATTTCCGGGGGGATGGGGGGCAAAGCCATAATATGACCCTCAGGCCAGCCCTCCCCGCTCCTATGTTTCTATGGAGGGGGCAAGTGGTCCCCTCGGATGCCCATGCCCGCACCTATACTGTGATGTAAAGTAAGTTTGCTCCAGAATTGCTTCATTTACTGTTGTGCATTTGGCTCTTGTATACAGGAGAACTACCACCTCCTAATAATAACTCCACATACCATACTATGGCCAGAAGATCGTAATGGCCCCTATGAATTTTGGCATTGTGCCTTTAAAGATATAATATCTTCAATCACTCCTGGATGTCATGTCCATTGTGGACATGACAGTTGCTAGCAGGAGAACTAAACCTGCTCAATGCACATGTAATTGTAATTCTTTAAAGGGATAGTAATGCTGTATACAGGGAGGCACATGTATCTGTATGACCAGATGTGCAGGCTCTTGTATCTGTCTGACCAGATGTGCAGACTCTTGTATCTGTCTGACCAGATGTGCAGACTCTTGTATCTGTCTGACCAGATGTGCAGACTCGTGTAACTGTATGACCAGGTGTGCAGACTCGTGTAACTGTCTGACCAGATGTGCAGACTCTTGTATCTGTATGACCAGATGTACAGGCTCTTGTATCTGTCTAACCAGATGTGCAGACTCTTGCATCTGTCTGACCAGATGTGCAGACTCTTGCATCTGTCTGACCAGATGTGCAGACTCTTGCATCTGTCTGACCAGATGTGCAGACTCTTGCATCTGTCTGACCAGATGTGCAGACTCTTGCATCTGTCTGACCAGATGTGCAGACTCTTGCATCTGTCTGACCAGATGTGCAGACTCTTGTATCTGTCTGACCAGATGTGCAGACTCTTGTATCTGTATGACCAGATGTGCAGACTCTTGTATCTGTCTGACCAGATGTGCAGGCTCTTGTATCTGTATGACCAGATGTGCAGGCTCTTGTATCTGTATGACCAGACATGCAGGCTCTTGTATCTGTATGACCAGATGTGCAAACTCTTGTATCTGTATGACCAGATGTGTAGACTTGTATCTGTCTGACCAGATGTGTAGACTCTTATATCTGTATGACCAGATGTGCAAACTCTTGTATCTGTCTGACTTTTTTCTGTGAGATTCTTTTAATGAAAACACACAGATCACTCAAAGCGTGAATTCAACTTTCCATTGGTATCATTCAAATAGATGTCAAATTGACCACATTACGTGATATGAAAACAAATGAATGACATGGCAGAAATGTACAGGCTTAATCAGCTGACTACAAGAATTTCGACCAAAAAAAAAGGAAAATTCACAATGAGAGTTATGCACTAAGGCATAAAAAAGATCTTAGTGCATAGTTTCTATAGAATAAAATAGGGACTGGAGAAGTGATATCACTGGAGAAGTCACCTCCGCATTATCACCTCATTATCACACCTTAGTGCATCTTCCTCAATATCGTTTTTAGGACTAGATGGGTGCATAACCTTCTGGGGAGATGAAGGTGTGATAAAGAGGTGATAAGTGTAGCAAATCTCAATAAAAAAAGAAAAGGCACCCAACAGTGCTGTAGCGTTTGACAACACAATAAAAATTATAGTAATAGGTGTTGCACTCACGTTGTGTATTGATCAGAGTAGGAATATTCCCAACGTAAAACTCACATTCAGAGGAATTAACACACCTCTGTATAGTAAGCCTTAAAGGGATAGTAATGTTTCAAAATAAAAGCAGCTCCAATTAATCGTCATAGTATTTGGGCCATGGGGAGTGTTATTTCAGTACTGTCAGAGTTGTAGTTCAAGAGCAAATGAATTATAAAGTATCCCCCTCCCATCCCTTTTACTGATGTAACACTACTCACCTCAGATGTGGAATCTGGTTTTAAGACCAGACAGCTCACAGCAAGGGACAATCTTCTTTCTGTGAGAATAATGAAAACCCTGACCCCATTGAAAGGTTTTTCAGGTTTTTCCCTCATACTAATTGAATATTGTCCTTCTCAGCAAGCCATCTGGACAACACCCCTCTGTTCTGAGGTGAGCAGAGTTACACTAGGTAAAAGGGGCTCAGTAGAATTGTACACGGAGTTTGCTGTAACGTTACAGCACAGAAACCCAGCTTCGAAGGGGAGCATGAACGCGCTTCCTGGCGCAGCTGGGAAGTCAAGCAGGACATTCAGTCCCTCTTTAATCTTGACCAAAAAACAACAGATAACATTGGACATTGCTGTAAAGCAGAAAGGATCACAAGAAGTAGCAAATACTGATCCATATAAAGTAGCCCAAACACTGGAACAAATTAATCAGTTAATCATGGAGGGAGAAACAGCAAACCAGTGGAGTCTCTCATACCAATAAACACTTCTACAGACACTTTCTTTATAACTCCAGTTTTATACCTCTCCCCCAAAATCTCTAAAAGTGAGACAGAAGTTTCATTTTTAGACTAACAAGAAAAAAGCATATCCTCATTAATGCCAAGAAGAAGCTGTCATGTGATGGAGAATTATTCATTCGTGCCAGCCATACCCCGAGAAGGCAGTAAGATGGAGATGAGATATTGTAATATTCTCCATACTGCTTCCTAAACTCATACATGGAAGCATGATTTTGCCAGCAGTGGCCAGGGCATGAACCCCCCAGGTCACTCTTGACACCACCGCTCTAGGGCTTGACTGTCCACATTCTGGGGAGAATCCCTAACTCAGACCATCTTAAAGTATGACATATTATGAGCATGCGTGCATGTATTTTGGAATTTGCCCTAATAATGAGAACACACTGAGTAAAATTTAACAAAGAGATACCTCCATTTATTACACACCACCAATGTGCTGACTGTGTTGTCTGTCTCTGTTTGTTTGTTTCTTTGGGTGGGTGGAGTGGGACATTTGAATTATTTGCCATTGATTTTCTATGTAAATGTATTGCAGTGGGTGTCTTACTGAACTGCATTACTTGTTAAAATGTTTTGTTAGTACTGTGTACTGATGCAGTTTACTAAGACAGCCCTTACAAAACATGTACATACACAATCAATCATAAACAATACAAACCCCACAAAAATGGGAAACAGGCTAGCCTACATCTGTGAGCAGCTTACAGATCAGTGATTCTCAGCCAGGGTGCCGTGGCAGTTTGGTGTGCCACAAACATCAATTTAGGGTGCCCCATGTTTTCTATGAAGACTAACAAAAATGGACTTTTAAATAAAGATTTATAGAAATTGTTCTGCACAATATATTTAGTTTTGTTATTATGATTACAATACCTAATAATCAAAAGAAATCTAAAGATGAAGGGCGCAAAAGAGAGATTCCATCTAAAAGCAATGTTTAATATTTTAAAACAAACTGCGCATATATATAAAAACACGTACAAGATTGAAAATTCAAAACGCTTATCTGTCTCCCGGTATTGACATCCACATAGCAGTCTCTACTCTTCCGTATAGTATGCCAGCCTCGACCTCGCTTATTTGTCGGTATAATCACTCAAATCTTCAAAGGGTCCGTTTATCCGAGTCCTTTATGGGTTTCTCACAAGTTAGAAGATAACCAGAGTCATTTAGACGAGGATCGCAACGTGTCCCTGGAATATACCCAGCGGCATAAGCAACATGCTCCGCTGAAAGTTGTGAACTTCGGTAATCACTTGGCACAATCTCAGAGGATAGATATTTCACAAGGGGACTTGCCCGGGAGGTGATATTTTGAAATACAATAAATAAATAAAAGATAATATTAACCCCACGCGTATCGCGGACTTTCCTGTCCGCTTTTTCAAGGGTAATTACCGGGACCTCTCTTCACGCTATCTTATATCGAGGCTCCCATTAGTGACGTCAGTTCGTCACTTAGAGTAAAATAAACTCATATAGTAAAACGCTCTATCAGCAGAACGTAAGTGAGATGAGCTTCTGCGATACCCACCATGTCAGCAAAGGACCAAGCATAACTTCTTTACACTGTATCAAAGTAAACTCGTGCTTGATCATTTCTCTACTTTGTATCCAAGAGAACATGTCTCATAATGAACTTGTTCACTGTATCACCATGGGGATCCCATCCTCATCTCCATTACGTTCAATTCCAAAAAGCTCCCTTCTATTCTTATCCAATTAGTGTCATCTTATGGACTGATATTGCATATTCTAACATATTCTTACACATAAAATACTGATTCCTTTTTTACAAATGACAAATTATCATTTACATATTTTTTCAAAAATTAAAGGTCCACTTACAGTAAACCTAAGGATACAACTAAGGGACAATTTGTAATGGTTCATGCAAGGATTCTTATCACTAAACCATCAACCAAGTCTCGCTGAGTGTACATTTTACACAATTTTGTATAGATAACTTAATCCAACTTATTCAGTTACACAATAAATGCTGCGAGGTCAATGTCGATGTTCAGTCCTTTTGGAGACAAGGTCTCCAACTCATAAATCCAATATGTCTCTAATTTTCTTAAATTCATTTCTCTATCCCCCCATCTCCTATCTTGGCAAACTTGGTCTATCACCATAATGGTGATGTTTTCCTTCCCTTCACATATTCTACAATGATTGGGAACACTATGATTTTCTTTTTCATTAATTATATTACGGAGATGCTCTGAGAATCTAGTTTTCAATTTTCTTGTGGTTCTACCCACATATTGCAACCCACATCCGCATGTCAAAAGATACACTACTTATGTTGAGTTGCAATTAAAACTTTTTTTAAGTTTATATACTTTTTTTGTGGACCTAGATTGGAAGCTATCAGATCTCTTTTTATTATTAGGCACTGATTTGTGCAGTGGATGATGCGCACATGTAGTGTACTATACGGAAGAGTAGAGACTGCTATGTGGATGTCAATACCGGGAGACAGATAAGCGTTTTGAATTTTCAATCTTGTACGTGTTTTTATATATATGCGCAGTTTGTTTTAAAATATTAAACATTGCTTTTAGATGGAATCTCTCTTTTGCGCCCTTCATCTTTAGATTTCTTTGGATGCATGTGTGAAAGAGGACGCTTAGAGGGAGCCGCAGAGAGAAGGACCATATAAAGAATAGTATCATCTCCATCTTGTTCATCATTCCATCTTGTCATCTTCATTTCTTTTATCCATCTCATCCATTGAATGCATGTGGACTGAAATAACTATATGGACAGTTAAGATAAGCCATTGTGGATAGGGTAGTAAGCCCTGTGTGCCTTTTCTCTCCATTTGTTATCTCTTTGCTTCTTATACCCTATTGAGATTCTAATAATATCTAGTTATTCATTCTCCCTATAGTCTGGGTCTTATATAGGCGCACTCTATTTTCTTTATTTCTGTAGTGTTTTGGCTTGTCCTTCCATATAGAATTGCTGCCTGAATATTCCCATATTAGAAGGAAAATGGATTACAATTATGTAAGAGAAAACAGGAATAGATATATAGATTGGAATGAAGAATGTGAAAAAAGAATACCGAAAGAGGATCCTACCAGTCTCTTGAAGAAACTAGAAAAAAGTTTAGAAAAAGAAACAAGAGACTGGTATGATCTAATTGCTTTGGAGAATTATCTGAAACACAATATTATTCCTAAAGGTTTAAGAATTATCAAAAGTCCAACCTTTGAAATTGAGGATGTGGAGTTTCAAACAGACTGGGAATGTATTTTAGATGATTGTTCTAAAAAATTGATACAATTATTGATTAAGTATAGAAATCAATCATTAGAAAAAAGTAAAATAGAGATCGAAGGAATTGAAAAGAAATTAAAACAAATTGAAAAAACAGAAAGTTTGAGAAAATTAGAAGATAATATTATGAGGAAAGTAAGTAATTTGGAAATAAATATTATTAAAACAAAGAAGAATAAATTTGCTAGGGACAAGATAGAGCAGATGCAAAAAAATGAGACGAAGGAGCTGAAAAGACATACTAAAAAATCACAAATAAAATATACAGATGACAAAAAATATAGAAATAATAAGGAACAAATTAATAAAGGTATATGGGATAATAAAGAAAGGCCAAAATACAAAGAAGGGCCAAAAAATAGATTGGAATTCCAAAGGGATATAAGAACAGGATTGTTCAGAAATATAGTTTATTATCCTGAAAATAGTATATATAGAAAGGATACTATGAAGAAAGAAATGACAACAGCTGATACAGGGAATTGTAGTGGAAAAAAGAAAGAAGAAATAGACATGCCTAAGAAAAAGAAAAATAAAACAAAACATTTAGAAGAATCCAATACCAAAGAAGTTGACAATATTGAACAGGATTTTTTAGAAATGGGCCAGTGGACACCACCCAAATTAAAGAATCTACAGGGGATAAAACGAACAATAAGAGAAGAAGAGGATGTAGAGGGAGAGGGAACAAACACAGAACAGCAATCAAAGATTTTGAAAATGGAGTAAAAAAGTTCTCTCAAGAAGGAGGCATTTTCAATCTCTCCAATCGAGATATAATTAGAGAAGAAGCCCAAGTTTTAACCAAAGGTCTTTCATTTGCTCCTACTGCGAAGATGAATAAGTTTGAAACATATATAGATGTTCAAAAATGTATCCGATCATTGACTGTAAAGAGGTTCTTTTTTAATAAGGATAAAGAAGAAAAAATCAGATCAGATATAATAGAATATGAACATCTTAATGTAGGAGATCAATATAGTTTAAGAAGACTTATGCAACTTCAAGATGATGGAGAACAAGAAAAATGGGTACAAGAACCCATCCCGAGTGGTAAAAGAGCAAAATCTACATTCTTTCCAGTACAGAGTCAAGGAGAATATATAAAGGTTTTTGAAGATCTTGTAATGAGAGATATAGAGAAATTCGCTAATAAAAAAAGAAATACACAAAAGAATTTAACTAAAGAGGAAGAGAAGGCATTATTTAACTTGAAAAATGATAAAAATATAATAATAAGGCAAGCAGACAAGGGAGGAGGAACATGTGTTCAAAATATAGAAGACTATCAAAAAGAAGCTTTGAGGTTATTGAGTGATGAGAAAACATATCAGAAACTAACTGAGGATCCTACTAAACAGTATTTACAAGAACTTAATAATCTATTATTAGGAGCTACTCAACAAAAAATCATAAGTCAAGAAGAATTTAAATATCTTAAAAATGAAAACTGTAGAATAGCAATCTTTTACCATCTTCCAAAGCTCCATAAAGATAGCAAAAATCCTCCCGGTAGACCAATAGTTTCAGGAATTGAAAGTCTAACTCATAATATCTCACAATATATCGACCTATACCTCCAACCTTTAGTATATCTATTACCTTCCTTCCTTAAAGATAGTATGCAGGTGATACGGAGTATGAAAGACATCAAGTGGAAAGAAACTTTCATGTGGATTTCATGTGATGTCTCGTCTCTATACACCTGCATACCTCATGAAAAAGGTGTACAAGCGATTAGATGGTTCTTAGAAAGAGATGGAATTATGTCCAGTACACAGGTAGAATTTTTGACTCAAGCTATTATGTTTGTCCTGAATCACAACTATTTCTTATTTGGAAACTCCTTTTTTGCCCAAACTACAGGTACAGCAATGGGGTGTTCCTTTGCCCCTTCTTTTGCGAACCTATATATGGGCAAATGGGAACATGATCATATTCTGAATAATAATCCATATAAACAGAATATGATATTTTATAAGAGGTACATTGATGACATTTTAATCATTTGGGAGGGTTCAAAAGTAGAAATGGATGAATTCAGGACATATATAAATACAAATGATTTAAATCTACATTTTATGTTCAATATTGATGAGACTTATATAGATTTTTTAGACCTCACCCTCTTCCACAAAAATAATGAAATACTTACTAGAAATCATAGAAAGGAAGTAGATAGTAATGGCTATTTACACTTTAAAAGTGGTCATCACCATACCTGGAAAAATAATATACCGTTAGGACAATTACAAAGAATTAAGAGAAACTGTAGTTTAGACAATGACTTTGAGATGGAAGCTAAGATTATTAAAGAGAAGTTTAAGGAGAAAGGGTATGATAGAAGATTAATTGAGGAAGCTTATGGTAAAGTGAAAGAGATGTCTAGAGAAGATTTAACAACTTATAAAGAAAAAACAAAGAAAAAGGAGGAAAGAAATAGGATGCCTTATTTCACAACGAAATTTACTGATGACTCGTACAAAATCAAAAGAATCCTGGGAAGACATTGGCATATCTTACAGGAGGATCCTATTTTGGGTCAACATGTGGGACAAATGCCTAATGTTTCCTTCAGAAAAAACAAGAACATCAAAGAAATGATAGCTCCATCAGACATCTGGAAGAAACTAAAACCTTGTGAAAGTAAAGAAAATTTCCTCAAGAAACCGAAAGGAATGTATATGTGTGGAAGAGGAGAGTGCACTACATGTGCGCATCATCCACTGCACAAATCAGTGCCTAATAATAAAAAGAGATCTGATAGCTTCCAATCTAGGTCCACAAAAAAAGTATATAAACTTAAAAAAAGTTTTAATTGCAACTCAACATACGTAGTGTATCTTTTGACATGCGGATGTGGGTTGCAATATGTGGGTAGAACCACAAGAAAATTGAAAACTAGATTCTCAGAGCATCTCCGTAATATAATTAATGAAAAAGAAAATCATAGTGTTCCCAATCATTGTAGAATATGTGAAGGGAAGGAAAACATCACCATTATGGTGATAGACCAAGTTTGCCAAGATAGGAGACGGGGGGATAGAGAAATGAATTTAAGAAAATTAGAGACATATTGGATTTATGAGTTGGAGACCTTGTCTCCAAAAGGACTGAACATCGACATTGACCTCGCAGCATTTATTGTGTAACTGAATAAGTTGGATTAAGTTATCTATACAAAATTGTGTAAAATGTACACTCAGCGAGACTTGGTTGATGGTTTAGTGATAAGAATCCTTGCATGAACCATTACAAATTGTCCCTTAGTTGTATCCTTAGGTTTACTGTAAGTGGACCTTTAATTTTTGAAAAAATATGTAAATGATAATTTGTCATTTGTAAAAAAGGAATCAGTATTTTATGTGTAAGAATATGTTAGAATATGCAATATCAGTCCATAAGATGACACTAATTGGATAAGAATAGAAGGGAGCTTTTTGGAATTGAACGTAATGGAGATGAGGATGGGATCCCCATGGTGATACAGTGAACAAGTTCATTATGAGACATGTTCTCTTGGATACAAAGTAGAGAAATGATCAAGCACGAGTTTACTTTGATACAGTGTAAAGAAGTTATGCTTGGTCCTTTGCTGACATGGTGGGTATCGCAGAAGCTCATCTCACTTACGTTCTGCTGATAGAGCGTTTTACTATATGAGTTTATTTTACTCTAAGTGACGAACTGACGTCACTAACGGGAGCCTCGATATAAGATAGCGTGAAGAGAGGTCCCGGTAATTACCCTTGAAAAAGCGGACAGGAAAGTCCGCGATACGCGTGGGGTTAATATTATCTTTTATTTATTTATTGTATTTAAAAATATCACCTCCCGGGCAAGTCCCCTTGTGAAATATCTATCCTCTGAGATTGTGCCAAGTGATTACCGAAGTTCACAACTTTCAGCGGAGCATGTTGCTTATGCCGCTGGGTATATTCCAGGGACACGTTGCGATCCTCGTCTAAATGACTCTGGTTATCTTCTAACTTGTGAGAAACCCATAAAGGACTCGGATAAATGGACCCTTTGAAGATCTGAGTGATTATACCGACAAATAAGCAAGGTCGAGGATGGCATACTATACGGAAGAGTAGAGACTGCTATGTGGATGTCAATACCGGGAGACAGATAAGCGTTTTGAATTTTCAATCTTGTACGTGTTTTTATATATATGCGCAGTTTGTTTTAAAATATTAAACATTGCTTTTAGATGGAATCTCTCTTTTGCGCCCTTCATCTTTAGATTTCTTTGGATGCATGTGTGAAAGAGGACGCTTAGAGGGAGCCGCAGAGAGAAGGACCATATAAAGAATAGTATCATCTCCATCTTGTTCATCATTCCATCTTGTCATCTTCATTTCTTTTATCCATCTCATCCATTGAATGCATGTAGACTGAAATAACTATATGGACAGTTAAGATAAGCCATTGTGGATAGGGTAGTAAGCCCTGTGTGCCTTTTCTCTCCATTTGTTATCTCTTTGCTTCTTATACCCTATTGAGATTCTAATAATATCTAGTTATTCATTCTCCCTATAGTCTGGGTCTTATATAGGCGCACTCTATTTTCTTTATTTCCATTACAATACCTAATAATAACTGTATATTTATGTATTGTACACTTCTTATGCCCTTGATAAAGTTCATTAAATATGTTAAGGATGTTCCGAATGTTCTAGATTCCGTGTTAGGGGTGCCTCGAATGTTCTAGATTGTGTGTTAGGGGTGCCCAGAACAAAAAAAAAGAGTGAGAACCATTGTTATAGATAGTGACAGACATACCCAACAGTGGTAGTAGGAGCAGAGGCAGCCTAAACAGCAAATAATGGTCTGGGGCAGTTGATTTAAATGGAGGGGGGCATACCTTCTTACTTATCACCGAATTTGTCACCTTACCTTCCCAATTCTCCCTTCCACTCACCACTTTGTCTCCTCATTCCCCCCTCCCACCAGCCACTCTGCCTCCTCATTTTGTACTCATACCCTCTCTTTCTCAACGTCACCTCCCCATTCTCCCCTCCAACCTTCACTTTCACCACATCCACCAACTTTTTCCCCTACCATGCTCCCTTGCCTCCTTGCCTATCCCCCTGACTTTTACCACTTCACACCTCCCATTCATGCCTTTCTGTCTTCATCCCTGCCTTTCACCCCATCACATCCCACTCCTTTTCTCTGCTTTGACTCTGCAACCCTAAATTTCTCCTCCCCCTGTCTTCCGTTCACTGCTTTGCCACTTGTCTCTTTATCCCTCCCAGTCCTTTGCCTATTCACCTCGGCATCCCCTCCCTTACCTCTTCCTCCCTCCCACATTCCCTTGTACCACACATCTGTCACACCCTTTTAACTCAGACTGGTGCCAAGATAACTCATTCCTCTCCATGGGTGTCCACTCCCTCCAAATTAAAACATAGTGCCTGGGGGTCATATTATGGCTTTGCCCCCCCTTCCCCTAGAAAAATGTCTGTGGATGCCCCTCTTCCACTCCCTTACTGTGACAAATGGACCTAAATACATGTTTGAATCAACTAAGTGGCAGGTGGAGGAGGCATTAGAAGAAGTCACCCTCACCAATGCATCCTGGCACAAGCTATAGCACAAGCTTGATAATGAGCCCCAGTCCAATGAGGTTCTGAGCCAGGAAGAGAACATCATGAAGAACAGTATAAGAGGGAATAATAGGTGAGGGTAAGCAGACATAACACCACAGTACAAGCCTAATGTACAGAGACTGATGAATATACATCCACAAGACTGGACACACATCTCCAGCAATGCCCTGCCACTCTTGTTAGTATAAATACTGTATATTATAGAACATATTCTGCTGAGTAAAACAAGGGTACACCCACTGCTGAGGATTAATTCATTCAAAAGTTATAAAAGCTGAAACTTATTTGATTATGACTTTTCCATCCTTCTTTAATCAAAAAAGAACTATATATATATATATATATAACCGACCACTATGTGGTGCTGTTTAAACAGTCCCTAAGGGGATTTCCTATCGATCGACTGTAAGACTCTCCAAAGACTGAACTCTTGGGACTAGAAGTAACCTTGTATCTCTAAGGAAAACATCCTACAACATGTCTTGCATAAAAAAATGCTATACCTTTAAATTATTTTCTTCTACATAGGGTGCAGTAATGTCTTTCTTGCTCACTGCAATTGAGGCTTATCTTTGCAGTATGCTTGTTAACCCCTTGGATGCTAGAGAGGTCTGAAAAGCAATGCGCTGGAGTCCTCTCTTGAATCTGAGGGTTAACCCTTTGAGTGCTACAGGGGGTACACAATACATTGCTCAAAGGGATATAGGAAAGACCATGGTCTCTGATATAGAAGAACATTTCCATTCAGGGGTCTGGAACATTGACACCATCACATCTCTTTTCTTTGAAGCAGCTGTTTGTGACAACTGAAACCCCTGCCTGGGGGTAATGAGGAAATAGGTTGTACAAATATCATGGAAGCCACACAGCTCTGTCAACCGCACTCTTACTAGCAGACTCAATAAGCTACTACAGAACAAACTCCTAAGTGTTCCCAGAAACATGTCTTCTGTATATTAAAATTAACAGGCTGCGCTATGTGTACACCTAACTTTTGTGTCATTCAAAAGATATGCAGAGATAAAGATCCCCAGCCCGCCCATTCTGGCCGCCTCCCACTGAATGGCTAGTCGGGTCGTGTGAATCGACGGCTGCAGCGAGGGACAAACTTCAGTAAGTATTAGGAAAATCCTGCCCCCTTGACAAAGGAGGGCAGGATTTCCCTTTGCTTACCGAAGTTTGTCCCTCTCCTTATCCATCCTCACCAGCCTGCAGCTTCTGCATGACGTGTCAAGAAAGGGGCAAGCGGAGGATCTTTATCTCTTCATATCTTTTGCACTACACAAAAGTAAGGTGTTACACATAGCACAACCTGTTAATTTTAATATACAGAAGACTCGGCAAACTACTTGTAAATAGACATAACTAACCCTTTACTGGAAACCCAACACCTGTTAATAACAACTCCCCATTCACCTATCTATGAACTTAAAATTCCCTTGTGCTTCATTCAACAGATAATATTTTCATTCTGTCCTGGAAGTCAAATCCACGGAGGCAGACATGACAGATCACAGGATCTCAAAAGCTGCTCACTGCACATGGCAATCTTAACCCTTTGAATGTCAGAGGGGGCGCACCTCTCTGGCACTCAAAGGGTTAAGAGGTGTTAGTCATTCTTTAACCCTTTGCATGTCAGAGGGGTACGCAATGCATTGCCTTGCAACGGAGCTCAAAGAGTTAAAAAACTATAATTGTGTGCCAATAAGGCTGTAAACAGTGTTGAAATATTAACAGAGTTTGCATTTTATATGATCATAAAAACAAGTTAATTGGTGTCCTATAAATAATTAACCAAAGCTGTTATTTCTGTAGAATAGATCATTTTATTTGAAAGACAAGAAAGTTGTATGGCCAAGGTGGTATTTCCCTTTGAAGTGTTGAAGTAGTTAACCAATGTACAGAAATCACAAGACTTCAAACCTCACAAGGTTCCTCTCCGACGTTCTACCCAGAAAAGAGCTATAAAGTTCAGAGGCTGGAAATTACAACCATATGTTGGTCCTGAAAAAAGTATAGTAAACGTCATTATCATGTTTTATGGGTTAAGTGTGGTACTGTGTATGCCATAGAAAATCACACTCAAAGGGTTAAAGGGATAGTAAAACGTTTAATAATGTTTAAATTCTGTTCATATTAACGATGTAAGTCCCGTTGTTTAAAATTGTCTGGTTTTATAGATAAAAGCTTTTAAAGTCCTCCCCCCTCCCGCCCCTTTCCCAGATGTCAGTGCTCTAGCTGACAGAACGAGATTTTGGTCATTTCACCGGACGGCTCTTCAGCAGAGGCGAAATAGCGCAATCTAGAAACAAATACTTCATATCCACAACATATCCGAAGATGAATCACCCCGACCGAAGATGAATCACCCCGACGTACAGCTAGAGTGAGTTGTTCAGTCCAGACCACAATGGCCCGGTTAACCCATGCCGCAGCGAATGCTGGACGCATGGCAGTACCAGCAGTGGCAAAAATGGACTTGAGGGAGACCTCAAGCTTCTTGTCAGTCCAATCCTTCAGAGAGGACGCATCAGAAACTGGTAAGGTGGTAGACTTAGATAACTTTGAGACAGGAGCGTCCACCTTAGGGGGATGAACTCATTGAGCAAGCGCCGCCTCAGAAAAGGTGTAAAGCTTAGCAAACGTCTTGGAGACAGAAGGCTTTCTGTCTGGAGATTTCCACTCATCAGCCACTAGGCGGTCCAGAGTGGGGTTAGGTGGAAAACAAGTATGGGGCTTTATAGGCTCCTGGAATAGATCAGAGGGATCTGAGGAAACCTCCTGAACTGGGGGAATGTTTAGCGTGTTTAAGATGGCCCTGATAAGGCCCTCAGCCGAGGGTTCTGGATCAACCTCAAAAGGATCCCCAAAAAACTGAGAGGAGCCCACAGCAGAACATTTCTCAACACCTGAATCCACCAACAATTCCTCTTCAGAGGAATCTGAAACGTCACGTACTCCTTGCGGTTTGGGCAGGGAAGATCTGACTGAAGAAGGGGTCTGCCAGGAATGGAATACCCCCGTAACTGGGATGGAAAAAGTTGCAAAGTAGACCTAAGGTCCCTAGTAGCAGCCTTGAACTCTTGCCCCCAAACTGGCTCCAATGCATGGCTGGAGGTCCCTGGGATAGATTCAGGGACATCAGAACATGCTGCGCATAAATGGCCTGAGAATTCTCTAGTCAACCCTGTATGACATGAGGAGCAATGCGCAATGGAGGATACAGAGACCCCAGCGTCCTTAGTCTTAGGCCTGGCCCCAAGCTCCAACGAACTAGACATTTTCACAGTGTTAGCAACACTCAGAATAATTAATCACCCAATTTACAGTTTTTAAGATTAAAATTTCACCCCAGAAATCGCTAAAATACACTTATTTGGCAGGCGAAGGGTTAATCTGCAGAGGAGAGAAGGAGAGTCCAAGCCCTGCGTAGGATACTCATTCTAGAAAAGGAACAAAATGGATGTAGCGGCGGGAGCCAATCAGAAAAGAGCGAGCGAAGCAAGCGCTCATGGGAAATGTAGTTTTCCCAGAATAAGTACCCCAACAGTGCCCAAAGCCCCCTGAGCCCCCCAACACACTTACAATGGTAACTGTATGATGGAGGAAGGTCAGACAATTAAAATGAGACCTCTCTGAAGTTACTACGTTGAGCGGTTGCAGAGATAAGTCCCAAACTGTACAGTCCCATAGAAGTGAGTGGAGCAATGGCTTCTATGCGGTAAAGCAATTTTGTCAAAGTTAGAACTGAGAAATAAAAACACATGAAACATCACAAGAACATATAATCAGACCCAGAAAACACCGAACCCAGTAGGGAAAGTGCCAATAACCACCCCAAAAGATGCCAACCAGCAGTTAAAGGGTTAATTTACCACATAAAGTTGCTCCAAGCACTGACAGACATAACAGAAAAGACCCAGTGAGTGCAGGAGTGTGCAATAATAACTCCCCGGAATAACCCCTGTGCGGATTTTTCCTGCAGATCTTCTGTCTTCAGATTACCATGTAGTAAGAAGTAACCTCAGTGGGTAACTCCTGGGGAAGCTCTTGGAATGAAGATTTTCCCCCTCAGGGCTTAAGGTCCGCAAAAAGCACCTGGATACTGAGCTAGCCGCATCAAATGGCATTGTCTGTTATGGTAATCTGCCTAATGGTGGTATTCCATTTCTAACAGAAAAATAAAAAAACATTTCTAAAACTATAGCAGAACTGTTCTCTTGCCTGTGTTATCTTCACCAAGGAACAAATCTTTCTGAAGCTGGTTGGCTAGCTGCAGCCAAGGAGGGAAGGTAGGCTCCACCCCCTGCAGTCATTTCTAGAATTGTTCCTGCCTACTTAAAGGGGCGGATTGCCTACCCAAAGTTACCAGTAACCTGTATGGGACGACAGAGAAAATTAAATATATTGTGCATAAAAATTTCCGTATTTCTACATTTAAAAGACAATATTCAATATTTTTTGTTAGTCTTAATACAAAATTTGGGGTATCCTAATTTGATGTCCATGGCACGCCAAAGTACCATGGCTCCCTGGTTGAGAATCACTGTGATATACTTTACTTGTTCTAAACAACGTTAATAGAATAGTGGCACATTTTATATCCAAAACATCAGATTTATATTTTTATTGGAGAGATTCAGGCACCTATTATTCATTTTAAATTATTTTTTTTTTTAAGTTTCAAAAGCTTTATTGAGTATATTGCAAGAAGTACAAAAGTCAAAATCCAAGAACATATAAAGCCTTCAGTTTACAAGGCATCTTCACAGTTTACATAACAATATAGAAATTTGGTATAGGCCCTCAAACTAGTACGGTATCAAAAATCCAAGAAACACCGTGCTGGCCTTATGTAAGGGCGTGGATATAGGCTGAAACAAGGTAGAAGGTGCATTTTAAATTATTTTTAATTATTTATTTGTTAAACCTATTTTGAAGGGAAAAGGTCAGTTTAAGCTCTTGGATGTTACAGAAATCTCCAACGCAAAAGTAATGTGTGAAGAAAAAAAAAAAAAAAGAAGAGGTAGAGATGATTACCGTTAAAGTGCTGAATTAGCAAATCTGATTCTGACTAAGAGTCTCGATTTAACTCACATTCATAGCATTCAGTACCAGCAATAAACTTTCAGTTTGAACATTCATGTCCTGGAATATTTTCTGGTTACATCATTTCTGCTGCTGATGACTCGGATTCCTGTAACTCTGAACAACAGCAAGCAGAAGGCACCTTCCTCACCTGCGATATCAAGGTCTGGTATGTTTAAAGGAACACTAACACACCACTCTGCATACCCCTCTGGCTCTTGAAGGGTTAATCTGCACAGAAAACTATAATGGCCATTATGAATCAATTCAATCCAGCTATGGATTGGTTCTCCAAAATTAATCCTCTTTAGTACGGATATCAGTCCATGGACATGATTTGTTGTTGCCGGACCACAAACTCCTACTGTTAAAATCTTCTTAAAGGGATAGTAATACTTTATTATTACTATCCCCCATATTGTAGATATTTGTAAAATAATTTAATAGCCCCCAGGTTCATCTCTCAAACCTTTATGGTTTGAGAGATAACCGAAGGCAAAGTCCCCCCTCCCCCTTCCCTGAAGTCAGCGTTGTGCAAGCACAAACCAAGCACATGTAGAAGACAGTTTCAGTGAAATAATTCTTCTTCACTAACGGGATCTCGGCTCAGCTGCAGAGCCGCAAGCCTGTTGTACGACAGACTTCCCCTGCAGTCAGCACAACGCTGACTTCAGAGAAGGTGGGGGGGGGACTTTGCCTTCGGTTATCTCTCAAACCATAAAGGTTTGAGAGATGAACCTGGGGGCTATTAAATTATTTTACAAATATCTACAACAGAGCTTTCCAAACTTTTCATGTTGGTGACACACTTTTTAGACATGCATCATTTTGTGACACAGTAATTCAGTTTTACTAGCAATCGGAGGTTAAATTAACCCCTTATAAGAGATACGGATACATACATAATACATGCATTGTAACAACGAAATGTATGGGGACACAACATATCTCATGAAAACCTTTCATTTATATTTTTAAAAATATGTGATTTGTAAGATAATAAAATACATTTCCAAGATTCTTGTCTTTATGAGTAACAATATGTAAATATATTTAAGAATAAAAAAAAAAATTAATAACACCAGTAACTACTTCTTACCGTTTTAATGAGATGTATGAGGTTGATGGGATGAATTCAGCTTTTGAATATTTGGTGGAATATTAGATAAAGACTCTCGCATTTCGTCATCAGGTAGTTTTAAGCTTCAGCGTTTCAGTGTCAGTGTCTTTAAGTTTGTCATCGCTGAAAAGTATACTTCACAAATGTATGTAGTAGACAACTGCAGAAGAATTTTTAATGCTTTTTTACCTATGTTTGGATGCATTTTTGAAATGGTCGAGACAGTGTTCTATAAAAAAACTGGACTCATTGAATTTCTAAAACGCGCCACTACAGGTGCAGCCGCATCATGGAAGTGCCGCGGAATCAGCTGTTTCTACCCAATTATGCATACTCGACCGCGGTGTACATACACGGATACGACAGAAGGGGAATATATTAGTGCACCATACTAATCGGCACCTTTGCTGCGTAAAAATGCATTAAAGTTCACTTAGAGGTTTCTCATTACATTCGTGAGACACACCTACACACTGCAGCCGACACACTAACCTGTCACGACACACAGTTTGGAAAGCTCTGATCTACAATATGGGGGATAGTAATAATAAAGTATTACTATCCCTTTAAGGACTAGTTCACACTAGAGACTTTGGGGAAGATTCACTAAGCAGTGATAAATAGGTAAAAATGCAAAGATGACTTCTCCAGTTTATCACTTCTCCAATTCCTATGTTATTTTATGAATCCTATGCACTA
This sequence comes from Rhinophrynus dorsalis, assembly GCA_037306005.1. Taxonomy (NCBI): domain Eukaryota; kingdom Metazoa; phylum Chordata; class Amphibia; order Anura; family Rhinophrynidae; genus Rhinophrynus; species Rhinophrynus dorsalis. The sequence goes on along the minus strand of CM074720.1, from coordinate 59,026,810 downwards.
ATATTTCTTCCACTTTGGAGAGCTTAGTGAATAGGCTCTATAGAATAACATAGGAATTGGAGAAGTGATAAACTGGAGAAGTCATCTCCACTTTATCACCTCTTTATCACAGCTTAGTGAATCTCCCCCACTGTTGCAGCAACAAGCTTCACATAATATATATTGTTTCCTATGGGGTAGTACACATGGGCAAATTGTTCAGCTGCAATAATTTTCTATGACAATCCTGTGTTGCTGTAACGCCTTGCAACAAAGCTGCTGCAACAAACTGCCAGAGGGAACTAGGCCAAAGGCTACACTCACACAGGCATTTTACTTGTGCTTCTTGCACTGCATGAAGCCCCAGAAACTGTACAAATGGGCTATTCATACATGAGATTTTGCATGTATCATGAAGCTCAAAACAAGCATGCGTAAACTTTCCTATGTTCAACGCAGTACAAAGGAAAGTATCAAGTGTGAGTATCCATTTTTATCTTATATATATTACTGTTGAAGGCAATATCACATTATTGGGCGACCTTCTCTCTGCTCTTGTTTTCTACAACTTAGAGATCTAACTGCCTAAACACAAACAAGACAATCAGAACTACTTTCTTGGTAGGAAAGGCACCAATTTAGAAACTAAAGAAACGTTTAAAGCGGAACTTTCACCCAAATAAAAATAGATTTAATCCGATGGCTCTCAGTCTACTATTTTTAATGGCTATATTTATTTTAACAAAATCGGCATATTTAGAAAGTTATTCAAAGGGATAGTAATACTTCGTTTTAACTTTATTTTATTTTGCAGGCATTAAAAAAACATGAAGAATGATATAAGTCTTATCTCTCTTATCTATTTATGGTTTAAGAGATATTCACAAACAAAGTATCCCTTCCCTGTTCAACCAGATCAGAAGGGAGGTGCCCAGGTAGACTGCAGAGAGGGACAATCTTCAATTAAGATAAGGGAAAAAGCTGAAAAACTTGTCAAGGGGAGAAGGGCTTTCATTGTTTTAATACAAAGAAGACTGTCCCCTTCTGTTATCTGTCTGGTCATACAACCAGATTCACATCTGAGAAGAGATGGCTTACACTAGGAAAAAGGGGCGGGAGGGGGAAACTTTGCTTGTGAATATCTCTCATACCATAAAGGTTTGAGAGATAAGACATATCATTCTTCATGTTTTTTTAATGCCTACAAAATAAAATAAAGTTAAAACGAAGTGTTACTATCCCTTTAATGTAAACGAAATACCTGGTGACGTCCTTCCGCTGCACACTACGGTACACTTTGCACCGCTCTGCTCTCCAGCCCATCCCCTTGCCGGCCAGAGCCCATATGCGCATGTCCTACACATGCAATGCAGGCTTATTACTGGGCTCTGGCCGGCAATGGGATGGGCTGGAGAGCAGAGCGGTCCAAACTGTACCGTAGTGTGCAGCGGAAGGACGTCACCAGGTATTTCTTTTACATTAAATAACTTTCTAAATATGCCGATTTTGTTAAAATAAATATAGCCGTTAAAAATAGTACACTGAGAGCCATTGGATTAAATCTATTTTTATTTGGGTGAAAGTTCCGCTTTAAATGGGGCAAATCATACATCTGGTAACACAAAACTCTCTCACCATGATTAGTTGGCCCTTCACACTGAGACCCTGAGATTTGGGTCAAAATCCCCAGAGTTCCCAGGTATTGTTATCAGTACGTATGGATTTCTGATCATACCATTATTCTGTCAGAGTGTTGTTACAGATGAAATGCTGTGTAATTATTTACATCACATTTTCCTTTGGCCGAAGGTACATTATATAAATCTCATCATGTCAACAGCTGGACTGGGTCCAAATACAACATTTTAGCTATTGTTGCTTTCACTTCTCTACAAACATGAATTACTCATAACATTATTTGATATTGCTTTTAGCTTTTTCATATTCATTACTAATTGCAATTGGCATTTTTTTAGTGAGTCAAAAAAACGGTCTCCATCTAGAAGCATTCAGTTCAGGACGTATGGCTCCCATTTCATTCTGACTTCCTATAACGTAAATTCCTCAATTACAGAGCTCCTGCTCCCAAGAGAGATCCTAGATTCCCAAAAGACTAAGGGATTTTCCCAGAAGGCCAAGGCTCGGGCCATCCTATATCATTATTAGCTCATCATGCAGCCCAGCTGGCCTACTTCTGGCAGGGAGATTAGCACTGTTACATGCCCTAAGCTGGTAAAAAAGGCCTGGGGCTTTAACCCTTTGAGTGCCAGAGGGGTACACAATGCATTGTAAAGCAATACGTTGTGTACCCCTCTGGCACTCAAAGGGTTAATGTGCAATTATCATGTTTCTTTAAGTCTGGCCCTGTGGGATCAGATTTAAAAATTATTTGAAATTTAAGTGCAGAACAAAAACTGCTCCTATGAGCCATTGATGGGTCAGAAAGCTGAACACTTGGCTGAAACGAAAACACCAAAGTCTGTATTTCTCAGCCATACGCTCCAGGCTTGCATGCGTATTCCCCATAGATCTGCCGAGTCTGGCTTCCAAGCCCAATACAGCAGATCTATGGAGACCTGTTTCACATAGGACAGGAAACTGCACGATGCAACATAGATAAGGGGGGGGGGGTAAAGGAAGTCACATCTCAGAATCCCGTTCTGGTCCCTATTGCTGTGTCAGCGGTCACAATACAGCTGCATCTTAATCATTAGGTCTGTGCCCAAGGAAGTGGATCTGCTAATACAGAACTTTATAATGATAGTTGCTATTTAAGCCGTGAACCAAGCCTCAAAATCAGTATTGCAGGCTCCTGTGGCAGCAAATAGGGGTTTAGCCCCATAAGGGACAGAAGGATGTGCCACCAGGGCTGAGAAAATACCTGCTATATAATGTTGGTACCAGGTGACACGACCTGTTATTTCACTAGCAGGCATGAAAAAATTGGTAATGGCTGCTATGAGTTGTGGCGTGAAAATAAAAGAGTGCTTGAGTGGAATTCAACGCATTGCATTCCAATACCTCACCGGCACTCAGAAGGTTAAAATGTATGGTGAATTTTCTTGCGCATTTCAAATATTTGTAAAATTTTGTATCAAGTACAATACCGTGAGTTGCCAGACCCATTAACATTTATAGAGGCTGCCCTGCCAAGCACAAAAGATTTGGGGTGTTTGGTTGTGGTACCAAAACTAAACGGTAAAGAAATCTTCACAGAGAGCGTGTATAGTTAAAGTTACATTCAACCTTCTATATGAATCTACATATCCTGCAGGTTCATACATGCAGTCAAATAGCCTATATTTTCATTTATTTTTTTAAATGTATGTATGTAGCCTTACAGAAATAGCAATAGAACAATACAACAATACAGAACTAGGTTAAGAGCATCAGGCTGAAGTGCGATCATTCTAATGAAATGTTATGTCTGTGAGAGGACAGCTTTCTGTGTGGTACTGTGAAACCTAGACTAGTGATACGATGTAAGAAACAGTATTAAAAAAAACAGTGAAACAATGCAGAAAAGCCTGCCTCTACAGCAATGATTCTCAACCAGGGTGCCATGGCCCTTTGGTGTGCCACAGACATCAAAGCAGGGTGCCCTATGTTTTCTATGAAGACTTTAACAAACATGTGAATATTGTCTTATAAAATAAGAAATATGGAAATTGTTATGCACAATATGTTCATTTGAATGGCTGTGATTATGAGACCTAATAATATCTGTATATTTATTAATTGTACCCTTTATTATGCAATTCATAAATGACATTAAACATATTAGGGGTGCCCTGAAAGTTCCAAACTGAGTATTAGGGGTGCAGAAATATTGTAACATTAATATAAATATATCTGCCTTCAAAGTCCTCAACTGGAACCCCTCTGGAAACATAGGCCCAGGGAGCTCAAGATTAGGAACATAAAAGTGTAAAAAAAAATAGTTGATGATGATGATAATGATGAAAAGAAATAAATTAAAAGTATAGACACTTGCAGAGTATGTAAAATCGAAATAAAAGGTTACTATACCTTTAAAGGAAAAGCAGAACAATCTGGTGCAAAACAACTAGAATTCCCTTTGATTTAAAGGGGAATGATGAAGTCAAAAAGGAGGTTGACTGTCTCTTAAATTACAATGCCGGCATCATTTAATAACATTTGTGGCACTCAAAGGGTTGCATGGATAATATAACGGGGATATTTTCTCCTGACCTAGTGGTTCCCAGCTTTTTTCATGGTGGAACACTATGGTTTCACATGAAATTTTAATGGAAGCTTAGCATGTTAACCCCTTGGATGCAAGAATGGTCTACAAAGCATCATTGCTTTACAATGCATTGGAGACCGTCCTTGCATCTGAGGTGTCAAGCTGGTATCAGTAATAACCCTTTGAGTGCCAGAGAAGTATGTAAAGCATCGCTTTGCAATGCGTTGCGTACCCCTCTAGCATTCAAAGGGTTAAATGTAATAGAGTGCTGCTTCCTTTCTTCTCTACTTCCCTCCTCATTTTAATCTAGTCTACTACAGGGTTACTTAACCCCTTAATGCCCACATGCCGTGCTATGACCGTCACGCGGTTTTCCCTAAAGGACCGGCGACGGTCAAAGCCCATCACGTACATTTTACTTACAGTGCTCCCGTAGGAAAAACTGGGGCAGAAACTGACCACTCCTAGACTGGAGCGGTCTCTCTCAGTCCCCAGTGTGGTGCGCCGGTACGTGTAACATGTTACCGGCATATCGGAAACACCAAAGAGATCCTTAAGTGAAGGTTACTTCCCAGGACCCTGGACGTGAGGGGGTTAATTACTGATTGCATAGTCTTCAATGGTTACAGTGTCCTATAATATATTTACGTTTCTGCTGTTGTCATTTTAGTTAAAGAAAACCTATTCATTCGAAATAATGTTTTCTTTCAATTATATATAATTTTTTTCTAAGATGCACACTTTTCTTTATTTTTAAAGAACATCTGTCAGCTTTCACAGTCCTCCCCTCAGTGAGATCCTCCATCATGAAAGTATTTACATGTTAATTCCTTCTTATCAATTTATTCTACCCCTTTGGTGGAAACGTAGGATTTAGCAGCCTAAGAAGATGGGGAGAAGTGATTTTCTGGAAATATTAGTAAATCATTATGCAGCTTTATAGACAGGTCAGAGAACAAAGCTCTGCTGAGATTAGATTCCCCAGCTCTTAAATCAACAATATCTAAAGTTATTAAACAAAAAGCACAGGTTATAGGGAAACTGAGTTATATAATTTTAACCCAGAGCATTTTTTTTTCTGCTTACTGGAATCAGAGGTCCCCGAACGGAGTGCATGAATTCCAGGACCTACATGTAAGTTATGGGTTCTTTAGGCACATGTATGTCCTTAGTACTTAAGGCATTAAATACCATTTATTTCAAGCTAGAATCTATAAACATTTAATATTTTATGTTAAAATTCCTAAAATCTAAACCTAAACTTACATTTATTTTATTTTTTTTGCTAAAGGTTGTTAATTTATTTCAGTCCATTTATTCACAATAAAACAATAGCACTTCTCAGACACCTCCTAACACACATATTAATAGGCGCTCTGGAAAAGACAAAAACGGGAGCCCACCCCCCAGGAAGCACATGTAACACTAGATTTTTAGTCTCAGAAAATTACTGGAGAATTTTTTTTACAGATGCTATCATGTAGTGCAGGTTATTTAAAGGGACAGTAATGTCCCATAAAATGTTTAAAAAAATATTATATGGCACAAATCCTATCTCTCAAATCTTTATGGTTTGAGAGATATTCACATGAAAGTGTCGGCAGACATGAGGAGGCTCTTCAGCAGAGCCGCAATAGCGATATTGGAAAATAATTGCTTCATTGGAACGGTCTACAAAGTGTGCTTGCAAACCAGGCACACTTTGTAGACCTTTCCAATGAAGTAATTATTTTCCAGTATCGCATTGCGGCTCTGCTGAAGAGCCTCAGACTGGTCCCCAGACTGGAATCTCCTGCTGTCAGCTAGATGCTGATATCGGGAGAAGGGGACGGAGGGGGGAACTTTACATGTGAATATCTCTCTAACCATAGAGGTTTGAGAGACAGGATTTGTGCCATATAATTTTTTTTTTTTTAAACACTACAAAACACAATTTTTTTCATGGGACATTACTGTCCATTTAAATGTGAATTACTCCAGATCAGTTTTAGGTTTTAGTATTTCTGTACTCAGAGGGTTGATGACCTTAAAAGCCGTTTAGGTAGCAGGTCCATTTACCTTTGCTGTATGGTGTTATACTGTACTGTAAGGTAATATATCTAATGCGGGTTAGTACTAATGCTACCATTAGGGCTAAATTAGTAGACTAAAACTCCAGTGTTCTGGAACTCGTTTCCATAATCGTCCGCACAGTCGCTGGTAGTCACAGAGCCACCCGTACCCTGAGGACTGAATTATTATGATCAAGTGGTACAAATGTGGAGCAAACCAGATTCACTGGAGACCATTAAATAATACCCAAACTTCCACGGGATTTAAAATTGGATTTTAACCCCTTGAATGCTAGAGATGTCGCCAACACATTGCAGAGCAATGCGCTTAAGCGCTCTATAGCATTCGAGGAATTAAAAGTCCCACTTAAAGAGCATTTAAATTTCTCCCCTAGGATGTCGCTTGTTTTCTTCAGAAATGATTAGAACACAAGTCTCCTAGGAGGTGATGTATAAAACTGGATTTATAAAGAAAGTGTCTGTAAAATTGTCTCAAAGTGAATTGTGTCTCAATGTGGGGGATGTATAAATACATTGAGACACAATTCTTATTTGGCCAAGACCATTTCTATTCCACTTTTCAAAAAAGTCAACTAAGTGGAGTTAGCACTTAGAGATAATGTCACTAGATGTTTATACGTATCCTTGTGTCACTGTAAGACGCTTTTACAGACACTTTCTTTATAATGCCGGTTTTATACATCTACCCCCAATGGATTTATAAAGGAATTCGCTAACTGCGTCAAAAATAAAGGCAGTTTTAGTGATTAAATCTTAAATCCAGATATAATCTGTTCTTATTGGAAGTATAAAATACCTCAATGTGCGCAAAAATATATTCACAGGTGCGAATTTTCTCAGAATATTCTCAGATAGACATATTTATAAACGTGACTTTACTTCATTATAGATATGACCAAGTGTTGTGAATTTTAGCGACAATTCTTAACCCTTTGAGTGCCAGTGGGGTACGCAACGCATTGCAGAGCAATGCGTTGCGTACCCCTCTGGCACTCAAAGGGTTAAGTAATAAGAAGGCTTTTTATACGTCGCCCGCATTGTCTGCCACCCCAGTCTTGTCCCAATGTCTGCGATTACAAAAATGTGTTCCATGGAACGCCTCTATTATTATCCTTTATGGAGAGCAAACTGATTCCTACAATAGGGAATAGCCATACAGAGACATTAAACAGTACAAATGGAACGTAGAAAAAAAAAAAGGAGCATAGAGCCCTGTTCGTGAGATCTTACAGTCTACAGAACTTCTATATCCCTGGGGTTCCACGGAGCACACTTCTACCAGACTGTGTAACCAACGTTAATATTCAGTAATTGCAGATCTGGACCAAACCAGAGGGGAGGTTTCCAACATATTGCTTAGCAATGACTTGGAAAACTCTCTAGCATTCAATTGGCTAAAAATCTCAATTTAAATCAATGCAAATTTTTACTCACCCCCAACGATGCAGATGGTTTGCTCCAGAATTGTCGTTAATTAGATTATTGAATTACACCTTTAGTAAGTAATTTCCTTTCCATAGTGTAGGCAACAATTGTCCAGCCTTCCTTTTTCCATCCTTTCTCCATTACAATACACTGCAATTATGCATTGCCAGCTAGGATTTCTATGGTTTATCTTGTCTAGGTCTCTTCTCTTAAATTACTACTTATATTGGTTATACATATTGTAATGGCATTGTCATGCAAAATAATACAATAAAAAAAATAAATGTATGTGGAGACAATAATTAATATATTTCAGCAGTTAGATGGCTGGAGTTCTTTTCTGACAAAGTCCTAGATTACACTGTAATCTAAGTGATTATCACTGAATTTATATGAGTCCCACCGCCAATGGCTATTGTTTTAATCAAACGCTAAGACCCTGTGATGGGTACATACGTTAAAAATGTAAATGAATACAGATATATATTTATATAGTGGAGATTGTAGCCGTATTAGTCCAGTGATGCAAATGTAAAATAACAAACAAAATTAGTATCTTGTAATACCTTTTTTAGTAGACTAACATAATTTTGGATTGACAAGCTTTCGGAAGAACCTCCCTTTCTCAAGTCTAAAACAAGTCTCAAGTCTAAAAAAAGTATTAGTCAGAGAACATCCAGACTTTTCCTAATGGATTTCATGAACCTGATTCAGCATGTACAGTTGGTTCAGTGGTAGAGAATGCCACACGGTATAGCTTAACTCCCAAATGATAAAAATAAATAACCATCAAAACTTGACAATTTCTAAAAAGACAACTGTTTAAAGGTTCCACACTCTCTGCCAACTAGTCGTATTAAAGCCGTGGCACATCTTTTTTGGGTCATGACAAAAATAGTTGGAAAATCTAAAGTTTCTGTGAAACACATTTGCTTACAAATCAATATAAATTAATGGAAGTATTTGGAGGGGTGTAACAGATTAAACTGGGTGCCATAGCACATAAATGTGAAAGGATACACCTGTTGAGAAACATCGATCTATACTCACACTACCAGTTCAATATAAACTAATAAATATCTTTAGAATTCAAGGGGTTAAAACCACATTCGTATAAATGTAAATGTTTATCATCCATGGTGGACTTGGTATGAACCAGAATTGAGCCTCTTTGACTGTGCATGCGGCCTCATATCTGGACATAAAACTGTTCTGAAATGTATAATTGCACCACTTTTCCCTTGAGACAGAACCATATGGTTTCTAAGAGGCAGATAGATATAAGAGACTTACCCATATATTACAAGAAGCAATCTCATTGACTCCACATTGTGCTTGTTCCCTTGCTTTAAAAGAAATAAGTCAGTGACATAACCACTAGACATTTCGCACATTTAAAAAAACAATCATTTTGGGTGTTTACTATACCTGAGAACAGGTCCTGGTAAAACCCCACAGCTTTTTTTTTTAACTAAGAATTTCCTGTCACACTATAATTTCTGCTTAATTATAACGAACTAGTATAAAAGCCCGTGTACACGGGCCAAGGTCTGGGTGATGTTAAAAGGCTGGTCCTCCTCTGTGTCTGCCGTTACTCACGTAATGTGCTGCAGACACTGCCCGAACGCACAGAATGCTCCCAGCACAGAACTCCCAGCATTCCGCACAGAATACTCCCAGCACAGAACTCCCAGAATTCCACACAGAATGTTCCCAGCACAGAACTCCCAGAATTCCACACAGAATGCTCCCCAGCACAGAACTCCCAGCATTGTGAGCGTTCGAGCAGTCTCTACTGCGCATGACGGCTTCTGACAAATATCCTAGCAAATTATTATATAGGATACATCTGTCTTCAGCCATACAGACCAGTGGTTCCCAAAGCGGTGATAACTGAAACTGTCTGTAATCAGAATAAAAAAGTCTTAGTCCTGGTCCATCAATTCTCAGACATGTTACTGTCATTTTTTGCATCCAATTCTGCCATCTCCGTCAAAGGGAAAAAGCAGTGTTAAAAGTGGGCATAGCTTAATCCACATACTGTAAGGTACTTTCAGAAAAAAAGTTCTTTTAGCGGACACTTTTTTGTCTGATTAACATAATTTTTTCCTGACAAAATACAAATGGTCTAAACTTGGAGAAGACAAATTAAAGTAGTTAGCAGAATTGAGAAACAGTACTATAGTTAGCTGGTACATCTTTATGACACATTTTGAAACATGATGGATTTACATCTGAAAATATTGTCTTTTACCACCAAATCACAATCCAACAATTTTATCATTATGATGACTTTCTGAACATCTCGCCCTTAGCCCCTTGCTTTACAATGTTCTGGAGACCTGCTTAAAGCCAGACTTAAAATCACACACATATAAACTGTAAGTATATGTTACACACACAGCTAATATGAACAGCTTCTACTTGCAGCACCCAGCAGTGATTAGTCAGAGAGCTGATAGATGGCTTGACAACATTTTCATCTTTTTTCTGCCCCACTGCCATAATAGCTGCTTATATATTATTCTGCATGCTTTTCATAGAGACTACTTACATAGTGTTGTGGTAAATATATGGTGTTAAAGTGGGTAAGAACCACAGTGTGACTCTACATTCACTCACCCGTTGTAACAAAGGTCGCAAGCTACCTGTTATATTCATTAATTTAATAAACCACTCTAATATAACATGCACAGTAATATGGGGTAGTGTTCCTAAGAATGGGAAGGCGCTATCAATCAGAACATCTGTGGCTCACTAGAGAGCCACAGGTTTTGTCTTCTTTAGTCAATATGAATTTTTTCTGCTAAAAAGTTTTGTAGTAGAATTTTATCACCTTGAGCTGTTAAGAAAGTTACTTGTAGAGTAGTGCAGTATATGATTAAAGGGATAGTAATACTTCAAAAACATTTAATTTCATATTGTAGCCATTAAAAAATTATTAAGAACGATATCAGTCTTATTGAGAGATATTCACAAGCAAAGTGTCCCCCTCACTGACATTACTGCTCTAGCTGTCATATTTGGAATCTGGGCCGCAGACCGTCCGCGGCTCTTCAGCAGAGCTGAGATCGCAAAATATAAGAAGAACTACTTCATTGAAATGTTATGCAAAAAAGAGACATACAAAAAAGACAGACCTGCACTCATCTATATACTGTGAACATATGTGCCCTGTATTTAGCATATGTAATAACTCTTAGTAAATCTAGGTGAAATTAAGTGAGAATTTTGTCCCGCAAATTGGCCAATCCGTGTGTAAGCTTACCACCACGTCAAGGTATCTCACTTTGCGGTAAGTCCTACTCTAATACACCTATAGAGGCCTTATCTAAATTAAAAACGGACATTCTCTGAGGAAAGATGTTATAATAAACGCGTCAGTGGGGACCCTTTGAATAGCATTTTTATGTTTTTATTTCTTGTGGGTCCCAGTGTAATGCAATTAAAAACAACAGGCATATAACAAAACAAAAAAACAAAAATGGTGTAAAGGGAGGACTTACCTGATACAGAGCCCATGAGGGCCTGCATTGATAAAATACTTACATAGAAAACTATGTTCCATTTATGTCCTTCCCCACAAGTCATGTGAGGAATGGATGATATCAAACAGGCAAGGGGGACTGCATACTGGAACAGGCCAAAAAGCCTTGTTCTTAAAGTGTTAGTAATGTCTAAAAAAAGTTTTTTTGCATTTAAAAGAGCTTAAAAAGCTGAGCTAAATGCAAAAAAATGTATCTCTCAAACCGCTATGGTTTAAGAGATACAGGCGTTTAAAGTTTGATTTCTCCTACTGACAGCTGTAAAGCTGTAAGCAGGAGATCCATGTCGGTCGACACTGAGGCGCTTGAGAAGTGCCGAGATCTCGTTACTTACAAGGAATCCCTTCATTGGAATGGTCTAAAACCTGTGCCTACACGGAGGCACTTGAGAAGTGCCGAGATCTCGTTACTTACAAGGAATCCCTTCATTGGAATGGTCTAAAACTTGTGCCTAGTGTCAGGAACACGTTTTAGATCATTCCAATGAAGGGATTCCTTGTAAGTAACGAGATCTCGGCACTTCTCAAGCTCCTCAGTGTCGACCGACACGGATCTCTTGCTGACCCGCTGTGGTGGGCTTTCAGACTGGAAGCAGAGGATCTGTGGGGACTGCATCAACATGGCAAGACTTCAGTACTGCAGTCTCATTATGCGACCAATGAGAGAGCCTCAAGGGTCTCTTTTCAGACCCCCGAATGGTCTATGAGGACCCACAATGACACAATACTCTCCCTTTAACCCTTTGAGTGCCAGATAGACACGCAACGCATTGCAAAGCATCTATCTGCCTCATCATCGCACCAGGAAAGACTTTTTGAGACACTATTCTTTATCCTCTGACAGAGAGCTTGGAATTTCAGCAGAAGACCATCTGTAGCACATCGGTCATCTGGGACCCCTGAGATGCTTAAAGCCCAAGATGGGCATTATGTAAGTGCAATGGGAGAGGAGGGATTGATAAATTGTGATTGTCTATGTTTTGCTATTATTAAATTACTACACTTAGAGGATTCTCCTCTTTTTCTTGATGTTGTGCTCTATATTTCCAGATACGTACATGGATCTTTTGAGTGCCAGAGAGGTATCCATCGCATTGCATAGCACTCAAAGGGTTAAAAAGGCAAGTTTAAGATTATAGTTCAGTGACATAAAATAAATAACGTTTTTAAAGTATTACCTATAAATACATATTATTAAAAGTATATACATAATTTCATTTTACTGTTGCTTTAAGGGTAGGAGGTATCACATTTTACATAGTTACCTACTCATGTAGTTTTAGCAAGGAGTAAAGTTTTGCTATCAGTTGTCACTGGTTTAACCAGATATTTTTGCTTTCAATAATTCTGAATCACAGAAGAAGTGAGACAATGTGGTGACTGGTCTCACATTCTGAGTGGGCCTTTGGCCACTTCAAAAATGTCCTATTCCCCGCAAAGGTAAAATGATCAGGTATGTGTGGTTAAGGGCTTTGTTTGAGAAAATGGAGGATGAATTCAAGGGAAGAAACACAGGTACTGCCCCATTAAAGTCTCACGTACTGTGTGGTTTTACAAACTGAAAGTAAAATGTAGTCTCAAAATACAAACAAGTACCAACTATAAATTTGCATTCATGTAAAGCTGCATGCCTGTGGCTGACAGCAAGATCCGATAAACAGTTTATATAATTGATAATGGATAACAGTGCATAATATGTATCTTAAATATGTGTCTTAAACAAAAACATGTAGAGCAGATTGTACCTTTTCGTCTTGATCTTTGTTTTCCTGTGGTTTACAAGTTTTTGGTTACACGTCTCACCTTTAGGCTTACTCAGAAATGTAGAGTAGGGTGCACTGCTCTGCCTTTTTGTTTTTTTTTTTACAAAACATTTTTATTCTTGAATGTGGGTATGAATAAGTGTCCCTGAATGCCCTAACAGACATGTGCTCCAGTCAGTCCTCAATGTAACAGAAAGCCCAGAAGCCATAAGTGTAAGGGAGCATGACAGCAGATCCGAATGCCCTGTAACCAGTTCTTATAGATTAAGTTTAATGGGCTATAAATGAAAAAGCAACAATACATGAATTTGGGAAGCAAAGGGTTAAGTAAGAAGCACACTGGCTGTATGTGGTGGAGCTATGGCAGGAAGTGATTTAGAGGAAGTGAAGATACTTTAGTCTTCCTGGGTCTGAACATGTGGTAACACCCACCCTCCCACCCTATTTATAATGTTCTCATAAACATTCCTGGGAACTTTTGAAACAGGGCTACCCGGAGGGTAACCCTGTCAGTGTCGACCTGGGAGGAAAATGACGAGATTCGCGTCATAAAAGGGGCGGGGCCTAGTCGCAGAGGGGGGGCGGGACAAAAAAAAAACCTGCAACATGTATCTAAGAGGGCGGGGAGTGGGAGGAACCAGGCAGTGGGTGCCTGTGGGGCCTTTATGCACTAGTTCATTTCATCCTAGTATAATATGAAGAGGTGCAGTGGTGGGAGTTGCTGTTATGGAGGAACTGTATAGGTAGTGGATGTAGATTTTGATTACTGTGGAGCAGGTTGGTTAAACCACTCTAAAAACCTTCCTAACCTGTTTTATGTATTCTTCTTCTCTTTCACTACCACAGTTAGGATATGCCTAAATCTTCCCTTTCTCTTGTTTACTGTGATTTTGTATTACCTTAATTTTAACTTTTTTCTTGAAATGTAATAAATTCGCTTTACTAGTACTTGCACATATGTATTTAACATTTTACAATGTATTTGTATGTATATGCATATTTATATATATATATATACTGTATATGTGTGTGCATATATGATTAATTCTAGTAAATTAATTGTGTGTATAAAGGACAAAGCATAGTCTGTTTTATTCTCTGCATTCACATCTTAATTCCCAGAGGGAAGGGCAGTCCTCTCAGTCATGGTTCCCCAAAGGTTTCCTCCATAGGGGTTTTCTCCTCTCCTGAGTGCTGAAGGATGGATCTTGGTGAGTCAAGAGGCATAATTTGCCAGAGAAACGCATGTAAGATCAGTTTGACGGGGTGATAAAGGAGGGTATCCCCCACTTATAAAAGATGGAATGACTGGGAGATATGCTACTACTGCCCGTGCTAGATTACTGCATGTTTTGATCCCGTCTTATTGGTTCTGCCCTCACCTGGTGGCAGCAGCAGTCTAAATATCCAAAGGAGGATGGCGTGGAATAGTAGGGTACTCTCTATGAATGCTGGTTATGGAATTTATTCTTCAGTAAATGTAATACTGGCAAGGTCTTCTTTATTTATTCATTGGAAATAAAAGGCTGTGGCCATTTTTATCCATATCTGTGTCTTTGTGTTTATGTATAAATCAAACAAGGGGGGAATTTTGCTGGGTGGAATGTTCACAGATTGGAGGGACAATTGAGGATTCTGCATATCATGTAACCTAAAGATATCATAGTGTGAACACACAAGACAAGCATGACTTCTCCCTTTGCCTATCACGCATTTGGAGACTAAAGAAGCAGTTTAATTAACTGGATTCTCTCACCCTGAGAATTTAACCTTTCAATCTGACACCCTGAGATTTGGGTCTAACACTTGAGAGTTCCTAGGTATTGCTTTCAATAATTACAGTAGAGGCGAGACAATGTGGTGACTGTTCTCATATTCTGTGTGAGACTTTGGTCACTTCAAAAAATGTCCTAGTCCCTACAAAAGTAGAACAATCATGTTTATGAAAATGGAAGATGAAGTTAAGGGAAGAAACACATGGACTGTGTCTTTAAAGTCTCGCATACTGTGGTTTTACAGATATAGGTAAAATGTAGTCTCAAAATCTAAACCCGTACCCACTATACATTTGCATTCATGTAAAGCTACTTGCCTGTGGCTGACAGCAAGATCAGATGATCAGTTTATATAATTTATAACAGATAACAGTACATAATATGCATCTTGATAATGTGAAATGATACTGTCTTACATACATAAACTGTCTTAAACAAAAACATGTAGTGAAGATTGCACCTTTTTGTCTTGATCTTTGTTTTCCTGTGGTTTACAAGTTTTTGGTTAACATCTCACCTTTAGTCTTATCAGAAATGTAGAGTAGGGTGTACTGCTCTGCCTTTTTTTTTTTTTTCAAACCATTTTTTTCTTGAACGTGGGTATGAATAACCTTTCTAAAAATCAAACATACAGTGCTGCTGATACAGTAACAGGAAGTAATTAGACAGTATACAGCAGTGGTGAGCAATCTTAGGCCTTCCACCTGTTCAGGACTAGAACTCTCATAATGCCCAGCTAGCCAGTGGGTGGCTGGGCATGATAAAAATTGTAGCCGTGAAAAGTTAGAGGGCCACAGGTTGCCCAGGCTTTGTATACAGGCTCTAAGGCTGCTATCTGCTCTACAGTACTAATACAATTCTGTACTATAACATATACTGGAGCCAACTGCCTAGTGATATGCCTGCCTAACACCAACTAAGTAATTTACACCAAAAATACTAACCTTAACACGGTTTACACCAATGGGAGGGCAGACCTTGGGACGTGTATGGGCGTCTCAGGGCGTTTCTTTCCTCCTACCCTTTTTTTACATTACATACTAACAAGGAGCAGAGGAATTTGACAAAACGTTACTCCTTTTCCCTGCGCATGCATTTGAAGAAGCGTTCAGGGCATAATGGCTTTAAAGGGATAGTAATGTTTCACAAAAATAGCAGCTTCAATCAATCTTCATAGTATTTGGGCCATGGAGAGTGTTATTTCAGTACTGTCAGGGTTGTAGTTCAAGAGTAATTGAATGATAAAGTATCCCCCTCCCTCCCCTTTTACCTAAGCCACCTCCCCTCAGATGTGCAATCTGGTCTTAAGACCAGACAGCTCACAGCAAGGGACAATCTTCTTACTGTGAGAACAATGAAAACCCTGCCCCCCTTGACATGCTCACTAAAGATTTTTCCTCTCTGCAATCCATCCAGACAGTCTTGCTGCTCTGAGGTGAGCAGTGTTACATCAGTAAAAAGGGCGTGAGATACTTTATCATTCAATTACTCTTGAACTACAACTCTGACAGTATTGAAATAACACTCTCCACGGCCCAAATACTATGAAGATTAACTGGAGCTGCTTTTATTGTGAAACATTACTATCCCTTTAAAGTTTTAACGATGGTGGAATGTGCACTGTATGCACTAAATCATTGATAAGCTCCAGTGCATACCCCACAGAACAGACACAAGAGCTGAAAGTCAAGAACAGCAGAGCTGCACCAGGGGATTTGTACCTTATTACCAAGACGAATAAGGTTTAGAATTCTAGGTAAATGAACATTAACCTTTATAGTGCTAGAGAGGTGTGTTACAGCTAACTGGTACAATACGAGTTAAAAATAATACTCTCACACTTCAAACACCAAAACGGTGTGCATACTTTGCTAACATTGCAAACATTCTCTAAGGACACTTTGACCCCGGGTAGTACATCATCGGTCCATAGTACTGTGTAGAGAAACAACCGTGGAAAATATAATACAGAAGACAGAAGGGATAGAAACAATTTAAAACTTAGAAAATATATGTTTCAAGCTTTCTCCTGCTGATTAAAACAAGGGTACTCCCACTGTTGTAAGATGATTTATTTAAAAGTTATGGCTGTGCAAACTTGAATTTTTTGGACGGAGTGCCTCCATGGTGTGCAGTTTTACAGTGGTCCTGTTGCTAAAGCATCCTATGCAATATTATGGCCAACTGACCAAAACTGTCCATAGATTGCTGTAGAAACAGCACCACTGTAAAAATCCAGGCCATGGAAGTACTACTATTAACCCTTTGAGTGCCAGAGAGGTACACAACGGTACCTCTCCGGCACTCAAAGGGTTTAAAAAAATATGCAAGAGTGGGCTGCAATAACTTTTCAATAAAGTATCCCTCAGCAGGTCTTCAAAGGACTAGTTAATGATGACATGAGTTTTTTTTATTAGAACTACATTTCGGCTACATCTTGTAACCTTCCTCAGGACAGTTTAAGTGTGCCAACGAATCCTCTATATACCCTCCAAACAAAAAAGGAGCCAGAATTGGTGTCTTCACACAATGATGATGTCCTGGTTACTGGCGTGAAGAGCATTTGTATAATAATATTGTGCATAGGGAAAGTGCTGGTAACAAATATACAGATTAAAAAAACACCAAAAAGATGTGTCAGTTCTCATTACCATAAAAATATGCAGTAAAAGACAGACATTATATTCATAAACCATATTTTTTTTCTCAACATATATCACACAAGCCATAAAAACATGATAAATGATTGATATGGCTATATTTGTACAGAAACCTGTAGCTAATGGGCAAATACACTGTAGTGTAGGGAGCCTATACATTGTAACAGACTAATCGTTAGAAAGGAAACCAAATTTATCATGCCCAAAAAGACCAAATCCCTTACTAGCCACCCTGTATTCCTGGCACTTTGGTGTTGGGGACTGTACCATCTCCTGACTGGCGAAGGTGACTATAGACTGTAATTAAATGATTTCATATGAAAAAGGTCACCTGTAAAATGGAGAAAAATAGTTACTCTCTGTACGGAGGATAATGCCTAATTAAAAGAACAGTAAACCTTAGTACTATTCTAGCTAAAGAAGTTGGTCATGTGTTCCTCACTACCACCAAACTAATCTGATAGCTCAGGGGTTAATGCTTCCTTAGTCGTTAACGAGATTACTGCAGGGTCGGGTGAATGACTCCTCCACTGGTTCATACGAGGTCTGAGAAGGACATAATCACCCTATATTACGAGTTCACTTGCACAGAGCATGGACTTTGTCACTGTGCAACCTCAATTATATAATGGAGTTTGACAAGAAAGGAAGTTGGTCCTTCGCAGGCCTCATATGAGGAAGTCATCAATCAAGCAAGAAGTGGAGGAGCGAAGGGCTCCTCCACTTCTTGTTTGATCGATGACTTGCTCATATGAGGTCTGCGAAGGATCAACTTCCTTACTTTTCAAACTCCATATTATTATTAAGGTTGAACAGTGATAAAGTGACACAACACTGCAGAAATCACCACAGAATCAAGCCATGGTCTTATTCTAGCAGATACACAACAGGAATTTATCTGGGAACTTCAACTTCTTCAGCCCCCAGAGAGGGAACATGCTCTGCTGAACAGAGGGATATAAATAAAATGATTCACATCATAAAGTGGTAGGGTTTAATTGTGTGTGTGCGGCTTATGGTCCTTGTGTCAGAAAGTGGGCAGAAAGTAGGTGGGAAGTAGCCAGAACAGGATGGGAAGGAGGGGGAGAAGTGGACAACATTTAATAGGAAACTTTGCCACCGCCAGTGAATCAGACACTCTCCCTGGAGACCTGGCAATAACCGTAAAATCTCTGGTAAATATGCACCTGTGTATAATATGCAGATGTACATTATACCAAAGATTTTAGGGGAAAACAAGAGTGCCTATGTATAATACGCACCCTTGTTCTCCCCAGTCACACAAAAAAAATTTGCGCATTGGATCTATAGTATTGCCCTGCGAGGACCTTGCAGTCCTTGCAAGACATTCCAAGGCAGAAGAGATCCTGACAAGGCAATGCTCGAAGCAGGCGGCAGATGCAAGTATGCCACCCGCTGGGACCCTGTCAGGCTGCCACAATTGGACAATAGAGGGGGAGGCTATGCGTAAGCGGGAAGGGAGGGAAGCAATGTTGCAATGGGATTTTTTTTCCCGCGTGTATAATACGCACCTCCCACTTCAAATAAGGTGAAGAGGGGCAATATTGTGCGTATTATAAGGGAGATTGTATGGTAACTCTAAAAACCGGAGTCCCCCTCCCAACTGTAGAGCGTGGTTAAGCTTGGTCCTACAGTGCGTTCCACATTATAAATTGGTTTACTTGCACCGGGGCGCTCTTATTAAGTTTGACAGGATATGGGGAAGGTGGCGGACCTGGTGGGCAGCTAGGGCTAAGGCTCCTGTGGCAACTGATGACGTGCAACTCCTTGGAGATGACTGACCGAAATCATTCTTGTGCGTGGTGTGGGTAGTTGTGGCATATACTTGTTGCATGACACTGTGAATGAATCTTATTTGTACAGGGATTTTGTGGAATCACTGGCTGATGGGTGTGGGGGGGGGGGCCTGCGGGCTCGGAGGAGAGAGGAATTGGGGGTGAGGGATATTGTAGAAGTTCAGTTTAGGTAGAGTTTAGACTTTTAGGTTATTGTAGGTTTGAATAATTATAAAATAAAAAAACATCAGGTCGACTCTGTATGCCCTATTACTATGCATATGCTCTTTTCATTGCTATACCTGTTTCCATGCTTTTGTGTATTTGAAGATTTTATATGTGTTTTCTCTTTTTTTTGTATTCAAAATGTGTATGGAGTGATCTGATAATAAAATATATTTAAAAAAAAAAAAAAAAACGGAGTCCCTGGGGCCGATTCGGAGAGCTCCCACGTATGTTTATGAAAACATTATACGGACATGTTTTCCTCCCTGCTATGCCACATGAATAATATTTGCTCTGCTTTTTTAGGATCAAATAAATACATCAGGAATTAAAGGGAGTGTTGGATATTTTTTTAGAGCACATTACATATTCTGAGAACAATGGCCCATATTTATAAAAGCAATCGGGGTGGGGGGGATGCGTTGGGCACAAAGGTGTGATAAAGAAGGGGGGACAATGTGAAAACGATATCACTTCTCCAATTCCTGTGCTATTCTATGGAGGCAATGCACTAAGAGCTCTAAAGTAGGAGAAATCTTAGTGCATTGCCTTCATAGGGTAACACAGGACTTGGAGCGTAAAAACACTGGGTAAGTCATCTCCTCTTTATCACCTTTTTATCGCACCTTAGTGCATCTTCCCCCTGAAGTTATTCTGGAGTAAACCACCTGCACCATAAGGGACAAAATAAACAATCTTAAAGGGTATGTATCACCTTAAAAAACATTTTGCACATAGTTTTTGTTACTAAACTATTAGGAAAGCTTTTTTTTTTTTTTTGATAGTAAAGACTTTTACAGATATTTACTTCTGCATAATGTGCACAGCACAGCTTGTCTTCTCCTCCCACCTCCCTCTCAGCTGCCCCAGGGAACGCGATCACGTTTCCCTTCGTTGTGCTGTGAATGGCTTCTATCTTTATATCAAGCTCCGATTAGCATTATACTGAGGTTGCAACCACAGAAGGAGATGAGTAGGGATACAGCTTAGAGAATCTCTTAGAGATAGACAACCTCTTAACAAGGGTCTTCCACTCCCCCAGAAGGATCTGATCAAGGATGGCATTGGGGGGAAAGACAGTAGAGGACTTTTTACTTCTCTGCAATACATCAGTAGAAGAATAACCCTCATCGGGGTATCAGAGACCTGAAGGGTCTGTAAAACAGCCTGGATGAGCCCCTCAGCAGAGGAAGCAGGGTCAGCTTCATAGGGGTCCCCATAAGAGTAGGAAGAATCCCCTTCTTCATATTCCCCTTCCTTTTTGTCATCCTCAGATGAGTCCTCCTCAGAAGAATCCATGAGTGCAGGTAGATTTGGGGCCTTAGAGTCCACAAACCTGAAGACACTCAGGACATCAGATGTAAGAGCATGAGGAAACAAGAATGAGCCCACTCTGAACGCTGTATGACAAACGGTTGCAGAGATATGTACCAGATAAGTAATTCCCATAGAAGTCAACAGAGTAAGTGCGGCTGCAGCGGGAAACGCGTCTTAAAGAAGCCAAGTACCCAAAAACGAAAGTTTTTAAAAGTTGCTCAAAACACCCAAAAACCCCAAGGGGGCATGAAGTGGGTAATAAAAAATATAGCCCTGAAGGGAAAATCCCAGGGAGAGCCCCAAACCCAGAGAAAACCTGTAGGGAATGGGTTAACCAGAACTAAAGCAGCCACCCATGCTCCACAACGTAGGGAAAAGACTAGAAATAAATGACCCAACATGAGTGCAAGAGCTCAAGGCTCATATACAATGGGGACCAAAGGGAACATGTGGACCATGCCACTCATAGTGTTACTCACCAATCTTCACATCTTCTGTCTTCAGGTTACCACTGTGAAGAACAGAGCATCAGAGAGACCCTGCTGGAAGTAAAAACTTGGGTTGCAAGATTCTCTCCACAGGGCGGCAAAGGTCCACAACAGCACCTGCACACTGGGCAATCCTCCAGGGGAAGCCAGGAATGGTAACCCACCTAATGGGGGAACTGTAACAGTCCCATAAATAAAATAAAATGTAAGCTAAAACACTAAGCAGTAATGTTCCAAGCCTCTTCACTCTATTCACACAGCCTCTAGACCTAGTCTTTTTGAAATGTTCCGCCTTCCAAGGAAGGAAAATCACCTCCCCTGGTACCTATATTCCATATTGGACGAAAGAGAAATTGAGAATTATGACATCTGGCTTCAAAGCAGATAGGATGTTGATCCAGGGAACTATCCAACAGCGATTTTGAGTCAGGAGGGATTTTTACCCACTTGGTGCTTAACTGGAAATAGCTTCACATTTTTTATTTTTTGCCTTCCTCTGGCTCAACAGGGTTGATATGATATGGGGTGAACTGAATGGACACGTCTTTTTTCAGCCTCAACTATGTTACTATGTTACTATGAAACAACCCAACGCTTCATGTTTTTATGCTGTTGTTACTATTTACTGTCAAATTACATTTTATTGCTTTTCCTTGCTTTTTATTGATTTTTTTGTTCAGCGGAGCCTGCACTTTGCCACAATATAATAATTTTAAAAAATATCATTACTTGGAAAAAGCACATTGCATCTATCAAATGTATATATGTGAATCTATCTGTTGAACCAGTGGTAGAGGGTGAGAGGTGGTGTAAAACAGCCCTTGCTTCCAAATCACAAAATGCTATTTTGTTTACATAATTTCAGGTGATCCACTGGCATAAGATACCATTGTTAAAAGAAGAGACTCTGCTCTTTCAGACAAGTGCAAATGTATGTATGTATGTATATCTTTATTTATATGGCGCCACACAGTGTACTCACCGCCTTCCAATAGTCGTATGTTACAATAAATAAAAGGGTATAAATTTGAATCCTTCTTAACAGTGGGTACTGAGATAAGGGCTTTCTTTACTCTCCCCACTACTCACAAAATTACAATTATTTATTGATTTATTTACACATGTAGGGTAATCTCATGATCCCCTGCAAGTACCCCTTCATGTCTGGTATCACTAGAAAGGGAAAACTCTCCCCTTTCCGATAACAGATAGGGTGGATGCAAGGTACTGACAGAAACCATCAAACTGTTCCTTAGTTTTACTTTGTTTTTAAAGTAAAGTTCATGGAGGGAGATCACATGTCACGAACCACATCATGTTAACTATGTTGGAAAGACTCCCCCCTTTCCAGAAGAGTAATTCATTCATTTATAGGGGCTGGGGTTAAAATATCTGCTTCCAGAATCAGTATCCCCTATTTGCTCCTATCATGCTCAATGTACTTGGTGGTCCAGTGGTTTCCTATGTTGTGAAACCATCATGCACGTGGGTGATGACACCACATGGTGGCACTGGATCCCCTCTGTTTGGAGGAGGAAGGAGGAGCCAGAAATGGAGGCAAACTAAGTATCCTTTTGCCACAAAAATGCACAAATTTCACCCCTGAGTGTTCCTGATGTCTTGGTAGATGTCAATAACACTCTCAAGATGTCATTAGCACTCAAGGGGTTGAAGGAACAGTAAAGGATCAGGAGAAAGGGCTTTATAAGTGTAGGAAGCTATCTGACAGCTATGGAAATTGAGTTCTGATAGCTTAAAAGTCTTCAATACTCTTTGTGGCCAGAGCAATGTCACCCTGCTGATTTGGAGCAATATATAATATATAATGCACAGAGGAGAATGGTAACTATGGCTGGGACACAGAGGGGGTGCCACTAAGCAATGTCATTGAAGGGTGGTTGATTTTTCAAGTTAAAATAACATCTTAAAAGTATTGCGCACTATTTCATACATCTCTGAAAAATCACTAGTTCTTACCATTTCTAATGTCCAGTTCCTTTGTTATTCTATGGAGGCTATTCACTAAGATTTCTCCAGCTTTGGATATCTTCGTGCTTTTTCTCAATAGAATAACATAGGAAGTGGAGAAGTGATATCACTGGAGATGTCATCTCCACGTTATCACCTCTTTATCACCACTTTGTGCATAACCCACATTGTGTTGCAAATTGAACTTGAACTTGAAGGGTTAACATTTCGATTACATTTTTGTTACTCCCCTGAATGTTACTTGCATTCAAGGGGTAAAGATGAGCCCTTTATTTTAACTGAAATGTTAATTTCACCCCTATGGTGCAGTTGTTTGCTCCTGAATTGCACCTCTTTATCTTGATGAATTAGGTCCAAGAAGCCTTCATTCCAGAAAAGAGATGTGAGCAAATTAACTGAATTGTATTGCTTCAATGTACTGGAGACCTTGGTAGCATTTGGTGTGATAAAGGGGAACATTCACATGGAAAAAAAACTGGAGCGCTGGTTATAACTCCTAATGCAATATCAGCGCTGGGTTTTGTTTTAGATTTACTTAACTAGGAGCCCAGATATTGATGTTTAAAAAGTGCCACTTCCGCATACTGTGGCACCGTGTATGTGCAGCACTGAGCAGCAGGACTTCCCACTTCGCTCCTAGAAGCCCCAGCGAGCGCGTTCTTGCTTCACCTCCGAGCTGTATTGTTGTGGGCTAACGTTACATCCAGCTCAGTTTGAGATACTACTGAGGTTGCAACAATACAGCTCCCACAACAATACAGCTCCGAGGTGAAGCGAGAACGCACTCGCTGGGGCTTCTGGGAGCGAAGTGGGAAGTCCTGCTGCTCAGTGCTGCACATACACGGTGCCGCAGTATGCAGAAGTGGCACTTTTTAAACATCAATATCTGGGCTCCTAGTTAAGTAAATCTAAAACAAAACCCAGCTTTGATATTGCATTAGGAGTTATAACCAGCGCTCCAATTTTTTTCCATGTGAATGTTCCCCTTTAAAAGCCTCATTTAAATCAAGTCAGAATTTCTCCGGTAGGGTGCATTGTTTGTCATATTTGTCCCTTATGGTGGTGCATATGGTTTGCCCAAAATGACATCTCTTCAACTTCTTGAATACAGTCCTATATGCCTGCAATGGGAAACAAGTGGAGGTCACAGGTAGGGCTATGTGTGGCTGCAGAGTGGACACAGAAGGTGACAGTATGGAGAGGAAGGCTGGGGAGATAAACTATATGGACTTTATGTACAAAACAAAAGAGGAGCAATTCTAGGGAAAACCATCTGCACCAGAGGGAATACATAACAATTGCCAATACTGCCATTGATTTAATTCAGTCTTCTAACCTTGTATGCTAGAGGGGTCTCTGACTAGTGATGTTCAGTGTCGAGTCATGGATTGAAGCTCCACCATTACAAATACCTCACAGGTTCACTATCCTGGGACCATCTGTGACTGTTCACTACCTTATCCCTCGCACCCACTCTCAAAGTCTTGTCATCTTCACCTAAAAAAATTGCATGTATTTGCTCCTCCCTCTCCAAGATGCCACTAATACTCCTACATTCAGTAATTATTTCTCATCTTGATTATTGCAACCCTCTCCTGCCGGACTCCCACTAACCCTCCTCTCTTCACTTCAATCTAACCAAATGCTGCTTCCAGAGTTATCTACCTAACCCACTGATCCTCAATAGCTGCCCATTTGCGCAAGGCCCTACACTGGCTTCCCAATACATTCAGAATCAAATTAAAAATCCTAGCACTGGCCTGCAAAGCTCTCTTCAACTCAGGTCCCCCATACATTTCCTTGGTCATATCCAAATATTCATCTACTAGCCCCCTTTGCTCTTCACGTGACCTCCCACAGAACATCCTTTCAAGTATGTCTACAAGACTACTTCTGGGCTAAACTCCAGGTATAAAACTCACTGCCAAGCCATATTAGACTTTCACCCAACTTAGTTTCAAGCGCTGTTTGAAAACACACCTCTTCACCTAAGCCTTTTCCCAAACTCCTTAGTTCCTTCACTCTCTTCTGGTTCCAAATATTCACCTTGCTTAAAGGGATACTTGAATTTAAAGGGACATTAATGTTTCATAATAAAAGCAGCTTCAATTAATCATCATAGTATTTGGACCTTGGAGAGTGTTATTTCAATTCTGTCAGAGTTGTAGTTCCAGAGTAATTGAATGACAAAGTATCCCCCTCCCGCCCCTTTTACTGATGTAACACTGCTCAGCCAGATCAGAAGGGAGGTGCCCAGGAAGACTGCAGAGAGGGACAATTTTCAATTAAGATAAGGGAAAAACCTGAAAAACTTCTCAAGGGGGACAGGGTTTTCATTGTTCTCATAAGAAGAAGATTGTCCCCTGCTGTTATCTGTCTGGTCTAGTAACCAGATTCCACATATGAGGGGAGGTAGCTTACACTAGGTAAAAGGGGCAGGAGGGGGAAAATTTTTCATTCAATTACTCTTGAACCAGAACTCTGACAGTATTGAAATAACACTTTCTATGGCTCAAATACTATGAAGATTAATTGGAGCTGCTGTTTTAGTGAAACATTATTATCCCTTTAAGAACATTTAATATTGTTCATAATGAAAAAAAGAAATTAACTGATCTTAATCCTGGTGCTCAAACTTGTATATTTTAAGAGTTATACGCTTCTAAAGTTCCTCCTCCTGCCCCTTTTACAGACGTCAGCACTCTAGCTGACAGACTGAGATCCTGGTCCCGGGACCGGACAGCTCTTCATCAGAGCCAAAATAACATTGTATACAAAGAAATACTTCATTAGAACTGCAAACCACCTTCTGCTAGAAATGGATTTAACCTCTTCTTAAACATAACCATTGTATCTACCATTACCACATGCTTTGGCAAAGTATTCCACAATTTAACAGACCTTATTATAAAAACAAATTTTTCTTCTGAATCCGCCTTTCCTTTAATATTAAGGGGTGCTCCATAGTTACTTGATCTGCCTTGGAATGAAAAGTTCTCCAGAGACATCCTTGTAATGACCTTGCATATACTTATACTGTGTAACACAATCTCCTTTTAGCCATCTTTTCTCTACAGTAAATAAACCAAGTTTGTCTAGATGTTCTTCATTATTCAAGTCCTTCAATCCCTTAATTAATAAAGGGATAAAGTATTTATACTCATAATCTTGAGAAAATGGGTAAGTGTAGGAGAATTTTCGGCCATTACCAGTTTTCACTCTGGTGATTACCAATTGCTCAATTAAAATTTGTTCCAGATGCTTTTGGACAAGAACGTTGACACCTTTTGCAGTTAAATAAATTATTGTTTGGGTTTTCTAGTAGCTGCTGTTCAGAGAAGTGTAAGATCTCTAATATCAACTCCTCAAAGGACATCTTGTCCAGAATAGATGTCAGTTAAAAATTAGTATTGTCATGTATGTGATCAATAATAAATCAATCAATATTTTTGAATAACTCATAGGCTATAATTCACCTTCATTATCAATAAAAAAAATAATGCATCCCTCACACTTATGGCTTTCAGATCACGGGCCTGTGATCGAAAAAAGTTGGACACCCCTGCTATATGTTGGACTACCATTTAGTTGTAATATAAATAGTTGTTGAGAAATTAAATAGTTTATATACTGTCAGTATTACCACAGACACTGTGCTATGAATGAATCTAGACAGAGCCCACGCACAGGGTTAATTTCTAATAACTTAGCAATGGGTACAATTGGTCTTGCACTGAACTAATTAGCACACTGTGCAAGACATTAGCATAAAGTGTCACATAGTGCCACAAAGATATAAAGGTTAAGTTCTCAAAAAATGAATTATTTTTCCGAAAAATTACTAGTACAACATATAAAGCAGAAAAAACAGGAGGGACGCTCCTAGTGTAACACAGCAAGGTAGAAATAATCTTCACCAGATCACCACCGTACTTACAAGTCGTTTTTGTTTAGTACAACATATAGGCAGTGAAAGATTTTGGATTCAAAAGTTATTGGAACCCAAACTTGGATTTTCGAGTTAAGAACTTTCATGGCCTGAAAGTGTATGGTGTAGCTGTTGCTACAGCAGTTTATGGGCAGCTATGGTCAATTGACAGATACCATCTATAGGAAGCTGTAACAACCACACTACTGTATATTTCCAATCCATTGAGATCCTGCCCCCCAAAAAATGTAAGTTTGAGCTACAATACATTTTGAATAAAATATATCAGCAGTGGGAGTAGCCATGTTTTCAAAAAGCTTTATTGAGTCAAATATTATCCAGTATAAACATAACAGTATTAGTACGATACAGAGATTATACATAACATACATAAATGGTACCATTCAATGTCAACAAAAGATATGAAATCAGAATATTGATCTGCATATGTTCAACTAAGGGTCTGCCAAAGACCCTACCAACAGGGACAGATATCTAAGTTACATATAATCTCCATATCCTCATAATGGGGAATACAAGAGATAATATAAGAAACAGCATAAGTAAACAACAAGAATTACTTATCGTGCACAATTTAACAAGAAAGAGAGAAGAGGCATGGTGTGTGGGCATGCTGACCAAGAAGAATCTGCTTTAGAGAACAGAAAGAAAATCGGAGAATGGGGAGGAGGAAGCCCAAAGATTAAAGCCAGCGCAGTTGAGATGCCAGTCCATTAAGAGGAACAAGCCGCACAGAACCACCGGAGTATCCATGTTTTACTCTGCAGGATAAACCCTCTCAAATATTCTTTTTTACTGATCCTTTAAACTATGATTTTGCATTGTCACGTACAACATGATACCACTCCCAAAACAAAAAGAATAATAGTATGTTTTATTACCAACTATAACAGAGTAGTTTGACTCCACATCAATCTAACACCTTTAAACCCCTTAACGACCCTTGACGTTCATAGTACGTCAAGGGTCGATCTGACTGAATGACCGATGACGTACTATAACTGTCATGGAATTCGGGGCTCCCCCCGCAGCTGCATGCCGTTCGGGGAGTCCGGAAGCGGAAAAAAGAAAAAACATTTGCTCCGTGGTCCTTAACTGACCGTGCCGATCAGCCGGTCGTTAAGGGATTAAACCCAAATAATCACAGTGGGGTGATTTTTCCATTACCTTGATGGCTTTTCACTATGAGGTGTGTTGGCTGTGGTTTTTAAACAGTAGAAACATGCCACTGACATGACAAGGTGTATACATTTTTAGCTATGAGTGACAGTCAATGTGAACTCTTTGTAGGTGTACTAGTGATTAAGAGCATGCATTATGTGGGAGTGAGAGCGTGAGTAGCAAACTAAGGTAAAAACTGTTTAAAAAAAAAAAAAAAAAAAAAAAGACATCTACTAATTAGCTCAATCAGGACCCTGTTCATGAAATAAAACAGAAGAATTCTGGAGTGAACCAACTACAAAGGACAAATAACAAAATTCCACTTCAATTAAATTGGGCTTTTTACTGAATTCTAGAAAGATCTCCAACACATTGCTTGGCAAAGTCTTTGGGACCTTTCTAGCATTCAGTTGCTTATAAAGCCCAATTTGATTATGTGGGAACGTATGGCATTTGTATTTCTTACCTGTGGTTTATTGGTTGGTCCCAAAAATACACCACTGATGCAGGGGGAGGAGTCCACACTCATTTGACTGCCATATTCAGACAGATCTAGGGGAAACCAACCACAATATAGGAAACATGAAAAGCCTTATTGATTTAAACCAATAGTAACAGCTGAAAAAAATGTAGCTCTGATTGATCCTCATATAACATGGGTCATGTAGCGCTGTATTTCAATATTTTACATTTTGTAGTTCAAGAGTAGTTCAATTCTAAAGGATCCTCGTCCTACCCCTTTTACCTCCTGTATGCCAGCTCCCCTCAGATGTAGAATACGGTCAAGGGACCGGAGAGCACCCAGTGAGGGACTGCCGTTACCCACTGAGTATAAGGGTAATCCTGCTCCCTTGAAGAAGGAGGGCAGGATTTTCCTTATGCTCAGTGAAGATTGTCCCTCACTGCGCTCCATCCAGCCAGCTCAGACAGGCAGTGTGACATAGGTGAAACGGGCAGGAGGGGGATCCTTTGGAACTGAATTACTGTTGAACTAGAAAATGTAAAATATTGAAATGCAGTGCTACATGACCCTTGTTATAGGAGGATCAATGGGAGCTGCATTTTTTTCAGCCATTCCATCCCTTTAAATGGTGTTTTACACCCCAAAATGCTAGAGAGGTATTCTACTACGAATTGCTTTATTGGAGACCTCTCTAGCATTCAAGGGTTTAAATCAATGAGAATTTGAGGACTGTTATTTCTCCTCTATGGTGTAGTTGGTTTGCCAGAACAACTATAGGTTCTGCTTTATGAGTTAACCCTTTGAATGTCAGAGACATACCCAGTGCATTGCAACACAATGTGTTGGATACCTCTCTGGCACTCAAAGGCCGTATGTTCAAAGGGATAATGTTAAAAAATGTCCTATGAACGACAAAAATATGAAAAACATATTTTCTATAGAGTATACGACAAAAAACTAGTAATGTCCGTCCTATATGAAATAAAACAAGAATTGTAATTGAAAAGGGTGGGGCAAGGGCTGGCTTAAATATCAGCCAGTGTCATATAGTGGAAATTAAAATATGTTGGTTTCAACCAAAAAAAATATTGTAAAAAACGACAAAAATTTTACGTCAGTTAAAAAGTGGAGTAAAATGTAGAAATATGAATCTGGAAAACATTTGATAGGGAAATAAATATGTATCTATAGATAAAATACAAATAGCCAGGTATATTTATAACGATCATTAAAATAGTTATAATACATTGTAACACTCTTAAAAAATGCTAAATTATAATATTTTATTCAAAAATCTTATTAATTATATGAATAATCTTAATTGCTATCTACAAATTAAAGCGGAACTTTCAGATAATAGCAAGTCACCATGCATTCATTAAATGCATGGCGACTAGCTTGAAAATAGATGTCTTACCGTAAAAAAATACTTGAGTCTAGATAAATCTGTCCCGTTTCGGGACTGACGGGCAGGTTAGTGAGGTCTGTGCGCCTGCGCTGTCAGTCACTTCCGGTGACCATATGGTGCAAAGCAGTCTACTCAGTGGAGACCGGGACTGACGGCACATGTGCACAGACAAGATGTCTGCGCTGTAGCTTGGGTTCTGGTCTCCAAACGGGACGGATTCCCTTAGACATAAGTATTTTTTTGGTAAGACATCTATTTTCAAGCTAGTCGCCATGCATTTAATGAATGTGTGGCGACTTGCTATTATCTGAAAGTTCCGCTTTAAACACTTAACATACCAATTTTCTTATCATTACTCACAATAGCATTTCCGCTACATTTTTGTCGTTTTTTTAACGACATTTCCAGTCAGAAATCGTACTTCAAAGAAAAAACATATCTTCTATAACAAACAACATTCTTTGAAAATATATATGAACACTACGACAACATACAATAAAATGTTGTTAAAAATGACGAAAGCTATTTTGCTACTTCTTGGAACATACGGCCCAAAGTGTTAAAGGGATAGTAATACATCATTTTAAAAAATCTTCAACTTGTAGCTGTTAAAAACGTAAAATAAATACCCAAAGTCCTATCTCTCAAACCTTTATGGTCAGAGCTCTAGCTGACTGCAGGGGAATCCGGTCCCGGGACCGGCGGAGGCTCTTCTTCAGA
Source organism: Rhinophrynus dorsalis (assembly GCA_037306005.1). NCBI lineage: Eukaryota > Metazoa > Chordata > Amphibia > Anura > Rhinophrynidae > Rhinophrynus > Rhinophrynus dorsalis. The sequence goes on along the minus strand of CM074720.1, from coordinate 58,995,869 downwards.
GCCGAGATTGCGTTATTGAAAAAGAAATCCTTCACTGGAACGGTCTAAAAAGTATGCCTGGTTTGCAAGCACACTTAGAAGACCTTTCCAGTGAAGTTGCTCTTTTTCAAGATCGCGAACTTGGCTATACTGCAGAGTCGCCGGCTGGTCCCAGGACTACATTCCCCTGCAGTCAGCTAGAGTGCTAACGTCAGGGAAAGGGGAGGGAAGGGGAACTTGGACAGTGAATACCTCTCAAACCATAAAGCAGTCTTAAAAACCATAAAGGTTTGAGAGATGGGACTTTGGGCATTTAGTGTAAGTTTTTAATATCTACAAGACGAAGATTTTTTAAAATGATGTATTACTATTCCTTTAACTTGTAACTGACAAGAGGGAGTTGTTCAGTATGCCTTTTGGTGAGCAGTCTTTAGGGTAATGTATATACAGTAATTTTACGTGTTATAATGTGAGTTATTTGAATTACATTTCTATTAGGATTATCTATTCAGACTTTATATGACTTTAACCCTTTGAGTGCCAGAGAGGCATCTAGTGCATTGTAGCTCAATGAATTGGATGCTTTTTCAGCACTCAGTTAATGATATCTAGGGGTACAGTTTTCCTTTAAAGTGGAATTAAAGAGCTTTCTAAGTGACCACTATGTTATGTTAGCTATTTTTATTTATAAAATATAGGCTATGAGATCTTTAGCTTTATATATATTATGTATTAGGTTATGCAAATGAGGTAGTAGTGGGAGGGAAAGCTGCGTGGAATGTTAGCATGCAGCTGGCATGTCAGCCAGTCCTGCCTAATTTACATACACTGGCAAATAAATACACCTAAATATCTCATAGACTATTGTTTTAAATAAAAATGTGTTAACACAAATATAGGTGATTTTTTTAAGCTCTTTCAAGATAACTTATTTGTAACAAATTGACAGTTCCACCTTAACCCCCTTCAGGACCAAGCAGGCGTGCAATGCATTGTGAAGCAATGTGTTACACATCTGTTTGGTCCTTGACGCTTTGAATAACAGAGATGTACGTTAACACATTGCGAAGCAATACATTACACACATTCTGGCACTCAAAGGATTAACACAAGGCTTTTTTTTTCACCTAAGCAGTCTTAAAACTGTACTTGTACAACACAACAACCATTGCCCACACCTAAATACTACATAAAATCATAAAAATTAGCAACATTATTACTCACAGTCTACTAACCATCCTATATAATAATTCGCCAAGTTGTGTGTAACGCCCGACATGCGCAGTAGACACTGCTGCGCGTGCGGCAGTCACACGCAGTAGAGAGTACCCGCGCCGCGGCTGATACAGAGCTGGGCGCTCCAAAGGAGCGTCCAGCTCTGTATCAGCCGAGGCGCGGGCAGGCTACACTGCGTGTGACTGCCCCGCGACCGGCTGCCAGAGGCTCTGTATCAGCCGAGGCGCGGGACACCCGCGACCGGCTGCCAGAGGCACTGTGGCCCGTGTAACGGGCTGTTCAACTAGTTTAATAATATGAGATTCAGCTTTAAAACCATGAATAAAGACAGGGACAGTTGGATCCAAGGCAGGGAACCAAAAAGCTGGGTCAGTGGAAATCAGGGACAGTTGGCAGGTATGCGCAAGGACGGGTAACCTATGGCTCTCCAGTTGTTTTTGTGGATACAGATCTGCCTCAATGTGTTAGAAAAGATGTAGTTTAGAAAAATGTCTTCTTCTGCTGATTAGTAACATAGTAATTTAGGTTGAAAAAAGACTTGCGTCCATCTAGTTCAACCCTTTTCCTATTCTTGTTTACCATTGTTGAGCCAAAAGTAAAAAAAAAAAAAAAAAAACCTCAATAATGCAATTTCAAATTATGCCTTGAATGGGGGGGACAAACATCCTTCTTGATTCCAAATGGCAATCAGATTTCTCCTTGGATCAACAAGCACTACCTAAATATTAATCCCAGTACTAACATACATAGGCCTCTATGTTCTGCTCTTTTAAAAAAGCGTCCAGGCCTTTTTTAAAGGCATCTTAAAGGATTAAAGAGGAAGTGTCAGTTGTGGTTACTATGGTAACTTAAGCCAAAAAAGAAACAAGATTTTTAAGGCAACTTTTTTAAACAAAAAATGACAAGGCCTAATTTAAAGAACACTAACACCAAAAATGAAATAGGTTGATATAATTTTAAACAGCACATACTTACAGACAGTATATATAGAAATTGATTTTGAATATGCTGAATCCCTAAAATATAATCCTAAACTTGCTTTTAACATAAGTGTAAATTACCCTGTTCAGAGAGCACTTATTTAATGTTGATTGCTATTAGTATTGAGAGATAAGAGCTAAAGTATGTTAATTGATTTCGATTAGTGCCCACTGCGCTTGGATTTTTATCCTCACAAATAATCCTGGAAATAAACAGGCACCCTGGAAAAGGCAGGAATGTCTGCTCCCTCAGAGCATCTGTAAGACTAGGTTTTAGGGCTCAGAAAACAAATGGAAACATTTTACAGATGCTAAAATGAAGCAGAGGATATTTAAGTGTATATAACCCCTGTTCATTTTTTTGTGTGTGTCAATCTTCTTAACATCCCCTCAAATCTTAAAAATCTTAAAAATTCCTGAAAGTACACCTCTCCAACTCATTAATGTCAGATAGCTTTACCCTAGCCCCAGTGGTGGCAGACATCACCCAAATATAATAGACAGTGCCTTAACCCCCCAAAACATTTCAAAAGTGTCAGATAGCCCCCCAAAACCCCAAGTGACAAACACTATTTACATCCCAATTAAATATGTGAAAGGTGTGAGATATTCCACTATCTACCCACACACATACACTGAGTGCCACCGCAGCCTTGTTCCATTGTGCTACTGTTAGTTACAGGCCCACACATACACTGTGTGCCACCCCAGCCTTGTTCCACTGTGCCACTGTTAGTTACAGGCCCACACATACACTGTGTGCCACCCCAGCCTTGTTCCACTGTGCCACTGTTAGTTACAGGCCCACACATACACTGAGTGCCACCCCAGCCTTGTTCCACTGTGCCACTGTTAGTTACAGGCCCACACATACACTGAGTGCCACCCCAGCCTTGTTCCCCTGTGCCACTGATAGTTACAGGCCCACACATACACTGAATGCCACCCCAGCCTTGTTCCCCTGTGCCACTGATAGTTACAGGCCCACACATACACTGAGTGCCACCCCAGTATTGTTCCACTGTGCTACTGTTAGTTATAGGCCCACACATACACTGAGTGCCACCCCAGCCTTGTTCCCCTGTGCCACTGATAGTTACAGGCCCACACATACACTGAGTGCCACCCCAGTATTGTTCCACTGTGCTACTGTTAGTCATAGGCCCACACATACACTGAGTGCCACCCCAGCCTTGTTCCCCTGTGCCACTGGTCTCACATATACACGTGTCTGCCTCCTCAACCTTGTTCCACTGTTAGTTACAGACCCGTACATACACAGTTTGATGCCCCAGCCTTGTTCTACTGTCTTGGTGGTAGTTACAAATGATCTCACTCTCTCTCTCTCACACACACACACATTGTTTTTTTGGGGGGAGGATGCAATGAGTGTATGTTGTAGTCAGGGTATGTAAGATGGTGCGTGTAAGGCAGGATAAGCTGGTGCTAAGTGAAGATAGCAGCATTACCAATAAGCCTGTCAGGGTGAGTATTCAAAGAGCTGCAAAGTAGAGTTTGTGTGTATCACCTGACACTACCTCAAGTATTTCCTGGGCAAGCCTTAGTCCCACCGCACAGTCATGAACCACATGTTGGGAAATCCTGAGAAAAAAATATCTGCACCACTGCTCTTCACACTTCACAGCAGTGGTTACACAAGCTGTTCTCAGCTACCAAATCAGGTACTAAATGGAAGATATATAAGCCTTTAAGCAATAAATGTATCTTATTTTGTTCAAAGTTAAACTATACCCTTAGACTAACTGGCTCTTAAAGGGATAGTAACATCAAATACATTAAAAATATATTGCAAGGTTTATGCTCCTAAGTAAAATAAGGCTAGTCCGGAAATCGAAAAGTGCTTTATTCAAGTTATTACAGCTCAAAGTTGAATTTTTTTTAGGTGCAATATCTCAATGTCCTGAAATTTTACAGTGACGTTGTTGCCACACCATCCTATGGACAGCTGTGGTCAGTTGACCATAAGTCTCCACAGGATGTGTAGCAACAGTGCCACTGTACAATTTCAGGACACTGAGAATAAACCACCTATTGGCAGTGGGAGTATCCTTGTTTTATTTAGGAGGATAAAGCCTATAGTATACATTGTTTTACATATTAAAGCGGAACTATCGCCTAAAACCAAAGTTTTACCATGCGTTTTAATGTTTAATCCGACATTAGCGCTGTGTGTGTGTGTTCGTCAAGTCGCCTGGTAGTGGAGATATTTGCCCTGCAAATTTGGGCACTTCCGCGTTCTACGGTACCCTGTACCATCTCAGGACTTCCCAGCTGCCCCAGGGAGCACATTCACGCTGCCCTTCGAAGCTGGATTTCTGTGATGTAGCGTTACAGCAAACTCCGTTTACAATGCTACTGAGGTTGCAAGGTAAAACTTTGGTTTTAGGTGATAGTTCCACTTTAAGTGTTACTATCCATTTAATATGTGCATCAGAAGGACTTATCTAGGTAGGCATCCTTCATATAACGGTCATTTATCTCTTTCAGATCTCTGTTTCAGTCTACTATTAGCTGTTTTTGTATAAAATCTGTTAACAACTTGTGCCCCTCACTAGTCATTCAGATGTCATGAGGTCCATTGTTTGCTATCATCTCTCTCTTTTGTTCTCTTATATCTCTCAGTTTTTCACTCCCTCTCACTACTGCTGGCTTGCAGTCACCATTTCAGTTTCACTGTGTGTCTCTTTTGTGCACACTGGCTCATTGTTTAGTGTGTTCTCACTTGCATGTGCTCGTTCTCTCTCTTACATGTGCTCTCTCCTGCAGGCTATCTTGCTCTCATTTGTATTCCCTCTTGCATGTGCTCTCTTGCTGCACTCTTGCGCATGATCTGTCTTGCTCTCTTGCATGTGCTCTCATGTGTGATCAATAACTCCCATATTTCAAATGGCCAAAGATGGACACTTGTGTTTTGGGTGGTGTTGCTGGGGAAATGGCTGGAGGGTGGAGCATTCCTGATAATTTTTAGGTTATTTCATGACCTACCGACACCTCTTTGTGTAACTGAATAAATAATTTAGAGCAAGATCAAAGTGTTTAATTTACACAGATTAATTTATATACTCATATACATACCTGGGAACTTGGTGTGCTGGCACACGTCATCAGTCACGTAGGACGGCACATCAAACTTTCCTATCTGGTCCTTAAAGGACGACACACCTCGGGACCGCTGATCCTTAAAGGGGAACTACCACCCCACACAAAGTTTACCTTTACTAAGTCCCCATGTGGCCAAATGGCTCCTAGCAATGCCTCCTAGACCCGTCTGGGACTGACAGCACAGGCGCACGGATGTCACAGTGGGAAGATGTCCGCGCTCCGTCCTGCCTGTAGCCCATGGAAGAGGGGAGAAATCTATTAAATAAGGTAATTATTCTGGCGACTAGCGCTACTAAGCAGCTAGTCGCCAGATGGGGACTTAGTAAAGGTAAACATTGTGTGGTGGTAGTTCCGCTTTAAGGGGTTAATGAATGCATAGCGACTTAGTAACATCTAAAAGTTCTGCTTTAAGTTTCTTATAATGCATAGTATATTTTTAAAATCCTTCACCATCATATTCTTCTTGATTCTTCTGGATTTTCTAGAGGAGTATGAAGATAAAAGATTTTGAAACAATACTATGAATTAAACGGAACAATAGTACATCTATTTTTTGACATTACTATCCCTTTAAGAGACAATCCTAAAGTACAGTTCACGTTTAAATCCATTGTTGCCAGTGAGATTTACAGCACAGCAACATCATTAGAACCCAGGTAATTAAAGGAACACTGACGTAAAATAATATTGTGTTATATTTTAAATATCATGTACTTCCAGCTAGCATCTATTAAAAGTAATTATTTCATATTAAATCATTAAAATCTAGCATTTTTAATGCACATGTAGACTATCCTATATGGACAATTTGCTTAAAGGGATAGTAATACTTCGTTTTATCTTTATTTTATTTTGTAGGCATTAAAAAAACATGAAAAATGATATAAGTCTTATCTCTCAAACCTTTATGGTTTGAGAGATATTCACAAGCAAAGATTCCCCTCCTGCCTCTTTTACCTAGTGTAAGCCATCTCTTCTCAGTCCATAGACCAGACAGATAACAGAAGGGGACAATCTTCTTCCTTTGAGAACAATGAAAGCCCTGTCCCCCTTGACAAGTTTTTCAGGTTTTTCCCTTATCTTAAATGAAGATTGTCCCTCTCTGCAGTCTACCTGGGCACCTCCCTTCTGATCTTGCTGAACATTGTTACATCAGTAAAAAGGGGTGGGAGGGGGATATTTTGTCATTGAATTACTCTTGAACTTCAACTCTGACAGAATTGAAATAACACTCTCCAAAGTCCAAATACTATGATTAATTAGAGCTGCTTTTATTATGAAACATTACTATCCCTTTAATTGTGTTTGTGAGAGCTAATGCTGATGATGTACTGAGATTAGTAACCACTAGTCTTGTGCCATATGTCTATAGGGTGGCATTGACCTGCCCTTTGGAGACACCAGCAGTGAGTGGGTATCCATAGGCAGCAAGAGTATTCTATTGAAATGTCGCACTCTATTTGGCAATCATCAAAACGCTGAGATCAAAATGTCTCCTGTTGAAAAGAGCAACATCAGAATGTCACACGCATCAGAAGGGTGAAATTCTGATGTTGCACACTTAAGTGTCGCCATAAAAATTGTGCAAATCTGCTCCGAGTACCCTCCATCTGTGCCTTAACCATTCAAATGCCAATAAGGTAAGCAACACATCACATTCAATTAAATGCTGCAAATTCCATCCCACAAAAGCCAGTCTTTTGTTGAAATAGACACAGTTGGCATTCAAGGAGTTTAACGCCTGCTTTTCTTCTTGCTGACAGGAAGATCGCCGTCAAGACAGCTGCAGCAAGAATTTAAACTCAGTGTGTCTGTTTCAGCAAAAGGCTGGTGTGCGTGTGTGGGTTGAGATTTGTAGCATTTAGTTGAACGCTATGTGATGCAAATAGAGGGCGACATTTCAATAGTAAACCTTCAGCAAGCCAATTCATTTTCAGTAATTAGGCACGGCAGGTGGTCAAACCCGAAGTCCTATCTAAAAAGAATGGCGAGCAAAAAAAGAAAGAGGAAAATCATTCTAAGTGTAGTATCTAACGTTTTATTACACAATTCCCATAAAACAGCAAAATCCCCTTCAGGGGATCTTCTCACAGAATCAACTCTATTCAGAGCCCATCAAAGAAATCCCAGAAGCAATCACAGGGTAGTCACAGAGAAAAGATCCCCTATACTCCTTTTCTTGGACGTCCTCCATGTTCGCACTCCACAACCGTCCCTCTCCGGTGATGTCACGCCGGCAGTAAACAGTATCCCACGTGTTCAGATCCTTGCCCAATTGGAGTTGGAATCGCTCCGATTGTATCCACCCGGTATAGCACTGTGATCAGTCGTCTCAGTCATCTCAAGAGGCTGTCATCCAATGTCGACTATCTTCAGTCTGTACTCTCTTCTCTTGTATCTTCTTTCTTCTTGTATCGTAGCTTCTTTGTGTGACTGCAGTGCACGGGAGCCCCAAACTCCTACCCAGGGCCAGATTTACATATCAGGGGCAACTAGAGAAGATGCTCCTCCAAGTTCTCCATTTCTGGTCACACCTCCACTTCTCACATGAACTCAACCCCACCCCATACACTGTCACCAGGAACAGAAAAACACTGTTGGACTGTAATGGGTGGAAAATCCCAGGAGACACGGTTCGTAAAATGTGATTGCCAGCTCTTGCATTTTTTTGAGCATTTTATATACATTTGTGCACATTCACTGGCTTCTAAAACTCTAAAATGAATCCTAAAAAAATTATCTGCCTCCAACATTCTTCATATTTTTGACAGCCCACAGCCTGTAACATGCAACATGCCTGTCTGATATCCAGGGTTGATATAGGTGGTGTTGCTGGGGCTGCGACTGGAGGGCGGGGAATTACCAATAATTTTTAGGTTACTTCATGACCTACAGACAACTCTTTATATAACTGAATACATTATTTAGAAGAAGACCAAAATATTTTATTTACACATACTAAGTTATAAACACATATGCTAAAGTTTAAACAAACATTGATGTTAGTTTTATTGCTGTAGACTGTAGAGCAATGTGATACACTTATGGGACAGCATGGTAGGAAAGAGGGATTTAGGTCTCAATAACAGAAAGGGACACTTGGGAGGTATGGGTTAATAAGTTTTATGTATATGATTTTATGTAGTATTTTTTTATGGGTAATGTCCCTTCTGCTGTACAAGAGCATATTAACCCTTTAACCCTTTGAGTGCCAAAGCAATGCGTTGCGTACCCCTCTGGCACTCAAAGGGTTAAGGACCAGATGGATGTGCAAAGCAATGTATTGCACACCCCTCTGGTCTCTAATGGGTCAAATATTTTGTACAAGGTGTTCTGTTTACATTTTACTGCATCGTACTATGACCAACTAGTAATACTGTAGTGTTGCTGCACACAGAAAAAGAGTCCCTGGAATTTGTTTTAAAATGTTGATAAATATCTATGCAAGTACAAAGGGGGTGACTGGAGTTAAAGTAACAGTAATGTCCCAATAAAAAAAATCTTATTTTAAAAAAAGAAAACAAATCTTATCTCTCCTATGGTTTGAGAGGTATTCATATTTAATGTTCCCCCTCTCCTGATGTCTGCTGTAAATACTGGAAAAGAACTACTTAATGGGAACGGTCTACAAAGTGTGCTTGCAAACCAGGCACACATTGTAGACCTTTCCAATGAAGTAATTCTTTGTAAATAATGTGATTTCTGCTCTGCTGTAGAGCCCCCGGTTTGTCCCCGAACCGGGCTCTCCTGCCATCAGCAGAGCGCCAACATCAGGAGAAGGGGAGGGAGGGGGGAACTTTCAAAATGAATATCTCTCAAACCGTAAAGGTTTGAGAGATAGGATCTGTGACACATAATCTTTTTTTATACTATACAAAACAAGAAAAACATTTTGTGGGAAATTAGTGTCCCTTTAAAAAGAAGGTGTCTGCAAAAGTTCTAACTCAAGTTAGCTGACTTTTTTTTAAAGTGGAATAGAAATGTTCTTGGCCAAATAAGAATTGTGTCCCTATGTATTTATAAAGAAATTCGCTAATTGAGTCAAAAATAAAGGAAGTTTTAGGGATTAAATCTTAACGCCAAGTATAACCTGTTCTTAATATAAGTATATAGTGACAGCTAAGTATGAGAAAATGTATTCGCAGGTGTGAATTTTCTCAGAATATTCTCAGATAGACATATTTATAAACATGACTTTGCTCCTTAACCCTTTGAGTGTCAGAGGGGTACGCAACGCATTGCAAAGCAATGTGTTGCTTACCCCTCTGGCACTCAAAGGGTTAATAATTATGACCAGGCTTTGTGAAGCTTAGTATGCACTAAGAAGGGTTTTTATACATTCCCCACAAAGAAACTAAAATAAACTGTCAGATCGTTGAGCCTATAAACTGATTAATAAACTGCGCACCTAAGTATATAAAACTGGACTGCAATGCATATACTACAATCCATAAACTAGGATTAACCTTGGTAATTCGGAATGTTCTGGACACGCCAACATCTTGGTTTGGGCGGCACATTTTCTGCACCCCACACTAATAGACACCCTAAGCTGATGCCTACTCTGTCTAATGGGAAAGCCAGCTCTACTTCTGGCCTGTTAAAGTGGATCTATCACACATAGAAAAGTAATGCTCATTAGTTAGAGCATTTAGCGAAAAAGTTAAAGATGTTACTCATTTTTGACAAAACCCCATTATCTGACCAAAATTTATGTCTAAAAGGTGCCCAGCAGCGTACTTCCGCTTGCTGCTGCAGCAAGCTGCTTGCCACACAGAGGCTGTTCCCGTCCCACTACCCAGCATCCTTCGATGACGGAGGCTGTCTGTTTCTAAGCTGGAGCAATCTCATTGGCTAGATATCGACCTCTGCCAATGAGATAGCTCCAACTTAGAGAAAGAACGCATCCGTCATCGGAGAATACTGGGTAGTGGGACGGGAGCAGAGGCAGTGCGGCAAGCCGGAAGTAGGCTGCTGGGCACGTCTTAAACTTCAATTTTTGCGCAGATAACTTTTTTTTTTTAATTAGTAAAATATTAAACTTTTATCTAATGAGCATTACTTATATTTGTGATAGATCCAGTTTAATGTTACTGGATTTGAGAACCACTATTTAAGGGGTGGTAAATTAAACCTATCAGCCTAGGCTCCTAATTGTTTTTACTTCTGGAGCCTTTACTTTGGGGATAATTTATTTACTTTATACAAACACCCCCTTCACCCCCTCCCAAAACTAGAATTTGACTCTTAAAAAAATAGTCTCAAAATGATGGTCCTGATTCTGACTCATCCTGAAATCACCTGTAAATTTGATTTGGACCAAGATACATTTTGCTGGATACGGTTTAACCCTCTGAGTGCCAGAGGGGGTATGAAACGCACTGCAGACCAATCTGTTGCTCACCCCTCTGGCACTCAAAGGGTTATGGGTAACTAACAGCCCATGTGACCATATTGCCATTTAATGCAGGATGCTTCAGGGCTCCACAGACAAGCGTTCAATCCTGTAGTATGTTTATTTCATTAGCATCACGCTTTAATAAGGCAGTTTGGTCACATTAACCCATTAAGTGCAAGAGGGGTTCACAGTGCATTGCTTTGCAATGCGTTGCGTACCCCTCTGGCATTCAAACGTTTAATCTAAATTCCACCAAAGATGACAAGATCATTTTTAAAGGGTTAGTAATGTCACTATACAAAAAAATCATATTGCAGCTATTAGAAAAATAAACTAAACGACCCCAGTCCCATCTCTCAAACCTTTATGGGGAAAGTTCCCCCCTCCGCTTTCCCTGATGTCAGCTGTAAAGCTGACAGCAGGAGATGCGTGTTGGCTGACTCGAGGAGGTTCTTCAGCAGAGCCGAAATAGTGCAGTGTAAAAAGAAACACTTCATCGGAATGGTCTACAAAGTGTGACTGGTTTGCAGCTGACATCAGAGAACGGGGGGGGGGGACTTTAGCCTCCTATATCTCTCAAACCATAAAGGTTTTACAGAGGGGTCTGGGGTTGTTTAGTTTATTTTTCTAATAGCTGCAATATGAATTTTTTTTTATATAGCGACATTACTAACCCTTTAAAATGATCTTGTCATCTTTGGTGGAATTTAGATTCAACTTTTGAATGCCAGAGGGGTACGCAACGCATTACAAAGCAATGCATTGTGAACCCCTCTGGCACTTAATGGGTTAATGTGACCAAACTGCCTTATTAATGCGTGATGCTAATGAAATAAACATGCTACAGGACTGAACGCTTGTCTGTGCAGCCCTGAAGCATCCTGCATTAAATGGCAATATGGTCACATGGGCTGTTACCCATAACCCTCTGAGTGCCAGAGGGGTGAGCAACAGATTGCGCTGCAATGCGTTTCATACACCCTCTGGCACTCAAAGGGTTAAACCATAACCAGCAAAATGTATATTGGTCCGAATCAAATTTATAGGTGATTTCAGTCCAACCCACTGAAAGACACCATTAAAACTAATGTCTGTCAGCAAAGCACAATTGTGCAGTATGTATTAACCATTTGAATCCCAGAAGGGTGTCCAACAAATATCATATCAATGCACTGGACACCTTTCTGACACTTAACCCTTTGAGTGCCAGAGGGGGTATCCAGCGCATTGCTTTGCAACAACAACATCATTGTAAATTTGCAATGCCATCCGGCATTCAAGGGGTTAAAAGCCTCAAATAATCATGGAAATGGGGGGCCTTATGTATAAAAATAAAGCTCCACAATTTTTGAACAAAAAAAATGTTTCCATTGAATTAAAAAGGGCTTTCAGCCCTTATAATGTTTGTGGGGTCTCTAATGTATTGCTGAAATACACAGGAAACTGCTCTGGCACTGAAAGGGTTAAGGAATTAAAAAGCTCCGTTTAAACGAATAGGCGTTTAGAGCAATTTATAAGAACTAGAGTGGCATATATATCTTTACACCATGCGCTACCTTTTATCTCTGTGATTACAGCCTTGCTTTGTCAAGGGGGCAGGGTATTCCTTATGTCGACACAATGTTGTCCCTTGTTGTGATTCATCCGGTCAAGCTACCGGCTTTCCGATCTGAGGGGACTATGACCGATGAAATAGAATGGGGTGGGAAGGGGAATTTTTTAACTGGATTTGCAAGAAGAATATACAGGTAAATTGCTTTAAAAAGATACCATTATAAAAAATTCTAACGGAAGAATTGTATATCGATTTATTATTTGACATTACTTTCCCTTTAAAAATAGACAGACAGTGGGCAGGATAGGAGGTAAAGTAGGTGGAGTTACCCTGAAAATTCACCAAGCCACAGAGTCAGCCTCTGTCTCCAGAGACCCAGGGGTTTATGCACTAAAGTGTTAAAAAGCGGTGATAAAGAGGAGATAACGTTTCCACTAAGAAAAATTCTCCAGGTCCTACGTTATTCTACTAAGCCTACACACTAAGGTCTCTCCAACTTCAAAAATATGAATACAAAGTTTTCATAAAATAATCATACCTGGGAACTTTGTTGGTGGAGATGGCAATGTCCAAAAGATGCAACTTGCACCACAATGTGGGTGAGGCTTCAAATAAGTGGGTGGGGTTGGGATGAGGGAAGATGGGGGTTCCTAACAAAAAATGGGCGGAACGAGGAGGGGAATGGGCAGAACAAGTAAGGAAACAGGTGGAACTGCCATCAATCTCTCTTACCCAGTACATCACCCTCTGTCCCAGGAGACCCGGTAATTAAATCAGGAAATTGGAGTCTACCCAGGACAGATAAGGAGAGTTCCCACATATAAAATTCCCGCTGAGTTAAGTGGAGCCATTTAAAGCCTTAAAGGGACAGTAATACTTCATTTTATCTTTATTTTATTTTGTAGGCATTAAAAAAACATGAAGAATGATATAAGTCTTATCTCTCAAATCTTTATGGTTTATGAGATATTCACAAGCAAAGTTTCCCCCTCCTGTTGAGTCAGATCAGAAGGGAGGTGCCCAGGTAGATTGCACAGAGGGACAATCTTCAATTAAGATAAGGGAAAAAGCTGAAAAACTTGTCAAGGGGGACAGGGTTTTCATTGTTTTCATTGTAAGAAGAATGTCCCCTTCTGTTATCTGTCTGGTCATACAACTAGATTCACATCTGAGAAGAGATGGCTTACACTAGGTAAAAGGGGCGGGAGGGGAACTTTGCTTGTTAATAGCTCTTAAACCATAAAGGTTTGAGAGATAAGACTTATATCATTCTTCATGTTTTTAATGCCTACAAAATAAAATAAAGTTAAAATGAAGTATTACTATCCCTTTAAATGCAAGAGAAGTCTCCAAAGCATTGCTTCTCAGAGAAAGAGAGAGAGAGAGACTGAGAATAGCGATGATATAAAACAAGTAAATGACAATTCCAGCTGTAGATTTCTTGGGTTGCAGTTTTATCTACTGTAAACATGGGTGGTAGATATAAATAGCTGAATTATAAACCGTAATTGCTCTCGTTCATTTTAGTGCATCAGCCTCACTATAGAATACTAGTGTTCCGGAACCCATACTCTACTAAGTGTCCCTCTTTAGAGGGGTACGGTCCCTCTTTGAGACCCAAATCCCTCTGTCCCTCTTTCCCTCCCTGGTGTCCCTCTTTTTTAGGAGATCAGACTGTGTGGCGTGTATATAAGTGTATCACATTGCTTCACAGCAATAATACATTAAAGTGGGACTATCATGCATATGAAAGAGACCCCAGTTAATTGTTACCATAGCATTAAGCATATAAATCGTTTTATTATCCTTACTAAGTCTGGCATTATTTAAAAATCAAAGTTCTTCCGAGACTTGCCAGCAGGCAGTCTCGCCGAAAAGAGGCATCTATGCACCTGCACTGTCCGTCCCTGTCTGTACCTTAAGGTACAATGTAAGTCCCCCTTGCCAATCGATGAAGAGACAGGGAAGGACAGAGCAGGTGCACAGATGCCTCTCTGGCAAGATGTCTGCGCTGTTGTCTGCCAGTGAGTCTCCGACGAACTTTGATTTCTAAAAAATGCCGGACTTAATAAGAATTATAAAAGGATTTATTTGCTTAACTCTTTGGTAAAAATTAATTCGGGGGCACTTTTATATGCATGATATTTCCGTTTTAATGTTTATTTACACTTCAATATATATGTTTTATAACATTTATAGCATGTAAATAAGATACTTTAGTCTTGTTGTGCATCATTTATTCAGTTACGGTACATAAAAAGCTTTAAATAGATGATACAGAAACCTAAAAATCCTCACTAATGAACCTCCCACCAGGCATGCCCTCAGCAACATCACCTATAACAAAGTGTCCTTCTTTGGCCATTGGAAATGATGGGAGGTATGAGAACCCCATAGATAGAATATGGAGAGAATAAAATGGAAGAATCCTAGTTTACCTATTTAAGGCCCAGGGATGTACAATGCATTACCAAGCTCATTCTTCAGCTTGGAGAGTTCAGCCATATCCCAAAGCACTTTCCACCCTGCTCATCCCACTCCTCCCCATTCAGCCCAAGTTATCTCCCATTTCATGGCAAATTCCTCCTTTCAACCATCCATTTTGGCACTCCCAGCCTCAGCTCTACAATCTTGCTCCAGGGCACTTGGGACAAGAAGGTTACCAGGAATTTACCTGGCAAAGCAATGCGTCGCTTGGTTCTCTAGCTCTTAGACAGTTAATCCTTTGATGCGTTGGTTACCCGTCTGGCACTCCAAGGGTTAAAGGTGATTCTTGTCTGCCACAATAGTGAAGATTTTTAGACTCGTTGTTTAGAAGTACATTAGGAAAACACAGCTCAAAAAATTGTTCAGAGAGGTTAATAAATTATGGGCCCTAAGCGCAAACTAACAATGGAGCAATTTTTGACCAAACCAACTGTACGATAGGGGAAAATGTCCATTGAATTAGATGGAAATTTTAACCCCTAAAACCAGAATCCTTATTAACTCTTTGTGTACCAGAGGGGTGTGTATATATACCTGGATACCCTGAATGTTAGATCCTAAAGCTTAGGGTTTTAACCCAAATCTCAGTGTGAAGGGTAAACTTCTCATAGTCCAGTGCCATCCCAGTCTCATCAGTGATAGGCTATTTGCCAGAGGGGGAGTTGCATTGTACTGTACGGTACAGAGAGGGATGGACAGCGCAGGCATACAGATCTCACTTCACCAAGATGTCTGCACTGTCGTGTTGATATAAATACCATACAAAGTTATAATTACAAATAATGCCGGCGCTTAACAAACATTATGACACTATTTCCATGATTTCCAGTATACTAACAATTGGTTGGGGGTCAATTATATGTACATAATTCCACTTTCAAGCTGTTCATTGCGGGCTTATCAGCAATACGTTGGCACAGTGTGAACAGTGCAATGGGCTGCAATGAACCCTATTTTTAGGCAGCTGGACACCACAACGGTATAAACGTGGCACAGTTGCTCGTGTCAACAATCCCTATAAATTAAATTTAAGCTATGTGTGAACAAATGCATATCCTATTGGTAAGATCTCTGGGTGAGAGATCTAGAAAAGCCAGTTCTCAGCTCTATTCTAATGGCTAAGGCAGGGCTCAAATTTTCCACTCGCCACTAGCCAATGGCAAGTGAAAATTTAGTCCTGGCAAGAACAAATTCCGCCCTGGTAGGTATGTTATGGCTTGCAGTGGCGAGTAACTTTTCAGGTCTGGCTAGTAGCAAAGGACTTCAAATTTTAAGCCCTGGCTAAAGAACCTTTCAGATGGATACATTTATGGCAGCAACTACTTTGTTGCAAAATGTCATATGGAAATGTTGTTGGGCTTTTATTGCAATGATGTCGTTTTTTTTAATCTTCCCAGAATCCGATTTTCTCAGTGTAAACACCAGAGCCAAAAAACACACAGAAAAAACAACTATCTGCCAAATCTGTGCGATGCCAATGTAATTTAATTGAAACCCACACTACAAATGTGTAAACACTTTAACTCAATCTTGGCAGAAAGTTGCAGAAAGATGAATGTCTCTGTGCTACAACTGTCATCCACGTGAAATACCACATAACACATACCGGGGCAGGTGTACTAAGTGATGCAATTCTGATGCAAGCCAAGTCCATCACAGAAAATAAATAATAGCTCCAAACTTTTCATTTATTTTAAAGCAATAGTAATGTTACCTAATAACTGAGGCTCCGATCATTCTTTAATGTTTTTTTTAGCAGGAAGAGCTTTATTACAAGTCTGTACGCTTTGTAGTTCATCATCAATTGAATGATAAAGTGTCCCCCTCCCTCCCCTTTAACTGACATCACACTGCTCTCCAAGCCGGTCCAGATGGAGTGCATGAGGGACAGTCTTCACTGAGCATAAGGAAAAACCTGTCCCCTTCATCAAGTGGGGTAGTGTTTTTCTTATGATACCAGCTAGAAGATTGTCCCTCACTGTGAGCTGTCCGGTTGGATGACCAGATTCCACATCTGAGGGGAGGCAACTTACATTAGGTAAAAGGGACAAGAGGGGAATACTTTATATTCCAATTACTGATGAACTACAAAGCATACAGACTTGTAATAAAACCCTTCACACTACAATATAAAGAATGATTGAAGTTTTCATTATTAGGAAACATTACTATCCCTTTAAATGGGGATTTAACACCTTAAATGCCAAAGAGGACTCAAAAGCAATGTTTTGGAGAGATCTCACTAGCATGCAAAGAGATATAAATCCCATTTAAATCAGTATGAATTTATATTTGTCCCCTATGGTGCAGCTTCTTTGTCTCAGAATTGCACCACTTTTTCTTAGGACATCAGTCTTAATGAGTCACAAGTCAGGCCTTTTTATGTGTTTCTAGCCCTGTGACAGTGTGGCCTGTGTGAGTGGGGCCTTAAAGGGACAGTAATACTTAAAATGTAAAAAAAAAAATATTTCGTAGGGTTTATTCCCCTCAGTAAAACAAGGGGACTCCCACTGCTGAAAGGTGTTTTATTCAAAAGTTATTACAGCTCAAATATATTTTTTTTAAGTGAAATATCACAGTGGCCTGAAATTATACAGTGGCGCTGTTGCTACACCATCCTATGGACAGCTCTGGTCCTGGGACCATAAATCTCCGTAGGATGGTGTAGAAACAGCACCACTGTACAATTTCAGGCCATTGTGATACTACACCTAAAAAATTAAACTTTGAGCTGTAATAACTTTTGAATAAAACACCTTTCAGCATTTTACTCAGGGGGATAAACCCTAAAAGATATATTTTTTTACATTTTAAGTATTACTATCCCTTTAATGGCACCCCTCTGGCCCTCAAAGGGTTAAATATTGGAAAAATCAGGAAATGGTCATCTTGGTCTGCAATACTTC
The DNA here is from genome assembly GCA_037306005.1 of Rhinophrynus dorsalis. Classification (NCBI taxonomy): domain Eukaryota; kingdom Metazoa; phylum Chordata; class Amphibia; order Anura; family Rhinophrynidae; genus Rhinophrynus; species Rhinophrynus dorsalis. Next base: position 58,978,205 of record CM074720.1, on the reverse strand, counting down.
AGTGGGTGATTGATGTAAGACTTTCATAAGAAAAAAGTGATGCTTTTAAAATGCTGCTCAAAAGTATATGCTATTTAAATGTACATAAACCAGTTTAATGATTGTATGATATTATCCCTTTAAAGAGGTAGTAATGTTTCCCAATAAAAGCAGCTCCAATTAATCTTCATAGTATTTGGGCCATGGAGAGTGTTATTTCAATACTGTCAGAATTGTTCTTCAAAAGTAATTGAATGATAAAGTATCCCCACCTCAGAGCAGCAAGACTGTTCAGATGGATCACAGAGAAGGACACTACCAAGCACACTTTGTAGACCATTCCAGTGAAGGATTTCTGTTTCAATAACGCGATCTCTGCTCTGCTGAAGAGCCTCTGACGGTCCCGGGACCTGATTCCCTTGCAGTCAGCTTGAGTGCTGATGTCAGGGAAATGGGAGGGAGGGGGGAACATTGGTCCCGAATATCTCTCAAACCATAAAGGTTTGAGAGATGGGACTGGCACATTTAGTTTTATTTTTTAATGGCTACACGATTAATGATTCTTAAAAAATAACAATACTATCTCTTTAACTTTTCTGATGGCATGAGACATTGCATCACAAATGATACAGTCACAAATGACATCATAAGAAGCATCAATGGTTTCATCACAAATATCTGTAAAATGGCAAATGACCTCATCAATAACACTGACATATGCACTATGTGACACTTTTTTATAATCTTCAGTGTCATTGCTGGGTAATGGTGTGCAGTGCTTGTCCTCTCTAACCGTTTAGTTGTTAAATGAGGTAATTTGATTTCAGTTTTTAGTATAGCTGAGATTACTTTGAGTGTTTATAAGGTCATTGTTTTGGTGCTGGGCAAACAAATGCAGTGTTGCAGGAGTAGAAGTAGAGTAATGTGGTGCACTGTTTTGATGTAATACAACTGCTAAAAGGATAGCTAGAGTAAATGTAAGCAATTATGTAATTTGTGATGTCATCACTATGTCAACGATGATGCCATTTTGTGATGTTATGTCTGATGTCATCAGCAAACACATGGTGGCATAGAATTAAGTTGAAATAAGTCAGTAGAAAAGAGGATTGTAGTCTTACCTGTTAAATCCTTTTCTCTTAGTCCATACAGGTTACTGGTAACTTCGGGTAGGAGATTAGCCCCTTTAAGTAGGCAGGAACAGTTCTGACAAGTGACTGCTGGGTGGAGCCTACCTCCTCTCCTTAGATTGCAGCTAGCAAATCCCCATTTTGAGCATGAACCTGAAAGGACCCCCACGTTCTGCCACAAGAGAGCCAAGCATGGTCCCTTGACAGGGTGGGAGACCAGTAACCTGTATGGACTAAGAGAAAAGGATTTAACAGGTAAGACTAAAATCCTCTTTTCTCTGTCATCCAATACAGGTTGCTGGTAACTTTGCGATGTGCAACCATTAAGTTTCCCAGGGCGGGAAGAAAGGCAAGGACCAGGCGCAGACCCCCCAAGTCACCAGAGCACCAATGAACCAACAGATCATGAATATCTCAACAATAACCGCAAAGTGTCAACGGACATCGAACAGGGGTAAAACAGACCCCAGGAACTGTTACACAGAACACTGAACTAGAGCCAACAGGCCTCAAAAGTGAAAGAGTACTGAAGAGACAAAAGCGATCCTAGACAGGCAAGGCCACCTCTAGGATCTCCCTCACAAAACTGGCATCAGCTGATGCCAGCACATTCACGCAATAGTGTTTAGAAAAGCTATACACAGACGACCAAGTGGCCGCCTTGCACAAATGATCAGCTGAGGCCTGATTTTTGTAGGCCAAATGGACCTCGTAGAAATAGCCGTGACTCGAAAGGGAACAGGCTTCTTCCTAAGTTCGTAAGCATTACAAATAGTGAACTTGATCCAAGAAGCAATGGTTACCTTGGAAGCAGGCTTCCCTGCCCTAGGACCCTAAGGAATGACAAAAAGTGTGTCAGACTGCTGCACAGGCTCAGTGCGATGCACATAGAACTTGAGACAACGCACAACATTTAACAGGTGAAGATCCTTCTCTTTGTCAGAAGTAGGGTTAGGGCAGAAGGAAGGAACCACAATCTCCTGATTAATATGGAACTCAGACACCACCTACGGGAGAAACTCTTGCAAAGTGCAAAGCACTGCCCTGTCCTTGTGAAACACCAAAAAGGGTGGCCTACAAGACAGGGCATGCAGCTCCGCAACACGGAGAAAAGACACAATTACCAGGAGAAAAGCCATCTTCAACGCCAGCAGACGTAGAGGAATATTGGCCAAGGACTCAAAGGGAAGGCGCTGAATAATGCCCAAAACCATGTTAAGGTTCCACTGAGGAGCGGGAGTCTTAAACACAGGACGGTTATGTGCAACACCTTGGAAGAAAACCTTGACATCAGGAAGAATAGCAAGGCGCTTCTGAAAGAAAACAGAGAGGGCAAAAGTCTGCACTTTAAGAGAACTCAAACTGAGACCCTTATTCACACCATCCTGGGGGAAAGGACCGGACCGTAGGAAGATCAAAATCCTGAGACAGGTCCCTGTCAGAGCACCAAGAGAGAAAGGTAGACCAAAACCGATGGTAGGCCTTAAAGGAAACAGGCTTACGAGCACTAAGCATAGTAGCCACCATTCTTCTTCAAATTTGAGGATTCAACCTCCATGCCGTCAAATCCAGACGATGAACATCATCCCTCCACAGGTAACCCTGTAGAAGAAGATCCAGACGTTAAGGGAGCCAGAATGGTTCCGCCACTGACAGATCCAGAAGCTCCAGAAACCAAGCCTGTCGAGGCCAGTACAGAGCAATCAGAACGACTGGGCAGCGCACCACTCTCAATTTCCTTATCACCCTGTGCAACAGGGAAATGGGAGGAAAAAGGTATGCCAGAGGAAAATTCCACGGAATTGACAAGGCATCCATTGCTAGAGCCACGGGGTCCGCCCAGCGAGAGAAGAATGTCGGGACCTTACTGTTGTGTCTTGTCTCCATCTGGTTGATGCACGGAAGACCCACCTCTGGACAATGAGGTCGAACACCTCTTGATGCAGTTCCCACTCTCTGCTGTACACTGTCTTTTGACTGAGTAAGTCTGCCAGAACATTGTCTACTCCAGCAATATAAACAGCGGAAATGGCAGAGACATGCGCCTCTGCCCAGGACAAAATAGCCTTGACCTCTAACCAAGCTGTGAGACTTCATGTGCTGCCTTGTTTGGCCCTGAGCATTCAAGTGCCCCAGGACTGCTCCCCAGCAGGAGAGGCTAGCATCCGTTGTCACTGTTGTCCAGAATGGCACCATGAAGGACATGCCTTTCAGCAGATTGTCCAGGTTGAGCCACCACGAGAGGCTCGACTCCACGTGAAAAGGGAGAGAGAGGGAATTCTCCAGGAGATTCTGTCGACCCCTGCAAGCCAGGATTAGAAATCTCTGCAGTTCCATGGCATGAGCCATGACAAACGGAACCGCTTTTATGGTGGAACTGAACTTCCCCACCAGGGATGACAACTTCTTGGCCGGAACCAGATCCTGATTCAGGACAGCCTGGACCTTCAGTGCTATCTGATGAGCCACTTCGTCTGTGAAAAACACCATCCCTCTCTGTGTGTCGAAGAGGATGCCCAGGAAAACCATCCTCTGGGAAGGAACAAGGTCCGACTTGTCCAGACTGATGATCCACCAGGGACGGGACAGAGCATGAATGCAGTCCTGCACCTGCTGATGAAGGAGTTCTGGAGAAGATGCCTTCGGAAGCAGGTTGTCCATGTACGGGGTAACTGTGATGCTGTCCCGATGAAGGACGGAAATCAAGGCTCTCAGGGCTCTATTGAAGACTTGAGGAGCCCTGGTCAGACCAAAGGGGAGGGCAAAGAACTGGAAATGCCCTCGGTCAAAGGCAAAGCGGAGATACTGCCAGCTCTCTGGATAAATGGTAATGTGCAAGTATGCATCCTTAAGATCCAGAGAAGCCAGAAATTCCCTAGGGGACATTGCAGTGATCACCGTGCGCAGTGACTCCTGGTGATACTGGGACCTGACCACAAAGGAGGTGAGGTCCTTCAAATCCAAAATAGGATGACAGTTGCCATCCTTCTTGGAAACCACAAAGAGGTTGGAGTAGAATCCCAACCCCCTGTCCTGAAAAGGAACTGGTTCTAAGACTGCCTTGTCCAGAAGGGTCTGAATGGCTCCCTCAAAAAGGCTGCGCTTTTCTGTGCCCAGAGGAGAGTGAGAAGAGAAGGTCCGGGAGGGAGGTGAAGGGAATTCTGTACCCCACAGCCACCACCTGCAAAACCCACGGGTCCGTCTCAGAGGCTTCCCAAGCCGAGAGGTAGTGGAGCAAGCAGCCACCCACCTGCGGGTGGGGACCTGGATTCAGCAAGTGATGCAGAAGCCTCCATTGCTGCTTAGGCTTGGATGAGGTGCGCGGAGCTTGAGGCACCGCCTGGGTCGCCGGACGCGATTCAGCCTGAAAGGGATGAAAAAAACGATTCCATTTGACAGGCGTCTTCTTCCTATGGACCACTGGCAGGTGAGTACTCTTCCCCCCATGTGGCTTCACTGATCAGATTGTTGAGATCAGGCCCAAACAGTGAGCTGCCCTGAAAGGGCAAAGACAGGAGAGCCCTGTTGGAGGCAGTATCAGCAGACCAGGTCTTGAGTCAAAGAGCACATCTGGCCACCACAGAAGTGGTGGAAGCCCTGGCCACCATACGAATGGCGTCAAACAGGGCAGCCAAAATAGAACGTTGGGCCTCAGAGATGTTGCTGAGAAGTCGCAACATGTCAGCAGTAGGAGCTCCCTGACGGACAGCTAAGGTGAGCTGTTCAGTCCAAACAGCCACAGCCCTATTTACCCACGCCACAGCAAATGCAGGGCACAGGGCAGGACCAGCCGTCGCAAAAATGGCCTTGAGAGAGGTCTCAAGCTTTTTGTCAGTCCAGTCTTTCAGAGCAGATACATCGGCCACAGGTAAGGCAGTGGACTTAGACTCCTGGAAACAGGGGCTTCCATCTTTGGAGGATGAACCCACTGAGCTAGAGCCGCTTCAGAGAACGGATAAAGCTTAGCAAATTTCCTAGAGACAGACTGTTTCCTGTCTGGAAATGTCAACTCCTCAGACACCAAGCGGTCAAGAGTGGGGTTAGGTGGAAAACACGTATGGGGTTGGACAGGCTCCTGAAACACATCAGAGGGATCAGAGGAAACCTCCTGTACCAAGGGAATGTTCAGGGTGTTCAACACAGCCCTGATCAGGCCCTCAGCTGAGGGAACAGAATCAGCCTCAAAGGGGTCCCCAAAAAACTGAGAGGAAGGAACAGCAGAACAGTCATCATCATCAGAATCAACTAATAATTCCTCCTCAGAGGAATCAGACACATCAGGTACACCCGGCGGTTTAGGCAAGGAAGACCTGATAAGAGTGGGGGCCTGCCATGCAAAAAGGATGGAAGGAGTTGTAAGGTAGACCGGAGGTCGCTGTTAGTAGCCTTAAACTCTTGCATCCAAACTGTCTCTAGTGCATGGCTGGAAGTCCCTGCAGGGGACTCAGGGGCAGCAGCAGCGAATGCTGGGCAAACGTGACCTGAGTATTCTACAGGTAACCCTAAGTGAAATGAGGAACAATGAGCAATAGGGGACACAGACGCCCCAGTGTCCTTAGTCTTAGGTTTAGCCCCATGGAGTAATGGAAAAGACATGCTAACAGAGTCAAACGGTCAAAGTATCAGAAACACCCAAAATAAAAGTGTATATGATAAATTATTCACCCCAGAAATGCTAAAATAGACTTATCTGGCAGAAGCAGGGTTAAACTGCTGAGGAGAGAAGGACAGTCCAAGCCCTGTGTAGGATACTCGTTCAGAGAAGGCACAAAATGGATGCCGTGGCGGGAGCCAATCAGAAACGAGCGCGCAAAGCAAAAAAAGTACCCCAACAGTGTCCAAAGCCCCCTGAGCCCCCAACATGCCCAGAATGTTGACCGGAAGACAGAGCAAGGGCAGACCAATCACATGAGCCATCTCTGACTTCGCTACGTGGAGTGGTTGCAGAGATACGTCCCAAACTGTAAAGTCCCATAGGAGTGATTGGAGCAATGGCGTCTATCCAGAAAACATGCGCCTTAAACGCGAGGAACATAAATTTAGCAAAGTAATTACAAAATGTAAAACACGCTCAAAAACCCATTAGAATGAGTCAGGAGACCCAATAAACACTGACCTCAGTAGGGAAAGTGCTCACAACCCTGCAGAGTATGCCAACCAGCAGCTAAAGGGTTAAGTTACCACAGAAATTTGCTCCAAACACCCAACAGACATGCAGATAAACCCAATGAGTGCAAGAGTATGTAATAGAAACTCCAAGGAGACCCCTGTGCAGAGGGGAAGCATGGGACATGTGGACCTCAGCACTCAAAGGGTGCTCACCTTTTCAGCAGGTCTTCTGTTTTCAGATTACCATATATCAAGAAGAAGCCTCAGTGGACAACTCCTGGGGAAAGAACTTGCAGCCAAGTTTGTTTTTTTAAGCAGTTTGATGCTCAGAAATGACATAACCAATTTTTTTGCATTTGCAGGGTTTGAAGAGAATGCCAGTCCGACCTACAGGAATCTAAACTTTCACAATTTTGCTGTTGAAATCTCGAATATAAAAGCATTATATCACTGGTGAACATATATGTGGGTGAATAGTACTTTATTAATATCATAAAAGTGTTTATTATTATTAAAAAAGCACTGTGTATTTTTCCCCTCTTTTGCTATTTAATCATTGCAACTCCCACTCCATGCTGCATCAGCATCATAAACAGACCTCAGCACAGAGGTACCTCCTAAGCTTCTCTTCCCCAGAGCTGATGCTCTATGTAATAGAAAGGCAGTTTATGATTACTACCGGATGCTGTGATGTGACACCAACCCAAACAGCCAATAAGAATGAGGCTGCTACTGGCAACATCAGCTCTTACAGAGCGAGCACTCTTTGTAGACCGTTCTAATGAAGAATTTCTTTAATTGAAATGCTATTTCGGCTCTGAAGATGAGCCGTACAGTCCCGGGAACAGGATCTTAGTCTGTCAGCTAGAGCACTGACGTGGGTAAAAGGTGTAGGACAGGGGAACTTTAGAAGTTTATTTCTCTAAAACGATCAAAGCGTGAGCAAAGGGACTTAAATAACTTATTTTTTTATATGTACAATATTTAACATAGTTAAAATCAAGTATTATTATCTCTTTAACATTTCAGTAACAAGTACCCCTGCAGTTCTAAAACATGTAAATAACGCAGTACTCCACTTATACTGATTAAATATTTACACAAAATAAAGCGTTGTACAGTGATCCGTACTGGATATTAGGTCCATCTGTGCTATTGCTAGCACAAGACTGCTGCCCACAGACACACAAATAATGCACTCTCACAGCTAATGTTCACTTTTTTTTATGTTTTATACTTTTCAGATTGTTTCCAAGAAAATAGCTTTAGGTATAAGTGTTGTGGATCAAGAGCTCCCCAGTTAATAGACAATAATCTTTTCAGTTTAAGGCCGCAAGTTCAAACGAAAACTTCAGTAATTATGTGGCAAATTGACTGCATCATAGGGGACAAAAACAAGCTCCCCAAATTCTCATTGATTTAAAGGGAATTGTAGCCTGGGTGGAAGTGCCTCTTAATTGGTTTAAATGGAGGACTTATGTAGGTAGGGTCTTTCCAACAGGAGTCGTTTATAGTTGTACTAGTGTAAAAGCCTGTGTACACGGGCCAAGGTCTGGGTAATGTTAACCCTCTGAGCACCAGAGGGGTACGCAACACATTGCTTTCAAATTTTTGCATACCCCTCTGGCACTCAAAGGGTTAAGCGGCCACTACCTCACTGCTCCACGCGATGCAGTCTTGTGTCGCCTCACTCACGCGATGCAAGCATTCGCAGTAGAGACTGCCCAAAGGAGCGCAGTAGAGACTGCACATGACGGCTTCTTACAAACATCCTAGCGAATTAGTATATAGGATAACAGGTTTTAGTTGTTTTTGTTATCTCTTGTAGACCACTGCAAATTGTTTGCCTACAAACTGATAACAACTTGTGTCCCTAAGGATCCATTCAGGTCCGTTAACCCTTTGAGTGCCAGAGTGGTACGGAATGTATTGCTTTGCCACTCTGGCACTCAAAGGGTTATGTCTGCTGTTTTCTATGAGGTGTGATCTAGAGAGACAGGCTTAAATACAGATCACTATATACAGAAAACTGCAGGTTTAATAAAAAAAAATAAACATACCTTACTACTGAATGAAGGGCACCTACCTAGGTTTCATGTGTTAAACTGCGAGCCAATTATTCCTAGGGCACTAGATCCATTTAAATTGAGTTTTTTACCCTTTGAATGCAAGATAGGTCTCCAATGCATTGCTTCAATGTGACAACCAGAGGCTCCTTTGAAGTTTCTCTGTTTGAGAAAATTCTTATGTAACTTTTTTAGTTAATAAGATAATTTAACACCCGTGTGTAGGAGAGGAGAACAGCCAGAAGTGGTGAAAATAGCCAGCACCACATTTTTGCCTCTCGATAATTGTTGCATTTTTCAAAAACATCTGCAGCCTGGGCCAACCCAAGGATTTACAAAAATACCAAAAGTTGTGGATCCCAACACAATTTTTATGTGCCAACTACGATTTAGGAGCCAACTGAGGGATACTTTAACATATATAAAATATACTCAAAATATAGGAGCCAGACATAACATTTAAGTAACCTGGGTTCCCAGGTTCCTAGGATATTTTCACTCCTGGGCCACCTAATGCATTAATGGTGCACCATGCAGCCCAGTCACACCTTTACAAGTAAGGACATTAGCATTACACCATTATGCGCCAAAAGCTGGCAACAGGAGCTGGACCAATGTGTTGTATACATGTCTGGTCTTTAAACCTATAAGAGTGGTGAACAACTCACTGTGAAGAAACATGTTGCACACCCCTCTGGTCTTTACATGAGCAGTAAACATTTTATTTTTAATATAATGTATCTATATATAATGTTTTAGTGCCTTATCCTGCTGAGTTCAGCAAGGGTACTCCCACTGTCAGCAGTTGTTTTATTCAAGCATTATAACTGTTCAAACTAGCAGGAAGTGGGTATCAGCTTTATTACTTCCTGAAAGTTCAAACTGAAGCTTAAAGGAGCAGTAAACTTTTTTTTATGAAAAGACATATTTTATAGATCTTTTCCTTCTGAATAAAACAAGGTCACTCCCATCGCTGTCAGATGTTTTATTCAAAATTTAGAGCAGTTTAAATAATCAGGAAGTGAATTTACTGTGTTTACTTCCTGATAGTTCTAACTGACAGGAAGTGACAGGCAGTTTCTATCACATTCTATGGAGAACTGAATGTCTCTGACTTTTCTGACTTTCCTCTCCATTAGAATCTAACAGGAAATCTAATTAGAATTTGACCACTAGAGGGCACTGCTAATGTAAAAAAACATGGGTTTAAACTGTAATAACTCTGGAAATATAAATCTCTCGGCAGTGTGAGTACCCTTATTTTACTCAATAGGAAAATCCCTACAATATATATTTTTTCATAAAAAAGGTTTACTGCTCCTTTAAGCTGTTAATATAACATGCTACAGATAATGTTGCCAGTGACTCCCTTCTCCCATAGAATGCAACAGAATTACTGTCTGGCCACTAGAGAGCAATATTAATGTAATAAAACAACAGTTAAAATGCTGGACAGATGCATCTCCCAGTAGTGGGAGGACCCTTGTTTTACTCAACAGAAAAAGCACTACAATATAGGTTGTGTTTTTCATAAGACAAGCTTACTGACCCTTTAAAGGGTTAAAATACTATGTGCAAGACTTTGGGATTTTGCTTCTTCAAACAGTACCTGTTAACTCCTCTGTCTCTCAGTACACTGTGGTCCATATGTCAATTGCACACGCAATATTAAACAAAACTAACAGCAACATCTTACTTGCCTAATGGAATTTTTCACTAGCGGAAAAATATTTTTTTCCTGATGAAGTGTAATAACTGACACGAAACGCGTTGAAGAGAAGTATCTTGACTGTTCAGTTTTAATACCATATCACCTTTAGAAACATAAGAACTTTTGCTACAGGTGTTCTATTCAAAGACGGGAGGCAATTGAAATCCTACTACAGCATTTAAAGTTCTTGGCTGATCACTGCTGGACTCTGCCCGTATAATAAGGATCCAAGCTAGAAGCCTGTGGGAACATCTCTCCATTTGGAGAACGAGTGAGATGGGAGAGACAACGGATAAATACAGACACAGTCTCCATTTATACAAAGATCTCTGCCCACTACAGTGTTATTGGTGAAAGTCTACACAATATAACTACAGATCCGAGTCGGGGGAACAGCAGAAGTATAACAAAGACCAAGTGAAGTAATTGCTGCTATACATCTGCCCACTAATATTATTCCACATCTGCAAGTATACCTAGCATCTCTTTGGTGATATATTTTAACATTGACTTTTTATTTTTTCAACATTCTTATTTTTATGTGAATTCACATTTTTACAGCACTTTATATATATTGATTGAATTCTGTATAATACATTGTTTAACTTGATGTCATAATAAAATTTATATTTGAATACTGCCTCTAAGAATTATTTCTCTCCCTAATCTGTTCACTATCAGATTTGCAGGGATTGAAGCGAAAATTCTTTTAAGTTTTTTTATTTATTGCATTTTTTTTGCCTAACGGATCTTTGGTGACTTTTACTTTATATATTTGTGTATTGATGTAATTTATTTATGTGTATATATATATATATATATATATATATATATATATATATATATATATAGATAGATAGGTTTTTTGACCAGTCCTTACATATGGCTGTGAAACATGGACAATTAATGTCAAAGCCATAAAAAAAATTTAGGTTATGCAGAGAAGTATGGAACAGCAAATTCAGAACATAAAAAAGAGACAGAAAAATCTGTGTATGAATTGTAAGCAAACAGAGAATAAAGGGTCTAAAATGGAAATGGGCATGCCACATAGCAATAAGAACTGACAGTAGATAGACCAAACAGATTTTAGAATGGATTCCACTCAATACTAAACGCCCAGACAAGATGGGTACGTAAAATTACCAAATTTGTTGGTACAGAGTTGGCAACAAAAGGCACAAGACTGAAGTTGTTGGAAACATCCTGAGGAGGCCTTTATCCTGCAATGGATCAACAGCTGATGATGATGATGATGATGATGATGAGATGATTATATATGTACACACGCACACACATACACCCATACACACACCTGTAAACATAATGCATGTGCAGATCTTCAAATCCCTGAATGCATTCTGGACAGAGATGTGGCTCTGAAGCCAAAATAGTTGCTCACTCCTGGGTTAAAGGGATAGTAATACTTCGTTTTAACTTTATTTTATTTTGTAGACATTAAAAAAACATGAAGAATGATATAAGTCTTATCTCTCAAACCTTTATGGTTTATGAGATATTCACAAGGAAAGTTTCCCCCTCCCGCCCCTTTTGCCTACTGTAAACAATCTCTTCTCAGATGTTGAATGCAGTCCATAGACTGGACAGATAACAGAAGGGGACACTCTTATTCCTATGAAAACAATGAAATCCCTGCCCCCCCTTGACAAGTTTTTCAGGTTTTTCCCTTATCTTAATTGAAGATTGTCCCTCTCTGCAATCTACCTGGGTACCTCCCTTCTGATCTGGCTGAGCAGTGTTACATCAGTAAAAGGGGCGGGAGGGGGACACTTTGTCACTGAATTACTCTTGAACTACAACTCTGACAGAATTGAAATAACACTCTTCAAAGTCCAAATACTATGATGATTAATTAGAGCAGCTTTTATTATGAAACATTACTATTCCTTTAAAGTGATAGACTTAGACACAGAGGTGAGTTAGTCGAGGTGACTGGGTTGCTGACTAAAATGATAGTATCACCAAAATATGCGTATATATATATATATGAGGAGAAACACAACATGCTCTAGAGTTGTGCTGTACACATATCTGAAGAGGGGATATCTTTATAAGTAGTTATTTTAAAGCAATGCGTTCCGTACCACTCTGGCACTCAAAGGGTAAAAAAAAAAAAAAAACAGCTATTCTAGAATAACTTTAATAAACAAAGGGGATGGTATCACCTTTTTATATGGTGATACATCCACTTTAAGAAGATATTCATACTTGCTACTGTATTCTAATAGATGATAACTGTGGTTCCTGCCTACTACCAGTGATGTTTCATATGCTAATTAAGTATTTTCAGTTACCTAACATATGCTAATTATGGTCTCTGTGACATATGCTTCATATGCTAATGAAGCTATGTGCACTACCAGGACATTTTCACTTTTATTTTTCCCAGGAATAAATATGTATATATAAAAAAAACGATACATCTGCTGGAATTTTGGTTATGACATATAGTCAGTTTTGAATGACGATTTCAAGTGTGTAAAGAAAATTCAAGGTGATAGATTCTTAGCCTTGGACCTATTTCAGTTCTAGTTGATACGGTCCCTATAACATTCACTCAGACTCATTCTAAAGTCCTGACATACAACATTTCGGATGGTTTCATAACTGTTGTTCATTTGACTAAGTAAATACTGTTATAGTCCCATTAACCCTTGAAAGCTAGCGCGGTCACCCAACACATTTACAGTATTGGGGTTAATAATGCCTTCTTTGAATTCATTCTACATATATACAAATAGAAAGGGTGTCATTCTAGGGTCAACATAAGTAACCATGGCCCATATTTATACAAGAAAACTGGAGTTATTTTGGGGTAAACCAACTGTACTATAGAGGACATATCGAAATTCCTATTAAATTAAATTGGGCTTTTAAACACTTGAATACCAGAGTTGGAGACCTCTCTGGCAGTTAAGTTGTTAAAAAGCTCTATTTAAGTGAATGGGAATTTAGGAATTTGCATTTTGTCCCGTATGGGGCAGTGGCTTTACTCCAGAATAACTCTGGTTTGCACTTATAAATAAGGCCCTAATGATCGCAAAATTCCAGTTACTTTAAATGGGGCTTTTAAACCACGTGCATACTAAAGAGGTCTTCAGTGTATTGCAAAGCAGTGTACTGGAGATTTTTCTTGCAACCAAGGGGTTAAAAGCTCTATTTAAATCAATACTAATTTTTATTTTCTCCTATGAGTCAGATAGTGTGCTCTAGAATTGTTTCACTGCAAAATTGTGCATGTGGCGCTACATATCCTGTAATGTAAAAACATGCATGCCTGTAGAGTTCTTAACCCTTTGAGTGCCAGAGGGGTACGCAGCGCATTCTGCCACTCAAAGGGTTGACCCTTTGAGTGCCAGAGGGGTACGGAACACACTGCAAAGCAATGCGTTCCGTACCCCTCTGGCACTCAAAGGGTTAAATCAGAATACACAGACTGCCTGACATGGCTCTTTTTTTTTTTTTTTTTACAGATAGCTTTTCGCTAGAAACTCCAAAGCAGTTATTTCCTTAGGATAAATTCTTCTCCTATCTTATCTTGTATCTATATAACTTCATGGCATATCCGCCATAGACTTGTATTGTAGCACACTAATTAAGGGTTATCCATTATCTGGGAAAGCCCCAGACTGGCATGATTTTCCTGCGTTCAGTACTTTGTCGCTGATTACAAGAAGCTAATTTTGCTGTTGCCCCAGCTATATTACAGGTTAACCCTTTGAGTGCCAGGGCGTATGCAACACATTGCATTGTGCACCCCTCTGGCATAACCCCTCCCTCCACCCTGGTTGGCAATTAGCCCTTTCAGTCAGAGAAGTGCATAGCACAATGAATGAATACTCCAAATGTAAAAAATACGTTGTAGGGTTTATCCCACTGAGTAAAACAAGGCTACTCCCAGGGCTGAGAGGTTTTTTTTATTTAAAAGTTATTGCAGCTTAAACATGGATTTTTTTTAGCTGCAGTATCACAGTGGCCTGAATTTGTACACTGGCGCTGTTGCTACACCATCCTATTGACAGCTTTCGTCAATTGACCATAAATATCCATAGGACGGTGTAGCAACAGTGCCACTGTACAATTTCAGGCCACTGTGATACTGCAGCTAAGCAATTCAAGTTTAAACTGCAATAACTTTTGAATAAAAAACCTCTCCACCCTGGGAGTAGCCTTGTTTTACTCAGGGGGATAAACCCTACAACATATTTTTTTGAACATTTTAAGCATTACTATCCCTTTCATAATGCACTTGCGCACCCCATTATTCCTTAAAGCAATACAATTATATTCATCCGAAACTGATTCCCAAGGGCTTTTCATTTATAAAAATGGCTCCAGCCAACAATCCTCCAGAATTGCCCGAAATGCTTTTTTCCAACAGTATTGAAAAAGAATACGGGCAACAACATTTTTATACTGATGGATTTGTGTGAAACGCCATGTTACTCCACCCGCAGTTTCTCTGACATAATGCAGATGTTTCCAAAGAGAAAAAAAATGGAAGAGAAAGTCTGTACTCTACTCAAACAGAACTGAATTCCACTAATTTATATTAAAGATCCTAATAAAATGGTAAACAAGCAGAATACATTCATATCATTATTTGGTGTGTTATCAGAATGAAACCTTTTTATCAGTTAAAGCACCATACCGACTACTTTGGGCTACAATTATTAAAAAACCTTTTTAAGCCTGTGTGACTTAATTTAAACAAACGAGTGGGGGGTCACAGTTCTGTTTAAATATAATTGCTAACAATGTTTACTCTAAATGTGTTTTCTGTGGAAAAATAAAAGGGGAAATGCAAATCATTTCTAACACAAACACAACATCCTACTTAACTCCCTATTTTCAAGAAATGATTATCTGGAAATATAGAACCGTGTTTAAAGATTTTTTCCAACTTTGTTTTTAGTCAGAAATGTTCATAAATCCTAATCTCACAGTGGATCATTGACAGCACAAATGCTATATTTGTTATTTTTTATTTTTAACCAATAAAAATAATCATGGCCATTGATATTGTACAATTTAAAGGAACACTAATGTCCAAGAATAATGTTATGCTGTTTTGTAGATTTCAAAAAAATAAATTAGTTGTGAATAGTAATTCCTCTATAGGCCTGGGGGTGGGAACAATTTGCCTATATAGGAGGGCTGGAGTGTACACAGTGCTTCTGGATGGGCACCCACATCCCAGGCCTGTAACAAGCTTTCTATATGTTAGCTTAGTCCCACTTTATACTTGTTTTTAATTGCACACAATGTGTATATTTTATACATGTTCAGAGAACCTACAAGACATACATAGATCACACTTATAGGGTCAATACCAACTAGTTTCGTGATACTTCTTCAGGGCTTTTTTTTAATTCCACTTTTAACTTAGATAGGTTTGTTCAGTATATTAGTGTAGGTACTCACCATATATTGAGGTACCGTGACAGAGTTGGTGAGCTTATATCTTTTGGCTAAAACATAACTAAATCCTCAATGTTATTTATATAGAGTCATTATAGATTCTTAGCACAGAGCACATTATAGCACTATTGTGTGGAGTAGTGCAGGGCTTTTTTCTGTTTGTTTAAAAAATAAATTATGTTGAGCAAATCCCATCTCTCAAACCTTTATGATGTGTGAGATATTCGCCACTAAAGTACCCCCCTCCCTCATGTCAGCTGACAGAAGGAGATCCGTGTCGGCCAACAGGAGGCGGCTCTTCAGCAGAGCCGAAATAGCGATATTTTGAAAAAAAAAAAAAAACGACTTCATTGGAAGGGTCTACAAAGTGTGCTTGCAAACCAGGCACACTTTGTAGACCGTTCCAATTAAGTATTTATTTTCAAATATCGCTATTTTGGCTCTGCTGAAGGACCGGGATCTCCTGCTGTCAGAGCGCTGAGGTCAGGAGAAGAGGAAGGAGGGGGAACCTTAGATGCGAATTTCTGTCAAACCATAAAGGCTGAGAGATTGGATTTGCTCCACAGTATTTATTTTTTTTTAAATCTACAATACAGAATAAACTTATTATTGGACATTAGTGTTCCTTTAAAGATCAGATTTGTTAGATTGTAATTTTTGACATTAAAACAGGTGCTAAACTTTTCAGTGCTTTGCTACGCGTTGTGTACCCATCTAACATTCAAAGGGTTACTAGTGTATTGTTTAATACGTGTTTTGACAATAATTTTAATAACACCAACTTCTGAGAGCTTTTTTAACCCTTTGAGTGCCAGAGGGGTACGGAACGCATTGCAAAGCAATGCGTTCCGTACCCCTCTGGCACTCAAAGAGTTACATTATTATTTCATAGAGCAAAGTGCTATAACAATTTAAAATAATTCTTTTAAAACTGTCATTCAAAGAAAAAAATATTTTAACACTAATAACGACATTTTAAAGGGATAGTAATACTTAAAATGTAAAAAAAAATATGTTGTAGAGTTTATCCCCCTGAGTAAAACAAGGGCACTCTCACTGCTGAAAGGTGTTTCATTCAAAAGTTATTAATTTTCAAAGTTGAATTTTTTAGGTGCAATATCACAGTGGCCTGAAATTGTACAGTGGCGCTGTTGCTACACCATTCTATGGAGATTTATGGTCAATTGACCAGAGCTGTCCATAGGATCGTGTAGCAACAGCGCCACTGTACAATTTCAGGCCACTGTGATATTGCACCTAAAAAATTCAACTTTGAAAATGAATAACTTTTGAATGAAACACCTTTCAGCAGTGGGAGTACCCTTGTTTTACTCAGGGGGATAAACCCTACAACATATTTTTTTTTACATTTTAAGTATTACTATCCCTTTAACACATTTTTTTCTTATATAAAAAAATTGGACTTTTTCAGAGTTTATTTTGCCAGTATAAAAGGTGAACTAAAAAACTGGGAGCAGGAACTATAAAATATTCCCATATTTAAAGAGATTTATTTTGTTATAGTTATCTTGGTATCCATAAAGAAAATACTAATATAATATTTCAATAGCAACTGTTTTGTTTAAAATATTCCCATATTTAACCCCTTAAGGACCGGCGACATTTCCGTCCCATAATGACCGCATAGGAGCACTTGGACGCGCTGGTACACGTGACCTGTCGCGTGTATCGGCGCGTCATTAAGGGACCTGATAGAGATCGCTCCGATCTTGGAGCGGTCAATTTCAGGCCCTATTTTTACTTACAGCGCTCCCAGTAGAGCGCTGTAAGTAAAAAGTATGTGACGTACTATGACCGTCATCGGTCCTTGAGTATTTCAAAGACCGTGACGGTCCTGGTACATCAAGGGTCCATAAGGGGTTAAAGAGATTTATTTTGTTATAGTTATCTTGGTACCCATAAAGAAACTACTAATATAATATTTCAGTAAGAATTTCTTGTGTATAAAATATTCCCATATTTAAAGAGATTTATTTTGTTATAGTTATCTTGGTACCCATAAAGAAACTACTAATATAATATATTTCAGTAAGAATTTCTTGTGTATAAAATATTCCCATATTTAAACAGATTTATTTTGTTAAACACAACAGTTGCTACTGAAATATTATATAAGTAGCTTCTTTATGGGTACCAAGATAATTCTATGTGATATGTCTATGATTAAGCGCTGTATGTAGCTTGAAACGCATCAGACCTTCTTTGGGGGGTCTTGTTTGAGCGTTTTTGTGTCTTCCACCTCCGTAGTAATCTATGATGCCGATTTTAAATGTTGGAATAAAGATTTATTGCTTTTATATCGTCATTGGATTGAGAGATGGTGATTGAATGAGTTCTGTTGCAACCTTTTTCTCAATAATAAGATAATTCAGGCACCATTTTGTGCTTCTCGTATAACTCAAATACTTACACATACAATCAAAATGAATCAGCAATTTATTAGCAGCAAGGTCGTCTCTGGAGAAATTTCCAATGACTTTGAAATAGTTCATTTCTTTAAGACTATGATCATATGTTGACTTTTTCATACCAGTGATGAAATTTTACTGACATTAAATTACATGAAATTTGAAATTAGCAAGTTTTTTTCTCCCAGCACTGCTTTCTCCAATTATAAAAAGCAATAAATAAGATCACGTGGAAAATGCAACTACTTATATATGTATTACTTTATTACAATTCCATTCAAATCCATACTCCATATTTGTCGGGGCTTTAACACACTAAAAATCGTATGTTCAAAAGAAAGTGGAGGAGTTCTGGGGGCAAACCAGTAATACTATGGGGAAGACTAAAAATTCCCATTGAGTTAACTGGGGAGTTTAACCACTTGAATGATAGAGAAGTCTCCAAAGCATTGCTTTGCAATACATTAGAGATCTCACTAGCATTCAAGGAGTTAAAATCTCCATTTAACCAAATGGGAATTATTAATTCTCCCATATTGCGCAAATGGTTTTCAGTGCACAGCCCCTAAGAGACAGAATAGCTGCAACAAGGTGCTTCGGGCCTATGACTTACACTGCAATAATCACCAGCTTTATACAAGAGAATGATACTCAGGTCATATTTTATTTATACAAAATTAACTATGCAAACGTCACCTTCATGAACAAGTCCTTACCCTAGATTAACCTATTGATTGCTAAACAGATCTCTGATACATTGTGAAAAACATTCAAGGGTAAAAGGATTTCCTGATACATTTTATAAAGTGTCGGCCATAATATTTACACATACATTTTTTTTTCATTTGCACCTTGTTAAAATAAACACTTGTGCTATATATTTCCCCCACAGTTGTCAACATTTAAAAATAACTTCCAGGGACTCTGTTCTCCAGGGCGCCACTAGCAGATAACCTCACAAAGCAGACATAAAACTGTACTTCTACAGCAGAACAGACATTTAACCTCAATTAAATTCAGGGCCAGATTAAGGGCCTGTTCTATTGGAAGGGCGTACACTTTTCTATACATATAATGGGTACTTGCCAACATTTCAAAACATTTTCAGGAACAATTTTCTCTGACAATCACATGACAGAGCATCTCCAGGACAGTGTAGAGCAACACCAGCTGAAAACCTTATACAACAGACTTAAAACTGCACTTGTACAACAAAAAAAACATTACCAAAAAATAAAAACATGAAATCAACGAAATAAGCAATTGTAATATATTAAACATTTAATGACAAACATGTGAACTATGGGGTTGCGACTCCATTTATGAAAGCAGGGATAAAAACAGGATCAATATAGGCCAGGAACAGGGAGACAGAACCCGGGACTGTCACTGGAAATCACGGGACATTTGATATGTGTGACCATGTAGAGGATGCAAGATACAGAACTCACAGGGATTTTTTAAACATTCATTTTTAATTAACGTTTCAGTCAAAATGAACTAATAAAGATGGTCTCTCCTTGTGGACCAAATAGAAGCCCACTGACACTTATATACTACTGATGAGAATGGGCCTGTTGTTTCTGTTGGGCCAGCAACTACAGTTCCATCAGCCCCTTCTTAACCCCTTAAGGACCCATGACGGTCCTGGACCGTCATGGAATTCTGGGCTCCCCACGCAGCTGCACGCCGTTTGGGGAGTCTGGAATCCAATGCCATAAAAAAAAAAAAAAAATGCTCCGTGGTCCTTAAGGGACCGCAAAGTAAGTGCGCGGCCGGTCCTTAACACCTTAAGGACCATTGCCGTGCCAGGACCATCACGGTGGTCCGGCACTTAAGGACCAGTGACGGTCCTGGCACGGCATGGAGTTCAGGGCTCCCAGCGCAGCTCCACGCCACTCTGGAAGCCCTGAACCAGAAAAAAAAAAAAGGCCAGTGGTCCTCAAGTGCCGGTCCTTAAGGGGTTAAGGGGCTAAGCAGGCCCTACCCGAATTATCTATGAAAATATATAAATAAGCAATATTAAATGTACCAAACATCATATTTTCATGTGGTGGGTAATTAATTAGCATTATTAGCTGCTTAGTTTGTCAAGTAAGAAATAACCAGGCATGCTCAGTTCCCATTTCATAGTGGCCCTTTCAGGGGTTAAGGGAGCTCACTGACAAGGTGAAGATGAAAAAAAAATAAATAATAAAAAGAACAGGCACTTTGACTAAACATATTATGTTTGTGCAGAATTTGTTGTCAGTATAAAGGGCTTTTATTCCTTTCGGGTCCATATGCACAAATACAAAAAGGATTCATTCTGGCAAAACTAACAGCACCACAGAAAACACATGGAAATAATAATATATATTTATATTTAGCAGCATACAATTAATGGAAGTCAGGACAGGGAGGCCAGCATGGGAGAGAGGATTGACTGATTTTGGGGCCCAGTACGAGGCCAGTGTAGTAAAGACTGAATCTGCTGCAGAACCTCATTTAAAGGGATAGTAATACTTAATATGTAAAAAATATATATATTGTAGGGCTTATTCTCCTGAGTAAAACAAGGGTACACTTTCTGCAAAGAGGTGTTTTTTTCAAAAGTTGTTACATCTAAAACTTGAATTTTTAGGTGCGGTATCACAGTGGCCTGAAACTGTACAGTGGCACTGTTGCTACCTCATCCTATGGACAGCTCTGGCCAACTGACCATAAATCTCCATAGGATGGTGTAGCAACAGCGCCACTGTACAATTTCAGGCCATTGAGATACAGCACCTAAAAAATTCAAGTGTGAGCTGTAATAATCTTTGAATAAAATACCCCTCTGGCACTCAAAGGGTTAAAGCAGAATTTGTGCAACAAATTCAAGAATATCAAGTGACTAATGAAACCCACTGTCTATATGGCCTCCTGTATAAAATAAACTGAATAAAAATTCACATTGATTTAAATGGGGGGGTTTAACCTCTTGAATGCTAAAGAGTTATCCAGCATTCAAGGGGTTAAAATCCCTATTTTAAAGTCAATAAAATATATGGGAATTTTTATTCGTCCTCTGTAATGCAGTTGGTTTGCTCCAGAATTGCTTCTCTTGCCTTTGCATGTGTTTTTTTAGCCATGTCTGTTTACAGTGGAACTGCGGTCTATTAATGTTCTGTTAAGGAAGGAAATTAGTAATTTGTACTATGGTTAACCCTTTCCAGTGCCAGAAAGGAGTGAAGCAAAATGTGTTGTATACCGCCCTGGCAACAAGGCAAACCGAAGGGGCGGGGAGATTCCGGTTGCCCATAAACCCCTCTTGGACTCTTCTGCCTCATCATAAGGCAAAACTACAGTATCCAGTTTATTTAGCCCTTTGAGTGCCAGAGGGGTACACAATGCATTGCAAAGCAATCAAAGGGTTAAAAAGCTCTCTTCTTTTGTACATATGGACCCTTCTCCAGATGTTGTTGGCCTACAATTGCCATCATACTAAGACAATTGTTGGCCGTCTGAGAATGATGAGAGTTGTAGTCCAACAACAGCTGCAGCACTGAATAAGATGATGAGAATTGCAGTCCAACAACAGCTGGACAACCGTAGGATGTCCACGTGTTTATGATAGGATAATCTGCCATGAGTTTTGGATGGCAATACACAAACAGATGTTAGGTATAATCATTCCATGCTTGTTACAATTTTTCAAAACCTCCTGAAAATCCAGTGTTTGTTACTGCTCAAAGGGGGTTAAAGCAGCCAATCCCCTAAAGGCAAGCAATTAACCAGCAGCCGCTCTCTCCTACACGCCCACAAGTGCTGGGATTTCCATATGTCAGTTTGACAGCTCATGCACTTGTCTCTCCCAGATCTGCCTGACTGCCTACAAACCACAACAAACAGAAAAACGGAGTGCAAAAACTACAGGGAAAAATGCCAATTCCAATATCCTAGACAAAACCTGATACCTTAATGTTTCCCCAGAATAATCCTGTAACACGTGCACTGTGAATCCTGGTACAGACCTACATCCAGTACAATGACAGACCTGGTACAGACCTGCATCAAGTACACTATTAGTCCTTCCTGTAACAGACCTACACCAAGTACACTATTAGTCCTTCCTGTAACAGACCTACACCAAGTACACTATTAGTCCTTCCTGTAACAGACCTACACCAAGCACACTGATAGTCCTGTAACTAAGCTGATCAGACCTTCCCTTTAACTGGGGTCACATAGGAATTACACATATTTCAGGACTGCACCGAAATCAAAGCAGCCCTGCAGTATGTATTTTTCATATGTGTCACCGGTTAAAGGTGAGGTCTAGTCACCCTACCTGTAACAGACCTACACCATGTACACTGACAGTCCTGTAAGAGACCTGCACCAAGAACACCGATAGTCCTGGTACAGACCTACACCATGTATACTGACAGTCCTGTAACACACTTGCACCAAGAACACTGATAGTCCTGGTACAGACCTACACCAAGTACACTGACAGTCTTGTAACAGACCTACACTAAGTACTCTGATCGTCCTGTAACAGACCTGCACCAAGTACACTGACAGTCCTGTAACAGACTTGAACTTGAACCAAGTACAATGACAGTCCTGTAACAGACTTGCACCAAGTACAATGACAGTCCTGTAACAGACTTGCACCAAGTATACTTATAGTCCTGGTACAGACCTACACCAAGTACAATGATAGTCCTGTAACAGACTTGCACCAAGTATACTGATAGTCCTGGTACAGAATTACACCAAGTATACTGACAGTCCTGTAACAGACCTGCACCAAGTACACTGACAGTCCTGTAACACACTTGCACCAAGAACACTGACAGTCATGTAACAGACTTGCACCAAGTACAGTGAGAGTCCTGTAACACACTTGCACCAAGTACACTGACAGTCCTGTAACAGACCTGCAGCAAGTACACTGACAGTCCTGTAACAGACTTGCACCAAGACCACTGACAGTCATGTAACAGACTTGCACCAAGTACACTGACAGTCCTGTAACACACTTGCATCAAGTACATTGATAGTACTTGTACAGACCTACACCATGTACACTGACAGTCCTGGCACAAACCTGCACC
The DNA here is from genome assembly GCA_037306005.1 of Rhinophrynus dorsalis. NCBI lineage: Eukaryota > Metazoa > Chordata > Amphibia > Anura > Rhinophrynidae > Rhinophrynus > Rhinophrynus dorsalis. The sequence continues at coordinate 58,955,255 of CM074720.1, read as the reverse complement.
AAGTACACAAAGTCCTGTAACAGACCTACACCAAGTACACTGAAAGTCTTGGTACAGACCTGCACCAAGTACAGTGAGAGTCCTGGTACAGACCTACACCAAGTACACTGACAGTCTTGTAACAGACGAGCACCAAGTACACTGACAGTCCTGTAACACACTTGCACCAAGTATACTGATAGTGCTGGTACAGACCTACACCAAGTACACTGACAGTCCTGTAATAGACCAGCACCAAGTACACTGACAGTCCTGTAACACACTTGCACCAAGTACACGGACAGTCATGTAACAGACTTGCACCAAGTACAGTGAGAGTCCTGTAACAAACTTGCACCAAGTACAGTGAGAGTCCTGTAACACACTTGCACCAAGTACAGTGAGAGTCCTGTAACAAACTTGCACCAAGTACAGTGAGAGTCCTGTAACACACTTGCTCCAAGTACACTGACAGTCCTGTAACAGACCTGCAGCAAGTACACTGACAGTCCTGTAACAGACTTGCACCAAGACCACTGACAGTCATGTAACAGACTTGCACCAAGTACACTGACAGTCCTGTAACACACTTGCATCAAGTACATTGATAGTACTTGTACAGACCTACACCATGTACACTGAAAGTCCTGTTACAGATCTGCACCGATTACTCTGACAGTGCTGTAACAGACGAGCACCAAGTACACTGACAGTTCTGTAACAGACGAGGACCAAGTACAATGAGAGTCCTGGCATAGACCTGTACTGAGAGTACTCTGAGAAGACACACTAAGGTGTGAGGAGATAACTTCTCCGGTGTGATAAATTAGCCAGTTCTCAAAGTGGATTGATGATAGCGCCTAGACTCCACCGAATAACATAAGAACTGTATAATTTATCACACTGGAGAACTTGGCTCCGCTGTATCACTCATTAATGAGAGTACTGCAGTAAGAGTCCAACCACACAAGGAAACAAATACTCCTCTCCCATTACATAACTCTCCTGCAAATGTGCACACAGAAGACACTACAGTAATTACATGTGCAACAGACACACCCACCCACAGACTTAACCCTCTGTGCATCAGAGAGGTGGGCAACACCGTTCCCACCCCTAAAACTAAAATCATTAATAATCTACTAGGAAGTAAACAGGGGACAGACATTGCAAAATAGAAAAGAAAACAGGATCTACCTTTTCTTTTTTTTTTCTTCCTTTGACTTTTTTTTTCTTTTAGGTCTGTGTGTGTAAAACCTTAATGACAGCAGGTGGCTAATGGGTTAATGTGATAGGAAGGAGCAGTGGGGGTATAAAATAAATAAGGCAGATATATCCAGATGCAGTATTCCTCGGGGCTGGTAGAAAAGGGACTCAGACTGAACCATACACTACGGTCCCCTTCTGCTAGGCAGTCTCGAAACCAAATCTAGTTCCTGAACTTGCAATGTAAGGCAGCCAGCAATTGGTGTTTTTTGATCTGCTCGTCATTGGGTTACTGTGCTGGGTCCCAGGATTGGTCTCTACTGGTTTCCAGCCCTGTGTGCAGTTTTTTCTTACTGTCAGTTTGTGATTAAGTTCCCTGGTGATTGGCTGACTGTATATCTCTTCATCTGCCTTACTTCAATATTATAAGGGCGGTGTTCAATCAGGAAGCAAAATTAAATAAAAATTGGGCCATATTTATAAAAGCAAACTGGAGTTACTCTGGAGCAAACTAACTGCACCACATGGGACAAATAAAACACCCTAAAATTCCATGCACTTGAATAGAGCTTTTTAACCCTTTCAAGTCAATGTCAGAAGGGTATGTTTAGCAATGCTTTGCGTACCCCTCTTGCACGCAAGGGGTTAACCCCTTGAATGCTACAGAGGTCTCCAATGCATTAGATCTCTCTAGCATTCAAGGGATAAAAACCTAAAATTAATTTAACAGAAAGTTTTATTCAGCCTCCCGTGCAGTTGGTTTACTCCAGAATAACTGCGGTTTGCTTTTCTAAATATGAGCCATGGTTCTCAGTTCAACCATGTATGAGGGTGGTTGTCAGTCTATTAACCTTTTGCGTGTCAGAGGGGTGTCTAACAGATTGCTTTGTAATCTGTTGGACAGCCCTTCTGACACTCAAAGGGTTGTGTGCCCCTCTGGCACTCAAAGGGTTAAAACTCAAAGGAGCCAGTACGCCCCATAAAAATACTTCACTATTAACCCTATGAGGGCCACAGAGGAGTATGCAAGGCATCTAGTCATACCTTCCGACATTTCAAATGGCCAAAGAGGGACACCTTTGTTTTGGGTGGTGTTGCTGGGGGCATGGCTGGTGGGTGGGGCATTACTAACAATTTTTAGGTTATTTCATCACCTACTGACACCTCTTTGTGTCACTGAATAAATGATTTAGAGCTAGACCAATGTGTTTTATTTATACAGACTAAGTTATAAACACAGACATTGAAGTTTAAAGGGTCAATAATGCCCGTTTATAACTTTATTTGATATTGCAGAGGTTACAAAAATAAAGTATTTGGAGAAAATCCCATCTCTCAAACCCTTACATTTTGAGAGGTATTCTCCGCAAAAGTTCCCCCCTCCCTCCCCTTCTCCTGATGTCAGAGCTGTGCTGACAGCAGGAGATAGATCCCAGTCCCGGGACCAGCCGGTGGCTCTGCAGCAGAGTCCAAATCATGTTATTTAAAAAGAATTACTTCATTGGAATGGTCTACAAAGTGTGCCTGGTTTGCAAGCACACTTTGTAGACTGTTCATTGAAGTAGTTCTTTTTAAATAATGCAGTTTCGGCTCTGCCGAAGAGCCTCCTCGAGTCGGCTGACTCGAATCTCCTGCTGCCAGCTGAAAAGGGAAACGTTAGCAGTGAATATCTTTCAAACTGTAATGTTCTGAGAGATTGCATTTTCTCCAAATACTTTACTTTTGTAACCTCTACAATATTAAATAAAATTATAAACAGGCTTTATTGACCATTTAAACAAACATTAACCCTTTGAGTGCCAGCGGAGTGTGCAACACATTGCTCTGCAATGCGTCGCGTAACCCCCTCAAAGGGTTAATGTGAGTTTTATTGCTATGGACACCAGGGGTGGGAAAGAGGGACAAAGGGATTTGGATCTCAAAGAGGGACACTTGGGAGGTATGTTGTACTGTTACTATGATGTCATTTTCATTGAGGCAGGAGCGGGCAACCTGAGTGTTCCTTCATCCTAAATGGTAGTTTTAGTCCAGTGGACCCCAACACCGTGTTCAGGAAAGCCTAATAGGCATTGTCTTTAGGATCTACCTGGTTGACAGAGGGGAGGTATTTCCTTGACTGAGCCTCTAAATAACTCACCTATGCACAAGCAGGGGGATCCTAAAGACCTGGCCTGTTAGGTGTCCCTGAGGAGAGAGTTGTCTACCAGTTTTACACTTTAACAGCAGGTGAGTTACAGGTTTCTTGCCCCTGAGGTACAGTTTTAGTACAGGCAATGTCAGGCAGTGGTGAGCAACGTGTTCCTCCAGCTGAAGTACAAACATCATTAGGGTGACAACATTGTCATTTATTAGGTTACACAAAGAGGTGACAATAAGTCATTAAATAGCTTAAAAATTCCTGGTAATGCCCCGCCCACCAGCCATGTCCCCAGAAACACCCCCTAAAACACAAGTGTCCCTCTTTGGCAATTTGAAATGTTGGGAGGTATGGCAACATATTGCACTCCACTGCTGTAAAATTGTAATACAACGTTATTTACTAGCAGTGCAAAGGAGGGGAGCAGTAGTCCAACCATGCTGGGGAACCACAGATTGCTCTCCTTTGCAACAAAGTTTTAATAAATACAGTTTCAGTCTGTGAGGATGAGATCTGTAGTCCAACAAAAGCTGAAGAGCCTTGCGTAAAAACTACAATGCAGTTTCAGTTAGTGAGGCAGAGGAGAGGATGGGAGCATACCTCCCAAGTGTCCCTCTTTAGGAGGGACAATTCCTCTTTGAGACCCAAATCCCTCTGTCCCTCTTTCCTACCTTGGTGTCCCTCATTCTTAGGAAATAAGACTGTGTGGAGTGTATATAAGTGTATCACATTGATCCACAGCAATAAAACTCACATTAATGTTTTTATAAACGTCAGTATATGTATTTATACATTGGTCTGTGTATATAAAATACTTTGGTCTTGTTCTAAATCATTTGTTCATTTACATCAAGAGGTGTCAGCAGGTCATGAAATAACTTAAAAATTCTCGGTAATTTCCCTTCCACTAGCCACTCCCCCAGAAACACCTCCTAAAACAAAAGTGTCCCTCTTTGGCCATTTGAAATGTTGGGAGGTGTACAGGAGTTGTAGTTCAGCAGTAGCTGGGGAGTCACCCATTTCTCTTCCTTGCAGGGAAGTACAATTCCAGTGAAACAGGGGTGAAGAAGGGTCCTGCAGTTTAACAGCTGGGGGAGCAGCTCTCCTGCTGTTGTTGGACTGCAACTTCCATAAAAATATCAATAGATGAAAAATTGCATTGTGGTTTTAATAAATAAATTAAAAAGTCCTGGTAGCCAGTAAAGGAGTTAAATGCAGTGAAATATTTGCAGTTTATGAACTACTATGGGGAAACTAAAATTGCATTCCTAAGCAGACTGAGACCTTGTAGGTTTGGGGAAAATCCCTGCTCTTGTACGTGTGTCATAAACATGTCAGTGTTTCACTGAACTGTCTGTGCAGAGAAGAGTAATCCCTGGAAACCTCACTGTAGGAATGCAGCTTGACAACTCCGAAGTACAGTAATGGATCTCTCCCTTCACACGTTAAGGACCAGAGGTTAGAGTGACCACATTTCCGTTCTGCCATTCCGGGACATGTGGTCACCCTAGTCCCGCGGCTAAGGCTCCTGCCGGCACTGACACTGTGACAGCCTCAGAAAGATGATCAGTGCCGACAGGAGCCTCAGCCGCGGGTCTCACTTGCAGCGCCAGCAGACGTGCTCCACCCCAGCTGTCTTGCACGTACCAGTCCAGCCAGCCAATGAGGACCATATAGCAAATACATTTCATTGGCTGGCTGGACTGGTGCGTGTTGCTCAATTCCGGGACTCTTTGTTATCCCGGTGGGGGGTGATCCGGGACGCGGGACACAGACCCCCAATAAGGGACAGTCCCGGGCGTTTCGGGACGTGTGGTCACCCTAAAGGCATGTGCAACAAATTGCTTTGCAATGGTCCTGAAAGAGTTACCTGCTTAATTGCTGGAGAGATCTCAAACACAGTCATAGATTCACTGCTCCCTCAAATGAACCCCTTATATCATAGAGACATCTCCAAAGCATACTTTTGTAATGAGCTGGCAAAGTCTCTAGCATCCTAGGGGTTAAATCTGAACTATAGCCAGTGGCACTCTTAACACTTTCAGTTACAGAGGGGTATGCAATGTGTTGCTTTGCAATGCATTGAGTACCCCTCTGTCGCTGAAAGAGTTAAAAGCAATCTTCTTTGTTATTAGCCTGCCTTACAACAAGCCTTCTGTAACCCTGTAGCTCTGAGTGGCAGTGTCTGTTTTCATCTCTATATAGCTGAATTATAGCAATACAATTCTTTAAAAATTAAAAAAAAAAGCAATCTTCTTTGGAAAAACATACAAAAATTGTATTATTATTGAAAAAGTAATTCACTATAGGGCCACATGCACAGACTAAAGCATAGTAATTGTAGAGCAATATATTAGATGAAATAATGACAAATATTAACTCATTAGAGGGTGCACAAAGCATTGTTTTGGAATAAAGATTGTTCCTGTCTGTGAGCTGTCTGTTCCAATGACTGAATTCCATATCTGAGGGGAGGTGGCTATAAAAAAGGTAAGAGGGGCAGGAGGGGAATATTTTCATATTAAATTACTCTTGAACTACAAATCGGCTAGTATTAATACACCGCTCAACATGGGCTACGAACTATGCAGATTAATCGGATCACCATTTATTTGGATCTATTACTATCTCTTTATCTGCCAGTGGATATCCAACGCATTGCTAAGCAAGGTGTTGAATACCCCTCTGATACTCAAAGTTGTAAGCCTCCCCGAAGCCCAGTGAGTCTATGTGCACTCACTGCACTCCTTGCCTTTCTGCAGAAGATGTCTCGTGAGACTTGCATGGTAGGACATAGGAGGGTGATTGTAAAGGACCATGGGCCCTTACTGTGGGCACTTGTAAGTGCCAGCAAAAGGATCAAAAGAGACTGGGTGGCATGGAGTGAAGTCCCAGCTCTTGGCAGCTAGGCAGCTACAGAAATATGGCCAGGCAGGTCAAATTCCCTGCCACTCATGTTAGAAAGTAGGTGGCCTTCTGATTGGCTGTCTACTGGGTGGTGGAATGCAGGCAGTCTTCTGATTGGCCATCTACCAGATGGTAGAATGTAGGTGGCCCTCTGATTAGCTGTCTACCAGACAGTAGTATGTAGGCGGCCTCCTGATTGGTCGCCTGCCGTTCCACGGGGAAACTGTGTCAATGTATGCCTCTGGAACGTCTGTATGTTATTCTATGTTTGACCAGCATGTGTCTCCCTGCACAGTATATAAAAGTTAATAGTTTCTGTGTTTTAGGTGCTGGACAGATAGGCACTCTTCTGACTGGTCACCACCTGTCCATTTAGTCTGTCTCTCTGATTCCCATTGGTTGGGGAACCAGAGAGACATGATTGCGTTATTTGCCAGACCCAGGTAATTCACTCTCATGTGGAGATCAATGGCCCCGGTCTGGATTGGTCACTTGCCTTTCAGGATTGGGGCTGCGACGTAGGCATATTTGTCAGAATTGGAGGATCAGTCAGTTCAGCGTCTGAAGTGTTGGAAGTCGCGTCAGTTTTTAGGTTATGTTCTCCCGAGTTAAGTTTGCTAATTTTTCCCTTTCTCCCTGTTTATCTTCAGATTCCATTCCATTTCAGGTGTGGATCCTTGGCCATTTCTTCGTGCTGCTCGTCAGGATAACATTCAACTGATTGCTTAAAATATGGGCCCCTATCTTCAGTGTGGGTTCACTGATTGAGTGTAAGTGGGTTACCATGGAACAATATGTTCCCCAGGGTGGTAGCTATACAGGGAAAGGTTGGGGGGCATTGGTTTTGGTTCTTCACTGTAGGCATAATGTTTTGGGTTGAGTCAAGAATACTGACCTTATCAGTACGATAAAGAATGACATAGATCTTTTTAATGCCATGTTCTCCAGAGCTGTTGTGGCATGGTCGGGAAATTGTGCCAATGGCCTATTGGAGGGGGGCCCCGGAATCACAGGAGGCAGTTGAACATGGCAGTACCCCAGCATGTGCAGGAAACCAAAGGAGTGGTGGTCCGGCACTGGCAGTTAGAGAATGACCAGAGTGGCTTATTTGCAACGGTTGGCATTCATTTGTCAGACATCGCCAATTCTATATATTTTGCAGGCTGCAGGATGGTGTTGAGAGGACCCTGCTTTAGATAGGTGTGCGAAGTCCACACTATGTGTAGTGTGCCATCCTGGTGGAGGGTCGGTTGAAGCCTATGGCCAGCCCTCCAGGTAATTTTTGTCCACATGGGCATGGGTGGGCAGCTTAGGGCTGATCCAAGCAGGGTTACACACTCACCTAAGGGTAGCTGGCATGCGTTTACACACTCACCTGACCATATCAGAAGGGGGTTGGTGCCTACCTAATTGGGAGGAGTTTTTGGTTGAGGGCTAGTTTGGGTTCCTAGCCAACTGTGCCTTGGCCGTTTACCAATACATCATTATTCAGTGTGTTTTTGGTGTGTATGAGTGTGGGGGATTTTTTACCATGGGGTCAGTATGCAGGTATGGATCTTCCAGTCAAGTATGGCTTCCAAAGCGGTGCAGCAGGAGGAGCATCCTGTCTGGAAATCGATCCTTCTGCTTTAGGGAGTTGTGGAAAGCAGAGGCAGGACCTTGGTGGCTATATATGCTGGATCCCAGGAGGAGGTCCTTCCTCTTGGGATTTGGCATGTTGAAGGAACGTCACCACCCCTCTCCCCCCATTTTTCTTTGATTGTATTGGTGTTTGTTCTTTTTGAACCCTTCCCTTTCAGGTTTCATGTTTGATATTAATTTAGTGTGAAGTAGATTAGGTATATTAATTGTATTGTTGTATGTTTGTAAATTGTTGTTGTGTTTTCTTTTTGTATTCTTGCTACTGATTTAATAAAATTGTCATGGCAGGTTGGTTGGGGCCTATGGCTAGCCCTCCAGGTAATTTAATGGGTGGGCAGTTTAGGACTGACTCAAGCAAGGTTACATATTCACCTAAGGGTGGCTGTCATGGGTTTACATTCTCACCTGCCCGTACCGAGAGGGAGCTGGTGCCTACCTAATTGGGAGGAGTTTTTGGTTGAGGGCTGGTCTGTGTTCCTAGCCAGCTGTGCCATGGTCATTTTCTTCCATTTACCTCCACTCTGTTATTCTGTGTGTTTTTTGCTTGTGTTTTTGGATAATGGTCTAGTCTATTGGTATACAATGGGTTATTAAGCTTGTTTCATTTAATGGAGCAATGGTTTGGTCTAATGTAATGGGATAATGATCTGGTCTCATGTAAAGGCAGATGTGTTTGTATGTCTCTGTATACGTCTCTGAATGCCAGTGTGAGTTTTTGCACCAATGTCTCTGTGTGTGTATGTGTCTGTGTGCAAAGTCACTTCAGGATATGCTTAGAGTGAATTTAAGCTATCACATGTATAACTGCATATCAGAGTACGTGTGACTTCATGTCATGACATTTGATGCATTGGTATATTGTAACTGTGTGTGCATGGTTAATTGCATTCTAATATGTAAAATAAAGGAATTAACATTTAATTCTTAGAGTGTGACATTCATGGTTCCTGCAGGTGTACCACATCATGAAATGCGCCCAATACATATGGCAATCCAGAAGAAAAGTGTCTACATACTGCAAAGTAGCAGGCAATAAACTGGAAAAATAATCCAGCACACGGGGGAAAGCACTGAGAAAGGGCATTGATCCCCAAAGTATCTGTTATTGTAGCCTCCTAAATGATTTTTTTAATCAACACTCAAGTCGCAGGCTTGCACTGGCTTCATTTTACAGTCAAATGCCTGCTCTTTGTCTTTCAGTTATGTGTGACTGCATGCCAGGGTATGTTGGTGTATTTTCATGTGAATGAATAATTGCATTTCATTGTGTGTTTTTGTGTGCATGTATAATTGTATTCCAGTATGTATGTTTAGTGTGTATGTATGTTTCGTGCATGTGATATGAAACACCAAGCCAGAGTGTTTGTGGGGTTTTTTCTTTGTGTGTGTGGAAATGAGAAGAGGGCCTAAACTGGTACTTTGTGGCCCTAGGGAGTCTTAGTTCAGCTCTATCCCACTTCCTCTTCCTCTTTTTTACTGGAATGCAGCAGGAGGTACAGGGTTAGCACCTCAGGTTGTTGATCATGGAGCTGTTCCAAAAGCTCTGCTCTGTACCCGATACCTCAGGATTGCACTGAAGTGACCTCAGTTCAACTTGGGACGTATCAGATAAAGAGTGGCACTTGTTGAACGCTTTGTGATCTGAGGACAGCCCTGTCATAGTGCACTCTGTTACTGAAAAAGGTAAAAATTAAAATACAGTGTATGTGTGGATCTATGATTACCAGTGGAACAAGGCTGGTATGTTAGACTGTGTATGTGTGGTTCTTTGCCTTCCAGTTGACAGTGGAATAAGGCTGGGGCCTGGAGTGTCAGACAGTGTATTTGTGGATCTGTGATGATGACTACCAATAGATAGAAAAAGAAGGCTGAGGTGTCAGACAGTGTATATGTGCTTCTGTGACTACCAGAGGATAGTGGTGCAGGACTGGGATATCAAAAAGACAGAACTGAGAATCAACCTCCTCCTACCTCCCACCACTCATGACTGCACATGAGATTTCCCAAAGGGATAGGCCCCTTCTTCCCACCCTAGAAAAAGACAAAGGCTACTTCATGGGAAGAAAAGGCCACAGCATTTATTAACATGTCAGCTAACAATATGCCTGCCTCCTGGCACTCGGGGAGGGCACAATGTACAACACATCACCCATGAGTCTCTGCTGCCACTCTCGCCATTAGCCCACAAGTGAGAGGCTAACTCCCGAAAACCACGAGGGCAAATCACCTTTCCAACCATAACCAAAGACCCACCCCGCTACCCATGAAACATCAGCGCTGTAACAGAACATAAATAAGAGGGGAGGGAGGGAACATAACTTTCAGTAAGCCCTGCCAGAATTTCCCCATGAGGCTTCACTGCTGCACAACATGGTGCCAGGTTGCCCATCAGGATAAGGGGACCAATACCCAGAATGCGAACACAAAATATTAACAAAAAATCTGCCATTTTATACAACCTGCAGTCATACCCCTTCCCTTCATAGGCTGGTTCAGGGAAGGGGTTCTTTCTCCTTCCCCCTTCATTTTCTTTTCTTCTTCCCCTTTTCCTCCATTCTCTATCAATCCTCTTCTGCCACTCTGCTTCATTTACATTATTTTCTCTTTCTCCCTATCTCCTACCTTCCTACCTCAGTCTCTTTTACTGCTCACAGTCTTTTTTTTCTTTCCTCAGTTTCTTTCTTCCCTCAATCTCTCTCCTTCCCTTTCTAGTATCTCCTCTTCCTCACCCAATCTCTCTCCTTTATCCCCACTCTGTTTATAAGCCTGTCCTTTCTGTCCCATACTTGCCACTATTTCTCTGTTCCTGCACTTCCTCACCCATCCCTGTTCATCTTCTACCACTCCCTCACTGTGCCCTCCACCCCAGACCATCTGTCCCTTCCCCCAGACATATATTTATATTAGGTTTAATTACATAAATAGCAAAAGAGATGTTGAATATTTTATTTTACAAAAATGCCCTGAAAATTATTTTGTGCCTGAACCTGCAAAGGTTAGAACGCTCTCTGGGAAAGTATGTGTGCACGGGCCGCCCAGTACATTGTAATATTCAGCGGCCCATCATCACCTGCCAAGTGTTCTGTAATTCTGGGCCCTGCTCTGTTTCCTACTCACTTACTGCTTGCAGTGTGATGTATGCGTAGGGCTTGCTGCTGACCCAGCAACATGTGTGTGGGACTTTAGTAGAAATGGGCCACTCGATTGTACTTGCCCCCTGGCCTGGTTGGTTAGAACAAGGTGCAGGTTACCTCGTGACTGTAGTTCTGGAAACAGTCTGTGTGAGGTCATTAGAGGGCATATCTCTATTCTCTCTCAGCAATGCAATGTATTGTTCTGCTGGTACAGTACAATAATAGCTGGGAACTCTCAGGTTTCGCCCCGGAGACTCTGGTTTTGCCCCTGTATTACCGGGTCTCTGGGACAGAGGCTGATTCTCCAGATGTGGGAAGTTTCTTCTAAAACTCTGCCCACATCTCCTCCTTCTCCATCTGTTTCTCCAATTTATCCTCCTTCCCTGGTATATTGCTTACAGATTTTGCAGGTCTGCGAAGCTCCGCCCCCACTCCTGATTAAGCCCTGCCCCCTTTTTTACACTAATCTGGTCATCTATCTACCGCAGCAGCACCAAAGGAGTCCCCCTCCCGGGAGAGCAAAATAAAAAGTTCCCAGGTATGAATATAATGGTGCATTATCCTGTGGTATTGTATAATGTTGCTTTATCCTTTTGATAATCCTTCCCCACCCTGTTCGGTTTTGGAAAAAGCTAAAGGTGGCAAAGGGTTGAGTGTAATATGACCCCTTAATCAAAGGGTTGAGTGTAATATGACCCCATGTTCATACCTGGTAACTTTCTATTGTTCTCTCCCCAGTGGGGAGTCCTCTGGTGCAGTAGGGGGTGTGAAAAATGATGCAAATTGCATCAAAAAGGGGTGGGGCTTGACTCATGTTAGGGGAGCAGGGCTCAAAAGAGTGACAAAGCTATTCAAAGAAGGATGGGGGAGGACAAACACGGGGAGAAAGAGCAGAAGTGGGCATAGTTTCAATGTAAACTCCCCACATCAGGAGGAATCAGCCTCTGCCCTGGAGACCCAGTAAAGCAGAGTCAAAACCCGAGTCTCCAGGGCAAATCAAGAAAGTTCCAAGGTATGCCCATGTTCCTTTAATTCCTTGAAAGCTGTAAATGCCTTCAAGTTGATCAATCCGCCTATATACAGGAATTTGTTAATGTGCAATATAACACTTTTCTATATTAACCCTTTGAGTGCTAGAGAGGCATTGGATACCGCTCTGGCATTGAAAGGGTCACCTCATGAGGACCAATTGATAATCATGTGAAGCAATGGAAAGGGTGGGAATGTCTACTCCTTCAAAGCTTATATAATAGGATGACCAGGCCTCACCTTTAACCTGGGACCCCATTTGAAGGTGAGGTCTGTTCCCTCTAATATATAATGTTATGAGCATACCTGGGAACTCTCCGGTTTTGCCCCGGAGACTCCGGATTTCAAAGTGAATTACTGGGTCTCCGGGGCAATGTGTGAATCACCGGGTGGGCAGAGTTTAAGTAGAAACTCTGCCCACTTGTGCTCCATCCCGCCCGGTTCCTCCCACTCCCCGCCCTCTTACATCCATTTTGCAGGGGGTTTTTGTGTGTGTGGGTTGTCCCGCCCCCCCCTTGGCTAAGCCCCGCCCCTCTTATGGCGCAATTCACGTCATTTTCCTCCCCCTGGGCACTGACAGGGTTACCCTCCGGGTAGCCCTGTTTCAAAAGTTCCCAGGTATGGTTATGAGTGTGGAATTTTGTTGGGGTGGGGTATAATTAGGGCATTTTATAAATGGGGTTGAGCATGAGGGACCCCCATTAGAGTTTCCAGGGGGCCCCTGCATTTTGTGTTATACTTCTGGATGCTTCTGAGCAGGGATTAACCCAGAACAAGCAAAGTCTGCTTTAATTTGTTCACACAGATTTTGGCAGGGGGGAGATGGAGGCAAAGTCCATAGAACAGTGACTTTCAAACATTCTGTGGAGGTGGAACCCTTTGGTTTACACAAAATTTCAGAGAAACCCTAACAAACTGCTTAACCCCATAGAGGCTATATAGGTCTCTAATGCATTCACAATGTATCTGAGATCTCAGTGGCATCCATAGTAAGTTGGTATCACCATACCTCCCAACATTTCAAACTGCCAAAGAGGGACACTTGTTTTTTAGGGGATGTTACTAGAGGTGGGGCTGGTGGGCGGGGCATTACAGAATATTTTTTAGGCTATTTCATGACCTATTGTGTAACCAAATAAATGACTTATAAGAAGACCAAAGCATTGTATTTATACATATTAATTTATAATCACATATACTGACATTTAAACAAACATTAATGTGAGTTTTATTACTGTAGAGCAATATGATACACTTATATACACATCACACAGTCTGATCTCCTAAAAAAAGGGGCATCAGGGTGGGAAAGAGGGACAGAGGGATTTGGGTCTAAAAGAGGGACTGTCCCTCCTAAAGAGGGACACTTGGGAGGTATGTATCACAAGTACTAGAATGCTACATTGTAGTAAAACTAGCATTACAGTAAGCCAGCTTTCTTTTTTATTTTATATATTGTGCAGGTGTGTAATAGGTAAAGTCAAACTGCCTATACCATCATGATTGTGTAACACTATTATGTACCTGACATTGGGAGCTCAAATAATTTCTGTTTCCAAAGAGACTTCTGTCAGGGACTCTGCATGGATAATGATGCAATGTAACACTCTCTTTGCAGTTCTGTGCGCTGTAGTGGAGGCAGGCTTTCCTGCTGCATGGATGGTGTATGTTGTATCACTAGTAATGATTTCACTGTCCTTGACAGAAAGCTCCCTGGAAACTAAAATCCAGTGGGCTGCCTATCAGAGGCATAAAAGTGTTAAAAAAAACCCATAAAACAATTATAATAATTAAATAATAATAATTTTAAAAATTATATATATATGTATATATATATATATATAGAGAGAGAGAGAGAGAGAGAATTGTTGAGGAATGCACTCACTGTTTATAACCAGAATGTATCACCCGGGTGCTCATCCGTGGGAATAAGCATATTCATGGAGAGATGTGGAAAACACTCACATGACGCTTTTTTGCAATGAACAGGTGTATTTATTCAAATCGATGTTTTGGCCAGCACTGTGGCTGTCATGATGCAGTGCTGTGCGATGTGATGGAGACACCGCAGCACTTGTTTGCACAGAGCTTAAAGTGTCTATTGCTATTTATGTTTCAACTTGTACTAACACAATCATTTAGGATACTTTATATCAACCTCCACCAGGGGCATCCAGACAGAGCGCATTTAGTACAATAATTATTTAGTTTTTCTGATGATTTATCCATGCTTTATTACAGAATACTGGTGTCTAGGATATCAAACATTTATAGATTTATGAGTCCTAACAGTAAGGGGTGTCTCTTTATCTTTAGTGCTTCGGGTAGTTTCCTGGAGCATTGTGATTTACTTTCATGTTTTTTATTCATGTATTTCACTCTAATTTTATCACCTGGGGATCATGCATATTCATTTATCACACAGGACACTGATTGGTTTTTCTCATAAGCGTCCAAAGACGTTTTGGACGCCTTTTTTAATTGGGTATGTGTTTAAGGATAGTTAAGTATTGTGTCACATATGTGGTGTAATCTTGAGGAAGGCCACGGTGCTGTCCGAAATGTTGATTTGAATAAATCCACCTGTTCACTGCAAAAAAGCTTCCTGTGAGTGCTTTCCACATCTCTCCATGAATATATATATATATATATTAGAGATGCACCGATACCAATTTTTTAGGACCGAGTATATATGCTTTAGGTATTTAGAAAACTGGCAAACGACCGCAAAAAAAAGTATAGGTAATTGGTATCGGTGAGAACTTGAAATATATATATACAAATGCACACACACGCACACAAGTATATACATACATACACACACCACCTCTTGACTCCTGATTCTCCCCTTTTGCCTCTTTCTCCCGCTCTTGATTCCCACCTTTTGCTTCATTCTCCCCCTCTTGAGCCCCCTCATTTTGCCTTGGCTTTTTCTCTCCCTTTTGATCCCCCTTTCTCCCCCTCCTTGACTCTTGATCCCACCCTTTTGCCTCTCTCTCCCTCCTTATCCCCCCTCCTTTTGCCTCTTCTTGGCCCCCTCTTTTTATCTCCTGATCCTTCCTCCTTTTGCCTGTTTTTTTTTTCTCCCTTAGTCCCTTTTGCCTCTTTTTCTCCCTCTTGACCCTCCTCTCTGCCTCTTTCACCACCCGCTCTGGATGCCCCACATCTTGCCATCTCTTTGCCTGCCTTAGCCTCCTCTGCCGGGTGCTCGCTGTTCTCTCGCGAGACCCGGCAGAGGTCAGCGTCTGAGCGTTGCCATGGTAACCCGTGGCAACGCTCCGACGTTGCAGGAGGGAGAGAGGAGACCGAGGAGCATTGTGAGCAGCTCCCCGGGCTCCCTCTCTGCAGCACCAACCCTGACACAGGGTATCGGTGCTGGCATCGGCCGCATTATCAAATGCTGGTATCAGCACCGATACCAATACCAATCTCGGTATCGGTGCAACCCTAATATATATATATATATATATATATATATATATATATATATATATATTTTTTTTTTTTTTTTTTTTTTAAATATATATATACATATATATAAAAATTGATTTTACATATTATGTATTTGCAGAATATGTAAATTGAGTTGACTGTTGTTTTAATATTAAATCATTAGTCTAAAATTCTAGGAAAGCATTGCCATAATCATTGGTGCAATTAATTGATTACAGGGTCTTTAACCCCTTCATTGCTATGCAATACTTTACTTCTCAATGCAATGGAGGCCTCTCTAGCATTCATGGCTTAACCCTTCGAGTGCCAGAGAGGTATGCTTAATGCGGTGGATACCTCCCTGCACTGAAATGGTTAAAAGCCCCATTTAAAGCAATGGCCATTTTTATTTGTGCAGCTATTTTTCTTCAGAATTGCTCCACTTTTTCATAATATATCAGCCTCATTGCCTGTCACCCCAGAACTGTTCCACTGCCCCCCCATTATAAAACTATGTTCTGTGGAAGCTCTCTGACAACCCTGGGGAACTACTGCCATAGACCAATCCAAGGTCAAAAGTGTAGCGTTCAGGATATGAACACCCTATTAGAACAAGGAGACAGCAAAAACCTCAGGCCTTCAATAGAAAAAGTAATTTGTATTCCAAGGCAGTGCTTCCCAAATACACTGCTATGACACCATCCATTTGGTGAATCCTGAAATAATTAATAAATAAAAAGTTTGCACACGTATCATTACCTGCATTATATTTCTTTTGAAATATAATTGAAAGAAACCAATTAATCGCTTTGCCACAGACATTTCTACAAACTGTGTAAATATATATATATATATACTAGTTGAAGAGCCACACGGGCCACAGTGACACTGCCAGACGGTCGCGGAGCAGTCATGCGTAGTAGAGACTGCCCGCGCCGCGGCTGATTAGTAGCGTCCAGCTCTGTATCAGCCGTGGCGCGTGCAGTCTCTACTACGCATGACTGTGTTGTTACACACATTTTAGCAAATTATTATATACTAGTTGAACAGCCCGTTACACGGGCCACAGTGCCTCTGGCAGCCGGTCGCGGGGCAGTCGCGCAGTAGAGACTGCCCGCGTCGCTGCTGATACAGAGCTGGACGCTCCTTCGGAGCGCCCAGCTCTGTATCAGCCGCGGTGCGGGCAGTCTGTACTGCACATGACTGCCGCACGCGCAGCAGTGTCTACTGCGCATGTCGGGCGTTACACACAACTTAGCGAATTATTATATAGGATATTATATAGGATATATATATATATATATATATATATATATATATATATATACACACACAAAAATGGGGTGGTTGGAAGCACTCACTCTTAGTGATATAATTGCCCAGGTGCACAATCCTCAAAAGTGGTAAAGAGTAGACAAAGAGAGGAGAGGCAGCATCAGTGGGACTTTTTGATAAGCTTTAATGAGGTGAAAGCAGCACAAAAAATGGTCAACGTTTTGGTCCTACGTGAGGATATATATATCTAAAACCAAAACAAAACCTCAAATATTGGAAAATGGCGCCTGTATACCAATGTAATATATTCAAAAGGACACAAGAGCGGTATAAAAAACACAGTGAATTCACTGAAAAAATATAACTTAAAGTTCATCAGTTAGGACATATATCACCTTCTGATATTGTTCCATATAAATATTGATCTTTAATGCCTTTTGATGTGCCGTGGAAGCGGGAAGGTGTTGTACTGTGCATAAAGCAGAGATTTTCCATTTAGGCTTGTTTCAGCAGCTTCTCTCCTGTCTATACAAAGCTCTCTTTGGGTGTGAGTCCAACAACAGGATCCCCTTCCCCGTAGTGGGCAGAGGTCTGAAGCTTAAAAAAATGGAACCTGTGAATGGTACCTCCTGTCCTTAATACTGAATATGGCATTGGCAATATAGCTCCGTAGATTAGGCTGACCAGACCTCACCTTTAACTGGGGACACATAGGAAATAGGTATATTTCAGGACTGCACTGAAATCAAAAGTAGCCCTGCAGAATGCATTTTTCATATGTGTCCCCAGTTAAAGGTGAGGTCTGATCACCCTACCATAGGTGAAAGTATGCCAACCATCCTACACATTTCGTATCCGTTGATACTTCCTCAGTATTATTATCCTATATAATAATTCTCTAGGATGTTTATCAGAAGCCATTATACACAGCAGCGACTGCCTGCTGCAGTCATGTGCAATAGAGACTGCCCACGCTGCAGTCATGTGCAGTACAGATTGCCCGAACGCACGGAATGCTGGGAGTTCTGTGCTGGGAGCATTCTATGCTTTTGGGCAGTCTCTGCAGTGCATGACTGCGTCGGCGGCAGGACACAGAGTAGGACCAGCCTCTTAACCCTTTGAGTGCCAGAGGGGTACGCAACGCATTGCAAAGCAATGCGTTGCGTACCCCTCTGTCACTCAAAGGGTTAACATCACCCGGACCTTTGCCCGTGTACACAGGCTTTTACACTAGTAAGTATTATATAAACCCAATGATTCTTAGAATCATTAGGTTTATGTTTCAGGTATTTTAATATGTTTTAATAAATTCGCTTTTTTACCCATGGAGCTGTTTGGATTGTACCTTTTCATACTGTATCTATGGAGTTACCCAAACGGACATAGGGTTCATCTCTCCACAAGCGCATTCGTTATCTAGTTTTCTTGCTGACAACTTTAAATGTGAGTACCCATTGTATGCAGTTTTTCTGATTGTGCCCAGGATTATATTACACTATTGGGTGCCCTTTTCTTTAATCTACACACAGAAAGTGAGCAGCACTGGGAGATCCGTACATTCTTCAGGTACGTTCTAAATCATTCTCAGGAGGAGACAGAAGGAAGATTAGTAAAAAAATATTTGTAGTATAAAAATGAATATGTTTATTTATGGCACATTTTAATTTATTGTAATTGTAGTTCAACTATTTTACTGGCCGAATGCCGGTAGATCCTTGGTTCCTGGGTATTCAGTGATTCCAGCCTGCAATACCAAAATTAATTGGGAAGGGACTCCCCCTTGTGTTTGGAATATGTTCAAGTATTCAAAAGTGCGATTAAACCAATTTATTATTTTCAACACTGAGGATTTATTTTCATTGGGACAAGAAGATCTACATTTATCCACTTTATGTATATAGAGTGCCAAGGAGGTATCCAACACATTACAGCCTCCCTGGCACTCAAAGGCTTAACAATAATTTACACATCACATGGACCCTGATAAAACATTTCTCAAATTATGTGAAAAAACTAATATCAACATTTCGTTTATATAATAAAAGCTAATAATTAGCCCTCACTTACCTTGACCTGACCAAAAAATCCTAATGGTTTCTATGAATCAGTTTTCAGTGGATGGGTTCTTCAGAATGAATGTTTAATTGCTACTAGATATAATGCCCATGATTTGCGTACAGGACTCCATAATCTTAAACTCCTCCTACCATAGCATTCTTTAGAATCCTTAATTGTAAGATGTTTGGGGTCCTGGGGTCCAGCAATCCTTTATTGTAAGGTGTTTGGGGTCCTGGGGTCTGCCACCATGGACATGATATCCAAAACAAATTAGAGATTAACTCTTTAAGGACAAGAGGGTGTGCAATTATTCAGTGCTGTACGTCACAAAATGCAGTATATAGTTGGGGGACAATGCATACAATTGTGTTAGTAGAAAAGTAACAAAAGCATTAACACAGAAGGGGTTTTCTCACTAGAGTTTATTACATAAAGGAGACTGATTTAAAGGGATAGTTATGTCACAATGTAAAGTTATATTTGATTTGTTCATTGTAATTTAATATAAGGCATAGTAACATTTTCAATATCCTTATCTGTGTATAGTGCTTGTAATTTAAGTTGAAATTTTCCCACTCCTAACCCTTTTCACTACATCAGTCATAGTTTCCTCAGATCTGAAACCCAGTTGCTTGACCGGACAGATCGCAACAAGGGACAATATTATGTGTGTCTGCATATGGAAAATGCAAAAGAACTAGTCATAGATGCTCAGCTAGGAAAGAGCCTGCCCTAGTATTGAGCAGGCTCTACAGAAATGGTGTCCTACCCAGGGTGCAGTCTCTTTACTTCACTAGTGACTTTCACAGAGAGAAAATGTCCTAAAGCATATTATATTGATCCTGCCAAAAAATGAAGTTCAGCCATAAAGTGCCAGGCAAATACTCTCTGAACAAGAGACACAGCCAACCACAGACATACATTTAGGCCTTGTTGGGCCCTGTCAGTGACGTGTAGCTGATCACTCTAGGCACTGGAGAAAGGGGTTCGTCTGGATTTCTCTATTACCCTTACAGTGACCAATCCTAAGGATAATTTGCATATAAAAAATGCTAGTCAGAGACGCACAATCAAGAATGAGCCTTCCCTGGAACTGAGCAGGCTCTCTAGGATTGGTGTCCTACCTAGGGTGCAGTCTCCTTTAGCCCACTACTGCCTTTCACTATAGGACCAAAACTTACATCTGGGGTTAGCTGATTCCCTGGGGTTAGCTGATTCCCTTGTTCAGAGAGGAATTGTCTGGCATTTCGTGTCTGGACTTTCATTTGGGCAGGACCAGTATGCTTCAGAACATTTCTTCTCTGTGTATGTATCTTGTGAGCTAAAAGAGATTGCACCCTGGGCTCAGGACACAGTCCTAATGAGCTCCTTGCATACAGTTGCAGGGTCATAAGCCTAGCTGACCATCTCTGACCTTTCTTTTGTATATGCAAATTGCTCTTGTGTTGGTCACCCTAAGAGCAATGGGGCAATCCAGAGGTGGACCTCTTGCTCACAGTACCTAGAGGGATCAGCTGCACCTCACCAATGAGACCCAATAAGGCTGAAACCATACGTTTGGAGTTAGCTGCGTCCCTTGTTCAGATAGGAATTGTCTGGCATTTTGTGGCTGGACTTTCATTTGGGCAGGACCAGTATGATATGCTTCAGAATATGTCTTCTTTGTGTACGGCACTTGTGACTTAAAAGTGATCACACCCTCGGTGCAGGACACAGTCCTAGTGAGGTCCTTGCATATCATTGCAGGGTTATGAGCCTAGTTGAGCATCTCTGACCTTTCTTCTGTATAAGAAAAACCCTGCCCCCTTGAGGAAGGGGAGCAGGGTTTTCTTATGCTGACACAATATTGTTCCATGTTATGATCCTTCCTGACCTGCTTTCAAATCTGAAGAAACCATGAACTATAAGGGACAGGATGGGTAAACTTTCAACTCATATTGCATGCATTCTACAAAGATAAGGACTTCTTATTGCATCAAAATCCCAATGGCCTCTATGAATTCTAACTTTGTGCTTTTGTTTAAGAGAGAGAATCTTCAATCAGTCCTAGATGTCACGTCCTTGGAAGCAGACGTGACAGTTGCTGGCACTTTTAGTCAACATGAAGAAGACAGAATGCATGGGCCTACTTAAATCAGAGGAGTGTACAAGTCACTGTGTAGCAATCACTTGTACATACCTCTTTCCGTTAATCTCTTGAGTGCCAGAGAGAGTAAGCAGAGTACACAGAGTATTTCTTTGCAATGTGTTGCATCCTCCTCTGGCATTCAAAGGGTTAACTTGTTAGGATCATGTACAGTAAGTAGAATGGCCTCGTGACCCATCTACATTTTGCTCTTGTGCCTTTGCTTAAGTTATACAATCTTCAATCAATGCTTGATGCCTGACCCATGGAGGCGGACATGACAGTTGCTAGCAGGGTTTTGCATTGCGTACCCCTCTGACACGCAAAGGGTTAAGTAGGCCCATGGACTCTGCATTTTTCAGCTTGTTAAAAAAAATAAATAGCTCCCAGCATCTGTCATGATAATTACATTAGCCATATGCATACACTTAGTTTTATTTTCAAGTATAATTGCTGTGGTAACGAAAAAAATAAGCTTTTATGTAGGCAGGCACTGGGGAACAGCACAGACATCTTGCAGAGATGGCATCACTGCGTCTGCGCTGTCTGTCCCCATCAATGCCATGACTGGTGAGTTCAATGTCTGGTTACCTTAAGGCACCGGAAGGGACTGACAGCGCAGGTGCAGAGAGCGCCTACAGCAATATCCCAGCTGGTGCCTGCCTGCATAAAAGGTTATATTTTTCGTTAATGCAGCAAGTATACTTGAAAATAAAACTAAGTGTGTACTAATGTAATTATCATTTGTGGCGCTATGTTATTGTAGTGAAAGTTTTGCTTTAAGAGGTGTTAGTGCTCAGTTAACAGAACTCCAACAGCAATAGTTCTTCTTGTGCCCACATCCTACATAATAATTTGCTAATGTATGTTTGTCAGAAGCCGTCATGTGCAGTACAGACGGCTGTGCTTGCTATAGTCATGCGCAGTACAGACTGCCCGCGCAGCATCTAATAATGGAGCGGGGCACTCTGAATTCAGACAGTAGTCGGTGCGCAGAGAGGACTACAATCTGAATTCGGAGTGCCCCGCTCCGTTATCAGCTGCGGCACAGGCAGTCTCTACTGTGCATGACTGCACCGTGGCCATTGCTGCCTTGCACTGTGGCCCGTGTACACAGGCTGTTCAACTAGTTTACTAATAATCCCAGAGGAACTCTCCTCTCTACTATGCTCGTATTATCCCAACACTTCCGTGAGCAAGACTCTAGCCTCTATCCTGCCCAGCAGTGGAATCAATGCAGCAATATACAGCAACACATACACAGGCTCCTTTCCCCATCCCAGCCTCCCTTTGCATAGAGGCCCCAGGAGGGGACTGTCTTTGTTTCCTGTGCTGGGAACCCTCTCTATAGACCACAACCTTGTGATCTTTCTCTCTCTAAGGAACCAGAGGGAAGTGCAATAAAGGGTGATGTTATGGTGATGCGTGGAAAGCACATTGCCTTGGAGACAGAGACACACATTTACATATGCACTAAGAATTAAGTATCCAAAGGGAGGGGGGAGAATTTCTTCATTAGCATTCAGCATTGTTGTGCTGGTGTCCTCCCTAACACATCAGCAGCAGTTCAAAAACCCTGAAGTCTGAGTGCTTACTCTCTGCTCCTCCACCTGCCCACTAGGGGGAGCAGAGAGGATGAATTCAGACCAGCGCTACAAACAGTATCGCTCCCTAACCTTTTGAGTGCCATGGAGAAGTGTATTGCACACCCTGTGGCAGTAAAAGGATTAAGAATACATCTAAGAATAATTATAGCGCTCACTGGTACTAAAAAAATACTACCGTAAAATCTCGGGTATAATACGCACAATTTTACCCCACTTCACCTTATGTGAAGTGGGGGGTGCGTATTATACACGAGAGTTTAAAAAATAAAAAATAAAATAGGGTTGGCCGATCCCTTCCCTCCCTCCCCTGGGTCAAACCCGCTCTCAAAACAAGCCTTACTAGCTTATAGTCCGCTTCTTCTGTGGATGAGGCAAAATAAATAGTTCTGCACAGCTTCCTTGCAGGCGGCACGCTTCCCTTTGCCGCCCGCTTCCATCAATGGGCTTGCAGGACCTTCCGCCTACAGCCAATGATAATATCCTGATACACAGGGCATTACCATTGGCTGTAGGCGGAAGGTCCTGCAAGCCCATTGATGGAAGCGGGCGGCAAAGGGAAGCGTGCCGCCCGCAAGGAAGCTGTGCAGAACTATTTATTTTGCCTCATCCACAGAAGAAGCGGACTTCAAGCTAGTAAGGCTTGTTTTGAGAGCGGGTTTGACCCGGGGGAGGGAGGGAAGGGATTGGCCAGCCTTTATAATTTTTTTAGCAAGGGGGGAAAACAAGGGTGCGTATTATACATAGGCACTCTTGTTTTCCCCAAAATCTTTGGTATAATATGCACCTGCATATTATACACAGGTGCGTATTATACCTGAGATTTTACGGTATATACATCCATCAAATATCAGGTGAAATAAAACACAAGTGGGTAGGTCAATAATGCTGTTTTTATTTCACATCATATTAGCTGGTTATAAGTAGTATTTTTGAGAGTCAATTAGAGCTATATTTATTTATTATTAACAACACACTTAAACCCCTAGCACTAATACAACAGATGTATATATACACAAAAATAGTTACAATCGTTATATACAAATATAAAATCATAAGCACAGAAACAAGACTTTTCGGGCTATATAACCTGATTCTTTAGATTTTTGGAACAGTCCTTGACTTTTTCACTGCTGCTTAACCCTTTGAGTGCCAGAGGGGTACGCAACGCATTGCTTTGCAATGCATTGTGTACCCCTCTGGCACTCAAAGGGTTAACTCTAAAAGGCCTCCGGTAAGAAAGTCCTCATGGAACATGCAAAACAATATAAAATTATGTAAGTGCAGACTGTTTTTCAATAGATATTCAGTTCCTCCACCAATGTGACTGTTAAGTTTTCTCTCCTTTACCGTGAGTAACCCCGTAAGGACCATTGACGCACCTGGACCATCACACTGCTCCGGCACTTAAGGACCAGTGACGGTCCTGGTACGTCACGTACTTTTACTCACCGCGCTCTGCAGCGGTGAGTAATACCGAGGACTAAAGTTGATCGCTCCAAGAATGGAGAGATCTCTTTCAGTCCCTCGTTCGGCGTGACGGTCCACGTGATCAGCGAACTTCCCTATCTGGTCCTTAAAGGACCACACACACTGAAACTCAGGCTTCAGCCCTTGGCTCAACGGCTTTTTAATTTATTTATTAATGACCTTGTAGTATTAAAAGTAGTGTTTCAATCACTGCTGATGACACAAAACAGTGTAGAGGAAAAATGCAGAGAAGAATGTTTTTTCAATCTGTAGAAAGATTTGCATAAACTGACTAAATGGGTGGAAACGTGGCAGATGAGCTGTAAGTAGTGATGAGCGAGCATGCTCGGCCGAAGCTCGGTTCGGCTCAAGCATCGCTCTGCTCGGCACATGGCGGTACTCGTACGAGTACCGCATGTGCTCGCCCGCCATGTTCGGGTCTCCTCCCCGCACGTTTCGCGGCTGCTGCGCAGCCAATAAACGTGCAGGGAGGCTCTGACATCAGTGTAATGCCAGTAGCCATGTTGGCTGCTGGCATTACACTGATTGGCTGGCCAGAACCCGTGATCGGGTGCTGTATAGCACCTGACCAGCGAGTTCGGCTCAGTCTTAGCCAGGGAGAGATGAGGATAGGAAGGGAAAGTCAGTGTAGGGAGAAGAAAAGCGATTAAAAAAAAAAAAAAGACCCAAAAGTCCTTTTTAGGACTACTGTGTGTGGGGGCAGCAGTTTATTTTGTTTGGGGGGGCAGAGATATAAAAAAAAAAACTTCACATATTCTGTTCACTGTGCCTAGCCGCAGATTAGCAGCACATTCTGTTTAGTGTGCAAAGTTGCAGATTAGAGCACATTCTGTTCAGTGTGCAAAGTTGCAGATTAGCAGCACATTCTTTTTAGTGTGCAAAGTTGCAGATTAGAGCACATTCTGTTCAGTGTGCAAAGTTGCAGATTAGCAGCACATTCTTTTTAGTGTGCAAAGTTTCAGATTAGCAGCACATTCTGTTTAGTGTGCAAAGTTTCAGATTAGCAGAACATTCTGTTTAGTGTGCAAAGTGTAAAATATCAAAGTCACATATTCCATTCACTGTGCGTAGCCGCAGATAAGAAGCACATTCTGTTTAGTGTGCAAAGTTGCGTATTAGGAGAACATTCTGTTTACTGTGCAAAGTGTAAAATATCAAAGTCACATATTCCATTCACTGTGCGTAGCCGCAGATAAGAAGCACATTCTGTTTAGTGTGCAAAGTTGCATATTAGGAGAACATTCTGTTAACTGTGCAAACTGTAAAATATCAAAGTCACATATTCCATTCACTGTGCCTAGCCGCAGATAAGAAGCACATTCTGTTTAGTGTGCAAAGTTGCGTATTAGGAGAACATTCTGTTTACTGTGCAAAGTGTAAAATATCAAAGTCACATATTCCATTCACTGTGCGTAGCCGCAGATAAGAAGCACATTCTGTTTAGTGTGCAAAGTTGCATATTAGGAGAACATTCTGTTAACTGTGCAAAGTGTAAAATATCAAAGTCACATATTCCATTCACTGTGCGTAGCCGCAGATAAGAAGCACATTCTGTTTAGTGTGCAAAGTTGCAGATTAGGAGAACATTCTGTTAACTGTGCAAAGTGTAAAATATCAAAGTCACATATTCCATTCACTGTGTCTAACCGCAGATAAGAAGCACATTCTGTTTAGTGTGCAAAGTTGCGTATTAGGAGAACATTCTGTTTACTGTGCAAAGTGTAAAATATCAAAGTCACATATTCCATTCACTGTGCGTAGCCGCAGATAAGAAGCACATTCTGTTTAGTGTGCAAAGTTGCATATTAGGAGAACATTCTGTTAACTGTGCAAAGTGTAAAATATCAAAGTCACATATTCCATTCACTGTGCGTAGCCGCAGATAAGAAGCACATTCTGTTTAGTGTGCAAAGTTGCAGATTAGGAGAACATTCTGTTAACTGTGCAAACTGTAAAATATCAAAGTCACATATTCCATTCACTGTGTCTAACCGCAGATAAGCAGCACATTCTGTTTAGTGTGCAAAGTTGCGTATTAGGAGAACATTCTGTTAACTGTGCAAACTGTAAAATATCAAAGTCACATATTCCATTCACTGTGTCTAACCGCAGATAAGAAGCACATTCTGTTTAGTGTGCAAAGTTGCGTATTAGGAGAACATTCTGTTTACTGTGCAAAGTGTAAAATATCAAAGTCACATATTCCATTCACTGTGCGTAGCCGCAGATAAGAAGCACATTCTGTTTAGTGTGCAGAGTTGCATATTAGGAGAACATTCTGTTAACTGTGCAAAGTGTAAAATATCAAAGTCACATATTCCATTCACTGTGCCTAGCCGCAGATAAGAAGCACATTCTGTTTAGTGTGCAAAGTTGCGTATTAGGAGAACATTCTGTTTACTGTGCAAAGTGTAAAATATCAAAGTCACATATTCCATTCACTGTGCGTAGCCGCAGATAAGAAGCACATTCTGTTTAGTGTGCAAAGTTGCAGATTAGGAGAACATTCTGTTAACTGTGCAAAGTGTAAAATATCAAAGTCACATATTCCATTCACTGTGCCTAGCCGCAGATAAGAAGCACATTCTGTTTAGTGTGCAAAGTTGCATATTAGGAGAACATTCTGTTTACTGTGCAAAGTTGCAGATTTGCAGCACATATTCCGTGTAATATGAAGAAGGCGGGTAAAAAGGGACGGGGAAGTGGACGTGATCCTGATAGTTCAGGGCGCGGGTCAGGACGCGTAGAAACTGTGCCTGGTGCCAGAGCACAAGACAGAAAGACATCCACCATACCTAGCTTCATGTCTCAGTTTACAGGGCGTCGCAGGACATCACTCTCGAGGTCAGACCACTGCGAACAGGTGGTCGGTTGGATTTCAGCTGATACTGCTTCCAGTCGGTTAAGCACCACCCTGTCTTCCACCAAGTCCACTCTCAGTAGCCAAGAGTCTGGTCAACATAATCCTCACCCTGATCATCCTTCCTCCCACCATAGAGGATCAGGTCAAAGAAGTGATCCCACACTGGGATATAGTGAGGAGCTCGTCTCATCACCAATCCTTAATTTGAACCTCTCTCCAAGCACGCTTGCAGAGGAACATGACATCTTGTGCCCTGATTCACAACCTCTAGAGGGTACCCAATCACAAGAAGATGACAGAGGGGAACGGCATTTAAGGTCAAAGGAAGTGGATGATGATGATGATGAGACACAGTTGCCATTAAATCAACCACTATTACTGTCTCAAGACCTTGATGAGGTGGATGATATACAGTTGTCAATGACTGAGTATGTGGTGGGATCAAGACATGAGGAGGATGATCAGAGTGAGGAAGTGGAGGAGGACTTGGTGGACGATGAGGTGACTGACCCCACCTGGGAAGGTGTAGAGCCGAGCGATGACAGCAGTCCTGAGGGTGAGCCATCTGCAGCACCGCAACAGGCTGGAAGAGGCAGTGGTGTGGCTACAGAAAGAAGGCGGACCGCACCAAACCGGCCCGCAAATGTTCCACGGAGCACCCCCTTGCGTAAATCTCCCTTGTCAAGGGGTAGGTGTTCCGCGGTATGTCGTTTTTTTAAGGAAAGTGCGGACGACAAAAGAATTGTAGTTTGCAACCTGTGCCACACCAGAATGAGCCGAGGCATGAACACTAGAAACCTCACCACCACCAGCATGATCCGACACATGGCATCCAAGCACCGTAATAAGTGGGAGGAACGCCCGGATCGCCAATCTGTGTCTGCAGGCCACACCACTGCCTCCTCTTCCCCTGTTTTCGGTGCCGGCCAATCGCCTGTCGAAGGCGCAGGCCCACATACCTCCCGCCCTGCACCTGTACCATCTGAAGCACCATCAGCGACCACATCCACTTCCCTGTCCCAGCACAGCGTCCAAATGTCGTTACCCCAGGCATTTGAGCGCAAGCGAAAGTACCCAGCCACCCACCCACAGGCCATAGCACTAACCTCACACCTTTCCAAATTACTGGCCATCGAAATGCTGCCATTTAGGCTTGTGGAGACTGAGTCCTTCCGCAGCCTGATGGCAGCAGCTGTCCCTCGGTACGCAGTCCCCAGCCGCCACTACTTTTCCCGGTGTGCCGTCCCCGCCTTACACCACCATGTGTCCCGTAACATCACCCGTGCCCTGACCAACGCAGTTACTGGGAAGGTCCACTTAACGACTGACACATGGACAAGTGCTTGTGACCAGGGACGCTACATTTCCCTGACGGCACACTGGGTGAATGTCGTGGAGGCTGGGAGCGACTCGGACCCTGGGATGGCACAGGTGCTACCCACGCCGAGGATTGCGGGCCCTACCTCCATCAGGGTTTCCGCCAGCACCTACGTTATTGGCTCCTCCTCCTCCGTTTCCACCTCCGAATTCTCTGCGCGCAGCGCCACTCACCCATCAGCCGGTAGCTGGAAGCAGTGTAGCACTGCAGTGGGGAAGCGTCAACAGGCCGTGCTGAAGCTGATCTGCCTTGGGGACAAACAGCACACGGCCTCAGAGCTGTTGCAGGGGATTAGTCACCAGACCGAGCAGTGGCTCTCGCCACTCAACCTGCAACCAGGCATGGTTGTGTGTGATAATGGGCGTAACTTGGTGGCGGCTTTGGAGCTCGGCAAGCTCACACACGTACCATGCCTAGCGCATGTATTTAATTTAGTGGTTCAGCGATTTCTAAAAACCTACCCCAATTTGCATGATCTCTTGACCAAGGTGCGCCGCGTGTGTGCACATTTCCGTAAGTCATCAACAGCTTCAGCCGGCCTGTTGAAGCTGCAGCAGCGCTTACAATTGCCAGCTCACCGGCTGCTGTGTGACGTGAGCACGCGCTGGAACTCCACCTTCCACATGTTGGCCCGGCTTTGTGAGCAGCAGAGGGCAGTAGTGGAGTACCAGCTGTTACACGGTCGTCGCCTCTCCGTTCAACTTCCTCTAATCAGAAGTGAGGAGTGGGAATGGATGTCAGACCTCTGTGAGGTTTTACGCAATTTTGAGGAATCGACACAGATGGTGAGCGCCGATAACGCTATTATCAGTGTAACCATCCCACTTCTGTGTCTACTGAAACGCTCGCTGCTCACAATTAAAACCGACGCTTTGCATGTGGAAGAGGTGGAAATGCGGGAGGAAGAGCTTACACAAGGTGATAGCCAGAGCACCCTCACTTCGTCTTCTCAGCGACAATTGGAGGAGGCGGAGGAGGAGGAGGAAGACACGGTTGCCTCCGCTACAGAGGGTAGCCATGGAACTTTAGTTCCATCTCTTCAGCGTGGGTGGGCAGAAGAGGAGGAAGAGGATGAGGAGATTGAGAGTCATCCTCCTGGTGAGGACAGCGAAATCTTGCCTGTTGGTACTCTGGCACACATGGCTTACTTTATGTTAGGCTGCCTTTCCCGTGACCCACGCGTTATACGCATTTTAGACAACACGGATTACTGGGTGTTCACCCTTCTGGACCCCCGCTACAAAGAGAATTTCTCATCTCTCATTCCTCCGGTGGAGAGGACAAGCAAAATGGTGCAATACCAGAAGGTTCTTGTCGAAAAATTGCTCCAAAATTTTCCATCTGACAACGCTGGCGGCAGAGTACGTGCTACCTTGGCCAACCGAGAAGGGGAGAAAAGGGGAGCACACAGCAGTTCCAACAAAGGCAGGGCAACACTCTCCAAGGCGTGGGACACCTTCATGACACCCCGCCAGCACCCTCACCCTGATGCGCAGCCTAGTGTCACAAGGAGGGAAAAGTTTTGGAAGATGGTGAAGGAGTACGTAGCAGACCGTGTCAGCGTCCTCAATGATCCCTCTGTGCCTTACAACTACTGGGTGTCCAAGCTGGACACGTGGTATGAACTGGCACTCTACGCCTTGGAGGTGCTGGCCTGCCCTGCCGCCAACGTTCTGTCTGAGCGGGTATTTAGTGCTGCTGGTGGCATCATAACAGATAAGCGTATCCGCCTTTCCACCGAAAATGCTGATAGGTTGACACTTATAAAAATGAACAAGGCCTGGATTTCCCCTGACTTCTGCACTCCACTGGAGGAAAGCCCCGGGGGAACATAAAGTCACTTTATATATGTTATTTACAATGATGGGAATACTCTGTATTCCCATTCACCCCTTCCACCCAAAAAACGGGTATATGGTTGACTCTCTTCCATATGCCCTGTGATATAATTTTTATATAGGGCCAGCTCACCAGCGGGCCCAGTGATATAATTTTTATATAGGGCCAGCTCACCAGCGGGCGCAGTTTGACAATTTTTGTATAGGTCAGCTCACCAGCGGGCCTTCTCATATAATGTTTTATTGGGTCAGCTCTCTAGCGGGCCCTCTCATATAATGTTTTATAGCGTCAGCTCACTAGCGGGCCTTCGCATATAATGTTTAGGATGGTCAGCTCCGCAGCAGACCCTCACCCATAATGTTTTAGATGGTCGGCTCAGCGCACGTTTCCCTCTTAATCATGGCCCCAGTTCAGAAAAATCGAGGAAATTTTTGGGAGAATTTGCCTCTGCGCACGTTTCCCTCTTAATCATGGCCTCAGTTCAGAAAAATCGAGGAAATTTTTGGGAGAATTTGCCTCTGCGCACGTTTCCCTCTTAATCATGGCCTCAGTTCAGAAAAATCGAGGAAATTTTTGGGAGAATTTGCCTCTGCGCACGTTTCCCTCTTAATCATGGCCTCAGTTCAGAAAAATCGAGGAAATTTTTGGGAGAATTTGCCTCTACGCACATTTCCCTCTTAATCATGGCCTCAGTTCAGAAAAATCGAGGAAATTTTTGGGAGAATTTGCCTCTGCGCACGTTTCCCTCTTAATCATGGCCCCAGTTCTGAAAAATCTATGAAATTTTTTGCAGAATTTGCAGATGATATACAAGTAAATATACAGCAAATACTGTTTGGTAACAATTGTTCGCCTAAAGTCGTTTTTATCTGCCTTTTTGTGTGTTTTACGGTCAGTCTGTAAAAATGGCGTACTACGGGCGAAAGATCGTTCCCAGCAGCGACGTTGGAGTCCAAGATGCATCCAGACATCCTCCCTATGCTGTCCCTGAACCATTTCTGTGGTGTTTCCATCATTTTCTGCCCTTTTCCTATGGACCA
This sequence comes from Rhinophrynus dorsalis, assembly GCA_037306005.1. NCBI lineage: Eukaryota > Metazoa > Chordata > Amphibia > Anura > Rhinophrynidae > Rhinophrynus > Rhinophrynus dorsalis. The sequence goes on along the minus strand of CM074720.1, from coordinate 58,924,117 downwards.
GGCACCCTCCCCTCATCAGAGCAGGGGGTGCCTGGTGTAATGCTCGAGTCCTCCCATTGACTTCAATGGGGCTCGGGTGCTCGGCCGAGCACTCGAGCCTCCGGGGGCGCTCGGTCAGAGCACCCGAACACCCGAGCATTGGGGTGCTCGATCATCACTAGCTGTAAGAAATATACTTTTAATTTTATGCATTTGGGTTGCAAGAAAAAGCATGCTACATATACAATAAGGCCTTGATAAGGGACAACAAGATCAGTTTATCAGATCCACTGCTCTTTGCAACAGCTTCACCATGAACCTTAATGGGTACTTTCAGATATTTATGAATAATCAATCATATTTTCCTGCTGCAGGGAAATACAATGACAATCTTGCAACATTGTATCAATTCCAGCAATACCAGGCATGCGGACACAGAGTATGTGTATGAGTGTTTGCCACCATTATTAACAATGGGACCCACCAGCCTGAAGCTGTCAGATGGAATTTCAAGATCTGTGTGGGTCTCTCTTATTAATCCTTTGAGTGCCAGAGCAATGTGTTACATACCCCTCTTGCACTCAAAGGGTTAATGAATAAGTGATGTCCAGAAACTTTCAAGCATCTCCTCAAAACCCACCTGCTCAAGGAGTCATCTCAATAGCTATATTCTCCTCTTGCACACAGATAGTCACATCAGAATCCTTCTGCACTTCCTTCACAACACCTTGTACTTGCACTTATAATCATCCTCCTACTGTCTCTGTTTGTCGTCATGAATTCTAATTAGATTGTAAGCTCCTTGGGGCAGGGTCCCTTTCCCAGTGTATGATTCCCTTGCTTCCCTTTCCCCTACAAATAATGAAATTATTGCACTTAAGCTTAATGCTCTTAACTCAGTTCTGTATTTTTGAATTGTATTATTTCAACTTCTGTTAAGTGCTGTGTACATGTATGGCGCTATATAAATAAAGATACATGCAAACAAATTAGCCACTGAAGAACAGGAGAATGGCTAACATAGGAACTGGAGAGCTTATCACCCTGCAGAACTTATCTCCTCTTTATCACACCTCCAAAGAGTAACTCTGGAGCCAGCCATCTGCACTGCAGAAAAAAATCAACCTCCAAAGCAATGACAACTCTCTAGCATTCAAGTGGTTAAAATCAGTAAGAATTTGGGTAATTGTTTTTTGCCCCCTACAGTGAAGTTGGATTGCCCCAAAACTACTCAGTTTTTCTTTTGTGGCTATGGTCCATTATCTCCTGTTCATTGGAGGAAAGGCCTCTAGTTGCAGCAGGTGCAGGACACAAGATACCTTATGGGGCCCCTGCATGTGATACAGAGGATAAAGATACATTTTAGTGCTTCCACACACGTGGAGAGGCCCAAAAAATACTCACCCCGGGGTCTCAAGTTCTATAGTTCCGCCAATGCTGCTGTGACTATTTTTATTTGATCTTTACTTTGTCCTACCTCTGTCTAAATGTGAGACCTATCTTTAAACAGTTGCACTAGACTACTGTATGAAAAACTTCTAACTAAGCCTGTCTGTTAACCCTTTGAGTACCAGAGGGATGTGCAATGCATTGCTTCATCACTTGTTGCTCTCCCGGGTGGGGTTAACCCCTTAACCCTTTTAGTGCCAGAGGGTTACGCAATGCATTGCAAAGCAATGCATTGCATACCCCTCTGGCATTCAATGGGTTAAGGACCAGAGGGGTGTGTAACGCATTGTGAGGCAATGGGTATTGTGCCTGTCTGGTCCTTAAAGGAGCAGTAAACTTTTTTTAATGAAAATATATATAATGTACAACATTTCCTGTTGAGTAAAATGCGGGTGCTCCCACTGCTGAGATATACATATTTCCAGTGGTATTACAGTTTAAACTCGTGTTTTTTTACATTAGCAATGCCGTCTAGTCTTCAAATTCCATTTAGTAATTCTGTTACATTCTAATGGAGAGGAAAGCCAGTGACTTACAGTTCTCCACAGAATGTGACAGAAACTGCCTGTCACTTCCTGTCAGTTAGAACTATCAGGAACACAGAGTAACTTCAAAGATTTTCCTAACTTTGTGAAGGAAAGTCAGGATTTTATTAAAGACACGGAGTGGAATATTATGCTATGCTCTCTTTACTTTACTCCAGATAGCAGCAACATTATTATAGCAGAAAAACAGTAAATAATCATAATAAAAAACATAGTGAGGGATACAGTATGGTTGACTTCGCCCCCGTATATCTCCTCCAATCACATTCCATTGCTCAGTACAATACTCCTCCAATCTGGAACAACATCCTCTTTCTTTGATGAACAAACAGATCAACTTGCAAATATATCGAACTCCTCAAATAGACAAAGAATCTTTCATGAAGTCAGGCCGCATAAGCTAAACCATTATCCTGCAATGAGAAAAAGAAAACCATGATAGGGTGGGTAAAAAATGGGAGGAATAATATTTGCCTCCGTGTCTTTAATAAAATCCTGACTTTCCTTCACGAAGTTAGGAAAATCTTTGAATTTTATTGCAAGATCGGAGGCTCTATTATGCTAGTTTAAAGCTGATCAATGACATTTGCAGATACATGAGAAATAGGTTTGAACTAGAATGACGTAAAAGTGGATTCTCTAGACCAATCAGCTGCTTTAAGATTGTTTTTGAGACACCCACCAGACAAAAGAGATCTGGAGGCCATCGCACCTCTAGAGGAATGTGCCCCAAATTTGGAGACATCAATATCGGCAGACTGCATAATCCAACGGATCCATCTAGCCAAAGTGGTTGAAGAAACAGGGAGATGAGGTTTCTTAAATGAAATTAACAACTGAGTAGAATTTACTGGTCTAATATTAACAGTAGCTAATTCATAGGCTTGTAAACATTGAACCACACAAAGCTGAGGTTTTTGTGGGAAAATGGATAAAAAATTTGTCTAGATAGAGTTTTAGTTCACCTATAAATCTGAAAAATAACAGCACCTGGAACAAATGAACGCGAGGGTACATCCAAAGCACTAACATTTGAAATCCTACGAAAGGAAATTATACACAGTAACATGGTAAGTTTCGATGAACGCCGTTTAAGAGACAGTTTATAATTTTCAGGCCAAGATTCAAGAAATCTCAGAACTATAGTAACATCCAAAAGACTATTATAATTGGCAGATGGAGGTAGAGTTAACTTAATGCCTTTCATGAGCATACAAACTAGGGGATGTAGACCCATAGGGAGATTATCAATATGGCAATGACCTGCAGAAATTGAAGACCTATAACAATTGATAGTTCTATAACCGTTACCCTGTTGAAAACAATCAAAGAGAAAATTCAGAACTGATGTTAAATTGGAAGAAATGGGATCCAAATTCCGTTCCAAGCACCAGTGAGACCATGTCGACCAGCAATATTTGTAACACTCTCGGGTACCTGGGGCCCAAGCTTCAGATACGAAGGTAAGAGTCAGTTCCGAAAGTCCACTGACACACCAGGGACCCCTGAAATCAACCACACCATCAGATGTAGTTGATTTGAAAGTAAAAGTTCGAGAGGATTCCCTAGAGCGGTGCTTCTCAACTCCTGTCCTCAGGACCCACTAACAGGCCAGGATTTGATGATTCCCTTGTTAGAGCACAGGTGAGTTAATCAATGTGAATGAGCCTCTGATCACCACACCTGTGCTCTAGCAGAGAAATCCCTAAGTCCTGGCCTGTTAGTGGGTCCTGAGGACAGGAGTTGAGAAACACTGCCCTAGAGGATCCGTCAACAACTGAGGAAAATTTGGAAGAATCCGAGGGAAGTCTATTGATAACTCCAGAAGTGGAGGGAACCAAGATTGAGCTGTCCAAAATGGAGTGATCAACACAATTGTGGCCTTCTGTTTCCTCACTTAAAGAATGACCCTGGAAATCATCACGAAAGGTGGAAAAGCATAATTCCTGTTCGCTCCATGATTGAAGAAAAGCATCTGAAGCCAGAGATTCTGGGTCCAGTCTCCAACTGAAAAATCTTGGCAAACGAGAATTCAGTCTTGAAGCAATGAGGTCTATGTGTAACGGACTCCAAAGGAAATTGCTTTTCTTGAAAATGGACTAGCGAGGAGTCCAATCTCTGAAGTGCGATAAACGTCTTGAGTTCCAATCCGCGATAGTGTTGGAAAGACCTGAAAGATATTCTGCATGAATGGAGATATTTCTGTCAAGACAGAATTGCCAGAAGTCCTTTGCTAGATTGGCCAAACTTTTCGACTTCGTGCCTCCCAGGTGATTGATATACCTGACTGCCTACACATTGTCCATCTTTAGAAGACTGCAACAATTTGACATGTCTTTGGAAAAACTCTTGATTGCGAAAGATCCCGCTAACAACTCTAAACAATTGATGTGCATATGTCGTTCGAGATCTGACCATTTGCCTCCTGTGGTAAGGTTTCCACAGCAAGCTCCCCAACCCACCGAACAGACATCTGATTCTATAACAAAATCTGAGGACAAACTGAAAATGGCTTTGCCATTCCAGGCTTCCACGTGGTTTAAAAACCAAATCGGTTTGTCCCACGCTTCTAAAGAAAGAGGAACCATATGTTACGGTTCAGTACACTCAGACACGGTAGGTTTAGGTAAAAACACAATTTTGTTGAAGCACACAAGAAATAATGTAACCTTCACGGGTCCAGTAAATAGCATCAAACTCACAAAGGACAGGTTACAAGCGGGTTACCCACACAGGTCCAGTATGGTACACAACACAATACAGACACAGGTCAGGTAATATCTTGATACAGTGTATGAGTCCGATATGTACAGTGGAGCCACTGGCAATGTGGCTAGCAATAGCTGAGGTACAATGTCGCCTAACGCAGCAGGAGGCGACAATGGCTGAAGTGTAACGGCAGACAGACAATGATAACTTGCTCGGTTCTACAATGGTGGACGCCCACCGTGGACTACAATAGACTGGTCAGAGCTCGTACCAAACGGAGGCCCAACGGAGCAGTCAACACCAGTGCTCTTGCTATCCCCCAAAGGGTTAATGTGCTTCACATAAAATGAATGGCAACCGGAAGCTCCCAATGGACCTATGGAATCGGTACGCACAAGGTACTGGAAGCAACCCACACCGGTATAGCAAGTAGATAACGAGGCAATACCCCCAAAGGGGTTAATAATCGCAATGGTCTGGATAACGGCAACCACGGGAAGTGCCCAACTGAACCCAAGTAAAGACCAAGCGATGCAGCACGGTGTGAGAGGATACTGGCACACTGAGACTCTGAGCCACCAGGAAGGATCGGACAAGGTACCGGAGTACCGGAGCCATGAGATATAATATGAGGGAACTGTGCAACCGTAAGCAGCCGGAACTACCGGGAATTGCCCAGCCAAACAAGCTGACAGCAGGAACCACCGTCAAGCTGATTCGGTACACAGCACAGGAACGTCAGCCAAGCCGGGTCGGAACAGGAAACAGGAACGTCAGTCTCGACAGGTTGGTACACGGAGTAGGAACGTCGGTCTCGCCGGGTCAGTACATGGAGCAGGAACGTCAGCCAGGCCGGGTCAGAACAGGAAGCAGGAACGTCAGCCAATCCGAATCGGTACACAGAATCAGGAACAGAGATAAATGGCGTAGTCAGGCAGTCCGGGGTCATACACTGGTATCAGGATAGTAAAACTAGCACTAGGCATCAGGTACACCATGAAAGGGAACTAGCCGAGTGACAGCCCAGGGTATAAAAAGGCTGTCAGTAGGAGGAGCAGTACAGCGCAGCCAATAGGAGAGCAGCATAATCGAGATGGACAGAATGTCGCCCAGATCACGGGTGCCGTGATACCATGTCTGTGTAACGCAAACCTTTCCTGAGATGGAGAGTTTTAAATTTCTGTAGAGCTATGTAATGTAACGGCCCTGGAAAGATAGCTTGAACTGATGCCGACAAGAGGCCCACAATTCTTGCTATAGTTCTTAAAGAGATGTGATCTTTTTTTTAAATGTATTTTATTTCTTTTCTTATCAACATCAGTTTCTTTATTGGAAGCAAAGAGATGATGTTAAAGAGTTTACTGAAAACCCTAGGAATTCTATCATTTGGGCCGGAATTAGGATGGATTTTTTCCAATTTATAAGGAAGCCAAGCTGAGTCAACAATTGGACAGTTAAGTGAAGTTGATCCTTCAATAGATGAGGGTCCTGTGACATGATTAACATGTTGTCCAAATAGACGATCATCCGAATTCCCCTGCTTCTCATAAAGGATACCACCGGCTTCATCAGCTTTGTGAAACACCACGGGGCTGAGGAAAGGCCGAAAGGGAGGCAAGTGAATAGCCACTTTTTCTCTCTCCAGAGAAACTGAAGGAAACTCTGATGATGAGGAGACATAGGAACAGTCAAATAAGCATTTTTGACATCCAGCTTCACCATCCAATCCAGTGGAATCAATAGATCCCTTAGACAATGAATCCCTTCCATTTTGAAGTGCCTGTATATGACATGAGTATTTAACTCTTTCAGATTTATCACAGGACGCAAGCCTGAGTCTTTTTTCTTTACCAAGAAAATATTGCTTATGTACCCTGGAAAATCCAGCGGTATCTGAATAATAGCTCCTTTTTGTCTTAAATCTTGGACCTCTGAATTTACCAAAAGACATTCCTCTTTTGAGTAGAGGAAAGAAGGGGGAATTTGAGTTTGAATTGGTTGAAAGTAAAACTCTGTGTGATACCCTGAAATTGTTTGAAGGATCCATTGATCCGAAGTTATCTGAGACCACATCTGGAGAAAGAGGGCAAGTCTGCCACCCACTTTTTCCAGAAAGGGATAAGGAAAGGGGAAAAGACTTACTTGTAAAAGGTCTGGAATGAGAGACTCCTCTGTTGAATCTGGCTCTCCAAACTCAACCTTTTTGAGGGAAGAATGGATAAGGAGCCATGGACTCTGGATATTCAGGTCTTCTACCATAGACTGAGGGGTCCTGTTGAAAATTTGATCAGCCCCAAGAAGGACCCTGGTTTGATTGGCCAGGAAAGCGACCCCCTCTTTTCCTGGCCTTCCCAAAAACTCTAGGTTTGAGCCTTATCCAAGGCTGTGAAAGTAGAGACATAATTCCCTAAATATTTAATGAACAAGTCACTAAAACTTTAGGACCCGCTTCTGATGAAGCCATTTCAGATAATTTTGGGTCAATTCTAATAAGGATAGTACATCTTCTCTCAATAAAGAGGGCAGTGCTGGCATTACCCAATAAACAAAATGCTCTTTGCATCCATCCTCTCAAAATATCATATTTTTATTTGAGACGGCTTCTTACGTCATATCAAAGGCTTTGGCAAGGGGTCAAACTACATCTAGTAGTTTATCCTGAAAGATTTTTAGGTTTCTGTCAATACCTTTTTTAGGATCTTTCCCTGATTTGGTTAAAAACTGAATTAAACGTGGGTTCAAAATAGGAGTCTTGCAAGTGTTGAAAATAGAAGGCCTGGAACATTCTGCTCTTAATTTATTTCTGGCCTTGTTATCAAGAGATTTTCTGATCCAAAAATCAATGTATTTAAATATATTATCTCTCTGCATCCATTCAGATGATCTGGGATGCTTTATTCCTTCAGGATGAAACATTGGTTGACCATGATCATCTAGAATAGATCACGAATCCTGATCTTTAGAGGCTTCTGAATTTATAATTTTTTTTAATTCAAACTTTATTGAGAGGAAGAAGACATTTTGTATGAATCAGGTTTTTGGCAAGATTTTCCATTTTTTTCTCAGGGTTTAAAATGTGGTGGTGAACCACTAGCTTTTAAGCTAGATATACTAGTAGAATCGTAATGAGAGGTATTATATTCATTTTCATTTGAATTACAATGTTTTGATTTCATTTTCCTCTTTTTACCATAATTTTCTCCCATAGATACTTCTACATTTTTTTGGGGGGAGATGAAGGTTTGATTTTACCAAAAACCTCCACTAAAGTTTTTGACAAAGAATCAGACATTTTGTTGATACAAGAAGGTATAGCTTTGGATACTGTTTAATTGACAGAAGCATCCATCAATGCTTGAATGTGATCATCTGACACATTCAAAGGAGATGTAGGAGTCTCCATAAACTAAGAATCCTCAGAACCAGAGTTTTGAGGTAAAAATTTCTTAGGAATGCATTTTAATTTAAGAAGGGGAGTAGTAGGAGCAGATGAGCACTTAGAAAGTGACATCCCAGAGTTTTATATTAATTAGGAATAAAGATTCCAATCAGAGAAAACAGTATCTCAGTAAAATCCAAATACCCACAAATATAATGATTTAATATATAAATAAAGAATATTAAATTTTATAAAAGAAAATTTCCTCAGAAGCTAAAAGAACAACCTCTGACATCTTACTTCACTGACTGAGCAGTCACAACTGAATTTCGCCCTTTCGCGCATGCTCAACAAAGGAAATCATCATTTGCCCAAAAACAAAATGGCTGCCGGTGATGTCTTCTGACAGATGACGCCTAATGTTAGATCCGCCAGAAGAGACAGGCCTCAAACACTTCCACTTTCAGTGAAGGAGCGCACGGATCGAGAGGAATCATCAGACCCAAGAAAAACAAAAGGCAATAAACATTACGAAAAACAGAAGGCAAAATAAAATAAAAGATACAAAATAAAAAACGGATGAAATCTAAATATAAAAGCTAAACTGAAAGATAAAATGTCCTGAAAGGGAACAGAACAAAGGAAAAACATGGACACAAAAGAAATATAAAATAAAAATAATAAAATAAAAATAATGAAAGATTTATTAGAAAATAAACTAAATATATATTTAAATTATATTGGCTTAACACTAGAAGTACAAAACTTATCCTATCTGGAGCAAAAAAGAAAGAGGATGTTGTTCTAGATTGGAGGAGTATTGTATTGAGCAATGGAATGTGATTGGAGGATATATACAGGGGCGGAGTCAACCATACTGTATCCCATACTGTATCCCTCACTATGTTTTTTCTTATTATTATCTACTGTTTTTCTACTGTAATAATTTTGCTGCTATCTGGAGTAAAGTAAAGCATAATAGAGCCTCTGGTCTTGCAATAAAATTCACTTCCTGATTAGTTGAACTGTTATAAATGTTGAACAAAACAACTGACAGCGTTTAGAGTACCCATGTTTTACTCAGCAGAAAAAGCTCTATAACATATATGTTTTCATTAAAAAAAAGTTTACTGCTCCTTTAAGCTGTTATATTAAGAAACAGTTCTTGCTCTAGGCATAATTCCCCTTACAGTTTTGCTTCAATTAATTTTATATACTTTATTCCCTTCGATGGTAAATATGCCTGCAATGCATTATAAATATAGTACTGGAGGCCACTCTTCCATCCAACTGATTAAAATAACATTGAACTTTACTCCAATTTCACCTGATCTGGGAGGCATTACTAGAGAGCAAAAGTAATGTTGTTAAGGTTAGAAGTGCAGAAATCAAGGGCGTTGCTGATGACTGCCTATAGCAGCTTGAATCCATGTGTCTCACATTTACAGGAACACTAACTCCCTCTAAGAATAACACAAACTTTTCTTAAGGTGGACATGTTACCAATAAGAAAATGTTAGTTAATTTCAAAGTGAATGAAAACCTGTCTATATGGTGTAACAGCCATTTGTTTGTGACATAGTTTTTGTAACATAAATAGCTTGTGGCACACTCTGGCATGTTATGCTAATCTGTTTCTGTGTTAAGCCAATATTATCCTGCACTGAGCTATGAATTAATTTAAACATAGCCCACACACTAGGACATATCTAATAGCACAGCACAAGGTAAGTATGGCCTCAAATAGAATTAATTAGCATTAAGTTAAAAGAGCAGTAAACTTTTTATATGAATAAATGTGCATTTTAGGGCTTTTCCTGTAAAATAAGGGTATTTTCAGCGGTATTACAGTTTAAACCCGTGGTTTTTTACATTAGTAATGCTCTCTAGTGGTCAAATTCTAATTAGTAATTCTGTTACATTCTAATGGAGAGGAAAGTCAGTGACTTACAGTTTTCCACATAATGGGGTACAAACTGCTGAATCACTTCCTGTCAGCTAGGACTTCCATGAAGTAAACATACAGTTGTAATCAAAATTATTCAACCGTTGCAAATCAGGTTTATTGCCAAAATTTACAGACTTTTAGCTGTTTGCAATGAACAAATCAATATCAATGAACAAATCAATTGAAATAGCTCAACACAACGAATGCTTCAAGTGGTTTCCACAAATTCAACTGAAAATGCAACTTATAATGACTTCTCCAGTCTCAAAATTATTTAACCCCCACAGAATAGAATCCCTCACAACAGCACAAATATGCAAAACAGATGTTGTCTCAAGCACACCTGATGCAATTAATCAAGGGCTTCATTAGTTGCACCAGGTGTGCTTGAGCTGGAACACATGAAATAACTGGCTAGGGGTTTGTTGAGTGTCACATTTGACTGCATGTTAGAAATATGGCTAAGTCAAAAGAACGGTCCAAAAAGTTAAGAGAAGAGATCTTTGCCCTTCACGAACCAGGAACAGGATACAAAAAGATAGTGAAGGCACTGAATGTTCCTAGAGACACCGCTGGAGGCATAGTTCACAAGTTCAAAGTCAAAGGAACAGTGGTTACACTACCTAGACGGGGCAGAAAAAGGAAGCTATCAATGGCTGAAACCAGATTTCTGAGAAAGCAGATTGAGAAAAACCCTCAAGTAACTGCAAAAAACCTGCAGCAAGACTTGGTGGCAACAGGCACTAAGGTTTCAGTGAGCACAGTAAGGCGTGTACTAAATGCAGAAGGTTTCCATGCAAGAGCTCCAGGACATACACAACTACTGACTCAAAAGCACGAGAAAAGTCGGCTCCAATATGCTCAAAATCATATAAATAAGCCAAAGAAGTTTTGGGATTCTGTTCTGTGGAGCGATTAAACATATGCTGAAAAGAACACTCTGCCTACAGTTAAGCATGGTGGTGGCTCTGTGATGCTCTTGGGCTGCTTTGCATCCTCTGGCATTGGAAACCTGCAGCATATGGAAGGCAAGATGGATTCATTGAAGTATCAGGAAATCCTAGGAGAAAACTTCATGCTGTCTGTGAGGAAGCTGAAGCTTGAGCATGATTGGACCTTTCAACAGGACAATGATCCCAAGCATACTTCAAATTCCACCAAGGCTTCGTTGCAGAAGAAGTTCTGGAAGATTCTACAGTGACCATCACAGTCACCTGACTTGGACCCCATAGAAAATCTCTGGTGAGATTTGAAGAAGGCGGTTGCAGCACACAAAAGAATATTACCGAACTGGAGACCGTTGCTCATGAGGAATGGGCTAAGATTCCTTATGAATGCTGCTGGAAGCTGGTGTCTGGCTATGCATCTCATTTGCAGCAGATCATAACAGCAAAAGGGTGCTCTACTAAGTACTAAAGACTGGAGAAGTCATTATAAGTTGCATTTCAGTTGAATTTGGGGAAACCACTTGACACATTTGTTGTGTTGAGCTATTTCAATTGCTTTTGTTTGATTTGATCATTGCAAACAACTGAAAGTCTGTACATTTTGATAATAAACCTGATTTGAAATGGGGATTGAATAATTTTGATTTGAACTGTACAGTAAATTCACTTCCTGATTATTTGAACTTATAAATATTGAATAAAATAACTGAGAGCAGTGGGAGTGACCTTGTTTTACTCAGCAGAAAAAGCTCTATAACATACAAAAAAATCCTTACTGACGCCAAAAGGCAGTCAAATATCTCCCTCGGTCAACATCCTATCTGCTTTGAAGCCAACTGAGCTAGTTCTGAAATAGAAATAACTTTCGAAAACATCTACAGGAGCTCCTTTTTACTGGATAGTCCTTTTTTTGGTTCTTGCAGTAGGTATCACACTGTCCACAGCTGAGAAGTCAATTAACTATCAGCACTTCTAAATCTTTATCTAACAAGGATTCCCCAGGTATATTGCAAAATATTGTATCTGCTACCCAAATTCATAATCTCAAATTTAGCCATCTGCCACTTTTACACCAAATCACTCAATCTATCCAGATTTTTCTACAGAGAAAAAAATCATGCATTGTATGTTCTTCCTTGCACAGTTTAGTGTCATCAGCAAAGATGAGACATTACTTTCAAAACCCACATCAAGATCATTAGTAAACAAATTAAAAAGCATTGGGCCCAGGTGTGAACTCTGTGGCACCCCACTTACAACTGTAGACCAACCTGAAAAAAGTTAAATTTACAACAACTCTCTGCATTCACATAATTTAACTAGTTATCTATTCATGCACGTGTGTTACCTCTCAAGTCAGTAATCATTCAAATATTTCACCCACTATGGAAATCAAACCTACACATCAATAATTTCCCAGTTTAGATACAGCCCCCATTTTGAACAGTGGTACTACACCTGACTTCCTCCAATCACAGGGCACTGTGCCTGATGAGAATGCAATAATAAATATTAAGTTTAAAGGTCTTGCTTTTACTGAACTAAGCTCTACAGTACAGTTGGGTGCATGCCATCAGGTCTAGGTGCTTTATACATAATTCATTTTTACAGTCTTTGATGTACTTTGTCCTCTGTAAGCCATGTACATGATAGAGGAAATTATGTAGTTTTCCTCATTTGTCCAAAGCCTGCCTTTGTTGCTTCCTTTGTACAGAAGAAATTAATTTACTTTAACAGAAATTGCCTTAACCTCTACTAATTAATTTGCCTGCCTAAGTTTTTAGGAGGCCAATATCAATCTTAATATTTTTGTCATTCATAAACTTGTAGAATTGTTTAGAATTTTTCTTGCTTTCTTTTTGCAATGATTTTCTCATTTTCAATTTTAGCTAGCCTAATTTGCTTGCTTGCAGATTCTATTGCAATCTTAATTTTTTTAAAAATGATGAATGTGACCTTTCTGACTTCAATAATTGAAAAGCCTACTTCTTATTCTTCATTTGTCTGCAAAACTCTTTGTTAAGCCACACTGGACTTAATGTGTTCCTTTTGCATTTATTCCTCACTTGCATATATTGACACATATATTTATCCAAGAGCATTTCTAACTATTTCCACCTTTCTTATGCATTTTTATCTTTGAAAATTAAATCCAAATAAATGTCTTAAAATACTGCTTTTAGCCTTTTAAAGTTGAATGTTTTGGTTAAATCCTTGTTAATGTTTTTTTCATTTCAATGGATACTATGGGGTGGTTACTGCTACCCAAATGCTCCCTTACCTGTATAGTGTATATCTTTTCAAAATTGTTTGAGACCACCATGTCCAGCAAGGTCTCAGTTCTTCTCTACTAGTTAGGATATGACATTGTCATTAAGCATGCTTATAAAACTATTTCCCTGAGTTGTGTTAGAAGTCTCATTTCTCCAGTTAATTTCAGTGTAGTTTAAATTTCCCATATGATTAAATTTCTTAATTGCAAACCCTTTTCCATATGGAGTAGCAGTTGGACTTTTTTAACTGGACCCTTCATTCATATCTTCCCTTATACTAGGTTTTAAGGCTTGCTTAAGACATACCCCCATCTTTTTTATTAGCCCTATCCATCCTAAAAGTGAATATACCTCTAGACTGACTGTCCAGTGATGTGCATCATCCAACCAGGTTTCAGCAATACCTAACGATCATACTTCACATCCATTGCCATCAGTTCCAGTTCCCCCATCTTACCAGCCAGACTATGAGCATTTGAAAACTTACATTTTATGTTACTACTGTTATTAAGATGTGCATTCTTTAAAATATTGCTATTTATTAGGCTGTAACATAGGCACCTTGCTATTTGATGAACATGCCTTACTCCCTCTCCACCCCCAGTGTCCCTTTTCTAATCACATTTCCTTTTCTGCACCATCTACCCTATCCTAACCTCTAGTAGTCCCCCCCACCCTTCCACTAAGGTACAACCAATCTTTGCTATAAGCATTGCGTCCAAGGGAAAAGACAGCCCAGTGCTCTAGAAACCCAAGCACATCCTGCTTAGTCCAAGTCTTTAGCCACATTTAACTCTCTAATCTTCCACTGCTATTCTGATTCGTGGCACTGGTAGTATTTCAGAAAATATCACCTTAGAGGTCTTTTTCTTAAAATTATGACCCAAATCCCTGAAATTATTCTTAATGGAATGCCATTTCCGTCTGTTCTTGTCATTGGTACTAAAATATACCATGATAGGTGGTAGGCCTTTCCCAACAATCTATCAACCTGATCTACTACATGTTGAGCATGTGCATCTGGGAGACAGCAAACTATTCAATTGTATCAATCCTGGCAACAGATTATCCTACAGTTGAAACCAGAAGATTGCATACACTATATAAAAAGACACATATGCATGTTTTTCTCACTGACATGAAACCAGAATAAACCTTACCCGTTTTGGGTCAATCAGGATTACCAAAATTATTTATATTTGCCAAATGCCAGAATAATGAGAGAGAGAGAATTTTTTAAGGCATTTTTATTACTTTCTGCAAAGTCAAAAGTTTACGTACACTAGGATTACTATGCCTTTAAACAATTTGGGACAGTCCATATGATGATGTCATGTCTTTGGAAGCTTCTGATAGGTTTATTGGCAACATCTGAGTTAATTAGAGACACACCTGTGGATGTATTTTAATGCACACCAGAAACACACTGCTTCTGTGTGTAACATCATAGGAAAGTCTAAATAAATCAGCCAAGATATCAGGAAGAGAATTGTGGACTTGCACAAGTCTGGATCATCCTTGGTTGCAATTTCCAGATACCTGCAGGTGCCTCGTTCATCTGTACAAACAATTATACGCAAGTACAAACAAGATGGGAATGTCCAGCCATCATATCACTCAAGAAGCAGATGGGTTCTGTGTCTCAGAGATGAACGTGCTTTGGTCCAAAAGCAAAAGACCTTGTGAAGATGCTGGCGGAAGCTGGTAAGATTGTGTCATTATCCACAGTGAAACGGGTACTGTATCAACATGGGCTGAAAGGCCACTCTGCCAGGAAGAAGCCATTACTCCAAAAGAAACATATGAAAACCAGATTAATGTTTGCAGATGCACACAGGAACAAAGACCTACATTTTTGTAGACATGTCCTGTGGTCTGACGAAACTAAAATTGAAGTGTTTGGCCATAATGACCATCATTACGTTTGGAGGAAAAAGGGAGAAGGTTGGAAGCCTAAGAACACCATCCCAACTGTGAAACACGGGGGTGGCAGCATCATGTTTTGGGGTTGTTTTGCTGCAGGAGGGACTGGTGCACTTCACAAAATAGATGGCATCATGAGACAAGAAGATTATGTGGCAATACTGAAGCAACATCTCAAGACATCAGCCAGGAAGTTAAAGCTTGGGCGGAAATGGGTCTTCCAAATGGACAATGACCTGAAGCATACTGCCAAACTGGTTACAAAGTGGCTTAAGGATAACAAAGTCATTTTTTTGGAGTGGCCATCACAAAGCCCTAATCTCAATCCTATTGAAAATTTATGGGCAAAGCTGAAAAGGCAGGTGCGAGCAAGGCGACCCACAAACATGGCTCAGTTACACCAGTTCTGTCAGGAGGAATGTGAGAAGCTTGTGGAAGGATATCCAAAACGTTTGACCCAAGTCATACAGTTTAAGGGCAATGCTACCAAATACTAATGAAATGTATGTAAACTTTTGACTTTGCAGAAAGTAATAAAAATGCCTTAAAAAATTCTCTCTCACACATTATTCTGGCATTTGGCAAATATAAATAATTTTGGTAATCCTAATTGACCTAAAAAGGGTAAGGTTTATTCTGATTTGAAGTCAGATAGTGAGAAAAACATGCATATGTGTCTTTTTATATAGTGTATGTAAACGTCTGGTTTCAACTGTATATATCTTGCTAATTATGGTATACCCTATCACCACTACCAACAACTATGGACTTTTTTTTTTTTTTTTTTTACAGACAGAAGGTAAAACCCATGTAATGACCTTATTTTCCATACACGATACATGCATTGTATTTGGAGTGAATGTATTATGTATATGTTAAATCTCACATACCCAAAACTCAGCAAAAATACATCTGGTATTATTGGTATATTTAAAACTAACAAACATTTTCAAGGAAATATGTAGAAAAAGATTTCAGGTAGCAGGCATAAACAAAAGAAAAAAAAACAACTAAATTGTAGTGCAACATCAATGAGGTACATGAGAGCACCCCATTCATAGAGACCAGTAGTGCATTACCCCACTAACATAGTAAAATGGTTAACGAGGCTGAAAAAAGACATCCGTCCATCAAGTCCAGCCCATGCCAAAAACACCCCTGTTGATCCAGAGGAAGGAAAAAAAAAGCCCTCTGGAGCCATTTCCAATCTAGACCCAAGTGGGTAAAAATATTCCTTCCTGACTCCAAATGGCAGTCAGGTAGTTCCCCGGATCAACATCCTATCTGCTTTGAAGCCATCGTCATAATTTTCAATATTGTTCTATGTTAGATAGCCATCCATTGCTTTTATGAAAGCAGTTGCATTATCTGCAAGTACAACATCCCAAGGCAAAGAATTCCATAGCTTTACACCCTTATTGTAAAGAATCCCTGCCTTTGTTTTAGTCGAAAGCGCCTTTTCTCTAATCTTAATGGATGACCTCTTGTTCTTAGCTCAGCTCTTTGCGTAAATAATTCATTAAATAATTCATCACTACATAAAATCACCAGACCATAACCCTGTACCATGAGACCACATATAGTGAAACATTATCCCATTTCATAAGACCGTGAGTGCATTACTCTATGGATACTGTAAATTAGCACAGTCCCAAATGCAATACCTTAATATAACATTAAAAAGGAAAAGACAAAAAAGACCACAAGGTGGTGGTAAGGCTACAGCATTTATTCTGCTGATTAACAGAACTCTACATCAGCAATATAACCCCTCGGTCATTAAAGCCAGCGGCCTCCTTACATTTTATTTAAATATGGATAGATAAATAAATAAATAAACCCACCAACGTAAAGTAAAACACCTCTGCTTTAAAAGCCATGAGTCCTTAACAACTTACCCATATAATCAAAACAATGGAACCTGCTGAATACAAAACCCTCCTGCTGCGACATGCATTATACCTGTAAAACCATTATTTTTTTTTTAATATATTATTATTTTATTTTTATAGCAACATAGAATAAAGTAAAATTTCTAGAGTGGGCTGGCTCATGCTGCACTCTAGCTTTAGGCTACACTAAGGTAAAACAGAGGACAACCAGCCCTATTTAAACCAATTGTCCTTCTCTTTCTACACACCCAGCACAAGGCAGGAATAAAGCTCAACCTATCAGCCCAAAGAGTGAGACAATCAGTGCTTAGCCACTGTCCTTGTGCCTTAAACCACTTACTGTCATTGTTATCCCCTAGCCTCCCTGACAAACAAACATGGAATAAAATGGTGACCCCCCCACACCCCATGTGGGATTAGATTAGACTTTTATATGGGGTCATCAGTATGTTTCCCATGACTTGAGATTATCTGATACATTGAATGTTCTATATATTCATCTACATACACAGGAATACGGTACTCCCAAGAGTTGTCATTTTCCTTTTAAAATACATCTCTATTGACTCTAGTTATCATTTCCCTCCCACCTACTACTGTGCCTCTCCTACAGATGCCCCCTCCATCAACAGGTCTCTTCCATGATCATCTATCATTTTTCTCCCTAGGTCTCTATCTCTACTCAACAGGTCTCCCCCCCCACCCCAAGCACCCAAAAAAATGTCTTTCTTTACTCCACCCATAGGTATCTCTCCCACCCAAAGGTCTGCCCGTCCACACAGAATTCTCTCCCTCATAGACAGGTCTGCCTGCACAAACAGAGCTCTCTGCCTCATACACAGGTCTCTCTCTACCCAAGTGGCCCCTCCATAGTTGAGTTTCTCCATATACACACACTGATAACTATCTTCCTCCAACACCTATTATATGACCCCCCAACACAGAAGCACATATAAGTCCTCATTAACATGCCTCTCTCTATCCCACCAAGGCTCTCTCCCCTATCACCAACCGGTCTCTCTCTCTCCCCAACTACAGGTTTCTCCTCCCCCCACAAGTCCTTTAACAATAGCACAGATCTCTGTCCCTTCAAGGTTTTCACGTACCGTTAGGAAAGCAGATGTGGCGGGCAATGTAAGCATATTGTCTGAGCATAGGGGAATACTGCCAGGCAAATATTTCAGTGTAGGATGCCAGACTGAAGAGCAGCGCACCTGCCTGTTACTCACCATGATTGGCTGACACAATCACAGCAAGACTGGTTAGTCACAGCAACTAATAATTGCTCAAGGTTTTATTGGAACAGGCAGTAATTACATGCTCCCTCTTGAAGAAATTGCACCTTGCTGACTGCAGCTTTATAATAGGCTGGGCTGATTTGCGGCTCAACATTCCATTGGGTAAGGGAGGTATTACTGGTGAAGGCATCTGTGACATTTCAGGAACACATATTGTCCGGGGGCAGCATCCTCAATCCAATGACTATCCCCAGAAAATGGGGACATCTGATCTCCCTATCCTTTGACACACTGACAAACAGAAAAACAGTTATTCTGGTTAACGCATGCAAAAAATGCCCCCATCTCAGCTTTTTCTGACAGAAGCTGACAGGCTAGCTCACAAATTGTTTTAATACTTTTATGACCCTGACATTCAGCTCACGGAATTTCTGTATTGAAGGAGTTTTCTGTCAAGGACTGTGAAAGCAGGATTAGTGATAGATTGCAGAGCAATTCTGCAATAAACCATCTGTTCCATAGGGGACGCAGAAGGAGATTTATGTTCCTAGTACTTTTTAAGGAATGGTCCTTAAGTCATGGCAACTGGAGATAATGTCAGGGCTGATTTATAAAATATTTAAAGCATTTTTATAAATATGGGTTTATTACTCTGATATTGTTTTGCAATGCATTGCCTGCCCCTCTGGCACTCAAAGGGTTAAAGCCTGGAATGATTAAAGACAGTATATACCTGGCATTAATATTCTGGAGAAAATTGTAGCAAATAGTAACATTTCTTTATTAATTCACTGCACAACTTTTTACAATCATTGTTTTCCATTAAAAAAAAACAAACAAACAAAAAAAAACCTGTACTACATGGCGTTCAGCCCTCCTAAACTTGAGTTCTTAGTTTTATAACTATCAAAGGCACTGTTACAGCCATTTTAATGCTTCTTTTTGTTTAAAGATTCCAACATTTTTTAAAGGGATAGTAATGCTTTGTTTTATCTTTATTTTATTTTGTAGGCATTAAAAAAACATTGACAACGATATAAGTCTTATCTCTCAAACCTTTATGGTTTGAGAGATATTCACAAGCAAAGTTTCCCCTCCTGCCCCTTTTACCTAGTGTAAGCCATCTCTTCTCAGATGTGGAATACAGTCCATAGACCAGACAGATAACAGCAGGGGACAATCTTCTTCCTATGAGAACAATGAAAGCCCTGCCCCCCTTGACAAGTTTTTCAGGTTTTTCCTTTATCTTAACTGAAGATTGTCCCTCTCTGCAATCTACCTGGGCATCTCCCTTCTGCTCTGGCTGAGCAGTGTTACATCAGTAAAAGGAGCGGGAGGGGGATGCTTTGTCACTGAATTACTCTTGAACTACAACTCTGACAGAATTGAAATAAAACTCTCAAGTCCAAATACTATGATGATTAATTAGATCTGCTTTTATTATGAAACATTACTATCCCTTTAAATACCCATTGAATTAAAGGAGATCTATCATGACGGAGGCTTTCTGTATGTAGCCTAGAGCGGTCTCTGGCCAATGACAGTGCTCCAGCTTACAAGCAGAGAGCCTCCGTCATCGGTTGAGGTTAGATTGAGGGAGGGGAGCAGAGGAAGAGTGACAGAGTGCGCTACTGAGCTGGTAACCGCAGACTGTCCGGAAGTAGGGCGCAGGGCAATATTTACTCATTTAAACACAGCAAAATAGTGATTTTATTTTAAAAAAATTAAAATGTTATAACATCTAGTCGCCACATAAACTAATTATTTAGACCAACATGTATAGGGATCTCATTCTGCGGTTTAAAAATTCATTGAAATATATGAAAACTTTTCTTGCTCAGAAACCCCTTTTTTTTCCATGGAATAAAGTACAAATTGTAATTACATAGTCCTGTTTACCACATATATTTACTGACATTTTTTTTCCACAGAAGTACAGAATAAGCCTTGTTTCTTTATATGTTCTTCACATTAGAGGAACTATTGATCTAAGACAAAGTGCTTCTTCTATTGTGGCTAAATCTGGCCAGACTGGAATTATTCATCCTTAACCTTTTGAGTGCCAGAGGGGTACGCAACACGTTGCAGAGCAGATCAGAAAGGAATTCTAGAAGACATCGAATGGATGGAGAAATAGGATTCAATTTCTTATATTTGTACCAGAAAAATAAGGTCTTCCAGGTTTTATGTAAAGAATTTGGTGTCCCTTTTCAGTGCACTTTTCATTGGTGTACTTCATCCACAGTATATGAGTTACCTGTATACAAGCATTCCCTTAGGTATCCACAGTATATGAGTTACCTGTATACAAGCCATCCCTTAGGTATCCACAGTATATGAGTTACCTGTATACAAGCCATCCCTTAGGTATCCATAGTATATGAGTTACCTGTATACAAGCCATCCCTTACGTATCCATAGTATATGAGTTGCCTGTATACAAGCCATCCCTTAGGTATCCACAGTATATGAGTTACCTGTATACAAGCCATCCCTTAGGTATCCACAGTATATGAGTTACCTGTATACAAGCCATCCCTTAGGTATCCACAGTATATGAGTTACCTGTATACAAGCCATCCCTTAGGTATCCATAGTATATGAGTTACCTGTATACAAGCCATCCCTTACGTATCCATAGTATATGAGTTACCTGTATACAAGCATTCCCTTAGGTATCCACAGTATATGAGTTACCTGTATACAAGCCATCCCTTAGGTATCCACAGTATATGAGTTACCTGTATACAAGCCATCCCTTAGGTATCCATAGTATATGAGTTACCTGTATACAAGCCATCCCTTAGGTATCCACAGTATATGAGTTACCTGTATACAAGCCATCCCTTAGGTATCCATAGTATGTGAGTTACCTGTATACAAGCCATCCCTTACGTATCCATAGTATATGAGTTGCCTGTATACAAGCCATCCCTTAGGTATCCACAGTATATGAGTTACCTGTATACAAGCCATCCCTTAGGTATCCACAGTATATGAGTTACCTGTATACAAGCCATCCCTTAGGTATCCACAGTATATGAGTTACCTGTATACAAGCCATCCCTTAGGTATCCATAGTATGTGAGTTACCTGTATACAAGCCATCCCTTACGTATCCATAGTATATGAGTTGCCTGTATACAAGCCATCCCTTAGGTATCCACAGTATATGATTTACCTGTATACAAGCCATCCCTTAGGTATCCACAGTATATGAGTTACCTGTATACAAGCCATCCCTTAGGTATCCACAGTATATGAGTTACCTGTATACAAGCCATCCCTTAGGTATCCACAGTATATGAGTTACCTGTATACAAGCCATCCCTTAGGTATCCACAGTATATGAGTTGCCTGTATACAAGCCATCCCTTAGGTATCCATAGTATGTGAGTTACCTGTATACAAGCCATCCCTTAGGTATCCATAGTATATGAGTTACCTGTATACAAGCCATCCCTTAGGTATCCACAGTATATGAGTTACCTGTATACAAGCCATCCCTTAGGTATCCACAGTATATGAGTTACCTGTATACAAGCCATCCCTTAGGTATCCATAGTATATGAGTTGCCTGTATACAAGCCATCCCTTAGGTATCCACAGTATATGAGTTACCTGTATACAAGCCATCCCTTAGGTATCCACAGTATATGAGTTGCCTGTATACAAGCCATCCCTTACGTATCCATAGTATATGAGTTGCCTGTATACAAGCCATCCCTTAGGTATCCACAGTATATGAGTTACCTGTATACAAGCCATCCCTTAGGTATCCACAGTATATGAGTTACCTGTATACAAGCCATCCCTTAGGTATCCATAGTATGTGAGTTACCTGTATACAAGCCATCCCTTACGTATCCATAGTATATGAGTTACCTGTATACAAGCCATCCCTTAGGTATCCACAGTATATGAGTTACCTGTATACAAGCCATCCCTTAGGTATCCACAGTATATGAGTTACCTGTATACAAGCCATCCCTTAGGTATCCACAGTATATGAGTTACCTGTATACAAGCCATCCCTTAGGTATCCATAGTATGTGAGTTACCTGTATACAAGCCATCCCTTACGTATCCATAGTATATGAGTTGCCTGTATACAAGCCATCCCTTAGGTATCCACAGTATATGAGTTACCTGTATACAAGCCATCCCTTAGGTATCCACAGTATATGAGTTACCTGTATACAAGCCATCCCTTAGGTATCCACAGTATATGAGTTGCCTGTATACAAGCCATCCCTTAGGTATCCATAGTATGTGAGTTACCTGTATACAAGCCATCCCTTAGGTATCCATAGTATATGAGTTACCTGTATACAAGCCATCCCTTAGGTATCCACAGTATATGAGTTACCTGTATACAAGCCATCCCTTAGGTATCCACAGTATATGAGTTACCTGTATACAAGCCATCCCTTAGGTATCCATAGTATATGAGTTGCCTGTATACAAGCCATCCCTTAGGTATCCACAGTATATGAGTTACCTGTATACAAGCCATCCCTTAGGTATCCACAGTATATGAGTTACCTGTATACAAGCCATCCCTTAGGTATCCACAGTATATGAGTTACCTGTATACAAGCCATCCCTTAGGTATCCATAGTATATGAGTTGCCTGTATACAAGCCATCCCTTAGGTATCCATAGTATGTGAGTTACCTGTATACAAGCCATCCCTTAGGTATCCATAGTATATGAGTTACCTGTATACAAGCCATCCCTTAGGTATCCATAGTATATGAGTTGCCTGTATACAAGCCATCCCTTAGGTATCCACAGTATATGAGTTACCTGTATACAAGCCATCCCTTAGGTATCCACAGTATATGAGTTACCTGTATACAAGCCATCCCTTAGGTATCCACAGTATATGAGTTACCTGTATACAAGCCATCCCTTAGGTATCCACAGTATATGAGTTACCTGTATACAAGCCATCCCTTAGGTATGCACAGTATGTGAGTTACCTGTATACAAGCCATCCCTTAGGTATCCACAGTATATGAGTTACCTGTATACAAGCCATCCCTTAGGTATCCACAGTATATGAGTTACCTGTATACAAGCCATCCCTTAGGTATCCATAGTATGTGAGTTACCTGTATACAAGCCATCCCTTACGTATCCATAGTATATGAGTTGCCTGTATACAAGCCATCCCTTAGGTATCCACAGTATATGAGTTACCTGTATACAAGCCATCCCTTAGGTATCCACAGTATATGAGTTACCTGTATACAAGCCATCCCTTAGGTATCCACAGTATATGAGTTACCTGTATACAAGCCATCCCTTAGGTATCCATAGTATGTGAGTTACCTGTATACAAGCCATCCCTTACGTATCCATAGTATATGAGTTGCCTGTATACAAGCCATCCCTTAGGTATCCACAGTATATGATTTACCTGTATACAAGCCATCCCTTAGGTATCCACAGTATATGAGTTACCTGTATACAAGCCATCCCTTAGGTATCCACAGTATATGAGTTACCTGTATACAAGCCATCCCTTAGGTATCCACAGTATATGAGTTACCTGTATACAAGCCATCCCTTAGGTATCCACAGTATATGAGTTGCCTGTATACAAGCCATCCCTTAGGTATCCATAGTATGTGAGTTACCTGTATACAAGCCATCCCTTAGGTATCCATAGTATATGAGTTACCTGTATACAAGCCATCCCTTAGGTATCCACAGTATATGAGTTACCTGTATACAAGCCATCCCTTAGGTATCCACAGTATATGAGTTACCTGTATACAAGCCATCCCTTAGGTATCCATAGTATATGAGTTGCCTGTATACAAGCCATCCCTTAGGTATCCACAGTATATGAGTTACCTGTATACAAGCCATCCCTTAGGTATCCACAGTATATGAGTTGCCTGTATACAAGCCATCCCTTACGTATCCATAGTATATGAGTTGCCTGTATACAAGCCATCCCTTAGGTATCCACAGTATATGAGTTACCTGTATACAAGCCATCCCTTAGGTATCCACAGTATATGAGTTACCTGTATACAAGCCATCCCTTAGGTATCCATAGTATGTGAGTTACCTGTATACAAGCCATCCCTTACGTATCCATAGTATATGAGTTACCTGTATACAAGCCATCCCTTAGGTATCCACAGTATATGAGTTACCTGTATACAAGCCATCCCTTAGGTATCCACAGTATATGAGTTACCTGTATACAAGCCATCCCTTAGGTATCCACAGTATATGAGTTACCTGTATACAAGCCATCCCTTAGGTATCCATAGTATGTGAGTTACCTGTATACAAGCCATCCCTTACGTATCCATAGTATATGAGTTGCCTGTATACAAGCCATCCCTTAGGTATCCACAGTATATGAGTTGCCTGTATACAAGCCATCCCTTAGGTATCCACAGTATATGAGTTACCTGTATACAAGCCATCCCTTAGGTATCCACAGTATATGAGTTACCTGTATACAAGCCATCCCTTAGGTATCCACAGTATATGAGTTGCCTGTATACAAGCCATCCCTTAGGTATCCATAGTATGTGAGTTACCTGTATACAAGCCATCCCTTAGGTATCCATAGTATATGAGTTACCTGTATACAAGCCATCCCTTAGGTATCCACAGTATATGAGTTACCTGTATACAAGCCATCCCTTAGGTATCCACAGTATATGAGTTACCTGTATACAAGCCATCCCTTAGGTATCCATAGTATATGAGTTGCCTGTATACAAGCCATCCCTTAGGTATCCACAGTATATGAGTTACCTGTATACAAGCCATCCCTTAGGTATCCACAGTATATGAGTTACCTGTATACAAGCCATCCCTTAGGTATCCACAGTATATGAGTTACCTGTATACAAGCCATCCCTTAGGTATCCATAGTATATGAGTTGCCTGTATACAAGCCATCCCTTAGGTATCCACAGTATATGAGTTACCTGTATACAAGCCATCCCTTAGGTATCCATAGTATATGAGTTGCCTGTATACAAGCCATCCCTTAGGTATCCACAGTATATGAGTTACCTGTATACAAGCCATCCCTTAGGTATCCACAGTATATGAGTTACCTGTATACAAGCCATCCCTTAGGTATCCACAGTATATGAGTTACCTGTATACAAGCCATCCCTTAGGTATCCACAGTATATGAGTTACCTGTATACAAGCCATCCCTTAGGTATGCACAGTATGTGAGTTACCTGTATACAAGCCATCCCTTAGGTATCCACAGTATATGAGTTACCTGTATACAAGCCATCCCTTAGGTATCCACAGTATATGAGTTACCTGTATACAAGCCATCCCTTAGGTATCCATAGTATGTGAGTTACCTGTATACAAGCCATCCCTTAGGTATCCATAGTATATGATTTACCTGTATACAAGCCATCCCTTAGGTATGCACAGTATATGAGTTATCTGTATACAAGCCATCCCTTAGGTATCCACAGTATATGAGTTACCTGTATACAAGCATTCCCTTAGGTATCCACAGTATATGAGTTACCTGTATACAAGCTATCCCTTAGGTATCCATAGTATATGATTTACCTGTATACAAGCTATCCCTTAGGTATCCACAGTATATGAGTTACCTGTATACAAGCCATCCCTTAGGTATCCACAGTATATGAGTTACCTGTATACAAGCCATCCCTTAGGTATCCACAGTATGTGAGTTACCTGTATACAAGCCATCCCTTAGGTATCCACAGTATATGAGTTACCTGTATACAAGCCATCCCTTAGGTATCCACAGTATGTGAGTTACCTGTATACAAGCCATCCCTTAGGTATCCACAGTATGTGAGTTACCTGTATACAAGCCATCCCTTAGGTATCCACAGTATATGAGTTACCTGTATACAAGCCATCCCTTTGGTATCCACAGTATATGAGTTACCTGTATACAAACCATCCCTTAGGTATACACATTATATGATTTACCTGTATACAACCCATCACTTATGTATTTGCAGCATTCCTAATGTATCTATAGCAGGTGGGTTACCAGCAGATAATTCCTAAAATATCTGTAGCAGGTAGGTTACCGCCATGCAGTGCATTGCACAGCCCTCTGATCTCTGATTAAGGTATCTACAGCCAGTAGGTTATCTGCAGACAGTGCATAATTGTTCCTACAGCAGTTTGTCTACAGACAATCAATTATGAAATTATAAACAATATTTGGGCTAGCTATACACATTCCATCCCTAATGTATCAATAGCAGCTTGGTTACCTGCAGCCAATGCATCCCTAATTTATATAAATCAGTTGGGTTACCTGCATACAGTTAATGCCTTATCTAAAGCTACCTACAGACCATCTGTCCCCTAAGGTATCTAAAGCAATTTGGTTTCCTGTGGGCATTTAATCTAAAGACCATCCCTAAATTGTAGATGCATTTATTTGTGTGTACGTAACCCAACTACTGTAATGCTCTGTTCCCTTAATCACTTCTCCCTGTGCATAAGCCCAGCAATGCAATGCAGCTCTGTGTGTGTGTGTGTGCGCGCATTTGACTTTTTGGAGTCTGGGGATTTCTTAGTGCTGGCAGAGGCTATTTGTACATCAATGACAGCGATATGCTGCATGTGCATGGGCAGTGGTGTCACAGGATAAAAATGTAGATCTGTGCTGTGGTGTGTAGGCAGACTGGTACTGTTTATCAGAGGCGTAACTAGAAGTCACCTGGCCCTGGTAAAAAAATTGCGATGGTTCCCCCCAACCACATTGCCCCCAATGTCCACCTTTGCCCACGTTGCTCCCAATGTCCTTCTCTCCACGTTACCCCCAACTCTTCACATTGCTCCCAATGTCCACCTCTCCATGTTGCCCCCCCAACTCTCCACATTGTTCCCAGTGTCCACCTCTCCACTTTTCCCCCCAACTCTTCATATTGCCCCCAATTCTCCACATTGTTCCTAATGTCCTCCTCTTCACATTGCCCCCAATGTCCTCCTCTCCACATTGCTCCCAATGTCCACCTCTCCACGTTGCCCCCCAACTCTCCACATTGCCCCCATTGTCCTCCTCTTCACATTGCCCCCAACTTTCCACATTGCCCCAATATCCACCTCTCCACATTGCCCCCAACTCTTCATATTGCCCCCAATGTCCTCCTCTCCATATTGCCCCGAACTCTCCACATTGCCCCCAGTATCCACCTCTCCACATTGCTCCCAATGCTCCACATTTCCTCCAATATCCACCTCTCCACATTGCCCCCAACTCTCCACATTGCTCCCAACTCTCCACATTTCTCCCATCTCTCCATATTGCTCCCAACTATCCACATTTCCTCCAATATCCACCTCTCCACATTGCCCCCAACTCTCCACATTGCCCCCAATATCCACCTCTCCACATTGCCCCCAACTCTCCACATTGCCCCCAGTATCCACCTCTCCACATTGCTCCCAACTCTCCACCTTGCCCCCAGTGTCCATCTCCTACCCCCTGGTGGTCCAGAGGTGTGGCAGGAGAGGTCTGTGCCTCCTTTGGCATAGACGTCTGTTAAAGGGATAGTAATGTTTCAAAATAAAAGCAGCTCCAATTAATCTTCATAGTATTTGGGCCATAGAGAGTGTTATTTCAATTTTGTCAGAGCTGTAGTTCAAGAGTAATTGAATGATAAAGTAGCCCCCTCCCGCCCCTTTTACCTAGTGTAAGCCACCTCCCCTAAGATGTGGAATCTGGTCTTAAAGGGATAGTAATACTTAAAATGTAAAAAAAAATAATGTTATAGGGTTTATCCCACTGAGTAAAAAAAGGGTACGCCCACTGCTGAGAGATATTATATTAAAAAAGTATAACAGCTCAAACTTGAATTTTGTAAGTGCAATATCATAGTGGCCTGAACATTTACCGTGGCGCTGTTGCTACACCATCCTATGGAGATTTATGGTCTACAGACCAGAGTAGTCTGAAACAGCTTTTTTTATTCTATTTAGCACCAGTTGAGAATGCAGCACATTTGATTAGAGGGATAGAGAGATAAGTTAGATTACTGAGTGTTTATAGAATAGTATCTAGCAACAATGAATTAGAAGGTATTAAAGTTTTGCAATATACTGTACACAAATATAAAAATAAATAGATATACTGTACTGCTGTATGGATAATTCCTACTTGGTGAACTGCAATCCTGTTTCCCAGCTCCACATGCATTAACAGCTGGCAGTGAGTAGACTGTCCACCTCTGTGCAATATCATGATGCTATCTATGCACATATTAGATTCTACAGCAATGTGCTACACATACAGGGGAAATGTGACAGCTTTGTTGATTGGGTGCAAATGGTTGTTACCGCTACAGATATCAGTCCCTCATTTGCTTTCTAAACGGCATATATTGGAAGGGTGTGAAGAACTTTACAGTGAGAAAGCTTATGGAGTCAAAATATATCAGTTGGTTCAGAACCTCTTCGGAAGAAAGACTGTCAGTCACAGGTTGTGCTTTTGATTTCACTGGTAAAGAGCAGAATAACGATTCTGTTAATTCAAGAGGTTCTGAGGTTGTTTTTATTGCACTATCATCCATTGATCTCACGGTTTTGAAATACACTTTAACCCTTTAAGTGCCAGAGGGGTACGCAACGCATTGCAGAGCAATGCGTTGCGTACCCCTCTGCCACTCAAAGGGTTAAACACTGTAATTAACACCGCAGCATTTATTCGGGACATATAAATAATTGGCAGTGATAGTAATTAATATATGTATTCCCTGGAACAGCACTTTCCCAGTGGTATGCATGAGTGTAGGTCCATGAATAACTTCAATACAGAAAATAAAATCTTTTGGTGTTAATAAAGAGAGCTACTCACATATCAATTTCAGTATATGCCTACTAACCAATTGTAGAAAAGCACCGATAAGAAAATACACATGCTCTTACAAAGATAGCTATACTGCCACCTAGCCTGTACTTGAAGTAATCCTGCAGAGTGGATCAGTAAATATTTTACTCGGTTTATTGAACAGATTTTTCTCTTGTTCACAAAGGTCTTGGTGATTTCAAAGCACATCTGGAAAGTTCTGACTATAAGGAGAACTCTGCTGCAAGATATGATAAAGCACAGAGTAAATTCAATTTTGTAAACTTAAAAAGTGAATTGTCACAGAAAATAATTGGAGCAGAGACACTTTTTACAGGATTTAATTAATTGAGCACAATTTACCACTAGTAGCAGCAGCTGCAGGTCACACAGACCCACTGTTTAAGAGGATGTTTGGTGATTGTAACATCGCTAAGCTAAGTGGATGTGAACGTCGCAAGACCACAGCTATGATTAAAGGGATAGTAATACTTAAAATGTAAACAAAAATGTGTTGTAGGGTTTAGTCCCCTGAGTAAAACAACGCTACTCCCACTGCTGAGAGGTGTTTTATTCAAAACTTTATTACAGCTCAAATGTAAGTTTTTTAGGTGCAGTATAACATTGGCCTGAAATTGTACAGTGATGCTGTTGCTACACCATCCTATCAAGATTTGTGGTCAACTGACCAGAGGTGTCCATAGGATGGTGTAACAACAGTCCCACAGTACAATTTCAGGCCTCTGTGATACTGCACCTAAAAACTGTAAGTTTAAGCTGCAATAACTTTTGAATAAAAAATTTCTCAGCAATGGGAGTTCCCTTGTTTTACTCTAGGGGACAAACCCTACAACATATTTTTTTTTTTACATTTCAAGTATTACTATCCCTTTAAGAACGCTCTTGCTCCAAGCTGTACAGATTCCATCACTGAACTGGTAATAAGCGAACCATTTACACTGGGTCTCAATGGAAGCAATGAAATT
Organism: Rhinophrynus dorsalis; assembly: GCA_037306005.1. Classification (NCBI taxonomy): domain Eukaryota; kingdom Metazoa; phylum Chordata; class Amphibia; order Anura; family Rhinophrynidae; genus Rhinophrynus; species Rhinophrynus dorsalis. The sequence goes on along the minus strand of CM074720.1, from coordinate 58,894,000 downwards.
TATGATAATAACCTATGTTCACTGCTTGTTCGGTTCATTGACCCTTCATCTTCAGGACAAATTAGATCAGAATGTTGGAAATGCTTGTTTGCAATGAAGATACCTCTGCAAAAGGCATTTTTGACTTGGTGGATGGCTTTTTTTTTTTTTTTTTTTTTTTAAAGAAAAGGAATCCCTTGGAAAAAAATATGTGTTGGCTTAAGGGGATAGTAATACTTCATTATTATTATGCCCCATGTTATAGCCCTTAAAATTCTGAATTCAACAATACCAACGGCATCTCTCAAACCTTTATGGTTTGAGAGATATCCACTTTCAAAGTTTCCTCTTTTTGGCTTTTTCCCCTGACGTCAGCATTCTAGCTGAGAGCAGGGGAATCCGGTCAGTGAGTAAGCGGCGGCTCTGCAGTAGTCCTGAGATCGCGTTATAGAAACAGAAATCCTTTACTAAAATAATCTTCTACGTGTGCTTGCAAACCATACACACGTAGCAAGCAAGCAAACATAGAAGACCATTTTAGTGAAGGATTTCTGTTTCTATAACAAGATCTCAGCACTGCTGCAGAGCCGCTGCTGGTCCAGGGACCGGTTTCCCCTGCTGTCAGATAGATTGCTGATGTCAGGGGAGAGAGAAGGAGAGGGAACTTTGAAAGATATTCAGAAATTTAAGGGCTACAACGTGGGGGATAGTAATAATGAAGTATTACTATCCCTTTAACTTTGGCTAATGCTAGTGCCAACATGGGGAGAATAAACAGCCTGAAGAAACTGATTTCTGATCAGAATAAGTAAGTGTATGTGCAAGGCTGCTTATGGCATCTGATCAATCTCTGATCTGTATGCAATGTCTGTAGATCCTGGTTATGTTGTTACCGTTATTTTCAACTATTTCTCAAGCAGTTCAAAGAGGATGGCTGAACTTCAGAATTTCTGTGAATTCTGTGAAATACAAAACAGAGAGGTTCTATAACATGTGGCAACCGACTCGGATTTACATCTCAGGCAAACCTAGGCACAACACCCTCTGGCGTCCTTAGCCACACCTTCACTTCACCACTAACCAGTATCCTTATAAAAGGCAGCACGTGAAAGAGAGTGCAACCAAATAACACATTAACTATGTCGCAAGGATTAAAATGGCGACATGAGAATCTCTCGCTGAATGACAGCTTGAGAGTCTCAGGTTGACTACTGAAAGGGCGCATCCTGGTCTTGCTGGCTGGCTCTGTCTATGTTCTGGAACTCGTATGTGTGCTGCAATATTTACAGATTGGTGGACAGAATGAAAAGATAATCAGTGTCCCCGATTTTAATAACCCTTTAAATGCCAGATGTATGTTCAACATATTGATCTGCAATGCATTTCACAATTCTCTGACATTCAAGTGGTTAATTTATAATTCTGGACAGAACGTTGGTGAAAGAGAAGAGAAAAGAAGAGCTCAATGACTATCACACTCTGACAGACACTGACGAGCAGGAACTCCAAACTGAGGACACCTTAAAGGGATAGTAATACTTCATTTTAACTTTATTTTATTTTGTAGGCATTAAAAAAACATGAAGAATGATATAAGTCTTATCTCTGAAACCTTTATGGTTTAAGAGATATTCACAAACAAAGTATCCCCCCCCTCTTCAACCAGATCAGAAGGGAGATGCCCAGGTAGCCTGCAGAGAGGGACAATCTTCAATTAAGATAATGGAAAAAGCTGAAAAACTTGTCAAGGGGGGAAGGGCTTTCATTGTTTTCATACAAAGAAAATTGTCCCCTTCTGTTATCTGTACTGTCATACAACCAGACTCACATCTGAGAAGAGATGGCTTACACTAGGAAAAAGGGGCGGGGAGGGGAACTTTGCTTGTGAATATCTCATAAACCATAAAGGTTTGAGAGATAAGACTTATATCATTCTTCATGTTTTTTTAATGCCTACAAAATAAAATAAAGTTAAAACGAAGTATTACTATCCCTTTAACACTGCAAGAAAACCTGAGGTTTAGAATCTCGCAAATGAAGTCAACTTTCAGTGGATCTGACCATTTTCTGTGTTATGGAAACTTGTCAAACACCTTTTAGTGTTACCGCACAGCAATGCAGACATTGAAAGAGTTTTTTCTCTGATAAAAAGGAACAAAATGGAGTACAGAGCTTTAAAATCATCACAGTACAATTTGGCATCTCTGATAAAATGTAAGCTCAACATGTTTAAAAAAATGGACACCTGTTTCTCCTTTGCATGCATGAAAAAGAGGTTCAGCAAGAAGGTCAAAAAGGCAGCCTACACAGCCACTAGGACAAGGTCTACAGAAGCCACAGGGCCAAAAATGGAGGAATTGTTTGGAGATGCACCTGCAAGTTCATCTTCTGTCTCTTTGAGCCACTAAATGTAAGTTAATCTTTAAAACCAAACTTGTTTATATTTTTAGTATTGCAGCAGAGCTGTTCATTTATTGCATAAACACTAAAATTATTTTACACAAAGTGTCTTGATATGCTTAATTTCTCTCATTTCATTTATATCTAGGGCCAGGTGAAACATTGCAATTGATGTGCCAAACACATCTCAGCCAGCCACAAGACTTGTGCTTTGCTGTAAACTGAAGCAAACATTTTGTGGATTGGGAGACATCCACTGCACTATCATAAATACACTAAACGTGCTGCTCTTTCTTTATTGTTTATTTCTTTTGAAGAAATGTTAGCACTTCATATATTTACAATAAATATTTATTTTTGTGTTCTTGTTTACCTATATTTATATATATTTTAAGAAATAAAAATGTTTAATGGCTAACTCTTCCCACAGTTATCTATGTGTTGAAACCATAAAACTTGCTAAATATTACTTACAGTATGTCTTTAACCCCTTTGCGTCCAGTAAAGTGTCAGGGCCGTCACGGCTGTCCGGCACTTAAGGACCAGTGACAGTCCTGGCACGTCACATACTTTTTACTCCTGCAAGAGCGCTGTGAGTAATAGCAGGGATTGAAACTGATCGCTCCAAGACAGGAGCAATCTCTTTCACTCCCCTGTTCAGCGTGCCGGCACACGTGATCGGTCACATGGGACAGCACGTCACACTTTCTTATCTGGTCCTTAAAGGGATAGTAATACTTCCCAAAAAAATATTTTATATTGTAGCCATTTAAAAAACATTAAAAATGATATAAGTCTTATCTCTCAAACCTTTATGGTTTGAGAGATATTCACAAGTAAAGTTTCCCCCTCAGTGACCAAAACGGTCAAGTCTGCTATCTAGCGGACAGATTTGGAATTCGATCTACGGAGCAGCAGGCGGCAGTTCAGCAGAGCCGAGATCGAGCTATATAAAAACAACTACTTCACTGCAACAATCTACAAAGTGTGCTTGCAAAGCAGGCACACTTTGTAGACCATTCCAATGATGTAGTTATTTTTATATCTCTCGATCTCGGCTCTGCTGAAGAGCCGCAGCCGGTCTGCGGACTGGATTCCAAATCTGACAGCTAGAAAAGTGACATCACTCAGGGGAATATTTTGCTTGTGAATATCTCCCAAACCATAAAGGTTTGAGACATAAGACTTATATCGTTCTTTATAGTTTTTAAATGGCTACAATATAAAATGTTTTTTTTTAAGTATTACTATCACTTTAAAGGACCACACACCCTGGGACCGCTGGTCCATAAGGGGTTAAACTTTTTTTTTAAAACACGGCAGCAAAGGGTTTTTTTTTTTTTTTTTTTCCAACTTGTCGGGCTATTTATAGGAAGGTATCCAAAGGGTTAAATAGAGAACCACTCAGGCTGGATTTCTTCACTTAAATAGACAAATGACAATATAAAATAATTCGAGAACTTTATCTTTAATATGTATTGACACGCTACTTCACAGAAACGAATTGATCACAAGAATCAATCCTTCATATTTGTGCAAAAATATATATTTTATTAAAATACAATATATACAAGTATCAGCAACAATGAAATAATTAAGTGACTAGCAATTATAATAGGTATACAGAAACTCAAACCACACTATTTATCATAAAGATTACCAGCGGTGCAAGGGTTAACCAAACATAGGTATATTCAGAGGTATAATAACAATAATTGCATTCAGCAGCATAGAATAGGTTAATTGATTGTTACAATTAATATAATACAGTTGGCTGCAGGGTCTCTCAAACCTCTGCCCCAGAAACTGTATAGACTATGCCAATTATGATGTAAGGGTTATTGTGAGATGAATTAAATAATTCCTCTAACAATTCCTTGTATCATATATCAATAATAATCAAATTTAGGGAATAGCTGGAATAAAATCCCAGATTTAAATCACTATAATTTAATTATCTACTGAATTCAATATTGAATACCTCTGAATAAAATATATAAATTGCAATTAATATAGTCAAACCAAATCACACAAATAATCTACTTAGAATTACTTCATGCACATTTATCATTATTTTGACTACAGCAACCTATATATAAAACCTATAGGCACTCCAAGGGTTAATACAGACGTTTAAAACAGATGCCACACCCAGCAGTTATTTTGTCTATTGAGATAATACTTTCAAATTACAAAATATAAGCCTAGCACATACACAGAGAATTCCAAAGAAAACACCACTAACAGCAGACAAATAGCGGTTAAAGGGTTAATAACTGGATTCAAAGAATACCCTGTATCAAATATTAACTATTATAATCTTCCCGGAACCACAAAATATTACTCTAGGAATACCAAGATTAATATTAGCTAATATAAATAACCCACGCTATATCCTGTATTACACTGATTGGCAATTTATAACATTTCCCAATAATTATATAGATTCTATTATTTCCAGAATTTAATAGCTAAATCTAGCTTATTATAAATTATCCCAAATGGTTGGCCAGTCCACTTAAGACAACTATAAAACTATATTTCTTCAAACAGAAGAAAAATTGTGAAATTCTGGATTAAATGAATCTAAATGAATAAATGATATAGTTACCAATCAAAGTTTCTTTGTATTTCTCTGTGAGATGGCAGGATCATCAAAGCTAAGACTTCTTTTGTCAGGATTCACCCAGGATTTCTTATTCAGGAAGTCACAAAGAGACCTTTTCTGTTTCAGCCAGTTAAGTTTAGTCAAAGACCCTTCTTTTAGGAAGTCAAAAAAAAAACCTTTAACTAAGAGTATCTTGGCATTATATTGACAAATTTTGCCTTATCAGTTATCCCCACCTTTTTCTAATGATTGGATAAAGATCCATCTCATTATACCGTGACATCACCGGTCTGCCCTGATTGGATATTAATATATCCCAAATTATTCAAGGAATGCGGATATCCCAGTCATAATGCTCTCAAGACTCTAGGTGGAGCTCTTACTCTACTTAAATTTCTTACATATAATTAGTTTTATGTCAGATCATGTGGCTTTCGTCAAGAATGAGAAAGGTCAGGGGGGTTATCAAAAACCTCCTAAACATGTCATTTTGCTATGTCCTACACATAAGGGAGTCCGTCTCTCTCAGCCACCTTGGCTCCAACTGACTATCCATCTGCCATTAAACTGACATTGTTATTTTTACTCCCTACCTTGGACTAATGGCTCATTGTTCAAAGATGAGGTAATTTGAACATCTCCTCAACATAATTTCAGTTACATTCTAGTATTAGAATTAACCCTGTATGCTCCCCCAGGACAAAGTCTCTGACATAATCCCCCTTTTAGGAAAAGATTTTCTAACTTGATAAAAGTTCTAAAATATTATTGCTAAACTGGAGGAGACTGTTGTCATCTTCTTCCTGTGACTGGGATTGTCTCTGAAGTTAATACAGTTCGCTTCAGTTCATCAACAACTTAATGGTATCGGCTTGTTCCCAAAAGACGAGGCATTGATTGTTCTCTTCAATAGTTGGAACAATCTCTCTGATGAGGGAATCCATATACCAATTTTGTTGATAGGAAGACATTGTGTCTAATACGAATAGTTGCTTGGCCTGCTCAAGGATCTCCATTGTTTTGGCTTGAGCTAAAAAGGCACGCAGATCATATCAGACTCCCAGTTTTGGAACAGGTGGTGGGAGAATTATCAAATTCTTCTTGGATGGTGATTTATGGAAGCAGGTTGGCAGAACTCCTCTAGGATCCAAATTCTTCTCTGTTAGGATGGCCTCCAGCATCTCTTGCCCAATGGTTCTTGGTAAAGGCACTGGAACCACGCTTGACTGTGTCCGGAACTCCTGTCACAGAAGAAGGATGATTCACATCACGACATCTGGAGTTGGCTGGAACTCCTGTATCGAAGGAGGATGATCCACATCACGGCCTTGGTCTTGACGTCCATACCCATGGCAACTGTCAATCGACCTTAGTCTTTTAAGAACTCTTTGGTCTAAAAGAAATGACACATGAGTGATCTCATATTGATACATTTGTTGCATGCATACATACATGACTATTCAGTTTCAATCAGTATCCTTATGACCATGGTACTGTTAAATTACTGTATATTGATTTTTGCACCAGTTTGCTTGTAGCCCTTGCTAGCCTTAAGCTAAACTATCATAAACTAACACTATCTGTCTTTACTCTTCCCCCTTTTATAGAAGAATGACCCTCAGCTGTATGCTACAAACAAAACCTTGCTAAAAGGAAAAATAAAATCAGCATAACAACATTTTCAGAGAATCATAGAGCATCAAACCATTTGTTGACGAGATATGTTAGAGTGTTAGTGGGGAACATACATGCCACACAGACAGACAAAAGAGAAAGCGACGTTTCACTGAATCAAAAGAAGACAAGAGAACAAGATATGACAATGTCATTTGTACAATCAAGGATACTCATCCATCCGATGATTAATTAGGGTCCTTGTTCTTCTTCCGCTTCTCCTTCTATGATCTGTAACTGAGATTTAGGGTGACAAGCACGCAATTGGTTTATATGAACCCACTTTTCTACAATTTCACCATTAATAGGGATAGAAACCTTATAGGCCACTGGAGATAATTTATCAGTAATGATATATGGCCCTCTCCATGAGGGTAAGAATTTATTTTCTTTTACCTGGTTTCTTGCAAAATTGTACAGATAAACACGATCATTTACCTCATACTCCCTTTTGGTGGTTTTTAGGTCATAGTAAGTCTTATTACTTACCACTGCTTTCTCCAGATTTTTCTGTGCAAACGCAAATGCATGTTGTAAATGTTTGCGTAACTGGTCTACGTATTGGTGTGTTGTGGAGGCATTAATTAGATTTTGATCGGACGTACGGTATAGCAAGTGCTGGGGAAGGACCATCTTTCTACCTGTCATTAATTCAAATGGTGACATTTTCGTGGCTGCACTAGGAGTAGCCCGAATAGCCATGAGAACTAGGGGTAGTTTAAGATCCCAATCCTTACCTGATTCCTTAACAAACTTCTTGAGAATGTTAACAATGGATTGATTATATCGCTCCACCCCACCACTTGACGCAGGACGGTAAGCGATATGCAATTTACGTTTTACCCCCAATAGTTTCCAGAGCTTGTTCATCACTTCGCTGGTGAAATGACTACCTCTGTCAGATTCAATCCTCTGTGGTAGACCAAACCTGGAGAACACATGGTTAATTAATAAAGCAGCAGCGGTTTCTGCCGTATTATTATTTGCAGGTAAACATTCAACCCATTTGGTGAACAGACAAGTAACCGTTAGCATATACTTGTTCCCCCTTGCTGTCCTAGTAACCGGTCCTATAAAATCTATTTGAATATCCGACCATGGTAATGACATCCCCCTCTTCTGTAGTGGTGCACGATGAGTGGGGCCAGATGGTTGGAATTGGGAACACACCAAACAACCTTGACAATAGGTTTGTACATCTTTAAGCATATGAGGCCAATAGGCATAATCACGGAGAATCTCATATGTGATTTTATCACCGCGATGACCTGAAGTAGGTGCATCATGAGAATGTTGGAGCATTAAACCTCTAAATGCAGTAGGTACAACCCATTGTTGTATTCCATTTTTAGAAGTTCTGATTAACAGACCATCTTGTATATGGAATTGGGCCTTGGATCTCATCAAGATCCTTAAGTCTTCTTTTCCCACCCAGTCCTCCTCAGAAATTGGGTGGTTGAGGGGGTCTTCTATGTGCTTATAGAATATCCCTATGATAGGGTCCCCCTTTTGACTTGTAATCAAGTCCTCACTAGGTGAGTCTTGAATCCACTGTGCTACCGGGGTGTCTGCTTCGTTACGGGCTTGTTGCCTAGTAACGGCATTTACCTGTACAGGACCCAATAGATGGGATATATCTAAGGCCTCTCCCTTAAGGGCGCCTTCTTTAGCCAATTGATCGGCTAGATCATTACCTTGTTTTTCAGGGCCTAGGACCTTAGAATGCCCCTTGGTCTTTTTCCAATAGATGGTAAGGCCATTTGATGTTACGAGATTGTCAACCTCACAAAACAATTTACCATGTTTCACTGGTTTATTATTGGATCGGAGCATATGGCTTCTTTTCCAACCTGGGAGGTATTCTACAAAGCTATGGCGAACATAATTAGAATCAGTTATAATGACAAACTCCTTTATGTTATGCTCAATAGCTAAAAGGACTGTCTTATAGACCGCACAGAGCTCTGCCACTTGGCTAGTCTGTGGTCCTAGACTATACCCTTTACATATAATAGGGCACTCACCTGTCCAGGTAATCCCGATACCTGCCACCAGTTTTCTTTCATTGCCAGTAGTGACATGTTTGGAACACCCATCAATGTACGCGGTTGGTAAGGTTGTGCAATAATTCTCGTCAAATGCCTTATAGGGGGAAAGCAATTGTTCCTCAAGGTAATCGTCTCCTCTGGTATCAGTCTCCATGGGAGGTGCTGAACAATCATGGAGTTCGGCGAGTCCTTGAGCTACAGGATTCTTCCTGTTTTGCTTATACCTAATTTCTAATGGCCATCCTTGTAGGGATAAAGTCCAAGCGGTTATCCTACTATTGGAGAGGTGTCCTTCCTTTATCCGGTCACTTTGCAAATACTGCAAAGGTTGATGAGCGGTTTCAATAATGATCTTCTCACCCTGAATAAAACTCTGAAAGTTCTGTAATGCCCAAGCAGTAGCCAATAAAGCTTTCTCACAGTCATTAAATTTAATTTCCACGGAAGACAGGGATTTGCTAGCATATGCGATAACCTTATTCAGGTTATCCTGCTTTTGATACAAAACCCCGCTGAGACTAAGATTAGTGAATCCTGTCTCAAGAAAAAATGGCTTACCTCCTTCTGGATAAGCCAGACAAGGAGCCTGGGTGAGTCTACTCTTGAGCTCAGATACGGCATGTTCCTGAGCTTCACCCCAAATCCACGGTTGATCTTTCTTCAATAATAACAACAATGGTTTAGTTATTTCTGAATAATTATCAATAAACTTCCGGGAATAATTCATCATGCCTAGGAAGGATCTCAATTCATGGAGATTAGTTGGTGTTTTAGATTTAACTATCGCTTCCACCTTCTTTCTTTGTGGGTTTAACCCTTCGGTGGTCACCTCATGACCGAGAAAGTTAACTTTGGTGCGGCACATCTGTGCCTTTTTGAGCGACAGTTTAACACCAGCTTCCTTTAGCTGATTAAATACATATTTAATTTCTGTGATATGCTTTTGGAAGGTAGTACTTTTAATCAGGACATCATCCACATAGCAGAGAGTCCCCCTAGCCATAGCATCAGGCATAGCCTTGTGCATAAAAATGGCAAATTCATGACCTGAGTTGATATACCCAAAAGGCATTCTAACCCAGGCGTATTGTACTCCTCCAAAAGTGAAAGCTAGCTTATATTGGTCTTCCTCACTAACTTTAATGGTCCAGTACCCTTGGGCACAGTCAATTGCTGTAAAAATTTTCGACCCTTGCATCTGAGCCAAACATTGATCTATATATGGCACCAGCCAGCCGGACATATATACACGTTTGTTCAGTTGCCTTAAGTCAGCACACAAACGCCATTGACCATTGGGTTTAAGGATTCCCAAGATTGGGTTATTATAAGAGCTGTGCACTGGCCGTATAATACCCCTCTCTTTGAGGTTTTTTATAATTTCTGCCAATGAGTCATAGGACGCAAGTGGAAGACGGTACTGTTTGACATATACAGGAGGTAACTTAGGGTCAGTTTGTATGCGGGCAACGTGTAGGTTTGTTAAACCACAATCATAAGAATCCTTGGCAAACAGCTCTTGGAATTCCATAAGTATTTCCCTTAGCTGTTGGCGTTCAGAATCATCAGAGCACGCATCGGCTAGAGAGATTTGCTCTTCTACCAGCTCATTAAAACCTGGAAATGCTTCAGGCTTACCTAACTCATAAGTTTCCTCAAGCTGTGTAGATAAATCATGAGCATTTACTCTTACCTTATCCACAGCCTCCAGATACTCTTGGGTCTCTGGTTCCTCCATCTGGTGCTCAAATACCAGAGAGGATTCTTCAATCCGGCATGTACCTGTATCAGGGCTATATGGATACACAGATTGAACGGAAAACAGTCCTTCTGGAAGGGAGTAAAACAATTGCTCAACAAGTTGCTCCTCAGACAGATAATTATCAGGTAGTAGGCCTATTACTTGGTTCTGAAACCCAAATGTATAGTATTCTGAATCCAGAGCATAACCTATTACAGTTCCTTTCTCCAAGGTAATACTGTGTGGGGTTATGTTATTTACCACTATGTGGACTGGTGTTCTATGAATACTCACCATAGGGGTGTGTGATACAGAAATTCCTAATTGTTGAATCTTATTTGAGAGGCATATTAATGCATCAGGATTCTCAAGGTTCTGACCACTACGAACCTGCAAGGATATGGGGACCTGACTTGCCCCACCAGGTAAAGTGACCTTATTAGCTACCTGTAACTTTACTGCATATGGCAACAGTTGACATGACTTCAGGGCTTTTAAGTCATCCTGAAATCCACAAGGGTTCCCTTCTAACCTAGTCCATAGGTTGTTATTCACCAGATCAATCTGGGCAGCAAAACGATGTATTAAATCGTTGCCAATATAGATCTGGTGTTGGGGATTCTCCACTACAAGAAAAACATGTTTGGCGGACCTGTCACCTAGAGATATAGATAACAGACACCTCGCAACAACGTCATAACTTATAGCATCGTCATCTAGGTCATGTACCAATTCATCATATGGCGCCAGATACTTAATAAGGATAGGATCTCTTACCTCCATCAGTAGGCTGTTACTAATGTAACTGTTTTCCAGTTTCAGATTCAGTTTGGCCTGTTTGATCCTCCCCAAGTCTTTAACCTGTAAGGAAACAAACAACTCACCCCCTGTATTGTCAATAGACGTCAGATATTGAGAATGATTCTCTGGATCTGCTGGTTCAGAGGGCGATCTGTGAATAGAGATGGTTAAGACATCGCCTTCTAGCTTCACATTCTGAATCTGTTCTGGTAACGCCTTGATGGAGATATCACCTTCCATATACTCAGTATCAGTATTAGGTATCTGTAAAACAGTGAGGTTAGGGTTCTGGCTATTGACAAAGTGAATTTCAATAGTATCCCTATTTTCCTCTACCACATGATCATTTCTATGGGGGTGTTGCAATGCCCGCTCATAATTGATTGGGGTTTTAACCTGCAACCAGATGACATTATTCACTCAGTCTATGACGGGACTTAATCGCCGCAGTAGATCGGCACCTATAATTAACCTGTTATAGGGAACTTCAACTACTATGACCTTATGTGTGAATGATTTGTTTCCGATTTTAAAATGTAACCATGTGGTTCCCAATACGTTTAAGGGGTTACCTCCTACGCTTATTAGGGATCCATCAAATGCCTTTAACACTGGCTTTACAGAAGCTTCCTCCATAATTTGATGGAAATGGGAGCTAGATAAGATGGTAGCTTGTGACCCTGTATCCAGGAGACTGGAAATGATTAGGTCATCAAGCCCCTGCAATGTAACATCAATAAAATATCTTCCTTCAAATTCATGCATTTTGCATAAATAATTACGATGTAAGATCGTCTTATAATCCCTCCACTGCCTGCAAGGGTTAATTCCTGAATTTACAGGAGCAGACTTGCTGACCACTGGGTCATGTTGTACAGCTGCAGCATCCCCCTTCACTCCTCCTCCTCCTTCAACCTGTTCTGAAGGAATGCAGGGAAAAGAAGTGACATCATCAGGGATGGACTTATGTGTACCTGGCTGTGGGTGAAATAAGGAAGAAATGTTACAGTCACACAAAGCATTTACATCATGTAAAGAAAATGTGTTAGCATTCCTGTTGGTTAAAATATTATCGGTTATTATAGGACTTACATAGGGTAAAGCAATGTTATTCTTTTCCCCTAAGGCCTGCTTACCATTACCCTGTTCTGTTATTGAGTGGCAGTTGCCATTCCTGGGGCTGTCCCTAAAAAAGGGTTAGATCCCTGCTGAGTATCAGAACTGGGACTTTGGCCTAGCTGTGCCATAGTAGTCATCATTTTTGTCATCATATCTGTCAGGTTGTTAACCTGGACCTTCAGACTCACTTGCTTCTGACCTTGGTTCCCAGAATCAGACTTATTATTCTGCTGATTTTGCTGGGCCCCCTGATTATTAGAGTTTTTACTCTTTTTGAACCTCCTGGGAAACTTAGATCTATTTTGGTTTTTGTTGTATCCCTGGGATCTCTTGAAAAATGGTTTCTGACCATTTGAATTATTAGACCCCTGGGAACTAACAGAGGCAGGTCCCTTCTGTCCTGGCGCCTGTTTATGAACCTGTGGAGATTTTAACACCTCTGCATAGGTTCTCTTGCCAGATTCAAAGGGCAAACTCTCCTCAACCAATGTTTCTGCTACACACTGGGAGGCAGGCTTCTTGTCCCTAGCTGGGGTATTCTCACTCTGCTGGGCATTATACAGCTTCATAGCTTGAGTGAGTAACCAATCTAGTGATAATAGGGGTGAATAATCCCTAGCTAGATTAGTTTTCATGTATCTAGGCAGAGCATTAAAGAACAGTTCCCTGAACTCATATGAATGAAAATCTGCATCCCTATCTGCAAGGATATATGCACATTTTAGCTCTGACAAGAATTGCCTGGGATCCTGGTCTGGCCTACATTTTAGTGCGTATATAGCACATTTAGCCTCATGGCGAGTTTTATAAGGACCAAACGCTAGGATTATCTGTTCCACTGTTTCCTCCCAGGTAGTGATACCCATCTCAGCTAAAGAACTGAAAAAGAAATTCTCTGAAACATCAAAAACCCAAGGCACATAATCCATTTTATGACGGTCAGAATGAAGGCCTAGAGATGCAAGTGTTTCAGTATAACGGTCTAAATGACTCACAATGGATATTTTAGATTTTCTGTGGAAAACTGGCACGGTATCTCTCAGAAATCTTATTATTTTAGTTCCTTCAACTAAAGGTGACTGTTCCTCCTGTTCAAACCTCTTTAATGTGGGCATTGGCCTCCTGTTAGGTTTGAACATTGACTCCCTGTTAGAGGGTAATCTGTGGCCTATTAAAAGACTCCGTGGTGCAGGGTGTGTGGCTTGCTCTGGGATGTTACCCTCATCATCACACTTCAGCAAAAAGTGTGACTTCTGAGGACTAACATCTCCCTCCTTCCCAGGTGAGTAATCCTGATGACTGCTAGATACAGCTGGTTGGGTCTGAACTACCTTATCAGGGCTAATATCCTGTCCCATCTCAGAGGGGGTATGGTCAGAATCAGAAGCAGTAAGGGCCTGCATTCTTTCTGACAATTCCTGGATCTGGCTGGACAAGACTTTAAACATATCTAGATCCACTGATTTATCCCCCTTAGGGGCATTATCACTGGTCTGATATACCAGCACTTGCTCTCGCAATTGTATATTCTCCTGAACCCGCTTGTCTAAATGGGATTGTAGTTGCCTAATGTGTTCTTGCAAAATGTATATCTCACCTTGTAGATCACACATCTTAGCATTAAGGGCAGTATTATGTGCTTTTGTAGACCACATTTCCTCAATAGCTGTTTTACGCCTGCTCACTAGCCCATTTACCTGGCGCTGGAGATTCTCAATATGCTCTTCTTGTGAGTTTGCAATTTTGACAAACTTACGCACCTCTTCCTCTAACTCAGATATCTTTTCAGTCTGATCATTTAGTGACTGTTTTAGTGGCTCTACAACCTTTTGATAAGCCTCCAATTTGTTTCTCTGGAAGCCTATAATAGTTAACAATTCAGGCACAATTAATAAAATCTGGGTGTCCAAATCCCTTGCCTTAGTTTGATCTATACACCTATTCAATGCTTGATAATAGAAGCTATCAAGCTGCCACATTTTATCAAATTGGGATATCACTCGTAGTTCAATGTCAGTACACCATTGTTGGGCATCACTCTTAATTTTGAGGTGAGAATGGATGGCATAAATTAACCTCCCTTCTACAGCCCATTTCATGTCTTCTTCTGGTCTCTGTTCCATTGGATCAGACACTGAAGAAGTTGCCTGAGACATGTTTATGCACAAATATGTTACTGTGTAATATATCTGTCAATAAAATTATTTGACAAATGTGTCAATCCTATATAAAGATCTCGGTGGGACCTCCAAAAATCTGTCGGGCTATTTATAGGAAGGTATCCAAAGGGTTAAACAGAGAACCACTCAGGCTGGATTTCTTCACTTAAATAGACAAATGACAATATAAAATAATTCGAGAACTTTATCTTTAATATGTATTGACACGCTACTTCACAGAAACGAATTGATCACAAGAATCAATCCTTCATATTTGTGCAAAAATATATATTTTATTAAAATACAATATATACAAGTATCAGCAACAATGAAATAATTAAGTGACTAGCAATTATAATAGGTATACAGAAACTCAAACCACACTATTTATCATAAAGATTACCAGCGGTGCAAGGGTTAACCAAACATAGGTATATTCAGAGGTATAATAACAATAATTGCATTCAGCAGCATAGAATAGGTTAATTGATTGTTACAATTAATATAATACAGTTGGCTGCAGGGTCTCTCAAACCTCTGCCCCAGAAACTGTATAGACTATGCCAATTATGATGTAAGGGTTATTGTGAGATGAATTAAATAATTCCTCTAACAATTCCTTGTATCATATATCAATAATAATCAAATTTAGGGAATAGCTGGAATAAAATCCCAGATTTAAATCACTATAATTTAATTATCTACTGAATTCAATATTGAATACCTCTGAATAAAATATATAAATTGCAATTAATATAGTCAAACCAAATCACACAAATAATCTACTTAGAATTACTTCATGCACATTTATCATTATTTTGACTACAGCAACCTATATATAAAACCTATAGGCACTCCAAGGGTTAATACAGACGTTTAAAACAGATGCCACACCCAGCAGTTATTTTGTCTATTGAGATAATACTTTCAAATTACAAAATATAAGCCTAGCACATACACAGAGAATTCCAAAGAAAACACCACTAACAGCAGACAAATAGCGGTTAAAGGGTTAATAACTGGATTCAAAGAATACCCTGTATCAAATATTAACTATTATAATCTTCCCGGAACCACAAAATATTACTCTAGGAATACCAAGATTAATATTAGCTAATATAAATAACCCACGCTATATCCTGTATTACACTGATTGGCAATTTATAACATTTCCCAATAATTATATAGATTCTATTATTTCCAGAATTTAATAGCTAAATCTAGCTTATTATAAATTATCCCAAATGGTTGGCCAGTCCACTTAAGACAACTATAAAACTATATTTCTTCAAACAGAAGAAAAATTGTGAAATTCTGGATTAAATGAATCTAAATGAATAAATGATATAGTTACCAATCAAAGTTTCTTTGTATTTCTCTGTGAGATGGCAGGATCATCAAAGCTAAGACTTCTTTTGTCAGGATTCACCCAGGATTTCTTATTCAGGAAGTCACAAAGAGACCTTTTCTGTTTCAGCCAGTTAAGTTTAGTCAAAGACCCTTCTTTTAGGAAGTCAAAAAAAAAACCTTTAACTAAGAGTATCTTGGCATTATATTGACAAATTTTGCCTTATCAATTATCCCCACCTTTTTCTAATGATTGGATAAAGATCCATCTCATTATACCGTGACATCACCGGTCTGCCCTGATTGGATATTAATATATCCCAAATTATTCAAGGAATGCGGATATCCCAGTCATAATGCTCTCAAGACTCTAGGTGGAGCTCTTACTCTACTTAAATTTCTTACATATAATTAGTTTTATGTCAGATCATGTGGCTTTCGTCAAGAATGAGAAAGGTCAGGGGGGTTATCAAAAACCTCCTAAACATGTCATTTTGCTATGTCCTACACATAAGGGAGTCCGTCTCTCTCAGCCACCTTGGCTCCAACTGACTATCCATCTGCCATTAAACTGACATTGTTATTTTTACTCCCTACCTTGGACTAATGGCTCATTGTTCAAAGATGAGGTAATTTGAACATCTCCTCAACATAATTTCAGTTACATTCTAGTATTAGAATTAACCCTGTATGCTCCCCCAGGACAAAGTCTCTGACAAACTCAGGGTGAGCTATTTCTGAAAAGTCCCAGGTATGGACATCTCCTGCTTGGAGAATATTCACAGCTAATATGATGTCTTAAATTTTGAATTGCTCCTGTAAAATAAACTTTATTCAGGAAGGTTAGACTGGTCACTTGACAGAAACCCCATATCATGTTTGGAACTAAGAAAACAGAAGCATGTGTGTCTCTTTTTTTGGATTCCTTTCCTGAGTATGACGTGTATGTGGACATACTGGGTGCTTGTAGCTCATGTAACAAAAAAGGCCTTATTAGAGTTAAATAATTTATCCTGTGGAATATGATTCTTCTATTGGCCAATCTTATCAACTAATGCATCCAGCTCTTTTCCAGAGAGACTTGCCTTTAGTGAGCATAGAACATAATTTACTTTTGGATGAGAAGTATACCACCCATTGTTTGAGTCATACAGCTCTAATTCCTGCCGTGGAAAAATATGTGTTTCTAGCAGGTACACTTATATTCTCCTTTGATAATAAATAAAATCTCCTGCTAATCTGATGATAGACATGGTCTTAAGTAGAACTTCCCTGGAGGTTTTATTAATCATATCTTCTTCCATTTGAGCATAGGGATATGGCTGCACAAGTATTGGACATCTTAGTGAAGTTCCTACTTTAGGAATATTATCTCAGAACCAAGTAGGAATGGCTTTATAGTAGGTTCCTGTCCTATCTGAAGGCTGGGCTCTCTCAGGTGTGCTACCGAGAGACCTGAAGCAAATAACATTTTCCTTTGTTTTTTACATAGTAACATACATAGTAACATAGTTGTTGAGGCTGAAAAAAGACATGCGTCCATCAAGTTCAGCCCATGCCATATCAACTCTATTGATCTAGAGGAAAAAAAAACAACATAAAACCCTACTGAAGCCATTTCCACTTAAGCCCCAAGTGTATGAAACAATTCTAGTTCTAAAGGTAAAGCTGGTAAAGCCTCATCTAGAATGTGGAGTACATTTTGGGCACCAGTTCTTAAAAAAATCCATTATTGAACTGTAAAAAGTGCAGAGACATGCAACACAACTGATAAAGGGATTGAAGGATCAGAGTTATAAATAGGACTATCCGAACTGGGTTTGTTTACAATATAGCAGAAACGTCTAAGTGGTGATATGATAACCATTTACAAATGTATTTGAGGACAACACAAAGAACTCTCCAAGGAATTATTTACTCAAAGAGCTGAGCACAGGACAAGAGACAATCCATTCAAACTAGAGGAAGGGCAACTTCAGCTAAAACAAAGGCAGGGATTTATCACAGTAATATCACAAGTGTAGTTCCATTTTGATTGTAAAGTCGGTGTTACCACTAGTGTAGCTCTGTTTCAATTGTAAGTTCTGTGGTATCAATAGTGTAGCTCCATTTCAATTGTAAGTTCTGTGGTATCACTAATGTAGCTCCATTTCATTGTAAACTCTGTGGTACCACTAGCGTAGCTCCATTTCATTGTAAGCTCTGTGATATCACTAGTGTAGCTCCATTTCAATTGTATGCTCTGTGGTATTACTAGTTTACCTCTATTTCTATTATAGATAACAGGGGGTACCTTGTTAGCCATAGAAAAAGCAGGAGTCACTTTAGAATGCTAGCTTTAAAGACAACTTAGGTCTCGTTGTCAGGCATGTTTATAATGAAGGCTGAATAAAAAAAAAATATACATATAGTTGTTGGTACCTTTATTGACTAACTAAGCAGATTTAGGATGCAAGATTTCAAGACCTTAGGTCTCCTCTTCAGGCATGTTATACAGATAAATATGAAAACATCTCTTATATACAAGTACACACTGCATTGTTTAGGATGGAAATCAGATGAGAAAACTCAGTCCAGACCCAGATACTTTGATCACTCAGTGGTAAATTGCAGTATTCCTCTGAGGAGTTAGAGGTATTTACGATCCCAGTGGAAAGGTTGGAAAGGTTAATCCACAATGTGATAATGTAACAGGAATTCTCTCCACATTTGCTCTTGAATTGTTCCTCTTTAGCTTCTTGAAGAAGGCCATTCATGTTTTATTTTTTGGCACTCCCACTTTGTGGTGCTCTCACTTCCCCTCTGACTCCCACTGTACAAATATAGCTTACTGATGTCACAAATTTATATGAACTGTAGAACTCTGATCTACATAAATTTCCAAGCAGACAGGGAAGTGAAGTCACCATGAGGAAATGGGCAGCATAGGGCTGTCACATGAACGCTTTAAAAGGGCCACATATGAAAAATGCATGCTACAAGAATGAAGTTATTATTATAGGGCTGTAATGTTTCCATGTAGCAAAAAGGCATGTATTTTTTTATTTGTGACACTTTCAAAGGGATGGTCTGGCAACCCTAGGGATAATAAAATAAAATATTTGAGCCATTGATTGTCACTTAAAAAATAAACAGCATTCATTCTCTTTTAAGTATCACATATTTCTAGCCAGTATTTGTAAAAAAATCATTCTTAGGTGCCCAGGCCTTAAAATATGTGAATAAGTTACCTTTCCTATAGATATTTAGACATCTATACATGGCCATCTGACCCTGCTTTGATTATGCACGTTCCTATTAAAGAAATAGTCTCACTTGTTTATGACTTTACTTTTTTTTCCTAGAGCAGAATAAATAAAATAAGATGGGCTATCCAGTGTTTCTCAACCAGGGTGCTGTGGCAGTTTTGGTGGATCTTGGACATCCACTTAGGGTGCTGCAATTTTCTGTAAGGACTGACAAAAGTATGAATGTTGAGTTTAAAAGGTATATTTATGATAACTTTTATGCACAAAATGTTTTTGTGTGCCTGATTGTGAGACCTAAGAATAGCTTTATATTTACATTTTTGTAGCAGGGTAGTTTGAAACCATAAAAAATTAATCTTGCAATAGTTGATATTCATTACTCTGCTCATTGCCAGACCTGGGATGTGGTCGGCATGGATCCAGAACCCTATCACATGCCTATAATTTATATATATATATATATATATATATATATATATATATACTAGCAATGTGGGACGGCGTTGCCGGTCATATTATTTACACAGAGAGACATTGTGTGAAACAGAATTATGCAGTGTTACAGACACACACTTAAAGAGACAGAGAGTGTCACACACTGTGAAACGCATACATACAGAGAGACACACACATATGTGGACGTATATCAGATATGTAGACAGTGTATGACAGACGCAGTGGTGATGTAGATATGCTAATAAGAGTTGTAAAAACTGTTTTAATTGCACCCCCCACTCACCTATCCCCTTGCCATTCATCCATAGTCCCAATCTTGCCATTTTAATCCCACATCACCATTACATTAACTATCACTGCATCTGTCACTTAACCCTCTGTCTGCCAACCTATTTCTTCAAATGTACTGCAGTATCCACTGCTGTAATCTAAATTATTCCTTTACTCACAAACATCTTCTCACTGTGACCTTCACCAAGTACATAGCACACTCACTTCAACTCTAAGGATACAAGACCTTATTCATCAAGTAACACAGCACACTCACTTCAGCTGTAAGGATACAGGGCCTTATTCACCAAGTAACACAGCACACTCACTTCAACTGTAAGGATACAGGGCCTTATTCATCAAGTAACACAACTCACTCACTTCAACTGTAAGGATACAGGGCCTTATTCACCAAGTAACACAGCACACTCACTTCAACTGTAATGATACAGGGGCTTATTCACCAAGTAACACAGCACACTCACTTCAACTGTAAGGATACAGGGCCTTATTCATCAAGTAACATAGCACACTCACTTCAGCTGTAAGGATACAGAGCCTTATTCATCAAGTAACAGAGCACACTCACTTCAACTGTAAGGATACAGTGCCTTATTCATCAAGTAACAGAGCACACTCACTTCAACTATAAGGATACAGGGCCTTATTCATCAAGCTGAAGAGCTGCAATTAAAACATTTTTTGCAACTCTTATTAGCATATCTACATCACCACTGCTTCTGTCATACACTGTCTACATATCTGTCATACGTCCATGTATGTGTGTGTCTCTCTGTATGTATGCGTTTCACAGTGTGTGACACTCTCTGTCTCTTTAAGTGCGTGTCTGTAACACTGCATATTTCTGTTTCACACAATGTCTCTCTGTGTAAATAATATGACGGGCAACTCCGTCCCACATTGCTAGTATATATATATATATATATATATATATATATATAGTAACAAATGTCCTTGTGTGATCACGGCGCCAATAGAAAGCAGTGATATAGCTTTCAGACTTAAAAGACAGTATTCTATATCGCTTCTATCCGTGGACTCATTAGTGGTGCGGGTCCACATATAGAACACAACCAGCAAACAATATACAGAGAGTGCTACAGATCACTGTATCAAAAAAAATATAGTTTAATACATAAATAATATAACAAATGGCATCCATGAATATATTTTTTAAATCCTAAAATAAAAGAATATCTATGCACTGATTAAAAGTTCCGATACCGGTAAATAGCTGTATGGTAAGACGAATCAATTTATCCTTAAAGGGGAACATTCACCTAAAAAAAAATTGAGCAAGGGTTTTAAACCAAAAAGTAATGTTAACTCTGTTTTTTGTTTAATTTTTACTTGCCCGACAGTGGAGATATTAAGTCTTCTAAACAGGCACTTCCGCAATGTGCGGCACACAGTATGTTCGGCACACCTCCTCAGAACTTCCCACCTACCTCCCAGCTGCCCTAAGGAGCGTGTTCGCGATTATCTTCATAGCTGTCTTTCTGTGGTGCAGCGTTACAGCAAGCTCCGTTTAACTTGCTACTGAGGTTGCAAGATATTAGGGATATGTTCATCCATGTATTGATAGATGGATATTGCTTAAATATAGGCCGATAGTAATTTTATATGACTCTTTTGAGGCATCAAATATGGAGTCTAGATTTTGTAATGATGATGCAGGATTGGCACCAAATATAAACAAGAAATCAAGAGGATTCCCATCATGCTCCCTGATGAAGTACCTATAATTTTACAAATTGCGTTGGAGACCCTCTATTCTATTTCACTATTTCACAGTGCAAATACAAGGAGCCTGATGTACTAAATAGTATTGGAGCCATTACTGGGCAACCAAACTAAACCATAGGGGCAAATAAAAATCCCCATTTATTTCAGTGGGGCTTCTAACCCCTGGAATGTTAGAGAGGTTTTCAATGCCTTTGTTAATGTGGGACGCTTATTACATTTTCATGACTGTAAAGTATGTACCAGCCTGCTTAACCTGAATGCTATCCATTATCCCCAAGACTATCAACTGAGACCTGAGACACCTCCCCACCAAGAAAACAAACCGACCCTGTTCTATCCAAAACTGTTAACCCCAAAAAGACATGTGTGTATATATATATATATATATATATATATATATATATATATATATCTTAAATAATATAAAATGATAGCCTGCGAAGCTCCCTGTGTGAGTAACCGCACATGCGCAGTAGAGGCTGCTGGAATTATGTAGTCATGCGCAGTAGAGACTGGCCGAACGCGCTGATCCGGTGTGGGGAGCTCTGGACTGCTCAACGCCTATCTCTGCTCCCGGCTCCGGGGCAATAGTCGGGGCCGCTGGGTGCATTTTAGCCCATGTATCTGGGTTTTCATACTAGTATTTATATATATACACATATATATGTGTATGTAACCCAAAACCAGGTCAGCCATAGGCTGCCAACCCATGCCCATGTTGGCCAAAATTATCCATAAGACTGGCATAGGCCCATACAAACCTGCAACGACAACTATATTTAAATAAATAAAACACAATAATCAAACAATTCACCAAATGTCTACCTATACATCAAAGAACTAATTAGCCTTACCACTAGTCTAAACTATTAAATGCACTGCCTACTACATCACAATCAAAGACAAAAACAGTAAATCTGAAAAGAAAGTTAAACAAACAAGGGGAGGGAGGGGATGCATATGTAATACTGGATCCCACCCCAATAACATCCTATCCAATCCCTGCTTGAGGCACCTTCCAGTCAGGAGCCCTTTCTCTAACTGCTGTTGAGCCATTCTTTCTGCAAAACTACACAGAAACCAGGGCAGCTCTGTACTGCAGTTTTTTTTGTCAGTATCCTGCATTACATGGTGATCTGGCACATTACCTACTATTCCACCAGACAATTTACCGCACAATGTAAGGTGCACCCGTGATAGTTAAAAACATAAAAGTTTTATTTTGAAAAGTAAAACAAATACTTATCCATATCTGTGACTACACGATCACCTCAGCTATCCAGAGGGTTTAAACATCAACGCATTTCACGTGTTACCGCTTAATCATGATGGCCATCATGATTAAGCTGTAACACGTGAAACGCATTGATGTTTAAACCCTCCGGATAGCTGAGATGATCGTGTAGTCACAGATATGGATAAGTATTTGTTTTACTTTTGAAAATAAAACTTTTATGTTTTTAACTATCACGGGTGCACCTTACATTGTGCGGTAAATTGTCTGGTGGAGTGCTGAATTGTTATGACCTGGGAGGGTCATTGTATTGCTGGCACATGTTTCTTGTCATCCGTTTGAATGGACACTGTAGTTGAACTACAAAAGATTTCGGTAACTCCAGAGCCGCTTAAAAACTTTCCAAGTTGTTTTTGCTGACATTACCTATTATTGCAGCGGTTCCCAGCTCAATATCTTGGGACACATTAACAGTGCAGACATTCAGGGTCTGATTATAGGAGCACAGATGCCTCATTCAATGGATCAGTCATTGTGATTTACCTGCTTTAATGAACCTCGCATGTGAACTCTATCTGTCTCTATTTATGTGTCCTGATGAATGTAGATGGGAACCACTTACCTATTGTGCAGTTGATTTCCCCATTTTGTCTTTTTCTGAGGCTGATGCTCTAAGAAAGTGATGCAATTCTGGTGTAAACCACGTGCTTCATAAGTAATAAATTAAAACTGCACAAATGCCCTTTGTAAAATGGAACTTTTAACTTCATGAATGCTAAAGAGGTCTCCAACACCTTGCTTTGCAGTGGAGACCTCTTAAACATTCATGGATTTAAAATTCCCATTTATATTGATAATAAACATTTTAATATGAGTTCACATGTGGTATTATGTAAGTGCTTATTATGTAAAGACAAACTGCTCAGAATGTGTTCAGCCTAGAGGAAGCGCAGTACTGCTACAGTTGTCTGTGTAGGACAGTGTTCATGCTGAAAGCGTCTTGTGAGTCATGTTTTAGTTGTCTAACTACATGTGCCTTGTTTTGATTTTCTACAATAAAATATTTTTAAAAATAAATAAATGTAAAAAAAAAACAAAAAATCTTTTTTTAAAATAAAATAAAAAGTGTGCCAGAGGGGTGTCCAATGCATTGCGTTACAATTCATGGTATTACCCTTTAAAACTCACACATACCTTCCCCTCACCACCCCACATACACTATCTGAACCCCCTGCCTGGTCCCACTACTGATCCAACATACACTGTTAGACCGCAAAGCCTGGTGCTACTGCCCACCAGAAGCCAGAGATCCCCACATACACTGTCTGACCTCCCCTTCAGCTGGTCCCGCTGCCCACTATTAGTTGCAGTAAACACACTTTGACCCTCCCAATTTTGTTCCACTGGTGGTTATAGAATTAAACATATACTGCCTGCTCCCCCAGTAGCCATGCTCCTGGAACCCCTACAGTATGACAACCCATACCAATGGGGTACCATTTTTCTCAGGCTGGCCCTAGGTACTGAACAGAATATGAACTCCCATGGAGTTGAAAGATTTTAATATCTTTGAAGTGACTGTAGTGTAAACAAGTATGTGTTTTTTTCCCTATAGCACAGCATTCTGAAAAGAGTTGTGCACACTAGCCGAGGGATGATAAGACAAGCAGCCACTCATTTGATGTGGGAGAATATATAATTTCCAAAATGGTATAATTTACTGACCTTTTCTTCATATCTGTAATGGCCACAACCATTTTAGTGAAGGCAGGCCATTTCACAAATGAAAAGCGGCAGGTATTTTTGTACTTCTGGCACCACCTGTGATAGGTCAGCCCATACCAATGGGGTACAATTTTTCTTGGGATGTCATAAAGCATGGAATACAGCTGGAAATTCCATAGTATCCAAAGATTTTATTATCTTTGAAGTGGTGGAAATATAAAAAATATATTTTCCCTATTGTACCAGTGAATGGAAATAATTGTACACACCAGCCATGGGATAGAAACTTAAACAACCCCTTATTTGATGAGGTGTAATGTCTAATTTCCAAAATGGTATGACTTGCATACATTTCATTCATATATCTAATACTTATGAAGATGTCAGTGCAGACTGCCACTTCAAAAAAGAAAACAGGTAGGTGTAACCCATACCAATGTAATACCATTTTTCTTGGACAAGCAGTACCTAATTTATTATTATTATTATTCTTTATTTATATAGCGCCAACTAATTCCGCAGCGCTGTACAATTGGGGAATAGACATACAGAGGTATTAAATAGTACAATCAGATGTGTAGAACAGGAGGATCAGAGGGCCCTGCTCGTGAGAGCTTACAGTCTAGAGGAAGGTAGGTTTGATACAGAAGGAGTAAGTGCTATTGTGTTTAAGTGCCTCCTGCCACATGAACTGCCAGTCAGTGGGTGGGAGTGAGAAGTGCTGTTGAGTGCAGTAGTCCGTGCAAGGGGTGAATCTTGGTGATGATGTTTATGGAGGCAGTTGATAGGCCTCCCTGAAGAGGTGAGTCTTCAGGGAGCGTCTGAAGATTTGAAGGCTGGGGGAGAGTCTGATGGGGCGGGGGAGGGAATTCCACAGCTCAGGTGCAGCACGGGAGAAGTCCTGTAGGCGGGAGTGGGAGGATGTGATAAATGAATACAGTATGACATTCTTTAGCATTCAAAGTTTTTTGTACATTTGAAGGGGAAGAAATACAAACACAAATTCTAATTTTTAGCATTTGTCCCACTTTCTGGAAACATTTGTGTGCTCCAGATTAGGGGTAGAAAGGTAAGGAACCCCTCATTTAATGCAACAGGTTAACTTATTTCCAAAATGGTGTGTTTTGACTACTTTTTTTCATTTTTGTAGTGGGAACAAACATTTAAGTACAGGTAAGTGATGTCTGGAAATATGTAAATAAAATAAAAGTTTGTAGTTGCTGCAATTTTGTGCTTCTGGTACTCCCTACAGTATGTCATCTCATACCAATGGGGTGCCATTTGTCTCGTAAAAGTAGCGGCTACTGAGTACAGTAGAAAATTCCACAGTCTGCAAAGATTTCAGTTCATTGGATGTG
This sequence comes from Rhinophrynus dorsalis, assembly GCA_037306005.1. Classification (NCBI taxonomy): domain Eukaryota; kingdom Metazoa; phylum Chordata; class Amphibia; order Anura; family Rhinophrynidae; genus Rhinophrynus; species Rhinophrynus dorsalis. The sequence continues at coordinate 58,868,066 of CM074720.1, read as the reverse complement.
GTGGAAATGTAAAAATATATATATATGTTTTGCACTCCTGATAATTAGGGGTCTGTGCGGGTCATGCATATTGGTAAAACTATACATGTATGGTATTTTTGTACTCAAGGATTAAGGATTTTAAAAACAATTGACATTTTCTCATTTTTTTTTAAATATAGTTTATGTCAGTGGCAAAAACGTAACTTTTTTTTACGTTTATTTTATATTTATGGCATCATAGCTTGTGCCAGGATACAAAATGTAATTATTGTGAGGTGCCATAAAAAAAGATGAATTCATTCTGAAAAAATGATATATAGTTTTCCATATATAACTAGAACTATATAACTAGAATGTTATCAATGGGAATCATAGTCCACGACAGGGAACTCTCTGCAAACAGTGAGCTCATAAGGATTACTGCACTATTAACCCTTTGAGTGCCGGACAGGCATACAAAGCATTACAAATCAATGCATTGGATAATCCTCTGGCATTCAAAGGGTTAAATGAATGGTAAGTTTTATTTGTTTCCTATAGTGCAGTTGGTTTGCTCCAGAATGGCACCATTTTGCTGTAGAACATCAGCCTCAATGGAGGATATGCACCAAGGTTCGATGCTCTGGCAATGTGGATGTGGAGATTTAATCCTGTCGATGTGGGAGTGGGCACATTGGATTGGATTAGTGGTACAAGGGGAGGGGAGGGAATGAGCTGATTAGCATGCAGGGATGTTGAACTGCTGGTTATGTGTAAAAGTTGCCGTCCCTTACACATCGCCCGCAATCTGACAACCTTGATGTCTGAGAGCATTCTCTCTGCTCCCACACTTGTCCACTGGGAGGAGGGGGGTGTAGAAGATCCTCTCAGACTTAAGGCACTATAAACAACATGCCTCCTGTAACTCTTTCAGTGCCTTTGCATGTGCATACCCCTGTGGCACTGAAAGGGTTAAAAGCTGAACTATTAAAGCAAATACTATCAAAGTAGACGTATTCAGAGTATTATATTTATACATCACCTTATATGTGAAAACAGGAAAAAAACTAGAGAATGTTTGGTGTTTAAATCTGACTAGAGGCTGGAAGTTAATTTCACTACAGTCACTGCCAGTTCTCAAAAGAGAGGAAAGAGACCAGTTCAGTACTTTCTACATGAAAAGGGAGACGCATGAGCAAATATGAGTGAGTCGCTTATTTCATTTTATTCAATCACTTCTGTAACATATGTAACTCCTAATTTTCCCTCTCTCTCCAACCAGCCTTACCCCAGATACTGTCCTCACTGTTAACAGCACCGCTATTACACCAACCCCCTATATCATGCTGCCTGGGGGTCTCATTTGACTTTGCCCTATCCTTCATTCCCCACATTCATTCAATCTCCAACTCATGCTGCCCTCACATCTGTAACATCTCTAGAATCTGACCTTTTCTCACCCAAGACACTACTGAATTCTAATCCAAACACTCATCATGTCCCGTCTTGACTACTGTCACTCTTCCACCTACATCCCCATCATGACCTCATTGTTCACATAGTCTTTACTCCCATACAGAACACTGCTTCCCTGGACCACTGCATTCAATAGCACCTCTTTCTCCCACCCACTGACCGGAAGTTCATGTGGCAGGAAGCACTTACACCCCACAGCACTTATTCCATCTGTGTCCCACCTACCTTCTTCTAGACTGTAAGCTCTCACAAGCAGGGCCCTCTGTTCCCTTTGTTTTCCATATTTAATTTGTACTATTTAATACCTCTGTATGTCTATTCCCTATTGTACAGCACTGAAGAATAAGTCAATGCTATATAAATAAAGAATAATTATAATAATAACCATAGGCATATTATCAGAGCTAGAACAGACAACACTCAGTATGCTAGGCGATTATAAATAATGTAATAGACTCTGCCATTTAATTGTATTTGTGATGGCAAGCAAATCCCTTCTAAAGATTGGCACATGGGAAAGCCACATAGTTCATAAACCACTTTTTAAATTTTTCATCCTGGCTCTAACAGTGGCATCAGACTGGTTGGTGTATCTGTTCATTGAGTCGCAAGAAGCTGCAATAGTCCTACACTGCTCAACACATAAGCATCCAGGCACCCAGCTTGGCCTAACATCCACTGCTTTGCCATGTGGGGGTCTCCTCTTCCAGTTGATGATTCACCAAGCTGGGTGTCTGCAACACTGTCTGATCACCTACAAGGAGGACATAGGGATTTTCCTCTGAGAGACACAGTACCCCCTTAAAAGGGATACTCGGGAGGTATGAACGAGCGTACAAACCTTTTATCCAGTATCTGTTAAAAATGCACTAAATGAGCACAATTCATCATGGGAAAGCCTGTAATTTTTTTTTCACTTTTTATATTATTATCAAATTAAATGATGAGTTAAACATTTAATTGTGATATCAAAAGAAAGCTCTGGTGGGTGAAGTATATTAGAGGGAAAATATGGTTGAACAAAGGCATACTAAGAAGGCCAAAATTGCTTGTGTCCTCTGGTGTAAAAAGCACTTGTCACCAAGGGGTTAAACCTACCTTTGTGTCATGTTAGCAAATGTACAGTACAGTTAAGGAGATATACATACTTAGTACTGTATGCTAATGAAGGAGTCTGGGTGATTTCAAATACTAACTAAGCTTTTCAGTGACATTTCACATGCTAATTAATCTTTTCAGTTTTTCAGTGATGCTTCATGTGCTAATTAAGTACTGTGCTGTACCATGATCCTTTCATTTTGCCTAGAAATAAGTGTGAATATCACCTAAAATGAGCATCTGCTGGACTTTTGACTGATATGAAACAAAGGTGTTTGTCCGTTTGATGTGCCTGCTTTAGATCCAATAAGATCCGTGATCTGTTGTTTTTATATGAGTTCTTCAATAAATCGGTTTTAATCATAATTTTTGGCTGTGGTCTGATGCTTCAGGTGGAAGCTGTGGACCACCTCCAACTGTGTCTTCTTGACATGAAACAAAGGCAGTTTGGAATAGGGTGACCCTGATTGCCCAGGACAGTCCCTGATATTAAGTGTGTGCCCCATGTCCCTGGCAGCCCCCTACAGGGACAATACAAAGTCCCACAATGAAGAATACAGAGTTCTAAGCACTAGAAGGAGAATTGCCCATAGTCTACTTTGACAGAAAAAAATGAGTCTGCTGGGCTACAAGAAAATGGCTCCCGTGCAGAGCTCTAAACACTAGAGTCAGAAGTGAGTTTTGATACTGATATCAAACAGGAGTTGCTGTTCAGTTCTTCTGTAGTACAATGCTAGTCTAAGGCTGTTGGTGTGATGTATATTTTCCTGTAGCCCTCAACAGGCATCACTTTCTGTCACGGCAGTGTTTAGAACTCTGAGGTGCAACAGACAAAGAGCAGGTTGAACTCTTATGTACAGTGATTTATAGTGACCCCTCCCGTATAGCTGCCCTAGAGCTGAGGGCAAGTTCTCTGCTGCTCTTGTCTCCACAGTGTACCTGAACGGCAGAATGGAAATGTGGTCACCCTTGTTTGGAATGGAGTTTTCAAATATGTAAAACAATTCAAGGTAATAGACTTTAAGTGCCAGCATATAGAGTTTAAAAACACTGAACTACACTGAACTTAATTTTCTGAAATGTGTAGACTGTGGTAGGTAAGTTAAGTGCACTTGGCATCTCAGATAATATGGAAACATATGAGGCCTATAGTTAGAGAGAAGAATGTTATTTTTCATTCTGCACCAAGATTTAATCATTTCTTAGATGAAATACTTATGTGTGTTTTTATTTTCAGTTGCACATATTTACACTCATTGGTCTATGTGTTTTAAAAAAAATAAATATGCTGCCCTGGATATTTTTACATGGAGGATGTATTTTACTGGTCCAATAATGAAATTGCCTTTTTTTCTGTCTGAAAATTTAACATATAAAATGTTTTATAATTATGGGGCTGTACACAGAAAACTGCAAATGGTGCTATTCTTAAGGAATCAAATAACAAAAGAAATGGTGTAGGTATACCATGTATAAGAGAACACTCCAAAGGACTTGTATATTAAGAATGATAAATGTATTGCTGACCATATATATATATATATATATATATATATATATATATATATATATTACATTTACGAAAGGTACCACTAAAAAGACAAACATTCTGAAAAAAATATAATTTGAAAAGGTTTGCAGAGGGCTTGTCAAAAGAAATTTTATGAAACAGATAACAAAAATCTGAAAAATGTCTTGGAAATGCAACAGCCATTTAGCTCTGGGACTGAAAAGGTTAATGTTTCAAAGATCTCAGGGTTAAACCTTTTTGAACTTTCCCTGGTATATATGTATATGTATATATGTATAAACGTTATAGCAAAAGAGGGTGCGTGCAGTTGGTTTGCTCCATAATTATTCCAGTTCTTTTTAGACTTCAATGTCCATATTTATAAAATCAAACCGGAGTAATTCAGGAGTAAACCAGTGCAACATTGGGGGTAAATAAACATTCACGTTAAATTAAACTGGGGTTTTAACCCCTTTAATGCTAGAATGCAATGCGTTGACACTCAAGGGGTTAAAAAGCTATATTCCAGTGCATGGGAATTTAGGCATTTTTATTTGTCCCCTATGGTGCAGTTGGTTAACTCCATAATAACTTCAGTTTGCTTTTATAAATATGAGCTAATGTCTCTCTCCCTTTAACATTGGGAAGCCGCAGGTTTTGTGGCTGTTGAGAACTACAATTCCTATCCTTCCTTTCCAGACAGACTCGACTCCCCTTCTTTGCTTGTGGTCAGTGTGGACATTGACACAGTATCAGTGTAAAACTGCCTTGTCACCAAGTCCCTAACCCCCACAGTCAACAGCACTTTCTTGCAGAGTCACTGTTTCTTAGTGACACATTTCCGCTTCCGGTGCAGGCTCCGGCTAATGGAAGATGGCGGCTCCGCAACAAGAAGCTGAGGTGCCTGGAATAGACAGCGTATTATTGGACTGTTCTGCCCGAGAGGTGGCCTTGGTATGTGCCCCGGGGGGAGAGTAGAGGTGCTGCGATACCCCAACCTTCTTGTCACGGAAGCGCTGCATAAATAAACCCGGTCTAGCATAGGTCTTTTAGCCCAAGGGAGATCAGACCTACCAGAAGGGTTTACAGTTGACACATAACACATACAATCCCTGTATCCGCTTTGGCCAATCCGTGCTGTACTTGCACTATAATACCAATGATGCTCATCTGACTTAGTTGTAGCGCAACATATGAAGAGCCTCAGGTTTACAATGTATGTGTATAATATATATATTATATATATATATATATTTGTACGCAGCTATATACACGATTGTGAGCATATTTACTACAGATCCACTAAGATTTGTGCCATATTATGTTCCTTCCTTTGATTAAAGTTTATACTTATTGAGAACTCTAACTCCTATTATTATGGAAGTTGTAGTTGATAGCAGCTGGCTGCCCAACAACTGGCTACCTCTAATTTAAAGTAACAATCAGCCCACTTTTAGACTTTACTTATTCTCCAAGTGTCAAATTGCCTATACTTCTATTTTTTTCCCCTTCACCCATCACGTATTTTTTTTTTAATGGGGAGCTCCATGAATTTCTGTTTCCAGAGAGCTTTGTGTAAGGGGCTATGAAAATTGGGATAGTGATGGTGTCATACAAACACTTCCTTTGTGCAGTATATAGCACAATTACTACTGCAGGGATAGTTTCACATTGGATCACTATTCTGTTTTCATAGTCCCTGGAAAGAAAGATCAGGGGAACTCACTGTCAGGGATATGAGCATCAAAAAAGTGGGCAAATATATTTAAAACAAATACAATATAAGCAGTTTAACTTTACATATTATGCACTTCAAGAATATGTAAAGTGAAAAAATGGTTATCTGTTACTTAAAAAGTTTTGCATTAAAGATAGTATGTATTTTGTTGATGAGCTGAAAATATTGACTAATTTGATGCGTGTCCAATAACATCACCTTAGAATGAGTCATTTAGACATATACCAGTCTAAAATCCCTACACATATCTTCTCCTTTGTATGTAAAATATGTAACTGTGTGTGTATGTACATGTATATGTATATATATTGGTTTTCTGTTTGTATAAATGTGTTACTTTCACTGTAAAAGCTGTCCAGGACATAGTTGAAAACGAGTGACATTTCAATGTATTTTTCCTCGTAAAACATTATCTAAATAAGTATATATAGCATTGAAATGATAAACCGAGTCATTCTGGAACAAACCAACTGCACCATAAGGGGACAAATACAACTTCCAAAAAATTCCCATGAATTGAAATGGTCCCTCTAACCCCTTAAATGCGCTATCAATGAGATTTTTTTTATTTATTTTAATTATCCATTGACTCACATTTTGTTTATAACAGAAGGGCCATAGTATTCATCACATATTAACCCCTTAAGGACCCTTGACGGTCCTGGCACATCATGGGTCGGCAAGCCATAATGACCCAATTGTCCGGTCCTTAAGGGGTTAAGCAATTTTAAACATGACTTTGGAACTAAAAAAGGTGTTAATAGCTAATATCTGGAGTGCCAAGATGGCAATCACCAAATCAAAACCCTTTCAACACTAAAAAGGTTAATTATTTTTGTGATTCAATTTATAGGCTAGGCGGGATTCATTATACTTTTGTAGCAACAAACTCACAAGAGTAATATAAAGGTGATACCTTTTAATGGCTAACTGAGGACATAGTGAGTGCAATCATTCAGAGCACTAAGGTCCCTTCTTCAGGCATGGGTTAACAAATAAAGCTGGACTAGCACGGAATTTTTATTTACAGAGTATGACACACATTTGAATCAAATCATTGAGTACACAGAGGGGGACAATTAACTTAGTAAACATCCAGTCTGAATGGATATGAAATGATATGCATAGGGTTACATCAAAGTGCTGGGAACAATTAAATGTTCATTAATCAGTGCAAAGAGCCTGTTGGTCTGGGAGTTGGCAAGATTTATAGAGTACAGTCTTATTATGAGACATGAAGCCCATCACCAGTTTCAGGCCTGATCTTAATGTATCAAATATAGCAATTCATTTAAATCCCCGGATTTTTCTTTCCCTCTGTGTTCTAAAGTTCCCTTTGAGTAAGAAGAGCTTCATATTTTGTAGACTATAATTTAGACCGCAAACATAACTGCCAACTGGTGTGTCAACCTTTTTTCTGTACTGTGTGGTGATGGACGTTCATTCTTTTCCTCAGTGTCTGTCCTGTTTCTCCAATGTAGTAACCTCATGTGGGGCATTGTGTCCAGGTTATGAGGTATATTACATTTCATGAGGAACAAGTGAAAGAACTGTTAATTTCATATTATGTACTCATATAATTTTATTTCAAACTATGATGTTTGTTTGTTTCGAACTATGATGTAAATATAATTTCAGTGCTGCTCCAGCTTTATTTGTTAACCCATGCTGTTAGATGGGATCTTAGTATCATGAAAGCTTGCACTTTCTATGTCCTCAGCCATTATCCTATATAATAATTCGCTAAATTGTGTGTAACACTGCAACATGAGCAGTAGACACTGCTGCGCGTGCTGCAGTCATGCGCAGTAGAGACTGCCCGCGTCGTGGCTGATACAGAGCTGGCCGTTCCGAAGGAGTGTCCCGCTGTGTATCAGCCGTGGCGCGGGCAGTCTCCACTGCGCTTGACTGCCCCGGTACCGGGTGGCAGTGGCACTTTGGCCCGTGTAACGGGCTGTTCAACTAGTATAGTAATAACATAGTTGATGAGGCATTTCCAATTAAGCCTCAAATGGGTAAAAAAAAATCCTTCCCGACTCCAAATGACTGTCAGATAGTTCCCTGGATCCACATCCTATCTATCTTGAAGCCATCTGTCATAATTCTCAGTATTGTTCTGTGCTAGATATGTATCTATTGCTTTTTTGAAAGCGGTTACAATGTCTGCAAGCATAACATTCCAAGACAAAGAAATCCTTAGCTTTACAGCCATTACTGTAAAAAAAAATCCCTGCCTTTGTTTTAGTCGAAAGTGCCTTTCCTCTAGTTACCATAGATGACGTGTTATTCTTAGCTCAGCTCTTTGCGTAAATAATTGGCTGCTTCTTTATTGTGACCTTGAATAGTTTTGTAAATGGTAATACAATCAAGTCTGTTCTCTAATATAAACATTGCTGCTTTTTGGTTTCCTTTGAATTAACCCTTTGATGAGCACTTCTGTATATGCTTATGTTACATTATGTTTTGTTACTTTTTTTTTTTATCTTCAGTTACAATTTTTTTTCTCCACTTATTCCAGTTCATAATAAATGTATTTTTTTTTTACTAGTGCTCAACTGCAAATTAATCTTCAGCTGGTTTATTCCATGTTGGTGTGAATGCTGCAGTTAGTCTGCAGGTCATTTCTTGTTTATGTACCGTTACTTCATGTATAAGTGGAATATGATGATCATATGAATTAGATATGAGGATTTGGACTTGGATGCATAAGTATAAACAAATCTATAAAACCGTATGCATCTACTGATACGGAATTAAAAAAAAAAAGAAATGCAAGCCTCACAGCACAATTTTTCCTATTCTTCAAACATCACATATTTTATTTAAGTAATCAATGTTTTTAGAGAAGAACCACTTCCATTCAGTACTGGGAATCCCAGGGGAAGTGTTATTGTGAAAATCCCCCAAACCTCTGGACTTTTATCTGTTTGACTTTACAATTTTGATCATCTCCATTCATCTTCTGTCTGGTGGTTACGTGTGATGACAGTTGTTTTCAGTAGCAGGAGAGCCTTTGGTGGTTACGCCTACTTTAAACTGCTTAAGACCTAGCAGTTTGTGCAACGCATATCTTAGCAATGTGTTTTGCACCCCTTTGATCCTCAACTAGTTAATCTGTTCAGTGTTTACTGTTTGTTTATTGTTTATTTTAATCCAAAAAGCCTAACCTGTAGATATGTCTGAGTGCTTCCTCATGAACAAGCAATGCCACTGTTGTGATCTGAATGACCAATCACAGGGGGGGTAAATAGTTTCCTTACCATTTAGTCTACACTACAGAGGGGACTGAAAGCTTGTGGCTTTCCAGTGGTCATCTGGCTACTTCTCACATAACTCTTTAACCCCTTAACAACCCTTGACGGTCATGGCACGTCATGGGTAGATTTGAGTTAAGGACCCATGACGTGCCAGGACCGTCATGGAATTCAGGGCTTCCCCCACGGCTGCACACCATTCGGGGAACCCTGAATACAATTCGAAAAAAAAAAAAAAAATGGTCTGTGGTCCTTAAGTGCCGGCAGAGTGCACGATCAGCTGGTCCATAAGGGGTTAAGAATCAGAGGGGTGTGCAACGCAATGATTTGCAATGCACTGCTCACCCCTTTGGTGCTTAAATGGTTAATGGCCAGTTTAGGACTATATTAATTGTAGTACAGTAACAGTTGGAGAGCCATGGGTTTTCAAACCTGTCCGTATCAGATTATGGGACTGCAGGTCAGTCTCCAAGGTGACCTGTGCTGTGAGACTTGAGGCTGGTGCAGTCTAATGGCTTAATTGCAGCTTTTAATCCCTTGAGTGCCAGATAGGTATCCATCACATTGCTCTACAATGCACTGGATACTGCTTTGGTACACAAAAAGTTAGGTATGAGAAAAAAAATGAGTTTCATAGCATTATATAATTTGGGTCTGGCTAGCAATGTGTTGCACCAGCTGCTGGTTTTGAGTGCCAGAGGGCTACTGAACACATTGCAAAGCAATGCATTCTGTACCTCCCTGGTACTCAAGGGGTTAAGCAGTGCAGTTGTGTGTAATTGTGCTGTGCATGTAAAATCGCTCACTTCTAAGCTAGCCGTCATTTGCATTAGACAGTAAAAGTGCTGATGCCATTTTTACATGGTCTAACTAGCAGTAAAGAGGTTAGAAGGCATTATTAGTACATGACAGCATTTTAGATGGGCAGATTTTAAAGGGATAGTAATACTTAAAATGTTGTAGGGTTTATCATCCTGAGTAATACAGGGAGAATCCCACTGCTGAAAGGTATTTTTTATTCAAAAGTTATTACAGTTCAAACTTGAATTTTTTTAGGTGCAGTATCACAATGGCCTTGAAATTGTACAGTGGCGCTGCTGCTACACCACCCACTGGACTACTCTGGTCAGTTCACCGTAAATCTTAACACTTTGAGTGCCAGAGGGGCACTGGTGTAAGATACTGCACCTAAAAAATTCAAGTTTGAGCTGTAATAACTTTTGAATAAAACACCTTTCAGTAGTGGGAGTGACCTTGTTTTACTCGGGCAAAAGCCTTACAACATATTTTATTTTACATTTTAAAGGGGATCTATCACCCCTAAACAAGTTTGTCTTAATATGTACTTTATGTAGCGATTATGTATAATATTGCATTCATGTTTTTGCTTAGATCGTTATTTGGGTGAAATCTGCCATGCACCTACTTCCAGATAGACTGCAGGTAGAGCGCTGTACCGCAGTCTATCACTCTGCCTCTGCTCCCCTCCCTCTATCCAGCCTCCTCCGATGACTGAGGCTTTCTGCCTTTATGCTGGAGCAATCTCATTGGCAGAGATCGATATCTAACCAATGAGACTGCTCCAGCTTACGATATCTAGCCAATTAGGACTGCTCATGATGGCCTACCAAAGTCAGCATTAGACAGTGATGTATAGTTGATGCTGATTTAGGCCATTCATCAGCCACATACTTCCATGCCCTCTCAGTGATGTGATAGCTGGTGGAGCTGAGGCACATCACAGTGCCAGTAAAATTTGTTCAGGTTGCGATATGATCTTAGCCTTAAAGGGATAGTAATTCTTAAAATGTAAAAAAATACATGTTGTAGGGTTTATCCCCCTGAGTAAAACAAGGGTACTTCCACTCCTGAGAGATATTTTATTAAAGAATGATAACAGCTCAAACTTTAATTTTTTAGGTGCAATATCACAGTGGCCTGAAAATTTATAGTGGCGCTGTTTCTACACCATCCTATGGACTGCTCTGGTCCGTAGACTATAAATCTCCATAGGCTGGTGTAGCAACAGCGCAACTGTAAATTTTCAGACCACTGTGATATTGCACCTAAAAAATTCAAGTTTGAGCTGTTAAAAATTTTTTAATAAAATATCTCTCAGCAGTGGGAGTACCCTTGTTTTATTCGGTGACATAAACCCTACGACATATATTTATTTACATCTTAAGTATTACTATCCATCTTTCCTACCTTGGTGTCCCTCTTTTCAAGTGAACAGAATGTGTGGTTTGTGTATAAGTGTATCACACTGCTTCACAGCAATAAAACTCACATTGTTTGACTAACCCTTTGAGTGCTTTGCATTGGGTTGTGTACTCCTTTGGAATTCAAAGGGTTAAAACATATTTATAAATTAGTCTGTAAATAGACTGCTTTGGTCTTGTTCTAAATCATTTATACATCTTGTCAAGGCACACAAGTTGAGCAGGGCTTCTTCTGCCTATATGGTATACATGGTATATAAATAACCTCAGTGATCTGATGCTTTATTTGCCTTCCTTGTTTTGCAATAGAAATGGCTCCAAGCAACAGATCTGCCAAAAGAAGTCTACCAGCACCTTGCTTACTATGTTCCCAAAATCTACTGCCAAGGCTCCAACCCCACTCCTGAAAATGAAGACATGTTGACCCAGCATGTTCTCTTGGGACCTATGGAGTGGTATCTATGTGGTGAGGATCCTGCGATTGGGTTTCCAAAACTTGAGCAAGTGAACAAGCCATCTCATCTCTGTGGCAGAGTGTTTAAAGTGGGAGAACCAACATATTCATGCAGGTAACAGAGGGAATGATTGGGACAATTGTGTTGCAGTAAAACCCTTTTACAATAATGTAAGTCTATGGAATCTGGTCTTCATATCCTGTAATATAAAAGGCAGATGTATGTATGTCCGATGCAGTCATGCGAAGGAGAGACTGCCCGAATGCAGGCAGATGCAGTCATGCGCAGTAGATACTGCCTGAACGCAGATATTTGTCCAATGCAGTCGTGCGCGGTAGACACTGCCCAAACACACAGAATGCTGGGAGGTGTAGTTTTGCGGATTTACACACTTTGGCTCATGTACACAGGCTCTTACACTAGTTTATTTATAAAACACTTTTCACCATGCTGTTCTGTGAAGTCCGTGAACATTTTAGACAGCAAGATGCTGTGAGGATTTACAGTCTGGTATATCTTTGGGGAAGCACTGGCCCTCCAACTGTTGTTGGACTACAGCAACTAGAGGGCCACTGGGATTATTGTACATGTGAAATGTCAAGGTTGGGTTCTGAGTTGTTTTAGTCCAGTAGTCGATGTGGCTCCATAATGGCTTAACTGGAAACTATCATGTTATACTGGATGTTCCTATGTGAACAAACTAGTAAACTACCGTAAAATCTCATGTATAATACGCACCTGTGTATAATATTGCGGTGTACATTATACCCAAGATTTTAGGGGAAAACAAGAGTTCCTATGTATAGTACGCACCCTTGTTTTTCTCTGTCACACACACAAAAACTTACATTGCCGCACTGCTTCCCTCCCTCCCCACTTACCCGGGTCCACCTATCCCCTCTAATTTTTTTTTTTTTCTCGTGTATAATACACCCACCCCCCACTTCACATAAGGTGAAGAGGGGCAAAATTGTGCATATTATACACAAGATTTTACAGTAACTTGGAGTAGGCGGTACAGCCCCAAATGGGATGAAACCTGATTGCAGTTGCTGACAGTGATGCTGGGCTTCACAACTGATGTCTATGGCTTAAGCCAGAGATTTTACTTACTTCTCTGCTGTGCCCATACATGGCAAATGGTGGGTACCCGACACGACTCATTGCTGCCTATGGAAGATGCTCTTGCAGCGTCTACAGTCTGAATGCTGTGACTTTAATGGCTTTACATATCCACTTCTGGGGCAACCTACCTGCACCATGGGGGACAAATACAAATTTAAAATGGACTTTTAAATCCTTGAATGTCAGTGAAACTGCCAAAATATAGCTTTGCAATGCTTTAGTGACCTCTCTAGCATTCAAGTAGTTAAAACCCCCATTTAAAACAAGGAGAATTTTTACAGTACAATCCATAAGTATTTGGACGGTGACACAAGTTTTGTTGTTTTGGCTCTGTATTCCAGCACATTGGTTTTTAAATAAAACAGTAACTGAAAAGTGCAGACTTTCATATTTAATTTAAAGGGATAGTAATGTTTCATAATAAAAACAGCTCTAATTAATCATCATAGTATTTGGACTTTGGAGAGTGTTATTTCAGTTCTGTCAGAGTTGTAGTTCAGGAGTAATTCAATGACAAAGTATCCCCCTCCCGCCCCTTTTACTGATGTAACACTGCTCAGCCAAAGCAGAAGGGAGGTGCCCAGGTAGATTGCACAGAGGGACAATCTTCAATTAAGATAAGGGAAAAACCTGAAAAGCTTGTCAAAGGGGGACAGGGCTTTCATTGTTTTCATATAAAGAAGATTGTCCCCTTCTGTTATCTGTCTGGTCATACAACCAGATTCACATCTGAGAAGAGATGGCTTACACTAGGAAAAAGGGGCGGGGAGGGGAAACTTTGCTTGTGAATATCTCTTAAACCATAAAGGTTTGAGAGATAAGACTTATATCGTTCTTCATGTTTTTTTAATGCCTATGAAATAAAATAAAGTTAAAATTAAGTATTACTATCCCTTTAAGGTTATTTACATTCATGAGCCATGAACTGTGTTGGAATTACAGCCCTTTTTATACATACTCCTACATTTTAGGGGACCAAAAGTAATTGGACAGTTGGCTGCTCTGCTGCTATTTGGCTAGGAGTGTGTTATTTCTTCATTAGTTAATGCATAACAGAGCTAACAAAAGGTGAAGAGTTGACTCTGTGTGACATTTGCATTTGGAGTCTATTGCTGTTGACTCTCAACATGAGGAGCAAAGAAGTACCCATGCCAGTAAAGCAGACCAGCATGAGACTGAACAGAATATATCTATTAGAGACATAGCCAAAATATTAGGGGTGTCAAAATCAACTGTGTGGTATGTGGTAAAGAAGCAAGCATGCACAAGTGAGCTGAACAATAGCAAACAACCTGGTAGATTGTGAAATTCCACTGTACTGAATGACTTGCAATTGTGAAGAAAAAACACATTAAATATTGAACAGATCAATGTAGGTGATTTAGGCATGGACATGTCAAAGAGTACCACAAAGAGACGTCTACACCAGCCTGTCCACAGAGGGTTTAGCAAAATATACAAACCACTGGTAAGCCTGTAGATCAGTAAGGCCAGGTTACAATTTATTAGCACTTACATAAAAACACCTGTAGAGTGAAGATTAACCTGTACCAGAGTGCTGAACATAGGGAAATGTGGATAAAGAAAAGAACTGCACGTGATCCATAACATACCACCTCATCTGTGAAACATGGTGGAGGTAGTGTTACTGCTTGGGAACGTTTGGCTGCCACTGGAATTTGCTCACTTGTACTTATCGATGATGTGACTGCTGATGGCAAAAGGATGCATTCTGAAGTGTGCAGAAGCTATATCTGCTCTGATTAACCCCTTTTATGCTGGAGACTTCTTTAGCATTTGTTGATTATCACTATGTAAATCAATCGCATTTTTTGGAATTTGTATTATCTGCAGTGCAGATGGTTTGAATTAGATTTATTCTAACCCCCTCCCCAATGCAGGTCCCCATATTTTTATCCTGGAAGATATTATAAATCGCTCTGAATCTGTAAAGTGGAAGAGTAGGCAAAGGTTTATAGGATAAATGAGTCTTGGGAACAAATTTTGGAAGCATTGGAATGGGGATACTGATTTATGTGCATTGCCAGTTGTGGTTATGTTAATCCTGATGGGATATGAATGAGCTAATTAATCATTTTGGTTGCTAATAGAGTTACAGTTTTTTACGGCAGTGCTTTGTACATCCCTTTGCTGCTCAGTGGATCTTATTCATAAAGCAAAACAAGTGCTGTTCTGGAGCAAGCCATCAGCACCATAAGAGGGAAATGACAATTCTGTAAATTAAGGCATCAAGGCTAATAAACAGAAAGTTTCAGCCCTCTCATCAACCTGGCTTTTCTGTGGACTCATCTGGTCACACGAGTAGTAGCCCACCTTTAAGACAAAAGGATTACAAGAACAATAAGCAGTGTAACCTTTTCAGGAAACTAATCCTACACACAGCACATTACTTCATGGAACTAATGGGCGTTCTGATACCCACAGTCCAAATTGCCTGTGGACAAGGCTTCACATGAGGCTACCTCCCACCCCAATTTCTCACCTAGGTAAGAATGCAGCTTTGCTGCTGGTGAATGCTGTAGAACTTAAGGATCAAGAGGATAATCGCCTCTCTTTTCAAGGTGAATTTCTGGTACTACTCTGAGTCCCGCTTTTTCTTTGCTTTGGTGACCAGGGATATTGCCCTTTTGGGGGAATCAGCTCTTGGATGCCACCCAGGTGATGCGCCTAAGGAGGATCTTGTTGTGATTATATCCAAGATCTTTGAGGCTATTGCTTATCTTACTGAATCGGACTCTGACATTGATAGATTTACTAGAAAGGCCTCCACTTTCTCCATGGCCACTCATCACTCACTGTGGCTCAAAATCTGGTTGGCTGACCACGCTTCCAAGAAGTCATTGATCCTTCACATTCTTGGCATGAGATTGGACAGTCTTCTAGGTTTTTCAGGCCGTGCCAGTCTACGACTGTGTGGGAGTACATGAAGGCGCTGGGTAATCTAGTTTCTACTCTGGAGGCAGTCCTGTTTGCTCACTTTCATACAAGAGAACTGCATCTGGAACCGAAAATTCCCCAAAATTGGCCCAGGCACCCGTGTAATCTCTCCCGTGTTATGTTCTTGTCTGACTGTGCGAAGGAGGGCCCATTCTTTTCAATATTTTTATTAGTGAGATTGCAAAAGGTCCTTTTGCAGATGATACAAAGATCTGCAACAGGATAATCATTCCTGGGGGAATAATCCAAATGACAAATTATTTACGTAAATTAGAAGAATGGACAAGTGTGTGGCAGCTGCATTTTTATGTAAAGTAATTCACTTGGGATGTAACGATCCAAAGGAAAAATATGCTATCACGGGTACTGTGCTGTCAGAGACAACAGAGGAAAGGCATTTGGTAGTAATTATTTCTGTGCGGTGGGGGATGCAAGCAGGGTGCTTGGTTGTATAGCTAGGGGCATTAGTAGCAGAAAAAGGGAAGTGGTCATCACTCATGCCACTCTATAGATCTCTAGTTAGACCTCACTTAGAGTATTGTGTACAGTACTGAAGACCCCATCTCCAGAAGGATATAGATACTCCAGAGAAAATTCAGAGAAGGGCTAATAAAATGGTGACTGGTTTACAGGAAAATAAATATCAGGATAGACTGAGATCTGAACATGTATAGCTTGGAGGAGAGAAGAGAGAGAGGGGATATGATAAAAATCAAATACATGAAGGAATTCAACAAAGTGCTGGATGGAAGTACATTTCAAAGGAGTAAAAATGTTAGGAGAAGAGGCCATAGTCTAAAACTAGAGGGACATATGTTTAGATATAACTTAAGAAGGTTTTACTTCACTGAGAGGGTAATAGATAAGTGGAATAGCCTACCAACAGAAGTGGTAGAAGTTAATACAGTGACAGAATGTAAGCATGCATGGGTTGCGCATAAGGCTGTCCCAAACATAAAACAAGACCAAGGATTGAGGTTTTTACAGTAGGAAAATGGACAGACTAGATGGGCCAAATGGTTCTTATCTGCTGTCAAATTCTGTGTTTCTATATTTCGTTGGTGACTGCATAGATCCCATCTTTGCAGAACGGATGCCAGCCTAACAGGCAGGGGTGCTTCACTGGGCCCTCAGATGGCTTCTGTCCATCAGTGTTCTGCAGTTTTGTCCGATTCGCCTAGCCCTGTGGCATTGGTCTTAGCCCCTCCAAGAATCCCCATGTGTGGATCCAGTCCGATAAGGCGATGGCCTACATCAGCTTCCAGAAAGAAACCAGAAGTGCGGCTGCGTGTTCCAGGGTCCGACTGATTTTGCTGATATGGACTGAGGCTCATTTATTGACTTTATCTGCTATTCATAGCCCAAGGGTAGACAATGTTGTGGCAGACATGCTCAGTTGCCATTGCCTGGATCCTGGATGTTGGGAGCACAACTAGACTGTCTTCGACTCTGTAGTCAGTCTATGGGGTACTCTGCCAGCTGACAGAATGGATACCTCAGTTCTTTGCCAGATCCCAAGATTCTCTAGATCTCCCTGTGGATGCAATGGTCATACCATGTAATTTTCCCATCCATTATGTGTTTCCTACGTTTAACCTGATTCCCAGAGTGTTGAAGAAAATCAGGATGGAGCGGGCTTATGTCATTTTGACAGCCCTGTCCTGGCCCAGTCACAATTAGTTTTCAGATCCTCTTGTAATATATTTGACAGAGCAGTTTCAGCTTCTCTCTCTTTAGACCTCTTGGCTCCATGTCTACTGCTTTATCCAGAGGGGGAGAAGCTGGCCTTGACTGCTTGGCTCTTGAAGCCAGCAAGGGGCATCTCATTCATACCCAATCCTTCTGGATCCCACTACACTGTGGTATTTGACTCTGGTTGTAGGAGTGCTTCAGAAGGCTCTCGTTGAGCCTCTGACTTCAAATTCTTGGCAATCAAGACACCTTTCTGCTGGCTATTGTTTCTTTTTGGTTGGTGGCTGAACTTCATGCTTTGTCTTGTAAGCCTCCCTTTCTGCTTTTCCACTCTGATAGGGAAGTTTTGTGGACTCATATTGGATTTCTCCCTAAGGCTGCTCCTGAGTTTCACATTAACCAGGGAAATGTTCTTCCTTCTCTTCTTTGCCGAGCTCCATCTTGAGGACTGAACTTGGACAGCCCTGAGGGACACAGAGAAAGAAAAAGTTCTGATTATAATATGTTTTTTTATGCAGTAACACACACTATTGGAAACGAGCCTGTTTTACTCAGGGGAACAGACTCACAATGTGTTAGGCGCCCCACTGGCACTCAGTTAATATATGTCCATAATAAAACATTCCTGCTCCTTTAAAGTGGATGTGGGTGTCATTTTTTCACATGCGGCATGTAAAGGTCACAAATACACTTAGCTGTGTGTCTTGGCTTTGCTTGTG
This sequence comes from Rhinophrynus dorsalis, assembly GCA_037306005.1. Lineage (NCBI taxonomy): Eukaryota > Metazoa > Chordata > Amphibia > Anura > Rhinophrynidae > Rhinophrynus > Rhinophrynus dorsalis. Next base: position 58,849,858 of record CM074720.1, on the reverse strand, counting down.
GAAAAGCTCTGGTTTGTGACTCTTAATATTTATCTTGGCAATCTGAGACTTCTAATAGAGCAAAGGTCTCTTATGCCTAGGTACCTTATTCTGGTGCTAGCTTGGGATAGTAGTGCTTACTGAATGTGTATAAGTCACATTTGCAATGCTGCATTAGAAGAGAACTAATCCATCCTAATAATGGACATGACTTTCAGGACTAATCGAAGATGTTCTCTCTGGATCAAAGACACAAGGGTATGATTCATAGGGGACATTAGCCTTTTTGGACATAGCAAAGTAAATGGAGGAGTATTATTATGAGGCAGGGCTAGTGCAAGCACCAAATGAATTAGGCAGCCTCATAGGGTGTCAGGTTTGGTGAGGCCTGCAGCCAGGTTGCTTCTATAGGTGGGTAGACCCCCCTCCCGACACTTTCTCCCTCTTCTCCCATATTCTGTTTTTTTTTATTATTATTATTATTATTATTATTATATAGAAGATATGCAAATGTTGTCACATTTGTACTCATACAAAGCCACTATTTTATTGTAATACCTCATTAACCCTTTGAGTGCCAGGGGTTTCCCAAAAGCAGATTTTTTTTCCTCTGGGAGGAGGAGACAACAGCCTGAAGGCTCCCCCAGAAAGCCAAGTACTCTTCTGTCTTCACTGTTCAGGGGAACCATACTTCCCGGCCTCAACATTCTTCTCCGTGTTTTGACCTGAAGATAAATGTATCCAAACAGCTCCTGTAGTTTCAATTTACTGTATTCTCATACCATGAGCCCGTACAGCATTAATGCAACAAAGCCACCTCCTGGCTATCCGTAAAACAGACACAACCAACTTACCTCTGAATGTAATGATAGATGCAGGGCTTAAACGTTGAAGTCCTTTGCTACTAGCCAGACCTGAAAAGTTACTCGCTACTGCAAGCCATAACATACCAACCAGGGCTGAATTTCTACTCGCCAGGGCTAAATTTTCACTCACCATTGGCTAGTGGTGAGTGGAAATTTTGAGCTCTGATAGATGTGTGTGGTGGGATGCGACTAGCCCTTTGAGTGCCAGACGAATGTGTAGTGGATTGAGAAGCGATGTGTTTCACGATCCTCCAGCACTCAGTCAGTTGGTGAATTCTACTATATAGCATTTCATCTTTTAGTACTCCCAAATGATCATGTGTAACCAGCTGTATACTTCGTCACACTGCAGATAATTTGAGACTGTAAAGAATCTAATTAACCGCTCTGACCCCTCCTCGTGTTTTTACTGCCACAGCAATCTGATAGGAGTTAATATACTGGTTTTAACCCCTTGGTTACTAGAGACATCTCCAATCCGCTATGTGTTGGAAATATCTTTAGTATCCAAAGTTAAAGGAAAACTATAATGCTTTACTAAGGGCTGTATGAAAAGTGGAGGCGTTCTGGGGCAAGCCATTTTTACGATGGGGAGAACAAAAAATTCCAACAATTTTCATTGATTTAAATGGGGATTTTAACTCCTTGAATGCTAGAGAGCTCTCCAATGCATTGCTTCACAATATGCGTTGGAGACCTCTCTATCATTCAAGAAGTTAAAATCCCAATATAAATAAATGGGAATTTTTAGTTCCCCCTTATAGTGCTAATGGTTTGCTCCAGAACTCCTCCACTCTTCTTTTGTACATACAGCTCTTAGTCTACTGTTATAAATAGCCAAGGGTTGCACTGTCCAGTCCTGAAACGGTCCCAATGAGCCATCTTGGGGGTCAGAAAATGGAGCATCATGACTATTGGACCGGGTTTGAGAAGTGAAATCTATGTCTTAAGGGGGAAATATTGCCCTAAGATGAATTTAGGCAGATCCCACAGAAGGCATGTCTGGTGGCACAGTGAGCTGTGAGTTTGGAGTGCGTTAGCATGAAGTCAACAAGAAGAGTCCACTGTGTATGCCTCAATGATCTGGGTAACGTGTGGTGCTAGGAACCCTAAACTGCCGGCCCTCCATGGCCTAACACAAAGCAGCTGGAGAAAGATGGTATCGCATACACAGTATATGCTGAATTGTTGATATTGGTGTATACTTTTGCATCAACACAATGTTTTTGGAGGTCCAGCCTCTTTAACAAGTGTACATAGAAGGTATCAGATGATACGTGTTCTCCACACTTGAGGATGGTGTTCGACCCCCTAAGCTTTGTGTGCTAATAAACGAGTATACAAAAAATAACGTTCATTCATCTTTTGCCCAGCTGCTATTTGTATAAAAGGCCAGACTAGTCCACCATAATATAAAAGTGAATTTCTCAAAACCAATTTATTTTACAAAAAAAATCAGCAGTACATATAGGTAGTTTTCAATTGCCTAAAAAACAACATAACCTTGTCTTATAGTGACAGGGCCACTTTAATCCATTAATGACAGGTGACATGTCAGAAAAAACGTCCTTTAAGGGCAGGTGACGGTCCTGGCATTTCATGATCACAGCGCACCTCAGGGCACACTTTGTTCATGCCGGGGAGACTGTAACTGAGTGCTCCAGGAACAGTCCGTTACAGCCTTTCCCAGGTGACTTGATACAGTTGATCACTGCTCTAGCAATCACATGTACCAGTAGAGCCATATGATTAAGGCAATGTATGTAAACATTGCCTTTGTCAGTATTCTCTGCCTCTCTTCCTCACTGTGATCATGAGGAAGAGATGAGCAGATAACACACATCCAAATAGAGAAAATTTCCAAGGGGAGGGGGCACGTTTATTTTGATTGCTGGTTTTGAGGGCAGGACTAGAGGTAGAGCAGGTTTGGGCACTTTGTGACCTACTGCCATCTCTTTGTGTTACTGAATAAATGATTTAGAGCAAGACCAAAGAATTTTATTTACACTGATTAAATTAAACACACACACAGTGAAGTTTACACAAGCATTACTGGAGTTTTTTTTATTAAGGAGGAGCGATGTGATACTCTTATATACACACCACAAAGTCTGATCTCCAAAAAGATGGTCACCAGAGAGGGAAGGAGGAACAGTAATCCCCTAAAAAGGGGCATTTGGGAGGTATAAACGAACTTTCATACAATTTATCCAATCCCTATTAATTTGTGCTCAGATGGTTCATTTTGATCACCGGAAAACCTATATTTTTTATTTTTTTTTTCTTCAAAAATATTTCTCTTTTTCCATCAAATGGTGGGTTATCCATATAAATGTGGTATAGAAAGAAAGCCCTACTTATACTTAAATGGTATATCAGGTTTGTGGGTGAGCTAAATGAATAAAAGGAAATTTTGGTTGATAAAAGGTGTACTAAAAAGGCTAAAATTACTCTTGTCCTCTAGTGTCAAAAAGCCCTCGTCACTAAGGGGTTAAAGGCCAGAGGTGTGTGCAGTACACTGCTTCTCCCCTCTCCCTGTCCATACATTTCACCTGCATCAAACACTACTACAAAAAAGTAACCTATGTAAATGAAGCCGTAATCATACTCTGACTTACTTAGTTTGATTTAAATGGTTCCTTTAACTCCTTGCATGCAACAGAGGTTTCCAGAGCATTGCTTTGAGTGTTGCTCCAGAGTTTTGCACGGGGCCTTTAGTATTCTGCAATGCATTCAATGTGACAGTATATTCTAGCGATTTTATCTTAACCCTTTGAGTGCCAGAGAGTATACAACGCACTGCTTTGCAGTGGGTTGCGTACCTCTCTGGCACTCAAAGGGTTAAACTTAAAATCTGCTTTAACCCTTTGAGTGCTGATGTGTGAGCCCTGGATTACCAAGCATTGTGGGACCCACTCCACTGGCACTCATAGGGTTAAATAAACAGGCTTCCTGTCACAAACAGGAAATAAAGACTCAAACCCAGCCGTAAGACTGACCTAATTTACAGTTTAGCTGTGAAACGAGATCCATCTGGTCTGTACCACTTCCCGTTACATCGCCTCACTTATCTCTCACCTTATCTGGCCTTCATCTCTCTGTGAGCAGTGTCCCAAAATAGCTTCTCAGTAGATTCTATTACTTAGCCGTGCTCGATCTTCGCAGCGGACTTGGGTCTTCCCATGTAATGCTTCCATTTGAAAGCAGAAGTTCCCACGATCAATTCTGTCTGCATTAACCCTTTGAATGCTAGATGTTGCGTACCACTCTGGCACTCAAAGGGCAATAAAAAATATGTGGAAATAAAAATGATAATCAAATATAAATATGTCAAAAGAAAAATGATAATCAAATAACAACATGGCATTGTTGTCGGAAAACCAAATAATAAACCCCCCACGTAACATAACTTGGGGAGAACATCTACTGTGGGCCTCATCTTCAAAACAAAAGTTAAATATTTCAGAGGCAAATCAAGTGCACCATGGGGAGAAATGAAAACACTTCCGTTAGTGTAAACTGAGCTTTTAACACCTTTTATATCTAGAGAGCAATAGTTGTAGACTGCACTAGCCTTCAAGGGGTTAAAAACACCATTAAAATCAATGAGAATTTGGTGAATTTTTGATTATTTCCCAATGGTGCAGTTGGTTTGTTCCAGCATTCCTTCACTTTTTGTTTGAACTTGAAGGGACAGTAATGTCCCAGAAAAAAATCTTTATAGTTTTGTAGTGCTTCAAAAATTCAACTATATGCAACAAATCCTCTCTCTCAAACCTCTATGTTTTGAGAGATATCTGCATTGAAAGGTTCCCACTGTAAAACTGACAGCAGGAGATCTGTGGTAGCCGACACGAGGAAGCGCTTCAGCAGAGCCGAAATCGCGTTGTTTAAAACAAATTTCTTCATTGGAATGGTCTACAAAGTGTGCTTGCAAACCAGGCACACTTTGTAGACCTTTCCAGTGAAGTAATTATTTTCCAATAGCTCGATTTCGGCTCTGCTGCAGAGCCACCAGTTGGCTGCGCACTCTGCAGTCATGTGCAGTACAGACTGCCAGCGCCACAGCTGATAATGGAGCGGGGCTCTGAATTCAGACCGTAGTCCTTTCTGCGCACTGACTATGGTCTGAATTCGGAGCGCACCGCTCCATATCAGCCGCGGCGAGGGCAGTCGCTACTGTGCATGACTGCACAGAGGCCGTTACTGGGTGCCACTGTGGCCTGAGTACATGGGCTTTTCAACTAGTTTTTATATTTTTTATTTATTTATTTATTTATTTATTTATTTATTTTGAGGGTTGTTAGTGTTCTTTTGAGCTAAAATATACAGACCAACAGTGAGTGAAATGTCTCTAATTAATCTTTGTCAGCACATAATTGTGTCAACTATAATTTTAATTTCACCACGAAGTAGAAAAGGAAGAATTCCCTTGGATGGCATCATACAATGGATACATTAACTTCTTAACCCCTTAAGGACCCATGACAGTCCATGACACTGTTTGGGGAGTCCAGAATCGAATGGCAAAAAAAAAAAAAAAAAATGCTCAGTGGTCCTGAAGTGACTGCCGCGTGCGTGCACGGCCAGTCCTTAAGGGGTTAAGGGATAGTAATGTCTTTGGCACTACATTTGCTGGAAACTACAAGTCCTGTGATCAGGGAGTTGTAGTTTCCAACAGCAGGTGTGCCAAATGTTGCCTTCCCTAGCCCTCTATGATTTTATCTTATTCTTTTTCAGAGACTGTGCAGTTGATCCAACGTGTGTGTTATGCATGGAATGTTTTTTGGGAAGTGTTCACAGAGATCACCGTTACCGGGTAAGTATTTTCCAGAAATGTGTGGTTTGTTTTGAACTGATATATAATGAGATTGCTTACCCTTTAAGGACAAAAATGGTGTGCAACGCATTGCTCTGTAATGAGTTGCACACCCCTGTGGTCCTTAAAGGGTTAAAGAACAATCTCAGAGGAAATAATAGGCAGAGGTCCAGTTGCAAGAGCTTACAGTTTAGAACGTTTCTACTTTTAAAGGAATAATAATGTTTTACTATAACTTTTATTATTTTAGTAGTATGTGTTACTTTGCGTCCTAGTTTCTTTAAAGTGGAAATATACTTGTAGGAATAAGTGGCTTTTTAAAGGTAAGCAATAAAGTATTGATGGAGGAAATAACACAGATGTCAGTGAGAGGTGATCCAAGATTTTAATATGCCAGATGTGGATTGGCAGGTTCCTCTTGCTGTGCCTTTAAGGGGTAGGAGCATTCTGGATTCCTTGCTACAGGCATTTTTTATACAGTTGCTGAAGGAGCCAGCTCTGAATGAAGCAATTCAAGATTTTACCTGCAAATGAATTCTGCATCCATCATGTAAACAAACGTTAAAGAAAAAGAAAACCAATCTTGTTCTCTAGAAAGGTGGTCAGGTATTGTAATGGATAAAACATAATGTTCCTACAGGCAGACTCGGAGCAAGACAGAAGGGTTAACAAAATTAAACAGTGACAAGCTAAGTGCATTATAAGATGTTCTATATCCCAAGCAGACAAGAAAATAATGAAGTTTGTGCAAAGGGTGTCAAAACTTTATTGAGGTATCTTAGTGAAAAAGTGTAAATGTTGAACTAGAGGACGAGTTGTTATTGATGTTCTAAAAATTGAAAAGAAAAAAAAAAAGAAACAAACAAAAAAAACCTAAGTCTGTTGTACAGGTGAGATTTATCCAAGCACACTAAAACAGTTTAGGTCTGTGCTTGTAGCACCGCTACCTGAGCTTTTTAACCAATCTCTTTTGGTAGGAGTAGTTCTATTTGACTTAAAAATTGCAAGTGTAGATGTAGTATATACAACTTGTGCCCATATAGGTAGATATATACATGCATAGGGTATTTACGACCCTCTGCAAGAAGAGTGTGGATTTTCTCTCGGTCCCTGTCTTATCAGCAGTCCCGCTGTGTTAACCCCAGCAAACAACACAGCTTTGAATTCAATGTATAACTGTTTTAACTGTGAATTCTGTGTCCTTGTGCTCAGAAATGCTTTAGACTTGAGAAATATATATATATATATTCACTAGCGGTATGGGACGGCATTGCCCGTCTGTTTCGTTTTTTTTTTTTTTGTTTTTTTTTTATTGATTAAGGTTTGAGTTTCATAGGGGTATGGAGGAATGCATTGCAATGCATTGTGTAGCCCTCTAGCACTCAAAAGGTTAATGTGAGGCTCAGTGACACACAAGTATATATGTAACGTGTATTAAAGTGTTAGTAATGTGCAACAAAAAGTTTTTTGCATATAGAAGAGTTTAAAAAGCTGAGCTATATGCAAAAAACCGTATCTCTCAAACCGCTATGTTTTAAGAGATACAGACGTTTAAAGTTCGCTGTATCCCACTGACAGCTGTAAAGCTGTCAGCAGGAGATCCGTGTCGGTCGACACGGAGGCGCTTGAGAAGTGCCGCAATCTTGTTACTTACAAGGAATCCCTTCATTGGAATGGTCTAAAACATGTGCTTGAAAACCAGATGTGGTCCCTGCCCAGCTTGGGGAGCACAATAATTCTAGCTAAGGTAAAATCCTTGGGCAACTGGTTGTCTATGAGAGCTGTGTATATTATCAGTAGGAAAGGAGCTGTGTCGGGGAGAGAATCTTATAAAACTCACCAGTTAGACCATCTGGTCCTGGAGCTTTTCCCAAAGGGAGGGATATGAGAGCCTTTTGTAGTTCCAGTAGTGTGATAGACGCATTGAGGGTGTGGGATTGGTCCTGGGAAATCGTGGGCACATAGATGCCTGTCAGGAAGGCCTCCCATAGCATTGGATTGTCGGCCTCCCGTGCAAACAGATCACTATAGTAAGATTCAAAGATTCAAAAACATTGTTTATTAGTGTGGTGTCCGTGGTGATTGTGCCTTGTCTCAATTTGAGGGATCTGATGGAGTTAGGACCACTAGAGATTTTAACCACATGGGCTAGTAACCTGCCTTGCTTGTTTGCATTCTTGTAAAAATGAGCTGAGCATCTGTTTACATTCAGTTGTGCCATGGTGGCGGAAAGAGTGTCATGGGCGTTTTTCGCGTCTAGATAGCGTGATTTTTGCAGTCAGCTGCACTGCAAAGATAAGCAGCATAGCAAGCTGTCAAGCGAGTTTAAAGTGTGTGGAGTTTTACTTTTGATGTATTTGCGTAATTTGGTATAGTATGAGATTATGTGACCTGTCAGAACCGTCGGGCCAGAAAGTGAGGGTGTCATTGTTGCGGGCTTTTTTTAAACTCTTGTTTAACAGTAATATATAATCTATACTGTTTATAAAGTTTACTGCTTCTTTAATGACCATTATCAGAGCTTGTAAGCATGTGTTTCTTGTCTCATTCAGATGACCACATCAGGGGGTGGAGGATTTTGTGACTGCGGGGATGCTGAAGCATGGAAGGAAGGGCCGTACTGTCAGAAACATGCACTGAACATCGCTGAGACGGAAACTGAGGTAATGAAACCATATCCTCTTTCACTGCTAATGGACATATGGTCAGATTTTTAAAGACAAATGAAACAATTTGGGGGCAAATTGTCTGAAAAATATGAACAAATAAAAATGGCCATTGTTCAAACTGTACTTTACTTTTGGTATTTTCGGTTGTCCTCTATAGACTGCTATAGCAGCATCACCATCCTAAAATGCCATACCAGGAGCTACTGTACCTATAAAATATGCAAGTTTGAGCTGCTATAACATTTAAAGGGGAACTACCACCCGACACAATCTTTAGCTTCACTAAGACCCCATCTGGCGACTAGCTGCTTAGTAGTGTAGTCGCCAGAATAATTACCTTATTTAATAGATTTCTGCTCTCTTCCCCGGCTGACAGTCAGGACGGAGCGCAGACATCTTGCCATTGTGACATCCGCGCGCCTGCGCTGTCAGTCCCAGCGGAGACAAATGGCTCCTAGCAATGCCTCTTAGACCCGGCTGGGACTGACAGCGCAGGCGCGCGGATGTCACAATGGCAAGTTGTCAGCGCTCCGTCCTACCTCTCAGCGGGGGAAGAGAGCAGAAATCTATTAAATAAGGTAATTATTCTGGTCACTAGCACTACTAAGCAGCTAGTCGCCAGATGGGGACTTAGTTCCGCTTTAAATGATGCATCTCCCATCATTGAAAGTTTACTTGTTTTTCTCAGCAGGAAAAGGCTTACAAAACGGCAGTGTTCCATGGTAGGCAGTGCTTACCATTTAAAGTATTTTTATGTAACACCTTGAGGACCATTGCACTCTCTTCTGGTCCTCAAGGGGTTAAGATTCACAAATCAAACAGTGCAATGTGTGGAATGGTGTCCCCTCCCCCCGGAATTGCTCCACTGTCTTTCTGTTTATGCGCAGTTGTCTACAGTTGTCTACTTCTATTTAATCTTTTTGTCACATCTTTGATATTTAGATTATTTGCTTTCTTAATAAGTCTTCCTGTTGCCTCCTCCCCAGGACCCGCTTGTTCACTTGTCAGACGATATGATTGCACGGGCCTACAATATTTATTCCATCATGTTTCAGTATGCTGTGGATATACTGACATGGGAGAAAGAGAACGAGCTGCCTGCTGGTCTGGAGTGTGTGTGAGTACAAATGACTTGAGTCTTTCCTGAAACCTATGTGATGTTTCCTATTGTAAGAAATTCTACCTAGCCCCTCTTACCAAGGGTACATTTGTTCTTTGGGGATTGGTAATGACAAAGAATCATACAGATAAGGGATAATATTGAAAATGATTGTATTATGTACAGAATCAAAATACTGTTACAGTTTGGATGGTATATACATGAATTGAATAATATCATAGATTACAGGTATGGAAAAGATGGAATTGAACTGGATACCAGTAAATTATATGATGAAAATCTCCTCACACCCTCCTGCACAAATCTTGGTTTCTGGTCTCTTATCTGCTGGGCTCACATCTGGACAGGGATCAGGACTGCTGTGCTCAGGCTGCTCTCATTCTCTTCTCCTCTGCTCTCCTCCAGTTCTCCTGAAGTTCTCCCCAAGGTCTCCTTCCACCCCCCAAAAATACTGCTCCTTTATACTATTTTTCATATCACTTGGGTCTGGTGTAAACTGGTTAGCTCAACTGAGCTTTCCTCACCACACCCACTTGCCATTCATGGTGACATCAAAGAGATATTATTGATAGGGAAGACTCCAGGAACCGGTTTATCAGAAGCATTTGGGGTCTTATCTGAACTCTTTGAGAAACAAAAGGCTGTTCATCAGTCCTCACTCCTTTCTTATGTAACGAGACCTTTCTTTGATTTCTCACACACCTAACCAAGGAAGAACATCCTGTAAAAAACCCTTTGAAACAACCCCCCTGCAGTTTGGGACAGCTGAAATTGTCTTGGATTCTTAATTAAGCAAATAGAATTCCCACTGTTCTAAGACATAATACAGATCTATACCCATGCATTTTACATATATACACATATACACGCACAATAAATTGCATACAATGTCCACATCCATAGAGATAAAGACATGTATACATACATAAACACAGATATACATCTCCACAGACAAACCCCTGTTATAAGTCCTATTTGATCCATTTTGACTTTCTTACACTATGTTTTATCCTCCTTATATAATAATTAGCTAAAACGTGTGTAACGACGCAGTCATGCGCAGTAGAGACTGCCTGCACTGCGGCTGATACAGAGCTGTATGGTCCAAAGGGGCATCCAGCTCTGTATCAGCCGCGGAGCGGGCAGACTCTACTGCGCATGACTGCCCCGAGACCAGCTGGCAATGGCACTGTGGCCCGTGTAACGGGCTCTTCAACTAGTTTAAAATAAAAGTTTGAGATATTTTTGGTTTATGTGCCAGTGTATGTAAGTTAAAAATAACTTGCTGGCACAGCCATGTTCTAAATACTAACACTGCTTGTTCTCTGTGCATTATTAGTACATAGCAAGAAATAAGTTGCAGCAGAAATATGTGCCGAATTATGCGTTCCTCTTGGCACAAGTAGGGTAGTTTCAGACTTTTCTGTGTAGGTTATTTAGTAGATGGGCAATAGGCAGGTACAACTCAAATCGATTCCAGCTCCTGTTTAAGAGGGAAACTGTATTAGTAAGTTCACCATATTGTCTGTTTCCTGTGAGTGCATGTGTGTGTTTACATCTCACTGGGCTGTGTGTATCATTCTGGGCAAGCCAACTGTACCATAGGGGACATATACAAATTTCCAATATTCCCAATGAGTTGGAAACCTTTATAGTGTTCAAGGAGTTGAAGCCCCATTTAAATTATTGGGAATGTTTATGCATCATATGGTACTTTTGGATTGCTCCAGAATTGCATCACTCATTTTACATACAGAACAGTGTATTTTTATGCATTCTTATTCCGTTTTATATGTTCTTCTGATTCACTGTGGTTTTATGTTATGTATTTTCTATTTGAAATAGTTGTGTATGTTTTATGTGATTTTGTACTTTAGTAATGAAGCCCAGTATATGCTAGTATAGAGTTAAATGGAGGTTAACCATTATCATGGTGCTTTCCCATTTGATCAGCAGAGGTCATCATTTCTCTGCTGTATACAAGCATACACAAACATAGTTCTTATCCTCCTAACATTGACCGTTTAAATCAGTGGTTCTCAGTCTTTTTTCTTCAAAGTACCCCTAACATGCAGTCTGGAACTTTCAGGGAACCCCTAACATATTTTGTCATTTATCAAGAGCATAAGGAAGGGTACATTATACAGATATTATTGGGTCTCACCATCATGCTAACAGCACTAAACAGTTTCCATAAATATACATTTAAACTCAACTTTCGCATTGTTTTAAGTCTGTAAAAAAAAGTCTGTAAAAATGTATTATTCATATGTTACATCCGTAAAATATAAACCTAAATTTGCTTTTTAAAGCATGTGTAAATTTTCCTGTTCAGAAAGCATTTATTTAAAGTTGGTTGTACTGAGAGATGAGCTAAAGGCAGTTAATTGATTGTGATCTGAGCCCACTGTTCTTGTATTCAAAAATGTTGTTATTTTATCTCAGCCATGTCTGTAGGCCTCAGAAAATTAATTGTTTCAGGATTTAGCATGAAGAACAGGGTGTTTAAGTGTGTATAACTCCCGTTAAATGTTAGATTGTAGTGTTCCTTTAAAGGGGACTTGTCACCCTGTAGTTTTGAAACTTCAACATAATATGCTATAGAAAATGCCACGGTAAGATATCCAGGGCACTAACTGAGTATTCTGCACTAGGATGAATTGTCCATGTCTTCTCCCTTTGCATCTCTGATACAGAGTTGATATGAACAGGACTGGAAATTTCCACTAGTCCACTAGCTTGTGACTAGTAAAAAAAAAAATATCCTCAAAAGCAAGGGTAACAAATGCTACAGTTCTTAATTTTTAACCCTTTAATGACAAAGGACTTACCAGGTAGGTACTGCAAAAACTGTCATTTAGTGACAGCGGACGTACTTGGTCAGTCCCGGAAGTAGTACCGGAAGTCCGGGTCCCCATGCGGCTGCACGCTTTTCAGGGACTCCGGAATAATATAGCAGAAACATTTTTTTTGTATGATGGGCGTTAAGGTGACAGCTGCATGCACACGCAGCTGTCGCTAAGGGTTTAATATTGGTCAGGCTAATACCTTGTCCATTCTCTGACATTGCTAAATTTTACAGCTTGTTATGAATATATCACATACAATTTTGGCTGACTGTAATGAATCATACTGGATTTCACTTAGATACCAAATTATATAGTACATTCGGTGCTTCCATAAATGCTAAAACTGTGTAATTAAAGCTATGTTTCCCTTACAGAGAGAAAGATGACACTTATTACTGCATGCTGTTTAATGATGAAGTCCATACATATGAACAGGTTATTTACACACTGCAAAAAGCAGTCAACTGTAGTCAGAAGGAAGCCATTAGCTTTGCAACAACTGTGGATCGAGATGTACGTATTCCCATTGGTTTGAAATATTCATCTTGATTTCATCAATGAAACCTCATGAATATGTTTATTAAGCAGCAAAGTCTTCTGCATCAGTGTCAATAAACCAATTAACCCTTTCAGTGTCAGAGGGGTACGGAATGCATTGCAAGCAATGCGTTCCGTACCCCTCTGGCACTGAAAGGGTTAAATTGTTCATTTTATGTACCTAGTGGGTTTTGGCATTGCTTAATACGATGCAACATTTGTGTGTTTGTTTTTAGGGACGAAGATCAGTTCGATATGGGGACTTTCAGTACTGCGAGCAAGCAAAGTCAGTCATAGTGGTGAGTGCCATCATTACTAAGGGGTATTTGTCATGGATTCTTAACCCTTTGAGTGCCAGAGGAGTACACAACGTATTGCTTTGCAATGCGTTGCGTACCCCTCAGGCACTCAAAGGGTTAAACTGACAATAATGTCTTCATAAGAACAAACATTATATTGTAAGGCTAGTCCTGATGGCTAAAACAAATGTGTTCCCACTTCTGTGGGAGTTGTTTCATGCAAAAGTTATTACCGTTCAAAATGTTTTTTAACCCTTTGAGTGCCAGACAGGTATCCAAAGTATTGCATTGGATACCTCTGTAGCACCAAATGGTTAAACCAGAATCTAACCTTAAAGCTCACTGCCAGCATCTTTAAATTTAGTTGTCAGAAACCCTGAGTGAGAGATCTGGGGTGGAGATGGCGCAGGAGGAGTGGTTGAACATCTGGGAAAACACGATGCGCTTATGTTTATATATCACAAACATAGAGCAAGGATTTAAAACATAATGATGGTGTTATACACCTGATACGGTACACAAACTGAGACACAAACCAGCTGTCTACTGTTGGAAGGGTTCTGAAGAACGAGGTAGTTTTTTTACATGTATTCTATAATAGGTAAACCTTATGATTTATACTCTTGGATGTATCTACTAAATGAAACTGACAGAGGAAATGACTAGACGACAGAACAAACTGGTTGTCTAAATTTTTCTGGACATAAAAATTCATGAATATTTAGATCTTTGATATAGAGACTAATAGGCTAAAAGTAATTGCTTTATAAGAGGTGTTTTGATTGATTACTGAAAAGAAGAACAAATGTATCTCAGACTGTATTGTACAACAAGTGAATGACAAATGTACACGCCATCCTTTCTCCCTCCGTTTTCATTATCTGTACCCTTGTTATTCCATGGTGAAAAATAAGTTAACCCTTTGAGTGCCAGAGAGGTACACAACGCATTGCAAAGGGTTTAAAAAAATCACCACGAGGTACATTTATTTGTAGAAGGTACAAAATACTGTAAAAGCAACTTGCATTTAACTCCTTAAGGACCATGAAAATCTGAGGTCAATTTCACTTAAGGACCGGAGCAATTCTGACATTTGTGACTATGTCTTTGTTCAACAGTGTTTTCCCTCTAAGTACTTTATTTTACCCATGAAAATTATATACTGTTTTTTTACGCACAAATAGGGCTTTCTTTTGATACCTTACTTATATGGATAGCCCACCATTTATTTTAGTAAAATTAAAGAAGACGGTAAAAAAAAAAAAAAAAAGCCATTCTTTTTTCTCTTGGGATCATTTGGGCACAATGGGTTAAATTTTTATGGCGACTGCATGAAGGGTATGACCGGTCAGTCATACCTACAGAATGGGCAGTTTTAAGTGGGCACTGTCCCTTCTGGGTGAAAAACACCATGTCCCTTTTTCCCCCACCCTATTTTCCCCACTTTTTTTTTATTGATGACATTTGGCGGTGTGTGTAAGTGTATTACATGGCTCCCCAACAATGACACTTCCTATTTTGGTTATTGAATTTTTTTTTTTTTTTTTTTAATAACATTTTTGTTAAAAAAACAAAACAAAAACCCCCCCCCAAAAAAACAAACAAAACAGAAGTTGATTTTAACAGGTCAAAAATGGACCTGCGTTTAGCCAACCTCCAGCACAGCAGTGAATGGGTTAATACCCCCAGCTGCTGCATTTTATTTGTCCACTAGGTGTCTCCTCTCTGCTTCTCTGTCCCTTACTTTGATGTAAGGGACAGACATAAATAGAGGCGACAGAAAAGCAGTGTATATAACACTGCCTCATTCATTCATTCATTCATTCACAATGCCGGTACAAGGGATCACTGCTGCAGCTCAGCCGGGAATTGATTATAGGAGCGTGCACGGAGGCGCTCTGTTAACATTTAACCCATTATGTGGCATGACCGTCATGGGCCCTTAAAGTGATAATAATGTCTAAAAAAACTTTTTTGCATTTAGAAGAGCTCAAAAAGCTGATCTAAATGCAAAAAAACATATATCTTAAACCGCTATGGTTTAAGAGATACGGGCGTTTGAAGTTTGATTTCTCCTACTGACAGCTGTAAAGCTGTCAGCAGGAGATCCGTGTCGGTCAACACGAAGGAGCCTGAGCAGAGCCGCAATCTCATTATTTACCACGAATCCCTTTATTGGAATGGTCTAAAACATGTGCCTGAACACTAGGCACATATTTTAGACCATTCCATTGAAGGGATTCCGTGTAAGTAACGACATCCCGGCACTTCTCAAGCGCCTCCGTGTCGACCGACACAAATCTTCTGCTGACAGCTTTACAGCTGTCAGTAGGAGAAATCAAACTTCAAACACCCGTATCTCTTAAACCATAGCAGTTTGAGAGATACGTTTTTTTGCATTTAGATCAACCTTTTGAGCTCTTCTAAATGCAAAAAAGTTTTTTTTAGACATTACTAACACTTTAAAGCAAATCTACCCATTACGGTCCTGGCACGTCATGGGTAGTTAAGGGATTAAGCATTAGTGTCACTGTAAGACCATGTTGGACCCGATTTACTGACACTAGATGATACTTTTACAATTTAAAGAAAAACAGTTGAATCAGCGCTGAATCCCCCTTCTAAAGTTTCTTGCTCTCAGACCATATCCCAAAGCAAAGCATTTCACAATGTAGTCAGAGCTCCATCAGGCTATAGATGCTAACTGAATCCAGTTTGTTTTTATTTATCTTTATCCAGTTGATTGAGGATACAGTCGGGTCTCTTTGTGGATTAAATCCTCCAAATATCTCCTAATATTGGTGCAATAAAATGTACTCTTCTAGACCAATTTTTGGACTTTTGGTGCTTTGGAGATCAAGCGTTATTAGCAGCATACGTTTTTACAATTAATTATTTTATTTCCCTTTTTTTTTTTTTTTTTAATTAACCCCCTCCCCCCCCCCTTTCCAGAGAAACACCAGTCGACAGACGAAGCCTCTGAAAGTGCAGGTAATGCACTCAGCTATTGTTGCACACCAGACCTTTGGGTTAAAACTCCTCAGTTGGCTGGGTCAAGTCATTGGCTTTTCAGGTACATATTTTACTGTGTGACTGCAGTCTTTAGCTAGTAACATCTTAAACGCCAGAGAAATCTCCAGTGCGTTGTGAAGCAATGCATTGGATATGTCTCTAGCATTCAGTGTCTTACTCTTCCTAGTTTGTTCTTCATGCATCACATTAAAGCCTACTGAATTGTTCTGGTCTAATTATAGTAAACTGGATAGACTTTCTCTTAAAGGGATAGTAATGGTTATTTTTAAGTTGATTTAATATTGTAGACATTAAAAAAGATTCACCTCAATGTAAGTCTTATCTCTCAAACCTTTATGGTTTCAGAGATATAACTTGCTAAAGTTACCTTTTCCTGGCTGTTTTACTCAAGTCTGCCATCTAGCTGACAGCTGCAGATTCCAGTCATTTGACCAGACAGAGGCTCTTCAGCAGAGCTGAAATTGCGCTATTTAGAAATAAATACTTCATTGGAACGGTCTACAAAGTGTGCTTGCAAGCCCGGCACACTTTGTAGACCGTTCCAAATTAAGTATTTATCTTTAGATATCGTTATATCGGCGCTGCTGAAGAGCCACATCTGATCAAGCGACCAGAATCTGCTTCTGACAGCTTTACAAGCTTGTCAAGCAGAAAGGGGAGGGACCAGAGAACTTTATTTTCCTATTATGTTATGGTTTGAGAGATACAAATAAGTGCAAGTACTCTCTTTTAATTGTATATACCATATAGATAATACTTTTTTTCTGACATTACTATCCCTTTAATGTTACTTTGTTACAGTTGATATATTCTAGAATGTTTAGTTTTCTTCTGCCCTACTCTTTGAGAATTCTGTCATTTTCTACATGAATAATGGCTCATATTTGTTTATATATAAGTATTCCAGGGCAGCAGTATAACCATTTGAGTGCCATAGTGGTATTCAACACATTCAAAGGATTAAAGGAAGATTGGCACCTAAAATGATCTGGGGTTATATAGAGGTCTTCCAAATAACTTTGTAAAAATTATCTTTGCGATCGGTGCTAATCTTAATACATTTACAGACAGCACAACCAAAATGAACCAATTTATGTCTATATAGGACTGCCTACACATGCATTAAAAAGGAAGTTTAGGATTAGGTTTTAACAATTTAATTATATAATCCAGTTTTAAGATGCTATTGTTCTTTTATACCTTTGAGTGCAAAATGTACACCCTCTGACCCTCAAAAGTTTGACACTATGCACTAAAGTGTATAAGTAGGTGATAAGGTGGCGATGACTTTTCCAGTGATATCACTTCACCAATTCCTATGCTATTTTATAGAGGCTATGCACTAAAATCTCCCAAGTTGGAGAAATCTTATGGCATTTTCTCCATAGAATAACATAGGACTTTGATAATTGCTGTCACAGGAGAAACTGTCTCCACTTTATCATCTCTTTATCACACCTTTGTGCGTCTCACCATATGTCTGTTATCCCTTTGAGTGCCAAAGTGGTGTTCATTGGACACTTTTGTGCTGAAGGGGTTAAAGGAATTTCTCTGTCGTTCAATACAGGTTACTGGTAACTCTGGGTAGGCGATCCACCCCTTTAAGTAGGCAGGAACAATTCTAGAATTGATTGCAGGGGGTGGAGCCTACATTCCCTCCTTGGCTGCAGCTAGCCAACCAGCTCCAGAAAGATTTGTTCCTTGGTGAAGAGAACACAGGCAAGAGAACAGTTCTGCTATAGCTTTAGGAGTTTTTTATTTTTATGTTAGATATGGAATACCACCATTAGGCGGATTACCATAACTGACAATGCCCTTAAATGTGGCTAGCTCAGTGACCAGGTGCTTTTTGTGGGCCTTAAGCCCTCGGGGGAAAATCTTGGTTACAAGTTATTTCCTCAGGAGTCGCCCACCGAGGCTTCTTCTTTAATCCTGGTAATCTGAAGACAGAAGAACTGCAGGAAAGGTGAGCAGCCCTTTGAGTGCTGCAGGTCCACTTGTCCCACAGTGCCCCTCCACACAGGGGTGTTTTCATTTGGAGTTCCTGTTGCACACTTCTGCACTCATTGGTCTATCTGTATGTCTGTTGGGTGTTTTGGAGCAGGTTTATGTGGTAACTTAACCCTTTAGCTGCTGGATTGGCATTTTTTGCGTTCCATGCCTTTAAGGCGCTCTTTACTGCATAGACGCCATTGCGCCATTCACTTCTATGGGACTGTACTGTTTAGGACATATCTCTGCAACCGTTTAACCTAGCGACTTCAGCGGTGGCTCATTTTACTTGTCTGCTCTTGCTCTATCATCCGGTTCATTTTTGTAGTGTGTTGGGGGACTCAGAGGGCTTTGGGCACTGTTTGGGGTACTTTTCTGGGAAAACTACATTTCCCATGAGCGCTTGCTTCGCGCGCTCGTTTCTGATTGGCTCCCACCGCAACGGCCATTTTGTGCTATTTCCTGAATGAGTATCCTACGCAGGGCTTGGACTCTCCTCCTCTCCTCTGCTGATTAACCCTTCGCCTGCCAGATAAATTTCTTTTAGCGATTTCTGGGGTGAAACTTTAATCCTACACACTATAATTGGGTGATTTCTTATACAGTAATTTTGTTTGACACTGTGAGAATGCCTGTACAGCTGGAGCTTGGGGCCAGACCTAAGACTAAGGAAGCTGGAGTCTCTGTATCCCCCATTGCGCATTGCTTTTCCTGTCACTCAGGGCTGCCTAGAGAATTCTCAGGTCACTTATGCCCAGCATGTTCTGATGTCCCTGAAAGTGTTCCAGGGACCTCCAGCCATGCATTAGAGCCAGCTTGGGTGCAAGGCTGCTACTAGGGACCTTAGGTCCACATTGCAACTCTTTCCATCCCAGTTACAGGGGGTCTTTCATTCTTGGCAGGCCCCCTCCTCCATCAAGTCTTCCCTGCCCAAACCTCAGGGAGTACCTGACGTGTCAGATTCCTCTGAAGAGGAACTGCTGGTGGATTCAGATGTTGAGGAATGTTCTGCTGTTGGCTCCTTTCAGTTTTTTGGGGATCCTTTTGAGGCTGATCCTGAGCCCTCCGCTGAGGGCCTGATCAAGGCTGTCTTGGATACTCTTAACATTCTCTTAGTTCAGGAGCTTCCTTCTGACCCCTCTGATGTGTTCCAGGAGCCTAAAAAGCCCCTTACTTACTTTCCATCTAACCCCACTCTTGACCGCCTTGTGTCTGAGGAGTTGAAATCCCCGGACAGGAAACCCTCTGTGTCCAAGAAATTTGCCAAGCTTTATCCGTTTTCTGAGGCCGCACTTACTCAGTGGGTTCATCCTCCCAAAGTGGATGCTCCTATTTCCAGGCTATCTAAGTCTACTGCCTTACCAGTCTCTGATGCGTCTGCTCTGAAGGACTGGACTGACAAGAAATTTGAGGTCTCCCTCAAGTCCATTTTTGCCACTGCTGGTTCTGCCATGCTTCCAGCATTCCCTGCTGCATGGGTGAACCAGGCCATTGTGGTCTGGACTGAACAGCTCACCCTGGCTGTCCGTCAGGATGTTCCTACTTCGGATACGTTGCGCCTTCTCGCCCACATTTCTGAGGCAGAGCACTATGTTTCTGCTGCCTTATTTGATGCCGTCCGTTTGGTGCCTAGGGTTTCCACCATGTCTGTGGTTGCCAGATGAGCTCTTTGGCTCAAGATCTGGGCTGCTGACACTGCTTCTAAGAAAGCATTGCTCTCCCTACCCTTTCAGGGTGCCTCCTTGTTTGGGCCATATCTTAAGGATCTGATCAATGAGGCCACAGGGGGTAAGAGTACTCTTCTACCCTTGGTTCCCAGGAAGAAATTGCCGCTTAAGCATAATCAGTATTTTTGTTCCTTTCAGAATGAGACATGTCCGGCGAACCAGGCGGTTTTCTCAGCTCCGCGTACTTCCTCCAAGCCCAAACAACAATGGAAGCCCAAGGCCTCCTCCAATCCCAAAGCTTCCAAGCCTCCTTCGGCATGACTCGCCAAACCCGGGTCCACACTCTGCTGTGGGTGGTCGTCTGCGACACTATCACAGCATTTGGGAGGATTCAGTGATGGACCTATGGGTTTCACAGGTGGTGACGGAAGGGTACAGGATCCTTTTCGTCTCTCTTCGCCCTTTAGCTTTCTTCCTTCTCAGATGCCTCAGGGTGCAGAGAAACGCCATCTGTTCGACGCTGTTCAGGCTCTTCTGGACAAGGATGTTCTAGAGCGGGTTCCAGTTCAGGACAGAGGTATGGGGTTTTACTCCAACCTCTTTGTTGTCTCCAAGAAAGACGGCGGCTGTTGTCCCATTTTGGATTTAAAGGATCTCAATTCCTTTGTGATCCGGACTCATTATCACCAGGAGTCTCTACGCACGGTGATTGCTGCCATGTCCCCAGGGGAATTCCTTGCATCTCTGGATCTTCAGGACGCGTACTTACACATTAGATTAGAATTTTGATCTTCCTACGGTCCTGGCCTTCTTGCAGGATGGTGGGGATAAGGGCCTCAGTTTGAGTTCCCTTAAGGTTCAGACGTCTGCCCTCTCTGTTTTCTTTCAGAGGCGCATTGTCATCCTTACTGGTGTTAAGGTTTTCTTCCAGGGCGTTGCTCATGCTTGTCCTGCCTTTAAGATTCCTGCTCCTCAGTGGGATCTTAAGTTGGTTTTGTTAGTTCTTCAGCGCCCCCCATTTCAGTCTTTGGCTACTATTCCTCTACACCTCTTGACGTGGAAAATGGCCTTTCTCCTGGCAATCGTGTCTGTTCGCCGTGTCGTGGAGTTGCATGCTCTGTCTTGTAAACCACCCTATTTGGTGTTTCACAAGGACAAGGCGGTGCTTTGCACTCCTCAGGAGTTTCTCCCGAAGATGGTCTCTCAGTTCCACATCAATCAGGAGACTTTGGTGCCCTCTTTCTGCCCTGACCCCATCTCTGACAAGGAGAGGGATCTCCACTTGTTAGATGTGGTGCGTTGTCTCAAGTTTTATGTACATCGCACTGAGTCTATCAGGCAATCAGACGCACTGGTCGTCATTCCTGAGGTCCTAGGGCAGGAAGATCTGCATCCAAGGTGACTATTGCTTCTTTGATCAAGTCCACTATTTGTAAGGCTTATGAGCTGAGGAAGAAGCCTGTACCTTTCAGGGTCACGACTCATTCTACAAGATCTATTGGGGCCTCTTGGGCTTACAAGAATCAGGCCTCCACTGATCAATTGTGCAAGGCGGCCACTTGGTCGTCTGCGCACACTGTTGTGAAGCACTACTGTGTTGATGTGCTGGCATCGGCTGACGCCAGCTTTGGAAGGAAAGTCCTGGAGACAGTCTTGCCTGTCTAAGATTTCCTTCGGTTCTTGGTGCTTCCTTCACTTTGAGCCCTGTTGGCTCTAGTTCTTTGTGCTGTGTATCAGTTTGGGGTGTTGTTACCCCTGTTTATTGTCCGTTGACACTTCATTGTTTTATTGGGCTTTCTCTGATCTGATGGTTTATATCTGCACTGGTGACTTTGGGGGCCTTGAGCCTGGTCCTTGCCTTACTTCCCGCCTCTGGGAAACTCAATGGTTGGACATCCCAGAGTTACCAGTAACCTGTATTGGATGACAGAGAAAAGACGATTTTAGTTTTACCTATTAAATCCTTTTCTCTTAGTCCATACAGGTTACTGGTCTCCCCCCATGTCAAGGGACCATTCTTGGCTCTCCTGTGGCAGTCATTCGGGGTCATGCTCACAGGAGTCTTCTTTCCCTTCACTATCTAATCAATAGTATCTCAAATCTTTCTGGAGCTGGTTGGCTAGCTGCAGCCAAGGAGGGAAGGTAGACTCCACCACCCGCAATCAATTCTAGAATTTTTCCTGCCTACTTAAAGGGGTGGATCGCCTACCCAGAGTTACCAGTAGCCTGTATGGACTAAGAGAAAAGGATTTAACAGGTAAGACTACAATCCTCTTTTTTTCATTTGTGAGGGGTGTGGATTGGAGTGGTGCAATTCTGGAGCAATCCAACTGCACTGTAGGAGACAAATAAAAATGTCCACAGTAGTCATTGTTTTAAATGGGTCTTTTAAACCCTTGAATGCTGAGAGGTCTCTAGCTCATTGCTTTGCTCCATTTAACTGAATGGAAATGTTTATTTGTCCCCTATGATATAGTTGGTTTGTCCCAGAATTACTCCACTTTTCTTTTGAGCATTGGGAGTTTTGAGTGACGTGGACAAGGCTGGAGATCACACTGTTATGCTGACAGAGTTAGAATAACAGACCGGAAGCTTTAAAAAGAGGATGGTGCTTGAAATCATTGTTCTTCCTCTGTTAACCATGGTTACCTGCAAAGAAATATGTGCTGTCATCATTGCTTTGCAGAAAAAGGGCTTCACAGGCAAGGATATTGCTGCTAGTAAGATTGCACCTAAATCAACTTTTTATCGGATCATCAAGAACTTCAAGGAGAGAGGTTCAATTGTTGTGAAGAATGCGTCAGGGCTCCCAAAAAAGTCCAGCAAGCGCCGCCAGGACCATCTCCTAAAGTTGTTTCAGCTGCGCCACCAGTACAGAGCTTGCTCAGGAATGGCAGCAGGCAGGTGTGAGTGCATCTGCATGCACAGTGAGGATGTCCTGATGTCAAGAAAGGCAGCAAACAAGCCACTTCTCTCCTGGAAAAGCATCAGGGGCAGACTGATTTTCTGCAAAAGGTACAGGGATTGGACTGCTGAGGACTGGGGTAAAGTCATTTTCTCTGATGAATCCCCTTTCTGATTGTTTGGGGCATCCGGAAAAGGATTATTTGGAGAAGACAAGGTGAGCGCTACCATCAGTCCTGTGTCATGCCAACAGTAAAGCATCCTGAGACCATTCGTGTGGGGTTGCTTCTCAGCCAAGGGAGTGGGCTCACTCACAATTTTGCCATGAATAAAGAATGGTACCAATACATCCTTCAAGAGCAACTTCTTCCAACCATCCAAGAACAGTTTGGTGATGAGCAATGCCTTTTCCTGTATGATGGAGCACCTTGCCGTAAGGCAAAAGTGATAACTAAGTGGCTCAGGGAACAAAACATCGAAATGTTGGGTCCATGGCCAGAAAACTCCCCAGACCTTAATCCCATTGAGAACTTGTGGTCAATCCTCAAGTGGTGGATGGACGAACAAAAACCCACAAATTCTGACAAATTCCAAGCATTGATTATGCAAGAATGGGCTGCCATCATTGAGGATGTGGCCCAGAAGTTAATTGACAGCATGCCAGGGCAGATTGCAGAGGTCTTGAAAAAGGAGGGTCAACACTGCGAATATTGACTCTTTGCGTAAACTTTTTTTTTATAATTCAATATTTCTTGAGTTTTCAAAAGTGAGTGAACAGAATGAAAAAAGGAGAGGGGACACAAAGAATTGAGAAGCACATCTGACAAAATCGAATGGACAAACCTCATACATAACAATGTGTCAGCTAAAATCCAACTGACTTATAAAAGCAGACTTATGGAGGCAGTCTCATCTCAGTAGCAGGAGAGGAGTGAAGAAAAAAAGGAGAGGGAGGGGGTAGAAGGGAGGGAAGAAAAAAAAAGAAAAAGGGGTAGCATAGAAACATATATATAGATACCCTCTATCAGCGGACCAACAGTTCCCGATGAAATTCAGGTGGGGCAACAGTGTCAAGCCAGGGAGACCAGATCTGGAGATAACCAGATGAAGAATTGCGAATGTACGCTGTAAGTTTCTCCATCCGAAGCAGACTCCAGATGCGGCCATCCAATACGGCACAGGAGGGAGGCAAGGACTTCCAATGTTGGGCAATATGGCAGCGGGTCATAGCTCATATTCTATATCAGGGCTCAAAATTTCCATTCACCACTAGGCAACGGCGAGTGAAAATTTAACCCTGGCGAGTAGAAATTCAGCCCTGGTGGGTATGTTTTGGCTTGCAGTGGTGAGTAACATTTCAGGTCTGGCTAGTAGCAAAGGACTTAAAATTATAAGCCCTGTTCTATATATAAGTTTATTAGCTAGCAGGGGGGGGGGGGGGGAGCCTGAGATGGTCTGTTTAGTAAAGCCGTCCATGGGTCAGGGCGTAGCTCCACTCCCAGAGCCAAACCCAGAAGCCGATAGACATATGTCCAGACATCATCCACCGAGGGACAGGACCACCACATGTGGAGATACGTACCCACCATCCCACATCCAGGAAAACAGAGCTGGGATGTCGAGGGAAACATGCGATACAAACTGACTGGGCTATAATACCAGCGAGCCAACACCTTAAACGCATTCTCCTTAATCAGGGTGCACGGAGTTAAACTATTAACATTTACCAGAATAGAGTTCCATTCCTCGGGCTCCAAAGTCTCCTCAAGGTCTCTATCCCACAGAGCTCTATAGGGCGGGAGTTCTGGGTTCAAAGAGGACATAAGAAGGGAATAGATTTTAGAAATAACACCCTTACAGTAAACTCTTTGCATAAACTTAATGCAATTGTTAATAAAAGCCTTTGACACTGACGCAGCAAACTTTGTGAAGACCAATGCTTGTGTCATTCTGAAAACTTTTGGCCACGACTGTATACAATGCACATTGCAATAGTTCATTCTAGTTGAAGGCCAGTAGGGTTTCCATAAAGTTTTGCTGTGCTTTGTACACAACACACGACTGCCCTTGTTTTACCCTTTTGAGTCCTGAGGGTGTGGTCAGCATATTGCTTTGCATTGTGTTGCTCACACACTTCTCTTTAACTCAGAAGTTAACCCCTTAACGGCCGGGGAATCCGGACCCAGACGCGACTGAATGACAAAGGAGCATTTTTTTTTTTTTTATTGCTCCGTTGCATTCCGGACTCCCCGAACGGCGCACAGCCGCGGGGGGAGGCCGGAATTCGATGACGGTCATAGTACGTCATCGGTCGTGCAGTCAAATCGACCCTTGACGTACTATGACCGTCAAGGGTCGTTAAGGGGTTAATGCTACCAGTAAGTTACGTCAGTAAACATTTAAAGGAGCAGTAAACTTTTTTTTAATGAAAACACATATTTTATAGAGCATTTCCTACTGAATAAAACAAGGTCACTCCCATCACTGTCAGATGTTTTATTCAAAATTTATAGCAGTTTAAATAATCAGGAAGTGAATTTACTGTGTTTACTTCCTGATAGTTCTAACTGACAGGAAGTGAAAGGCAGTTTCTATCATGTTCTATGGAGAATTGTATGTCTCTGACTTTTCTGACTTTCCTCTCCATTAGAATCTAACAAGAAATCTAATTAGAATTTGATTACTAGAGGGCACTGCTAATATAAAAAAACATGGGTTTAAACTGTAATAACTCTGGAAATATAAATCTCCCAGCAGTGGGAGTACCCTTATTTTACTCAGTAGGAAAATCCCTACAATATATAGTTTTTCATAAAAAAAGTTTACTGCTCCTTTAATGACCTGATGGGTTCTCTTTGCACGACTTGTCATTAAGAGAGAACTAAATCTCCTAATAATAACCCCCTACTTACCTTACTATGACCAGAAAATCCTATTGGCCCCTTTGAATTTACTGTTTTCCCTTTGTTCAAAAGAATACATGTTCATCCAGTCCTGTATGCCATGCCTGTAGAGACAGACAAGACTGTTGCTGGCAGTTTTTTGTCACTGTAGTATGCACATTGCTGAACCTTTTAAGGATTCTGCACAGTGCACATCCCTCTGGTTCCTGAATTGTTAAGGTTACCATGTGTAGTGAGCAGAATTTGTGTCCTCTGTTCCTGCTAGTGCTGTCGTGGCTGCCCCTGTGGACATGACATCCAGGATTGACTGAAGGCGTTATCTCTTGAAGCAGAGGCAAAATTCATAGGGGCCATCAGGATTTTTTCTGGCCGTACTAAGGTAAATTAGGGGATATTACCAGGAGGTATTATTTCTCCTCTAATGGGTTAACTGATTTCTTACCAATAGGACTATCAGTGTATTGTATTATAAGGCCTTGCAGTGAAACCTTGCATTGATAGTGGTTTGAAATTATCAGACGCATTACCTTTTCTTTGGTTTGTTACAGATGGTCTTCGACGCATTTTGTGCCAAGTTGGTTTACAAGAAGGTCCAGATGGCGAAAATTCCTCACTTGTTGACAAATTAATGCTTTGTGATTCGAAACTATGGAAAGGTGAGATAATATAAATATTTAATTCTCTACCTTTCCCTTCATTCTCTGTCGTCATTCCCATTTGCTTGCTGGCATCTTGCCCAGATTGTTCCACATGCATTTCATTTATTGAAGGATGCAGGTGCACACACACACATGTTTTGTTTGGGGGTTATGCCACAACCCTTTGAGTGCACGAGAGGTGCTCACACTGATCATAATGGATCACTAATGCAAAAAAGTAAAAGTAATTTTGGGGATTTTTAAAGATCTTTCAAAATAAACTGTGTGTTGTATTAACCATTTTTGTTATTTAGAAATAATTTTTTTGAGTTATTTAGATATATGCAATATGGTAATTAAGGCATACCATGCACGTACTACCTGTCTGAGTCCTACATTAGCACTTCAAAAGAGCACAGAAATAGGGCACAAAATAGTGTAATACAGCCAGTTATTCAAAGATACAGGAAAAGTATGTAAATACGCACTCACATTTAGAGGTGGCCAGCTGTTGGTGTATGCAAAGGATGACTAAACTAACGTGGAGAATTTTACTGTCTGCATTTGGTTCGCACTCCGATGTAAAGCTGCTGCACCAAACCTATGAAGGATCCAAATGGTATTTAATAAAAGGTTTATATATGAATAAAATGTTACACAAAAACAAAATGAGCAATATGATGAAAATCGGGCTAACACGCTTTGCGGGTGCTCCCTGATTTCTCAAAGCCTAAATATATATATTATAAACCTTTTATTAAAGGGATAGTAATGTTTCGTAATAAAAGCAGCTCTAATTAATCATCATAGTATTTGGACTTTGGAGAGTGTTATTTCGATTCTGTCAGAGTTGTAGTTTAAGAGTAATTCAATGACAAAGTATCCCCCTCCTGCCCCTTTTACTGATGTAACACTGCTCAGCCAGAGCAGAAGGGAGGTGCCCAGGTAGACTGCAGAGAGGGACAATCTTCAATTAAGATAAGGGAAAAACCTGTCAAGGGGGGCAGGGCCTTCATTGTTCTCATAGGAAGAAGATTGTTCCCTTCTGTTATCTATCTGGTCTATGGACTGCATTCCACATCTGAGAAGAGATGGCTTACACTAGGTAAAAGGGACGGGAGGGGAGACTATGCTTGTGAACATCTCTTAAACCATAAAGGTTTGAGAGAGAAGACTTGTATTGTTCTTCATGTTTTTTTAATGCCTACAAAATAAAATAAAGTTAAAACGAAGTATTACTATCCCTTTAAATATGATTTGGAGACTTGCTGGAGGATCTTTTATTTGTTTGGAGCAGCAGCTTTACATCAGAGTGAGAACCGAGTGGAGACGGTGAAATTCTCCTCATGCTCGTTTATTCAGCCTTGGTATACACCAACAGCTGGCCACATCTAAATGTGTGCATATTTATATACTTTTCCTATCTCTTTGTATTATTGGTTGTATTACACTATTGGGTGCCCTCTTCTTTGTGTGCGCTCTTTTGAAGTGGTGTTCTATCTGTTGTGGAGAAAACAGGGGGACAAAGAGCAGCCTGATTTGCAGTGTCCTGTTTTGGGGTCAGGATTGTATACCCAGAATTGCTGTTTTTGCTGTCTATAATGTACGTGAGCAATAACATACATGCTTGTGAGTACCCACAAATGGGGAGTTCATTTGGTGGTGGCAAAGAATCTAAACCATTTTTTTTCACTAGGGAGCCTCCTTTATATTCTCTTGTGTTTATATCCTAGAGTCCTACATTACCTCCCCAAATCACTGAAATGTAACCCTTCCATTTTAAGGGGCAGTGAGCAGTACATTCCTGGTATTAAAGGGATAGTAATGTTTCATAATAAAAGCAGCTCTAATTAATCATCATTGTATTTGGACTTTGGAGAGTGTTATTTCAGTTCTGTCAGAGTTGTAGTTCAAGAGTAATTCAATGACAAAGCATCCCCCTCCCACCCCCATTACTGATGTAACACTGCTCAGTCAGAGCAGAAGGGAGGTGCCCAGGTAGACTGCAGAGAGGGACAATCTTCAATTAAGATAAGGGAAAAAACTGAAAAACTTGTCAAGGGGGGCAGGGATTTCATTGTTCTAATAGAAAAAAGCTTTTCCCCTGCTGTTATCTGTCTGGTCTATGGACTGCATTCCACATCCGAGAAGAGATGGCTTACACTAGGTAAAAGGGGCGGAAGGGGAAACTTTGCTTGTGAATATCTCATAAACCATAAAAGTTTGAGAGATAAGACTTGTATCATTCTTCATGTTTTTTCAATGCCTACAAAATAAAATAAAGTTAAAACAAAGTATTACTATCCCTTTAAGCAGAGTCAGTGAGTAGGGAGGAAATGTAATGGAATACAGGAAGTCCCTGTATTGCATACTTTCAAACAAATGTAAAAAATTTGCTAATGATCTCCTGTCCAGAGCTGTTCATTTTGACTTTGCATTAGGCTTTTCTAAGAGACTCCCTGTGCTGCCTTCTTGGTGTCATTTAGTTACCCCACTAAGAATGAAAGTGTAAAAAAAAAAAAAAGTCTGAACCAACTATTAACCTTTTATTGCAAGGGGGGGTACAAAGACACCCCTCTGGCACTTTGAAAGTTTAAGCATTTCAATGTACCTCTTTTGTATGTGCTACATGACCTCTGTCCTTGGAATGTAGGAAGTCAATGTATAGTAATCATTGCTCTAATGGTTTTCACTGAAGAGAACGAATAATGGAATTGCTCCATTCATTGTAAAGGGTTACAAAGTAATGCTTTATATTGTGATTCTTAAAGTGAATCCTGTCTTATTTCAGGAGCCAGAAACTGCTATCATCAGCTGTTCATGAGCAGCCTGTTAATGGATCTGAAATACAAGAAACTTTTTGCCATCCGTTTTGCAAAAGTAAGTTACAGTCTTGATCATGGATGAGATGAAATCTCTCTCTCTCTCTTAAGCCTATATTTTGAAAAATATACATTTATGCACTTTAATATCACCAGTCATATAAGCATTCCCTGACACTCACAGAACTTTAGATTTTGTAATTTTCAAGTCTTACTTTACTTTTTTTTTTAAATCCGTCTATTAATGGACATATATAAGACATAAACAGACAGCACACAGTCCATGTTTTGTTCTGCAAATGGACTCTTCTATACCCTGAAGTGTTTGTTGAGGGCATATTCACTTCACTAGTAAACAGACTAGTTGCAAGTCTCTCTCTCTCTTATATGTATAATATATATATATATATATATATATTTATTTTTTTTGTATTTTTTTTTTTGGGGGGGGGGGGCTAAAACACCTAATAATATCATTACTTACTTTTTTGTGGGCAGAAAGTCCTAGTGGCATCCATTAATTTTTCTCTAGCTCTGTGGTTCAAGAGATAACATCTTCAGTTGCTCAAGGATGTCCTGTTCATTGAGATTGACATGGCATTTCCTAGCAGGACCCATCGAACTCTGCTCACTGCACATAGAATTTCTCACCCGTCAGGTCCCAAAAGGGTTAAAAGTATGCTCAAGGAAAAAAAATTCAAGCAGCTGTCATGCCCCCTTCATAGAGGGGTGTTAGTTCTCATGTGCTCCACTTTTATATCTCTCATTTATATTTGTAGTGTGGCCACCCTGCGATGCAGAAAGTGCCCTCCACTATGTGTTAGAGATTTGTTTAGCACCCAAAAGATTAATATGAAACCCTTCTCAAGTAAGAGCGGTAACTGCAGACCTCCATTTTCAGCCTGTATTTGGTTCATGCCTTTTTATGATCCATCATAGACATGGGGAAACTGATTCATGCTGCTGCACACCCACTATATTGCTCTACTGAGAAACTAAAAAACATGGCAATAAGGCTGCTAAATGGAGGTCTGGAACTTATTGACAATTGGTACAGATTCTCTAGACTTATTGCTAAGACTTTGGACTTTACCCCAAAAGGTTAAGATCCTCAGTTAAATCAGTGAGAATGCATGATATTTTTACTCTCCACCACCACCACCTTTATGTTGTGGATAAGGCTCTTTATATTCACATCTGTGAACATTCCTCATTTTTTTTCTTCACAATAAAACTTTACTGATCCTTTAACGGGTTATTATTATTCCAACAAAGATATGGCCTAGTGATATTGTACCAGTATTTAAAATTGAAATATCCTAAAGAGGGTCTGTCTGCACCAAATATTATCAAGCTGTCTCTCACTGTTATTAATTTATACAGATCAAGACGCAATGTACATTTATAAGGGGTCCCAGTTCATATAAATTGCCCTGCATTGTCAAAGATTAAAGGAATACTACCTAATAATAAAAACCCCACCATCCTTAAACTGAAGAGAAAATCCTAACGGCTATTCTTTATCAGTACTGCATGGACAGGTTCTCCACATAAGAATCTTTAATTTGTACCTTCATGGAGACAGACATGATTCTTTGTTGCAGGACTACAGAACACACACGTACGCACGTACATGCCCGCACACCTTCCACTGAAGTCTTCAAAAGGAAGATTTCAGTGGGACCGGGAAACAAGGACTGTGAATACTGTCTACCTCCATGAACATAATTAAGATTAATTTTGGGGATCCATTCAACACAGAATTGATTTTAGTGGCCATTAGGGATATCTACTGCATATTGAGGTAAGTGTGGGGCTATTAATAGGTGGTGTTAGTGTTCCTTTAACTAATTCATCATTAGAGCAATTAAGAATCACGTTCAAGGCCAGTGTGGATTAGAGGTGAATTTCCCCCTTGTTGTTTAGAATTACCAGCAGTTGCAGAGAGATTTTATGGAGGATGATCACGAGCGAGCAGTGTCGGTGGCTGCTCTGTCTGTCCAACTCTTCACTGTACCCACTCTGGTGAGTAAATACCCATCTTTTTTGGACTGATAGATGGCACCCCTTGTCTTTTTTACCTCCCTCTCATTAGAACTATGAGCGATTGCAGAATGATTATGTGAAAGACGACCATGACCGAGAATTCTCAATTACTGACCTTTCGGTACAGATATTCACAGTGCCTTCACTTGTAAGTATAAATGAGTGGCTGTAAGCATGCCCATCAGGTGCAAAACCCGTGCGTTAACTAGTAAGTATTGGGGAGAAGTGTTAGTGTGTGACTTCAGATTTTATAGTGTCTTCTTTTTACTACAGAAGTCTGGATTCCTGTCCCAGGTTTCTTTAAGCAAAGCACCATATGTGCCCTAGTTCAGAGGTGGGCAGCCTTTGGCTTAGCAATCGCTTGAGGCTACAACTCCTGTCATCCCTAATCAGTGATTGGCTTGTTGGGGAAGATAGTAGTTGTATTCTTCAACAGCTGGAGTGCTGAAGGTGATTTACCCTCCCATAGCTCCACCTATGGCCACTCTACTCAACTGACCACATCCCCATCTTCATTTTCCTGTGAAAAAAATACCTTTTATTTCAGTGGTTCAATATATTTTTTGTCTTTTGCTCAAGGCACCCCTAACACAAAGTCTGGAATTTTCAGGGTACCACTAACATTTTAAGGGTCATTTGTTAAGGGTGTAATGGAAAGGAGAAATTAATAAATATATAGTTTTTTTAGGTCTCACAATCAGAATGACTAAAATGCATATTGCGCATGACAGTTTCCATGAATATAATTTGAAAGTAAAAACTCAAAATCTTCAAATAAAGAAAAAAAATGGCATCCTAAGTTGATATCCACAGCTCATGATTATACCACAGTACCCTGATGGAGAACCACTGCCTTAGTGTGTTGCATGGAAACTCGAAAGCTATTCAATAAATTGCCTGGTAATAAAAAATCTGACCAAATGAGTGTATAGACTAGTAATTACAGCAATATATAAACTCATATATACGCTGTCCAAGGTCCTATATGAACAGGTCATGAGATCAGTGTAAAGATTGCTAAATGAACTGGCCTGATTAATGTATAAACTGAACATTACAGCAATATATAAACTCTTAAAGTGTCCAAATTAGAACACATCCATCTACCTCCCTCCCCCTCTCTCTCTCTCTCTCTCTCTCTCTCTCTCTCTCTCTCTCTCTCTCTCTCTCTCTCTCTCTCTCTCTCTCTCTCTCTCTCTCTCTCTCTCTCTCTCTCTCTCTCTCTCTCTCTCTCTCTCTCTCTCTCTCTCTACACACACAAACGTACACACACACAATTTATATCGCAACTAGTGTAAAAGCCCGTATTCACAAGCCACGGTCTGGGTGATGTTAACCCTTTGAGTGCCAGAGGGGTACAGAATACATTGCAATGCATTCCTTACCCCTCTGGCACTCAAAGGGTAAACTTCTGTAACTGCTCTCATAGCTGCCACCATATCTTCCTATCTCATTGCCTGCTCCGCAAAACGGGCTCTCTGCAGCAGCTGTTCCCGGCCCGCGATGCTGTCACCAGACGGGCTAACTCAGATGACGGTCTTGGTCCTGGGTGGGTGCTGTAGTGTGTGTACTACCCCCACTGAGATCCAGGTGATGTTAACCCTCTGAGTGCCAGAGGTACACAACACATTGCTTTGCATACCCCTCTGGCACTCAAAGGGTCAAAAGGCCGGTCTTGCTCTGCGTATGCCGCTGCCAGTGCACGCAATTCAGTAATGCGCAGTTCAGGCAGTCTCTACTGCGCATGACGGCTTCTGACAAACATCCTAGCGAATTATAATATAGGAGGAGATGTAGACCTCTAAATAAAATGGCCAAGTTAGGGTACCAGCTGGACATTACATCAACATATCAACTGGCTAATTACCTGTTCAGATCTGTTATTGCAACAATATATAAACTTCTAAATAAGCTAGTCAAATCAGTAATCGCAGGGGTTATTATAGCAATCTATAAATTGGCCACCATAAATCCAGAATGGGTGTCAATTAAAGGTGCACAGGAATTTTTCTAGCCACGCATGCAACACAGTGAGGTGGGCGTGGTTAGCTCCACTGAGGCATTCCCAATAATCTGGTACCTGTAGACAGTCGCCTACTCTGTCTCATGGAAAATACAGCCCAGTGTTTGTTTATTATATACATTTTTGTGTGCTTTTCAAATTTGGCATACTTTTCTAGGGGGTTATAGGATTATTCACTAAAGATCAATAACTTAAGATTTCATACAAATTCTGGTGTTTATGCAAATAACAAATTCATTACATTCCCAAGTGATTAAAATAAGAGGTTTCTAGTGGTAAAGTGGTTTGTATTTCACCTTTCACCCTTTGAGTGCCATAGGGGTATTCAAAGCATTGCATACCCCTCTTGTACTGAAAGAGTTAATGACTGAGACTGATGTGTACTGTGGTAGACTGGATCAATTCTGATTCGAACCAACTGCACCATATGGGACTGTATACAAAAAAAAAAAAAAAAAAAAAAATTCCATCAACTTAAACATACCTTTTAACCCATGCAGTGCTGGAGGACTCCAGCGCATTGTGTTCTGTAGCATTTAGGTGGATATAAGCCCTGTTTACCAAACTACCAAATTCCACCTAATGTAATCTAAAATTAGTTTTGTTAAACTTAGTGCATCACATTCATTTTGCAACCCAGATGTAATCCTCAGCTGATGCTGCATTGAGGGTTCATCACTGTGTCAGTACCATAGCTGCCAACTGTCCTGATTTATGCGGGATAGTCCCAATTTTAGGGCTAAATCCCGCTGTCCTGTCACATTAAGACTTTGTCCCGCTTTATTAGCCTTTGCCCCGCTTCCCAGAAATGGCCAGGCCGCTTCCAGCCTTTTAAAGGGGAACTACCACCCCGCAATAACTTTACTTGAATGCAGTCTTCATCTGGCGACTAGCGCTACTAAGCAGCTAGTCGCCAGATGAAGACTGCATTCAAGTAAAGTTATTGCGGTGTGGTAGTTCCCCTTTAAATTCATGTCACACTCTATGAGCCCTCAGCCGTGTTGTGGTGAGTCATCTAATTGTACTGCTCATGCATGTCGCTCTTCACATATGCGCACGCATGCAGCTTATGCGCTATATGGCCACTTCCTGAGTAAGTGCTCTGCTGCTCATTAGCGGCCACTGCTGCTGCACCGCATGGGGACACCGGTGATGAGCCAGTTGAGTTCAGCCATCAGCAACAACACAAATCTCCCTGTCCAGAGGTACAACTTAGTTGAGTAGTGGCTGGCATGCTGTGATCAGGAGTGAGTTCAGAGGGTTAAGTACTAACTTAAGCTTTAGAAATACAAAATGCCATATTACTGAATGGCTGACTGTGAAACTAGCATTGATTCCCTTCTCTGTACCAAACATTGTGTCCTGCATACCCATTTATTCTGCCTTCCCCCGACAACCTCATGCCCTGCATGCCCGCCGATAGGCTATTGGATGCTGTTTCATGCATAAGTATGGCACGATGTTGGGTAGAAGCGAGGCTCAGACAGAGAGATCCTATGGTATGAAGGTTACAGGGAGAAAACATAGTCAGTGGGTACGCAAGGCATATGATGCCTTGCATAGATAGGATCTATCTGTCTGAGCCTCGCTTCTACCCAACGTCATGCCATGCATACCAATGGATTCTGCTGTTTCCTGCATATACCAATGAGGGGCGCACTGACTCTTGTACCAGTAATGATTCACTGAACTGCTTCTGCCTACACGGGGGGGGGGGGGGGGGGGTTGGGAAGGCATACCTGTGTCATTGTCGTGCCCTGTATAACCATGGAGGTGAACTTTGTATTCCCCATGTACACATAAAGTGGCAGTTTAAAGTGTTTTGTGTTTTTTTTACATGGTTATCTTCGTAACCCGTTGACAATGGGTTAAGAAGATAATTACAGTGTATATAAAAAAAGTCCACACACCCCTGTTAAAATGCCAGGTTCTTGTGATCTTAAAGAATGAGACAAAGATAAACCATGTCAGAACACTTTCCACCTTTAGTGTGACCTATAACGTGAACAATTCAATTGCAAATCAAACTGAAAACTCACAATAACCTGGTTGCATAGGTGTGCACACCCTTAAACTAATACTTTGTTGAAGCACCTTTTGATTTTATTACAGCAATCAGTGTTTTTGGGTAGGAGTTTATTAGCCTGTCACATCTTGACGTGGCAGTATTTGCCCACTCTTCTTTGCCAAAGCGCTTCAAATCTGTCAAATTGCAAGGACCTCTCCTGTGCACAGCCCTCTTCAGATCACCCCACAGATGTTCAATTGGATTCAGGTCTGGGCTCTGGCTGGGCCATTCCAAAACGTTAATCTTCTTCTGGTGAAGCCATGCTTTTGTGGATTTGGATGTGTGCTTTGGGTCATTGTCATGCTGAAAGGGGAACTTCATCTTCAGCTTTCTAACAGACACCTGAAGGTTTTGTGCCAAAATTGCCTGGTATTTGGAACAGTTCATAATTCCCTCCACCCTGACTAAGGCCCCGGTTTCAGCTGAGGAAAAACAGCCCCAAAGCATGATGCTGCCACCACCATGCTTCACTGTGTGTATGGTGTTCTTTGGGTGATGTGCAGTGTTGTTTTTTGTGCCAAACATACCTTTTGGAATTATGGCCAAAAAGTTCAACCTTGGTTTCATCAGACCATAACACATTTTTCCCACGTGCTTTTGGGGGACTTGATGTTTGTTATTGCAAACTTCAGCCAGGCTTAGATGTTTTTCTTTGTAAGAAAAGGCTTCCATCTTGCCACCCTACCCCATAGCCCATTCATATGAAGAATACGGGAGATTGTTGTCACATGTAGCACACAGCTAGAACTTGCCAGAAATTCCTGCAGTACCTTTAATGCTGCAGTAGGCCTCTTGGAAAGCCTCCCTGACCAGTTTTCTTCTCGTCTTCTAATCAATTTTGGAAGGACGTCCAGTTCTTGGTAATTTCTCTGTTGTGCCATATTTTCTCCACTTGATGATGACTGTCTTCACTGTGTTCCATGGAATATCTAATGCTTTGGAAATTCTTTTGTACCCTTCTCCTTACTGATATCTTTCAACAGTGAGATCCCTCTGATGCTTTGGAAGCTCTCTGCGGACCATGTCTTTTGCTCTGAGATGCAACTAAGCAAATGTCTGGAAAATCCTACTAGAACGGGTGAACTTTATTTGTGATTAATCAGTCACTTTAAATGATGGCAGGTGTGTAATGACTTCTATTTAACATGAGATTGAATGTGATTGGTTAATTCTGAACACAGCCACATCCCCAGCTATAAGAGGGTGTGCACACCTATGCAACCAGGTTATTGTTTTTTATTTTTCCCCCTCAACGATTTCAGTTTGTTTTGCAATTGGATTGTTCACGTTATAGGTCACATTAAAGGTGGGATTTATCTTTTTCTCATTCTTTAACATCACAAGGACCTGGCATTTTATCAGGGGTATGTAGAATTTTTATATCCACTGTAGGTATATTTTGTTTTCTTTTACTTATTGATGAATGAAAATTCCTAGGATGCTAGTGCACTGTACATCTCCAAAGCACAATTGATTTGAGACATTTCTTGTACAAAAATGATGAATCGGAAATGTCAGAATAATAGATGATGAACTCCAAACGAGATTCCATTAAAATGTGTGCTGTTCTAATAATCATAATTTAGGCTTCTTTGAATTGGGGTGGAGTCGGCTTTGGGGGGTGGTTGGGGAAAGTGTGTCCCTCTTTGGCAATTCCAAATGTTGGGAGGTATGCACTACCATATCTTCTTCAGGTATGTGCTTTTCTCCCCTACTTCATGGGTTTCCAAAGCTTACTTACCACTAACAGGCCAGGATTTAATAACGTGCCTTCCCATGAGAGTTAATCAGAGGCTGTATTTAAGTTTTGTCCTGTTTGGGGTAGGAAGAGTTTGGAATCACTACCTTATAGTTCCCATGGTTTATTTGCTGATGATTACTATTGTCTGCCTTAGGCACGAATGCTGATCACGGAGGAGAATCTGATGACCACAATAATAAAGACTTTTATGGATCATTTAAAGCACAGGGACATTCAGGGCCGATTTCAGTTTGAACGATACACAGCACTGCAAGCCTTCAAGTTTAGGAGGGTCCAGAGCCTAA
Organism: Rhinophrynus dorsalis; assembly: GCA_037306005.1. Lineage (NCBI taxonomy): Eukaryota > Metazoa > Chordata > Amphibia > Anura > Rhinophrynidae > Rhinophrynus > Rhinophrynus dorsalis. Next base: position 58,812,578 of record CM074720.1, on the reverse strand, counting down.
TTTTGGATTTAAAGTGAGTACCCCATTGAAACTCAATCAAAGAAAACTTGTATGTATTAATGTTTTGCCTTGCATCCAGTGTTCCCGCTAACCAGAGCAACCAAGAACTGAAAGAGTTTATAAGGACTGTTGGCGCTGGTCTGCACTGGAATAACACATGCACCACAGAGCTGAGCTCTCTTAACTGCTGGGATGCTCACCTTTGTTAACCTTAGAGGCTTCGCTGACTGCTTGCACCCAAGCAGAATAGTTCATAGGCTTAATGACACTTCTCTGCATTAACCCCTTGGATGCGAATCAATACTTTGGAGACATCCCTAGTATCTAATGGGTTAATATTAATTTGGACATACCAGTACTCATCTGGCTTTACAAAGGGACTTAACATTCACAAGAAAGAAGAGGTTTCAATTTAAAGGGATAGTAACCCCGAACAACGTGACACCAAAAGACAGCAATCATACAAACATGCTGAACTCCCTTCGTCCCATCTCTCAAACCTTTATGGTTTGAGAGATGTAAGGCAAGACAGACCTCCTCTCCCTCCCCCTTCTCATACGTCCGCTGTATAGAGGACGTCATGAGATCCTGCTTCCAGCACCAGATGGCGGCTCTGCAGGAGCATTGTCATCTAGATATCTCCGTATTATTACGTCATGGGTATGGTCTAAAACGTGTGCCTGGCTTGCAAGCACATGTTGTAGACCATTCCAATGAAGTAATTATACGGAGATATCTAGATGACAGGGCTCCTGCAGAACCGCCGAAAGTTGGCTGACCGGATTCTGCCTCTGACAGCTTTACAGCTCGTCAGGCAGAAGGGGGAGGGACCGAAGGTCTGTCTTGCCTTACATCTCTCAAACCATAAAGGTTTGAGAGATGGGACTAAGGGAGTTCAGTATGTTTGTACGATTGCTGTCTTTTGGCATCACGTTGTTCGGGGGGGTTACTATTCCTTTAACGTGGACAGCAGTTAAACTATGTTGGTCACAGCAACTACTTTTACCTGATTCATCATTATTCATCCTGTCTCCCCACCATTAGTTTTTTGACTTGCGTATCATATTATGTTGATTCCTCATTTTTGTCACTTTCATTTATTTTTTTATTGTTTAACACAACATGTATTTAATTATATATTCATGAGTCCAAGGAAGTGACCATTTATTTTTTTACTGCAAAGGAGTTGGTAGTACAAGGTTTCCATTAATTTGCAACATTGTTTCACAGTCATAGTATCGCTCTGTGAAGGATGCAGATTTAGTATATGTTTCACAGTCATAGTATCGTTCTGTGAAGGATGCAGATTTAGTATATGTTTCACAGTCATAGTATCGCTCTGTGAAGGATGCAGATTTAGTATATGTTTCACAGTCATAGTATCGCTCTGTGAAGGATACAGATTTAGTATATGTTTCACAGTCATAGTATCGCTCTGTGAAGGATGCAGATTTAGTATATGTTTCACAGTCATAGTATCACTCTGTGAAGGATGCAGATTTAGTATATGTTTCACAGTCATAGTATCGCTCTGTGAAGGATGCAGATTTAGTATATGTTCAGCACGATCATTCAACTTTTGTTTGTTTGGTTTTAAACTGTCCCTTGAGTGCAATTGGGATGATTTGCACAGTATGAAATGGAGCACTGATTCACGATAGAGATTTCACTTATTGTATGATCTATTTTCATTCAGGGGCACGCTTCTGGTTTATTATATAAAGATCCCAACCAAAAAACTCCAGATATTGAAAGCAGCCTCTTAAACAACACAATCCAAAGGAAGTACATGAATCAATGTGATAAACAACAACATAGTATAAAGCACATAAACAACCTATAGAGATACAAATGCAAACCACAGTGGTCCTGTCAGTCTGGCTCAGGGGGACAGTGGAGCAATAACAACCCTGTTGAAGCGTCTAAGGAGAGATGTGAAACGCGCTTCGGATTGACGGGACCACTTTGATTTGCATTTGTATTTCCATGGTCTGTCTGTGTGCTTTATACTATGTTGTTGTTTATTATATGTGTATATACTAGCAGTTTGTGACTGCGTTACCCATCTTTTTTTTTTTTGTACAACATACATCCATAGATAGAGTGACATACAAAATACATAGGTACACACAAGACGTAGACACACACTCATACATAAACACACACAAATACATACACAGCATATACATTCTTTTATAGTATACAAGATATAAAATATCAGTAGCTGCAGGTTTGATTTATCTTTCAGAGCTGTGATGAGTGTGGGATGTTGCAGGTTTTATATGTTTGCATACTCCACTGTAGAAGTAGGAGGCTGGTTTGTCAGGTCGACCTTGTGCATAAGAGAAGTGAGAGATCAGTAGACCTCTCAGCATGTCATTGATTGAGCCATCCATACATGGTTTGCATGTCCTGTTGCTTGTACACAGTGTCTCTTGTCAGTAACTCCACTACTGGGGAGTCAGTGGTAGGAGTAAAAATGAATGTCTGCATTGCATAAATACCTACGTCTCAGTGAAGATGTTTATGTAGGCAGTCATATACATAACAGTCAGCTATTGCTGTTCGTCTTGCCGCTTATTAGAACAAACAACAACACATAGTGTGGTTACAGTGAGACACTACACTTCTGCATCCCAGGCATCACTTGTATGCTGGGAAATGGTGTTCAGAGAGTCATACAGCAACTTAGCAGAGTGAACGGTGGTAGTAGCTGTCACCATTGACTGTGCTAAGTTGCTGTATGTCCAGATAGCATTTGGCAGCATAGACTGTAGGGATGTTTGTATGTATCTTTATTTATATAGCGCCATACATGTACACAGCGCTTAACAGGGATGTATATGCAATACACAAATACCTGTGTGTCAGTCAAGCTGTTTCCCATTCTGCTGTGTGTATGTGGACATGTTGCACTGTGCTCAGCTTGGCGCTACTCTTTTGGCAGTCACAGTCGCACTACGCAGGAGCAGAGGTACGTGTCTCTCTGCATGCGGCATTGTGGGGGGGGCATATGGGCAACATTTGAGAAATAAAACCTTCATGTGGTAGACCACATATGGTAGACCGCATGTGGCCCCGGGCTGGAAACCTCTGATGTAAAGTATAACACATTAAGTGGCACGGTTGTTCTTTACCAGATTTGCTTCACTTGTACAGTGGCGCTGTTGCTACACGATCCTATGGACAGCTCTGGTCCCGGGACCATAAATCTCCATAAGGTGGTGTAGCAACAGCACCATTGTACAATTTCAGGCCACTGTGATATTGCACCTAAAAAATTAAACTTTGAAAATGAATAACTTTTGAATGAAACACCTTTCAGCAGAGGGAGTACTCTTGTTTTACTCAGGGGGATAAACCCTACAACATATTTTTTTTTACGTTTTAAGTATTACTGTCCCTTTAAGAACTGAGGCAGTATGGAGCAGAAGAATGAAGGGGCAGAGGTTCGTGCAGCAGGAGGGAAATTGTGTGTGTGGGGTATAGTATCAAGTGGCAGGTTTTTTTTTTTTGTTGTCTGGTTTGTGTGTGTGATTTTGAGTGTGTAATTGTGTGTGGTGTAGGAGCAAGTGGCAGCCATTTTGTTTTTTTCCTGTTGGATAGTGGGGGCGGGCCAACTCCATCATGATTTTCACAGGACTTGCAGTGAGTAGTAACTCCTCCATACTGCTGCCCCTGGGTGTGTTTTGCCAGGCACAAAGTCTTCTTTTATATATATATATATATATATATATATATATATATATATATATATATATATATATATATATAGACAGATGTATGTTCTAGTTGCTTATTATATGTATATGTGTATTTACTTCACTTTGCACTGATAATACAGTACTTTAACACAGACCCAGATCTTCTCCATAGGGTGGTCTCTTTAAACCATTTATTTGTAGATTCGGTCCTTCCAGGAGGTTAGTGTGGCTTTGTTTTTAACATGTCTTTTGTGTATTATGTGTCTTTTATATTTTTTCTATGGTATCAATAAACTAGGTGTATGCCTTCTATAGACGTTTTTTCCTTTTCCCTATTTTTTCCCTTTCAAGTGTTTATTATATAATACACGTGAAGGATCATCCATCTGATTTACTAGATCAGTTTTATATGCAAACCTAGAATGTAGTCCACCTGTGAAAATGGTAGTGTTAAAATGTTAACATCTGCATTGATATATGTATGTGATTCATTGCTGAAAACAAATTGTCTCCACTCTGCTACCTAGTGCAGTCGTTCTTTAACCAGACAAGTCATTGCTACCTGTGGGTATTCTTTTGGAATGTCGCCCACTAATGGGGGGCTAACACAACATTCAACACGTTGCTGGCATTCAACACGTTGCTGGCAAGAAAAAGGCGAGATTCTCATGTCGTGGGCATTTAAGCATCACATTTAAACAATGTATTACAGTGTATCACTCATAGGGATCCGATCACATATATTGTATTAATGAGAACGTAATCCTCAGAGTACCAGAGCGGCACACCAATGACTGACAAGCACAGCAGTAGCAAAATACGGCAGTGCACTGTGTGACACTCATAGTGGAGCGAAGACCACTTCTGTTCCACTATGACTGTCACACTGTGACCGCTTCCACTGCTGCTGTGATTGTCAGTCAATGTTGTGCCACTCTGGTACTCGGAGGATTATGTTCTCATTAATACATGCATGTGCTCAACTCAATATGAGTGATACATTGTAATACACTATTTAAATGTTACACTTAAGACCGCGACATGACAGTCTCGCCCTTTTGATGCTGGCGAGATTCTCATGCCGGAGACATGGTTAATGCGGTTTTGTGTTTGTATTCCAATAGTGGGCGACATTTTCAAAATGAACCCTACCTCTGCTGAGGTATTAGCAGAAGGTATTTCATTGGAACTAAGGAGTGGAGGATAGCCTCCTGCAGATGAATACTTATGGTTTGTCTTGTGACACATAAAGCTAGTTCAGCACAGATTTGTGCTGTTGTTGCAGTCTCTCAGCAGCATCTGTGACATTTGTGAATCTCACCTATCTGTAGGCCTTCTAGTCCTTCTGTCCTGGGTCTGCAACAGTGGAGTCATTCTGTCCAATTTGAAATGCACTATTGCGGACGAACATGCCGGCCTCATGCATGCCAGTGATATAGACGCTTTCAAATTTGGATAGCTGTTAAAATGGGGCTGTGGTCTGTCTTCATGGCATTTTCTGGGTATGAGAAAAAATATTCCATTACTGAAATGAAGCGTATATAAATGAAGGTCACGTGTTTGGTTTCTGGATTGTTGCCGGGCCTCCCCCCGTGACTGGCATGCTTCTTATCCATTTCCTTCTCTCCCATTTGCCGCATCCTTTTCTCCCCTCCCTTCCATTAGCAGATTTCTCAGATCAAGACATCTCTCTATACATCTTTGTGAGTTCCAACACTTACTAAATAGTATGACCTGTTGCACCACATTACCACCTCACTTCCTATGCACACCAGTGGTCTACCCACATGTTCCTCCACCTCATACTATTTTGAGTATACATCTAGGCTCAGGAACATGTGTGCAGACACTTGGTGTCAGTGCAAGTACAAGGTGGCTGAACATATGGGTAATCCCTTAGAGTGCATCAGGAGTAGTGTGGTAAAAGTGCATTGATAGAGATCTGCACTGTTGGCCATCACCCATGGACATGTACAGAGAAGCTGTTTAATTAGACCATGGATGGCCTTCACTTTAACAGTATCCTACTGGTGCACCCGCTTTGTAGACCTCAGCTTAGTACTACATGGATTGGCAACTTGCGACTCCTCACCTGCTATTGGATACAACTCCCATCATCTTCAGTTCAATTTTGGCCTGCTGAGGATAGTGGGGGTTGTAGTCCAGCACCAACTGGATGGCCAAAAATTCCTGTCTCCTGTTGTCTGTCTTCACCCTCCTTTGCCTCCTCCTCACCCTCCCTTCTGCCCCCCTTCTCTTTCTATACTTTCTCTACCGACACTCTCCCATCTCTCCTCTTCTATTCAACCTTGAGTGTTACACACTTTGGGCAACACTGGGTCATTTCTGCTAGTATGTGTATATGTATGTCTATATATGCGTATATATAAAATATACAAAAAGCGCAAGAGTGAACGTGTTGCAAACTTGCTGAGGAGACCTTGATCCTGCAGTGGATTGATGATGACTGAAGATGCTGATTATAGTGTGTACAGTGGATATAAAAAGTCTACACGCCCCAGTTAAAATGCCAGGTTCTTGTGATGTTAAAGAATGGGACAAAGATAAATCATGTCAGAACTTTTTCCACCTTTAATGTGACCTATAATGTGAACAATTCAATTGCAAAACAAACTGAAATTGTTGAAGGGTAAAAAATAAAAAACTCACAATAACCTGGTTGCATAGGTGTGCACACCCTCTTATAACTGGGGATGTAACTGTGTTCAGAATTAACTAATCACATTCAAACTCATGTTAAATAGAAGTCATTACACACCTGCCATCATTTAAAGTGACTCTCATTAATCACAAATAAAGTTCAGCTGTTCTAGTAGGATTTTCCAGACATTTGCTTAGTTGCATCTCAGAGCAAAAGCCATGGTCCGCAGAGAGTTTCCAAAGCATCAGAGGGATCTCATTGTTGAAATATATCAGTCAGGAGAAGGGTTCAAAAGAATTTCCAAAGTGTTACCATGGAATACAGTGAAGACAGTCATCATCAAGTGGAGAAAATAAGGCACAACAGAGACATTACCAAGAACTGGACATCCCTCCAGAATTGATGAGAAGACGAGAAGAAAACTGGTCAGGGAGGCTTCCAAGAGGCCTACTGCAACATTAAAGAAACTGCAGGAATTTCTGGCAAGTACTGGCTGTGTGCTGCATGTGACAATATTCTCCCTTATTCTTCATTTGAATGGGCTATGGTGTAGGATGGCAAGACGGAAGCCTTTTCATACAAAGAAAAACATCCAAGCCCGGCTGAAGTTTTTTTTTTTTTTTCCCTCTCAATGATTTCAGTTTGTTTTGCAATTGAATTGTTCACGTTATAGGTCACGTTAAAGGTGGAAAAAGTTCTGACATGATTTATCTTTGTCTCATTCTTTAACATCACAAGAACCTGGCATTTTAACAGGGGTGTGTAGACTTTTTATATCCACTGTATGTATGTGCATATAAATTAAAGTGTTGTAACTTGTAAATGGTCTGGATTTTACAATAATTGTCCATGACTGCCTTCTATAATGTAGATATGTTTTGCATTGCAGGTATGTACTGATAAGCAAGCCACTGGAGTGGTCAGATGCTTTACGCTGCAAATTTCTTGAAGGGTTTGAGGTCTTCCTAGAACTACTCACTTGTATGCAGGTATGTTATGAAAAATCTGAAGGGGAATTTTTTTTTGGTGGGTTTGGGGGGTGGGCTCTGAAGTATGGGTGGGGTAGGCTTTGGAATGATTAGAATTGTAGTTGACATGCACCATGGTGTGATAAAGAGGTTCTCAAGCAGTGCTAACTGTTCCATTGAGATAAGCTCTAATTTTATGTTATTCAGTCGAGCCTATACACTAAAAGTGTTTCTCTGTCATCCAATACACTTTACTGGTAACTGTGGGTAGGTGATCCGCCCCTTTAAGTTGGCAGGAACAATTCTAGGAGTGAATGCAGGGGGTGGAGCCTACCTTCCCTTCTTGGCTGCAGCAAGCCAATCAGCTCCAGTAAGATTTGCTCCTTGATGAAGACACAGGCAAGAGAACAGTTCTGCTATAGTTTTAGCTAATTTTTTTATTTTTCTCTTAGCTATGGAATACCACCATTAGGCGGATTACCATAACTGACAATGCCCTTAGATTTGGCTAGCTCAGTATCCAGGTGCTTTTTGTGGACCTTAAGCCCTGGGAGGAAAATCTTGGGTTCAGGTTCTTTCCTCAGGAGTTGCCCACCATGGCTTCTTCTTAATACATGGTAATCTGAAGACAGAAGATCTGCAACCCTTTGAGTGCTGTAGGTCCACATGTTCCACAGTGCCCCTCCGCACAGGGGTTTTCCTTTGGAGTTCCTATTACACACTCCTGCACTCTTTGGGTTTATCTGTATGTCTGTTGGGTGTTTTGGAGCAAGTTTCTGTGGTAACGTAACCCTTTAGCTGCTGGTTTTGCATCTTTTGGGGGGTTTAATGGCACTTTCCCTACTGGGTTCAGTGGTTTTTTTGGGGTCTGCTGACATGTTCTAGTGATGTGTCATGTAATTTTTATTCACAGTTTCAACTTTGCAAAATTTGTGTTTGGCGCGCTTTTACTGCATAGGCGCCATTGCTCCATTCACTTCTATAGGACTATACAGTCCGGTTAACGTTTTATGTGTGTTGGGGAGCTCAGGGGGCTTTGGGCACTGTTGGGGTACTTTTTCTGGGAAAACTACATTTCCCATTAGCGTTTGCTTCGCCACTCGTTTCTGATTGGCTCCCCTGCCATGGCAGCCATTTTGTGCATTTTCTAGAACGAGTATCCTACACAGGGCTTGGACTCTCCTTCTCTCCTCTGCAGATTAACCCTTTGCCAGCCAGGTAAGTGCATTTTAGCAATTTCTGGGGTGAAATTTTAATCTTATACACTATATTTGGATGATTCCTTATACGTAAATGTTTTTGACACTGTGAGAATGTCTAATCCTTTACAGCTTGAGGCAAGGCCTAAGACTAAGGACAATGGGTTCTCTGTGTCCCCTATTGCACATAGAGAACTCTCAGGTCATTTATGCCCAGCATGTTCTGATGTCCCTGAGTCTCTCCCAGGGACCTCCAGCCATGCATTAGAGCCAGTTTGGGTGCAAGAGTTCAAGGCTGCTACTAGAGACCTCCGGTCTACATTGCAACTCTTTCCATCCCAGTTACAGGGGGGGTCTTCCACTCGTGGCAGAACCCTTCTTCCATCAGATCTTCCCTGCCAAAACCACAGGGAGTACCTGACGTATCAGATTCCTTTGAGAAGGAACCGCTGGTGGATTTCGGATGTTGAGGAATGTTCTGCTGTGGGCTCCTCTCAGTTTTTTGGGGACCCCTTTGAGGCTTATCCTGATCCCTCGGCTGAGGGCTTGGTCAGAGCCGTCTTAACTACCCTAAACATTCCCTTAGTTCAGGAGGTTTCTTCGGGTCCCTCTGATGTATTTCAGGAGCCTAAAAGGCCCTATACTAGTTTTCCATCTAACCCCACTCTTGACTGCCATGTGTTTGATGAGTGGAAGTCTCTGGACAGGAAACCTTCTGTTTCCAAGAAATTGGCCAAGCTTTACCCCTTCTCTGAGGTGGTTCTTGCTCAGTGCGTTCATCCCCCCAAAGTGGATGCTCCTGTCTCCAGGCTGTCTAAGTCCACTGCCTTTCCAGTTGCTGATGCTTCCGCTCTGAAAAACTGGACTGACAAGAAACTTGAGGTCTCCCTCAAGTCCATTTTTATCACTGCTGGTACTGCCATGCATCCATCATTCGCTGCTGCATGGGTGAACTGGGCCATTGCGGTCTGGACTGAACAGCTCACCCTGGCTGTCTATAAGGGTGCTTCTACTTCGGATATGTTGTGGCTTCTTGCCAACATTTCTGAGGCCCAGCACTATGTTTCTGCTGCCTTATTTGATGCCATCCATTTGGTGGCAAAGATTTCCACCATGTCTCTGGTTTCCAGAGGAGCTCTTTGGCTCAGGATCTGGTCTGCTGACACTGCTTCCAAGAAAGCTTTGCTCTCTTTGCCTTTTCAAGGCACCTCTTTGTTTGGGCCAGATCTTAAGGATCTGATTAGTGAGGCCACAAGGGGCAAGAGTACCCTTCTGCCTATGGTCCTCAGGAAGAAGACGCCTCTCAAGCGTAATCAGCTTTTTTGTTCCTTCCAGACCGAGACACGTCTGGCGAACCAGGCGGTTCCCTCAGCTCCGCGTTCCTCCTCCAAGCCCAAACAGCAATGGAAGCGCAAGGTCTCCACCAAGCCTTCTTCGGCATGACTCGCTGAACCCAGGTCCCCACTCGGCTGTGGGTGGCCGTCTGCGTCACTACCACAGCGTCTGGGAGGATTCAGTGACGGGCCCGTGGGTTTTACGGGTGGTGGCGGAAGGGTACAGGATCCCTTTTGCCTCTCTTCCTCCCTTTCGGTTTTTCCCCACTCGTACACCTCAGAGAGTAGAGAAACGCAGTCTGTTCAGTGGCGCTATCCAGGCCCTTCTGGACAAGGATGTTCTGGAACCTGTTTCAGTGGTGGGAGAGAGGTATGGGTTTTTACTCAAACCTCTTTGTGGTCTCCAAGAAGGACAGGGGTTGTCGTCCCATTTTGGATTTGAAGGATCTCATTTCCTTTGTGATCAAGACTCATTATCACCAGGAGTCCCTAAGGACACATCGCCGTTCATCCAGAGAGTCGGCAGTATCTCAGATTTGCCTGCGACCAAGGGCACTTTCAGTTTTCAGCTCTTCCCTTTGGTCTGACTACAGCTCCTCAAGTCTTCAACCATGTCCTGGGAGCTTTAGCATCCGTCCTACATCGGGACGGCATCAGAGTTACTCCATACATGGACGACCTGCTTCTGAAAGCCCCTTCTGCGGAACTTCTTCATCAGCTGGTTCAGGACTGCATTCATGCTCTCACCCATCATGGGTGGATCATCAACATGGAGAAGTCAGATCTTGTCCCATCCCAGCTTCTGGTCTTCCTGGGCCTTCTCTTTGACACTCAGCAGAGCGTGGTGTTTCTCACGGATGAGGTGGCTTACCAGATCCCCCCACAAGGGTTTCTGCTGTTCTGGCTCACGATTCAGTTCCAGCCAAGAAGCTGTCCTCTCTAGTGGGGAAATTCATCTCCACCATAGAAGCGGTCCCATTTGCCATGGTTCACACCAGGGAACTCCAGAGGTTTGTGATCCAGGTGTGCAGGGGTCAGCAGGACCTTTTGAAGATGTCAGTATCCCTCCCTCTTCATATGCAACTGAGTTTGTCATGGTGGCTCGACCTCTCCAGTCTGCTGAAGGGCAAGTCCTTCCTGGTATCCTTCTGTAGCACTGTGACGACGGATGCCAGCCTCTCCGGCTGGGGAGCGGTCCTGGGTCGCCTGAGTGCTCAGGGTCGGTGGTCTCCAGAGGAATCACTCCTTCCCATCAACATGTTGGAGCTTAGGGGGATATTTCATGCCCTTCGCTATTGGACACCCCAGCTGGATGAATGCCCAGTTCTGGTCTAGTCCGACAATGCCACGGTTATGGCTTACATCAACAAGCAGGGCGGAACAAGAAGTCTCGCCACTTGGCTAGAGGTCAAGGCTATTTTGCGTGTGTAGAAAAAGGTTCTTTACCCCAGCACATCAGGTTATGTATCCGGTGCAAGATATCAGAAGGGCCAGTGCCATGTTATGACCCACAAGGTACAGAGGTAAGTACATGTTTCAATGCTTTCAAGGTTCTCAAGTTTTTGTAAAAAATCTTTAGTATCGTTGAGACAAACTTTAATTTCTTTAACTCAAGGTTGCAAAATGCTATCTAGATATATACTGAGTGGCTGTAGGACTGATCCTGTGCCTGCTACTATAGGGTGCCCTGGGGGCTTAGTTGGGGCCATTTTGTCCTGGGTAGAAGAACATGTTCCTGCCATATCCGCAGTGCACATTCCTGGCGTGGACAACGTTATGGTGGACAGTGGAGAGTGGGAACTGCACCCAGAGGTGTTCTACCTCATTGTTCAGAAGTGGGGTCTTCCTGATGGTGACAAGACACAACCGGAAGGTTCCGATGTTCTGCTCTCTCTGGAGGGATCCTCTAGCTCTAGCGGTGGATGCCATGTCCATTCCTTGGTCATTTCCTCTGGCTTACATCTTTCCTTTGCTTGGCTCTCCTGTGGCAGATTGTGGGGGTCCTTCGGGGTCATGCTCACAGGAGTCTTCTTTCTCTTCTACTATCTAGTCAATAGTTAGTGTCTCAAATCTTACTGGAGCTGATTGGCTAGCTGCAGCCAAGGAGGGAAGGTAGGCTCCACCCCCTGCATTCACTTCTAGAATTGTTCCTGCCTACTTAAAGGGGCGGATCACCTACCCAAAGTTACCAGTAACCTGTATGGAGTAAGAAAAAATGATTTAACAGGTAAATCTAAAATCCTCTTTTCACTGTCGTCCAATACAGGTCACTGGTACCATGGGATGTGTAGTCCCCTTTAATAGGCAGGAACAATTATGCAAATAATTTGCAAGGGGCGGAGCCTCCCCTCTTACTTAAGCCACCTTCTGGCCAGAGCCACCCATATTGATTTGTTCCTGGTGTGCTTGCACACCAGGCAGAGAACAGCTATGCTTCTTAGAGTTTTATTATTTTTTTATTCAAATATGGAATACCACCATTAGGAGGGTGACCATGGCTGTGAATTGCCCTCTTCAAAGTGGCTGGTGCAGCTTCCAGGGATTTCTGTGGACCTATACCTGAAGAGGGGACAGCTTGTGTTAAGCAGCTCCCCTGTTGGGGAAATTACCTCTGGTTCTTTCCCTCCCTATCATGGTCACCTGAAGACAGAAGTCTGCGAGAAAGGTGAGTCACCCATTGAGTGCTGAAGGTCCACTTGTCCCCACAGTGTCCCTTTGATGGGCTTGTATTTGGGAGTTTTAATACACTCCAGCACTCATAGGGTGTTTTTATTGCATTTTCACTATTTATGCAATTTCTGTGTTATTCTCTGAGTTTTGGAGCATTGGGTATTCATTTATTTATGTTTCTCATGTATTTCATGCTTGTTTGGGCACTTTTTAATGTTTTACTAAACTTTATTAAAAATGGTGTTCCGCGCCTTTAAGCGCGGCTTTTTCCCGCTCAGCAGCAGAGCTCCTTTACTCTCTATGGGAATTCACAGTTTGGGACATATCTCTGAAACCGCTTGTCACAGCAACTTCAGAGTGGGCTCATTTTAATGCTAGGCTCCTGCTCTATCATCCGGTTGGTGTTTTATTAATGTAGGGGGTTCAGGGGGGCTTCGGGCACTGTTTGGGGTACTTGCATAGGGAAAACTACATTTCCCATGAGCGCTTAGCTCGCGCTCGTTTCTGATTGGCTGTCATGACGGCCGCCATTTTGTGGTACTTTTCCAAGGCGAGTACACTACGCAGGGACCGAGCCTTCTCTCTCCTCACCAGATTAACCCTTCGCTGGCCAGATAAGTCCGTTTTTAGACCTTTTCTGGGGTGAAACTTTAATCTTTAACACTTTTCTGGGTGATAGTGTTTTTTGTGGGGTATATTGACGCTGTGAGCATGTCTACTTCACTGGAGCTAGGGGCTAGACCCAAGACTAAGGAGGCTGGGGGGTCTTCTACCCCCATGGCGTTTTGCTCCTCTTGCCACATTGGGCTGGATTGCGATAATGTGGGGGATCTATGCCCTAATTGTACTGATAAAGATAGCAACCCTGGGCTTCCCAGCCACGCTATTGAGCCATCTTGGGTGAGGGAGTTTAAAGCTGCCACTAGGGATCTCAGATCCACGCTTCAACTCTTTCCCTCTCAGGTACAGGGGGCTCTCCAGGTCTGGCAGACCCCCTCTACTATCAGGACCTCCCTGCCTAAGCCACAGGGAGCTCCTGATATCACTGATTCTTCTGAAGAAGAACTTTTACAGGATTCTGATGCTGAGGAACGTACTGTTATTGAATCTAACAGGTCCATTGGGGACCCCTATGAGTGTGACCCTGAAGTTTCGGCTGAGGGTCTGATCAGAGCGGTTCTGAATACGCTCAACCTTCCTCTGACTCAGGAATCCACTTATGATCCTACTGATGTTTTTCAGAAAAAGCCATCTAAACCTGTTGTTTGTTTTCCAACTAACCCTACTCTTGCCCGTCTGGTTTCTGAGGCATGGAAGAATCCTGATAGATCTTCCTCTGTCTCCAAAAAGTTTGCCAAACTTTACCCTTTTCCCGAAGCGGAGCTGGCAAAATGGGTTCATCCTCCCAAGGTGGATGCTCCTGTGTCTAGACTATCCAAATCTACTGCTTTGGCTGTCTCAGATGCCTCTGCCTTGCAGGACTGGACGGATAAGAAATTAGAGCTCTCTCTTAAATCTATTTTTGCCTCTATTGGCACTGCCATGCGCCCCACCTTTGCTGTGGCATGGGTTAATAGGGCTATTGCAGCCTGGACTGAACGACTGACTGAAGCGGTTCGCCAGGATGCGCCTGTATCTGAACAGTTGCAGATTCTTGCTAATATCACTGAAGCTCAGAACTATGTTGCTGATGCTGCTTTTGATGCTGTGCGCATGATGGCGAGGGCCTCCACTTCTTCTGTGGTGGCTAGACGCGCTCTTTGGCTGAAAATTTGGTCTGCTGATACAGCCTCTAAGAAAGCCTTGCTTTCCTTGCCCTTTCAGGGGAATTTGCTCTTTGGCTCTGAGCTCAAAGAAATGATCAGTGAGGCTACTGGCGGTAAAAGTACTCTTCTACCCTCAGTCTTTAAGAAAAAGTTTCCAGCCAAACGCAATCGGTCCTTTCGTTCCTTTCAGACTGAGACACGCTCCTCGGCCCAAACGGGTCCTCCCACTACGCGCTCCTCCTCCAAGCCCAAACAGTCCTGGAGGCCCAAAGTTGCCTCCAAGGCCAAGACCTCCAAGACTGCTTCGGCATGACTCGCCGAACCCGGGTCCGCATCCGGCTGTAGGCGGTCGTCTCCGCATCTTTCGCCGGTCTTGGGAGGAGTCAGTGGCGGACCCATGGGTTCTTCAGGTGGTGTCAGAGGGATACAGGATCCCTTTCTCTTCCCTTCCTCCTTTTCGGTTCCATTTTACTCGTCCTTCTCAGGAACCCTCAAAAAGGCGTCTGTTCGACGACGCTATTCAGGATCTCTTGGACAAAGAGGTCCTGGAGGCGGTTCCGCAGGGGGACACAGGTTCAGGATTTTATTCCAACCTGTTTGTGGTAGCCAAAAAGGACGGAGGAGCCCGTCCCATCTTGGATCTCAAAGATCTCAATGCCTATGTGGTGACTTCCCACTTCCGCCAGGAGTCCCTGCGCTCTGTGATTGCAGCAATGTCTCCAGGGGAGTTTCTTGCCTCCCTGGACCTTCAGGATGCTTATCTTCACATCCCTATTCATCCAGAGAGCAGGAAGTATCTCAGGATTGCCTGCCACAGGGGACACTTTCAATTTACAGCGCTCCCCTTTGGACTGACTACAGCTCCTCAAGTCTTCCAGCGGGTGCTGGGCTCCTTGATAGCGGTGCTCCATCAGGATGGGATCAGAGTGACACCCTACATGGACGATCTCCTACTGAAGGCCTCCTCAGCGGAGCTTCTCCACCAGCAGTTGCAGAGGTGCATGCACACCCTGAACCGTCACGGATGGATCCTGAATCTGGACAAGTCGGACTTGATTCCTTCTCAGAGGCTTCTGTTCCTGGGTCTCCTGTTCGACACTCGCCAATGCATGGTGTTTCTTCCAGAGGACGTGGCTCACCAGATAGCCGTCAGAGTGGCTGGGATTCTGGACATGGACGAAATTCCAGTTCCGAAGTTGTCGTCCTTGGTGGGGAAGTTCATTTCCACGATCGAAGCAGTACCATTTGCCATGGCCCACTCCAGGGATCTTCAGAGATTTGTGATCCAGACGTGCAGGAATCATCCAGATCATCAACATCCGTCTGTTTCTCTTCCTCCTCATGTCGAGTCGAGTCTGCACTGGTGGTTAGATCTCTCTCATCTCTTGAAAGGGAAATCCTTTCTAGTTCCTCATTGGACCACAGTCACAACGGATGCCAGCCTTCGGGGCTGGGGTGCAGTCTGGGGTCGCTTCAGTGCTCAGGGGAAATGGGGTCTGGAGGAATCCATGCTCTCCATCAATGTTCTGGAACTTCGAGCTGTCCGGCTGGCCCTGAGGCACTGGGAGTCTCAATTGACCGGTCTTCCAGTCAGAGTAGAGTCCGACAACGCCACGGCGGTGGCTTACATCAACAGACAAGGCGGCACAAGAAGCGGTTCCGCCTGGTGGGAAGTCAAGGATATTTTGTCTTGGGCAGAAGATCACGTGCCTGTCATCTCTGCAGTTCATATTCCAGGTGTGGACAACGTCATGGCAGACTTCCTCAGTCGTCACACCGTCGACAGCGGAGAATGGGCTCTTCACCCAGAGGTGTTTCACATGCTCACTCAACGGTGGGGGATGCCAGTGGTGGATCTGATGGCTACCAGACACAACAGGAAGGTTCCGGTGTTTTGCTCCCGTCTGAGGGACTCCCTTGCTCTAGCGGTGGATGCCTTGTCGATCCCTTGGGACTTCTCCCTGGCTTACATCTTCCCCCCTCTTCCTCTATTGATCAGAGTTATTCAGAAGTTGAAGAGAGAACGTTGTCCTGTCATCCTGATTGCTCCAAACTGGCCTCGCCAGTCCTGGTTTCCGGAATTGATGGCCATGTCAGTGAAGGATCCAATCCCACTTCCAGCCCGTCCGGACCTGCTTCTTCAGGGGTATCTGTGGAAAGAGGATGTTCACTCTCTCCGTTTGATGGCATGGCGGTTGAATCCTCGATTCTAGCTAAGAAAGGCTTTTCTCCTTCTGTGGTGTCGACGATGCTCAGTGCTCGTAAGCCTGTGTCTTCCAAGATCTATCATCGCATTTGGTCAACTTTCGTGACATGGTGCTCTGTCAAGCAGTTGTCTCTTGACTTCCATCTTCCCACTGTCCTGGCCTTCTTGCAGGACGGTGTGGACAAGGGGCTCAGTCTGAGTTCCCTCAAAGTTCAGACCTCTGCCTTGTCTGTGTTTTTCCAGGAACGGATTGCCATCCTTCCTGATGTGAAAGTCTTCTTCCAAGGTGTGACTCATGTTCGACCTGCCTTCAAGAGTCCTGCTCCCCAGTGGGATCTCAATTTGGTGCTGGGAGTTCTTCAGCGACCACCGTTTGAATCCTTGGCTTCCATTCCATTACGTCTTGTGACTTGGAAGATGGCCTTCCTTTTGGCTATTGTGTCAGTACGCCGGGTGGCAGAGTTACAGGCATTGTCTTGTAAACCTCCTTACCTGGTGTTCCACAAGGATAAGGCTGTGCTTCGCACTACCAAGGAATTCTTACCCAAGGTTGTGTCTGAGTTTCACATCAATCAGGAGATTGTGGTTCCCTCTTTCTGCCCTAATCCTTCATCTGACAAGGAAAGAGATCTCCATTTGTTGGATGTGGTGCGTTGCCTCAAGTTTTATGTTCACCGCACCGAATCTATCAGGAAGTCTGACGCTCTATTCGTCATTCCTGAGGGGCCTAGGGCAGGAAGACCGGCTTCCAAAGTTACCATTGCCTCTTGGATTAAGGCTACCATCCGTGAAGCCTATAAGTTGGGGAATAAGCATGTTCCCTTCAGGGTGACTGCCCATTCCACCAGATCTATTGGGGCCTCCTGGGCCTACAAGAATCAAGCTTCTGCTGATCAACTGTGCAGAGCGGCCACTTGGTCCTCTGTGCACACTTTTTCTAAGCACTACCGAGTTGATGTACTGGCATCGGCTGATGCCAGCTTTGGAAGGAAGGTCCTGGAGGCAGTCTTGCCTGTGTAGGTCTTCCGCTCTGTGATCCTTAGTGCTTCCTTACTGTTGAGCCCGGTTGGCTCGTGTTCCGTGTGCTGTGTTAAGTTCAGGGATTGTTCCCTTGATTGGTGTCCGTTGACACTTACAGTTTGGGCTATGTTATCAACTGGTTAACAGTTCTAGTGACTTGGGCCTTGCGCCTGGTCCTTGCCTTACTTCCCGCCACTGGATCAGCTCAATGTTTGTACATCCCATGGTACCAGTGACCTGTATTGGACGACAGTGAAAATAGGATTTTAGTCTTACCTGTTAAATCCTTTTCACTTAGTCCATACAGGTCACTGGTCTCCCACCCTGTCAAGGGACCAGTCTTGGCTCTCCTGTGGCATTCAGTGGGAGACCGTTCGGGCATGCTCACAGGAGTCTTTCTTTTTGCTTACCTGGGGTCAGTTTAGGGTCTCAAATCAATATGGGTGGCTCTGGCCAGAAGGTGGCTTAAGTAAGAGGGGAGGCTCCGCCCCTTGCAAATTATTTGCATAATTGTTCCTGCCTATTAAAGGGGACTACACATCCCATGGTACCAGTGACCTGTATGGACTAAGTGAAAAGGATTTAACAGGTAAGACTAAAATCCTATTTTCTCTATGTTAGTCCATGGAGGCGGACATGACAGTTTCTGACAATTTTTTTTTTTTTTCAAACTGAAGCAGGCAGAGTTTGTGAGTCTACTTAACTCTTTAAGGAAAAGAACAGCTTTTGTTGTGCATAACACCTTTTGTTGAGCAGCCCTATGATCTTTAAAGAAATAAGTTTACCATGTGGAGATACTGGAAACTAGTAAGTGGTAGGCACTGGCATAGTTGAGCAGAGTCAACATAGAGTAATCAAACTATAATAACAAGAAACAACTCCTGGGCTTTAAATAACAATATAAACTGAGAATGTAGAATTCTAAGTAGGGGAAAATAGAGAAGAAGAAACCCTCACCAGAATACTACTGAAGAGAATCCCATTAACGGAGGCACTCAACAAAGCTGACTACATCATTACAAAAAATATAAATGTTTTATTGGTGCAAAAGACAAATCAATTTAAAACAAGACAGGTAAAATATCAGAGTCCACAAGATGTCCCTTATCAATTCATACAATGAATATAGTGCACAGATCAAGTGTCCTAGGAGAAATAACATAGGTGGACATAAGGCTCTTCTTAGGTGAAAGGTAGATAATGCTACATCTTACATGATATACAAATATACCAAAAGGTGATAAATTACAATAAGTCTATGGACAAAGTGAAACACACCTATAGATCAATGAAAAAAAAAAATAGAAAGAGATACATATATATATATATATATATATATATATATCTATATATATATAATATAAAAGAAGACTTTGTGGCTGGCAAAACACACCCGGGGCAGCAGTAAAAAGGATTACTGCTCCCATTGGGTGATTCAGTGGGGGTGTGATTTGTGGCCCGCCCCCACTATCCAGTCCGCCCACCACTCTCTAAGGCTGAAAAAAAAATGGCTGCCACTCACTCCTACACCACAGACACACACACACACACACACACACACATGCCCCCCCCCCACACACACACACACACACTGGCAGACACATACACACTCATACAGAGACACACACATGCACACACGCTGAGCAGCTGAGGATGATGGGAACTATGTTCAAGCTACAGCTAGACGGCCTTGGTCCAATCTGTATTATGCAGCTTCTTCATTCCCTGTCTGTGAGCCTGCACACAGCCCTGCCAATTACTACAAGTGAGCTGATTTCTAAACAATCAGCAGGCAGGATGCTGGCTTGCTGGGAAGTGGAACAAGGCAGAGAGGTGATCAGGCAGTGCAGAGCAGGGCTTCAGCTGAGCTGGTAAGTGGCAGAGACATGGGTGTGACTGTATTTATATATTGCACAAAGAGAGAGAAAGAGAGCAGATTGTTTGTCAGTCTGTCTGTAAGTAGAGGTGCCAGTTCCAGCAATCATCTCCATGCTGTGCATAGCTCACTGCATAGCATGTATGACAAACTATTTATATATGGTCTGGCATTGTATAGTATACAGTCTGTGTATAAGGACTGGCACTATACAGTATAGGAGGGACAGTCCCTGTATGAGACCCAAATCCCTCTGCTCAGCTATTTAGGAGATCACACTGTGTGGTGTATATACAATAGGCTGACCAAACCTCACCTATAACTGGGGACACATAGGAAATAGGCATATTTCAGGAGTGCACCAAAATCAAAGCAGCCCTGCAGTATGCATTTTTCATATGCGTCCCCGGTTAAAGGTGAGGTCTGGTCACCCTAATATACAAGTGTATCAGATTGCTCCACATCAGTAAAACCCACAGTAATGTGGGTATAAACTTCTGTATATATCTGTTAAATTAGTCTGTGTAAAAAAAAAAAAAATACTTTCATCATCTTCTAAACCATTCACTTACAGAAAGAGTAACTTAACCATTTCAGTGCCAGAGGGGGTGCAATGCATTGCTTACCCCCTGGCACTCAAAGGGTTACAAATTCTCTACAGAGGTCTGGCACTGTATAGCAGTGGTTCTCAACCTGTGCTCTCAGTGGCTATTAACAGGCCAGGATTTTGGAATGTCCTTTTAAGAGCACAGGTGACTTAATCAATACAACTGAGCCTCTGAACAACACACTTTTGTTCTAGCAGGGAAATTCCTAAGTCCTGGCCTGTTAGTGGCCACTGAGGGCATGGGCTGAGAACCTCTGCTGTATAGTATACAGTCTGCATGTGTCTGTGAATAAGGACTGGCACTATACAGTATAGGAGGGACAGTCCCTATTTGACACCCAAATCCCTCTGCTCCTGGCCACTGTCCGTGCTTCCTGCTCCTGTGAGCATCGGTAAAACGGAGAAATCTTCGGAACCAGGTAATATTTCTGGCGACTAGCGCTACTAAGAGCTAGTCGCCAGATGAAGAATGAATGCAGGTTAAGTTATTGCGGGGTGGTAGTTCCCCTTTAAAAAGTATACTCCATAAAATAACACAGGAACTGTTGTGACTTCTCTGATCACCAACCAGCCATTGGCTGAAGGTCCAACTACTTGCTACCTCTGCATTAGTGCGTAACCCACCATGGGGAGACACATGTACTGTGGAAAACTGGAGCAATGCTAAGGCAATTCACCTGCACCACAGATGATAAGTTAAAGTTTCCATCTGGCTTTTAACTGATTCAATGCAGGAGAAGTCTTCATCGCATGCAAAGCAATACGTTGGAGACCTGTCTAGCATTCAAGGGGATTAAGTTCCCAATTTAAATCAGTGGGGAATTGTTCCCAATGGTGCAATTGGTTTGTTCAAAAATGTTTTCATAATGTTTAAAATAAATACAAAGCATTCACTTCAGAATAAAAGTATTTCCTAAAAAAATAGCAAACCCATTGTTACAATTATTGTCAAGCAGCTTGGATCTTTTTATTTTGCTTTGTTCCAAGTAATTAAACAATGTTGGATCAGGGATTCCATCACAGATTGGTTAAAAAAGGTTCATACAGTTACAGCATCCACGTAATGTCCCAGTCCCTACTAGGAACAAATTGCATGAAATGTTAAATGTAAAGTGTCCCTTGGAAATATGGTTATATGGTTTAAGCTGCCTTAAAACACAAGTGCAGCATACCACACTGGGCTGTATGCAGGAAGAAAAATTGGATCAATTCTGGTGTAAAGCAGTTGCACTATATGAGACAAAATCCCCATTGATTTAAATTCATCTTTTAACCCCATTAATACTAGCAAGGTGTACAATGCATTGTTTTGCAATGCTTCTAGCATTCAAGGGGTTAAAAACTCAGTTTAAAGGGATAGTAATACTTCGTTTTATCTTTATTTTATTTTGTAGGCATTAAAAAAACATGAAGAACGATATAAGTCTTATCTCTCAAACCTTTATGGTTTAAAAGATATTCACAAGCAAAGTTTCCCCCTCCCGCCCCTTTTTCCTACTGTAAGCCATCTCATCTCAGATGGGGAATCTGGTTGTAAGACCAGACAGATAACAGCAGGGGACAGCCCTTCCCCCCTTGACAAGTTTTTCAGCTTTTTCCCTTATCTTAATTGAAGATTGTCCCTCTCTGCAGTCTACCTGGGCACCTCCCTTCTGATCTGGCTGAACAGGGGGGGATACTTTGCTTGTGAATATCTCTTAAACCATATAGGTTTGAGAGATAAGACTTATATCGTTCTTCATGTTTTTTAATGCCTACAAAATAAAATAAAGATAAAACGAAGTATTACTATCCCTTTCAGTCAGTTGTTCCTACACCTTTCAGAACCCCAGTCCCCACCAGTGTAGATTATCAGGATACCATCAGATAATCAAATAATTTTCGCTCTTTTGCACAGTTGGATTTGTCAGTATGGCAGCCACTGATTGATCCACATGGGATCATGAGATGAGATCCTGAATCCTGCACTGTTAGCGGGAAGTTCGAGTACAGGTTTGGGAAATATAGATTTAAATCAACTGGAGTTTTTGATTTTCATCTATGGTGTACTTGTTTTGCTCCAATATTTGTCCACTTTCTTTCTGTCCCAATGTACCTAATCCAGATATCCAGGGTACCAAGTGAAGGAAGATGTCATGTTGTTCCAACCCTTTGCATCAAGGATGCTTTTGTGTACATGCATTTAGGAAGATTCTGGTAAAATTACATCCCCCTTCCCCCAATAGGTTATTCTTCCAAGTGTCTTGATTTTATTTTATTTTCAAAAATGCGTTTCAGTTAGAAATAGGGTGGTGCTCAGTGCATGTCCAAAAATGCTCAATGGAAGGGGATCAGTCATATATTTCTTACTGAATTTTTTTTTTTTTCTCCCATTTCAAGGGTATGGACCCAATAACACGGCAAGTAGGCCAACATATTGAGATGGAGCCAGAATGGGAGGCAGCTTTCACCTTGCAGATGAAACTGACACACATCATATCAATGATGCAAGACTGGTGTTCCTCTGATGTAAGTACTGACACCTTCCTGTACTGGATATTATCTCTGTATGGCTGAGAGAGCTCTGATCAGCGCTTACCCTCTAGGCTGATGTAATGAGCGCGCAAGTAACTCTGGGGCAAACCAACTAACACCGTAGGGGACATAGTTTCCCCAAACTCGTATTGATTTAAAGAGGGCTTTTAAACCCTTGAATGCTAGAGAGATCTTAAAGTGTTGGTAATGTCCAAAAATAATTTTAATAGATTTGTAAACAAAATAATCGCATTGCCGCAAACCTCATCTCTCAAACCGCTATGGTTTGAGGGGTATTGGCAGTCAAAGTTCCCCCTTTCCTCCCCTTCTCTTGATGTCAGCTGTAAAGCTGATAGAAGGAGATCTGTGTCGGCCGACACGATGAGGCTCTTCAGCAGAGCCGAAATCCCATTATTGCAAATGAATTACTTAATTGGAAAGGTCTACAAAGTGTTCTTGCAAACCAGGCACACTTTGTAGACCTTTCCAATGAAGTAATTATTTTGGAATAACGAGATTTCGGCTCTGCTGCAGAGCCACTTGCTGGTCCCCGGACTGGGATCTCCTGCTGTCGGCTAGATGCTGATGTCAGGAGAAGGGGAGGGAGGGGGGAACTTTGATAGCGAATATTTCTCAAACCGTAAAGGTTTGAGAGATGGGGTTTGTGGAAATGCGATTATTTTTTTTACCCTCTGCAAGTCTATTAAAAAAATATTTTTGGACATTACTAACACTTTAATGTCAATGCTTTCCAATGCAATGCAGGCTTCTAGCATTCAATGGGTTAAATACCATTTAAATCAATGGACATTTGTCACCTATAGTGCAGTTGGTTTTCCCAAAAATTCACCAGCTTCATTATCATCATCTGTACAAAATTCATAAAGCTAAGTGTTTAAAAAAAGAAAAAAGAAAAAAAAAAAAGTTAAAGGAGCAGTACACTTTTTTAATGTGAAATTTGTTTTTCCTGCAGAGTAAAAAGGTACTCTCACTGCTTTGAGATTTTTTGCCCAAAAGTTATCACAAATCAAATTTTGTTTTATTATACATTCTGTGGAAGAGTTTGATTCACTGACGACAGCTCTGACCTCTGACAGGAACAGCACCACCACCTAGCTACAATAGACACCTGCAATTTAACCACTTAGCTGCTATGGATGTAATGGGCCACTCCCCCTGCAACACCATTGAAAACTGATAATGACGTGGCCCATCATGTCCTCTGCAGTTGTGCTTCAAAGTAGTAAAATGTGGGTCCAGGAACTTATCTCCATGTAGGTCTCTGGTCCCACAATGCACCCGTGGTTCTTTTTTGTCAGTGCCCAGTGGTTACATTATTGCGCGCACACACACACACACACACACAAGCGCGTGTGTGTGTGTGCGCGCGTGCAAGTGATGACATCACATAAGTGCTTCACTGAACCACCAAGGAAAGCATGGCTTGCTCCAAAAGACAGGACGAGGTAATACAAAAGTAGGTATCTCTGCCCCTCCACCTCCTGTCCAGTTTGCTCCCAAAAGGCCCTTATTTGGGGAAAAAAGAGGAGGGGTGGACTCAAAAAGATCCCATATTCCAGACTCCCTTGTAGCTATGATACTAAGACTATCCTTTCTGAAAAAGGCCAGGGTGTCATGGTACTTAGGGGTGCCACTGTTTAAATGTGACTTTTTGACTTTCAGTTTTATCTTTGTGGAATCTGTTATACTTTACTAGTTGAACATCCCGTTACACGGGCCACAGTGCCTCTGGCAGCCGGTCGCGGGGCAGTCACGCGCAGTAGAGACTGCCCGCGCCACTGCTGATACAGAGCTGGACGCTCCTTCGGAGTGCCCAGCTCTGTATCAGCTGCGGCGCGGGCAGTCTGTACTGCACATGACTTCCGCACGCGCAGCAGTGTCTACTGCGCATGTCGGGCGTTACACACAACTTAGCGAATTATTATATAGGATATTCTCTTTATTCTCATCTTGATTGCGTGTCTTAAGAATAACTACAAATAATATATGTGAGTATGTACTTTTTCTCCCTTCAGTATTCTCTTGACAAACTACCTACAAGATATTCGGGGTGTCCTGAGAATTCCACATTGTGTATTAGGGGTGCTTTGAGCAAAAAAAAAAATGAAATTGAGAAAAACTGTTTTAGTCTTTTCATGTTGCATAATCGGCATCATTCTAAGGAGCTCATATCCCACTCTTTCTTTCTCCGAAACACAGGTTTTTCACTGTATGTAATACATTAGAAGGAAGGCTCTTAGAATGATGCCGATTTTGCTATCCATCTGTTTAGCTATGATTCCCTTAGGTAATGTCTAGTGATATATGCTATATATAAATATTACATACATTCCTAGATTTTCTTTTTCTTCCTTTCTCAGAACAAATTATTTTTCATTGTGTCTCACTTGATGTGCATTTTGAATCGTCGTGGGAAGATATGTCATAAATGTCTCTTTTTTTTTTTTTTTATTACTAATATTGCTAATATCACACATTATGATTTAAACATACTTATGTTTGTTGTGAAAGTCTTAACCCTTTGAGTGCCAGATGGGTACGGAATGCATTGATTTGCAATGCATTCCGTACCCATCTGGCATTCAAACGGTTAATTATTGCTAAAGCCTTGCATCCCCATGTACACAAATACCAAATATGTGTAGTTTTCTGGATATTAGTGGCTTGCACAATAGGTATTACATAGTAACAAAGTTGATGAGGGTGACAAAAGAAATTCTTCAAAGTTCAGCCAGGTCCATAACACCGCTGTTGATCCAGAGAAAGGCGCAAGAAAACCCAAAAAACATTGAAGCCATTTGGAATTAAACCCCAAGTGGGTAAAACAAATCCTTCCTGACTCCAAATGGAAATACACGTTCCATTGGTTACATTTTTAAACTAAGCCTAAGCAGCTGAATAACTATATAATCTGAAAATAAACTAACTTATGAATAAGAAATTGGCAGAACTTAAGTTTCTCTGTAGTCCAATACAGGTTTCTGGTAACTTTGGGTAGGCGATCAGCCCCTTTAATAGGCAGGAACAATTCTGAGAAGTGACTGCTGGGTGGAGCCTACCTCCTCTCCTTAGCTTGCAGCTAGCCAATCCCCAACCAGTAAGATTTGTTCCTTCCTTTAAGACACAAGCAAGAGAACAGTTCTGCTATAGTTTTAGCTTTTTTATTATTTTTCTGTTATATATGGAATACCACCATTAGGCGGATTACCATCACTGACAATTCCCATCACCCAAATATGGATAGCTCAGTTTACCAGGTGCTTTTGTGGACCTGGGGGGAAAATCTTGGCTGCAAGTTCTTTCCCCAGGAATTGCCCACTGAGACTTCTTCTTGTATATGGTAATCTGAAAACAGAAGACCTGCTGAAAAGGTGAGCAACCCTTTGAGTGCTGTGGTCCACATGTCCCATGCTTCCCCTCCTCACAGGGGTCTCCTTGGAGTTCTCATGCACTCATTGGGTTTTTCTGTATGTCTGTGGAGTGTTTGGAGCAAGTTTATGTGGTAACTTAACTCTTTAGCTGCTGGTTGGCATACTTTGCAGGGTTGTGAGCACTTTCCCTACTGGGTTCAGTGTTTATTAGGTCTTCTGACTCGTTCTAGTGGGTTTTTGAGCGTGTTTTACATTTTGTAATCACTTTGCTAAATTTATGTTCTGCTCCTTTAAGGTGCGCGTTTACTGCATAGACTCAATTTCTCCATTCACTCCTATGGGACTTTACAGTTTGGGATGTATCTGCAACCACTCCATGTAGAGAGGTCAGAGATGGCTCATGTTGTTGGTCTGCCTGTGCTCTGTCTCCCGGTCAATGCTCTGGGCATGTTGGGGGGCTTCGGGCACTTATTTTTTTGAGAAACTACAATTCCCATGGTGCTGTGCGTGCTCATTTCTGATTGGCTCCTGCCGCGGCAGCCATTTTGTGCCTACGCAGGGCTTGGACTCTCCTTCTCTCCTCATCAGTTTAACCCTTCGTCTGCCAGATAAATCTATTTTAGCATTTCTGGGGTCAATAATTTATAATATACACTGTTATATTTCTGATGTGTTTCTGATACTTTGACCGTTTGACTCTGTGAGCATGTCTATTCCATTAGACCTTGCGGCTAAACCTAAGACTAAGGACACTGGGGTATCTGTGTCCCCTATTGCTCATTGTTCCTCATGTCACTTAGGGTTACCTGTAGAATACTTAAGTCACGTTTGTCCAGCATGCGCTACTGCCCCTGAATCCGCTGCAGGGACCTCCAGCCATGCACTAGAGCAAGTTTGGATGCAAGAGTTTAAGGCTACTACCAGGGACCTCCGGTCTACCTTACAACTCCTTCCATCCACTTTGAATGGGATCTTCCACTCTTGGCAGGCCCCACCCCTATCAGGTCTTCCCTCCCTAAACCACCGGGTGTACCTGATGTGTCTGATTCCTCTGAGGAGGTATTATTGGTGGATTCTGGTGATGATGACTGTTCTGCTGTTCCTTCCTCTCAGTTTTGCTGTTCCTTCCTCTCTGTTTTTTGGGGACCCCTTTGAGGCTGATCCTGTTGCCTCAGCCGAGGGCCTGATCAGGGCTGTGTTGAACACCCTGAACATTCCCTTGGTACAGGAGGTTTCCTCTGATCCCTCTGACGTGTTTCAGGAGCCTGTCCGACCCCATACTTGTTTTCCACCTAACCCCACTCTTCACCGTTAGGTGTCTAAGGAGTGGAAGTTTCCAGACAGGAAACAGTCTGTCTCTAGGAAATTTGCTAAGCTTTATGTATTATCTGAAGCGGCCCTAGCTCAGTTGGTTCTTCCTCCAAAGGTGAACGCCCCTGTTTCCAGGCTTTCTAAGTCCACTGCCTTGCCTGTGGCTGATGCATCTGCTCTGAAAGACTGGACTGACAAAAAGCTTGAGACCTCTCTCAAGGCCATTTTTGCGACTGCTGGTTCTGCCCTGTGCCCCGCATTTGCTGCAGCATGGGTGAATAGGGCTGTGGCTGTTTGGACTGAACAGCTCACCTTAGCTGTCCGTCAGGAAGCTCCTACTGCTGACATGTTGCGGCTTCTCGCCAACATCTCTGAGGCCCAGCATTATGTTTCGGCTGCTCTGTTTGACTCCGTTTGTATGGTGGCCAGGGCTTCCACCTTGTCTGTGGTGGCCAGACATGCTCTTTGGCTCAAGATCTGGTCTGCTGACACTGCCTCCAAGAGGGCTATCCCGTCTTTGCCCTTTCATGGCACCTCACTGTGTGGGCCTGATCTCAAGGATCTGATCAGTGAAGCCTTTGGGGGGAAGAGAACTCACCTGCCAGTGGTCCATAGGAACAAGACGCCTGTCAAGGGGAATCGGTTTTTTTGTCCCTTCCAGGCTGAATTGGGTCCGGCGACCCAGGCGGTGCCTCAGGCTCCACACATCTCATCTAAGCCTAAGCAGCAATGGAGGCCCAAGTCCTCCGCTAAGCCCAAGGCTTTCAAACCTCCTTCTGCATGACTCACTGAATACGGGTCCCCACCCGCAGTAGCTGGCTGCTTGCTCCCCCACCTCTTGGCTTGGGAAGCCTCTGTGGCGGACCCTCCCTCCCAGACCTTCTCTTCTCGCTCTCCACTGGGTGCAGAAAAGCGCCACCTTTTCGAGGGAGCCATTCAGGCCCTTCTGGACAAGGAGGTCTTAGAACCACTTCCTCCTCTGGAAAGGGGGTTGGGATTTTAGTCCAACCTCTTTGTGGTTTCCAAGAAGGACGGCAGCTGTCGTCCAATTATGGATTTGAAGGACCTTAACTCCTTTGTGGTCAGGTCCCAGTATCGCTAGGAGTCACTACTCAAGGTGATCACTGCCATGTCATCTGGGGAATTTCTGGCTTTTCTGGATCTTCAGGATGCATACTTGCACATTACCATTCATCCAGAGAGCTGGCAATATCTCCACTTTGCCTGCGACGAGGGAATTTCCAGTTCTCTTCCCTCCGGTTTGGCCTGACCATGGCTCGTCAAGTCTTCAACAGAGTCCTGGGAGCCTTTATTTCTGTCCTCCATCGGGACGGCATCAGATTTACCCCGTACATGGACGACCTCCTTCTGAAGGTATCTTCTCCAGAACTCCTTCATCAGCAGGTGCAGGACTGCATTCATGCTCTGTCCCATCGCGGGTGGATCATCAATCTGGACAAGTCCGACCTTGTTCCTTCCCAGAGGATGGTTTTTCTGGGCATACTCTTTGTCACTCAGAGAGGGATGGTGTCTCTCACGGACGAATTGGCTCATCAGATAGCACTGAAGGTCCAGGCTATCCTGAATCAGGATTCGGTTCCGGCCAAGAAGTTGTAATCCCTGGTGGCTAAGTTCAGTTCCACCATAGAAGCAGTTCCGTTTGCCGTGGTTCATACCAGGGAACTCCAGAGGTTTCTAATCCTGGAGAGGTCCCTATCTCTCCCTGTTCACGTAGAGCTGAGCCTCTCGTGGTGGCTCAACCTGGACTATCTGCTTTAAGGCAGGCCCTTCATGGTTCCATTCTGGGCAACAGTGATGACGGAAGCCAGCCTCTCTGGCTGGGGAGTGGTCCTGGGGCACTTGAATGCTCAAGGCCCGTGGTCCCAGGAAGAATCTCTCCTTCCCATCTATTTCTTGGAACTTTGGGCGATTTTTCATGCCCTGCTCCAATGGACGCACCAACTGGAAGATTGCCTGGTCAGGGTCCAGTCAAACAACGCCACAGTGGTGGCCTACATCAACAAACAAGGCGGCACAAGAAGTCTCGCAGCTTGGTTAGAGGTCAAGGCTATTTTGTCCTGGGCAGAGGAGCATGGGTCTGCCATTTCCGCAGTTCATATTCCTGGCGTAGACAACGTTTTGGCAGACTTCCACAGTCGACACACAGTGGACAGCAGAGAGTGGGAACTGCATCAAGAGGCGTTCAACCTCATTGTCCAGCGGTGGGGTCTTCCGTGCATCAACCAGATGGCGACAAGACACAACAGGAATGTCCCGACATTCTGCTCTCGCTGGGCGGACCCCCTGGCTTTGGCAGAGGATGCTTTGTAGATTCTGTGGAATTTTCCTCTGGCATACCTTTTTCCTCCCATTCCCCTGTTGCACAGGGTGATAAGGAAACTGAGACTGGAGCGCTGGCCAGACATTCTGATTGCTCCATACTGGCCTTGACAGGCTTGGTTTCCAGAGCTTCTGGATCTCTTTGTGACAGAACCTCTTCGGCTCCCCTCCCGTCCGGATCTTCTTCTACAGGGTTACCAGTGGAAGAAGGATGTTCATCGTCTGGCTTTCATGGCATGGAGGTTGAATCCACAGTTTTGAAGAAGAAGGATTTTTCTTCTGGTGTGGTGTCTACTATTTTTAGTGCACGTTTCCTCTAAGGCCTACCATCGAGTTTGGTCTACCTTTCTCTCTTGGTGTGCTGATAGGGACCTGTCTCAGGATTCTGATCTTCCTATGGTCCTTTCCTTCCTCCAGGATGGTGTGGTTAAGGGTCTCAGTTTGAGTGCTCTTAAGGTGCAGACTTCTGCTCTGTCTGTTTTCTTTCAGAAGTGCCTCGCTATTCTTCCTGATGTCAAGGTTTTCTTCCAGGGTGTTGCTCATGCCAGTCCTGTGTTTAAGACTCCCGCTCCTCAATGGGGCCTTAACTTGGTTTTGGGCGTCCTTCAGAGGCCTCCCTTTGAGTCCTTGGCCACTATTCCTCTACGTCTTCTGAAGTGGAAGATGGCCTTTCTCCTGGCGGTCGTGTCTGTTCGCTGTGTTGCAGACCTGCATGCCCTGTCTTGTAGGCCACCCTTTTTGGTGTTTCACCAGGACAAGGCAGTGCTTCGCACTTCGCAAGCGTTTCTCCACATTAATCAGGAGATTTTGGTTCCTTCCTTCTGCATAACCCTACTTCTGACAAGGAGATAGCTCTTCAGCTGTTGGATGTTGTGCATTGTCTCAAGTTCTGTGTGCATCGCACTGAGCCCTTGCGGCAGTCTGACACTCTTTTTGTCATTCCTGAGGGTCCCAGGGCAGGGAAGCCTGCTTCCAAGGTAACCATTGCTTCTTGGATCAAGTCCACTATTCATAAGGCTTGGCACATTGGCCAATCTATGCTACTAAAACCCTAATTATTATTTTATTTAAAGATAGCACAGCACAATTATGATAAAGGCTTATTACGGGGTTTACAATTTATATTATCAGTATGGATCAGCACAGGTTAATTTTTGCTTTTGTGTTTCTTCTAGGTTTTTCCTACCACATTGTAGGTTGTACTTTATTTTTTTTTTTATTACTTGATATCATCCTGAATATGTGCCAGTGTCACTTAAGCAAGAAAGTGTTGTGGGCAAAGGACAATTGCCCCCCCCCAAAAAAATAAAATAAAATTATAACTGCTCAAAAAAATAAAGGGAACACTTAAACAACACAATGTAACTCGAAGTCAATCACACTTCTGTGAAATCACACTGTCCACTCAGGAAGCAACACTGACTGACAATCAATTCCACATACTGTTGTGCAAATAGAACAGACAACAGGTGGAAATTATAGGCAATTAGCAAGACACCCCCAATAAAGGAGTGGTTCTGCAGGTGGTAACCACAGACCACTTCTCTGTTCCTATGCTTCCTGGCTGATGTTTTGGTAACTTTTGAATGCTGGCGGTGCTTTCACTCTAGTGGTAGCATGAGACGGAGTCTACAACCCACACAAGTGGCTCAGTTAGTGCAGCTCATCTAGGATGGCACATCAATGCGAGCTGTGGCAAGAAGGTTTGCTGTGTCTGTCAGCGTAGTGTCCAGAGTATGGAGGTGCTATCAGGAGACAGGCCAGTACATCAGGAGACGTGGAGGAGGCCGTAGGAGGGCAACAACCCAGCAGCAGGACTGCTATCTCCGCCTTTGTGCAAGAAGGAGCACTGCCAGAGCCCCGCAAAATGACCTCCAGCAGGCCACAAATGTGCATGTGTCCACTCAAACGGTCAGAAATAGACTCCATGAGGGTGGTATGAGGGCCCGACGTCCACAGGTGGGGGTTGTGCTTACAGCCCAACACCGTGCAGGACGTTTGGCATTTGCCAGAGAACACCAAGATTGGCAAATACACCACTGGCACCCTGTGCTCTTCACAGATGAAAACAGGTTCACACTGAGCACATGTGACAGACGTGACAGAGTCTGGAGACGCCGTGGAGAATGTTCTGCTGCCTGCAACATCCTCCAGCATGACCAGTTTGGCGGTGGGTCAGTAATGGTGTGGGGTGGCATTTCTTTGGGGGGCTGCACAGCCCTCCATGAGCTTGCCAGAGGTAGCCTGACTGCTATTAGGTACCGAGATGAGATCCTCAGACCCCTTGTGAGACCATATGCTGG
Source organism: Rhinophrynus dorsalis (assembly GCA_037306005.1). Classification (NCBI taxonomy): domain Eukaryota; kingdom Metazoa; phylum Chordata; class Amphibia; order Anura; family Rhinophrynidae; genus Rhinophrynus; species Rhinophrynus dorsalis. The sequence continues at coordinate 58,780,706 of CM074720.1, read as the reverse complement.
TGCGGTTGGCCCTGGGTTCCTCCTAATGCAAGACAATGCTAGACCTCATGTGGCTGGAGTGTGTCAGCAGTTCCTGCAAGAGGAAGGCATTGATGCTATGGACTGGCCCGCCCGTTCCCCAGACCTGAATCCGATTAAGCACATCTGGGACATCATGTCTCACTCCATCCACCAACGCCACGTTGCACCACAGACTGTCCAGGAGTTGGCGGATGCTTTAGTTCAGGTCTGGGAGGACATCCCTCAGGAGACCATCCGCAACCTCATCAGGAGCATGCCCAGGCATTGTAGGGAGGTCATACGGGCACGTGGAGGCCACACACACTACTGAGCCTCATTTTGACTTGTTTTAAGGACATTAAATCAAAGTTGGATCAGCCTGTAGTGTGGTTTTCCATTTTGATTTTGAGTGTGACTCCATATCCAGACCTCCATGGGTTGATAAATTTGATTTCCATTGAGAATTTTTGTGTGATTTTGTTGTCAGTTCATTCATTCAGATCTAGGATGTGTAATCTTAGTGTTCCCTGTATTTTTTTGAGCAGTGTAAATATATATATATATATATATATATATATATATATATATATATATATATATATTAATGAAAGAATTGGGGCAGCACCCGTGGGACTTTTAAATTTTTTATTCTTAGCAAATAAAGAAAGAACAAACTAGGTCAACGTTTCGGTCCTTAGTGGACCTTTATCAAGACAACAAACACAACAATAGCCATGTGTTAAATACCCTATCCATCTCGAGCGATTAGGTCCCTAGTCGATGACGTCAGTGGCTCGTCATTGAAGGCGGGCCAGACGTTTCTCCTAAATCACCAAATTGGGAATAGTTACACATAGGCATAATGGGGAGAAGAAAAGAACCGTTCCGGTATGGATGCTTCCCTATGTACAAAAATGTACTGCGCTAATAATGAGAGAAAAAGAATATATATAAAAACGCACACAGACTATTGACTGCAGAAAAGGGGCATACCCATTCGGAAAACTATCCGGTGTAGTCCGTGCAGCGTGCGCGTCATTAAGCCACGCCTATTCGTGCCGATCAAACCCACTGGCATGGTAGAACCTCGCCGCACTGCATGTGTACGAGCTATGAGACTCCAAGCGCTACTGGGGAAAGCATCCATTAATGTGTAATACATAAAACCTTGAACACCACACATAAATATGAACACCACACATAAATATAAAAATGCAAAACAGCCTGTAGTAATCCATCAATTCACTGTCCTTCAAAAGCAGCAGGTATCTACACTAGTACAGTTTACATGTTCAAATGAATAATAATTATGTGTCAGCCTAGTTCACCAAATCCAATGTATTAATCACTTGTTGATCTGTCCATCAGATAGTAAAAGTAAAGAGGTGAAATCAATCATTCCACAGTCAATGTCACTTTAGGCTCACACTCCAGGCTCATATGATGTAAATGACCAATCACCAAGATATAGTAGCTAGACAAACCAAAAAATAATAATAAATGAACCTAGACAGGAGATGTAGATAGGTAATACTTAGAGCAGGACCATCAAGTCATGCTGAGGGTTCTTATGAAATATGAATAAGAGGGATTGCATAATGAATGTGTCTGACATTATTAAGGTCCCCCTAGGGATATTACTGCCCGTCACACCAAACTTGTCCAGCAGACCAGTACTACTACTGATCCGCGTGACCGCCTGTCTGACATTATTAAGGTCATCCCATAGGGTATAGTTGCCCGTCAGTCAATAAGAATTATATCCAATATGTTCCAATACAGATATTCATAAAAAACAGGATAAATTGGACCTTTCATTAAGACCTCTAGGGTACAAGGTGTCCAAAAAGTGAATCCACCTCTCTGCAACAACTTCAGGCCTCTGTCTCCACCTCTCCTAAGTTCAGGCTGTTGGTCAATGACCATGAACCTTAAGTCCGCCAGTGTGTGTTTTTGTTTAACAAAATGTCTCGCCACTGGTTTGTATATATATATATATATATATATATATATATATGTGTGTGTGTGTGTATATATATATATATATATATATATATATATATATATATATATATATATATATATATATATATATACACACACACACACACACACACACACATATATATATACATGTCCTTGGTGTTCACTTTCTTAAATATATCAGTATGCCTGGGTGCCAGTCTACTATTGAGTAATATCCAAATATAACAAATAAAGAAAGCACTCACAGGACTTGTTGAGGTGAAGAAAAAGTTGCTGTTTATTCCATCAACGTTTTGACCCTGCTTTGGGCCTTTGTCATGATGTTTACCATCTTGACAAAGGCCCAGAGCAGGGCCGAAACGTTGATGGAATAAACAGTGCGCCTATTACTCAGCAAGAAAAACTAAGTATAATATGTTTTTCATTACATTTTTACCAAGAAATGTGGATGTTGCTGAATACAGAATTTATGAAACAGAACTGTAAATCAGTGGTTGCTACAGCTGTACCTCTTGTTTTGTAGGAAAAGGTCCTGATTGAAGCTTACAAGAAGTGCCTTATTGTCCTGATGCACTGTCACAGTGGGTTTACTGATGGAGAACAGCCCATCACTCTGAGTATAGCAGGCCATTCAGTGGAGACAATACGATATTGTGTTTCCCAGGAGAAAGTTAGCATTCACCTCCCTGTTTCACGCCTACTTGCAGGTAAGAACAGAACTTTATTTTTCCTAACCATTAAGGCACCAGAAAGGGCAAAATGCACAAATAAAATAGAGCAATTAAGGGGCAAGCCGCTGCACCATAGGGAACAAATAATAACTTGTACTGTTTTAATTGGAACTTTTAAAGAGGAACTATGCCCTAGGAATAAGTGACTTGTTTATTACAAGGACTTATTTCTGTGTACTGTTTTTATTTGCATTTGATCTCTGTTTTAGTCTTCAAGTCTTTCAAGACTATAGAATCCCATTGTTTGCTGTGTGAAGTTGAGATCTAGGCCAGTGGTTCTCGACCTGTGCCCTCATACCAGTTCTTGCTAATTTTGGTCAAATCAAAGACCGAAATCAGAGCAAAGGAGAAAAAGTATTCTAAAGTGAATAGTTACACAACTTTATTGTATCTAGAGATTAAAGAAATTAGCAGTCACGAAGTGTTTAATTCCCTCCTTAATACAGATTTTGTTTTATCTTTCGGAGAGCTAGTGGTAGGCTGCTCTGGATTTTTTTATTGAATACTATAAATATAGTTTTTAATTGAAATAAGTAAAAGCTAACTTTTAGCATACAGGAAACTTGCAACAATATCTATGTGATTCATTCCTAAATGCTGAATGGTTCCCTTTACGTGACATTCAATTTCTTGATTATATATATATATATATATATATAATTTTTGTGGTTTAAATGGATAGTAATACTTAAAAAATACTAATCCCAATATTGTAGCACTAAAAAAATGAAATGAATTGCCCCAGTGACATCTCGCAAACCTTTATGGTTTGAGAGATATTCACTCACAAAGTTCCCCCCTCCCTCCCCTTTCCCTGAACTCAGCGTTGTAGCTGACTGCAGGAGAAGCCTGTTGTATGACCATCCGGCGGCTCTGCAGCAGAGTCGAGATTGCGTTAGTAAAACAGAAATCATTCACTTAAAAGGTCTTCTATGTCTTGACAAAGGCCAAAAGTGGGTCCGAAACGCTGATACAATAAAATTGCACAATTTGTCATCATGTGGAAGTCCTGTGAGTGCAGCATGGGACTTGACACCCAGGCTATTGTCCAATTTCTGTCTGGAGAGTGCACAGAATTTTTGTTTTGAGATATATATATATATATATATATATATATATATATATATATATATATATACTTTTTTTTTTTTAATAGTAATTTCCCTGGTTCAACGTCCTCTGTTGTTCAGCATACAATAAATTATTATCTCTATGGTGAGAAGATGCAAAGTGTAATGGTCAGTGTTTCAGCTCTGTTGTAGACCTTTCTTGAGAATGCAATTATGAATTTTGCATTTGTTCAAGAGATAACATCTTCATTCAATCGTGTTCATGGAAGTGGACATAACTGTTGCTTGCAGTTTTTATTTATTTATTTATTTATACAATGCAGGCACAGTACAAGAGCCTACTTAACACTTTAAGGACCAGAATGCTGTGTTGAACTTGCAACTGGCCCGTGAAGTTTTAACCCTTTGAGTGCCAGAGGGGTATGCAACCCATTGGAAAGCAATGCATTATGTTCCCCACTGGCACTCAGAGGGTTAAGATTACCATGTTCAGTGTGTGGAGTTTGCGTTCTGTGATTCATCTAACTATTGTTAAGTCTTCTTCCATGGATGTGGCATGTAGGACTGACTGAAGATTTTTTTTAAGCACAAGAGTAAAATGCATAAAGGCCATTAGGATTTCCTGGCTATAGTAAACCAATTTGGAGTGTTATTATTAGGAATGTGCTACTTCTCATTTAAGCAGAATGGATAGAACAGTGTATACTGGATAATAGTGCTGAAGTTGTTCTTTTCCTGTGTTGATATCTAGGACTACACACCCTCCTCAGTAAAAGTGAAGTGGCGTACAAGTTTCCAGAGAAACTGCCTTTTGTGAGTATGAATTGCTGTCATCCACGGTTCTTACCGCAACACTAATGCCTAAACCTTTACTGGGATTATATGCACTTCATGCTAATATCTGTAAAAATTATTTCTGAGGTTTAAAATTTAGTCTTACCTATGCTTTGAGAGAGCAGACATTGCTGCCTTTTCTAGGGCTCCCAGAGCAAACAATCTCTTATATCTCAATACAAACAACACAAACAAGAATACATAAATACTTTCTGAACAGGGCATGCATTACAAAGCAAGGTTAGGATTATATTTTAGGGATGCATATGGTAGCTGTATGGTATATTTAAAGGGTTATTAATGTCTTTATATAACAAGATGTAATATTGTAGCCATTACAAAAATAAACTAAATGATCCCTGTCCCATCTCTCAAACCTTTATGGTTTGAGAGATATACAATACTAAAATCCTCCCCTCCATCCTCGTTTACTGATGTAAGCTGACAACAAGAGATCCTGGTCCCAGGACTGGCAGGCAGCTCTTCAGCAGAGCCGAAATAGCGCAGTGTAAAAAGAAATACTTAATTGGAATGGTCTACAAAGTGTGCCTGGTTTGCAAGCACACTTTGTAGACCGTTCCAATGAAGTATTTCTTTTTTACATTGTGCTATTTTGGCTCTGCTGAAGAGCCGCCTCGAGTCGGCCGACACGAATCTCCTGCTCTCAGCTTTACAGCTGACAACAGTTAAAGGGGAGGGAGAGTGGAACTTTAGCATCTTATATCTCTCAAACCATAAAGGTTTGAGCAATGGGACTTGGATCATTTAGTTTATTTTTGTAATGGCTACAATATTACATGTTGTTATATAACGGCATTACTATCCTTTTAGGTTACGTCAACCTATTTCACTTTTTGATGTTGGTATTCCTTTCATTTTTTACGTTTCCTTTGTCTCTACCAGCAGATAAATCCTCTATTTTAGCACATGGGGTGGGCTCTAAAACAAGTTGAACAAATATCAAAGGCCATTTCCTATAAAACGACCCTCACTTTCATGGAACTCTTTATTTGCAAAGTAGCAGATTCTCTCTGCCAGGTAGAACAGTGATTTCAACCATTTGCTTGCCAGAGAGGTACACAAAGCATCGCAAACCAACGTGTTGCGAAACCTGCTGGCACTTAAAGGGTTAAACACAAGTTAATTTGTGCAAATATAAAAGTGGAGCAATTCTGAGCAAACCAGCTGCATCATAAGGAGTCCGTTGGAGACCTTTCCAGCATTCAAGTGGTTAAAACATTACAGAGTGCTTGGTGTAGTTGATTTGCACCTATGGTGTAGTTGGCTTGCACCAGAATGTCTCCACTTTTGTTTTGCACTTGCATATAGTCCCAACTATTCATTTTACATCTGTCACTGTATCAAATTCATTTACAGAGTGCTTGGTGTAGTTGATTTGCACCTATGGTGTAGTTGGCTTGTACCAGAATGTCTCCACTTTTGTTCTGCACTTGCATATAGTCCCAACTATTCATTTTACATCTGTCACTGTATCAAATTCAGCTGCCTGTGAGGAAACAGACATCATGCGGAGGTCGTGTTAGAAATTGCACCAGCTGGCGAGTAGTTTCCTCTGACAGTTGTCACTGATTAGATATGTGGATTAATAAAGAACATTAGGATGAAAAAATATTTTTAATTAACGTGGAATTGTCATTTGTAGCGACTAGATGATTTTTGAAAGAACGTTAAAAAGCAAACTATATTTGTTAGGCATGTTTTTATTTAAAACAGTGGTTTATAAGATATTTAGCTTTATTTATTTGTCAGTCTGTGCAAAACCCAAACATTCCACGTAGCCCTGCATTACCAACTGTCACTTTGTACCAGGAAACTAAGTATCTAAGAAACTATTGTTTAAAATCTAAAATTAGTAACATAAACGTGGGTTATTTTTGACACCTACTCGTTCCAAATTAACAGTTCCACTTTTAAGCCTTTTAAATGGAAGCGAGAGAGAGAGTAAAAAAAAAGCTCATTTTGTCCTCAGCAAAGCTGTCATATCCAGAAACATTGCATGAGCTGAAAGATGTGCTCTCCAGTGTGTTGTGAAGCAGCCCTTTTAGCTTACAAAGGGTTAAAGAACCATGGTCATCGCCCATCATATTATTATTTGGTCCATGAAATAAGAGCACATATCAGGTCGTTTTTCCTAAAGTGCACATTATTAGTGTGTGTGTGTGTGTGTGTGTGTGTGTGTGTGTGTGTGTGTGTGTGCGTGCGTGCGTGCGTGCGTGCGTGCGCGCGTGCGTGCGTCCAGTTATCATTTATTATGGTAGTTGGCTACTGATAGTAAGGGGCCTCTGCAATTGACAAGGTGAGTGGGAATTTCCTCCTGTCACTTGTTTCTAGGTGATAATTTTCCTTCAACCCACTGGGTGCTAGAGCTATCTCCAGTGCATTCAAAGCAAGCCCTTGGAGATGCCTCTAGCATCTAAGGGGCTAATGTGTGGAAAGTGTTGCATATATGCATTTACCCAATGGATGCTTTAATCCTGCAGTGATTAAAATTGAAGGTGTTTGCAATATTTCTACACAGAGTGAATTAAGCCCACCAATGCTAATTGAGCACCCTCTCCGCAGTTTGGTGTTATGTGCTCAAGTTCACGCTGGGATGTGGCGAAGGAATGGATTTTCGTTAGTCAATCAGGTACATTATGGACTTTCTTTTTTTGTTTCTTGTTTTTGTTATGATTAAAGGGAAATTATACTCTAGGAATAAGTGGCTCTTAGTTTGTTTAACAAGTTGATAGTCCTATGTTAATGTCCGTCACACAACAGTCAGGTACATCCATTTCTCTTACATCTTACTTTGGTATACATGTACTGTGGTTTATAGCTCCCACCACTACAAAGCCTTTAGCTCCCTGGCTCTTCCCCCTAGCTATATAACACCTAGACAAACTAGCAACAACAGTGTTTTTATTGTTGTCTTACAGGAGGCAGGATATGGGGAATATATTCCCCATTATTTGTTACTCTTTTTCTGAAATGTTATAGGTATCTTCTCTACCTAGGTAAGTTAATTTGTTAAACACATTTAAAGCCACTTAATCATAGTTCAGCAATGATGAAGTTTGATTCTCGGGGGACTGTAGACAGGCCACAATTTAAGGACCACCTTGCATGAGCACAGATGGGCCAGTCAAAATGAATGATTTATAGGTTAACTCCCTTGTACTTAAAGATGACCTGTTACCTATATAAAGCATCTTCATATAGTAGTATTTTGCCATAAAGCTATAACTCAACAGTTATAACATTGTCCACAGTGCAAAGTAAAATAAGCAAGTTTTTTAAACAGTCCACTTCATCAGGGGAGGGAGCCTTTATCTTGCCTTGCTGCTGTTGTCCCCTGTACAGTATCTTATGTATTCAAATACTCCCATTTCTCATTGCAAGATTTACTTGGCAGAGTTTATTGTTCCTCAGGATATCACATAGGCAGACATTACTAAGGACTTTTGAGAAGTAGCAAAAGCAAAACGACCCCCTTGTTTTTCCAAGCAGACCATCTTTTTCTTGTATATTTTGTCTATGGGGTGCTATGTTTATATAAAATATAATTTACATTTTAAGACAAGTTTATTGAGTCTTAAAGGGATAGTAATGTTTCATAATAAAAGCAGCTCTATTTAATCATCATAGTATTTGGACTTTGGAGAGTTATTTCAATACTGTCAGAGTTGTAGTTCAAGAGTAATTCAATGACAAAGTATTACCCTCCTGCCCCTTTTACTGATGTAACACTGTTCAGCCAGAGCAGTAGGGAGGTGCCCAGGTAGACTGCAGAGAGGGACAGTCTTCAATTAAGATAAGGGAAAAACCTGAAAAGCTTGTCAAGGGGGGCAGGGCTTTCATTGTTCTGATAGGAAGAAGATTGTCCCCTTCTGTTATGTGTCTGGTCTATGGACTGGATCCCACATCTGAGAAGAGATGGCTTACACTAGGTAAAAGGAGCGGGAGGGGAAACTTTGCTTATGAATATCTCTCAAACCATAAAGGTTTGAGAGATAAGACTTATAGCGTTCTTCATGTTTTTTTAATGCCTACAAAATAAAATACAGATAAAACTAAGTATTACTATCCCTTTAAGAGATGCAAAGTAAATTAGGAAAGGCAGAGAATAATCATACAGAACAGGAGCAATGAATAAGCAAAGTGTGTGTATATATATATATATATATATATATATATATATATATATATATATATATATATATATATATATATATATTGGAGTATCCTGTAACAATCACCATCCTATCTAAAAAGTCGTACATAAACAAAAGTACTGATAGAGAATGTTAACAGAAATCTGTAGGTTGTACATTAACTCAGAATGGAGAGGGATATATATATATATATATATATATATATATATATATATATATATATATATATATATGGATCATCCTAAGAATGTGAAGATTACTGGACGGACTATGGAAAGTACAACCCCTTAGAGATAGATGGAATAGAAGAGAAAAGGTGACAAGGGAAGTGAAGAAGAGGGGAAATGTGGGTGAGGGGCGAGGAAAAAAAAAAAAAAAAAACCTAGGAGGAGGGAAGGTATGCGATTTCCAAGTGTCACCAACATACCAAATCAGAAGAGCACATAACATACACCAAGAGAGAAACGTGAGTAAGCCTGGACAAGATCAGCCAACGACTTTGGACTCGGTGAAGGAATGTTTTTGTATCTTATAATAAATCTTTAAAATTAAGCTTAAAAAAAAAATTAAAAAAAACACCAAAAAGGCATTTAAATCGATCTAGATAGAACTTTGAAAGTAAAATTACGTTCCAAAAAAATGAAAAGCTTTCTAGAAAGAAATATACACTGTAACCTTAACCCTTTGAGCAACAGAGTGGTACGCAATGCATTACAAAGCACTCAAAGGGTTAACTCCTTTCCTATGTCAGTCCTTGAGGGCCGACCTTCACCATCCCTGCCCCTGATGATAGTGGACTTTTAAGACTTTATTTTATATTGAAACTTAAGGAATAAGTGGATCGTAACACTCTGACTACCAGCTGTCCAATGTGTTTCGTTTTGCACTGGACACACCTCTGGCACTCAAAGGGTTAATTCATATTTAGAAAAGGTTACTTTCATATGCTGTTTTTCTTCCTAAACCTTTATTTATTACATGAACCTTTACCTAATGGAGTAAGTCTCTCTTAACCCTTTGATTTCAAGAGAGGTGCCAAAAGCACTGCACTGGACGCCACTCTGGTACTCAGGATTGTTTTCATATCTTACGAGAATTGTTTTCTTCCTACACAGATTTATTACTATCACAATGTAAAATGCCGAAAAGAGATGTTTGACAAAGATATTGTAATGCTACAGGTACGTGTATATGCATTTATTTTTTTGCTTTGTATCTAATTCGAGAATAGCTTATAGATTATAATTACTGAAGCAGATAACTTCGTTCCTCCCAATGAACAGAGGCTCTGATGGTGAGGTAATACTGAGACTGATCTACTAAGAGATACCAGAGAAATTCTGGATCAAGCAAACTGTATCATAGGGGACAAAAAAACCCAAAAACCTTAAATGGGCTTTTAACCCCCTGAATGCTATATAAGTCTCAGCACAATGAATTAGATACCTAACTAGCTTTAAGAGGTCAAACGATCAATTTAAATTGATGGGAATGTTTGTAACCTTTGTTGCCTCCAAGACAGCTCCAGTTCCTCTTGGTAGATCAGCCTCATTATCAAAAAGAACATGTCCACTTGAGAGCACCGATTACCACAAGTCACAGAGATGTGCCTCTGAATGGTGCTTTTTCTGTGCAACATTTAAGCTCTGATTTGGCAAACCATTAAGCAATACTCAGTGACAGAAAAATAAAACGGTACACACTTGAATGAGTATGTATGTAAACTTGTAGTTATAAACAAATCCTTTTGTTCTCAAAAACGATTTGGTGGTTCCTGCACCAAACTGAGCAAAAGACTGAGGATTTGAAGTCTCATGCTTCTCTTTCCCCTCAATTTAACTTTGCACTGAGGAACTTGGTCTGTGCATGCCTTAGGTGGTAGAGTTTGGTATGGTATGACTCGGTGGCAGCTTGGTCTAAACGTGCTTCTAATGTGCAGCTTTGTCTGGATGTGTCGGTGCTACTTGTTCTGAGTATGCAGATTAGTCTGGGTGTTACTTGGGTGGAGATTTGTCTGGTTGTGACTCAGGGGTGAAGCTTGGTCAGAGTATGCCTTAAGGGTGGTGTTAAGTCTGGACTTGCCTGTTTAGTCTGAGCTTGCATCAGAGTTGGTCTGGATGTTCCTTGGGGGTGGTTCTTAGACTGAGTATACATATGGGTGGAGCTTGGTCTTTTAGTGCATTTGGCTGCAGCTTAGTCAATGTTTTTTTTTCCCGGTAGGCTGGTGCATCAATGATGGATCCCAACCACTTTCTGATGATTGTGCTAAGTCGCTTTGAACTTTACCAAATTTTCAGCACTCCAGATTATGGAAAGAGGTTTCGGAAAGAAACTACAAACAAGGTAACATTTCTCACAGTGTTTTCACTTCTTGGCAGTTCTGGTAGTTTTGTTTACTAGAGTCGCATGCTGACACTTAATTGTTTTCTAGGATATAGTACAGCAGAACAATACCCTCATTGAAGAAATGCTCCACCTAATCATCATGATTGTTGGTAAGATATTTTAAATCATCTCTCTGTGTAATAACTGAATGTAGACCAAGAAAATCCTAATAGAATAATTTTAGCTCTGCTTATCTTTCTCTATTTTGAGTACCCATAAAGAGATTACAAATCGATTAATGTATGAATATTGGTTGCATCAATTACTTGTATGAAGATTAAAGGGATAGTAATACTTGATTTTAAGAATGTTAATTATTGTACATATTAAAAAAAAATAAATTAAATGATGTAAGACTAGTTGCTCAAACTTTGATAGCTTTAGAGTAATAAGCTTCTAAAGTTCCCCCCTCCCGTCCCTTTTAACCACGTCAGCTCTCTAGCTTGACAAACTTAGATCCTGGTCCCGGGACTGAGCGGCTTGTCTGCAGAGCCGAAAGAACATTGCATAAAAATAAATTCTTCATTAGAATGGTCTACAAAGTGTGCCTGGTTTGAGGCCAAGAAAAGGCTGTCCCTCAAAACTCAGCACTCAGACAAGAAAGAGACTTGTAGGAGCAGCCACAGAGAGGCCAACAATCACTTCGAAGGAGCTACAGAGTTCTATGGCTATGAGTGCAACCATATCAAGAGCTCTGCATAACTCTGGCCTGTATGGGAGGGTCGCAAGAAAGAAGCTGTTACTCCAAACATACCATCTGAAAGCATGTTAGTAGTTTGCCAGAAAGCATGAGAGTAGCTTAGCTGTGTGTTGTGGGAAAAGGTTTTGTGGTCAGATGAGGCCAAGTTAGAGCCTTTAGCCAAAACCTCAAAGTGCTATGTGCGACTCAAACATAACGCTGCCCATGCCTCAAGTCTTACTATCCCTACAGTGAAGAATGGTGGAGGCAACATCACACTTTTGTAGATACTTATCATCGACAAGGAGGGGGCACCCTTTTAAAATGGAAAGAAGAATGATTTGAGCAAAATACAGAGAAATACTTTAAGATAAACTGATTCACTTCACTAAAACACTAAAGCTTGGAAGAAATTAATCTTTTAGCATGACAGTGATCCCCAGCACAAGGTCAAAGAAACAATGGAGAGTTTTAAGAAGAAAAAAAAAGGTGAAGGTCCTACATTGAGGTCAGGACATTGACTTGTGGTCCACAAGCAAAGTCCAGCTAACCTGAGCAACCTGCAGCAAATCTGCCTTGATGAATGGGCCAAAGTCATTCTGAACTGTGTGCAAAGCTGGTACGTGTACCAAAAGACTTAAAGCTGTTATTGCTGTTATAGGTGGCTCTACCAAGTATTATATTGTAGTGGTTTAATACTTATGCAAGCAACATATTTCAGTTTTTATTCTTCTTAAACATATTCCCAACGTAAAACCAATATCACCTTATGTTTCCCAACATAAAACCAAAATCACCTTACAATAACTGATTTTCAGTTTAAGTGGTTTAAAATAAAATATCATACAGAACTAAATTACAATGTACCATTTGTAATTCAGACAGAATTGGTCAGGGCTCTGAATACTTTTGCAAGCGATAAATAAAAAGTGAATGTTTTGGTAAGTCACTAAATGGTCTCAGTGGATTCATTGTGGCCCCATAGTGCCATAAATAACTATTTCAAAGAAACTAAAGAACAACAAAATCAAGGCATTGAGGGGAAAAAAAACAAATTGCCTGCCAAACCTACCGATTAAAATTATCAGTCTCATTTTTGCAAAAGTTTAGGAAAGCTATAACCGTTTTAAGTGATTATCTATGCAAGTCATTTGGTGAACAGACTTCTTGTTTCAACATTGTAATTTACATTCCGGAGCTGTCTTGATCTGATGTGTTTATGTATGAAAAAAATCCCTTTTAAGAATTGGTTGTTAAAGAGAACAGAAAGATTCATATAAATAACATAATTTACTCAAATTGACTGTATATACAAAATGTTATTTTCATTTTATATATAGGTATTAATATTTTGTCTTTGTTAGTGTAAATATGTACCTTGGTACGATAAAAGCTCTCCAGGACATACTTAAAAAAGAGAGATCTCAATGCATTCATCCTGGTAAAACACATTCTAAATAAATTATTTTATTTAAACTTTTGATTTTATGCATTAGATCCATTCTCTAACATCCAGAGGGTTAGGCCATTTTAACATGGGCCACACAATGTAGTGATGCTGCCTTGTCTGTCTTCCCTGGTGAAAGTTAATATGCTGGACTGTGGTACCTTTCACCTAGATGAGTATGTCCAGCATGCTGCAGCTTTACTGCTTTCCCTCAGGAATGCAGTAAAGATTCAGTAATCATAGACCATGATTACTGAATCTTTACTGCATTCCTGAGGGAAAGCAGTAAAGCTGCAGCATGCTGGACATACTCCATACAGTACTCCATACAGTAGTTTATTGTGCCACAGTCAGACATTTCACACAACTGGAGTTACTGGATGAGATGCTTATCACAACCTCCAATGAATGGACAATCCATGTGGGGGCAAGATGGTAATATTGGCTGGCTTTCACTTTGGCTGGTCAGAAAACACATCCTTTCTGCCTTCTAGATTGGCGATGGAACACAGGAGAGAGGTAGCTGAACTACTTTGGCAATACAATGTTGCAGGGAGATGTGACAGTTCTGTTACCTGCCTGAAAGAGCGCATAACGCAGCAAAGTTATCTTTGTTATTGTTCCCCTTTAAAGGTTGATCAAACTATCAAATAATTTGTTCCTGGAATGGTGGAAAATCTCTACTAATTATGGATCCAGTTTGTTATATACAATGTACAGTAATTATTTTCATCTGTAGATGGGAGCAGTGAATCAAGCTAAGAATGCTGTATAATAATAATAAACATTCACTGATTACCAGATGCATGTACAACACAATATTGTAGTTGATGCTGTCTTGCACTCCAGTGTTTAAAAGCAAATGTGTTGTGTTTCTACAATGCTTAGAAATCCCAAGTTCTCATTGTTCTTTGAGACTTTATAACAGCACATAGCAGATATAGATATGTTTGAGTAACATTAATGTGTTCTGTATTCCACAGGGGAAAGGTTTTGCCCTGGAGTTGGACAAGTCAGTGGTACAGATGAGATAAAACGTGAAATTATCCATCAGCTGAGCATCAGGCCAATGGCCCACAGTGAATTGGTCAAGGCCTTGCCAGAAGATGTGAGTAGAGACTCATATAAATGTAGCAAACTGTGCACACAGCATTGACAAAGCACTGGGTGGATCAGAAGGTACTGAGAAAATGCTATTTCTCTTGAATCCTGTTGGCTGACCAGGCATCATGGTGTAAAACTGCTCCCTATAGGTTCTTAGAAGAAACAGGAAGTGTTGTGCTAATAATTTATACACTATACTGTTCCCAATCTTGCAATAATGTATAATGTATATATATATATATATATATATATATATATATATATATATATATATATATATATATATATATAGCAAGGGTTGAAAGAAATATATATATCTCTGCAGGAAAAAATGTTTAGGTTGTATGACAAGCCATGTGTGCACAGCTTCTTTCAATTCTTGATCATGAATGCTTTCATGAGAAGAACCATAACTGATGCTCAGATGATGTGCCACTTCATCACTAGTCACCTGTAGATTATCCAGTGTCCTGGAACAGATGTGTTCAATGTTTTTTGGTGGATGTACAGGCCTTTTAGTGGTTCCTGTGGACAAGTCTGAGAACCACTAAACTGTGGTGCAAGTGGTTTGCTCAAGAGTAGCTCCTTTCTTCATTGTATATCACCCTCAGTCACATGTTAAGCTCTCATGCAAAGAGCATTTTACAAGTTATCCTGTAGGAGAGACTGTTTCTCATTTGATTTTTAAACATATCTGTCTCTGTGCATCACACACATGCAAATATACTGTTTTATTTACTTTTTATTTGTAGGAAAACAAAGAAACTGGAATGGAGAATGTGATTGAAACAATCGCCTCTTTTAAGTGAGTTTTTAACATGTTCTTTTTGCACACAACACAATAATTACACTTCAACTTTATAACAGACCTTTTAATTATTTTGTCTTAAGAAAACCAGGCCTGACAGGAAGAGGATTATACGAATTGAAGCCTGAGTGTGTCAAGGATTTCAATCTATTTTACTATCATTATTCAAGGGCAGAACAGTCTAAGGTAACATTTATTATGTTTTTGATTGAATAAAAACATCACCCTGGAATCTAATTCAGCAAGGAATGAATAGTATAGCTTTATTTCATCTTGCTATATTTTTTTAGATGTACAAATAGAAAGGTGTTTATTTAACCTGCTGCCTTCCTTTTTTCTTTCTTCCTTGAATCAGCTATTTCAGTTCTTCCCTATCCTCCAGTTTCAGTGGTTTGTGACCACTTTTTCTCCAAATGATCATAGTCATTTGTTTCTCACTTTGATCACTATCTATACGAGAGTTGTCCAAATGGTTTTTCTTTAACCCTTTGAATGCTAGAGGGGTACACAACGCATTGCAAAGCAGAGTTGCGTACCCCTTTGGCAGTCAAAGGGTTAAATAGAAAGCAATGATTAAATTGTCTTGTGGTATGTTAACCCCTAACAACCAGCAGTCTGGGGACGTGATTTTACCTTAAGGACCACTATGATCATTGCGCATGTGACTGATGATGTGTACCGACGCACCGAACAGTGTTTTAAGTGAGACCGCTCCTTTCTTGTATCGGTCAGTTTCAGACCCCTTTTGTGCCTACAGCTGTCCCTCAGGAGCGATGTAAGCAGAAAGTGCGTGACGTACCAGGACCATCACTGATCCATCTAGGGTGGGGGAATGGCAACGGTTCTGGCACATCATCTGTTATTTAGGGTTTAAAGTATTAGCGTTGTATTGATTCAAGACTGTTTATTGCCTGTAGGTCCTCACAATAAACAGTGAGCTTCCATTAACCCCAGTGTCTTATAAGGGTCACTAGTCTTTATCAGACTGAAAACCTAAGCAACTAGCAGTAGAGCAGAAAAAATGCAAATAAAAATATTTATAGCTATAACTGATTCCTGTTTACATAGGTTACTACTTCAGTTTAAGAAGTGAAGAACCATTTATTCCTAAGTTAAGGTTCCCCTTTAAGAACAAAAACTTAAATATGCCTTTTACATATTTCAAACAGGGGTGGGCAATATCCAGTAGTAAGCGCCATACTGACTGGTTAGAGAGATTTGGGGAAGAGTGGTGCATACATATCTGTCGCTCTTTTCACAAATTGGCTGCAGACATTTGTAAATGTGCGTGCATATAAAAATCCTGCTTTACATCACGTGCACCAAAACAACATTATGGAAAAATGTGTGGGTGTGGCTAAAGTAAGAATTTTGTCACAACAAAAGGTAGTTCTCTGTCGTCCAATACAGGTTACTGGTAACTCTGGGTAGGTGATCCGCCCCTTTTAGTAGGCAGGAACAATTCTAGGATTGATTGCAGGGGGTGGAGCCTACCTTCCTTCCTCTGGACTCATTATCACCAGGAGTCTCTACGCACAGTGATTGCTGCCATGTCCCCGGGGGAATTCCTTGCATCTCTGGATCTTCAGGACGCGTACCTACACATTGCCATTCATCCAGAGAGCCGGGGACATTTTCAGTTTTCAGCTCTTCCATTTGGTCCGACGACAGCTCCTCAAGTCTTCAACTGTGTCCTTGGGAGCCTTAGTGTCCGTCCTCCACCAGAACGGCATCAGAGTTACTCAATACATGGACGACCTGCTTCTGAAAGCCCCTACTGTGGAACTTCTTCATTAGCGGGTTCAGTAATGCATTCATGCCCTCTCCCATAACAGGTGGATCATCAACTTGGACAAGTCAGATCTTGTCCCATACCAGCGTCTGGTCTTCCTAGGCCGTCTCTTCGACACTCAGAAGAGCATGGTATTTCTCACGGATGAGGTAGCTCACCAGATTGCCCACAGGGTTTCTGCAGTTCTGGCTCAAGATCTAGTTCCAGCCAATAAGCTGTCCTCTCTAGTGGGAAATTAATCTCCTCCATAGAAGCGGTCCCGTTTGCCATGGCACACACCAGGGAGCTCCAGAGGTTTGTGATCCAGGTGTGCCGGGGTCAACCGGACCTTCTGAAGATGTCCGTGTCTCTCCCTCTTAATTTGGAACTGAGTTTGTCATGGTGGGTCGTCCTCTCCAATCTGCTGAAAGGCAGGTCCTTCCTGGTATCCTTCTGGACCACGGTGACAACGGATGCCAGCCTCTCCGGCTGGGGAACTGTCCTGGGTCACCTGAGCGCTCAGGGTCGGTGGTCTCCAGAGGAATCTCTCCTTCCTATCAACATATTGGAGCTTTGGGCGATATTTCATGCCCTTCATTATTGGACATCTCAGCTGGAAGACTGTCTGGTCCGAGTGGAGTCCGACAACGCCACGGCCGTGGCTTACATCAACAAGCAGGGCGAAACAAGAAGTCTCGCCACTTGGTTAGAGGTCAAGGCTATTTTGTCTTGGGCAGAAGAACACGTTCCTGCCATATCCTCAGTTCACATTCCTGGCGTAGACAGCGTCATGGCAGACTTCCTTAGTCAACACACAGTGGACAGCGGAGAGTGGGAGCTGCACCCAGAGGTGTTCAACCTCATTGTTCAGAAATGGGGTCTTCCTTACATCGACCTGATGACGACAAGACACAACAGGAAGGTTCCGAGGTTCTGCTCTCGTTGGAGGGACCCTCTAGCTCTGGCAGTGGATGCAATGTCCATTGCTTGGTTATTCCCACTGGCCTACATTTTTCCTTCCCTCCCAGTGTTGCACAGGGTGTTACGGAAATTGCGACTGTAGCATTGTCCAGTCATTCTGATTGCTCCATACTGACCTTGACAGGCTTGGTTTCCGGAGCTTCTGGATCTGTCAGTGTCGGAGCCATTCTGGCTTCCTTGCCGTCCGGATCTTCTTCTACAGGGTTACCTGTTGAAGGAGGATGTTCACCGGCTAGATTTGATGGCTTGGAAATTGAATCCTCAATACTGAAGAATAAAGGTTTTTCTTCCGGGGTGGTGGCTACTATGCTCAGTGCCCGCAAACCTATTTCTTCCAAGATCTACCATCATGTCTGTTCTATGTTTCTATCTTGGTGTGCTGACAAGGACCTGTCTCAGGAATTTGATCTGCCTACGGTCCTGGCCTTTTTGCAGGACGGTGTGGATAAGGGCCTCAGTTTCAGTTCCTTTAAGGTTCAGACTTCGGCTCTCTCTGTTTTCTTTCAGAGGCGCATTGCCATCCTTCCTGATGTCAAGGTTTTCTTCTAGGGCATTGCTCATACTTGTCCTGCCTTCAAGACTCCCGCTCCTCCGTTGGAACTTAATTTGGTTTTGGGCAATCTTCAGCGCCTCAATTTGAGTCCTTGGCTACAATTCTTCTACACCTGTTGACGTGGAAAATGGCCCTTCTCCTGGCAATCGTGTCCATTCGCCGTGTTGCGGAGTTACATGCTCTGTCCTGTAAACCACCTTTTTTGGTGTTTCACAAGGACAAGGCAGTGCTTCTCACTTCTCAGGAGATTCTTCCAAAGGTGGTTTCGGAGTTTCACATCAGTCAGAAGATTGTGGTGCCCTCTTTCTTCCCTGACCCCACCTCCGACAAGGAGCGGGATCTCCACTTGTTAGACATGGTGCGTTGTCTCAAGTTTTATTTGCATCACACTGAGTCTATCAGGCATTCTGACATGTTGTTTGTCATCCCTGAGGGTCCTAGGCCAGTAAGACCTGCATCCAAGGTGACTATTGCTTCTTGGATCAAGTCCACTATTCGTAAGGCTTATGAGCTGAGGAAGAAGCCTGTCCCTTTCTAGGTCATGGCTCATTCTACACTATCTATTGGAGCCTCTTGGGCTTACAAGAATCAGGCCTCTGCTGATCAGCTGTGCCACCTGGTCGTCTGTGCACACCTTTTCGAAGCACTACAGTGTTGATGTGCTGGCATCGGCTGGCACCAGCTTTGGGAGGAAGATCCTGGAGGCAGGCTTGCCTGTCTAGGGTTTCCTTCGGTTCTTAGTGCTTCCTTCACTTTTGAGCCCTGTTGGCTCTAGTTCAGTGTCCGTTGATACTTCATTGTTTTGTTGGCTATCTCTGATCTGATGGTTCATATCTGCTCTGGTGACTTTGGGGGCTTTGCGCCTGGTCCTTGCCTTATTTACCGCCTCTGGGAAACTCAATGGTTGGACATCCCAAAGTTACCAGAAACCTGTATTGGACAACAAAGAAAAGAGGATTTTAGTCTTACCTGTTAAATCCCTTTCTCTTAGTCCATACATGTTACTGGTCTCCCACGCTGTCAAGGGACCATACTTGGTTCTCCTGTGGCAGATTGTGGGGGTTCTTCGGAGTCATGCTCACAGGAGTCTTCTTTCACTTCACTATCTACTCAATAGTTAGTGTCTCAAATCTTTCTGGAGATGGTTGGCTAGCTGCAGCCAAGGAGGGAAGGTAGGCTTCACCCCCCCGCAAGCCATTCTAGAATTGTTCCTGCCTACTTAAAGGGTTGGATCGCCTACCCAGAGTTACCAGTAACCTGTATGGACTAAGAGAAAAGGATTTAACAGGTAAGACTAAAATCCTCTTTTCAAAGATGATATATTTTCAGCTTTCTTAAGATCACTTTTTGCCTCTATCCTGCCTGCCACCATCGCCTTGGGTTAATCACAGTACTGTCAGTCTGTGTAAAAGATAAGTTTAAAAAGAAAAAAGCAAAACGACTTTTTCCTGTCTAGTACAGGGATAGGCAACTTTTGGCTCTCCAGCTGTTGGGGACTACAATTCCCATCATAACCAATTAGTCAAAGGGTGGTTCATTGGTCAGAAAAAAAGGTTACAAGTCCACCCAATGTTTTACCCTTGAGTGCCAGAGGGGTATGGAACGCTTTGCAATGCGTTCCGCACCCTTCTGGCACTCAAAGGTTTAAGACAGAGAACAGCTTAATTTTTTCATTTACACGCTGTGAGGGTTTTGTGTGTGTGTGTGTGGGGGGGTCTGGGTGTTGTGTGTTTTCCATTTTGGATACATCATTAAATTACTGATAAAATAGTCAGTATATTACATTTTTCACACTCTAAAATCATATTCTTCCAGGCAGAAGAAGCTCAGCGTAAACTGAAGAGGCAGCTTGGAGAAGATACAGGTAGACAATGTGGACTTTATTAGCTCTGTGCTGCACTGATCACAGTACACCTGCAATAGACAAACAGGCCACTGGAAGACATAATGCCCAGATTTGATTCTCTCCATGTATTATATTCCCCAGAAATTAAAATAAATAAATAAATAAAAATGGATGGAAATACACACTGCACCCATCCAGTCTTCCCAGTATGTAAGAGACTACACTACACAAGCCCGTGTGTGAAATTCTGATCATTCTTTGTATACAAAGTAGGGGTCCATGTGCACAAAGGAACAGTGTGAGCTTTTATGGGGCAAACTATCTGCAATATAGGGGACAGCATTTGATTTTAAAAGGGTTTTTTTTTTATCCCTTGAATGCTAAACAGGTCTCCACAGCAATATGCAGTAACACTAACACCTAATGGTATCAGCGCTGACATGAGTCGTCCTTTCTACTCCTCCTCACATTGGACCTGGAAGTTCTATGAACGCTAGAACCAGGAGGAGCATGGTAAAGAATGTGGGACTCCTCAGCCTGGTTACACTTGTTGTCACTGTCCTGATTCCCCCAGAAAAGTCTGAAATGAATACAATTAATAATAATGAACAGTGTGTCTCATGCATGGCTTTGCATTGTTGGACACTCCTCTGGCTTACACACTCGAACTTTCACACATCTGTTGGCCAATAGTAGTCACAGATCCTGACGTACATTGTATTCCGCTCCCCTCCTTGCCTGGTTCCACTGCCCCTGTTATTCATAGGTCCCCTAGCCTACATACATTGTTCCCTTGGTGGTAGTCCTATATCCACTCGTACGTGGGGACCTCCAGCTGCTACCAGACTACAACTAGTCATCCCCTGCCAGACAATGGCTGGCAGGAGATGAAGGGAATTATAAACTGGCAACAGCTAGAGAGCCTCATGTTGCTAACCCCTCTCTTAAAATGTCTGGTACTGTAGCCTTGTGTTCACAAACCCCAGCAGAGAGCCACATGTTTCCACTCCTCTCTTATTCTTTCACCCCATCTTGGTTTCACTACCCTTTGATGCTCACAGACCTCAGCAATCCTAGCCTCATTCCACTTCCCACTTGTAGCCTTATACCAGTTCTGGGCAACATTGAACCCTCCAGTTTTTGGTAGACTATAACTCACATTATCCCCTGCCATCCAGTAGCTGGTGGGGATGATGATGTAGGCAGCCACAGCTGGAACCTCATGTAACAAAGCCCTCTCTTGTACTCTTATCCCGGCCTCCTTCCACTGACGACTGGTTCTCACACCAATATATACACCGCTGCCATCCTAGCTTCATTACGGTACTCTCTGGTAGTCCCCAACATACACTGTCCCACTGAGAGACTTCTCTAGTGTTCAGTTATTTAACCCTTTGAGTGCACAAGAGTTATCTGTGTTGGATAACTCCCTGGCACTCAAAGGGTTAAAGTCCCATTTAAAGCAACAGGATTTTGTGGTGCAGCTGGCTTATTGCACTTTTGTACCACTTTATGAAAAGTGGGGCAATTTTGGAGCAAACCATCTGTGCGATGGGGAATCCATACAAATTCCTGTTGCTTTAAATAGAGCTTTTAACTCCTCGAATGCTAGAGAGGTCTCCAAAACATTGTGAGCTTGGAGACCCCCCCTAGAATTAAGGGGTTAAAAGGAATTTTTGTTTCCTTTTGTGCCATTGGTTTGCTCCAGAATTGCAGTCCTTTAACTTGAGCCAGTCCAGTTAGCTTGGTGTAGCTTTCTGAGCCTGTTCTGATAAGGTGCCCTAAGATTGTTCACTCTCTTAGCCTCTCCTAATCTTTATTTTTTTTACTTAAAGTAAACCTTTCAGAATTCAGTGGCCAAAAAACTTTTATTAACCCTTTTCAAGCCAGAGGATGTTAAGCATATTTGTTCGCAATGTGTTTCATACTCATCTGGCATTCAGAAGGTTAAAGCCAGAATTAAATTTTCACTCAAACACACAAAACCTAGGAAATACAGGTTAAGTTCTTCAATCTTAACCCAATACCCTTCATGTGCTTTGCTGATGACATCAGATGAAATAATTGCCATAATCAATGATATTCTGATGACATCACAAATGACATCACTGATTAAAAATTAGACCGCATATATAATACAATGTAGTCTTTGAGGCTTAAACCTTACCTTATATTTGGGTAATATAATAAAAAACTTAGAAACCTAGGTTCTGATTTATTAGAACCCTCACAGTTCCATGAGTCCATGAGCCTGTCGCCCTTTCTGCAAATTAGTATTTAAATACATTACGTCTGAGTCTTCCACTTGTTTGCTCTTGTTCTAGTACTACTTTTTCTGAAAAATATTTTCCTCTTGAATTACCGTAAATTCCTGAATATATTAGAACTGTAATAACGTTTGAATAAAGCATCTCACAGCAATAGGAGAACCTTGTTTTAATAATCAGTTTTAATGTTTTTCTTTTCTTCTCCATAATAAACATTTACTGCTTCTTTAAAAGCAGTAACACTTCCCACTTATATTACTCTGACCAGAAAATCCTAATGCTCCTGTGAATTTTGCTCTTGTATTTGTGTTCAGGAGATAAGATCTTCAGTCAGTCCTTCATGTCATGTCTATGTAGTTAAACAAGATGGTTGCTGGCACATGCTTCTTCAGAAGTGATTGTATATCTCGTAACGCGTAGGGTGAGAGTATTGTTTACATTTCGGATATCACTGTATATTGGTTATTTTTATGTAATTTTTTTGTTACGTCTATATGATTATTTATTTTATAGCACTGTTAAGTACATATACATATATATATGTTTTTATGCTATTTTGTTTTTTGAATAAATACTATTGTTTATAGAGAACTATCCAGTTCAGAGTGTGGTCCTTACTAGTGGCCCCCAGTTTTTTTTTTGGGTATTCGTGACCCTAATTAGGTTCCCCATTTGTATAGCTAGTACTCTGGGTGAGGTGGAATACTAGGAGCATATTGGGGAGACCGCTGGACGATCCAGGAAGGAGTGATACAGATACCCGCACTGGGGGTGATCCAGTGAAGGCTAATACACTGAGAGGCCGGTTTAGCCTCATGCGAATGTGAGTGGAGATTTTGCTTGCTCACAGGTGATCGCTTTTTGGTGGAGGATTCCATATATTGGCATTACAGTTTACACTTAGATCGTGTGCGCTTCTCTTTTTCTCTGTTTTTTGTCTACATGTATTGGAGGTCGAATACCAGCGACTGTTATTGGGAGGCAGCACCGTGAAAAGTAAAAGGAGAAGATTGAAGAAGGCTGATCTAGAGGCTTTGTTTCTTGGTTTATTTTATTTGATTTTAACCCCTTAAGAACCAGCGCTATCCCGTGCGTCCAGCACTTGCGGACCATGGGGCATTTTTTTTTAATAGCACTTCCGGTTCAGGACTTCCGGAGCAGCGTGCAGCCGCGACGGGAGCCCTGAACACCATGCCGTGCCAGGACCGCCATTGGTCCTTAAGTGCCGGACCACCGTGACGGTCCTGGCACTGCAATGGTCCTTAAGGGGTTAATATTATTATATTTTTTGTTGTTTATTATTATTTTTATTTTTGCTTTGGATATATTTTGGGTATATTAGCCTTTGAATAGTGAGCGCTGATGCATACAAAGAGTGTGGCACATGAGACTACTTAACCATTTTAGTTCACACTTCTCTGGTCCTTAAAGGGTTATATGACTGGGAGTCATGGTCCTGCTAGCAATTGTCATGTCTGCCTGGACTGTACTGATTGAAATGATCTATTGAGCAACGGCACAAGGCCAAAATTCATAGGGCCATCAGGATTTTCTGGTCATAGGAAGGAACGTGGGGGTTTTTAGGAGATGTTCCTTCCCCGTTAAGCTGTCTAGTCTGTAAAGCTGATTACTAGAGCTGTATAGGTAAACTCTGGTATACAGCACGTGAGTGCTTTCTACACCTATAGGAAGAAGACAGACACAAGCAGAGAGTAGTGTATGTGTTCTGTTACACTAAGAAATGTAAAGGGAGACTGTGGAATGGGCAGAACCTTCTGAGAGAGAAGAATCTATTTCTTTAGGTGATTCATGAAAATAAATTTAAAGAAACAAAAAATAATTACACAGTACTAATATGCTTCTGTCTTTCAGCTCTCCCACCACCAGTGCTGCCTCTCTTCTGTCCATTATTTGCTAGTTTGAGTAACATTCTACAGTCGGATGTCATGCTGTGCATCATGGGAACTGTCCTGCAGTGGGCAGTAGAACCTAATGGATATGCCTGGTCTGAAGCCATGTTGCAAAGGGTATGCACTACATATTTCATACATACAGTCTTACAATTTTATATGTGGTACGCTACCGTTGGGGTCACTCAGAAATTCCCTGGTTTCTGTTATGGGAGCAGCTTGACCGTATGGTACATAAGAAGTGCCCATCAAACCAATAAAAAATGTGGGAGGTGCTTCAGGAAGCATGGGGTGAAGTCTCTTCACAATTAAAAATAAATAATTCTAACCTTTTCAACTTGACTGTATTTCCTGTTCATTTTGTAACTCATCTGATGGAAAACAAGGACATTTCTAAGTGATCCCAAACGTTTGAACGATAGTGTATGTCCCAAATATGGGCATAATTAATGGTTATGACATCACTATGCTCTAAAATAGTATATTTGGCATACAGGGGCTGATGGTCTGTAAAAAATGGAATAATACTGGGGCAAACCAGTTGCACCATAGGGGACATACTCATTCCTGTCAATATAACCCTTTGAAGGTCAAAGGGGTGCCCAGTTCATTGGACAGCCCTCTGGCACTCAAAGGGGTGCCCAGTTCATTGGACAGCCCTCTAGCACTCAAAGGGTTGAATGTGCTTGTAACTCCTTGAATGATAGAGGTCTGCAACACCTTGCTTCCCAATAACAAATCACTTGGAGTTTAGGGACTTGTTCTTTTTGTTCCCTGTGGTGCAGTCTGTTTCCTCAAGAACTGGGCTAATCTTTCTTGAAGGAGCTTTTTTTTATTTACAAAAGAAAATGTTTTCTTGCTATCGGTAGCAAAGGAAAGGCTGCTGAGAGATTTTTCAATCAAAAGAAAAAGGTTTCCTTTCTTTTATCCCTTTGAGTGCCAAATAGGTATCCAGCATGTTGCATTGCAATTAATTGGGTACCTCTCTGGCACTCAGAGGGTTAAAGTACAATTTTCTGTTGCAGCCAGCAGATGGCCTAGTTCCTCTCACTTTCTATGGAGAGCTTGTAGTCCATGACTCAAGCGCTCATATAAAGCGCATTATTTAAAAAAACAAAACAAAACAATGCTGTTTGGATCCTAGTTGGCCTGTTTGCGCTGTAGAAACCTGAGTTGAAATTATCCAGGCAGAGATAGTACCCTTGTGCAGGAAAAAATTAGTTCTCCTGTAATATGTAGTTTTAATACATTGGATACCTGTCTGTAACTCAAAGGGTTAGGAGCCCCAGAGGTCCCTGGTGAATTTGTGAATGGAGCCGCCCCCTTCCCCCCAATATAGATTACATAATACATTAAGGATCAGCTACCCTTTTCTTCCTTCCTTTTGGTGGCAAAAGCAGGTGTGTTATGCTCCCAGAACAGGCCCAGTCTTTTCTTACATTCTGACCACTGGTTTCGGTTAAAACGTTTCTGTGAGCCCGATGTGTGGTCTCTGAAACAGAAGACCCATAGCGAATGGCATGTTAAAATACCCCTTCAGGTCTGTCTAGTTTTGCAGATTCTGCTCCCATCATCCTCAACCAACCAGTGAGTGGATGAGGATGATGAGAGTTGTAGTCCTTAACAGCTGGAGAACCAAGGGCTGTCGACCCTCTCTGCTTCTTTATTCAGTGGAAGTACACAGTGTTGTGTCCTGCATGGCTGGTTCAGTGCATTTTCCCTAAGACTAGGGGGAAGAAGCTCCATTTCCTGTCCCTGATCGGTGACTGACATTTCAAACCTCCAATCATCAAGGGGACATTGCCAGTGTTTTACTTGGCTTAGTGTATGATGCCGACTGTTCCATTAACTCCTTGCAGAATCATGTCACACTAAAAGACTTGAGAGGTAGGGTAGTGAAGAGTAGAGAGACATGAGATAAACTAGAAATGTATAACGTTTAATAAAAGATGAATACTGACTAGAATTAACAATAACTGTTACAATTTAACCTCTTGGCTATAAAGTTTAATAAAAGATGAATACACAGACTAGATTTAACAATAGCTGTTAAAGTCTAACCTCTTGGCTATCGGAGATGGCTCTAATGCAATGAATGGCTTCTCCGCAGCAAAGTGCTTCTGGTATATGGCCTCTAGTAAAGTCCCACATTTCTTGCACCTCCCTATCTTCCCCTGGAAAAGAAAAACTGTGTGTATGTTAGAGCCTTACAGCTGTCAATGTTTAGTGTCAGAATTTTGCTAATAAAAAAACTAATTAAAAACAAATTACCAAATATTTTGTACATTAGGATTAGACTGCAATTGCAAAGATATTACATTCAAGCTCATCTGTTGTTATTTAATGGGCCTTGTACACAAATCAAAAAGGAACAATTCTGGAGCAAACCAGCTGCAACACGTAGATTGTAAGCTTTATCGGGTTATGGGTTGGTAAGTGCATATGTAACAAAATCTGATAGACAGTACTTGCTAAAAAGAATATTAGAAAACGCTAGCTTTTGTAAAAACTGGTGTGTCTCTTTATCTAGGTGCTTCATCTGATTGGCATGGCACTACAAGAAGAGAAACAGCACTTGCAGAGCGTTAGTGACGATCACATCATCACCTTTACCTTCACCGAGAAGATCTCACGTAGGTTGGGGATAGAGTCACTGGATATGCTATTAGAGAGAGGGTAGAAATGCTATGGAAACACACTCATCATGCTAAGAGGTGCAAAACAGCTGTGCCACAAAAGACAAATGACAATTTCTTTTGAGTTAAACGGGGCTTTTCACCCCGTGAAGCTAGAGAGGACTCCAACACATTTCTTCACAATGGCATACAGTTGATTAAAACATCTTTAAAATCACATTGCTCTCTCTGTGCCTCATTCATCAAGATAAAGAGGAGCAATTCTGGAGCAAACCAACTGGACCATGGAGACAGGGGGAAAAAATGTAAATTTGCAGAATGTTAACCCCCCCCCCCTCCTATGGTGCAATTGGTTTGCAGCAGAATTGCATCTCTTTAGCTTAATGAATAAGGCACTTTGTTCTAGCAGTAAGAATGGAAGCAAGATTTCACTGACAGCCTTCCTGCCTCATTTGCTTGTGATTGTGCTTCACCATTAATAAAGCATACAGTGTACTCCCATTGCAGTCCCTTACATCACATTGCGTTAAAGGGTTAGTAATGTCCGATTTAAATAACATGTAATATTGTAGATATTAATAAAACAAATTAACTGGTGCAAGTCCCGTCTCTCAAACATTTATAGTTTGAGAGCTATAATGTTTTAAAGTCCCCACTCCCCTTTCATAGACATCAGATTCTAACTGATAGAAGGAGATCCTGGTCTCAGGACTGGCCGGCGGCTCTTCAGCAGAACCGAGATAGCGCTGTCTAAAAAGAAATACTTAATTGGAACGGTCTACAAAGTGAGCTTACAAACTAGGCACACTTTGTAGACCTTTCCAATGAAGCATTTATTTTTAGATAGTGCTATTTTAGCTTTGCTGAAGAGCCATCTTGGGTCGCACGACTCAGATCTCCTTCTGTCAACTATACAGCTGACGTCTGTGAAAGGGGAAGGAGGGGGGACTTTAAAACTTTTAGACTTTTCCTACTTTTAGACAGGGAACACTGCCTGTAATGACTGTTCTACCAAGCTTTAAAAAGTGCATAGGCAGTATTAAATATAATGTGTGTGTGCGCTTTTCTCTGCTAATCCCACCTCTGGAAAGAATACTGATGATTTTGGAATTCTGGGATATCACACTCACTTGCAGAGGCAATAGCAGTGAGGCTGTGTCTGGCAGCTTCTTCTCTTGCAGGAGGTGGAACAAGAAGCTTGGGGCAGCACATTGTTCTGTTTGGCTTGTGAGGATGTAATGAAGCCACTCACAGAGATTGGTGTAATGGTGTAAGAATGCCTTTTAGATATCAGGAGTTCTGGACCTTTTGTATATTGTTATTCTGTGCTGGAATGTGGACGTTTTATGATCTTGTTTATCTTTTCAGGGCCAGGGGGAGCCCCCAACTCTTCTCCAAGCATTCTGGCTATGTTAGAGACACTGCAAAATGCTGCCCATTTGGAAGTACACAAGGATATGATACGTTGGATATTGAAGGTATCTCATGAATCTGTAGAACACAAAGTTATTTTCTATGTCATCCAATATAGGTTACTGGTAACACTGGGTGGGCGATCAGCCGCTTTAATAGGCAGGAACAATTCTAAGAAGTGACTGCTGGGTGGAGCCTACCTCCTCTCCTTAGCTTGCAGCCAGCCAATCCCCAACCAGTAAGATTTGTTCCTTGGTCAAGACACAAGGCAAGAGAACAGTTCTGCTATAGTTTTAGCTTTTTTATTATTTTTCTGTTAGATATGGAACCACCATTAGGCGGATTACCATCATTGACAACTCCCATCACCCAAATGTGGATAGCTCAGTTTACCAGGTGCTTTTGAGGACCTAAGCCCCGGGGGTAAAATCTTGGCTGCAAGTTCTTTCCCCAGGAGTTGCCCACTGAGGCTTCTTCTTGTTATATGGTAATCTGAAGACAGAAGACCTGCTGAAAAAGGTGAGCACCCTTTGAGTGCTGAGGTCCATATGTCCCATGCTTCCCCTCCTTACAGGGGTCTCATTTGGAGTTCCTATTACATACTCATGCACTCATTGGTTTTATTTGTATGTCTGTGAGGTGTTTGGAGCAAGTTTCTGTGGTAACTTAACCCTGTTGCTGCGGGTTAGCACCTTTTGGGGGGGTTTTGGGCACTGGGTCCAGTGGTTATTGGGTCTGCTTTTTTTTTCTAGTGGGCTTTTGAGGGGGGCCTGTGCCTGGTCCTTGCCTTTCTTCCCGCCCTGGGCAACTTAATGGTTGATATCCCAAAGTTACCAGTAACCTGTATTGGATGACAAAGAAAATAGGATTTTAGTCTTACCTGTTAAATCCTTTTCTCTTAGTCCATACAGGTTACTGGTCTCCCACCCTGTCAAGGGACCATTCTTGGCTCTCCTGTGGCAGAACGTGGGGGTCCTTTCGGGTTCATGCTCACAGGAGTCTTCCTTTACCTTCTTACTACCTTGTCAATAGTTAGTCTGCAAATCTTACTAGAAGGGGATTGGCTAGCTGCAAGCTAAGGAGAGGAGGTAGGCTCCACCCAGCAGTCACTTCTCAGAATTGTTCCTGCCTATTAAAGGAGCTGATTGCCTACCCAAAGTTACCAGTAAGCTGTATGGACTAAGAGAAAAGGATTTAAAGTGTTAGTAATGTCTAAAAAAACTTTTTTGCATTTAGAATAGCTTAAAAAGCTGATCTAAATGCAAAAAAAAAGTATCTCTCAAACCGCTATGGTTTAAGAGATATGGGCGTTTAAAGTTCGCTGTTTCCTACTGACAGCTGTAAAGCTGTCAGTAGGAGATTCGTGTCGGTCGACACGGTGGAGCTTGAGAAGTGCAGAGACCTCGTTACTTACACGGAATCCCTTCATTGGAATGGTCTAAAACGTGTGCCTAGTGTTCAGGCACACGTTTTAGACCATTCCAATGAAGGGATTCCTAGTAAGTAACGAGATCTCTGCACTTCTCAAGCGCCACCGTGTCGACCGACATGAATCTCCTGCTGACAGCTTTACAGCTGTCAGTAGGAAACATCAAACTTTAAACGCCCGTATCTCTTAAACCATAGCGGTTTGAGAGATATGTTTTTTTTGCATTTAGATCAGCTTTTTAAGCTCTTCTAAATGCAAAAAAGTTTTTTTTAGACATTCCTAACACTTTAACAGGTAAGACTAAAATCCTATTTTCCTGATGTCAGAAGTGTTAAGTGAATGTTAGAATGGTATCTCCTCTAGCTTGCACTCACATTTTCAGAGTAACTGTTCGGGTGCATACGAATATAAATATAGTAGCTCTCACAGGTCTTTTCATAGGAACTTCAAAGTGATGGTTAGAATTATTTACTTAATATTTCGTTTTGAAGAAAAAAATCATTCTGATGTTCCTGTGGAAAGACCAGTGAGTGCAACTATTTTTAATATACATACATTTATATATATACTTATATTTATATAAATGTTTACTGTTTGGGAGTTGGTTCAGTAAAAATGTATTGTAATTCATGTTCCATGGTTTTTGTTAGCTTAAAGGGGTAGTAATACTTCTATTTTGTAGGCATTAAAAAAACATGAAGAATGATATGTCTTATCTCTCAAACCTTTATGGTTTAAGAGATATTCACAAGCAAAGTTTCCCCCTCCCGCCCCTTTTTCCTAGTGTAAGCCATCTCTTCTCAAATGTGAATATGGTTGTAAGACCAGACAGATAACAGAAGGGGACAATCTTCTTTGTATGAAAACAATGAAAGCCCTTCCCCCCTTGACAAGTTTTTCAGCTTTTTCCCTTATCTTAATTGAAGATTGTCCCTCTCTGCAATCTACCTGGGCACCTCCCTTCTGATCTGGCTGGACGGGTGGGGGGTACTTTGCTTATGAATATCTCTTAAACCATAAAGGTTTGAGAGATAAGACTTATATCTTTCTTCATGTTTTTTTAATGCTTTCAAAATAAAATAAAGATAAAATGAAGTATTACTATCACTTTAATATTTATTGTAACCAGGTGACGCTGTTTCTCTTGCTGTGTATCAGGGAGCTTTTGTTGCAGGTGTCAGCAAGAACATCAGCACCAGCTGGTGACATATTTACAAACATGCAAAACAGTTTGATAAGTAATAACTTGTGAACATAGCATATCCAAGCAGTGGGGGGTTTACAGGAAAAGTGAAACAACATATTTTCCAGCACTAAGGCACACTTATTTCCTGGACTGTGCTCTGACTGTTGTTCTCATCTTTTGTGTTGCAGACTTTCAGTGCTATTAAGAAAATAAGAGAAAGTTCGTCTTCCAGCCCCATAGTTGAGTCACAGGGCGATGTCTTGGAGCAGGTATACTTATTAATTACCTATTGACACTGGGCACTTCTAATACAATGATATGGAGAAATATATTCTTATAGGTGATTGCTGCAGCTTTTATTTCCTGTTTGAATTAAATGTTTATATATATAAAGCATTACATCTTACCCGACATGTAGACATATAAATCAATATGGAGTTTAACAGCCTTGCTTTGCGGTGTGTTTCATACCCCTCTGGGACTCAGATGGTTAAGGATTTTCCTGAAAGGTAGCCTTGAGGCTCATATGAAGTAGATCGTAAATCGCTTATTCCTGAGAATGTCTTCAGATACACAGTTGTTTCGATTTGCTGCTGTCTGTGTACTAGTAGGGAACACACTTATGGGCATATGCACAAAAAAAAAATTGTCAATTCTGGGAAAAATCAACTGTACCCTACGGGAGAAATAATAAAGCCCTTTGAACAAAATTGGAGTTTTAAGTCTCTGAATGCTAGTGATTTCTCAAAGTTATTGATTAGTTTGGAGGGTTAAAAGCTCAATTTAAATTTTTGAGCACTAGGGGAATTTTCCTTTCTATCTTAAGTTGTAACTTGGCCAAGAACTGTTCCTCTTTTCCTCATCCATTTTTTTTTCTTCTGTGAATTCGTTTAATTCTGCTTTAGATGCACAGTTGTCATTTGGTAACCATATCAGCGTGGCAGTGGTATTGATAGCTATCTGTCTGGATAGTGGCTGCAAACTGTACACAAGAAGTATTAATATAACCCTGTTGTAGGAAAGATTTCAGACCCTTTTATACAGAATTCACCAGCTATATATCACATCATAAATTATAGAGCCATTTCTTAATATAATGTTGTAAAAATATCTTTATCCGTGGATTTTACTGGTTTGCCACATTAAAGCAGAAAGTAGTCACTGGCCTATCATTAAAAGCCAAACACAAATGGGTTTGGAAGTTGAAGAATTCATCTTAAGGACTACTATACATGGGCAGCTTTTTATGTTTTCCATTGAAAATTATTGAAACTGTAAATGTCACTCATTAGCTACCTCATTAGAAAGCAATAATATAAATTTTGTAGACTGTAGAAACAGTGGGAAGTATACCTTAACCCTTTGAGTGCTAAATGGATTTGCATTGCTCTGTAATATATTGCACATGCCCCATGTTTTCCGAATACTTTGTATATGGCATAATCCACAATATAGCTGGACAGGGGTATTGAATCTTTGGCTCTCCCACTGTTGTTGGACAGCAACTCCCGTCATCTTTAGCGACCCAGTGCAGTTATAGTACAGAAAGAGCTGGAGAGTACAGAGTTCCATTCTCTGGAACAGAAAATAAAAAAGCTGCACATTTTCTAAGAGGAATTTCACCATCTTTATTCTCACCCTTAGAGTACACGTGATAAAGATAAAGCGGAAAGGAAAAGGAAAGCTGAGATTGCCAGGTTACGTAGAGAAAAGATCATGGCCCAGATGTCTGAGATGCAGCGGCATTTTATTGATGAAAACAAAGAATTATTTCAACAGACAACAGATGAGCTAAACGCATCCACCTCCTCAGCACATGATCACAGGTATGGCAAACGTTTGCATTGTAGCATATACTTTACATGGGTTATTATACAGTGTGGCATGTTCTACACCAGTCACTTGTATTTGTATATACGTTCAAGTAAATCACATTAAATAATTTGTTTTATTTAAAATAAGCATTGTGTAATTATTGTAACTCCAGCTGAATTGTTTCCTTAATTTAAAGTAAAACTTAAGGAGAGTGTGTTTGCTCTGTTTTTCATGTTGTACTTTTAAGGGATAATAAAGGGCTGTTACAACAATTGCCCTTAACCTCTTCTTAAAAAGAAGATATTACAACTCTATAATATCCCCCTTTTCATTTTATAGCATTCTTATAGCCAAATTTAAAGTCAGTATAAATATTGGTTTCTGTGATTCTAATTGGGAGAAACAGGCACTGTGGGGTAAAGTTCACTGCCCTCTCCTCTGACCTGGTAGGACTTTCTTGGGAGGTCAGTTTTATAGTGTTCTGCCTCAGAAAACAAGGTTTTGTTTTTACTCTCATACCATAGTGTGTGTGGTATGTTGTATCTCTTCTAAATAGTGAGTTCTTTTTAGACTGATGAGTAATTAAGTGTAAGGAGTAATGGAAACAGTATATCAATGGTGCCAAACTCCATCATTAATAGCTTCTAATATACTAGGTTTTAAACCCCTTGAATGCTCTGCAGTATTTTAGAGACCTCTAGCATCCAAAGGGGGTAAATATACCTTTGCCTGACACACACGTTTTCTTCTTTGCGCCTACTGAGTGTCTGTATCAGTATCCTTCAAGTCTGGCCTTTTTAACATGGAATTTTCTGCTCAGGTTTATCTAATAAATGCAGTTAATAAAACTTTGCTATATGTGTCCTGTGTATTTGTATGTTTTTTTCTTCAACTGTGTGCATAATTAACACTATGGGGGAGATTCACTAAGAGGTGATAACGAGGTGATAAAGTGGAGATGACTTCTCCAGTGACATCCCTTCTCCAATTCCTATGTTATTCTATGGAGCCAATACACTAAGATCTCTTCAGCTTTGGAGATCTTAGTGAATTGGCTCCATAGAATAACATAGGAACTGGAGAAGTAATATTACTGGAGAAATCATCCTCACATTATCACCTCTTTATCACTGCTTAGTGAATCTCCTCCTATATTTGGAGTTTTTAAGCCTAGTCAACAACTTCTCTCTCATATGAATCTTAAACAGTAGTTACACAAGTGCTTCCATCAAACAGTGTGCTGCTATGGTATTACAGTACCATACATATTATTTAACTAAGGAAAAATATACCTTGCTTCTCTATGAAAATGTATATTGTAACACTTGCGTATATACATTTAATGTGTGCATGTAACCCATACACTGATGACACTGAATATATTTTGCTTGCACTCTTTACTTCTTATTCTGGCCTACTCAGTAGAGTGCAGACTCTTGTCAGAGAAGTGAGGAGTACGAAGGAAGATTGCAGCCATACATGTTTTATGAGGTATCACAGTAGGGAGAATATTTACATATATAACCATGAATGTTGTATTTTCTTGTAAGTACAACATGTATTTTAGCTTTAGCATGCCTTTTAAAACAATTCTGCAAATGATTGAAAGGACCTGCAAGCTTGTAATATGCATTCTATTATTTTCTATTTACACAGCTGTGCTGCAATGCTGGATTCTAAACTTGTTGCACTGGGCCCTCACCAAACACGTTTCAGTGAACCAAGACATCTTGTTACCTGCATTTTGTGTCAGGAGGAGCAGGCATTTACAGTGGACAACAAAGCTATGGTTCTTGCTGCATTCATCCAAAGATCCACTGTATTTTCGAAGAACAGGAGTAAAATCATTGAAGATCCTGGTAAGCACCTGCACTGTGTGTTCTGAGTTCTTTTGCACATGTTGGACATGAATAGTCTTTAAGCTCTTGAGTGCAGAGCGATGCATTGGAGACATCTCTAAGACTCAGTAGGTTTATTTGGCAGGTATAATGAAAATTACCTTTGATGGGATATAACTGTTCTGAATATATACATATATGCAATACTTTTGGTGAACAGGAGTGCCATGCAGAAGTTCACACACTGCTGTAAATCTTGGGGTGGCTCTTGGAGAGTTCCAAGGTAGCCTTTCCCATCCTCACATTCATCCCACTCACTTCCTCTTCCAGTTCTGCTCACTATGGTGACAGGCTCCACCTATTTTCTCTCCCCAGTCCTACCTATCCAGATTAGATCATAGTTATTTGGGTTTAGGAGATGCAGACTTTTCAAGGTATGCTTGATGTGATGTGCTCTGCATGCACTCATTGGTGGAAGACATTCATCCTCTGCTGGGACACAGGAATAGATGTGTAGTAGTTAAGTGGTTATACAAACAATTATCATAAGGTGAGCATACATTAGGATAGGAGATGCCTGCCCCATAGAACTTACAATCTAAGAACAGGATGGGTGACATACAGATACCAGATACAAGCAGGTAGAGTAGGAAGTGCAATTTTCTCCTGCATTCTCAAAGCATTTACTTAGCTACAACTTTATTTTACTCCCTTGCGTGGTTGAGAGACCACAAAGTATGGGGCTTATATTAATCATTTGTAAATGAAAAATATTTAGCAGATAAATGTTTTTTTTGGAGAGCAACTGTGAAATATGTTTTATTTTTGTTTCCTTTCTTGTACCCAGCACGGTTGGGAAGACTTTTAACATCCACTGTAATCAGATGTGTTTTGTTAATTGTAAACTAATATTTATCAGAACATAATCTCATTGGGAGTTAAAAAAGAAACATGGTGGCTGTTTGAGCATGAACGGAAATGTAGTCCAATAGGAACTGGAATAATCACAAGTTGCCCATTCATGGCAATCTCTCTCCAGTGGAAACCTAAGCATTGTTAGTAAAGCAGTTCATCTAGATCAGTTGTGGCAAATATTTTGTCCTGAGAAGGACTATAGTTGTGGGCTGCAGTAAGGGAGGTGTTATGTTTAGTCCCCCTTCCCAGATTCCTGCAAGACCCTCACCCCCCCCAACCACCAGCATTACACCAAGTCACATACTGCACAAGACTTTCACACAGCAGTACATCATCATCCACTTGCAGCAGTGGATTAGTCTAGGTGAAGTCACCCTTTGTGTACCAGTAGGTTGTTACTTAAATTTCATTGTATGCACTCCACTGGCATCCACCCTAGTATTGAAGTAATTTGCACTATACATGGTTTCACGTGTCCTCAGCATATTAACACTTTCAATGCAAGATAAGAGTGTAATGAATTACACCTCATTGGCACAGAAAGGGCTAATAATGTGTCAGCCATATATTATTTGCAGTTCCTAAGTGCTGTCCCTCTCCTGTGCACCGGGCAGCAAGGCTGTCTAGATTCGTCTGGCAAAGAACAGTCTTGGTTTCAGCAGGGAAGTAGGAAGCAGAGTTCTCCTCCAGACAGATCTAGACCGCCTACCTGTCCAGTGCACAGGCAGCCGCTCATAGCGGAGTGAGGAGTAGCACTAAGAACTGCTAATAGTATACTGCAGACAACTTTCTCTCCAGGGGATGTGTGCAGTGCAATGAAAGGCTAAGTACAACAGATCATGGAACAATGCATGATACACAGTTATACTATACTGGTGGTAACTTATTAACCCTTTCTGTGCCAGCAGGGTGCGTGCAATGAGTTACACACCCCTGTTGAACTGAAATGTTCAATACACCGAGGACATTTGAAAGTGCACATAATACTTCCATGGGAGTAGGTTCCCCACCTCCAGATACAAGGGAGTCTGTTTCACCTCTTGTTACATTTGTCTAGTTGTTATTTCAGATGTGGCAGTGTTTTAAACCGCAAATTGTGCTACAGAGAAGTGACAAGAGAGAGAAACGTGTGTGCAGGAGAGAACAAATAGAGAGAAACATGTGTAGGAAAGAGGTGTGTGCGGAAAAGAGAAGTGTGTAGGAGAGAACAGATTGGAGAGAAAGAGAAGCGTGCAAAAGAGGGGAGAAATAAGTCTTGAGGAGAGAGTGTGTGTAAGAAAAGAAGTGTGCAGAAGAGGACGGGTAGGAGAAAAAGAATTGATCAAGAGAGGAGAGGGAAGTGTTCACAAAAGAAGAAAGGTGTTCAGGAGGCGGGTGAGTGGAGATGAGAGGTTGGGGTGTAGGAGAGGAGCAAGCTGTGGGGGCAGGAGAGGCGGTTATACTATACCCTGCCCTTTGCTCTTGGTAAAACCCCATCCACTTTCTCTACATCCTCCTGCATCTGATCCAGTATCATTGGCTCTCACATGGAGAGGCGTGTGCAAGGTAGAATTAATACTTTCATTGTTGCACTGTGAATGTGTCATTTCTGGGGCTCCCTGCAATGGATCAGTGAGAAATGTTGGACCGTTGCCTGCCCCTTTGGCACTCAAATGGTTAATATGTAACACTCTTACTTTGCAGAGCAAGCCATCAGTGATAATTTTCCGTGCAGCAGTACTAACGTATGTGTACAGCCAGACAGGCCTAGAACCCAGGCAGAATCGCCCACCGGCTGTGTTTTGTCCATCTCTGATCTAGATACTCTGGTCTGTACTCATCAGGCTAAAGAGGTGTAATTCTGGAGCAAAGCAACTGTACAAGGGCAAATTAAAAATTCAGTTGTATTAAATGGGGCTTTTAACCCCTTGAATGCTAGAGATGTCTCAGTCCCAATGGCATAAGCCCATGGTGCAGTTTGTTTGCTCCAGAATTGCACATCTTTAAGTTGATGAAGGAGGACCCTGATCTAATTTTTCTTTGAAATCATATTGAAATGATATTGGCAACAAAGTCTGTTTACAGAGGGTTTGGAACAGAAGTATGTAACACTTTAGTTCGACTGAACAAGAAATTGCCACCCTCCTTTATCCTTATTTTGGTAATTATGCTAGTAAAAGCAGTAAACTGTAATTGTGTTACAATTACTATTAGGAGGAAGCTACACATTTTTATGGTATTTTATGTATAATTGCCCTTTAATAATCAGGTAATCATGAAGCTTTAGTGCATGTAGATAATTATTTTTATTCTTAAGATTTAATTTCTGTTTAATAGTTTTGCATTGTATGTTAAAGATTTAATAATGTTTTTATGCAGAAAACTATGACCCCCTGTTCATGCATCCGGATTTGGCTTGCGGAACCCACACTGGAAGTTGTGGACATATAATGCACGCACACTGCTGGCAGAGGTAGATATCATTGTATTCCACTATGGAACAGAAGTGTAACAAACTGTCATGTTCCCGTGTGATATAATTGCAAAATCATTGAACTCAAAGACCTGGGAATAGCTTTATATCATACAATGAATTTTATCACTAAACACACCTTAATAAATAAGACTGTTATAAGAGTTTACTGTGTCGGTGCTCCAATGGCTTGTGATGCAGCTACCATATCAAAAATTAATTCTATGACAGGTAATACAAAATGCAATAAAAGTTTGAAGGGAGAAATGTCTGAAAGTTACCATTTGGGAGGTTGTTCCAGTTGAAGCAGACTTTGAACTTGGTTAGGGCTTTGTTCTCTTCCCCAGGTTCATCAGTTAGACAGTCAGTTCAAGTGTCAGACAGCTGACCTTTGTGGCATGTGCCTGATTGCAAGATGGAACCAACCTATTGGACTTGGAAGTTATGCAGTTCAAGATCCAGGAACTGAATTTGCCAACCCCATAGTCAGCAAATTGTAAGGAAGATTCCATAAACTAGCTGCCTGTGTGGACTGCATTGCAGTAAGTGAAGCCTGTGGCTTCAGGTCACACACTCCACTTATGAAGCCCTGTCCTCTTGCCAGCCACTGTGATCAGTTTTCTTATCCTAAAAGGGCTGAAAGAGACATTTTGGAGATGCAGAGTACAGCTTCTGGCTATTTATTAAGCCTTCTCTCCTAATTAAATGCTTATTAAAAGCTTGTGTACATGGGCCACAGTGCCACCCAGCAGCCTCGGCTGGTGCCCGGAGCTTCTCTGCTCATCAGTCGGTCCCAGGAAGGTGCGCAGAGAGAACTCCAATCCAGAGGCATAACTAGAAGCCACCGGGCCCTGGTGCAAGAATTGCAGTGGGCCCCCCGACCACATTGTCCCCCCTCAACTACATTGGTTACCTCCATATTGCCCCTTCCACAATGCCCCCATCTCCACATTGCCCCTCTTTCTCCACAATGCCCCTCTTTCTCCACATTGCCCCTTCCACAATGCCCCTATCTCCACATTGCCCCTCAATCTCCATAATGCCCCTATCACAATGACCCTTCCACAATGCCCCTCATTCTCCACAATGCCCCCATCACAATGACCCTTCCACAGTGCCCCTCATTCTTCACATTGCCCCTACTGACCGCCCCTCTCCTCCTACCTCGAGTCCCTGGTGTAGCGGTGTGTGAGATGACAGATCTGTACCTTATTCAGCACAGACCTCTGTCTGGAACTCAAGCTCCCGCGCAGTTCTTAGTAATGCAGAGCGCTGGGAGACTGTCATCTCCCAGCGCTCTGCATTACAAGAGCGCCGGCTGCCGGGAGATCAGCTGTGCTGCGGGCGCGTGGAGAGGGGGTCGCAGGGGGAGGCCGGGCCCCTGAGAGTGACTGGCCCGGTCGCAGGCGCGACCCCTATTGTTACGCCACTGCTCCGATCCGAATTTGGAGCTCCCCGCTCCATATTAGCTGCAACGCTTTCAGGCAGTCTCTACTGTGCATGACGGCTTCTGACAAACATCCTAGTGAATTATTAGATAGGATTATAATTTCCCTTTAAGAGGTGTATTACAGAAAATATCCATTAACAGACCCTAAATACATAAAATGTAAGCAAAGTAGTAAGGTCTTAGAGTATGATAATGCTCCTCTTGTTGTGAGACTGGACACTTTGATATTCAGTAAGAAAAAGAGGTGGAGCTCTGGAGTAAACCATCTACACCATAGGGGGGGACACAATAAAGTTCCCTTTTAACCTATAAAAGCCCACTGACTGTGGATTTGCTTCTTTGGAGAAATTAAGAAACTCCCATGAGACCTGAGTAAGGAACTGTTGTCACCCAGCTGTGCAGGTATTGTGGTCTGTACAGCAAACTGGCACAGAAGTGTCTTTATTAGCTATGGGAACTCTGATCTCATAGTTCTGAAGGCACTGGCAGTGGGTTAACTCATTGAGTGCCAGAGAGGTATTTCTCTGGCACTCAGAAGGTTATAACAGTCTTGTATTGACCCCATCCTGCCTACTTAAAGTGGGCTTTTAACCCCAAAGCAATGCATTGGAGACCTTTCTGTCATTAAAAGGTTCTGCAGCACATTTAACCCTTTGAGTGCCGAAAGGGTATCCTCAGCAGCGTCTATTGGCCTTGTGTAGAGAATAGAGGAGCAATCCTTCAGCAAAGCAGCTGAGTCATAATTGAGAGATAAAAATCCCCATTGAAGTAATGACATTTGTAACCCCTTAAATGCTTGAGTGGTTTGTCATTTGAAGAACAATCTAACATTCCATGGGTTAACCCTTTGAGTGTCACAGGGGTGTTCAGTGCATTGCTTTGCAATAAGTTGGATACTCTTCTGGTACACAAAAGGTTAAAATTCCTGTTTAAACCAACTATGAATTTTAATTCCTGGTAGAATACAGTGCAGTTCACAGTATAAGCTGGTGGATGTTTGTTCCAGGTACTTTGATGCGGTACAAGCCAAGGAACAGCGCAGGCAACAGCGTTTGCGGGTTCACACAAGCTACGATGTGGAAAATGGAGAATTCCTTTGCCCGCTTTGCGAGTGTTTGAGCAACACTGTTATCCCTATGCTTCCACCTCCAAGGAGCTTATACCACAGGTTAGTAAATTTGTGGACTGTTTCTTTAATATTCTTGTTGGCTCTTCAGAACTGATGCATTTCTGCAGCAAACCAACTGCTCCAGGGTGGACAAATACACATTCACAGTGATCTAAATTCAGTGCC
The DNA here is from genome assembly GCA_037306005.1 of Rhinophrynus dorsalis. NCBI lineage: Eukaryota > Metazoa > Chordata > Amphibia > Anura > Rhinophrynidae > Rhinophrynus > Rhinophrynus dorsalis. The sequence continues at coordinate 58,739,731 of CM074720.1, read as the reverse complement.
AGTGACGTGTGCATTGCATTGCTTTGTGATGGAGACCTCTCTGGCACTTAAAATCTTAAGCCCTTGAATGCTAGCGATGCCTCAAAAGCATTGCTACTGAAAGACCTGGATCAGGGCAGATTTAAGTAACCTGACGCCCTTGGGACCCCAAATACTGGAATTATTGGAACACTTCTTTTTACAATTTCCTATTTCTGAGAAAAGCAGCCACTTGTATGTGTGTTGTTCATCCAGGACAGCCCATCTCTTCCCTGAGCTTCAGACCCCAGGGTGAAATAGGTTCATTCTGTAAATCTGGGACTTTTCGGAATCAAGGACAGAAAGCCCATTTTAAATGAATGAGAATTAGGAATTTCTGTTCCCCTTCCCACATGGAGCAATTGGTTTCAACCAGAATTTCTTATCTTTTTATTTCTGCATAAGCCCCTTAGGGCTGTATTCAGTACACTAAGGAAGAGCAGTTCTGGAGTAACATCTACTGCACCAAAGGCAAGGGATTAAAAGTCCCATTCATTTGTATGGTACGTTAATGTACTTTAAAGGGATAGTAATACTTTGTTTTAACTTTATTTTATTTTGTAGGCATTAAAAAAATATGAAGAATGATGTAAGTCTTATCTCTCAATCCTTTATGGTTTAAGAGATATTCACAAGCAAAGTTTCCCCCTCCTGCCCCTTTTACCTAGTGTAAGCCATCTCTTCTCAGATGGGGAATCTGGTTGTAAGACCAGACAGATAACAGCAGGGGACAATCTTCTTACAATTAAAACAATGAAAGCTCTGCCCTCTTTTACAAGTTTTTCAGGTTTTTCCCTTATCTTAATTGAAGATTGTCCCTCTCTGCAGTCTACCTGGGCACCTCCCTTCTGCTCTGGCTGAAAAGTGTTACATCAGTAAAAGGGGCAGGAGGGGGACACTTAATCATTGAATAACTCTTGAACTTCAACTCTGACAGAATTGAAATAACACTCTACAAAGTCCAAATACTATGATGATTAATTAGAGCTGCTTTTATTATGAAACATTACTATCCTTTTAAAGTAATGGTACTTTAAACCCCCATGCTAAAGAGTTCAAAAGGGCTCAAAATGTATTTTAAATCTGTAGAAATTAAGTGAAGTTTTGCCATATGCACAAAAGCAAAAGTGAAGCCATTCTGGGGTACACTAGCTGTATCATGGTGAATTAAATGGGGATGAAAGCACCACAAAAATCAAAGGGAATGTTTATTTGCCACCAGCTGTGCAGTTGATTTGTCTTCTGCATATGGCCCTTTATGTTGTTCCAGGCCAAAGCCATGCTCAATATCTATTCCAGATATTTGTTCAGTGTCAGTAATGTGAATTATTGCCATATATTCTATATATATATATATATATATATATATATATATATATATATATATATATATATATATATATATAAAATATAATATATATAGGCCCTGATTGTAAGGTTCTTCAGGTGCTATACATCCAACAACTGTTGAGAACTACAACTCTCACTGGCTGGGAAGTATAGTCCCCTAATAGGTGGAGGTAAAATATTAAATATATATATATATATAGTTTGTAGAAGAGGATGCACTCACGATAATAAATTAACTGCCTGGGTGCCGTATAAGTCAATAAACAATAGAGGCAGAATCAGCACTCTCAGGAACTTTTTCTTGATGCAAAACCTAGTTTATTACAGATCAACGTTTCGATCCCAGCAGGGATCTTTATCAAGATGGCGAACAAACCCACAACACCTCTCTTAAATAACCTGTGACCCATGACCTTTGATCTTATTCTAAAACACAAGTGAATTAAAATAGTACAACACTTAATACAGTGTCTATTGTCCCCGTGCATTCCACTATCACATAGTACAATGCTTTTACCATACACTTTTTACAAAATAAAATTAACAAATCGGGAAATGAATACAAATCAAAGAAAGAAACGGACATCACCCCTCAACCTGTTCACATTTCCACAGACCCCATATTCATATAGACTGCTTGAGACAATTCAATTCAATAATGCTCCAAAACTGTTCTATAATATTAAATAATGTGTACTATACAATAATACTAGCAATAAAGCACCAGCTCACCACCGCGGATCGCGGGTCTCCTTGACATCGCACAGCATAGACTGTTATGTCCGCGAACATCATGTGGGCTGATGAAAGTATACAAGCAGTTAAACATATCCAACAATGATTACCTCCATTACTAATATCTTATTCCAGGCATTTTATTCATTGGGTCTCACCGTGTCACCCCCAGCTAACCAGTCGTGTCCCGGTGAGACCAATCGGCACATGTGAGCGATTCAAGCCGCTTGCAATAATCATACCCCGCTTGCAGTTTATATATTACATAGCGCCTTTACATGTTACTCAGCATGGGTTACCACTTTAATCCATCACGAGGAGGTGTTGTGTGGATTACATCTGTATACAAACACCTATGCAGATATATGATTAACATTAGTTTACATTATACCAACCACCCGGCTCTGAAGACGGATTCAGGCATTCCTGATCCAACAGGAGTTAGGGTAAATGGTTGGTGCTTATATGATCTTTATTTTTTATTCTACTAGGGATTATGTTTTAGATTGCACTATATATATTCTTGTGTTCTATCTACAAAAATATATGGACAGATAATGGATGAAACATTTGATAGCTGGTGTATATTATTCAACAGATATTTCAAATTAAATCAGATCACCATTAAGGTCTTTATTTATGGGCATCTAGACCAACTCCCAGATGTGTTCTAGTAGCATTTATTTTTTGGTTTCTTTTTATTCACACAACTTTGTCAATGTTGATTATATTGTTACAATCCAGGAGCATCTTGATACATTTATATATGTGATACATTGTATTATATAGCACAGTAACATAAGGATTGATCTGCTGCCATTTATAACAACTAATGGGCAGACGTAGACTGTGATAAGGCGACATAAATTAGTTTGACAGACTGGTGGATCTCCCTGGGTCGTGGCTGAGTACTGAGTAGCGACGCAGGGTGTTCAGATCAACCAGAGTACTGAGTAACATGTAAAGGCGCTATGTAATATATAAACTGCAAGCGGGGTATGATTATTGCAAGCAGCTTGAATCGCTCACATGTGCCGATTGGTCTCACCGGGACACGACTGGTTAGCTGGGGGTGACACGGTGAGACCCAATGAATAAAATGCCTGGAATAAGATATTAGTAATGGATGTAATCATTGTTGGATATGTTTAACTGCTTGTATACTTTCATCAGCCCACATGATGTTCGCGGACATAACAGTCTATGCTGTGCGATGTCAAGGAGACCCGCGATCCGCGGTGGTGAGCTGGTGCTTTATTGCTAGTATTATTGTATAGTACACATTATTTAATATTATAGAACAGTTTTGGAGCATTATTGAATTGAATTGTCTCAAGCAGTCTATATGAATATGGGGTCTGTGGAAATGTGAACAGGTTGAGGGGTGATGTCCGTTTCTTTCTTTGATTTGTATTCATTTCCCGATTTGTTAATTTTATTTTGTAAAAAGTGTATGGTAAAAGCATTGTACTATGTGATAGTGGAATGCACGGGGACAATAGACACTGTATTAAGTGTTGTACTATTTTAATTCACTTGTGTTTTAGAATAATATCAAAGGTCATGGCTCACAGGGTATTTAAGAGAGGTGTTGTGGGTTTGTTCGCCATCTTGATAAAGATCCCTGCTGGGATCAAAACGTTGATCTGTAATAAACTAGGTTTTGCATCAAGAAAAAGTTCCTGAGAGTGCTGATTCTGCCTCTATGATATATATATATATATATATATATATAGATATATATATATATAGATATATATATATATATATATATATATATATATATATATATATAATAATATGCCATCAAATTCTATGCTACTTATCACTGATTTGAGACCATCATTGCTTATTTGGATTTTAAAGTAAAAAAGCAAATCATGTCTTCTCTTCATGTAAACATAATAGTTCTTGCTCACTGTTCTATACAGTACCACTTGCTGTAGATTAATCATTCCATATGGACCTTCCCTTCACAGGTTAGACTTCTCTGATCAGCCTGACTTGGCAGAGTGGGTCAGCACTACCGCTCAGCAAATCAAAGCCCTGAGAGCACTGAATACAGACAAAAGCAATACTGGTAAGTTCAGAAGGAGGAAATCACATCATCCTATATCAGACTGTGACATACGGCCCATTTCTGGACATATGACAGGCTTCTTTTTTTTTCAATTTCACTGTACGTATTCTTAAGGTGCATGATATGTACTTTAAATATGCCTATATGTGCACAAGTTTAAACACATTTTTAACCCTTTGAGTGCCAGAGTGGCACTCAAAGGGTTAATGATTTTATTATTACCTTCAGACCATCTCGCTCTGTATGTCTCTAGAGGGAGTAGTCCTGCTCTGTCTTTATCTGACTAGAAAAACAGGGATAGTGATGCAATGTACCACAGTCCCTGCTAAAGTAAAGATTTACTAATGGTACTCATTAGATTAATTTCTGTTAGTATACAGAGGGCTCAACGCACTGTATACTTATAATGTTGGAGTTCCTGGGAAACTCAACACAAACAAATGCACTGCCACTCACTTCCCATTATTTCCCATCTATATGTCCTATCACCAGCTTATATACCCTCTAGAACAGACACGACACAACTGTGTCTACAATAACAATCAACATAAGACTGTAAGAGCATTTCAACTTTCACCACTGTCCTTCATCTTCTTTGGATCTGTCTCCTTTCTACAAGCAGCAAAGACAGAAGCAGCACATGAGAAAACATTTATATATAAAATGGGTACCTCGTATAGTGAGGACGTACAGAGACATAACTGTGACAATACACTGGCAAATTTCATGCCTCACCCTTAATGCTTAATATGTTCAAAGCGCATTATTGATGCAAATTATCATTCCTCCAGAGAGAGAGACTGAAGAGACTGTGTACGTTGTACAGTGACAAAGCTGTTGCTCTAACCCAGTTATTAATCAGCTCTGTCTCACCTCACTCATTCTCTCTTTCTCCCAAGAACCTCTCCTGAGACTGGGTGACTCCTCATTGTCTGTTTAAACATAAACACAGACACTCACAGCCATGTTCAAGAAGATAAAGAGGAGCAACCTCACCATAGGGGACAAATAAAAAAGAATTGGGAATTTTCATTTGTCTCTTGTAGTGCATTTGGTTTGAGCCATAATTATTCCTCCTCCTAAATAAGGCCACTGAGCTTTGTTCTACATGTGGTTAGAAATGAACTGCAGCTATGGGCCTCAAGCCTCCAAGTCAGTGTTTCTCAGGGCACGGTGGCACTTATGGTGCCGCTTTTTTCCATGAAGACTTTGACAAAAGTTTGAATGTTGACTTTAAAATGTATGTTTATAGAAATTAATATGCATAATATATTTTATTTTAAAGTTCTGGTTGTGAGAAATTTGAATAGCTACATGTACTTTTCATCTTGAATATATCTTTGAAAAATGACATAAACATTTTTAGGGGTGTCCCGAAATTTATCATTGTGTGCCTTAAGCAAGAAAACATCGACTTCCATTGCTCTAAACCAATATAATTGCAAGCCCTTTGAGTGCCAGAGCATTAGATTGTGAGCTGAGCCATCATCTCCTTCTGTATTATTTTGTTTTTTTATGTTTGATTTGCTCCCCATTCTACAGTGCTGTGGAATATATTGCTGCTTTATAATTAACCCCTTAAGGACCATCTGCACACGCATGGTGCGGTCACATAAAGACCAGGGACCTTTTTGGATTCCAATTCTGAACTCCCTGAATGGCATGAAGCCGCGCGGGGACCCCGGTATTCCATGACAGTCCAGGACCGTCATGGGTCCTTAAGGGGTTAAAGAACAAAAGTAATGTTGTTGTATTAACGCTTTTAGTGTTGTAGGAGTGTGAAACACATTTCAAAGCATTTTGCTGCAGTCACCTCTGGCATACAAAGGAGTAATATCCAGATTTACTACTACCAGGGCACTGTAATATTCCTGAGGCACTGCTTGTATTCCAGCCCATTACACAAACTTCCCACCCACTCAGCCCCTATCTTGCCTAGTCTTCATCTACCCTTATTAAGCCCTGCTCACCGTGATGATCTCAACATTTAGCTCCAACAGAAGTAGCAAGTGGAGCTCTGGTGTTCACAGATTTACCAGTGTCCCCCAGTATGTTAATCTAAGCTGCAGAAGCATTAATTAACAGTTTCTTGTTTTGGTTTTACAGCTGATTCAGAGTCTGAAACACACAAACAAGAGGATGTTCCTGAAGGATTCCGACCTGATTTCCAGCCAAAGTATGTATACATGATTTTCTCTGTCGTCCAATACAGGTTCCTGGTAACTTTGGGTAGGCGATCCACCCCTTTAATTCAATTCTAGAATTGTATGCAGGGGGTGGAGCCTACCTTCCCTCCTTGGCTGCAGCTAGCCAACCAGCTCCATAAAGATTTGTTCCTTGGTGAAGACACAGGGAAGAGAACAGTTCTGCTATGGTTTTAGAAACTTTTTTATTTTTCTGTTAGAAATGGAATACCACCATTAGGCGGATTACCATAACTGACAATGCCCTTAGATGTGGCTAGCTCAGTGACCAGGTGCTTTTTGTGGACCTTAAGCCCTGGGGGGAAAATCTTGGTTACAAGTTATTTCCTCAGGAGTCGCCCACCGAGGCTTCTTCTTAATACATGGTAATCTGAAGACAGAAGATCTGCAGGAAAGGTGAGCAACCCTTTGAGTGATGCAGGTCCACATGTGCCACAGTGCCCCTCAGCACAGGGGTTTTCCTTTGGAGTTCCTGTTACACACTCCTGCACTCATTGGGTCTATCTGTATGTCTGTTGGGTGTTTTGGAGCAGGTTTATGTGGTCTGTTAACCCTTTAGCTGCTGGTTTTGCATCTTTTGGGGTGTATTCTGACACTTTTCCTACTAGTTCAGTGTATTTTGGGTATCCTAACATGTTCTAGTGATGCTCCATTCACTCGTATGGGACTGGACAGTTTGGGACATATCTCTATAACCACTTAACCCAGCGACTTCAGAAATGGCTTATTTTTTCTTGTCTGCCCTCATCCGGTTCATGTTTTTAGTGTGTTGGGGGCTCAGGGGGCTTCGGACAATGTTGGGGTATTTTTTCTGGGAAAACTACATTTCCCACGAGCGCTTGCTTTGTGCGCTCGTTTCTAATTGGCTCCCGCCACGGCAGCCATTTTGTGCCATTTCCAGAACGAGTATCCTACGCAGCGCTTGGACTCTCCTTCTCTCCTCTGCTGATTAACCTTTCGCTTGCCAGATAAGTCTAATTTAGCGATTTCTGGGGTGACTCTTTAATCCTGCACACTATACCTGGGTGATTTCTTATACTGTAAGGTTATTTGATACTGTGAGAATGCCTATACCATTGGAGCTTGTAGCCAGACCTAAGACTAAGGATGCTGTGGTCTCTGTATCCCGCTTTGCGCATTACTCTTCCTGTCATTCAGGGTTACCGAGAGAATTCTCAGTCCATTTATGCCCAGCATGTTCTGATGTCCCTAGAGTCTCCCAGGGACCTCCAGCTATGCATTAGAGCCAGTTTGGGTGCAAGAGTTCAACGCTGCTACCAGGGACCATAGGTCTACATTGCAACTCTTTCCATCCCAGTTACAGGGGGTCTTCCATTCATGGCAGACCCCCTCCTCCGTCCATTCTTCCCTGCCCAAACCTCAGGGAGTACATGATGTGTTAGATTCCTCTGAAGAGGAACTGCTGGTGGATTCAGATGCTGAGGAATGTTTTGCTGTAGGCTCCTCTCAGTTTTTTGGGGATCTGAGGGCCTGACCAGTGCTGTCTTGAATACTCTAACATTCCCTTAGTTCAGGAGGTTCCTTCTGACCCCTCTGATGTGTTTCAGGAGCCTAAAAAGCCCCTTATGTGCTTTCCACCTAACCCCACTCTTGACCGCCTTGTGTCTGAGGAGTGGAAATCCCCAGACAGGAAACTTTCTGTGTCCAAGAAATTTGCCAAGCTTTATCCCTTCTCTGAGGCAGTGCTTGCGCAGTGGGTTCATCCTCCTAAGGTGGATGCTTCTATCTCCAGGCTATCTAAGTCTACTGCCTTGACAGTTTCTGATGCGTCTGCTCTGGAGGACTGGACTTACAAGAAACTTGAGGTCTCCGTCAAGTCCATTTTTGCCACTGCTGGTACTGCCATGCGTCCAGCTTTTGCTGCAGCATGGGTGAAACGGGCCATTGTAGTCTGGACTGAACAACTCACCCTGGCTGTCCATCAGGGTGCTCCTACTTCGGATATGTTGCTCCTTCTTGCAAACATTTCTGAGGAACAGCACTATATTTATGCTGCCTTATTTAGTGCCATCCGTTTGGTGGCCAGGGTTTCCACCATGTCTGTGGTTGCCAGACGAGCTCTTTGACTCAAGATCTTGTCTGCTGACACTGCTTCCAAGAAAGCATTGCTCTCTTTACCTTTTCAAGGTACTTCTTTGTTTGGCCAGATCTTAAAGATCTGATCAGTGAGGCCACAAGGGGTAAGAGTACCCACCTACCCTTGGTCCCCAGGAAGAAAACACCGCTTAAGCTTAACCAGTATTTTCGTTCCTTTCAGACTGAGACACATCCGGCGAACCTTATGGTTCCCTCAGCTCCATGTACCTCCTCCAAGCCCAAACAGCAATGGAAGCCCAAGGCTTCCAAGCCTTCTTCGGCATGGCTCCCCGAACCCGGGTCCCCACTCTGCTGTGGATGGTGGTCTGCGTCACTACCACAGCATCTGGAAGGATTCAGTGGCGGACCCGTGGGTTTTACAAGTGGTGACGGAAGGGTACAGGATCCCTTTTGTCTCTCTCCCTCCCTTTCGCTTCTTTCCTTCTCGTCCGCCTCAGGGCGCAGAGAAACGCCGGCACAGCACTACTCAGACTCTTCTGGACAAGGATGTTATAGAGCCGATTCCATTTCAGGACAGAGGTATGGGTTTTTACTCAAACCTCTTTGTGATCTCCAAGAAGGACAGCGGTCGTCATCCCGTTTTGGATTTGAAGGTTCTCAATTCCTTTGTGATCCAGACTCATTATCACCAGGGGTCTCTACGGACGGTGATTTCTGCTATATCCCTGAGGAAATTCCTTGCATCTCTGGATCTTCAGGAAGCTTATTTACACATTGCCATTCATACAGAGAGCCAGCAGTATCATCGATTTGCCTTCGACTGAGAGCATTTTTAGTTTTCAGCTCTTCCCTTTGGTCTGACTACAACTCCACAAATTTTCAACCATGCCCTGGGAGCCTTAGTGTCCGTCTGTCCACCGGGACGGCATCAGAGTTACTCCATACATGGACAACCTTCTTCTGAAAGCCCCCCTCTGCGGAACTTCTACTTCAGCAGGTTTAGCAATGCATGCACGCTCTCACCCATCATGGGTGGATCATCAACATGGACAAGTCTGATCTTGTCCCATCCCAGCGTCTGGTCTTCCTGGGCCTTCTCTTCAACACTCAGAAGAGCATGGTGTTTCTAAAGGACGACATAGCTCACCAGATCGCTCACAGGGTTTCTGCGGGTCTGGCTCAAGATCCAGTTCCAGCCTAGAAACTGTCCTCTCTAGTGGGAAAATTAATCTCCACCATAGTAGCAGTCCCGTTTGCCATGGCGCACACCAGGGAACTCCAGAGGTTTGTGATCCAGGTGTGCAAGGTTCAGCCTGACCTTCTGAAGATGTTAGTGTCCTTCCATCTTCATGTGGAACTGAGTTTTTCATGGTGGCTCGACCTCTCCAATCTACTGAAAGGCAAGTCCTTCCTGGTATCCTTCTAACCATGGTGATGACGGATGCCAGCCTCTCCGGCTGGGGAGCAGTCCTAGGTCACCTAAGTGCTCAGGGTCGGTGATCTCCGGAGGAATCTCTCCTTCCCATCAACGTGTTGTCATGGCGGACTTCCTCAGTCAACACACGGTGGACAACGGAGAGTTGGAACTGCACCCAGAGGTGTTCACCCTCATTGTTCAGAAGTGGGGTCTTCCTTGCATCGACCTGATGGCGACAAGACACAACAGGAAGGTTCCGAGGTTCTGCTCTCAGTGGAGAGACCCTCTAGCTCTGGCGGTGGATGCAATGTCCATTCCTTGGTTATTTCCTCTGGCCTACATCTTTCTTCCCCTCCCAATGTTGCACAGGGTGTTATGGAAATTGCGACTGAAACAATGTTCAGTGATTCTGATTGCTCCGTACTAGCCTCGCTAAGCTTGGTTTCCAGAGCTCCTGGATCTGTCAGTGGAGCCATTTCAGCTCCCTCACCGTCCAGATCTTCTTCTACAGGGTTACCTGTGGAAAGAGGATGTTCATCGGCTAGCTTTGATGGCTTGGAAAGTGAATCCTCAATATTGAAGAAGAAAGGTTTTTCTTCTGGTGTGGTGGGTGCTATGCTCAGTGCCCGCAAACCTGTTTCTTCCAAGATCTATCATTGTGTCTGGTCGACTTTTCTGTCTTGGTGTGCTGATAAAAACTTGTCTCAGGAATTTGATCTGCCTACGGTCCTGGCCTTTTTGCAGGACGGTGTGGATAAGGGCCTCAGTTTGAGTTCCCTTAAGGTTCAGACATCTGCCCTGTCTGTTTTCTTTCAGAGGTGCATTGCCATCCTTCCTGATGTCAAGGTTTTCTTCCAGGGAGTTGCTCATGCTCGTCCTGCCTTCAAGAATCCCACTCCTCAGTGGGATCTTAACTTTGTTTTGAGCGTTCTTCAGCGCCCTCCGTTTGAATTCTTGGCTACTATTCCTCTATGCCTGCTGATGTGGAAAATGGCGATCGTGTCTTTTCGCCGTGTCACGAAGTTACATGCCTTGTCCTGTAAACAACCCTATTTGGTGTTTCACAAGGACAAGGCGGTGCTTCGCACTTCTCAGGAGTTTCTCCCGAAGGTGGTTTCGGAGTTCCACATCAATCAGGAGATTTTGGTGCCTTTTTTCTGCCCTGAGCCCACCCCTGACAAGGAGAGGGATCTCCACTTGTTAGACGTGGTGCGTTGTCTCAAGTTTTATGTGCATAGCACCTGAGTCTATCAGGTGCAATGTTCGTCATTCCTGAGGGTCCTAGGGCAAGAAGACCTGCATCCAAGGTGACTGTTGCAACCTGGATCAAGTCCACCATTCGTAAGGCTTACAAGCTGAGGAAGAACCCTGTCCCCTTTTGGGTCACGGCTCATTCTACAAGGTCTGTTGGGTCCTCTTGGGCTTACAAGAATCAGGCCTCCGCTGATCAGTTATGCAAGGCGGCCACTTGGTCGTCTGTGCACACCTTTTCGAAGAACTACTGTGTTGATGTGCTGGCATCGGCTGACGCCAGCTTTGGGAGGAAAATCCTGGAGGCAGTCTTGCCTGTCTAGGATCTTCTTCAGTTCTTGGTGCTTCCTTCACTTTTGAACCCTGTTGGCTCTAGTTCAGTTTGCTTGTATCAGTTTGGGGTGTTGTTACCCCTGTTCAGTGTCCGTTGACACTTCATTGTTTTGTTGGGCTGTCTCTGATCTGATGGTTCATATCTACTCTGGTGACTTTAGGGGCCTTGCGCCTGGTCCTTGCCTTACTTCCCACCTCTGGGAAACTCAATGGTTGGACATCCCAAAGTTACTAGTAACCTGTATTGGACGATAGAGAAAAGAGAATTTTAGTCTTACCTGTTAAATCCTTTTCTCTTAGTCCATACAGGTTACTGGTCTCCCACCCTGTCAAGGGACCATTCTTGGCTCTCCTGTGGCAGACCGTGGGGGTCCTTCGGAGTCATGCTCACAGGAGTCTTCTTTCCCTTCCACTATCTAACAAATATTTAGTGTCTTAAATCTTTCTGGAGCTGGTTGGCTAGCTGTAGCCAAGGTAGGCTCCACCCCTCATACAATTCTATATTTTTTTCTGCCTACGATTAAAGGGGCGGATCGCCTACCCAAGTTACCAGTTATCTGTATGGACTAAGAGAAAAGGATTTAACATGTAAGACTAAAATCCTCTTTTTCATGATTGTATGATTCAAACATTGTTCTGAAGTCTCTGTACTACAGATCAGTACATAAATGTTTAAGTCCATTAAGATGTGAGCTGCATTCTTGTTTAGATGATGATTAAGATAAATCAGATAAAGACCCACAGATTTAACACCATGCACTTTTATTTCCCTGTAGAAATCCATACTCGGATAGTATCAAAGCGATGCTGACAACCTTTGGAACAGCAATGTATAAAGTTGGGCTGAATGTCCATCCCAATGAGCAGGATCCACGAGTCTCAATCATGTGCTGGGGAAGCTGTGCATACACTATACAGACAATTGGTGAGAAGGCCTCCAATTTTGTGTTGGCTGAGTTGTGTGCTTACATTGTTTCACTGACATCCATGCTTTTACTGTCTTCTAGAGCGCATTCTGATAGATGAAGAGAGACCTTTATTTGGGAACTTGCCATGTCGACAGGTATGGAACCCCCAACATGAGTTTTTAAAGATAAACTATTAGCTTTACAATAATCTATTGGATTCTAGAGACTTCAACAACATTTTATAAAGCAATGCAAAAAGAGAGCTCTCTAACATTAAGGGAGCTTCACCTCTAAGCACTCTGCCAAAATGGGTGTAGGAAGCATTTTGAAGCAATGTATTGGATGCCTTTCTGACATTCTAGTGGTTAAAGGGACAGCTAATACTCTGATAGTGCCATATTGACAGATACATGCTGCCCTGGGAACATACCTGTTTATGAAGCCAATGCTGCATTGAACCCACGGCGAGCCACTGGGGAACTAAAACACAGGGATCTGAAAAGAGACTCCTGGAGCTCCCTCACTGGTCCCGAATGAAGAGACTGAACTGCAAGACTGGAGTCTCTCGGTTCAGTCTCATTGTCCTATGCGATGCTCTTACCAAAGACCAGGGTTGAAGAAAAAGTAACAAAGATCTACCAGTAAATAACTATTTGTTTAGACCGCAGAAAGATTCATCCTGAACTTGGATACGTTTCTAACATTCAGTGGTTTAACAGCCACACTTAAATCAATGGGAAATTTTAAAAACTTTATTTGTCCTCTATGGTACAGCTGGTTTATCGCAGAATTGCTCGCTTTTAACAGACATCCTATATAATAATTCGCTAGGATGTTTGTCAGAAGCCGTCATGCGCAGTAGAGACTGTGAGCATTGGGGCAGTCTCTATTGCGCATGATTGCATTGCATGAGTGAGGCGATGCATGACTGCATCGCGTGGAGCAGTGAGGTAGCGGCCACTTAACCCTTTGAGTGCCAGAGGGGTACTCAATGCATTGCAAAGCAATGTGTTGCCTACCCCTCTGGCACTCAAAGTGTTACCATTACCCAGACCTTGGCCCGTGTACATGGGCTTTTGCACTAGTTTTACAATATTCTGCATGTTATTTTTGGTCCAGTTCCATTCTACTTAGACAGGCAATATAAGTATACATTTGTTTTGCAGTATGTTTGAATGTGTTGGCAAGGGCTCGTTGACATGTGTTTGTAAGTAGATCATGTTAGGATGACTGACAAAAGTAGACCCCATTTCACTAGAGTCTGGGCATCTCTGCCATAGATGCTATGCTTGTAAAACCACATACTTCTAGGCTGCTTTCCAGCATAGCACAGGGGGCAGTTTTCTGTTCCCTTAAAAATTAATAGGAGCCACAATGCATGTTTTTTGCTGTGACTTCTCCATTAGGACCAGACTTGGTGAAATGTGATAACTGTCCTATAATGTTGACATTTCATTTTCTCAATTTAGGACGACTGCCTAAGGTCACTAACCAGGTTTTCTGCAGCACATTGGACGGTGTGCTCTCTTCCTGCGGTACAGAAGCACTTCTGTCGCCTGTTTGAATGTAAGTTTTTATATACAAATTCTCATGTTTGTCCGTCGGAAGCTACAATACCTGTCAATTCTTTATAGTAGTGTACAGGTAGGCAAACTTTGGTTCCCCAGCCGTTGACTGGTTGGGGATGATGGAACTTGTTCCCAAAAGCTGTCAAACCAAAGGTTGCCTACATCTGCTCTTGAAAGTGTTCTTTAAAAATTTTGCCTAACTTCCTTAAATGTCTTGAAAACTTTTCCTAGTAGGTAAATTAATTATGACCACGATTATATACAATTTTAATTTTTTTATATAATTTTTTGGCTGACTGAGAATGATGAAAGTTGAAGTTCACTAACAAATAGAGGGCAGCAAGTTTCTCACCACTGCCTCGAATGCTAAAAATATCTTCAGTGTAATTCAAATCAACATGTTTTATACTTTTCTAAGATCCAATGGGGTGACTTGTCTATGCTCAGGCAGGGAAATCTTTTAATCCTTTGAGTGCCAGAGAGGTATCCAGCACATTGCAGCGCACTGTGTTGGATACCTTCCTGGTGCGCAGAGTGTTAACTCTTTGAGTGCCACAGGGGTATGTAATGCATTGCAAAGCAATACATTGAATACCCCTCTGGCACTCAAAGCGTTAAGGGACCATTGTACCCATAGGAAAAAATGTTCATTTGCTTAAATGGAAACAAATGTGTAAAAATTAAATAGACATGTTAAAGTCCAGTCCTTGTGTAGATAAGTGCTGACTTCCACATCTCTCAGTAGCATTTTTTTACAAATTTAACCCCTTAAGGACCGGCCGCGCACGCACGGTGCGGTCACTTAAGGACCATGGAGCCAGGAATTCCATGATGTTCATGTACGTCCTTGGTCCTTTAGGGACTGCAACCTCATGACATACATGTATGTCATGCGTCGTTAAGGGGTTAAAGAGATAGTAGTGTTAAAATATAAATATACATATAATTTTTCAGTGTAATTTTTATAATACATAGAATATTTTGCAATATCTGCATCTTTGTATTATTCTTGTAAATTGAGTCAAAAGTTCCCCCTCCCGCCTCTTTCTACCACATCATTCAGAGTTCACCGATATCAGAAAGCCGGTCCAACCGGATCACAACAGGGTCAATATTGCATCATTATAAGGAAAAAACCTTCCCCGCTTCCTCAAGGAGAGCAGGGTTTTCCTTATACTGACACAATATTGTCTCTCATTTTGTTATATCTGCTCAAGCAGATCTCAGTGAACTGAATGACTTGATGGAAAGGGACAAACTTTTGACTCGATTTACAAGAGCAGTGGAGAGGTACAGACATTGCAAAAGATACTATGCATTATAAGAAAATACACTGAGCAATCCTATGTATAGTTATATTTTAACCTTACTATCTCTTTAAAGCCCTCATTGTACGGCTCCCTCACCTTGGTTTTCTCCTCCACAGAAATACACAAACAGGAAAAGTGCAAACCACCCCAGATATATCCCAGGACTGTCTGGTGTCTAAATAAGACCAATCATAAGCTGATACTCACAATTCCTTTGTAGGGTATCTGGTAATAGATATAACCAACTGAAGCAAGCGGGGAAACTGGAACTGCCCCGCTACAGTTACTCTCTCCGATAATAAAACGGTGGATACTCAGATGGTCATGAAAAATTTATTAAAAAATACATATACATTCTATCAAAATGCCATAGAGTAAAAGAAAACGTCAATACGGCTTGAATATCTTACTATACATATTGACGTTGATTTTCTGGAAAAGCCTAAGCCTTCTCTGTAGCTATGCATCTCACTTTGTTGCCCAAGATTTTGTTGGCTGACCAATCTTCCAAAACGTCCTCGGTGTCCCTTCCCTTTGTGGGGAAGCAACATTTTGGCCCTGACCTAGACAAGGTCATCAGTAACACTACCGAAGTTAAGAGCACTCTGTGTCCTACATTCTTTTTCCCAAAGAAGACACTTGATTTCCGTTTCCCTCACCAGTATCAGGTGAATACAGTTCAGCCCCCTCAGGCTTTTAAAGGGATAGTAATGTTTCATAATAAAAGCAGCTCTAATTAATCATCATAGTATTTGGACTTTGGAGAGTGTTATTTCAATTCTGTCAGAGTTGTATTTCAAGAGTAATTCAATGACAAATATCCCTCTCCCGCCCCTTTTACTGATGTAACACTGCTCAGCCAGATCAGAAGGGAGGTGCCCAGGTAGATTGCAGAGAGGGACAATCTTCAATTAAGATAAGGGAAAAACCTGAAAAACTTGTCAAGGGGGGCAGGGCTTTCATTGTTCTCATAGGAAGAATATTGTCCCCTGCTGTTATCTGTCTGGTCTATGGACTGCATTCCACATCTGAGAAGAGAGGGCTTACACTAGGTAAAAGTGGAGGGAGGGGACATTTTGCTTGTGAATATCTCTCAAACCATAAAGGTTTGATAGATAAGACATATATCCTTCATGTTTTTTTAATGCCTACAAAATAAAATAAAGATAAAACTAAGTATTACTATCCCTTTAAAGCATGCCCCATCCCAAAACCTAACAGGCATTGCAAAACAAGAAGACTGCTCAGAAGCCCAAGGCTGACAAGCCCACCTTCGAATGACTCATAGGGTCATGGCCTGTCCCTGCCCCTTGGGATCACCTCCATCTGTTTTGAGACGTGGAATATTTCAGTGACAGATCAGTGGGTTTTTCGGGTTACTTTATAGACTTCTGATATCTTCCTCGTCCCCATTTCTTTTGGTCCAGAGCTCCTAGGGATCCGATATCCAGGAGTCTATTCATAGACACAGTATCCTTCCTGCTAGAAAAGCAGGTGTTGGTTCTGGTTCCAACACAGGAATGCTTCACTGGGTTCTAATCCAGTCTTTTTGTAGTTACCAAAAAGGATAGTGGGGTGTAGCCCACTATCTCTACATGTTCTGTACATGAAGTGCCTCAACCACTTTTGTGTTAGTTCTGCTCTCTGTCATCGTGGTCATGTGTCCAGGGTACTTTCCCACCTCCCTAGACATTCAAGACTCTTACCTGCACATTCTTCACCTTTCAGGGCAGTCACTTCCAGTTTTCTACCCTTAACCTGTTGATTGACATCTGCTCCAAGGATCTACACATAGTTCACATTGGGCTTGGCAGCTCACATCCACGCTCATCGATTCTCCTTGACTCTCTATCTAGACAGTCTTTTACTCAAGGATTCTTCTAATGCTTATTCAGGAGTTCTTCCACATCCTGGTACTACATAGTTATTGTCTGTTCAGGAGACTCAAACTCAATCCTGTCTGTTGGTGACAGTATGAGAATACATGAGAGTACTAGGACTCCTGATGTCTGCTTTGGAAGCCCCCTTAGCTCAATTCCACTCAAGGGATTTGCAGTAGGACATACTAAGGAGCTGAGCAAGACAACACCTCACCTGTCTCATGCCATGTATCTGTCTCCACTGACAAAGGATTATGTTCACTGGTGGCTCTAGCTTTCTCATCTGACACTGGGATATCCTTTTGTCATTCTGGAGTGGGTGGTGAACATCACGGATGCCAATCTGATGGGCTGGTGGTTGATCCTGGGTTCCCTGACTGTATGGGGTTGCTGACCCCGAGAACATCTTGAAGAAGAGCTTTTCAGATGCAGTCTTCTCTGCTATGATCCAAGATAGTTAACCAGTATAAGCCAAGGTCTATCATAGGGTCTGGTCCCTATTCTACCCATAGTGTGCTGATTGTGATGTTCTTACATGGCCTTCCAGTCTTTTGAGTTTCTGGCCTTTCTTCAAGATTGTGTCAACAAGTCTATCCGCTGTAGCTCTGTCAATGTTCAGATTTCCTCTTTTTCTGTTCTTTTTCCTATGGCACATTGCTTTTTTTCTTGATGTGAAGACCTTTGTTCAGGGGGGTTGCTCATGGTTACCCCATCTTAAGAGATCACACTCCTCTGTGGTATCTGGATTTATTAGTTCTTCAGTAGCCTCCATTTGAAACTCTTTCAATTGCTTCCTTGCATCATTTGACGCTTAAGATAGACTGCCTTCTGTCTGTTTGCCAGGAAATTGAACTCCAGGCTTTGTCATGTAATGCCCCTTCTTCGTCTTTCACAAGGATAAGGTTGCCTTGTGTTCTTCTAGGGAGTTCTTACCCAATTTCTTCTTGGAGTTTCACATCAACCAGGAAATTCTTCTTCCTTCGTTCTGTCCAACTCTTTCCAGGAAACAGGATCAAGAACAAAATCTATTGAATGTGGTACATTGCTTGAAGTACTATGTTCATTGCACGCTCATTTCAACAATCATATTCTCTTTCTGTCATTCCTGTGGGCCAGTGCCTGGGCCTGCCTGCGCCTAAGGATATCATTGCTGGTGTATAGCCTCAGGAAGGAACATGTGCCGTTATGAGTCGCTGCTCATTCCACCGAATCAGGCCTCTGCTGAACAGCTGTGTAAGGTATTCATATGATTGTCCCTGCATACTTTCAAAAAACACTACGGGGTGAAAATCCTTTCCTAGTTTCTTCCGGAAGGTCCTTCAGATTGTGCTTCCTGTTTAGGGATATTTGTCCACATTTTTTATTACAGACCCCTTTTGGTTCTTGTTTAGTTTTTTTGGTGAGCTGTTTCGGTGTCCATTGACATTTGAGGTTCATATTGTATCAGTTAGTCCTGTGGAACACTGGTCTACGGAGGAGGGTTTTTTTTGTACTGTTACAGGAATGTTGGTGGATGCTTTGGTTATATGTCCATGGTTCCTGTGTTCCACAACTGGACAAAAGAGAAAATATGCTTTTATCGAACTTTCCATTAAATATTTTTCTCTTAGACCACATGGACTCATACCCAGAGAAAGAAAAGTCCCAGGGCAGGCAATGGGGTCCTCTTGGTGTCTCTGTTTAGGAGATTTCCTCCTTTCCTCTCACTGCTCTTTTTCCTCACTGTTTTACACTTTGAACCTGAGTAGGCAGGAGATAAAGCTGGATGGAAGAGGGGAGTCTCTGCCTCAGGGGCCCTGACTTTTTTGAAGTGCCCTGTCCTTTGGAGTAGGGGAGCTTAATTAACCCCATGGTTCTTGTGTTCCACATGACAAAGAGAAAAGGAGTTAACAGTAAGTTCACTAAAATCCTATCTTTAACCCCTTAACGACCCTTGACTACCAGGACTGTCAAGGGTAAATTTGCTTTAAGGACCAGTGACGGTCCTGGTACGTCAAGTGTTAAATGGTAGCAGCGCGCCGCCGTGCACGCTGCTACCATTCAATCCAGACTGAGACTGAGCAGTCCAGTACCGGACCGTTCAGTCTCAGCCTCTGTCGGTTGTGTCAGGTCATGTGATCGCTTTGTCAGCGATCACATGTACCGGCATTCTAAAGCAATGAAAGCAGCAGTGCTACTTACTGCCTCTAGTGTCTCCTCTCTGCCAATGCGTCACTTACATCAAAGTAAGGGACAGAGAAGCAGGGAGGAGACACCTAGTGGAAATAAAAAATACAGCAGCTGGGGGTGTTAACCCCTTCACTGCTGGTGCAGGAGGATGGCTAGATGCAGGTCAATTTCTGACCTGCTAAATACACTTTTTTTTTTTTTTTTTAAATAAAAACACCACACTAGTCATACCTTTCATGCAGTCTCCATAAAAATTTAACCCTTTGCGCCCAATTGATCCCAAGAGAAAAAACAAAAATGGTGGGTTTTTTACATTTTTTTTTACCTTTTTCTTTAATTTTAATAAAGTAAATGGTGGGTTATCCATATAAGTGGGGTATCAAAGGAAAGCCCTATTTGTTTGTAAAAAAAACAGTATATCATTTATGGGGATGGAATAAAAGCCTAAGAGGGAAAACACTGTTGAACAAAGACATAGTCAAAAAGGTCAGAATTGCTCCGGTCCTTAAGTCAAATCCACCTCTGATTTTCCTGGTCCTTAAGGGGTTAAGGTATCCAACACATTTTGAGGCAATAGGTTTGAGATTTCAGGCATCCAATAAGTTAAATACAGACAGCTACTGTGCATATAATCTAAATGTACACTGCACAACATAGGTGAATAATATCATGTGTTTATTTTTAATACAGCAGTTGTGCCTGATGAAGATAATGAGAATTCTCCAAGCATACTTGATATTGATATGTTTCATTTATTGGTGAGTATCATTGTAAAGGCACCCATAGATACACTACCTTTTTCACATGACCACACCCCTAAACCCATTCATTGTTGCCAAACATATAACATACAAATACAAACAGGTTCCTAACTCTTGTTTGCTAGAAAGTTCTCCAGTTCATTGCAAGAGGTTAAATAATATCCAGCAAAGAATATTTAAACTGATACCTAAACTAGCCACTGTAAATTAAGTAGTTTAAAGGAGACGTAAACCTTTTTTTATGAAAACCTATATGTTCTAGAGCATTGGTTCTCAAAGGATTTTTTCTGGTGGCCGCCAATGCGGCCACAGCCATGTTCTGGTGGCCACACTATCAGGTGTTTTTTTTTTTTTTTTTTTTTTTTTTTTTAACATTTAACCCCCTCACCTCTGTATTGCTCCAGCAGTCCTTCAAAGCATAAGGCCACCTCTTGTATCGATGTCCGCCGTTGGCTGGATGAGGTCACAATCAGGAGCAGGCCTCTCCAGCCAACCGGAATTAAATTACATGAAAAAAGCATGTGCCCGCTCCTAGGGTCTATGTCCTCATTGGATGGCAGCCGAGCTCGTCATTGACATCAGAATGAGGAGCCAGACC
Organism: Rhinophrynus dorsalis; assembly: GCA_037306005.1. NCBI lineage: Eukaryota > Metazoa > Chordata > Amphibia > Anura > Rhinophrynidae > Rhinophrynus > Rhinophrynus dorsalis. The sequence continues at coordinate 58,719,091 of CM074720.1, read as the reverse complement.
CTCCAGCCTACTGGATCATTTCTACAACCAAAAGGATTCTGGGAAGTTTCCTGCTGCTCTGCGGTCTAGGGCAGAAGCAGGACTGCTGTGGCTGATGCAGAGGGCAAACATTATTTGAAGAATAAAAAAAAAAAAAGTGCTGATTTAAATGCAGTTAAGCGGCTGATGTGGTGGCCGTACTTGAGAACCACTGTTCTAGAGCTTTTCCTGCTCAGTAAAACAAGGGCACTCACGCTGCTCTTTTATGCAAAATTTATAATGGTTCAGATAATCAAGAAGTGAATTTACTGTGCGTTTACTTCCTGATAGTTCTAACTGACAGGAGTGACTCATCAGTTTCTATCACATTTTATGGAGAACTGTATGTCACTGGCTTTCCTCTCCACTGGAATATAACAGAATAACCAACTGGAATTTGACAACTAGAGGGCACCACTAATGTAGACAAACATTGGTTTACACTGTAATAACACTAGAAATATGCATAGCTGAGCAGTGGGACTACCTTATTGTACTCAACAGGAAACACACTGCATTATATATTTTTTAATAAAAGAAAGTTTACTGCTCCTTTAAAGTGTTAGTAATGTCCAAAAATTTATTGTAATAGATTTGTACAGGCTAAAAAAAAGGTTAACATTGCCACAAACACCATCTCTCAAACCGCTATGGTTTGAGAGATATTGGCAGTGAAAGTTCCCCCTTCCCTCCCCTTCTCTTGATGTCAGCTGTAAAACTGATAGAACGGGATCCGTGTCGGCCGACTTGATGAGGCTCTTCAGCAGAGCCGAAATCCCGTTATTAGAAAATAACTACTTCATGGGAACGGTCTACAAAGTGTGCTTGCAAACCAACCAATAAAATTTTCAGAAAAATTCAAGGTGTCAGTCCACTGTAAAACAATGGCATCTTATCACCTACTGTGCAGTTGGTTTGCTTCAGAATTTCTCTTTTGACCTCTTGAATATGGACCATAGTGAGCTGTTCACACAAACATTACAAGTATTTAATATAGGGGCAATACTTAGTATGATATAGAAATGTGTGAATAGAAAGTTTGCACACACATATTGAACATGTTTTTCAAGTTGAAAATGTAGCAGTTCTGGAGCAAAACGTTTGCACTTTACTTAGCAAAGAAAAACTCCCTTTACTGTTTGTGCGAGTTTTCATATGTAGCAAGTGGTTTGCTCCAGAATTGCTCATCTTTTTATTTGAAAAATGTGGTCCATAGACGCATACAAAAATTGATCTTCATGGTTTTTAAGGTTAAATGGGAACATAGCCCCTTTTAATTTAACCATTCATGAGCTTGCGCAAGTAAACAATTCTCATAGGCAGTACTTTAATTTGAGGCAAGAAAATATGTTAGCAATTATCTGCACATAAAAAACAATTGTTAAATCGGAGACCTATAAAACAAAAATCTAGTGTAAACACAGAAAAGGACATTTCACCCTTTAGTTTATGTGTGTGTGTGTGTGTGTGTGTGTGTGTGTGTGTGTGTGTGTGTGTGTGTGTGTGTGTGTGTGTGTGTGTGTGTGTGTGTGTGTGTGTGTGTGTGTGTGTGTGTGTGTGTGTGTGAAAATATAGTAGTGTAGTATAATGTATTGTTCTTTAGGGTGACAGCGTAGCAGAGTCTGTTATGTAGCATCTACAAACAAATCAAAATCTCTGCTTCTGCAAAATAGCCCCACCCCCTTTCATGACATCATGCTGTATGCAGCCGATTGGGTAGACGTGTGAAAGTTCTAGCAACCTCTACACCGTGGTCTAGAATACGCGTCTTACTTGTTTTCATCTTTCTTCACACTGTGTGTGTGTGTGTGTGTGTGTATATATATATATATATATATAAGTTTTATTATTATATTCAATTACATTATTGTTTTTATTAGGTTACTAGTTTTAAAGCCCGTGTACACGTGCAAACACTGGTGGCGCTGCAGTCATGTGCAGTACTGACTGCCCGAACTTGCTGCCGCTGATATGGAGCGGGGTGCTCCGAATTCAGTCCATAGTCCTCTCTGCACGCCTTCCTGGGACCACACGCATAGAAGACTCTGATCTGAATTCGGAGCGCCCCGGTCCATATCAGCCACGGCGCGGGCAGTCTGTATTGTGTATGACTGCAGCGCGAGCAACCGTCTCCACTGCGCATGGCGGCTTTTGACAAACATCCTTAGCGAATTATAATATAGGATAAGTAATTGTGGATTTTGTTGTGTAACTGCCCATTGGAGATTTCTGGGGTCTGCTCTAATGCAGTGCTGCACCCGTCATTGGTGTGCAGGGCTTTAATATTCTGAGCAATTCTAGAAGAACACACCTAAGCCACAGAGGGCAAATAAAACTTTTCATTATTTTAAATAACACTTTTAACCACTTAAAAGCTAAAAGTGCATTCAAGGGGTTAAAAGACCAATTTAAATTAATTGGAATGTTTATTTCTTACAGTACAGTTTGTTTCCTCTAGAATGTCTCCAGTTTGTCTCTATGCATGTGAACAATACAACGAAAGCCTTCAGAAGTCTGTGTAAATGATTTTGTGCCCACTAATCCTGCTGTTTTCCCTCAGGTCAGCCTGGTGCTAGCTTTCCCAGCAGTGCAGTGCCAGGACTTCTCAGGGAACAGCCTTGCCACTGGAGACCTCCACCTTTTCTACCTGGTGACCATGGCGCACATTGTTCAGATCATACTTACCTCATGTACAGGTACCAGCCCTGGGTTCTCCAAACACTCTGCTTTGCGATGTGGATGGGGTGTGTGTGTTGACCAAGAGCCAGCTGGAGATGATGGGAGTTTTACTGTACTAGCAATAACAGGCTTGTCATTGCTGCTGTGTTCTTGTTAACACCTTGGCTGCTATCATATCTCAAATACACTGCTTCACAATGCATTAGAGACAAAAAACATGCGTTTTATAAAGTTTGCAGCTATTGGAGCAGACATTAAATATCCGGTGCTTGTACTGCTCATACTCAAACCTAATCATGTCAGCTGTTTTAGGGGGCAGAAAGCAGACTCCCACTGCTTGCATTGGTTCTGGGATTCACAAGTGACTGCTAGTCTCAGACTTCACATCAGTGTTCATGATTGTATAGTTCCCACTGCTACCCATTGGGCTGTAATCAAAGCCTCTGACACTAAAATTGGTGACATCTGAGTCTCTAACTTCAGTTGACAGCTGCAGCACACAGCGCTATCCACAAATACAGAGAGATCCCTCACAGAAACACATACACATGCTAAATCCGTTGAGTGCCAGAGGCAATGCGTTCAATACCTTCTTGGCACTCAAAAGGTTAAAGCCCATTTAATTATAGCGAATGCATTGGAGACCTGAAGCAGTCAACTGTTTGAACTCCCTGTTTAGATTGAAGGGAATTTTTAGTTGTTCCCTATGGTGGAGTTGGTTAGTCCTTGAATTGTTTTTATATGTGTTTATACACGTGCCCCAGTGTACGTGTGTTCGATTATTTTTGTTATTGGTTGCCAACAGGTATCATTGCACGTTTGTGTCATGGCATCAAGCTTAATGTGTCACGCCTTTCATTAAGTTCAATTGCTTTTGCTTTGACTTTATGATAACGTGTAATTTGTGTCTGTTTTCTTGCTAATTTAAAACCAAAAATCTGGTGAAGCTTTATGACAGCGCTTTCCCCATAGAGCCCTATTGTCCCAGTCTGTCAGTAGTTCTGTAAGAGGAAGACAAACTTTATATTTCTTATACATCAGTATGATAAAACAAGGAGTTCAGAGATTCATCAGAATGGTAGAGATAGAAATGGTAAATACAAAATCAATACAGCAGGCAAAATACAGGATTGTATATTGACAGACAACGTTACGAAACACAAAACTAGATTTCCCACTGACGCTAAGTTTAAAGTGATAGTAATGTCAGAAAAAAAGTATTAACTATATGGTAGATACAATTAAAAGAGAGTACTTGCACTTATTCGTATCTCTCAAACCGTTACGGTTTGAGAGATATAGGAAAATAAAATTCTCTGCTCCCCCCCCCCTTTCTGCTTGACGAGCTGTCAGAAGGAGATTCTGGTTCCTGGATCAGATGGTGGCTCTTCAGCAGAGCCGATATAACAATATCTAAAGATAAATACTTCACGGAATGGTCTACAACATGTGCTTGCAAACCACAAGTATTTATCTTTAGATATTGTTTTGTTGGCGCTGCTGAAGAGCTGCCGTCTGATCCAGGAACCAGAATCTGCTTCTGACAGCTTTACAGCTCGTCAAGCAGAAAGGGGAGGGAGCGTAGAAAATTATTTTCCTGTATCTCTCAAACCATAACGGTTTAAGAGATACGAATAAGTGCAAGTACTCTCTTTTAATTGTATCTACCATATAGTTAATAATTTTTTTCTGACATTACTATCCCTTTAAAAGCTCATAGGAGTCTAAAAAAAATGCTATGTATTTTCATTTAATAACCCTTTGAGTGCTTCCGTACCCCTCTGGCACTCAAAGGGTTAAGATGGCAGTGCCCTAGGATTCAGTTTTATGTAAGTACAGAAGATGAAGGACATTAAGTGGACTGAAATATTGCACTGAAATTTTTCTGTACCCTGTAAGGACCAGAGGGGTGTGCAAAATATTCCCAAGCAGTGTGTTGTGCACCATTTTGGTCTTTAACCCTTTGAATGCTACAGGGGCACGCAAAGCATTGCATACTCCTCTGGCACTCAAAGGGTTAAAGCAGTAACCACTTGAGTGGTTGCACATCCTTCTGATCCTGAAGTGGTTAGTGCAAACAACTTTGTAACATCCTATATAATAATTCACTAATGTATGTTTGTCAGAAGCTGTCATGCGCAGTACAGACGGCTACGCTCGCTGCAGTCATGGGCAGTACAGACTATCCACACCATGGCTGATAACGGAGCGGGGCACTCCTTCAGTGCACAGAGAGGACTGCGGTCTGAATTTGGAGTGGTCCGGCAGTCTTTACTGTGCATGACTGCACCGTGGCCGTTGCTGCCTGCCACTGTGCCCCGTGTACACGGGCTGTTCAACTAGTTAAAAACATAAAGAAGTTAATGCCTAGTTTCTACGTACTAAAAGTTTTCTAGTAATTATTGTTTTGACGCTGCATTTTCAGAAGAAAATGGCATGGACCAAGAATCTACAGATGGAGAAGAGGAGCTGGCTGTGATTGCCTTGTACAGAACCATCTGTCAGTGCACTGGGAGGTGAGGGAGGCTTTTGTTTTTTGTGTTGATGTGTTGGAGACATTTCTAGCATCCAAGCAATTAAGTGACGTTACTGGGATAATAATTCTCATCTGTTTCTATGGAAATCAGTTGCTCTTTATTTTTTATTTATTTTTAATCAGAAGGTCTGGCCTAGTCAGATATTCTTCATACAGCAATCTCTTATGTCTATTTACGGTTTTGAATTTAATTTGGTTTGTTGTAGTCCACAGCTAGTTGTTTCAGTTTACAGTGTTCCAATTCACCCTTACTAGGCTTACCTGAAGGACAGTCAATCTGTTAAATAACTTAATAGACACTTAGTTCTTAGGTAAACTTAAAATGTACCTATATGGTTTGTTACCCCTTAACGACCCATGACGTACGTGTACTTCATGGGGTTGAGGTCCCTAAAGGACCGAGGACGTACATGTCCGTCATGGAATTCCGGGCTCCCCACGCGTCTGCATTCCGTTCGGGGAGTCCAGAATCGGATGGGTTAAAAAAAAAAAAAAAAAAGTTTTGTGGTCCTTAAGTGACCGCCGCGTGCGTGTGAGGCCGGTCCTTAAGGGGTTAAATAGAGATGCACCGATACCAATTTTTTAAAACCGAGTACGAGTACTTTTTTAAAGTGCTCGCCGATACCAATTACCGATAATTTTTTTTTGCGGTCATTTGCCACTTTTCCAAGTACCTAAAGCATATAGACCTTTCTCAAGACGTTGTGGACCGAAACGTTGACCATCAATGTTGCAATATTTGAACTTCAAATAAATTGTCTTGAGAAGACCCGCGGGTGCTGCCCAATTCTTTCCATTTACATTCATTTATGGGGATTGTGCACCTGGGCATATCAGATGACATACTAGAGGGAGTGCTGTCCACCATCTTGTTTGTGTGTATGTATATATATATATATATATATATATATATATATATATATATATATATATATATATATATATATATATATATATGCTTTAGGTACATGGAAAACTGGCAAATGACCGCAAAAAGAGTATCGGTAATTTGTATCGGCTAGTACTTTAAATTACGTACATACATACACCATCTCTTGATTCTCCCCTTTTGCCTTTTTCTCCCCCTCTCGATTCCCACCTTTTGCTTCATTCTCCCCATCTTGAGCCCCTCCATTTGCCTTGGCTTTTTCTCTCCCTTTTGATTCCCCTTTCTCCCCCTCCTTGACTCTTGATCCCACCCTTTTGCCTCTTTGTCTCTCTCCCTCCTGATCCCCCCTCCTTTTGCCTCTTTTTTTTTTTTCCTCCCTTACTCCCTTTTGCCTCTTTTTCTCCCTCTTGACCCCCCTCTCTGCCTCTTTCTTCACCTGCTCTTGATGCCCCAACTTGCCTCTATTGATCTGCCTTACCCTCTTCTGCCGGGTGCTCGCTGTTCTCTCGCGAGCCCCGACAGAGGACAGTGTCGGAGCGTTGCCATAGTAACCCACGGTAACGCTCCGACACTGCAGGAGGGAGAGTGGTGACCGGGAAGCATTGTGAGCAGCTCCCCGGGCTCCCTCTCTGCAGCACTGACCCTGACACAGGGTATCGCTGCTGGCATCGGCCGCATTTGCACGAGTACGAGTACTCGCGCAAATGCTGGTATCGGCACCGATACCAGCATCGGTATCTGTGCAACCCTAGAGTTAAACATTTATGAAGAAAAAGTGTGTGTTTTCATTTGTCCATTCATCATTGGCTGTGCTTGCGCTAACAGCAGTGTCTGTGAACACTCAGCAGTGGCTGTGTGTTTCTGCATGCGCATACACACTCGGCAGTGGCTGTGTGTGCGTGCTCATGTACACTCAGCAGTGTGTGTGCTTGTGCATGAATGCAAACGTGCATGTATGTTCGTGTGCACACTCTGCAGTGTGTGTGTGTGCTCTTGTATGCATACATGTGCACCTAGCAGTGTCTGTGTGTGTGCGTCTGTGTGACTATGTGTGTGACTGTGTGCATTCAGCAGTTACTGTGTGTGTGACTGTGTGCACCCAACAGTGGCTGTATGTGCACACACAATTGTACATCACACAGTCCTTCAGGTGTAGTCACTTATCAGACGTTCAGCTGTTAGGGGCTACAACTTTCATCCCCAACCAGATAGCAGCTGGCTGGCGATTATAGGAGTTGTAACCCCTAACAGCTAGTCATCTGAACACTGAAGACCGTCATACAGAAACCTCCTTTCCTGCTCCACTGCCCAAAACAATTTGTAGTAATTGAAGTGAGCATTCAACTGGTTTTACACATTCAGATTATGTAATTTATTCTGTAAACATTTAAAGAAACCCTTTTTACATTTAATTGTAGATATTTGTTGTTTACTTTTCATTGGTTAATATGTTCATGTTTAGACATCCAATATTACATAAAAATGTTATTTAACTGTTTAAATCCCAGAGATCTGTGTACCCCATTATTCACCTTTCATGCTCATAAGGGGTTAATGATAATTAATAACACTATTGCAAAGCATTTTCATATTGAAGTGTGGATATGATGTACACTTACCTCTGATTGCCTGTACTAACCCACAATCCTTGTGTTTTCCCTTGCAATTATCCAGCACGATGAGGGAGCTGTCCTCCGGCTGGCACCTGTGCAGATCAATAAAAAACGCTATTCTGCCGTACATGAGGTGCTCTGCTTTGTTCTTCCATTATCTGAATGGTGTCCCTGCTCCCACAGACTTCCCTGGTAAGTTCCTGTTCTTCCAGACTATTAAGATACAAGTCTAGGGGAATTTGGGGATTTTCTTTATTGCTCCCCTCTGGTGTAGTTGTTTTGCCCCAGTATTGATCTAGCTTGCTTTTAGGCATAAGTCCGAGTTCCACCTAGAATAAATTTGAGACGAATTTGAAGTTCAGCAAAAATATTGTTACTTAGGCAATTGTGAGAGTCCTTACTCTGTCCCTCCTCCTGGTGGTCAGCTGCTGAAATTCTACCCAGCCCTATCAGCTCGGACTGCTCCTTCACATTCCCTTCAGTGCGGTTGTCTCTGGCTTCATCAAAGGAAGAGGAGGAGGGAACCAGCAGAATTTACCAGACCCAGAGAAATTCTGAGATGGTTGAAATATCAGAAAATAAATGTACTTTTTAAGATTTGTCTACCAAATTAGGAGTCTCAGTAAAATGCTCCCCAATTGTGTATTTATTATTATTACTTTTTGTAGCAGGACCTGCTCCTTTAACCCTTTGAGTGCCAGAGGGGGTGTTGCATATTTGATACCCCTCTGGCACTCAAAAGGTTAATTGCTGTGTATTTTCTTCTAAACTTGGACCCTTAGCCCTTTGCGTGTGAGAGAGGTTTTCAACTCGGTGCAGCGCTATGCGTTGTAACCTGCTCTGGCAGAGTGTTATTCCCTGTTCTCCCACTGTCAGTTACTTCATATAAATAACTTGCCCTGTACTTCCTTGTTCCAGTGAGTGGGATGAGCCAGTTTGATCATCTGTGCAGCTACCTGTCTCTGCCAACCAACCTGATCTGCCTTTTCCAAGACAATTCTCAAGTGATGGAGACTTTAATAAATAGGTGAATAACAACTTCAGTTTTTTGTTTGTTTTATACATAATTATGACATTACTTTTTTTATCTCCACATAAGTATTTTACTTTGCAGATTTATTAACCCCTTTTAAGGCCCAGAGAGGTACATGGTGTAACCTTTTGTGAGCCAAAGAGGTATCCAAAGCATCGCATAGGGTTAAATCCTAGTTAATAACATTCCTTTGCACATATAGGTATTTTCTTTTATGTCCTATATGGAACGCAAGAACTATGAGGTAAAGTTCCCTCCTCCATGAGGGCAGGGCACTTAAAGCAAAAGTCTCTGAGGCATTGACTCTAACTTTCTCCACTTTACCCCCATCTGGACATGCTCAGTTTTAAAAGTGACCTGGTTACAAAGGACACAGATTTCTTAGTTAGCGCTTATTTTATGCTGTAAGTTATGGGGCTATATTATCCCCCATTAGGCAGGCTCCTATTCCTGGCCTCCTTTGGAAGTGCACACGCTTTCAGGACCTCAGCCCTGTGGAGGAGGATGGTTTGCTTTATCAGCCATAGCTTCTCTGAAGCATCCCTGTTTGTGTAGGAAAATGAAATGGCCCAGGTTATGTAAGAAGGGGACAGAAAGAACCCTTGAGAAGAACATGGGTGATGGGTAGGTGTGCAGAAGAAGATAAGAGCAGAAATATAAGAGGGTGCCGAAGAAGAAAGAGACGTAAAAGAGAGGAGTAGAATTATGTAATGAATACGAGACCTTATTGGTAGTCAAGAAAGGGATTTAATGAGCAGATTAGAGGGAAGGTTTCTGGGAGCAATAATAATTATTCTTACAGCTGAATTGAGAACAGACTGAAGCAGAGAATGATGAGAAGCAGGAAGACCAGAGAGTAGAATACTGCAGTAATCTAGTCTAGAGAGAATGAGGGTAGGAAAGAGAGTTTTTGCAGTTGACATTCACAGGAAGGGACATATTTTGGCAATATTCTTCAGGAAGAAGCGACAGTTTATGATGACGACTTTGATATGGGGGGAAATGTCAAGGTAGAATAGAGTATAACATCAAGACAGCATGCTTTGGTTACTGGGGGCATGGCAGAATTGTTAGCTGTGTTGGAGAAAGGGGTTGTGAGTGGGGTTTAGTACGGAATACAACCAGTATTGTCTTAGCCATATTGAGTTTAAGATGGTGATGGGCCATTCATAATGACATTAAACACCCCACCCATGTTGCTCTTTTTTATATGCACACTTCTGAGGACATCAGCCTTATTATTTTCTGGAATATGTTTCATATACTCATATAGCAAGGGACTCACTTTAGTTCCCTCTCATCCCATTTTCACATATACACCCTTCTTCATCATAGGACTTAGATATCATGTACAGTACTGTGCAAAATTCTGTAAAGTAAGAATGCTTTCAAAAATAGACATGTTAATAGTTTATTTTTATCAATTAACAAAATGCATAGTGAATGAACAGAAGAAAAATCTAAATCAATATTTGTTGTGACCACCTTTTGCCTTCAAAACAGTATCAATTCTTCACTTGTACACAGTTTGATAAGGATCTAAGCAGGTAGGTTGTTCCAGACATCTTGGAGAACTAACCACAGTTCTTCTGTGGATTTATGCATCTCAGTTGCTTCTCTTTCTCTTCATGTAATCCCAGACAGACTCAATGATGTTGAGATCAGGACTCTGTGGGGGCCATACCATCACTTCCAGGACTCCTTGTTCTGCTTTACGTTGAAGATAGTTCTTAATGACTTTGTCTGTATGTTTGTGGTCGTTGTCACGCTGAAGAAGAAATTTGGGGCCACTCTGATGCCTCCCTGATGGTACTGCATTATGGATATTTATCTGCCCGTAATTCTCAACATTGAGGAGACGATTAATTCTGACCAAATCCCCAACACCATTTGCAGAAATACAGCCCAAACTTGCAAGGAACCTCCTCCATGTGTCATTGTTGCCTGCAGACAGTCATTCATGTAATGCTCTCCAGCTCTTCGGCGACTACCTACTGCTACAGCCAAATATTTCAAATTTTGACTCATCGGTCCAGAGCACCTGCTGCCATTTTTCTGCACCCCAGTTCCTGTGTTTTCATGCATAGTTGAGTCGCTTGGCCTTGTTTCAACATCGAAGTAATGGATTTTTGACCTCAGGTCTTCCATGAAGACCACTTCTAACCAGACTTCTCTGGAAGGTAGATGAGTGTACCAGGATCCCACTGTTTTCTGCCTATTCTGAGCTGATGGCACTGCTTCGGATTGTGAAGTGAAGTAAGCTTGACGTGTCTTTCATCTGCTGCACTGTTTCCTTGGCCGACCACTGTCTTCAGTCCTCAGTATTGCCTGTTTCTTTGTGCTTCTTCTACAGCACATGTGGAAACCCCTATCTTCCTTGAAATTTCTGCCTGGGAGAGACATTGCTGATGCAGTATAACTACCTTGGGTCTTGTTGCTGTGCTCAGTCTTGCCATGGTGTATGGGTTTTGACATTAAAGTGTCTTCAGCAGCCTCACCTTTTTTTTGACTGTTCCTCACCCAGTTTTAGTTCCCCTAGACAGCTGTTTCTATTTCAGTTAATGATTGTGTTTCAACCCGCATATTAAATTGATGATCAATAGCACCTGTTTGGTATAATTGTTTTATCATGCACCTGACTATGGGCTCAATACCGTTAGCCCTGCTATTTTTAAAACAGGCGGTAATGGTTTTGACAGCACATTTTACTATTCTATAAACTGTGCTGTCAACATGAACTCAATATAGTCGCCTTTGCTATCCTATTCCATGTGGTGGCTTCAGGGCAGGCACAGATCCCAAAACAGTTGGTCAAAACCACTGGTGTGTGTTGGAAAACTGGTTTACAACAAAAACTTGTGGTTGAAGCAAACAAGCAAGATTAACCCTATGAGTGTCAGTGGGGTATCCAACCCATTATACAGTGTTACATACCCCACTGGCACTCAAAGGGTTAATCCATAAACCGTTTCACACATGTCCGGACAATTAAACATTTACCAGTAATCCTAATGTCCAGCAGGGTCGTGTTTGGTTTCTTCTTTTCTTCAGTCTTCTCTTCTTCCTCTGATCTTCTTTCTTCTCTGAAAATATATAAAAAAAATCCTTTAGTGTCGTGTATTGTTAAAATAAAAAAAAAAGTACTCCCCCAAAGATGTTACTGTTATCCCTTTGAGCGCCGGCTGCCCCAGCCCTCCGGTGCTCAAAGGATTACTATTTGTGGCATCTTGTAAGTAGTAAATATGTTCAATGTTGCACCTTTTTAATTTTAAAATGTCCTGCTTCTGTGTAAATTTGTTTAAAAAGCTTCAAATTCTTTACCCCATTGCCATCTCTGCTGGCAGCAATAGGCATTTGGACTGGCATAGACTCCACTTCTGAACTCTCGGGTCATTGCCTGAGCCAGACTGCCAGAATTTTGAACCAGTACTGGGTTTTATATGATTGTCTCAGTTCAAAATAGATTGATAGTCTCCTATTGGCTGGGAAGTGCTTACACACCTCCCAGATAATCCGCTTCTAGCGAGGTTCGTCATCCCCCATTCTAGAAGCTGGCAGTCTGACTCAGGCAATGGCCCAAGAGGTCAGAAGTGGAGTCTTTGCCAGTCCACATGCCTTTTGCCGCCACTGTAGGCAAGGGGGTAAAGAATTTAAAACTTTCGAAACATATTCACACAGAAGCAGGATATTTTAAAATTAAAAAGATGCCACATTAAACATATTTACTACTTACAAGATGCCACAAATAGTAACCCATTTTTTACTTTGATGTTCCCACAATTTGCCCTATTTAGTGTGAATTGTGGGAACAAAATACATTAAGGAGCATTTTGCCATGTACCTCTCCAGCAATAGAATAGCTGGGATACATGGTTGATTTTTTTTCGCAATGTTTTTGCGATTACCGACAGTTTTACCCATGGTAATAGTATCGAGCCCTTTATGCATACAAATCCCTGACTTTGTGCAGGTGTACCTAGAAGAATTGATGCTGTTTTGAAGGCAAAGGGTGATCACATCAGATATTGATTTGATTTAGATTTCTTCTTTTCATTCACTATGCATTTTGTTAATTGATAAAAATAAACTTACTTTACACCTGCCTAAGACGGGTCTGTATATAATCTTTTAACTATATACCTCTGTGTACAGTATTGCTACACATGTTTTTTTATGCATTTGATTGACCCTGTGTCCTGACATTTTGTGCATTTTAATAAGGTTTTTTTTTTTTTGTTGTGAATGAAATGCCGTTTTATGTGATTGTTCCAACACTTGTTAATTATATTATCTTTACTTACTTAAGGTGGTGTAAACACAAAGAAGTGAAGAGGTTTCTAGATGGGGAACGGACAGCTGTCAGGTGGGTTTTGTTGGTAACGTTGTTTGTTCTTGATGCAGCTTTTGAACAGGGAGCTTGTTTCTCACCTTCCCCTCTGAACTCTGCAGTGGTTTGCTGAGTAAACTGAAATAGGTTCCTATGTAGTTTGGTACAACCCATGGTCCTCCAGTTGCTGTTGGACTACAATTCTAGTCATACTGAGGTTGGCCTACTGAGGATGATCATGGTTGTAGGTTGCATTCCCCTGCCTCAGTCTCTAATCTTCTGTGATCACACCTAAGGCCAATGCTTTTCCACCTCAAGCAGAGTTTAACCAGCTACTAGTTAAAGCGGAACTACCACCCTATATAAAGTGCCCCTCCCCCCCCCCCCCCCCCCGATTATTAGGCATATAGTGACTAGCTTCTTAATAGTGCTATTATCTCACACAAGAGACTGACGTCCAGGCTTCTTACATTAGAGCCGTCTGCGCACCTGCGCTGTCAGTCCCTTCCGGTGCCTTAAGGCACAGTACAATGCCTCATAGAGGAGACCGGGACGGACAGCGCAGGCGCACAGACGTCTCTAAGGCAAGATGTCTGCATGCAAGCCTGGCCGCCGGTCTCTGAAGAATAAGGATTACTTCAGAACCGGGTACTTATGAGCACTAATAGCACTATTAAGAAGCTAGTTGCCATTTTCCTAATTATCGGAGGGCGACTTTTTTTTATAGGGTGGTAGTTCCACTTTAATCATAGAAAATGACTTGATATCATGGGCTTTATTTATAAAGACAAAGCAGAGCAATTTGGAGGAAACAAACTGCACCAATTTGAACAAATGAAAATACCCAATGTTTTAAATGTGACTTTTAACCCCTTGAACACTAGGTAGATGTCCTACTCATTGCAATGCATGGAGACCTCTCTAACATCATAGGGTAAAAGCCCCATTTAAATCAATGAGAATGAGAATCTTTCTTGTTATAATGGTGCAGTTGGTTGGCTGCAGGATTGTTGTGGTCAATGCACTTTTTGGCCAGTAATCCATTAGTCTCTGTTCTTCGGTGTGCAGTGTTGGTGTCTGCTGACACCTGATGTTGTATCAGTTCATTCCTGTTAAGATTGCTCTCCTCGTTCCTATTAAGTCAGCTTCTGAATTCTTTATGTTTAAAAGAAAATTGGGGCAATTTTTGGGGCAAACTATCTAGACCATAGGGGACAAAGAAAAATCTCCATTGATATAAACAGATCTTACAATGCTTTGGAAAACATTAGCATTCAGGGGGTTAAATGTCCCACTTAAATTGGTAGAAATTTAGTGAATATTTATCCTTTATGGTGCATTTGGTTTGTGCTCGAAGTAGCTTTTATTCATTAAGCCCTATGGGATGAATCCGTATTCCTAGTGTAGTTTAATTAGTCTGTAGAGCTTTCCCATATACTTTAGTTGCTACCCCATACTGGTTTTGTGACTACACCATGTCCTATAACTCTTTTTACCTATAACCCTTTTGACGCTAGAGACCTCTTCATTGCATTGGATAGCAATGCTACGTAGATGTCTTGTGCCCAGTGTATTTGTTAAACATTTAAGGACCAGAGGGGGGAAATAAGAAATAACCATGTTAATAGCTTGACGCATTTGATCATGTACTTTTTTATCAGTTCTCCTAATTCCTCAAGTTGATAACTATAAATGTTTCTGTTTAGCTTTCCAAGAGAGTCAAACAAGCTAATAAATCTCCCAGAGGATTACAGCAGTCTAATTAATCAAGCATCCAATTTCACGTGAGTATACAGTCTATTTAGTGTGTGCGTCTCTGTTAGTGGTGGTGGTCAACAGGTAGCCTTGGAGCTGCATGTGGGCCACATTCTATTCTCTGGTATCTTAACTGGACTCAAAATAGTACACGTCCTCTTTTCTTTTGTCTTGTGTCACACAGCTTACTTCCCTGCACATTCTCAATGCTTCCTTTTAACCCCTTTGGTGCTAGATCAATTTTCAATGCACTGCAAAGCAATGCATTAAAGCATCCGAGTTTTGTCAGTCGTTTGCCACATGAACAGGGTCTCATTTTATTTTATTAATAACAATGGTAAATTATAGCCTGTCAGCTATTCAAAAATACTGATTTATTTATTGACCAAGTCAATGATAACACTGATATTTAACAGCCATCTATAATTGTACAGTACGGACAAGCACAGAGTTAGGTCTTACCGGCCTGCCAGTTCATGTGTGCATTAGTTAATTAGGAATAAAAATATTTTTTTTAAGAATCTCAGGTGGGCTGCACTCTGGAGTCAAGTGGGTTGCACGTTGCATTAAAGACGTCTCTTGTATCCAAGGGGTTAATCTGCTTGTAACATCCATTTAAGATTTTAAATCCTGATTTGTGGCTCTGTGGGAGATTCAAGGGCCACATGTGTGACCCTTGGAATCATCCTGGTTGCCTTTCACTTCTTTATGGGTCAATTCTGGAGCAAACCAGCTGCACCATGGGGGTTGAAAATTCTAATTGATTTAAATAGAACTATTAGCCCCTTAAGTGCTAGAAAGGTCTCTAGTGCATTACTTCATAATGCATCAGAGAACACTATAGCATTCAGATGGATAAAAGCCCCAATTAAAGCAATATTCATTTTAACTTTGTGGTGTAATTTGTTTAGCTTGATGTATATGGCCTTAAATTCCCAAGGGCCAGTGGATCCCAACCTTTTTTCAAGTAGACAAGTCGCCTTGAATTTCTTTACATATTTGAACATTTGATTCAAAGCTGTCCATGTCAGCAGATGTATAGTTTATGAAACATTCACACTTTTATATTGGTGGAATTGAAAGTGAAAGTCTCCTGGTGCAGCACAGCTCTTCATTAGCATATGAAATGTTATTGTAAAGACTTAATTAGTATATGAAATGGTATAGGTACCACATTTGGAATATATAAGCATATGGTAACAAGTGTGACTATCTCCTTAACTGTACATTCACTGGTCTTTTGGTAACATGACAGACACATATGCAGTTTTTAATGCAGTTTTCAAGTATGTAAACTTGAATTAAGGTGACAGGTCCGCTTTGTAATGACATATAGTTGAGAAGTCCAGATTTCCATGAAAAAGTGTGTGATTCAAGAATTATTTAACTTAATGAAAGAATTTGGAAATGTGCAACACATTAATTGTGGAGCCACAACACATAAATATACAGTGACGAGTGTTACATATATAGTTACATAGTTGCAGAGGCTGAAAAAAGCCATGCGTCCATCAAGTCCAGCCCATGCCCAAAACACCCCTGTTGATCCAGAGGAAGGCAAAAAAATAAAAATAACAGAAGTCATTTCCAATTCAGCCCCAAGTGGGTAAAATCTTCCTTCCTGACTCCAAATGGCAGTCAATATTTCCCTGGATCAACATCCTCTCTGCACTGAAGCCATCTGTCATAATATTCAATGTTGTTTTGTGCTAGATAGACATCCATTGCGTTTTTGAAAGCAGTTATATTGGGATGTTGGGATCCACTGCCCTACAGATTTTTAATAGTGAGGGCCCTATGTTTAAACCTCTGGCAGATGCAAAGCAATGCGTTGGATATCTCTTTGCCATTCAAAGGGTTAAAAGTTTCCTTGGCAGAAATCCTGGGGCAAACCGTCACCATCATAAGGGGCAAATTAAAATTCCCATTGATTTACATGGATCTTTTAACCCATTAAATGCTAGTGAGGTCTCTGGTGCTTTGCAGAGCAATATTTTTGAGCATTCAAGGGGCTAAAAACCCCAGTGGGAATTTTGAGACTTTGTAGTTGTTCCCTTTTGTGGAGTTGCTTTGCCCAGAATTGCTCCAGTTTTCCATAGAACATGGTGTCCTAAGTAGTGGATTCATTTGCTCAGTTTTTGAGTTTGTCCTGGACCAGAGGACGAGCAGCCAAAGTTCACTATTGCCATGAATATGTATTTCTATGTGGCTAATTTAAAAAATAATTGAGCAAGTTCAGTTCATTCACTAGTTAACCCTTTCAGTGCCAGAGGGGTAGGCAGCACAATGCAAAGCAATGTGTTGCTTACCTCTGAAACTCAAAGGGTTAAATCTACTTCCTTACCTCTTAAAACGAGAAGTGGACTATTGCACTTTGTGCTTTTTTTTCTCGTGTCATTGGGTGACACAGGGACTGTTTGGTAAAGGTTCCTCCTCCAGGGGATAGGGCACTTAAACAGTTAACTTAAACTAGCAGGAACACCTCATTCCTACCTAGGTAATCTTTTGTGTCTTCTCTTAATAAAGAAGTATAAGGCTGGCCTCCCCCTGGAGGCCTTTCTTATTTTATTTCATTCTTACGCTGATTTTAACTATATGTTCTTTCCATAAACCCAGACTACAGTGAGGAAAAAAATGATTTGATCCCCAAGTATTTGCCACCAAGTACTAAATCATGTTTTGCAAAGGGGTCAAATACTTATTTTCACTCAGTAGAATGCAAATCAATTTATAACTTTTTTGAAATGCGTTTTTCTGGATTTTTTTTGTTGTTATTCTGCCTCTCACTGTTCAATTAAACCTACCATTAAAATTATAGACTGATTATTTCTTTGTCAGTGGGCAAACGTACAAAATCAGCAGGGGATCAAATAATCTTTTCCCTCACTGTATATGTGTGAGGTGTATGTAGGTCTCTTGGTATACATATATGTTTGTTATTTTCTTCAGATGTCCTAAATCTGGTGGAGACAAAAGCAGAGCCCCCACCCTGTGCTTGGTTTGCGGAGCAATGCTATGCTCTCAGAGTTACTGCTGTCAGACAGAGCTAGAAGGGGATGACGTTGGGGCATGCACCGCGCACACGTACACTTGTGGATCCGGCATGGGCATCTTCCTCAGGTCTGTATACTTTATATATTCTAAATAATCTGCTTGTGTTGGTGGTCTGCATGACTTACACTAAGGACCATATGCACAGAAGAGACATGCAGAAATTCTGGAGCAAACCAGTCACGCTATGCAGAAGACAGACCTGCTCTCCTCCTTAAAAATAGTGCAAATTGTGCCCTGCGTTGATCTCACTCTGTTAATAAATGAGGATTTTGTTCCATTATTTGGCCCAAAAATGTTAAATCTTGCCAACCCCTTTAAAGGGATGGTAATACTTAAAAATTACTATTCCCAATGTTGTAGCCGGAGTTAAATGAGACCAGCGGCATCTCTCAAACCTTTATGGTTTGAGGGATATCCGCTTTCAAAGTTCCCTCATTTTGGCTTTTCCCTGACGTCGGCGTTCTAGCTGAGAGCAGGGGAATCCTCTTCGTGGATCAGCCGGAGGCTCTGCAGCAGAGACAAGATCACGTTAATAAAAAAATAAATCCTTTACTAAAAAGACGTGTGCTTGGTTTGCAGGCACATGTAGAAGACTTTTAAGTTAAGGATTTATTTTTTATTAACGCGATCTCAGCTCTGCTGCAGAGCCTCCTCCGGTCCCAGGACCGGATTCCCTTGCTGTCAGCTAGAATGCTGACGTCAGGGGAGAGGGAACTTTGAAAGCGGATATCTCTCAAACCATAAAGGTTTGAGAGAAGCCGCTGGTCTCATTTAACTCTGTTTTTTACTGGCGACAACATTGGGGGATAGTAATTTTTAAGTATTACTATCCCTTTAAGGTACCTCAATATATGGCAAGTCCTACTCTAATGCACATGAAAGCCCTATCTAGATTAAAAACATTCCCTGAAGAGTGCCTCATGTTGTAAATAAAAGCATTGGAGAGACCCTGTAATGAAGTATTTATAATGCTTGCTCCCAGTATCTGCATTAAAAACACAATACATACAACTATTTAAAAGGGGGCAAAAAAGTGGACTTACTTAATGTGAAACTTTGTAGGCCTGTGAATACTGGCCCAAGAGGCATGTGGATCCACCAGCCCTCGGTCCAAAATTACCCACCCTCACAGGCCACATGAGGAATAACAACTGATTACAAAAGACAAGGAGTGTGGAAGCCAAGACAGGCCAGAGACCATGCTGTTAAAGGAGCAGTAAAAAGCCTATATGTTATAGAGCTTTTCCTGCTGAGTAAAACAAGGGAACTCCCACCACTTTCGGTTATCTTATTCAAAAGTTATAAAAGTTCAAATAATCAGGAAGTGAATTTACTGTGTGTTTACTTCTTGAAAGTTCTGACAGGAAGTGACCTGGTAGTTTCTATCACATTCTATGGAGAACTGTATGTCACTGACTTTCCTCACCATTAGAATGAAACAGATTAAGTAATTGGAATTTGACCACTAATGTAAAAAACAAGGGTGTAAACTGTAATAACTATGGAATTGTGCGCGTCTCAGCAGTGGCCATACCCTTATTTTACTCAACAGGAAATGCCCTACAATATATATATTTTCATAAAAAAAAGTTCACTGCTCCTTTAAATAAAATAAGTAAATAAATGGTGTAAATAAAGAATTATAATGTTTTATTTGTGATTTTAAATAGTAGTAAAGATTTCACGAATTCCTTTTTGTTTAAATTATTTTTTTTTTTAACTTCTTAGATGCTAGCGAGATCCCCAGTGCATTGCTGAGCAATGCGTTGGAAACTTTTCTAGCATTCAACTGTTTTTTAAAGCCCCATTTAAGTCAAGTGAATTTGTATTTCTCCCCTATAGTGCAGCTGTTTTACCCATTAAATGTTCCTCTTACTTGTGCATAAACAACTTTTCACAGCACTCTCAGGAGAGGTCCATAGCAAAGTCTGGAGTGATGTTTACCGCAGATACAAGATGCTGGCAGGCAGCAGAGGTGTCATTGTTCTTTGGAATCTGGATATTTTTGGTTTAGACTCCCTTAACGACCCTTGACGGTCATAGTACGTCAATGGTCGATTTGACTTAACGACCGATGATGTACTATGACCATCATCGAGTTCCGGGCTCCCCCCATGGCTGCACGCCGTTCGGGGAGTCCGAAACCCAACAGAGCAATAAAAAAAAATTGCTCCGTGGTCGTTAAGTCGCGTCCGGATTCCCCGGTCGTTAAGGGGTTAAATGCTAAGAATCTCCCCAATACATTGTTTAATTTGTAGCACTCAAGAGTTATTCATATATAGCTCTTGATGCCCTTTATTAAAGGGGAACTATCTTCTGCTTCATGTAACAGGTACTCTAATACCATTACTGAAAAAGTTATTGTTTTGAAAAAATTCTCACCCGTTTCAGTTTTCTGTAGGTTTAAAGATTTCAGTGTTTACATCACCCCTTCGCTCTCCGCGACTAGAGTTTAACCCCTTAACGACTGGCCGATCGGCGTCCCGGGCTGGTATGCTATGCATTACCTGACATTTCATTTTATAACCTCTGGCACTTGAGGGGTTGCTGTTCCTATAAAATAGATGTTCACATGGTCACATTATATGGAAGTTGTGAATTGTCTGTAGGCCCAAGTAGAAGCACAGTGTGAGAGAATCCTACCGAACACCATCACACATGCGACGTACTGAGTGTGAAGCACAGTCACAGTCAAAGATGGAGTGACAGGAGCTCGCTTATTACAATGGGGATGCGCGCAATAGTTGGCACCCCTCTCACAAAGGACATCCTTGCTTGCATGATTGACACGCACGCAGTGGGCGAGAGGTGCCTCTTGGGAGCTACGCAATTAACATGGCTGCTCTCTACTGTACCTATCGTTGAAGTTATAGGTAACTGTTTTATACAGATAAACGCAATGATGGGGCATTCATACATGTTTTTTACTATTATATGAGAGTTACTTTATATGTTGTGATACATCCACTTTAATAAGACGTTTTTATTATAACACTTTAATTAGACGTATGTCTTATAGCACTTTAATTAGACATATGTCTTATAGCACTTTAATTAGACGTATGTCTTATAGCACTTTAATTAGACGTATGTCTTGTAACACTTTAGACGTATGTCTTGTAACACTTTAGACGTATGTCTTGTAACACTTTAATTAGACATATGTCTTATAGCACTTTAGACGTATGTCTTGTAACACTTTAATTAGACATATGTCTTATTAACACTTTAATTAGACGTATGTCTTATTAACACTTTAAAACTTTGCGGTGCATTGGAGACCTTTCTTGCAGTCAGGGTTTTAACCTTTTGAGTGCCAGAGGGGTACACAACTCATTGCAGAGGAATGCTTTGCGTATTTGGGGAATTGTGCAGTTGGTTTACCCCAGATTTTCTCCTCTTTAAATCCCTGAATATGGCTCAAAATATGGCCTCATGAAAGACAGCACATTAGTTAATTAACCCTTGGATGGCATTGAAAACACATTTTTTACTCTTGTGAGTAATGCATTGGAGACCTATGCCACATCCAATGGGTTATGCTTAGTTTATATTTCTTGATACATTTCCTTTAAGAATACAGCTAGTTTTGTGTGTATATGTGTATTTTTTCTATACTGACAGCAAAAGCACAGCAGTGCTGCACTACTGTTTCTCTCCAGCAGAAGGTGCTAGATAATTAGATTAGATAATTCTACGTGCACTAATCTCAAATATCCATATCTATTCAAAACCAGGTCATTCTCTTTTAACTCTCTGAGTGCCAGAGGGATTGCGTGTACCCCTCTGGCACTCAAAGGGTTAAGCCTTCTTTGCCTGTGGATAAGACATTTTGGTTTTTCTCTAATCTTGAATTTGTTTGTTGAAAAGACTCACTTTAAGGTTATTGACATTTCTCTTGTGTCCAGTTGGGGACACGCACTGTGAGGTAAAGGTTCTTCCATCTGGAGACAGGTTACTTAAACAATGAACTCCTCCCTCTCCTCTCCTGTACTTTAATCCCATCTTTCCTCCTACTGTTCATATTTAAACGTTCTCACATTTGTTAACCTTTTATTTTTGTGATTATTTTCAGGGTCCGGGAGTGTCAGGTTCTGTTTTTGGCTGGGAAGACGAAGGGCTGTTTCTATGCGCCTCCCTACCTTGATGATTATGGAGAGACGGATCAAGGACTCAGGTGGTTTGAAACTCCCACTTTTGTCTGTTTTATCCCTTTCAAATCCAGAGGGGTGTGCAGCTCATTGCTCTCTGATCCTTAATCCTTGAATAGAAATGCGTTGGTTACCCCTCTGGTGCTTATAGGGTTAAAGGATTAATTGTGAATTCCAGTGAATGAAGTATATTGACTATTTTATTAGGTTGTTTTTTTTCCTGTTTGATTGTAGCTGCTTTGTCTTGTACAGTGCATGTACTGACATGTGTTTTCTCATTGGTTAGACGTGGAAACCCCCTGCATCTGTGTAAGGAGCGCTTTAAAAAGATCCAGAAGCTGTGGCAGCAGCACAGCATCACAGAGGAAATTGGTCACGCGCAAGAAGCCAATCAGACTCTAACCGGCATCGAATGGCAGCATTTATAATAGTGTATTTTTTTATTATTATTACTATCGTTTTTTGTTGTTTTTTTTTTTTTTTTTTAAGCAGTCCACTTTTCTAAAACAATACGGAAAAAAAACTGTGACTGAAAACAGCTTATTGTATAAACCATGCAGCTCTTTAATTTATATTTCATTTTCTAGTTTACTGAATAAAAGTGGTTTTCTTAGCGGCACTGTAAACTTCATCTGTAAGTTATATTCCCTAGTATTTATACTTGCCATGCTTCATATACATATAGGGTTGCCACCTCATCCCTTAACCATTTGGGTGCCAGAAGGGTGCCGCACTGGCACACTCAATTATTAAACTGTTAACCCTTTGAGTGCCACAGGACTATGCAACACACTCAAAGGGTTAAGTACCAGAGGGGTGTGAAATGTATAGCTTCGTTACAGGGGCAGTAAACTTTTATGTGAATAGGCATTTCCTGCTGAGTTAAACCTTTGAGTGCCAGAAGGGTACGGCATGCATTGCAAAGCAATGCATTCCGTACCCCTCTGGCACTCAAAGGGTTAAGCCAAATCCCACTGCTGGGAAATGTTTTATTCAGAGGTTATTACATTTACCTCCCATTAAAATGCAATTTTCTATTCCATTCACCAAGTGGTGCTATTCCTATTACATATTATGAATAGCCATAGCCAGTAGTTGAAGTTCTTCCATAGAGTGCATTGTACAAATCATTTGTAATAAAATGTAGCTTTTTGGACACCATTTGGCAACTGTTGTTAACAGTTTGATTAAAGCGTAACAAGCACCCATCTTAAACTTTGTGGCAAATAATTACCCATCTGGTGACTAGCTGCTCAGTAGTGCTAGTCGCCAGAATAATTACCTGGTTAATGAGAATTATACCCTGCTCCGGGGCTGACAGGGCGGAGCGCAGACATCTTTCCATAGTGATGTCTGCGTGCCTGCGCTGTCAGTCCCAGCTGGCTCTAGGAGGAGTTGCTGGGAGCTGTTCGGCTCCAAAAGGGACTGACAGTGAAGGCGCGCAGACGTCACTGTGGAAAGATGTCTGCGCTCTTTACTGCCTGTCAGCCCCGGAGCAGAGTATAACTTTTATTAACCAGGTAATTATTCTGGCGACTAGCACTACTGAGCAGCTAGTCACCAGATGGGTAATTATTTGCCGCAAAGTTTAAGATGGGTGGTAATTCCGCTTTAAATAAAAACATGTAATGTTTGAGCTGTGATACCTTTTAGCGAAAGCTCTTCTAGCAGTGTGGAGTGTATTTATTCAGAATTAAAAGCCTTGTATATTTTTCATTAAAAAGTGGACTGCTCTAATTTCTGGCCATATGCATACATCAATGCTGCACAGGAATCTTTTCATCCATAGAGCAGGGATCGGTGACCTGTAGCTTCCCAGCTGTTTTTGAGCTACAAATTCCATTATCAGATCTCCTTCCAGCTGTGTTTTGACTGATTCCTGTAATCTTCAACTGTCCCTCCATCAATAGTTAATCTACAGTTCCTCTTTTTATCCCAGCCATTGCTGGAGGGCCAGAGGTTGCCAACCTTTTCTCTGCAGCTGAAATGTTTCCTGTGTAGCCATACGGGAAACTGACATTAAAGGGATAATGTGGTAACACTACCCACATGTAGGGAATTGTAAGTACACATTGATATTGGGTGTGTTTTCAGTTATAAGCATGGCTTCAGTTACTTTAAGTGGGCTTAAGAAGGATAGAACTTTTTGCTATAAATTAAGTTAAACCACCTGCTTTATCTTCATAGCTTTGCCGTTATTGAAGGCTTACATCTAGGTGGGCAGACGTTGGCTTTTCACTTGTTGGCGGCTACAAATCCTCTCATCCTAAACTAGTCAACATCTTGTTAGTGATGATGGGAGTTCTGGGGAGTTAAAAGTTACCTAACCCTGGCCTACAGTATAGACTGCATTAAGTGAATCAGCAAAACAAAATTACTGTGAAGTGGCAAATTCATAGCAAGGGGATAAACATTCAGTGAGAAGTCTTTGGCTTTGTGTCTTCACTGCAGTCAAAAGCGTAGTATGATGCACTGTAAAGGTCCATCTGTTGAGCCTCTTTAAAAGGGCTTCAAAGACAACTGCATGTTCCAGGCTGGAGTTGTGACACTATCTGAATTATTTTACTTAGTTGTAGACAATCAGATGTAAACAGGGATAGCTATATTTTATTCACTGATCAAAGTGGAAATTAAGTTGGTTTATGGGGGAAATATATAGTTTAGTGTTGTTTTTTTTGTTGAGAAAAACAAGGGTGCTTTGTTCAAAAGTTATTAAAGCTCAAACTTGCTTTTTTCTAATCAAACTTCTGCTCATGAAAAGTCTCCACTAGGTGGCAAAGATGGTATCTTTTTTTTTTTTTTAATTAACATGAAGAGCTATATTTGGGGACAAACGTTCTCCAAATAGAAGAACAGAGAAAATGCATTTTATTGTCTAGTTTGAACTGTAATATTTTTTTTAATGACGTGTCTCTTAGCAGTACGTGTCTTTCATAAACAATATTACTCTCACTTTAACGTTGTGCTCCCTCTGTCGGAATCAGATGTGAAACTTAGGTTCAGGTGGCAGACTACTCTTTTAACCCTTTCATTAACAAAATAAATAAAATTGACGAACTGAGGGTTAACCTTTTGAGTGCCAGAGAGAGAGACATTCATCGTGTTTCTGGAACTCAGTGGGTTTAAGGGCAGTTATCTTTTCAAACAATGAAAGGGTTATCTACCTGCTAATATTATGTAGCCTCGTAACCCTTTAAGGTTCAGATGGTTGTGTAGCGCATTCCTTCACAATGCGCTGAGTATCCGTTTGGTCCTTAGAGTGTTAGTATTGTCCCAGAATTTTTTTTTTATCATTTTGTAGTGCTTAAAAAGTTCAACTGTATGCAAAAAAAATCCTGTCTCTCAAACTATGGTTTGAGAGTTATCTTCTGCTAAAGTTTCTTTTGCTGACACCAGGAGATCCGTGTCGGCTGACACAAGGAAGCTTTTCAGCAGAGCCGCAATCGTGCTTTTTAAAACTAATTACTTCATTGGAATGGTCTGCAAAGTGTGCTTGCAAACCAGACACACTTTGTAGACCTTTCCAGTGAAGTAATTCTTTTTAAATAACGCAATTGTGGCTCTGCTGCAGAGCCACCAGTTGGTCCCCAGACAGGATTCCCCTGCAGTCAGCACAGTGGTGACGTCAGGAATAGGGGAGGGAGGGGGAGGAATTTGACAGTGAATATCTCTCAAACCATAGCGGTTTGAGAGATAGGGTTTTTTCATATAGTTGAACTTTTTAAGCACTACAAAATGAAAAGATTTCTTCTGGGACATTACTGTCCCTTTAACCCTTTGAGTGGCAATGCGTTGGATACCTCTGTCACTCAAAGGGTCAATGTAATTGTACTTTGTCACCAGATGCTCTGTCTTCTTTTTAGTTATCACATGCAGTTAACGCAAATGAAGCAGCTGTGAGTGCTCAGGCTATTCCATTCTTTATTCTGAATATCACACGAGTCTGGAATGGAGGTAATAATGAGCAGTGACACCATTTCCAGCCCCTGGAGACATGAAAAGTGCACTGGGTATGGAAACACATACTCACAGTTGCCTCATTTATGTAGCTGCAAGGCAAAAACGAACGCCTACAGTACTGCAGTTTTTTACAAAGTAATAAAGAAGAGGGTTTCAGAGACTGCATCGTTTTTGCAGGTAATTAACCTTTTCATAGTCTGTAGGTATTTTTTTTTTTACTCTTATTACACTTGGATGATAGAGATGTTTCCAGCATATTGGGAAGCAATATATTGGACACACGTCTTGCATCCAAGGGTTTGAACTATCAGTTTCTGATCGAGGAGCGCCATTTGCATATAGAAGACAATATCCACTTGTTTGCCAATATTAATCTGAACTTTCATTGCAAGACGACAAGTGACGATTATCTTTTCATTAGTCACATGATTGATTTGTGGCATTATTTTAGAATAAGCTGAAAAAGACAATTTGTATGTCGTGCCCATATTTTGATTTAATATTCATCTCTGCCTGTATTCAGTTTTGTATACAGAGATCTTATCTTGATTTATAGAATGTATGGTATGGGAATATATATAACACACATAATCTTTTTGGATTCGCTGAGAACAGGAATGAATCATGGTGTCATTTAATTAGGAAGTAAAGTAGATTGTTTTATTCCCTTAGTCAGTATGACAATAATCCAGTGAATAGCAGGTCAATGAACGCAGTGCAGGTCTTCCTTTGAGAAATCAAATTCAATGATACATTAATCACCAGAAACAGAGTTTCTGGTGATATTCCTATTCCAAAAGTTTTCTCTCTGTTGGAATAGGTTTAACTGTACATGTGCCATGGCCGTTACATTTGCTATATGAAAAATATATGGTCTTCAACAAATCCATATCAAACAGGTGGCTTATGGAGAAATTGTATTCTTAGTTTTAAAAACAAGGGGCAGTGTTCAATAAGCTGGAGAAATGTATTTCTGATGTAAACCAAATGCATCATCGAGGAGAAAGGAAAAGTGGAACATTTAACCCTTTGAGTGCCAGAATGTTGCGTCCCCCTCTGGAACTCAAAGAGTTAAACCCTTGAATGCTGGAGAGGTCTCCGATGCATTGTGAAGTGATTAAAAGCCCCATTTAAATCAACAGGAATTTTCATTTGTCCCCAATGGCACATTAGGTTTGCTCCAGAATTAAACCTCTTTAGCTTGTCAATAACACTCCATGAAGAGGTGATTAGAGTTGCATTTTGATATTTTTTATAAGACAGCAAAGTTAAAATATGCCTTAAACCTGTGTTTGTGGGTGCCAGAAGAAGTGTGCAACTCAGCTGAAAATTGCCCATTAATTCTTTGAGTTCCAAAATGGTGTGCCGTGTAATGTGCTAAAGGTTCAAGAGCGTTTTGAAACTTTATTGTACCCTTTAGCAATGACAGTAATGATAATAATAATGCATTCTTGTTTTTAACTGTGAATAAAATTTCCCCCCTTATGTAATTCCAGGCTATATCGCTTATACATGTAAGTTCAATATGCCCTTTAGTATACAATGCTGATAATAATGTAATTCTGTAGGTCTGCAAAGGGAATAGTAGTATGTATTTGCCAGCATTTTTGAGAGTGAGTTTTCAGTATTTTCTAGGTTCCTTTGAACAGTTTAGTGGATGCCTCCTTACCCTGAAAATGTAAGACTTAGTAGTCGAGTTGAGCCACTGTTACGATTGACGATATCCATGTTTGTACGTATCACCCTAATTGAACTCCAGGCCTGATAAGTACGAAATTGTGGTAAAGAAGGGACATAACATCTACAGTGTGAGTGTCTTCAACTTCTTTGTATGCTATGGAGCTTATACTTTAAGATCTGTGAAGTTGGAGAGATCTTAGAGAATAGGCTCCAGGCTAACATAGAAACTGGAGAGTTATCTCGTCTTTTATCGCACATTTTCACATAGTGTATAACCCTTCAGTTCTCAAACCAAGGTTTTCATGAAACATGTTCATTATACCATTGGCTACCAGGTAGCCTTAATTTAAATTCATGTTCATAACTTAACAGGGTCGATTTCCATAGAGAAAATCATGACTGTAGAAACTGCAGCAGGGGGGTCTACTTTTATACAGAGCTTTACCATGTAATGTATTTTTTCATTCCAGAGGAATCATTGGCAGTGTGGTAGTGTAGCTGTAATCCTTTTCCTTTTTAATGATCCTTCAATGCAGATGTATGGTGATGTGATTCTGTTGTAAGTCATTTTTACACTACAAAATCTTGTATACAATAATGAATTCTTATTTGACATTCTTGCCCTTAAAGTGTTGCCTTGCATCCCTATATCATAGCGAACATTTAACCCCATGGACACTAGAGGCCTGATCTCTAGCATGCCAATAGTTAAGGAAATACTATTGTTAAAATTAATTTTATATGAACAATCACCAATATATAGGTGAGTGTTTCTGAACTTTGAACGTGATAGATTTGATGTTGCCCCCGCTATTATTTTTCAGCTTTTGGGAAGGAGAGGTTTTCCTATGCACTTGTCACTTCCTGTGCTGGAGGCTACACTATGTAATCTGTAAGGTTCAGCAGGAAGTGGGGTGCGCAGAGCAAATCTGCTTCCCTCAGTGCTCTGAAAAAACATGCAATATCATGTGTGCACATCACATTACTATTGTTTACTAGATGTTAACCCTTTGAGTGGCGTACCCCTCTGGCACTCAAGGGGTTAAGAGGTATTGCGTTGTTTTTAAGCATGTTGGGTGAAACAGTTTTCCATTGGGAGCTTCACTTCCTACTGCATCTTCCAAAGTAGAATACAGCCTTCTGACCGGGAAGAGTGCAATGGAAATTCGCTTCCCCCCCAGCTTGTTGAAAAAAACCTTGCAATATCTGTTTAAAAGGGAACGTTATCCTAGTAATAAGTGGCTTTTAAGGTAACAGATACATTTACCCACGCGGGTGTTCTTCATACATCAGTCAGGAATATCTGTTAGTATATCTTTTGCATTATAACTGTAATTTCCTGTGTATAGTGATCTCTGTTGAAGTCCATCTCCACCTCCTCACATTAAACAGTGGAGTTCAATGGACCAGATTGTCTCAAAATTATCACTAGTCTTTATCCACGGGCGCTGCAGTCATGTGCAGTGCTGACTGCCCAAACGTGCCGCGGCTGATACGGAGCGGAGCACTCTGAATTCAGACCGTAGTCCTTTCTGCGCACCGTGTGAATTCGGAGAACCCCGATCTGTATCAGCCGCGGCGCGTTCAGGCAGTCAGTACTGTGCATGACTGCAGCACGCACAGCCCGTCTGTACTGCACATGACGGCTTCTGACAAACATACTTAGCGAATTATAATATAGGAGATATACATTATATATAGTCTTTACTGCAGTTTGAAGGACACCCTCCTAGATAAGTCTGTCTGTTAACCCTTTGAGTGCCATAGGGGTACGCAGCGTTGTCTATCCATCTGGCACTCAGAGGGTTTAACAATTTGAGACTTTTATTCCTAGTGTATATTTCCCCTTTGGTCCCCCAAGGGATTAAGTTCTAGCAAGTCATAGGTGCGCGTTAAGACATACACTTCCATATAAATGTGATGAGGCTGATTTGCTAAGAAGATCTGGAACACACAATATGCCATAGAGGGAGAAAAAAAACATCCCATTGATTTAAATGGGGTTTTTAACACACTGAATGTTAGAGAGGACTCCAAAGCATTGTGAAGCAGTGGTCGGACATCTGTCTAGCATTCAAAGGGTTAAAACCCCCATTTAAATTAATATGATTGTGGGGGGAGGTTTTGTTTGTCCCCCTGTGCTGCATTTGGTATGTTCCAGCTCTGCTTTATACACCAACCTGAATGTGGATTTTAGCATTAGTATTTCTTCAGTCACATTCAGCCATTTCCTTTATTCCATGTAATATTTTCTGCTTCCTCAGCATGTATTTATGTTTTATTGTAGAAATGTTTATGTAAAAATAAAATAAAAAGTTGGAGTTATATTTCAAAAAGATTTTACTTCATCTTTAATATACCTGAAATTCTTGTAATATTTGAATGTAACATATGTATAAAAATATAAAACTTATCCAAAATAAATGCTTTAGCTGTCTGCATGTTTGTCCTTTTATTGACCTTATAAACCCATCCAGATTTTTTATTTTACATTGTGCTGAGATAGGCTTGATCAGCATTGTCCCAATTCCAGATATGTCATGTTAAGCTCTGGATTACCCAAATGCTCACAAGTGCATGATCTGCAGTTACCTGCCTAGGAGGTAAAGATGATTATGATATTAGTGTTAATAACAGCTAGATATACTATCTGCTTCATAACAAGGCTTGCTCAGCAGTTTAACAGATTAGAACAGTGGTGGGCTGTTAAGGACTACTATTTGAGTCATCTGGAGTTCATAAAACATGTAGTCCTGAATACTTTCAGAGGCATGTTAACCCTTTGAGTGCCAGAGGGGTACACAATTCATTGCCAGGAGCCTCCAGCTTCAGAGCGCCTCACCTTGGGCTCCTAATAGTCTTCATTTTATAGGAAGGAACCAATTTAACCTTGGGGGCTGATGGTCAGGGAGGAGCGATACTGTCCTGGGTGCACAACACATACATGGTACAAAGTACCCCATGCCACTTATACCATCTGTGTCTCGCCTACCTTCCTTTAGACTAAGCAGAGCCCTCTTATCCTTTGTGTTTCCATTGTTCCATTTGTACTGTTTTATGTCTATTCCCTATTGTACAGCGCTGCAAATTAAGTTGGCGCTATATAAATAAAGGATTATAATGAAGTAACTCTTTGAGTGCCAGATGAGTATCCACTGCATTGCTTCACAAGGCATTAGATACCCTTTTGGCACTTAAAAGGTTAAGAGGTTTCTAATTTTTGTTACCTGTATTTGGGGTCTTCTATTCACAATTACTCCAAGGGCCTCAGGTGCTCTTAACCCCTTAACGACCAGCCGATGTGCGTCCGCAGTTGAGGACCACAGAGGATTTTTTTCTTTTTTTGACGCATCCAATTCAGGGGTCCCCAAGAGGCGTGCAGCCGCGCGGGGACCCCTGAATCCCATGACATGTTAGGAACGTCACTGGTCCTTAAGTGCAGGACCTCAGTAACGGTCCTGGCACATCGTTGGTCCTTAAGGGGTTAACCCTCCCCATATGTGAAACTTGTTATTGCAACAAAGTTGCTGCAACAATGTCCCTAGTGTAAACTGTGTCTAATGAGGCATGATCATTTTGAACCCTTTAAGTGCCAGAGGGATATCCAATGCATTGCGTACCCCTCTGGCACTCAAAGGGTTAACATGCCTCTGCAGGTGTTCAGTGGATAGGAATATGGGCAGATAAGGTGGCTATTTGAGTCTTATCTGTCATTATATTCCATGATGATCCTAGTAATAATGTTATAGATTGTAATTGTACCGATACAGAGCTGGCAGCCTGTGGTTTTTCTCACTGTTGTTGAACTACGGGGCAGAGAGTGATGCAAGCGGACTCTGAAGTGGGCGGAGTTACAAGGGAACTCCCTGAGTCTGTTTTTTTTTGGAAACCTGGTAATTAAGTATAAAATCTGTGGGAGATATTCACTAAACAGGGATAAGGAAGTGACAAAGTGGAGATGACTTCTCCAGTTTATCATTTCTCCAATTCCTATGTTATTCTATGGAGCCCATTCACTAAGATTTTGTTTTTAACTTTGGAGATCTTAGTAAGTAGGCTCCATAGAATAACATAGGAACTGGAGAAGTCATCTCCACTTTATCACCGATTAGTGAATCTTCCCGCCTGGTGTCTTCAGATCAAATCCAGAGCATTCCCAGGTATGTTGTGGTTCTCAGACCTGTCCTCATGGCCCACTATCAGGCTAAGGCATGAAAATGATCAGAGGCTCAGTCTTTGTGATTCACTCTCCTCCTCTACTGAAACAGGAACATCCTCAAGTTTTGTCCTTTTAGTGGGTCCTGAAGTCTATAGTTTGAGAGCCATTGCCATAGAGTTCAAATAAACATTTCTATTGATCTAAATGGGGCATTTAACCTCTTGAATGCTAGACCGGTTTCTAACACATGGGCCTCGATGCACAAAAATTCGTACAGGGCTAAAAATGTTGATCTCCTTTTGGAGCAGTGTTGTAGGCACATCTACAGTATTCACTAAAGTGTCTACAACATCACATCACCAGGACGCCAACAAAAAGATGCCCACATCGACATCAATCAGACAGGTATACAAATTTTCATTCATCACATCAACAATGGCCTATTTCCATATGGAAATGAAGCATAATGACTCATTTCCATATGGAAATGCTGAATAACGAGACACATTCGTATGCAAGGGGTGTATTGATATTATAATGTGACACTTCGACTCATTCAGTAAACTGAGTTCACAGTCTCCACTTCACCTAACTCAGGCTGTAGTAGTTG
Organism: Rhinophrynus dorsalis; assembly: GCA_037306005.1. NCBI lineage: Eukaryota > Metazoa > Chordata > Amphibia > Anura > Rhinophrynidae > Rhinophrynus > Rhinophrynus dorsalis. Next base: position 58,686,627 of record CM074720.1, on the reverse strand, counting down.
GTATCTCCCCTGTACTTTCCTATGGAGTAACAGAAGGGAGAGCTACGACAGTCTGAACAGCATTCTCTCTGCTTCCCTACCCAGCCAGTAGGGGAATACAGAGAAGGATTTCAGCACCATGGACAGCATTGAATGCCATAGGGATGTGCATTGCTCACCCCTGTGGCACTCAAATGATTAAAATAAACAGAAGTATTACACCAAGTACTACACAATGTGCCCCCCCTCGATATATTCCATCCCCCTTTAGTATTTCGACATATATTGCATATATTCAACATACTAACTCCATTCATCTTTCACCTCTTTATTCAACAGGAACTGACATTTATTTGACACTTAACCCTTTGACTACCAGAAAGGTAGGAACGCAAAGCTTAGCAAAGTGTTTCCTACCCCTCTGGTACTCAAAGGATTTATAGGCAAGGTAGGCGCCTGCATACCTTGCCTGTATATGTGTAAAAAATGGGTATTTATTTAAGTATATTTTTAATTTTATTAAACAAAACAAAGGGAGTATCATGAACCCTCGTGACACCTCCCTAGCATGGGGGCGACAACTGCCCGTTTTTTAAATAAAGAGCATATAAGCTATGTTTAACATAGGTTATATGTGCTTTTTATAATTAAATAATACTTCCAGACCTCGAGGGGGGCACCAGGACCCCTCCTGATAGCCCCCTATCATGGATAATCTATCCAAAAGGATAGATGATCCATGGGGTGACCCCAAAGGCATTTTCTGCCTTCTTGAAACTAGAGCGGCTGTAAAAGACGTAATATCAAGCGCTTGTGGAATAAATGAACCCTGTCACCGGGTCATTCTTAGAAAGTGCTGCACTCTCATCATTGAATCAGTCACCGGGGTCAGACCGGGTGACTGATTCAGTCATGAGAGCGCAGCTCTGTGCTTCCTAAAAATGACCCGGTGACAGGGTTCATTCATTCCACAAGCGCTTGATATTACAGTGTCTTTTACAGCCGCTCTAGTTTCAAGAAGGCAGAAAATGCCTTTGGGGTCGCCCCATGGATCATCTATCCTTTTGGATAGATTATCCATGATAGGGGGCTATCAGGAGGGGTCCTGGTGCCCCCCCTCGAAGTCTGGAAGTATTATTTAATTATAAAATGCGCATATAACCTATGTTAAACGTAGGTTATATGCTCTTTATTTAAAAAAACAGGCAATTGTCACCCCCATGCTAGGGGTACCAGTCTTGTTCCCCTGTGAGTGCACAACACATATAACAGATGATAAATTGGTTAGGGGATAATTGTGTAGTGCTTGGGGTACTATGTTTGTTTATTTTAACCCTCTGAGAGCCACAGGGTGAGCAATGCACATCCCTATGCCATCCAATGCTGTCACTGGTGCTGAAAGCCTTCTATTCATTCTCCTATTGGCCAAGTAGGGAAGCACTGACAATGCTGTTCAACTTCAGAATTGTTGTAGTGTTGGTGATGTGTGAATGGAGGAAATCCCTTCCACATCAACAGTACTTCAACAATCCTGTCTGCTAATAGGGACCATCTCCAACCCTCCCCTTCCATCCGACAATTTTGGTGAATATGTCGATGTGTGTACAGATTGAATTGTCAGAGTGATTCGAACACATCAACCTTTAGTGCATCTAGGCCATTGTTTTGGATGCCTCTTTAGAATTCATGTGTTTAAATGCCCCATTTAAGTCAGTGAAAGTTTTGTGAATTTTTATTGGTTCCCAACTATTGCCCTAAATTTCTCCACTTTCCTTTGCACATCAGCTTCACTGACTCCAGCTGTTCTGCAATTCCATGGACCCTACAACCTACCCCCCCCCCCCCCCCCCGCGCCACAAAAAAAAACCATCCGGATAATTCATACTTTCGCACAAGACAAAATGTTGCAGACTGCAATCATTTTCTCAAGACACACAACCTCTTATGCTCAATGCAAATAAACAGATCAACAAAGCGTTAGATGTAAAGATTTTCATTTGACATGATAAGTCTTGCAATAAATGTTTAATCTCAGGACTATCGTAGCAAACAAACAGCATTACTGTAAAACAAGTGTTGCTTATATTTTCTTTTTGCTCTTAGAAAGATGTCACAATTTACAATCCAATGAAATATTAGTATTATAGCCTTTTCTCCTCTGGAGAGGTGTACACTATATTGCTTGGCAATTTTCAATGCCATTTGTTTTAAAACCAGGTATTCTTAACCCTTTCAGTGCCAGAGGGATACGCAATGCATTGCAAAGCAATGCGTTGTGTACCCCTCTGGCACTGAACGGGTTAACTCTGAGTGCCAAAAACTGTTTCTGTAGTACAAGCTATCTGTCGTGTTTCATGATCCACTGGCAGACAGCTGAAACATATTTCCAGCATTAACCCTTTATATGACAGGAGGATGTCCATAGAATTGCTTTGCAATGTGTTGGTCACCCCTCTGGCACTGGGATGGTTATGGGATTTGTAAAGGGATAGTAATACTTAAAATGTAAAAAAAAAAATATGTCGTAGGGTTTATCCCCCTGAGTAAAACAAGGGAACTCCCACTGCTGTAAGGTGTTTTATTAAAAAGTTATTACAGCTCAAAGCTGATTTTTTTTGGTGCAATATCACAGTGGCCTGAAATTGTACAGTGGCACTGTTGCTACACCATCCTATGGAGATTTATGGTCCCGGGACCAGAGCTGTCCATAGGATGGCATTGCAACAGCGCCACTGTGATATTGTACCTAAAAAATTCAACTTTAAGCTGTAATAAGTTTTGAATAAAACAACTTTCAGCAGTTGGGAGTACCCTTGTTTTACTCAGGGGGATAAACCCTACAACTTGTATTTTTATACATATTAAGTATTACTATCCCTTTAAGTCTGTCACAGACAATGATGCAAAAAATACGTCCTCTCTGGCACTCAAAGTCAAAGGAGGTAAATTATGTAAATTTAACAGCAACATATTCATCTTAATTCTGCCTTAGGACTAGGTCACGTGAGTGATTTTGTTGTATCAACTTTGTTGCGAGATGTTGCATCACCATATGATTACCATTAAAATGTATCTGTAAAGGTGACCCTTGTTACCCCATACAAAACATCTATGCTTTAAAACTTGATTTTGCAACAAAGTTTCCATGTGAACTGTCTTGGGGGTCTACCCAGTTATACATTAATTACACAACTGTATTGCCTACAGCAGCAGTTCTTAACCTGTCTTCAGAGCACACTGTCAAGGCTCTATTTCCCTGCTTGAGTAGAGGAGAGTCAATCAGAGGCTCAGTAATATTGATTCACTCACCTATGTTCAGTCAATGAAATATTTAAATACCAGCCCTGTTAGGGGTTCTTGTGGACAAGTTGACAATCACTGTCAGTCGGGGCTACCTAGTAACTATGAGGGTATTTATATAACAAGTGTTCCTGAGTGCTCCTGTGTTCGTTCCTGATTTTTAACATCAATCTAAACTAGATATTAACTACACCAGTGCTAAGAATAGGGGAGTGTTTTAGCTCTCTACTTTAACTAATCCTAATATAAAATACCACTTCTTCTTAAATTAACCCTTTAAGGTCAAGAGGTGTGTGCAGCATACCTCTATGGAACTTAAAAGGTTAATGGGCATATTATAACATTCACAGAAATATATGCACGTGTTCAAACCTTGCTATAACAGAACATTTGTGATGCTGTGTGTGCTGTTTTTCAGTAGGAATTGGAAAATAATTGCTTAAACGTTAAAGGAGCGGTAAACTTTTTATGAAATCAAACATGTTATAAAGCTTTTCCTGATGAGTAAAACAATGGTACTCCCACCACTGTCCGTTGTTTACTCAAATGATATAACAGTTCAGATAATCAGGAAGTGAATTTACTGTGTGTTTACTTCCTGATAGTTCTAAGTGACAGGCAGTTTCCATCTCATTCTATGGAGAACAGAGAACTGGCTTTCCTCTCCATTAGAATGTAACAGAAAACGAATTGGAATTTGACCACTAGAGGGCACTGATAATGTAAAAAAAAAAAACACAGGTTTAAATGGTAACAACTCAAAGTATGCATCTCTCAACAGTGGGAGTACCCATATTTTACTCAGCAGGAAACGTCCTACAAGATATATATACATATTTTCACAAAAAGGTTAACTGCTCCTTTAAGTTCACAAAGTTACACAGACTATGTAGACGATATAGCCCCGATAAACATACCCAGAACAAAGCAGGCCACAGCCACTCTTAAGATGTAGGGGATTAACTTTATTGTGTAGTATATGGATGCGCAGAGTTCCAGGATATTACCTTTACCATTCACCAGGTTCTCCTGTGCTGCACAATAAATACGGTGTATCTTTAGCCCTCATCATCTCCTCCTGTGTCTCACACAGTATAGTACAACCTTTTTACTAGGAAGTGAGTTGTATCGCAGTATTGCCTCCCTCAAACAGTGGGAAAAAACATCACGCATCAAGTTCCATCGAGGTATTGACATCTTTATATCTCTTTGAATGTTGCACACACTTTTATAAATGAGCAAGTGGTATTTCAGAGTTCCCTTAACCCCTAGGATGCTAACAACATATCGAACACTTCGCAAAGTGATGCGTTGCAGACATCTTTAGCTTCCAAGGGGTTAAATATGTGGTGAAAGAGAAAAAAATGGGCTTGTGTCTAGTCTCTTATCCACACTTGGTCCCTCGGGTTCTACTCTAACAGAAGTAAGGTGGCCACTTAGGAAATGATTCCAGTGGACCATTAAAAAAATTACTTGGGAGTAATAATAGTAAAGATATACTAATGTTTTATTATGCAAATATAGAATTGTAGGGCTCCTTGTGCTGAGTAAAACAATGGTACTCACTGTTCGGATAGAATTCCTTATCTCAGACTTGTTTGATTGCTTATCTTTTTCTTTAATCCCCAGAAATTCTATAAAAGTGAGCACTAGGTGGTGATGTTTCATTAGCCCTTATGGAGAATTTCTGTTATTAAATGTAAAGCCCTCCAGAGACTGAAACAGAGAGGCATTGGGGGTTACGTACTAAGGAATGGAAAAGAGGTGATACAGCAGAGATGACTTCTTCAGTTCCTATGTTATTCTATGGAGTCTATTCATGAAGATCTCCAAAGTTGGAGAAATCTTAGTGTGTTGGCTCTCCATAGAATAACACAGGGACTGGACAAGTGAGCAGACATCACCACTTTATCATGCCGTAGTGCATCTCCTCCATTATGTTTATAGAAGGGAAAAAAATAAAAATATAATACAAAATAAATTTATCTTGATAAAGGACACAAGTGCTGGCCGAAACATCGATTGAATAAATCGAAATTTGTTTAGCTGCAAAAGGATCAAATATATAAGTGCTTTCCACATGCCTGTATTATATGTTTGATCCTACAAACGGATGAGCACCCAAGTCATTATCATACTACCAACAGTGAGTACATTCCATGATAAGTATATATATATATATATATATATATATATATATATATAGTAGTTGAAGAGCCCGTTACACTAGCCACAGTGTCACTGCCAGCCAGTCGCGGGGCAGTCATGCACAGTGGACACTGCCCGTGCCGCGGCTGATACAGGGCCAGCCGGCTGCGGTGCAGTAATGCTCAGTAGAGACTACCCACGCTGCGGCTGATACAGAGCTGGACGCTCCTTCTGAGCTCCCCGTTCTGTATCAGCCTCGTCACTGGCAGTCTCTACTGCAAATGACTGTGTAATTACACACTTTTTTAGCAAACTATTATATATATATATATATATATATATATATATATATATATATATATATATATATTATTCCTTTAATAGTATGGCTTCATTTTTTCCAGCTACAATAGTAACATTAATAACACCTACATTTTACACTCTGGAAAACCCTCATGCACTGCAGCCTCCTTTGACCCCATTTAAAGCATTGGTTGGTAAACTGGGGCTCTCCTGCTGCTCATCTTGATTATGATAAGGATTGTAGCCTTGAACAGCAGCAAGTCCTCAGATTCCCGGCCCTGACTTAAAACCTGCAGTGCCATACAGCATGCCAACCCCAACAGGGTATAAGAGCGTTCACTGTATTATTTCCATTTGATTACAAGGGTTATATGGAAAATTCCACGCCCCCAGTTTTATACATCTGGATCAGAGGTAGTCTGTGTTGACTTCCAGCTCTAGTGTACAACACTCCATTGGCTGAATGGGAATGGGGACTTGTAGTACCCAACAGCTAGTGCTACCCCTGTATTAAATCCATACAGAATCTGTATATTAACCCTTTGAGTGCCAGAAAGGTATCAAATGCATTGCACTGCAACACAATGCATTGGATAAATCTTTGGCACTCAAAAGGTTAAGAAGTGTGTGCTGGGAGGAGGGTTTCTCACTGTAGAATTTTATTTTACAATTTCACTTGTTTCCTATAAGAACTAAATCACTGCGGATTTTGAGAGTGAAATGCACATTTAGTATGGTATATGCATATCACTTGATGTTAAACCCATTGATTTCCTTCTGTACACATCTGTTTTTGCAGAAATAAAATCCTTTAACCCTTTGAGTGCCAGACGGTGTTGCTTAACTCATTTACACACACACACCCCCGGCATTCAAAGTGTTAATGGCAATCATCACTGATCAATGAGCTATACAAAGTGGCACAGACAAGGACAATGTATTGATGTTATAGTGGGTTTTGCTGGTCTGTGTTCCAAATGCGTCTATTCTCTTCTCAGAAGGTGAGTTGTTTGAAAAGTCCTCATTGGGTCCAGGTGCTCAGCTGACAGTGACCACTCCTGGTGCCTTGTCTCCTCCCTCTCCTGCCTCTCCACCAGTGCTCTCCACCTGGTTCAGCTTACCCAGACTTTTCAGGATGTCCCAGGAGGATTTGATGGTGTCCTTCAGGCTCTTCTCTAAGACCCAGCCTTCACTTTCACATTCAGGGTCCTCTGGGTTAGCGATGCTCTCCAGACAGGTGTGTAGGTACCGCAAGCCAATCATGACACTCATCTGTGTGAGCCAATCAGAAAACAAAGAGGTGATTACAGGGAAAGGGACCAGAATCCCCAGTCCTCAGTATATGACGACAGGGGCATGTGCTAATAAGTTTTCATGCTAAAATATGCCCTTGAATCATTTGTTTTGTTCTGTTTTTGTGTTTTGTGCCTGCCTGTCACTTGTGTAACAAGTGGTCTACTATGAAATGTTTCTTTGTGCCAGGAGGAGTGCAATTCTCTGGTTGGGGATGAAATGACTTGTAGTTCCCTAAACCTGGAGAGCCAAAGGGTTGCCTACCCATACTCCAGACTCTCTACACTTCAGTTATGACTGCTTTTAGAGCTATTGTACCATATGAAAAAGCACATACTATTTAAAAGATATGAGACCTTTTAATTTTTTATGATAATATGAGGTTGACAGATGCTCCTTTTAAAAAAGACACAAATGGGAATTGTTGCAGCCCAGAAATAATCATTGCAGACTTGCAGTATGCATTTTTCATGTGTGTCCCTTCATAAGAGGATGATCTGGCAGCCCTGTGATAACATCTTTAAAGCAGGCTACGGTCATGCAATCCTTCATACATAGAACCATTTTCAGTGCCCTGCAGCCCAACATCTTCCTCTACCATCCTTACCTCAGCCTAGGGTTGCTACCTGTCCAGTTTCTTGCCTTCTGCTTCCCTGAATTGAGAGGTATCCAACACATTACAAATCAATGCATTGGACTCCTGCCTAGCATTCGAGGGGTTAAAAAGGGGATTATTTTTTGTCCTTACCGATAAATCCTTTTCTTTTAATCCTTGTGGCACACAGGAACCATGGGGTAAAGTAGCCTCTGGCCAGGCCTAAAAAGGCTCTCTGGAAGAGGAGACTCCTCCCTACTTCACTAAACCCCAATTAGGCATGCTGTGTTGTAACGAATAACAAATATCAAAAACAAGCAAGGTAATAAAGGGGTCACCTGAACCAAAGGACCCACTGCTCGGAACTCAAACCACTCGGTTGTTCTCCAGGAGGGAAGACCTGTGTTCCCATGGACTAAGAGAAAAGGATTTACCAGTAAAAACACAAAAATCCACTTTTATCTTTCGTCCAATGTGGAACACAAGAACCATGGGTATATGTGAAAGATATGCACAAAGATTCCAGGGAGAAACTGGTCAAAACAGACCAGTTCCAAAGCAGATGAACTGGTGCAAATATGTACCACAGGTGCCAACTGACACCTACACACACCCGCCAACACACGGAATAAACAGACAGAGGCCCCTAGTCAGCACCAGAAAGGAAAGTCAGACAAGCTGGGTCATTCACGGAGCGGGTAGTCAGCCAGAGCCACAGGTTTGCACCAGATAGGATATCCACTGAAGCGTTGGTATGCTGGAAGCGCAGTGGACAGAGCCCCAAGTCAACACCAGAGTGGGTAGTCAGACAAGCCAGGTCATACACTGAGCAAGTAGCCAGCCAGAGCCACAGGTTTCACCAGAAAGGATGTCTAAGCCAAATCGGAACGCACAAGGAGAATGGTCAGACAGAGCCACAGGTCAACACCAGAATGGATGGACAGACAGGCCGGGTCATACACAGTTCAGGTAGTCAGCCAGAGCCACAGGTCTGCACCAGATTGGGTGTCCATTACACAATGGGAGCAGGCAAAAGAGTAGTCAGACAGAGCCACAGGTCAGCACCAGAATGAATGGTCAGACAAGCCAGGTCATACACAGAGCCCAAGGGAAACAGAACTGTATTGTACAACCATGCAAGGGCAACTGAGTCAGGACTCAGTCTGCCCTTTAAACCCCATCACAGGAAGTAGGTAGGCTGAGCAGCTCAGAGGGAGGAAGTAGGTAGGAGGAGACTACAGTAAGCAAACACATAAAACAGAGGTGTGTTGCATGCTAGAAGCCTCATGCCTGCAGATGACGCTGAAACCAAGGTAAGCTGTGACAGTACCCCCCCTCAAAGGCCCCCCTCCATGGAGCCAGCCAAGGGTTGTCAGGGAATCGAGCATGAAACCTGCGTACCAATGCAGGAGCGTGGACATCACTGGCAGGTATCCAGGAGCGCTCCTCAGGACCATAGCCCTTCCAATGAATAAAATATTGTAAGCTCCCTCTACTCACACGCGAGTCCAGAATGTTCTGTACCTCATATTCCTCGTGATCTGCAACTCTCATGGGGGCTGGACAAACAGGAGCAGAGGTATACCGGTTGCAGACCAAGGGTTTGAACAATGACACTTGAAATACATTGTGGATATGCATATTGGCAGGAAGATCAAGAGCAAAAGCCACAGGGTTAATCTTGCGTATCATTCAGAACGGACCAACAAACCGAGGAGCCAGCTTATTGCATGGAACCTGGAAGTGCACATTTCGGGAAGACAGCCACACCATCTTCCACCTGGAAGGAAGGTGCCGGCAGTCACCTACGGTCCACCTGCCTTTTCTGCCGCTGTGCAGAACCACGTAGGGTATGCTGTACCCATGCCCATGAGGAACAAAGTGCCCTTAAGTACTCATCCAGAGCCGGAATCTCTTGTGCTTGGAAGGGCTTGGGTTGCGCAGAGGGTTGAAACCCATAATTGATCAGGAATGGGGAACTCCGTTAGGAAGAATTGACTGCACAATTCCGGGCAAACTCCGCCCAGGGCAACAGCGGAGGAATGTCTGGTTGGACCTCTCTGCCACACCATTTGACTGAGGGTGGTAGGCGGAAGAGAATGCCAGCTGAATTCCCATCTGAGCACAAAAGCACCTCCAAAACCGGGACACAAATTGGCTTCCTCTGTCAGACACAATAACCGTGGGTATGCCGTGTAATCGAAAGACCTCCTTGGCAAATATCACTGCCAATTCCCGCGCAGAAGGCAAGCCCTTGAGAGGTACGAAATGTGCCATTTTCGAGAATTTATCCATGATCATAAGTATGACCGTAAAGCCCATGGAACTAGGAAGTTCAACCATGAATTTGAAAGATAAATGAAACCATGGACAGTCCCCATTAGCCACAAGCTGTAGCAAGCCGACTGGCAGGTATCGCGAAGTCTTACTCTGTGCACAGGTTGTGCAAGCAGCAGTAAAATCCTCACAATCCGATCTGAGACTTGGCCACCAGAAGACTCTAGACAATTACCAGATCAATTGATCCCAACCAACAGCTTAATACATAAGTGAGCTGGGACAAAACACTTCCTGTCCCTTTTTTTCGGCCGGAACTGAGGTCTGGGCAGCCATGATCTCTTCTCCTAAGGGAGAAGTGATGCATGTCTGTATGGTCGCAAGGATCCGATTAGCTGGAATAATCTGGATCAGTGGAACCATCTCTCTGGAAAGACTGCAGAACTGGCGGAACAATGCGTCTGCCTTCACATTTTTGGAACCGGGGAGGTAGGAGACCACAAGATTAAATCGGGACAGGAATAGAGCCCATCTGGCTTGCTTGGAAGGCAAGCATTTTGCCTCTGATAAATAAATCAGATTTTTGTGCTTTGTAAGGATCAGGATTGGGGAGGTAGTGCCCTCTAGGAGATGGCCAACAATTCTCTGTCCCCGACCTGGTACACCATCTCAGCTTTGGACAGCTTTTTCAAGAAATAGCCACATGGGCATAAAGCTTCACCAGGAGCTGAGCGTTGAGACAATAGCGTGCCCACTCCAATCTCAGAAGCATCCACCTCCAGGGTAAAGAGCAGGGATTCGGGTGTACCAGAATCGGGGCTGAAGCAAATGCTGCCATCAGTCTTTCGAATGCCATTATGGCCGTCTGGGGTCACTCAGTGGTCTTGGCACCTTTACACGTCATGTCCGACAGAGGTTTGACAATAGTGGAGAAGTCTTTAATACATTTCCGGTAATAATTTGCGAACCCCAGAAATCTCTGGATCGCTTTGAGTCCCACAGGACGAGGCCACTCCACTACTGCGGACAATTTCTCGGGATCCATAGCAAACCCAGATGCAGAGATAATATACCCCAGAAATGTCACTTGTGGTTTGTGGAACTCACACTTTTGAGTTTACAATACATGTTGTTTTTACTTAGTAGGGTCAAGACCTTGGATACATCCGACCGATGGGTCTCCAAGGAGGGGGAATGAATCAGGATGTCATCCAAGTACACCACAACACTCTGTAAGCGTTCTCTTAGCATGTCATTTTGAACTCTTGAAAGACAGCTGGGGCATTGCAAAGGCCAAATAGCATCACCAAATACTCATAATGCCCATTACGAGTATTAAAAGCTGTAATCTACTCATGACCCTGCTTTATCTGAACCAAATTATAGGCAGCTCTTAGGTCGAGTTTCGTAAAAATGTTAGATCTTTTGACAGGGTCAAAGAGTTTGGTGATCAGGGGAATCGGATAAGCATTTTTAACCAATATTTTGTTAAGCCCGTGGAAATCAATACATGGACGTAGCTCACCGTCCTTCTGCCAGAGATGAGGACTTACGGATGATGCCTCTGGCCGGCGCATCAGAAACCTACTCCTCCATGACTCTGTTTTTCTCTACCGACAAGGGATAGACACGGCCCCTAGGAGGTGATGTGCCATGCACAAGCTCCAACGCACAATCGCATGGCCTGTGTGGTGGTAAGGCCCCAGCCTGGCTTTCACTGAACACCTCCTTAAATGGTAAGTACTCCTCAGGTAATGCTGGAGAGGTAGCATTAGTCAGTCTCACAGGACAGGAGAGACATGATTCATAACACAGTGGGGACCAGGCCAAAATGTCACATGTGTGCCAATCCATCCTAGGGTTGTGCCTTTGTAACCATGGAAACCCCAGCATGATGGCGTAATGTGGGGAGTTAATTACCTGAAACTTCAGGGTTTCGGTGCAAAGGGCTCCCATCTTCAGGATTAACAGAGTGGTCTCCTGCGTAATGTGAGATGGTAGCAGGGGTCTACCATTAATAGCCTCCATGGCCAGTGGAGAAGAGCGGACTGCAATGGAACCTCTTTACTGGCTGCAAATTCTGCACCGATAAAGCAACCCGCAGCAAACAATGGGAGCAGACAAAAGAGTAGTCAGACAGATCCACAGGTCAGCACCAGAATGGATGGTCAGACAAGCCAAGTCATACACAGAGCCCAACAGAACTGTATTGTACAACAATGCAAGGGCAACTGAGTCAGGACTCAGTCTGCCCTTTAAACCCCTCCTCAGGAAGTAGGTAGAAGGAGCAGCTCAGAGGAAGAAAGTAGGTAGTAGGGGACTACAGGAAGCATGGCATAAAACAGAGGCCTGCTGCATGCTAGAAGTTTCTCGCCTTCAGATGATGCTGAAACCAAGGTAAGCTGTAACAGTGTGTGTGTATGTCACATTGCTCTACAGCAATAAACCTCACATTAATGTTTGTTTAAACCTCAGTATGTGTGTTTGTAACTTAGTCTGTGTAAATAAAATACTTTTGTCTTGTTCTAAATAATTTTTTCAGTTACATAAACAGTTGTTAATAGGTCATGAAATAACCTACAAACTTTCAGTAATGCCCTGTCCACCAGCCACAACCCCCAGCTACATCACCTAAAACAAAAACGTCCCTCTTTGGTTATTTGAAATGTTGGGAGGGATGTAGTTTAAACTTTTTTCTTTAAATATTTATGTAAATTTATTAACAGTGCCAGTTGGTGTCCAGACAGTTCATCCAGTGTTCAGTTATTCTACTGTATTCTATGGGAGAGATGAGCCACTTGTTACGGTTCTCCATAGAATGTGATCATAAGAGCTTCATCACTTGGATACAGTATGAACTGTATTAACACTAGGAGTACCCTTGTTTTACTCAACTGTAATACATAATATTTAGTGAGAAAACTTTACCGAGCCTTTAAATCCATATACTGGTATAATCCATTACTTTATATCTGAGCTTTACAACTTCTAGCTGTCCAGATGCTGCTGGACTACAACACAGCACGGGAACATCCAGGGGGTCGCCCACTTCTCTGTTATAACCCAGCTCATAACCACAGGACTGGATATACATCCCAGGTGCCCTAGGCAAGGCACTCTAAGCTCCCTTAGCTCCACCCATGGCCACATCCCAACTCCTCATACAACCCCCCACCTGTTTCTGGGCACAGAAAATACCCTTGGCCTATAACAAACAAGAAACAAAAAAGCTTTATCCCCTTGGTTTCTTGCATCCAAGGAGTTAAATAATAGTGTATATAAACTGGTGCAGGGATACTGATATTTCTCTGGCCTCACCCACAACAGAGAATGTGGGTGTGACCAGCACAGCTGAGGCACCCCCAGTGGCGTAACAATAGGGGTCGTACCTGCGACCGGGCCCGTCACTCTCAGGGGCCGGCGCTCTAGTAATGCAGAGTGCTGGGAGATGACATAATCTCCCAGCGCTCTGCATTACTAAGAACTGCGCAGGAGCTTGAGTTCCAGACAGAGGTCTGTGCCGAATGAGGCACAGATCTGTCATCTCACACACCGCTACACCAGGGACTCGAGGTAGGAGGAGGGGGGCGGTCAGTAGGGGCATTGTGGAGAATGTGGGGCACTGTGGAAGGGGCATTGTGGAGAATGAGGGGCATTGTGGAAGGGGCATTGTGGAGAATAAGGGGCATCATGATGGGGGCATTGTGGAGAAAGGGGGGCATTGTGATGGAGGCATTGTTGAAGGGGCAATGTGGAAGGGGCAATATGGAGAATGAGGGGCATTGTGGAGATGAAGGGGCACTGTGGAGAATGAGGGGCATTGTGGAAGGGGCAATGTGGAGATGGGGTCATTGTGGAAGGGGCAATATGGAGATGGGGTCATTGTGGAAGGGGCAATATGGAGGTGGCCAATGTAGTTGAGGGGGGCCAATGTGGTCGGGGGGGCTCATGGCAATTCTTGCACCAGGGCCCGGTGGCTTCTAGTTATGCCTCTGGGCACCCCTCAAAGTTTGGAGCTCTAGGCAGTTGTCTAGTATGCCTATTGGGAAATCTGGCCCTGCATAATCATCCATCATCTGTTACCTCCAGGACCCAGACCAGTAGCACCAGTGCTCCCATGGAGCTCATCATGCTGGTGTAGTAGTTCAGCAGTGCCTCCTTACAGCCCCGGTTCCACAGGTTCAGCTCCTCTGTCTGATGGTCATAGCTGTAGTGGGCGGAGTTATTAGTCACTTGCAGCTGGATACAGGGTCTGGGGGAACTTGGGTTGCAGCAGCTGAAGGGGACCCCATCAATCAAATACTTGCCATCCACATTGCTTTTAATTCGGCTGGATGGGAAACAAGAAGTAAGAAAGTGAAATGTTGAAGATGATGTACTAAGTAGAATTGGGGCAATCCAACTGCAAAACAGATGACAATTAATATTGAGACCACTTTGATATTCAAGGGGATAAAAGTCTTATTTAAAAGTTGGCATTTGGATATTTTTATTTTCCCCCTATGGCTGACTTGGTTTGCCCCAGAATTAGTACATGCATTCAGTGTCTTTGACCCTTGCCATGCCAAAAGTGTGCACAAAACGTTGCTTCGCAAAACACTGATACCCTTTTTGCACTCAGTTAACCCTTTGAGTGCCAGAGGGATGTGCAGCGCATTGTGTTATGCACCTCTCTGGCACTTATAGGGTTAAAGGTGATATGACAATTCTTATGAGGGAAAAAACTATAGTATAAAAATGATTTGTAACATTGTGCTTTTTGAAACTGGATAATTGTTTTTTATCTGCTCATTATCACTCATGTACACCAAGGCAAGTGACTAAAAAAATTAAGACATGTATTGGTGCTAGGATCTATGTTTTGTTCTCAGTGCCAATGACTCAATGTCAGTCTCCCCATTTCACTTGTAAAAATAGTGCTCATGTGACCTCGTCTTAGGAGTATAAAAAGTGGAGAATTTATTGGTCAATGTTTTGGTTGCAGCAATACATTTTATCAAGTTCATGAAAATTACAAATATATCACACCAAGGTTTTGGTCACAATTCAGACCTTTATGAGGACAGCCAGTTTGTGTGCCCTAGATTAAATACCCTCATAGCAATTCATTCTGGAGTGAAAAATATCTGGCTGTCATGACAACAATTACTTTTTATCTGTATTAAAAGGAGTGAATAAGCAAAAATAAAACAAAGGAACACTACTAACTATATAAATGTCAATAACACTGTAAACGTAATCTTTTAACTGCAATGTCTTACAAGGCAACTACATGGGAACATGTAGTAAACCACTTTTTTCTAGATAATAACAGCTGCAGTAACATTATAAACTTACAGCTCTGATTATACAGGGCCACTCTGAGCTTTTTCTTCCAGTGCCAAGAATTGTGTGTAAACTGTCAGTGTCAGCTTAATTTCTGTTGGCTATGCAGGTATGTGAGACATCACCAACAGCATCCAACAGGAAATATCACCTGCTTCTATGGAGCTGATAGCATTAGCTCTATGAAGAAGAGATACAAAAGGCAGAGGGACTGTTCATTTGGGTTGTAAGTTTATAATGCTACTAACTATCACTGCTGCCAGAGCTTGGAGTGGCATCCTTTTAAAAGGTTGCACACAAAAGAGAGTGCAACCACATAACTCATTAACTATGTCACCCTGATAAAAAAAATGGCGACATGAGAATCTTGCACTGCATGACAGCGCAAGATTCTCATGTCACCTACTGAACTTCCCATACCTTGAAGCAGTCATCCCCTCCAGTATTCCTCCCATCAGCAAGCAGGAATCGTTAAAAGAAAAGGAGTAATTATCCATATCAGCGTCTGGAGGATGATTCAAGCAGAGCGCAGTAACAGTGACTGACCCACAGAGCGTTCTGCATCACTATATACACACCACACCACCCTGGTGTACTATACACTGCAGAGCACAGCAACAGGAAGTGACCCACAGAGCTTTCTGCATTGCTGTATACACACCACCTTGGTGGTGGGCATTTGTACCATGCTTGAATCCTCCAGCACTGATATGGATAATTACTCCTTTTAACAATTCCTGCTTGGAGATGGGAGGAATACTGGAGGGGATGAGTGCTTAAAAGTATGCAACGTTTAGTAGGTGACATGAGAATCTCACCCTGTCATGCAGTGCGAGATTCTCATGTTGCCGTTTTTATCAGGGTGACATAGTTAATGAGTTATGTGGTTGAACGCTCTTTTGTGTGTGACCTTTTAAAAGTGAACCGCTTGGAGTAACAGTGTATAACTAGTAAAAGAAAACACACTCATGACACTAGCATCTAGAACTCTGTGGCATGAGAGAAAGAGCAGATTGTGCACGGATGTCCAGTGATATATAGTGATCCCTCTCTCATATCTGCACTAGACATGAGGCCAAAAATTCTGCTGTGCGCTGATGTCCAGTGATGTTTAGTGACCCTTCCTGTATTAGGTGCACTAGAGCCAAGGACAAGTACTCTGCTGCTCTCATCTCCACAGTGTCCCAGAATGGCAGGATAGAAATGTGGTCACCCTAATGTCAAGGCCCAAGAAGGTTGAAATACATCTCTATGGTTAGCTGCGTCTTTTTTTCAGAGAGGAATTTCCTGGCACTTTGTGGCTGGATTGTGATCTGAGCAGATTCAAGTATGATGTGTGTCAGGATATTTCTTGTCTGTGTATATTGCTTGTGAGATAGAAGAGATTTCACCATGGTAGGAAAAGCAGGGCTTCATTTACATACTAGGTGATCCTAAACAAGGCATTCTAGGTGCCCTTAACTCCACCCATGGCCACACCCTTACTCTTCACATGACCCTGCCCCTATTCCCACCCACTATTTCCTGGCACAGAAAATATTATTGGCTTATAACAATGCACTGGAGATCTCTCTAGCATCCAAGGGTTTAAATAATAACTTGCTTGGCTATAATACTGGCGTAGGTACTTTGACCTGTTTTGACCAAACCCACTATTCGGAATGTGGATATAGCCTGCACAGCTCAGGCACTGCCCCTCAATATTTAGAGCTCTAGACAGCTGCCTACTCTACCTATTGGGAAATCCGGCCCTGAGGAAAAGGTCCTATGGAATAAAGTATAAGCAATATGAGAAAATATGAATCTGGCACTCACCCATTAAAATAGCTTTTATATTAAGTGAATTGCTGCAATATCATACAGATAAAGAGTTTTTGGCTTTCTAATTTACAAACACCCCAACAGTTGTTCTGTGCCTCTCCAGGACTTTGTCAAGACAAACATTAAGGAATCCTATTGAACACTCTACAGTATTTTAAAGGCCCAGCCCTACCACTTTAAATTACAATCAACCTCCTATTGACTTTACATACTCTACAAGTACATATAAAGCAAAATAAAACTTCCTTTATGTTTATTTATTTTTTTCCATTTCATATTCACATTTTTTCACACCATCTCCTGACAGGCAGCTCTCTGCTTTTTTCCCTCCTGAGAGATTTCTGTGTGGGACTATGAATGACGGGAGAGTGTAACAATGTAAAAAAGACACAATGTAAAAAGATAGTTATACAATGTAAAAAGACAGTGAAACAATGTAAAAAAAACCTGCCACCACAAAACTGAAACTGTATACAATCTCTTCTTTCACAGTCCCCAAGAGAAAGCTCACTGCAAAACAGAGATCCAGGGACCTTAATGTCACTGACGTAAAAGAATATAAAATGGTTAAAGGGATAGTAATGGCTGTTTTTAACAAAGTTTAATATTGTAGATATTAAAAATATTAATGCAATGAGGATGTCCTATCTTTCAAACATGTATAGTTTGAGAGATATAAGCATCTAAAGTTCCCCCCTCTCACCCCTTTCCCAGACGTCAGCACTCTAGCTGACAAAAGGAGATCCTGGTCCCAGGACTGGAGACTCTTCAGCAGAAAAAATAACATAATCTAGAAAGAAAAATACTTAATTGGAACGGTCTACAAATTGACATATGAGATGGGGCAGGAGGGGGGAACTTTAGATGCTTATATCTTTCAAAGTATATGTTTGAAAGATGGGACATACCTCATTGCATTAATATTTACAATATTAAACTTTGTTAAAAACAACCATTACTATCCCTTTAAATGGATAGTAATACTTCGTTTTAACTTTATTTTATTTTGTAGGCATTAAAAAAAATATGAAGAATGATATAAGTCTTATCTCTCAAACCTTTATGGTTTAAGAGATATTCACAAGCAAAGTTTCCCCTCCCACCCCTTTTTCCTAGTGTAAGCCATCTCTTCTCAGATGGGGAATCTGCTTGTAAGACCAGACAGATAACAGAAGGGGACAATCTTATTCCTATGAAAACAATGAAATCCCTGCCCCCCTTTACAAGCTTTTCAGGTTTTTCCCTTATCTTAATTGAAGATTGTCCCTCTCTGCAGTCTACCTGGGCACCTCCCTTCTGATCTGGCTGAGCAGTGTTACATCAGTAAAAGGGGCAGGAGGAGGACACTTTGTCATTGAATTACTCTGGAACTACAACTCTGACAGAATTGAAATAACACTCTCCAAAGTCCAAATACTATGATGATTAATTAGAGCTGCTTTTATTATGAAACATTACTATCCATTTAAGATAAAAAAATATAATAAACAGTACATGAATTTGACTTTATGTATTAGGCACTTTCAGAATATGTCAAGTGAAAAAGGTTGCGATCACTCAAACAACCTCCAACGTCACTCTCTTACACTGTGTGATGTCAGTCCCAGTAATACATACATGAAATACAGAAGAAGAGTGCTAAAATGTAAATACTGAAGTTCAAAAAGTGAGAGAAATCACCACCAAATAATTAATTCATCCAATCACTGTGCAGCCCCATGTTCCATGTACTAACATAAGCACAGGTCCAATGCAGTTCATGGTGGCCTTGGTAACTGCACCATACAGTTCATAGTTCCATGGGTATGTTCCTATAGAGCAGAAATGTCAAATATGCAACCCACAGGCCAACAACTTGAGGTCCTCCATAGACAGAATATTTTTAAATGCCTTGTAGCTCAGCAACTTCTCCCATCATCCTTACCTCAGCCTAGGATTGCCACCTGTCCGGTTTTCTGACTTCTTCACTGGTCCTGATAACCAGAAATAATTGTTTGCAAGTTGTTGGAATGATCCACAGGCAGAGCATTATGGTAGTGGCTAAATTCCAGTTGGCTAAAGGACTTTTCAAAACATCAGTAGTCTATAATGAGACCACAGTCTATAGGAAGGGGAGGTGTTCAGCATGAGAGAACTGCGGACTGATTTGAGCAGGAATGGAAGCTGCAGAGGTGCATGGGGGTTCAGGTCATAGATCATTTTGGGGTTTGTATTCTTATGCTGTGGAACTGGTGCAAGTTGGTGCTAGAGCAGAGCATTCTGGACACTTATTCCATGGATAATGTGGGAGTTGTAGAGTTGAACATGTTAAGTTCTGTAATGCCACTGGAGATGATGTACTAAGAAAACAATGTGCAATTTTGGTGCAAACCAAGAGCACTATAGAGAGTAAATAATCATCCCCAAATTCCCAATGCTTCAACTGGGGACTTAAAACCCATGAATGGAAAGCAATGCACTGGACTCCTGTCTACCATTCAAAGAGTTAAAGCTCAATTTAAAGCAATGGTCATTTTCATTTGTTGCTTATGGTGCACATGGTTTGCCGCAGAAATGCACCTCTTTTGGTTAGTACGTCAACTTTCATCCTTCCCAAACAATCTGGGCCTAGATCATCAAGCTAATGCTAAGCATGGCTGGGGTGTCAGGGTATGTGTGGTTGTGTGACTACCAGTGGACAATGGAATAAGGCTGGGTTGTCAGAAAGTATTTCACAGATCCCAGCACTCACAATAATGTAAACACTCACATGCGTACTTTGCAGCCCTCTTTGGAGGGAAGTGTTGATTATGCAACCTCTTCGACAGGGTATCCTTTTCAAATGTTGCACACTATTGGGCAACCAACTAAGCAGTGCATTAAACGTTGCCAGCATGAAAAGGGCTGATGCAGGTAAGAATTTCATGTTGCCCTTATCATGCTGGCGACAAGTTTAATGCATCATTTAGCTGGGCGATATTTTGATAGTGCACTCTTTGACAGAGACTATAGAAAAAACAAAAGGGGGTGCCCCCTGTGTGAAATCCTCTGGTTACAGGTAACTACGACCACCCTAAATACCCAAAAGGTGTATCCTCAAAAAATTAGTAGCTGGGAGTTACAAATGCAAAGTCCAGAATTAGATGCTTTCTGAGTTACTATCACTACCCCAGGCACAGCTTCAACTCTCTCTTTATGTGGATGAAGTAAATCAAGACTGCTCCTTAAAAGCACAATCTCCAAAAGTGTTATAGAAATCCAAAAGACAAAAGAAGAATACTGTATAATATATTCACAACAATAAAAGTAAATAAATGCACTCATGTGATGATGTCAGGGGGAGTATTCCCGTGCACTGACTAAACCAGCCAGCAGAAATTATGACCCATCTCTGCTCCGGAAATCACTGTATAGTTTATTGTCACAGTTGGCAAGCAAGACAAGAGTCAGACAGTATAGTAAAAATCACCTTTATTAGAATAATATGCAGTAATGAATAATAATAAGCAGAGGGTGACTAGAGAAGCTAGAGACTCTACCAGAAATAGGAGCCGCCAACAGGTCCACCACAACTGCTAGAGACTAGGCCAGAGCCAACTGGTAGTCTCAATCACCCTGAGAGGAACACAGACTGTCTCTCAATAAGATGGTAACAAGGGAGACTACTGACTCACACCTGCAGTCAGTACGGCCAGAGTCAGCCAGCGCCACAGGTCTGCACCAGTTAGGATGTCCAATAGTCAGGAGGCAACACAGACAGGGTAGCTGGACAGAGCCCCAGGTCAGCACCAGATTGGATAGTCAGACAAGCCAGGGTCATACACTGATCGGATAGTCAGCCAGAGCCACAGGTCTGCACCAGATTGGATGGTCAGACAAGCCAGGGTCATACACAGGAACACAGGATACAAGCTAAATACAACTGCACAAGACAACAACGTAAGGGTAACTGGATAGGAATCCAGTTCCCTTAAATACTAAGAACCAGGAACTGGATCAGAGGACACAGACTAGACCTTCCAGTATAAAGTTGAGGCCTGCATCAATACGCAGCCTCGCACCTGTAATTGACGCATCTTGCCGAAATGCGTCAAATGCCTGCACCTATCCTGCATCCTTTAGAGCCACCAAACCGCCTGGCGCGAGGATAGGGGCGGCCACTACAGACTCCAAGCTCACCCAGGCCTAATGCCCGCAACGATGCGTGGGATGATGCCGAAGCGTCATTTTGGGCAAAACTATCCCAGCGTCAGCTGAAGCAGCGGCGCTGGATATAAGGTAAGCTGTTACATTTATTTTTGCTTAAAATAAAATACTACTTTCTCTTGCTGGCTTTTGGTGGTGACAATGCTTATTCTCTCCCACCCATGCATTTTGCGGGGTCTGCCTTTGTTTGTAATCTTGCATTTACCCCTAATAAAATCACTTTCAGTTCAGCTGATTTAGTGGGGCTACAGTCAGGATTGTCAGTTATTGCTGGAAATCCCTGATGAGTGTATAGTTTGCAATGTGTTGTTCATTATTTTGTAAGAAGGGATGTTCTGTGGGTATATATAGGGCAGACACTTATAATATACCCTATTGTCCTTATAATCCATTTTAACTGGTGAAGTTCACCGCTGTATGCCACAGTGTTTATAATTTGTTATACCAGTCAGTTGTTTATTCCTCTGTCAGTGTGAATTTCTGTGCAGTCTCATATGCCCTGAGTTGCTTTCTAACAGCTTTTAGATCTTTGGAGTAGCTGGCTTGCTACAGACTTAGCACACTCATGTGTACTGCATACAAGCCGAGTTGTGTTGGGAACTCCTAGCAGACTAGAGGAACGGTATGCCAGGGGAGAATTACAGGGTTATGTAACGGATATGCTGCTTTTTTCAGCTACTTGCATGCAGTAATTTGGGTATGTATGAATGAGTGAGCATATTTCCTTGTGTAATGTACTCTAGTAAGTGAAATACATTAGAAATCTACATAAATGAGAGTAATCATGGTGAGATAAACTCTCCAGTAAGATTAAAGGAACACCAAAAAATTAAAGAGGTGAATATAACTTTAAATTTCAAGTACATACAGCTAGCATAGGTAAACTGTGACCCTTTGAGTGCCAGATGCAATGCATTTTAGGCCTCACGGAACAAATAGGGACATTTTATAGAATCTAGCAGGAAGTACAGGGTACTAAAGGTTATGTAACCCTCACTTCATTTTTAGGTGTTAACCCTTAGAATGCCAGAGTGGGATGGAATGCATTGCTTTGCAATGCATTCCGCACCCCTCTAGCACTCAAAGGGTTAATGTTCCTTTAACACTCCCATATCTGTTGTTCTATGGAGCCTATGCATTGAACTGTCTCAGTCTGGAGAGATGGTAGTGCATGGGCTAAACAGAATGACATGGTAGTTGGAGAATGTATTTCATTGGACAGGGGGAAGATGAATTAAAGGTCAATAAGGAGCCAGGAAGGAGAAATGGTGGCGATTTTGTGTCGATCGCATATCGACAGTATGGACTGATATGTCTTCACTTTCATATCCCTGTGAATCCGCTGACATTGCCATGAATCCACCATGCCTTTGACAGGTTTTTGATTTTGTACTAATGTAAAAAAATGGCTAATTTGCATATGGAAATGTAGGTTCATGAGCCATTGTCGTATTCATGTGGGTATGGTTATATGTTAATGTGGCTGTTCGCCACATGCACTAAGCTCCGATAGCAGCCTTTGCTGTCTTTGTTGACAGTCCCAAAATGTCCAGCTTGAGCATGTCCTATAGTTCACTAAAGAGCCAGAGGACAGTTTGCTGTCTTTTGCTAAAGAGCAGAAACAGGAGATGCCCTCCTGTAACTCTGTCAGTGCCATACTGATGTGTATTGCACACTCTGTGGCACTGAAAAGGTTCTGAAATGAAAGAAGAGTAGAGACGCTATATATCATAGCATCTCTGCCCTTCTGTACTGACTGAAACAGCTGAGCGGGCCATACGCTAACTCAGGTAAACACAGAACTCGCAAGGCTCTCTGCAATGGGGTGCCTTGCGAGTCCTGTGTTTACCTGAATCAGATGGTCAGTGCCCAGCCCTCTCAGCTGCTTCAGTCATTACAAAAGGACAGACAGGCTGTGATATATACCCTCTCTGCCATTCTCTCATTTTGAAACCCTTTCAGTGCCACAGGGTGTGCAATCCACATTCTTTTGGCACTCAAAGGGATAAGGGAGCATTGTTGTTTGAGGGGTTGTAGTCTAAGCAGATCCTCTCTGCTCCCCAGTGGGCAAGGGCAGAAGTAGAGATAAATGAGCTCTTCAGGGCTGTCAAACTACTGGCGAATAGTGCATCTCTCCCCTCCCCGGTGTCTCCAGGCAAGGTACTCATGGCTCCCTTATCCCCACCCATGGCCGCAACCCCCACCTCCTGTTTTATTCATTGTTAGTAGGCACAGAAATGTCCCTTAGCCTTATACATACAAATAAACAGACTTTTAAATAAACTGGCAATTGCAATGCAATGGAGACCTCTCTAGCATTCAGAGGGTTAAAAATGCCATTTAAATCAAAGGGAATTTTTATTTATCCCTTGCAGTGTACTTGGTTTCTACCAGTTCTTAGTACATCAGCTTGTTTGTATATATGGTCCAGTGTATGTGTGATTCTCATACTCAGAAAGCTATGGATCTGTCTTGGAGTTAACCATTTGAGTGCCAGAGGGGTATCCAATCCAATTGTTTGTCTGGCACTGAAAGGGATTTAATTACCTTGCCTTTCCACCCCATTCTGTCTCTTTTCAGGACAAAATCTGCCTATTCTCAATCCAATCCCACTCACTCCTTTTAAGCCCTGCACTCATTATGAATGCGAAATGCGTCATTTGGACACTCCCATTCCCAGCTCTAGTTGCTACTCCGGCAGCTGTGGACATCAAGGTTCCCTGTATTTCTGCAACTACCACAGTCATACTGCCCAACATTTCAAATGGCCAAAGAGGGACAATTTGTTTTAGGTAGTGTTGCTGAGGGCATGGCAGTTGGGCGTGGAATTAACAATAATTTTTAGATTATTTCATGACCTATTCATACCTGTTTGTGTAACAGAATAAATTATTTTATTTACACATACTAATTTATAAACACATAGACTGATATTTAAACAGACATTAATGTGAATTTTATTTCTGTGGAGCAATGTGATACCCTTTTTCACACACCACACAGTCCGATCTCCTAGAGGGACATCAGGGTAGGAAAGAGGGACCGAGGGATTTGGTCTGAAAGAGGGACTGTCCCTTCTAAAGAGAGAGACACTTGGGAGGTATGCTTGACAGTGCATTTGTGTTCTCTGTTAGGCTTCTCTTGTGATAAGCACTATAACCAAGAACTCATAAAAAAACAAATAATTTGAAATGAAAGAGTTCTACCACAGCAAAAAATCTGACAACTACCTTTGTAGTGTACAGTTAGATGATGACATTATTAAACAGACATCACAGGGTTAATACAACACCTCTCTTTCATACGTTCATATTGGCCTGCAGTTCTCTGCCCAAGTGCATTCTGGGACTCTGGCTTTTTCTGCCAGATTAAGTCCCAGTTCCCAATCCTTAAACAAGGATAAGAGTGATCTAATCAGCCTG
This sequence comes from Rhinophrynus dorsalis, assembly GCA_037306005.1. Classification (NCBI taxonomy): domain Eukaryota; kingdom Metazoa; phylum Chordata; class Amphibia; order Anura; family Rhinophrynidae; genus Rhinophrynus; species Rhinophrynus dorsalis. The sequence goes on along the minus strand of CM074720.1, from coordinate 58,661,979 downwards.
TGCGGTTATTTATATCTCAGCATATCTTCTGCCTACACAGCGATTCTTAAGTATCACAGGATATTAAGTACTATACTTTCTTGAGACCAATTGCTGTATGATAATTATTATTATTACTGAAGTAGATTATTAATAAAATATGGACGGGAACAAAGTGAAGGTGTAGAAATATTCCTGTTAGAAGTAAAAACAGACCCACCTGAAATGTAAAGATATGTTGGGAGAGCCCATAGTGATATTAAAAGAAAATTATCTAGCAGCTATACCTCTCTAGCATTCAAAGGGTTAAAAGCTATTTAAATTAATACAAATGTGTTTCCTATGGTACAAAATTGCCCAAGTTTACTTTGTATATCAGCTGTGGACCCATATTTATAAAGTAAAACTGGAGTTATTCTGGAGTAAACCAACTGTACCATAGGGGACGAATATAAATTCCTAAATCCCCATACACTTGAACAGACATTTTTAACTTCTTGAATGCTATACAGGTCTTCAATGCATTGCTTTGGAATGCATTGGAGACCTGTCTAGCATTCACAGGGTTAAAAGCCCAGTTTAATTTAAGAGGAATATTGATTTGTCCCCCATGGTGCAGTTAGTTTACTCCAGAATAACTCTAGTTGGCTATTATAAACATGGGCCGTAGAGCCATATCATTTAACTCTTTCAGTGCCAGAAAGGTATCAATTGCATTAATCACAATGTGTTGGCTATCTGTCTGATACTCAAAGTGTTTCAAGATGTAAAGTGTTAGTAATGTCCAATTACAAATATGTTGCATTGTGTAGAGATTAAAAAGTGGACTTGAATGCAAAAAAAGACATATCTCTCAAACCCCTATGGTTTGAGAGATACATGCATTCAAATCGGATCTCCTGCTGACAGTTTTACAGCTGACAGCAGGAAACATCAAACTTTGAATACATGTATCTCTCAAACCATGGTGGTTTGAGACATACATTTTTTTTGCATTCAAGCCCACTTTTTAAAGGGATTGTAATGTCCCAAAAAAGTATCTTCTAAATGGTAGCTGCAATAAAAAAATATTTAATGGTTTGAGAGATGTAAGAAAATAAAGACCTCCACTCCCTCCCCTTCTCATGCGTCCCCTGTACAGAGGACGTCATGAGATCCTGCTTCCGGGACCAGACGGCGGCTCTTCAGGAGAGCTGTCATCAAGATATCTAAATATAATTACTTCATCGGAATGGTTTACAACGTGTGCTTGCAAGCCAGGCACACGTTGCAGACCATACCGATGAAGTAATTATAGTTAGATATCCCAATGACAGCACTCCTGAAGAGCCGCTTTACAGTTCGTCAGACAGAAAGGGGAGGAAGCGGAGGACTTTATTTTCTTATATCTCTCAAACCATAACCATAAGGATTACTTTTTTTGGGACATTACTATCCCTTTAAGCTCTACACAATGCAACATATTTGTAATTGGACATTACTAACACTTTAAATCAGTTTGCCTCAAACTGCCCCACTTTTTTTTTGCGCGCAAGGAGACGATGTTCAGAAAATCATCGTAATGAAAATAAAAAGTCATATCGTGGGCTGGTGATAAAAAAAGGATGGTATCTTAAGAAATAAATCCATCACTTCTGAAAACATGTTGCAAAAAAACTGAAAATGGTGGTAAGATGATCTTCATGAATACTGATCTACTGTTAATGTATTTTGTCTTTAAACAAAATAACATTTCAAAGAAATAAAACCTTGTCCACTTTTGACTGCTTTTTTCCTGTTTTCGGAGATGGCGGAATGGAATGCAAAAGTTGATGGTAATGAGACCGAGAATTGGCAGACCAGGAAGTAGGAACGTTTTCAGACTCATTACCAACAATTTCTGTTACCCTGAGTTCATACATCCCAAGTGTCCCTGTTTAGGAGGGACAGTCCCTCTTTTAGTCCCAAATCCCACTGTCCCTCTTTCCCACCCTAATGTCCCTCTTTTTAGGAGATCAGACTGTATGGTGTGTATATAAGTGTATCACATTGCTCCACAGCAATAAAACTCACATTATTGTTTCTTTAAACATCAGTATATGTGTTTATAAATTAGTGTGCTTAAATACAATACTTTAGTCTTGTTTTAAGTCATTTATTAGGTAACACAAGGAGGTGTCAGTAGGTCATGAAACAGCCTAAAAATTCTCGTTAATGCCTCGCCCACCAGCCACACCCCCAGCAACACCCCCTAAAACACAATTGTCCCTCTTTGGCAATTTGAAATGTTGGGAGGTATGTGAGCTGAACATTACAACCTTGGTTTTGTAGTAAAGTGTTTTAAGTTTCTTATTGTTGCATTATTTTACTTTAAATTTTCTCACTTTAGTTTATCCTGTGATGAGGTAGTGACACCCGAAATAAAAACACAACAAAAAACCTTAACCCTTTACAATGGGGTTTATACACTAAAGCAGAGCTTTACAAACTGTGTGTTGCGACACGTTAGTGTGTCAGCTGCAGTGTGTAGGTGTGTCGCACAAATGTAACGAGAAACCTCTGAGTGAACTTGCATGCATTTTTATGCAGCAAAGGTGCCGATTAATATGGTGCACTAATATATTCCCCTTCTGTCGTATCCGTGTATGTACGTCGTGGTCGAGTATGCATAATTGGGTAGAAACAGCTGATTCCGCGTCACTTCCAGTGATGCAGCCGCATCTGTAGTGGCGCGTTTTACAAATTCCATGAGTCCAGCTTTTTATAGAACACCGTCTCAAAAATGCATCCAAACATAGGTAAAAAAGCATTAAAAATTCTTCTGCAGTTTTCTACTACATACATTTGTGAAGTATACTTTTCAGCGATGACAAACTTAAAGACACTGCCACTAAAAAGTTGAAGCTTAAAACTGCCTGATGACAAAATGCGAGAGTCTTTATCTAATATTCCACCAAATATTCAAAAGCTGAATTCATCCCATCAACCTCATACATCTCATTAAAATGGTAAGAAGTAGTTACTGGTGTTATTACATTTTTTTATTCTTGCACATATTTACATATTGTTACTCATAAATGACAAGAATCTTGGAAATGTATTTTATTATCTTGCACATCACATATTTTTAAAAATATAAATGAAAGGTTTTCATGAGATATGTTGTGTCCCCATACATTTCGTTATTACAATTTATGTATGTGTCAGTATCTCTTATAAGGGGTTAGTTTAACCTCCGGTTTCCTAGTAAAACTGAATTACTGTGTCGCAAAATGATGCATGTCTAAAAAGTGTGTCACCAACATGAAAAGTTTGGAAAGCTCTGCACTAAAGTGTGATAAAGAGGTGATAAAGTGGAGATGACGTCTCCAGTGATATCAGTTCTCCAGTTCCTATGTTATTCTATGGAGCCTGTGCACTAAGATCTCCAAAGTTATAGAAATCGTAGAGCATTGGCCCCATAGAATAACATAGGAATTACAGAAGTGATATCACTGAAGCAATTATCTCTACTTTACCACCTCTTTATCCCCCCTCATATCTGGTATACCCCTTCTGACATTCAAAGTATTTAAACTCTTAATGACCCATGACGGTCCAGGACCGTCATGGGTTGTTTTGCCTTAAGGACCCATGACGGTCCTGGACCGTCATAGGTTAAATGATGGCAGCGCACCTCCGTACACACCGCTATCATTAATTCCCAACTGAGACTGGGCGCTCTGGGGCCGGAGCATTCAGTCTCAGCCACTTTCACAATTGCTGGGTCATGTGATTGCTGCAGCAGCAATCCCATGTACCGGCATTGTGAAAGAATGAAGCAGTGTTATATATACTGCTTCTTGTGTCTCTCCTCTGCCTGTCTGTCTTTTACATCTAAGTAAGGGACAGAAATAGAGAGGAGACATCTAGTAGACAAATAAAATGCAGTAGCTGGGGGTATTAACCCCATTCACTGCTGTGTTGGAGGCTGGCTAAATTCAGGTCCATTTTTGACCTGCTAAAATTAACTTTTGTTTTGTTTTTGTTTTTTTGTTTTTTTTAAAACATAATCCTTTTTTTTTCTTTTTTTACAAAAATTTTATTTAAATAAAAAACATGTTAATAACCAAAACTGGAAGTGTGTTGTGGAGCCATGAAATACATTTATTCACACTGCCAAATGTCATCAATAAAAAAGTGGGAAAATAGGGTGGGAAAAAGAGACATGGGGTTTTTTACCCAGAGGGGACAGTGATCACTTAAAACTGCCCATTTTGTAGGTATGACTGACTGGTCATACATTTCATGCATTGTCCCTAAAAATGTAACCCATTGTGCCCAAATGATCCCAAGAGAAAAAAAATTGAGGTTTTTTTACATTTTTTTTACCGTTTTCTTTAATTTTACTAAAATAAATGGTGGGCTATCCATATCGGTATGGTATCAAAAGAAATCCCTATTTGTGCGTTAAAAAAACGGTATATAATTTTCATGGGAAATTATTTTGACATCATCAAGCTTTCTTAAAGTGATAGTATTGCTTATATTAAATTAATTTTAATGGTGTAGATATTCAAAATATTAATAAAATGAGGTATGTCCCATTTCTCAAACTTTTATAGTTTGAGAGATCAAAGCATCTAAAGTTCCGGCTTCACAGAATTTTGCCATCTAGTTGAGAAAAAGCAGATTCTGGTCCCGGAACCATCCTGGGGCTCTTCAGCAAAGTCGAAATAGCAAGATGTAGAAATAAATAGTTCACTGGAACGGGCTACAAAGTGTGCCTGGTTTGCAAGCACACTTTGTAGCCAACGTACGTCTGGGATTAGCTGCTTCCCTTGTCCAGAGAAGGATTGTCTGTCATTTTCGTGGCTGGACTGTCATTTTGGCAGGACCTGTATAATATGCTTCAGAATTTTTCTTCTCTGTGTATGGCATTTGGAGGCTAAAAGAGATTGCACCATGGGAGTGAGGACACAGTCCTAATGAGCTTTTGCATACCCTTGCAAGCTCATGAGACTAGTTGAGCATCTCTGAACATGAAAAATCCCTAATGGTAATACAAGTGAAATCGATTTCATACTTCCAAATAATAAAATGATATTAACCAATTGCTCATTCTTAAATCGTTTTATTGTCGGAAGTGACCATTGTCTAGTAAGAGAGCAAAAATCAAAATAATTTTGCATTAATACTGTCTAATAGCTTCAGTGTGCTGCAAGACCATCCAGACACAGATGTTTCACTCCACAAGGAAAAAGTTATTGAGATTAACGTAGACACTGCCCATTCCCTTACATCTACTGTAAAACATGAAAAACCAACCCGAATATCAAAAGAAACTGTTGCCATGATGAAAAAACGTCAAGAAAGGAAGCAAAAAAGGAATATTAGAAACAAAGTAGAATATGTAAAAATGTGCAACGCCATAAGAAAGAAGAAACACGCACGTTCGATGTTGAGCTCATCAAAAGGACACTAGAAGAAAATCAAGGGATAAAGAAAGCAAATTGAAAGATAGCCACACCTATGAGCTAAATATTTGCATTAAAGCTTAAAATGGTACAACAGCAAAAACTCAACAACAAATAGTAAAACGAGTGGAAAAGTTTTCTTCCAAATCTTTATAAGGATGAAGGACAACTGAACTGAGTGCCAGAGGCTGAAGCTGTGCCAGAAGTTTTGATAGAAGTAGAAGGTGCAATAAAATAGGTGAAAAAAATTACATAGCAGATGGACCTTATAAAGTTGCTACTGAAATGTTGAAGGTTTAAGGTCAACCCTTATTCAAAGCCCTAGGTAAACTATTTTAAAAATACCTACTACTCGGAAAAGTGACTGAAACATGGAAAAATGCAGATATCATCCTACTGCACAAAAAAGATGATAATACAGATCTAAAACGCTACCAACCAATAAGCCTATTACCAGTGGTCTACAAGGTTTTCACAAATGTACTATCAAGAAGAACGGACACAATGCCTAATGCAGCACAAACTAAAGAACAAGCAGTTTTCAGGAGAGGTGTCAGTACAATGGACTGTGTCCAGACAGTGTAGCAAGTAATAGAGCAGCATAATGAATTCAACCTTCCATTATGCATAGACTTGATTGAGTACGAAAAGTCCTATGACTCAGTGAAAAAGCAAACAATAAACAATGTCCTGTTTATCCAAGGAATAGACAAAGCTTACATTAATATCCTCCAATCAATATATGAAAATGCAACTGCATCAGTACAGGTCAACAATGATAAAGCCCAAATCAACAAAGAAAAAGACATCCAACATGGCGGCAAAATATGCCCAGAACTATTTTCTGCTTGTTTAGAAGAAATTTTCCGCAAACTAAATTAGGACAAAAAATGACTTAAGATCAATGGAGACTACCTACATCACATACAATTTGCAGATTATATCATACTCTTTGCCAGTAGTCCTGAAGAACTATGAGAATGCCTTGAAGAGCTACAAGAGGAAAGCAAAAATATTGATCTGAAGATTAATATCAACAAAACACAAATTTACCATACCAAGAAAAATCACAGTTCATGGACAATAACTAGAAAAAGTGGACAAGTATGGAGAGACGAATAAAATTGGGTTGGCAAGCATTTGTAAAACTAAGTAGAATGTCTTTAAAAAAATTTATGTATGGCTGTGAAACATGGACACTGAATGCTAAAGCCATACAAAAACATAATATTATGCAGAGAAGTATGGAGCGGCACATTCTAAACATAACAAAAAGAGACCGAAAAACTTGTGCATGAATTTGTCAGAAAACAAAGGTCTATGACATCACTAAAAGTGTAATGCACCTGAAATAGAAATGGGCAGGCCACATACCAAGAATACCTGACAACAAATTTTGGAATGATTACACTTAATACTAGTCCAAGAAGACGACCAAAGATAAGATGGGTAGATGAAATGACCAAATTTATCGGTACACAGTGGCAACAAAAGGGAGATGACTGAAGTTGGAGGCTTGCTGTGGAGGCCTTCATCCTGCAGTGGACTGACAATGGCTTTAGCTGCTGATATATATATATATATATATATATATATATATATATATACATACATATATATATGTGTGGCCAAAAAAGCAACTTCAATGTGTACCAAATTGTCTCTTAGTCTCTGTAAGAACCCTGGTGCCTGTAGACTAGATATTCCTGGTATGTTCAGATGTGGGTCAAGAATTTGTAAATGCTGTAAGTTTGTAAACAGTTCAAGAGGGTTCAATACATATGCTAATAGTAAATGTTTTTCTGTGAAACAGTACATTAATTGTAGTTCAGGGTCTGTCCTGTACCTTTTGTACTGCGTTGTGTGACATATCCAGTGTATAATAAACATCTCGCCAACTGAAAGATAGGATCAGAGAGCATATCTTGGCGAATGAACAAGGAGACAGGACATCTTTGTTAGAGAGGCACTTTGTGTAGCACAGGGCATCTTTTATCTTTGTGGGCATAGAAAGGATTATGTTACCTGTGTGGAGTGGAAATAAGATCGAGAGACTGCAAAAGGGAAATATATGGATATTTCAGCTGGATACTACTAGGATTCCTTCTGGGTTAAATTGTGAGTGGTATTTCTCCCACTTTGTTTGATTGTTCTGTCTGGAGGTCCATCACTTCTGCAAAAGAGTCTGCATGAGTATAAAGATAAAAGTTAAGGTAGGCTTTATGTTGATACTTTTGTCATATGCTATTTGTTTGACTATTGCAACCCAAATAACAGTCTCCCATGTGTTACATATACAGTCCATTTTTGGTCTATGGACTCTTGTGTATTTCACATTTTTTTAATTATAATTTTTTTAAGTACATGAGTCAATTAAACATGTGCAACAGTCCAGATGTCTTTTTTATGTTACATCACTCCTTATGTTTATATTTCTTATGATCTACCACCTCCTACTGTGGACTGACACTCATTGTCTCCTGTGGCCACTGCACTACTCCATTGAGCATTGTTATAGTTTGTCCCTCAAATTGAGTCTTTGAATGCATTTTTACATTCCATTAATATATCATTTTTTGTATGACGGATTGTCTCTGGTATGCTTTACAATTAAATAGATCAAGGTGTTGAACTCATCCTATGAGTTCCAGTGACGTCCACTAGTTTGGACATATCCAATCAACAACAGTTTGGAAGGAGTATGGAAATGTACAATGATAGATTTTGTTTCCCCAGTTGGAGGCTTGGAGATCTTGTGTTGCTTTATATTGATGAATCTTCTGTTTATCCATGTGACAGGCAGACTTTGGGAGTCTTTACACTGTGTTGTAGTGAAGTGTGGAATGCATGCTATACATTCTATTTTGTGACCTCCAATTTAAATGATGTTATTGATTGGGCGAAGGGATGTCTCATATAGGGATTGGAAGGCTGTCATTATTAAGTCAGACAGGGGCTGAGTGTGGACATCTTAAGCCTATGATTTAGAGCAGGTAGTTCAAAATGCTATTGGTAGTGTCTTACCAAACTTTGGATGCTGCCACCTACTGCTAGTCTGCTGTTCCATTGTTTTTAATGAGAATGAAAACATTTTTCTGTTAACGCTGGATTGGAGTTTCTTCCTTACTTTGTTTGTTCCTGATTCAGCAGTAGGGATCATCTGTTCACTGTCATTAAAGGGGCTGTATAGGGTCCACACAAGAACGTTTTATAACTTTTATTGTTTTGTTTTTCAGTCTGATTTTGAGAATTTTTATTTAGTAGTTAGTGACTTTTACTCCAGCAGAACTGAGAACACTGACCTGTGTGACACAGACCACATAATTATTTCTTCACCTGCCCTTCAGGTGGCCTGCTCCTCCTCACTCCTCTATCTGAGGCTTCCAGAAAAGGAGGGAACGAATTCTTGAGGAGGTATAATCCTACAAATCCTGTCAAGGTGGATGCTTCCAATGAGATGAGGATTTGGAAAGGTGTCAGACATTCTTTAGGTAACTGAATGGAGACAGTGAGAGGTGTTCAGTGTAATTTACCTTAATCTTCAGCATTAACTAAATAGAGTACATTCAAATAGTTATCTACTTTTCATGTGGCAGAGGACAGAAGGAATTGATACCAGTGACTAGTAAAGTTTCTGGGATTTTGAAGAAGGGATTTCCATATGTGCCACACTATGGCATAAGAGTACCAGCGCCAGGCTGGACTTCCCATTAGGCAGCAAGGCAGAAAGAGGGGCGTTTCAGCTCTGTGCTGTTCACTCCTACAGTCTGAGTTGTGTGCTTGGCCTTTATGAGACCAGTTACCTGGGGGGAGATGCCTCATGGCAGTGGTAGGCAGCCTTTGACTCTCAAGCTGTTGAAGACTACAGTTCTCATCACTGGCTCATAAAAGACTGTGTTTATATCTATTGCATCTTAGAGGCTGGATTAGCACCTACTAAAGTTGAGTGTAATTTTGGAGATGCCTTGAAACTTTTAATACAGTATTATAATAAACCCTTTTTATTTTACACTTTCATTCTTCGGAATCACCCTACCCTAAGATTGTAGCTGCAATAACGTATATCTATTATTTATCATAGATTAAATACAGGGAATACAGATTCTCTGTGGCATTTGTTTGGTATTTTTGTTCTCAACATAAGAAGAGTCAGTTGACTATTGTATTTGAAAAGGTTAATTAATACAAATATTTTATATAGGATGGCTGCTTCCAGTAAAATTGCCTGCTGTGGTTGATTCTTTTGGAAAGGCCATCATCCCCTGGCCTTCATTATTCTCCTTCTATGCATGAGGACAGGAATCCATATTGTGTTCATTCTAGATGGTTCTAGAAAGACAGACGAGCCCTGTTCACAAGCAAAATAAAGTCTCATATTGAACTTCTGACCCTTACAAGTGAGAGTGAAGATGTGTTTTCTTCCACGTATGTGCTACCCCTGTTATAGGCCAAGAATAATTTCTGCTCCATGCAACTGTGGGGCTGTGGAGCAGTCATGTGAAGAAGTAGTGCCATGTCCATGGGCAGGGCTTAATACACAAAGAGTGCTTTACCGAGAGGCACCTAGGCAATCACCATAGCCATCCTACTGAAGATGGTGCCTGAGGCAGTTTCCCCTATTTATGACCCCATATTTGCTAACTGTGATACATTAAGGTGACCAGACCTCCCCATTAATGAAGAATGTTTAAAACTTTAGTCTGTGGACTGCACAGGAGCCAATGTTACCTTGCAGTGTGTGTGTTTTTCATAAGTGTCCTGCATTAATAGACTAGGTCTGGTCACACTACGACAGGGACAATCTCTAGTTCTTGGGTCCTTGTGCCAGAATCCTATTGTCCCAGCTATTGACCCACACCTTAGGCAGACATCAATACATTGTTCAATAGTGCTTATATTTCATATCTAAAAATTATCATTTGGATTATTTTTATGTGATAATTTTTGATCTTCTTCACAATTTCCAAGATTAATTATAATATGGTTGTCTTATCTACCAGCGAAGCAGTGGTAACAAATTCCTGTGTGGGTCTCCATCTGGGGTAGGAGACCTCCCCAGAAAACTTTAGCAGGCTGCAGGATACTTATTCCCTTAATAAAGGTAATATGAACAACTTTAGATTTTGGTAATAGTGTCCCTTTAAGCAAAGACCTCTAAGGTAGTAGTTTTTTTAAAATACAGCCTGTGTCATGTGCTACTCTAGAAAGGCAACAAGAGCTAATGCAATTAAATATGGAGCTAAAGACTCGGTATAAGCAAGAAGGTTTGAAGTTTCTAGAGCAATGGGATGTCTTTCACTTGGGGCAATCTTTATAGTATGGATAGATTATACCTAAATGGGTAGGGGATAGGATGGTTAGTAGTTTGGAGGTGACTTTAAACTTATAATGAGGAGGGTGAAACAATACATGATGGGGTAGACAGTATAGAAAAGGAACTGGGATTGGAGAAGAGGCATGAGGAAGAGGGGTGAAGGACTAGTTCTGCCTGTGTTACTGACTGATATAATGCAAATACATCATTTTTCAAATAATGTACATATTCAGAATGTCAGTAACTAAAAAAAGTGTGCTTGTATATGGTCATAGTCTGGATGGTGCAATGAGTAAGCAGTATGACCTTCTGGGTATTACTGAAACATGGCTGGATGATCCAAATGATAGGTCAGACAATCTAGAGGGGTATGCACTTTTTAGGAGCTATAGGGTAAACAAAAAAAGAAGAGGGGTGTGCCATTATGTAAACAAGCTTAATACATAGTATAAAAAGGTAATACATTTATGATGATTATATATATTATTACATTTATTATTAAGAATATATTATGAGAATATATAGGCCCTGTGAGTTGAATTACACACATGTGGCTTCTCAGTCATCCTTATGGGAGATTTCAACTACCCTGAAATTCCCAGGAGAAATATGACTTCCATTGAAATAACTAGAAACTATTTCATAGTTATGCATAAAGGCAGTGTAGGGTCCATACAAGACCGTTTAAAATACTTGGCTGTGGGAACTGTGTTCTCATAGCTCAAAACTCTTGTGTTTAATTCCAGTTTGCCTATCAGATCACTGTGATCTGTAGGGCTGGGTGATGTCAGCTTCTCACTCAGTGCTTGTGGACATTGTTAACTTCACCAAAGAGCAGAATTCCTTCCTTTAGAAGCCGAGTGTCCTAATGGAACTTTTATATATGTATATACTATCATATCTACATGCATGTAATACATATGTAAATGCTGCAGTCCCAACATGAATGCAATAAATATGTATACAATGCCATCCCTACAAACAAGTAATACATATGTGCACACTGCCGTGTCTACATGCATGTAATTCATATGAGCACTGTCATGTCTACATGCATGTAATAAATAAGGGAACGTCTATTTATAGCTATAATATATGCACACAATGACATGTCTACATTCACCTAATACGTATGTACTTGCTGCCACACCATCATGCAGGTAAAACATATGGACAAAATGTCCCACAGCACATATGCAATACATATACACGCACTGTCATAATTACATGCATGTAATACATATGTACACAATGCCTCATCAACATGTAACTAATGGCTATGTACACACTGCCATGCTTGCAAATGGATATCAGATATATACAATCCTTTGTCTACAAGCACATAGTACATTTGTATATGCCTCTATGTGTCCATGTCTTCATATTGATAAATTAACATCCAAACTTTATCCCAAAATAAGTTCTCTGTTTAGAAACAAATCCTATTTAGTTCCCTTGTAAGAAGACATATTGTACAACAGCTGTTAATGAAAGTCATAGATCAATGGGAACTAGCATATGCTCCTGTGCCACAAATCCATCTTGCCAAACTTGGCACTATATATAAATATTTATGCCACATTATACTCCAATGTAATTATACTATCCATCATTGTGATATGTATGAAGAACTAAATTGGCTAACACTCGAATCTAGACGTACCGTTCACCTCTCTTACCTAGTTTATAACCACTTCTCTAGAAAGCTACCAGACTACCTGAGCAGTATGCTTACTACAGATCTCCATGCTAACTATAACCTCTGCTCAACTGCTAACAACTCACTGAGTATTCCACACTACAATGAAGAAGACGGTCAATCTGCCTTCTCCTTCAGAGCTCCAAAAGTCTGGAATAAACTGACTGAAAAAAATCTGATCTTCTCCCAGTCTAAAATTCTTAAAAAATACAGTATATACAATTTTAGTATGTATTTGTGTGTATGTGTGTCTGTATATATATATATATATATATATATATATATATAGAGAGAGAGAGAGAGAGAGAGAGAGAGAGAGATAGTACTGTGCAAAAGTTTTAGGCAGGTGTGAAAAAAATAAAAAATTCTGTAAAGTAAGAATACTTTCAAAAATAGACATGTTCATAGTTTATTTTTAGCAATTAACAAAATGCAAAGTGCGTGAACAGAAGAAAAATCAAAATTAAATTAATATTTGGTATGACCACCCTTTTCCTTCAAAACAGCATCAATTCTTCTATGTAGATGTGCTGTCCAAGCTCTTTTGAAGAAGCACAAAGAAACAGGCAACACTGAAGACTGTAGACACAGTGGTTGGCCAAGGAAACTTAGTGCAGCAGATCATGCTTACTTCCCTTTTGCAATCGGAAGATGTCCAGCAGTGCCATCAGCTCAGAAAGCAGTGGGATTCTGGTATACCCATCTACAGTCCAGAGAAATCTGGTCAGAAGTGGTCTTTATGGAAGACTTGCAGCTAAAAAGCCATACCTCCGACATGGAAACAAGGCCAAGCGACTCAACTATGCACAAAAACACAGGAACTGGGGTGCAGAAAAATGGCAGCAGGTGCTCTGGACTGATGAGTCAAAATTTAAAATAAGAGGATTTTACTCTTACCTGTTAAATACTTTTCTCTTAGTCCATACAGGTTATTGGTAACTTTGAGTAGGCAATCCGCCTCTTTAATTGTAGGCAGGAACAATTCTAGAATTGAATGCAGGGGGTGGAGCCTACCTTCCCTCCTTGGCTGCAGCTAGCCAACCAGCTCCAGAAAGACTTGAGACACAAACTACTGACTAGATAGTGGAAGGGAAAGAAGACTCCTGTGAGCATGACCCCGAAGGACCCCCACAGTCTGCCACAGGAGAGCCAAGCATGGCCCCTTGACAGGGTGGGAGACCAGTAACCTGTATGGACTAAGAGAAAAGGATTTAACAGGTAAGACTAAAATCCTCTTTTCTCTGTCGTTCAATATAGGTTACTGGTAACTCTGGGATGTCCAACCGCTGAGTTTCCCAGAGGCGGGAAGTAAGGCAAGGACCAGGCGCAAGGCCCCCAAAGTAACCAGAGCAGATATGAACCATCAGATCAGAAATAGCCCAATAAAACAATGAAGTGTCAACGGACAATAAACAGGGGTAAAAACACCCCAAACTTACACATAGCACAAAGAACTAGAGCCAACAGGGCTCAAAAGTGAAGGAAGCACTAAGAACTGAAGAAGATCCTAGACAGGCAAGACTGCTTCCAAGATTTTCCTCCCAAAGCTGGCATCAACCGATGCCAGCACATCAATCAACACGGTAGTGCTTCGAAAAGGTGTGCACAGACGACCAAGTGGCAGCCTTGCACAACTGATCAGCGGAGGCCTGATTCTTGTAAGCCCCAATAGATCTTGAAGAATGAGCCGTAACCCGAAAGGGGACAGGCTTCTTCCTCAGCTTGTAAGCCTTATGAATAGTGTACTTGATCCAAGAAGCAATAGTCACTTTGGATGCAGGTCTTCCTGCCTTGGGACCCTCACAGATGACCACCCACAGCAGAGTGGGGACCTGGGTTCGTTGAGTCATGCCGAAGAAGGCTTGGAAACCTTGGGCTTGGAGGAGACCTTGGGCTTTCATTGCTCTTTGGGCTTGGAGGAGGCACGCGGAGTTGAGGGAACCGTCTGGTTTGCCGGATGTGTCTCAGTCTAAAAGGAATGAAAATACCGATTATGTGTAACGGTTTTGTAAGACACTCAGACCAGTGGGTTAGAATAAAACACAATTTTATTAACAGACACGAAAGAATGCCCACTACAGGCTTAAGCAGTATGACAAGAAAGTAACAGTCATGTACATATGCCCTCTCAGGCCCAGTATACAAGGGAAAAAATAGATACTGTCACAGGACAGGCATAATCAAGCAATTCCAGCATTGCATGGGTTAAAGTTCATGGAAGGTAATCAGTCCCTGCTGTGGTGTGTTTGACAACGCCCAGTAAGGTGGTAAAGGTAGCAAGAGACTGTGGTGTGAGATGTGAAAGCACCTAGTGTGTAAAGCAGAACTGAGACTCTTCCCTTTGCTGAGCAGAATCGGAGGCCACAATACTCTGCTAGAGCTAGCACTACCTGGAGCCGTGAGCACCCGACCGGTGCGGTAACGAAGACACTGTACACTGCAAGAGCTAAGGGAATAGAGCCAATAGCACCCGACCGGTGCGGTAACGGAGACACTTCCACTATAAGAGCTGAGGAACTATAGCCAATAGCACCCAACTGGTGCAGTAACGGAAATACTGTACACTGCAAGAGCTGATGGAATTAGCCAATAGCACCCGACCGGTGCGGTAACTGAGTCACTGTGTATAGCAAGGGTTAACGGAAGCACAGTGTTAACGGAGGCCACAATGCTCTGCAAGTGTTAACAGAAGGCTCAGAGTTAACGGAGACAACAGTGCTCTGCAAGTGTTTCACGGAAGGCTCAGAGTTAACGGAGGCAACAGTGCTCTGCAAGTGTTAACGGAAGGCCCAGTGTAACGGAGGCAACAGTGCTCTGCAAGAGTTAATGGAAAGCTCAGTGTAACGGATGCCACAGTACTCAGTCTGCAAACACCAGTACCAGCGGAAGTAAGAATGTCACCCAGGCGACACAGAGGTCAGGATCAGGATAGCAGCTGGATGTCTACACAGGAACGTCAGGCTACCTGGGTCAGGTCACAGAGCAGGAACGTCAGCCAGGCCGGGTCGAATCACGGAGCAGGAACGTCAGACAAGCTGGGTCGGATCACGTGTTCTTCCTGGGGACCAAGGGTAGAAGTGTACTCTTACCCCCTGTGGCCTCACTGATCAGATCCTTAAGATCTGGCCCAAACATGGAAGTACCTTGAAAAGGTAAGGAGAGCAATGCTTTCTTGGAAGCAGTGTCAGCAGACCAGATCTTGAGCCAAAGAGCCAGTATGGCAACCACAGACATAGTGGAAATCATAGCCACTAAACTGATGGCATCAAACAATGCAGCAGAAACATAGTGCTGTGCCTCAGAAATATTGGCAAGAAGGCACAACATATCCGAAGAAGGAGCACCCTGACGGACAGCCAGGGTGAGCTGTTCAGTCCAGATCGCAATGGCCAGGTTCACCCATGCTGCAGCGAATGCTGGATGCATGGCAGTACCAGGATTGGCAAAAATGGACTTGAGGGAGACCTCAAGTTTCTTGTCAGTTCAGTCCTTCAGAGCGGATGCATTAGAAACTGGCAATAGACTTAGACAGCCTGGAGATAGCAGCATCCACTTTGGCAGGATGAACCCACAGAGCAAGTGCTGCCTCAGAGAAGGGATAAAGCTTGGCAAATTTCTTGGACACAGAAGGATTCTTGTTCCTGAACTAAGGGAATGTAAAGGATATGCAAAACATCCCTGATCAGGCCCTCAACCGAGGGCTCAAGATCAGCCTCAAAAGGATCCCCAAAAAACTGAGAGACACCAACAGCAGAACATTCCTCAACATCTGAATCCACCAGCAGTTCCTCCTCAGAAGAATCTGATACGTCAGTTACTCCCTGAGGTTTTGGCAGGGAAGACTTGATGGAGGAGGGGGAGCCAAAAAGAAATGAGCGCGTGAAGCAAGTGCTCATGGGAAATGTAGTTTTCCCAGAAAAGTACCCAAACAGTGCCCGAAGCCCCTGAGCCCCCAACACACTGGAAACATGAACCGGATGATAGAGCAAGGGTAGACAAGAAAAATGAGCCATCTCTGAAGTCGTTGGGTTAAGCGGTTGCAGAGATATGTCCCAAACTGTACAGTCCCATAGGAGTGAATGGAGCAATGGCACCTATGCGGTAAAGAGCGCCTTTAACTCAAATTTTACAAAATTGAAACAGTAAAATAAAAATGCATGAAACATCACTAGAACATGTTAGGATACCCAAAAACACTGAACCAGTAGGAAAAGTGTCAGAACCCCCCTCCCCCAAAAGATGCAAAACCAGCAATTAAAGGGTTAAAGTACCACATAAACCTGCTCCAAAACACCCAATAGACACAGATAGACCCAATGAGTGCAGGAGTGTGCAACAGGAACTCCAAAGGTAAACCCCTGTGCGGAGGGGCACTGTGGGACATGTGGACCTACACCACTCAAAGGGTTGTTCACCTTTCCTGCAGATCTTCTGTCTTCAGACTACCATGTATTAAGAAGAAGCCTCAGTGGACAACTCCTGAAGAAAGAACTTGTATTGAATTTTCCCCCCATGGTTTAAGGTCCACAAAAAAGCACCTGGTTATGAGCTAGCCACATCGAAGGGCATTGTCAGTTATGGTAATCTACCTAATGGTGGTATTCCATTTCTAACAAAAAAATAAAAATGTCAAAAACTATAGCAGAACTGTTCTCTTACCTGTGTCTTCCCCAAGGAACAAATCTTTCTGGAGCTGGTTGGCTAGCTGCAGCCAAGGAGGGAAGGTAGGCTCCACCCCCTGCATACAATTTTAGAATTGTTCCTGGCTACTATTAAAGTGGCGGATCGCCTACCCAAAGTTACCAGTAACTTGTATTGAACGACAGAGAGATTTGGTTGTAGCAGAAGGCAGTTTGTTCGCCGAAGAGCTGGAGAGCATACAAGAATAAGTGTCTGCAGGCAATAGTGAAGCATGGTGGAGGTTCTTTGCAGGTTTGGGGATGTATTTCTGCCAATGTTGGGGATTTGGTCAAAATTAATAGTCTCCTCAATGCTGAGAAATACAGGCAGATCCTTATCCATCATGCAGTACCATCAGGGAGACATCTGATTGGCCCCAAATGTATCCTTCAGCATGACAACAACCCCAAACATACAGCCAAATTCATTAAGAAGTATCTTCAGCTTAAAGAAGAACAAGGAGTCCTGGAAGTGATGGTACAGCCCCCACAGAGCCCTGATTTCAACATGAAGAGAAAGAAGCAACTAAGGCTGCCTAAATCCACAGAAGAACTGTGATTAGTTCTCCAAGATGTTTGGAACAACCTACCTGCAGAGTTCCTTAGCAAACTGTGTGCGAGTGTATCTAAAAGAATCAATGCTGTTTTGAAGGCAAAGGGTGGTCACACCAAATATTGATTTGATTTACACTTTTCTTCTGTTCACTCACTATCATTTTGTTAGTTGATAAAAATAAACTATTAACATATTTTTTAACCCCTTAACGACCCTTGATGGTCATAGTAGATCAAGGGTCGATTTGACTTAACGACCGATGACGTACTATGACCGTCATCGAGTTCCGGGCTCCCCCCGCGGCTGCACGCCGTTCAGGGAGTCCGGAACGCAATGGAGCAATAAAAAAAATTGCTCCGTGGTCGTTAAGTCACTTCCGCTTCCGGATTCCCCGGTCATTAAAGGGTTAAAGCATTCTTACTTTACAGCATTTTTTCATGGCTGCCTAATACTATATATACATATATCTATATCTATCTATCTATCTATACATATCTATCTATCTATATATATAGATGTGTATGTGTGTGTGTATGTGTTCATATAATGTGTATGTAGCTACCAGACTACCTGAGCAGACAAGCTGGGTCGGATCACATTTTCTTCCTGGGGACCAAGGGTAGAAGTGTACTCTTACCCCCTGTGGCCTCACTGATCAGATCCTTAAGATCTGGCCCAAACATGGAAGTACCTTGAAAAGGTAAGGAGAGCAATGCTTTCTTGGAAGCAGTGTCAGCAGACCAGATCTTGAGCCAAAGAGCCAGTATGGCAACCACAGACATAGTGGAAATCATAGCCACTAAACTGATGGCATCAAACAATGCAGCAGAAACATAGTGCTGTGCCTCAGAAATATTGGCAAGAAGGCACAACATATCCGAAGAAGGAGCACCCTGACGGACAGCCAGGGTGAGCTGTTCAGTCCAGATCGCAATGGCCAGGTTCACCCATGCTGCAGCGAATGCTGGATGCATGGCAGTACCAGGATTGGCAAAAATGGACTTGAGGGAGACCTCAAGTTTCTTGTCAGTTCAGTCCTTCAGAGCGGATGCATTAGAAACTGGCAATAGACTTAGACAGCCTGGAGATAGCAGCATCCACTTTGGCAGGATGAACCCACAGAGCAAGTGCTGCCTCAGAGAAGGGATGAAGCTTGGCAAATTTCTTGGACACAGAAGGATTCTTGTTCCTGAACTAAGGGAATGTAAAGGATATGCAAAACATCCCTGATCAGGCCCTCAACCGAGGGCTCAAGATCAGCCTCAAAAGGATCCCCAAAAAACTGAGAGACACCAACAGCAGAACATTCCTCAACATCTGAATCCACCAGCAGTTCCTCCTCAGAAGAATCCGATACGTCAGTTACTCCCTGAGGTTTTGGCAGGGAAGACTTGATGGAGGAGGGGGAGCCAAAAAGAAATGAGCGCGTGAAGCAAGTGCTCATGGGAAATGTAGTTTTCCCAGAAAAGTACCCAAACAGTGCCCGAAGCCCCCTGAGCCCCCAACACACTGGAAACATGAACCGGATGATAGAGCAAGGGTAGACAAGAAAAATGAGCCATCTCTGAAGTCGTTGGGTTAAGCGGTTGCAGAGATATGTCCCAAACTGTACAGTCCCATAGGAGTGAATGGAGCAATGGCACCTATGCGGTAAAGAGCGCCTTTAACTCAAATTTTACAAAATTGAAACAGTAAAATAAAAATGCATGAAACATCACTAGAACATGTTAGGATACCCAAAAACACTGAACCAGTAGGAAAAGTGTCAGAACCCCCCTCCCCCAAAAGATGCAAAACCAGCAATTAAAGGGTTAAAGTACCACATAAACCTGCTCCAAAACACCCAATAGACACAGATAGACCCAATGAGTGCAGGAGTGTGCAACAGGAACTCCAAAGGTAAACCCCTGTGCGGAGGGGCACTGTGGGACATGTGGACCTACACCACTCAAAGGGTTGTTCACCTTTCCTGCAGATCTTCTGTCTTCAGACTACCATGTATTAAGAAGAAGCCTCAGTGGACAACTCCTGAGGAAAGAACTTGTATTGAATTTTCCCCCCATGGTTTAAGGTCCACAAAAAAGCACCTGGTTATGAGCTAGCCACATCGAAGGGCATTGTCAGTTATGGTAATCTACCTAATGGTGGTATTCCATTTCTAACAAAAAAATAAAAATGTCAAAAACTATAGCAGAACTGTTCTCTTACCTGTGTCTTCCCCAAGGAACAAATCTTTCTGGAGCTGGTTGGCTAGCTGCAGCCAAGGAGGGAAGGTAGGCTCCACCCCCTGCATACAATTTTAGAATTGTTCCTGGCTACTATTAAAGTGGCGGATCGCCTACCCAAAGTTACCAGTAACTTGTATTGAACGACAGAGAGATTTGGTTGTAGCAGAAGGCAGTTTGTTCGCCGAAGAGCTGGAGAGCATACAAGAATAAGTGTCTGCAGGCAATAGTGAAGCATGGTGGAGGTTCTTTGCAGGTTTGGGGATGTATTTCTGCCAATGTTGGGGATTTGGTCAAAATTAATAGTCTCCTCAATGCTGAGAAAT
The DNA here is from genome assembly GCA_037306005.1 of Rhinophrynus dorsalis. NCBI lineage: Eukaryota > Metazoa > Chordata > Amphibia > Anura > Rhinophrynidae > Rhinophrynus > Rhinophrynus dorsalis. The sequence continues at coordinate 58,641,766 of CM074720.1, read as the reverse complement.
ACAGGCAGATCCTTATCCATCATGCAGTACCATCAGGGAGACATCTGATTGGCCCCAAATGTATCCTTCAGCATGACAACAACCCCAAACATACAGCCAAATTCATTAAGAAGTATCTTCAGCTTAAAGAAGAACAAGGAGTCCTGGAAGTGATGGTACAGCCCCCATAGAGCCCTGATTTCAACATGAAGAGAAAGAAGCAACTGAGGCTGCCTAAATCCACAGAAGAACTGTGATTAGTTCTCCAAGATGTTTGGAACAACCTACCTGCAGAGTTCCTTAGCAAACTGTGTGCGAGTGTATCTAAAAGAATCAATGCTGTTTTGAAGGCAAAGGGTGGTCACACCAAATATTGATTTGATTTACACTTTTCTTCTGTTCACTCACTATCATTTTGTTAGTTGATAAAAATAAACTATTAACATATTTTTTAACCCCTTAACGACCCATGACGGTCATAGTAGATCAAGGGTCGATTTGACTTAACGACCGATGACGTACTATGACCGTCATCGAGTTCCGGGCTCCCCCCGCGGCTGCACGCCGTTCAGGGAGTCCGGAACGCAACGGAGCAATAAAAAAAATTGCTCCGTGGTCGTTAAGTCACTTCCGCTTCCGGATTCCCCGGTCATTAAAGGGTTAAAGCATTCTTACTTTACAGCATTTTTTCATGGCTGCCTAATACTATATATACATATATCTATATCTATCTATCTATATATCTATCTATACATATCTATCTATCTATATATATATATAGATGTGTATGTGTGTGTGTATGTGTTCATATAATGTGTATGTATGTGTGTGTATATAATGTCTCTGTATTTGAGCAAATATGCAACTCTTTGCTGTAAACACTTGAGGACAAACGAGAGAAATCTCAGTGTATTCTTCCTGGTAAAACATATTTATAAATAAAAATAAAAATGTAGTTACAATACATCCATACTTCCATGCCTGCAGGGATGTACTATGAAGTGTGGCACTGTCACTTTGCATTAATGTAATACAGGATCACGTATGCATTACTGTGATACACAATCATACTTCCACAGTGGCGTAACTATAGGGGTCACAACCGCGACCGGGCCCGTCACTCCAGGGGCCCGGCTGCCCCCTGCGACCCCCTCCTCCTGGCGCCGCAAGCTCCCTCGTGTGCTCTAGTAATGCAGAGCGCTGGGAGATGACATCATCTTCCAGCGCTCTACATTACAGAAGAGGACAATGCAGGAGCATGTCACACCAGCCCACCTCTCCTGCCACCCCACTGGACCACCAGGGATTGGGAGGTAGGAAATGGACGCATTGTGGAGGGCCCGGGGGCCAATGTGTTCGTGGGTTGGGGGGGGGCCCATGGCACTTCTTGCACCAGGGCCTGGACCGTTCTAGTTATGCCTCTGTACTTGCAAACAGTAGAAATAAAAATTTCCAGTGGACATCTATCCCCAGACAGTACAGACATTATCCACGGCAAAATACTACATGAAATAATATAAACAGGCAAACTGCATGTTGGGAAGCTCATGGTCTATTAACCCTTTGAGTGCCAGAGGAGCACACAACGCATTGCTCTGCAATGCGTTGCGGACCCAACTGGCACTCAAAGGGTTAACTGTTTAAAGACAAGACAGGTGCACAACAATGCATCGGCCACCACCGAAGGGTTAATCTTTTGAAAATTAGTATGTAACGTATGGGGTTGAATTCAGTTTTTAAACCAGGGAAAATCGAAGGTAGAAGGATCCAGGGACAGGGATCCATACCAGGGACAGTCCTGGAAATGTGACTCAGACCTTTGAGTTGGACAAGGAAATGTATGGTGCACATGATAATGCCTCTTCTGAAACTGCCCTATTCACCTGTGCATTCTTCCTAAGACCTAGATCTGACCCCTCTCCTGTGCACTCACCCAGTTCAACTTCAACACTTTGATTGCCAGAGGGGTATTCAGTGCATTGCAGAGTAATGCACTGCACACCCCTCTTGTACTCACATGGTTAGGTCCTGCTCATATCAGTGGAATTCACTGCCATTCTCCCTCCAACTCTCCCTCCAGTATGCTAAACTCTCCTTTAAAGGGAAACTATCATGTTTTATTGTCTGCACTGCACCCAAAAACATCAGAAACCTGATCTCTGCTGCTGAAACACAAGTGAAAGGTATATGGTTCTCAGTCCCAAACTTGGTGGGTTGCGGGTGCAGCTTCTATAAACTTTGTGTCGTGCTTTCAACCCCAAAGCAGAGGGTCCATGGCAGGGGTGTCAGACTACATTCCTAAAGGGACAAACAATGCAGATTTTTGGGATACCCCTGGTTTTGCACTGTTATTGTCAAGTGGACTGAGCTAATGACTGGAGAACCTTTGTAAGAGGAGACTGGAGAATCTTTCAGGAATATCCAAAAAAAAACATGCAGTGTTTTAGTCCTTTGGGAATGCAGTTTGACACCCTCTGGTATACGGGCACTGTATATGACTGGGAAGAGACTGGAATGCAAGACTTCAGTCTCTCAGCTCAGTATTTTCTTGCTCAGTCTTTTCTTTTCATCTCCCGTTGCTCCCCCCCATTGGTCCACTGGGTCTCACAAAGCATCCCAGGTTCAACTGAGACAAAGGGACATAAATACAAACCAGATGCATTATTGGGAACTAGTAAACACTATACTCAACATGGAAAACACAATTCAGTATTTCTTCATAGGAAAGCATTAGCATTCCATTATATGCTAGGCTGCTAGAGACATCTCTATCTTATAATGTTTTGGAGACATCTCTAGCATCCAAATGGTTAAATAACCCTTCCCCCTTAAAGAACAATATCTGCTCTGCTCTCTACACTACATTTTTCTGCTACTCACTCTTTTACTTCCTTGGAGCTGAAGTCCAAGTAGCGGTTGCTGACCCACTGGATCTCAAACCAATCTCTGTACCCATTGTTTCCACAGCATTTGAATTCAATCTGGAGCAAATCAATTGTCTTCTTCATGAAGCACCTCCCAGGGGTGTCTGTATCCTTGTAGTAGCGCATTCCATTCTTCAGCCCATGTGCCAGCGTGCTCTCCAGGGATCCCCTTGTCACCAAGCACACTACAGCGATGAACAAGATGAAGATGTTGAAAAGAAGGCAGATGGTCAGGTACGGCTTCAGCATTGGCTTCCACTTAGCAAACTTGGCCGGATCAAGGGAATCATAGCAGATTTTACCTGCAAATGAATTGAGGGCACAGGCCAGGGAACCCATAAATATCAAAGAATTGGGCACAAAGTGGCTCTCAGCTTCATCCATCACCTCACTTCTCTTCCTGAGCTCAATCTTGAGGAATATCCCCATGCCAAAAAGAACAATACCTGCTAGCACGCAGCACCAGTTCATGAGCCATAGCCCTTGGGCTAATTTAACTCGTTTTTTCAGGTTAAATTTTACTTTCATGATCGCCATTTTAGCTATGTTTTAATTGCAGTAGTGGGTAACAGCAGAATGTTTCCTTGGAACAATGAGGATTTTCTCTGTTTACCGTTCAGTCCGTAAAGAGTGACTGTAGTAGGTCAAATCCTTCCATGTTGACCATCCAGTCCTAAATGTGAAGCAAAGAAAATCCAGGGACTCCTAAGGTTATGAATAACCCAATCATTAAAGAATAATTGGCAAGTGAAACCTACACGTCTCTGGTGGCACTCTCCCACCTAAGAAGAGAAATACACACAAAGTTTCAGATGGTTAAACCTGCATTTACAAGACGTCACCTTAATTCCTTTAAGCTCCTTCATCCCATTTGTAAGAATCTCTGTCAACTAGATAAGCAGCTGATATAATCCTTGTTATACTGGTCACTGGACGTCTCCTCTCACAAACTGGGATGCATTTTATTAGACTAGTGTTTCTCTGTGATAGTCCTCAGGGGACACCAATAGGTCAGGTTTTCAGGATAAATTTGCTTGACCACAGGCGCGTAATTAGTGTTTCAGTCATTGTGATTGAACTACCTGTGCTTAATCAGGAATATCCTTAAATCTGACCTGTTTTTGTGCCCTGAAGCATGGATGTGGGAATCAGTGTATATTATCAAGGGAAAACCACAAAGGGGAGAGATAACTAAGGTGTGATAAAGAGGTGATAAAGCAGAGACAACTTCTCCAGTTATATCACTTCCCCAGTTCCTATGTTATTCTTTGGAACCTACGCACTAAGATTTCTCCAGCTTTGGCAATTTTAGTGCATAGGTTCCATAGAATAACATAGGAACTGGGGAAATCACTGGAGATTTCATCTCTACTTTACCACACCTTAGTGCATCTCCCCCAATGAGTTTGATGTACTTAACCCTTAGAGTGCCACAGGAGTTACAATGAGTTGCGCACGCATTGCGAAGCTGAGCTAAGAAGGAGTGGTCAGCCATTAAGACTAGAGGAAAGGTGCTTTCAACAAAAACAAAGGCAAGGATTTTTTACAGTAAGGGCAGTAAGGCTACGGAATTGCCTCAGGATTTTGTACTTGCAAATACTGTAACCGCTTTCAAAAAAGAAATGGATACCAATCTAGCACAAAACAATATTGAGAATTATGACAGATGGCTTCAGTGCAGATAGGTTGTTGATCCAGGGAAATATCTGACTGCCATTTGGAGTCAGGAAGGATTTTTTTTAACCACTTGGTGCTTTATTGGAAATGGCTTCAGTGTGTTTTTTTTTTTTTTTTTGCCTTCCTCTGGATAAACAGGGGTGTTTTGACATAGGCTGGACTTGATGGATGCATGTCTTTTTTCCAGCCTCATCAACTATGTTTTAATGTGTTGCACACCCCTCTGGCATTCAACATGTTACTGGAGTTGTGTAATTCTTGAACAAACCAGTTACACCAAAGGGAAAACTGCCCAAGGTGTGATGTGATTTACATGGGGTTTTTAACCCTTTGAGTGCTAGAGAGGCCACCAGTGCATTGCTTCTAGCTTTCAAATAGTTATAACCTAATTTTTATCAGTGGGAATTGGCACCTGTTCCCTATGGTGGTGCATTTGGTTTGCTACAGAATTGCACCACGTCAGTATCTCGGATCCCTAAGGATGAACAAGGGGAAAGTGGAGCAGTTCTGGACAACACAACTGGACCATAAGGAATAAGTACCGTAAAATCTTGCGTATAATATGTACAATTTTGCCCCTCTTCACCTTATGTGAAGTGGGGTGTGTGTATTATACATGAGAAAATTTTACTCACATAAAAAAATGCCAAGTTTCCCTCCTTCTCTCCCTCCCTGCTTACCCATTGCTGCCTCTGCCCCTCCGGAGTCCAGATTCTGCATGCTGACAGGGTCCCAGTGGGTGGCATGTTGCATCCTCCACCCGCTTCCGTTATGGCCCTGTCTGGACCTCCTCTGCCCAGCCAATGGTAGTGTCTTGCAAGGACCGCAAGGTCCTTGCAGAGCAATACCATAGATCCAATGCACATAGCTATGCGCATTGGACCTAAGGTATTGCCCTGTGAGGACCACAAGGTCCTCTCAAGACACTACCATTGGCTGGGCAGCTATGCGCATTGGATCTATGGTATTGCCCTGTGAGGACCTTACGATCTTCCCAAGACACTACCATTGGCTGGGCAGAGGAGGTCCTGACAGGGCCATGCTGGAAGCGGACGGTGAATGCAAGCTGGGACCCTGACAGGATGTGGAATATGGACTCCGGAAAGGCAGAGGAGGCCATGGGTAAGCTGGGAGGGAGGGAACCTTGGCCTTTTTTATGTGTGTAACAGGGGAAAACAAGGATACGTATTATACACAGGCACTCTTGTTTTCCCCTAAAATCTTGGGTATAATATACACCTGCGTATTATACACAGGCACTCTTGTTTTCCCCTAGAATCTTGGGTATAATATACACCTGCGTATTATACCTGAGATTTTATGGTAAATATTCCCCAAATTCACACTGATTTCAGTGGGGCTTTTCATCCTTTGAATGGTAGCGAGACCTCCAACTCACTGAGAAGCAATAGGCTGGAGACATCTCTAGTATTCAAGGTGATAAAATCCACATTTAATAGTGCACTGACTAAAACATGCATTGTAGGGGGTTTTTTGATAGTTAAAATGGGTATTCTCACTGCTGGGAGGTGCTTTTTGGTTTAAAGTTGTTACAATTCAATCTTTTGTTTTTATTTCATTGTTAGTAGCACTTGGGGGCTGATGTCCTAAGAATTCTGCACCATAGAGAGACAAATAAATAGTCCCCAAATTTCCATTGATGTAATTGAGGATTTTAACCCCTTGTACGATAGCGAGGTCTCCAATGCATTGCTTCGCAATGCGTTGTGGACTGCTCTAGAATTCAAACGGTAAAAAGCCCCATTTAAATCAATGGGAATTTTATTTCTCCCCTGTTTTGCAGTTGATTTGCTTCAGAATCGCTCCAGTATTTCATTGTACATCAGCCTCAGGATCTAGATCTAGATCCTGCTGTGGGAGAGGTGAGTCTTAATCTACAGTTCTTCATAGAAAGTACTAGTAAACCTTCAACCACTTTTTGACAGTTTGAACTGTAATCACTCTTGACATATTTATCTCCCATCACTGGGTAACCTTGCTTTAGTCATCAGGAAGAGACCTGCTAACGTATGTTTACTAAGTTCATCATACTCACATGGGGGGTTATACACTAAGGCATGATAAAGAGGTGACAACGTGGAGATAACTTCTCCAGTTCTAGGTTATTCTGTAGAACTTATGTGCTATGATCACCAAAGTTGGAGAAATCTTAGTGCATGGGCTCCATAAAATAACATAGAATTTGAAATGCGATATGTCTGGAGGTGTCATCTCCACGTTATCACCTCTTTATCACCCCTTAGTGCATCTCTGACTTCTGAGTATTTAAAGGGATAGTATTGTCAAGTTAAAACAAATATTGTAGCTATTAAAAATTAAGCTAAATGCCCCCAGTCCCATCTCTCAAACCTTTATGGTTTGAGAGATATTCGGCAGTAAAGTTCCCCCCTCCTTCCCCTTTCCCTGACGTCAGCGCTCTATCTGACTGCAGGGGAATCCAGTCCCAGGACCGTTGGAGGCTCTTCAGCAGGGCCGATATCTCGAGAGAGAAAAACAACTACTTCACTGGAAGCACACCTTGTAGACCGTTCCAATGAAGTAGTTATTTTTCGTAATCTCGGCTCTGCTGAAGAGCCTCCGACGGTCCCGGGACCAGATTCCCCTACAATCAGCTACAGCACTGATGTCAGGGAAAGGGGAGGCAGGGGGAAACTACTGCTGAATATCTCTCAAACCATAAAGGTTTGAGAGATGGGACTGAGGGCATTTAGCTTAATTTTTAAATATCTACAATATTCGTTTTTTTTTAAGTTGACAATACAATCCCTTTAACATGACTGTGCAGACTTTCCATTCCTCTTTTTTTCACCCTGGAAACAGCTGTATTATGTCAGTGGTGATACAGACATCCCAGCACTCTGCAGTGTCTGGAACTACAAATGGAAGGGATGTTTCTACATTCCTGAAGGGATCAGGTCTTGGGCCATGCATTGTCAGTGCACCATTCATCCCAGTCACACTATTACTGGTAGAAAAACTGGCATTGTTATATGTCCCAAGCTGGCAACAAGACCTAGGGCTTTAAAGGGCAATTATAATGTTTTATTGTCTACTTCTATGGAATCAGACTTAATAAAAATCCCAGGGCAGCCCCCAAAATGGTTAATCCTAGCTGTTTAGGGAGGTCATGAAACCAAGAATCACATGGCTCTCCACCACAAGCTATGCATGTTGCATGTGCAGCTCCCATATACCCTCTGCACCTGACTAAAGCCTGATAGAGAGGGTCTATGGGTCTATGGTTACCAAGCACACGTAGAAGACTGTTTCAATGAATCATTTTTCCTTCCATAACGAGATATCGGCTCTGCCGAAGAGCCTCCTCTTGATTCAGAGACCGGATTCTCCTTCTGGCAGCAGAACGCTGACAGCAGGGGAGAGGAAACTTTGAAAGAGGCTATCTCTTACACCATAAAGGTTTGAGAGATGCCGCTGGTGTCATTTAACTCAGTTTATTAAGGGCTACAATATGAGGGATAGTAGCTTTGAAGTAATACTATCCTTTTAACTCTGAGTGCCAGAGAGGTATCCAACTCATTGCAACGCAATATGTTGGATACCTCTTTGGCACTCAAAGGGTTGAAGGTATAAATAATAAAAAGTGTAGACAATTTGACTTTATATATTATGAGCTTGCAGACTATGGAAAGACAAAATAAAAAGTTACTTTATGTGCTACTGTTATTCGAAAGTAGGAAAAAAAAGGACCCTGTGCCAAAGAGCTTGTGGTCTGATTGTGTATTAGAAGACATATAGGAGAGCAGGTGGTGAGTGCTGTACATTGCAGTACTGAAGATAGAAGGGGGAAGTTCATACAAGGGTTCCATAGGATCGAACAAAACTCAGAGCCCTTCCTCTGGAGAGCATTATCCCTGCTTATTGCATCTCCCTATGTGTTTTAGTAATCCTCAAACAGATGCAAAGGACAGCATTGAGACCGTGAAGGGTTAAATCCATAAAAAAGCCTGTGCTCAGGACATCCATAATCTAACCTTGTAAAGAGAGATAATCCTGTGATCTAGTACTTGAATTTACATACCTTGTCCAGCAGAGGGATTTAGCTGGGCAGTTAATAGGTTAGTGAGGTATCTATGGCTGTCATTGAGAAATCTGCCTAGTGATAGCGTGTTGCTTTACTACAGTGTAAATATTGTGGTTTTTGACTTAACCCCTTGAGTGCCAGAGGGGTATGCATCACATTGGATAGCTATGCATTGCACGCCTCTCTGGCACTCAAGGCGGTTAACGTTTCATTGTCTCTGTGTTGAGTTGCGCCAACCTTTTTTTTTTTTTTTTTTTTTTTTTTTAAAAAAATAAAAACAACAGGAATCGCTGGAGACATAGCTTCTGTTTCAAAGCAAATTTGTAACAAGTTTATTCATTATTTTTTCTTTCTTAAACACACAGAGCACGTTGCACACATCTGAAAAGTGCAAAGGTTAATATACTATTCAAACGGCTCTAACGGACATTATTCCAGAAGCTGGCACACACAAGGCCTACAATACCCTCTTTTATTCATTATTTTGTAAATGTCCACTACAGCATTCCAGCTTTTCGTTCCTGTTTGCATCCCTGATGAAAGTCCCAATAGGAACAGACAGAGCCAGTTCTAGTGTTTATGGGCCATGTGCAAAACACACTCTCAAAAGCAATTAAAGTGAAATGGATCTACACTAGTGATACCACAGAGCTTACAATTTAAATAGTACTACTCTAGTGATACCACAGTAGCCACACTAGCACTGGAAACCATAGAACCACATATATTGCCCCCCCCCCAACCTTGTACCAACTACACTGGTATCCAGAGAACCACACATTCTGGCTATCTAGCCTTACTCCACTGCACTGGAAGCCATAGAACCTTCCATATTAACCCACCAGTCTTGACTCAACTGCACTGGTAGCCAGAAAAACACATGTACTAACACCCAGTATTGTGTCACTGCACTCGTAGCCACAGAACCAAATATCACTGACCCACTGACCCTCAGCTTTGTTCCACTGCACCAGAAACATAGAACCACACACACAGACTTCCAGTCTTGTCCCACTGCACTTGACTGGAATACATAAACCACGTACTGACCCACAGCTTGTTCTACTGCACTGGAAGCCGTAGAACCACACATATTGACCCCCCATTCTTGTCCCACTGCACTGGTAGCCTGAGAGCTGCATATACTGACCACCATCCTTGTGCTGTATCCTACTGCAGTGTCAATGCCTAAATGACGAGCCTCAAGACAACGCACTGAAAATCCATTCTTTAACTAAAGATAGAGTACCTTTATTGGTGAAAATGTCATTAGTAAAGGTGCATAGCTTCAGTTAATGTCCTGTGAGGGCTTCATAACCCTTGCTATACTTTGCCATGAATGCATCCAGGTCTAAGAATTAAGTATCCAAGAGTGGAACTATACAGTATTTATCTTCATGCACATCTGTACTGGTGATTAACCCCTGTAATAATAGAGGCTCCATGCACTGTAAAGCAATGCATTAGAGACCTCTAGCGGGTGTTTCAGTACGCTGACCTCTGGAACCCCCATAGGGCTGGGGTTCTTTTAATTCCCTGATCACCACTGACCAGCAAAACAGCACCTGGAGAGAGGAATCCAGGATCAGACCAGAGAAGCTGATCTCAGTGGAACTAAAGATCTATCTGCTCCAGGTACCTGGAGAATTGCTTGGAGGTGAAACAATTGGCATACCTGGGAACTCTCCGGATTTGCCCCGGAGACTCCGGTTCTGACAGAGATTTACCGGGTCTCCGGGGCAGAGGCAGATTCCTCCGGATGTGGAGAGTTTCTATTGAAACTCTGCCACATCTGCTTTTTCTCCTGTTGTGCCTCCGTCCCCAGCCTTCTGTGTGACACATTTAACCCTCTCAGTGCCAGAGTGGTACGGAATGCATTGCTTTGCAATGCATTCCGTACCACTCTGGCACTCAAAGGGTTAAATCCCCCCAACACTCGAGTTAAGCCCCGCCCCTTTTTGACACAATTAGCGTCATTTTTATTACCCCCTGCTGAACAGAGGACTACCCTCCGGGTAGCCCTCAACTGAAAGTTCCCAGGTATGGCAATTGGTAGAGCAAGAAAGATTGTATTTCCCTCCACCCCCATCTTTTTCCAGTTTATCTTGGTCCCATGTAAAAATGTTGCTTTCATTAACCTCCACCCCTTCTCCCTGGTTTACTCCTCACTTCACTGTAGTTAAAGTGATAGTATTACTTCAAAATTACTATCCCTCATATTGTAGCCCTTAATAAACTGAGTTAAATGACACCAGCGGCATCTCTCAAACCTTTATGGTTTAAGAGATAGCCACTTTCAAAGTTTCCTCTTACCTGCTGTCAGTGTTCTGCTGCCAGCAGGGGAATCCGGTCCCGGGACAGGCGGAGGCTCTTCAGCAGAGCCGATATCTCGTTGTGGAAGGAAAAATGATTCATTGAAACAGTCTTATACGTGTTCTTGGTTACCAAGCACACGTAGAAGACTGTTTCAATTAATAATTTTTCCTTCCATAATGAGATATCGGCTCTGCTGAAGAGCCTCCTCTTGACTCAGAGACCAGATTCTCCTGCTGGCAGCAGAACGCTGACAGCAGGGGAGAGGAAAGTTTGAAAGAGGCTATCTCTTAAACCATAAAGGTCTGAGAGATGCCACTGGTGTCATTTAACTCAGTTTATTAAGGGCTACAATATGAGGGATAGTCATTTTGAAGTAATACTATCCCTTTAAAGGGATAGTAATACTTTGTTTTATCATTATTTTATTTTGTAGGCATTAAAAAAACATGAAGAACGATATAAGTCTTATCTCTCAAAGTTTTATGGTATAAGAGATATTCATAAGCAAAGTTTACCTTCCCGCCCCTTTTACCTAGTGTAAGCTATCTCTTCTCAGATGTGGAATCTGGTAGGTAACAGCTGGGGACAATCTTCTTCCTATGAGAACAATGAAAGCCCTGCCCCCCCCCCCAACAAGCTTTTCAGGTTTTTCCCTTATCTTAATTGAAGATTGTCCCTCTCTGCAATCTACCTGGGCACCTCCCTTCTGATCTGGCTGAGCAGTGTTACATCAGTAAAAGGAGCGGGAGGGGGATACTTTGTCATTCAATTACTCTTGAACTACAACTCTGACAGTATTGAAATAACACTCTCCAAAGTCCAGATAGTATGATGATTAATTAGAGCTGCTTTTATTATGAAACATTACTATCCCTTTAAACCTTCCAAAACGCTCTGTATTTTACTTCACAACCTTATAGCTGTCACTTTAATTCCTACGTCATTGTTGGCATTCTGCTCTGGTTCTATTTGCCAGAGACTCTGAGCCATGAATTGTACTGCTGGGGATGGGTACCTCTGTTCTCTGTATCTGCAGTGTGATATACATATCACCTTTCATTGCTCCATCAGTGGCACGGATATCAGTTTTTATGCAGATACTCTTTTATGACAAGCTGGATATTAATTTTGCCCCAGCCATGTTTCTCTCTTTTTAGCTGAAATGAATTAATAAAAGTTATGTTTTATCCCGTTATTTTTTGTTCTTATGTCCCATTAAATGTTTTGTTGAGTGCTAGCTTGGCAGGATTTTCTTTTTTTTTTTCTCTCTCTCATTCATACCCTCCCGTGTAGCACAACTATATTAGTTTATTGCACATCCTCTGGCACACACAAAAGTCATTAAAACATGCAAAACAATGCGTTGCAAACCCCTCTGGCACTCAAAGGGTTAACACCCCATTTCAAGCAATTGGATTTGGGGAATTCTTATTTGCTCCCCAGGATGCGGTTGGTTTGTCACAGAATGATACCTTTTTGCACACATGATGCTTTTCTGCGATATAACTCAATAGGTTGTTATTCAATGCAACAGTTAGGTATTTTAAGCATAATTACATTAAACCATTATCTGCTTTTGTCTGGAAAGCACAAACACAATCCATTCCACTCTCACTGAAAGGAAATGTACTGGTATTACAGGAAGATGAAAAGGCTAGCCTACCTGGAGCGCCATCTGCTGGAAACTGCAATCCATTACCTTGGTGTACAGAACATGCATGAGGAGAAACCTTCTCGAATGATGTTTGTATTCCATTCACTCTTACACCCATTTCCTTGCATTTTCATGTTAGACCTCAATACTAGTGCCCCCACCTTTTTCGTTACCCTCTTTGTATTTTATAGCAAAAGTGGTGCAATTCTGTGAACCCAGGGCACCATCCTCCTATATAATAATTCGCTAAAACGTGTGTAACGACGCAGTCATGCGGAGTAGAGATTGCTGCACGTGCTGCAGTCATGAGCGGTAGAGACTGCCCACGCTGCAGCTGATACAGAGCTGGACCCTCCGAAGCTCTGTATCAGCCGCGGCGCAGACAGTCTCTACCGCGCATGCCTGCCCTGCGACCGGCTGGCAGGGGCACAGTGGCCCGTGTAACGGGCTCTTCAACAAGTAAGGAATAAATAAAAATGTAAAAACTCACCATTGATTTAAATGGGGCTTTTACCCTCTCTAGCATTAAACAGGTTAAAAATCCCCTTTAAATAAATTGGAAACTTTATTTGTTCCTTATAATTAATTTAAGCTCCACAATTGCACCACTTTTACTTAGTAAATTAGCCACACTTTTTTCACTTCCACTAATTTATCTCCCACTCCTACTTTTCTCCTTCTCTGTCAACTAATTTCCATTTCTACCTCTTTTTCAGCATGAGGCTGAAATGTATCAAATTTCCTATGGAGAGGAAGACTGTTGGCTCTATTCTTCGCAGTAGCACAGACCTAAGTGTAGAGGGCGCTCAGATGGATAATGATGAGCCAGTCAGACATTCATATCCAGCCTGTGTTTGTCTTTATACTTCTGAAAGAGACAGAGCCATACGTATAAAAGCAAACAAACAATTCAGTAGCAAACCAAATGCACGGAATAACACTGCCAGTGTCAAGGATTTAAGAGACACATTTAAATAAATCGAAAGTATTATTTGACCCTATGGAGCAGTTAGTTTTGAGTCATGAACATCATTAACGGTCTGACTCATTACTAAAGATGGATACAAATTATTTTTCTTAGTTGGTCACTTTAACCCCTTAAGGACCACTGCCATGCCAGGACAGTCATGGCGGTCTGGCACTTAAGGACCAATGACGGTCTTGGCACGGCATTCAGGGCTCCCACGCGCTGCTGCACGCTGCTCCGGAAGCAATGATTAAAAAAAGATGCCCCGTGGTCCGCAAGTGCCGGCCCTTAAGGTGTTTTAAAGGAGAGGTTTTACCTAATAACAACTCCTACTTCCCTTACTGTTGCCAGAAAATCCTAACAGCCCCATAACCCTGGAAAATATTAAGTTTGACCATGTTCTTGGAAGAGATAGCACATTCAATCAGTCCTGGATGTCAGCTCCACAGAGGCAGGTGCTGCCAGGACAGAGGGAGAAAACTTCACCCCACTGTACACAGAAATCTTAAAGGGATAGTAATGTTGAAATAAACTAGATTGCCAAGTCTTCTTCATAATAAATGTAACATAATGTGCTATTTTAACCAATTTACTTTTCTGTAGTTCATAAGATATTAAATGTAGAAGGATCCCCCTCCTGCCCCTTCTGGCCGCCTCCCACTGAAACTGTGATCCGGTAGTGGGACCGGGCAGATGCAGCGAGGGACAAAACTTCAGTAAGTGTAAACCAGTGGTTCTCAACTCCTGTCCTCAGGACCCGCTAACAGGCCAGGACTTAGGGATTTCTCTGCTACAGCACAGTTGTGGTGATCAGAGTCTCATTCACATTGATTAACTCACCTGTGCTCTAACAAGGAAATAATCAAATCCTGGCCTGTTAGTGGATCCTGAGGACAGGAGTTGAGAACCACTGGTGTAAGGGAAACCCTGCCCACTTGATGAAGGAGGGTAGGATTTCCCTTTGCTTACTGAAGTTTGTTCCTTGCTGCATCTGTCCGGACCAGACTGCAGACTCAGCGGGACATAGCCAGAAGGAGTGGGATCCTTCTACATTTAAGATCTTATGAACTACAGAAATGTAAATTGCTAAAAATAGCACATTGTGTTACATTTATTATAAAGAAGACTCTCAATTATTGCTAACATTCCTATCCCATTAACGATTTAAAACAACAGATGGGCAATGCATTGTGCTTAGTTGTGTAACCTTATGGTCCTTAAAGGGTTAAGGAGGCTTTTACACTGCCTAATTCAGTTTAAAGGGGAAAAAAAAAAAAACCCTGCTAGTAACAGCCATATCCAGTTGTTAGTATGATTTTTCTGGCCATAGAAAGGTACGTGAGAAGGAGTTATTATTAGAAAGTGTTGCTTTTCCTGTAACCCCTTGAGTGCCAGAAGGGTCTTGCAATGCGTTGGTCACCACTCTGACCCTCAATGAGTTAAGGACCAGAGAACGCATAAGGAACACTTGTGTGGGACACATTGCTTTTATACATAACACCCCAATAACTTGCATGCTTTGCTTGTGGTCATTTCTTTAGAGTAAGAAGATTATATGGACATTCACTTTACAAATAACTGCAGCAGCACCCCTCTGGTCCTTAAGCGGTTAAACGGAGTGGAAATTTTGAAAGAAAACAAGAAATGCAGTGGGAAAAAGAAAGAGGCCGGGAAAGTGTTGAATAAATAAATATTTTACTTTACCATTCAACAAAATGTGTAAGCAGATCATACAGTGTTTAACAGCAGTAAGTTATACGTTTACTTACTGTACAGCTGTAGCCAACTATATCACATATACGGCATATTATATTAATTTCATGCTGTCGGTACCACAGAATATGAGCCACATAACTGTACAATCCCAAAGCACTTTGAGGTGAAATTCTGGAGCAAAGCAACTGCACTGCATGAGACAATTCAAAATCCACACTGAATTAAACTGGGCTTTTAACCCTTTGAGAGCCAGAGGGGTAGCAATCCGCTCAGGCTACACAAAGGGTTAACCAAGTTCTAGAGAGGTCTCCCATGTATTGCACTGGAGACTTCTATAGCACTCATGTTGTTAAAAGCCCCATTTTAATCAATGGAAATGTTTTCTGTAACTAACGGCGCTGCTGGTACTCTTCAGAATTACTTTAGTTTTTGATGTCTGCACACCCTTTACACACTACGCCTTATTACACACACGCGGTTGCACTTTTACATGTGAAGGTTCCCACTGATGGAAAAGACCTTTCTCCAGCTACTGACGAGCTCAGGGAGACACGTGTAGTGAGAAGAACTGTTGTAATTGTGGAGCATGGCACAGTTTAAATCAACTGGTTTTGCTCCAGGATTACCCGGTGGCAGGGGGGGGGGGGGGCGGCGGCTAGGGGTAATAAAGAGGTGATAAAGAGGAGAGAACTTCTTCAGTGTTATAAACTCTCCAGTTCCTATGTTATTCATGTTGGATAGATCTTAGTGCATTGACTTCATAGAAACTAGAGAATGTATAACACTGGAGAAGTCATCAACACTTTACATCAGGGTATACATGTACCAGTTCTAAAGATTTCCCGGAAGAATTTAGTGTTCAATACCTCACTTATTTGGTTTCCCAACAACATGCTTGCTGGAATGTAGATGTAACATTAACACAAACACCGTGGTTTCAGTACGATCAGGGAGGGATACTGTAGGTCTCTTTGGTGAAGAACACATTTTATAAAATCTAAAGGCTGCAGTCTAATCCCCAGTTTCAGTGGTGTATAGGGCTGTATTCTGATGGAAAGCAACTGCATAACATGGGACAAACAAGCCAACAACTCATATTAAATTTAAAAAGGTGCTTTAAAGCCCTTGAATTCTAGAGATAGTGTCAAAACATTGCAAAAGAATGCGTTTAAGACCTTTCTAGAATTTAAAGGGTAAAAGTTGCATTTAAAATTGATAATAATGGTTTATTTAACACTTATGGTTCAGTTGGTCTACTCCACAGTTCCTTTTAATTTACTCAATACAGTCCATACACTGTAACAGATCCATTTAGTTGCAATTTGATTTGAAATTACAAGGCTAGGGGGCATATTTATTAACACTTTGAGTGCCAGAGCGGTACGCAGCACATTGCAAAGCAATGCATTGCATACCCCTCTGGCACTCAAAGGGTTGTCACACATAGAACAGCTCTGGGGCAAAACAACAGTAAAATATGTAAATGTAAAATATGGATTAGTAATGTTTCTTTTTTTACCTCGTTGAAAATGTTGTGTTTTTTCCCCCTCAGAATTCCTCTGCTTTTCTGCTAACCCTTTGAGTGCCAGAGGGGTACATAACATATTGCAATGCAATGCATGCCCCACTGGCATTCGAAGGTTTAATTATTATATGTCATTGCATCATGAGGCTTTGCAAGGTGTTTCACATCCATTTGGTCCTGTAAGTGTTAACCCTTTGAGTGCCAGAGAGGTATCCAATGCATTGCAATGTGTTGGATACCTCTCTGGCACTCACAGGGTTAAGAGAAATGGCTGGTCAGCACGATCAGTGTTGTCAATTAAGAACATTACATTATTTTTTATTCCTGTTTTTCAATTATTTAGGAGAACAAGAGTAAAAAGTATGGCCACCAGCATTGGGACAGATGAACATGGCAGGGGCTAGTTCATATTATTTTTATATATAGTATAGCGAGCGTTACAACTTGCTATATAAAATAATATTTATTGTATAACAATAGCATATATTATCAAAAAATGTCATAAATATTCAGTTATGACTACAAAGTCCATATTGCACTATCCTATATAATAATTCGCTAAGTTGTGTGTAACGCCGGACATGCGCAGTAGACACTGCTGCGCGTGCGGCAGTCATGGCAGTACAGACTGCCTGCGCCGCGGCTGATACAGAGCTGGGCGCTCCGAAGGAGCAGTGAGAGTACCTTACTTTACTCAATAGGAAAAGCACTACAATATATATGCTTTCATTAAAAAAATGGTTTACCATTCCTTTACATTTCTCACGTACTCTGCTGTAGCCTTTCCCAACTGACTATACAGAAGGACCAATAAATTCAACAGAACTATTTAAAGGAGACATAAACACTTCTTTATGAAAACCTATATGTTACAGAATTTTTCTTGCAGAGTAAAACAAGAGTACTCCCACTGTCAGCAGTTTTATTCATGTTACAAAAGTTGAAATTGTCAGAAAGAGAAATACAGCATGATTACTTCCTGCAAGGTCAGTTTGGTAGCATGACTCAGCAGTTTCTAGCAATGTTTTAAGGAGACCTTGTCTGTGACTCACCTCTCCTACAGAATTAATTGTAATCTGACCGCTAAAGGACACCATTAAATGAGAAAAGGAGAGAGAGAGAAGGAAAAAAAAAATTTAACTCAGAAAACATGCATCTCTCAGCACTGGGAATACCTTTTATAAACTCAAGAAAATGTCTACAATATATACTTTTTCATAACAAAAAATGTTACTGTTTCATTGATGTTGTCTGTGATACCTCTAACAGGCCAACATGTTAGGTAAGCAAGGAATTATATCACACAAGCTTTCCACACTGTGGTCCTCCTTCGGACGTATGATGTAGTACCCGAAGTGGGCAACCTCCTCTCTAATAAATGTTTGAATACAACCATCATCCTCTGCTCGCCACTAGCATAAATCCACAGGCTTCAACATCCTCAAATTGCAGATGATCTGAGAGAAATATATCAACATTACCAATAATGCAATAACACATCTTATACATTTAACTTGTTTAGAACAATAACCGCAAAATATTAACATTTCCAGAAATTACATTTTACAAATGTATTGGACCTGTATGTGTCTCTTTGGGTGGCAGATAGTATATGGATTTTCAAAATAATTAAAAAATGTTACAGAATGAAATCTATGCCTAGGACTATCATAGCACATAAACCTTCCCACCAGACAGACTAAACTCTGCTGTAGAGACAAAGCACCAGATATGACTTTAGCGAGTATACCATAAGAATACATCCCGAGGTTGATGTAGTAAGAACTTTAGTAATTCTGGGGCAAATCAACTTGAACCAAACTGGAACAAAAGAAAATTTCCATTTATTTAAACATGAATTTTAATCTCTTTAATTCTAGCGATCCCCCAACAAATTAAAAAAGTAATGTGGTGGAGATCTCTCTAGCATAAAAATGTTGAGAGGCCCATTTAAATCATGATAATTTTGTTTTATGAATAAGGCCATTTGATTGTTTTAATGGACATTATCACATCCTCTAACAGTGTCCTGGATTCCATTGCAATTAATACATGTATCAATAGATTTATCTAAAGTTTTCAACGATAATCTGTTAGATAAAATCAGTGCCAGCCAAATAACTGCAATGTAGTCTAGGCCTGTGCTTAAAAATAGATCAGGGTGGGAGTGCAGTAGTTGTAGTGTTGTTGCCGAACTAAGACTCAATTCATCCTTTGATACCAGTGAGGTAAAGAAGCCAATTATTTATGAAATAGCGGAGTACTACTTTATGTTTGCAGTCATATGTTGTTTAGTGCATTTTCTCTGCAGTATTTATCATTTGTGGCTGTGTGCTTAGTCCAGTGATGGGCAAGCTAAGGTCCTGCAGCTGCTCAGAACTACATTTACCATCATCTCCAGATAGCCAATGGCTGGCTGCGGATGATGCGAAATGTAGTGCTTAACAGCTGGAGGGCCTCTGTTCCCTAAGAATGGTTTGTACAGTATGTTTCCGCTGATATTAGTTCCAGTGAGTGACCCTGTTCTCCTCCGGGATTATGTTCCAATTCGGAGACTTGACATCTCTGGCCAGCCAGTTGAAGTCATCCACCAGCTCCCAGTTGTTAATGGCCCTGTCCAGGCCAGCCACTTCGTAGTCCCGCTGGATGCCCTCATAACTCCAAGTGAAGGGAGCGAAGTGTACATCGCTGCAGTCCTCGATGATGGCCCTGCTAGTGACATGCAGGTAGAAGCGGCTCTCCGTGGTGTTATGGGCTCGCAGCTGCTGGCAGGGAAAAGCGAACAGGCAGCCGGTGCAATCGTGCACAAACACGGATGAGGAGACGGGCCCACACAGCACCGTGCAGCCGATCAGGCCCCGCAGATGGAGGGTGGCAGGGCTGCCGCGCAGGGTGACTGTGCAGTCCCGGAGCTGACTCAGTAGCACATCACTCTTCTGTATCTCCGCCGCCTCCATGAATAGGATCTGAGAGGAGAGACCTTGGAGGCCGCAGATGGGCTCTGGCTGGAGCCCCTTCTCGCTTGGTTGGGGGTCCACTGTCACGGGTGGGGGTTGACCAAAGGAGGTCGCAGCCGCAGCCTGCTTCTTGCGGGATTTGAAGGTGAACTTGCCCCGGGGTTGCAGCTGCTGCCTCTTCCCGTCCAGGGTCCCTTGCAGCCTGCTGATAGCATCCTGCGCCTGACGGATGTCATAGGAAGGCAGGAACATGATACTGTCATTGAGCAGCTTCTGTAGCCGCTGTAAGCGTGTGGCTGCCTCCTCCAGGGCCCCGGGCTCCGCTCCCGCCAGCAGCTCCTCTATAGCCGCCCGTTCCGGCCCAAAGCTGGAGCTGAAGTGTTCGCTCTTCTCCTCCAACACAGCCCGTTTCTCCTTCTCCTGCCGCTTCCTCTCGGCCTCCCGCTGCCGTTCCTCATCTCTTTTCTGCAACCTCTCGGGTAACCAGCCTCGCTTCTCCAGGGACTCGCCGCCCGCTTCTGACAGCTGCGCCACGCTCGCCACCGTCTCCATGGAGAAGAACCTCACACTACCCGAAAGATCCAGAGAGACAGCGCAATGATTTCTGGGAACTGTCAATTTCCTGTCACAGACTAGGTCATGTGACCAACTGCGAGAAGGCTTCGAGTTTTGCTTTCTATGGCAGCGTTAGATAACTTGCAGTTGGCGTTACAATACCGTTCCCAAACTACATCGAGGGTGATGGCATTGCTGTCGAAGTGCAGCAGTTATGTTACCCAGCCCTGCTTTATTGCTTCGATTAAATTCCTTAAAAAAAACAAAAAACACACGATGGTTCCTTTTGTTGTTTGACGTAATTAAGTATGCGTCCAACCAGGAAGTAGTATACTAGTGAGGATCCACGAGGTTGAGAGAGAGTAAGCGGGATACCGGTGTGATGGGCAAAAGGAGGAAGCCGCGGCGTGATGAGGATATTAGTGCCCTTACCAAGAAACAGAAAAAGCACCTGAAAGATTTTGGGGAACAACATCCTTTCTATGACCCGTAAGCAAAAAGCGAGTGTTGGATACATTTTCTTTAAAATTGATCTATACGCTGGTAATGTGTCTCTTAATGTAACCTATTTACTTTTATTTTTTTAAGCTGATTGTAAATGGGGAAAAAAAAATCAGGATTTTGGGCTGCATCTAACCCACTGACGTTATGTAGTATAATTTGTTGATCTCCAGCATGCATTTTTCCATAAACGTTTGGATTTAGGTGTATGATGTTTCTGACCTATTTACGTGTGTGTGTGTGTGTGTTTTGTTTTATTTATATGGTGCCATACAGTGTACTCAGCACATTACAATAAAAGTATGTTACAATTAATAAAAGGGAATTAATTGTCAGTCTTAGAAACAATAGGAGAAAGTTCTCTTCCCCAAGGAGCTTGCTGTCTAACCCCACAGTTACCAGTCCAATATCATTTATATACACCACTAGATGGTGTATAATGTCTTTTGTTGAAATATACATAAAGTTCACATCTCTTCAGTGCAAGATACACGGCTATGCTCTTTAAATACAAAACAAACATAAGACAGCTGTGCGCTCCTCGATACAATGTAAACCGTGTTTGTGGAAAACCATTACCTATGTATTCGCTTATTTCAGTATTAATTTTGTTGCGGAGTTTGCCTAAAATATGTAGAAGCTTTTCTGCTATGCCAAGATGCCCAATTTTAGGCAAGTCCTATCTGTTACATCTTACCATATCATATGGCTTACAAAAATGATTTAAATTAAAAGCTCTATGTAATGTCCCAATGGCTTTCCTGACCTGTCTGCAGAGAATTGGTGATACCTCAATATTTTTTTTAAAGAGGTCTGCCCCACCCACTAGTATTAATTGCATGGAGCCTGAATAATACATCTTTTCTAATATGTACTGAGTCTTTCATTTACCCAAATAACTTGGAGTGGTTGCTGTCAAACATGGGCAGGAAATACAATTCAAACAGGAATGTACTATACCTTTAAAACACGTCCTTCAATGATCAGCCATTGTGCATTTTTGAAAACACATTTTAGTGCACTCCATTACATACCATTACTGTCATTTATAACAGACATTTACAGTAATATGTTAAAACACCTGCTAGAAGGAGATGTTGACAATCGGCAAGGAAGAAATTGTACTAAACGACCATAATATACATGACTAGTTTTGAAGCCCGTGTACATGGGCCAGCACTGGTGGCACTGCAGTCATGTGCAGTACTGACTGCCTGAATGTGTCGCGGCTGATACGGAGTGAGGCACTCCGAATTCAGACTGGAGTCCTCTCTATGTACCTTCCTGGGTCACAGGAAGGTGCGCAGAGAGGACTCCGGTCTGAATTTGGAACGCCCTGCTCCGTATCAGCCGTGGGGCAGTCTGTACTGCGCATGACTGCAGCACGTGCAGCCGTCTCTACTGGGCATGACTGTGTCGTGACAAACTTTTTAGTGAATTACTATATAGGATGGGAGTTTCACCTTTTGCTTGTCAGAGAGGTATCCAACGACGCTCAAAAAGGGGTACAGTGAACAAAATATTTAGGCAGTCCCTTAGATTAACCCTTTTAACCTGGGTTTATGTTTTCTTCGGTGTTTGTATATATATAATACATGGTAACTATTTGCATATATGCTTGTGCATTTGGACTCAATAAGAATCATATAATCGAAACATATATTATAGCAGTGGTTCTCAACTCCTGTCCTCAGGACCCACTAACAGGCCAGGATTTGATGATTTCCTTGTTAGAGCACAGGTGAGTTAATCAATGTGAATGAGCCTCTGATTACCACACCTGTGCTGTAGCAGAGAAATCCCTAAGTCCTGGCCTGTTGGTGGGTCCTGAGGACAGGAGTTGAGAACCACTGTGTTATAGGATAGGAAAGATGAAAAATTGCTGATGTTAGGATATTTTTCTAATTTCAGAGTCTCCAAAAGAGAAGTAACTAAGATTGTTCAGCTGGTGAGTGACTGCAGTAAATGTCTGATGTGTCCATACTTGATTTATGTATATATCTTTTTGCTTTCTTGTTTTACACTGTACACGTGTATGCCATCCAATGATCGTTAGTTTAAACAAGCCATTTTTTGCATATTTGTTACTAGTATCTACTTCATGGGGGGTGTTTGTGTATTGTTCACACATGGAACAGTTAATCATTTCTCTCTGTAACTAAGTGGTGAACTCATTACTGGCAGTGAAGCTGTAGTATAGGGGTATAATCTGAATTTCCCAAACCTGGTCTGGTTGTGAGGGGAAACAAAAAAGCTGGTTGTGGTGAGGAAGTAAGCCCAGCTCAAAATGTCTGCTTCCTCTTCTTGGAGAAGTATATGTGATATTTACATGTTGTGCTTTCATTCCAGAAAAAACACATCACAGCTCATGTACACTAGGCTTTCTATACCATACCCTGTAACTTATAGGGATAGTAATGTTTCATAACAAAAGCAGCACCAATTAATCTTCATAGTATTTGGGCCATGGAAGAGTGTTATTTCAGTACTGTCAGAGTTGTAGTTCAAGAGTAATTGAATGATAAATTATCCCCCTCTTGCCGCTTTTACTATGTAACACTGTTCACCTCAGAGCAGCAGGATGGTGTCCAAATGAATTGGAGAGAGGGACAATCTTCAGTGAGCATAAGGGGAAAAACCTGTCAAATGGGCAGAGTTTTCCTGATGTTCACAATAAGAAGATTATCCCTTGCTGAGAGCTAGATTCCACATCTGAGGGGAAGTGGCTTACACTAGGTAAAAGTGAAGAGAGGGGGAAACTTTATCATTCAATTACTTTTGAACTACAACTCCGACAGTATTGAAATAACACTTTCCATGGCCCAAATACTATTAATTGGAGCTGCTGTTTTTCTGAAACATTACTATCCCTTCAAGCACATTGTATTGGACATGACCGGCTCCCTTTATATTCATGATAAACATGGAGTAATTCTGTAGCAAACCAACTGCCCCATGGGGTAGAAAATAAACAAACCCAGAATTCATGTTAATTTACATTGTGCTTTTAGCTCTTTGAATGCTAGAGAGGTCTCCCTGATTGCTAGAGGAACAATGTGTTTGAGACCTCTCTAGCATTGAAAGAGCTAAAAGCACAATGTAAATTAACATGAATTCTGGGTTTGTTTATTTTCTACCCCATGGGGTAGTTGGTTAAAAGCTCATTTAAATCAAATGATGCTCTTTGTTTATGCCAGAATTGCTGCATACAGAGGCAAGAGAGAGGTGTGTGTTGCTGCTCCTACTCTACTACTACCATTGTTGCCTTTCCAGCATCAGGCTTTGTGAAGCCCTGGCTTTGTGCCCTACCTTGAAGCAATATGTTGTGGGCCTACCTAACGAACATATCTGGAAACTTTCTATTGTTGTCTCCCCAGAGTGGAGTCCTCTGGTGCAGCAGAGGTGTGTGAAAAACTACACGAATTGCTTCAAAAGGGGGCGGGGCTTGAAACTAGTTGCGGGGGCATGGCTCAAAAGTGTAACAAAGCTATTCAAAGAAGGCTGGGGGAAGGAGAAATACAGGGAGAGCAGAAGTGGGCAGAGTTTCAGTGTAAACTCCCCACATGCGGAGGAATTAGCCTCTGCCCCGTAGACCCGGTAAAGCAGTATCAAAACCAGAGTCTCTTGGCAAATCCGGAGAGTTCCCAGGTATGCTAACGAAGCATGGGGTTCTTTCTGTGCAGAAAAGAGGGATATGGATATTTTGATGGCATACTTCCAGTTTTTCATAAAGCATTTAAAAAAAATCATAGCCTGAAAGAAGGAGGTGACGATCCCTCGAGGCCCCCCTAATGCCAGATCTGAGTTTTTGAGTCTGAACAAAGCCGGTTTTATATGAGGAATGGGGATTGAAAGACTGTCCTTGTTAAAGGATGTTACGTTTCCTAAGGCTTATCTCCCACTGGAAACAAAAGCTATGGAACCAGAGCCTGCTACATATGCAGGGGTGGTTAAAGGATCCCAAGGCAAGGAGAGTTTCTAAAGTGTGATGTCCTGAACAATTACTGGACACTGTGACACACTTTACAGTTGACCAAGGCATATTACAAGAAGAACTTCAGGCCAATATGACTGAATTAAATAAAGTATGTGAAATATGAAATTGCACATTTAGCATAGTTAGAAGTTATGTGAGAGAAAATGAATACTGTTAAAGATAAACTCATATCCCTGGATGACAAGTTTCTGTTCATGGGAACTCGGGCAGAACCTAGCTGGGGAATTATTATTTTATTATTCTTTATTTATAGTGCGTCAACTCATTCCTCTTCTTTGTACAATAGGGGAAGGAACAAAGATCTGGAAATAAAAAAGTGACTGCCTACCACAAAAGTTATGAATCTGAAGAAGCAGCAGATTTGGGGGTGTCGGATGTCCCTTGGTCTCCCACACTAAACCACCAAGGTCTGAATCACAAACCTTGTGTACAACATGTTATTTTTCATTATAAGTGCATTAAAATATGGAATTTACATCAGACAGCGGTGAAACAGTAATTCGGTTTACTGAAAATATGGCTAATGTTCTCACACTAACAAAGATCAAGAAAAAAGTACCTGGTAGTTGCTTCTGGACCTTCCCTGTTGGAGTCTGTTGACTTGGCTCTAAGTGAATATATCTGCCTGCTGAGGATAAGGCTGCCATGGATCGATCCTGTTTCTAACCAGCCTTGGGCTGTTGCAGGAACTGTGCACACTTTTAAATGTGCTGGAAGGGTCACTGGAGGAACTGTGCACACTGTACAATGCTCTAACAACACAGTGAATGTTGTGCAACACACTGGTTTTGACATTCAGAGTGACAACTCAACAGAATGCAATGAAGCATGTTTACCTGCGTTTTTTAATCTCCATTCATTCCAGCATTCGTGCTGCCATCCTGGAATTCCACGACATCCTCATTGTGGTCTCATCCAGGGAGAGTTCTGCAAGAAGCACACTATTTGCAAAACATTTCTGACCAACCGAGTTTGGGTGGTAAATCAAGAAAAAAAGCTGTCTAGTCCCCTCCCAGTCTCTCACTTTCCTGGTGATATCATTCAATACCTCCATAGGACTTGCTACTCTGTCTCAGGACAGGCAAAGTCTAATTATTCAAGCAGTTTCATGGCTTCACTAAGAAGAATACAGTCATTAAAAGACTTCCAGAGGCTGTTCGGGCAGCTCTCGTCATCATTCCAGATCTTGCCCTGGGCAAAAGTCCATGCCAGGCTGACACAGGAAAACTTCCAGATGTTTTACAGAAAAAATACTCAAAATCCCTCCTTGATGATTCCAGTCTTAAACATGATACAGGAATTATCATGGTGGACGAAACCACAGCACCTGATGGAACCAGACTGGGTCAGCATTCATACAGATGCCAGTAATTCTGGCTGGGGAGGAATTTGGGAGCAACAGTCAGTCCAGGACACCTGGTCCAGTCGGGAGTCCCGACTATATATATATATATATATATATATATATATATATATATATATATATATATATATATATATATATATATATATATATATATATAATAAACATAAAGGAGCTGCTGGAAGACGCTCATCCATTTCAGAATCCCCCTGCAACAGCAAGCGGTTCTGATATGTTCAGACAATGTGTCTACTGTCCAATACCTCATCAATCAAGGGGAGACAAAGAGCAGACAGTTGAACAGCCTGGCCTTGAAGATTCTGAATTGGGCAGAAAGAAATCTTCAAAATCTATCAGTATCCTTTCTGTTAGGACACCTAAATTATCAAACAGACTTTCGAAGCCACCACACATTGGACCCAGGAGACTGGAGTCTGAAAACCGAAGTCTTCGGTCTAGTAGTAAAGTCGCTAGGAAATCCATCAATAGATCTGATGGCAACAGCAAAAAAACGAAAATGCCACTCGTACATATGCCGTTGGAAGGAACCTCATGCCCGGACATAGGATGCTCTGAGGGTACCATGGATCTTTCCTCTAGCTTACGTCTTTCCCCCTCTGCCTCTCATACCAGTGGCGATACGCAAGATCCGGAGGGACAAAGAGCTGATTCTCATTGCTGCAAATTGGCCAAGGAAAGCATGGTACATGGACTTGCTTCAGTTGTCAGTCTATCACAGTGCCCGTGCTCATGACTGCAGGCGGCAACATTATTGCTTCCTGGTTCACTGCCTCTCTTTTTTTGGTTATGTGATCTTGACTCCTCCCAGGGCCAGCCTTTATATACCTTGTAATGACTATACTTGGGCGCCCTTTCGTGCTGTACCTGTTCCTGACGTTAGTTCCTGTTTATGCTCTGATCATGTATGACCTGGCCTGCCTGACAATGTTTCCTGTGCATCCTGAGTTGCTGTTTCCTGCTGCTGACCGTATCTGGCTGAGAACCCGCTCCGTTGCTGACCGTATCTGGCTGAGAACCCGCTCCGTTGCTGACCGTATCTGGCTGAGAACCCGCTCCGTTGCTGACCGTATCTGGCTGAGAACCCGCTCCGTTGCTGACCGTATCTGGCTGAGAACCCGCTCCGTTGCTGACCGTATCTGGCTGAGAACCCGCTCCGTTGCTGACCGTATCTGGCTGAGAACCCGCTCCGTTGCTGACCGTATCTGGCTGAGAACCCGCTCCGTTGCTGACCGTATCTGGCTGAGAACCCGCTCCGTTGCTGACCGTATCTGGCTGAGAACCCGCTCCGTTGCTGACCGTATCTGGCTGAGAACCCGCTCTGCTGCCTATTCTGTTGCGCTCTGTCTGTGGTAGCGCCGCGTGGCACTTCCGTTATCTTGCCGACCGTAGGCTGAGCCCTTGTGCTATAGCCGCTTACACTAGTTAACCTCCGCAGATGGTGTGCGCATGTGAAGTACCGGTTCATTGCTGTGTAACGGAAGCTGGGAAGGGACCGCGTCGCCTTCCGCCGTCGTTCCTGGGTCTCTCCTTCTTGACGCCAAATAAGCTCCGTTGGATGCACCAGTGGAAGTATGGACAGTCACTGGAAACAGCCGCAGGATCGCTGGAAGCAGGGAAGAGTGCACGTCGCCGCCTGACAGCATATGGAGTTAGGACTCAGGAAGCTGGCAGCAGGCGGTCGACGATTCAGGATACTTGGCGCAGATGGGTATCAGAGTGGACACTTTAGACCATAAGCTATACAAGACTCCAGGACTCCTTGTTCACTCCAAAACATAACTCACTTTATTGTCACAAACCACAGATATTTATATACAGTACAGTACATTGGATCACATGGGGAAACCTGATACAATAGGGAACATGATTAAATCATAACACATCAGACAAAAGGCCAGCAGCAGATGGTAAGGGCTGACACGATGGGAGCATTCACAGAGGTAATCAACTCACAACATATAATACAAAGGGCTGGCAACAGAGTTTCAGGTTATACAATAGGTGACTCACAGACTGAGGGGCGTGAATGGATTAACACACACAGCAGGGGGTCTCAGGACAGTTCTCAATACAATGACTTGATTAACACCCAGCAGGAGGTCTTGAGTCAAATGGCTGGAGTGGCTACAATACACATCCTAGGGACAAGTACAATTAAACACATACAATATTTGACAATACATAAAACATAAATCTTTTAACATAAAGATAGTAAACCCCCCCCATCTGAGGTCAAAGGAGGCCAAGAGGCCATAGTCTTTAGGTAAAATGTTTGAGGTCCAGACAAAGGCCCAAGTAACGGATAAAATCCGTTACATGCTGTATAGCTCTGTCTGTGTTACTCTGTGATCCATACGTGTTCTCCTCGGCTTATCCTAGCTGGGCTCACTCCCTGTGGGAGTTGCAGACATCTCTCTGGGCGTTACCTCAGGACCCTTTCAGTGCCTAGATCCTCCAGGCAGTGTCAGTGCTTCATTGCTTCCTGCAGTAGCCACAAGGCTCAAGAGCCAGCTGTTGCGTGACTTTACATCTTGCACTTTGTGCTGGGACACAAGTTGGCTTCCTTGTTGTGCTTCTTCGATCCATCCCTAGCGTTTTAGGGTCTTTCCTACCAGTAGCGGTTGCCTTGGTGTTGCTGTGACCCTAGTCGCTGGGGTCTGAGCTGCCTTGTTACTGCTGGGTTCCGTGTCTCCCAGGTGTCTGGGTTGTGTACAAGTTACAGTCCTCTGGACTCCTAGTGACCTAGGGTCCTGCTGCCAGTACCTGGGCTGCGTAACCTCCGCTCGTCCCTAGTCCTCTAGGGTCTGGGTTGCCAAAGTCTCTCGTGGGCCTCCAGTTTATTGGGTTCAGGATCAGAACTCTCTACAGCCAGGCGTTGCCTGCATTTCTCCCTAACTCTCTAGGGACTGACTTGTTATTATTTATTGCTATTTTGTCATTGTGGGCTTGTGGGCCTAACTTGCTATATGTACTTTATCTTAATAAAGTTATTTTAACCTTACCAGTCGGGTCTGAGTGTTCATCAAAAACCATGACACAGACACACTGCCACGGCTTCTACCAGTCACAAAGGACCTCCTCACCCAGGGTCCCATAGCTCATCCAAACCCAGGCTTCTTCAAGCTCATGGCCTGGAGGCTGAGCGGGAATCTTTAAGAGAACAAGGAACCTCTGACGTTATAGACACTATATTATAATGTAGGAAAACGTCCACAACAAAAATTTACTATCCTGTGTGGACTACCTTTTACAACTGGTGTGTTACTCAAAAGGACCGCACCTCTATTACTCCATCATGCATTTTGGACTTTTTAAAAGCAGGATTCAAAAAAGGACTTAAACCTGCACCATTGAAGGTTCAACTCTCCATTATTTCAGCTGTATTAGCCACCCCGCTGGCTGATAACTATCTCATAAAACACCGTCTTACTTCCATTTCCAAGATAAAACTAACTTAGGGATATTGTTCCTCCCTGGGATTTGAGCCTGGTCCTGCAACGGTTGGCATCCCATTCTTTTTTTTGAACCCTTGGAGTCGGTCTCTGTCAAATATCTCACTCTCAAGGTTGTATTCCTCACGGCCATCACATTGTCAAAAATTGTCAGTGAGTTGCAGGCCCTGGTAGCAGTTATTCCTTTTTTGGTTTTTCATCAAGATAAAGTTGTTTTGCAGCCAAAATTGTCATTTCACTCCATAGTTGTCTCTATTTCATTTGAACCAGGAAATTGTATTACCATCCTTTTGCCCTAACCCTTCACATGACCTGGAAAAGAGACTTCACAATCTGGATCTTATCTGCTGTTTAAAATCTGCCTTGACAGAACTCTTATTCCGCATAACGGATAACTTATTCATACACTTTTGTGGTAAATTTAAAGGTAATTCAGCTTCAAAACCTTCCATTTCCAGATGGACTCGGGACTGTATAACTCTTGCAAATGAGTCAGCAGACATTAAACCACTGGAAGGTATTAAAGCCCATTGGCTACCTCATGGGCATATAAATCTGCTGCAACCCCTGCTGAAATCTGCCATGCTGCAACCTGGGCATCAGTCTCTACCTTTGTCAAACATTACAGGCTGGATGTTCAGGCATCTGAGGACGCTAAGTTCGTACGGAAGGTGCTGGAAGCAGCAATCCTTTTATGAGTCAGACTCAGCCCTTCCCTAGCTTCTGGGTACTGCTTTGGTAAGTCCCACAGTATGCTGTGGATTGGACACAGAGGAAAAGGTGAAATTTACTCACCGATATTTGTTTTTCCTCTGTGTCCTTCCACGGCAACCCACCCTAGCTGGTTCTTGGTATTGTATCGTTTCATGACCTATATTCCTGTTGCCTATGTTGTGCATTATTATTGCTGGCTATTACTAACCTCTTCTGTCTCGTAGCTTGTATAACTACATGGGGGAGGAAGTCTGCAACATTTAAAACATTTTGCATTAGTCCTACCAGCTGGAGGGCGGAGCCAAAACCCACAGTATGCAATGGAAGGACACACAAAACAAATATCGGTGAGTAAATTTCACCTTTTATCACCTCTTTATCACACCTTTAGTGCATCTCCCCCGTTGAGTGAGCTTCATCTGGCTAAAAGAGAATGACGACTTAGGCCTTCATTTTGGTCCTTAGCCGAATCGGCTTGTGGTGGAATAGCCACCCTTTTCTCTCTCCTTATTTTCCAATGGTTGGTTGAGGTAAGGATGGTCAATGTGGTCTTGGATGTCTCACTTGGACAGTTAAACCTTTTCTTTTTTTACGTCCTAGCTAGTTTTCTTTGGTGATTTCAACACCATACCTAGGTCCAAAGAATGGGTAGGTACCAGAGACATGTGTAGGGATGCTGGTCTGATCGATGTGCATATTCAACACCTTACAGGCCATACTGGGTACATCTTTAGAGGTGGATGGCAGAGCAGGATAGACAAGGTGTTTTTTTTTTTTTGTTTTTTTTTGCTTTATATTGGCTCCTAAGCTCACAATGGTAGAGCTCTCCAATCACTTTTGTCTGTCTTGTTCTTTGAATATTTCGAACTCCACAGAGAGGTAGAGGTATTTGGTGTATGTATTCAGATCTCCTTGAGGATGAAAGAATTAGACAGTTCTTTAGGGGGATGCCTTTTAAGGCCTGAAATCCCTTGTTGAATTCTGCAATACTAGATCAGAGTGGGTTGGTGGTAGTTAAGCTTTGAACCTGAAAGTTCTTTTATGATCCAGCTAAGTCTCTACAGAGTTTAAAGTATCTTACTTGTCTTGGTTTCTGGAAGAAATTGTAACATCGTGCCTCAAAGAGGGTGGTACCCAATTGAAACTGGTAGTCCATCAGAGATTTGACTCCAGATATATGACAAATTCTCTTCCTTAACTTGGGAGAGAGATTATGGGTCTTACCACTCACCTGATCCTATCTGAATTGCAGAGAGAAGGCTGCAGCTAAAACAGTCTAAGGCTTGCATGATCCTTCAGGCACTCTTGTCAAGTCTTTCTGAGAATCATTTGTGGCCTTTATGAGAACCTTTTTGCTAGAGGGAAGGCTCTGCCACAGCTAAAACTAGATGTCCTACTTTCTGGATCAGACTCCTTTGACCAGGCATGGAGCAAATTAATGATGAAAAACAACTGCATTATATTTATAAAATTAACCCCTTTAATGTTAGGCCTCAATTGCATCACTGCAACATGATCTAGACATACCATATCTAGCATTTGTGGGAATTAAAGGCGCAGTATGTTTTGTGTGTGCCCACATTCAGGAATATGTGCACATATAAAAATTTGCCCTAGAATAGGCCTAAATATTGATTGAATATATTTGAACAGTTCTAAACCTTCATTCAAGTCCTGTGAGCGCTGTCATTGCTTTGGACCTGAATGTGTGAAGTTTATCGATGACTAGCGTCTAGGCCATGTACTTTTGATTCAGTGAATGTTCAGCATGCTTAGTAAAACGTGGTGCTTCCCTTAGGGATTCTTCATTCAAATGTTATAGTTCAAACCTTTTTTCTTCTCTGTTGTTGGCAACAGCATCAGCTGTGTCCAGAAATTGTGACTTTTTCTCTTGCTGTCTGTGAGAGAGCTTGAGTCTTAGATTAAAGCTCTTGTTTGAAAGTGATTACCGCACCACCCGTTAACCTCCTTTGTTCTACTTAGCAGGAAAAGCCCTGCCATATATTTTCCTTATAATAATAATAATAATAATCATCATTTATGTATCCTAGAGGACTAATGGCATATATATATATATTAATGGGCCGTAGGCTGTTACTGGAAAATGTCAGTTATTCACAAAGAACAGCTCTTCTAAAAGACTGAATTCACCCAGCCAGGGGCTACCGGCAGAACTGAAGACAAAAAAGCTGCCTTGCTTTTAAACGTCGGCTGGCCCTTGATTGGTCAGCCAGAGTTAAAGGGCCTCCATTAACTTTGTATGGGCGAAGTAGATGCTTCTCTGATTGGCCACAAGTTTAAAAGGACTTTCTAGGACTGAGGAAATGTGTCATCGACAAACAATACCGTTGACAACCAGTAGGTGTCTCCCTGCCCTGTAACATAGTGTTGAAAGGTTCTCGTATGTTATGTGGCTGGGCAGCCTCCTGATTGGCCAGGACCCGTTTAAAGGTCCCCCATAGACTTAACATGGGGGAAAGTAGGCGGCCCAGGGATTGGTCGGCCGACCTCCCACCCATGGCGTCTGATAGGCTGAAGACTGCTTTGACATTCGTGGCCCGAATTGGCCACCAGATTCTCTGCTCTGGATTGGCCAGGGTTTGAAGTGGAATATTCAAACCTTGTAAAAGATTCTTCAAACCCAGTGTTTAAGTTGTGTATTCAGGCCCCATATCTTTTGTTCTGTTGTCTGCCCCTAGCCAGTTCCCTTTGTATAGTTAATTTAATCATGTCTGCCTCTTTGTATCCTGTCTCCACCATATGTTGCTGTCTTTTGTGCCCTTTTTATTGTATTGTGGGTTTAATACTGTTAACACTGTATAAAAGAGCTGAACTTTGCCAAATAAAGTGTTAGTTGTTTTGCAACTAAGAAGGCTACATGTGTCGCTATTCTTGGATGGTGTAAAGAGTCCCCTTTGACTCCCATCCAAGAGCTCTGCATTCCAGCAGTGTTTTCATCCTTCCATCTCTCTCTCTCTCTCTCTCTCTCTCTCTCTCTCTCTCTCTCTCTCTCTCTCTCTCTCTCTCTCTCTCTCTCTCTCTCTCTCTCTCTCTCTCTCTCTATATCTATATATCTATATATATATATCTATATATAATATATAGTCGCCTGCCTATTCCTGTGAGTCACCACTTCAGTGGCCCCCTGAACTGCACTGCGTGACCAATTGTATGGGCAACACCATACACCATCACTAGTGCGTGCGCATATGTAGTGTGTGTAATAATTTATTTCCTATTTAAAGATTAATATTTTAGAACCAGTGCATGCAGATCTGATGCATAAAGTCCATTGATGTTTGTTGCATAAATTAACCCCTTAACAGCCAGCTGATTGGCACGGTCAGTTAAGGACCACGGACCATTTTTTTATTTTTTTTCCTCCATCCACTTCCGGACTCCCAGAACGGCGTGCAGCCGCGGGCGGAGCACGGAATTCCATGACTGTCATAGTACGTCATGGGTCATTCAGTCAGTTTGACCCTAGACGTACTATGACTGTCAAGGGTCGTTAAGGGGTTAAGATAAATGTGTGTTGATAATTTGGCATTAGTGTTCATCGAGGCACAATGAACATGTAGTCTGGGATGAACATAATGAAAGGGACAAATACATAAGTGTAGTTTATGAAAATATTGTGCATATTTCCAGAAATTTACTTTTGCAACTCAGACATTCACATCTCTTATAGACTTCATAAAAGGAAGTGGCACCGAGGCTGGTGTCCATGGAATACTAAATTGTCAGGGCACCCTGTGTGCGAAACTTTGTGATCAGATTATACCATGTATGAGTATACAAATACTTTCATTAAACCTTTAAAGACTGGAAAGGTGTACAGTGCAATGAGCATGGTGGTAATGTCTACATTTCTTTATCACAATTGAGCAACATGGGCAGTATTCAAAAATCCGTGCTGTCCTATAAAACTATTTGTACTTCTTCTAATCCCCAATTTATGAATTAACTTTGTTATTCCGGTTCAGCCTGAGAGCTCCGAGGATGATTCCAGCTCAGAAAGTGAGGCCGAGAGTGAGCCAGAGCAGGTGAACATGTACCACAAGCTGTTGGCTACATTAAAAAGTGTTTCAGATGAGGAGGAGGATGATGAAGAAGATGATGATGATGGAGAAGGATCCGCTGAAGAAGAGCATGAGAGTGATGCCTCTGGGGAAGAACCTGAGGATAGTGAAGCAGCAAGTGAAGCAGATTCACCCGAAGGAACTCAAGCAGGGGAAGATGGTACGTTTTTAGGATAAGCCATCTGCACTCTAAGGGACAAACTTAAAAAGCCCACTGATTTGAAGTGGACCTGTGACATGGATTGTAAGTTTTTCATATTTGAAAAAGAATTGTTCTTATTGTCTTCTGTTGCACTGGGGTAGATGTGATCTATTTTATGGAAATATAATCAGTTCTGTCCCTTCCTCTTGAGCATTTTAAAAACCAGCTTAAGTGCTGTCTCCTCCTGGAAACCTACTTTCATTTCTCTTAGTTTTTTTAAAAAAAAACCAAAAGGGCGGGGAGAGGGGTATCCTGGTACACGGATTCCCTGCCGAGAGACCAGAGACAGACTGAATCTATGGCCTCTCTCCAATGTGGAAAGCTCCTCCAAAATCCCTGCCAGTTACTCCTGGTACATAATGGGGTCCATCATAGCCTGTTCTGTGCTGGAGAAGGGATTCATCCCTAAATGTACATAAAATAGTTCCAGAGCCATAATTATAGGTGGCTGAGACCCCTGGGATTTTTCCACCCTTGTATGCAGTGCACTACATACCCCACTGTGTTATTGACTGAATATTTAGAAATTATGGTCTGCATTTATGTTCTAGCATATTTATGATAAATAGGTGAAATTCTAGACCAAACTAACTACTCCATATCGGAAATGCTAATACAGCAGGGAAATTAACACCTTAAATGCTTCAGAGGTCTCCAACTCATTGATATTCAAGCTTCGGAGTCCCACCTAGCATTCAAGGGTTTAACCCTTTGAGTGCCAGAGGGGTATATAATGCATTGCAACTCAATGCACTGGATACCCCTCTGGCACTGAAAGGGTTTAAGGAGGAATTTGGATCATGAATATATGTCCCTTGTGGTGCAATAGGTGTCTTTCAGAATCATACCTTTCATCTTCCTTCGTAATGTCATAAATATCTGTATATGGGCAGTTCTAAAGAGAAGCTATGCCCTTGGAATAAGTGGTTTGTTTGACACAATGGAGGGATGTATAAATGTGGCAGTAGGACGATGTTGGTATATAAATGTGCAAATGCAAGCTGTGCGTTTGAACCATATGTGTCCGTTTAAATTTGAGCAAGAGCAACTATTTAAGATGGAGCCAAATGTATATTAACCCACTAGCAGTCAAAAAGTTAAAAAAAAAAAAAAAAAAAAATAATGCAAATTCCTCTGTAAACTTATAGCAATTTGCACCCAAAGTGCATTGCAGCATGAGCTGATGAGCTCCGTACAACTAAGGTATAAAAATGGCGCAGTCACCTTGATATTCTCACTGTCAGGTGACTTATTTTAGAAGGTTTTAATATGCTGGATCTATACATTCCCTCCCAACAGCTTAGTAGTGTTATTACAGCAGTCATGTCTTAACCCTTTGCGTGACAGAGAGGTAGGCAACACATTGCGTTACAATGTGTTGCATAACTCTGGTAGTCAGAGGGTTAAAAGGATTGGAAAGTGATTCCTGCGCCAACTTGCGTAATGTGTACACAGTATTTCTTTTATTCATTACTAGTGTAAAAGCCCGTGTATACAGGCCAAGGTCCGGGCGATGTCAACCCTTTGAGAGCCAGAGGGGTACGCACCGTACCCCTCTGGCACTCATAGGGTTAAGAGGCCGCTACCTCACTGTTCCATGTGATGCGATCTTGCGTCGCCTCACTCAAGTGATGCAATCATGTGCAGTAGAGACAGCCTGGACGTGGACAGTCTCTACTGTGCATGACTGCATCGTGACAAACATTCTAGCAAATTAATATATAGGATTATTATATAGGATAACTTGTTTTACTGAAGGGAACAGGGAAAGCAAGCTTTCAGAAGGGTGTGAGAGCCCTACCATACTGGAAGAGTAACTTAACCCCTTAAGGACCCTTGGCGGTCCTGGCACTTGTTAGGGGTAATTGCAGTGGGGGCTTCCTGGTAATTACACATAAGATAGATATTGTTGGGTTTTGTTATGATTTGAATTCTTTTTAACCCTTTGAGTACCAGAGAGGTATCCAACACATTGCAAAGCAAAGGGTTCATGTCTACCCTGGTCCTCAAGAGCTACCATCAGTGCATGTTTTCAAGAAATCCCAGCTGGAGCACAGGTGACTTATCAGAGACTCTATCACTTTAATTAGTCCACCTTTGCTCCAGCTAGGATATTCTGAAAGCATGCACTGATGGTAGCTCTTGAGGACCAGAATTGGCTACCCCTGGAAGTGTGCTCCTTGTAAGACCTGTGGGCGTGCCAGGACCGTCACAAGTTTTGGTAACTTTGGTAATGTTAGGGTATAGTTTCCCTTTAAGAAGCTGTGACCCTCTGCGGAGTTGAAGCAGTAATGTTTCATTTTGAAACGTTATATTGCTGGGTTTTTCATACAAGTAAAACAATGGAGCTCCCTCAGATGGAAAGTGCCTTAGTTCAAAAGTTAATCCTTTGAGTGCCAATTCATTGCGTACCCCTGTGGAACTCAAAGGGTTATAAGCAGCATAACTAGCATTGTTTTACTTGGCAGGAAAGTCCCTAACAGGCTTTTTCTTACAACTTTAACCCTTTGAGTGCCAGAGGGGTACTTCACTGAGTTGTGTACCCTTCTGGCACTCAAAGGGTTAATGTTCCTGTAAACTCTTGAGGACCAGGGGGCGTTCAAGTTGCTTTGTAATTTATTGTACACTCCTGGTCCTCACGGAGTTAAATATTGGAATGTATTTAGGACCCCCTTGATTCTCTGCTCTTATTCTTAGTGGGGCTTTCCTTACATCTGACTATTTATGGGAAAAGCTGTCACATTGGCTTATGGTACACCGAGAAGATCGTCTCTCCTCCCCAGCCATGTGTCCATAGGAATGACTTGGTTCTAATATATGAGTGAGCTAAAGACTAATTACCCTGCAAACAGTGGGTACACCTGACTGGGGTGAGCAATGTGTGGCTCTCCAGCTGTTCTTGGTCCACAGCTTTTATCATCCTCAGCCAGTCAAAGGCTGGCTGAGCATCATGCAAACTGTGTTCCTTCCTCAGGTTCCCTCCCCTGGCTCTGATATTTAAAGGGGAACCCTCCTTTAATCCTACCATCTGTGCAATTGATATGGCTTTCCAGGGGCTCCCACTGTTGCCTGAACTCTTCTTGACCTTCTTGATTGGATTCAAGGGGCCTGCTATATAATTCATAGTGGCAGCAGTTCCCAGGACCTCCTTGCTGACCATTGACTACGCATGCACAAAGCTAATTTCCCTAGTTAAGAGGGGCAAGAGGAGCCTGTATTTGATGCCATAATGGAGGTGGTACTGTGGTGGAAATCAAAGAGTATTCTGATGTAGGCAAGATGTCTGGACAAAAGCGTGATCTAACGGAATGCCATAGCTATGGTATATAAAGTAGGTTTTGAGGATGGTCACGTCTTTGAAATGGTATAGTTTCTCCTTTATTCATGTGTAGATTAAAGTGAGTTTCCATTTATTTTGTATTATTTTAGAGAACTTGGGTGGTCCAGCCAAGGAAGAAGATGCTGAACTGGCAACAGAACCTGGGGATCTAAATGAAGGAGTGGAGGAATTTACTGATGTAAAACACGAATCTAAATTCAGTCTGGAGACAAATTACATGGAAGAGGACAATGAAGATCAGAAGAAGGACAATGTTCTCTCCTCCGAGGTTACATCAGAAGGTACAGTTAGTTGACTTAATAACACCATGGATGATGGAGACTTCTCCAGCTGATTGCTATGCAGTGAGCTGGAGACCTCTCTATCATCTAATGGATTAATATATATACAAAGCGCATTGGATAAGGTTTTTTAGGGACAGTATTTAGAGGAAATATTCCAGTATTCTCTTGAACATTGACACCTTAAATTTCTTACTCGGATCAATGGCCGACTGAGGATGATGAGAGATTTAGTCCAGAAGGAGATGGAGAGCGACAGATTACTCACCATGGCCTAGACCAGAACCGTTCAAACATGTCCTCAGGCCCCCAACCGTGCAGGGTTTCAGTATCTCCTCACATGGACACAGGTAAATCAATCAGTAGTTCAGTCATTCAGAAGGATCTGCCTGATGAGTTGATGACATTCACTTGTGTTTAGCCCTTTGAGTGCCAGAGTGGTACACAACTCATTGCTTTGCATGCATTACCTACTCCTTTGGCACTCAACAGGTTAATGTTGGAGATCCTGAAAACATTTACTGTGGATGGGGAAGCTTGAGGATAGGTTTGAGCTCTCCCAGCCTGAATTTCAAAGGGGTATGAAAGTAATTGTTTTGTTTGCCCACCCTTTTTGCCAATCCCTTGAATTCTATAGACCTCTCCAGTGCATTGTTTCTCTAGGTGTTAAAGACCTCTTCCGTGCCTATGGGGCTAATCATGGATTTAATACAGTTTAAAAAAAAAAAAAAAAAAAAAAAAAAAAAGAGGCTCAGATTTCTAAGGCCTGTGTCTCCTGCAGTCACTTCACACAAGTGCATTTATGTCTGTCATCCCTTCCCCACCCAGATGGCTTCAGGTTGCCCATCTCTGGTCTAATGTAAAGCACTTCAGTGATTTTCTGTCTGTCCATTATTGCTTTGCAGACCCATTTATACAGCACGTTAACAGGGAGCTGGAAGAAGAAGAGATTAACCAAATAACCACCAACCCCAAAACCACTACTTCATTGAAGGTAAACTGCTCTGACTTTAAAAAGTTTTTGTATTTACAATGTGCTTTTACATAAACAATGTTTGCTTTTGCAAATTAATATTATATGAATTTAACTTTGTACTGATTGAACATATAACATGGTTAGAATAATAAATATTTTTCTTTTTCAGTGGCCGGCGCTGGGTCAGTTGGTCTTTTCCTCCACACTTCCAAAGGTCCCATCATTAAAGCTGGAGAAGGAAAGTGACTTAAAAAAGCTGCATCTGCGCAAACCTCTGGACTCTACATGGTCTAAAGTGAACAGCCCTTTCCTGTCTACTCCAGGAGACCAGAATTTTACTTCTTTCCAGAGGGAACTTTTCAGCATTATGAACTCCTACAAGGACTTGTATTATCCAGCAAGGACTGTGACTGGACAAGGGGAGGAGATCAGACATGTCTACTGTCTCCACACGCTGAACCACGTCCTTAAAGCAAACTCCCAGGTTCTGAACAACAATTCCAAGAAAAGGGATCAAAAGCCAGGTCTGGAAGATGAAGACCTCCGAGACCAAGGCCTTACCCGACCTAAGGTATTCTGCTTTATTTTTAAGCTTTAAAGGTTCACTAAAGATTAGATGTTCTCCATTAAAATATTTCTCTTGCATCCAGGCGCCATGGAGTAAATGATCCTCCTTCGGGAGGCAGGGCACTTAAACCGCAGTAACTCCTCCCTGTCCTCTGTCTTACTCTACCCCATCCAGTAGATAGATTTTTAGTGTCCTTGGTAGGAAATAGGGCTTGGTCTTCCTTCTGGAGACCTCATTTTTCTAACACCCCCCGTTGCCATTTTCTATTCGTGTCCATTGTGATGCTATGCAAGTTGACCAGGAGCAGCCAAGCTTCAGGATGGGCTTCAGAAAGGACTTGGTCTTAGGCCTGTCAAGAACCCTGTCTTTCATGTTCCCACTACCCTCCGTAAGACCTGAACTCTGTTAAGTGAGTGCTTCAGATGGCTGTTTTTGAACCTCTGTCTTCTCTTTCCCTTGAGTTCGTTGACCCTTAAGATGGCTTTCCTGCTTGTAATTATATATTCACCTTGTAGCGGAGCTGCAGGTATTGTTCTGTGAACTTCCCTTTCTGATCTGTCATTTGGATAGGGTGGTACTGCAATCTCCTGTTGGGTTTCTTCCCAAGGTGGTTTCTGAATTTCACACATTTCCAACTCCATCTATCCCAGACGGAAGCAGTAGCTTCTTTGAAATACTATGTTCATTGCACTGAACTTCAGTATTTGTTATTCCTGACTGCCCTTATATGGGCCAAGAAGCATCTAAGGTGACTGTGGCTTCCAGGATCAAGGACCCTTTTTGCCAGGCCTATGTCCTTTGAAGAAGCTTATGCTGTATGAGGTAACTACTCATTTTACCAAAGCATGGAGTGTTTCCTGGGATTAAAAGATTCCGATCCCTGTGGAGCAGTAGTTGTGCAAGGTAGCGATGTGGCTGTCCCTTCACACTTTTCCTAAACATTACCTAGTAAATGTTCTGGTTTCAGCTGAAGCTGTCTCTGGATGGAAGGTCCTACAGCCTGTAGTGCCTGTGTAGGAGTCCTCCTTGCTTTTACTCCCAGTCATTTTTTAGTTGTTACTTTGTTTGGTGTGTTGGTGTCTGACACCTGATTCATATATGTTTCTGGTTTTTGTCTCTGTTGAAACTGATTTGTGTTTGAGGTTTTTTTCTTTTCCTCTCTGGAGTCTTGGGGGATGCTTTGTTATAGCTCCATGGATCCTGTGTTCCATATTGGACTTGAGAGGGGAAAGTAGAATTAGGGCATGCTCTACCTGAACCAGCGAACCCAAAGTACACCCCCTTCCCCCAGTCTGGCACCCCAACAACCTGCTTACCTCCAGGAGGGAAGTCCTGTGTTCCATATGGACGGAGAGAAAAGGATTTATTTTTCTGATGCCTGTTCAGACTATGCCACCTTTGTGTATGCTTTGCTCCCAACAAACTACTAGGAATACTTTTCTACTGGATACCAATTTATTACTTGGGGAAAGTTATAATTGTGGATGATTTTGAGGAGCATGGCTTTAGAGCATGGACTTCTCTAATCATCTGCTTTCATTGTTACTTGGTTGTGTATGGCTAATCTCCCTTCTACATTTATTGTTTGGCCTGCCGTGAAGTAACTACTTTTCAGGACTCTGTATGGTTAAGGGTGGTTCTTCTCCTCTCTGCCTCATACTTCTAGTATTGCATTCACATATACAGTGTTGAATGTAGTTATATTATTACACTCACTCCTAGTGTTTTCCGTCTACATCAGTAATGCTGCTCTGAGCATTATTGCATAGTTGTTAGTACATTTGGTAGATTTTTCTTACTGTGCTCCTTCTTTTGTCGGGTATAGGGATTTTCTCTGTCATACTTATTCTCATAACAGATGAGAGTTGGTACCGTGTTAGCCATAGAAATACAGGAGGCAAATATAGTTTTTGATACTTTTTATTGGCTAACTAAGCAGATTTAAATGCAGGCTTTCAAGACCTTAGGTCTCTTCCTCAGGCATGTTATGAGGAAGAGACCTAAGATCTTGAAATCTTGCATTTAAATCTGCTTAGTTAGCCAATAAAAGGTATCAAAAACTATATTTGCCTCCTGTATTTCTACGGCTAACACGGTACCAACTCTCATCTGTTATCAGAATGGAAGATACCCCAATGTACAGCACACAAATTAATATAGATAACATGCCTGAGGAAGAGACCCAAGGTCTTGAAAACTTGCATTTAAATCTGCTTAGTTAGCCAATAAAAGGTATCAAAAACTATATTTGCATACTTATTTTCTACATTGAGAGCTATTCATTGCCTATCTATTGTACCTCTTGCTAATACCTAGAAATACTTTTTTTGCTTGTCTGCTGTTTAGACTCTTAATAAATCTGAGGCAGTGTCTGTCACAACGTCACAGCCCAGAGATGAAGATGAGATACAAAGCATATATTGCTGTACTATAATTACTTTCTATGCTTGCTTCGCGTACAAAAGCAAAAAACAATCCTGATATTTGTGCTGCATATTCTTCCTCCCATACCACACCACCTGCAGCAGCTTCTTCCCCTGCCACACCAATCCAACCAACTGTATCTCAACACTCAATCTCCATCTCTTCTGCAAAATCCAACTGGATTAATCAGCTGTCTTGATCCATCACCACCTTGCCGGACTCTGTTGACAAGGTCCTTGGTAAATGACTGGCAAACTCCCACACTCCCTGAGGGAAAAAAAAGTAAGGACATGTCAATTTTCTTGTCTACCAGGTCTTCTACTGATAGTGTGGTATGCTTTGACAGTCTTGAAGATAACCCATGACATTATAAAGTGTTAGCACCAATTTAAATAGGTTCTTGTTGGTGTCATTTGATTTTTTTTTTCCTGGTTAGAGACAGTCTTTAGAATTGTTTTGATAAGAAAGTCAACCCTATTGGCATCTTCTTACTCTAGCTAGTCTGCCTCTGAGATGGATGGGAAGATGTCATCAGTGTCCCTTCCAGATTCCCTATCATTGTCACACTTCTCCTCAATGGAAAGCTTTTTCTCCCTGAAAAGTAGATACGGTGTTCTGGACTTGGAAATGCTGGCTGCTTTTTTTTTTTTTTTTTTTTTTTTTTTATATTTTTTTTTTTATATTTTGTTTCTTGAGACTGGGGCAGTCTTCAGATACGTTTGCTTTGGTTTCGGTATGCAGAGCCATGAAATTCTGGGGAGATGAGCTTACTTAGGCTGTTCACAAGGATGCTCCCAAAGGTTAAATACTTGCCTGGTCTTGTTACTATAAGAAGCTAATGCTTTCAGTAGTGAAGCTTTACTGGATGCTCCCAGAATGTCACCAGATGTATGGCTACCTCGTTGGCTACATGTCGGTCCCTGTGGCTGAACAGTTGGTTGTCTGATTTATCTACAAAGAAATCTCTAATAGCTGTTCCATTCTCAGGCGATGTCCTCTCTTGACCTAAATTTGAAAAAATAATCCTCACAATCACAGGTGGGAAAATATTGCTCCCATAACTGGTATCATGGATGTTTGATGCATGGAGAAGATCTTGTACTTCTGTTCTTCCTCCCACATTCCACTAGCATCACATATGGGAATGAAGGGTATCCATATCATGCCCTACCTTGATGATCAAGGCCAATACTGTATACCTGCTCAATTACAGCTACATTTGATCATACATAAGGATACTTAATCTGGACAAGTCAGACTTGGGACCAAGCCAGCGCATGTTTAAGGAGTCTGGAGTTCAACAACTTCCATCAGACGACACTGTTCCTTTCTCCAATGGTTTCTGCAGTCCGAATTAGAGTTGTTTCCCTGTTACATGCTCAGAGGCCAACAGTATGGAAATGCATGAAGGGGTGGAGCCTTGGTCTTCTCCCAGAAGCAGTTCCACTTTCACATGAGACAGCTGCAACGGGATCTTCTTCAGACTCCAAAGACTTCAGGTTCCTCCACCAATGAATACCATTATCACCAGAGGTTCAACAGTCACTGAGCTGATGGTTGAATAAACAACCTCCAAAAAGAGTCCTTCTCCACTCTGGCATGTACAATGGTCACTACTGACACCAGTCTTTCAGGGTGTGGGGAGCATTTTACAACCATCATTCCATTCCAGGTCTCTGGTCAAGATTAGAGTCCACTTTTCCTATCCATATACTGGAACTGAGGGTAGTCTGTAATGCCCTCACCACTAGGTTGTCTTATACATCATCCCAATCCAGCCAATCTTGTTTAACGTCATG
The DNA here is from genome assembly GCA_037306005.1 of Rhinophrynus dorsalis. NCBI lineage: Eukaryota > Metazoa > Chordata > Amphibia > Anura > Rhinophrynidae > Rhinophrynus > Rhinophrynus dorsalis. Next base: position 58,597,713 of record CM074720.1, on the reverse strand, counting down.
GAATATGAAGTTGCTATCCTAAGGTAGAAGTCTATCATTGAAAACACAAAGTGTGTAGTATGTTTTTTTTTTTTTTCTTTTTTTTTTTTCTCCCTCCTTCTTCTCCCCTCCTTTGAGCAGCAGGAATTAGAATATTGAATACTGGTGTTTTAAAGGGATAGCAATACTTTGTTTTATCTTTATTTTATTTTGTAGGCATTAAAAAAACATGAACAACGATATAAGTCTTATCTCTCAAACCTTTATGGTTTAAGAGATATTCACAAGCAAAGTATCCCCCCCCCCTGTTCAGCCACATCAGAAGGGAGGTGCCCAGGTAGACTGCAGAGAGGGACAATCTTCAATCAAGATAAGGGAAAAAGCTGAAAAACTTGTGAAGGGGGAAGGGCTTTCATTCTTTTCATACAAAGAAGATTGTCCCCTGCTGTTATCTGTCTGGTCTTACAACCAGATTCACATCTGAGAAGAGATGGCTTATACTAGGTAAAAGGGGCGGGAGGGGGAAACTTGTGAATATCTCTTAAACCATAAAGGTTTGAGAGATAAGACTTATATCATTCTTCATGTTTTTTAATGCCTACAAAATAAAATAAAGTTAAAACAAAGTATTACTATCCCTTTAAGGTGCCCCTACTTCTCACTTTTCTTCCAGCAGGTTTAGAGAGAGGCCTTGAACTTGGTTCTTTTTCTTGGTTCTTTCAGGCATATCATTGCTTTTCCAACAGCATATAGCAGAGATCCCAGAACTTTCTGTAAGATGTGGCTAATGTCACTTCCCCTCAGAGATCTGACTCATCCTTGGAACATGAACATAGTTCTTGAAATGTTACAGGGCGAAGCTTTTGAACCATTGTCTTTTGAGTCTCTAAAACTGCTCACTTGTAAGTTTCCATACCATTTCTTCTGGTAGAAGCATCTTGGAGCTAATCTTTCTTGCAGATCCTCTCATCTGATGTTTCATCAAGGCAAAGTTGTACTAAGAAATCTACAGATTAAGGGTGCAAAACATACGAAGATTCAATCTAAAAGCAATGTTTTATTCCTTTCTTAAAAACATACTGTGCATGTAATCTTCAACATGTACAGAATTAAAGTGAAAAAAATCTTTTCTGTCTCCCAGTGTTTTAGTCCTTGTTGCTGTGTCCAATACGCCATCTATTATAGCCTCTTTGCAATGTGCCAGTGCCCTGAAGATATAAAACAGGAGCTAACCCTTTCGATCACCATAAAGTGTATGATGTAATACACCAATAAAGAGGCTTCTGTTGGGTTGTAAGTCCCACACGGTGACCACCCGGGGCCACACTGTCTGAAAAAGTGGACAGATAAGTGATTTCTTTCATTTTAATTCTGTATGTGTTGAAGATTACACGAGCAGTATGTTTTAAAGGGGAACTATCACCCCGCAATAACTTAAGGTTCACTTATTGCTCACCTGGCGACTAGCTGCTTAGTAGCGCTAGTCGCCAGAAATATTACCCGGTTCTTCAAGTATCTGCGTTTTCACCGATGGTGACAGGAGCAGGAATCACAGACGTCTCTTTACAGTGACGTCCGTGCGCCTGCGCTGTCAGACCCTTCTGCACCGCACGGTGCAAAAGGGTCTGACAGCGCAGGCGCACAGACGTCACTGTGAAGAGACGTCCGTGCTTCCTGCTCCTGTCACCATCGGTGAAAATGCCGATACTTGAAGAACCGGGTACTATTTCTGGCGACTAGCACTACTAAGCAGCTAGTCGCCAGGTGAGCAATAAGTGAACCTTAAGTTATTGCGGGGTGATAGTTCCCCTTTAAAAAAGGAATAAAACATTGCTTTTAGATGGAATCTTGTGTTTTGTGTCCTTAATCTGTACATTTCGAGTGTTTGTGTGGAAGAGGCCATTCCAAAGGTGCTGGAAAAAGGGATCCGCTAAAAGATATTAAAGTGGATATTATCTTCATCTGCATTTATTTCATCATCCATTTCCATCACCTCATCTCCATTCGATAATCTCATTCATTGGTATTTTTCATTATTGGCTCAATTAGGTAACCAGTAGAAACACAGATAAGTGAACCACTTCTGTTTCACAATTCTTTCAATCTTTTCAATTGTGTCAAAATAGTTTTAGCTTTTGTCTTAATAGCTGGACTATATATTTTTTTTCTTCTGGAGAAGGTTATCTGTTTTCTCATGTTAATGTATAAGAATTTGTACAGTAGTTTTGGAAATACAATATATTAGACTGGTATTCAAAATTAATTCTGTCCTGTTCTTGGGGCGATTCTATAATAGTGTTTTTGGCATAGTGAGGTGCATTTCGTTATATTGTCTATTTAAAATTTTATTAAGACCTGTTTTGCAGTTCCAACCCAAGGTAGTGTTGGCCATCCATATCAATCAAAAATTGGTTCCACCCTCTCTAGGACTTTAACCCATTCAGCATGATGGAGGAGTGACTACACTGTTTGAATGTGGCTAGGTGTTTTAAAGGAACAGTAATGTCCCATAAAAAAATGCTTAGAGTGTTGTAGAGTTTAAAAAAATAAACGATGGTGCCTATCCTCAGTTAAAGTTCCTCTCTCCCTCCCCTTCTCCTGACATCAGCTGTAAGCTGACAGCAGGAGTTCCTGGTCCGAGGACTGACAGACAGCTCTCTCTATTGTGTATTTTTTTTTTAACCTCTACAAAACTCTAAAAGTTTTTTTTATGGAACATTACTGTCCCTTTAAACATGTTCAAATCACATATATATTCAGACAATATAATACTTCAGAAAAAAGGAAGAAATCTAACAGCACTAACTCATCATAAAATATCCATATAATAAATATAAATTAAATATATATATATATATATATATATATATATATATATATATATATATATATATATATATATATATATATATATATATCAGCAAGAAAGGAGAGGGTTCTCCAGTCCCCCTGACATTAGGCCTAGACGCAAAAGTGAAAACACATATGAACAAACAGGCCTGTTCTCCTCTATATGCTGTGAATAATGTGTGCCCTGTAATGGCCATATATAATAATCCTTAGTAAATCTAAGTGAAATAAGTGAGAATTTAGTCCCACAAATTGGCCAATCCATGTGTAAGCTTACCAACCACGCCAAAGTATCTCACTTTATGGTAAGTCCTACTCTAATACACCTACAGATACTATCTAAATTAAAATTCTCTGAAGAAAGATGTTATTTTGAAATTAGTTTGAGGGGACCCTTTAAATGATATTTCGATGTTTTTATTATTTGTGGGTCCCAGTGTAGTGCAATTAAAAACAGCAGACATACAATTAAAATAAAAAAGGTGTAGAGGAAGGACTTACCTGGTGCAGGACCCATGTGGGCCTACATTAATGAAGTGATTACATAGAGAACTATGTTCCATTTATATCCTTCCTCACAAGGCATGTGAGGAATGGTTGATGCCAAACAGACAGGGGGTATACACACTGTAACAGGCCAAAAAGCCTTGTTCATAAAGGCAAAGCGGGAAAGAAAAGGATATTTTCTTTTCAGAGCAGCCACCTGGCCTTCTGTACATACAGTTATGATTCTAGATTTGGACACAAGGATTTGCAAGCATCAGTTCTGTAACTAGTTTTCTCTTCTTTCCTGTGTGTTTGGAACCACACTGGGATGTCCCCATGCTCCCTGTGTCCCCTATTGGACACACGAGAAAAGGGTTTTTTTTTTGTTTTTTTTTGTGTGTGTGTTTGTTTTTGTTTTGTTTTGTTTTTTCCTACTTGCCAATTAGTCCATTGGGGGAAACAGAATGTCCTGTCTTGAGAAAACTTATGTTAACCCCTTAAGGACCCATGACGGTCCTGGACCGTCATGGGTTGCAGTCCCGTTAAGGACCCATGACGGTCCAGGACCGTCATGGCTTAAATGATAGCAGCGTGCCTCCGTGCACGCTGCTATCATTAATTCCAGGCTGAAACTAAATGCTCCGAGACCTGGGCATTCAGTCTCAGCCTTTCTTGTCTTTGCTGGTTCATGCGATCGCCGTTCCAGCGATCACATGTACCGGCAAAGTGACAGACACAGACAGCAAAGAAAGCATGCTGTCTGTGCCTGTCAAGTCTGCCTCTGGCTCCGTTGCTATGAAAGTAACGGAGACAGAAGTAGACAGGAGACACCTAGTGGTGAAAGTAAATACAGCAGCTAGGGGTATTAACCCCTTCACTGCTGTCGCCAAAGGCTTGCTAAATGCAGGTCAATTTCTGACCTGCAATAATTTTTTTTTTTTTTTTTTTTTTTTTTTTTTTTTTTTTTTACAAAAATATTTTATTTAAAAAAAATAATAATCTAATTAAACAAAAGTGTAAGTGTGATTGTTGTGGAGCTATGTAATACACTTATATACACCGCCAAATGTCACGGATAAAAAGTGTCAAAATAGGGTGGGGAAAAAGGGACATGGGGATTTTCACCCAGGGGGCACAGTGGCTACTTTAAACTGTGCATTTTGTAGGTATGACTGACAGGTCATACCTTTCATGCAGTCTCCATAAAATGTTAACCCTTTGTGCCCAATTGATCCAAAGAGAAAAAACAAAAATGATGTTTTTTTACATTTTTTTTTTTTTAACTTTTTTATTTTTTATTTTAATAAAGTAAATGGTGGGTTATCCATATAAGTAGGGTATCAAATGAAAGCCCTATTTGTGCTTAAAAAAACAGTATATAATTTATGGGGGTGGAATAAAAGACTTAGAGGGAAAACATTGCTGAACAAAGATATAGTCAAAAAGGTCAGAACTGCTCCGGTCCTTAAGGGAAAACGACCTCAGATTTTCCCGGTCCTTAAGGGGTTAAGGACCTAGGTACCCTGCCATTTCTTGGTTATACTTTGTTAAATGTAAACTAGTTATTAGGTGGAGTGGGAGTGGTTAAAGTAGGGCAGTGGAGAGAGAGAGTAAGTATTCTATTGCCAGTAATCTGTTTAAATGCCCTTCCTCCTGGTGGAGGATTCGCTGCTCCACGGTCCCTGTGTCCTCTCCCAATGGAGCAAATAAGGAATCATCAGGAAATACAAACATTAGCTTAACCCCTTAAGGACTGGTGCGCGCATGCGCGGCCGGCACTTGCGGACCACGGGGCATTTTTTTTTTTTTTTTTTTTTATTGGCGCTTCCGGTTTAGGACTTCCGGAGCGGCGTGCAGCCGCAAATGGAGCCCTGAACGCCATGCCGTGCCAGGACCGTCATTGGTCCTTAAGTGCCGGACAGCCGTGACGGTCCTGGCACGGCAGTGATCCTTAAGGGGTTAAAAGGACAGTGTAGACTGCAGAGAGGGACAATCTTCAATTAAGATAAGGGAAAAACCTGAAAAACTTGTCAAGGGGGGGGGGGCAGGGCTTTCATTGTTCTCATAGAAAGAAGATTGTCCCCTTCTGTTATCTGGCTGGTCTATGGACTGCATTCCACATCTGAGAAGAGATGGCTTACACTAGGTAAGAGGGGAAACTTTGCTTGTGAATATCTCTCAAACAATAAAGGTTTGAGAGATAACACATCATTCTTCCTGTTTTTTTAATGCCTACAAAATAAAATAAAGCTAAAACAAAGTATTACTATCTCTTTAAGGGCTTTTCCTGCTGAATTAAACTGCTGGGGAGGTTTCATTCAAAAGCTGTTACAATACAAAATGTCACAAAGAGGTAGCGCTGTTATTAATGCATTATGTGGATAACTGTAACTGGAGACTCACTTCTCCCATAGGATGCAATAATAATGAGGCCTCTTGCAACAGTCATACTCTTCCTTTACTCAGCAGGAAAATACCTAAAATGTGTTTTTTATTGTTGGGGCAAATTCTTCCTCTTCAAGAAATAGAGATATTTTATTTTATAGGAGTACATTTTTACATGCTTGGTTTCTTTTACTTTTTTGTACTTGACTTGTATAAGCTATTTCAATTAATCTTCGACTTTCTGTGATGTGAGCACCCCCTACCTGTAGTCTGTAAAACATCTGCATCTCAACTGTATTCCCAAAGGGTGCAGCTCATACTCTATTCTGTTCCTCTAAACTGCTAATGTACTTGAAAGGAAAATGAGATACAGATAATCTTTTGCAGATACAGTTGAGTTGCAGACTCTGCAGGCTGCAAGTAGAGGACTGACATCCCTGCAAGTGCAAGAAAAATATCAGCTGAAGTTGCTGATGAAAGCTGTATACACAATAATAATTTGATATAGTTAGATAAAATATACATATATGAACCCAGGATGCCAGAGGGGGGACTCAAATGTATTAATAGAAATTGTATAACCTGTTGGGAATTAAAAGGTTATCTTGTTCTCCACTTGGAATTTGCAGTCCCCAATACCTTGTTCTATGCATACTTGCGCTATGCGTTGGGGACAAGGTGAGGGGCGGTCTTATATTTACACTATTGCTCTCCAGATTTGCACACTTCAATAAAACCTAATTTTTTGGAAGAAAAAGTGAATTAACCCTTTGAGTGCTAGAAGGGTGTCCCGTGCAATTTCTGGCACGCAGTCTTCTGATCGGTAGACGGTTTATTTAGATGCATTTAAATACGTCACATGTTTCTATGTAGCAGATGGGTTCAGAAGAGGAAAGTGATCTGGAATCGCTCAGTGTAAATACCACATTGAGCCTTATGTATAAATGCATAGTAGGGCAGTTATGGGGAAAAACCTCACTGTCCCATGGGGGGGGGCATAAAAGTTCCCTTTAATTTTAAATGGGGCTTTTATCCCTCTTGAATGCGGTCTTGGTTTAACCCTTTGAGTGCCAGATGGGTAAGCAACTCATTGCAGATCAATGTGTTGCGTACCCCTCTGGCACTCAAAGGGCTAGAGGAGAAGTCATACCCATTAATTATTCCCACTTGCCTTACTGTGGAATCCTAATGGTCCCTATGAGGTTTGTACCTTTTGTTCAAGAGAACCTCTGCAGTCCATTCTGGATGTCTTGTCCGTGGAGTCAGACATATTGGATGTTCTCAGGTTTGTTTCAAACTGAAGCAGGTAGAATGCATGAGCTGTAGAAGATTTCCATGTGCGGTGGGCGGAGTTTGAGTCCTGTGGTCCTGCCAGCAACTGTTATGTCTGCCTCCATGGACATCACATTCCGTACTGATTGAAGAGGTTATCTTTAGAACAAATGTACAAGGGAGAAATCAATAGGGGCCATTAAGATTTGCCAGACATAGTAAGGTAATTTGGGAGCAGTATTAGAAGCTGTTGGTGTTCCTTTAAAAGCGCCATTGAAATCATTGTGACATTAGGGAAGGTTTTTCTCCCCTGTGGTACAATTTGTTTTTACAAACCTCCCCACCCCCCCAAATGTTTGTGTTTTAAAAGAAAAAAATGATCGGGCATTAAGTATCAAAGAAAAACTGAGCAATTTTCAGACAAACCAACTGCATGATAAGGGGTAAATAAAAGTTCCCCAAATTTCCTTTTGAATTAAAGGGGATTTTAACGGTCCTGAATGGTACAGAGGGCTCCCAGCTCATTGCTTTTAAATACAGTGGAGACCTCTAGCATTCAAGTAGTACAAAATAAACAAAAGCCTAGTTCAAATAAATGGATTTTTTTTATTCCTCGTGGTGCAGTTGAATTGCTCCAGAACTGCACCTCACTAGCATGATGAATAAGACGCTGTGTTCTGTGATTATTTCAGGTCCTGATTGTGGTGCCATTCCGAGAGTCTGCCTTACGCGTTGTACAGATTCTGATTGGCTTGATGGAGGTCACAGATAGGAAAGTGGATGTGAGTAACAAGAAGCGGTTCAGAGAAGAGTTTGGCTCGGAACCAGAAGACAAGCCCCCAAATTTAAGGAGGCCAGAGGATTACGAAGCCGTGTTTGCTGGAAATATCGACGACCATTTCAGGATAGGTAGGAATTGATTATTTAAGTTGCAAATAACTTTCAGATTTTCTTTTTCTTCTGGTAGCTCTGTTCACCTCTTTATATTAGAGCTGTTTCCAATACATTGAGAATAAAAGCCCCATTTAACGTAATATGAATTGCATTTGTCCTGTATAGTGCAGTTGGTTTGCTCCAGAATTGCTCCACTTTTATACATAAGGCCTATTGTTTGTCATGACATGCCAATACAGGACTATATTACATTGCATGCAATCAATGTCATCACTGGTTTGATAAAACAGATTCCTATTGAAGTCTATGGGGATTCATTTTATAAAGTTAATCACCTGCAGTGGAGTCGATGCCATAATGCCCAGTTCCTTTTTTTTTTTTTTTCTCCCCACTGTGGATAAACAGGAGTTTCCATCCTGCAGAAGAGCATGAGATTGTACTCCCCATTCTATTCCTCGGACATCATCATTGCCTCCCCTTTGGGCTTGCGGACCATTATTGGCAGTGAAGGGGAGAAGAAGAGAGACTTTGATTTCTTGTCTTCCATTGAAGTTCTCGTCATTGATCAGGCTGATATTTACTTGATGCAGAATTGGGAGCACGTGTTGGTGAGCGATTAATTCCTTCAGCTTCTTCTAGATCAGATAAGTGAAAGATACAATATAACCGTAGTATAAAGATGAAGGAGTTGGCACTCACCCAGTTAACATGACTTTAATGTACAAACTGCAATAACATGGAATACAAGTGGGTAGATGGTAATCCACAACTCCAGCTGACGGCTGTTTCGAAACAGCTGTCAGCTGGAGTTGTGGATTACCATCTACCCACTTGTATTCCATGTTATTGCAGTTTGTACATTAAAGTCATGTTAACTGGGTGAGTGCCAACTCCTTCATCTTTATTCCATCATACTACTGTTCTCATTGACTGTTCTGTTGGGCCTAAGCACCAGGATATAGTTGCTGGGACTGCTTGTATAATCCTATTGTTGGTGCAGAGTACTGATTGGATATAGATTTGGAACAATATGTTACTTAGTACAACTGCAGTTCCTCAAATGATTTTATGTAGACGGCCATATGTCTCTTGAATGATGTATAAGATGTTGGACCTTCACATACTGTATAAAAGAGCAGTTTTAGAGAAAATTAACTACACCATAGTTTTAAGCCCTTTAGTGCTAGAGCGGGTTCAAAGCCTTGCTATGCAATGTGGCTTTAAACCTCTAGCTGTCAAGGGGTTAAAATGCAATTTAAATCAGAGACTTTTCACTTGTCCTCCCTGGGGTAGTTGGTTTGCTCCAAACACCCTTTTTCTAGATGTATATGGCCTTAAAGTGACTTACAATTTTTTTCAAAAGTATATTTATGTATGTATAATAAAAAAAAAAATATATATATATATATATATGAACAGGGAATGTTGATGCTGACCAGTATTAAGTTTTAGCAACGGCAACATGGAGAAGGGATTATGGGTATTGACAGTCCTGCCTCCATTAATTAACATGTAAGGGTCACTCTTTGATAGGATTATATGTAGCTGTAGTAAAGAAGAGATGAATCAGAAACTGTGATTATAGTGGGGAAATGCATGTCTTAATGCACTTTTACTGCATTGCTGTGTGACTCCTGTACAGATGCAGTATGCTGGAATTTGGCAAGGTCATGTAAGGCAGTAGTCGCCCAATTCGACAGCCATCAGAGTCCAGCACAGGGACTAGGGATCCCTTTCCTCTTGAGGAGTGTCATTGATCTGGACTTGTCTTTTTAGTCCTAAAGTGCATTGTCCCCACAGCTCTCTAAGGCAGGACTCTCCAAGGCCAGGGTTTAAGGATTTCCCTACTTAAGCCCAGGTGAGTCAGTAAAAATGAATGAACCATTGATTAACTCACCTGTGTTTAATCAGGGAAATCCTTACATCCTGGCCTGTTGGTGGCCTTTGAGGACTGAACTTGTACAGCCCTGGTCTAAGGAGTTGTCCTGTCCTGCTAAATAATGATCTGTGTTGATAGCTGTCTTTAGTTATTACCTCCTCATAGTAGACTTCAGTTGTGCAGATGGCTTATATGGTCTTTAGCAGATTGTAAATTGATATTAATTAGCCATTGGCTGGTTGGGAATGATATGAGTTGGAATTCCAAACAGCTGGATGTCCAACAGTTGACTTACCCTGGACTACAGCAAAAATAAAACCAGATGTAACTGGCTGATGTTCAATGGACACCTTCCTAGGAAAATACGTTAACCCTTTGAGTACCAGATTGGTGAGCAATGCATTCCTTTGAAATACATTGCATACCCCTCTGGCATTCAAAAGGTTTAAAGGAAGAGCCTGTTGGGTGAGATTTAATTCTGTGTGTGTATGAAACGCAGACACCTCTCCTTATTTTCCCTATGTCATTTAAGCACCTGATGGCTCACCTGAACCTCCAGCCTTCAGAGTCTCACGGAGTTGATTTCTCGCGCGTCCGCATGTGGAACCTCAGCAACTGGGCCAAATACTATCGGCAAATGCTGCTGTTTAGCGCCTTGCAGGAGCCGCAGATAAACTCCCTGTTTAACAAGCATTGCTTCAATTACTGTGGGCAGGTGAGTCCAGATAACTGGCTATCACAAATACAAATCCGGAATTAGATGGCATATTTATTTATTTATTTATTCGTCTTGTATCATTACTATTGAACCCGGTAAGTGCCTGAGGGGTATCCCATGTGGATCAGTGAGTTTTGCACAAATCTGGCCATCAGAAGGTTAATCTGTGTCCCAGGCCTCTGCTGTGAAAAGGACACACATTTTTGCTTTGAAAGCTCAATATTCACATAGAGAAAGAAGGGCAATCCAAATATACTAAATGGGGCAAATAAAAATCCTATTGACTAACCTTTTGAGTGCCAGAGGCATATCAAGCACATTGCTGTACAATGCGTTGGATACTCAGTTGGCACACACAGGGTTAAATGTGGCTTTTAACCCTTTGAATGCTAGAGAGTTGTCCAGAACGTATTTGTTCCCTATGGTGCAGCTTGTTTCCCCAGAATTATTCCCTGTTCCTTTATGCATATGGACCAACATCTAGTTGTTTCTCCTGTAACTCCCTCCTAGGTGGCTGTCAGGAACATGCCGGTAACGGGTTCCATTAGTCATGTCGTGGTGCAGCTCCCCCATGTCTTCCAGAGGCTAGAGGTGGACAGCTTGCTTTCAGTCATTGATGCCAGGTAAGATACACAGTCTGGTGTACTAATATTTATTTAAATGGCAGTTTTAACCATTTGAGCACTAGAGTACACCGCAATTTGTTTGGTGGAGGAATTAAAACCCCTGTTAAAACTGATGGGAATTGATATTTGTCCCCTTCTGGTACAGTTTGGTTTGACCCAGCTTGGCAAAATTATTTTAACCTTTTGTCGCCTGGTTCAATGAGTTGACAAAATGGAGAAATGCTAAGCAGGGATCTTCTTTATTCAATTACTCCGTATTCATAGCACATCAGCTTCTCTGCCTTTATATCTGGAGACTTGCATCCAGCTCCAAGGTGCATCTTAGGCCACTGATCAAGAGATTCAAACGATGAAGCATTCTGCTATAAAATTATGCTTTTCCAAGTGCATTAATGTTACTGTTAAAACAAGATGCATATTTATTTTGTACATATGGTGCAGTTGTTTTGGCCCACTCCTATATTCATATAGCTTTGTGTATTCCTCTCGTTGCTGGTGGTCCCCTCATTCAGTAAGGCTCTGTGTACACCAGAGCCTTTACACATACATCCTCATCATATTTAGCTTTTATTTATTGTGCAACTGTACAAAATGGTGGAGGAAGGACCGTACATCGATGACATACAGTAACAGATCAAACAAATGACAGGGCTCTTCTCTTGAGAGCTTTCAATCTGGAGCAATGGTAGTGTGTTGTTGGGAACTACAGCTCTCATCCAGCTGGTTGGGGATGATGGGCTTTGTAGTTCTCAACAGCTGGAGGTTCTCCAGCTGACTACCCCTGAACTAGAGGCATACGATACAAGCTAAGACTTGACTTCTGAAATGGAAAGTCATTTTGAAGTCCGGTTTCCATATTTATCAGTCAATCTACCAATGTCTGCCTCTGTTTGTGTTCTTGTAGTTTAGACAAAGCATGCCTTCTCATTTAACCCCTTAATGACAGGTGATGTGCCAGGACCATCACCGGTGTTCTTGCCTACAGGACCGATGATTGTCCTGGCACCTCATGTATTTTTTTGCTCACATCTCTCTTGTGGGTAGGCTGTGAGCACTACATGGGTCTGACATTAACTGCTCCAAGAGTGGTGCGGTCACTATCAGATCCCCATTCGGTGAGCCGGCACATGTGATCAGTCACGTGATCTGGCTTGCTGTATAAGATCAAGGCTGTCCTTTAGGGAATCCACTCCCCAGACAGCTGGTCATTAAAGGAGAAGTAACTCCCAATACTAAATACCCCCCCACCTTACTTTGCCCAGTAAATACTAATTGCGCCTATGAATTTTGCCCTTGTACCTTTGTTCAAGGGGTGACATCCAGGACTGATTGAATGTGTTATGTCTAGGAAGGCAGACATGACTGTTGCTAGCTGGAACCACTTCACACTTCTTAAGCATTGAAGGACCAGAGAGGTGCATTGATAAGTAGGTTCATTCACACTGTTCTGGCTACATTCAGGACTGATTGAAGAATGTATTGCCTAAACAAAGACACAAGGGCAAACTTCATAGGGGCCATTAAGATTTTCTGGCAATAGTAAGGTAAGTTGGGGTTTATTATTAGAAGGTGTTTACAAAGCAAAATATTTCCTCTGTTAGAAGGTGAGAAACTAACAGCTGTTAAATTTATCAACAAGGTTTCAGTTCTTTACCGACAAGATCTTGCCGCAGTATCGAGATGCCATCATGTCGCACACCCTCATCTACATCCCGTCCTACTTTGACTATGTGCGACTCCGAAACTACTTCAAGAAGGAAGAGCTGAACTTCACCCACATCTGTGAGTACACGGACAAGGCGGGGATCTCCAGAGCACGGCAGTTCTTCTTGAAAGGAGAGAGACAGTTCCTCCTCGTCACAGAGAGATTTCACTTTTACAAGAGGTAAGGACCAATGGTCATCACCAAACGAAAATGTACAGAAAGCCTCTTGGAGGGCCTTATTCACCAGATAAGTGTGGATGAATTCTAGGGCAAATAAACTGTACCATAGGGGAGTATACTTGGGAACTCTTAAAGGGATAGTAATGTTCCACAAAAAAAGCAGCTCTAATTAATCTTCTTCAAGAGTAACTGAATGATAAAGTATCCTTCTCCCGCCCCTTTTACTGATGGAACACTGCTCACCTCAGAGCAGCAAGAGATGGATCGCAGAGAGGGACAATTTTCAATGAGCATAAGGAAAAACCAACCCTCCTTTGTCAAAGGGGGCAGGGTTTTCCTTATGCTCACAGCATGAAGACTATCCCTTAATGCAACCAGCCCGGTCAAGTGACCAGATTACACATCTGAGGGGAGGCGGCTTACACTAGGTAAAACGGGCTGGGCGGGGTTACTTGGTCATTCGATTACTCTTGAACAACAACAACCACAACAACTGACAGTATAGAAATAACTCTGTCCGTGGCCTAAATACTATGAAGATTAATGGGAGCTGATTTTATGTGAAACATTACTATCCCTTTAAGTATTTTCATTGCAGACTTCATTTTTTAAAGGGCATGTTTGAGATGTCATAACTTTTGAAGTAAGTATCTCCCAGCAGCAAAAATACCATTGTTTTACTCGTCAGGAAAAACCCTCACAAAGTGTGTATTTACTTCTTCGTTAAGATTTAGTACCTGTGTCTGGTTACTGAGCATCTTTTCCAGGTTCTTTTATTTCTAGTAGTCCTGTCCATATCCCATGCAGTTACTTGGTTGTGTGCAAACCTTGTCTGTTTTCCCTCCACCATCTCAATAAAGCCCCACCCACCTTTACCTTATTTACATAATTGGATCCTCCCATACAACTTCTGTCTCCTGGAGTAGGAGATGTTCCCAGGCAAATAGGAGAAATAAATTCCTGTGAATTTTAAATCTTTGAATTCGTTAGAGTGAACTCTAGCGTGCAGGGGGTGAAAAAAACACATTTTAAATCGAAAGGAATTTGGGTAATTTTTATTTCTTCTGTTTCTGTCCAGAATTTCTCCACTCTTATTTTGAGCATGTAAACCTAGTTTTTGTAATTCTGACTTTAACCCCTTAACGACCCATGACGTACATGTACGTCACGGGGTGTAGGTCCCTAAAGGACCAAGGATGTACATGTACGTCATGGAATTCCGGGCTCCCCGTGCAGCTGCACGCCATTCGGGGAGCTCTGAATCAGACCGCATTAAAAAAAAAAAAAAAAAAAATGGTCCGTGGTCCTTAAGCGCTGGCCGCATGTGCGCACTGCTGGTCCTTAACGGGTTAATTCTCTAAGTGCCAGAGGGGCAATGCGTTGGACTAAATTAACATTGAACCATCTAGCACTTCATGAGCCCAGTACTGATCCTAGGCCCTCTTCCAAAACTGCTTCAAGCCCCCTCCCCTTTAACCATTTGATACCCAGAGGCATGTATGCAACACCTTTCTTGTGTATGTTTGGTAAAAATGTTATTCTTTATGTTTAGATACATGTTAAAGGGAATCCGGAACCTTATATTCTACGAGCTGCCAACCTACCCTCACTTCTACAGCGAGGTGTGTAACATGATGAAGGCGTGGAACCGCGGAGAGGAGGCCACGTGGACTTGCACTGTTCTCTACTCCAAGTACGATGCGCAGAGGCTGGCTGCAGTAGTGGGTGCGGAAAGGACAGCACAGATGTTGCAATCCAAGAAAAATGTGCACCTTTTTGTTACTGGAGAAAATAATTAATTTGGAGGCATGGACTGAAGTGGCAAGGGCTGAGAAACGCTAACATTAACCCTTTGAGTGCCAGAGGATTTGTAAAGTGAGATGCACTGTTCAAACCTTTGGCACTTAAAAGGTTAAAGTATTTTGTACAGACTTCTTTTTATGTGAAATGAATGTAAAGGACATAAACTATACTTCATTTAGCGGAAAATGATAATTTTGTGGTTTTGTTTTCATTTTACCTGAGTATGTTACCGCACAGTCAGAATCAAGCCTCGATCGGTTCTTTACAAACGCACATGTATATTTCTTTATTTCTCAGAATAAACGCATTAACCTTTATTTAGAGGATAGAAAAGGGACATAAAAAAAAAACCCAAAAAAAAACATTTAGTTTTACTAGTGTATATATTACAGCCAAAGTGTGTCTAGAATTTACCATTGTTAAAAATGGCTATTCCTGATCGGTATTTGTCCCTCTTACCTAGATAAGGAATAACCAGTTATATACGGTGTTCCTTCTCTCCCCATCGCCTTGAATTTTGGGAACATCTCTAGCATCCAGTGGGTTAAATATATTCCTTACCTGAAACCTGCATATACTCCCTTTTTTTCTTAACCTGGAATTCAATATGAACACAGATGAAAGATTTCTAAAATCTGTGTATTTTTGTTTTTTTTTGTTCAGTCCATTTATTATCTTAAAGGAATAGAAATGTCTATATTAAAGTTTATCTCCAAACTTTCTATATGGTTTTTTATATAAATATATCCCTATGTTTAAAGGCATAGTAATACTTAAAAATTGGTTTGCAAGCACACGTAGAAGACCTTTTAAGTGAAGGATTTCTTTTTCATTAACACAATCTCGGCTATGCTGCAGAGCCTCCGACGGTCCCGGGACCGGATTTCCATGCTGTCAGCTAGAACGCTGACTGACGTCAGGCAGGGGCAAACTTTGTAAGTGGTTGTCTCTCAAACCATAAGGGTTTGAGAGATGCAACTGGGGGCATTTTTCTTGTTTATTGAAGGGCTGCAAAATAGGGATAAGTAATTTTTAAGTATTACTATCCCTTTAATTACTTGTTTGTAGTTCAAAATATATTAAAGCACAAATGATCCCCCCCCACCTCCCCTTAGAGCTGCAATTGGGTCATGGGACCGTACGGATCGCAGCGAGGGACAATCTTCAGTCAGTAGGTATAAGGAAGACCCTGCCCTCCTTGACGAAAGAGGGCAGGAGTTTCCTTTTGCTTACTGAAGATTGTCCCTTGCTGCATCCATCCGGACCACACAAAGAGGATCAGTGACATGGCCAGTAGGGGGCTGGAAGGGGATCCTTTTCAGCTTTTAATATCTTTTGAACTACAAACATGTAAGTAATTAAATATAGTGATGTATGTTATAAAAACCATATAGAAGACTTGGAGATAAACTTTAATAAGAATTTGCCTGCCTGGCTAGAAGCCTCGACCTTGCGGTCTGAGCAGATTCTCCCCACAGCTGGTGCATTAACCAACTGAGCTATTTCACCACGTCATATACAATGTGTGTGTTTACTTACTTACTGACTTTATTTATTTAAAGCCATAGGTACTCAACTTTGTTCTCTGTGCGCCCTACAACAGTACAGGCTTTCAGGATCTCCTCACATGAACCCAGGTGGATTAATCAATGGCTCATTCATTCTGAAGGATCTGCTCGTCTTAATGACATTCACTTGTCTTTGATATGGGAGAAAAACTACACTGCATCGATGGTGGGGGGGGGGGGGGTCATGGACGGGTCTGAGCATCCCTGTACAAGGCAATGTGTTGAAGACCTTGAAAGAATTCAAGGGGTTAAAAAATCCCATTTAAGTCCAAGGGTTTGGGAAAAATGTTGTTTATTGCCATAGTGCAGTTGGTATTCCCCAGTATCCATTTCTTCTAGGTCTGTTTGTCTCATCTGGATATATTTACTGCTGTATAGAGGCAAGGCCCTCTGCTTAACAGCTTGTGGACGAGAGGGGTGTGAAAGCAATGTGTTGCACACCCCTCTGGTCCTCACAGTTTAAGCAGAGAAGCAGTGCATTAATGTCTCTAGTCCAAAGCATAAAAAAAACTTTGTTATTCCTATAGGTATAATGACCTTAAAAAACTGACATAATGTACATTCTGCTCCACTAGGTGGCATCATAGGACACGTAGACCTTAATCTCTTTTAAAGTAGTTACATTTATTGCCTACTGCTTTTTGTCTTCTTACATTCGTGTAATGTGACCAGGTCGCCATTTTAATAAGGCACGCTAATGAAAAATGCATACAGCAGGACTTTACATCAATCCCTTATCTACAGCCCGATCTGGCATAGGGTGGCCGTTAAGGACCATGGCACATTGTTGTGGGTTTTTTTTTTTTTTTTTTCCCTCTCTCATAGTTTTCTGGCATGGCAGAGAGCCATGCTGCCATCCCAGAATTCCGTGACGTACCAGGACTGTCATCTTCCCGGACCAGCATGGGTCCTTAAGGGGTTAAAATTGTGATCTGGGCACGATGCATATATGCGGTGGTGTAATTTTTAAAATTGTATTAACATATCTTACCAGGAAGGATGCATTGAAAGTGTTTCCCTACGGGATACTCATTATATGTACCTCAGAAGGGGGAAAGTCTGCGTTGCCGTTCAACCCTGGGGTTGGAACAGATTCTACAGCTGGAGCACATTAGCCAGCTAGAGTTTGATTACAAAGAACAGCGTCCTCCACCTATATACACATGACACCATGCTAATTACATGTTGATTTTGGGGAATCAAAGCATGCAAAACTGATTCATAGTGGACATTAAGATTTATGTCTCAGATTCACTCTTTGAGTGCCTGTGGGCTATCCCAATGCATTGGATATCCCTTTGGCACTGAAAGTGTTAAGGGAAATGGGGGTGTGATTGGTGATTGGTCCTTTAAAGCAGGGATAATTAACCAATGAACTTCCATTATCCCCAACCAGCTGCACTGTAGTCCCCAACAGTTGCAGCTCCAACAAATGGCTAGCCCTGCTTTAGAGTGAAAGGGTATAAAAAAGTGTCCTTCCCCTTCCCTTTTACATGGATATTTGAGCACACAGGAGTAATCTATCAGCATTAACCCCTTCACCACCAGAGATCTGTGCTATGATTAGCATTGTGTTTCGGTCTTACTCAGTAATGAAGTGCATTAAATCGTGTCTTGAATCGCACTTGACGTGACCAGCCATGGGTTAGCAGAATGTTTCCAGCTCCTAGTGAAATTGCCCACAGCGCCAGGCTCATGTAATGGTTGTAAGCCGTGGAGGCTAAAATCCCCAGCACTGAAAGTACCCAGCACAATAATCATGAACAGCGTTAAGTGCAAGAAAGGTTCGGTGATTGCAGCATAATAAGCTTTATTGTCATCCACTGAGGAGGGGCGCCGACTTTGTTTAATTGAATTTGATTGCAGGGGAGATGAAAGGAAGAAGAAAGTAGCAGCTGGAAATCCAGTTTCCACTTTCAGATCTCCAAAGAAATGTTTGAATGGGAATTTAACCCTTTGGAGGGAAAGTGTGTGTGTGTGTGTGTGTGTATGAATAATATATAATAATATAGATAGATATTAAATAAAATACTCATCCTGTGATGTCCTAGGCTTGTAGGGAACAGCACACATCAGGATCTTGCACCAATCACTGTTTTAGTCCATGATGGATCTTCCTTGGGACAAAGCTCAATTAAGGACTGAAAATGTTTAGTGCAAGAAACTATCACTTGTATATTGATGTGTGTGAACCCCTTCAAGCCTTGGACATCTTGGCTTGAGTATACTTCTTTTCTTTATGGGATGTGCCCCTATAGTATGTACAATTGAGTTTAGTGTGTCTGTCTGTCTGTCCATCCATCCACATACACGCAATAGTGGCATGGTGTTGCCTGTGCGTTTTAACACTTTAAATGCCAGAGGTGTAGTCTGTGCATTGGTGAACAATGTGTTTGGTATGCTTCCTGGCTGAGTTACTGAAGAAATAAAAAGAAAAAATCAGTGTTGGGGACACCTGCCTCAGAAACGGTTAATTAAGGGGATAGTAATAATTAATATGTAAAAAAAAAAAAAAAATATATATATATATATATTGTGGTGTTTATCTCCCCTGAGTAAAAACAGGGTACTCTCACTGCTGAAAGGTGTTTTATTCAAAGGGTATTACAGCTCAAATTGGAATTTTTTAGGTGCAATATCACAATGGCCTGAAATTGTATAGTGGTGCTGTTGCTACACCATCCTTTGGACAGCTCTTATATTTTACTTACATTTTAAGTATTACAATCCCTTTAAAAGGATAGTAATTCTTTATTTCCTCTGTGTCCAATCCACAGCATACTGTGGACTTTGGCTCTGCCTTCCAGCTGGGTAGGACCAATTGATTTCTTTAAATATCACTTGCTACCTCTCCTCTGCAGTTATTTGGTCCTACCCAGCTGGAGGACGGAGGCTATGCCTCACTCTCTCTCTGCGAATTCTTACATTGAGGATTTCTGTAATGTGTCTGCCTAATCGTGGGCACATTTATCACATACCAAATTGAAAGGAAAGCTATCCGCATCCACTCTATTAAGGGCTGGAAACTGGCTATTGGCACGGCGATCCGCCACTTCTGCCCATGCTGCTTCACTGACCATGAGTGCCGGCTTGTCAGCACGCGCCCGCTCACAGCATTACCACTGCAGGAACAGGAAGAATGTCATGGAGCATTCCACCATTGGAACGCACGCGGAGTGGCAGACATCCGGTCAAGGGCATGCAAAAGCGGCGGCTGCAGAACAGGACACAGGTATGTTACTATTATGTTAGATAGTTAAGCGCTATCTTCATTCAGTTAGCAGCATAGACCTGTAAATGTAGTCTGTGTATTTAGCCTCTTTTTTTTACAGTCACCACTTAAATTTAGCTCTTAAGCCTGCAGCCATGTCAGCATCCAAAGACATTAAGACTGAAAAATCAAAATCCTCAGATTCATCCAAAGAGGAGAAATCTGGGCCAAAGGAGAAACCCTGTGCTGGATGTAATAATACACTGCCTGTTAATGACCCTGCTAAGCTTTGTACTGCATGCCTTCGACAAGCTGCTGGAGGAAATGTACCAGTTCAGTTCCAGGACTTTGTCCTGGATGAAGACCTCTATGCAGGATACCTTCACATCAATGCAGGAGGCAGCGAGGAAATACCCTAGAACGTCAGATCCAGAAGAAGGTCAGTCAGGGACACAAGATGACTATGACGATGCGTATATTGACATTGAATCGGCGGCATTATCTGCAGAAGAAGGGGAGCTCGTGGAAGAATCCGGCAGCTTCAGCGTGGACAAGATGGATCACCTAGTAAAAACCATGAGGAAAACCCTGGGATTGTCTGACGTACAAAAGGATTTAAATGTTATGGATGCTGCATTTGTGGGCTACAAAAAGGCTTCACCTTAGTTTCTCGTCCATAGCTCAATTCATGAAATCATGCACAGTGAATGGAAACAAACAGAAAAAAGAGGAGCCCTCTCTAAGAGTTTCCACCGTATGTATCCATTCGCAGAAAAAGAAGAAACGTCTAACTGGTACACGCCGCCTAAAGTGGATGCAGCAAAATAGAGGGCAGATAGTGTATTTAAAAAAGCAATTTCCCACTATAGGCCAGAACCTTAAGACTGCGACAGCCATGGCCTCTACCTTTTAGGAACTTACGCATTTGGCTCACAGAATTATAAGAAAAAATAGAGTCTTCAGTTTCACGTGCACGTCTACTCAAAGATCTATCCATAATCAAGGATGCAATTAACTATTCATGTGATGCCTCACTGGATAATATTCATCTATTAGCAAGATCATCATCACTCTCAGTGACGGCCAGAAGTGCCATGTGGATCAAAGCATGGGAAGCAGACCCATCTTCCAAAAATAAGCTTGTCTCCCTTCCGTTCTCTGGAGCCAAACTGTTTGGTGATCAACTGGAAGACATAATAAAAAGGTCTTCAGGTGGGAAGAGCCAGTTCCTGCCTCAGGATAAGAAGATCTCCAGGGAGAACAGGGCAATTCAGAAGACAGTTGTTTCGTGAGGCCCGCAGTTACAGGCCGGGTAGAGGATATGACCAGAGGAAAAGAGGTGCGCAGATTTCCCAGAGGACTGGAAATCACAGAGTTTTCCAGTGAAGGGGAGAGTTCCCCCATTGAAGTCAGTCTCCCCCCTTCTCCTCCAGTAGGGGGCAGGCTGGAGGAATTCTATTTGGCCTGGTCTCACATCCATCAGGACAAATGGGTATGGGAAATTATTCAGAAGGGGTACTCACTAGAATTCAAGACTGCCCCCCTTCCACATCACTTCCAGACCTCCAAGCTGAGACAGAAGTCAAAAACCCAGCAGATGAGAAAAGCTTTGCAGGCTCTACTGGTCAACAGAGTAATCGAAGAAGTCTCTCCTCATCAGAGATTCCTGGGCTTCTATTCAACTCTTTTCTATACTATCAAGCCTACTGGGGAGCTTTGTCTCATTCTGGATTTGAAAGACCTCAACGCCTTTCTTCAACCACACCACTTCAAGATGGAGACAGTCTCATCCACACTAAAACTAATACAGCCAGAGGCATATCTGACTTGTATCGACTTACATGATGCATACTATCATGTTCCGATCCAGCAGCAACATCGCAAGTACCTCAGATTTCACATCTTTGGCAGACACTTCCAGTACCGGGAATTGCCATTCGGCCTAGCATCAGCCACTCGGGTCTTCACGAAGATCATGGCCAATGTAATGGCATTCCTCGGGCAACAACATCTTATCAAGGTCATTCCATACTTGTACGACATTGATAATAGAAACATCTCTCCAAAAAGCTATGTCCAGCACCAACACATGTGTAGCTCAGCTACAGAATCTAAGATGGATCATAAATTACAAGAAAAAAAAGCTCTGTCTCCCACTCAGGACCTGGTGTTCCTGGCGATACAATTCAACACCCAAATAGGCCAGGCATTCCTGTCATACGAACGGCAACAACGGATCATCAACCATGTCCTCAGGTTTCTTCAAAAACGAGCACAAACGGCAAAATCCTTCTCCAGGCTCCTGGGGCACCTGGCATCTAAGTATCAGGTCATTCCCTGGGCATGGGTCCACGCTCGCAGAACCCAAATACATTACCTAGGTTACTACAAAAGACAACCCATGAACTTCCATCAACTGATCCCAATCTCAAAGCAAACCAGATTGGAATTAACCTGGTGGACTCAGCCTCCACATCTGGCGAAAGGCAGGTCACTTGTAGATCCGAAATGGCAGATTCTACATACCTATGCCAGCAGACAAGGATAGGGAAGAATATGGAAGAATGAGACAGTTCAGGGTACCTGGACTGTCTGGGAAAGAAAACTACACATCACCGTGTTCGAGCTTCTAGCAGTTTGGAAAACATTGACGCACTTCGGTCGTGAACTTCTGCAAGAGCCGGTCCTGATAAGATCAGACAATTCCACTGCAGTACAATACATCTTGAATCAGGGGGAACTCAAAGCACCCAATTAAACAACCTGGTGCTCAAAATCGTCTTTTGGGCAGAAAAGAACCTACAGTCTCTCACGGCTTCCTTCCTATCAGGTCAACTAAATGTACAAGAGGATTTTCTCAGTCGAAATCCAATATACACGGGAGAATGGACGCTAAACCCAAGGATATTCCAAAAAGTAGTGGCCAACCTGGGTCTCCCAGAAGTGGATCTCATGGCCACAAATCTAAACAAAAAATGTGCCAAATATCTGTCTAGGTGGCAGGAACCTCAAGCCCTAGGACAAGATGCCTTAAGGATTCCATGGAAGTTCAAACTGGCCTACCTGTTTCCTCCTCTTCCTCTGTTGACAGAGGTCCTCAGAAAAATAAAGCAGGACGAAGCAGCAATTATACTAATAGCACCGTACTGGTTAAGGAAGCCATGGTTTCCAGATGCACTCCGGATGTCCTGCAGACACAAATGGTGTACTGCAAATAACCTGGACCGGTCATCCATATCTACTGCCAAAATTCTCGATTTCCTGCAGGAGGGGTTCCAAAAGTGGTTAAAACCGGCATTGTTGAAGGTACAACTATCAGCCTTATGAGCTATTATGGCCACGCCATTTGCAGATAATTATCTTATTAGACGTTACCTGACATCCATCTCTAAGATAAAACCAACTATTAGAGAGACTATCCCTCCCTGGGATCTTAACCTGGTATTACAACAGTTGGCCTCCCACCCCTATTTTGAACCCCTACAAGAGGTATCATTAAAACATCTGACACGGGGGGCGTGTCTTGGCGCCAACTGGAGATGGCTGCTTAACGGAGGAGCTCCTGACCCATTTGCACTTTTGGGGCTTTTTTCACTCCTACTGCACAAAATCTTTTATTCCCCTTTTACTTCTTCTGTGAGTCGTCGAGGTGATGTCCACCAAGAAGAAGCGTGGACCCAAAATTACCACCTATCTGAGGGAGAATACTAATAACACTCCTCAACCTCTTCATCCCCCGCGCGACTCAAAAATTGCTGCGGGTGGTAAGGAAAATGTTCCTGGAGACCGGCTCTCCAATGTGATGTCCAGTACCTCACCTGGCCCTGCTCCTTCATTGGACTTAAGATTGTTCGCTACGAAAGAGGACATTAAACTTTTACCTTCGATTACAGACATTGAGAACATTTTGGATTGCTTGAGAGACTCGCTCCTCTCTGACATCTCAGATCTCAGCAGAGATGTACACCAGATTGGGGCCCGGGTTCTTGATTTGGAGGACACCACTGAGTCTGTGCTTGTGGCACAGCAGGAGATGCAACAGGCTTTATCCTCGCAAGCTCATGAGATTCAATGTCTACAGCTCCAACTTGATTTGGAGAACCGTGGAAGGTGCAATAATATTCGGATTCGGGGCTTGCCTGAGACAGTCTCCCAGCCCGATTTGGGGGGTGTCTTGCAGCAGATCTTTGCCTCTCTTTTACACCTGGACCCGGGGGAGATTCGTTTGGAGAGGGCACACAGGGTCCTGAGGCCTCGGCCTCCCGCAGAGGGCAGGCCTAGAGATGTTGTTTGCTGCTTATCTTCCTACCCGCAGAAAGACTCTATTATGAGAGTGGCAAGATCTACCACTTCTATACAGCATGCTTGTGTGGATGTCCAGCTGTATAATGATCTTTCTCCCCTTACACTCCAAATGCGCAGATCCTTCCATCCACTGATAGATGCCCTGCGTTCTCGCACTGTGCCGTATCGGTGGGGATTCCCATTCGCTCTAATTATCCCCCATGAAAGAGCGGCTCTACTGGTTCGTGGTCCTGCTGATGTCCCGAGTGTTTGTGAATGTCTGGGGTTGCCTCAGATCCATCTCCTAGAGTCGCCTACTTACTAGGGTCCAAGTCGACTGAGAGCCGGACCACCCAGAACTCGGTGGTCCACTGTTCTACAGAAACGCCGTAGGCCGGATCCACCCCAAGACCAAGTTTCTTCTAACAGCACGACGCCTTGATCAGCACATTTTTCTTTGTGATCATTCACTATGTTGGTCTGCTTCTCATTTGGGCAGATAAGTGACCTTGTTCTGAATGTTTGTGCTCCTTGTGGGACTTTCTGCTCTCTATGCAGGACTCCTGCAGGCCGTTTACTCTGCTGCCCTCGTGGCGTTGCACGGTCATCTATGTGGGGGTCGGGGGTTGCCGGGGGGCTCGCTGTCCCGTGGTCAGACACCTGTTTTGGGGTGCTGGACACGGGGGGCGGGCTTGCTGGGGGCTCCTGTCCTCTCAGACCTACTGTGTGAATTTGATTGCCATTGTTTTGTAGAGTATCCCCCTGTCTGTATGGGGAGGGGATGCTCTTTCTTTGTTAATAATTAATATTACACTTGCCTCGCTGATTGGGATTAATCTCAAGGTTTATTAGGTTGTTTTGCATGTTGTGTTTATTTGAGGGGGGGGGGGACGACATTCTAGGAGGTCTTTTGCTTTCCCCTTGCTAACTATGTGACTACACATCTACTATGTCGCAGACTTCAATTTGATAGGGGTGGTTGGGGGAAATTACAAATTTGGATGGGAGGGGAGGTCTCATTTTCACATATGCACACCTACCGGCGTCTTTCTTGGCATCCCTTTCTGAACCTCCAGGGTGATGTCTCCCCCTCCTTTATTTTTGTGGGATTATTTTCTTCACTGTTACACTTGTTATTTTCTCTATATATGCTCTTGTTCTTCTTGGTCCCTTGCGGAGCGTCTGGTTCCAATTTTACTTATAGACGCCCTTGTTTTTTGCATAATTATATGGCTAGTTCAAAGAGGGTCTAATGTTCCTACTGTTGACATCACTTTGGTTTCACACCCCATAATTTTTGCCGTGGCTTATTTGTTATTCTGTAAGTTCTACGTGTTTACATATGCCTTACGGCTTAACCCTGTGAAATTTTGTGTTTGTTTCCATTTGTGTGATTTCTCTGTCTCTGATATTTTCTTTGCGGGTATGGGGGATGCTCTGATGTTGTCCATTTGTATTGCTGGATGCGCGGGGCTCTCCTTGACCCTCTACTTTTCTGCTCTGTTTTTTACTTCTTGTCTCTTACCTTTTTGCCTTCTTTTTCCTCTCCCTCACCTTCCTGGCCCTTTCCCTGCCCTACCTGGACTGCACCTGTACAAGGTTCATGCCCATTATCATTTTGGACAGACTGATTTTCTCTCTCTCTCTCTCTCTCTCTCTCTCTCTCTCTCTCTCTCTCTCTCTCTCTCTCTCCCCTCCCCCTCCCCCCCCCCATTATGGTCATGTCTGATTCTCTTCCAGTAAGAACTCTTACCTTGAATGCTAAGGGTTTAAATTCCTCTCATGTCTTGTCTTGTATTGTTTTATTCCTCAGGGTGACGGACTTCAAGAAAGATGTACAAGGTAGGAGTGTTTTCTTAAAGGGTTCACTGGGTGACCTGACTATTTCTTTAGCATCCATCTACTCTCTTAACTCTGGACAACATGCTTTTCTGTCCTCTACCCTATCTTCCCTACGCTCCTTTGCGGACGGTTTGACTGTGTTGGGAGGTGACCTCAATGTTCCTCTCTATCCTCCCCTTGACTCTTCCACGGGGAAATCGGGTATTTCCTTGACCCTTTTGTCTCGTATACAGAAGAGTTTTGCTGATTTGGATTTGCTGGACACTTGGCGACATTTCCATCCCTCTCTGTCTCGTTCTACCTTCTTCTCCAACCCGCACCAATCTTCTTCCCGACTAGATTATTTTTTTCTTTCCCAGGCCCATCTTCACTTCTCCTCAGCGGCAGAGATATTCCCCAGAACCTTGTCCGAGGAGTTTGGAGATTGCCTGTTTCAGCCCTGGAGGATGAGACTTTCTGTGCTGAGCTTCGTAAGAACATTACGGACTTCATCGATCGCAATAGGTGTTCTGTCCCATCTATGATTACAGTCTGGGAGGCTCTAAAATTTTCTGCAGTACGCCTCACGGAAAAAGAGAGAGAGGGGAACTGTGGTGACTCAATTATTGACCGATATTGGTCAGGTGGAGGCGGCCATGGACCCATGTGCTGATCAAGAATCTTCCGAGCGTCTAGATTTCCTGTGCTCGGAGGTCAATGCCCTTCTCAAACCAGGGGCTGTGAACGCCCATAACTGGCAAAGAGTGACATCCTACGAATTTGGTAACAGATGTGGTAAGTTGTTGGCTCACCAAATTTAACCTACATCCGCCCCTTCCACCATTCATGGTCTTAGATCAACATCTGACGGCATGGTTTGTGATTTCCCCTCTATTTTGGAGACCTTACGAAGCTTCTATCATGATTTATACAATCTGTTCTCTGCTGATTCTTTTCCCTCAATGGAGGATCTGTTGACATACATTCGCTCCACGAACACCCCTAAATTAACTCCTCCTCAGGCACAGGGCTTGGAACAAGACTTTACATTGGAGGATATTACTTAAGCTCTAAGGGATATGCCTTCGGGCCAATGTCCGGCTCCGGATGGATACCCGGTGCTCTTCTATAAGAAATTTGAAGATGTGCTTTCTCCCTTATTGTTAGGTGTTCCGTGATCTTCCTGATTCTGTTTCGGATCATCCGTGTTTTGCAGAGGCACATATCACTTTGATACCAAAAGAGGGTAAAGACCCTCTTCTACCAGCTAGCTATCGTCCTATCACTTTACTGAACACAGACTTGAAACTGTATGCTAAGATCATAGCTTCCAAACTCAGACCTCTACTGCCCCTTCTGGTCTCTTCTGATCAGACGGGCTTTGTCCTGGGTAGAGAGGCCCGTGACAATACAATCAAGCTGATCCAACTGTTAGACTTAGTACATAGCTCCCACTTCAACGCCGTCTTTTTGGCAGTAGACGCTGAGAAAGCCTTTGACAGGGTGGCGTGGCCCTTTGTCGATGCCACCCTGTCTCATATAGGGACTGGCCCCAAGTTCTTTGCACGGATTAAGGCGTTGTATACGAATCCATCTGCTTCCATTAGAGCAAATGGTTATTTGTCATGGCCCTTTAAACTAGTGAATGGCATGAGACAGGGATGTCCCCTGTCTCCCCTGGTGTTTATTCTTACTATGGAGGTGTTAGACAATGCCATCCGTTCCAATGATCTGATCAGGGGTATTTTTACGGGTTTTAACTAACACAGATTGGCACTTTTTGCCGATGATCTGATGCTAACAATGACTGCCCCAGAGTCCTCCATTCCTCAGATCCTATATGAGCTGGAACGATTTGGTCATTTCTCGGGATTCTCTCCGAATCTAGATAATTGTGAACTGTTAAATGTCTCACTATCAAAACTAGATTTTGATCGACTCCTGCGCTCCACTCCATTCCGTAGAGCTCCATCACATGTAAAGTACCTGGGCATGCTTCTTCCTCCTCATACTTCTTCTTTGTTTACCTTAAACTATCTCCCTCTCTTGAATTCTCTTGAAAATTATTTTAAGAGGTGGTCCTTCCTTTATCTGTCATGGCCAGGATGGATAAATCTATTAAAAACGGTAGTGGTTCCTAAACTGCTTTATACTTTTCAAACGGTCCCTATCCATCTCCCACGGTATTTTCTTTGATCTTTACAACGACTTCTTCACTCTTTCATTTGGAAGGGCAGTTCTCCTCGAGGACTGATACGCGACTTGGCGTTCAGAAGACATGAAGGTGGCTTGGGTTTGCCTCTTGTGGCGAAATACTACTACGCGGTTCACCTGTCTTTTTGCCCATTGGTTTCATTCCACTGCTGACAAGGCGTGGATCCAGATTTTGCGCGATTTGGTCTCTCCTGTCCCTCTGCAAGGTCTACTTTGGCTACCCTGCCTCTCTCGACCTAGACGGCCCTCACTTTCTCCGTTCTTTTAGGCACTTCTTCGTACCTGGGCGATGGTTCTAAAAGCTCATCCGTCCCTTTCCTCTCTCCTGTCCCCTCTTACACCTCCTCTCTATAATGTTGACTTCCCTCCAGGACTACTCGGTACTGACTTTTTTTTGCCTGGCAAGGAGATGGTTCTCTTTCTCCCTATTCTCTATCTGCGAACAAGCAACTTTTGTCTTTTGAATCTCTCCAGACAGCTCTAGATCTACCTTCAGTGTGTTACTGGCAATATCGCCAATTACATAGTTTCCTCACTTCCCATCCCGATCGTTCCTATTTGTTTCAAGACTTGACCCTACCTGAAAAAATGCTTCTTGATCCTAATCCTAAACATCGGAACATTTCTGCCTTTTACAGCCTTCTCCTTTCTTAGTCTCCTCTTCCAGCTATGTCCAGCAGATCCAGATGGGGCACTGACTTAAATATGACCATTGATGATTGCTTGTGGAAACAGATTCTCAAGTCTGCTCTATTTAGTTCTAGGAACGCACTGATTGCGGAGATGAACTTCAAACTAGTGACGAGGTGGTATAGGTCTCCGGATGTCCTACATAACTTTTATCCGACTGTACCAGATGAATGCTGGCGTTGTGGGCACCCAGGTGGTTGGTTCGTTCCACTTATGGTGGACCTGTGACAAAATAAGACCATACTGGACAGAGATTAATCGCACCGTCTCAATCACTCTCTCTTTAGACCTTACTCTTTCCCCTGAGTTAGTTTGTCTTTCTATACTTCCACCGGACATTGAAAAAGATTCTCAGATCGCTCGACTATTGACTAATCTTCTTAATGCTGCTAAGCTATGTATTCCCAGGCGCTGGAGATCAGACATGCCGCCCTCTCTGCAAGATTGGCTTAAGCAGGTTTCGGACACAGCTCTTCTGGAAAAATTGCTGCACATCAGGAGGCGAGATTCTGCCTCCTTCCTCACAATTTGGTCCCCTTGGCTGGAGGGACGGGTGAAGTAGTGAGGTTTCCTCCTCCTTTCTTCTAATACCCAGTCGCTCCCTATGTCTGTCCTATACTGAATTCACGCTGTGCCTCTCACTGTTGCAAGAGCAGTCCGGGTCCTCTTCTGCCTCTCTTTTGTCCTCTTCTATATTTTCTCTCTTCTCTTCTTTCTCTGTTTCTCATCTCTCTAATACGCTTCTAGAGAAGCATCAAGTCTTCTTATCGCAATATCATTACTTATTGTTTCAGCTTCTTGTATCTGGTACCTTGTACATCTTTTGATTTGTAACCTTTTGCATTTCTTTTTGATATCTGCCTGTAATTGATGCGGACTTGATAACTTGTCATCTTTAAGTTTTGTTTTGTTTTGTTTTTTTTTTGTGTTTTGTTTTGTTTTTTTTGTTCCATGTCTTGTCTTGTATTGTTTTATTCCTCAATAAAAATCTTTAAATTTTAAAAAAACTGAGAGGGGAAAAAAAAAAAGTACAGGGAGTTTGACTTTATATACTATACAGTGGCAGGATATGTAAAATAAAAATAAAGGGTTCATTTTCCTTTAACCCTTTTAGTGCCAGAGAGGTATCCAATGCATTGCTTTGCAATGCGTTGGATATCTCTCTGGCACGCAAAGGTTTAGGAGCTGAACGTGTGTAACTAGGCAGACATTAGCCACACTGAAATACTGCATTCATTCATATAAAGGTTATTATAAATACTCAAGAGAAATACATGTTGGGTAGTGAAGAGTGTACAAAACCTTTCATGACTATGACATGTTGCAGCACAGGACTGTCCACATATGGGATAGATGTAAAATTAAAGGAGAATTGATATCTCCCAATAATAAACTCTTACTTTTCTTACCATGGTCAAAATAAATCTAATGGTCCTCATGAACTTCTTCCTTGGTTTAAGCGATAACATTTACAAACGGTCCTGGATGTCAGGTCCATGGAGGCGGACATGACAGTTTCTGGCAGTGGATTCAGACTTAAGCTGGCAGAGGGCTTGAGCTTACTTAACCCTTTAAGGAGCAGCGGGATGTTCAATGCATTGTGAAGCAATACATTGCATACCCCATTAGTCCTTAAAGGGTTAGGATTACTAGGTGATGTAAGCAGACAACAAGCTCCTGAGGCCCTGCTAGTATGGAGGCGACATGACATCCAGGACTGGCTTAAAATGTTATCCCTTGAACCAAGACACACGAGCAAAGTTCTTAAGGGCCATTGGGATTTTATGGCCATGGTAAGGTAAGTGGAAGGTGGTTATTATGAGTTTTTAGGTTCCTTTAACTCCCAGCTTTCCACAGCTGTACAACGTATAGGCTTGGTCAGCTTTTCCTGCTGTGCCGAGCCTGTGCTTTCTACAGCTGAAATGTGGCCATTGCATAAACCAGTGTAACTATCATACAATGGCAGCATAAAAAAAAAAAATAAAAAAAATCTAGAACTATTAGCATGCTTCATGGACCCCTCTTCATGACCCACCTGTTATTGATCACCCTGCTGTTTTGTCTGTAAGATAGAGGTGACAGAGGGGAGCAGCATGGTTCCCCTACTTCTATCCCATCTGAACTTACATGTACGAGTGGGCAGGACTGGAGAAAGAATTCCGCATCATGTCACCATGGCAAGAAGGGCACACCTAATCCCATCCACTCTTACCCAGTACCTCGAGTAGGATGGAATCAAGGGAGCCACTCTGGAAGAGGTCCTTATGCCCCCATGAGGACTGAATTTAACCCTTTGAGTGTCAGAAAGGTATACTATGCACTGGATACCTCTCTGACATCCAAAATGTTAAAAAAAAGGAAAATAAATAATAATTAAAAAAAAAAAAAAAAAGTGTACCTGAGGGTGTCCACCATTTTCCACTCTCTCTTGCATACACTGTCTAACCCCCTGCCTAGTTTACTACAGTTCCCCACATACACATTCAGATCCTCGAGCATGGTTCTGCTGCCCACTGGAAGTCACAGTGCAGGACATGCATGTAGGTAGAATTATACATATTTGGTATTTCTGTACTGAAGTGGTTCAAGGCTTTTAAAAATAATTGATATTTCACTACCAACATAAATGGTTTTTGAAATATATAGCTTATGATAGTGGTAAAATGAGTAATAAAAAAAGAAATTATTACATAACTTATACAATGTAAAATTTAGTTTTTGTGAGATGCTGTGAAAAAGTTGAATTAGTCTGGGAAAAAAAGATATATAATTTTCCATATATAGCTTTAAAGGTTACTACCAGTGGAAATGTGGGCAAGTGGCAGGTATGCAGCGTTTCGCCATTTTAACACTTAAAGGGAAACCAGGAGGGAGGTTTACTAAGTGTTGATAACGTGGAGATGACTTTGCCAGTTCCTATGTTATTCTATAGAGCCAGTTCACTAAGATCTCCAAAGTTGAAGAAATCTTAGTGCATAGGCTCCATAGAATAACACAGGAACTGGAGAAATGATAAATTGGAGAAGTCATCCCCCCTATATCACCACTTAGTGAATCTCCCCCCAGAGCTCTTAATCTGTGTAAAGCATCCGATAGTCATACTTTGTAATATATGATTTCATAAAGCAAATATGATGGGCAAGTTTTGCCACACATATTATGTAAAGTCAGGTTGCCTAAATATTTTTTTAAATTATCTTTTTACACTTTCATGTCTCTAACAGTGAGCTCCCTGGATATCTGTTCTAGGGATCTTTCAGTCACATAATGTGAAAGCAGGGGTAGCCGTAGCAGTACAATGTAATATCCTTGAAGCACTCTGTATGCTGTATTTATTAGACTGGAGGCAATATTTTCTGCTTTAGGGATACTGTTACTTTGTATATACATTATAAGTCCATGCCCAGTGCCACACAATGAAGATGTCTTCTGCAGAATGAGGGATCATTGCTCTAGCACTGTTAACCCTTGGATGGTAGAGACATTACCAATTCATTGCTTTTGCAATACACTGTAGACACCTGTGGCATCCAAATGGTTAATGTTAATAAACTAAAGCTGATATAACAATATATTTGTGAATGGGCATTGAGTCATGGTTGAGCATAAAGGATGTGTTCCATGGTCTGTGTTCTAGCTCCGCCCCTTCTGGGAAAGACAGCGTTCCCAACAAGATTGAAGTAATCTAGAACGGAGGACCACAAACCTTATGTATAAAAGGGAACTGGAACAATTGTGGGGCAAACCAGCTGTACCATAGGGGGGAGAAGTAAGAATTCATAAAATTCCACTTGATTTAATTGAGCCTTTTAGCACTTTGAATGCTAGAGCTGTCAAAAACACATTTTGTACTGGAGACCTTCCTGTTGTTTAGGGGTTAAAATCAAATTTAAATCAATGGGTATTTCATTTGTCCCCCATAGTGCAGCTGGTTGCCTTTATACTAAAGTGCCAAGGACCGTATCCCCCAAAGGAAAGTAGAGCAATTACAGGACAAACCAACTTCACCTTAGGGCACACGGAAATTGCCAGAATTCCTACTGATTTTTAATTGGGTTTTCAGCTTCTTCAGTGCTAGAGAGAGGACCTCTATAGTATTGAAGGGGTTAAAATCCCCATTTAAACAAAAATAAATATTTACTTAGCACATATAGAGCCGTTAGTTTGCTCCAGAATAGCTCCACTTTTCTTTTGTGGATAGGTACATGGGCCTAATTCATCAGACTAAAGAGATGCAATTCTAGAGGAAATCAGTGGCACCATGGAGCACATTAAAATTCCCAAGGACACAAATGTTTGACTCCTAGAATACTAAATAGTTCTCCAATGTGTTGTGTTAAAATCACCGTTTAAATGAATGGTCATTTGGGGAAGTTAGTTTTCTTCATAATTGCACATTTCATACTTCCCAAGTGTCCTTCTTTAGAAGGGACATATACTGTTTGAGACCCAAACCCCTCTGTCTCTCTTTCCCACCCTGGTGTCCCTCTTTTTATTAGATCAGACTGTGTGGTGTGTGTATAAGTGTATCACATTGCTTCACAGAAATAAAATTCACATTAATGTGTTTAACTTCAGTATATGTGTTTATACATTAGACTGTGTAAATATAATACTTTGCTATTGCTCTAAGTAATTTATTCATTTACACAAAGAATTGTTAGTGTGTCATTAAATAACCTAAACATTCTCAACAACACCAAGTAAAACAAAAGTGTCTTTCTGTGGCCATTTGAAATGTTGGGAGGTGTGCTGTTTATTCAGATGAATTAGGCTCTATATCCACAAAGGAGGAGGAGCAGTTTTTGAGCAAATCAACTGCACCACAGGGCACAAATAATGAGGCTTTTAAATCTTCAAGTGCTTTCGGCTGGAGGCCTCTAGCATTCAAGAGGTTAAAAACTCCATTTAAATAAATTATATTTATAACCATTCCCCCCCAAAAATGCAGCTGATCAGTGAGCGAGAGATTCATACTGTGGGGCGTCTGTGTATAACTGGGTGTATGATAAGGAAAGATGGAAACAAACGAGTATGAGAGGCTCTTAAACACCATGTGACTGAGGACAATCCAAGATGGTGGAGACTCTGGCCTGGAGTGTGTACCATATACCCACAGTGGGGGGGCCACCTCACAGCAACTTAAGTGTGTGTGTGTGTGTGTTTACTAGCCTCCTGCTTTGTTGCCTTCTGTATGCACCAAATTTCTGCATCTTACTTTCAGTTCATGCCAGATCTAAATCCAAGCACTCCACAAAGGTTGGAG
This sequence comes from Rhinophrynus dorsalis, assembly GCA_037306005.1. Classification (NCBI taxonomy): domain Eukaryota; kingdom Metazoa; phylum Chordata; class Amphibia; order Anura; family Rhinophrynidae; genus Rhinophrynus; species Rhinophrynus dorsalis. The sequence continues at coordinate 58,563,882 of CM074720.1, read as the reverse complement.
GACAAACTGTCATACTGTCAATAACAATATAACCAGCTTAACTGAAAACCTGCACTAACAGCACACTTGCTGTTGGGCAGCTAAGGGTTTTCGCAGAAGTATGCACTAGTACTGGTCACACACTGCCAGTACTTAAAGGGATAGTAACACTTTATTTGCAAAAAATATATATTGTAGGGTTTACCCTTCTGAGTAAAACAAGGGTACTTCCACTGCTGAGAGGTGTTTTATTCAAAGTCACTGCATAGGTTCAATATCTCAACAGCTTAGTTACAAATTACAGTCTCACTGTTGCTACACCATCCTGTGGCCAGCTCTGGTCCGTTGACAGTAACCCTTCACAGGGTGGCTTAGCAACAGCACCACTGTGAATATTCCAAACCATCGACATACTACACCTACAAAATTCATGTCTGAGATGCAATAACATTTGAATAAAATACATATATTTAATGAATGTATGCTGTAACCATCTCATGTACAATGGGGTCACTCCTTTGAGATAGACAGTGATTGTGCGCATCAGTTACCAAACCATATTCTGGGAGCACATCCCATAGAGATGTAACTGTGCTGCAATCACCACCACAAATATTAGAATGTCTCCCCTGAGTTATATTAATTGCTTTCTGTAATGATGACATGTTTTCTGCAAAATGTGATGCTGTTGTTGCTGATGCTGCTTAGGGTATAATGTTTTGTTTGCTTACTTCCTTTTCACTACATGTAGAAATTCTGTGTTCAGAGAAGTTCCAGCAACCTAGTTAGAACAAAATCCTTATTGTTTGTAATGAAGACCGTGTGAGGATATGCTCAAAGCATGATAACATGTCATTCACCGGGTTTATGTCTGTGTTCTCATAAGAATAATTAGCCATGGTCATAATTTTTCTAAGTAATAAATATATTTGTGGAAGTATCACACTTATTCCTGCATGAGCAGGGTAGGGGGAGACATGACAGGGGAACTGGGAGCCATGACTAGGGCACAGTGAGGGTGGGAACAAGACAGAGAGAAGGAAGAATCAAGGGGAAGTGAGAGTCCTGCAATGGTTTTTTATGTTATTATAATTTTTTTTTAATGAAAGTACTTTGCCATGATGATACACTGAGATTTTCTCTGATTTTCACAAGTGTCCTAGATTACATCAGAGATGGTGACCTTGCTCCGACTAGAACCTGCAAGCCTGAGGTTGGAACAGATTCTACAGCTGGCACATTAACCAACTGAGCCATCTCACACAAATCAGATGTGAACCTTTTACATATACTAGTATGAACGCCCGTATACACAGGCTAAAGTGCACCCAGTGGCCTCGGCTGCTGCCCTGGGGCTGGGAACAGAGACATGCGGTGAGCCGGCCAGAGCTCCCCACTCCGGATCAGCATGTTCGGCCAGTCTCTACTGCATATGACTGCATCATTCCAGCAGTCTCTACTGCACATGTGCGGTTACACACAGGGTGCTTTGCAGGCTAACGCTTTATAGTCTATATATGTGCCTGGCAAAACACACCCAGGGGCGGCAGTAAGGAGGAGTTACTGCTCCCATTGGGTGATTCAATGGGGGTATGATTTTTGGCCTGTCCCCACTATTCAGCCCGCCCACCACTATCTAAGGCTGAAAAGAAAAAAAAAAAAATGGCTGCCACTCACTCCTACACCACAGACACACACACATGCCCCCCACACACTGGCAGACACATACACACATATACACACACGCTGAGCAGCTGAGGACGACGGGAACTATGTTCAAGCTACAGCTGGAAGGTCATGGTCCAAATCTGTATTATGCATCAGGTTTCCCAGCACATAGATACAAGGTTATGGGCTTGCTGCAATAAACCACTCATATGCAGCTTCTTCATTCCCTGTCTGTGACCCTGCACAGCCCTGCCAATTACTACAAGTGAGCCGATTTCTAACCAATTAGCAGGCAGGATGCTGGGGAGCTGACTTGCTAGCACAGAGAAGCTGGGAAACTGGAACAACGGCAGAGACATGATCAGGCAGTGCAGAGCAAGGCTTCAGCTGAGCTGGTAAATGGCAGAGACATGGTTGTGACTGTATTTATATATTGCACAAAGAGAGAGAAAAAGAGCAGATTGTTTGTTAGTCTGTCTGTAAGTAGAGGTGCCAGTTCCTGCAATCATCTCCATGCTGTATATAGCTCACTGTATAGCATGTATGACAAATTATTTATATATGGTCTGGCATTGTATAGTATACAGTCTGCTTGTGTCTGTGTATAAGGACTGGCAGTATACAGTATAGGAGGGACAGTCCCTGTTTGAGACCTAAATCCCTCTGCTCCTCTATTTAGGACATCACACTGTGTGGTGTATATACAAGTGTATCAGATTGCTCCACATTAATAAAACCCACAGTAATGTGGGTATAAACGTCTGTATATATCTTATAAATTAATCTGTGTAAATAATACTTTCATCTTCTAAATAATTCACTTACAGAAAGAGTAACTTAACCATTTCAATGCCAGAGGGGATGCAATTCATTGCTTACCCCCTGGCACTCAAAGGGTTATAAATTCTCTAAAATACACCAACAGCCACGCCCCCAGTAACACCACCTAAAACACAAGTGTCCCTCTTTGGCCATTTGAAATGCTGTGAGGTATGTCACTTACACTGCTCACACTGCATGTATGTATGTTCTGCTTTGCATCTGTGTGTCACTGTTTGTGTATGTCAGTGCATGTGTGTGTATGTATGTGTGTTGCATGCATCTCTGTCTATCACTGTGTGACCCCTGAATATGTGTGTGTTTGCACATGTGTCTGTGTATCACTGTGTGTACCTTTCTGACACGTATACCCTAAGCCATATTTCACTATCATAACATTTATTAAAAAAAACAAAACATTCCCTGCATAACATGATGGGCAAAGCCATCCCACATTGCTAGTATTTAGATAAGATTTAACATTTTTTATATTTGGGCAAAAATAAATTACTTATTTCAGCAGACTGTCACAACTTCTGCATCTTTTGTGTCAGATACTGATGTCTTTTTCAAGCTTTTTTTATGAGTTTTTTTATTTTATCTGTAAAATAAAATTTTTTCCAATACACTAATTTTGTCTATATGACGACTACAACATTTTTAATGATAGTGTTTTATTTAATTTTGATTTCTTAGTTCATCTGTAAAATGTGCTATATCTGGTCTCATCAGGATGGCGAGATGGGAGGATAAAATAATCTCTTCACATTTTATTTAAGGCCATTTATTTAAGGACATTTAACTCTTCTATTGCAGTTAATCTAGCAATTTAGGGGTTAATATGAGGTCTGCATAGGCTAGAGGGGGGGTGGCAGTGGGGAATAGAGAGTGTTTTATCATTACTTAACCCCTCTGTTGCTGGTATGATTGAAACTCACTGCTGTGCAATGTGTTCCAATGCATTCCAAACCAGTTTGTCTGCTTCTCTTGCGCCTAATTCACTGAAGCAAGGCTAGATGCTCCTCCAGCAGGCAGGAGTGGCCCTCCGCACAAGCCAAATCCACCTATGTACCAATGCTCCAAGGAAGCTTTGGTATATAGGTATATGGAAGTACATGGTGCACAGTACAGGAAGCACTTTATCATCTGTTCTTGGTACATGACCCTAGCCATGTTCCACTGTACACTGCTAATACAAATTAATACATACACGTTCAGACACCCCAGCTCAGTTCCACTGTCCTACTGGTAGTAACAGAACTTCACATACACTGTCTCACACTCCTGCATTCTTTTTCTGTCCATTGGTAGTCATGATACCACACATACAGTGTTTAATATCTGATCTTGCAACACTGTCCAGTGGTAGTCATAAAAGCCACACATAAACAGTATGACCCCACCAGCTTTGTTCCACTGTCCCACAGGTAGACAAAGGACCACACATTAACTGTCTGACAACACAACCTTTTGTCCACTATTCAATGATGGTCACAGTTTCATATATATACTTTCTGCCAGCCTAGCCATTATTCACAATCCATAGGTAGTCACGGAACCACACTTACCTTTACGTTACCATCGCCTTATTCCACTTTTCACTGGTAGCAACAGAACCATATATTCTGTAACCCCAGCTTTGTTCCACTGTACACTGATTGTCCCAGGACTGCCTGTACACTCACACCATAGCAGTCTTCTTCTGCTGACCATTGGTAATCACACACAGTTTGCCACTGTATGACCCTCTTGGGATGTCACAGACAGCCACATACACTATATGACCCTCCTGCCTTTTTCCACTATCTACTGGTAGTCCCTGAATTCATTCACTCTCTGTCTAAGTGCCATGCCTTCTGTCCATTGATAGTCACAGACCCATACGTGCTCTTTCTGACCCCCTACCTAAAATTACTTTTCATTGGTAGTCACAGAACTACACATATATGTGATAACCCAGCTTTTTTACACTGCTTTATTGTAATCACAGAACCAAACATATACAGTGGATGATGAGAGTTGTAGTCCAAAAACAACAGGGGGAGCCACAGGCTGTTTTACATCATAACAAAATTGGAATTTGCACAAGATAAGGAAATATAAGGCAATAGCTTTAGATGATGTAAAATATTTTCTAAAGATTTATCACAACTGATCTTTTGTTCATATATTTGCTGTTGAGCCTTTTATTTAGTAAGGTGGCATAGCAGACGTGTATATTGCATTTCATACTTTTCTTTCTTGGCTGGGTTAATCTGAGGGCAGATGAACAATTGCTCAGTAGCTTTTGTTGAAGGGTACTTTCATCAAACACACACACATACACACACACACACTCTGCTTTCTATCTCCCCAGCACAGGCTGTGTAGCTTGTCTATTATCTCATCTCAGCTTCCAGGCTCTGACCTCTGTGCAGCAAAACACAATGGCTGGAATAGGTCACCTTACCTAAGTCTTTGGGCTAAGCAAGATTACCCACTGCTAATAAAAATGATCCAATTGTCCGTGTCAGGCGGAATGTAACCTGCACTTTTATCCATTCCACTTGATTACATCAAACTAATTGGTGAGATTTGGTGCTGTGTAATATGACTTTCACGGAGTACTCTAAATGAATTATGTATGTACAATAAATCTACAGTTCTAAAAACAATTGTGATGAAGACTAATTTAGCTTCCCTGTAGACAAACTATAAATAATATAATGTAAACAGTTTGCAGATATAATTATTATATTGTTTATATTAGGTTATTAAGTTCTGTTTTGCATATGACACTGAATCACAAATATGCTGATGTGCTAACAACTGGAGAAATTCTGGATCAAACCATCTGCACCGTGGGGGGGGATAAATAATTTTACGTTAATTTAAATTAGGGATTTAACCCTTTGAATGCTAAAGAGGTTGCAATGCACTGAATACCTCTCTGGCACTCAAAGGGTTAATTTGTCCCTTATGTTTGTGCCAGAATTTCTCCAGCCCCAAAATATTCTGCCTCCTCCTGAAATTATCATCTCCCAAATACATATTGTTTTGTATCACAGTATAGATTTGTAAGTTTTTTATGTATGCTTTTACCAGAGGCGTAAGTAGAGGCCACTGGGCCCTGGTGCCATGCCCCCCCCCAACAACATTGCCCCCCTCAACCACATTGGCCATTTCCACATTGCCCCCCATGGTCCATCTCCATGTTACCACCACACTACCTCCCATCTCCACTTTGCCTCCACATTGCCACCACATTGCCCCTCATGATCCATTTCCATGTTACCACCACACTGCCGCCCATTTCCACATTGACCATCTCGTGCCTCTCTGGTATTCCAGTGACATGGAAGGAAAGGTCTGTGCCTCCTTCCGCACAGACCTCAATGCAACTGGAGCTCCCACGCGGTCCTTTCATAATGCAGAGCGCTGAGAGATGTCATCTCCCATCGCTCTGAATTACAGGAGTGCCGGAGGGAGATCAGCTAGCAGAATGTTGCAGGCGCCAGACCCATGGAGTGACGGGTCTGGTAGCAGGTGCGACCCCTGTGACCCCTATTGTTATGCCACTGACAAGAATAAAAAAGTGAGGGAGTTCGGGAGGGAAGGAAGGGGAGAACCTTCTAAGCCAGGGGGTAAACGAGAAAATTAAGAGTGAGAAGATCTTGGCAGATCAGTAAATGAAGCATTAGTCGAAGGTGAGTCTAACCAGGGACCCCAGGGGGGAAATTCACTAAGCGGTGATAAAGAGGTGATAAAGTGTAGATGATTTCTCCAGTGATATCACTTCTCCAGTTCCTATGTTATTCTATGGAGCCTATGCACTAAGATCTCTAAAGTTGAAGAAATCTTAGTGCATAGGCTCCATAGAATAACTTAGGAATTGGAGAAGTGATAAACGGGAGAAGTCATCCCCACTTTATCACCTCTTTATCTCCTCTTTATCACTGCTTAGAGAATATCCCTCCCCCAATATCTTTTCAGATTTATTCAGGCAGGACCTGTTTAGGTGATAATTAATGTAAAATAAATTTTGCTAATCCTCTGAACGGTATGCTAATTAGTTATGCTCAGGGCCAAATTGGTCACTGGCTGTGTTAGAAATGTCTGTATCATAACAGAAGAAACATGTAGTGGCTCTCAGGACAACCACCCGGCACTCATATACACTCCCGGGCTCCAAAACCTCTCTCAGCGTGGACGCCACAGTGAAAAGTCCAGGCTTCCTCCAGCCATAACAACAAAACATCAAAAAAAAAAAAAAGGGCTGCACTAGTAAACTCCATATCATACAAGAGTATTCATAAAAGTTAAAAATGTTTTGGCAATCTTCATATATTCAAACAGGACATCAAACTACACAGCTCAGACATTTACAGTACACACCAGTGTTGATCTATGCGTTTCACGTTATGCACGCATATTCATAACCATTAGAAATGTCCCTAATGTGAGGGTTCTGTCTAGATTAATTCCTAGCATAGTATGTGATAATATTGGCTCAGCACAGAAACTACTTAGCCTAATGTGCGACACTGTGCCACCAACAAATAAAGATTCATTTATCAAAAACTATTCATAATACGAACCAATGGCAAAAGCAAATATAGGTTTTTAGTTCTCTTTAAAATTAACTAAACTTATCTTAGGGATTTTGAGTATATTAACTGGAGTTCTTTCCGAATCTGTGCTACGCAAAAGTTAACAATAAAATAATGTATGAATATTAGAAAGCCATGTTGTTTATTTAATGAAACACCTGCGTGGTGACAGTAATGCCTGAGCTGAGCCACTGAACATTGCTATTCCCAGCAAAGCTCTCTGCAGGCTTTTTTTGCATTGTTTTCCATTACTTTAAAATTAGCAATTATGTCACATTCAAGCTTCAAATACCACATCAGTATCTTTCTTCTCCTTGTACAAACTTGCCATCACAAGTGAAATATTCCAAAAGAAAAATAATTGGCACAACAGGAATAATACATTGAGTTTTTTTCTGATTAACGGGCTTGAATCCACTCTACTCTTAGCCACTCTGAACTGACATTTCCCTTGACTGATTATTTGCCAGTACACTCCAATACAATGCACCTTGATTGTCTCCATGCAGGAACTGATAGAGGTTTATAAGTAGTTTAGTCCTGGATTGCACATAGAGCATTAATGTTGCTACTTCTAGGGTCCTTAACCCCTTCAGGACTAGACTGGTACATAATATATTGCTCAGCAATGTGCTGCACAAAGCTTTAACCCTTTCAGTGCCAGAAGGGTACGCAATGCATTGCAGAGACCCCTCTGGTACTCAAATGGTTAAATGGACAGCAGACTAAATGTGGAAAAAATATAAGTGATAGGATTTTTTCTGTGGATTAAGTGTGCTCCCATGCTGATCTTGTTTCCAGTCAGAAAGTTATTACAAACATATATATATATATATATATATATATATAGAGAGAGAGAGAGAGAGAGAGAGAGAGAGAGAGAGAGAGAGAGAGAGAGAGAGAGAGAGATAATACAATGCATTGCGAAGAGTTAAACAACAACATTAACTGGTGTCCAGTAGGCATATTTTTTTTATTTATTTATTTATTTATTTTAATGCACACTATGGGGTAGCTTGAGTAACTGACAATGATTCCCCATAGTACGTGATAGGAACATCACCACATTGTGACCATCATAGGAAATTACAGTTTATTTGTACCCTTGCATGACTCAGCAGAAAAAGTCCTATAGAAGGGATGCCCATGTTCCATGCTCGAGAACTTCCAACAGGCCAGGGTGTAAGGATTTCCCTGTTTAAGCACAGGTGAGCCAGTCAGAATGAATGAGCCACTAAATTATCCAACTTCTATGGTATGCTAGAGAGCCTGTGCATTAACAACTTCAAAGCTGGAGAAAAGAGGATTTTAGTCTTACCTGCTAAATCCTTTTCTCTTAGTCCATACAGGTTACTGGTAACTCTGGGAGGCGTCAGCCCCTTTAAGTAGGCAGGAACATTCTCCAAATGTATGCAGGGGGGTGGAGCCTCCCTTCCCTCTCAGGCTGCAGCTCAGCTAGCCATTTCCAGAATTGTTTGAGAACTAACTAGACTAGATAGTAGAAGGGAAGAAGACTCCTGTGAGCATGCCCCGAAGGACTCCCACAGACTGCCACAGGAGAGCCAAGCATAGTCCCTTGACAAGGTGGGAGACCAGTACCTGTATGGACTAAGAGAAAAGGATTTAACAGGTAAGACTAAAATCCTCTTTTCTCTGTCGTCCAATACAGGTTACTGGTAACTCTGGGATGTCGAACCATTGAGTTTCCCAGAGGCGGGAAGAAGGCAAGGACTAGGCGCAAGGCCCCCAAAGTTACCAGAATCTCTATGAACCAATCGGTCAGAGATCCCAATAAAACTGAAGTGTCAACGGACACCCAAACAGGGGTAAAAACACCCTAAGAACTGTGACACAGCACACAGAACTAGAGCCAACAGGGCTCAACAGTAAAGGAAGCACCAAGAGCCTAAGGAGAAGATCCTAGACAGGCAAGACTGCCTCCAGGACCTTCCTCCCCCCAAAGCTGGCATTAGCCGAAGCCAGCACATCAATACGGTTGTGCGTCGAAAAGGTGTGCACAGAGAACCAAGTGGCCACCCTGCACAACTGATCGGCAGAAGCCTGATTCTTATAGATCTAAGAGGCCCCAATAGACCTGGTGGAATGAGCTGTGACCCGAAAGGGAAAATGCTCATTCCTCAACTCGTAGAATCTACGAATAGTGGACATGATCCAGGGCGCAATAGTCACTTTGGATGCAGGTCTTCCTGCCCTAGGACCCTCTGGAATGACGAACAGAGCATCATACTTCCTGACAGATTCAGTGGGATGGACACAAAACTTGAGACAACGCACCACAACCAACAAGTGGAGATCTCTCTCCTTGTCAGAAGAGGGATTAGGGCAGAAAGAGAGCACCACAATCTCCTGATTGATGTGAAACTCGGAGACCACCTGAGGCAAGAACTCCGTAGATGTGCGAAGCACCACCTCATCCTTATGAAGCCCCAGATAAGGTGGTTTACAGGATAGAGCTTGCAACTCCGCAACCCGGCGAACAGATACAATCGCCATAAGAAAATGCCATTTTCCATGTCAAGAGACATAGAGGAATAGTAGACAAAGACTCAAAGGGAGGACGTTGGAGAGTCTCTCCACCGAAAGCAAAACGCCGGAACCTTCCTGTTGTGTCTCATTGCCATTAGATCCACTGGGGGCATTCCCTCACTCTGAACTAGGAGTTGAAACACCTTGGGATGTACCTCCCACTCTCCGCTCTCGACTGTGTGACGACTGAGGAAGTCTGCCATGACACTGTCTACTCCTGGAATGTGCACTGCGGAAATGAAAGGAACATGAACCTCTGCCCAGGACAGAATGGCCTTGACCTCTAACCAGGCGGCAAGACGTCTTGTCCCACCTTGTTTGTTGATGTAAGCCGCTGCCGTGGTGTTGTCGGACTCCACTCAACTGGACAGTCCTTCAGTTGAGACACCCAATGACGGAGAGCATGAAATATTGCTCGAAGTTCCAGGATGTTGATAGGGAGAAGGGACTCCTCATGGACCACTTCCCCCGAGCGCTGAAGTGACCCAGAACAGCTCCCCAGCCCAATACGCTGGCATCCGTCGTGACCTTGGTCCAGTAGGGAATCAGGAAGGATCTCCCCTTTAGGAGATTGGAAAGGTCCAACCACCACTCCGAGCTTCTGATGATCTGGTCGATCCCTGCATGTCTGTATAACAAACCTCTGAAGTTCCCTGGTGTGTGCCATGGCAAATGGAACCGCCTCTATCTTGGAAATGGACTTCCCCACCAGAGAAGACAACTTAGGAACAGGGATCCGATCCTAGGAAAGAATCGTTGAGACTCTGTTGAGACTACCTCGTCCGGTAGAAACACCATGGACTTCTGGGTATCGAACAGAAGACCCAGGAAGATCAGTTGCTGGGATGGGACAAGAACTGACTTGTCCAAATTGACAAACCAACAGTGATGGGTAAGGATTTGAATGCAGGTTGGAACCTGCTGATAAAAAAGGTCAGCAGGGGAGGCTTTCAAAGGCAAGTCGTGTAGGGAGTCACTCTGATGCCGTCCCGATGGAGGACTGATATCAAGGCTCCCAGAACCAGTTGGAAAACTGGAGGGGCCGTTGTCAGACCAAATGGAAGAGCTGAGAACTGAAAATGACCCCTGTCGCAGGCAATCTCAGGTACCGCCTGCTCTCTTGATAAATGGGGATGTGCAAATACGCACCCTGAAGGTCCAGTGAAGCAAGAAACTCCCCGGAGACATGGCAGCGATCACTGTGCACAGAGACTCCTGACGATAGTGAGTCTTGATCACAAGGCAACTGAGATCTTTCAAATCCAAAATAGGGCAACATCCGCCGTCCTTTTTGGTCACCACAAAGAGGTCTGAGTAAAACCCAGAACCCCCGTCTGAAGGAGGCACCGGCTCCAGGACATCCTTGTACAGAAGAGTCTGAATAGCGTCTTCGAATAGACGGACTTTCTCGACTTCCTGAGGAGAGCGAGAAAGATGAAAGCGAAAAGGAGGAAGATAAAGGAAAGGGATCTCGAACCCCTCTGACACCACCTGTAAAACCCATGGGTCTGATGCTGAATCCCCCCAAATCCCGCGAAAGAGTCGGAGACGACCACCCACAGCGGGATGCGGACCCAGGTTCGGAGTGTCATGCCGAAGCAGTCTTGTTCATAGCTGCTTTGGCCTGGAGGAGCAACGCAGAACTGATGGAACCTCCTGGTTCGTCAAACGCATCACAGTCTGAAAGGAACTAAAGGATCATTTAAGTTTAAACGGTAACTTCATCTTAAAGACCAAGGGTAGAAGTGAACTCTTACCCCCAGTGGCCTCGCTAATTAGTTCCTTAAGATTAGGCCTAAACAAGGAAGTACCCTGAAAAGGCAGAGAAAGTAAGACTTTCTTGGAAGCAGTGTCAGCAGACCAAATATTGAGCCAAAGCACACGCCTGGCCACCACAGAAGTAGTAGAAGCCCTTGCCATCATGAGGACGTCATCAAAGGCAGCAGCAGAGACATGGTGTTGCTCTTCAGAGATATCGGCAAGAAGACGCAATTTCTCCGAAGTAGGCACATCTTGACGGACAGCCGTAGTGAGTTGATCAGTTCAGACTGCAATAGCCCGGTTAACCCACGCAACAGCAAACGCTGGGCGCCTAGCGGCACCAATAGAAGCAAAAAATGGACTTGAGGAAAACCTCAAGTTTCTTGTCAGTCCAGTCTAGCAGCGCAGAATCATCAGAGACAGGTAAAGCAAGATTGGTGCTCCCATTTAGCCAGCTCAGCTTCAGAAAAAGGATAAAGCTTAGCAAATCTCCTGGACACAGAAGCAGATTTGTCCGGGTTTTACCACGCATCAGAACCCAAACGTCAAGAGTGGGGTTAGGAGGGAAATAAGTAAGGGGCTTAGCAAGCTCCTGAAAACATCAGGGGGATCAGAAGGGACCTCCTGAACCAAGGGAATGTTGAGTATGGTTAATACAGCCCTGATCAGGCCCTCAGTAGAGGTTTCAGGATCAGCTTCAAATGGGTCCCAAAGAGACCTGGAAGATTCCAAAATAGTACCAACCTCAACATCCGAATCTTGCAACAATTCTTCCTCAGAAGAATCTGACACATCAGGTGCACCCTGCGGTTGAGGCAGGGAGGATCTGATAGTAGAGGGGGGTCTGTCATAATTGAAGTACCCCCTGTATCTGGGATGGAAAGAGCTGTAAAGTGGACCTAAGGTCCCTAGTTGCAGCCTTAAACACTTGCACCCAAGCTGGCTCAATAGCATGGCTGGAAGGCCCTGGGTTGCCGTCAGGAACTTCAGAACATGCTGGGCATAAATGACCAGAGAACACTCTAGGTAGCCCTGTGTGACAGGAAGAGCAATGCACAACGGGGGATACTGATACCCTAGCCTCCTTAGTCTTAGGTCTAGCCCCTAGTTCCAGCGGTATAGACATTCTCACAGTGTCAAAATAACCAACTGTACGATGAATCATCCAACTGTAGTGTATAAGATTAATATTTCACCCCAGAAATGCTAAATATAGACTTTTCTGGCAGGCGAAGGGTTAATCTGCAGAGGAGAAAAAGAGAGTCCAAGCCCTGTGTAGGATACTCATTGAGAAAAGTTCCCAAAATGGCTGCCGTGACGGGAGCCAATCAGAAATTAGGCATGAATCAAGCGCTCATGGGAAATGTAGTTTTTCCCAAAAAGTACCCCAAAACAGTGCCCAAACCCCCCCAACACACTTGAACTATAAACCCGATGATAGAGCAAGGGTAGACAATTAAAATGAACCCTCTCTGAAGTTGCTGTGTGAAGCGGTTGCAGAGATACATCCCAAACAGTGTTGTCCCATAGAAAGTAAATGGAGCAATGGCATCTATGCGGTAAAGTGCGCCTTTAAGGTGCAGTACACAATTTTAATAAAAGTTAAACCACAAGTTAAAAACATGAAAAACATACAGGGAACATATGTGCATACTGAGAAAACACTAACCCAGTAAGGAAAGTGTCAGAAACCCCCCCCCAAAACATGTCAACCCAGCAGACAAAGGGTTAAGTTACCACATAAACCTGCTCCAAATACCCAACAGACATACACATAAATACCCAATGAGTGCAGGAGTGCGCAATGAGAACTCTCAAATACAAGCCCAGCAAAGGGGCACTGTGGACAAGTGGACCTGCAGCACTCAAAGGGTAGCTCACCTCTCCTGCAGATCTTCTGTCTTCAGATTACCATATAGTAAGAATTACCTCAGAGAGTAATCCATGGGGAAGCACTTGTGCCCAAGATTTTCCCCCTCTGGGCTTAAGGTCCACTAAAAAGCACCTGGACACTGAGCTAGGCACATTGGAGGGCATTTGTCAGTCATGGTAATCCGCTTAATGGTGGTATTCCATATCTGACAGAAAAATAAAAAAGAAACTAAAACTAACAACGAATGTTCTCCACCTGGTGTTCTTGCACCAAAGGAACAAACAATTCTGGAAATGGCTAGCTGGGCTGCAGCCTGAGAGGGAAGGGAGGCTCCACCCCCCTGCATACATTTGGAGAATGTTCCTGCCTACTTAAAGGGGCCGACGCCTCCCAGAGTTACCAGTAACCTGTATTGGACAACAGAGAAATCTTAGTGCATTGGCTGTATAGAATAACATATGAACTGGAGAAGTGATATCCATACCTGGGAACTCTCCGGTTTTGCCCCGGAGACTCCGGATTTCAAACTGAATTACCGGGTCTCCAGGGCAATGTGTGAATCACTGGGTGGGCAGAGTTTAAGTAGAAACTCTGCCTACTTGTGCTCCATCCTGCCCGGTTCCTCCCACTCCCCGCCCTCTTACCTCCATTTGGCAGGGTTTTTTTGGTTTTTTTTTTGTCCCACCCCCCCGCGACAAAGCCCCACCCCTTTTATGACGCAAATCTCGTCATTTTCCTCCCTGGTGGGCACTGACAGGGTTACCCTCCGGGTAACCCTGCTTCAAACGTTCCTAGGTATGGTGATATCACTGGAGAAGTCAGTTTGTACTTTTGTCACAGTCCTATCACACCCTAATGCGTCCATGCCCCCCCCACGTTGCACATGGTAATCTTAACCCTTTAAAGCGGAACTACCACCCTGCCTAAAGTTGCCCTCAAAGAATTACCCATCTGGCGACTAGCTTCTCAATACTGCTAGTCGCCAGAATTATTACCTCGTTATAGATAATTCCTACTTCTCCCTGGCCTGACAGCCAGGAAACAGCGCAGACATCTTTGCATAGTGATGTCTGCGCACCTGCGCTGTCAACCCCTGCCGATACCTAGCAACGCCTCCTAGAGCAGACTGGGACTGACAGTGCAGGAGTGTAGACGTCACTATGCAAAGATGTCTGTGCTGTTTCCTGGCTGTCAGTCCCCGGAGCAGTAGGAATTCTCTATAACGAGGTAATAAATCTGGCGACTAGTACTATTGAGCAGCTAGTCGCCAAATGGGTAATTCTTTGAGGGCAACTTTAGGAGGGGTGGTAGTTCTGCATTAAAGGGATAGTGATACTTAAGATGTAAAAAATATATATTGTAGGGTTTATCCTCCTGAGTAAAAAAGGGTACTCCCACTGCTGAGAGGTTTTATTCAAATGTTATTGCAGCACAAACCAAATTTTTTTAGGTGCAATATCACAGTGGCCTGAAAATTGACAGTTGTGCTGTTGTTACTCCATCCTATGAATGGCTCTGGTCAATTGACCATAAACCTCCATAGGAAGGTGTAGCAACAGCACCACTGTAAAATTTCAGGACATTGAGATAATAAAAAAAATAAATAATCATGTTTGAGCTGCAATAACTTTTGAATAAAACATCTCTTCGTAGTGTGAATACCCTTGATTTTCTCAAAAGGATAAGCCCAATAATATATATTGTTTTACATAGAAAGTACTACTATCACTTTAAGGACTAGTGTCATATGCAGCACATTAATTGACAATGTGCTGCACAACCCTTTGGCCCTTGCCAAGCAATGCATTCTGTACCACTCTGGCACTCAAAGGTTTAAAGCAGTAAGTAAGTTCATGCACTTTGTCTACTTCAGTTTGAAAAAAAAGTGCCGCGCAACCATCCTGTCAGCCTCCATGGGTATGCCACCCAGGAATGACGGAATATGTTATCTTACATAGTAGCTTAGGTTGTAAAAAGACTTGCGTCCATCACGTTCAACCCCGTTCCTATCCCTGTTTACCGTTGTTGATCCAGAAGAAGGCAAAAAAAAAAAAAAACTCTCATTACAGCAATTATCTCTTGAACAAAAGGCACAAGGGATAATTCATAAGAACCATTAGGACTTTATGGCTATATAAAGATAAGTGTGGGGTTATTGCTAATAAGGGTTGCTTCTCCTTTAAGTGATACTCCACTTTTAACCCTCTGAGTGCTTGATACTTATCTGGCACTCAGAAGGTTAACTGAGGTGATCAATCATCTATTTTTGTGTTCTCTTAACCAATGCACCCAACTGTTAATGAGAATGTGGCAATATTTTGTTCTTCAACAGCTTTTTTTCAGTATGACAACTTAATTATGAAAACAAAGATGATTGAAATTTCAGTTGTCACGTGAAGCTTTCTGCAGAATGAGCATTGTGTAGCTGTCTGAAATAGAATTAATAAACAATTCAAGAAGGTTTAACATTAATATGAAATGTGAACATTCATTGTGTTACTTTTTAACAGCTGCATTTGATCATCTCTCAAAAGAGCACAGAGGGTTTGGTATAAAAGATAAAAAAAAAATATTTCGTACAAGAAAGCTTGATTGTACAAAAGAAAGAAAATGTATTATTTTTGCTGAGCAGAATCACAATTGCTGGTAATTTAGGGCTCAGAATATTAGGGTTTTATTATGTAAAGAATTACTTCAATGCATGAGATGATTTGTTCAGTCTTGTGCTGAGTGGAAAAGCCCTTTTATTTAACAGTACTGGCAGCAAAGGGGAGTGTAGCTAATTTATTTCATTTAATTCATGATCACTCACGGAAACTTGTTAAAGGAGCAGAATTATAAATGATGATTTATTTTCAGCCACTATAGTTTTTCAATTGAGTTTTTCCCCAAAATACATTTTGTTAAAGGGAAACAAACACTACATATATTTTATAATATTATTTCATTTTAAACACCTCTTTCAAGAGAAATCATACCTTCAGAATAAGTGGTTCTTAATGTATTTAATCAGAAACATGTACCTTCATGCGATAGTGAGGAATATGTTTATGTTGCATTGTATCTCTGTTGTAATCTGTTGCTGGAAAAGAACATTTCACTGTTGGAAAAGTCTTTCCGTTCTCTAAAGAACCACCTGTTTGGATTATTGAAGCTCTTTGATTAACCCTTTGAGTGCCAGAGGGCTACGGAATGCATTGCGAAGCAATGTATTCCGTACCCCTCTGGCACTCAAAGGGTTAATTTATGGAAGTGTGAACTGAAGGCAGAGGAAAACTGAGTTCAGTAAATACAGATATACACAATGAAAAAATATGTGTATCAAAATGCAAGAAAGTTGCATTAAAGCCAAAGTTAAGTTCCCACTCAAAAAAAAGTAAAAACACTGAGCATTAGCTCCACATCTCCACCAAACCCTGTGTTGGGCTCCACATCTCCACCAAATCCTGTGTTGGGCTCCACATCTCCACCAAACCCTGTGTTGGGTTGGTCGCATCATACATGATAACAGTTGTTTTTTTTTCCTGTTAATTTCCATTGTACTTTTTTTTACCACATTTGTGAGCCACAAAAGGGCCTACAGTGTTTCATCTATATAACCCTCACTACCATTTTGAAAGAAACTAATAAATTAAACACAGAAGTGTGATGAATCAAACTTGAAGACCTGTATTTATCTACAAAACAGAGGTCCTTTTCTTTATTAATTTGCTCATTGATCAACAGAGATGCAATTAATTGATAAAACATTTGAGGGTCTAAAACCTCCTGTGTTTAATCAATGGTATCCAAAAAATGGCAAAGCCTCCATTAAAGGAGCAGTAAACTTTTCTATGAAAACACATATTTTATAGAGCATTTCCTGCTGAATAAAACAAGGTCACTCCCACTGATGTCAGATGTTTTATTCAAAATGTATTGCAGTTCAAATAACCAGGAAGGGAATTTACTGTGTTTACTTCCTGATAGTTCTAACTGACAGGAAGTGACAGGCAGTTTCTATCACTTTCTATGGAGAACTGTATGTCTCTGACTTTTCTGACTTTCCTCTCCATTAGAATCTAACAGGAAATCTAATTAGAATTTGGCCACTAGAGGGTACTGCTAATGTAAAAAAACATGGGTTTAAACTGTAATAACTCTGGAAATATAAATCTCTCAGCAGTGGGAGTACCCTTATTTTACTCAATAGGAAAATCCCTACGATATATATTTTTTCATAAAAAAAGTTTACTGCTCCTTTAAATAAGATAATTGATCAAACACAGGAAGCCCTTGTGCTTATATATACACATTTGAGCATCACGTCAACCAGATAAGGTGCTGCATGCATCTGTCAAATACATGGAACCCTTGTATTTATATAAAATTGGCCATACCAACTACTTTTGATAGAACTCCCACTACTATTTTGAATAGAATCTGTCAATCATAGTAACCAGTAACATAGTTGATGTGGCTGAAAAAAGACAAGTGTCCATCAAGTCCAGCCCATGCCAAATCACCCGTGTTGATCCAGTGGAAGGAAAAAAACCCAAAACCCATTGAAGCCATTTCCAATTAAACCGCAAGTGGGTAAAAACATTCCTTCCTGACTCCAAATGGCAGTCACATATTTTCCTGGATCAATAACCTATCTACTTTGAAGCCAACTGTCATAATTCTCAATATTGTTCTGTGCTAGATATGTATCCATTACATTTTTGAAAGCAGTTACAGTATCTGCAAGTACAACATCCCAAGGTAAAGAATTCCATAGCTTTATGGCCCTTAGAGATCTACTGTACATTCTCATAAAAATAAGAATATTTTTATATTATCAAGGTGCACGCACACAGGGCAATAATTATATATCAATAATGAGGAAGCCTTCTTTTGTCAAATAGTACCAATAAGATGTATCTTATGGAAGATTTTGTGTCAGTCCATTCAATACAGTTTGCTTTCAGGTCTGAGGACTTCTCTTTAACGTGAAAAAACTACTGAATGGTTTTCTATGAAATTTGCTCGGTTTGGAGACATTCGGATTGTGACAAATTACAAAATTTTAAGCAAACCAATCATTCCCCTCCAAAGTTATAAATTAAAATTTGTATTTAAAGTATGGATGTTCAAACTTAACAGTGAAGTGCCAATACAAGCAACTTGCCATAATAGAGATAGGTTATGTTCACATGATGGATTAGAAAGAAGCAGCGATGCTTCCACATTTTAATCTCACATGTACTTAGCAATGCTGCCCTGCATTCCCTTTGCAATACCATTGGTTTGCTGTGGGGTAACTAACAGATAGCTGTCCCATGTCTGCATCAGCCATATTTGATTGGCTGATGTCAGTGGGTTGGCCATTCATCTGAGGTTGTGCTCAGTATCACAACTGTCAGTGTCATCTGTGTGATGGCAGTCCATGCAGACTTTCAGTACTGCAGCTTCAATTCATTCTGCTCTTACTGCAATAACTTGTAGCAAGCTGCATTAGGCTAGAAAATCAAGATGATAATCACCCATGTTAACCTAACTGAGGGATGAAAAATGCTATCATATGAAATAAGCCATACCTAGATAGATATACCAGCCTACTGTATGAAAGACAACTAACTATGTACATTATTTAATTAAGCAAATTAAAAGCTAATTATTTTTACAGGGATAGATCCCCTGTATTATAACGGTGTCGGGGAACAGACATTTCTATGGACCATGTACACACACAGGCAAACACAAGGGAGAAATACAACTCCCATTGATTTACATGGAGCATGTAACCCTTTGAACGCTAAAGAGGTCTCCAAAGCATAGCAATGAAATGCGTTGGTCAGTGAGATTCTGGGAACTTTTATTTATCCCCTATCATGCAGTTGTTTTTTTCTCTAAAATTGTTCCTCTTTTCTTTGTACATTATCACATCAACAGCAGCACATGAAAAAAAACACTGTGAATTACTGTGTTCTATTGGATATTTCAAACAGGCATAATTCACTGCAGGTGCTGCAGAAAGATGCAACATGCCACACCTTTTATCTAATAGTAATAACACAGCTATAAACCTGTAGTATGGATGTCAATGGAATCACATTGATATTACAGAACTATTGCTGGTAACTAAGCTTTCCTTTTGATCTTACCACTTCTAGTTATATTAAGAGAATATGATAATGGGAAAACCTTACTACACTATAGCACTAAAACACCCCAAGCTTTTCAGGTGCTACAAAAAGTTGAGGCTACAAAATAGCCACCATACAGAATTGCTGGTTTGAAAGAGCCCTATGGCACTAAGTTTCAGTCTGCTGCATTCCTGATGGATTTACTTTGTGTACAGTTCTTCTTTGAAACTCTGCTATGTAAATCTCGATCTTACTGTATTGCTGTGAACAATAGAATCTCTCTTCTCCATAGAGATCCATTGACAGTGAGGAGGAATCAGACTCTAGGGGAATGTTTTGGCATAATACATCAAACTTCTGATATTTGATCAATAAGAAGCAGACACAAGTCAAGATTACCTAGAATACAGAGAGACAACCGATTTTTTTTATCTAAAGGCAGTATATGTGGTTCATGAGTAAATAAAACAGTGGCACATTATGGTTATCCCTTTGCTGAATCAAAGTCTAAGAAAGGGATTTTAATTTTCTTTGGGAGTAGTCAGGGGTTAGTGAGTGTGTATATCAGGAGTAATTCTAGAGGAGACCAAATGAACCATGGGCCACAAATAAAACAATCCCCTTTGATTATAATAAGCATTGTAACCATTTGAGTGCCAGAGGGATATGCCACGCATTGCAAAGCAATGTGTTGCATACCCCTCTGGCACTCAAAGGGTTAACCACTTGAATGCTAAAAAGCTCGTCAGAGCATTACTTTACAATGCTTTAGAGAGGTCTCTAGCATTAAAAGCCAGATTAAATTTGTAATTTGGTATTTTTGCTTTTTCCACTGTGGTGTAATAGGTTTCCTCCAGTTCCTCTTAGTACACCAGCTTTGAAGTGAGTTTGTTTTGCATTAGAAGAATAATCTATTTTCACTGCGCCAGAAGACTTGGTGGGAGCAGCAGGAAAAGCCTATGAGGGTCAAATGACCTGTTGGTGTATCCCGAGGACTAATGTTGAGAAACACTGTTTTATACACGGGACTCATAGGACATTAACAACTCAAAGTCCAGAGGGCTGTGCATTACATTGCTTCATAATACACTGAACACCTCTCTGGACCCTAAAGGGATTTTAACACTTAATATTGAAAAACTGAGCAAAACAATGGCACTCCCACAGCTGAGAGGTGTTTTATTCAAAAGTTATTACATTTTCTTGGGTGCAGTACCCTAGCTATGAATACTTAGGTGGAGCCGATGACACCTACTCCAAGTACTACTGGAACCTCTACTGCTGTAGTAGTAGTGGTAGTAGTAGTACCCCTCAGTCTATAAAATGTCCAGTATGGAAATACTTCACTCACAATTCAATATGTGTTGTCTCTGTAAAAAATATGTGAGCGGAAAGCAGGATCACAGCTATGCACATCTTTACTGAGATCCCACCTGAAGCTCATCTGAAGTGCATAAATATATCATCAATCAATCTATAGTAGCACCCTATGTATCCTTTATATGGTCCCAGAATTAGTCATGATTCATATGTGTGCCTAATGCTGTTGGAGTAGGATGGCTCTACATTACTACTCATAGCAGTCCTTGACATTTCTCAGTAGTATTTATATTCACATCTAAAGAAGTTAATAGTAGGACCACTTCAGTTAGGAACTCTTTGGGGTAGTAGTTTGCCATCACTTAGGTTTTGTATAAGAAAAGCTCTTACTCTATCACTCATCTAGTCAGACACATGTCTACAGTTACAAGGATGCAGTTCAACACGATACCAAGGTTATCCTTACGTTTTTAACAAAAACATCACTGGTATCACACATGTAGCTTGGGAAGGAAATAATCCACATATTAGGCCATGGGTTGTAAAAACCTCTAGTTGAAATAAATGACTGGCATGCAGGTTCAAAGCTGTTTTTGTGACTCTTTATAGACAATAAGAGGATTTTAGTCTTACCTATTAAAACCTTTTCTCTTAGTCCATACAGGTTACTGGTAACTTTGGGTAGGCGATCCACCCCTTTAAGTAGGCAGGAACAATTCTAGAAGTGAATGCAGGGGGTGGAGCCTACCTTCTCTTCTTGGCTGCAGCTAGCCAATCAGCTCCAGTAAGATTTGAGCCACTAAATATTGACTAGATAGTAGAAGGGAAAGGAGACTCATGTGAGCATGACCCCGAAGGACCCCCACGGTCTGCCACAGGAGAGCCAAGCATGGTCCCTTGACAGGGTGGGAGACCAGTATCCTGTATGGACTAAGAGAAAAGGATTAAACAGGTAAGACTAAAATCCTCTTTTCTCTGTCGTCCAATACAGATTACTGGTAATTCTGTGATGTCCAACCACTGAGTTTCCCGGAGGTGGGAAGTAAGGCAAGGACCAGACGCAAGGCCCTCAAAGTCACCAGAGCAGATATGAATCATCAGATCAGAGATAGCCCAACAAAACAAATGAAGTGTCAACGGACACTGAACAGGGGTAACAACACCCCAGGCACTGTTACACAGCACACTGAACTAGAGCGAACAGGACTCAAAAGTGAAGGAAGCACCAAAGAAGATCCTAGACAGGCAAGACTGCCTCCAGGATCTTCCTCCCAAAACTGATGTCAGCCAGTGCCAGCACATCAACACGGTAGTGCTTTGAAAAGGTGTGCACAGATGACTAAGTGGCAGCCTTGCACAACTGATCAATGGAGGCCTAATTCTTGTAAGCCCAAGAAGCCCCAATAGAACTAGTAGAATGAGCCTTGACCCGAAAGGGAACAGGCTTCTTCCTTAGCTCGTAAGCCTCACAAATAGTGGCATTGATCCAAGATGCAATAGGCAGTTTGGATGCAGGTCTCCCTGCCCTGGGGCCCTCAGGAATGACAAACAGCGCGTCAGAGTGTCTAATGGACTGCGATGTATATAAAACTTGAGACAACTCACCACATCTAACAAGTGGAGATCCCTCTCCTTGTCAGAGGTAGGGTCAGGGCCGAAAGAAGGCACCACAATCTCGTGATTCATGTGGAACTCAGAGACCACCTTCGGGAGAAACTCCTGCGAAGTGTGAAGCACCGCCTTATCCTTGTGAAACACCAAAAAGGGTGGTCTACAAGACAGAGCATGTAACTCCACGACACTGTGAACAGACACGATCGCCAGTAGAAAGGCCATTTTCTACATCAGCAGGCGGAGAGGAATAGTAGCCAAGGATTCAAAGGGAGGGAGCTGAAGGACACCCAGAACCAAGTTAAGATCCCACTGAGAAGCGGGAGTCTTAAAAGCAGGACGAGTATGAGCAACACCCTGGAAGAAAACCTTGACATCAGGAAGAATAGCAATGCGCCTCTGAAAGAAAACAGAGAGAGTAGAAGTCTGAACCTTAAGGGAACTCAAACTTAGGCCCTTATCCACACAGTCCTGCAAGAAAGCCAGGACCGTAGGCAGATCAAAATCCTGACACAGGTCCCTATCAGCACACCAAGATAGAAAGGTCGACCAGGCACAATGATAGGCCTTAGAAGAAATAGGTTTGCGGGCACTGAGCATAGTAGCCACCACACCAGAAAAAAAAACCTTTCATCTTCAATATTGAGGATTCAATTTCCAAGCCATCAAAGCTAGACAGTGAACATCCTCCTTCCACAGGTAACCCTGTAGAAGAAGATCCGGATGGCAAGGGAGCCAGAATGGCTCCGCCACTGACAGATCTCAGTAGCTCTGGAAACAAAGCCTGTCTAGGTCAGTACGGAGCAGTCAGAATGATTGGAGAGCTCTCCAGTCTCAATTTCCGTAACACCCTGTGCAACATGGGAAGGGGAGGAAAGATGTAAGCAAGAGAAGAACCACGGAACCATCCGGTTGTGTCTTGTCACCATCAGGTCGATGCAAGAAAAACCCCATTTCTGAACAATGAGGGTGAACACCTCTGGGTGCAGTTCCCACTCTCCGCTGCCCACCGTGTGTCAACTGAGGAAGTCTGCCGTGATGTTGTCTATGCCAGGAATGTGCACTGAGGATATGGCAGGAACATGTTCTTCTGCCCATGACAAAATAGCCTTGACCTCTTACCAATTGGCGAGACTTCTTGTTTTGCCCTGCTTGTTGATGTAAGCCACGGCTGTGGCGTTGTCGGACTGGACATACTTCCAGCTGGGGTGTCCAATGATGAAGGGCATGAAATATCGTCCAAAGCTCCAACATGTTGATGGGAAGGAGAGATTCCTCCAGAGACCACCGATCCTGAGCACTCAGGTGACACAGGACTGCTCCCCAGCCAGAGAGGCTGGCATCCGTCGTAACAGTGGTCCAGACGGATATCAGGAAAGACTTGCCCTTCAGCAGATTGGAGAGGTCGAGCCACCATGACAAACTCAGTTCTACATGAAGAAGGAGGGATACTGACATCTTCAGAAGGTCTGGCTGACCCCTGCACACCTGGATCGCAAACCTCTGGAGTTCCCTGGTGTGAGCCATGGCAAATCGTACTGCTTCCATGGTGGAGATGAATTTCCCCACTAGAGAGGACAGCTTCTTGGCTATAACTGGATCATGAGCCAGAACAGCAGAAACCCTGTGGGCAATCTAGTGAGCCACCTCGTCCATGAGAAACACCATGCGCTGCTGAGTGTCGAAGAGAAGGCCCAGGAAGACCAGATGCTGGGATAGGATAAGATATGACTTGCCCATGTTGATGATCCACCCGTGATGGGTGAGAGCATGAATGCAGTCCTGAACTTACTGATGATGAAGTTTCACAGTAGGGGCTTTTAGAAGCAGGTCGTCCATGTATGGAGTAACTCTGATCCGTCCCAATGGAGGACGGATACCAAACCTCCCAGAACACAGTTGATGACTTGAGGAGCTGTAGTCAGACCAAAGGGAAGAGCTGAAAACTGAAAGTGCCCTTGGTCGCAGGCAAATCTGAGATACTGCCAACTCTCTGGATGAATGGTCATACCTGGGAACTCTCCGGATTTGCCCCGGAGACTCCGGTTCTAACAGAGTTTTACCGGGTCTCCAGGGCAGAGGCAGATTCCTCCGGATGTGGAGAGTTTCTATAGAAACTCTGCCACATCCGCTTTTTTCTCCCGTTGTGCCTCCGTCCCCAGCCTTCTGTGGGACACATTTTAACCCTCTGAGTGCCAGAGTGGTACGGAATGCATTGGTTTGCAATGCATTCCGTACCACTCTGGCACTCAGAGGGTTAAATCCCCCCAACCCTCGCGTTAAGCCCCGCCCCTTTTTGACACGATTAGCGTCATTTTTGTTACCCCCTGCTCAACAGAGGACTACCCTCCGGGTAGCCCTCAAATGAAAGTTCCCAGGTATGTGAATGGTGATGAGTAGATACTCATCCTGAAGATCCAGAGAGGCAAGGAATTTCCCCGGGGACATAGCAACAATTACCGTCCTTAGGGACTCCTGGTGATAATGAGTCTTGATCACAAAGGAATTGAGATCCCTCAAATCCAAAAAGGGATGACAGCCTCCATCCTTCTTGGAGACCACAAAGAGGTTTGAGTAAAAACCCATACTTCTTTGTCCCGAATTGGAACAGATTCCAGAACATCCTTGTCCAGAAGGCCTGGATAGTGCCACTGAACAGACAGCGTTTCTCTATGCTCTGAGGAGTATGAGAGGGGAAAAACCGATAGGGAGGAAGAGAGGTGAAAGGGATCCCGACACTACCTGTAAAACCCACAGGTCAGCCACTGAATCCTCCCAGACGCTGTGATAGTGACGCAGACGGCCACCCACAGCCGAGTGGGGATCCGGGTTCGGCAAGTCATGCCGAAGCAGGCTTGGAAGCCTTAGGCTTGGAGGAGACCTTGGGCTTCCATTGCTGTTTGGGTAGGAGGAGGAACGCTGAGCTGAGGGAACCCCCTGGTTTGCCGGACGTGTCTCAGTCTGGAAGGAACGAAATAGCTGATTACGCTTGAGAGACGTCTTCCTCCTGGGGACCATAAGCAGAAGGGTACTCTTGCCCCCTGTGGCCTCACTAACCAGATTCTTAAGATCTGGCACAAACAAACAGATGCCTTGAAAAGGCAATAAGAGCAAAGCTTTCTTGGAAGCAGCGACAGCAGACCAGATCTAGAGCCAAAGAGCTTGTCTGGCAACCACCGACATGGTGCAAACCCTTGCCACCAAACAGATGGCATTAAATAAGGTAGCAGAAACATAGTACTGGGCCTCAGAAATGTTGTCAAGAAGCAACATAACAGAAGTAGGAGCACCCTGACGGACAGCCAGGGTGAGCTGTTCAGTCCAGAACGCAATGGCCCGGTTCACCCATGCCACAGCTAACGCTGGATGCATGGCAGTACCAGCAAAAATGGACTTGAGGGAGACCTCAAGTTACTTGTCAGTCCAGTCTTTCAGTGTGGAAGCATCAGCAACTGGCAAGGCAGTGGACTTAGATAGCCTGGAGACAGGAGCATCCACTTTGGGAGGATGAACCCACTGAGCAAGTGCCACCTCAGAGAAGGGGTAAAGCTTGGCAAAGTTCTTGGAAACAGAAGGTTTCCTGTCTGGAGACTTCTGCTCATCAGACACATGGCGGTCAAGAGTGGGGTTAGGTGGAAAACTAGTATAGGGCCTTTTAGGCTTCTGAAATACATCAGAGGAATCCGAAGAAACCTCCTAAACTAAGGGAATGTTTAGGGTAATTAAGACTGCTCTGATCAAGCCCTCAGCCGACGGATCAGGAGCAGACTCAAAGGGGTCCCCAAAAAACTGAGAGAAGCCCACAGCAGAACATTCCTCAACATCCGAATCCACCAACAGTTCCTCCTCAGAGGAATCTGATACATCAGGTACTCCCTGTGGTCTTGGCAGGGAAGATCTGACAGAAGAAGGGTTCTGCCACGAGTGGAAGACCCCCTGTAACTGGGATGGAAAGAGTTGCAATATAGACCGGAGGTCTCTAGTAGCAGCCTTGAACTCTTGCACCCAAACTGGCCCTAATGCATGGCTGGAGGTCCCTGGGAGAGACTCAGGTACATCAGAACATGCTGGGCATAAATGACCTGAGAATTCTCTAGGTAACCCTGAATGACATGAGGAGCAATGCGCAATAGGGGACACAGAGACCCCAGCGTCCTTAATCTTAGGCCTGGCCCCAAGCTCTAACGGATTAGACATTCTCACAATGTCAAAATGTTTAAAGTATAAGGAATCACCCAAATACAGTTTGTAAGATTAACATTTCAACGCAGAAATCTCTAAAATGCACTTATCTGGCAGGCGAAGGGTTAATCTGCAGAGGAGAGAAGGAGAGTCCAAGCCCTGCGTAGGATACTTGTTCAGGAAAAGGCACAAAATGGCTGCGTGGTGGGAGCCAATTAGAAATGAGCGTGTGAAGCAAGCGCTCATGGGAAATGTAGTTTTCACAGAAAAAGTACCCAAACAGTGCCCAAAAGATGCAAAACCAGCAGCTAAAGGGTTAAGTTACCACAGAAACTTGCTCCAGAACACCCAACAGACATACAGAGAAACCCAATGAGTGCAGGAGTGTGCAAAAGGAACTCCAAAAGAAAACCCCTGTATTGAGAGGCACTGTGGGGCATGTGGACCTGTAGCACTCAAAGGGTTGCTCACCTTTCCTGCCGATCTTCTGTCTTCAGACTACCATGTATTAAGAAGAAGCCTCAGTGGACAACTCCTGAGGAAAGAACTTGAACCCAAGATTTTCCCCCCAGGGCTTAAGGTCCACAAGAAGCACCTGGTCACTGAGCTAGCCACATCTATGGGCATTGTCAGTTATGGTAATCCGCCTCACAAAGAACTCTTAACTACAAAGGGTTAACACTCCAGGTCCCCAATATAGAAAGAATCCCGCGCACCGTTTGTTAACACTAATCTGGACTCTTCTTCTATCAGTCAAATACACTCCAATCGATTTACATAAATGAAAATATAAATCCTCAAGTAGAATGTAAAACACAATATCCAATAAAATCCTATATAATAATTTGCTAAATCGTGTGTAACGCCCGACATGCGCAGTAGACACTGCTGCGCGTGCGGCAGTCATGCGCAGTAGAGACTGCCCGCGCCGTGGCTGATACAGAGCTGGGCACTCCGAAGGAGTAATCGGTCTTGTTCAAAAACACTTTAAAACTTTCTGTACACAGTAATCGGTCTTGTTCAAAAACACTTTAAAACTAATTAGTTTTAAAGTGTTTTTGAACAAGACCGATTACTGTGTACAGGAATCTCCCAGCAAAGGACCGCCCGTAGTGCAGTACCACTCTTGGGATATAGTGGTACGGAGAACAGATATAAAAGGATTGGATTGGAGAAAGCTGAATAAGGAGAGCGCTCACAGAAGAATATACAAAGATATACAAAGACCAACAAGTGGAAGATTGGACACACGGGAGAGGGGACTCGTGCTGGGAGATACTTGGAAGCCTGAATACTATATCGGTCTGGTGAGTGTTTCTAACGAGGATTTTAAATTATGTTACATTGTAATAGTTTAATGGGACCTCTGGATGGTGTTCGTTTGCGCTTATAGACTACAGACATGGTAATCTGCCTAATGGTGGTATTCCTTATGTAACATAAAAATAAAACATTAGCTAAGCCTATAGCAGAAATGTTCTCTTGCCTGTGCTGATTGGCTGGCTGCAGCCAAGTAGGGAACGTAGGCTCCACCCCTTGCATTCACTTCTAGAATTGTTCCTGCCTAGTAAAAGGGGTGGATCGCCTACCCAAAGTTACCAGTAACCTGTGTTGTATGACAGAGAAATATGATTTTTGCATACTGGACGTTCAACCTATAGAAAATGTATTTTGACTGACAAAGGAAAGAAAACTGTCCATCTTAATTTTATCAGAAAAACATGGGTTCACAAGGTAATTATGAATATGTATTTAACACTTAGTTGTTCTAGTGTCTCATTTCTCTACCAGTAGTCTAAATTGACTATAGTGCTACCTTAATCCTCAGAATGTATCACAGTTTCTTTATTGCTAGCTAAGTCTTCAATGGCAATGGCAATGGCTTCAATGGCTTTATGTTCTTAGTTAAGTTAGACCTCCAACTATAATGTTGTGTAGATACATTTATGTAATTTTCAAAAGGTTTGTTGGAAGAATTGGTGTTGATGGGGTCAGATGTAATTTTAGTCTTGAAGGCATCCCTAATGGCCATCTTGCTGTCACTGTTTTTGAAAAAGTCTTTCAGTTTCATATGTCATTGGAAATGGTGTAGAGCTAAATGAAAGTCTATGGGGGTCAAATGAACTAGTGGGAACAAAATTAAGTTTGTCATAGTCAGTTCTCAAGATTACCAGTTGTCCTCACCTATGGCTTGATTTGGTGTCCAGTCCAGCTCTTGTGATAAGTCAAACTCCTTTATAGAGCTGCCTCTTCCTTGAAATGGTGCGTGCTCAAAATGTCTTGTTTGTCCAGTGTTTACTCTTTTGTTCCTACTCTCTAGGTACCAACTGGCTTTGTTCCCAGCCATGCTTTTGTTTGCTGCTTGTTCCTGCATTGATCCACCTGTTGTGAAACCAGTTGTGAACACTCCTGTTGTGAAACCAGTCCTGTTCCTGACCACGGTATTGTTTGCTGCTTGTTCCTGTATTGATCCACTGTTTCTTTGACAGTCCTGTTGCTGACCCAGTCCAGGTTCAGGCGACAGTATTGTTCTGCTGTTGCTGAATCAGACCTGTTCCTGACCTCTCCATTGTTTGCTGCTTATTTTTATATTTATCTGCAGTTACTGAACCTAACCTGTTCCAGTCTATGCTGCCTCATTGTGCTTGTTGCAGTTTAGACTGAGGTTGCTAAACTGGACCTGCAATGTGTTGGATATCTCTCTGGCACTCAAAGGGTTAAAACAGAACTAACACATCTATATAACCCCCACTTACCTTACTATGGACATAAAATCCTAATGGCCACTATGAGTAAGTCCTGGGTGCCAGGTCCATAGATGTGAGAATCACAATTACTGACATTTTGTTTCAAGCTGAAAGAGGCAGAGTACCTACTTAACACTTTATGGAGCAAAGTGCTGCACTTTAATGACTAAGCCTTCTGGGGATGGGCGGCTCTAGAGCACCATGGCACTTTTTTATAAATCACAATACACTCTGGGATCACAGAGAGGTGTGCAGCCTCACTGTGATCTGAGAATTTCATAACATGCCAGGACCATCACTGGTCCTTAACACACATCCATCAATAATGGTTTGGCATGCCATCGGTTGTTAAAGGGTTATGAGTACCATGTGCACTGGGCAGAATTTGACGTCCTGTGAAAAACTGTCATATCTGCTTTCATAGACATGACATCCAGGACTAATTGAAAATGCTGCCTCTTGAACCAAGGGGAAAAAAAAATCATATGGACCATTAGGATTTTCTGACCATAGTAAGGTAAGCGAAGGGTCATTATTAGAAGGTGTTAGCTGTCCTTTAATTTTATATCAACCTATTTCACTTAAGTGTTAGCGTTCCTTTAAAACGGCCATGAAACCGAGTGAATTTGCAGTATGCCTTACAGAGTGTCTCGGACATTTCTTCTGCCGGTCTTGGATGTTCTCCTTCTGCTGCCAGGAGGAAAGTGATGCCTTTTTATGAATGTGGATATCTGTAGATAAGGGAAAGTTTGAGAGCATAGATCATGTTGAGGAAGATTATTTGTAGTGACTGTCACAGAAGCTGCTTAGTGTGTTTTTTTCTGCTTCAGCGGTTCATATTCACAGCTCTGAAACGGTGTTCACACAGCACCTATTAACACTTGCTCCTCTTCACAATATCCCTGCCACCTTCAGGTACTAATGGCCTGATAATTTATGTCATTCACAGAGCTATACTGTGATATAAGGTCTGTAGAATCTTTAACCCTTTGAGTGCCAGAGAGGTATCCGACATACTGCAACGCAATGCATTGGCTACATCTCTGGCATTCAAAGGGTTAAGTTTGTAACAGAAAATGCTTATAGGCCAATATAATGTTCCTTCTCAGTATGGGCTGTATGCAGAAAGATATAGCGGTGCAATTCTTCCAAAAACAAACTGCTCCACAGACGGCAAATTACATTTTTCTTTGAGGCTGATATACTAAAAAAAGTGGTGCAAATCTAGTTCAAAAGGAATTCACTGCTAAAGGATTTGCCCTCCCGCCTCTTTTACATCCTGTAAGCCACCTACTCAGATGTGGAATCCGGTCATGGGACCAGACAGTGTGTGCGCTTGGTTTGCAAGCACTGCTGCAGAGTCGCCGCCGATCCCGGGATCGGATTCCCCTGCTGTCAGATAGAATGCTGACGTCAGGGGAGAGAGAAGGAGAAGGAACTTTGAAAGTAAATATCTCTCAAACCATAAAGGTTTGAGAGATGCCGCTGGTATCGTTGAATTCAGAATTTTAAGGGCTACAACATAATAATAATGAAGTATTACTATCCCTTTCATTCACAGAGTATAAGGAAAACCCTGCCCCCTTGAGGAATCAGGGCAGGATTTTCCTTATACTCAATGAAGATTGTCCCTTGCTGCGCTCCACCTATCCAGCTGAAAGAGGCAGTGTTACATGAGTAAAAGGGGAGGGGGTAATCCTTTAGCAGTGAATTCCTTTTGAACTACAAGACTGAACAAATTGAAATAAAGTGTTACATGATCCTCTTTATAGGAGAATCAATAGTGGCTGCATTTCTTACAAGGTATTACTACCCCTTTAAATGTTTCTGTAACCCCTTTAATGCTAGAAATGTTGCCAGTGCATTGCTTATATGCCATTAGAGGAGCACTAATACCAATAAAAATGTAATTGTTTGATATAACTTTAAATATTATCTACTTACAGCTACCTCATGTAAAAAGCACTTATTCCTATGTTGCACGCCTAAAATATAATCCCAGACTTGCTTTTTAAAATGTGTAAATAGTTCTGTTCAGAGAGTGTTGATTTGATGCTGTTTGTATTAAGAGCTAATTCAGTTAATTGATTGTGATTAGTGCCTACTGCTCTTGCATTCAGAAAGCCTTTTATCTTATCTCAGCCCCAAACAAACAGATTCACTAGTTGCCTGGACCACTGTTTTTGTCTGTGATTAAGCACTGTGTGCTATACTTCCCCCATTGTGATTTTTTTAATAATCCTTCCTTTTTTATATAATAAAAGGCCAGGTGTATGTTTGTTCGATGCAGTCATAAGCAGTAGAGACTGCCCGAATGCGCAGGTGTAACTATTCCTCCCAGCATCCTGTGCGTTCGGGCAGTCTCTACTGCACAAGACTGCATCGGACAAACATACTGATGCAGTCATGCACAGTAGAGACTGCCTCTTTGGCCCGTGTACATGAGCTTTTACATTACTCTTCAATAAAGCATCTGGTTTTCATATTTTTTTTGCATCATTGATGTGTTTTCAGTGGTGAGTTCATCTATATGTTGAAAGAAAGCACTTACACCCCATAGCACTTACTTCTTCTGTGTCCCACCTACCTTCCGCTAGACCAGGGCTGTCCAAGTTCAGTCCTCAAAGGCCGCCAACAGGACAGGATATAAGGATTTCCCTGACTAAGTCAGAGAAAACCTTACATCCCAGCCTGTTGGTGGCCCTTGGGGACTGAACTTGGACAGCCCTGATTCAGAATATAAACTCTCATGAGCAGGGCCCAGTGATCCTTTTGTTTTCTATGTTCCATTTGTACTATTTAATATCTCTGTATGTCTATTCCCTATTGTAAAGAGCTGCGGAATAAGTTTGGCCCTCTATAAATAAAGTATAATAATAATTTCAGCCCATTCACAGATATTCCTGGACAATCATTGGGAGCCCTGGAAAAGGCAGGAATGTCTGCTCCCTCAGAGCATATGTAAGACTAGAATTTAAGGCTCAGAAAACAAATAGAGATTGTGTACTCATACTAACATGAAATACAGGGAATTTAAGTGTGTGTGTAATCTCAGTTCATTGTTAGTAGTGTGCCTTTAACCCCTTAAGGACCCATAACGACCGCATAGGGGCACTTTGACGAGCCGGTACACGTGACCTGTCACGTGTATCGGCGCGTCACTATGGGGCTTGAAACAGATCGCTCCGATCTTGGAGCGGTCTATTTCATGCCCTATTTTTACTTACAGCGCTCCCGGTAGAGCGCTGTAAGTAAAAAGTACGTGACGTACCAGGACCGTCAAGGGTCGTTCGAGCAAATTTACCCTTGACGGTCCTGGTACGTCAAGGGTCCCTAAGGGGTTAAAGGGATAGTAATGTTTCATAATAAAAGCAGCTCTAATTAATCATCATAGTATTTGGACCTTGGAGACTTTTATTTCAATTCTGTCAGAGTTGTAGTTCAAGAGTAATTCAATGACAAAGTATCCCCCTCCCACCCCTTTTACTTATGTAACACTGCTCAGCCAGATCAGAAGGGAGGTGCCCAGGTAGATTGCAGAGAGGGACAATCTTCAATTAAGATAAGGGAAAAACGTAAAAAGGTGGGCAGGGTTTTCATTGTTTTCATAGGAAGAAGAGTGTCCCGTGCTGTTATCTGTCTGGTCTATGGACTGCATTCCACATCTGAGAAGAGATGGCTTACACTAGGTAAAAGGGACGGGAGGGGAAACTTTGCTTGTGAATATCTCTCAAACCATAAAGGTTTGAGAGATAAGACTTATATCGTTCTTCATGTTTTTTTAATGCCTACAAAATAAAATAAAGATAAAACGAAGTATTACTATCCCTTTGAACATCTTTTAATTAAAGGGATAGTAATACTTCATTTTAACTTTATGTTATTTTGTAGGCATTAAAAAAACCTGAAGAACGATATAAGTCTTATCTCTGAAACCTTTATGGTTTAAGAGATATTCACAAACAAAGTATCCCCCCCCTGTTCAACCAGATCAGAAGGGAGATGCCCAGGTAGACTGCAGAGAGGGACAATCTTCAATTAAGATAATGGAAAAAGCTGAAAAACTTGTCAAGGGGGGAAGGGCTTTCATTGTTTTCATACAAAGAAAATTGTCCCCTTCTGTTATCTGTACTGTCATACAACCAGACTCACATCTGAGAAGAGATGGCTTACACTAGGTAAAAGGGGCGGGGAGGGGAACTTTGCTTGTGAATATCTCATAAACCATAAAGGTTTGAGAGATAAGACTTATATCATTCTTCATGTTTTTTTAATGCCTACAAAATAAAATAAAGTTAAAACGAAGTGTTACTATCCCTTTAAAGGGGAATGTCTACAGTTGGCATGCCCTAGAACTACTCCAATTGTCTCTACTCCAAAAGTATTCCACAACACATCCAGCTTATACTGTATTAACCCCTTGAGTGCCAGGGAGGGGTTGCAATGCGTTGGATACCTATCTGGCACTCAAAGGGTTAATATGTCATCTAATTGTACCTTCTAATGTAACAGTGAAGGAAAGAATAGCATCACATTGTCAGGATCCATCACTTTGCATTTATACGTAAGACCCCTTGTGGCTTATGCTGCAATGTCGTCCCCCATAGGCAGCAATGGCTGGGAAAGGAAGCCCACCCTGTCTATGGACGGAGGAGAGCGTGAATCCTGGAGACTGAATTGCAAGACTTCAAGGGATCTTAGTTCAGTTGTTTTGCTGCTCCCAGTCAGAGGCAGCACCCCACATGCTCGGATCGTCTTCCTCTGGCTAAGACAGGGCATGCATTGCAGTCCTACTTCCTCAGTAGTACGAATGGAGGAAAAGTCTAATTTTTTCCACTTTAATTTTGGTGCAATACTGGCAATTTGCAGCTTCTTCTGATACAATTCCTGTACCTACAAACACTCAAAACATGTTCACTTTTTCAATAAAATACAAGAATATTCTTGTGGTAAATTTCGAGGTTCCTGCATGGAGGGGTGTGTAGACTCAGTATATGTGGTTCTGGCTATACCAGTGCAGTTGAATAAGGCTGGAGGCCAGTATATGTTTTTCTTTTTTTTTGTTTAATATTTCTTTTATTGATTTTTCAAAAGGTATCAACATAAATACAGAAAACAAAAGAAAGAGCAACCTCCAATGTACATAACAAATGCGTAAACATCATCATCATATAGTCTCTAGTGCTCCATTTAATAATGGATGTTGAGACCAAACCTAGCCAGTGAAGAGCCGGCTCCCGGCCAGCAGGATGGATCCCGATCAAATACAGTAGAGGCAGAGACCCAAAGAGTATATGGTCTCCTGATACAAGGAGGGCAGGTCTCAACTGGTGATATTTAGGACATCAGAGCTACAGGAGAGAGAGGTGTGCAAGAAAGAAGGAGCAAAGGACTTTTCCTGGGGGGAGGGGAGGGAAAAGATGAAAGGTGTGGGTATGGGGGATGGGGGTCCCATCCAGTTGCATCTCCCTTGTCAAACAAGTCAGGGAAGTCCAACATTACTCAAGTCTCAATCTGAAGGCATCACTCTCCAGAAATTCAGCCCAATGGAACCACCTGTAGCGTGAGTCAATCCCCTATCCTCTGTTGTTTATAGTAAGTCCTCCACGGAGCGCACGGCTTTGACGGAGGCAATCCAGTCTCGAAACGAAGGGCCATAGGGACATTTCCAGTGTCTGGGGATCACCACCTTAGCAGCATTCAATAGGCACACCGTGAGTGAGTGGGTATATTTGTGGGTGGAATGAGGCGTATGATGTAAGAGGAGAGTTAGGGGGTCTCTGGAAAGTGTAGGGTCAGCTACCTCATGAATCGTATCGACCACAGCAGTCCAGAAAGGTTGTAGTTTAGGGCAGGACCACCAGATATGAAGGTAATCACCCACATGTGAATTGCATCTCCAGCACCTATCCGAGACAGTGGGGTAGCATTTGTGTAGGAGGGCAGGAACCCTGTACCATCTAGTCAGGATTTTATAGGCATTTTTTTTGATGTGCGCGGATTGGGAGCATTTTTGTGCCAGCAGCGCTATCTCGGTTTACTGTGTGTCTGTGAGCTCTGTATTACAGTCAGCTTCCCAACTTTTAACGAAGTGAGGCTTGGTGGCATAGGTAGCAGAGAGTAATAGTTTTTGCAGGGTGGAAACCAGTCTCCCTGGCGGTGCGTACAGGAGGCAGAGATCCTCCAAGGGAGTGCGTGTGTCGTATTGTGAAGGGGCTGAAGGTAGAGGACCGAGAAAGTGGCTCAGCCTGCTCTACTTGTATCCACTGCTTCTCAGATGGTATAGTCCACTCCACCACTCTAGTGAGGATAACCACGTTATGGTATGTCTCCAGATCCGGGAGGCCCACTCCACCAAGCTCTCTGCGTCGGATGAGTTAGGAGTGTCCCAATCTCCGGCCACAGAACACCAGACGAAACCCAACAGGACCTCTCGTATAGTCCAGAAAAAGGATCTGGGTATGGAAGTAGGAGATGCAAATAATGAGGCAAAATATTCATCTTGACCGTCGCCAGCCATCTGAACCAAGATTGATGGAGTCTGGACCAACGGTCCATATCGGCCTTCAATGCCGAGAGGAGGGGAACATAATTAGCATCAAACAAAGAGGCAGGATTAGAGGTGAGGAATATGCCCAAGTATTTCCCCCTATCGGGTGCCCAACAAAAAGGAAATCTAGCCTGGAGAAGCTCTTTTGTTCGGTTATCTAGCGAGATATTGAGGGCCACTGACTTATCCATATTAATTTTAAAATGAGAGATCAAGGGCTGAGTTAGAATAAATAACAGGTCATCAGCAAAAGCTGACACTTTATACGAGTGGGCGAATCCTGCGATACCGTGAATTGAGGAATTAAATTGAACAGTGTTAAGAAGAGGCTCTAGAGCCAAATCAAAAAGAAGAGGTGACAGAGGGCAACCCTGCCGAGTGCCATTCATCAGGGAGAGCGGTCTCTACAGAACCCCGTTCACCTTAACACGGGCAACAGGGAGATGATACAAAGAGGTGATCCAGTGAAACATCTGAGATCCCAGGCCTATGTGTCGAAGAATTTGACCCAAAAAGGGCCAGCTCACCATGTCAAAGGCTTTCTCTGCATCTGTGGGCAAAAGCAGTGCAAGGATCTTTCGGGATCTAACAGAGTGGATGAGATTAATGGCCTTTACAGTGTTATCCCGAGCCTCACGGCCAGGGATGAACCACACCTGGGGAAGGACAGGCTGAATATGAGGCTCAGAATCTTGGCAAAAAGCTTTGCGTCCGTGTTCAAGAGAGAAATAGAGCTATAACTTGAGCAAAGCTCAGGTTCCCTACCCTGTTTCGGTATGAATGTGATGATCCCATCCAGGGAGTGGGTTGCGAGGGTCTCTCCAGTTTGAAGGGAGTTAAACATGTGCAAGAATCGCAGGAAGAGAACATCCTGGAAAGTTTTATAGTAAATCAGGGTGAGACCGTCTGGACCCGGGCTCTTCCCAGTAGGCGTTGACTTAAGGGCCAGCATCAATTCTTCCTGGGTGATAGGATTCTCCATAGATTCTGCGATCTAGTAAGAAAGTGTCGTCGGCATAAAACGTGCAAGATATGCCGAAATGGCAGGAGCCTCGTCGTGAGGGGAAGGGATGGGAGAATTCCCTGCTATGTTGTACAAGGAGTGGTAGTATGTACGAAAGTATTCCGCGATCTCGTCTGCATGGTGTACTAATGTATGGGTAGCAGAATGTATTTTGCTGATGAAGGAATGTGCCTGCTTAAGTTTAAGAGCCCGAGCTAGGGATCTGCCCGGTTTATTCCCATGTGTGTAATATGAACTACGGGTCAGTTGACAGACCCGTTGCATTCGAGTGTTACATAGGGACGCCAGGTCAGCCCTTAACCCTGTCAAGTCCTGATAAACGTCAGGGGATAAGTTCAGTTTATGGGTGGTTTCAATGTCAGAGATCTGGCATAAGAAGGACACCATCCACGCTGACTTACGCCTTTTCTGGAAGGTCCCGAGACTAATCAGGTGGCCCCAAATAACCGCTTTGTGAGCTTCCCAAGTGACCTGTGGGGAAACATCTTGGGAAGTATTGTCGATGAAGTAATCCTCCAAGGTCTTCGGCAATTTAGCACAGTCTGAAGGATCTTTCAATAATGCCTCATTCAGCCGCCAGGAAGCCTGACAACACAGAAGGGATGAGATGAAGATACGTATAGACACAGGGGCGTGATCGCTCCAAGATATATTGTCAATCTTAGTGGAGTGAACTAAGTGTAAATGCCTGTGTGACAGGAAGAGACAATCTATCCTAGAGTATTTAGTGTGTGGGGGAGAGATGAATGTGTAATCTTTAGTGGTCGGGTGGTGAATCCTCCAGACATCAGTCAATTGAGCGTGGTGTAAAGTCGCTTTCACCTTCTTAATTTTGCTGTAGCAGATGGTGGGGTGGATGCCCCCGTCAAAGAATCCATAAGCGGAATCAAGGTCAAGTTAATATCGCCACCCAGTATCACTATACCCTCCGCTAAGGACTCTAAGTCATGCAATACAGAGCACAAAAATAAATGTTGATCCTTGTTCGGAGCATAGATGTTGGCTATAGTGATTTGTTCCAGAACAAGTGATCCTTTTATGAAAAGCGCCCTACCATCATTGTCCGACCACGTATCAGAGACAACCAGTGGTAAAGATCTGGCCAGAAATATGGCCACTCCCTTAGTTTTTTGAAAGGGGGAATGGGAGTAATAAGCTATTGGCAAGAAGGGATTGGAGCAGGCAGGGGCCCGATCCCGGCACAAATGAGTCTCCTGCACCATTCCAATGTCAGCCCCACCAGACCTCAGCTGATGAAACAATCTAGATCTTTTTTCTGGAACTTTAACTCCCTTGGCATTGATTGAAACTACTTGGACAGCAAAATCACCCATCTCAGTGTTAGACACAAAAGGAACAAGTGAACCTGCCCGAAAACTGTAACAAATAAATCAAAGTTCCAGTCAAGGCCCACAATCACAAAGGAGGGCACTCGGATGGGAGTAAAGGGAGAGTATCAGCAGGGCAGGGGGAGAGAAGAAGGGGCAGAAGAGTGAAGTAGTGTGAGTAGGGGAACAAAAGAGGTGAAGACACAACCAATTACCTGACAGATAAAAGAAAACATAGCAGGGATAAACCCTGTTCTGCAAGTATTTCTAGGAGATGCTCTACCTCCAAAGAAGAGGTTAACGTATGCATGTCCTGAGATACAGTGACACTAGTGAGTTTAGGGGACGTAGGAGTGAAGACGTAGAAGCACAGGAAGGAAGGTTCTCTAACGTCTCCTCTCCGCGAGCGCACAGTGTATTAAATTTTCCAAGCAAAGAGCAAACATAATTAACATTATGTAAACTTATTCAGCATTATTTTTATGAACAATATTATTAGCAGTCACAATATCATATGAATAGACCACTTGGATCCCCACTGGTAGTGGCAGCGAAGGGCATTCAAGGCGTGGGGGGCGAGTATGTATGTGTCACGAGTAATGCCCCGGGCAGGGAGAGAAGGGAAGAGGGAGGACCCAATGAGTAACCCCGACACCCAAGCAACAAGTACCAACCCAGGACCCAGGCTAGGTCATGACCAGAGAATAGGAGCCACGGGCCCGGAAAAGGGACTATCTCATCCCGGGATCTCCATCCCCGCCCCTGACCATAAAGCTAGTAATAAGTGTTCCTGGGTCTCAAACCCTCTCCATCCACTCAATAGACAGGAGCGGGGGCAAACTCAGCGCCAAACCACAGCACCATTAGGAGCGGGTGACAAGGAGAGTGGGGGGGGGGGGCTGGAGGGGTAGACGGGGAAATCACCCAGGTAACTCTGGGGAGGAACAAGTGCGGGAAGGGCCGAAAATTAACCACCCACCCCCTTATAAACATTGGGGCCAAGGGCAGGATGATTCCCATAAGTGAAAGTGCCTAAGAGTCAGCAGGGAGAGGTGCCTGGGCGGGCAGCAGCCAGAGCGGGCCATGAAAGAACATCCCATGCAATCATATCATATAAGTATTTACATGAGCAGCACCCAACAGGGAGCTACAGGTAAGAGTCACCTAGGTCGTCCACTGCAGGTAGGTTCGTCGGCCATCACCCGACCCCCAGCAAGGTATAAGGATGGAGGGACTAATAAAGGGTATGAGTTTTCCATCAAGGGCGGGCCGCAGACCATGAGTAGATAGCAGAAGACTAGGAGGGGAGACTGTCTCCGAATAGGCCGTTTGTTGAGAGGCAACAAAGCAGATCAGCTCATGAGACCGGTGGTCTTCTTGTCTCCGGTGTCCAGGAGCGGGTAAAGAGTCCAGCAGCATAATAACAAAGGTATCCAGGGAAGTCTAGGTCCAACGACCAGGAAACAGTCCCATAGTCAATCCCAGATTTATGGGTTCACCCGGCCTCCATTATCCTCCCGGACTGGATCGGGACCTCCGATCAGGGACATGCACAGACATTTTGGGGGGCAGGGGCTCAAATGAAA
Source organism: Rhinophrynus dorsalis (assembly GCA_037306005.1). Lineage (NCBI taxonomy): Eukaryota > Metazoa > Chordata > Amphibia > Anura > Rhinophrynidae > Rhinophrynus > Rhinophrynus dorsalis. The sequence continues at coordinate 58,524,191 of CM074720.1, read as the reverse complement.
AAAGGGCACTTCTCATAATTATTTATTCAAAATATATATTTAAAAAAAATAAAAGAAAATGCCTGAAAAGGAGGCAAGCAATGAGGCCTGGTCCTGTTCCAGTGTTTGCAGTCTGGTACCTTGTTGCTTGAGGTCCTCCCTAATCTCCGATAGTTCGTCTCGGACCGCTGAACGAACATGGTCCACCACCGACACCAGAACCTTTTTTATTTGAAGGGTGAAGGCCGCAAAGTTCGCCTTAGTGACTACTCCTTGGCTGATATGAGTAAGGCCGGCCGAATGCAGAGTACTCTCATCCTCAATCTCACCATCCGAAGAACAAGGTGAGCGGCTCACTGGAGGGTGTATCTGTGCCATTTTGTCAGGCCGCATCGATCCTGCTTGGAGAGGAGTAAAGTAATTGTTCATAGGTTTTGACCCTGCTCTGACTTCTTTTGATGTGTCAGGGGTCTTAGATGTCTTTTTAGATGATTTAACCATTGTGTGTGAAGTGTTTTAGATAGTTTGCTACCAATTTCGTGCTCGCAGAGCAGAAGCTACCCTAACATGCGTCCATCTCCATCAAGCGCTCGCTCCGCCCCCAGTATATGTTTTTCTATAGCTACCAGTGAGAGTGGGAAGAGGCTTGGAGGTCAAGGTGTGTGTGGTTCTATGGTAACAATGAGACAAGGATGGGGGTGGTGGTAGTAGGTTCCTCTCTAACATTCAAGGGGTTAAAAGAGCCATTTAAATAAATTGGATCTTAATTTGTCCCATATAGTACAGCTGGTTGCCCCCACATTGTGCCAGTTTTAGCAGTACATCAGCCTCATAGAGAGTTAGGAAGAGTATTCAAAGTACAATGACCCACATCACACGACCAGGGCAAAAATAAGTTTATCCACCAATTTATCTTGGCAAAAGGACTTAGCCCCAAAACAATGGGGGATTGTCTTTATTGCCAAACCTAACTGCCAAATACCTTTTAAAATGTTCTGTTCTTTTGGTGTGATATGCATATTTCTTCTCTACGTCGTGATCATTTTGTGCTTTGCCTATAATTCTTAATGTACATTTTTGACATGTCACATCTTGGTGTGTATTGATTTTTTCTTCTGAATATTCGCAGAAGGACCTCACAAGGATTTCAAGAGTACTGGAAAAAGTAAATATAGGAATAGACAATATATAGAGAACAATGGGTGAAGATGGATGGATGTAAAAGGAAGAAAAGAAAAAATACATCTCCAGCACTCAGTTTTCAGCATTGTCTGTAGTAATAGTATTAGTATGGACTGAGCCTGCTTGTGACATTTGATTGGATTCTATTCTAAACTCCAATAGAGAATGCTTTGTAGTGAACTGAATGAGCTGACAAAGATACAGTCACAGATGTGCAGCCATTCGGTCACAAAGTGTGCTATAGCCACTCGGCCACTCAGTGAACACAGTAATAATGACTGACAACAATGTAGTTGATACACAATTGAAAACAAAGTGACTGACAATATCTGACAGTAATCCATCAACTATAGTACAATGATAGACAGAAACACTGACAGTCACAAATCCCCCATGGTGGTACAAAGACTGACAGCAAGATAGCCAGTCATCCAGCAACTGTAAGACAACGACTGAGATTAAAACAACCAGTCGTCTAGACATGGTAATATGATTGACAGCAACATAGCCATTCATCCAGCCATTGTAATACAATAGACAGCAACACAGCCAAATCATCTCCCACTGTAATACAATATAACTAGTCTTTCAGCAACTGTAAGACAATGACTGAGAGAAACACAGCTAGTTATTCAGTGTACTGTAACACAATGACCAACAGAAACAAATCCAGAAATCCATCAATGGTAATGTGACTAACTCCAACACAGCCAATCATCCAGCCATTGTAATACGACTGGCAGCAACACGGTCAGATCATTATCTCACTGTAATGCAATGAGTGACAGAAACACAGCCAGGGATTAAGCCACAGTAGTACAAAGACTGACAGCAACACAGCCAGACATTTAGCAGCAGTAATATAATTGATGGCAACACAGCTAGACATTAAGCCACAGTAGTACAATGACTTACAGCAAAAGAACCAGACATTCAGTAAGAGTAATACAATGCCTGACAACAACAAAGATCCATATCACACAGCATTTGACAACCAAACACCCACACACAACCAGACACACATGCACAGTCACTGAGGTCAATATACTTTATTTGAAAATATTGATTTATTAAGTGGGTAATAAAATCCAAAAAGACTATCAGTCCTGTACGTTTTACTGCCTTGCACCCCCATCAGCACATGTAAAAATGATTTATTTGGTTAAGGCACCCTGACATATTGAGGCTGATATACTAAAGAGAACTGGCGCAAACCAACTACAACACAGAGGACACATAAAATGTCCCAGATTCCCATTGAGTTAAATGGGGCTTTTAGCACATTAAATGCTAGATCAATTTCCAAGGTTTTGCAAAGCAAAGCAATGCATTGCAGAACTCCCCATTTACATACATTTCAGTTTTTACTTATTCCCTATAGTGTAGTTGGTTTACCCCAAAATTACACCATTTCTTCTTAGTACATCAGCCTCATTGTATTAAATGTGGTTTGAGTAGATTGTAATGGCAGGCTTATTATTTTATTTATGTAGGTTGGCATCTCCCTGTCATGAGTAATATATGTAACCGTATGTAAATATCAATGCATTTTGGCAGCAATGAGATAAGTCTACTCAGAATAAGAGATGGGGCTGATCTCATGACACAACTGTATAATAATCAGTAAACAGCATCTCTGTAGGAACAAAACATGTTTAGCTCCTTTTTAACCCTTTGAGTTCAGAACGATGTGTTGAGTACCTCTCTGGCACTCAAAGGGTTAAGGAAGAGAATCCAAAGGGAAAATACTGACATAATATGAGAGGTGACAGTATGATTTATAAAGTGTACATGGATATGTGTGTACATTGTGATATGAACGGGAGGCTGAGGAATTAACATAGGGCACACATTGAGACTGATGTACTGGAGTCATTCTGGGGCTTGTCACTGTAGCACCAAGCTCAGTGTCAGGTATTCACAAATGCATTCATCAAAGCATAACTGTCACTTTGTAACAAAAAGGAGATTTTGGAAGAGCTTTCAAAAGCACCTATATTTATGTTAGACTTTCTTTTATTTCAAACAATAGTTTATGAGATGTTTAGGTTTATTTATTTGTCAGTTTCAGCACATGAGCTAGTTCTTACTTGTAGGAAGTAGCAATTGGGATGGGAAGCTGTGTGGCAGTGTCTGCCAGATTTTCATTAACTGACAAACAAATAAAGCTAAATATATAATAACTGTTTTTAATAAAAAAAATGAATATAGGTAGTTTTGTAAGCTCTTAAAACACCACCTGCATGTTACAAAGTTACAGTTCCACTTTGTTATATTGTTTTACTGCAAACGTGTGTTACAGGAATTAGATTTTTCCAGCTATATACGCATACCTGGGAACTCTCAGGGTTTGACCCTGAGACTCAGGATTTTGAACCAAATCTCAGGGTCTCAGGGTGAAGGGCCAAAATCTCAGGGTGAGAGGGTCCAGTGTTTCCTACTATAAGATTTACACCAAATGACTGCTTATTTAAAGGGATAGTAATACTTAAAATGTAAAAAAAATATGTTGTAGGGTTTATCCCCCTGAGTAAAACAAGAGTACTCCTGCTGCTGAAAGGTGTTTCATTCAAAAGTTATTATTTTTCAAAGTTGAATTTTTTAGGTGTAATATCAAAGTGGCCTGAAATTGTACAGTGGCGCTGTTGCTACACGATCCTATGGACAGCTCTGGTCCCGGGACCATTAATCTCCATAGGATGGTGTAGCCACAGTGCCACTGTACAATTTCAGGCCACTGTGATATTGCACCTAAAAAAATTCAACTTTGAAAATTAATAACTTTTGAATGAAACACTGTTCAGCAGTGGGAGTACTCTTGTTTTACTCAGGGGGTTAAACCTTACAACATATTTTCTTTACATTTTAAGTATTACTATCCCTTTAATATTCAAATTAGTGACATTTGTATCAGAATGGCAGAAGGAGAAGTCCTGAAGGTCTTTTGAGTGTTGAAGAAGTGATATCTCAGAACTGTAACCTGTTAAATGTCACTTGAGGACTGACTGGACCATCTCTAAGTTAGAAGAAATATTGAGATAACACAGAGAATCTACTTTATTAGGAGTATTAAGGTTTAATATTTAAAATGTCTCAGGGTGAGCTAATTTCAAAAGTTCCCGGGTATGTATATATATACGTCACAGCTCAAATATAAGTGTATAATGATTTAAAGGAGTGATAAAGTTTTTTGGTTTTTTTTGCCAAATATGTTATATTATTTTACTTGGTGAGTAAAACAAGGGTACTTCCAGTGCTGATAGTTGTTTTTTTATTATTATTATTGTTGTTATAATTCACCACACCCATAGAATGAAATAGAAAATCTTTCTGAATACCAGGTGAACTGGTCAATAGATGGCACTAGGGAAAAAAACACAACCCCCTTCCCCTGATCCCAAACAGTTTAAACCAGTGACTCCCAGCTCCAGTCTTTAGTTTAGTTTTCAGGACAGTCATAACAGACAGTTTAATCAAAATGACTGAACCACTGATTACTCACCTAAGATTTAGCATGGATATACTGAAAAAGCTGACTGTTGGTGTGCCAAAGGACCACTGTAGAAAAGTAAAAAACATTTTTTATGAAAAAATATATTGTTGGTATTTTCCTGTTGAGTAAAATAAGGGTACTTCCACTGATTAGAGATACATATTTCCTGACTTATTACAGTTTGATTTCAGTTTTTTAACAGTGCCCTCTAGTGGTCAGATCCCAATTAGTTATTCTGTTACATTCTATTTGAGAGGAAAGTCATTGACAAACAGTTTTCAGTAGAATGTGATAGAAACTGCTGAGTCACTTCCTGTCAGAACTTTCAGGAGGTAGTCACACTGCAAATTCACTTCTTGCTTATTTAAGCTGTTATAACCTTTTAACAAAACAGCTGACAGAGGTGGGAGTGTCCTTGTTTTACTCAGCAGGAAAAGCTCCTTTAAAGAATAACTCTATAAAGATGCACCTCCCTCTGCATGTTTTACTTCAGCATGAAAAAGGTTGCAAAATTTGTCCCAGGTATAGTACCTGGGGATATAAGACCCATTATTTGTCACCTGTGGTAGAGTTAGTTTGCTTGAGTTGCTCTGCAATATGGCACACTCAGTCTTATTCCTCAGATGAAAACGTGCGATTGTAGAGCAAACTCTAGAATGGTCTTTAGAGGTCTAGAGGTCTTTAGTGCATTACACAACAATGTACTGGATACCTCACTAGCATTCAAATGGTTAAATCACCATTTAGAAGCAATGGATACTTGGGGAACTTTCATTTGTCCCCTATAGTCCAGCTGGTGTGCTTCAGAATTACATGCACCCAACATCTGAAAAGGCCAAAAAGGGCCACTTTTGTTTTAGGTGGTGTTGCTGGGGCATGGTTGATGTGTTAGGCATTGCCGAGAATGTTTAGGTTACTTCATGACTTATTAACACTTTTTTGTGTAATAATAAATTATTTAGAGCAAGATCAAACTACTTAATTTACACAGGCTAACTTATAAACACATATACTGAAGTTTAAACAGACATTAATGTAAGTTTTTTTGCTGTGTCCTTTCTGGTGCTGAAAGGACAGCTCCTCCTTACACACACACCACACAGTCTGGTCTCATAAAAAGAGTGACATTAGTGTGGGAAAGGGGGACAGAGGGTCTCAAAGAGGGACACCAGTGTGGGAAAGAGGGACAGGGAGGAGTCTCAAAGAGGGACACCGTTGTGGGAAAGAAGGACAGGGGCTCTCCCAGAGGGACACTTAGGTGGTATGAAACTGGCCACCACAACATATTATTTTGAAATCTCTTTCAAACTCAGCTTTGTTACAAAGACAATTCCACCCATTAGGCGCCGTATACTTTTACTAACCTCGCTGACAAACAAATGGGATGACACTTAAGACAAGTCCTATTACAAACCATATAGTCATCAATCACAAAAGCGCAGACTCTCTCAAGCTGTGGTTGCACTATACTAATAGCTGGAGTGCCACATGTTGCCCACCCTTTCTGATGGACAGGCACTCGGGATGTCTCCAGCTCCCGCACCACATTCAAATCTGAGCGCCAATCGTCACCTCACGGCGCACGGTATGGTGGAGCCCTGGAACAGACCACTCTGCGCGCCTCCCCTGCACTCAGCAACCATAGACAAACATATGTAACCCAGTCCCGTCGCCCGTCTGCCTGTGGTTCATCCCTTGTCAACCTGCATCATTGGTACGATCTGTCCTGGAAACATGGCGATTGATGGTAAGTAGGCCAATAACCGTCTGCTTATCTGCTCTTTATCAAGTTCTCATCCGGCTCGGAGTCTGGGCGAGGCAGCTCACAGCTGTCACTGATAGAGACATGTATACACGATGGCCCTGTAAGTGCTGTCTGTGTAGGACAGACAGACTTCTCTCTACGCCTAGTCTGGGAGGCACACACATACATAGGAATGGGGGCTAATGGGTTCATCCTTTCGGCGCAAGTAGTGAAAGCAACACATTGTTCCGCAATGCGTTGCACAGTACTCTGGCTTTCAAGGGGTTAATTTGCTGCCCCGAGTCAAATACTGGTGTTAATGATTATGGAAACGTTAGCTCTTTGAATGTCATACTTTACGCGGTTACAATATAGGCAGATACTGTACCATAGCGGCCACCCTCCTACCCGTGTTAGTCACACATGCACAGCGATTTAACCCTCTGAGTGACACTTAGAGGGTTAAATCGCTGTGCTTGTGTAATTAACACGGGTAGGAGGGTGACCGTTATGGTACAGTATCTGCTCATATTGTAACTGCGTAAAGTATGTAATTTATTGCATGTGTACACTAGGTAATGTAGTTGACTAAAGTATGTAATATATTGGGTATATGTACAGTATGTAATATTGTATATAACTACACAATGTTATACCTTTTATGTGTACAGTATGTAATGTATATGCGTGTATTGTGTACTATATTGTATATAAGTGGAGGGAGCAGGTGAAAGTGTACAGTATGTAATTTGTTCAATATGAGTGTAGTATGTACTATTTTGTATCTGTGCAGGGAAAGCAGATGACAGTGTACATCCTGTATGTATGCAGGAGTTATTGTCTTGTATGAATACAATATGTAACCCACTGTATGTAAGTAGAGAATAATATATTGCATATGTGCGCATTATGTTTTATATTCTATATCACTGGATAGAGTATGTGGCAGTATTATATTGTATGTGAGTGAAGAGAACAGTTGACAGTATACAAGAAAAGTTGATAACCGCTGTCCTAATATATAGTGAACATTACAAATGAGTGAAGGGGCAAATTATATTCTTCTAATATACCAGTATACGTTTTATTGTATATGAGTGAAGGAAGCAAGCTAGGATCTTTCTACATCAGAATATGTTGCATATGAGTGAAGGAAGCAGGTCCTGATAGTACTTTTATACAGTACTCATTGTTTAAAGAGCAGTTCAGTGATGTGCTGTGTATCTGTGGTGCTGAAAAGACAGCTCCCATACCAGTTTGTGGATGGAGCAGGTTAAGCAACATCTAAGTTGACCATGTTTTGGGAACTCTCACTGTCTAAGTGTTAATTATACATTGTTTATGAGTGCTCAGAGTACATGTTGTGATTACAAATAATTTACAGTATGAGTTCAAAAAAGCAGATTCAGTATTTGTATTCTGTACATGCAGGGCATTATGAACAAAGTACAAGAGGAACAGTTCTGGAGTAAGCCAACAGCAATATGGAGGAGAAATAAACATTTCCCAAACCCCTTGATTTAAATGGGGGTTATAACCCCTTGAATGCTAGAGAGATCTCCAGTGCATTGCTTTGCAGTGCACTGGAGGTCACTGTAACATTCAAGGGATTAAATTTGAATCACTTGGAATTTAAATTAGTCCCCTATGGTGAAGTTGGTTTGCTCCATAACACCTGCTGTGTACAGCTGGAGAGACCAGGCTCCATGGTGTTGAAAGGGCAGCTTCTGCTACTATACAGTATTATATTACATATGAATGAAAAAGCAGTTTAAGTGACTTCTAATATCGGTATGGGGTGTATGTGACTGTCCGTGACTTCTATTATCAGTATCGGTTGTATATGAGTGTCAGTGACTTCTATCATCAAAATGGGTTGTATGTGAGTGTCAGTGACTTCTATTATCCGTATGGGGTGTACGTGAGTGGAGAGTGTAAGTGCTGTGACTGCTAACAGTTTACACTATATATTTCAGAGAGCAGGTTCAGTGACTTCTATTATCAGTTTGGGTTATATGTGAGTGGAGAGTGTAAGTGCTGTGACTGCTAACAATTTACACTGTATGTGAGTTCAAACAGCAGGTCCAGTGACTTCCATTTAGTGACTTTCATTATTTGTATGTGGGTGGAGAGTGTTGTTGCTGTGACTGCTAATAATTCTCACTGTATATTTCAGAGAGGAGGTCCAGTGACTTCCATTATCTGTACATGTTGTATATGAGTGGAGAGTATGCAAAAAGCAAAGAGAAAAGCTAACCCTTCAGAACTAGCACTCCTATACAGTCAAACCCACCTTATCATTTGGGAACCTTTGTTTGCCAATTCATAGGAATCTCTCTAACACTGCAGTGATTGGGAGTGACAGATGACTTCACAGAGCAATTTGGATTCATCGCTCCCTACCACCCTTCTATCATCCATATTACCAATCTGTTGCTGCATTCTGACACTCAGTCTGCTTTACTCTAAGCTTGGTTGCTCCATGGAGCAATGTGGATCTTATGACTTTGTCATCGAATCCTCTCCTGTAACATAATCGTTTCGTATGTAAGTTTCAGTGCTATGCATTGTGCTAAACGGTGAGGTTTCTCATAGGGTAATTTGGATTCCATAACCCTTCCCTATGATATATAGCTCTGTATTAATGATCATTTCTTGCCAACCTATCATTCTTAATATTACTAATTGGTGGCTATTGCCATATTTGGTTCCCTCACCCTATATCATTTTTGTGATCTTTCTTCTATTTTGTTTAATCTGATGCTCAGCCCTGTGCAATTACTTTTCTAGCTATATTGGTGACTCCATGGAGTGATGTGGATTGTTGTAATCATCTCCTGTGACTCATCTGGCATATTGTAATATTGTCTTTAGCTCTGAGTATCCTCATGGTTAGACTGAATAATTAACCAGTATTATCCTTTTAGAGACTCCATAGTAGTATTTGGATTCTGTTAATCCTACTATGTGGTTCCACTGACACATTATTAGTGACTGTTTATATCTCTCATCATATAATTTCTTTTTATAAGATCATCTATTTATAGGGTGTTTTAGTTTATTATCATCTAGTATTTTTTATCCACACAGCTTATTGATTGGTGATTTACCGGATACAGTCTGCTGTGGCTTGATAGATACCTCTAGGTCATGGGATATGAGACAATGCAATATGTGTTTGTGGAAAGTTGGATATGCCCCTTCAACACTATAACTGCTTTAGCATATTTTAATAAAAGTTAAAGGGATAGTAATGTTCCACAAAAACAGCAGTTTAAGAGTAATTGAATGATAAAGTATCCACCTCCTGCCCCTTTTACCTAGAGTAAGCCACCTCCCCTCAGATGTGGAATCTGGTCTTGAGACTAGACAGATCACAGCAAGGGGCAATCTTCTTACTGTGAACTTAAGGAAAACCCTGCCCCCATTGACAGGTTTTTCAGGTTTTTCCCTTTTGCTCATTGAAGATTGTCCCTCTCTGAGATTCATCCGGACAGTCTTGCTGCTCTGAGTTGGACAGTGTTACATCAATAAAAGGGGCAGGAGGGGGATACTTTATCATTCAATTACTCTTGAACTGCAACTCTGACAGTATTGAAAGACCACTCTCCATGGCCCAAATACTATGAAGATTAATTGGAGCTGCTTTTATTTTGAAACATTACTATCCCTTTAAAGAAATACCAATGCAATCCACTAACACACTCCTTGTAATGCATTTACATGCAATCCTCACAAAAAAATAACAACAACAAAGGGATGGGCAACCACGTTACCACATTGCTGGTACATTATATTTCAGGGAAAAGAGCTGGCCTTGTGTCAGTTAATATCGGTGTATATTGTATGAGTCCAGGGAAAAGATCAAGTGATACATACATTACACAAACAATAGGCTAGTTATTGTTACTGCAAATTCATTTTACTTTTTTGGAAACCCCAGTCTGGAAATCCATGGTTCGCCCCGTATAATATTGAACTATATTGGAAAAGTTGGAGATAAAGCTTTGGATTGCAATGGAATTCAACCAAGTGTGTCATCCCCAGCCCCTTTTCATCACCTTTGTATGATCCCTCGATGTGTACACCAAGGCTTCCTCTGAGCTAGGAGTAATAAGTGGAATAGCCTACTCACAGAAGTGGTAGAGGTTACTATAGTGAGGGAATTTAGGCATGCATGGGATAGGCATACAGCTATCTTGAAAGAAACAAAAAGCTTATAGCGCTAACTCACCTTAGTGCAAGTGATATATGTGTATATCTATCTATATATATATATTAAAGACTTTGTGCCTAGCAAAACACACCCAGGGGCTGCAGTAAGGAGGAATTACTGCTCCCATTGGGTGATTCAGTGGGGAAGTGATTTTCACATGAATTGCAGAGGGTAACTGAACCTGTATAGCACGGGGTAACGCCAACCGTAGGCTGCAAATCACTGTGACCCAAAGCGCAACAGCACCAACCCACTAGGGGTTAAACGAACGCTCAGACCTGAAATTGGCTGCAATGCCTTGGGGACAACCGAGGCGCCCAGGGAACAAACCAACCTCGGATTGTAAGCGATGGACAGGTCAAGCGTACCGTGGTGCAACCTGACTGATCTCCAACACCGTGGTGTAAGGATCATGAGGCACATAAACCGGAGACTGGGTCACGGTAAAGCAGGACTGCCGGAGCAGAGTAAACGAGGCAACCAGAGGATCTGTCAGTAGACAGTGAGAGCACCGGAGGCAAGCCCTCCAAACGGATCACCGGATGGAGCAGAGAGCCAGGCCAGATCGGTACACAGAGCAGGAACGTCAGCCAGGCCGGGTCGGTACACAGAACAGGAACGTCAGCCAATCCGGGTCGGTGCACAGAGCAGGAATGTTAGCCAGGCCGGGTCGGTACCCAGAGCAGGAACGTCAGCCAATCCGAGTCGGTACACAGAGCAGGAACGTCAGCCAGGCCGGGTCGGTACACAGAGCAGGATCTATACAGGCAGAGTAGTCAGGCAGTCCGTGTCATACACAGGATTCACACAGAAGTCAGGAACAAGCGCTAGCAACTGGAACACCATGAATGGGCCCAGCAGAAGTGACAGGGCTCAGTATTTAAGGGCTAGCACTGGGCGGAGTAAGACCTCAGTAGCCAATAAAAGGAATCAGGAAGTAGCACTGAATCACAATGTCGCCAGCGAGAACATGGGCACCGTGATGGTCAGATACAGTTACCTTTGGAATGCCATGTAAACGAAATACCTCTCTGGCAAAAATCATTGCCAATTCTTGTGCAGAAGGGAGCCCTTTTAAAATGGACCATCTTAGAGAACTTATCCACAATCATAAGAATGACTGTGTAGCCCTTGGAACATGGGAGTTCTACCATGAAATCGATAGACAGATGAGACCAAGGACGCTCCCCATTGTCTACTGGTCGTAGTAGACCCACCAGTAAATGGCGTGGAGACTTACTTTGCGCACGTGTAGTGCAATTGGACCTAAGACTAGGCCACCAAAATACTCGGGATAGGGACCAAATCAGTTGGTCCCATCCAATATGGCCTGCGATCTTGGAGGCATGATAAGTCTCTAGTAATCTGATGCGCAGGTGCGCTGGAACGAAACATCGTCCCTCTGGTGTCTCAGCGGGGACAGAGGCCTGAGCCACTAGAATCTCCTCACCTAAAGGAGACGTGATGCATTTACATATTGTAGGGAGAATGTGGTACCGTCACAGATACTAAGGAGGCTTAGAGTCTGTATGGTATAGTTAATGGAAGTTATTGAAAACAACAAACAAAAGAATAGGCAATAGGCAAGCAGGGGGTACTAGTCAGCAAACACTATTACCAGAAATAATAGGCTGGGTCCTAGACCACCCTGTTGGAGACTAAGCCAAAGCCACTGGTAGTCTCACATACAAGGACAAGTGATACAGCAGCAAAGGGAATGGCAATCTTGATCCAACGAACAGGAAACCAGGATGCTCAGGAACTGAAGAGAAGCCCCTAGTAGTGGTAGTAAGAGTGAGTCTCAGGTACGCACCTGCAGACAGTAAGAACCCTCTGGCTCGGAGTGAGCAATACGGGAACCCTCAGAACCACACCTGCCACCAGGTGGGAACTCCTAGGCTATAGGACACAAGTACTGAACCCTCTGATTCACGCCTGCAGTCAGCTATGCAAGTCTATGAGAGCCCCAGGTCTGCACTGTATTGGGTGTCTGATCACCATGGGAAAAGACAGAAGAATAGTCAGACAGAGCCACAAGTCAGCACCAGAGGATGTAGTCAGACAAGCCGGATCATATACAGTTCAAGTAGTCAGCCAGAACCACAAGTCTGCACCAGATTGGATGTCCACTATTAGGGGTTAGGCAAAAGAATAGTCAGACAGAGCCACAGGTCAGCACTAGAATGGATGGAAGACTAGCCAGGTCATACACGGAGCCCAAAGTAACAGAACTGCTATGAACAACAACACAAGGGCAACTGAGTCAGGCCTCAGTCTGCCCTTCAAACCCCTCCACAGGAAGTAGGAGGAGCAGCTCAGAGGGAGGAAGTAGGAAGTTGGTAGGAGGAGACTACGGGAAGCAAACAGGTAAAACAGAGGCCTGCAGCATGCTTGAAGCCTTGCATCTGCAGATGATGCTGAAGTCAAGGTAAGCTGTAACAGGTCCCCCGGAATTATAGGAGACGGAGGAACCTCCTCCTTGGAAGTGGAGCAGAATTGGCGAGACAGCGCGTTTGCTTTCATGTTCTTCGACCCAGGAAGGTACGAAACCGCAAAGTTAAAACGGAACAGAAACAGTGCCCATCTGGCCTGTCTGGGAGACAAACGTTTGGCTTCAGAGAGGTATAGTAAATTCTTGTGATCAGTCAAGATCAGAATTGGAGACCTCATGCCTTCCAATAGGTGTCTCCATTCTTTCAAAGTGAGAATTATAGCCAACAATTCTCTATCGCCAATCTGGTAAAGTTTTTCGGCTTTGGATAACTTCTTTGAAAAACACCCACGAGGACGTAGAGCCTCCCCTGGGGAAGCACGTTGGGACAACGCGGCTCCTATTCCAATTTTGGAAGCATCTACTTCCAACGTGAAGGGCAAGGAAGAATCAGGATGAATCAAAACAGGTGCTGCCGCAATAGCAGCTTTGAAGTCTTTGAAAGCCTTACAGGCTTCAGGTGACCAAACCTTAGTGTTAGCACCCTTACAGGTTATCTGGGTGAGTGGCCTGACTATCGAGGAGAAATTCCCAATGAATTTTCTATAGTAGTTGGTAAATCCCAAAAACCTTTGTATTGCCTTTAGGCCCGTAGGACGGGGCCAGTTCAGAACTGCGGATAATTTCGAAGGGTCCATAGCAAATCCAGAAGCCGAAATAATATACCCCAAAAACGTAAATTGGGATTTATGAAATTCACACTTCTCCAATTTACAGAATAATTTAGTCTCACGGAAGAGACTTAGAACCCTGGATACATCTGCTTGATGAGTTTCCTGAGTAGGAGAATGAATCAAGATGTCGTCCAGGTAGACGACCACGCAACTTTGAAGAAGTTCTCTCAGAACATCATGGATAAATTCTTGGAAGACAGCTGGAGCGTTACACAGATCGAAAGGCATGACCAAGTACTCGTAATATCCACTCCGGGTGTTAAAAGTTGTCTTCCATTCATGCTCTTCCTTGATACGCACCAGGTTGTAAGCAGCTTTTAGATCGAGTTTGGTGAATATTTTAGAACCCTTGACTCGATCAAAAAGTTCTGTGATCAGTGGCATCAGATAAGCATTTTTGACCAAAATTTTATTCAAACCACGGAAATCGACACACGGATGTAATTCTCCGTCCTTTTTTTTTTTTTTTTTTTACAAAAAAACCCCCCGCACCAGCTGGAGATGTGGATTTCCGAATGATGCCCCTGGCCAAGGCATCTGAAACATACTCCTCCATGGCCTTGTTCTTTTCAACCGACAGAGGGTAAACTTGGCCCCTAGGAGGAGAGCAACCAGTTAGGAGTTCCAATGAACAATCATATGGCCTGTGTGGAGGTAAGACCTCCGCTTGACTTTCACTGAATACATCGATAAAAGAGGCGTACTCCTGCGGAAGGAGTGGATTGTAAGGCAACGTGGCTTTTACCGGGCAAGTTAAGCATGATTTTGTACAGCGTGGAGACCAGGACAAGACTTCACACGTGCACCAATCCATTTTAGGATTGTGCTTTTGTACCCATGGGAAACCCAGGACAATGGCATGATGTGGAGAATTAATCACCTGAAATTTCAGGGTTTCCATATGGAGGTCTCCAACCCTTAGGGTTAATAGCACAGACTCATGGGTGATGTGGGACGGTTGTAATGGCCTACCATCGATGGCCTCTGCTGCCAGAGGAGATTCGAGTGGTACCAATGGAATATTTTTTCTGGCTGCGAATGCCGCGTCCATAAAGCAGCCAGCTGCCCCCGTGTCCAGAAACGCTGGAACCGACACAGACTTATTAGCCTAATAGATACATGCCTTTAATACCGGTTTGTCAGAAACATTGTCTTGGGACAGTGAAATACCACCTATCACTGGTCCTCTACCGACTCTGAGATTTAAGCGTCTCTCTGGACATACAGGATAGGGAGGATAGGGTGGGTCAGGAACGTGCGGATACACATCCTCCCGCAGACTGCGGCCCTGCTCAGGCACCGCAGACCTCCCTCTAACTACAGCATTGACCTGCATGGGTTCGGCATCATCCGACACACATCTAGGAGGTCTGGGAGGTGAGGGAGGATAGGGAGGGTTAGCGTAATGGGAAGACCCTTTCCCAGAGAACCTTCTCAGGTATTCCTTAAACGAGGGTCTTTCCCTTATTCTCGTATCCATCAGAATGCAAAATTCAATCAATCGGTATCACGGTGCCCGTGATTCCAGTTGCTGAGCGACATTGTTACTTCCAGGTTTACCATTGCCTCATTCTTATTGGTTCTCTGACTGTGGCTCCTCCCAGGGTTTGCCTTTATTTACTCCCTCCTGTCATCCTTACGGTGCCCTTTCGTGGTGTACCCGTACCTAGCGTTTATGGCTGCATGTTCCTGTTTCCGTGTATGACCCGGCTCGACTGACTACTCTTCTGTTTCCTGACACTCCTGTGATTCGATTCCGTTGCTGAATTAGGACCGGCTGACTAACTCTGTGTGTACCGACCTGGCTTGGCTGAGTATCCAATTCCGTTACTGACTAGGACTGGCCGACTAACACTGTGTGTACCGACCTGGCTTGGCTGAGTATCCGATTCTGTTACCGACTAGGACTGGCTGACTAACTCCGTGTGTACCGACCTGGCTGGGCTGAGTATCTGATTCCGTTACTGACTAGGACTGGCTGATTACTCCGTGTGTGCTGACCTGGATGAGTATCTGGTTCCGTTTCTGACAGGACTGGCTGCTACCTCTGTGTGTACAGATTGGGGCAACGCTGGCTTCTGATCTGTCAGGGTACGCACCCTGTATCTCATTCCACCTACTCCCACTCACTATACTGCACAGTTCCTGCCAGGCCTATCTACTCCAGTAGTCTCCAGGGGTCTGTGGGAGTCCGGTCACTTGCCAGTGTCTGTGCTGCCTCCGGTAACCCTACAGTACTAGGGTCAAGTCACTGCCAGAGTCCTGCCTATGTTGCCACTGTTAACCCTAGTGTACTAGGGTCAGATTACTGCCAGTGCCAGTCTATGTTACCTCCGTTAACCCTAGCGTTCTAGGGTCAGACCACTGCCAGATTCCTGTCTGTGTTGCCTCCGTTAACCCTAGCGTTCTAGGGTCAGACCACTGCCAGAGTCCTGTCTCTGTTTCCTCCGATAACCCTAGTGTACTAGGGTCAGATCACTGACAGTGTCCTGTCTGTGTTGCCTCTGTTAACCCTAGCATTCTAGGGTCAGACGGCTGCCAGAGTCCTGCCTGTGTTGCCTCCGTTAACCCTAGAGTTCTAGGGTCAGGTCACTGCCTGAGTACTGCCTGTGTTGCCTCCGCTATCCCTATCCTCCTAGGGAATTGCCCTGCAGTCACCCATTGCCTTATCTCACCTAGTGGCGGTGTGGGGCTGTTGTGGTTCTACTTGTTCCTGAACCTGTCCATGGATCAAGCCTACAAAGTCCTATTATATATTGCTACTGTGATATTCATACATCCTGACCTGAGTCAGATCTGGGAAGTACTTGGTACAGACCTCATTTGGACCTGAGTAGGGTGATTGTTTTATTTATTTTCAATAAAGCTTTTAAACCTTACCTAACTGTCTGAGTGTTCTTACGAAACCGTGACAGTCGGTCAAGTTCGTTGGGAAGATCGCGTGCCGTGATCTCATCCTTCATTGTATCACACAACCCTTGGAAGAACACGGCCATCAGGGCTTCATTGTTCCAATCCACCTCAGCTGTCTGAGTACGAAATTCGATAGCGTAATCAGATACTGTACGTTTCTTTTGTCTGAGGTTCATTAAATGCTTGGAAGCCAAAACCACGCGGCCCGGCCTATCAAAGACTTGCTTAAAGGAGCTAACAAACTGCACAGAATTATGTACCATGGATTTATTGGTCTCCCATAATGGATTGGCCCATGCCAATACCCTGTCTATAAGGAGGGAGATGAGGAAACCCACCTTACTGCTCTCATTAGGGAAGGCATAAGGTACCAGCTCAAAGTATATGCCCAATTGGTTCAAGAGCTCTCTGCAACCATCCAGATCCCCACCATACCTTTGTGGGAGTTGAGCTGAACCTGTCAACCTTTTGACCGTACTGGTATCAATAGGAGCAGAAGATACTGGTGCCCGAACAGGGTCAGGTGGGGCCACCAGTTGGGTACAAATCTGTTCAAGGTTTGCAGTACGCTGCAAAACCGTTTGCATGGCTAAAGACAGCTGCTCAAGACGTTGACTCAGTGTTTCCAACCTATCCAAGATGCTTTGGAACACTACACCACTTTCACCGTCCGAACTCATTGCCCTTGTGTACTGTCACGGATGCTAGGAATGCTCAGAGACAGTTCGGTTAAGTGAAGGTAGTTTATTGAAGAGAGCAAAATATACAGTAGGATAGCAGCAGGAAAGATATCAGGCCCTATTACCAGAAATAATAGGTTGAACTAAGGACCTGGCTGCTGGAGACTAGGCAAAGGCCACTGATAGTCTCCTCACAATAAAGAGCAATAACAGGAGCGGTAGATAGTGACTCTTGATCCGGAGAGGTAAGACAGGATACACAGGAACAGAAGCTTGCCCGTAGTCAGTGGAAATAAGATCTCCTGACCGACTCAGAGTGGACCCAGGGGCCACTAAAGATCTATCTGAAGACAGAAAGGTGCCCACAATGGCTTACCAGGAAGGCATCATTGAACCCTCTGACTCATGTCAGCAGCCAGACTAGACACCATTTTGGCTTATAAGGAGAGCCACCAGAACCCTTCTGCTTCACGTCTGTATTCAGACTACATACCTTTGGCTAGTAAGGAGCGCAACACTGAACCCTCTGACTCATGTCAGGAGTCAGACTACACACCCTTTGGCTTATATAGGAGCACAAGCAGTACCCTCTGATTAGTTCTGTGGACAGACGTCAGAGCTCTTAGGCGATATCGGTACCCAGTCGGGAATGCAACAGAGTAAGTGAAAGGGATGGGAGTCCCCAGTAGCCCAAGCTATGCTCTCTGAAGGGAGGCAGCGGAAAGTCAGAAGAGCCAGAGACTGGTACCAAGATATCTTAGCCTAGCACAGGGTTGACATGGACAGGTTACAGCCACAACGGGTCATACACAGAGCGGGTTCGTAGCCAGTAATGATTCATACACAGAGCGGGTTTGCAACCAATATCGAGTCATACACAGAGCGGGTTCGCAGCCAATATCGAGTCATTCACAGAGTGGGTTTGCAGCCAATATCGAGTCATACACAGAACGGGTTCGTAGCCAATATCAGGTCATACACAGAGCGGGTTCGTAGCCAGAGCGGGTCATACGCAGAACGGAAATGAGCCAATGATGGGTCATGCACTGAGCAGGAGCTCCAAAACGACCCCAACGCAAGGGCGAGTGGGAAGAGGTAAGGCAGACCTAAAATACCCCAGGACACAGGAAGTAGCAAGGCGGAGTTAACTCTAAGTCTGTATAAATCAACCATAGGCGACATTAACATAGCGTTATCAGGATGCCAGTACCCCTGCACTTCGCCATTCCAAGCTTTCATAACCATGCTCATGGACATGGATGCCACAGATCTCTAGGCATAGTCTGCCCAGGCTTCCCACAGAGCGCCCACAATGGCCCAGCACCCTTTGCTCACTGGGTCTGGGTGCATCGCCGTCAGGAATGTCGTGCTGGAAACTAGGTACTGTGACAATTTCTCTCCAACAACATCGCCTCCACCTACTTACATTTTGCCCTTTCACTGACTGATGTGTGCAATATGAAATGCCACAATCACAGCAGCACACAACACGATCATCATAGGAAGAGTACAGTGAAAACATGATAGGATTCAAAGTGAACAGGAGGTAAAGTCTTCCCCATCCCTCCTTTCATGTCTGCCTGTACACCCATTACTCCTCAGGGAATATACACAATGTAATTTACACATATTTACCTATTATTCAGCCACCCACAAGCAGCGTAATCAATAATATGTGTATGGGGGTATGTATGTATGTATATGTTGTGTGTGTCTCTGTATATGTGTGGCTATGTATGTATGGGTATGTATGAATTATGGGTGTGCACAGGATGTGTATATGTATGGGTGTGTGTGTCACTATGCATGTATGTATGGGTGTGTGTATGTATCTGTGTGTGTGCACGTATGCATATATGGGTGTGTGTCTCTGTATGTATGTAGAGTATGTGTGTATGTGTGTGTATGCATGTGTGTCTGTCTCCGTCTATATGTATGTAGGTATAGTATGTGTGTGTGTACCTATGTATGAGTGTGTCTGTCTGTTTTTCTCTCAGTATATGCACATATGTATTTACAGTATGTTTAGGTATGTCTGTATATGTGTGTCTGTGTGTGTCTCAAACTATGTAAGACACAAAGTGTATGTCTCTCTGTCTCTCTTTTCCCATTGTCACTTTAACTCCCACATTTTCGCCCCTTCCTGTTTTTGCACAGGCAACGCCGGGCCCCTTTTGCTAGTATATATATATATATATATATATATATAAGATAATACATTGGAATTTTTTTGTATTTTTTATGAAGTGTCCATTAAGGAAATTAGTGTTACTGAAGTGTGCATTAAAGAATGAGAGGGTTCCCCAATCCCCCAAATATTGGACCAAAGTGCAAACACAAAATGAACTTCAAACCTGTGCTTCTCTAGTCTAATTACAAATAGTGTGCCCTGTATTAGGCATGTATAATAGCACTGTGAATAAGTATGAGACACTGGTGCCTACATTTTTGGCCCAAAAAGGAGGTATAAGCTTGCCAACCGTGCCAAGGTTCATCAAGTGTGGCAAGTACCTACTCTAAACACTTGAAGTCCCTATCTAAAGAATAATAAAATAAAATAAAAATAAAACCCCTGAAGAGATGTTATAGCAACGTGTAAGGTGGGGGGACCCTTGTTATATACTTTCCTATTGAATGCATGAAGGTCCCCATGTATGCAATTAGAAACAAGCAATTTTAAGAACAAACAATATTAAAAAAGTCTACAAGAGAGGACTTGCCCTGTATGCCTGCATAGAGTGGTCACCTACACAAAAGAATCAAAAAGCTCTTAGTTTTTATAGGTAACATGTAACCACCCCTGCAGGCCACATCAGAGTAGGTACTTGCCACACTTGAGGATCCTTGGCATGGTTGGCAAGCTTATACCTCCTTTTTGGGCCACAAATGTGGGCACCAATGCCTCATACTTATTCACCGTGTTATTATACATGCCTAATACAGGGCACACTATTTGTAATTAGACTGGAGGAGCGCAGGTTTGAAGTTCGTTTTGGTTATACAGTTATCTTGAGCATAAGACAAGACCAAACACCACATAAGGTTTGAGGTTTTTACAGTATCAGATGGCCTGAAAGGTTCTTGTCTGCTGTCAAATTCTGTGTTTCTTTCTATATGTCCATTGTATGTAACTGATGTGAGTGAGTCCATGCTTGTATTTAGCATTTATAAGAAGCTCATTAACAAGGGTTCATCTAAAACAATAAACTTAAAAATTGGCTAAATATACAGAAAATCACAGAAAGTGGTTTCTTTTTGGACCACACAGTTCATAGTGGAAACACTCTAATATATACAGGTTTTATTTTTGCATTGTAAGCTATTGATATTAGAGAGCAGAACTGTGTACTTTTTTAACTGTTTTATTTTAAAGGCATAGTAATGTTTAGGTATGACTGGAATCAGGGGCGGACTGACCATACGGGCATTCTGTCACGGACCGAGGGCCCGTGACCGAAGGGGGCCCGCTGCCGCTTCCAGCAATGCCACTGCCGCCTGCCACTTATGGGGCCCGTTTGTAGCGCTGCTCAGCTGCTCTCCAACTACGGCCGCCGGCGCGCTGTTCTAGTAATAGAAAGCGCTGGGAGATGACATCATCTCCCAGCCACTGCATTACTAGAGGTGCTCGGGACTTCGTACAGTGTTAAGCCACGCCGCTAGACCACCAGGGAATGGAGGTAGGGGCAGTGTGGAGATGAAGGGGCATGGTGGAAGGGGCGATGTGGAGATGGGGGCATTGTGGATGGGGAAATGTGGAGATGAAGGGGGCATTGTGGAAGGGACATTGTGGAGATGAAGGGGGCATTGTGGAAGGGGCATTGTGGAGATGAAGGGGGCATTGTGGAGATGAAGGGGCAATGTGGAGATTTCTGCATGGGGCCCAGACCTCTTTTTGGACCAGGGGCCCTGGGTCCTGTCAGTCCGCCCCTGACTGGAAGATTGATTCCTCTACATACTTTTGTATAACAAAGTGTTCCTTTGTAATGATCCATAATGTTTTCTTTTTATTCTATACTAGTTTTAAAGCGAATGTACACGGGCCAACACTGGCAGTGCTGCAGTCATGCGCAGTACTGACTGCCCGAACGCGCCACAGCTGATACGGAGCAGGGCGCTCCAAATTCAGACCGTAGTCCTCTCTGCGCTCCTTCCTTGCACCAAGCTGTCCCAGAAAGGTGCACAGGGAGGACTCCGGTCTGAATTCGGAGCACTCCGCTCCGTATCAGCCGCTGGGTGGGCAGTCAGTATTGTTCATGACTGCAGCGCGCACAGCCGTCTCTACTGTGCATGACGGCTTCTGACAAACATCCCTAGCGAATTATAATATAGGATTAAAATGTTCCCTTCCTGCCCCTTTTCCATACATCAGGAATCGTACCCTCAAATCTGGAATCAGGTCAGCAGACCAGACAGATCACAACGAGGGACAATTGTCGCAATCCATTCGTACGGTCAGGCAGCGCTTAGGGTATGATTCGTGACGTATGGAAAAGGGGCAGGAAGGGGGACACTTAAATAAAGACCAAAAAGAAAACGGCAACGTTATTGACCATCACACAGGTACACATCATTATACAAAAGTATGTAGAGGAATCAATCTTCCATTCAAATCTAATCATTACTATCCCTTTAAAGCGGAACTACCACCTCTTAAACACTTTAACTTCAATAACTACCCTTCTGGCGACTAGCAGCTTAGTAGCGCTAGTCTCCAGAATTATTAACTTATTAAAAAAAATATGCATTCTTACCAAGCTGACAGCAGCACGGAAAGCGGACATCTAGCCAAAGTGACGTCCGCTCGCCTGCACTGTCAGTCCCTTTTGGAGCTGGACGGCTCCTAGCAACGCCTCCTAGACCTGGCTGGGACTGACATCGCAGGCACGCGGACATCACTATGGCAAGATGTCCGAGCTCCGTGCTGCTGTCAGCCCGGTAAGAATGCGTATTTCTTTTGAATAAGTTAATAATTCTGGTGACTAGCGCTACTAAGCTGCTAGTTGCCAGATGGGGAATTATTGAAGTAAAATTGTTTAAGAGGTGGAAGTTCCGCTTTAAGTAAACTTTTACACATAGGGGTACTGAAAAGAAAAAAAAGAAATGATCAAGTGGGGAAAAAACATTGATTTAAAAATAAGACCATAGCAATTTATATCCCTGACAATAAAGTCCCTGTATCATTTGTTTCCAGCCAGCTTTCTGTCAGTGACATCGAAAGCAATGATCATGATACAATTTACTGCTATCTCTGCAGTAGAAAAGTCTGGAGGGAAGGACATGTGAAATTCTCAGCCTCCAGTCTAGTCTATTGTTTTCAGCATACAGATAACTCCGCACTCTGTTTGTTATTTAACCCTTTGAGTGCCAGAGGTGTATCCAACACATTAATGTGCAGTGTGTTAGATACCCCTCCGGCATTCAAAGGGTCAACTTTAATCATTGGTGATAATAGCTTCATAGCACATATGTCTATACAGCTGTTGTGCTCAGCAGAGAGCACTGGGAATAAGAACTTGATATTATGGCATTAATGTTGGACCAGGGCATTTATGTCTTTACAGTATCCATTCAACTTTCTTATGTACTAGTGAAATCATATTTTTTATTATGTTTTCCATTATCATCTTATATGAACTATGTAATTTTGATGTTATATTGATTATTATGTTTGAGTTTCTGTGTGCTGCTACTGATGGTGGAGCACTTAGGTTTTTCTTGTGTTTTCATATCATCTAATACTACCGCACTTACCATGATCTAGGCAGAAAATCCTAATGGCCTCTATTAATAAATCCTGCAACGACTGGTTCCCTGAATACATACATGATTATCTGCGCATGCATGATGCATAACTCCCTCCCACTGACGTTTTCTTTACTAAGAAGATCAGTGGGTGGAGCCTTGAATATTGGTTCTGCAACAGTCCATCTTGGCTACTTCCATGACATGATCTGGTGTAATTTAAAGGTTATTGTTGAGGAATCAGTCCATGAAGAATTGATTTTTACTTGTCATCATGATTTTCTGCCCCGATGAAGTAAAGTGAAGGATTATTATAAGGAGGTATTAGTGTTCCTCTAAATCTGAATGCCAGAGGGCTATGGCCATTGGAACTAAAAAGGTTTAAAACAGGCTGTTTCTTGTGTCTACACTGCTTGCTTACCTAAAGTGGGAACCACCTGGAGTGTGCTGTATTTTTGTATTATCAAGACCTTTGGCAGATACTGAGGATGAACATTAGGAATTACAGTAAAAACCTAGCTATTATTGGTAAACATCTGAGTAAAAGATGTCTCAAGTTAAGTAATAATGAGGTACTTTAGTAAGCTTTAGCAAATTAAACAACAGGTGGGACTAAAACATGAGCACTGAATTGATGCAGCTGCATTGGGCCACATGTATAATGAGAGAGTGCAAGTTTGAGCTCTAATAACATTTGAAAAAAACATCTTCCAGTAGTGGTGGTACCTTTGTTTTACTCGGCAGGATAAATCTTAAATCATAGATATTTTTTTCATTTCATGCAATACTTTAATACTTAATACCTTAAGTTAAGGAAGCGCTTTTAAAGGGATAGTAATACCTCAAGTAAACTTTAGCTCCCAGTTTTAGTTATATTTTTTTAACATGTTGCACTATATATATAGTTACTTACAGATCTGTAGTTCAAACGCTATTCAAGTGGAAAGGATCCCTCTCCCGCCACTTCTGGCCGCCTCCCTTTAGATGTGTAATCCGGTCCTGGGCGAATGCAACGAGGGTCATTCTTCAGACAGTAAGTATAAGGAAAACCCTACCCCCTTGATAAAGAAGGGCAGGATTTTCGTTTTGCTTATTGAATATTGTCCCTGACCGCTCTCCATCTGGACCAAACAGAGAGGCAGCAGGACACAGGGAAAGGGGCGGTAGGGGGAACTTTTCCTCTTCAATAGCGTTTGAACTACGAATCTGTAAATATATATATTTAAAAAAAAAAAAAAAAAAGTAACTCAGAATTACTCTCTCTTTAAATGGATAAGGAGACAGTAGATTTGCCGACTGGTTCTTTTGTGCCATCAAGGTAAGTGCTCTGTATGTGTTTATTTTTAAAGAAGTGATGCCTATTAAATATATATAAATGATTTTTATAATTTCTTAGGACATATTTCAAAACATATATGTTAGGTGAAGTGGCAGTTTTATTGTAACCAGGGATCCGTTACTGAAAATCACCTATATATGAGACTCATCGCATGCCTAAATATTTGCATTATATATCAAAGATATGCATGATATTAATTCCTTCCACTATCCTTTGGTGGGTCAGCTTTTGGCTAGCAGCACACATTTTGAGCTCAAGTGACCTTTTAGTTGTAACTGAACTAAGGGAGGAAACATTTACTGAGATTATCCTTATTTGACATTAAAGAGGCGCATCAATGAATCCTTTTCACTGCCATCTGATAGCTTGGTGTCAGAGGTACTAGGAAATTCCAGCAGTGTGTCACTTAATTCCTTGTGTGCCAGAGGGCTGTGCAACTCATTGTGGAGTTATACATTGCACACCTCACTGACCCTCAAAGGGTTAAGCTTGCATTAATCATAAGACGTTTATCATTCCCCAGTGCACGTGTAGACCTAAGCAATGATTTAAATTGAATAACCCTATATCACAAACAGTGGAAACGCTCTAGGGTCTTTGGAGCTGGATGTACAAAAGTTAAACCCCTTCTTAATTCAGGGCAGAATCACTGTGGAAGTCGACCTTCATGTATTTCTATATCAGCTCAGTCTTGCAGCTAATGGCTCCTGCGGCTCCAACCACTCCACCACCTTCATAAACTCCACCCCCATCATATACAAGAGAGGTCAGCGCTAAGCTCTATATATTATACCTTAACCCTATGTGTGCCAGAGAGGTATTCGACACATTTTATTACAGTGTGCTGGATACCTCTCTGGCATTCAAAAGGTTAATGAATGGACTCAAATGTTACACTTGTCTATATGTATAAAGGCAAACCTTGAGCAGTTTTAAACCAAAAACAGTTGAGGTCAGATAACAATTTCCATTGGTTTCATTTTTGGACTTTCAACTGAATGTATAGAGGTCCAGTGCCGGCGCTACCATAAGGCAGGACAGGCATCCACCTTAGGGCACAGAAAAGGGGGAAGCTGGTAATTTTTAAAAACATTTTTTAAAGCCATATATCTGCTGTGAGGGATCGCTGATTTACATTACCAAGCGCTCCCTCGCGGCGTCTATGATGTGACACGCACGGCGACCCAGGCTCTGTAGTAATACAGAGCGCTGGGAGATGACATCATCTCCCAGCACTCTGCTTTACTGAGAACCACGCGGAAGCTTCAGCTAAGTGCCTCCTTCGGCACAAATCACTCTTATGTCACGCCGCTAGACCACCAGGGACTCGAGGTGGGGAATCAAGGGGCATGTGGACATGAAGGGGGCATTGTGGAAGGGGCAATGTGGAGATGAAGGGGCATTGTGGCGATGAAGAGGCATTGTGGAAGGGGCAATGTGGAGATGAAGGGGCATTGTGGAAGGGGCATTGTGGAAATGAAGAGGCATTGTGGAAGGGGCAATGTGGAGATGAAGGGGGCATTGTGGAAGGGGCATTGTGGAGCTGAAGGGGGCATTGTGGAAGGGGCAATGTGGAGATGAAGGGAGCATTGTGGAAGGGGCATTGTGGAGATGAAGGGGCAATGTGGAGATGAAGGGGCATTGTGTAGATTGAGGGGGCAATGTGGAGATGAGGGGGCAATGTGGAGATGAAGGGGAATTGTGGAGATTGAGGGGCAATGTGGAGATGAAGGGGCAATGTGGAGATGAAGGGGCATTGTGGAAGGGGCATTGTGGAGATGAAGAGGCATTGTGGAAGGGGCATTGTGGAGATGAAGGGGCGTTGTGGAAGGGGCAATGTGGAGATGAAGGGACATTGAGGAAGGGGCAATGTGGAGATGAAGGGGCATTGTGGAAGGGGCATTGTGGAAATGAAGGGGCATTGTGGAAGGGGCAATGTGGAGATGAAGGGAGCATTGTGGAATGGGCAATGTGGAGATGAAGGGGGCATTGTGGAAGGGGCAATGTGGATATGAAGGGAGCATTGTGGAAGGGGCATTGTGGAGATGAAGGGGCATTGTGGAGATTGAGGGGCAATGTGTGTATCCTGTTAAGCTTATTTTTGTATTGTTAAAAAGGGAAAAAACTGTGTTTAGGCTTGGGCTTCATAAAAATGTAATCTCTGCACTAACATTATGTGAAATGAGATTATGATTGCTCAGCCCTGACCAAGATGGTTATTTTCCCTTTTTACGTGGTTTAGTGTTTTGTTTTGTTTTTTTGGGGGGGGGGCAGCATTTCATCCATGGACCCAGGCAGAATAATGCCTTGGGCCGGCGCTGGCTAGAGAGCTGGGGTCTCTGACAGATCCGGCAGAATGGAGCGGTGAAAACAGTAAGTCTTTTGATCTTAACCACAGGGGCATTTAGGATGGATGGTAATCCTACGTACTTTCAGATAGGCAAAACTTTTTCCAGTTGGCTGGCTAAGGATTATGGGATGTGTAGGCCGGCGTACAATACATGGGAGAACTGTATACTGTCTGTCAAAGTATCCTTTAAATCCGTAGGGTAGCTGTATGTGGATATAGAGGTGCCCTGGGTGAGCCAATAAGTGTCCGATGAGTGTACACTGCAGCGAAGGTGTTAAGTGTTCTGGCAGGCGATGTTTTGGTTCCGCTATTCTATGTGAGGAGTCAATCAATGCCCAGTCGGCAGGTGAATGGGTTGACACTAGAGCTGTCAAAGCAGTCAGACTGGAGGCCACTTAGTATTTCTAGAAGTCTGGTAGGTCAAATCCCCTTAGTCTGAGAGAGAGAGTGTGCTTAGTGAGAGAGAGTGAGAGAGAGAAAGAGAGTGTTTGCTTAGTCTGAGAGAGAGAGAGAGAGTGTGCTTAGTCTGAGAGAGAGAGCGAGAGAGTGTGTGCTTAGTCTGAGAGAAGAGAAGTGTGCTTAGTCTGAGAGAAGAGAGTGTGTGTTTAGGGTGAGGTGGGCAGTGTGGACAGTGTGTGGAGGTGGGCATTGGGGAGGTGGACAGTGTGGGCAATGTGGAGGTGGGGAGGAGGATGTGGTGGGCAGTGTGGAGGTGGGCAGAGTGTGGAGGTGAATATGTGGGCGGGGGCAGGGGATTGTGGCAAGGTTGGGGGGGCAGGGGATTGTGTCCCGGTTGGGGGAGGGGCATCAAAATGCACCTTCGCCTGTGTATACAAAAATCCTTGCACCGGCCCTGTAGAGGTCTCCAGTGCACTGCAAAGTTAATACTGTGGAGGACTCTTTACCATTCAAGAGATTAAAAGGCCCATTTAACTAACTTATATTTTGTTGTTCTGCTGCACCCCATTACAATAAATAAATAAGTGTGAGTGCTTATCCCTGTGGAAATATGACTGTGGTTAGTGAAAGCACTCACACAAACAGATGATAAATGCCCAGATGCACAATCCTATCCTATCCTATACTATAATATAAAAGGCCAGAGGTATGTTTGTCCGATGCAGTCATGCACAATAGAGTCTGCATGAACGCACAGAATGCTGGGCCCGTGTACACAGGCTTTTACACTAGTCCCACAATAATTGGTATAAGATAAATAAAGAAGGCAGCACCTGTGGGACTTTCAGAAGGCAAAAGGTGAAATTTATTGGTCAGCTTTTCCGTCCTCAAAGGGACCTTTCTCAAGACAACCAGATGGTTACAAAGAGTATAAATAGTCACTAAATGCCAGACTAATACGTTTTTTGGGGTTTCCATTTATCAGAGTTCACTCTGGTTGTTCTTATGGGCACCCCCTACTTGCTTTCTTGCTCATTACTTAAGGGCAGGTTATTTGGAGACATAGTTTTCTAATAATAACTTGCAAAATATCAGTTTTGTAGGTGAGCCGTTGTATGTAATGTGATGATGTGGAAACTACAACTGTTGGTATGTGACTATTGTTACCTATTTATAAGGTATTTATTTATTTATAATGTTCCACTGCATTGAACTGTGTAGTTCGTTAAGTAATCTTAACTAAACACCTGCTGGTAGAGTAGGTACAAGGTTTCCTGCCCACTGCACTTCCTGTCTTGAATAAGCTGTCTCTGTGCTCTTAGTGGGGAGATACACTGCCCTGTGAGACAAACACTAAGGGCCGTATGTTCAGAAGAAAAATGGATGCGTTCTGGGGCAAACCAGTTGCACTATAGCGAAGAACTAAAAATTCTCTTTGATTAAAACCCCTTGAATTCCAGAGTGGTCTCCAACGCATTACTTTGCTGGGTGCGGGCCAGCTCCTCCTACCACCTTTACTCTGGCCACAGCACAACTGTTGTAGAGGTAGTTCACCCTAACCAGTTACACTTTCTATATTGTGCTTCCTAGCTACTCACCTTCTGGGGGTCTCCTTAGTTATCCAGTGGGTATCCTGTCCATTGTACTGCCTTTCTGGGGTTATCGTCTGCATCCTTCTCAGTTGGGTATCTGCTCCTACCCGCATCATTTGCTAGCAGCGCTCTCTAGCCCTCCCCTATTGAGGTCTTTACCTTCTGGTTGTTCCATACCAGACATTATACCGTCCAGATATCAGGGATGTGGTTTTTAAATGGCTGGAGACAAAGCATCCACATTTTATGGGAAAAACTACATCTCCCAGAGTATTTTTTTCTGGCATGGGAAGATGTGGTCTATGAGTACTCCTCTTCCATTTTTAGATTCTACATGCTGTGCAGAGGCTGGTCTTTCCTTTCTGCTTTCCAATTTAACCCCTTGTAGTCAGAGAAGCATTTTTGCATACTTTTAAGTACCTTTCATTTATCTTATCGCTTATCTCTTCAGTCCTCTCTAGCCCCTAGCCTGAGGGACTTATTTGGGTGGTCCTGAAAACACGTTATGTCAGAGGCCTCGGACTCTGGTTTCTCTTCTTCAGACATTTTTAATGCGGAACTACCACCCGACACAATCTTTAGCTTCACTAAGTCCCCATCTGGCGACTAGCTGCTTAGCAGTGCTAGTCGCCAGAATAATTACCTTATTTAATAGATTTCTGCTCTCTTCCATGAGTGACAAGCAGGACGGAGCTTGGACATTTTGCCATTGTGACGTCCACGCACCTGCGCATGATTGGATCGTGTGAGTGAGGCGATGCAAGACTGCATGACGTGGAGCAGTGAGGTAGCAGCCTCTTAACCCTTTTCTTGCGTACCCCTCTGGCACTCAAAGGGTTAACATTACCTGGACCTTGGCCCGTGTACAAGGGCTAAGACACTAGTACACACATATTTAGCTTTTATTAATAGTGTTAAATTAGTTATTTTAAGGCTGACAAGTCTACCTCAGCATTACTAGAGAGGTCCTGGCCCATTTCTGCCCATGAGGGTTGTCTGTGGACTATTTCGCTGATGAATCAGTGGGTTTTTGGGTTATTTTGGAAGGGTACCACACAGACTTCAAGTCTTTTCCCCCCTTACTTTTTTTTCTGTCCAGAGTTCCTCGGGATCCCTGTCTGGGCCAAACATTTCTTGACGCAGTTTCCTCCTTGATAGAAAAGCAGGTGTTGGTCCCGGTTCCTCCAAAGGAACACATCTCTGTATTCTACTGAAATCTTTCAGTTGCTCCAAAACAAGATGGTGGATACCATCCTATTCTGGACTTGAAGTGTCTCAGTCAAGTTGTGCTGACCCCATGGTTAAAAATGGAGTCTTTGCAATCTATAATTGCAGCTATGTGTCCAGGGGAGTTTTTGCCTTCCTTGGATTTGCAGGACACTTACCTGCACGTCCCAATCCATCCGGATTATCAACGTTTCCTGAAGTTTGTGTTTCAGGGCAGTCACTTTCAGGTCAATGCCCTTGCATTTGGTCTTCACAAAGGTCTTGTCTGCAATGGTGACTCACATCCTCATGCAGGGGATCTCTTTGACCCCCTACCTAGATGACCTTTTACTCAAGGCTCCTTCAGAGGTATGCTGGCCCTCTCAGTGGTTCTCATTACAGGGGCAGAAAACCTAGTGGAAGACTTTCTGAATCGCCAACACCTGGACCCAGAATATTGGGAGCTTAATCAGAAAGTATTCAACTAGATTGTATGCCATTGGAGGCTACCAAATGAGGACCATTAGATTCCTTAGTTCTGTGTCAGGAATCAGAATCTTCTGGCTCTCACCGTGGAGGTGATGATCATATGTGGCATTTTCCTCTGATATACGTATGTATTTTGTCCAAATCCCCTGATTCCCAGGGTGCTAAGGGAGATCTAGCCCCGTCAAGCCTAGTTTTGGGATCTCTCATTGGCAGAACCCTTGCGTTCGGACCTCCTGACTCACCGTCCATTATATGCCATCCTCGGTTGGAGCAGTTAGCTTTGAAGGCTTGGTTCTGAAGGCCAGCATCCTGAAGAAAAAGGGGTTTTCAGAATCTGTGATTGCTACTATGCTTCAGGCTAGAAAGACATTTTTTTTTCCCAAGGCCTGTCATAATGTTTGGTTCTTTTATGCCAACCAAGGCTCGAAGCTGAGGCCTTTTTTTGGCTTCTGGTTGACTTGGCTTTTCTCCGGGATGGTATTGAGAAAGGGCTTAACTGTAGTTCCATCAAGGTTCAGGTCTTCCCTCTTTCTGTTCTTTTCCAGTGGCTCGTGGCTTTTTCCTCTCCAATATGTTTGTCCAAGGGGTGGCTCATGCGTACCCTGTCTTTCGGGATCCCACTCCCCCATGCTCTTTGAACCTTGGTTTGGGAGTGCTCCAGTAACCTCTTTTTGAACTTCTGTCTTCAGTTGCTCATCAGCTGACACTCAACACAGTGTTTCTTCTGGCTACCATATAAAATAGACACAGCGCAACGGTACGGATCTAAGTGCAGATAGCAGAATAAACTTGATAAATCGTAGTTATGCACACTTCCCCCCTTATAGATGGGTACTCACTAGAACCAGAGGCTTCTTCCAGCCTCTTGGAATCTGCTCATATAAGCCCTTTTATAGCTGGGCTTGTAGCTTCTTTTTAGTTCTCTCCCACGTCTACTCTGGACGCCGCCAAACCCTCAGTCCAGACGCGTAGTGGAATCAATTAGAGGAATACTACCTGGGCTGTTCTCTTGCCACCATTTATTAGTAGTATATTTAAAACATATAATTTTAAAACCAGTGTTAAAAAACCAAATCAAGTACAACTTCCCTAACGCGTTTCATCACTTAAATGACTTCATCAGAGAGATATAAATAACAATGATCATTTAATCTCTTATATACCTTTATCTCCATCGCTGTTTGTTCCGAACACTTCCGTTCTTTACCAACATTTGTTCTCGCTACATGCTTTGTAAGACCATGAGCTTATTTCCGGTCTTAATTCACTTCCTACCTATTCCCCGGTGGAACGCAAACTACCTGTCGCGTGGCAACCGTCTGGGCATTCAATTTTCATATTCCAAATCAGACACAATTGACATAACAGCAGACCTGTCCATCTAGTCCCGGCACTACCAACCGTGCCTCTAGATGAACTGCTTCACGATCCTTCCTTTTGCCGTTCCTTAAATTCTATTTATACATATATTATAAACTTACCCAGACGGTTGCCAGGCGACATTCTAAACCGTCCCATCCCTCATCGGATTTCGAGGAAATGCAAAAATGAAACTTCTATATATATCCTGCACCAAGCATTAGGCCTCCAGTGATGGGTCCAAAGGTATTTATATCGGTACTATTAATTACATTCATAAATTCGTGTAAATGCAATATAAATAAACAATCCACCAATCATAACCATTAACACCCAAATATACCTATTACCAATTATCATAATAAATATTGAACTTAAATTCTTCTGGCTACCGTATCTGGTTGGTGCAAAGCTGAACTTCAGGCCTTGCTTTGTAAACCTCCTTTTGTGAACTGGGAGGTTTTGTGAACTCCCACAGGTTTTTTTACTTAAGGTTGTTTTAGATTTTCACATCAAGCAAGAAATTGTTATTCCTGAGGGCCTGTGTCTGTGGTTACTTTAGCTTCCTGGATTAACTGAATATTAGCTGATGTGAGTAAAGTCGACGGAGGAGGGAGTCTCCTCAGACACCTTTTTATAGAATTACCCTACCCTCCTCATAGACCATCTGGGTCTTGCTGCTAAACAATCAGTATAGTTTGTGATTGAGCGCCACATATTTCACAGATGGAAAGAAAACAAGGCAGATGGGAATTAAACCAGAAAGGTGAACTAGGATATGGATTATTTGGATGCAGTTAAGGTCAGAGACCATACTTTCAAGGAGGTTCACAGGGCAGTAGGGATCCAGGTTATCGTGGTGGGTCCCTGGAATATCAAGTTGGCAAGGCCTTATACAGTACCACTTCAAAGACTACGGTTGTGTTGGGTTGTTGGCATCTGTCAGGACTCACTAGCTAACAAATTGTCATTGAGAGGTGTGCATGTATAGGTACCGGTTAGGCAAAGCTAGGCCAACAGCAATATCAGGATACTAGATGGTAGGGGTGCTGTTCGAAATGTCTTATTGCCCCAAATTATACAGGTCATGGCAGAGTTAAACTGCGTAATTGTGGCATTAGGTATCCTCCAATAAAAAATTAAGCCCTTGAGGACCAGGGGGATGTGCAGCACATCCCAAAGCAATGTATTGCACACCCCTTTGGTTACCCCTTAAGGACCAGCGCAATCCCGTGCGTCCGGCACTTGCGGACCACGGGGCATTTTTTTTAAATAGCGCTTCCGGTTCAGGGCTTCCGGAGCGGAGTGCAGCCGCGACGGGAGCCCTGAACTCCATGCCGTGCCAGGACCGTCATTGGTCCTTAAGTGCCGGACCGCCGTGGCGGTCCTGGCACAGCAATGGTCCTTAAGGGGTTAAGGGGTTAAATAAAAACATTTTTTTTGGTCTTCATACTTATTCATTATATGTGTAATGGTATTTGCAATTTCATTGGTATTTTTCATGAAGTAGGGCTGCCATTCATTTCTGTTCCCTTCCCTCTTTTTAAAATGTTAAAGCTCAAACCCAAATTATTTATATGGGACTTTCAAAGGGATAGTAATGTTTAATGTTGAAGAAATATGTATTGCACTATGTATTCAGTATTATTCATTACTATTCCTTTAAAGGGATAGTAATACTTAAAACAATACTATCCCCCATGTTGTAGCTAGTAAAAAACTGAGTTAAATGAGACCAGCAGCATCTCTCAAACCTTTATGGTTTGAGAGGTAACCGCTTTCAACGTGCAGCAGAGCCAAGATTGCATTATTAAAAAAATAAATCCTTAACTTAAAAGGTCTTCTACGTGTGCTTGCAAACCAAGCACACATAGAAGACCTTTTTAGTAAAGGATTTCTATTTTATTAACACAATCTCAGCTCTGCTGCAGAGTCTCCGCCGGTCCCGGGACCAGATTCCATTGCTGTCATCTAGAATGCTGACGTCAGGGGAGAGGGAACGTTGAAAGCGGATTTCTCTCAAACCATAAAGGTTTGAGAGATGCCGCTGGTCTAATTTAACTCTGTTTTTTACTGGCTACAACATGGGATATAGTAATTTTTAAGTATTACTATCCCTTTAAACTCTCAAGTGTACTGGAGACTTCTCTAGCATTCAGAGGGTTTACAGTCCAATTTAATTCAGTGGGAAATTGCAGAATGTGTATTTGTCCCCCATGATGCAGTTGGTTTGCCTCAGAGAAAGTAGTATAGTAGCAGATCCATGTTCTTTGTGACAGTCTGACCTGCAATTACTTTTCGATAAAGCATTTATGAGCAGAGGGAGTACTTTAGTCAGGTAGAAAATCTTTACTTTATATTACTAGTTTTTCTAATGAAACATTTGTGCTCTTTTAACCCTTTAAGGAACAGAGGTTGGCTTCTGTGGCCATGTGAATAATTCCTGACCGAGTACAAATATGTCGTTTAGATCAGAGCTTTCCAAATTGTGTGTCGCGACACGTTAGTGTGTCGGCTGCAGTGTGTAGGTGTGTTGCACAAATGTAACGAGAAACCTTTGAGTGAACTTGCATGTATTTTTACGCAGCAAAGGTGCCGATTAGTATGATGCAATAATATAGTCCCCTTCTGTCGTATCCGTGTATGTACGCCGCGGTCGAGTATGCATAATTAAGTAGAAACAGCTGATTCCGCGTCACTTCCAGTGATGCGGCCGCACCTGTAGTGGCGCGTTTTAGAAATTCATGAGTCCAGCTTTTTTATAGAACACCGTCTCGACCGTTTCAAAAATGCATCCAAACATAGGTAAAAAAGCATTAAAAATTCTTCTGCAGTTTTCTACTATATACATTTGTTAAGTATACTTTTCAGTGATGACAAACTTAAATACACTGACACTGAAACGTTGAAGCTTAAAACTGCCTGATGACAAAATGCGAGTGTCTTTATCTAATATTCCACCAAATATTCAAAAGCTGAATTCATCCCATCAACCTCATACTTCTCATTAAAATGGTAAGAAGTAGTTACTGGTGTTATTATTTTTTTTTTTATTCTTGCACATATTTACATATTGTTACTCATAAATGACAAGAATCTTGGAAATGTATTTTATTATCTTACAAATCACATATTTTTAAAAATATAAATGAAAGATTTTCATGAGATATGTTGTGTCCCCATACATTTCGTTGTTACAATGTATGTATTATGTATGTGTCTGTATCTCTTATAAGGAGTTAGTTTAACCTCCGGTTTGCTAGTAAAACTGAATTACTGTGTCACAAAATGATGCATGTCTAAAAAGTGTGTCACCAACATGAAAAGTTTGGAAAGCTCTGGTTTAGATAATCCCAGTAGCTGCTGTAGCGATGTGTAGGTGGGTCATAAGAGCGGTATTTGTGATATAGAATGAGTCAGTGCAGCACAGCTGCTGGTATGGAACCCTGGCTGGAGTAATCTGTGCATCTGAATTGACTCAGACAATGTTAGTTCAATTTATTATTTCTCAGGCAGTGTTGCCATGACACCTTGGTGTGTCATGGCACTTGACTAAATGTGTCCTAGGCTGGGGGGGTTGGGGGGGTGAAAGGATTTGGTTGTTGAGGGGGACATGCCACCACAGCCTTTTGACCTTGAGCCTTTATACATGGGTGTAAGTGAAAACTGTAGCTTTTCAGTGTTTCAGATTTGGGATTGTGTGGTTTATGAGATAAAATTTGTGTGTGTGTGTGTGTGTGTGTACTTTATTATTGGAATGCTAACCTTTCATTTTTAAGAAGTGGTTTAACCCTTTGAGCACCGGAGAGGGATGCCTCTCTGGCACTCAAAGGGTTAAATCACTTTTTGACATCTTAGAGATGTAACTGAATGTTCTCAAGACATATAGCAACCAAATGGGTTAAAGGCACAGTAAAACATTAAAATGAGTTTATGTTCAATGTTGCATCTGCTGATCTGCTGATCTGCCAGTTTTAGAAACATTTCCTCAAAGGCTAAGTTCTGTGTAATATCTATCTGTCTATCTATCTATCTATCTATCTATCTATCTATCTATCTATCTATCTATCTATCTATCTATCTATATATATATACAATGTTGCAGAGGTAGTGGCACACACAAATATGGCAATAAATGTAACAGTAAAGGGTGCTAGTCCCATCCTATATAATAATTTGCTAGGATGTTTGTCACGATGCAGTCATGCGCAGTAGAGACTGCCTGCCTTCAGGCAGTCTCTACTACACATGATTGCATCTTGTGAGTGAGGTGACGCAAGACTGCATCATGTGGAGCAGTGAGGTAGCGGCCGCTTAACCCATTGAGTGCCAGAGGGGTACACAAAGAATTGCAAAGTGATGTGTTGCATACCCCTCTGGTAGACAAAGGGTTAACATTACCAGGACCTTGGCCAGTGTACAAGCTTTTACACTAGTATAGAATACACAAATATACTCGACCTGGAAGCTCCAAGAACGAGACAGCACTCCAAAGGTTGATTCAAAAATTATAAATAATATTTCTTGTGATGGAAAACAAGGGAGATGCTTAATTCAAAAATGATTATAGTTCAAACTTGCACTTCCTGTTGGATGCAGTACATTCATGGTTTCAATTTTAAGGTGGCACTGGTGCTGCTGAAGTCTATGGATGGCTATTGGTAATGATAATAACACTTCGATGTGAAAAAGGTTGTCCAAGGAAAGACTGCACTTTCCAAAAAATGCAATTTTGAGATATAATAACTTTGATCTAAGCACCTTCCTTGATTTACTCCACAATAGAAGCCACACAATATGTATAAATATGTTTGTGTGTGTGTGTGTATGTATATATATATATATATATATATATATATATATATATATATATATATATACATACATACATACACAGTATCTCACATAAGTGAGTACACCTCTCACATTTTTGTCAATATTTTTATTTTATCTTTCATGTGACAACACTGAAGAAATGACACTCTGCTACAATGTAAAGTAGTGAGTGTACAGCCTGTATAATAGTGTAAATTTGCTGTCCCCCTCAAAATAACTCAACACAAAGCCATTAATGTCTAAACCTTGGCAACAAAAATGAGTACACCCCTAAGTGGAAATGTCCAAATTGGGCCCAAACTGTCAATATTTTGTGTGGCCACCATTATTTCCCAGCACTGCCTTAACCCTCTTGGGCATTAAGTTCACCAGAGCTTCACAGGTTGCCACTGGAATCCTCTTCCACTCCTCTATGATGACATCACGGAGCTGGTGGATGTTAGAGACCTTGCACTCCTCCACCTTCCATTGGAGGATGCCCCACAGATGCTCAATAGGGTTTAGGTCTGGAGACATGCTTGGCCAGTCTATTACCTTTACCCTCAGCATCTTTAGCAAGGCAGTGGTCGTCTTGGAGGTGTGTTTGGGTAGTTATGTTGGAATACTGCCCTGTGGTCCAGTCTCCGAAGGGAGGGGATCCTGCTCTGCTTCAGTATGTTACAGTACATGTTGGCATTCATGGTTCCTTCAATGAACTGTAGCTCCCCAGTACCGGCAGCACTCATGCAGGCCCAGACCATGACACTCCCATCACCATGCTTGACTGTAGGCAAGACACACTTGTCTATGTACTCCTCACCTGGCTGCCAACACACACATGCTTGACGCCATCTGAACCAAATACATTTATCTTGGTCTCATCAGACCACAGGACATGGTTCCAGTAATCCATGTCCTTAGTCTGCTTTTCTACAGCAAACTGTTTGCGGGCTTTCTTGTGCATCATCTTTAGAAGAGGCTTCCTTCTGGGACGACAGCCATGCAGACCAATTTGATGCAGTGTGCGGCATGTGGTCTGAGCACTTACAGGCTGACCCCCCACCCATTCAACCTCTGCAGCAATGCTGACAGCACTCATATGTCTATTTCCCTCTGGATATGACGCTGAGCATGTGCACTCAACTCCTTTGGTCGACCATGGAGAGGCCTGTTCTGAGTGGAACCTGTCCTGTCCTGTGTAACCACTGTATGGTCTTCCCCACTGTGCTGCAGCTCAGTTTCAGGGTCCTGGCAATCTTCTTATAGTCTAGGCCTTCTTTATGTAGAGCAACAATTCTTTTTTTCTTTTTTTCAGATCCTCAGAGAGTTCTTTGCCATGAGGTGCCACATTGAACTTTCAGTGACTGGTATGAGAGAGTGTGAGAGAGATAACACCAAATTTATCATACCTGATCCCCATTCACACTTGAAACCTTGTACCACTAACGAGTCACATGACACTGGGGAGGGAAAATGTCTAACTGGGCCCAATTTGGACATTTCCACTTAGGGGTGTACTCATTTTTGTTGCCAAGGTTTAGACACTAATGGCTGTGTGTTGAGATATTTTGAGGGGGACAGCAAATTTACACCATTATACAGGCTGTACACTCACTACATTGTAGCAGAGTGTCATTTCTTCAGTGTTGTCACATGAAAGATAAAATAAAAATATTTACAAAAATGTGAGGGGTGTACTCACTTATGTGAGATACTGTGTATGTATGTATATATATATTTCCATATTACACTGCATTTTTCCAAAATGAATAGAGGTTAGCACTCTGGATACTGTCCCCCCATTCCAAAAATATGTATCTCATGGGGCATGACCAATTTCAGATATGAGTCATGCTTGTCATGACCATGCATTGGAGACCTCTCTAGCATTCATAGAGTTAATTGCCCCATATATTTCCATGGGAATTTAGGAAATTTTTATTTGTCCACTATGATGCAGTTTTTAGTTTAACCCTGGGATGTCCAAGTGGACAGCAAGATCGGAAAGCCATAAGTGCAAGGGCCGCAATTATTTTTTATTGATAATGATGGTAAATTATATGGTGCATTGAAACGGTTCCTTTTCAAATGTCCATATCATTGTAGTTTTCTTGTAACTTAATTAAAAGTTAATTCCTCCCGCCCCATTTCCCTACACCACTCATAGGCTCCTCAGATCTGAAAGCCGGTCCGGACGGATCTCATGGAGGGACAATATTGTGTCAGCATAAGGAAAACCCTGCTCCCTTCCTCCAGGGGGGCATGGTTTTCCTTATACAGACACAGACAATATTGTCCCTCATTGCTATCTGTCCATTCAAGCAACCGGCTTTCAGATCTTAGGAGACTATGAGTGATGTAGGGAAAGGGGGCGGGAGGGGGAAACTTTGAACTAAAATTAGAAGAAGACTACAATGATATGGACATTTACAATGGTGTTGTGCATTATATAAAAGTATATTGACTAATCGAAAATAACTATCTTGTGACTATCTCTCTAAGTGTTTTGTTCAAGGCATTGTACCCTTCAGGTGGTACAAGTCATGTCTGTCACTCCCGTATGCAATTGCGGAGAGAACATTTCCATATCCAAAACAGACTGGTCCTTCCCTCAGACAGTGCAGATCCAGAATGTCAGGCAAATCCTCTCTGCACGAGAGAACTGTACTGTACTGTACTGGCAAGCAGTGGGTTAGGTCTGTTTGGGCTTCTAGTTCATGAGTGCTAGTTAATTAGACATCCATGGTTTAACCCTTTTGTACACCCCTTTGGCACTCAAAGTGTTAAGAATTGCTCCAGTTCTTTGTACATTGACTTCATTGGGTAATATATTGTTTTGAGGCCTAGGGCCATATCCAAAAGAAAAGTCGAGCAATACAGGGCCAAACCCCACTTAATCCCTTAATGTTACATGACGTGTCAGGACCGTAACGCCAGTCTGGACGTAAGGGCCGGTGATGGTCCTTGCACATCATGGAATTCTGGGATGGCAGCTTGGCTGCACTCTGCTCTGCCATCCCAGAATTCATTGCAACAAAAAGAAAAAAAACTACTGTGGTACTTAATGGCTGCCCACCCACGGATCGGGCTGTCGTTAGTGGGTTAAAGCGTTGACAATTTTTTGGTTTTTTTCTAGCATTCAAGTGGTCGAAACCCCCATTTATTTCAATGGGAATGTTTATTTGGTTACACAACAGAAAGAACACGCACTTCCATATTCAATATTGGATCCATGAATAAAATCATCAAAAACTTTATTAAAACATAGTGTTAAAATAAATTTCACTGTCGTCCAATACAGGTCACTGGTACCATGGGATGTGTAGTCCCCTTTAATAGGCAGGAACAATTATGCAAATAATTTGCAAGGGGCGGAGCCTCCCCTCTTACTTAAGCCACCTGCTGGCCAGAGCCACCCATATTGATTTGTTCCTGGTGTGCTTGCACACCAGGCAGAGAACAGCTATGCTTCTTAGAGTTTTATTATTTTTTTCTTCAAATATGGAATACCACCATTAGGAGGGTGACCATGGCTGTGAATGCCCTCACCCGAAGTGGCTAGTGCAGCTTCCAGGGATTTCTGTGGACCTATACCTGATGAGGGGACAGCTTGTGTTAAGCAGCTCCCCTGTTGGGGAAATTACCTCTGGTTCTTTCCCTCCCTATCATGGTCACCTGAAGACAGAAGTCTGCGAGAAAGGTGAGTCACCCATTGAGTGCTGAAGGTCCACTTGTCCCCACAGTGTCCCTTTGATGGGCTTGTATTTGGGAGTTTTAACACACTCCAGCACTCATAGGGTGTTTTTATTGCATTATCACTATTTATGCAATTTCTGTGTTATTCTCTGAGTTTTGGAGCATTGGGTATTCATTTATTTATGTTTCTCATGTATTTCATGCTTGTTTGGGCACTTTTTACTGTTTTACTAAACTTTATTAAAAATGGTGTTCCGCGCCTTTAAACGCGGCTTTTTCCCGCTCAGCAGCAGAGCTCCTTTACTCTCTATGGGAATTCACAGTTTGGGACATATCTCTGAAACCGCTTGTCACAGCAACTTCAGAGTGGGCTCATTTTAATGCTAGGCTCCTGCTCTATCATCCGGTTGGTGTTTTAATAATGTAGGGGGTTCAGGGGGGCTTCGGGCACTGTTTGGGGTACTTGCATAGGGAAAACTACATTTCCCATGAGCGCTTAGCTCGCGCTCGTTTCTGATTGGCTGTCATGACGGCCGCCATTTTGTGGTACTTTTCCAAGGCGAGTACACTACGCAGGGACCGAGCCTTCTCTCTCCTCACCAGATTAACCCTTCGCTGGCCAGATAAGTCCGTTTTTAGACCTTTTCTGGGGTGAAACTTTAATCTTTAACACTTTTCTGGGTGATAGTGTTTGTTGTGGGGTATATTGACGCTGTGAGCATGTCTACCTCACTGGAGCTAGGGGCTAGACCCAAGACTAAGGAGGCTGGGGGGTCTTCTACCCCCATGGCGTTTTGCTCCTCTTGCCACATTGGGCTGGATTGCGGTAATGTGGGGGATCTATGCCCTAACTGTACTGATAAAGATAGCAACCCTGGGCTTCCCAGCCACGCTATTGAGCCATCTTGGGTGAGGGAGTTTAAAGCTGCCACTAGGGATCTCAGATCCACGCTTCAACTCTTTCCCTCTCAGGTACAGGGGGCTCTCCAGGTCTGGCAGACCCCCTCTACTATCAGGACCTCCCTGCCTAAGCCACAAGGAGCTCCTGATATCACTGATTCTTCTGAAGAAGAACTTTTACAGGATTCTGATGCTGAGGAACGTACTGTTATTGAATCTAACAGGTCCATTGGGGACCCCTATGAATGTGACCCTGAAGTTTCGGCTGAGGGTCTGATCAGAGCGGTTCTGAATACGCTCAACCTTCCTCTGACTCAGGAATCCACTTATGATCCTACTGATGTTTTTCAGAAAAAGCCATCTAAACCTGTTGTTTGTTTTCCAACTAACCCTACTCTTGCCCGTCTGGTTTCTGAGGCATGGAAGAATCCTGATAGATCTTCCTCTGTCTCCAAAAAGTTTGCCAAACTTTACCCTTTTCCCGAAGCGGAACTGGCAAAATGGGTTCATCCTCCCAAGGTGGATGCTCCTGTGTCTAGACTATCCAAATCTACTGCTTTGGCTGTCTCAGATGCCTCTGCCTTGCAGGACTGGACGGATAAGAAATTAGAGCTCTCTCTTAAATCTATTTTTGCCTCTATTGGCACTGCCATGCGACCCACCTTTGCTGTGGCATGGGTTAATAGGGCTATTGCAGCCTGGACTGAACGACTGACTGAAGCGGTTCGCCAGGATGCGCCTGTATCTGAACAGTTGCAGCTGCTTGCTAATATCACTGAAGCTCAGAACTATGTTGCTGATGCTGCTTTTGATGCTGTGCGCATGATGGCGAGGGCCTCCACTTCTTCTGTGGTGGCTAGACGCGCTCTTTGGCTGAAAATTTGGTCTGCTGATACAGCCTCTAAGAAAGCCTTGCTTTCCTTGCCCTTTCAGGGGAATTTGCTCTTTGGCTCTGAGCTCAAAGAAATGATCAGTGAGGCTACTGGCGGTAAAAGTACTCTTCTACCCTCAGTCTTTAAGAAAAAGTTTCCAGCCAAACGCAATCGGTCCTTTCGTTCCTTTCAGACTGAGACACGCTCCTCGGCCCAAACGGGTCCTCCCACTACGCGCTCCTCCTCCAAGCCCAAACAGTCCTGGAAGCCCAAAGTTGCCTCCAAGGCCAAGACCTCCAAGACTGCTTCGGCATGACTCGCCGAACCCGGGTCCGCATCCGGCTGTAGGCGGTCGTCTCCGCATCTTTCGCCGGACTTGGGAGGAGTCAGTGGCGGACCCATGGGTTCTTCAGGTGGTGTCAGAGGGATACAGGATCCCTTTCTCTTCCCTTCCTCCTTTTCGGTTCCATTTTACTCGTCCTTCTCAGGAACCCTCAAAAAGGCGTCTGTTCGACGACGCTATTCAGGATCTCTTGGACAAAGAGGTCCTGGAGGCGGTTCCGCAGGGGGACACAGGTTCAGGATTTTATTCCAACCTGTTTGTGGTAGCCAAAAAGGACGGAGGAGCCCGTCCCATCTTGGATCTCAAAGATCTCAATGCCTATGTGGTGACTTCCCACTTCCGCCAGGAGTCCCTGCGCTCTGTGATTGCGGCAATGTCTCCAGGGGAGTTTCTTGCCTCCCTGGACCTTCAGGATGCTTATCTTCACATCCCTATTCATCCAGAGAGCAGGAAGTATCTCAGGATTGCCTGCCACAGGGGACACTTTCAATTTACAGCGCTCCCCTTTGGACTGACTACAGCTCCTCAAGTCTTCCAGCGGGTGCTGGGCTCCTTGATAGCGGTGCTCCATCAGGATGGGATCAGAGTGACACCCTACATGGACGATCTCCTACTGAAGGCCTCCTCAGCGGAGCTTCTCCACCAGCAGTTGCAGAGGTGCATGCACAC
Organism: Rhinophrynus dorsalis; assembly: GCA_037306005.1. NCBI lineage: Eukaryota > Metazoa > Chordata > Amphibia > Anura > Rhinophrynidae > Rhinophrynus > Rhinophrynus dorsalis. Next base: position 58,481,048 of record CM074720.1, on the reverse strand, counting down.
CCTGAACCGTCACGGATGGATCCTGAATCTGGACAAGTCGGACTTGATTCCTTCTCAGAGGCTTCTGTTCCTGGGTCTCCTGTTCGACACTCGCCAATGCATGGTGTTTCTTCCAGAGGACGTGGCTCACCAGATAGCTGTCAGAGTGGCTGGGATTCTGGACATGGACGAAATTCCAGTTCCGAAGTTGTCGTCCTTAGTGGGGAAGTTCATTTCCACGATAGAAGCAGTACCATTTGCCATGGCCCACTCCAGGGATCTTCAGAGATTTGTGATCCAGACGTGCAGGAATCATCCAGATCATCAACATCTGTCTGTTTCTCTTCCTCCTCATGTCGAGTCGAGTCTGCACTGGTGGTTAGATCTCTCTCATCTCTTGAAAGGGAAATCCTTTCTAGTTCCTCTTTGGACCACAGTCACAACGGATGCCAGCCTTCGGGGCTGGGGTGCAGTCTGGGGTCGCTTCAGTGCTCAGGGGAAATGGGGTCTGGAGGAATCCATGCTCTCCATCAATGTTCTGGAACTTCGAGCTGTCCGGCTGGCCCTGAGGCACTGGGAGTCTCAATTGACCGGTCTTCCAGTCAGAGTAGAGTCCGACAACGCCACGGCGGTGGCTTACATCAACAGACAAGGCGGTACAAGAAGCGGTTCCGCCTGGTGGGAAGTCAAGGATATTTTGTCTTGGGCAGAAGATCACGTGCCTGTCATCTCTGCAGTTCATATTCCAGGCGTGGACAACGTCATGGCAGACTTCCTCAGTCGGCACACCGTCGACAGCGGAGAATGGGCTCTTCACCCAGAGGTGTTTCACATGCTCACTCAACGGTGGGGGATGCCAGTGGTGGATCTGATGGCTACCAGACACAACAGGAAGGTTCCGGTGTTTTGCTCCCGTCTGAGGGACTCCCTTGCTCTAGCGGTGGATGCCTTGTCGATCCCTTGGGACTTCTCCCTGGCTTACATCTTCCCCCCTCTTCCTCTATTGATCAGAGTTATTCAGAAGTTGAAGAGAGAACGTTGTCCTGTCATCCTGATTGCTCCAAACTGGCCTCGCCAGTCCTGGTTTCCGGAATTGATGGCCATGTCAGTGAAGGATCCAATCCCACTTCCAGCCCGTCCGGACCTGCTTCTTCAGGGGTATCTGTGGAAAGAGGATGTTCACTCTCTCCGTTTGATGGCATGGCGGTTGAATCCTCGATTCTAGCTAAGAAAGGCTTTTCTCCTTCTGTGGTGTCGACGATGCTCAGTGCTCGTAAGCCTGTGTCTTCCAAGATCTATCATCGCATTTGGTCAACTTTCGTGACATGGTGCTCTGTCAAGCAGTTGTCTCTTGACTTCCATCTTCCCACTGTCCTGGCCTTCTTGCAGGACGGTGTGGACAAGGGGCTCAGTCTGAGTTCCCTCAAAGTTCAGACCTCTGCCTTGTCTGTGTTTTTCCAGGAAAGGATTGCCATCCTTCCTGATGTGAAAGTCTTCTTCCAAGGTGTGACTCATGTTCGACCTGCCTTCAAGAGTCCTGCTCCCCAGTGGGATCTCAATTTGGTGCTGGGAGTTCTTCAGCGACCACCGTTTGAATCCTTGGCTTCCATTCCATTACGTCTTGTGACTTGGAAGTTGGCCTTCCTTTTGGCTATTGTGTCAGTACGCCGGGTGGCAGAGTTACAGGCATTGTCTTGTAAACCTCCTTACCTGGTGTTCCACAAGGATAAGGCTGTGCTTCGCACTACCAAGGAATTCTTACCCAAGGTTGTGTCTGAGTTTCACATCAATCAGGAGATTGTGGTTCCCTCTTTCTGCCCTAATCCTTCATCTGACAAGGAAAGAGATCTCCATTTGTTGGATGTGGTGCGTTGCCTCAAGTTTTATGTTCACCGCACCGAATCTATCAGGAAGTCTGACGCTCTATTCGTCATTCCTGAGGGGCCTAGGGCAGGAAGACCGGCTTCCAAAGTTACCATTGCCTCTTGGATTAAGGCTACCATCCGTGAAGCCTATAAGTTGAGGAATAAGCATGTTCCCTTCAGGGTGACTGCCCATTCCACCAGATCTATTGGGGCCTCCTGGGCCTACAAGAATCAAGCTTCTGCTGATCAACTGTGCAGAGCGGCCACTTGGTCCTCTGTGCACACTTTTTCTAAGCACTACCGAGTTGATGTACTGGCATCGGCTGATGCCAGCTTTGGAAGGAAGGTCCTGGAGGCAGTCTTGCCTGTGTAGGTCTTCCGCTCTGTGATCCTTAGTGCTTCCTTACTGTTGAGCCCGGTTGGCTCGTGTTCCGTGTGCTGTGTTAAGTTCAGGGATTGTTCCCTTGGTTGGTGTCCGTTGACACTTACAGTTTGGGCTATGTTATCAACTGGTTAACAGTTCTAGTGACTTGGGCCTTGCGCCTGGTCCTTGCCTTACTTCCCGCCTCTGGATCAGCTCAATGTTTGTACATCCCATGGTACCAGTGACCTGTATTGGACGACAGTGAAAATAGGATTTTAGTCTTACCTGTTAAATCCTTTTCACTTAGTCCATACAGGTCACTGGTCTCCCACCCTGTCAAGGGACCAGTCTTGGCTCTCCTGTGGCATTTAGTGGGAGACCGTTCGGGCATGCTCACAGGAGTCTTTCTTTTTGCTTACCTGGGGTCAGTTTAGGGTCTCAAATCAATATGGGTGGCTCTGGCCAGCAGGTGGCTTAAGTAAGAGGGGAGGCTCCGCCCCTTGCAAATTATTTGCATAATTGTTCCTGCCTATTAAAGGGGACTACACATCCCATGGTACCAGTGACCTGTATGGACTAAGTGAAAAGGATTTAACAGGTAAGACTAAAATCCTATTATACCTCACACGATTTTCTGGTCTCAAAGTCTTTTGAGTGGAGAGACTTACAGTGATGTAAATAGAAGCCAGCAGATGTCATTAACCAGCATCCTGAAGATCAATGCGTCTTAGGTCATGGGTAAGCATGTCTCACGTGAGGTACATCTGTTTTAACACTGTTTCAATAAAGGTTATCGATGATTTTATTTATGGGTCCAGTACTGAATATGGAAAGTGTGTGCACCCATACTAGCTATTGTTATCCTCTTGCCTTGTCCAGAAATGCCATGTTAATGTGACACAAATTTCATATACTTGATGATTTCAGGATGCTATTACATTGTCTAAGCCACATTATCTTGATGTTTATGGACTGTTCCAATATAATTTAGAAGTAATAGCTGCTGACTTCTATCTCTTTAAATGTTTATTTGGTTCCCATGATGCAGCTGGTGGAGTTGCCCCACTTTTCCGAGTACATCAGCCTAGCGGTGTCATTGTGTGTTGCTGTGACTAGCCAAAGAAAAGCCGCTGAAAGGAATATCCTACTGATCGTATGATCCACTTATGAGATTTCCTAGGTTTTATGATCTGTCAGGGAGAGTTTCACTGTACATCCATCTGGGTATTACAGTGGCACAGTACAAGCCTCTCTGTTCTCTGCCCAGATGGTGCGTCTTTGTTTGTATCTAGCACTCCTTCTCGTTCTGTCTCAAGGGGCACTGCCAAGCTTGTGCTTCATGCACATTTAATAAGGATCAGGAGACTAAATAAACACAGTGTTAAAGGGAAACCGTCAAGAACACAATTTTTTTATTTGCACTGTAAACATTGGTCCTTATGCAGAGAGAAAGCAGTCTGGATTGTACCAAATACATCAGAGGGAGCAAATAAAAGTTAACCCAATTCCTGTTGATTTAAATTAGACCTTTAACCCCTTGAATGCTAGAGAGGTCTCCACAGCATTGCAAAGCAATGTGTTGGAAACCTCCCTAGCATTCAAGGAGTTAAAAGCTCCATTTGAATGAATGGAAAGTTTTATTTCTAGTCTACAGCTCAGTTTTTCATCAGCTCCTTTTACCCTCAGTCATTTTATCTCTACAAGGAGTGTCTGGGAATTCTATCATTTACATCAATTGAGAAAGACTGTGGATACAGTACTAATGCACTAGTGTAGCTTTCCTGCCATTCGCCTCCAACTACTGCGACTACACTTCAGGATATGCATCTGAGCTTAAAGGGATAGTAATGATTCCTAATAACTAAAGCTTTGATCATTCTTTACAGTTTTTGTAGTAGAAAAATATCTTTTTTATAAGTGTGTATGCTTCATGCTTTATCAGCAATTGAAATATGAAGTGTCCCTCTCCCTCCCCTTTTTACACAGACTAAGCCGCCTCCTTTCATTTGTGGAATTCAGTCATTGGACCAGACAGCTCGCAATGAGCAACAATCCTCTTGCTGATAGCATAAGGAAAACGCTGCCCCCTTTGACGACGGAGGGCAGGTTTTGTCATTATGCTCAGTGAAGACTGTCCCTCTCTACGCTCCAACAGAAAAAGAGATCAGCACAAGCTCCTATAAAGAAACAACTGGGCAATAATATCTAAATAGTTTGGTGTACTCTGGGAGAAATAAGCATGAAGTCACAACAAAGGGATAAAGGAAATCCCCAAATTAGAAGCCCTTGCTGAGGCACACAACCCAGACAATAATGTAATCCAAAATAGAAAAATCTTTATTGTAATAAATACAAACACAGAGGAGACAATTAAAACATAGTTAAAAACAACAATCACAATAATAGAGGGGAACAACAATATTCAAAGAATATAGTATAGATATCATGGCCGGAAGGGGATCGAAGCCTTCCGGCAATACGACGAAGCCTTCCGGCGATGCTCGTTGGGACTGTGGTTGTTAGAGGGTTGACCACTTACCTTTTTGGCCTCAGTGATGCTTATTATTTCTCTTTATTTTCTTCCTGTTCAGATCCGATTCTGGTTGTTAACTATATACTGTTACAAATTGTTTATTCACTTTATATGCATTTGCACTTTACTGATACTATGTGTCACTAGCACCTTAATTTGGTATGGGTATATATATTTTTTGAAGACTTTATTATTGTGTCATTTGGCCATGATATCTATACTATATTCTTTGAATATTGTTGGTCCCCACTATTATTGTGATTGTTGTTTTTAAGTAAGTTTGAATTGTCTCCTCTGTTTGTATTTATTACAATAAAGATTTTTCTATTTTGGATGACATTATTGTCTGGATTGTGTGCCTCATCAAGGGGTTCTAATTTGGGGATTTCCTTTATCCTTTTGTTGTGTCTTCTCTACGCTCCATCTGAACCAGCTTGGAGAGCAGCGTGACTTGGATAAAAGGGGCGGGAGGGGGATACTTTATCATTCAATTGCTTATGAACAATGAAGCGTACACACAAGCTCTTCATAATAGAAAAACTTTAAAGAATCCATTACTGTTATCCCTTTGAGTGCCAGAGGGGCTGCAATGCGTTGCATAAACCTCTGGCACTCAAAGGGTTAAACAAGTATCTTACGCCTCCTCTATAGAGTGCACAGGGAAATGGAATATATTTCATCATTTTCCTTCTTGTATTATTAGTGCACATCATTAAGAAAGGTGCAGAGGAAGGAAAATTGCTCCCTAAAACATCCATACACACCTACACTACCTCTCCTTGGAGCTTTCGGAGTACAGAAGAACATTTTAGGCATAGTAACTTATTAAATTGTTAGGAAGGGTATGAAATTGATTCCAGCACCTAATTTAGCATGCTGTCCTGTTAGTACAACCGCTGTACTGAGTAGTCTGCTGATCAAGCAGTTGAGATAGTATGTATCTGATATACAGCTCTCAACTGTTGATCACAATCCTTGATCAACGATCAAGTATATTTTATTGATTAATGTTCACAAGCATATATCTTAGCTTAATCTGGGCAGAAAATCCTAATGGCCACTATTAATGAATTCTGCATGGATTGATTTTTCAGAATAAATCCTTAATGGTTGTGGTCAATACCTACAGGGAAATAATGAAGATAGAAAGGTGAAGAGCAAAGGTCGTTAGTGATTTGTGTGGCAGGAGTCTTGGTAGGCAGGTGAGTCATTTGGTAGAATGAAAGAGTAGCACATTAAAGGGGAAGGGAACAGAGGGACACACAGAAAATCCAAGAGGGGCATGCAGAGAGTTATCTGGAATATAAAGGCCTTCCTGCTTCTCCCACAATTACAGGCAATTAGACTGACATATATTATATTCATAATGAGATGCATTACTGCTCACTTTCCCAGCAGGACTTCCTCCATTTTGGAGTTTTACTCGTGTTAGGCTTATAAGTGTGCTGTAATGCCCAGGGCCGGATTTACATCTCAGGAGCCTGTAGGCACAGACATCTGAAGCGCTCCCCTCCACAACATGGCTCTTCATGCAATATGTTCACATCCTAGACTAAAATCCATTCACATGATGGGGGAGGAACTACCATCCAGTATCCCCCTTCACCAAATGCACATCACCCCATCGACCTATATATATATATATATATAATAATCACACACACATAAATGCATGTATATATTCTCAAACATGCACATACAGGAGGAGAGACACACATTTATAATATATAGACTCAAGCACACACACACACATGTGTATACTCGAACATACAAATACACTGGATGACTGGCCAAAGTAATGAGATTTGCCCATGTAGTAGGTAGGATTTTGAATGGATAGAAGAAGAATGGTGGAGGAAAGTGAGAACATTTGTTTTTGGTGGAAAGTGGGTGGAATGGGGCAGTAAGAAGGGGCAGCATGAAATCCAGGAAAGGCTCGGGAAACAAACTGACTATATGATTATCATAGAATTTCTAGACATATACATAATTGCTAGAACCCCCATGATAATGATGGCATCCAACTTAGTCCAATCAACTGGAAAAAGGGATCGCTGCACCTCAAATGTGGACCACTCACAAATTCCAGATGCAGCTTCTCTCTGTGACCAACCGGCGACCATCCGACTACAGGGTACAGGCTGAGGAGGCAGCTGTGGCTTTGCTGTTCTGTTGGTGGATGCCGGCTCCCTCCTCCTGCAGGGTCTGGAAGGGCTAGTTCCGGCAAGTCAAGTGAGGAGGTTGGTTGGATGGGAGTAATGGCATGTGCCAGGCTGGATCAGGATCACATCGGGCTGTGTGATGCGCCGTGCTGCGCAGCTGTAGCATTGATGATGTGCCACCTCGGAACTTCAGACAGCCCGTGGCATGCACAGCACTCACTCTCCCACTTCTCCTGGCTACAGATCAGGAGAGTGCTGGGGAGAGAACTTGAGGACTCGCCTCGGAGTGCATACCTCCCCCCCCCCCCCCGCAGTAGGCAGCTTTCTTGATGCGCCGTTCATCTGCCCGCGGCACTTCAGGTGATAAGGCACAGACTCAGTGACAGTGAGTGGAGGACAGAGGAGGTCATCACAGTCACAACCCCCTCCCCCCGCACTTCAGCAGGCAGCTTTGCTTTCATCCAGACATGCAAGGCTAATAAAAAAAAAAGACAATCCCAATGACAGGCGCCCCTCTGTGGGTTGCGCCTGTAGGCAGATGCCTACTCTGCCTTATTATAAATGCCCCTAGTCTAATGATCATTTTATCTTGTTGTATATAGCCGACAACATCACTGCATGCTGTTATTTAGAGACTTCTCCATGCAAATTACAGGGCATGGCTCTCAGTCTTCTCACAGTGGGGTCTGAATCTTGTTCCAAAGGGTACTTACACTATTGGTTATGGACGCATGCGAGTGCTAATGTAAGTTAATTTGCAAACCACATCTTTCCTCTAAACTCCCTGTCTGTGGACATGGCACACCATCTGAAGTTTTACTCCCATCAGTGTTTACTGGCTTGCACCAGCCTTCATATTGCATTCTTGGCCTTGTAGAACATATATGACCAAAGTTCCTTATCTCAACAAGCTTTAATTGCTTTAAAAGGGATAGTATTACTTCAAAATTACTACCCCTCATATTGTAGCCCTTAATAAACTGAGTTAAATGACACCAGCAGCATCTCTCAAACCTTTATGGTTTAAGAGATAGCCGCTTTCAAAGTTTCCTCTCCCCTGCTGTCAGCGTTCTGCTGCCAGCAGGGGAATCCGGTCCCGGGACAGGCAGAGGCTCTTAAACAGAGCCGATATCTCATTATGGAAGGAAAAATGATTAATTGAAACAGTCTTATACATGTGCTTGTTTATCAAGCACACGTAGAAGACTGTTTCAATTAATCATTTTTCCTTCCATAACGAGATATTGGCTCTGCTGAAGGGCCTCCTCTTGATTCAGAGACCGGATTCTCCTGCTGGCAGCAGAACACTGACAGCAGGGGAGAGGAAACTTTGAAAGAGGCTATCTCTTAAACCATAAAAGTTTAAGAGATGCCGCTGGTGTCATTTAACTCAGTTTATTAAGGGCTACAATATGAGGGATAGTAATTTTGAAGTAATACTATCCCTTTAAGTCCCTTCACTAGCCTAATCCCAGTTTGCTAAGATACGTATGCCAAAAAAGCCTCCCCTTAACACTGCTTGCAACAAGGGGAGAGCAAAGAGGCAGTTGGTAAGCATTTCTTTAGGCAGTGTCAAAATCTATGGCACGCATTATCATTAACTTGGTTGCAGTCACTGCCAGTTTCCTTGCACTTGCTATGGGGCAAGTATATGTGGCTTCCTGGCATGTGCAATACAGATATTATACGCTGTAGAGCATAGCCTGTCGTGTACAGCCTGTAGTGCAGCTACTGCTATTAGATACTGACGTCATATGGCTGCACTGGCACTTGTTTACATACTTTAATTTGTAATCAATTATAGTTCTGATACTTTAAATAATGCAAAATCCATATTACAAGAAAACCTAATGTGGTTCACTGCAAAGTGACAACGAGTTTTACAGACTTCAGGAAAAGCATATTTCATTGTCGTCCAATACAGGTTACTGGTAACTCTACTGGTAACTCTGGGTAGGCGATCCGCCCCTTTAAGTAGGCAGGAACAATTCTAGAATTGATTGCAGGGGGTGGAGCCTACCTTCCCTCCTCTGCAACTGTTTAACCTAGCGACTTCAGAGATGGCTAATTTTACTTGTCTACCCTTTCTCTTTCATCCGGTTTGTGTTCCTAGTGTGTTAAGGGGCTCAAGGTGCTTCGGGTACTGTTTGGGGTACTTTTCTGGGAAAACTACATTTCCCATGAGCGCTTGCTTCGAGCGCTCGTTTCTGATTGGCTCCTGTCACGGCAGCCATTTTGTGCTATTTCCAGAATGAGTATCCTACGCAGCGCCTGGACTCTCCTTCTCTCCTCTGCTGATTAACCCTTATCCTGCCAGATACGTTTATTTTAGCAATTCCTGGGGTGAAACTTTAATCCTACACACTATAATTGGCTGATTTCTTATACAGTAAGGTTATTTGACACTGTGAGAATGTCTATACCACTGGAGCTTGGGGCCAGACCTAAGACTAAGGAGGCTGGGTTCTCTGTATCCCCCATTGCGCATTGCTTTTCCTGTCACTCAGGGCTACCTAGCGAATTGTCTGGTCACTTATGCCCAGCATGTTCTGATGTCCCTGAAAGTATTCCAGGGACCTCCAGCCATGCATTAGAGACAGTTTGGGTGCAAGAGTTCAAGGCTGCTACTAGAGACCTTAGGTCCACATTGGAACTCTTTCCATCCCAGTTACAGGGGGTTTTTCATTCTTGGCAGGCCCCCTCCTCAGTCAAGTCTTCCCTGCCCAAACCTCAGGGAGTACCTGACGTGTCAGATTCCTCTGAAGAGGAACTGCTGGTGGATTCAGATGTTGAGGAATGTTCTGCTGTGGGCTCCTCTCAGTTTTCTGGGTATCCTTTTGAGGCTGATCCTGAGCCCTCCGCCGAGGGCCTGATCAGGGCTGTCTTGACTACCCAAAACGTTCCCTTAGTTCAGGAGGTTCCTTCTGAGCCCTCTGATGTGTTGCAGGAGCCTAAAAAGCCCCTTACTTACTTTCTACCTAACCCTACTCTTGACTGCCTTGTGTCTGAGGAGTGAAAATCCCTGGACAGGAAACCCTCTGTGTCCAAGAAATTTTCCAAGCTTTATCCCTTTTCTGAGGCCGCACTTACTCAGTGGGTTCATCCTCCCAAAGTGGATGCTCCTATTTCCAGGCTATCTAAGTCTACTGCCTTACCAGTGTCTGATGTGTCTGCTCTGAAGGACTGGACTGACAAGAAACTTGAGGTCTCCCTCAAATCCATTTTTACCACTGCTGGTTCTGCCATGCGTCCAGCATTCGCTGCAGCATGGGTGAACTGGGCCATTGCTGTCTGGGTTGAACAGCTCACCCTGGCTGTCCGTCAGGATGTTTCTACTTTGAATAAATTGTGCTTTCTCGCCAACATTTCTGAAGCACAGCCCTATGTTTCTGCTGCCTTATTTGATGCCATCCGTTTGGTGTCTAGGGTCTCCACCATGTCTGTGGTGGCTAAAGATCTGGTCTGCTGAAACTGCTTCTAAGAAGGCATTGCTCTCCCACAGGGGGTAAAAGTACTCTTCTACCCTTGGTTCCCAGGAAGAAATTGCCGCTTAAGCGTAATCGGTATTTTCGTTACTTTAAAAATGAGACTCGCCCGGTGAACCAGACGGTTTCCTCAGCTCCGCGTACCTGCTCCAACAACAATGGAAGCCCAAGGTCTCCTCCAAGCCCAAGGCTTCCAAGCCTTCTTCAGCATGACTCACCGAACCCGGGTCCACACTCTGCCTTGGGTGGTTGTCTGCGACACTATCACAGCATTTGGGAGGATTCAGTGATGGACCCATGGGTTTTACAGGTGGTGACAGAAGGGTACAGGATCCCTTTCGTCTCTCTTCCTCCCTTTCAATTTCTTCCTTCTCACATGCCTCAGGATGCAGAGAAATGGCGTCTGTTCGATGGCGCTGTTCAGGCTCTTCTGGACAAGGAAGTTCTAGAGCCGGTTCCAGTTCAGGAGAGAGGTATGGAGTTTTACTCAAACCTCTTTGTGGTCTCCAAGAAGGATGGCAGCTGTCGTCCCATTTTGGATTTAAATTATCTCAATTACTTTGTGATCCGGAATCATTATCACCAGGAGTCTCTACACACAGTGATTTCTGCCATGTCCCCAGGGGAATTCCTTGCATCTCTGGATCTTCAGGACACGTACTTACACATTGCCATTCATCCAGAGAGCCGACAGTACCTTAGATTTGCCTGCGACAGGGGACATTTTCAGTTTTCAGCTCTTCCATTTGGTCTGGCCACCGCTCCTCAAGTCTTCAACAGTGTCCTTGGGAGCCTTAGTGTCCGTCCTCCACCGGAACGGCATCAGAGTTACTCAATACACAGACGACCTGCTTCTGAAAGCTCCTTCTGCAGAACTTCTTCATCAGCAGGTTCAGCAATGCACTCATGCTCTCACCCATCACGGGTGGATCAGCAACTTGGGCAAGTCAGATCTTATCCCCACCCAGCGTCTTGTCTTCCTGGGCCTTCTCTTTGACATTCAGATGAGCATGGTGTTCCTCACGGATGAGGTGGCTCACCAGATTACTCACAGGGTTTCAGCAATTCTGTCCCAGGATTCCGTTCCACTCCAGAAGCTGTCATCTCTAGTGGGGAAATTCGTTTCCACCATAGAAGCGGTTCCGTTTGCCATGGCGCACACCAGATAACTCCAGAGATTTGTGATCCAGATGTCCAAGGGTCCGCAGGATCTTCGGAAGTCATTTGCCTCCCTTCCTCTTCATGTGGAGCTGAGCTTGTCATGGTGGCTCAACCTCTCCAATCTGCTGAAGGGCAAGTCCCTTCTGGTGACCTTTTGGACCAAAGTGATGATGGATGCCAGTATCACGGTGCCCGTGCTTTGTGCAGCAGGCGGCGACATTCTGACTGCTAGTTTGCATTGCTGGTCATTGATTGGCTAACACCTTTTGTCGTCGCTCAGTGATGGCCTTTATATACCCTGTCATTTCCTCAAGATGGTGCCCTTTCGTGGTGTATTTGTTCCTGCATTCTAATCCGTTATCGTTTATTGTGTATGACCAGGCCTGCCTGATGATGTTCCTGATTCTGCTCCGTTGCTCACTGTATCCGGTTGAGAACCTGCTCCGTTGCTGACCTGGCCTGGCTGAGAACCCGCTTTCATTACCGACTGCATCTGCCTGAGAACCCGTTCCCGTTACTGACTGTATCCGGCTGAGTACTCGTTCCGTTGCTGACCTGGCCTGGCTGAGAACCCGCTTCCGTTACCGACTGTATCTGGCTGAGAACCTGCTCCATTGCTGACCTGGCCTGGCTGAGAACCAGCTTCCATTACCGACTGTATCTGGCTGTAAACCTGCTCCTTTGCTGACCTGGCCTGGCTGTGAACCACTTCCGTTACCGAGTGTATCTGGCTACACCGCCTCCGTTACTCGGAGAAGGGCTTCTCTTCTGGTGTGGTAGCCACTATGCTCAGTGCCCGCAAGCCTGTTTCTTCCAAGGTCTACCATTGTGTCTCGTCGACTTTTCTGTCCTGATGTGCTGACAGGGACCTATCTCAGGACTTTGACTTACCTACGGTCCTGGCCTTTTTGCAGGATGGTGTGGATAAGGGCCTCAGTTTGTGGTGCCCTCTTTCTTCCCTAACCCCACCTCTGACAAGGAGAGGGATCTCCACTTGTTAGATGTGGTGCATTGTCTCAAGTTTTATGTGCATCGCACTGAGTCTGTCAGGAAATCTGACGCTCTGTTCGTCATTCCTGAGGGTCCTAGGACAGGAGGACATGCATCCAAAGTAACTATCGCCTCCTGGATCAAGTCACTATACGTAAGGCTTATGAGTTGAGGAAGAAGCCTGGACCCTTCAGGGTCACGACTCATTCTACTCGTTCTATTGGTGCCTCTTGGGCTTACAAGAATCAGGCCTCCGCTGATCAGTTATGCAAGGCGGCCATTTGGTCGTCTGTGCACACCTTTTCGATGCACTACCATGTGGATATGTTGGCATCGGCTGATGCCAGCTTTGGGAGGAAAATCCTGGAGGCAGTATTGCCTGTCTAGGATTTAACTTGGCTCTTAGTGCTTCCTTCTCTGTTGAACCCTGTTTGTTCTAGTTCAGTGTGCTGTGTAACGTTCTTGGGGTGCTGTTACCCCTGTTTGGTGTCCGTTGACACTTCAGTAGTTGTTGGGCTATCTCTGATCTGATGGTTCATATATGTGTTCTGGTGACTTTGAGGACTTTGTGCCTGGTCCTTGCCTTCTTCCCACCTCTGGGAAACTTAATGGTTGGACATCCCAGAGTTACCAGTAACCTGTATTGGACGACAGAGAAAATAGGATTTTAGTCTTACCTGTTAAATCCTTTTCACTTAGTCAATACAGGTTACTGGTCTCCCACCCTGTCAAGAGACCATGCTTAGCTCTCCTTAGTCTTCTTCCCTTCTACTATCTAGTCATCTTAGTGTCTCAAATCTTCCTGGAGCTGATTGGCTAGCTGCAGCATACACTTTGAGAATTTGTTCCTGCCTACTAAGGGGCGGATCGCCTACCAGAGTTACCAGTAACCTGTATGGACTAAGAGAAAAGGATTTAATAGGTAAGACTAAAATCCTCTTTTCTCTTAGTCCATACAGGTTACTGGTCTCCCACCCTGTCAAGGGACCATGCTTGGATCTCCTGTGGCAGACTGTGGGGGTCTTTCGGGGTCATGCTTAAAGGAGTCTTCTTTCCCTTCACTATCTAGTCAATTGTTAGTGTCTCAAATCTTTCAGGAGTTGGTTGGCTAGCTGCAAGCTAAGGAGGGAAGGTAGGCTCCACCCCCTGCAATCATTTCTACAATTGTTCCTGCCTACTTAAAGGGGCGGATTGCCTACCCAGAGTTACCAGTAGAGTTACCAGTAACCTGTATGGACTAAGAGAAAAGGATTTAACAGGTAAGACTAAAATCATCTTTTTTGAAACAGAAGTTCCTGAATGTGCTGAATTCTGAGTTAAGCCATTAATATAATAATTGTGTTGCTATCACATACTTTCCATTATTTCTATAAAAAAAATGTAATTAAAGTGGAACTTTCAGTTCATACTTAGTCGCCATGCATTCATTAAACGCATGGCGACTAGCTTTGAAATAGATGTTTTACCTTGAAAAATAGCCCAGTGTAAAGGAATCGTTCCCGTTTGGAGGCTGGAACCCAGGCTACAGAGCAGACATCTTGTCCGCGTGCCTGCGCTGTCAGTCCCGGTCTCCATTGAGTAGCACTGCAGTGCACCATATGGTTACCGGAAGGGACTGACGGTGCAGCCTCGCGGACCGCACAAACCTGCCCGTCAGTCCCCAAATGGGAACAATTCCTTTACACTGTGCTATTTTTTCAAGGTAAAACATCTATTTCAAAGCTAGTCGCCATGCGTTTAATGAATGCATGGCGACTAAGTATGTACTGAAAGTTCTGCTTTAATGAGATCATTATTTTTCTTCCCTTGTAGCTAGTGGGTACATTGGAATAGCTACTCGCATGTGTGTTATAGTTCTTCATAGCCCAGGTCTGTCTCTCTAGGCTGGCTCACTACACTCTGCATGTTAATGGGACTCCCCTGTTATGCACTTGTGATAGGAAATTTGGCCACATGTTGTAGTGCTACAAAAACACGTATCTGTTAAACCACTATGGTTTGAAAGATACATGCGTTTAAAGTTTGATGTTTCCTGCTGTCAGCTGTAAAACTGTCAGTAGACGATCTGTGTCGGCCGACACGGAGGCTCTGCAGCAGAGCCGCAATCTCGTTGTTTACAACTAATTACTTCATTGGAATGGTCTAAAAAGTGTGCCTGGTTTTAGACCATTCCAGTGAAGTCATTTGTTTTAAATAACACGATTGCGACTCTGCTGCAGAGCCTCCGTGTTGGCCAACACAAATTGTCTGCTGACCGCTTTACAGCTTTAAATGCATGTATCTTGAGAGATAAACATTTTTTTGTTGCACTACAACATGCAAAATATTTTTTCTGGGACATTACCATCCCTTTAACCCACAGAGTGCCAGTGGGGTGTTCAAAACATTGCAAAGCAATGCGTTGCGCACCCCCTGACACTCAGAGGTTTAACGATACCCACAATGAACACACTTGAATGGAAGGAATTGTATTGGTGCTAGTGCATGTATTGATTTAAAGGGATAGTAATGTCCCGAAAAAAGTATTAGGTATATGGTAGATACATTTAAAAAAGATAATTTGCGCTGATTCGTATCTCTCAAACCGTTATGGTCTGAGAGATATACAAAAATAAAGTTCTCCTCTCCCACCCTCCATGTCGGCATGAGCTCTTGGTTCCTGAATCAGACGGCAGCTCTTCAGCAGAGCTGACATAGCGATTTCTAAAAATAAATACTTAATCGGAATGGACTACAACATGTGACTGGTTTGCAAGCACACGTTGTAGAACATTCCGATTAAGTATTTATCTCTAGATATTGTTATATCCGCGCTGCTGAAGAGCCGCGTCTGGTCAAGCAGAGCAGATTCTGCTTCTGACAGCTCGTCAAACAGAAATGGGAGGGAGCTGAGAACTTTATTTTCCGATATCTCTCAAACCATAACAGTTTGAGAGATACGAATCAGCGCAAATGATCTTTTTTAAATGTATCTATCATATACCTAATACTTTTTTTAGGGACAATACTATGCCTTTAAATGAAGCTTTTAACCCCTTGAATGCTTGTTATAGTAACCCCAGCTTACTTTACTATGGCTAGAAAATCCTAATGGCCCCTATCCTTGTGCCTTTTTTCAGGAGATAACATCCAGGACCAAATGTATATGTTATGTCCATGGAAGCGGGCATCACAGTTGCTAGCAGCTTTCTTAAATTGAAGCAGAGTGTATAAGCCTACTAAACCCTTTAAGGACCGTAGGGGTGCACAATTTGTAGGTTTGTAATGCATTGAAAACCCTATTGTCTTTAAAAAAGTTATAGTACCATGTGGTCTTGCTAGCAGGGCTGCAACTAACTATTATTTTGATAGTCGATTAGTTGGCCGATTATTTTTTCAATTAATCGGATAAAAAAACAATATGCAAATTTTTCATTATTTAAAATTATTTAACCCTTTGAGTGTCAGAGGTGTACGGAACACATTGCTTTGCAATGCGTTCTGTACCCCTCTGGCACTCAAAGCGTTAATGAACAAACTGATATTTATACATACACACATATATACATACACATACATGTGTGTGTGTACGTACGTGTACTTGGGAGAAAAAGATATGACTGAAGAAGAGTTAAAGGGATAGTAATACTTAAAATGTAAATCATCCTATGGAGATTTATGGTCCCGGGACCAGAGCTGTCAATAGTATCGTGTAGCAACAGCGCCACTGTACAATTTCAGGCCACTGTGATATTGCACCTAAAAAATTAAACTTTGAAAATTAATAACTTTTGAATGAAACACCTTTCAGCAGTGGGAGTACTCTTGTTTTACTCAGGGGGATAAACCCTACAACATATTTTTTTTTTTTTACATTTTAAGTATTACTATCCCTTTAAAGGCCCTTAGGGGGAGAGATCTGTGAGAAAGGATAAGTAGAAATTTGTTTAACTTGTATAGGGTGATTACTTTCCTATTGGGAAATACCTGTCAGTTTAGTTTTTGAGCTGCCCCTCCATTTGTTATATTTTTTTTAATCTCCAGTCTTAGTGACACTCTGTCTCTCACAAACTCTAGCACACTATCTATCACAGAAACATGCCCATATATAGTCCAATTTCTTCCCCTCAAAATTCTTTCCCTTCTTTATATTCCAATACTCTTCTGTTCTCATGAAGTAGCATAATGGTCTGCTAGTCTCATGTGATGGGGTTATTTGCACTGTCTCATGTAATGAGTGAATAGTCTGCTAGTCTCAGTTAATGGTGTGTGTGTGGGGGGGGGATTGAGGGGAGGGGCCCCAAATTGGTAGCCTGTCTAGGGCCCACAGGAGTTATAATCTGGCTCTGAAAGGGTTAATTTGTTCTCACATAACAGTTACCTTTAGCATCCCAGAAGAGACTTTTTTGGAGAAGTGATATTCTAGAGAACTGATCTGGTGATGGATTGCACACACAGATCTATGTACCAGTGGGTTATGAAAATTACAAAAAAGAAAAAATGGGAGTACGCCTATAATATCTACATGACTTATACCCAATCAAATATAATATGGGGTGCACTCAATCTCTCTTAAAATACACGTTATGCCCAGGAAGAGAAACAGAAAGGGATTAATCTGAGGCACATAGCTAATACGATAAAGTATACGTAAGTATAAATATAAGTAAAAATATGAAATGTATTCATAACAAAAAAATACTATAATCAAACAAAGAAAAACATTGGCATAATGAATATCCAACCTAAGATACAGGTCCGCACCCATTATACCACATACACCCCAAATCAAATATAACTCAAAAGAAAATCAAAACACTCCAGAAAAAAGAAAAAGGTTAATTACAAAAGAGGCTATAAAAAGCACCAATGACAAGATGAAATATAAAGAGTCCATAAATCTTACGTTGATTAAAGGCCAAATAACTGAGAATTAATCTCTGTCAACATCTTCATCTGATATCAGGCCAGCCAAGCCCAAGCTTGGGCTATATAAATTTGGGTGAAGACTGGTGAGATAACTCATTTTGTGTATGTTTGCCCACCACAGTGAAATATTGGAGCCAGACTCAGTTGTGTGTATGTCGTTATGAAATTTCATCTCCATTTATCATCATCCTGTCCATTTTTATCATCTTTCTTTTTTCTGCATTTGCAAATGTGAACTTTCAAATTTTGGAACTGTTGTATTGGTATTAAGCTTGGCTGGCCTGGCCTGCTATTAGATGAAGCTTTTTGACAGAGATGAATTCTCAGTTATTTGGCCTTTAATCAATATAAGATTTATTGACACTTTACATTTCATCTTGTCATTGGTGCTTTTTATAGCCTCTTTTGTTATTAACCTTTTTCTTTTTTGGGGGTGTTTTTATTTTCTTTTGATTTATTTATGATTTGGGGTGTATGTGGTATAATGGGTGCGGATCTGCATCTTAAGTTGGATATTCATTATGCCAATGTTTTTTCTTTATGTTTGATTATAGTATTTTGTTGCTGTGAATAAATTTCATATCCTATTACATAAAGTGGTAGAATGCGTCGCTCACTGTGAGCCGTAACCGCACATGTGCAGTAGAGAGTCTCTACTATGCATGTGTGGTTTCACAAGCAGGGAGCTTCACTGTGAGCCGTCTGGAGCTCCCAGCTAAGGATCAGCGCGTTTGGCGAGTGTCTACTGTGCATGACGTCCTGTCTCTGCTCCCGGCTCCGGGGCAGCAGCCGGGGCATCTGGGTGCACTTTAGCCCGTGTATATGGGCTTTCATACTAGTTTTTATATATTACGTTTACTTTATTTATCGTATTAGCCATGTACCTCAGATTAATCCCTTTCTGTTTCTCTTTCTTGGTTATGACAGTTCCCAGAACATGTACCAGATGTGCTTCTGCCATCATGAAGATACTCATAACCCATACTGTTGACATTACACCAATTTACATTGTGTTTATTACCCACTGTCCAGTTTCCATAAGCACCGTTTTGCCCAAGGTGGATACTGCCATAATACAAATTTGATTAGTCACAGCTGTTGGTATCTCCCATCTCTCACTGCTGCCACTCCATATGTGAAGTGAAGAATGCGTTCTATTTCCCATGGATAGGGAGCCAATGACAGGAGCTGGCAACCGGAATCTGAGAATACTGCAAAGACCTGGGTACCTTCCTAGCTTTCCTTCTGCTGTTGAAGCGCCATTTTCAATTCAAACTTGCTGTCGTAAGAGAGCATGATTGAAACTGGTGCTTCAATAGCAGAAGGAAAGCCTGGCACTTACCTACATCATTGCAGAGGTCTCAGATGCCGGTCTCCAGTGCCTGTCACTGGTTCCATGCAGGCAAAATAAAAACAAGGAGGCCGGGCTGCATAAGCGGGCTGGAGACATGCATATACAAAATAAAATAAAGGAGGCTGGGTGGCTTTTTATGCTGCCCCCTGTAAAGTGTCGCCCTAGGCCTAGGCCAAGATACATCGCTGCAGCTCCCCCCTGCACAACTAATCGATAATGAGAATCGTTGGCAATGATTCTCATTATCGATTTTTATCGATTTAATTGATTAGTTGTTGCAGCCCTAGTACTTTCTACCTGGCTTTAGTAAGCTAAGGTTAAGCCACTCTCTTATACATTGTTTCACATAGACGACTATAGGCCTCGACCACAATGATGGTTTAAAACCTTTGTTGTGTCTTCTACACTTCAACTTTGAGGTGCTGGATTCCTGGCAGAAAATGTAACCACAAAACATGCGGTAATACTGACCGTAGCTAGTAGTTTGCTGCACTTTTCCCATACTCGTAATGCAGTGCTCACACTTTAGCCTGATGCTCTTATGCCGTTTTTTGTATTTTACTATTAATATTTACATAAAGCCCTGTATACATGTATGGCACTATATAAAGATACTACATGCATGCATGCATGGAAAATATGTATGTGATGTGGCCCTCCAATTGACTTTGACGTTCATATGCAGCTGTACCACAGAGAAAAAAAAATCCCCTATTGATTTAAATTGAGATTTAGATAGGTCTAAAGCACAGGAGACCTTTCTAGCGTTCAGTGGGTTAACCCTTTTAGTGCCAGAGGGGTATGCAGTGCATTGCTATGCAGTGCATTTGGTACCACTCTGGCAACAAAAGCCCTATGTAAACCAATAGGAATGTGCATTTGTTCTGTATGATGCAGCTGTTTTTCTCTAGAATTGCACCATTTTCATTTTTCTACATAGACCACTGTACAGCCTCCCGTGGGAATGTAAACAGCATCACAGCCCAACTTTGCAGTGGCTGAGAGCAACCTTGCTCACAATAATGACAACATTGATCTCCTCTACGCACCACCCACGTCCTTTTACTGAGCTGTCAGCTCTGAGGGGCGTGCACAGAGTCGCTCTGGCCCATCCCAGTCCCTGTGGTGGTTTTTTCCGTTGTGGAGTGCACGGTCGCCATATTGTTTAACTGCTGGAGGAAGGAGGGCTGGATTACTGCGCAGTGAATCCCGGTGACCCAAGCCAAAGGAGAGGCGAAGCTAAACGACGAGGAAGGTACCCATTCAGTGAACACTACCCAAAGACACTGTAGGCTGTGCATGTAAGTGACTTGTGACCGTGGTGGCATATGAGTTTTTCAAGGCAGGCTCAAGACATTGTGCTGCCTGGGTCCAAGGATGAAATGCTGCCCCCTCCATCAAAACATGCCCACATAAATTATGTTTTATATATATTAAAAGCCCCTTGGCTCCGCCCCTTTACACACCACCCACTTGTACTCCACCTCTAGAACAGAATAGAATAGTTCCAGTTAGTTTATTTTGCCATATTCAGAGGGGATTTTGTTCCTTCTGGGGGCTAGTTTTCTGGATCGTTTTACAGTATTTATAGCGTCATAGCCATTATTTATCTGTTTCATTTTTAATATTATTCCCAACATCGTTTAGTGTTTACACTTTCATCCATTATTAGTTTACAGTCTTGGTGCCAGAGCAGTTTTCTTCATTCATTTCATTCTGTTTGGTAATTGGGTTTTATGTTATCTATTTAATCTATTCAGACCCATTGGTCAGCTTTACCAGTACCATTTTTATTTCAGTAAACACCATTTGATTTTGTTGTTAGATTTATAGAGCTGTGTATATATATTGCTGTATATATCTGTATATTAATAAAGCTGTATATAGATTTATAGAGCTGTATAGTAGATTTGTTGTACAGACTTCAAACAGATATAGAGCGGGTATAGTTCTCATTATGTCCAGCAGGGGCCGCTACTCTTTCATACTGGAAAAACTACTGTACTGTCCTACTGTCTGTCTCGCCTTTCGGCAGCAGAGGATGACCTGGAAGGATTAAGCCGAGCTCTCTGTGCACTCCGGATCTGCAATGTGTCCCATGCTCGGGGACTGGAGTATTTCCTGAAGAGTGGCGGCCTCGTTCCATTGCTCACACTCTTCACTGACCCCGCACACGCTGCAGTACTCGGGCATTGTTTTTATGTATGTGAGGGGCCGGCAAATTGCCGCTCCCATCAAAGTGACACCTGGGTCCAATGGCCCCACCAGGACCCATGTAAGGGCTGGCTCTGGAGTTTTTGCATGGAGCTCCTCAGCGCTTCCCGAGGCCTGGCACGCACTAGTCAGCCTAGGCCAAGATACATCACTGCAGCTCCCCCCTGCACAACTAATGAATAATTAGAATCGTTGGCAACGATTCTCATTATCGATTTGTATCGATTTAATCGATTAGTTGTTGCAGCCCTACTTGCTAGCAACTGTCATGTCCTCCTCCATGAACTCGTCCAAAGCAATGAGCACCTCTCATGAATAAAACACACTATTAACAACTGGGTTCAAAAATGCCACAGCTTTATTGAAAATAATTAATAATATACATGATCTTGTTTTAAAATAGCAATGTATTTCACACCAGTCAGAGTAAAACACACCATAACCTTTTACCAAACTTAAAGGGATAGTAACACTTACTATATAAAAAATATATATATTGTTATGCTTATCCTCCTAAGTAAAACAAGTGTACTCCCACTGCTGAGAGGTCTTGTATTCAGAAGTTAATACAACTCAAACTTTAATATTTTGGATGTATCTCATTGGCCTGACATTTTACAGTGGCACTGTTGCTACGCCATCCAACAGAGGTAGAGCTAAGTCTAGCTAAGGTAAGTTTGAGCTGTAATAACTTTTGAATAAAACACCTCTATCAATGGGAGTACCTTGTTTTACTCACAATATATATTTTTTTACATATTAAGTGTTAGTAGCCTTTTATGCACCAATTAACATAATCCTATTCAAGGATAATACCCATTTGCTGGTCATCGAAAACCTGATGGGTACGGCTCCCTTTAACCTGCTGCTGAAGCCCTGAGGAGAATACACCCATAGGCCACAGGCCTCTTCCAGTGTTTCTCAACAATTTATTCCAATATTTTCAATAACCTCCCTGCCTGGCAAAGACACCACTACCCAAGCTGTGACAAGAAACAAAACAAATCTCCAAGTGTGAGGGAGGGATGCAGCTTGGCCACCACCCAACAAAAACGGCAGGAAGTGACAGGTGATAGTGCCACCACCACTCTCTCTGCCCCATATCCGCATCACCACTCATGTCTGTGCTTATGCCATGACATGTTCCGCCTCTGCTAGGTCAGCGGTGTGCCGGCTCCAGAGGACACTTGACATCCAATACTAATTGAAGTTGTTTCATCATGTATAAGGGCAACCTTCATAACGGTCATTAGGATTTTCTGAACACTGTAATTTAAGTTGGGGATGCATCATTTAAAATATATAAATAATGTAATAAAATCTGCAAACAAGCAATTAGGCTACCTAAAATTGAAAATGAGAGAAATATTGCAAATGAGAGCAAGAATAATCTTAAACAATTCTACAAGCATATTAATAATGAAAAGGTTAAGGTTGATATTGGTCCTCTTAAGGCTGAGACTAGGGTGAATTGATTAGTGAGGATAAGGCTATGGCTGACACCCTAAATACATTCTTTGCTTCAGTATATACAAAAGAAGCAACAATGACAGGCTATGGGCAAATAGACACGACCATAGAATGTCCTCCATCATGTACATGGCTTACTGAGGACAAGGTCCAAAAGAGACTGGAAAAGATTATGGTGAATAAAGCACTTGGACCTGACGGTATACACCCAAGGGTACTTAAAGAACTTAGTTCAGTAATAGCAAGACCATTATACTTAATATGTATTAATTCACTTTCATCAGGCATAGTGACCTGTGACTGGAGGAAAGCTGATGTAGTTCCATTGTTCAAAAAGGGGGTAAGATTCAAACCAGGAAATTATAGACCTGTGAGCTTTACTTCCGTAGTAGGTAAGCTATTAGAAGGTTTATTAACTGATAGTATTCAGAACTATGTGAAGACTAACAATATTATTAGTAGGAGTCAGCATGGTTTTATGAATAGATCATGTCAGAATAATTTACTTGCATTTTACAAAAGAGTAAGTAGTAATTTGGACAAGGGAATTGCTGATGATGTAGTATACTTGGATTTTGCAAAAACCCTTGATACAGTGCCTCACAACAGGTTACTGCATGAATTAAAAGGCTTCGGTTTGGGAGCTGATATCTGTACATAGACTGAGAAGTTGTTAAAGGTGATCTTTCACCCCTGAACAAGTCTTAATGTGTAGGCTAGATTGTGAATATGTGTTATATTGTCGTCATTTTTTTTTTAACATCGTTATTTGGCCGAAATCTAAAGAATAAATGTTGTCCTGCACCTATTTCCGGACAGATTGATGTTACCAGCTCTGTAGTGCAGTCCGTCACTCTGCCTCTGCTCCCCTCCCTCTATCCAGCCTCCTCCGATGACTGGGTTTGTTTACATTAGAAAAGAGACGTTTAACCCCTTAACGTCGGATGACTTACCAGGTACGTCCCGCAGAAATTGTCACTTAGTGACAGAGGACTACCTGGTAAGTCACGGAAGTCTGGGTCTCCGTGCGGCTGCACGCCATTCGGAGACTCTGGACTTGTTTGGAAAAAAAAAAAAAAAATGTTCCTCAGGCGTTAAGGTGACAGCCGCGTACGAACACGGCTGTCACTAAGGGGTTAAGGGGTGATATGATTACCATTTACAAAAACATTCAAGATCAATACAATGTACAATCCAATTAATTATTTATGCAAATAGCTGAGCTAAGTGCGAGAGGTCATCCATTAAGACTAGAGGAAAGGCGCTTTCAACTTAAACAAAGGCAGGGATTTTTTACAGTAAGGGTGGTAAAGCTGTGGAATTCTTTGCCTCGGAATATCGTGCTTGCAGATACTGTTACTGCTTTCAGAAAAGCAATGGATACCTATCTTGCACCAAACAGTATTGACAAATATGACAGATGGCTTCAATGCAGATTGGTTGCTGATACAGGGAACTATCTGACTGACATTTGGAGTCCGGAAGGAATTTTTTACCCACTTGGGGCTTAACTGGAAATGGCTTCAATCTTTTTTTTTTTTTTTTTTGCCTTCCACTGGACCAACAGGGGTATTTAGGCATGGGCTGGACTTGATGGACACGTCTATTTTTCAGCCTCATCAACTACGTTACTATGTAATTGTTACTTCTCCTTTAAAAGCCCCATTTAAAGTAATGAGGCTTTTTATTTGTTCCCACCAGTTTTCTTCTGTGCATCAAGGCAACCATATAAATTCATTATTTACTATTTGCACTGGGAATTGGTTAGGATTCCAAAACACTAATATCAAAGACACAGACAGATATGGTTATGAACCCATCCCTTTAATGCCATAGTAAACTTTTATTTATGAAAAAATATACGTTATACAGCTTTCTCTGCTGGGTAAAATGATTACACCCTCACTGCTGATAGTTCCAAAAAGATAAAATCTTAAACTGTATATTTTTTAAATATAATGTACTGTTAGCAGCAGTACTATCTGATGTCCAGTCAATTTTTTTATTGCATTCCACAGGTGAGACGAGCATCCAGCTACAGTACACAGTAGTAACAGTTCCTCTCCTACATTACAGTATGATATATTTATTCTTATATAGTGCTACCAATTTCTAGTAATGTACTTAGAATCTTCCAGGCATGGCGACTCCCTACCCCATAGAACTTGGAACATAGGTTTTGTTGCCTGAGGCTCAGTGAGATAAAGTCGCTTGGCTAAGGTCAGTAGGAGCTTACATGAGTATTGTACCAGTTTTCTCTACTGCACTGCCAGCGTATGTCTTTCAGAATCTGTCAAATAACACGCAGAGCCTCTCTTTTTCCTAATGAATTTTGAATAAATCATCGCCTAGCAGTGGGGATACTGTTTTTGATTATGCAGGCTTACTGATCCTTTAACCCTTTGAGTACCTTTTGAGGGTGTTGCAATGCGTTGGCTAACTCTCTGGCATTCAAAAGGTTAAGATATTTGGCACTACATGTTTTGTTTTTCAGCAGTTTGGAGAAGCAAAATGACTTCAACTAGCCTTCTGAAAAGCAGTACCTGCAGTTTCAAATATAGGCCTGGATTCCATTGCAGTTGATACTTTTATTAAGGTTTGTATCTATAAATGTCTCCATAGACTTTAATGGCAGTCTGCTAGGGAACTCCAATTGATAACACTTATCAACTTCAGTTTAATCCAAGGCAGTGTTTCTCAACTGTGTTCCCCAAGTAACCCTATGAGCTAGGTCACACTGGTGATTTTGTCGCAAAAGTCTGGAGCAACACGATTGCTACTGAAAGTGAATGTAGCTGATAAAGCCACCCATGTGATCTACCCCAAAGAAAACAATGAGATCTAGTCTCTGAAACTTGTTACAGCAATGCCGCTAGCATTATATTGTGCTGCAAGTAAGCAGCACTACAATGTGAATTAATATTTGTAGTCAAGGAGAGAAAGAGAAACGGCTAGGTGAGCATGTGTTTATCGATTTTGTTTGACATTCATGGTGATTAATGACCCATAAAGTTTATGAGGTCATCACATGCTATAGATGTAAAGAGAAATCAATAAACATAGTACTTGCCTACTTCTTACTTCACAATAATTACTGTTGCAGAGGATTCTGTCTCCTGTTTTCTCTAAAGGGCATAAAGAATGACCTGTAGGTCAAGATTTGAGGGGATCATTATATTAATTCTATTCATAAGCGGGTTTTGCGAACAGTGCTCCTGCCAATCTTGTTACGGTTTCCACCTTCAGAATTATTGATCAAGTAATTTATAGGCATCATATAATCTTTTTGTAGGTGATTAAGAATAGAAAGTATTATACATAGGTTTTCATGTAGGGCTATGTAATGCAATAGGCATATGTGTAGTGAGCTATTCTGGAGCAAACCAACAGCACAGTTGTAACTCCTTGGATGTAAAAAGGCGACTAGCACATTGCTTTGCAATGCATTAGAGACCTCTCTAACATCTAAAACATGGCTGGACAACCTGAGGACCCCCCCCCCCTCCCAGCCATTTATGACCACAAAACTTTGGACAATGACTGACTGAGGACGATGTGAATTGTAGTTCTAAACAGTTGAAGGGTCTCAGTTTGCCCACATCTGATCTAGGGGGTTTTGTAGCCCCTTTAAAATTAATAGTAACTTTAATTTGTTACATGTGGTACAGCTGTTTTAAATGTTTGTCAGCTTATGCAATGATGGCTGGAATGTCAGTTATATTCTAAAATGCCATAATTCCCATTGTCCCTGTCACCAAGATACTAACATTCCACACTGCTGTCCCTCCAATCTGCCACTCCCTGTCACCCAGATACTAACATTCCATGCTGCTCTACCTCCAACCTGCCACTCCATGTCACCCAGATACTAACATTCCACACTGCTCTTCCTCCAACCTGCCACTCCCTGCCAGCCAGATTTTAACATTCCACACTGCTCTCCATCCAACCTGCCACTCCCTGCCAGCCAGATTTTAACATTCCACACTGCTATCCCTGATAGCCAGATACTAACATCCATACTGCTCTCCCTGATAGCCATATACTAACATCCACTTTGCTCCACCTGCCAGCCAGATACTGACATCCACAGTGCTCTACCTGTCAGCCAAATACTGACATCCACACTGCTCTCCCTGCCAGCCAGACACTAGCATCCACACTGCTGTCCCTGCCAGCCAGATGCTAACATCCACACTGCTCTCCCTGACAGCCAAATACTAGCATCCACTCTGTTCTCCCTGTCAGCCAGATACTAACATCCACACTGCTTTCCCTGCCAGCCAGATACTATCATCCACACTGCTCTCCCTACCAGCGAGATACTAACATCCTCACTGCTCTCCCTGATAGCCAAATACTAACATCCACACTGCTTTTCCTGCTAGCCAAATACTAACCTTCCCACTGCTTTCCCTGCCAGACAAATACTAACTTGTACACTGCTCTCCCTGTCAGCCAGATACTAACATCCGCACTGTTTTCCCTGCCAGCCAGATATTATCGTCCACACTGTTCTCCCTACCAGTGAGATACTAACATCCTCACGGCTTTCCCTGATAGCCAAATACTAACATCCACACTGCTTTCCCTGCTAGCCAAATACTAACCTTCCCACTGCTTTCCCTGCCAGCCAAAAACTAACATCCACACTGCTCTCCCTGTCAGCCAGATACTAACATCCACACTGCTCTTCCTGATAACCAGATACTAACATCCACACTGCTTTCCCTGCCAGCCAGATACTAACATTCACACTGCTCTCCCTGCCAGCCAGATACTAACATTCTACTATGCTCTCCCTGACAGGCAGATACTAACGTTCCACACTGCTTTCCTTCCAGCCAGCTACTATTATCCACACTGCTTTTACTTCCAGCCAAATACTACCGCTCCACACTGCTTTCCCTGACAGGTTGATACTAACATTCCACTCTGCTATCCCTGCCAGGTCAGTACTAACATTCCACTCTGTTGTCCCTGCCAGGTCAATACTAACATTCCACTCTGTTGTCCCTGCCAGGTCAATACTAACATTCCACTCTGTTGTCCCTGCCAGGTCAATACTAACATTCCACTCTGTTGTCCCTGCCAGGTCGATACTAACATTCCACTCTGCTGTCCCTGCCAGGTCGATACTATCATTCCACACTGCTTTCCTTGCCAGACAGATACATTCAACACTGCTCTTCCGGCCAGGACGTTACTAACTTTCCACTCTGCTCTCCCTGCCTGGTCGATACTATCATTCCACTCTGCTGTCCCTGCCAGGTCGATACTAACATTCCCATTCTTCTGTCTCTGCCTGTTCGATACTGTCATTCCACTCTGCTGTCCCTGCCTGGTCGATACTAACATTCCACTCTGCTGTCCCTGCCAGGTCAATACTATCATTCCACACTGCTCTCCCTGCTAACCAGATACTAACATTCCACATGGTTCTCCCTGCCAACCAGATAATAACATTCCACATTGCTCTCCCTCCCCTTGAATTTTTACTTTAATAATTTGTGTCACAATCTCTGAGTGCCTTTCTTTTTGACTAATAGCTACTGACATAGAGTGTGAGTTGGCCTCAATAATATATTGAGTTATTTTTCCCCCAAAGAGGCCCATGAGTATTCCTTTGTCTTAAGGATGAGATAATCTGAACACATTTTAAACAGAATTTTCAGTTAATTTCTACTATTAGAGTTAATCCTCTATGCTCCACCAGGACAAAGTCTCTGACAATCCAAATGCTGCACTAGCACTATTCATGATTTATACATTGAACACATATATTAACAACTACAAACATGCATACAAGTCTCCAAGTTTTAATCTGTATGTTACTTTGAATGTAGTAGGAGCTGTAGCGCCTCTGTGTGCTGCGTAGGTCACATTTTCCTTTCATCGCGCTTTGTATCCAGTCCTGCTGATGATCAATGGGATTTCCAAATCAGCGCTTAATTTACAAAGTAGCAAGCTGTGTCCTCATGTAACCCCTACATTCTCCTACATGAGAGCACAGCTTGGTACTTCGTAAATTAAAGTGGAACTACCACCTCCACTAAAGTCGCCCTGAAATACTTAGGCAGATGTCGACTAGCTTACTAAGCATTATTTTACCTCTCAAAAGTGCCCACGAATAAAGTTATCCTTAAGATTCTGAGACCGGAAGCCAGGCATCACCGTGAACATCTTGAATGCGCGCCTGCACTATCAGTCCTCTTCACCCATCACCAGCATTGCACTGGCATGGATGGCTCCGGAAGACACTGACGGCTCAGGTGCACAGGCTGCAGTAACCTGGCCGTCATTCTCGGAACCTTAACCCTTTGAGTGACAGAGGAGTGCGCAATGTATTGCTCTGCAATGCGCTGCGTACCCCTCTAGCACGCAAAGGGTTAAGGATAACTTTATTCATGGGCACTTTTGAGAGGTAAAATAATGATTAGTAAGTTAGTTGCTACCTGCATTGTATTGCAGGGCGACTTTAGTGGAGCTTGTAGTTCTGCTTTAAGCACACATTGGGGATTCCATTGATCGCCAGTAGGACCGAATAGAAGGCGGCACCAAACGAAAACCATTTCCTATGCTGCACACGGAGGCTCTCCAGCTGTTAGTACATTTTAAGTAACATACACTTCACAACTATTATGTATTATTCTACTACTTAATCTACAGGGCTTTGTGATATGAGATTTACATTTTGATGTTTTTGGTGCCTCCGTTTTACTTTCATTTGGTTTTTTCTGTAACGTATTTCTTACTGATGGGTGGCTTCTCACTGGGGTTCTGTTAGCTCTTTTACTTGTAATGGGTGTCCAATGCATTGTAAATCAATGCGATGTACACCCCATTAGCACTGAAAGGGTTAATGACAGGGGCACGTAGCTTATCACACCTCTGGAGACTGAGAGCTGCATCTCCCCACAGCAAATCATAATTATTACATGGAGGCTTCACCAAAGCCACAATTTATTAGTGTGAGGTAACGAAGGGCATTAAAACAGCACTACCACAGCTACACGTTAAATAAATGTTGCCTTTACAAGGATCAGTGGAGCTCTCAGTGTCGGGAGCTCAGATAAGCAGAGCTCTGCCCGGTGTCTTCCTAGGCTGTGAGAGAGTGACAAGCAATTGGGGGATGTTCCATTTCTTGGCTAAAGCAGGTTTGTGAGTGTTAACCCCTAGGATATCACATACCTTCCACTGCAGTACTTTGATTGTACCTCTGCCATCCAATGGGCATACCTGGGAACTTTCAGGGTTTGACCCTGAGACTCAGGGTTTTGACCCATATCTCAGGGTGAAGGGCCAAAATCTTAGGGTGAGGAGAGTCCAGGATTATCTACTCCATGATCTGCCCATATAACTGCTTCCATTTTCTTTAAATTGGTGCTATTTCTACCAGGAAGGAAGAGAGAGAAGTCCTGGTTGTCTTTTGTGTGATTAAGCAGTGATGTCTTTAATTTGAAGCATGTTAAAAGTTCCTTGTAGAGTGATTGTATCACCTCTGGATTAGAGCACGTATGGGCATATGGCCGAGATGTACTTTCTGGGGAACGTAAAGGGTTATAATTTCAATTTCTCAGGGTCAACCCATTTTGAAAATTCCCAGGTATGCCAATGGGTTAACTCCTTAAGGACCCATGACGGTCCTGGACCGTCATGGGTTGTTATACCCTTAAGGACCCATGATGGTCCTGCACGCCATTCGGGGAGTCTGGAATCAGATCACACAAAAAAAAATGCTCCGTGGTCCTTAAGGGACTGCAAAGTATGTGCGCGGCTGGCCATTAAGGAGTTAATGAATGTTTCTATAACCCTTTAACATGGAGTACCTGCAAGGTATACAGCGTATTGCACTGCAGTTAAAGGGTTATGGAAAGTGTGTGTGTGTGTGTGTCAGGATTTTAACGTCAGAACGATTATAATTATAGGGTCAGATGTTTCTGTAAATAGAAACACATTTTAGTTGAGGAAACAAATGTTTGAAATATTTAATTTTACTAATTTAAAGGGGAACTTTCACCCCGCAATAACTTAATGTTCACTTACTGCTCACCTGGCGACTAGCTGCTTAGTACCGCTAGTCGCCAGAAATCTTACCCGGTTCTTCAGATATCGGCGTTTTACAGGAGCAGGAAGCACGGACGTCTCTTCACAGTGACGTCCGTGCGCCTGAGCTGTCAGTCCCTTGTGCACCGTGCGGTGCAAAAGGGACTGACAGCGCAGGCGCACTGACGTCACTGTGAAGAGACGTCCGTGCTTCCTGCTCCTGTAAAACGCCGATATCTGAAGAACCGGGTAAGATTTCTGGCGACTAGCGGTACTAAGCAGCTAGTCGCCAGGTGAGCAGTAAGTGAACATTAAGTTATTGCGGGGTGAAAGTTCCCCTTTAAGACTTTGTTCAAACTCTGCCACTAAAAGTGCCACACGCAAACACCTAAAGTGGATCCCACACACACACACACACACACACACACACACACACACACACACACACACACACACACAGAGCACACCTCACAAATCCTTCTAACACAAACACGGCAGTATTTTAAAAATGATATGCCCTTTAAGAACTCAATCGTTTGACTCAAACAAAACTATACAACACATTACAAACCAATGTGTTTCATAGCGCACTAGCACTCAAAGGCTTAAAGTGGCGCAGACTCACACTGAGAGCTTCTAAGCGGATCTCACAAAATGAGGTGACATTTTTATCCTTTTTCTTTAATTTCACCAATGAAGCCTTTCACTCACAGAGAGGTATACTACACATTAAAACACAATGTGTACGATACCACTGTGCCACCCAAAGGGTAAAAGTGGCGCTGCGCACACACACACAGCATCCTCAACAAGCGGTCCTGATACAAACATGCAAAATTTTCAACTTCATTTTTACTCTGGCAGTCAAAGAGTTAAACTGTCGTGTGCACACACACAGCCACACTAGAGCTCTGTTAATGGATCACACACACTGCTAAATAATATAATTTCATTCATAGTAATGCCTTATCCTCTACACAGCTCTGTAAAGATGTAAATAAGTTGCAACATTACTTAAAGAGGATCTATCACCTCTACAAAAGTCAGGCTTATTATGTAGAGCCAATGAGATTGCTCCAGCTTACAGACAGAAGCTTCCGTCATTGGAGGAGGCTGGGTAGTGGGAAGGGAGCAGGGGGCAGTGTGGCAATCTGCAGCAATGGATGTGTATAGGGAAGTAAGGTGCAGGGCACTCTATAAGCTATCGTTTTAACCCAAATAGCTTCTTTTTTTTTTTTTTTTTTTTTTAAAGAAACAATAATGTTTTTAGCATTATCTATATATACACTCTACACTAGCAAAAGGGGCCTGGTGTTGCCTGTGCAAAAACGGGGGAAAATGTGGGAGTTAAAGTGTCAATGGGAAAAGAGAGACAGAGAGAGACATACACTTTATGTCTTACATAGTTTGAGACACACACAGTCATACATATATAGACATACCTAAACATACTGTAAATACATACATACATACCTATGTACATATACTGAGAGAAAAACAGACAGACACACCCATACATGGGCACACACACACACACACACATACTATCCCTACATACATATAGACAGAGGCAGAGACACATGCATACACACGCATATACTCTACATACATACATACATACATACAGAGACACACACTCATATATGCATATGTGCACACACAAAGATACATACACACACCCATACATACATGCATAGTGACACACACACCCATACATATACACATCCTGTGCACACCCATAATTCATACACACCCATACATACATAGCCACACGTATACATAAATACACACCCCCATACACATATTATTGATTAGGCTGCTTGTGGGTGGCTGAGGAATAGGTAAAGATGTGTAAATTACGTTGTGTATATTCCCTGAGGAGTAATGGGTGTACAGGCAGACATGACAGGGGGGATGGGGAAGACTTTACCTCCTATTCACTTTGAATCCTATCATGTTTTCACTGTACTCTTCCTATGATGATCGTGTTGTGTGCGGTTGTGATTGTGGCATTTCATATTGCACACATCAGCCAGTGAAAGGGCAAAATGTAAGTAGGTGGAGGTGATGTTGTTGGAGAGAAATGCTGATGTAATGGGAGAGAGTGCATCACTGGACAGAGAGTCATAAAGCGTTCACCCCTGCGAATGAAAGGGCATTTCATGTGTTAGTGAAGCGACGTTCCAACATATACTGTAGTTCAGGTGGAGGTTTTGTGATGTGTTTGTTGTGTGACAGTTGTTTACACATAAATGAACAGCACAGTGTAAAGGGTGAAGCTTTCCGGTGGATGGAGTACCATTAGAGTAGCAAGTGGTACGTGTCAGTGTCAATACGCTGGTCGCCTCCGACACTCAAAGAGTTATAGATGCAGCACTAAGAGTTTGAGAGCTCCAGTAGCCTTTTCTCCTTGTTTAAATTGTGATGTTATCACGGTCCCCGTGATTCTGTGTGTCACTCTCATCTGTGCTGCTCCCGGATTGGTTGAGCTGTGTGGGCCCGCCCCTGGTTACCTGTTTTATTCTGGCCACTGGCACCTGTAAGGTGCCCTTTCGTGGTGTTTCTGAGCCAGCGTTGCTGTTGCAGTATTCCAGTATGCTGATCTACCGTGTACCGACTAGGCCTGTTCCGACGACGTTTCTTTGTTCCTGTTCCGTGATTGACCCGGCCTGGCTGACTTCCTGCGTGTTCCTGATCCGGCTTGTCTGCGAATCTCCTACGGCATCTGACCCGGCCTGGCTGACGATCCCTCTCCGTTACTGATCCGACTTGTCTGCGAATCTCCTGCGTGTCCTGACCCGGCCTGGCTGACGACTGACTCCTGCGATTGCCTCTGTTCCTGCCATTCTGACGGACGGTTCCCGTTGTCGCCTCTGCGACATTCCGATACTGCGGTGTGTGACTGAGCCTCCGCTTCTCCATTGCTGAGCCGTTGCTGAGCCTTCCAGTGTTTGTCTTACGTGTGCCGAGTCCAGACCCTTACTGTGCTGTGTCGTTTTCTGTACATAGATGCTGGTGTTGCCTCATCCGATTACTGCTACTCTTCCTCCTATTGCCTCAGCCTGTTACGCTGTTTACGTGAGCCGGCCGCTTGTGGGCCTCGGTAGTCGGCGGCTCTACCTTGAGAGAGCAGTGGTTCCATTATGCCTGTTGGCTGTTGGCAAGCAGTACTGAACCCAGTGGTCTCCATTACGCCCGTGGGGGGCTATCGACACAAGCAATCACGATACTAGTAGTCTCCAGTTACGCCCGTGGGGGCTATTGACTCAAGCAATCACGATACTAGTAGTCTCCGGTTACGCCCGTGGGGGCTATTGGCTCAAGCAATCACGATACTAGTAGTCTCCGGTTACGCCCGTGGGGGCTATTGGCTCAAGCAATCACGATACTAGTAGTCTCCGGTTACGCCCGTGGGGGCTATTGGCTCAAGCAATCACGATACTAGTAGTCTCCGGTTACGCCCGTGGGGGCTATTGGCTCAAGTCTCCGGTTACGCCCGTGGGGGCTATTGGCTCAAGTATCACGGTACTCTTGGTCTCCGTTTTGCCCGTGGGGGCTACCACCTTATCACCTGCAGTTCCCGTTCAGTCGCAGCTATATGCCACAGCTATACACAGTGAATGGACTTGGGTGCTATCATCCAGCACATATTGCTATATGCAGCACCAAGGGCGTGCCTAACACCACATTTGAGACTGATTACCAATACTATTAACCTCTTGTTCCCTGTTTTGTGCTTCTATACTTAGTGATTTATTACCTGTTGCACCAGGTATCTCTGCCTATATTCTGCCTATGCCAGTACTGCTCCAGTGGCGACCTTGTAATTTATTTTGCTTTAATAAAACTATTTGTTTTATCTAACCACTGTCTGAGTGTCTGAAAACTGTAACAGATGTGAGGGGATATTGTCGGCTTGAAATAATGATATCTAAAATTTTTCAGTGCAGGTTCAAATATATAAACATAAATTGTGTAGGCTGACATGCTTGTAATGTATTTCGTACTTACCTTGAGTGAGGAAGTGCGGTATAGCATGTTAGAAGGGTGTCAGCCTACACAATTTATGTTGAGTCCGTAAGGAGACCGCACATAGCCAATGGTGAAAAAGAAGGGCGCTCTTTATCCAGCTCCAGCACAGCTCAGCTGAAAGTTCTGATCGTTATTGGTACCTCGCTGATGTTGAGCTTGATGTGGGCACACTCCTCCGCAGCACACCTTGTGAGCGTTCTCCGCTTGGTGGGAAGCCGTCACTTCGTCCTCCATGTCAGAAGCCGGGTTCTTCAGTTTGTTGAGGCTGGAGGTGTCCTTGGGGTGTCCCGTTAGAAGGACTGCAGTTTCTCCTTCAGGTAGTTGTAGGTGACAGACACGGCTGAGGGTATTGGTGACAACCTTACTTGGAGTGGTCTCCGGGAGGCAGGTGAAGGGCATGGCTGGGGGAACCCCCGGGTGGAGGGAGCGTGCACTGAACTCCAAACAATTTGAGGAGCTGCTGTGTTCTTTGGAACAAAGTGACCTTACCCAGCATGCGCCCAACGCCGGGCCAGATAGTGGGGTGGCCCAGCAGGAGAGAGGCGGTCCAGTTTAGTAGAGACAGGAGTGAGCGTAGCGTGTGTGTGTGTTGTGCTGTGTGTGAGTGGGGCATGTGTGTATTAAGGTGCTGTAGGAGCAAGTGGCAGCCATTTTGTTTTTTTGCTGACTTGTATAGTGGTGGGTGGGCTGGATAGTGGGGGCCGGCCAACTCCCTTCATGACTTTCACATGAGTAGCAGTGGCCTTCGCCCACTGCAACTCATGTGAAAATCATGCCCCCACTGAATCACCCAATGGGAACAGTAACTTTTCTTTTATATATATAATACTAGCAATGTGGGACGGCGTTGCCCGTCATGTTATGTAAGGAATGTATTAATGTTTGCAGTGAATGTTAGAAAACATACAGTGTTGGCTGCAACACTCTAGCAAACTTAGTCATAGTGATATACACAGACACATGCAACACACATGCACACACATACACAAACACATGCAACATGCACACACAGGGACACACACAAATGCAACCCACATAAACAGAGTGAGAGACACACACATAGTGAGAAACACACATACATGCAGATGCATGCATAGTGTGATACACACACATGCAAGACACACACATACACACAGAGTGAGACAGAAACACAGTGATAGACGCACATGTATACACACGGAAACACAGGAGTGATGTATAAGGGGGTGACATTACTGATGTCCCAACTGGAGGAGTGTTCAGTTTGCAGGGCTGTTTGTGGACCTTCCAGCCCTGAGGGGAAAATCTTGCATGACAAGTTCTTTCCCTAGGAGAAACCCACTGTGGCTTCTTCTTTAACAATGGTAGTCTGAAGATAGAAGACCTGCAAGAAAAGGTTAGTAACCCTTTGAGTACTGTGGTCCACTTGTCCCACGCTTCCCCTCTGCACAGGTGTCTCCATTTGGAGTTCCTGCTGCACTCCTGCACTCACTGGGTTTACATGTTAGTCCATTGGGTTTCTGGAGCACTAGGGTTTCTATGGTAATTTAACCCTTCGTTTGCCTAATTGAGCCAGCATATGGATTTTTCTACACTCTTCCCTTTGGGTTCAGTGTTTATTCCCTGATTATTGGGTATTCCTACATGTTTCCAGTGTTTGGACTCACTTTGTTTAAATTCTCTCAGTTGAGCTCCGTGCCTGTAAGGCTTGCTTTACCCCGTAGACGCCATGCTCCATTCACCTCTATGGGACTTTACACTTTGGGACATATCTCTGCAACCATTCCACATAGCGAGTTCAGAGATGGCTCATTCTACTTGTCTGCCCTTGTACTGTCATCCGGTTAGCGTTCTGAGAGTTTTGTGGGGCTCAGGGGGCTTCGGGAAGTGTTATTGGGGTGCTTGAAGGGAAACTACAGTTCCCATGAGCTTCCGCTTTGTGGAGTATTTTCTAAATGGCTATTGCTGCGGATGCCATTTTCTGGCTTTCCCTTCACGAGTATCCTACGTAGGGCTTTGACTCTCCTACTCTCCTTACCAGATTAACCCTTCGCCTGCCAGTTAAGTGCTTTTTTGCTATTTCTGGGGTGACAATGTAATTTTTGACACAGTATTTGGATTATTTCTCATACTTTCAGACACTTTATATACTGTTAGGATGTCAGACACCTTGGGAACTGTGGATATACCTAAGACTAAGGATGTCTGTGACTCCCATTTCGCATTGCTCCTCATGTCAGACAGGGCTTCCTAGAGAATACTCAGATCATTTATGCCTTTCATGTGCTGTGGCACCTGACTATCCACCAGGACCCTCCAGCCATGTTGTAGAGCCACCTTGGATGAAAGAGTTAAAGATTACTTTACAACTCCTTCCAACTCAATTGCAGGGGGATCATACAAACCTGAAAACAACATGCATTATTCAGGTTTCTGTTCCCAAACCACAGGGTATACCTGACGTGTCAGAGCCTTCACTGGTGGTTGAATGTCTCCAATCTGATGAAAGGGAGGCTGTTTGTGACTCCTTACTGGACCACAGTGACAACGGATGCCAGCCTGCTCGGTTGGGGGTCACCTGAGTGTTCAGGGACAATGGTTGGAAGTGGAGACTCTTCTTTCCATCTACATCCTGGATTTCAGCTCAATCTCTCCTGCTCTGAATGGGGTGTCCTGTTTGAGTCCTGTCCGACGACGCTACGGTCGGGGCTTATATCAACTAGCAAGGAGGCACTAGAAGTCCTTCTGCTTGGTTAGAAGTCCAAGGTATTTTAATCTGGGCAGATGATCATGTACCTGCTATCTCAGCTGTGCACATTCCAGGTGCAGAAGACATCCTTGCAGACTTTCTCAGTCGACACACGGTAGATCCGGATGAGTGGGAGCTTCATCCATAAGTGTTTGATCTCCTGGTGCAATTGTGGGGTCTCCCCATGATAGACCTTATGGCTACCAGGGACAACTGGAAGGCTTGGATGTTTTGCTCCCGCTGGAGGGATTTCCTAGCATTTGTGGTGGATGCTCTCTCTATTCCATTGTGACTTCATATGGGCTACATCTTCCCTCCTCATCTTCTCCTACCCAGGGAGCTACGGAGGATTCAGAAGGACGGGACTCCTGCCATCCTGATCGCTCCATAATGGACCAGACAGCCTTGCTTTCTGGAACTTCTAGTACTTCTGTCAGGCACTGTTTCCACTATCACGCAGACCGGATCTCCTTCGCCAGGGGTACCTGTAGAAGGAGGAAGTGGACCATCTAGCTTTGATAGCATGGCTGTTGTGGCCTCCATCTTGAAGAAGAAATGCTACTCTCCAGAGGTGATGTCCACTATGGTTAAGTCCAGGAAACCAGTTTCCTCAAGCCTATCATAGATTTTGGTCTATCCTCCATGTTTGGTGTGTGGACAGGAATATGTCCTCGCAGGACTTTGATCTTCCAACAGTCCTGCCATTTTTACAGGACGGTGTGAACAAGGGCCTCAGCATTAGTTCATTGAAGATTCAGATCTCAGCCCTCTCTGTCTTTTTTCAGAGACCCATTGCCACTATACCGGATGTCAAGGTCTTCGTTCAGGGTGTCGCTCACGTTTTTTCCTGCCTTTAAGGCCCCTACTCCTCAGTGGGACCTTTACCTTATTTTAGGTGTATTGAAGCGGCCTCCCTTTGAGTCCTTGGCCACCATTCCCTTTCGTCTTTTGACGTGGATGAATGCTTTCCTTTTAGCCGTGGTCTCAGTTTTCTGAGTAGGCTGAGTTGCAGGCTCTGTCCTGCAAACCTCTTTTTTCCGGTATTCCACATGGATAAGGCCATTCTCCGTACATCATAGGAATTTCTTCCTAAGGTGGTCTCTGAGTTTCTGACCTTCCGTGGCCACCACCGGGTTCCTGCTTTGGTCCGCCGCCGGGTCCCTGCCTCGGCGAATGCGCATGTACTTCCGGCTTCCCCAACCAATGAGCATGCGCCCATCACATCGCCCGCTGCGTGCAGGCGTTAAGATCTTTCCTCCCGTTGCCTCTGCTTCCTCTCTCCCATTGGGCTCAGTCCTGTAGCCCAATGGGAGAGTGGCTTGTCTTTTGCCCATTGGACATGTCATAAGTCCATTTGGTCATTCTGTAAGTGTTGCTGTTCTGATTGGGCTTTGTTCTGTAGCCCATTAGGACTTCCTCCTATTAGAGATTTACTGTATAAATCCCAGTCATCCCTTCAGTCCTTGCCCGTTCCACAAGCTTGTGCTTGGTAGTTCTGTGCGTTCCTGTGTATTTCTGCTGATCTCTGGTTCCTTGACCTGGCCTGTCTGACCACCGCTGCTCTCTGGTATCCTGACCCTGCTTGTTTGACCACCACTGCTCTCTGGTATCCTGACCTGGCTAGTCTGACCACTGCTGCTGTCTGGTATCCTGACCTGGCTTGTCTGACCTCCTCAGTTCACTGGTTTCCTGTCCCAGATTGTCTGTCTCCCCCTTATCTGGCCTCCTGGTCCTGGTTCACACGGTTCCCAGTTACTCCTATCCTGGCTGCACCCCGGCTCAACTGGGGTGGAACAATCTGGTTTCGCGACCAGCATCTTTATCCAGCTTTGGCTGCAGCAAGGGAGTACCTGGCACGCCGTCCACACACCCGAGCATTGCCCCCTAGCGTTGAACCCAAGCATCAACCAGTACCTAGGCTGCGAGGGTCCCTACTCCCCCCGTAGTGACAGAGTTCCACTTCAATCGGGAGATTTTTGTGCCTTCCTTTTGTCCTGAACCGGAATGTCACAAGAAGAGGGATCTACACTTGTTGGATGTGGTGCACTGCCTTAGGTTCTAGATGCACCGCACTGAATCTGACTGTCAGACTGATGCACTTTTTTGCCATCCCTGAGGGTTCCAGGACTGCTAAGGCTGCATCCAAGGTGACTATTGCATATTGGACCAAGTCTACCATTCACAAGGCCTATGAACTCAGGAGGAAACCTGCTTCTTTTCACGTCACAGCTCATTCCACCAGGACTGTTGGGGCCTCCTGGGCTTATAAGACTCAGGCATGTGCTGATCAATTGTCCTAGGTGGCCACCTGGTCGTCCATGCTCACTTTTACCAAACACTACCGTGTTGATGTTCTGGCTTGGCTGACACCAGTTTTGGTAGGAAAGTCCCGCAGACAGCTCTGCCTGTCTAGGACTCATTCCTGTGTCCAAGAGGTTTTTAACTGTTGAGCCCTGTTGTCTCTTGTTCAGTGTGCTGTGTTCACAGTTACTGGTGTGCTGTATTAAGGTTCTGTGTCCTTTGACACTGTTTGTTTGGGCTAGTCCATGTTTTGATTAGTCCACGAGAGCTCTGGTATCAGGTGCTTGGTCCTTGCCTTCTTTCCCACCACTGGGAACTCAATGTTGGTACATCCCAGAGTTACCTGTAAGCTATATTGGACGACTGAGAAAAGAGGATTTTAGTCTTACCTGTTAAATCCTTTCCTCTCAGTCCATATAGCTTACAGGTCTCCCACCTGTGCAGAACTATCAAATGTAAAGGCTAATTTTTCAAATAATAATTATTTTACATAAAATTCCTAGTACAACATACTGTTCTCTGTAAAAAAGATTAAATTTGTCTTAGGGTGACAGGTCTTTAAACACATGACTGTCTTCTGGTATCACTTACCTCTCATAAAGTATCAGAAGTGGGATACAAAACACATTAAAATGTAAGTAGGGCAGCTCGCTTTGTCTGGCTTTGTACAGATCCATGGTTACCTTGACTACGCTTCCCAGATTGTCTGGTACAGTCCCATATTGTAAATGTGCATACCAGTGGTAAGAGCCTACGTAACAATTTTAGGACCAGAGGGGCGTGCTATGCATCGAGAAGCAATTCTGTGTCCATCACTCTAGTCCTTAAAGTGGTACAGTCATCATGTACAGTGGGTGGAGTTTGTGTCCTGTAGTCCTGCTAGCAGGGCCGGTGCAAGGATTTTTGTATACACAGGCGAAGGTGCATTTTGATGCCCCCCCCCGACCCAGACACAATCCCCTGCCCCCCGACCTTGCCACAATCCCCTGCCCCGCCCACATATTCACCTCCACACACTGCCTACCCCATCTTTCTCCACATTGCCCACTTCCATATTGCCCACCTCCTCACACTGCCAACCTCACCCTAAACACACACACACTCTCTCTCTCTGACTAAGGGGATTTGACCTAACAGACCTCTAGAAATACTAAGTATAGCGGAACCAAAACATCGCCTACCAGAACACTTAACACCTTCGCTGCAGTGTACATTCATTGGACACTTATTGGCTCGCCCAGGGCACCTCTATATCCACATACTGCTACCCCACGAATTTAAAGGATACTTTGACAGTATACAGTTCTCCCATGTATTGTACGCTGGCCTACACATCCCATAATCCTCAGCCAGCCAATCGGAAAAAATGTTGCCTATCTGAAAGTATGTAGGATTACCATCCATCACACGAAGAGAACGACATGTTTTCCCCTTTCTCCTGACTGTAGGTGGGGCCTACATCACTTTACGCGTCATCCTAAATGCCCCTAAGGTTAAGATCAAAAGACTTACTGTTTTCACCACCCCATTCTGCCGGATCTGTCAGAGACCCCAGCTCTCTATCCAACGCCGGCCCAAGGCTGCCTGGGTCCATGGATGAAATGGTGCCCCACCCCCCAAAAAAAAACCAAACAAAAAAACCACCCACTAAAACACGTAAAAAGGGGAAAAAAACCCCATCTTGGTCAGGGCTGAGCAATCATAATCTCATTTCTGCACTAACATAACATATGCTCAAGCCTAAACACAGTTTTTTTCCCTTTTTAACCATACAAAAATACGCTTAACAGGATACACACATTGCCCCTCAATCTCCACAATGCCCCTTCATCTCCACAATGCCCCTTCATCTCTACATTGCCCCTTCCACAATGCCCCCTTCATCTCCACAATGCCTCTTCTACGATGCCCCTTCATCTCCACATTGCCCCTTCATCTCCACAATGCTCCCTTCATGTCCACATTGCCCCCTCCACAATGCCCCCTTCATCTCCACAATGCCCCCTTCATGTCCACATTGCCTCCTCCACAATGCCCCCTTCATCTCCACAATGCCCCCTTTCATCTCCACAATGCTCCCTTCATGTCCACATTGCCCCCTTCATGTCCACATTGCCCCTTCCACAATGCCCCCTTCATCTCCACAATGCCCCCTTCATCTCCACATTGCCCCTTCTACAATGCCCCTTCATCTTTACAATGCCCCTTCATCTCCACATTGCCCCTTCCACAATTCCCCCTTCATCTCCACATTGCCCCTTCCACAATGCCCCTTCATCTCCACATTGCCCCTTCCACAATGCCCCCTTCATCTCCACATTGCCCCTTCCACAATGCCCCCTTCATCTCCACATTGCCCCTTCCACAATGCCCCCTTCATCTCCACAATGCCCCCTTCATCTCCACATTACCCCTTCCAGAATGCCCCTTCATGTCCCTGGTGGTCTAGCAGC
This sequence comes from Rhinophrynus dorsalis, assembly GCA_037306005.1. Taxonomy (NCBI): domain Eukaryota; kingdom Metazoa; phylum Chordata; class Amphibia; order Anura; family Rhinophrynidae; genus Rhinophrynus; species Rhinophrynus dorsalis. The sequence continues at coordinate 58,439,003 of CM074720.1, read as the reverse complement.
GTGCCATAAGAGTGATCTGTGCCGCAGGAGGCACAGAGCTGAAGCTCCTGCGTGCGGTTCTCAGTAATGCAGAGCACTGGGAGATGATGTCATCTCCCAGTGCTCTGTATTACTAGAGAGTCTGGGTCTCTGTACGTGTCACATCATAGACACTGCGAGGGAGCGCTTGGTAGCGTAAATCAGCGCTCCCTCGCAGCAGATGTATGGCTTTAAAAAATTTTTTTTAAAAATTCCCAGCTTACCGCTTTTCGGCGCCCCTCCGTTGTGGCGCCCTAAGGCGACTGCCTGTCCTGCCTTATGGTAGCGCCGGCCCTGCCTGCTACTAACTGTCATGTCCGCCTCCATGGAAAAGAAAGACATCCAGCACTGACTTCGGTAAAAGGGAAGAAGCACAAATGTCATGGGGGGATTAGGATTTTTAGCCATAATAAGTTAAAGGGTTACTAATGTCCTATTATAATTTAATGTTATTTTGTGGATATTAAAAAAATAAGTTATAAGGAACAAGTCCCATCTCTAAAATATTTATATTTTTAGAGATATAATGTTTTAAAGTTCCACCCTCCCTCCCCTTTCACTGTTTTTAACTGAGATTTGCGTCGGGCGACCTGACGGCGGCTCTTCAGCGGCGATCTAAAAAGAAATACTTGACCGAAACGGTCTACAAAGTGTGCCTGGTTTGCAAGCACACTCAAAGATTAGATTAGATTGCGGTATTTCTGCTCTGCTGAAGAGCCACTGGCTGGTTCCGGGAACAGGATCTCCTGCTGTCAGCTATACAGCTGACATCAGTTCAGGGGGAAGGCGGGCGGAACTTTAAAAATGACATCTCTAAAAATATAAATGTTTTAGAGACGGGACTTGCTCCAGATAATTATTTTTTTTAATATCTACAAAATGACATGAAATGATAATGGGACATTACTAACCCTTTAAGTGGGGAGTTATTCACAGGAGTTCTTACGCATCCTTTACTTAGCAGTTTATTATTACAGGTAAGGCAGTGGACACCATGCTCGATTTATCCTTTTTCTTTTTTTTTCTCAAACCAACCCCGCAGGCGATCGCGCTGTTGAAAGAAGTGACATGAAAATCTTGCGTTGAAATGCAGGGAGAGATTCTCATGTCGCCCTTTACAACACAGCGACCTACTCTATGCGGCTCCAAGCAGCTCTCTCTTAAAAATGCACTATTTTAAATGATACCTAATTAGATACAGTTCTAACAGGAGATACAAGGGACAAAGATCGTGCTGATTGTTGCCTGACAAAAATATGTAATTAGCCGTAACATATATTAACTTGCAAAATACACTTTGGTGTATCAACTGGATTTAACCCTTCAGATGCTGGAGCTATAAGAAATGCATTGCAATTTAATGAATACATTCAAAGCTTCTACATGTTTATTCCTTCAGTGTCTTACCATACATTTAGCATGCAGTGCATGACAGCAGCCATAAGAATAGACTTAACTTACTAGATGTGAGTAACTCACAGTATTGGTTCATTAACCCTTTGAGTGCCAGAACGTACTTAAAGGGTTAAAGGGCACTCAAAGAGTTAAAGGCATTTGGCACAGGTAGGGTTGGAAATCACATTAGCATTAACTGCAGGCAGACAGCTTTCAAATCCAAAGTTCTCAGTGTGTGATAAGTCCCCCTCACACAATCCATAGTTGCAGGATTCCTTTGCTCCTTCAGAAGTAGAAATAAAGTTTAAAATTGTTGTCAGCATGGAGAAGGTTCCCTCACTTTCCACAGAGCATGTAATAGAGAGAGAGATTTCTGCTGCTCTCTCTCAAGGGAATCCAGTACGTTTGCAGCATACTTTACAAGAGAGATGCACTAAGGGTTGATGTAATGGCGAAGTATGTCTGGTGATGTGTGGCTATCACCTCACCATGAAGAATACAGCACACTTTGCCTTATGCACTAAGAACTATGTATGCAAGGGAAGGGGTAGACACTTTAATCATTAGAATCAGGGCTCGAGTCCTGCGGGAACACAAGGGAACTGCGTTCCTATACATTTGGCACAGCAGGAGTGGTGAGGTCTCTGCTTTCTTCGGCACTAGGGTTGCCACCCATCTGGTATTTTACCTAAATTAGCTTCTGTCCAATGATAAGTCTATGGAGGGAATGCCATGGCCGGTATTTTTTTTAAGAAAAGGTGGTAACCCTATTCGGCACAGACCTGTAGCTGCTAAGTGTCTTCTCTGTCTTTGGCACTCTAGTAATGCAGAAAGCTGGGAGATTACATCATCTCCCAGCGCTCTGCATTACTGAAGGGAAGACCATGCAGGAGCTCCAGCAGCTACAGGTCTTTGCAGAAGGAGAAGGGACAGACCTCTCCTGCTGCTGCTGGACCACCAGGGAGGTAGGAAACGGACACAGGGGCAGGGCAATGTGAGGGCAACATGGAGATGATGGGGGCAATGTGGAGATGATGGGGGGCAAGTTGGAACTGATGGGGGGCAATGTGAGGGCAATATGGAGATGATGGGGGCAATGTGAGGGGCAATATGGAGCTGATGGAGGACAATATGGAGCTGATGGGGGCAATGTGAGGGCAATATGGAGATGATGGGGGGAATGTAAGGGTAATGTGGATATGATGAGGCAATGTGAGGGCAATGTGGAGATGATGGGGGTAATGTGGGGGCAATGTGGAGATGATGTGTGGGAAATGTGAGGGCAATGTGGAGATGATGGGGGCAATGTGAGGGCATTGTGGAGATGATGGGGGGCAATATGTGTGCATGCATGCAACAGTGATAGAGACAAAGACACATGCAACAGACAATCACACATATAGACACAGAAACTCCCACACACATGCACTGACATTCACAGAGTGAGTTAGACACACTCATACATGCAATGATACATACACATGTATAGAGAGAGACACACACTTTACATGAGACATACATATTTATTTTGGGTGGGGGAAAATCTTAGTTGAGTTCCCACACTTTTTTACACAGGACTTGACCCCTGATTAGAATGTAGGATTGCCGTAATGGTGGAAATGTGTTAGGGAGGGCAAGTGAGGTAGAGGAGAGGAAGCTTTCAGACTTCATCCTTTGACTGCCAAAGAGATGTGCATTGCACACCACTGTGGTACTAAAAGTGTTCTAACATTAAGAATCCATTGCCAGGCTTCACATTTCAATAAAAACCCCAGAGAACCAGCAAAGCTTCTGTTACTGGATGGCTTCTCTGCCAGCTCTGTACTTATATGAACCAGCTGATCAGCTGTTTCTAGTACTCATCAACTATCTGCCAACCAGCTGATTCACATGAACAGAAGACTTGCAAGGCAATTATTCACAGGGATATAATGGAGGAGATATCTCAGTGCATATACTGAGATGTAAATATGCTACAGTCTCTCAAACCTGGCACCTTAATGCACTTTAGTGCATTTCATCCCCCCCAAGAGGACAGATTTTTTAGGTCCCCAAAAAGAGGTCCTGTCTTGCAGAATCTAGCTATATGGGCTAGGAAGAGGAACAATTCAGGAGCAAACCAACTGCATAATAATAATAGGGGACAAGACTTTCAACCCTCTGTTCGTTGGCTAGATGACCCTAAGCTTAAACTGGTTTCACTAACCCTCCCTCTGAAACTGTTGTCTGTAGTTTACCAACCTGATCACCTACTCCTGGTATCTCTTAGCCAACATTTTTCCTTATGTGTCCCTGTCACAAAATATATCCCTCCTCTTTCTATCTTGTTATAACGTTCTAGGTAATTGTTGTGTTTGTTATAGTCTCTGTCTGCTTAGCTCCAATATGATGATTATGAGCTGTAGAATTATTATTTTTATGATGGTTTATTATGCATATACTACTCAATGTGTGACTATTTGATGTCGCTTTCTGTTTGTGATCGATGCATAATCTTCAATAAAGTTTTTTGAAGAAAAAAAATATGGGACAAAAATACAATTCCCATTGGTAGAAATGGGGCTTTTAACCTGTTGAATGCTATAGAGGTTTCCAATCCATTACAAAGCAGTGCATAGGAGACCTCTCTGATATTCAATGGGTTCTAACCCTTTGAGTGCCAAAGGGGTACGCAACGCATTGCAAACCCCACTGGCACTCAAAGGGTTAAAGCTCCATTTAAGCCAATGGGAGTTTGGGAACTGTTTGCATGTCCCCCATATTGCAGTTGCCTTGTACCCCAAGTACATTTTTCTTTTAATTAGGTTGTTTTTTTTTTTTTTTTTTTTAATACTTTATACTAATTTTTACCTACATTTTTTACAGGTGGAGAGAGAACCTGTGGAGTGCATGAACTCATCTGCATTAGAAAAGGTAGGTCTTTCCATGTAAATCTTACTTACATGATCTAGTGAAGCTGATGTATTAAGAAGAACTGGAGCAAAGCAACTGTACCAACCTGAATTCCTGTTGATTTAAATAGGGCTTTTAAACCTTTGAATGCTAAAGAGGTCTCAAAACCTTTTTCCTAGTCAAGGGGTCAAAAGCCCCATTTAAATCAGAGGCAATTATTAGTTCTCCACTATGGTGTAGTTGGTTTGCTCCAGTATTATGAGTACGTGTCAGAACAGCGGCCTCAGAGAGATGTCTACAAAGCTCTTTGCTCAGTAGAATGGACAGTTTTAGCGGTGTGTACCAAGCAGTGGCCAGGTTAGGGATGTGTGGGCATTTTAGTGTGTGTGCATCCTCTGTGCCAGGCACAGGCTATGTAGAATCTGGCCACAGATTAAATAGGTCAAGAAATTTTATTTACCTAATGCCTGCTGTGGGACTGTAGTAAAGGTGATGTGCTCTTAAAGGAAAATGAACACCTCCTAATAATACCGCCCTTTTTACCTTATTATAGCTAGTTAATCCTAATGGCCCTCATGAATTTTGCTTTTCTATCATTGTTCAAGAGATATCATCTCCAGTCAGTCCTGGATGTCATGTTAATGGAGGTGGACATGACAGTTGCTGGCTAGACAGTCTACATGAGTCTAGTCAACCCTTTAAGGACCAGAGGGGTGCACAATGCATTGAGGAGCAATAAGCTGTTCACTGCTCTGGTCTTTAAGCCTTTTGAGGGCCAGAGAGGTATCCAATGTATTGCATTTCAATGTGTTGGATACGTCTCTGGTACGCAAAAGGTTAAGATCACCATGTGCAGTGAACACAGTTTGAGGTCATGTGGCCTTAGCAACTGTAATGTCTGCCTCCATGGACATGACATCCAGGGCAGACTGAAGATGTCATCCCGTGAACCAGGGAGCAAGGCAAAATGTCATAGAGGCCATTTCAATTTTTTGGCCATAGTAAGGTAAGTGAGGGGTTATTAGAAGGAAGTGTTAGCTCCCCTTTAAATATTGTTCACTGGAGGGTTTCTGCACCAAAAGTCCCTGTACAAAAGAGCATGTGGAGTTTTAGCTCTGCACCATAGTTTTGTACATTCCTTTCAACTGGGCATATGTATCAATCCAAAAGTGGAGCAATTCTGGAGCACATTGTAGGGACACACGCATGCATGCACGCACATATTTATACACGTGCACACACACAAACACATGCACATATCAATACACACACATCATATTTACATTTGGTGCTTGTTTCATTTGTTTGGTTCAAACATACAATCTTCAGGTGTGAAAAGGTTGTTGTCCTTGTTAACTCAAACTAATGAAAGGGATTATTCAGGTCTGGTGCTTCAATACTTTTGTAAACAATCAGCATACCTGGGAACTTGACAGGCAAGGCTACCCGGAGGGTAACCCTGCCAGCACCAATCAGGGAGGGAAATGACGATAATCATGTCATAAAAGGGGTGGGGCTTAGCCACGAGGGGGAGGGCGGGACTAAAAAATAACAAAAAAAAAGGGCTGAATATGTTTTGAAGATCGTAAGAGGGCAGGGAGAGGGGAGGAACCGGGGCGGGATGGAGAACAAGTGGGCAGAGTTTCTACTGAAACTCTCCCCACCCGGAGATTGAGAGACTGCCCCGGAGACCCGGTAATGCACTGTGAAATCCGGAGTCTCCGGGGCAAAACAGGAGAGTTCCCAGGTATAACAATCAGGCCTGATTTGGACCAGCCCTGTCCAGTATAAATCTGACTAACTCTGGCCCTTGCCATCAAATTGAAGTTGTCAACATGCAGGTTCCAAAGTCACATAATGTCACAATCAGAAGAAATTCCTGAACACATTTAGAAAAGAGTTGTTGATGAATATCAGTTTGGAAAGGGTTACAGAGCTAATTCTAAGGCACTGGGGCTACAATGAACCACAGTCAGAATGACCAAACTGAAAAGGTTTGGGACAGTAGTAAATCTTCTCAGGAGTGGCCATCCTACCACAATTTCTCCAAGAACAAGGCTTAAAATCATCCAGAAGGTCACAAAGCATGTTAGAACAGCATCCAGGGATCTGAAGGCCTCTCTCACCTGAGCTAAGGTCAGCCACCTTCACAAAAACACTGAACAAACATGTGCATAGCAGTGTAGCAAGGCTGAAACTACTGCGCAATAAGAACATGAATTCTCTCAATTTTCTTCTAGAGTTTATCAAAAAGTACACTTGTTCTGGAACAATGTTCTATGTCCAGATGTGTCAGAACTGGGACTTTTTGGACAATGTGCCATGTTATGTCTGGTGAAAACCAAATGCTGCATTCCACATAAATAACCACCTACCTGCGCACAAGCATGATGGTGGCAATGTCATGGTTTAGTCTTTACTGCATCAGGACCTTGATGACTTGCCATCAATGAAGGAACCATGAGTTCTGCTTTTGAATCAGGGAATTCTATTGGAGAAAGTCAGGCCACCTGTCTATGAGCTGAAGCTGAAGCACAGCTGGGTCATGCAGCAGTGATCCGAAACACACTAGTAACTCTACATCAGAGTGGTTGAAGGACAAGAAATGTAAAGTTTTGGAATGGCCTAGTCAAAGTCCAGACCTAAACCCCATTGAGATGTTGTGGCAGGACCTGAAACAAGCAGTTCATGCTTGAAAGTCCACAAATGTCACTGAGTTACAGCAGTTCTGCATGGAGGAGTGGGACATAACTCTACCATGGTGGTGTGAGAGAATGATCGATAACTACAGGAAGTGTTTGGTTTCATCCATTTCTGCTAAGGGCCACATAACCAGGTTTTGAGTCTAAGGGGGCAATTACTTCTTCTCAAAGGGCACTAGGTATTGCATGGCTTTCTTTAATAAATAAATGAAATAAGCTTCACAATTGTTGTTGTTTGTTCACTCAGGCTCCCTTTTATCTAATATTAGGTTTGGTTGAAGATCTGATAACATTCAGTGCCTTAAAGGGATAGTAATGTCCCATAACATTTTTTTTTGCATTTTGTAGTAGTTAAAAAGTGGAATTGAATGCAAAAAAACATATCTCTCAAACCGCTATGGTTTGAGAGATATTGGCATTCAAAGTTTGAAAAGCATAATTCATACAGGTGGTTGACATTTTGGAAAGTTCTTTTTGGCTGAAAAGTCTACCGCCTATTTGTATTATTCTTTTCACCAATAAATTTATTTGAACAAAGTCCGACTGGATACTGCTCTCCTTTGTACTAACTGTATGAATTTCTTTTTGGGAGTGTGCACCTGGACCATCATCTGAGAAGAGTGTGTGTTTCCACTAATATATATGTCTAAAACAGACCAAGGGGCAAGGGGAAAGTGGCTGTCACTGCGGGCGGTGGGAGACCTGACATGTCCGGTGATGGCAATCAAGGAGTATATGGCAGTACGGCCAGAAGGGGGCAATTTGTTTTTGGTGCATAGGGATGGGCGGCCACTCACGATGTTTCAGTTCAGGGCGGTATTGAGAATGGCATTAGAAAAGATGGGATGCAATCCTAGTCTTTTTGGATACCATTCATTTAGGATTGGGGCAGCTACTGAAGAGGCTAGAGCTGGCATGAGTGGGGAGGAGATTAAGAGGGTAGGAAGGTGGAAATCAGGGGTGTATAGAAAGTACATTAGGCCAGTGATGGATTGAGGAGTAACAGAGATTTTTTGTAATTTCAGAACAACGTCAGAGAGCGTCGGTTCTGATTATGGGGCACTCATTTGTACACTGGGCAGAAAAGAGGGCAGAAGTTAGAAGTTACGGCACGCAGCTGACCTTGCCTAGAGAGAGCGCGAACATTCAGTGGCTCGGGAAAAGGGGAATGCAGCTGAGAGATTAGCCATTATTGATCAAGACGGCGCATAGCCGGTGGGGTAAGCAGGACCTCGTCATAATACACACTGGGGGCAAGGACTTGACCACATTAAAGTCATTAGACTTGGTCTTTGCACTGCAGATGGCGATTGGAGGGGTGCAGGCTCAATGGCCAGAGGCTACTGTGGTATGGTCCAGCATTGTTCCCAGGTTGGTTTGGCGAGGCTCGCACCCCATAAAGGCCATTGAGCGCATCAGGCATAGGGTAAACAGAGCCATGGAGAAGTTCGTGTGTTCTCGGGGGGGGGGTTTGCAGTATCACACACAGAATTGCATCATAGTTGCAGGGGTTTGTACAGAGAGGATGGAGTGCACCTCTCTGACATAGGGTTGGATATATTTAATTCAGGTTTGCAGGATGCAATTGAGAAGTGGCAAATAGGCTGGCGGAAAAGGATTTTTCTGCCGGATTTTGGGTGGCGGCAATGCGGCATTCCCTGAGCCAGAGGGGTGGAGAAAGCACCCCAGAAGGTTACGGTTTTTGTGAGGGCCTAGCTGGGAACTGACTTTGTGGTCAGGCTCGGCGATGGCAGGAAGGACGCAGGCACGGTACAGCAGCAGGCATTGACTTTGTGGTCAGGCGTGCTAAAGGGCAAGAAAAAGGGTGGCTAGCACCAGGTATGCGCAAGGAGAAGGGGGTGCGGAGCAAAGGGCTCCAACAGTACGGGCAGCCGGACGTGGTTGGGTTACGGTGTTGCGAGGTCCAGCTGCGACGGTGGCCAAGTGCAGGCGTGGCTTGGCTACCGGCCTCTGGCTTTGGGGAATGCCGCATTTGGGGGTGGTGCATGGCACCATTTAGTCTGTAAATGGTAGGAATAATAATAAATGACTTCTATTTGCCACAATCATTTTGTTTCATGTGTGTTTATTTATTTAAGGTTATGGGGAGAGTGTCTGTGGGGCTTAGCACCTTATGAGAAGGCAAGATATATACTATTAACCATCACAACATCATAGCTGCAAAAAACACCTGCCCGCTGATTACTTAAAGATATACTGAAGAAAAAACAAAGACATAGATATCTGCCCAAAATCCATAAAGGATAAAAGAGATTAACATCACTCATTAAAGGTAAAGTGAATTGTCACCATCTTGAAATAATTTATTGTTGAAAGTGGAACGAACAATGCATTTTTAGAGAGTAGGAGGAATCCAGTTGTGCACAGAATATATATATGCTCTGGAGCTAATATATTATTCAAATCAGCGCATATGGACTTTTTAGCTATATTAAGATTTTAATGTTGTTATATTTAAAATAAACTTATTTTTTGATTGATAACTCCGTACACTTCAGCGCTCTCCGTATATTCACTGTTTTATATATACATACAGAAAAGGGGGAGGCAACACCAGTGGGTCTTTTAATATATAACGTTAATGAGTGATATGGCAAACAAAGGGTCAACATTTCGGTCCTACAGCAGGACCTTTATCAAGACAGATTTTAAACATGGAGGACAGGTATTTATAGGTCATAATGAATACTCCTCGTGGCCCGCGGGGAGATGGTGACGTCAGTCCGACTGAGTCACTGCAATGGCTCATCACACTGACGTCAGCTCCCTACAGTAAAATGTATTGTAGTTCAACAACAACATGTATAAGAGTACAGAAACACGTTAGCAATAGTTGGTGTGTAACAATCACATCCATGAACCTCTTCTTTGCAAATTAAAGAAATAATGTCCAGAACGATGTGCGTCCGCTCAGCACAAAGCTTCATATGCAGCGGCATTAAACAGTTAAATAAATATAGTGCAAGACATATATACCTTATGCAAAGGTGAAATAAAGATTAGCCCATAAACAGAGGCTATGGTTGATCTCATCGCTGTGCCAATGCACGGGGCATTCGTGTCTACTGCGCATCGCACAGCAAATGTGTACATTTCATAAAAAGTCTAGCGAGAACAGAGATACTTTTTTACAGAAAGCATCCGATACATGGGGCATTCCTGTGTCCCGTGTATCGCACAGCCAATATATCCAATGTAATAGTAAATCCAGTGAAATCATAACAGAGATATATACGTAGAGACAGCATCAAGACTGGAGTTATCGTGAGCCAATATCTACATGTACATAATATAGGTGATGGAGAAAAGAACTTGAATCATACATACAGGGTGTGAAACATTAGCAATGTCCAATGCAACAACTGTGTGTATCTAGAAACTAGAATCCCACAGACAATAATAACACATCAACGATGTCCAATAACACAGTTGTGGGTATCAATTAACAAGCAATGGAGCTAGGAATCAATCATATTAAAGGACACATTGTATCACCACACATATGATATATTGTAAAAACACAGTGAAGTAATCACATGTAGTGTGATAATGTGAGGAAGTGATAATAGCACACAAAGTGATAATTTAAGGAACATGTATCTCATTTCAAGTAGTTGATCAATATTTCATGAGGAGGAGAGAATGTCAGGAAATACTTTTCCAGAATGCCCAGTCCTATGTCAGGGGGGTGTTTGGATAGCAACACTTGGTATTAAACGAGATCTATGCCCACCCCACCCTGGAGGGGCTTAGACTGGACTGAAGAGACTTGAACGAGCACTATATATAGCACAAAGATGTTACATTTAGTTTGAGAGATAACCGAAGGCAGCGTTGTACTGACTGCAGGAGAAGTCTGTTGTAAGACAAGCTTGCGGCTCTGCAGCTGAGCCGAGATCGCGTTAGTGAAAAAGAATTATTTCACTGAAACGGTCGTGGTCATGTGCTTGGTTTGTGCTTGGTTTGCAAGCACACGTAGAAAACCGTTTCAGTGAAATAATTATTTTTCACTAACGCGATCGTGGCTCTGCTGTAGAGCCGCCTGATGAAAGTCAGACCGGATATCTCTGCAGTCAGTACAACTCTGACTTCAGGGAAGGGGGAGGAGGGGGGAACTTTGCCTTCGGTTATCTCTCAAACCATAAAGGTTTGAGAGATTAACCTGGGGGCTATTAAATTATTTTGCAAATATCTACAATATGGGGGATAGTAATAATAAAGTATTACTATCCCTTTAAAGCAAAAGAGTTTTAATTTTAACAGTCAATGTTTCGACCAGATAACACTGGCCTTCCACAGGACAAGGAGGAAGGCCAGTGTTATCTGGCCAAAACGTTGATAGTTAAAATTAAAACTCTTTTGCTTTAAACTTAAGTGAAAGTCCTGTGAGTGTTGAAATTCAGAATAGATGACTACCATATTGCGGAATCTGCTTGTCAGCCATGCATTTGTTTACTTGTGTTCATTTAACCTCTAATTGACATTTAGGATACAGTTTGCCTGTCTTCTGTCTTAATTAATTAAGAGTAAATGACCTGTAATAATCTTATGAGGCGGATGAGAAAGGCCTTTTAGCAAGTCTGTGATCTGTTACACAACTCCCAGCACGTCATGTCCTTATTAACCCAATGAGGCTTATGTTCTAAGAACTAGAGCAACTCATCTGAACCATGGGGGAGGACAATACAATATCCCCAAATTCCCATTAATATAAATGGAGGTTTAACCCCTTAAATCCTAGAGCACTCACTAAGGGTAAAAGCCCCATGTAAAGGGACACCTCTCACTGAGACCATCCAACAAGACAAAATTTTAACCCCTTAGTGACACATGACGTGCCAGGGCTGTCACTCCGGTTCCAGCACATAAGACAGGTGACGGTCCTCGCACGTCATGGAATTCTAGGATGGCAGTGTGGCTGCATGACGCTTTGCCATCCCAGAATTCATTGAGAGAAAAAAAAAAGAGCTCCATGGTTCTTAACGGCCACGCATCGGATTGGGAGGTCGTTAAGGGGTTAAAGCATGGAATGTGCTTTAATGCTATTTATGAGTTAACTCAAACCTCCATTTTGATTTTAAACTAGGGACCTCATTCATCAAGTTAAAGAGGTGCAGTCCTGGAGGAATCCAATTGCAGTGCAGGAGGGGAATAACATTCACAATCATTTAAGTGGGACATTTAACCCCTTGAATGCTTTCTTCACAATGCAATACAGACATATCTAGCATTAAAGTTTTAGAAGTACCATTTAAAACAGTGAGAATTTGTGGTATTTTCATTTATTCTCTGTAGTGTACTTGGTTTGCTTTAGGATTGTATCTCCCTGGCTGGATGAATTAGGCCTTAAAGGGATAGTAATACTTCGTTTTATCTTTATTTTATTTTGTAGGCATTAAAAAAACATTAAGAACGATATAAGTCTTATCTCTCAAACCTTTATGGTTTAAGAGATATTCACAAGCAAAGTTCCCCCTCCCGCCCCTTTTACCTAGTGTAAGCCATCTCTTCTCAGATGTGAATCTGGTTGTAAGACCAGACAGATAACAGCAGGGGACAAGCTTCTTTGTATGAAAACAATGAAATCCCTGCCCCCCTTGACAAGTTTTTCAGCTTTTTCCCTTATCTTAATTGAAGATTGTCCCTCTCTGCAGTCTACCTGGGCACCTCCCTTCTGATCTGGCTGAACGGGGGGGGGGATACTTTGCCTACAAAATAAAATAAAGATAAAACAAAGTATTACTATCCCTTTAAGTACCTGATTGCTGTTAAAGAGATAGTAATCTTTCACAAAAACAGCAGCTCCAATTAATCTACATAGTATTTGAGCTATGGAGAGTGTTATTTCAAAACTGTCAGAGTTGTATTTCAAGAGAAATTGAATGATAAAGTATCCCCCTCCAGCCCCTTTTACCTAGTGTAAGCCACCTCCCCTCAGATGTGAAATCTGATCTCTTGACTGGACAGATTACAGCAGGGGACAATCTTCTTACTGTGAGAACAATGAAAACCCTGCCCCCTTTGACAGTTTTTTTTCAGGATTTTCCTTGTACTTACTGAAGATTGTCCCTCTCTGTGATCCATCCATCCAGACAGTCTTGCTCTTCTGAGGTGTCAAATTAATCAGGCAAAGAAGGACAGACACAAAGATAAAATATAACCACCTTTATTTATTATTACAGCAATAATGGTAGATCCCATCCAAACCCCAGACATATGCAAACAGGACCCAAGGTCCCTCCGGAGCTGCACACTGTGCTGTGCACTGCACTACTCAAGATCTCTAGACTAGGGATGGCGGCTCAAGTGGGACAACAGAAGAATGGTAGAATATGTGTAAGTCACCACTTGGTCTGCGAACGGAGGCAACAGAGAGCAAGAGCAGACCAGAGCCAGGAGACACCGAGACTACAGGTCAGGCAAGCAGGTAGTGTAGGGAGCGAGGAGGCAGCCAAAGTCACAGCCATACAAGCCGGGGACTACACGGAGCGAGAGTAACCAGGCCACTGGTCAGGCAACCAGAGACTATGCTGACCGAGTAGGAGCCAGGGACATTGGTCAGGCAAACCAAGGACTACAAGGAGCAAAAGTAAGCAGGCCCACAGAAAAGGTAACCAGAGGCTTCCCTGAGCGGGTAGTAGCCAGGGTCACTGGTCAGGCAAGCCAGGGCCATACACAGAGCGAGTAGTCAGCTAGAGCCACAGGTCAGAACCAATATGGGTAGTCAGACAAGCCAGGGAGATGCAAAGAGCGAGATTCACAGGCAAACACGTCACAACGGAGCGCAAGAGTAATGAGCAGGAACACTACGTAAGGGCAATGACTCCCAGGCCCAAGGAGGTTTATAAAGGAGCAGAAGGAGGCGGGACCCAATTAGGCCACCCAGAATAGGCCCATAAACAGGTGTCCGTGCTAGTGCCTGTTACCTGATGTCAGCGATGAGGAAGTGGCCGGAGGCCATGCCAGCCGGCGGCCATACAGAGGTAGGAAACACAGGAAAACTTAGCCTCTAAGGGAGACTGTGATATGAGGTGAGCAATGTTACATCAGTAAAAGGGGCGGGAGGAGGATACTTTATCATTCAATTACTCTTAAACTGCAACTCTGACAGTATTGAAATAACACTCTCCATTAGCCAAATACTATGAAGATTAATTGAACCTGCTTTTATTGTGAAACATTACTATCCCTTTAAGCACAACTGCATTTGCAGCTCTTAGTGAGAACATCTAAAGACAGGGAATGACTTGGGAGGGGAAAGGAAGCCTTTAGAGCTCTCTGGCCACACCCTTTAAAGAGATGTCACACACTGCACAGCTATGGAGAGACTATGCAAAGGATTTGAGGCATTCTAGTATGTTTCAAATACAGTATGAGGCTGGGGCAGCTTTAACATTTTAAATGCACTACAATTCCTCAGATCCTACATTCTGTTGCTCCATAGCGGAGGAGTGTGTGATATCACTGTGTGGGGGGTGCCACTGAGTAGACACCAGTGAAAAAGGTGGTTCAGAAGTGTGCAGGAACTTCAGGAGGTGGGCAAATGCAGTAGAAGCTTGCACACTTGGTTTAGTTGATTCGATACATCTTTAAATGCAGAGGGAGTATAATAAACACACACTGCAGGGTTGCACTAATTTCTGTGCTTTACTGTACTGTGCTGTACTATACAATTATATTTTCATAAGCTTCCTGCATTAAGGGTCATATCTGATTACCTTACACTCAGGTATGTGGATGCATATTTAATATATATGAGGCCAACTGAATGAGTATTGCAGCATGTAATAATACCTTTTTTCATTGTATTAACACTTAAGTTATTACATACTGCAATAATCACTCATTTGGCCTCTATATCACTGGACTAACATGGCTACCCTAAACTAAATATATATATATATATATATATATGTACAAGAAAAAGGCAAAATCTGGGTAAATCTGGGGAAAAAATTGAGCTATGTATCCTCTGGTGGAAAACATGCACAGGAGTTGAGGAGCTGCTACTATACACAGTCTTATAGTGTATAAGATAAATAACAGAAAAAACAAAATTAGAAGAGAGCGCTCCTGCTATCACTGTATAATTTATTAAGGTGCAATATCACAGTGGCCTGGAACTGTACAGTGGTGCTGTTGCTACACCATCCTATGGTGGCTTATGGTCAACTGACCAGAGCTGTCCATAGGATGGTATAGCCACAACACCACTGTACAATTTCAGGCCACTGTGATACTGCTCCTAAAAAATTCTAGTTTGACCTGTGATCACTTTTGAATAAAACACCTTTCAGCAGTGGGAGTACCCTTGTTTTACTTAGGTGGATAATCTCTAGAACATGTTTTTGGTAAAATTTAAGTATTTCTATCCCTTTAGACTTTTAAGGACCAGAGGTGTCTGTTGGATTGCTTTGCAACGCGTTGTGCACCCCTCTGATTATTAAGGAGTTAATAATGCATGGCATTTTAAAGAAAAGGGGATTCCCACAAGCCCTGATTTTCTATTCTTTATGTTGTGCTTAATGGAGTCATCTGTTCTCATTGACTTACTGCGAGTGAGTCCACATTATTGATAAAAGCTGAGCATTACATTCTGCTTGGTGTAATGAACCATGGGAAATGAGAATATAAAAGTAATGTATGAAGCCAGTAACCATTAGGGATCATTGTGGTTGTACAGTCTTGGGTGGCCAAGCAAAGAGTGAATTATTTGTCTGAAGGATATTGATAAAGCATATCAGTTATGGAAGACAACTTGGAAAGCAAACATGTAAACAAAATGTTCACCATTATATATATATGTAAATACAGGTTTCATGATCCAGGCAAAGGTTTTTGAATGACTATCCTTGAAAACGCTTAACTGTGCCGGATTGAAAGCAACTGTAAAGTTTTATTATGGACAACAAATTATTTTGCAGTTACTTTTCCTGCTGAGTAAAACAAAAATGTTGCTACTTCTGTCATTAAAAAGTTATTTCAGTTCAAGCTGCATACATAGTAGTTTAGGTTGAAAAAAGACTTGTGTCCATCAGTTCAACCCTTTTCCTCTTCCTGTTTACTGTTGTTGATCCAAAAGAAAGCAAAAAAAAAAAACCTTCATTAGAGCAATTTCAAATTCTGCTTTAAATGGTGGGGGGGATTCCTTCTTGATTCCAGATGGCAATCAGATTTCTCCTTGGATCAACAAGCACTAACTAAATATTAATCCCAATACTAACATACATAGCTCTCTATGTTCTGCTCTTTTAAAAAAAATATCCAGGCCCTTTTTAAAGGCTTATGATGATTCGATAGCACCACCTCCTCTGGCAGTGAATTCCATACTTTACCGAAAAGAATCCCTTCTGCTGTTTTAGACAAAATGTCCTTTCCTCAAGTCTAAGTGGGTGACTCCTTGTCCTTTGTACTGTTCTGTTAATTAACAGGTCTTTGGAGAGCCCTTTGTATTGGCCTGAACATATTTATATAGTGTTATCATATCCCCTCAAAGATGTCGTTTCTCTAGTGTGTACACATTTAACTTTTCTAGCCTTTCTTTATAAAACTTTCCATTCCCCTTATTAGTTTTGTAGCCCTTCTCTGCACTTTGTCCAGTCTCATAATGTCCTTTTTCAGAAAAGGCGCCCATTGAACTGCATATACAAGGTGGGGCCTTACCATGGACCTGTAAAGAGGCAGAATAATATCTTCCTCCTATGAGTCAATACCCTTTTAATACATGCCAATATCTTATTGGCCTTTGCAGACACCAGCTGGCACTGCGCACTACTGCTAAGTCTACTGTCTACCATTACTCCCATTACTATCACATTCTAGGGATAACTGTAGCCAGTGAGTTACCTCTCCAGTAGAATTTAATAGAATAACTATGTGAACACGAGGTGAACTGTCTAGAAATGTGATATTATTGCTAATGACACTTTAATATAAAAACACATATTTTTTAGTTTTTAATAGTATTCATTTACTGCTCTTTTAAAGGGGAACTAATCTTGTTGGAATAAGTGGCTCTTAATTTATTAACAGACTTACCTATGTAATTTATACAGCCGTCGGGTATATCTGTATATTTTGTGTTTATTTTCTCACTGGAACTATCTTGTGACTATCTGGTCACTTCTAATTCCCAGTCTGATTTAAACAATATCAAAATCATGGGTGGGGCATTTTTCTGTAACATAGTTTTAGAGTATTAAAGGCTGTTGTCTGTAAAGGGGGTGTGGCCTAAATTAGACTTTGTTTTTAAATCCAGGCAACTGCAGGTACTATGCAACACCAAATAATTAGATGTATTGGAATGCTATATGAGGCACACTTGTTAAAGTGTACCTGTCACCTAATGATAAGTTTTATTAATTTAAAATAATAAAAAAACTGCATTTATGTTGTACTATACCATCTATTTGTAGTATTGTATAACTAGTTTTTGAAAAATTTTCCTTCATATTTTTGGTGATACAGTCTGGCACTTTATGCTAATTAGTTGCTGTGCTGGAACAATATTACCACACTGTTATGAGTGAAGCAGAGCCCACACACTTAGGGCATTTCAAATAATGCTGTCCCCCATTTAACACCCTGTCTACACAGTTACACCCTGCTCATACCATAACATTGGACCAACATCAATATACTCTGCCTACAGCTCCTCCTGTTATATTGCCTGGCCCCTGCCCCACATGAATTAAAGGGGACCTTGATAAAGCAGAAGCCACACCATTCTATTCAAAGAAAGCACAGACCTGAACATTAGATGTCTGTAGCCTGGGGACAACACACAGTGGGGTCTCACACTTCCAATTAAGTTGTTATTAACGTGTGTAACAGATTGTAGATATATAAAAGTGGTCTGACAAAAAAGTTGCTTGGGTATGAATGCAACAATGTAAATGTATAAAGGTGATGGTGTATTTTATACATTAGTGGCATTGCTCCAAATTGTATACCATGTTACATTCAATTTGTGGCATACAATTTGGGTACAAACTTATTATAATTTGCAGAGCAAATTGCTGTATTTTATAGTGCAATTTGCATATTTTTTATACATAGCTTGCTTCTTCTTAAAATGTCCTCCTTTTACTAAAGTTGGCATCCTTTATACAGCCGTCAGTGTTTTCTATTTTTATGTGTTGCATTATATCTGCAGTTGCCTCTGTATAGTGGTAATATTGAAGTCTTCCTGTGGTCACTCTCTGTCCTTTTCTCTGGTCCTGTATTCCTGCTTCTATTCAGATACCTTGTTTCCTGTTCTGGTTTTTCCTCTCGCTCCTTTGCCTTTATAGGTTCTCAGTACTGGTGCGTGATCTAAGCTTTCTAGTGGTGTCTAGTTTTTTCTCCATCCGTTTCCTGTATTTCTGTATCCTGTCCTTGTATTGATTTTCATTGTTGATCTTTGTTTTGTTCCTGACTATCCCACTGTCTCTCATTTTTATACCTACCCAAAGTTACCAGAAACCTGTATGGACTAAGAGAAAAGGATTTAACAGGTAAGACTAAAATCCTATTTCTCTGTCGTCCAATACGGTTTACTGGTAACTCTGCGTAGACGATCCGCACCTTTAAGTAGGCAGGAACAATTCTAGAATTGATTGCAGGGGATGGAGCCTACCTTCCCTCCTTGGCTGCAGCTAGCCAACCAGCTCCAGAAAGATTTGTTCCTTGGTGAAGATAACACAGGCAAGAGAACACTTCTGCTTCTGTTTTTTATTTTTCTGTTAGAAATGGAATACCACCATTAGGCGGATTACCATAACTGACAATGCCCTTAGATGTGGCTAGCTCAGTGACCAGGTGCTTTTTGTGGACCTTAAACCCTGGGGGGAAAATCTTGGCTACAAGTTCTTTCCTCAGGAGTCACCCAACGAGGCTTCTTCTTTAAACATGGTAATATGAAGACAGAAGATCTGCAGGAAAGGTGAGCAATCCTTTGAGTGCTGCAGGTCCACTTGTCCCATAGTGCCCTTCCGCACAGGGGTTTTTCATTTGGAGTTCCTATTGCACACTCCTGCACTCATTGGTCTATCTGTATGTCTGTTGGGTGTTTGGAGCAGGTTTATGTGGTAATTAACCCTTTAGTTGCTGGTTTGGCATTTTTTGGGGGTGGTTTCCTAACACTTTTCCTACTGGTTCAGTTTTTTTTGGGTGTAATAACATGTTCTATTGATGTTTCAGGTATTTTAGTTTTACATTTTCAATTTTGTAAAATTTGAGTTTAAAGAATAGATGCCATTGATCTATTCACTTCTATGGGACTGTACAGTTTGGGACATATCTCTGCAACCGTTTAACATAGCGACTTCAGAGATGGCTCATTTTACTTGTCTGCCCTTGGTCTATCATCCGGTTCATGTTTCTAGTGTGTTGGGGAGCTCAGGGGGCTTCGGGGAATGTTTGGGGTACTTTTCTGGGAAAACTACATTTCCCATGAGCGCTTGCTTTGTGCGCTCGTCTCTGATTGGCTTCCACCGCGGCAGCCATTTTGTGCTATTTCCAGAAGAGTATCCTACGCAGGGCTTGTATTCTCAATCTCTCCTCTGCTGATTATCCCTTCGCCTGCCAGAAAAGTTTATTTTAGCTATTTCTGTGGTGGCCAGACAGGCTCTTTGGCTCAAGATCTGGTCTGCTGACACTGCTTCAAAGAAAGCATTGCTTTCCTTACCTTTTCAAGGTACTTCCTTGTTTGGGCCAGATCTTAAGGATTTGATCAGTGAGGCAGCAGGGGCTTAAGAGTACCCTTCTACCCTTGGTTCCCAGGAAGAAACCGCCGATTAAGCGTAATCAGTATTTTTGTTCCTTTCAGAATGAGACACGTCCAGCGAACCAGAAGGTTCCTAAGCTCCGCGTACCTCATCCAAACCCAATCATCAATGGAAGCCCAAGGCTTCCAAGCCTTCTTCCGCATGACTCACCGAACCCAGGTCCACACTCTGCTGTGGGTGGTCGTCTGTGACACTATCACATCATTTGGGAGGATTCTTTGACGGACCCATGGGTTTTACAGGTGGTGACGAAAGGGTACAGTATCCGTTTCGTATCTCTTCCTCCCTTTCGCTTCTTTCCTTCTCATACGCCTAAGGGCGCAGAGAAACGCCGTCTGTTTGATGGCACTTTTCAGGCTCTTCTGCACAAGGACGTTCTAGAGTCGGTTCCAGTTCAGGACAGAGGTATGGGTTTTTACTCAAACCTCTTTGTGGTCTCCAAGAAGGATGGCGGTTGACTTTCCATTTTGGACTTAAAGGATCTCAAATCCTTTGTGATCTGGACTCATTATCACCAGGAGTCTCTACTCACAGTGACTGCTGCCATGTCCCCGGGGGAATTACTTGCATCTCTAGATCTTCAGGACGCGTACTTACACATTGCCATTCATCCAGAGAGCCGGCAGTACCCCCGATTTGCCTGCGACCGGGGACATAGTCAGTTTTCAGCTCTTCCTTTTGGTCTGACGACAGCTCCTCAAGTCTTCAACCTTGTCCTGGGAACCTTAGTGTCCATCCTCCACTGGAACTGCATCAGAGTTACTCCATACATGGACGACCTGCTTCTGAAAGCCCCTTCTGCAGAACTTCTTCATCAGCAGGTTCAGCAATGCATTCGTGCTCTCACCCATCAAGGGTGGATCATCAGCTTGGACAAGTCAGATCTTGTCCCATCCCTCATCTGGTCTTCCTGGGTCTTCTCTTCGACACTCAGAGGAGCATGGTGTTTCTCACGGACAAGGTAGCTCACCAGATCGCCCACAGGGTTTCTGCGGTTCTGGCTCAAGATCCAGTTCCAGCCAAGAAGCTGTCCTCTCTAGTGGGGAAATTCATCTCCAGAAGCAGTCCCATTTGCCATAGCGCACACCAGAGAGCTCCAGAGGTTTGTGAACCAGGTGTGCAGGGGTCAGCCGGACCTTCTGAAGATGTCCGTGTCTCTCCCTCTTCATGTGGAACTGAGTTTGTTGTGGTGACTCGACCTCTCCAATCTGCTGAAAGGCAAGTCCTTCCTGGTATCCTTCTGGACCACGGTGATGATGGAAGCCAGCCTCTCTAGCTGGGTAGCGGTCCTGGGTTGCCTGAGCGCTCAGGGTCGGTGGTCTCTGGAGGAATCTCTCCTTTCTATGAATGTATTGGAGCTTCGGGCGATATTTCATGCCCTTCGTCATTGGACATCTCAGCTGGAAGACTGTCTGGTCCGAGTGGAGTCCAAAAACACCACAGCCATGGCTTACATCAACATGCAGGGCGGAACAAGAAGTCTCGCCGCCTGGTTAGAGGTCAGGGCTATTTTGTCTTGGGCAGAAGAACATGTTTCTGCCATATCCGCAGTGCACATTCCTGGCTTAGATGACGTCATGGAGGACTTCCTCAGTCGACACACAGTGGACAGCTGAGAGTGGGAGCTGCACCCAGAGTTGTTCTCCCTCATTGTTCAGAAATTGGGTCTTCCTTACATCTACCTGATGGCGATAAGACACAACAGGAAGGTTCTGAAGTTCTGCTCTCGGTGGAGAGACCCTCTAGCTCTGGCGGTGGATGCAATGTCCATTCCTTGGGTATTCCCTCTGGCCTACATCTCTCCTCCCCTCCCAATGTTGCACAGGGTGTTACGGAAATTACAACTAGAGCGTTGTCCAGTCATTCTGATTGCTCCATACTGGCCTTGACAGGCTTGGTTTCCAGAGCTTCTGGATCTGTCAGTGGCGGAGCCATTCCGGCTTCCTTGCCATCCGGATCTTCTTCTACGGGGTTGCCTGTGGAAAGAGCATGTTCATCAGCTAGTTTGATGGCTTGGAAATTGAATCCTCAATATTGAAGAAGGAGGGCTTCTCTTCTGGTGTGGTGGCTACTATGCTCAGTGCCTGCAAACCTGGTTCTTCCAAGATGTACCATCGTGTCTGGTTGACCTTTCTATCTTGGTGTGCTGACAAGGACCTGTCTCAGGAATTTGATCTACCTACAGTCCTGGCCTTTTTGCAGGACGGCGTGGATAAGAGCCTCAGTTTGAGTTCCCTTGAGGTTCAGACTTCTGCTTTCTCTATTTTTATCACGGTCCCCGTGATTCCCTGTTAATCTCTGACTGTGTACACTTGCATTGGAGGAGTCTGATTGGCCCGCCCAGGATGTGCCTTTATATGCTGGGCTTTGGGCATTTGTCAATTGCCCTTTCGTAGTGTTATGTTGCTGCGCCTAGTTGCTGATCTCCAGTGTTTCCTGTATACCGACCCGGCTAGTCTCCTGTTCCTGCTCCGTGATCTGACCCGGTTCTGGCTGATGACCTTGCTCCGTGATTTGACCCAGCTCTGGCTGACGACCCTGCACCGTGATCTGACCCGGCTCTGGCTGACGACCCTGCACCGTGATCTGACCTGGCTGTGGCTGACGACCCTGCACCGTGATCTGACCCGGCTCTGGCTGACGACCCTGCTCCGTGATTCGACCCGGTTCTGGCTCCTGATCCTACTCCGTGATAGATCCGCTCTCCGGTGGTGTTCCTGCGACTCTGTCATCCGGTTCCGGCTACTGCTCCTGTCCGGTTGCTGCTCCAGTGTCCTCCGGTCGCGCTGGCGACATTCTGAACTGTTCTCGGTTTCCTCTCACTCTTGTAGCTGTAGCCGAGGTTGCCTGCCTTGTACTCGCTGAGCATTGCTCTTTCAAATGTACCAGATTAACCCTTGCACTGCCGGTAGTCTCCGATTACGTGCCACTTGTTATATTGCCAAGCTCCTGTTGATTCTCTGAGCCTTTACACTTTGAGCCTCTGCTTGACGCTATACCAGTCTTTGCAGAGCTCCGCTTGTCCGGTGCTCGGGGTGCACCGTGATCACGCCGGTTGACACTGGTAGTCCGTTCGCTCTTGCAATAAGGATTCTGGGCGACACTGGTAGGGTGTCTGGGCAGTATCTCATTTGCTCAAAGTGCACAATTCCAACTGCACTACTCTGTGCATCGGCTCTGCATAAGCTTGGGCAACTCCGTTCTACTGTGGCCTCCCAAGGGCTGGCATACTTTCCGTGGCAGACGCAGGGTTACTCACTACTCGTTCAGGGCGATTCCTATTCTGGTTACATCAGATTGGCAGTAGCATTCCTCATAGCCCACGGTGGTGGTACGGGCTCAGCTCAGAGCAACAGGGGCTCATCCTGCTTCTGCTTCGAGAGTGATACAGCGCTGATCCTGTGTTCCTGTTCTACATTTAGAGACTGTTTTCAGAGACAGTTATATCTCCTGGGCGTTGGCCAATCTAGCCTGAGCCTCACCAGTTGCTCAAGTTAACCCTCTATGTAGCTCCTGTCTGTAGCTATATCCATCTTCTGTTTATATTGCCTGTTCTTGTCTGTATTTGTTTGCATTGTTCTTACCTATACTGGCCCCTAGGGGCACTGTTTATCATTTTGTTTCAATAAACTGTGTTTTTACGTTACAACCTGGTCTGAGTGTCAGAAAAACCGTAACAGTTTTCTTTCAGTCAAGGTTTTCTTCCAGAGCATTGCTCATGCTCGTCGTGCCTTCAAGATTCCTGCTCCTCCGTGGGATCTTAACTTGGTTTTGGCCGTTCTCCAGCACCCTCCATTTGAGTCTTTGGCTACTATTCCTCTATGTCTCTTGACGTGGAAAATGGCCTTTCTCCTGGCGATTGTGTCTGTCCGCCGTGTCGCGGAGTTACATGCTCTGTCCTGTAAACCACCCTATTTGGTGTTTTACAAGGACAAGGAGGTGCTTCACACCTCTCAGGAGTTTACCGAAGGTGGTTTTGGAGTTCCACATCAATCAGGAGATTGTGGTGCCCTGTTTCTGCCCTTACCCCACCTTTGACAAGGAAAGGGATCTCCACTTTTTAGACGTGGTGCGTTGTCTCAAGTTTTATGTACATCGCACTGAGTCTATCATGCAATCAGACTCGCTGTTCGTCATTCCTGAGGGTCCTAGGACAGTAAGATCTGCATCCAAGGTGACTGTCCGTTGATCTGATGGTTCATACCTGCTCTGGTGACTTTGTGGGCCTTGCGCCTGGTCCTTGCCTTAATTCCCGCCTCTGGGAAACTCTGTGGTTGGACATCCCAGAGTTACCAGTAACCTATATTAAACGACAGAGAAAAGAGGATTTTGGTCTTACCTGTTAAATCCTTTCTTCATTGTCCATATAGGTTACTGGTCTCCCACCCTGTCAAGGGACCATGCTTGACTCTCCTTGATGTGGGGGTCCTTTCTGGTTCATGCTCACAGGAGTCTTCTTTTTTTCCTTCTTGCTATCTAGTCAATAGTTAGCGTCCTAATCTAACTGGAAGGGGATTGGCTGGTGACCAGCTAAGGAGGGAAGAAAGGCTCCACCCAGTAAATTCTTTACATTATTGTTTCCTTCATATCTTAAAGGGGCGGTCGCCTTCCCAAAGTTACCGGTAACCTATATGGACTAAGAGAAAAGGATTTAACAGGTAAGACTAAAATCCTCTTATAATTTAAAGAATGTTTATTTGTCCCCTACCGTGCAGTTGTTTTTCTCCAGAATACAAATTTTTAATAAATATGAGCCATAGAACCTTATACATTAAAAATAGGAGTAATTCTGGAGTAAACCAATAGAACCACAGGGAAAACATAAAAGTTCGATTTGATAGAAATGAGGATTTTAAAGGGATAGTAATGTTATAAAAAAAATCCTCAATAGTTTTTTTTATAGTGTATTGCTCTGTTTATAATGTCTTTACCTCTTTCTTCTAAGAGAATTAGATTCTGAAGTCTTTCCATCAAGGCTCTTGTATATTAGGCAGAGCTGGCTTTGGGTCCCACAACCCGATGGATCGCATTGAGGTACAGACTTAAGGTTGCCTATGTGAAAGCCAGCCCCTCTGCAGTGAGTAGATGTTCCGATATAAGGAGCAACTTGCCCCCTCCCATTTCTGGTGAGTTCGCTAGCAGAAGGACTTCCTCACGACAATGCACTGGATCTGTGGATTTTCCAGTATGAACATCACACTTCACTTGCCCTTCAAGGGTTAAAAGCCTTTAAGTCACTTAAAAATAACAAAAAGTACAATGAGTGGTTTACTTGATGTGACATTACTAACATGTTAACATATTGAATGCTACAGCTTCCAAATGTGTTGCTTAGCAATGTACTAGACACCTCTCCTGCATTCCAGAGGTTAAAACCTCTATTTCAGTCGATGGGAATGTAGGGTGTTTTTCTTTCCTCCCTATAGCACTTTTGGTATGCTCCAGAATAGCCCCTTGTTTTCTTTGTTTCGTTTCCGCATAGGGCCCATTTTACTTAGGACCTGGTACAGACTTATAGAACAGATTTTTTTGAATCAGTGATCACAGTACAGTACAGTGAGCCATCTGTTATCCACACTGAGTTCATTTTCCTGCACAAAGTCAGTTTCTTTCTAAAAAGCCGGGGAAGCCACTGTGCTAGGAAGTATGAGATGAGGCACTCGAGAAAAGGAAAAAACACTCAATCTGTCTTGAAAGGTTTGCATTATTGTTGTCCCAGTTGTTAGATTTTTACAATTTAGCTTGAAGAAGAACACCTCCTAATAACTGTATACTCATATTGAGATTGAGAGAAATTTGACCTTGTGCCTTTGGTCAAGAAATAACATCTTTTTCATGTCCATGGAGGCGGACATGATAGTTGCTAGCAGTTTTTGTTTTTTTATAAGCTGAAACCAGCAGAACTGCAACAAAGCATTGCACACCCTTCTGGTGCAGAAAGGGTTATGATAACCGTGCAGTGAGCAGAGTCTGAGATACTGTGGTCCTGTTAGCAACTGTCATGTCTGCCTCCATGGTCGTACTGAATGAAGATGTTATCACTTGAGCAAAGGCACGAGAGCAAAGTCTGTATGGACCATTTGAATTTTCTGGCCATAGTAAGATAAGTGAGTGGCTATTCAGGGGTGTTAGTCTGCCTTTAATCCTTTAAGGACCAGATGAGTGTGCAAGTCACAATATGTTGCACACTCTTTTCTCCCTAAAAGTGTTAGTCGGTACTTTTTTTATGGTAATGTATTTAAGCCAGGGGGTATACAATGCATTGCAGAGTACAAAATCACCATTTTTGTTTGATCCCTATGGTGCAGTTGGTTTGCCCTTTAAATGCTTCAGTTCTTCTTAGTACATTAGCCATAATATGCTCAGGGCTGCATGCCCTTTAGTTCTTTAAAGCTTTATTTTGGGATTTTACTGTCCCTTTAAATGATATTTACTGCCCAATACATACCTCCCAAATCCCACTGTCCCTCTTTCCCACCTGGTGTTCCTCTTTTTAGTAGATCAGACTGAGTGGTGTGTATATAAGCAAAGCTGGGAACTCTCTGGGTTGCCCCGGAGACTCCGGTTTTGACTCTGCATTACCGGGTCTCCGGGGCAGAGTCTGATTCTCCGGGATGTGGGCAGTTTCTTAAGAAACTCGTCCCATTTGTGCTCCTTCCCTATCTGTTACACCCACTCCCAGCCCACTTCCCCTCCTTCCCCAGCCTATTTGCGTTCATTTTTACAAGTTTTTGAAACTCCCCTAGTTGTGATTAAGCCCCACCCCCTTTTGACACAAATTGCATAATTTGGCTACCTCAGCGGCACGACAGGCTTCCCCCTCCGGGGACAGCAGAATAAAAAGTTCCCAGGTATATATATATGTGTATCATACTGCTCCACAACAATAAAACATACATTAATGTCTGTTTAAACTATATATGTTTATAAAACAATTTCTATACATAAAATAATGTAGTCTTGTTCTAAATAATTGTTTCAGTTACACAAAACAGGTGTGAATAGGTCATGATATAACCTAAACATTCTTGGTAATGCCCCATCCACCAGCCATGCCCCCAGCAACACCACCTAAAACACAGTTGTCCTACTTTGACCATTTGAATTGTTGGCAGGGCTGGATTTACATCTCAGGAGCCTGTAGGCACAGAAATCTAAAGCGCCCCCCCCATTGGCCATCTCCACTGGACACCTCCACAATGCTCCTAATGTCCACATTACCCCAATCATCTCTTTATTGCCCTCACATTGCCCCATCAGCTTCAACTTGCCCCCATCAGCTCCACATTTCCCCCACCATCTACATATTGTCCTCACGTTGCCCCCCATCAGCTCCAACTTGCCCCCATCAGCTCCATGCTACCCTCACATTGCCCTCCATCAGTTCCACGTTGCCCCCACCATCTCCAAATTGCCCCCCATCAGTTCCAACTTGCCCCCTATCAGCTCCATGCTACCCTCACATTGCCCTCCATCAGCTCCAAATTGCCCCAACCATCTCTATGTTGCCTCCCCATCAGCTCCAAATTGCCCTCACAATGCCCCCCTTCAGGTCCAACTTGCCCCCACCATCTCCATGTTGCCCTCACATTGCCTACCTCCCTCCCACTGTCCTTTTCCTACCTACCTGGCACAGGAGATCTGTTGTCTATGCCTCCTCTGGTACAGTCAGTCCTGTAAGTGCTGAAGCTCCCGCGCGGTCTCCTATTCAGGAATGCAGAGCGCTGGGAGATGATGTCATCTCCCAGCACTCTGCATTCCTACAGAGCCGACGAGGGAGCTTCAGCAACCACAGGGCTGACTGTACCAGAGGAGGCACAGACAACAGATCTCCTGCCAGGGAGGTAGGAAACGGACAGACCTCCTGCCAGGGAGGTGCAATGCGAGGGCAACATGGAGTGGGTGCTGGTGCAGCCAGCGCGGTGGCCATTTTTTTTTTAATCTTTTTTTTTTTTTTATTCTTTGAAAAGTATCCCGCTGGCAGGCGCCCCTCAGTGGCGTGCGCCTGTAGGCAGGTGCCTACTTTGCCTTATGGCAAATCCGGCCCTGATTGTTGGGAGGTATGCCAGTATAATGTAGTCTCTGGAAAATGGTATTTTTTTTCTCCAGAGAATTATTTTTCTTTATCACTTTGTGAAGCTGGGAAAGCTGGGGGCATCCACCTTGACCTTGCGGCTACCTCATATGAGGCAACTGAGTAGTACTTGCTATGCACAGAGCATGCTTCCTGTCTACAAGACTGGAAATGATGTCATTGCCCTTCATAACTTTTGAACTACAAACAAGTAAGTGGTTTAAAATAGCGCAATGGGTTTCTTATGTTATAAAGAAGACTTGGCGAGCTAATTTTTTTACAGCATTACAATCCCTTTAAAAGCTCAATGTATATCAATGAGAATTTTCGTTGTCCTTTTTGTGTTGCAAATCGTTTGCCTTAGAATTGGCATTTTTTTTTTTTTTTTTTTACAACATTACAATCTCTTTAACTCTTTCAGTGCTAATGAGGTCTCTAAAGCATTGTTGTAATGTGTTGGAGTCCTTTCTAACATTCAAGTGGGTCATTTTCACTGCACATTTTGGGAATATTCATTTCTTACCTATTATGTGGCTGATTTGCTCTGGACTTGTTTCAGTTTGCTTTTATACATAAAGCCCCAAGGCCCATATTTATTAACACAAACTGGAGTTATTCTGGACCATGGAACAAAATAAAAATTCCTGAATTCCCATGAGCTTGAATAGACTTTTTAACTCCTGGAATGCCAGAGAGGTCTCCAGTGCAGTGCTTTGCAATGCATCGGAGACCTCTCTAGCATTCAAGTGGTTAAAACTGTAAAGCCCAGTTTAGTTTAACATGAATTTTTATCTGTCCCCTATGGTGCAGTTACTTTATTCCAAAATAAC
Organism: Rhinophrynus dorsalis; assembly: GCA_037306005.1. Classification (NCBI taxonomy): domain Eukaryota; kingdom Metazoa; phylum Chordata; class Amphibia; order Anura; family Rhinophrynidae; genus Rhinophrynus; species Rhinophrynus dorsalis. The sequence continues at coordinate 58,410,304 of CM074720.1, read as the reverse complement.
TCCAGTTTGCTTTTAAAAGTATGGGACAATGTATTTAGGATTTCCCTGCTGATGCAAAGGTGAGTCAGTTAAATGACTGAACCTCTGATTAACTTAAAGGGATAACTAATCCTAAATAATAAAAGGCCAGAAAGTCTGTCACGATGCAGTCATGCACAGTAGGGACTGCCCGCATTCGGCCAGTCTCTACTTCACATGATTGCATCTCGTGAGTGAGGAGACGCGATCGTGTGGAGCAGTGAGGTAACGGCAGTAAGCAGAGCAGGTCAGGGTAATGTTAACCCTTTGAAAAGCAATGCATTGCGTACCCCTCTGGTACTCAAAGAGTTAAGAGGCTGGTCCTGCTCTGCATACTGCCATTACCTCACTGATCCATGGCCTGTGCACACAGGCTTTTACACTAGTACCTCAATGAAAGTTTAGCTCCAAGTATTATTCACAATTTATTAACATGTAGTTCTATATATAATCACAGATTTGGAGTTCAAACGCTATTGAAGACTAATAGATCCCACTTTCCCCGCTTCTGGCCGCCTGCCGTTAGAGCTGCAATCGTGTTGTGGGACCAGATGGATGCAGCGAGGGACAATCTTCACACAGTAAGTATAAGGAAAACCCCGCCCCCCCTTGATGAAGGAGGGCAGGATTTTCCTTTTGTATACTGAAGATTGTCCCTCGCCGCTCTCCATCCGGACCAGACTGAGAGGCAGATTGACGCAGGGAAAGGGGCGAGAGGGGGATTTTTTAGTCTTGAATAGTGTTTGAACTACAACACTGTAAGTAACTATGTATAGCGCAACATGTTAAAAAAAATTGTAAATAATACTTGGAGCTAAACTTTACATTTAAACTTTAATTGAGGTATTACCATCCCTTTAAGGCCCATATTAATAAACCAATCTGGAGTTATTTTGCAATAATCCAACTGCACCCTAGGGGACAGATAAAAATTCCTGTTATATTAATTGGGCTTTAACCCTTTGCATGTCAGAGGGGTACACAACACATTGCTTTGCAATGCGTTGCGTATCCCTAAGGCACTCAAAGGGTTAAAGCTTAAATCCCATGAATGCTAGAGAGGTCTCCAATACATTGCAAAGCAATCCATTGGAGTCCTCTCTGGCATTCAAGGGGTTAAAAAAGCTCAATTCAAGTGCATGGGACCAGGAATTTTTATTTGTCCCATCTGGTCCAAAATAACTCCAGATAGTTTTTATAAATATGGGCCCAAGTCTTAAAGGATTTCTCTTAGGTTAATCAGAGGTTCGGTCATTTAACGACTCACCTTTGTATAAGAAGGGAAATGTTAAAGACTTGTCCTTACCTGGGGACTCACTGGGTTTGCCTCTGACACTCAGGGTTTGAACCAAATTTCAGGGTGAAGGGTCAAATTATCAGGGTCCAGTGTTTCCTACTATATATGATTTACACAATCTATTGCTTATTTAGTGTCTAAATTAGTGACTTTTCTATTAGAATGGCAGAGGGAGAAGTCTTCTCTTCTGAATGTTTAAAGGGGAGCTCTCACCTCTGTTAAAGTACATCTTATTTATAAGTTCTATGTTAGTTAATGTTCCATCCATTTTTTTTTTATGTAATGCAGTCAATGCCGAGATTTTCTCTTTTAAAAATAAGCCGGTGACATCAGTCAAGGACAGGCTGCAGTACAACTCTGTACCGCAGCCCGTCAATCTTCGCCTCTTCCCCTCCGCAGCAGTGCCTCGTTCCCACCTCCTCCAATGAGAGCGTTCCAGCTCACATGGAGGAAGCCTCTGTCGTTTCTTTATGAAGTTTAGCCGTTTAGGCAGTATTGCAGGATTCTATTAATCAGCCATATTCCTCTATGAAGAAATCTGTGACAAGGAGCTTTGAACTGTAATTTTAGCTTTCCTAATAGTACTCGCTGCCTTATTCATCAGTTGAAGGAGGCGCAGTTCTGCAAACCAACGGCACCACAGGGGGAAGAAGTAAAAATTCTCAAATATCAAACGCTTTTAACCCATTGAATGCAAGAGGCCTGCAACACTTTGTGGGTTATGTACTACGGTGTGATAATGAGGTGATAAAGTGGAAATAACTTTTTCAGTTTATCACTTCTCCAGTTCCTATGTTATTCTATAGATCCTATGTACTAAGATCTCCAAAGTTGGATAATTCTTAGTGCATTGGCTCCATAGAATAACATAGGACCTGGAGAAGTGATATCACTGGAGAAGTTTTCTCCGATTTATCTCCTCTTTATCGTGCTTTAGTGCTTCTCCTCCAATGTTTTGCAGTGTCTTGGACAACTCTCTAGTACTCAAGGGGTTAAAATCCCAATTTCAATTAGTGGGACTATGCTGAATTTTCATTTCAAACCAACGGTGCAGTTGGTTTGCTGTAGAGCTGTAACTCTTTAGAGTGATGAATAATGCCCATGGTATCACCACACATACAATGGCAGTGTTTCTATATGTTAGGCGTCAACACGCACCATCAAGGGAGGTTTTCAGAATGCCACTGCATGGTCATAAGTGGGTAATCAGTGCATCAGTCATTGTGATTCATATACCGGTGTTTAAAGGAGCAGTCAACCTTTATTATGAAATATATATATACTAGTTGAACAGCCCGTTACACGGGCCACAGTGCCACTGCCACCCGGTCGCGGGGCAGTCACGTGCAGTAGAGACTGCCCGCGCCACGGCTGATACAGAGCTGGACGCTCCTTCTCTACTGCGCATGACTGCAGCATGCGCAACAGTGTGTACTGCGCATGACCTGGCGTTACGCACGATTTAGCGAATTATTATATAGGATATATATATATATATATATATATATTTATTTTCTTGCTTAACCCTTTGGGTGCCAGAGGGGTACGCAACGCATTGCTTTGCAATGTATTGCATGCCCACTGGCACTCAAAGGGTTAATAATGTAGAAGTACGTCCACCACTTGGAAATCATTCTTTCCTAAGTTGTTACAGCTCAAACTGTTGCTTTCATGATAAACTGTTGGAAAAAGTGCCATCTACTAGTGTCCAGAGAATTTACCTTGTGTCCAGCCAGTTAGTCTTTTGAATTCTAGAGGAGAAGTGAGCCACTGGCTGCAGTTCTTATGAAAAGTCACAGTAACAGCACGATCACTTCATGACAGTTTGAACTATAATAACTTTTGGATAAAGTGCCTAGTGCAGTGGGAGTTTCCTTGTTTTACTGAGCAGCAAAGCCCAGCAATCTATTATTTTTTCACATCAAAACTTTACTAACCTTTTAACTTCAACTTATTAATAACGTTAAGTATTTTATACAGTAAGTTTTATGTTTGATGGCCAACAGTCCTTAAATATTAATTCTCCATTTCTAGTGTATTAAATCTCTGCTAGAGATAGCGAGGAAAAGATTAAAAAAATGGATACCGAAGCATGGAATGCATTTTTAGGTAATTAACCCCTTAAGGACCAGCGGTCCCGGGGTGTGTGGTCCTTAAAGGACCAGATAGGGAAGTTTGACGTGCTGACCCACGTGACTGATCACGTGTGCCGGCACTCAGAACGAGGGACTGAAAGAGATCGCTCTGGTCTTGGAGCGGTCATCTTCAGTCCCCGGAGTGAGTAAAAGTACGTGACGTACCAGGACCATCACTGGTCCTTAAGTGCCAGACCAGCGTGATGGTCTGGGTACGTCACTGGATGCGAAGGGGTTAATAAAGTCAAGTAAGGCTCAGAAGTTTTAATGATTTGATTCCACTGTCACTTCTCTGCTAGAACCAATAAATGTCTCATTGCTGCTTACTTATCAAATCATGAGACCTCTGTTACACAATGGGGGTAGATTCACTAAGCGGTGATAAAGAGGGGATAAAGTGGAGATGACTTCTCCAGTTTATCACTTCTCCAGTTCCTATGGTATTCTATGGAGCATACGCACTAAGATGTCTTCAGCTTTGGAAATCTTGGAGAATTGGGTCCATAGAATAACATAGGAATTGGAGTAATTATATCACTGGACAAGTCATCTCCACTTTATCACTGCTTAGTGAATCTCCCTAAGGTGTCTGAGTTTGTATATTCCTTGTCATATACATTTCCATTGTACAACACAACTGTGAGTCAGGATCACATTTGTAGAGAAACTTTTGCTGAGAACAGCAATAAATATCCAATAGGCCATATGTAAAAAGTAAAAAATCCATGGTGAGCCAACAACGTCACAGGGACAAATAGAAATCCCCATAGATTTAAATTAGGTTTTTAACCCCTTGAGTGCCAGAGAGTTATCTACTGCATTGCAACACAATGTATTCAAAGCTTTAACCCTCCCCATGCCTACTTTGTGAAACAATGTACTGATGACTTATCTAGCATTCAAAGGGTGTAAACCCCCAACTAAAGTGGAAGTGACACCTTATGACCGCTTTGGTTTAGCTGAAAGAGCCTTAAAGATCTCCTATCCTATATAATAATTCGCCAAGTTGTGTGTAACGCCCGACATGCGCAGTAGACACTGCTGCGCGTGCGGCAGTCATGCGGAGTACAGACTGCCCGCGCCGCGGCTGATACAGAGCTGGGCGCTCCGAAGGAGCGTCCAGCTCTGTATCAGCCGAGGCGCGGGCAGTCTCCACTGCCTGTGACTGCCCCGCGACCGGCTGCCAGAGGCTCTGTATCAGCCGAGGCGCGGGCAGTCTCCACTGCGTGTGACTGCCCCGCGACCGGCTGCCTGAAGCACTGTGGCCCGTGTAACGGGCTGTTCAACTAGTATGTTATATTAGCCATGTTTTCATTTTAAAATACCAGTTTATAAGATATATAGCTTATATATGTGTCGGTGTGCAGGTTATACAGTACTGGTTGGTACAGCTGTGTGTCAGGTGAACGAACAAATGAATGTTTATATTGCGCTACAAGTATACCCAGCACTTTACAATTTAACCCTTTGAGTGCCATAGGAGTACGCATGCAGATAGTAACATTCAAATGACAACATTCCACATTGCTCTCCCTCCCAACTGCCACTCTGTTATGCTCTTCCTTCCTCCCTCCTACTTATTTTAGTAACTGGAGAAAGGGGCCTATAAGACTACTCTCTACAGTTAGAAAACAATGACTACATTTATTGTTAACCCTTTGAACGGAGTGGCAGTTGGTGTGAGTGGTGTAGAATGTTAGTATGGTATGCCAGCTACTACTGTCGAACTTAATTAATTTCAGAAATAAAGCCAAATATCTTGTAAACTATTATTTTAACTCTTTGAGTGCCAAATGCAGACTACGAACAGTCAGACTGAATATACATTTCATTTTATTGAACTCCAACGTTTCTTTCTTATAGTCTTGCACATCCTATATTATAATTTGCTAAGGATGTTTGTCAGAAGCCGTCATGCGCAGTAGAGATGGCTACGCTTTCTGCAGTCATGCGCAGTACAGACTGCCTGAACGCACCACGGCTGATACGGAGCGGGGCTCCGAATTCAGACCGGAGTCCTCTCTGCATACCTTCCTGGGACCAAGTGGTCAAGGAAGGTGTGCAGAGAGGACCATGGTCTGAATTCGGAGCGCCCCGCTACGTATCAGCCTTGGCATGTTCGGGCAGTCAGTACTGCGCATGACTGCAGCGCCGGCAGTGTTCGCCCGCGTACACGGGCTTTAAAACTAGTTTATACATATTATACCCTATTTCTAATATTACAGCTTTACTTCATTTCTTGATGCTTTTTCAACATGGCAACTGTTTCTTTTGATATTTGGGTTTTACTTGTTTTACATTAGGCGCAAGGGCATGGGTAGTGTCTGTGATAGTCACAATGATTTTTTCATCGTGGGTTAAAATGTCTGTTTGGATTTTACCAGTTCTCAGATTAAATCTCCCTTTATAAAGTAGTAATTATCCTGTTTGTAGAGGAGTAATAAATCATCACAAAAGTATATTGCGCCTCTAATAGGACCAAAGGGGTGCATAACGCAATGCATTGGTTAAGCTCACCATGTTCAGTGGGTGGAATTTGTGTCCTGTGGTCCTTCTGGCAACTGTCATGTCTACCTCTATGGACATGATATCCAGGACTGACTAAAGATGTATTTGTGTGTTAAAAGCCATGAAGAAAAGGCCGTGGAGGCAAATGATTGTGTTGGCTGACCTTTACACTGATTTTATACATTTGTATTTCTTTTTAAATACATATTTATACAATTATTTTGTTTCTTGGCCATTCTCTACAGTCATACTATTAGAGTTGTCTGAACAGGGGTGTGGTATATTTCCCCTGTTGCATTCAGCCGGTTTGTACTACTATACAGACCGGCCAACAATAAATATACGTTTACATGATTACCATATGGGTATTTTAATAATCATTTTGAGTGTTCCAATTTTTCTTTTGAATTATGATTCTTTTGGCCAACATAAAAGGTGTGTACATGTATATATACATATGTGTTTGTGTATATGTAAGTGTGTGTGTGTGTGTGTGTACATGGGAACTCTCTGGATCTGCCCCGGAGACTTTGTTTTTTAAAGTGAATTACTGGGTCTTTGGGGACAGAGGCTGATTCTATGGCGGTGGTGAGTTTCATCTGAAACTCTGCCCACTTCTCCTCCTTCCCACCCACTCCTTCTCATTTCGACCCTGTTCCGCCCACTTCCCACTCACTTCTTGCCCATTTTATGATGCACAGGCACAAAGCCCCACCCATTCCCTTTGTCGGCATTACATGAGCCCCCTCAGGGAGCTCAAGAAAAGGAAGTGTGTGTGTGTGAGATATATATATATGAGTGTGTGTATATATATACATACCTGGGAACTCTCCGGTTTTGCCCCGGAGACTCCGGATTTCACACTGAATTACCGGGTCTCCGGGGCAATGTGTGGATTACCGGGTGGGCAGAGTTTAAATAGAAACTCTGCCCACTTGTGCTCTGTCCCGCCCGATTCCTCCCACTCCCCGCCCTCTTAGATACATTTTTCGGGTATTTTTTGGTTTTTCTTTTGTCCCGCCCCCCCTCCGCGGCTAAGCCCCGCCCCTTTTATTACGCGAATCGCGTCATTTTCATCCCGGGTCGGCACTGACAGGGTTACCCTCCGGGTAACCCTGTTTTAAAAGTTCCCAGGTATGTATATATATATATATATATATATATATATATATATAATGTGTGTGTGTGTGCGTCTGTGTGTTTATGTATGGTTGTGGGCACTGGGAGCTAAATTCTGCCTAAAAGGCACTCGCACTCCTGGTTCAATAAGATATTTTTGGGCTATCTAAGTGGTCTCTGTCTACCTGTGTATTAGATCTGAATGTTTGGAATACACTTAAAAACCAAAAACATGAAATTGTCTTGCTAGCAGAGACATTGTACGCACTGAGTATGAAAGTTAAGAGGTGATGTGTACACATGAAAAAAAAAGTTTGAGCTGTGACAACTTTGAAATAAAACATATTCCAACCTTGGGAGTAACTTAGCTTTTTTTTCAGAGTAAAACAATTTTTTTCCTTGATAAAAGCTTATTTATTCATTAAACTTTATGAACCAGAGGGGTTTACAAGATTTTGCCTTTCAAAACACAAGGCTGTATTTACATCCCTAAGCTACAGAACCAAAGACATCTTCGCACCACACATGGCCACACCCCACTCTTCATAAGACTCCACCCTCTAGCCCACCCACTGTTGCCTGACAAATAAAGTATTTTACTTTATAACAAATAAGCACAAAGAAAGCTCTTAATCTCTTGGCTGCAAGAGAAGTCTCCAGTGCATTGCTTTTCAGTGCATTGGAGACATCTCTAACAGTCAAGGGATTCATTTATAGTCAAGTAAATGGTCTGTGAACTGGTAAATAAACAGGCCTCCATAAATCAGGCGCACTAGATTTTTTCTGGCCACACCCACAACTCAGTGTGGGCGTGGCCAGGATTACTAAGGCATCCCTCAGAACTTTGCATTCTAGGCAGTTTCCTTCTATGCTTAATGGGAAATCCGTCTATGGTTGTGCACCTCACTGCTTCTTAAAGGGTTAACCACTTGAATGCTAAGTAGGCAATAGATGCATTCAAGGGGTTAAAAGCCCCATTGAAATTAGTGGGAATTTTTTATTTGTTCCCTATAGTGCAGTGGGTTTGCTCCATAATTACTGTTTTTGTACATATGACCTAAATCCACATATTTTTAACTAATGACACATAGCTCCAGGTCTGCTCTACACTTACACCAATCAATTGCACTGTCACCAGCAGCTTATATTGCACCCTTCATAACAATTGTTTAAGCAGAAAGCTGATAAATTCAGCTGTGACAAAACTACTTGTTATACAAATGCGAAACAGGCTCATTGTTGCTTTCTCGTAGCTTGTCACATGTCTTCTCCATTTGAATATCAGTCAGATAGAATTGCAGCAAGTAAATTAATAATTAAAGCTTCAATGACATATAGGCAGGTAGCCATATGCTTTCAAACCAAGAAGGATCAGTGGGCATTACATCGTATGAGAAGTAAGCGGAATAAAACGGATTCGGGCAGAATAAGACAGTTTTATACTTTAACTTGATACTACATTGATGCCAAACTGTTGATTCAAGTTGATCTTTCTGTCGATAAGTAATCTTGTCAATTCCTACAAGTTTACCAGTGAGAGAGGTGAGTTATATTTTACTGGGTGTGCGTGGTTTCTAGATAACAAATGCAGTATAATTGCTGATGATGCACAACCTTACCAGCAGCTCCATACCTAATTTCCACACACAGTCCCTGGTTCTTTGCTTTTATCCCTGTTTTAAAATGTAATTTTAATGCCATAGTATATGTGTGCTTGTCATTAGAGGAGAACTAAACATCTCTTAATAAAATCCTCCCTTAAACTTTTAGTAACCAAAAAATCTTAATTGCCCCTATGAAGTTTGCTCTTCTGCTTTGGCTCAGGAGATAACCTCTTTAACCCTTTGAGTGCCAGAGGGGTACGCAACGCATTGCTTTGCAATGCGTTGCGTACCCCTCTGGCACTCAAAGGGTTAATCAGTCATGTCCATGGAGGTGGACATTACAGTTGTTGCAAGTTTGTTTTTTGTAACCGTTTGAGTGTCACATATGTATCCTGTCACTCAATGGGTTAAAAAACGGAAGCTCTGTCTTAATCTTTTAACCCTTTGAGTTCCAGAGGGGTGTGCAGTGCATTACAGTGCTACACCCCCTCCCCTCCAAAGTGCTACACCCCTTCCCCCCTTTTCCTTAACCCTTTGAGTGCCAGAGGGGTGTGCAAAGCATTGCAGGGGAGGGGGTGTAGCACTTTGTGAAACAATGCTGTATAAACCTTTCTGTTCCTTAAAGAGTTAAGATTACCGTATGTAGTGAGCAGAGCCTGAGCTCCTATTGTCTTGGCAGCAATTGTCATCTGCCTCCAAGAACATGAGATATATATTGAAGATGTTACCTCTTGAACCAAGGAGCAACAGCAGATTTAAGGGTCATTAGGATTTCCTGACTATAGCAAAGTAAGTGGGGAGTTATTATTAGGAAGTGCAAGAAGGTGAATAGGATATAAGCTTCACCATGTGTTAATGTTTTTATGTATATGGTGTCCTGTGGTATTTAGGTGTCGGTAATGTATATTCTACTACACAAGTGCAGGTCTAAGAGTGTTGTGTACAAGGAACTCCTCTGGAGTCACGCCGTATGGTGCTGTGGATCAGTAGTGACGCTCCGTTATATGACTTCCCAGGGAAAAGACCCCGGATTTCCTTTTCCTTAGGAATTCCTCTGGAGTCACGCCGTATGGTGCTGTGGATCAGTAGTGGCGCTCCGTTATATGACTTCCCAGGGAAAAGACCCCGGATTTCCTTTTCCTTAGTGTTGTGTAGAAGGTATTCCTCTGGAGTCACTCCGTATGGTGCTGTGGATCAGTAGTGGCGCTCCGTTATATGACTTCCCGGGGAAAAGACCACGGATTTCCTTTTCCTTAGTGTTGTGTAGAAGGAATTCCTCTGGAGTCACTCCGTATAGTGCTGTGGATCAGTAGTGACGCTCCGTTATATGACTTCCCGGGGAAAAGACCCCGCATTTCCCTTTCCTTAGGAATTCCTCTGGAGTCACTCCGTATGGTGCTGTGGATCAGTAGTGACGCTCCGTTATATGACTTCCCGGGGAAAAGACCCCGGATTTCCCTTTCCTTAGTGTTGTGTACAAGGAATTCCTCTGGAGTCACTCCGTATGGTGCTGTGGATCAGTAGTGACGCTCCGTTATATGACTTCCCGGGGAAAAGACCCCGGATTTCCCTTTCCTTGCAGAGCAATGTGTTGCATACCCCTCTGGCACTCAAAGGGTTAAAAAAGAAATAACTATGTAATAACGTATCCATCAAGCTAAATATTTGCAATTCTGGAGCAAACCAACTGCATCGTTGGGGACACATGAAAACTCCTTTTGATTCAAATGGGGCTTTTAAGACCTTGAATGTTTAAAGGTCTCCAGTGCATGGTGAACGAATGGGATTATACACTAAGGAGTGATAAAGCGGTGATAATATAGAGATGACTTCTCCAGTGATATCACTTCTCCAGTACCTATGTTATTCTGTGGATCCAATGCACTACGGTCTCTCCTACTTTGTGCATAGGCCCCACAGAATAACATAGGAACTGGAGAAGTTATCTCCACTTTATCACCTCTTTATCTTTTTAGTGCGTAATCCCCAAGGTGCTGGTGACCCACTGTAACATTCTGTATTTGTTCCCTAGGATGCAATTGGTTTGCTCCAAAATTTCTCCTCTGATGTTTTTTGGCACAAGGCTCTTAAAATTGCATGAATATATCCAGGTAAAACCATTGCTGCTTAAAGTGGTTTAAAAATAAATATTTAAGCTGGGGTTCACAGAGTTTTTTCCGTTAATATTTGAAATGTTCATTTCCCCCGTTAGTGGTTTGCTCTAGAACTGCAGATCTTTAGCTTGATGAATAAGGCTCGTAGTGTTAGAAATTCAATGCAAGGAGCGTGAATTACTGTCTTTTGAAAAATGGGGGAATATCCTATATAATAATTCGCTAAATCGTGTGTAACGCCGTGACATGCGCAGTAGACACTGCTGCGCGTGCTGCAGTCATTCGCAGTAGAGACTGCACGCGGCTCGGCTGATACAGAGCTGGGCACTCCGAAGGAGCATCCAGCTCTGTATCAGCAGTGGCGCAGGCAGTCTGTACTGCGTGTGACTGCCCCGCGACCGGGTGGCAGTGGCACTGTGGCCCGTGTAACGGGCTGTTCAACTAGTATATCTATAAAAGAAAGAGAGAGTGGAGCAATTCTGGAGCAAACCAACTGCATCATAGGTAACAAACAGTAATCCTTATTGACTTAAAGGGTTAGTAATGTCTTATATTAATAAACAGTAATATTGTAGATATTAAAAAAATAAATAAATAGATGCCAGTCCACTCTCTCAGGCTTTTATAGTTTGAGAGAAATAAGGTGATAAAGTCCCCCTCTCCCCTTTCGCTGACATCAGCCTCCAGCTGACAGAAGAAGAAGATCCTGGTCCCAGGACCGGCAGGCGGCTCTTCAGCAGAGCTGAGATAGTGCTATTGGAAAAAAAAATACTTAATTGGAACGGCCTACAAAGTGTGCTTGGTTTGCAAGAACACTTTGTAGACCGTTCCAATGAAGTATTTCTTTTTAGATTGCGGAATTTTGGCTCTGCTGAAGAGCTGCCTGCCGGTCCCGGGACCAGGATCTTCTTCTCCTGTCAGCTGGAGGCTGATGTCAGTGAAAGGGGAGGGGGACTTTATCACCTTATTTCTCTCAAACTATAAAGGTTTGAGAGATTGGACTGGCATCTATTTATTTTTTTTGAATATTTACTATATTACAGTTTATTAACCCTTTAACTGGGGTGTTTAACTACTTGATTGCTAGAGAGTAGCAATGCTTTTGAGACCTCGCTAGCATTGAAGGGGTTAATAGCCCCATTTAAATCAATTGGAATTTTCTTCCCCATGATGCAGTTGCTTTGCCCCAGAACTGCTGCACACCAGCCTCACTGTTTTTTTGTTTTTTTTTTTTAGATATGTGTTTAACCCTTAGAGTGCCAGAGGGGTACACCACACATTGCATATGCGAATAAGTGGCTCTTAACCTTCTGATTGCCAGAGGGGTATCTGGCAGTCAGAGAGCTACTTTTTTCTAATAGAAGAACTTACATAGGTAGAACTCCATTATACAATCATCCTATATAAAAATTTGCTAGGATGTTTGTCAGAAGCCGTCATGCGCAGTATAGACTGCCTAAATGCACAGAATGCTGGGAGCACAGAATGCTGGGAGGTGTAGGAATGCTGGGATTTCAGTGCTGGGAGCATTCTGCATGACTGCATCGGCAGCAGGACTGGCCTCTTAACCCTTTGAGTGCCAGAGGGGTACACAACCCTCTGGCACTTAACCCTCTGGCACTTAAAGGGTTAACATCACCTGGACCTTGGCCCGTGTACACAGGCTTTTACACTAGTACTTTATATTTGTATATTTGTTGTATCAATGTGCAATAAGTTCACATCTTCTTACCATAGAACATAGGCTTTATCAGTCTCAATAAGGCCTACAGGTAAAAAACCCTATTCTTTGTAGTCATGTAGTCATATACTGAATTGTTATTTTCATCTATAGACTGCAACACAGTTCCATAGAAATATAAAGATATATTAAGTGGACCATTGAAGTGATACCTACCTCAGTCGGTCCTTCTGTTAATCAAATTAAGAGCCACTTATTATTTTAGTTATACTTCCACTTAAATATTTAATTGGCTTTTATAGTATTTTGAGGTTTTGTTTTAACCCTTTGCATACCTCTCTGGCTGTAGTGCATGGCTGGAGGCCCTCAGGGGATTCAGGGGCAGCAGCGCATGCTGGGCAAACATGACCTGAGTATTTTCTAGGTAACTCTGAATGACATGAGGAGCAATGAGCAATGGGAGACACAGACACCCCAGTATCCTTAGTCTTAGGTTTAGCCCCAAGGTCTAACGGAGTAGACATTCTCACAGAGTCAAACAGTCAAAGTATCAAAACCCCACAAAATAGTGTGTATGATAAATAAATGCACCCCAGAAACGCTAAATAAGACTTATCTAGTAGGCGAAGGGTTAAACTGCGGAGAAGAGAAGGCGAGTCCAAGCCCTGTGTAGGATACTCGATCTGCGAATACACAAAATGGCTGATGTGAAGGGAGCCAATCAGAAAGGAGCGTGCAAAGCGAGTGCTCATGGGAAACGTAGTTTCGCTAATGGAGTGTCCCAACAGTGCACAAAGCCCCCTAAAGCCTCCAACATGCCCAGAATATTGACCGGATGACAGAGCAAGGGTAAACCCACAAAATGAGCCATCTCTGATCTCGCTAAGAGGAGCGGTTGCAGAGATATGTCCCAAACTGTAAAGTCCCATAGAAGTGAATGGAGCAATATCTATCTATCTATCTATCTATCTATCTATCTATCTATCTATCTATCTATCTATCTTCTATCTAAAAGAGGAAGCATCATTACATAATTATGTGTCCCTCAGGAGACAAACAACCCCAGAGGCATCAGTAAGGAGGAATCCACACATAGACAACATGAGACTTAATGGATACCTTACACCCTTATCTTCACTCACACTCCCGTTCAACACATCCACTCACCTCACACTCACCTTCCGCTACACTTCCAGTCATGCACAAACAATGCCCATTGCTGTAATCACTACCGCAACATGTCTGATCATTGCATCACACTTCTTTCTGTACATGCCCTCACTGTCCCCTTGAACTGCTGCACATGAGTTACACAACAATACATTAAAACACACACTATACACTTTTCCATTGATGTGCATATACTTTAATACTCTTCTGAATATTACCACCATTGTTTCTTCTTGACCCATAACTTCAGAGCCCCTTCCACTCATGCACATCACCTGACAATCTCCTTTACAACATGCCTTTACTCTCCCATTACACTTTAGGCCTCAAGAAATACCATCAACAACATTAAAAACATTACAAACAATACACTCTTGCACTGCTCACCCCTGCGCTTCACACACTAAGTCAACACCTCCAATTATCGCCTTCCACTTTCTTCACTACATGCCCCGTACTCCCCTTGATCTCCCCTATATTCATGCAACATGCATATTCATTCAACAACACATTCTAAAGTCCCGCACATTGTACAGAATGGTGAGACTTCAAGAGTTAAAATGTTGTTTTTATCCAGTGACTTTCATGGAGCAGTTATGGTGCATTTGAGGCCCTACTACAAGTGCCCCTTAACCCCTTAAGGTTCAAAGACGTACATGTACATCATGGGTCAGTGTGCGATAAGGACCTGTGCAGTACCGTAAAATCTCAGGTATAATACGCACCTGTGGATAATACGCAGGTGTATATTATGCCCATGATTTTAGGGGAAAACAAGAGTGCCTATGTATAATACGCTCCCTTGTTTTCCCCTCTTAAGAAAAAAAAAATTAAGCCTTCCAGACCCCTTCCCTCTCCCGGCGCTATCCGCTGCTAAAATACCATTTTCTTACGTCAAAATTCAAGTCACCGCATTTTCCCCATTAGTAGGCAACATATAACCCATGTCAATATTCCCTGCGGGCGTCATGCTTCTATTCGCAGCCCCGCTTCCTTCCGGCTATGGTATTGCCCTGTGAGGACCTTCAGATCCTCACAGGGCATTACCATTGGTTGGAGCCGGTAGGTCCTGAAGGAAGCGGGCGGTGAATGGAAGCATGCCTCCCGCAGGGAATATTGACATCTGTTATATGTTGCCTGCTAATGGGGAAAATGCGGGGACTTGAACTTTGAAGTAAGTAAATAGTATTTTAGCAGCAGATAATGCCGGGAGAGGGAGGGAAGGGATCTGACAGGCTTAATTTTTTTTTTATAAAAAACTCTTGGGTATAATACACAACCCCCACTTCACATAAGGTGAAGTGGGGTAAAATTGTGTGTATTATACCCGAGATTTTACGGTACATGTACCTCATGGATTTCAGGGTTCCCTGTGTGGCAGCACGCCGAATCGGATTGTAAAAGAAAAAAGCTTAACCCCTTGAAAACCATAGCCATATACAATGCAATCACTGGCAATACGTTGCACACACCTGTGGCACATAAAAGGATAGTATTGTCTAATTAAAAAAACATCAGGGTTAGTCCCATCTCTCAAACATTTATGGTTTGAGACATATTTGCAGTTAAAGCTCCTCCCCTCCCTCCCCTTTCCCTGACGTCAGCGCCCTGGCTGACTGCATGGGAATCCGGTCCCTGGTTTTCAGGCACACTTTGTAGACCATTCCAATGAAGTATTTCTAATTAAATGTCGCAATCTCAGCTCTGTTGAAGAGCCTCCGCCGGTCCCGGAACTGGATTCCCCTCATCTAGAGTTCTGACGTCAGGAAAAGGGGAGGGAGGGGGGAACTTTAGCTGCAAATATCTCTCAAACCATAAAGGTTTGAGAGATGGGACTTTTTTAATGGCTACAAGACTGATTTTTTTAAAAAAATCAGACGGTAGTATCCCTTTAAAAGGTTAAAGTTTGACCCCCAAGTTTTCTTTAATCATTGCACATGTTGGCCATCAGGATTTCCAATACACTGGAGTCCCATATCAGGCACATCATCGGGCGTTAAGGGGTTAAAGGCAATATATCCAATATATCCTACTAAACTGTGTAAGACAGGGCCATTGCAACTATTAGAACTTTAAATAAAACAAACTAAGCTACCCAATACCTGGATATACAATCTCCTGGATTCATCACAATGCAGCTTTGTACTTGTTAGTCTTATTCCATTACAGCTCCAATTGAGGTCAGTGCAGGTGTTTTCCTGCTCCTAAGGGTTTCTTTACTAAAGGGAACATGTCAAAATGTAAGAAAATGTGTTAATCTGCAACAGACTGAAGTATTAACCCTTTGAGCACCAGAGGGAGTACGGAACGCATTGTCTAGTGGTGGGGTCTTCCGTGCAACGACCTTATGGCGACAAGACACAACAGGAAGGTCCTGACGTTCTGCTTCCAAGGTAACCATTGCTTCTTGGATCAAGTCCACTATTCGTAAGGCTTACCAACGTAGGAAGAAGCCTATTCCCTTTTGGGTCACGGCTCATTCTACGAGGTCTGTTGGGGCATCTTCAGCCTACAAAAATCAGGCCTCAGCTGATCAGTTGTGCATACCTTTTCAAAACACTATCTTGAGGATGTGCTGTCATCGACTGATGCCAGTTTTAGGAGGAAGATCCTGGAGGCAGCCTTGCCTGTGATCTCCTTTGTCTCTTCAGTACTCTTTCACTTTTGAGCCCTGTTGGCTCTAGTTCATTGTGATGTGTAACAGTTCTTGGGGTCAGTTTTACCCCTGTTCGGTGTCCGTTGACACTTTGTGGTTATTGTTGAGCTATTCATAATCTGTTGGCTCATTGGTGCTCTGGTGACTTTGGGGGGCCTTGTGTCTGGTCCTTGCCTTACTTCCCGCCTCTGGGAAACTCAGTGGTTGGACATCCCAAAGTTACCAATAACCTGTATTGGAAGACAGAGCAGAGAGGATTTTAGTCTTACCTGTTAAATCCTTTTCTCTTAGTCCATACAGGTTACTGGTCTCCCACCCTGTCAAAGGATCATGCTTAGCTCTCCTGTGACAGAACATGGGGGTCCTTTCAGGTTCATGCTCACAAGAGTCTTCCTTTACCTTCTTACTACCTAGTCAATAGTTAGTTTTCAAATCTTACTGGATGGGGATTGGCTAGCTGCAAGCTAAGGAGAGGAGTTAGGCTCCACCCAGCAGTCACTTCTCAGAATTGTTCCTGCCTACTTAAAGGAGCTGATCGCCTACCCAAAGTTACCAGTAACCTGTATGGACTAAGAGAAAAAGGATTTAACAGGTAAGACTAAAATCATCTTATAAAGTGTCCCCCTCCCACCCTTTTACATATGTAATGAAGCCTCCCCTCAGCCGGTCCGGATGGATCGAGATGAGGGACAATCTTCTTTGAGCATAAGGATAACCTTGCCCTCCTTTGTCAAGGGGGGCAGGGTTTTTCTTATATTGACAAGCAGAAGATTGTCCCACGCTGCGATCTGTCCGGTCTGATAAACGAATTCCAGATCTGAAGGGAAGTGTTTGTTTATAGAAGCTATTTCTTTGATAAAGTGGCGCTTGCAGCCACGAAACGCGTTAGATTGCTTCTGTGTCTAATATTATTCATTTTTATTGAGACTATGATTTTAATACATATTTCTGATACACTTCGATTGGAGCTGTGTTCTACATCTTTGATCCTTAGCTGCTTGGACGGACCGATTTATATGCAGCCTGAACAGAGACAGGTTTAATTTCTCCGGAAGCGCTTGTGTCAGCTTGATCTTCAGCTGACCATTACTATTGTGAGTACACATTTATCTCTTATTTATTATTTTTTGTATTGACGTTATCACACTATTGGGCGCCCTTCTTCTTTTTTGTGTTTTTTACAGATCTGAAGGGAGGCAGCTTTACGTATGTAAAAGGAGCGGGAGTTGGACACTTTATAACATAATTACACAAACTAGACAGCTTACAGCATTATGATAACACTATGCAGTGTTGAAAAACTATGAAGAGCTTAACCCCTTAAGGACCGTCATGGGTGGTTATACCCTTAAGGACCAATGATGGCCCTGGACCGTTATGGAATTCCGGGCTCCCTGTGCGGCTGCACGGTGTTCGGGGAGTCTGGAATCGGGTGTGCCAAAAAAAAATGGTCCGTGGTCCTTAAGTGACCGCAACATGCATGCGCGGCCGGTCCTTAAGGGGTTAAAGGGGATGTTTCATCAAAATATGATATAAGCTTAATCAGTTGTTCTATATATACTCTATCCAAACGTGTGGTTTTCATTAAAATCGCTGTACAAAAATGTACCTTGTGACGTAACCGTGGTCCGCGGTGCAGTACAAGCTGTACCGCATTGAATCTGAATCCGTCCCCATTCTCTGAAAAGTGCACACCCAATCTCCCTACCACTTTCCCTTTAGACCAGGCACGCTCGTGCACTGAATGGTATCTTACCTTATATACAGTGCGGCCGCATGCTTTACTAAAAATAGAGCAGGAGCAAGCAGAGCGGACCGGCACTGAAACGGCACGATTAAGTACGATAAGGCATTGGGTGCGGGCGTGACTGAGATTACAGGCATGATGTGTGCACAATGGGACGGACCAAACCAGCGATGTCACTCCTAGCCTTCAGTACTGCAATGAATCTTGGGAGCAACGTAAGCAGTATGGCACCGCTCTTCTTCGTGACTGACTACAACATAAACATTAGATTTTAAAACAACCATGACTTACACAGCACTTTTATATGTATTTTATACGTGTATAGGGGGTATTGAGCGATAGAGGGGTTAATGGTTATACGTGAAACATCGGCTTTAATTTATCTTGTAACATTATCTATTTAAGACACAAATCCTCTGGAGGAGGTAGCCACATTCTCTGTTGCCTTGAAGGGATAGTAATACTTCGTTTTAACTTTATTTTATTTTGTAGGCATTAAAAAAACATGAAGAATGAAATAAGTCTTATCCCTCAAACCTTTATGGTTTATGAGATATTCACAAGCAAAGTTTCCCCCTCCCCGCCCCTTTTTCCTAGTGTAAGCATCTCTTCTCAGATGTGAATCTGGTTGTAAGACCAGACAGATAACAGAAGGGGACAATTTTCTTTGTATGAAAACAATGAAAGCCCTTCCCCCCTTGACAAGTTTTTCAGCTTTTTCCCTTATCTTAATTGAAGATTGTCCCTCTCTGCAGTCTACCTGGGCACCTCCCTTCTGATCTGGTTGAACAGGGGGGGATACTTTGTGAATATCTCTTAAACCATAAAGGTTTGAGAGATAAGACTTATATCATTCTTCATGTTTTTTTAATGCCTACAAAATAAAATAAAGTTAAAACGAAGTATTACTATCCCTTTAAGTCACAGTTCCATCCCCATCCTTCCAAATATTTATTGATTTATTATTTTGCAAATTATGTGGGATATCCGAGAATGACTGCTGCCAAGATACTTTGAACACACATGAACACATGTGGAGAAGATGAATTGATTTTAATTATGCTTCACCTCTGATTTTCGCTGCAGACAGACTGAGGATATCATGGCAACAGCTGGATTAAAGCTGTCAGGGAAGGCACATTGTAGGGTAGTAAATATGTTGCACACCTTTGTCTACAGGAATGAAAAAAAGAGAGAAATTTCATGTTTATTATCCTCTGTTTCCCAGAATGTATAATGTAACAAGGGTTCATACATCACTGATTTTCTGTGAAGCCTAGATCACATGTGTTTGTTCACTCCATTGACCACATTAGAAATAGTGAGTGATGTTGTGTGCTTTGTGTTGACTATGATAATAATAAATCAGCTGGTATCAGACCATAATTCACTGTAATAATGGTTTTGAAGAGGCAAAACTACAGGTTATTGCACTGTGCTGAATTCACTATTTTTCAATAGTGGACACATTATTATATAAGTAGGCCAGAATGACACAAATTTAGTTATCATATTCTGCATGGTGCAGCCTACTTCTGGGAATCAGACCGTACTGGAAATTTCACTGTGCAGTACACACAAGACACGGGCAGGATTTTGCTATGTAATGTTTGTACTCCTGATGTTTATTGTAGGCCACAGCCACATCTGGCACTGCCTGGACTTGACGTAGGGACCTTTTAGTTGTAGGACTTTGCATTTTCCAGCCTGAGCTATTTTGTTCAGCAGGGCCCTGTGGCAGCCTGGTTCCTGCTTCAGCTGTATTCGCATGACCATCTAGAACCTTCCATCCTCTTATTGGCTAGTCATTTCAGCTGCTCCCTGGCCAGTGGGTGTTTAAATCAGCCTCCCTGAGCACTTAGTGTTGTAATTTTGGCTTGTCCTGTGACTGAGCATTCCTGCTCCTGAGTTATACTCTGGATTCGAAACTGGCTTGTTCCTGACTCCACTGGACTTCTTCTGGCCAGGACTTTGCCTTGCATCTGTCGTCTTTTTGCTGCCTGCCTTGACCATTTTACCATATCTGCATCTATGAACCTTTGCTTCATGCCCTGACTTCAGCATTACTCAACTCTGCTTCTGCCTGCTGTTGTGATTCCTAGTCTGGATTTCCAGTACTTGTGTCCACCCAAACCTTGGGACTCAACCTCTGGTGGTGAATGGTTGCTTCTTAAAGATACTGTGCCAGAACTGGCATTTGACTTGGACTGCCTGACTTTGTCTTGCATTCTGCTTTGGTCCTTTGCCTAGGATGACACCATGTTACATATGCGCATATACAGAGTACTTTCAAGAACAAATTGAAGTAGAATGTCTATAAATGTTTGAGAGAGCAGATTAACCTCAATTAATTTTTTTTTATATCTACAATATAACAATTGATTAAAACAGGCATTACTATCCCTTTAAAAAAGCAGTGGACCAAATACTGAACCCTGTGGTACAATGTTAACTGTATTGGAGAATTTTCAACAACATAGTGTTCCCTATCTTTCAATCAGTTTTCTATCTAGTTGCAAAGGTTATCCGCTAAGCCCAATTTTGTTAATTTATATATCAGCCTCTCATGTGGCACTGTATCAAATGCTTTACCATTCATAGAAGCTTAAAATATTTGTTTGGCAAGATCTAGTCCTCTTAACATCATTCTGATTCCTGCTAATAATCTTATTTTTCTGTCGTCCAATACAGGTTACTGGTAACTTTGGGTAGGCGATCAGCCCCTTTAATAGGCAGGAACAATTCTGAGAAGTGTCTGTTGGGTGGAGCCTGTCTCCTTTCCTTAGCTTGTAGCCAGCCAATCCCCAACCAGTAAGATGTGTTCTTTTGTCAAGACACAAGCAAGAGAACAGTTCTTCTATAGTTTTAGCTTTTTATTATTTTTCTGTTAATTATGAAATACCACCATTAGGCGGATTACCATCACTGACAATTCCCATCACCCAAATGTGGATAGCTCAGTTTACCAGGAGCTTTTGTGGACCTAAGCCCTGGGGTGAAAATCTTGGCTGCAAGTTCTTTCTCCTGGAGTTGCCCACTGAGGCTTCTTCTTGAGATATGGTAATCTGAAGACAGAAGACCTGCTAAAAAAGGTGAATACTCTTTGAGTGCTGAGGTCCACATGTCTCACTCTTCCCTCCACATAGGTGTTTCTATTGGAGTTCCTATTACATACTCATGCACTCATTGGGTTTATTCTGTATGTCTGTGAGGTGTTTTGATTAAGTTTCTGTGGTAACTTAACCCTTTTGCTGCTGGTTAGAACCTTTTGGGGGGTTTTGGGCACTTTCCCTGTTGGGTTCAATGTTTATTGAGTGGTTTTACGTTTGGTATTCACCTTGCTAACTTTATGTCTGTGCCCTTAAGGCGTGTTTACTGAATAGACGCCATTGCTCCATTCACTTCTATGGGACTTTACAGTTTGGGACGTTTCTCTGCAACCGCTCCATGTAGCGTGGTCAGAGATGGCTCATGTTGTTAGTTTTCCCTTGCTCTGTCATCCGGTCAACCTTCTGGGTATGTTGGGGGCTTTAGGGGGCTTTGGGCACTGTTGGGTTACTCTCTTGGCGAAACTACGTTTCCCATGATCACCTGCTTTGCGCACTCGTTTCCGATTGACTCCCATCGCGGCAGCCATTTTGTGTTTTCACAGATTGAGTGTCCTGCGCAGGGCTTGGATCTCAACTCCTTTGTGGTCAGGTCCCAATACTGCCAGGAGTCTCTGTGCACAGTGATAGCGGCCATGTCTCCTGGGGAGTTTCTGGCCTCTCTGGATCTTCAGGATGCCTATCTGCACATCACCATTCATCCAGAGAGTTGGCAGTATCTCCGCTTTGCCTGCGACCGAGGGCACTTCCAGTTCTCTGCCCTCCCCTTTGGCCTGACCATGGCTCCTCAAGTCTTCGACAGAGTCCTAGGAACTTTGATATCCGTCCTACATCAGAACGGCCTCAGGGTGACTCCATATATGGATGACCTCCTTTTGAGGGCCTCGTCTCCGGAACTTCTTCAAAGCAGGTGCAGGACTGCATTCATGCTCTCTCCCATCACGGGTGGATCATCAACTTGTACAAGTCAGACCTTGTTCCTTCTCACAAGATGGTCTCTCTGGGTCTCCGACACTCAGAAGGGGATGGTGTTTCTGACAGATGAAGTGGCTCATCAGATAGCACTGAAGGTCCAAGCTGTCCTGTCTCAGGTTCCTGTTCCAGCCAAGAAGTTGTCATCCTTGGTGGGGAAGTTCATTTCCACCACTGAAGCAGTTCGTTTGCCATGGCTCACACCAGGGAACTTCAGAGTTTTCTGATCCTGGCCTGCAAGGGCCGTCCAGATCTCCTGGAAAGATCCCTGTCTCTCCCTCTTCAAGTGGAGCAGAGTCTCTCATGGTGGCTCAACCTGAAAAATCTCCTGAAAGGTCAACCCTTCCTGGTGCCCTTCTGGACCACAGTGACGACGGATTCCAGCCTCTCCGGGTGGGGAGCAGTGTTGGGGCACTTGAGTGTTCAGGGCAAGTGGTCTTAGGATGAATCTATCCTTCCCCTCAATGTCTTGGAGGGCGATATTTCATGCCCTACATCACTGGACACGACAACTGGCTGATTGCCCGGTAATGGTGCAGTCGGACAACGCCACAGTGGTAGCCTACATCAACAAGCAAGGCAGCACAAGAAGTCTCTCAGGTTGGTTAGAGGTCAAGGCTATTTTGTCTTGAGCAGAGAAGCATGTCCCTGCCATTTCGGCAGTTCATATTCCTGGCATAGACAACGTTCTGGCAGACTTCTTCAGTCGCACACAGTGGACATCTGGGAGTGGCAGCTGCATCCAGAGGTGTTCAACCTCATCATCCAGCAGTGGGGTCTTCCATGCATCGACCTGATGGCAACCAGGCACCACAGGAAGGTGCCAACGTTCTGCTCTCCCTGGGCGGATCCCATGGCTCTGGCAGCGGATGCCTTGTCGATCCTGTGGACGTTTCCTCTATCTTACATCTTCCCTCCTGTTCCCTTGTTGAACAGAGTTCTTCGGAAGCTGAGACTGGAGCACTGCCCAATCATTCTGATTGCTCCATACTGGCCTCGACAGGCTTGGTTTCCGTAGCTTCTGGACCTCTCAGTGCCGAAACCTCTTCAACTTCCCACCCGTCCAGACCTCCTTCTACAGGGTTACCTCTGGAAAGAAGACGCTTATCTTCTGGCTTTGATGGCATGGAAATTGAATCCTCAATTTTGAGGAAGAAAGGATTTTCTTCTGGTGTTGTGGCTACTATGCTTAGTGCCCGCAAGCCTATTTCTTGTAAGGCCTCATCGAGTTTGGTCTACCTTCCTGGCTAGGTTTGCTGACAAAGACCTATCTCAGGATTTTGATCTTCCTATAGTTCTTTCCTTCCTCCGGGATCGTGTGGATAAAGATCTCAGTCTGAGTTCTCTCAAGGTTCAGACTTCTGCGCTCTGTCTTTTTTCAGAGACGTCTTGCCATCATTCCTGATGTCAAGGTTTTCATCCAGGGTGTTACTCATACCCGTCCGGTGTTTAAGTCCCCTGCTCCTCAGTGGGATCTTAACCTGGTCTTGGGAGTGCTCCAGTGTCCGCCCTTTGAGTCTTTGGCTACCATTCCTCTACGTATGCTGATGTGGAGGATGGCCTTTCTCTTGCCAATTGTTTCCGTTCGCCGAGTTGCAGAGCTACAGGCCCTGTCCTGTAAGCCACCCTTTTGGTTTTTCACAGGGACAAGTTGGTGCTTCACACTACACAAGAGTTTCTCCCAAAGGTTGTGTCCGAGTTCCACATCAATCAGGTGATTGTGGTTCCTTCCTTCTCTCCTAACCCTACTTCTGACAGAGAGAGAGGGATCTTCATCTTTTGGATATTGTGCGTTGTCTCAAGTTCTATATGCATCGCACTGAGTCCTTGCAGCAGTCTGACACTCTGTTTGTCATTCCTGAGGGTCCTAAGGCAGAGAAGCCTGCTTCCAAGGTTACTATTGCTTCTTGGATCAAGTCCACGATTCGTAAGGCTTACGAACTTCTGAAGAAGCCTGTTCCCTTCAGGGTCACGGCTCATTCTGCAAGGTCTGTTAGGGCTTTTTGGGCCTACAAGAACCGGGCCTCAGCTGATCAGTTGTGCAAGGCGGCCACTTGGTCATCTGTGCACACCTTTTCTAAACACTACCATGTGGGTGTCCTGGTGATGCCAGTTTTGGGAGGCAGCCTTGCCTGTCTAGGATCTCCTTAGTCTCTCAGTACTCTTTAACTTTTGAGCCCTGTTGGCCCTAGTTCTGTGTGCTGTGTAACAGTTCATGGGGTTTGTTTTACCCTGTTCAATGTCCATAAAAACTTTGCGGTTAGTGTTGAGCTATTATGATATGTAGGTTCATTGGTGCTCTGGTGACTTTGGGGGCCTGCTCCTGGTCCTTACCTTTCTTCCCGCCCTGGGGAACTTAATGGTTGGACATCCCAAAGTTACCAGTAACCTGTATTGGACGACAGAGAAAATAGGATTTTAGTCTTACCTGTTAAATCCTTTTCTTTTAGTCCATACAGGTTACTGGTCTCCCACCCTGTCAAGGGACCTTGCTTGGCGCTCGTGCGGCAGAACGTGGGGTCCTTTTGGGTTCATGCTCACTGGAGTCTTCCTTTACCTTCTTCCTACCTAGTCAATAGTTAGTCTGCAAATCTTACTGGTTGGGGATTGGCTAGCTGCAAGCTAAGGAGAAGAGGTAGGCTCCACCCAGCAGTCACTTCTGAGAATTGTTCCTGCCTATTAAAGGGGCTGATCGCCTACCCAAAGTTACCAGTATCCTGAATGGACTAAGAGAAAAGGATTTAACACATAAGACTATAATCCTATTTTTCTGCAGTGTAATCCTGAATATAATCCCTTATTATCCCTTCTAGCTGTTTTCCCACTACCAAGGTCAAACTCACAGGTTTATAATTCCTAGGTTCTGTTTTAGTTCCCTTCATAAATAAAGGCACTACATTGACTTTATGCCAGTTGTGGCACTGAACCTATGGTGAAAGAGTCTTTAAAGAGTTAAAAGAGTGGTCTTGCTAACACTGCAATGATTTACTGAATAACCCTTTGATTTATACCATCAAAGCCAGGTGCTTTGTCAGTCTTAATTTTGTCCAGTCTTCCCTTTACCTCTTCTTGTGTTAACCCGATGTCTGTAAATACCTGTAAATAATTTACTCCAGTCTATGTGTTGCATTAATACTGCTAACATTTTGAAGTTAACCTTTTTAAAATTAAGAGTTTTGGTTGAATTGTATAGTTTTGCTTTGTCAAACTGATCTAAAATGAAACCATGTTGTGATCACTATTTCCCAAATGTTCGCATAATTTAATATTGAACACCATGTTTATTTGTTATCTCTACGTCAAATACACTGTTATGTAAATATCATTGCTCATACTCACAAACCTGCTTCCCTTAGCACTCCGGCAGTTCTCGTGTTGCCAGTTTATATCTGGATAGTTAAAACGTCCCATAATTATAATATGTCCAAGGTGTGTTATTTGAAATAACAGTTGGGCCTCAGCATTAATATTTGGTGGTTTGTAGTACATACCCACAACCCCTTTTTTTTTCAACCTTTTACACCTCATTTAGATTCAATTTATACCCACAAGGACTCCACATTATCTCCAGTTTTCTCACAAATATCTGTCCTTAAACTTGGATCTGGTTTAAAATATAGGCACACATACCCTTGTCTGTTAATCGTGCCTCTCCTAAACTGGGAATAGCCCTCAATATGTTTTGGTTATACCAGTTATGTCCAGATGTTCATTAACCACTAGCAGTTCATTATTGACAGTGTTTTTCCTCTCTACTTGCCTTTTTTATATCCATATTTAATAGGAGTTCTTCCCTGTTAGCTACATTATCTACCCTATTTTACTAGCTATACCCTCCCCCCTTCCATGTTTAAAAGCTCTTCCAACCTTGTCAGGATTCTATCCCCAGCAAACCAGCTCCCTTACCACTGTAGTTGCAATCCATTACAACCGTAGCGATTGCATTTAAAGTGGTAGTAATATTTCACAAAAACTGCAGCTCCAATTAATCTTCGTAGCAATTGAGCCATAGAGAGTGTTATTTCAGTACTGTGAGAGTTGTAGTTCAAGAGTAATTGAATGATATAGTTTCCCCCTCCTACCCCTTTTATCTAGTGTAAGCCCCCACTCCTCAGATGTGGAATCCAGTCCATAGACCAGACAGCTCACATCAAGGGTCAATCTTCTTACTGTGAGAACAATGACAACCCTGTCCTCCTCGACAGGTTTTTCAACATTTTCCCTTATCTTAATTGAAGATTGTCCCTCTCTGCAATCTATCTGGACACTCCCTACTGCTCTTACGTGAGCAGTGTTACATCAGTAGAAGGTGCGGGAGGAGGATGCGTTATCATTCAATTACTCTTGAACTAGAACTCTGACAGAATTGAAATTACACTCTCCAAAGCCCAAATACTATGATGATTAATTAGAGCTGCTTTTATTATGAAACATTACTATCCCTTTAAGAGCAGATTTAGCCCAGTGCTCTAGATACCAGTACTCTTTTCCCTAGACCAATACTTAAGCTATGCATTAAGCTCCCTAAGCTCCTCCTGCCTACCTGCAGTGGCTCATGGCACTGGCATTATTTCAGAAAACACTATTTTGGATGTCTTGTTCGTGTACCCTGAATGCCTGAAATCCTGCTGGATCCTTTCCATTTCCCCCAAATAATCTGTCTGCCCTGTCCGCAATATGCTGAACCCATTCACACTGGAGACAACATACTGTCTGCGTACCTGTTGGCAGCTTACCATATCTACTCCCCTATTACCACACCCTGCCTCAGTTTCTGCCTACTTTGCATCCCATCTAAACTGGAAGAAGAACTGTTCTCCTGGTTTCTAGCAGAATCAGCCCTCTCCAGTAATGCCAATTCTCAGTTATCCTCATTAACATATTCACAAAATCTTGCAAAATTGTTGGGCTGAATAAACTTAGAGCTGGCCTTCGTGTTCCTCTGCTCACTAACTCCTCCTTACTGTTACTCAGTTGCCAATCTGCTGCCTCTTATCTACAACCCCACCCTTTTCACCACTAACCCCACATACTACTGGATCAGTGAACTCTAAAACCTTTAAGGTTTCCAGTATCCCGCAGTGTTGCAGTATTACTCTCCAGATCCAATATGCTTACATGTGCTACAGCGGTATGTGACTGCTCCAAGTGTTTAAACATGTGACAAGATGTGCACTGCATGAGATTGTTCTGGCTTCGAGTTGCCTCTGACGAAGCCCGACAGCACGGGCGAAACACGTTAGGCGTTTTGTTCTTAAACCTGTGACTTGAAATTATGGGGTTTTAGAAATGTGAACGATAGGTTAGAAATGATCTTTCCTAAGAATTAACTATAATTCAGTTTAATGATGCTCACACATAGTCTGTCTAGGATGGTACCGAGCTAGCGTGTCGATTCAACTAATCAGGCTGCCTTTTGTCTAGACGCATGTTACCCTGTTATAAAATGACTCTGATTTTCTACTTGTATTCGGGAGATACTATAAGTGACTTCTACAATAATGTAACAAATAGAATTTGTTTTAGCCAACAGAAATCGGGACGGCAGTCATTGCTCAGGGTTGTGATATATTACACGATTCCTCATACAGTTGCTGTTTACCAGTTGAGCTATATATTTCAATGCATATGGAAGTTTGCTTAAAGGGATAGTAATGTTCCAACAAAAGTATGCCCAAACTTGTAGACACAATAAAAAAATACTTAATGCCCTTACTCATATCTTTCAAACCTTTATGGTTTGAGAGATATAATAAAATAAAGTTCTCTGCTCCCTCCCCTTTCTGCCTGACGAGCTGTAAAGCTGTCAGAGGCAGAATCTGGTCACGTGACCAGACGTGGCTCTTCAGGAGCGCTGACATCGAGATAACCAACTATAAATACATCATCGGAATGGTCTATAACGTGTGCTTGCAAACCAGGCACACGTTGTAGACCATTCAGATGAAGTTTTTATAGTTAGACATCTCGATGTCAGCGCTCCTGAAGAGCCGCTGTCTGATCCCGGAACTAGTATTTCATGCTGTCAGCTATACAACTGACTCATGAGAAGGGGGAGGGAGCAGGGAACTTTATTTTCTTATATCTCTCAAACCATAAAGGTTTGAGAGGTACGAGAAAGGTCATTATGGCATCTACAATTTTGTGCATACTTATTTTGGGACAATACAATCCCTTTAATACAAACAGGGAAGGCAGTCAGCGAGTAGGGTCATGAGATTTTGCATGACTCCTTATGCTGTTGTACTTAGATACATCAATTAGTATATTAAGGCTTGCCTGATAACAAAGCAATATACCAGGCTATTGCCTTTATGATTTTGACAAGCACTGTAAAATTGCAACATATTGGGCTATCCTATGGATATATCTTAAATTAGTGAGCAAGTTAATATATACTCTGTAGGCGTATACCTTTCCCCTATGTCTATGGAATACATATAGGGATATATTTCCCCAGCACCAATATATCCATATGTCACAGGTCTATGCAAAGATTCTCTTTAAAAAAAAAAATCACAGTCACACTATTTTTATTTTATTGTTTATGGACTTTAAATAAAGATTTCGTTTTTCAAGTTTTCACAAAAACTTTACTCAGATTACAGTATAGATAATGTGGCTATGAGCTTATCTTATTCAGTATATAGTGGGGAATTACAGAGTGCCAGTGAATAGTAGTTCTATTCTTTTTCTTATTTAGTGTGTTGCAGGCAGTGGTGCCTGAATAGAGACTCTGTGTTTACTAACCTGCTGTTCTCTTTGCAGTTTGGTTTAATATAGACTACCTTTAGTGTTATGGCCAGTGTGTCCATTAACATGATTGCAAATCAGATTTACTAACCTTTGTATGGCACTTGACCTTTGCATGATGTGTCTTTTTTCTCCCCACCCTAATTTGTTTTGGACAGTATTGGGATCTACCCATGGACCCTCTGTGCCCCATAGAATGATAGAGAAAGGATCATTTTTGTGGTACTTACCAATACATGGAGGACAGAGGGCCTATCACCCTGAGAACATATGTAGAGGAGTTCTTGGGCAGAGGTACCCTGGTCATTTATTCTCTGACCGATCACGTTGATTATCTGTTTGTTGTCCTGTGGACTGGGCTTGACGATGCTGGATGAAATCTGAAAATGGGTGGTGGTCTTTCACTTAAGGTAGATTAGAGAGAGGCTAACTTCTCCAGAGGTCTTTTTAAAGTGCCCCAACTCCTGGAATGAGTGACTGTATGTCCCCTCCTAGAAAATGTGACTGTAAACTCCATGGTCCCTGTGTCCCCCATGGACTCCAATGAAAATAATTTATCAGTAAGTACCACAAAATTATCTTTTAGTTGTTGCTGGCTTAGTATGGCACTTTATGCTAATTGGTTTATATGCTGTGTCAGGATCACCATATATCATGCTATGAAGTAATTTAGACAGCACCCACACACTGATTACGTTTCTAATGACACAGGGAATGATAATTTTGTCCTTGAACCAAAAGAATTATCCTAATGTACTGAGAATTAGCATAAATGACCACTCTTTGCCACCAAAAAGATAAAGGTTAATTTCTCAAACATTACATTTTACAGAAAATAGCTTTTACAACGTATAAGCAGAGGTTAATTCTATGTTAAGCAGACTAAATGTGTCTTAGCAAGACAAGCCCACTTTAAAGAGTTAACCCTTTGAGTGCTAAGCAATGCTTTGCATACCTTCTGGCACTAAAAGGTTTAAACAAAATGGTTAACATATAGAAGATTTTCAGAGCTCTCTCAAATAAGTTGTTATAAGGTGTCAGTTCCACTTTAAACGAAAATGAAATGTAAACTTAATAAAACATTATGTTAAAGTGGGGTATACTCAACTCTTTAACCACCAATTATGCATATTTATTGAAGGTTTCTCATAACATATAGTCCTATGTAATTATCCTAAATGGTTTTCTGGGACAACCTTTACCTGCCAACCTATCTTTTGAAATACCAAGTGCATAATAATTGCTTTCAATAGCAGAGTGTGTCAGAGATATTAGGTGACATAATGATAGAGTTTAAAGAACATTTAAAGAAACATGTCTTAATTGCAGAACCAATTTGCACTATTGCTTTTGAGTGTTTTATAGTTAGATTGAGCTTTTAAAGCTCTTCATTTCAGATGTTCTATTTAACCATTTTAAGAGGCAACAACTTTTTATCTTGATATTTCATGCAATATTAAGAGCCTTGTGCACAAAACAAATGAGAAGAACAGTATTTTGTTGTAAATGTACAATTCTCAAATACAGTAATATTGGAGAGTGGCATGCCACGGGTTCAGTACTTGGTCCACTGCTTTTTAACGTGTTTATAAATGACACGGCAATAGATATAGAAAGTAAAATAATATTTGTAGATGATATTAAATTATGCAGGGTAATACATTCAGAACAGGATATTTGCTCTCTACAGGGGGATTTACATAAAATGGCAGGTTGGGCAAACAAATGTAATGTGAAGTTTAATGTGGGAAAGTGTAAAGTCATGCATTTGGGAAGAAAAAAATCTCAATGCTTCTTATGAACATGATGGAATCATTTTAGGGGACTCATTGCTAGAGAAGGGCCTGGGAATCCTTGTAAACTACAGATTTTGGAGTAAACCAACTAAATCTTAGGGGATAAATAAAAATTACTAAAACATCCATTAATTTAAATGGGACCTTTAATTACTTGAATCCTCTTGAGAGGGTCTCCAACATCAAGAGAGGACCATGTTTAAATTGCCCTTATACCTCTATTATATAGTAAATTAGGTTGAAAAAAGACAATTTTGAGGTGTAATAATTTTAAATATAAAAACTAGTGTAAAAGCCTGTGTACACGGGCCATGGTTCGGGTGATGTTAACCCTTTGAGTCCCAGAGGGGTACGCAATGCATTGCTTTGCAATGCATTGCGTACCCCTCTGAGACTCAAAGGGTTAAGAGGCCAGCTCTGCCGCAGATGCAGTCATACACCGTAGAGATTGCCCGAAATCACAGAATGCTCTCAGCACAGAACTCCCAGCATTCTGTGCGTTCGGGCAGTCTCTACTGCGCATGACGGCTTCTGACAAACATCCTAGCTTATTATTATATAGGATGTTCCTGCAGTTGAAAAGCCCATGTTTATTTCCAGTAGAAAAAGTCTTATAACATTTTTTTTTTTCACAGAAATTTTTTTGTCTTTTGAACGTAAATCAGTGTAATTGTATTTGTATCCTATGGTTTAGTTCGTTTGCTCCAGAATTACTCCTGGGGGGGAAGATGCACTAAGGCTAGATAATATGGCAATGTGTGGCAAGCACATGAACTTTATGATAGAGAGACACATTTCCATATGCAATAAGAATTAAGCATGTAAGGGGAGGTAAGGAGAATATCACCATTAACATACAGAATTGTTAAACTGCTGGCAATGTGTCAGTGATGCTTTCCCTTACACATCCTCTCTGCTTCCCCACTTGCTCAGTGGCGGAATGGAGAGGATCTACTCCGACTTCTGCACCATAAACAGTATCGCCAGACCAAATAGAAAAATAAAATTGTAAAAGTCTTCCTGGTTAGACGAATAATATTTGGTTGTCCTCTCCCATCCTCTGCTTGTATGACAGGTAATGAAAAGTTGTGGTAAGCCGTTTCTGTATTGAAGGAAATTAGGGATAGATCAGGCAGGGAGAGAGAGAGTTCGATCCTCTGTAATATCCTCTCCTCTCTTCAATCTACGGTGTCCTTCTAAAGCACTAATTCATGATGGAGAACATATATATATCCATTCTCGTGTAAACTGTGTGCCAGAGTAATACAGAGTGTAATTGAGACTGCCTCTCACGTTTCTTTTGTGCAACACATACTATAATACTTGCTGGAGGTGTTCTTCAAATGTAGTGTATATGTATATACACCGTTATCAGTAGACTGGATATTCAGACACATAGTCAGACAAAGTCTACACCAATAAAACATATCTCTGCCCGTAATCATCACTAAATAGTGCTTTAGAAGGACATTGTAGATTCAAGATGGGAGAGTATTTTACAGAGGTTTAAAAACTACAGATCCCTGCCTGATCTGTCCCTCATTTCCTTTAATACCATGATGGCTTACCACAACTTATCATTATCTATCCTGTATGCTGAGGACTGGCGAGGACAACAAACTATTATTCATCCGACCAGTAAGACTGTTACAGTTTTTATACATCTACTATTCATTCATCTATGTCTTCTGGGGTTAGCCATTTGGACATTTTTATTTTATTTATATATATTTATATATATCTATATATATATATGTTGGGACTTTGAACTCCGACAGCAGAGGCTTGAGCATGCGACAAACAGCCACATTAACAGCTAAACACACCCACATGCTGCAACAATGGCTCATTAACCTGTATTTCCATATGTAAATGAGATATTGTTGCATTAAGTGAAAAATTGTAAACCTGTAAGAAGTCATGGAGGATTAATGGTGATGATGGAGGATTGGTGGTGGATTGACAGGGATATGATGGTGAATAAATGCTAGTGCATATTGGTGATGTGCCTTTGACTCAGATCACCATCCTGAGCCCTCATCGGACCTTAGTGCATCTTTGCCTTCTTATTACATGAGCCTCACTGTGACATCTTTGGAGAACTTGATTACCACATGTTGTTTTTGGAGGGTATCTGGTGGCCTATGACTGATTTACAATGACTTATTTGTTATTTAATATTTAATGTCAGCTAATGCATGTTTTAATTTTCTTCTAGTATCACCAGAGGCTATCGGTTTCCTGACAGCTGTCGGAGTAACTATTATAACCATCTTGTTACTTTTTTACTACATTAGCAAGAAAATGTGTTGTGGAAAAACTGGAGGATTTCACAGAGATGGTTCTGAATGTGGAGCAAAAAATCCTCAAGGTAAGACAAGATAGTAATATTATGTAGTCCATTACTGCACTGTAGCTTATTGTCTATATAGTCTGCTGTAGGGAACTGTTTCATGGGTACAAACAATTGAATCAGGTTTTGAAAAGAGACAATACAATTTCATTATTTTAATTTCTGGTAAAAATATTATAATGGTTAAAAGGAATATGACTTTATTCTGACATCTTATCTCCTTGAGGACCAGAGGTTTGTGCAAAGCAGTGCTTCAATTGCATTGCACATCCCTCTGATCGTCATGGGCTTAAAGCTTTGTATATTGTCCAGTGTTTCAGTGGAATTAAATATGAGCAGGGTTACTGGCACCATTTTAAAGACAGAGCTGATGACATCATGCTAAACCTCCACCAATCCAGTAAGGAGTCAGATTAGTCACCAAGGAAACCAGTGTAAAAAGGAACACTGCACTAAGCCATACCATGACTATAACAAGACTGTAACCAGCTGGGAAATACAATACATTTTTGTGCATTTTCTGTACATTTGCTGCTTTTTCACTTCTTTTTTTTTTCCTGTCACAGTTGTGACTTGGTTGCATTGTTCACGTATACAAGTGTTTCCTTGATGGCTTCTTTGCCTCTTTGTGGGATTACGGGAGATTTTTCATGATGTATTTAGTTTTTCCTTTAACCCCTTTGAGTGCTGGAGGGGTATACAACTCATTGCTTTGCAGTGCGTTGCGTACCCCTCTGGCACTCAGAGAGTTAAAATGGTGCAGGTAACTCCTCTTGCATTTGGTTCCCTGATGAAAGTGGAAATGCTGTATCAAAAAGTTGCACTATATACATAGCTTAAAGGGATAGTAACACTTCGTTTTAACTTTATTTTATTTTGTAGGCATTAAAAAAACATGAAGAATGATATAAGTCTTATCTCTCAAACCTTTATGGTTTATGAGATATTCACAAGCAAAGTTCCCCTCCTGCCCCTTTTACCTAGTGTAAGCCATCTCTTCTCAGATGTCAGTCTGGTTGTATGACAGTACAGATAACAGAAGGGGACAGTTTTCTTTGTATGAAAACAATGAAAGCCCTTCCCCCCTTGACAAGTTTTTCAGCTTTTTCCATTATCTTAATTGAAGATTGTCCCTCTCTGCAGTCTACCTGGGCATCTCCCTTCTGATCTGGTTGAACAGGGGGGGATACTTTGTTTGTGAATATCTCTTAAACCATAAAGGTTTCAGAGATAAGACTTATATCATTCTTCATGTTTTTTTAATGCCTACAAAATAAAATAAAGTTAAAATGAAGTATTACTATCCCTTTAAAGTAATACTGACAGAGAGGTGTTCATCACAATGCTTTGCAATTCACTGGACACCTCTGTGGCACTCAAAGGGTTACCTATTATGCTAGTGTGCACTGCTTGACTTCTGAGTGGGGAAATCGAAAGTTGTAATTTGCATTGTGGCGGGAACACTCTTTGAATACTGTGTAACATCGATGTATACTTATGTATGGTGTGCATTTTTACATTGCTTGTTGTTAAAATGTATATTGTAGCAGGAAACATAGATACTTAGGGCAAGATGTTCAAAACATTGTCATAATGAAAAAATTGTTGGATCATAATTTGGTGGTAAAGGAAGGACAATATTTTCAGTAGTAAATATGTCACGTGACGTAAGAAGATCTTGAACATTGCCTTTAAAAATTCTGATGTTAAAAAGTCTTTGATTTTGTCTTTAAAGCAACACATTTTCAAACAAAGTCTTTTTTTACCAGTGAACTCTATATTACTGCTTCTCACTTCGGCTAACAGCACTTTAATTTGTCTTCTCCAAGTTTAGACCATTTTTTTTCGAGAAAAAAATGACATTAATCAGATAAAAAGTGTAGGTTAAAATAATGTTTTTTTCTGCAACTACCTTACAATAAACGGTAGATTAAGCCACTCCCACTTTTAAGACGCCTTTTTCTCTTTGACGGAGGTGGCGGAATTGGATGCAAAAAATGATGGTAACATGTCTGACCATGGCGTAAGAACTTTTTTATTCTGATTACAGACAATTTCAGCTACCACCAGTTTTTGAACATCTCGCCCTTAGAGATGTTTTGACAAGGAGATAACAACCTACTGAGAACATCTGAACTGTCTATATGTGAGCACTAACAAGTCATGTCTGGTCCGAGTCAGAAATGGTGCTCTGTCTTTAACCCTTTGAGTGCCAGTGAGGAAGAACCTGCTTCCACATGAGGAACAAACAGTAACTAATTTTGTTCCTCAGTCAGTATTATTTTCAGTTACTTTGCTTGTTTGCCCTGTAATATAATTGGGGTTCTCAGCTCCAGTCTTTAGTACAGATTTCTTGGATATTCTAAATGATAACATTTTTAATTTTTCTGAATGACTCCTGCACTTATTCACATGTAAAAGATATTCCGAACCTGTACTTTTGGCATTCCAAAAAACTGGCATTGGGAACCCACACCTTTCAGATTCCTATACCCTCAATAAAATAAAGGAGGGACTCCCAGTGTCGTGTTAATATCACCCTTAATTTATAGATAGTTTTGTACTATTAAAGATGCCATACTGTGATATTGGTGCTGAATGAAGTCTGTGTAATTACATAGTCACATAATGTCACAAAGCATCACAATTAATTAATTTCAAACTATAGTCAGTCACTTTTTCTCTAAAACATTGCTGATTATTAAGAAATTAGACGTTTATTTTTCCTACTCTTGCTCCTTTCCCCGATGATGGAACCATCTCTTGAGACGTAGCTGACATGGCTGTTTGGCCTCATTGCTCTGATGGAGGTGGTATTTCCCATCTGAGCCATTTCATGGCATCTTAATACGTTAAGGACTAGAGATATGTGCAGCATGTTGGTTCACAATTCATTGCATACCCCTCTGGTCCATAGAGGGTCAAACATTAACTGTATTGTGACAGTTTCTATCACAACACAGTTCATTTGGAAGCCTGAAAATAGTTCAAATGCAGGTAAATCACTCTCTGTCTTAGCAACTTGGTCATCTGACGATGTTGGTTCCTTCTCGAGTTTTCATATGGTACTAGAACGTAGGATATATGATCTTGCATGGCTTGTATTTCAGCAGATGGGCGGAAGCACTTTTATTTTACACCCCTCCTACTGTTCTTTGTATTGTAGATTACAAGTTGAATAGGTGGTGTTTGTGCTCCTTTGATATGAAAAGTGCAGTTAAAGGGATAGTAATACTTAAAAATTACTATTTCCCATGTTGTAGCCAGTAAAAAACTGAATTAAATGAGACCAGCGGCATCTCTCAAACCTGGTTTGAGAGATATCCGCTTTCAAAGTTCCCTCTCCCCTGATGTCAGTATTCTAGCTGACAGCAAGGGAATCTGGTTCCAGGACTGGTGGAGGCTCTGCAACAGAGATGAGATTGCATTAATAAAAAAGAAATCCTTAACTTAAAAGGTCTTCTATGTGTGCCTGCAAACCAAGCACACGTAGAAGACCTTTTTAGTAAAGGATTTCTTTTTTACTAACGTGATCTCCACTCTGCTGCAGGGCCGCAGGTTGATCCCAGGAGACGATTTCCCTGCTCTCAGCTAGAACACCAACGTCAAACCATAAAGGTTTGAGAGATGCCGCTGGTCTCATTTAACTATGTTTTTTACTGGCTACAACATGGGGGATAGTAATTTTTAAGTATTACCATCCCTTTAAGTATTGTTACTTATAGTGACTAAAGTGCTTTCACAGTCAAGTTTAATGGATAATTTAGTTTGTATTGCAGTATCCTCTGTTGATTATTGTCCATATCATATTTGCATCATAACTGTTACTGTTGCCATTTTAAATATTTCTTTTACAGGTAAAACACTGAAACTGCTCTTCCTTTGTTTCAAAACAAAAATGCATACGTTATCAAATTGATATGATTGTGAATCTAATGAGAACCACTTAATTTTAATTATCATTTTTTTAAGATTTTTTGTTTTCTGTTCTCTATATACGGAAGAAAAACTATTGCGCTAGTTAGATATATTTTTTTAAAATACTGAATATCAGTTTGCAAACTAAACAAAAACCTCTGGATATAAAAAATATATGTGTACACGATCATTGTAATAGTGGTGTCCATGTGATTTTGTGTAAACTGATAATACCAGTAAATCATAAAAGTACTTTACAATGGCATTTTTCAAGAGCTTCCAGCAAAGCCTGAGTCTTCCATCTGTGTCCTCTTTTGTTGACACTCTGAGCAGCGCGGTAGATGGCATTGCAAGTGCTGTTGAGGAGGTCAGTGTCAGTGTGGCTGATTCTGTCACTGAACAGGTGACAAGTCTGATACAAGGTTTACGTACAGAAGAAGAGGAAAACCAGACAATTTCAGAACAGAAGTCTTCTACAACAAAAGAGGAAAATACTTTATCACAAAGTTCTACAAAATATGACTATGGAGGGGCTACTGGTTCAGAGTTTCCAAATTCTGATTGTTCTACTGTAAATCAGGGTAGATATTCTGAAAGGACTTTCAATGACAGGAGACAAGGAAGAGAAAAAAGACCTGGACCTTCAGAATATTCCACTAACAATGCCAATTTAAGAGAAGGCAATTCAACTGTCCAACTTCAAGGATCAGGATGCTTGTCTGATTCAAACAGCAAAATTAAAGCAGATGTATGTAAAGACAAAAGAGGTCGCCTCCAGCATTCAAAAGGAATAACGAATGAAGATTTTCAAAGTTGTCAAAATGGGGATATTAATGAACACATTCAAAATAAACCCAATGAAAAGGAAAAAAGGGGGAAATCCAAGAACATGCCACATAAAACAGGGCAAAGTGACCAAAACATTAGACTACCAAATGTCCCAAATAATAGCAGCGATCAAGTGGCACATAATAATGCTAGGCAACGGTCACCTAGAAATGAAAGGGAATTAAATGAAGAACAACAGTCGGATGCAGCAAATAGATTTGAAGAGAAAAAAAGTAATAACGCAAAAGTTCAATCTCAGAGTCCTAAACATAGGCAAGCTGAGCCTGTAAATAACGTAACATCTAAGAAACAAAAAGTTCTCTCTCAACATGTTGAAGAAAACAAAGTAAAACCTGAAGCAAATGCATCAAATTTAGTTAAAGAAACGAGGGACAGTAAGTCTAGGGAGAAATCTCGACACAAGAAGAAACGCATAGAGGATTCAGAAGACTTAGACAATAGAGCACCAAAGAAAGGTAAAGAATCACCATCTTGTGTTGATATGCAGAGACTTCTCTCTCCTTTTCTCATCTTCTTCTTCTTCGTCAAGCTGATAGATCTCTCCTTAAAGCCTGGCTTAGCTTATACTTCCTGATTGACCACTGTGCATAATATACATTACTAGCGTAAAAGCCCGTGTACACGGGCCAAGGTTAAGGTGATGTTAACCCTTTGAGTGCCAGAGGGATACTCAATGTACCCTCTGGCACTCAACGGGTTAAGAGGCCAATCCTGCTCTGCATACTTCCGCCACCTCACTGGTGGTACATGCGATGCAGTCATGCGCTGTAGCGACTGCCTGAACACAGCAGTCGCTACTGCGCATGACTGCATCGGACAAACGTTCTATCATTTTATTATATAGGATAGGATTATATAGGATGTAAGTGGTTCTAAAACCAGTTCCATGTGCTATAAAACAACATAAATGCTCATTTCTCTGTCGTCCAATACAGATTACTGGTAACTTTGGGTAGGCGATCCGCCCCTATAATTGTAGGCAGGAACAATTCTAGAATTGTATGCAGGGGGTGGAGCCTACCTTCCCTCATTGGCTGCAGCTAGCCAACCAGCTCCAGGAAGATTTGTTCCTTGGTGAAGACACAGGCAAGAGAACAGTTCTGCTATAGTTTAAATTTTTTTTTTTATTTTTCTGTTAGAAATGTAATACCACCATTAGGTGGATTACCATAACTGACAATGTCGTTAGATGTGGGTAGCTCAGTAACCAGGTGCTTTTTCTGGAGTCTTAAGCCCTGGGGGGAAAATCTTGGCTACAAGTTCTTTCCTCAGGAGTTGCCCACCGAGGTTTCTTCTTAGGACATGGTATAATGAAGACAGAAGATGTGCAGGAAAGGTGAGCAACCCTTTGAGTGCTACAGGTCCACTTGTCCCACAGTGCCCCTCCACACAGGGGTTTTCCTTTGGAGTTCTTATTGTATACTCCTGCGGTATACTCCTGCACTCATTGGGTCTATCTGTATGTCTGTTGGGTGTTTTGGAGCAGTTTTATGTGGTACTTTAACCCTTTAGCTACTGTTTTTTTTTTATCCTTTGTGGGGTTTTCTGACACTTTTCCTACTGGGTCAGTGTTTTTGGGTATTCTAACATGTTCTAGTGTTGTTTCGTGCATTTTTATTTTACTGTTTCAATTTTGTAAAATTAAAGGCGCGCTTTACCGCATAGGCGTCATTGCTCCATTCACTCCTATGGGACTGTACAATTTGGGAACTATCTCTGCAACGGATTAACCTAGCGACTTCAGAGATGGCTCATTTTTCTTGTCTGCCCTTGCTCTATCTTTCTGGTGTGCTGGGGGGCTCAGGGGGCTTCGGGCACTGTTTGGGTACTTTTTCTGGGAAAATGACATTTCCCAAGAGCTCTTGCTTCGTGCGCTCGTTTCTGATTGGCTCCCTCCACGGCAGCCATTTTGTGCTATTTCCAGAATGAGTATCCTACGCAGGGCTTGGACTCTCCTTCTCTCCTCTGCTGATTAGCCCTTCACCTGCCAGATAAGTCTAGTTTAGCGATTTCTGGGATGAAATCTTAATCCTACACACGGTACTTGGGTGATTTCTTTTATTATAAGATTATTTGACATTATGAGAATGTCTACACTGTTGGAGCTTAGGGCCAGACCTAATTCTAAGGATGCTGGGCTCTCTGTATCCCCTATTGCACATTGCTCTTCCTGTCATTCAGAATTACCTAGTGAATTCTCAGGTCATTTATGCCCAGCATGTTCTGATGTCCCTGAGAGTCTCCCAGGGACCTCCAGCCATGCATTAGAGCCAGTTTGGGTGCAAGAGTTCAGGGCTGCTACCAGGGACCTTAGGTCTACATTGCAAATCTTTCCATCCCAGGTACAGGGGTTCTTCCATTCCTGGCAGACCACCTCCTCTGTCAAGTCTTTCCTGCCAAAACCACAGGGAGTACCTGATGTATCAGATTCCTCTGAGGAGGAACTGCTGGTGGATTCAGATGTTGAGGAATGTTCTGCTGTGGGCTTCTCTCAGTTTTTTGGGGATCCCTTTGAGGCTGATCCTGAGCCCTCGTCTGAGGGCCTGATCAGGGCTGTTCTGACTACCCTAAACATTCCCTTAGTTCAGGAGGTTCCTTCTGATCCCTCTGATATGTTTCATGAGCCTACCACACTCTTGACCACCTTGTGTCTGAAGAGTGGAAATCTCCTGACAGGAATCCTTCTGTGTCCAAGAAATTTGCCAATCATTATCCCTTTTCTGAGACAGCGCTTGCTCATTGGGTTCATCCTCCCAAGGTGGATGCTCCTATCTCCAGGCTATCTAAGTCTACTTCCTTGCCAGTTTCTGATGCATCAGCTCTGAAAGACTGGACTGACAAGAAACTTGAGGTCTCCCTCAAGTCCATTTTTGCTACTGCTGGTACTGCCATGCGTCCAGCATTCGCTGCAGCATGGGGGAACCGGACCATTGCGGTCTGGACTGAGCAGCTCACCCTGGCTTTCCTTCAGGGTGCTCCTACTTTGGATATGTTGCGCCTTAGTGTCTGTCCTCCATCGGGACGGCATCAGAGTTACTCCATACATGGACGATCTGCTTCTGAACGCCCCCTCTGCGGAACTTCTTCATCAGCAGGTTCATCTATGCATTCACGCTCTCACCTATCACGGGTGGATCATCAACACAGACAAGTCAGATCTTGCCCCATCCTAGCGTCTGGTCTTCCTGGGCCTTCTCTTTGACACTCAGAAGAGCATGGTGTTTCTCACGGACGAGGTAGCTCACCAGATCACCCACAGGGTTTCTGCAGTTGTGGCTCAAGATCCAGTTCCAGCCAAGAAGCTGTCCTCTCTAGTGGATAAATTCATCTCCACCATAGAAGCGGTTCCGTTTGCCATGGCACACACCTGGGAACTCTAGAGGTTTGTGATCCAAGTGTGTAGGGGTCAGCCGGACCTTCTGAAGATGTCAGTGTCCCTCCCTCCTCATGTGTAACTGAGTTTGTCATGATGGCTCGACCTCTCCAAATCTGCTGAAGGGCAAGTCCTTCCTGGTATCCTTCTGGACCATGGTGACGATGGACGCCAGCCTCTCTGGCTGGGGAACGGACCTGGGTTGCCTGAGTGCTCAGGGTCGGTGGTCTCCGGAGGAATCTCTCCTTCCCATCAATGTGTTGGAGCTTCGGGCGATATTTCATGCCCTTCGTCATTGGACATCTCAGCTGGAAGACTGTCCAGTCCGGGTACAGTCCGACAACGCCACGGCTCAGTGCCCGCAAACCGTTTTCTTCCAAGATCTACCACCGTGTCTGGTCGACCTTTCTATCTTGGTGTGCTTATAGGGACCTCTCTCAGGATTTTGATCTGCCTACGGTCCTGTCCTTCTTGCAGGACGGTGTGGATAAGGGCCTCAGCTTGAGTTCCCTTAATGTTCAGACTTCTGCTCTCTGTGCTTTCTTTCAGAGGCGCATTGCTATTCTTCCTGATGTCAAGGTTTTCTTCCAGGGCGTTGCTCATACTTGTCCTTCCTTCAAGAATCTCGCTCCTCCGTGAGATCTTAACTTGGTTTTGGGTGTTCTTCAGCGCCCTCCATTTCAGTCCTTGGCTACTGTTTCTGTAGGCCTTTCTCCTGTCGATCGTGTCCATTTGCAGTATCGCGGAGTTACATGCTCTGTCCTGTAAACCACCTTTTCTGGTGTTTCACAAGGACAGGGCGGTGCTTCGCACTTCTCAGGAGTTTCTTCCGAAGGTGGTTTCGGAGTTCCATATCAATCAGGAGATTGTGGTGCCTTCTTTCTGCCCTGACCCCACCTCTGACAAGGAGAGGGATCTCCGCTTGTTGGATGTGGTGCGTTGTCTCAAGTTTTATGTACATCGCACTGAGTCTTATCAGGAAATCTGACGTGCTGTTCGTCATTTCTGAGGGTTCCAGGGCAGGAAGACCTGCATCTAAAGTGACTATTGATTCTTGGATCAAGTCCACTATTCATAAGGCTTACGAGCTGAGGAAGAAGCCGGTCCCCTTTTGGGTCACGGCTCATTCTACAACATCTATTGGGGCTTCTTGGGCTTACAAGAATCAGGCCTCTGCTGATCAGTTGTGCACGGCTGCCACTTGGTCATCTGTGCACACCTTTTCGAAGCACTACTGTGTTGATATGCTGGCATTGGCTGATGCCAACTTTGGGAGGAAAATCCTGGAAGCAGTCTTGCCTGTCTAGGATCTTCTTCAGTTCTTGGTGCTTCCTTCACTTTTGAACCCTGTTGGCTCTGGTTCTTTGTGCTGTGTATCAGTTTGAGGTGTTCTTACCCCTGTGTATTTTCTGTTGACACTTCATTGTTTTATTGGGCTGTCTCTGATCTGATGGTTCATATCTGCTCTGGTTACTTTGGGGCCTTGCTTCTGGTCCTTGCCTTACTTCCCGCCTCTGGGAAGCTCAGTGGTTGGACATCCCAAAGTTACCAGTAACCTGTATTGGACGACAGAGAAAAGAGGATTTTAGTCTTACCTGTTTAATCCTTTTCTCTTAGTCCATACAGGTTACTGTTCTCCCACCCTGTCAAGGGACCATGCTTGGCTCTCCTGTG
The DNA here is from genome assembly GCA_037306005.1 of Rhinophrynus dorsalis. Classification (NCBI taxonomy): domain Eukaryota; kingdom Metazoa; phylum Chordata; class Amphibia; order Anura; family Rhinophrynidae; genus Rhinophrynus; species Rhinophrynus dorsalis. The sequence continues at coordinate 58,367,460 of CM074720.1, read as the reverse complement.
GCAGACCGTGGGGGTCCTTCGGGGTCATGCTCACAGGAGTCTTCTTTCCCTTCCACTATCTAGTCAATAGTTAGTGTCTCAAATCTTACTGGAGCTGGTTGGCTAGCTGCAGCCAAGGTAGGCTCCACCCCCTGCATACAATTCTAGAATTGTTCCTACCTACAATTAAAGGGGCAGATCGTCTACTACCCAAAGTTACCAGTAACCTGTATGGACTAAGAGAAAAGGCTTTAACAGGTAAGACTAAAATCCTCTTTTAGTGTCCAGATAGTTATTGTATGGAAGATGTGAGCTACTGGCTTAATTTGTACATACAACATGAGCGTAAGTGCTCCTTTACTTGGTGACTCTCTAAACTGTTATAAAGTTTGGATAAAGTAACTCACATCAGTGGGAATACACGTGTTTTACTTGCCAGGAAAAGTTCCCCTACACCCAGGGAGCTTAAACCTGTCATCAGGTCCCCAAAGTTGCAGGAATTCAGGATCCCCTCAAATGAGCACAGGTAAATCAATCAGTGGTTCAGTCCATATGAAGGGTCTGCCTGAGTTAAGGACCTTCACTTGTGTTTAGACCTACAGTATGCTTCATTTCATACTGCTACTCATTTAATTAACCATTTGAGCACCAAAAGGGTTTCCAATGCATTGTAAAGCAATGATTTTGATACCCCTCAGGCACTCAAAGGGTTAATGAGTATCAGAGCTTTCTCTTTTTTTCTGCATGCTTTCTTTTGCTTGTGGTTTTGTTTTTTTACTTGTATTTAATCTAATCTAAAAAACACCTCAAGGTTTCAGCAATGTATTTTAACACTTTGAGGCGTAGAGGGGTGAGCACCCAATCTGGTCCTCACAGGGCGAGCGCAGTGTGTTTTGTACTTCTCTGGCAGAAAATGTTAGAAAAATTTGAAGTTGTAGTAGGTGTCGTTTTGCATTTCTAGCGCCCCCTTGTTCAGTCAGCTCAGAAGGGCAGATAATCTGTGATATATAGCATCTCTGCAACTCTCTCATTTTGGAAACCTTTCAGTGCCATAGGGGTGAGCAATCTACTTCTTTGTGGCACTGAAGGGTTCAAGCGAGGGCATCTGCAATCTCTTCTCTTTAGCAGAGACAGCAAACTGTCCTTTGGCTCCAACTTCGCCAAACTTAAGAGAAATACAGTTGGAAAATGAAGTTCTATAAAGACTTCAAAAGAAAAAAAATTAATTTTTATGTTCTGGTTTGAGCTGTAATAATTTTGGAATAAAGCATTTCAAGGTTTTACGCAACAGGAAGAGTATGGCAGTATGGCAGAGTTCATGTACAGGCTCAACGGGGAAAGCTGAAATTGACTGCTCTGGTCTTGGGGTAGTCAGTCACAGCCTGTACAGCATGATCACAGCATGCCCTGAGATGAGCTTCAATTATTTAACCCATGACATGCCAGAACCATCACTGTTCCTTAAAGGACCATTTACTGTGATGGTCCTGGCATGCCTTGGCCTAAAGGGTTTAAGCATCATATTATTTTGTTATTAGATGCAAAGCCTAGAAAAGTGATGAGTAACCTGTGGCTCTCCAGGTGTTCTTGGACTAACAGTTGATAGGCAGAGGATGATGGGATTTGTACTTTGACAGTTGCTGAGATGCCACAGGTTGCCTATCTTTGGTCTAGATCAATATTTGTTTTTGTTATTTAAAGGAACAGTAAACCCTGATATGCCAAACTAAATAAAAAAAAAGTGCTTAATACTTACTGAGTTAGCTTAGGTGTTAGGGTTTACTGTTTCTTTAAATAAAAAATAAAGTGTTACACATTTGTTTGGTACTGTAGAGTAAATGTGAATGTGTACATTAATTATGTATATGTATTATGATGACCTTTGTAGCAGAATATTTGTCTGTTTCCAATAGGCAGAGACTTATTACACGATTCATCATCAGAAAGTGAGGATGAAATGTTTAAGAAAAGTCAGGAAGCATTAATTCGAGAGAAGCAACAAAATTACCAATGGGAAACCAGGCACAAGTACAGCCCTCTGTCTGCTGAGTATGACGGATACAGCACTGAAGGTTCCACAGAGGAAGGTAAGAGGGGATGGTAGTATTATATTAAAAGGCAAAAAACTTTTGTAAACTCTTTCACCTCAAGCCAATGGTAATGCCCTGTGAGGTCAGGCATTACCATTGGCTTGAGGCGGAAGGTCCTGACAGCACATTGAGTGAAGCGGGCTGTGAATGGAAGCATGCCGATTGCAGGGAAGCTTCACATACCGGTAGTTTGGAGTTTGGATTTTGGCTTGGTAGTTTGCCTTCTCTTCAATGGAGACTTCAGTGGGGACTTTTTGAACATAGTAAGTCTGATTCAGAGATCGGAATGCGCCCCGACAGCATTCAAAAACAATGTTTAGTAAAGGGGAAAACAAGAGTGCGTATTATACATAGGCACTCTTATTTTCCCCTAAATCTTGGGTATAATATTCACCTGCGTATTATACACAAGTGCGTATTATACCTGAGATTTTATGGTATTTCCACCACTATTACAGTTTAAACCCATGTTTTTTACATTAGCAATGCCCTCTAGTGGTCAGATTCCAATTAGCTATTCTGTTGTATTCTAACGGAGAGGAAAGTCAGTGACATACTTTTCTCCACAGAATGTGATAGAAACTGCTGAGTTACTTCCTGTCAGCTAGAACTATCAGGAAGTAAACACACATTAAATTCAGTTCCTGATTAGTTGAACTGTTATAAATGTTGAATAAAACAACTGACAGCAGTTAGAGTGCCCTCTGGCACTCAAAAGGTTAAACTTTATCTCCTTTCCCCCCGACACACACATACCGCCACTACTTTGCAGATAACTTATATTACTAGCTGTCTATCACAGTGTTATATATAATTTCATTTGTAATGTACTTAAATATGTAATTGATGAAGCCGCATGTGATGTCATTGATTTTGTCAATTGTAATGACTTTTATGATGTCATTGAAACATAGGTTTTGAAACACTGTTAAGTTATGTGTATGCTTTAGCTGACAAATTGTTATAAAATTGTACTGGGCTTTTTTTTTTAATCACAAGTGTGCTTTTAATTATGAACAGCACTGTTATTTTATACGTGGGTTCTTTACACATAACAGTATCCTTACATGTGTGAGTTAAAAGTTAACTCGTTATAGTTTTCTCTCTTTCAATTATGATACTATATTTTATTACAGAAGTTGCACATATTTATGCTTTGCTTTTGCTCTGTGGTGCTGTGACCATCCTTCTCCCGTGGGTACAGGAACGATCCTCATAGAGGTGTTGCTCGGACTGTATATCCATACTACAGTCAGCACATACTTCCTATAGTGCATTTGTTCATGTAATAGCTGGCATTTCAGCGGATTGTTCTGCCAATTCTGTAAGTTACTGATTTGATGACATTGCTATGTCTTAGTCCTTAATGCAAAGTTCCTTCAAGAATTCACTTTAGACTGGATCGGTAGCACTGTGACATCTTAGGAGACCCACTTCCTTTAGCTATTATGAAAAGTATAAGCTTGTTCTGTTGAGAAGATAAGCGCTAGCTCTTAATTTAACATATCAGAGGCCTGATTTTAACGCATCCCAGATATACTGCTCTGTTGGCACTACTATAGTTTGCAGTATGCAGCTGTTTTTTCTTTCACTGAAATACTACACATATTGATAAGCACAAGCATACTCTAATTCCAAAGGTATGATATCTATAAATAATAGGGAAAGTTAAATAGTGAAGCTACAGTGGAAATAACGTGGCAGAATAGTAGAGAATAAAAGATTACTGTGCTAAACACTCAAAAGAGCTCACCACCTATCAGAATATCATAATATATGGGACAAAAAAGGAGACTAAACTAAACTTAGCTTTTATTAAAATGTTTAAAATACAATATCACTGTGTTCCTGGACATATCCAGCTTGTCACATATAAAATCCACACGTCAAGAAATAAATCACGCAAATAAACTCATGCAATGGGTTGAATAGTTACTAATATCTCAAAATACACAATCTAATGAGAATTCGTATCTAACATCAGTGCATAAATACTTCTACATCGGTCTGTATATTCTGCCTTGATGTAGTGCTGGCGAATCACGTGTTGGCATTTTTGTGACCCTTATAATGATCCTTTTTTGTTGTCACTTTGTTGCTCCTACAGAACAATGACTTTCCTATCATTTTGTGACTATAATATCCACTACTATTGGAACAAGTTTTTATTCAAGAGGAAAGCTTAATTTCTGTCATGTTCTCAGTCATTAGCAACATAGATTTTTAACCCCTTTGTGATGGCTTCTGCTTTGATAATGCTTTGTTTTTCTGTGATATACATTGTGTTAGATACATATTCTCATTAGATTGCATCTTTTTAGATATTATTAACTATTCAGCTCAGGATTACTCATTAGATGTGTTTATATGGGTTTATTTGTGACTCATTTCTTGACTTGTGTGTTTTGTATACCGTACTATATTTGTGGTAAGCTGAATATGCCTGGTACACAGTGATATTATCTTTAAATATTTTAGTAAAAGTTTTAGTTATTTTCCTTTTTTTGTCCCGTTTATTATGATATATTGGTAGGGGTGAGCTGTTTTGAGTGATAATTTAGCAGGGTAATCTTTTTTTTATCTTCTATTCTGCAATACTTCACAGATTACAAGTGGAACAAATCAAGTTGGCCATAACAGCATTAGAGCTGGAAGCGTTTCTCTCGTGTTTGACAGTCAGAGCCATTTACTTTTATGACTTTTACATCCTTATCTGGTCATATCACCATCGGTATTTCATTGATAAATTCATGCAAAAGGAATGAATGCCTTACGTTTTCTTATATGACGAAGGTGGATCTCACTTGTCATTTGTATTTGTATCACACAATACAAATTTCTCTGGCCTTCTCATTTTGTAGGAATGGAACAAATGAATCCTGAGTAACCTCATTCGGCTATATCCACTCACTTGTCATAATTTTTTATTTTTTTTGCTCTAATGGTTTATCAGACAGACTCGTGAGACAAAAAAAATGGATTGAAATAGAAAGGAACTTGTGTGGCTTTTTATATTTACAAGATCCTCTGCAAAGGCTATACGCTTCATATTCAATTTGCTATGCAACCTCGGTTGTTTCATAAACCTCCATGGTGAGATGAAAGGCAAGGTGACTTGGCTAGAGGTCAAGCAAATCTCAGTGCACTGAAGTTCACTCCCCAACCATATCAATGGTAATCGAGGGAAGAGTTTAATCTGCACAGTACAGGGCCGGATGATATACACCCACGGATACTTAAAGAGCTAAGCTGGGCCTTGGCAAGACCGTTATTTTTTATTTTCAGGGATTCTTTTATTGCATGTATGGTGCCCACGGATTGGCTTAAAGCAGATATGGTGCCCATATTTAAAAAGGGATCAAAATCCCAGCCTGGAAATTACAGACCTGTAAGCTTGACATCTGTGGGTGGGAAAATTTTTGAAGGTTTGCTAAGGGAATATATTCAGGAATTAATCTTAAACAGGAATATAATTAGCAGGAGCCAATATGGCTTTGTGAAAGACAGGTCTTGTCAAACTAACTTGATTGCATTTTATGAAAAAGTGAGTAAAATATAGATTTGGGTGCAGTGGTTGATGTGATCTATTTAGACATTTGATATGATTCCACACAAAAGGTTACTGTATTGAAATTGAATTAAATAGGCTTAGGGGCAAACATTTGTGCATGGATTGGAAATTGGCTGAAAGATAGAATACATAGAGCGTTGGTAAAGGGGAAGTTCTCCAACTGGACAAACGTAATAAGTGGAGTACCTCAGGGAACTGTCCCGGGTCCTCTTCTTTTTAGTTTGTTTATCAATGATCTCCCAGTGGACGTAGGAAGCTATGTATCAGTGTTTGCCGATGACACTAAATTAAGTAGTGTCTTCATTACAAGAGGATTTGGACACATTAGGGAACTGGGCAGGCAAATGGGAAATGCGATTCAATATAGACAAGTGTAAAGTTATGCATTTTGGGTATAATAATAAAAATGCAACATATAGTTTAAATGATGTTTCTTTGGGGAAATCTACTAATGAAAAGGACTTTAAAATAATGTTAGACAATAGACTTAGCAGTAGCGTGCAGTGCCAGCTGGCAGCTGCAAAGGCCAGTAAGATATTGGCATGTATTAAAAGGGGTATTGACTCAGGAAGATATTATTCTTCCTCTTTACAGGTCCATGGTAAGACCCCACCTTGAATATGCTGTTCAATTCTGGGCAGGTTTTCTGAAAAAGGACATTATAGAACTAGAGAAAATGCAGAGGAGGGCTACAAAGCTAATAAGGGGAATGGAAAGTTTTAGTTATGAAGAAAGGCTAGAAAAGTTAAACTTGTACACACTACAGAAACAGCATCTTAGAGGGGATATGTTAACATTATATAAATATGTTCAGAGCCCATACAAAGGGCTCTCCAAAGACCTGTTCATTAACAGAACAGTACACAGGACAAGAGGCCACCCGCTTAGACCTGAGGAAAGGAGATTTAATCTACAACAGCGGAAGGGATTCTTTACAGTAAGGACAATAAAGGTATGGAATTCACTTCCTGAGGAGGTGGTATCGAATACAGTAGATGCCTTTAAAAAAGGCCTGGATACTTTTCTAAAAGAGCAGAACATAGAGGGCTATGTATTTTAGTATTGGGATTAATATTTAGTTAGTGCTTGTTGATCCAAAGAGAAATCTGATTGGCATTTGGAATCAAGAAGGAATTTTCCCCCCAATCAAAGCAGAATTTTAAATTGCTGTATTGAGGGGTTTTTTTTGCCTTCTTTTGGATTGACAATGGTAAACAGGAATAGAAAAAGAGTTAAACTTGATGGACGCAAGTCATTTTTCAACCTAAATTACTATGTAACTGAATTCTAGCTACTGGGAATTGACACGAGGGATATTCTGGACAATCTGCAATTACTAAGGGCAAATGGAAATGGACTGGCTGGTGTTCAGGTTCAACTCCTAGTTTTAGTCCTGACATGAGGTCTACAGGCAGTGGAGGTGGACAACATGATGATCACTTGAAACGACACACATACTCCAACCACTAGCAGAAATTCTTGCTATGTAACAAAGACAACAGATTAATTTTATCCTATGCAGATTAGAGAGCAGATCTGTTCCATCCTCAAAACTCATACATAAATGAGGAGGGCCTGGTGACTTTCGCTTGAGGGATTGTCCACTGCACACACTAGTGTATACCAATACTGCAGAGTCTCCTGACACAGAATTTCATAGTTTTTTGCAAGTTAAGTTCTATTTTGGAAGCAACTGGCAGATATTCCAAGTAGTCGGACTATGTGTCAAGCTTTAGCACGTGTTCTGTTTCCTTACAGTCTTTCAACTCTACTGTGAGCCTTAAACTTAACTCAAGAGGTGTTAAAGACTAAACCTTTTTAACCAATCTCTTAAGCATTTCCCAGGTATCCGGCTTGCAAAGTAGGATTTCTGATAACAATTTCCATGCCCGAAAGAGCTCAGAGACTTTTCTTGTCATTCTTTTTATCTAATAGTCCACTGGTATAATGCAGTATTAGGAACACTTCTGCGTTTTCAACCCAAGGGGCTGTCCTCGTTATACTTTGATTTAGAACTGTTTTTTGCATCATAATGTCCTTGCCATCAAAATCATTAAGGGAAATGTTACTTCCATGAAACTGATAATTGCTGATCCCATTTCTAATTACAGAAGGTTCTAAAAAAAGGCAGATTAAAGGACATGTTATATAAACCTAAATACAGCACGTAAATTAGTTATTTTTTGCTGTGTGCGACGAGGGTACTCCTACTGTTGCGAGGTTTGCCTGTTAAACATTATTACAGCTCATTTTGTAACACTTTGAGTGCCAGAGAGGTATCCAACACATTGTTTTGCAATGATTTGGATACCTGTCTAGCACTCAAAAGGTTAAATGAAATGCAGTTTTATATTGGTGTCACTAGATGGTACTGTTCCTATACCTTAGTATGCAAAGCAGTTTGTCCCACACAGCTCATTATAAAAGAACATCTTCTGGACACCAGCTGAGGCTATTACTAAAGGCTTGTTTAAAAAACTGAGCTTTAATATCTTTTGAATGAAAAACATCTCCCAGAAATGAATACCCTTGTCTTACATAGCAGAAAAAGCATTATAAAATGTTTTCATGGAAGACGTTTACTGTTCCTTTAAATGGGCTTCTGCTTCTCTTATGGCATAGTAGCAAACATATGTTATGTTACCCAATGATGGCTAGAGAAGTCTTCAGCACACTGAAAATCAATAAGATAGAGCTGTCTCTAGCATCCAAAGGGATGAGAAAACTCAAAACAGTTTGGGGAAAGTTTTAGTCTAGCTTAATTTTGATTAAAAATATGGATGAACATTGACTGCTAAATTTGCAGCCTGTAAAGCATTGTTATTTTGCACCTTTAACCCTTTGAGTGCCAGAGGGGTATGCAACAGATTGCTTTGCGTACCTCTCTGGCACTCAAAGGGTTAAACCCTGAATAGTTCCCTTTGAGTCTGTCTCCAAAAATTGTAATGTCTACTAGGCAAAACAGACAACTGCCTAGAGCTCCAAATTTTAAGAGGCGGTGCTTCACCCATGCTGGCCACACCCGTTTTCTGAATTGTGGGCGTGGCCAGAGCTATCTCAATGTCCCTGCACCATTGTTATATACCACATGACAGGCTATTATTTAATCCCTTGGATTCTAGAGATATCCCCATTATATTTTGGAACAAGGCATTGAAGATCTCTCTCACAACTAAGGGGTTAAAGCTTTATAGTTCTTGCTTTTTATAAATCAAGGGCATTTTCTGTGCCAGGAAATGGAGGATGGGACTGGGATCAAGTGAGGATTAGGGTTGTGGACGTGGGTGGAGCTAATAGTGTCTAGAATGCATTGTTTAAGGGCACCTGGCATGTAAATCCAGCCCTATCTGTAAATTTTACTGACATGCTTTTATTGGGTATCCTTTGAAAACATTTACCACAAAACATTGTGTGATGTAAAGGTGTAATAACCATGTCGCCTTGATGAAAAGGGCAACATGAGAATCTCACCCTGTATCAACAGCGCAAGATTCTCATGTCGTGCCATTAAACGTTGCTTCAACCATTGTAGTGCCCGCATATAAATACAAATTAAAATGCAAATAAACTAAAGACGTCTTTTGAGTGAGCTACTTCTCTGTATTAGCTGGTTTACTTACTGGTGCAGACTACACTTTCAGTGCTCAGCTTTCTGATTCCACAGGCATGGGAATCAGAATCTACCTGGGCAGTTGAGAAACGTGCGTCGCAGCAGTGAGCTCTGAAAGTGTAGGCTGCACCAGTAAGTAATTTCCTCTGCAATCTTTCATCCAAGAAAGTAATAAGTTGTGATCCCTTATAGAAAAAAGTTTGTTTAACACAGAAGTAAGATTACAAAACCAGCTCATACAGAGAAGTAGCTCACTCAAAAGAAGTCTTTAGTGTATTTGCATTTTTATTTGTAATTATATGCGCGCACTATAATGAATGCAGGTTGCAGTGACATTTAAGGGCGCAACATGAGAATCTTGCGCTGTTGATGCAGGGCGATATTCTCATGTTGCCCTCTTCATCAAGGTGACATGGTTATTGCACCTTTACGCCGCATGCTGTTTTGTGTGCAACACTTTCTAAATGAACCCTTTTATTGACAAGCTATCTCATTAAGATTTTGCCTAATAAATGCAAATTACAATCAAAAGTATTTAAAATTTTTCAGCAGTTCCATCATGGGACTCTCTAAATAAGCTAAATTTTTCTTGAAATCAGAGCTACAAATGGTATACATGATTTAGGAGTTCCATTCACCCCTTTCCGAGTAATTTAACTACTGTCACTAAATCATTATACTTACATTTCCTTGCTGAAAACATGATTTCTCTGTCATCCAATACAGGTTACTGGTAACTTTGGGTAGGCGATCCACCCCTTTAAGTAGGCATGAACAATTCTTGAAGTGAATGCAGGGGGTGTAGCCTACCTTCCCTCCTTGGCTGCAGCTAGCTAATCAGCTCCAGTAAGATTTGTTCCTTGGAGGAAGATAACACAGGCAAGAGAACAGTTCTGCTATAGTTTAAAAAAATATATATATTTTTCTGTTAGAAATGGAATACCACCATTAGGCGGATTACCATAACTGACAATGCCCTTAGATGTGGCTAGCTCAGTATCCAGATGCTTTTTGTGGACCTTAAGCCCTGGGGGTTGGGGGATCTTGGGTTCAAGTTCTTTCCCCAGGAGTTGCCCACTGAGGCTTCTTCTTAATGCATGGTAATCTGAAGACAGAAGATCTGCAGGAAATGCGAGCAACCCTTTGCGGTAAGGGGTTAAAAGTGAAAGTTCCACTGTCAGCACTTTGAATGCTAGAAAGGTCTCCAACACAGTGCTTTAGGTTGTATTCAATGATAAAAAACCAATGCTTTGAAAATTACGAATGGTTATACCATCTGGAAAACACGGACCTGGAGGAAACAGGGTCACAGTTTGAGACTTGTAACGTTTTCTCTGTAGTTTGGTATCCTACACAAATTATGCTGGGCCCTACATGCCAATAAGAAGTGGAATAATTCTGAGGCAAAACAACTGCATTAAAGGGAATAAATGAAATACACAGTATTGCCATTTATTTAATAAGGCTGTAATATAGATCTTTTACCCAAGGGGTCCCACAGGGCAGGAGTCCCTCCACCCCACCCCACCCCCTGCTCCTGTGTAAAAAAGACAAAAATAGCTATTGTAGTCAGTGGCATAAATGACATCATCCTGTTCCAGTGAAGGTCTACCACTAGACACTAAGGACTTCTCTGATGGTCTGATGGTAAGCTTCAGTCCCCAGTAGTATCTCCTTAGTTTCAGAACTGTAGATGATGTGGACATTTGCCTCCTTAGATTTCCAGCTGAGAGTATGGACTACCAGTGGAGAGTAACATGCAGGGATATCAGGCAGTGTATGTGAGGATCTGTGACTGACACGGGACAGTGAATCCAGTCTGGTGGGTCAGAGAGTGTATGTGAGGATCTGAGAGTTCCAGTGGGCAGTGGAACCAGGCTGGGGGGGTCAGAGAGTATATGTGAGGATCTGTGAGTTCCAGTGGGCAGTGGAACCAGGCTGGGGGGTCAGAGAGTGTATGTGAGGATCTGAAAGCTCCAGTGGGCAGTAGAACCAGGCTGGGGGGTCAGAGAGTGTATGTGAGGATCTGTGAGTTCCAGTGGGCAGTGGAACCAGGCTGGGGGGTCAGAGAGTGCATGTGAGGATCTGAGAGTTCCAGTGGGCAGTGGAACCAGGCTGGGGGGTCAGACAGTGTGTATGGGAATATGTGACTACCAGTGGGCAGTGGCACCAGGCTTGGGGGTCAGAGAGTGTATGTGAGGATCTGTGAGTTCCAGTGGGCAGTGGAACCAGGCTGGGGGGTCAGAGAGTGTATGTGAGGATCTGTGAGTTCCAGTGGGCAGTGGAACCAGGCTGGGGGGTCAGACAGTGTGTATGGGAATATGTGACTACCAGTGGGCAGTGGCACCAGGCTGGGGGCAGAGGTCTGACAGTTAATGTTGAGATTCTGTGACTACCAGTGGGCAATGGAACCAGGCTTGGGGGGGTCACACACTGTATATGGAAGTATGTGACTACTGGTGAGCAGTGCAATCAGGCTGGGGGTGTCAGACTGTATATATGTGAATTCTAGTGGACCGTGGAACAAGGCTGGGGTGCGAAACAATGTATTTGTGGTTATGTGTATACCAATGAGACAAGTCTGGGTTGTCAGACACACATTTGTGGCTCCCAGTGTACAGTGGAACAAGGCTTGGATGCCAGAATATGTGTGGTTCTATGGCTTCCAGGGGACAGTGGAACAAGGTTAAGAAAACAGACAGTGTGTATGTATATATATATATATAGTTCTGTGAGTACCAGTACAGTAAGGCTGGGCTGGCAGACTGTGTATATGCATTTCTGTGGCTTCCATTATGCCTTTTATGTCCCAGCAGAGTGGTACCCTGTCAACAGAGTTTTCAGGAGGGTACCAGTATTTTTTGTTACGCAGCTGACAGTGACTATTCTGCATAGAAACAGAGCAATTCTGGTGCATACCAAATACACCACAGGAACAAATACAATATTTGATTTTGCTAAATAACACTTTGGGAAGGATTCCAACACATTGCTTTCAGTTATATTCAATAGTAAAAAAATCAATGCGTCGAAAATTCTGAATGGTTATACCATCTGAAAAAACCAGTGTGGAGGAAATGCAGTCGTGGTTTGTGAATGGCAATACATTGCTTTGCAATGTGTTGTGTACTCCTCTGGCACTCAAATGGTTAATAAGGCAGATAGATAGATAGATAGATAGATAGATAGATAGATAGACAGACAGACAGATAGATAGATAGATAGATACATAGATTTTGATTCCAGTGAAGAACCATCTGGCCTATCTAGATGAGGAAAATATAATGAACTCTTAAAGGGATAGTAATGTTTCACAATAAAAACAGCTCCAATTAATCTTCATAGTATTTGGGCCATAGAGGGACAGTCTTCACTGAGCATAAGGAAAAACCTGAAAAACCTGTCAAGGGGGGCAGGGTTTTCCTTATGATCACAGTAAGAAGATTGTCCCTTGCAGCGACCTGTCCAGTCTCAGGACCATATTCCACATCTGAGGGGAGGTGGCTTACTTAGGTAAAAGGGACGGGAGGAGGATACTTTATCATTCAATTACTCTTGAACTACACCTCTGCCAGTATTGAAATTACACTATCCGTGGCTCAAATACTATGAACATTAATTGGAGCCGCTTTTATTTCAAAACATTACTATCTCTTTAATAACTACCGTATCAAACAGGTTATCCCTTACACGCCTAAGGGGTCTTATAAAACATAAAAATGTACACTTAGATTTTGACAGTTTCATCATTATCTGAATTTTTATGGGGCATCTATATTCAGCTGTTTCCTCTTCCTTATACCTCTTGCTTCATTTAACCCGTTCAGTGCCAGATGGGTACTCAAAGCATTGTAAGGGAATGTATTGCCCACCCCTCAGGCTCTGAAAGGTTTGAATCTCCCACTGGTGTTAAAAAGCCAATCCCACTGAATTAAATTTGAAGGAACAGCATGAGTTGAGCAATCTGGAGAGATATGAGCAGCTAACATCATTGTGGTAAAGGAAATTGAGAGTAAATACTTTTCCTGTTGCCAGAGCAACATAAGATGCTTATTAAACAGGTTTTAATGTTGTGAGGATAAAAACGAGTAACACAGACCTGATTTCTTTTGTCTCCTTAACCCCTTAAAAGCCAGCAATTTTTTTAATTGTTGACCCAAGGGGGGGAATGAGCTAAAGGCTCTTAAAGAGCCCCACTCCTGTGTAAAAATAAAAAATACCTGGTGATCTAGAGGAATCAGTAGCATAAATGACATCATTATGTTCCTATGAGGGGATACCACTGGAGACTAAGAACTTATCTGAAGCTAAGCCTTACTCCCTAGTAGTAACCCCTTCACTTGAGAACTGTAGAGGATGTGGACATCTATGTCATTAGCAGTTTTACATTACGAGCTGATAATATTTATGTCCACGTCTGTAGCAGTAAAGTGGTTAAACCCCATTTAAATCAATAAGGAAGTTTATCTGTCCCTAATGCTAAAGTGGTTTTGCCACATAATTGTTCTACTTACGCTTAGTACATCAGCCTCAGTGTTTGCTTTAAATTGTTTTTACACAATAACTAACTGGACATTTTTAAGTGAATTATAGTGGATGTAGATTGGCACAAATCTTTGTGTGCATTCTTGTCTATTGTGCAGTGCTGAAGATTATGGCTTGGATTCCACTGCGGCTGAAATTAGCATCAAGAGCTTTATCTACAAATTTCTCCATAGACATACTTTATCATTCAATTACTCTTGAACTAAAACTCTTGACAGTAATGAAATAATACTCTCCATGGCCCCAATACTATGAAGATTAATTGGAGCTGCTGTTTTTGTGAACCATTACTGTCTAATGTCTTTGTATTTTATTGTCTGAAATTAGACCAACACCCCTATAACCAACTTTGTACAGAAAAAAGGCTCCAGGGAAAACAACTTAAAATAGAACTATCACACTGTAACAAACAGGTGATACTGAACCGTCTATCAAAATCATTGATATTTGTTACTTTTTATTTCAGTAAATAGATAATGAGATATTAAGCTTTATTTATTTCTCAGTTTAAATTAGCTAGCAATGTGCAGCAGGCATTGCCAGTTGGGGTGGGGAGTACGGTGGAATGTTAGTGTCGAATGTGCACACAATGGCAAATAAATAAAGTTGAATATCTCAAAAACAATTATTTTAACCCTTTGAGTGCCAGGGGGTATGCACACATTGCACTCAAAGGGTTATATAAAAACGGCTAACTTAAATATAGGTAATTTTGAAAGGTCTTTCAAAATAACCTATTTGTTAACCCTTTGAGTGCCAGGGGGAACGCAACACATTGCAAAGCAATGTGTTGATTACCTTTCTGGCACTCAAAGGGTTAAGGGGGTTCAGTTCCATTGTTCTGTGGTAGTGCAGTTTAACCTTCCGGACAAATAACAGCTAGAGTAGCAAGTTGTAGTGGAAGGGATTAACAGAAACAAGGTCAGGTCATGGATGAAAATAGAATAACATTTGTATAGACATACACGTACTGGTAGCAGAAGTAGGTGGAGTACAAAGCAGTAAGGCAGTATGCTCTCTAGAATAGGGTGAACACATTTCCATTCTGCCATTCCGGGACATGTGGTCACCCTAGTCCCACAGCTGAGGCTCTCGCCGGCGCTGACCATCTTTCTGAGGCTGACATAGTGTAAGATTTCCCACTGGGAACTCTTACTCTGTGTCAGCCTCAGAAAGATGGTCAGCACCGGCAGGAGCCTCAGCTGCGGGTCTCACTTGCAGCACCAGCATACCTGCTCTATCTCAGCTGTCTCACATGCAGCAGTCCAGCCAGCCAATGAAATGTATTTGCTGTATGGTCCTCATTGGCTGGCTGGACTGGTGCATGTTGCTCCATTCTGGGACTCTTTGTTGTCCCGGTGGGGGGTGACCCGGTACGCAGGACACAGACTCCCAATAAGGGACAGTCCCGGGCATTCTGGGACGTGTGGTCACCCTACTCTAGAAGGATTCTATGTCATTGTGGCATGCTGTGGACAGTAGTTTAGGATGATGCATTTTTCATGGCATCCACTTTGTTACCAAGCAAGTTTAAAGGGATAGTAATGTTTCATAATAAAATCAGCTCTAATTAATCATCATAGTATTTGGACTTTGGAGAGTATTATTTCAATTCTGTCAGAGTTGTAGTTCAAGAGAAATTTAATGACAAAATATCCCCCTCCCGCCCCTTTTACTGATGTAACACATTTCAGCTAGAGCAGAAGGGAGGTGCCCAGGTAGATTGCAGAGAGGGACAATCTTCAATTAAGATAAGGGAAAAACTTGAAAAGCTTGCCAAGGGGGGCAGGGCTTTCATTGTTTTCATTGTAAGAAGATTGTCCCCTGTTGTTATATGTCTGGTCTTACAACCAGATCCCCATCTGAGAAGAGATGGCTTACACTAGGTAAAAGGGGCGGGATGGGGAAACTTTGCTTGTGAATATCTCTTAAACCATAAAGGTTTGAGACATAAGACTTATATCATTCTTCATATTTTTTTAATGCCTACAAAATAAAATAAAGTTAAAATGAAGTATTACTATCCCTTTAAATGTGCATGATCTCATCAATACCGGGTAGCCTATCTGAAGATTCCGATTGGCAGTGTATGCTGGATGGGTGAGTTGGCACTCAACAATGGCCAATCAAGGCTTGGTAGGGAAACAAAAAACAAAACAAAAAACAGTGTGGTAGGAGCTAATTGAGAATGAAACATGCTCAATTGCTTGTTCTATGATGGGAGCTGCTCAATCAATTTTTTTTTTACTCTCTCATGCCATTATGGGGGCCAGAAATGCCAAACGAGTCAGCACTGAACGAGTGTACCAGAAAACCGCATTGTGCAGTAGAGTTGTTACAAGCAACACCAAACAGCATCCCCAATTATACTGTCCATATTTCATACTTAATTCTTTAAGCTCATGCCACCCCCCTTACTGAATTGGAATCTAGTCATTTCACACATAATGAGCCTTATGCAGAAATATTGTGAGGACATTTCATATTTTTTTGGTGAAGCATTAGCCAGTTTGTCCTCTAGATGGCAACATAAATCTTCATTTCCATAATAGAAAGTTGTTTTGCTGAACATTGTCATGTATATGAACTTACAGACAATACTAGCACATACCAACAATGTTTTTGTTTTGATCTTCAAATGAATGATTTTATCTGTTATATTAACATATAAATATATTGTTATATAAATATAACTCTTGTGTGTTTGTGCTGCAAATAGTATTAACCCATTAAGTATCAGAGGGGTGTGCAATGTACTGCTTACCCCTCTGGCATGCAAATGGTTAGTATACATGGAAATAAATCAATACTGTAGATGGTATGTTGGGTCCTTTATGGTGCATCAACTGTTGAATAAAATGGATTTTAAAGGGGATAGTAATGTTTCACACAAAAAAAGCATCTCTAGTTAACCTTCATGGTATTTGACCCATGGAGAGTGTTATTTCAATACTGGTGTAGTTCAAGAGTAATTGAATGATAAAGTATCCCTCTCCCGTCCCTTTTACTGATGTAACACTGCTTACCTCAGGGCAGCAAGATTGTCCGGATGGATCACATAGAGGGACAATCTTCAATTAGCATATGTGAAAACCTGAAAGACCTGTCAAGGGAGGCAGGGTTTTCCTTATGATCACAGTAAGAAGAGTGTCCCTTGCTGTGAGCTGTCTGGTCTAAAGACCAGATTCCACATCTGAGGGGAGGTGGCTTACTCTAGGTAAAAGGAACAGGAGGAGGATATTTTAACATTGAATGACTCTTGAACTACAACTCTAACTGTATTGAAATAACACTCTCAAATACTATGAATATTAATTGGAGCTGTTGTCTTTAGGAACAATTTCCCCTGTTTATCTGGAGTTTAAAAATGTATCTTGCACTTGCAACAGTTTCAAGAAGGTAATGTTTTCCAGATCTTTACTAGTGATTAAATTGTGATGCCTTGAATCCTACCAATGCAAACACATAACAAATTAGAGTACTGACAGTGACCCATATAAATTATTTAAAGTGGATTGTTTTTCACATTGAAACACAGAAAGAAGATACACTGACATTAAATAAGTGTATATAGTAATGCTTATCTTCCTCGGTAAAACAACGTTCCTCTCATTGCTGGGATACACTTCATTTAAAAGTTATTACAGCTCATATTTTTATTTTATTTTTAATTCCACTGCAGTTTTCTAGTGTGATTATCAGTTAACACTGTTCCTCTCATTTTCTATGGACAGCTGAAGGTCTTGCAGCTGTCCATAGAAAATGAGAGGAACAGTGTGCTTTCATAATAAAACAAACTTACACTTAAATAAAGTATCTCTCATGAGTGTGAATACTCTTGTTTTACTCAGCAAGAAAAATCCCTAATATTACAGATAGAGAGATAGAGCAAGCAACTTGGAAAGGACAGATTATTGACAAATGGAGATCAGGCCTGGTTGTCAGAAATAAATCAGTGTAGTCAATGAATCCGCACTCACAAGACTTGTATATGAATTAGATTTGATGTGTTTATTTCAATAAACTCATGTAATTTAATTCATCTTCAAGTCCGGCTAATATATTTATGGCAAGCACTCACAGGTCTTACACACATGATAATTTATTTCAGTCTTACGTTTAGTCCGGTAGGGACCTTTTTCAAGAATATATATATATATATTCAAAATAAATTACTATCACAGTTATGTATTAATAGCTTTTTATTGGATTAACATTCACTTTTAGGGACAAGTGTTCCAGAGAGATGATACGTTTTTAAGCTCAGAAGCATATAAATATGTGTGTGTGTGTGTCAGATGACATAAGTTACACCTATGGGTTGATGCACAGTCGATGAAGCCGAGAACTATGCAACCATTAGCATATACTCCTGGCAGGGTCACACAAGATAAGTCAAAGCTAAGACACCAGACTAAATCGATCCCAAATCTGCCAACTGGACCAGCATGGCAGATTATGGTCCATTCCCGCAACATGACTTTACAACAAAAAATGGCTCTCATTCCCCAGATTCTTGTGATCTGCTTCCTATAGCAGTGGCAGACCAGCCAAATAGCAGAGGGTTCTATGATTCATCAGGCTAGGGACGCTTAACATTCAATCTATAAGTATAATTTCACGCTTAGAGGAACTAGTACAAGAAATGAATAACATCAGCTGGAACATCATTGGCTTATATGAGACTCATAAATAAGATGAACATTTAATCAGTTTAGAAGATGGACACTAGCTGTACTATAAAGTAGCTAATGAGGGACGATGTGGAGAAATCAAACTATTGATTAACAAAAGACTGATAGACTCAGTCGTAAAAGTATTTCTGAAAGAATCGCTTCCTGTGCCATCAAACTAAACAGTAACTATACTTTTCAAATCATTCAGATTTATGCCCCTACAAGTAGCCATATTGATGATGAACTGAAGAATTTCATGATGATTTATTAGGCCTCTACAAACAGGACAATAACCACTACAAATTTATAATGTGAGATTTCAGTGTTAGAATTGGTAAGATCCAAAATGGTGAAAAAATCGATCAGACCACATTGAACTGGAAAAAGAGATGATAGAGGCAACCAACTGATCTAATTTTACATCATGAATTCGTTCTACAGGAAAAACGCCCAGGGAAAATGCACCTAGAAAAGCCCTAACCGCATTTGAAATTTACGTCATACTTGCAAATAATAAAACAATATTCAATGACTGCTCAATATTAAACTGTTTTAATGTTGGAAATGACCATTGTTTAGTGAGAGCAAAAATCAAAATTGACTTCAAGAAAGAAAATGGTCAAGTCAAGATCGATACTAGTCAGCTATTGTAAAATCATAGGAATTTTGAGTTAGCAATGTCACTTCAGCATGCTGCAAGACCTTCCAGACAGACCCATAATGAAAAAGGTATTGACCATAGTAGACACTACCCATGCCCCTGCACCTACAATGAAACTAGAAAAACCAACCTGAATGTCAAAAGAAAATGCTGCTATGATGGAAAAAGTATACAAGACAAGAATTAACCAGCACCAGTAAATATACTTAAAGGGATAGTAATACTTCGTTTTAACTTTATTTTATTTTGTAGGCGTTAAAAAAACATGAAGAATGATATAAGTCTTATCTCTCAAACCTTTATGGTTTATGAGATATTCACAAGCAAAGTTTCCCTTCCCCGCCCCTTTTTCCTAGTGTAAGCCATGTCTTCTCAGATGTGGATCAGGTTGTATGACCAGACAGATAACAGAAGTGGACAATTTTCTTTGTATGAAAACAATGAAAGCCCTTCCCCCCCTTGACAGGTTTTTCAGCTTTTTCCCTTATCTTAATTGAAGATTGTCCCTCTCTGCAGTCTACCTGGGCACCTCCCTTCTGATCTGGTTGAACAGGGGAGGATACTTTGTTTGTGAATATCTCTTAAACCATAAAGGTTTCAGAGATAAGACTTATATCATTCTTCGTGTTTTTTTAATGCCTACAAAATAAAATAAAGTTAAAATGAAGTATTACTATCCCTTTAAATCCGGAAATACAGTGCTTAAATAGCAGGGTGCTCTCTGAGATAAACACTAATACAGAGACAAAAGCAACAAGACTAGAAAGTCCCAACAAAGAAATCTCTTAAATGAGGCACTCCATCCAGAAATATTAACAATGAATATTTTATTTGGTACAAAACGAAATGTATCACAAAATCAGCTTAAAAACAATTAAAAACACATCCTCAGGGGGACTCATGGCGCAAAGCAAGCAATATTGACAACAAATGGCTCAAAAGATAAACTAGAGAAAGTATAGAGTAATAATATTATACACATTCAAAAGCCATAATGTCAAATGGTAAAGCTGTTCCAGCAAATACCCAATCATACAAACAGTGATTCCTTACCTTAAGTATAACGCAATACAGCATGTATGGTGATAAAACAATCACCCATAATGTCTTACCAATACCCAAAGTAAAAAAAATCAACTGGGGTTGACTCGTGTTGGTGCTATGTTCCATTACTTTGCTTACTTTGGGTATTGGTAAGACATTATGGGTGATTGTTTTATCACCATACATGCCGTATCATATTATATCACCATACACGCTGTATTGGCCAAATAAAAGCCAATCCCTGTTCATATTTACTTCACACTGGCTTGGGCAACTGCCTGAACGTGATCAGCAGGGGAATTTCTTTATTCTTAATGTATTATAGGCAGCAGTGGAGGTGCTTAGGGCCTCATATCAATGGTGCTTAGGGCCCCATATCAATACATCCGTGGGTTGCTAGTGTAGCCCCTGGTTGTGCACGTGTATGATTTTCTCTTGCATGACAGTAGTTTATCCCACATATCAGGGGCTCAGCATTTATCTTTGTTAGGCTCGAATCACCAACAGAAAAGGCAGTCCCTAAATTAGTGTTAATAACCACCTTTTCTAACTGGGGCAGTTTGTCACAGCACAGGTAGTAGAATACCAAACCATGGCTTAAAACGACCACCATTAGTTTAGTTTTACTAACGGCCCTAATAGAATAGAGCAGATAATCTGATTAGTTCGCTTGATTTTACTGAACAATGCCTGTATAAAATGACTATCCATCTATACTATAAAAGAAGAAGTGGTCACGTGACCACAAATTCTATGTCCATGCCAGCCACACACCCTGGGCTGGCTCATAAGAACACATATGCAGATCTCCATAGACTCCCATAGCCCAAGATACACACCACGGGGCAAGAGATCTGCATATATGCTCACACGCTGCACAGGGACGTGACATCGCCCCTCCCCAGTATCTTCTTGCTAATAAAAAGAAAATATGGCCGACTTACACTGCCACCAACTATTCAAACCTTCCCCAATTCTGTCTGCTCCGCTTTGTGCTTCCTCCCCTCTATAACCCGTTGACACTTTCAATCACTGGCTAAATCCTTCTTTAACCCCTTCAACGTCAGAGGACTACACAACGCATTCCAAAATAATGCTTTGCCTGGGACTCTAACACTGAAAGGGTAATTCGCCTCTACATCAACAGAGCATTATGGGTAATGTAGTGTACTTTCTCAAAGCTGCACACCTCACTCCACCAACCTGACTTTGTGGCACCAGTTTGCCTCAAATTATACTGTTGATAAGCACGCACAACCCAATTATGAAAATGCACGAAACCTCATGTCGCTCTTTTAATTCATATACAACATAGTGATGTTGACATTTTCATCAAAGTCATCATACACTCCACAACTTCACAAATTTAAAATGCTACGTACACAACTGCTGCTTCCATATGACTTACAACAAACGTTTTCTGCGAACACTGATATGTTAATTGCCACATACGATACACAGCTGCAGCATTATGGACAGAATGCTCATACACTGATCACATTTTTCTTTACATGACAATCTTTTTGTGTCCTGTACATAATCATTACATAGAATGTGTTTGTTACTTGCGGAACTCTCTGCCTCTGGAACCTTTCCTACTGATAGCAGTTGCAACGCTTGTATCATGGTGCCAGTGGCTCCTGGATCGCCTGCAGTGTGTCTCTCTCCTCCAGTCGCCCTGGCGACATTTTCATTCACTTGTGTGTTTCTTTCCAGTACACGGGTACTGGTTCGCTCCACATACAAACGGTTGTCTGTCGCACTGGTAGAAGTTCTGTCACTCCAGTACGCGGGTACTGGTTCACTCCATGTATAACCGGCGGCTCATTGCACCGGTAGAGGTTCTGTCACTCCAGGACGCGGGTACTGGTTCGCTCCATGTATAACCGGCTGCTCATTGCACCGGTAGAGGTTCTGTCACTCCAGTACGCGGGTACTGATTTGCTCTATGCATGACCGGTTGCTGTTCAGTCCTAGACAGCACCGGTAGAGATTCTGTCACTCCAGTACACGGGTACTGGTTCGCTCCATGTATAACCGGCTGCTCATTGCACCGGTAGAGGCTCTGTCACTCCAGTACGCGGGTACTGGTTCGCTCCATGCATGACCGGTTGCTGTTCAGTCCTAGACAGCACCGGCAGAGATTCTGTCACTCCAGTAAGCGGGTACTGGTTCGCTCCATGTATAACCGGCTGCTAGTTGCACGGTAGAGGTTCTGTCACTCCAGTACGCGGGTACTGGTTCATTCCATGTATAACCGGCTGCTTGTTGCACTGGTAGAGATTATGTGACTCCAGTATGTGGGTACTGGTTTGCTCCATGCATGACCGGTTGCTGTTCAGTCCTAGACAGCACCAGTAGAGATTCTGTCACTCCAGTACGCGGGTAATGGTTTGCTCCATATATAACCGGTTGCCATTCAGTCCTAAACAGCCGGTAGAGTTTCCGTTACTCCAGTACACGGGTACTGGTTCGCTCCTTGTTTAACCTGCTGCCTGCTACACCGATAAAGTTGTTGTTACTCCAGTACGCGGGTACTGGTTCGCTCCATGTAGAGATTGTGTACTCCAGTACGCGGGTACTGGTTCACTCCTGTATTATAGAGTGCCTATATCATCCTGTCTATTCAGAGGGCCTCAGTCCGTCCATCTCATGTGACTGGTCTATTACAACTTAAGCCAGTCACTGAGGCCACCATTGCTGCTATCCAGTACTTGTAGCCAAGGCTGCCTTGCCCGGTATATTGGTAAGGCCGGTAGAACCTATCTCACATTGTACCAACTTAAGGTTGCCTTACCCAGTATTGGCAAGGTCGGTAGAGCCTCAGTACTTGCTGTCTTGGTCCCAAGGCTGCCTTGCCCGGTATATTGGCAAGGCCGGTAGAGCCTTATCTACTTGTGTATCAGTCTCAAGGCTGCCTTGCCCGGTATATTGGCAGGGCCGGTAGAGCCTTACTATTCATTGTACCAGTCTCCAGGCTGCCTTGCCCGGTATATTGGCAGGGCCGGTAGAGCCTTACTATTCGTTGTACCAGTCTCTAGGCTGCCTTGCCCGGTATATTGGCAAGGCCGGTAGAGCCTCCTTTTCCTCAATTACTAGTCTAGGGCTGCCTTGCCCGGTATATTGGTAAGGCCGGTAGAATCTTTTCCATCTTGTGCCACCGAAGGTTGTCTTACCCGGTATTGGCAAGGCCGGTAGAGCCTGTCTGACATTTTGTATACCACTACTCATGCTACTATGTATTGTACCTAAATGTTCTATGTGTATGCTACCCACAAGGGTTCCCATTAAACTTTTCAATAAAGTTGTGTTTTTATCTTAACTCTGTGTCTGAGAGTCATAACAAACCGCGAGAGCTTGTCTGTTAGTGCTGGAGGCTCCTCTTCTATTCCTCTACCCTGCTCTGCCCTTGCAAACTCTTACACACTGCTGATATGCACAGCAGGACTGTAGCTGCATGCAGGGCCACAACTGGCTAAATAAACACAACAGGAGGCGCCATCCAGCACTGACAGACAAGCGCAATGCAACAGCTGCTACTGGTAGGACAGCTCTGGGTCACGCCAATCTCAGTCTCTCGTATTCTGAAAAACAACAGCGGAATAAGAGGGTGCACTGTGTGGCAATGGAGCAAGGCCACCTCCAACCCAACAAAAGCTTGTAGCTAAAATCTATACATTTTTCATGTTGCGGGCTCTCTCTTCCCCTCTCTGTGTGCAAATTGACAGGGCACAGCGCAGCAGCAGAGAAGGGAAGAGAGACCGTCTGGCGCACTGCTCAGCAACATGAAAAATGTGGCACTATCCAAGAGTGGAGCACCACTCTGCAACTCAAAGGGTTAACAAATGTGGGACATTCTATATTCAGTTCAGGTGACGATTTACTGCCAAAGGGTAATGCCACTAACAAACACGCCAAATAATGTGTCTGCATAGCCAGCCGATACAATGCATTCCAAATACAGTCTCCTTCGCTTCAGCAGACACCCACTAATTACCTCTCCCCAGCTGTCGCCACAACTCCCTCCATTATAGGTGTCTGCAGCATATTCATTTTCAGTGTGTTGCCCATCACTCTGCCATTGCATTGTCTATCGCTGCACCACAAACATATCTAGCCCATTACAGTGGCATGTGTTGGATACCGCTCTAGCACCCGCCTCCTCCAGGTCGTGCAAGTCACGCACTACAGTGAAGAAACTGACCTCCATCTCAACCATGACACCCCCCACGCTGATGTGCCAACTGCCTCTGCTAGGGGGATTGTCCTAATTACAGCATTACATCAAGACATCTAACAAGGATTTTTTTAAATTTTTCATTAATAACTTTAATACACAGGGATATGCATCAGGTGAGGGTAGGGGGAGATGTACACATGCATGGTAAAGCACACATCAATATGGTTTGTCAGCTTTCTCCCCCTAAATGTCTCCCTCTGTGTCTCTCTTCAACATGTCTCTCTATGTGTCTCTCTCTCCCCTTCCCTCTAACACCCACATTCATCTGTCCTTTTCCCACCATTGTGTCCCCCCCATTTACACATGAGACTGTGTTGACTGTATATAAGTGTATCACATTGGTCCACACTAATAACTCTCAGTAATGTTGCTTTACATTTCAGTACTGTGCTTATAACTGCTAACATAAACACTTTCATCTTACCATAAAAGTATTATTATTACACACAGAGGTGTCAATAGGTCATTACATAAAGTAAAAAAAAGAACACCTAATACCCTGCCTGTTCCCCTGTTGGGAAGTATCTTGCTACTGGCACTCTCCTTTACTACATTCTGCTTTACATTTCAAAAGACTAAATAGAATGATAAAAATAAGAAAAGACGGGCAACGCTGTCCCATACTGCTAGTATATATATATATATATATATATATATATATATATATATATACAAAATGGTACTCAGCCTGGGCTTTCGTAGAAGAGACAGCACTCAACAGTATTTCAGCTTAAACATTTATTCAGTCGTTAGCTTCCATACACCAAACGTTTTCGGTCCCTAGCGGACCTTCATCAGGGTTACCAGACAAAAGTAAGAAGACAGTTTAAATACCTTCAAAGAAAATAAGACCACCCATCTAATCCAGAGTGCGCGCCTGATCCAATCACACATGGACGCCAGGCACCGGGAACCGGTGTATGACGTCAACCCATGGGCGGGTACCAGGGGGCATCTCAGGATATACAACCAAAGTGAGTAAAGGAGAAAAAAAAGAGAAAAAAAAGGAAAAATAGCTAACAAAAAGGGCATGAGCACACCTATAAAAAAACTGTAAAAACGAGCAATAAGGGGAAAGGACACCTGTGTTAAAGACTAATAAAGATGCGTTCATGTGAGATCGGGACTCCGGCACATTGCAAAGCTATAGATACTGTCAAGAACAATAAATGGCTTACAACAGCAGAAAATGGAAGCATATCTCAATCAAATTAAAGCTGGAATGCAAAGCATCTATGAATACAATGTATCATAATGTCCACCGTCTTGTACATCGATCAGTAGTATGGTATTCGCTCAAAACTACAAAAACAGACACCACTACGGTTGAATAATCCAACATATGAATAAACCAAACAATCATATGGATAAGATAATGCCAAATAGTGTCCCCAATACCAAGCCGTATCGCACCCGCACCAGTGCACCAGCGCAACAAATTAAAAACGAATTAAAAATAAAGTAAAAATAAAGAAAAAAAAGAAATTCAGAACAAATAAATTAATGCTGTCTAATTTGGACCTCTACAAAATATAAAGGTCACAGTTTAAATCCAGAAAATCCAAATAATATTAGGCAAATTAGTAGATGACATGATCAATGAGAATACATTAGGCAGTAGTAATAACTGTCATAATGTTGGAAGCAATATATTAGTGGAAACCTATAGATAAATAATAGAGGATTGTCAATCAAGTGGGCAAAAAGTCATGATAAATATTCATCCATATGTAATCACATGCCCCAAGTCAATCATAGCTAACACTCCAGAGGCTCTGCCAAAGAAGCCAATCGTAGTTGTTTCAACCATTACACCATCATCGACGTATATTCACATCATGTATCGGGGCCCTCATCACCATTTTCCAAAAGCAATAGTAAGCTCCATACAATGAAGAGCAAATTATATGGAGAAAATCAAATACAGCCAGGTCCATAAATGCAACCAAAGTAGAATCCAATGGAAGGGGAAGGTTGGGTGTACAGCCTCGTGAATCCTCACAGGGGGTCCACCATCGATAGATACCTTATCCCACTATTCAAAGCAAAGAGCCCAATTGCAGTTAAAAGTTTAGGCCTTTAGGTTTCAATGTGTTCAACTAATAGATCATTCTGGCTTCCATTTGAAGTAGTAGCTGGTGACGATTACCCCCATCTTAGTGGAGTATGTGCTTGTGCAATAAGCATAAATCTGAAATCAGCCAGTCTATGTCTGGCTATGCCAAAATGTCGTGTCACTGGTTGTCTAGCACTTTCTGTAGTCTCAAGAGTTCCATCCAGAGCCTTTCGTATGGAGCATTTGTGATTATTTATACGCTCCTTAAGAGTAGTATTAGTTTTTCCCATGTAGAAAAGTCCACAGAGGCATGTGATAATGTAGATGACAAATCTGCTCTCACAGTCTAAATAGTCCTTTATAGGGAACATCTTCCCAGTATAATGATGTGGGTATGTTTTACCTGTTATTAGGTTTCCACAATTGGTACAGCCCCTACATCTGTATACACCATTAGGACGTGTCAGCCAACTGTCGCTGCGTGTGTACTTATCAACAGGATCTGTTTGGACAAACATGTCCTTTAAATTCCTACCCCTACGGTAACAAAATAAAGGAGGTTTCTTGAAGCCTTGTCCCAACTTGGGGTCACCCTCCAAAATGGGCCAAAACCTCAATAATGACTTCCTAATTTGTTGAGAAGCGGTGGTAAAGGTGGTCTGTATACAAAACCTATCTTCATTCTTGTGTGTATCAATATCAGCAGGAGATAAAATATCAGGTCTATCAAGAGAGCTAGCCATTGAGATTGCTTTGTCTATAATACTCTGGTCATATCCTCTCTGCAAACATTTTTTCCCATTGTCATAAGTCCTTCCTGAAGAAGGACTGGATCAGAGGTGGTACAAATTACACATAGCATTTAAGAATATGGTAAACCTTCCTTAAGTGGCATAGAGTGATGACTCCTCCACATGTATGAGGGTATTGCAATCAGTGAATTTGGTATAAATCTTAATTTTAAGCCACCCTTCTTCACAATAAACAGTCATCTCCAAAAAATTAATTTCAGATGCATCAAAGGATAACATGAAACGGATGGTAGATTCAATATGATTTAACAAATTGTTGCAATGATCTTGCATTTCCTTGCCACAAGAGGAAGACATCATCAATGTACCACTTATAGAAGGTGATACTAGAAGCAAATTCGCTGGAAAAAATATGCTGTTGCTTATAATAATCCATAAATAAAGATGCATATGACGGTGCCATGTTAGACCCCATGGCAGATCCATGGAGTTGCAAAAAGAAAGAATTATCAAACTTGAAATAGTTTTTATTCAAAACAAGTTCAACAAGTAAAAGCATGAAGTCAACTGGTGGACCGTCATATGAGCCATCTGATTCTAGAGTCGCTCTGATAGCTTCTTTACCCAAGTCATGAGGGATATTTGTATAAAGGCTAGATACGTCAAGGGTTACTAGCAGAAAATCACTAGTGATAGTTTTAGGTAATTTATTAATAAAATCAATCAGTCCTTGATATAACTCTGAACCTTACACACATATTTCTGTAAGAAAAAATTGGGATAATGGTTGACAGATGGATCCCCTGGCAGAGATGATAGGTCTGCCAGGGGGCCTTTCCAGAGAATTATGAATTTTTGGTATAGTATAAAACACAGGAGTTCTAGGATGGCTTTGTGTCAAAAAGTCTTTAGTCTCCAAAGTGATCCATCTATTATTGAAGTCCAAGGCGATGACAGCATCAATTTCCTACGTGTATAGCAAAGTAGGATCACGTTCAAGTTTTTTATAGCACATTTGGTCCTGTAATTAAATTAAGGCTTCTTCTCTGTAATAATCGTAGTTTAGAACCACAATACCACCACCCTTGTCTGCCTGTCTCATAATGATTGAAGTATCAGAGGATAAAGGTTTGATCGCCCTATGCTCCTCATTAGATAAATTGTAAAAGCTAGTCAGGCTATTATGGACTATTTTACTAGTCTTACCAGCAACCAGGCTAACAAAGGTGTTGATGTGGTCATTATTACATTTAGGACCAAATGTGCTATGTTTCCTGAAGGGGTGAGGTGCATCAAGGGGAGAACTATTATAGAAATGGTCCTTAAGCTTCAACAATCTATGAATTTTAAATAAATCAACCTCCCACTGAAATGGGTCCTGTTTAGTAGTTGGGACATAATTCAGTCCCTTACTAAGAACAGACAGAGGGGGGAAACTTTATCATTCAATTTCTCTTGAACTAGAATGCTCACAGTAATGAAATAACACTCTCTATGGCTCAAATATTATGAAGAGTAATTGGGGCTGCTGTTTTTGTGAAACATTACTATCACTTTAAGATCATGCAAAGATGTTGTAATAGACCCACTTGGTAAATTTTCCATACCTGGCCCAAAGTAGGGAAGCCAATAAAATGAAAAAAGGATTAAAATATGCTGCACAATAGATATAAGTATAAATAGTGTGGTGCTCTACTGTCTTAGACAAATACACAAGCAGCAGGACTTGGCAGTGGCACTCATTTTAAAGCAATCATATAAAATATGCACGTCCCATATAGTATATACAAAATGGTACTCAGCCTAGGCTTTCGTGGAAGAGACAGCACTCAACGGAATTTCAGCTTAAATGTTTATTCAATCGTGCCTGGTGTCCACGTGTGATCGGATCAGGCGCGCACTTTGGGTTAGATGAGTGGTCTTATTTTCTTTGAAGGTATTTAAACTGTCTTCTTACTTTTGTCTGATAACCCTGATGAAGGTCCGCTAGGGGCCGAAAACATTTGGTGTATGGAAGCTAATGAATGAATAAACTTTTAAGCTGAAATTCAGTTGAGTGCTGTCTCTTCTACGAAAGCCCAGGCTGAGTACCATTTTGTATATACTATATGGGACATGCACCTTAATATTTTATATGATTGCTTTAAAAAGAGTGCCACTGCAAAGTCCTGCTGCTTGTATATATATATATATATATATATATATATATATATATATATATTTATTTATTTATTTATATAGTCTGGCAAGGTACATATGGTTCAGTCATGTAAATACATAAAATATATTTTTATTTCTAACAAATAGACATCTTGTATTCAAAACTCATCTGCTTGGTGAGCTGCACTACACCAAACCAAGAAGAGGGTGGGCTGTTAAAATCTGCCTGACTATAAGGAGCAATATGGCACTCAGTGCAAATCCATAAATGCATCCATGATACAAAAGGGTGGGGCAGCATGGACTCGTACTGTTCGTGCAGTGGCCTGGATATCTGGGAAAGGTTCAAATTGCACTAGTGTTTCAAACAAATTAGGATTTATCCACAAAAGAAAAGTAAAGTAATTCTGGAACAAACCAACCACATCAAAGGGTGGAAATGAGATTCCCATTGATTTAAATTGGGCTTTTACAGGTTTCCTATGGTGCAGTTGGTTGGTTCCAGAATTATTCCAATATTCTTTTGTGCAGAAGCTTGTTTCCATTTGAAAATTTCTCTTTAAGAGCAATTGAATTTCTGTGAATCTTGGGTAAATATATATGTTAAAACCTAATATTTTATTGTCAGTCTAACTCCTAATTCTGTATTTGTACAACTTAATAAGTAGTTTTTATGGATTTTTTTTTTTAATAATCTTTCTGAATGATTGTCAATCACACAGCAGTCAGCTATACTAAAAGCCACTTTACTCCAAATTCCTTTGAAATGTACAATACACACCATTTCTTTGAGAATAATAATTTATTATATTTTTTTATGTTTTAGAGCATTTACAAAAAAAAAAAAAGCCATATATTTCACGCCTATCTGTCAAATCAAATGATGTCATTTTGAACATTCTGGTATAGAAAATAAAAAAATTGCCTTTATAACAGAATGAAAGAGGAGGTGTGCCGTGAATGGCTCTGTGATGTGTTGCTCACGCCTCTGGCAAATGGTTTAACCCTCTGAATGCCAGAGGGTACGCAACGCATTGCTTTGCACACCCCTCTGGGACTCAAAGCGTTAATTGCGAAATACATACGTTAGAAGTTGTGCTGAACATAATTAGAATTGTAGTCCAACAACAGCTGGGGAGCTGCAGGCATAAAGCCCAGTGCATGAGAAATGGGAGCCATTAACTTTTCAAGTGCCAGGTGTTGCCCGGTCCCCCAACTGGCAGTCTCAAAAGGTTAAGCACAAGAGTGATGTGGATAGGTAGAACTACCTGTCAGGCATTTGCCTAGGAGCCGGAATAGGGAAGATTATATAGAAGTGTAGAGTCTGGGTTAGAAAGGACTTTTGTGCAAAAGAAATTCTGGTGCAGACCAGCTGGACCATAGGAGGCCGATACAAGTTCACCAAATTATTACTGAATTGAATAGGACTTTTAAAGGGATAGTAATGTTTCGAAATAAAAGCAGTTCCAATTAATCTTCATAGTATTTGGGTCATGGAGACTGTTATTTCAATACTGTCAGAGTTGTAGTATAAGAGTAATTGAATGTTAAATTATGCCCCTCCCACCCCTTTTACCTAGTGTAAGCCATCTCCTCTCAGATGTGGAATCTGGTCATTTGACCGGACAGGTCACAGCAAGGGATAATCTTCTTACTGTGAGTATAAGGAAAACCCTGCCCCCCTTGACAGGTTTTTCAGGTTTTTCCCTAATGTTCACTGAAGATTTTCCCTCTCTGCGATCCGTCTGGACAGTCTTGCTGTTCTGAGGTGAGCAGTGTTACATCAGTAAAAGGGGTGGGAGAGGGATACTTTATCATTCAATTACTCTTGAACTACAACTCTGACAGTATTGAAATAACACTCTACAAGGCCCAAATACTATGAAGATTAATTGGAGCTGCTTTTATTGTGTTAACATTACTATGCCTGTAACTCCTTGAATGCCAGATAAGTTTCTAGTACATTACTTTACAATGCATTGAAGGTCTCTAGCATTCACGGTGTTAAAAGCCCCCTTTAACTCAAAAGGGTTTTCTTTTATTGCCTTCCTCCAGCTATGGTAAAGTTGGTTTGCCCCAGAATTGCCTTTTGGTTATGTTTATCCCTGGGGTATCCTGAAGCAGCAAATTTGCCAAGGTAGGTGGAAGAGCGTTCCTAATGAAATTCCCATGGCTATATCGGTACGTGACTTTTGTTATACAGATGTTTCTATCAGGGATAAGGTGATATTGTCTATTTTTATGGAGTTTCAAAATAGAATTGGGTTTGTGGCAATTTTCAATACTTTTTATCCCAAGCGCTCTATCCTCTTACAGATATATCAGTTAAACTTCTTTACGCTCAATACCTAAAACACAGGTTTATGAATCTAATATAAAAATATATTATTCATCAATATCACATAGATCTAGTTGTCTATATGACTGAAGTCCTTTATACCACCTCCAAGATGGAATCTGCAGTCAGTTTCTTTAGAGGTCGGATGGTCTCTACCAAAGCTTGTGCCAAAAAACTAAAATCAGAACAAAAGAGAAACAGTGCTGTCCTCTCTAAGCGTAGTAGGTTAACCCCTTAAGGACCCATGACAGTCCAGGACCGTCATGGCTTGTTTTCAGTTAAGGACTGATGAGGGTCCTGGACCGTCATGGAATTCTGGGCTCCCCGCGCGGCTGCACGCCGTTTGGGGAGTCCGGAATTGGATAGTGGAGAAAAAAAAAGGTCCCTGGTCCTTAAGTGACCACACCGTGCGTGCGCGGCTGGTCCTTATGGGGTTAACCAAACATGTAGACTGAGGATTTGGAAATCGGTTAATTAGGTCTTTTGGGTCAGTTAGGATAATTATATTAACCTGATGTTTAGAAGCGCCAAAGGATTATTGTATAAAAATGGCTGAATTGTTTGTCATACCATCTATGTCCCTGTGGAAGAAACAAGCATTACGAAACATGTAGGATATTGTTTTATATATCTGTTTGTTTTATTAGGATTCTCCACACAAGGAGTTTAATTTTTATAAATTTGTATGTGATTCTGGTACAATCCTGGTTTGTGACCCTTATTATACACCGCAATTAAACTCCGATTTGAGGAACTGCGGTGAAGAGTTTCTGCCACCGTGGAAATAGGAGGGGACATTAAAAGGATAGTAATGGCTGCTTTTAACAAGCTTTAATATTGTAGATATTAAAAAAATTAATTAATTGATATAAGTCTGGTCTCTCAAACATGTATGGTTTGTAAGATATACACTTCTAAAGTTCCCCCTCCTGCCCCTTTCACAGATGTCAGCACTCTAGCTAACAGCATGAGATCCTGGTCCTTGGGGCCGGCCGGCGGCTCTTCAGCAGAGCCTAATTTGCAAGCACACTTTGTAGACGTTCCAATAAAGTTTTTCTTTCTAGATAGCGCTATTTTGGCTCTGCTGAAGAGCCGCCATCGGGTTGCACAACCCAAATCACATGCTGTCAGCATATATCTCTCAAACCATACATTTTTGAGAGACTGGACTTACATCAATTAATTTATTTTTTTTAATATCTACAATATTAAAATTTGTTAAAAACAGCCATTACTATGCTTTTAAGCTCTACGGTGGAGGAACAGAGGTCCAAAGGAACGAGAGAGAGACCAGGACTGAGGGTCAGACTCAGTCAATGCGCTTAGACCAAGAGGAGGGTTCCAGCCTCAGGAATATGTGAGTACCCTGGTGAGGAGGAAGGCTGTATATGGGAATATCTGTATGTGACCTGAAGTAACCTACTACGCTTAGAGAGGACAGCGCTGTTTCTACTTTGTTTCGATTTTTGGCATTGTTAAATTCTAGTTTGTTAAAATAAGTGCATTGAGCAATTTTACTATTTAACGATGATGGAGTTTATTGTATCGAGGGTGAAAAACAGTTTTTGCCAATGTAACAGTTTTATGCAGTGAAGATTTCATGTTTTTGCATTCCCTTTCAGTAAAAATGGCCACATTGCCTGTGTGACGTGAGTCCCAGTACAGCAGGTCAGTACCACCGTCAGTTTAACTGCTGTAATTCTTCATTCTCCCAACCATCATCTCTGGTATCGCTGGTTCCCTCAATAACTAGACAGGACCAGTATTGAGGGTAAAACAAGAACTGTTTATTGTGGGTGAACTTAGCTCTTTTATGGGCTGGTAACAGTATGGGCTGGACAAAACATACAATGGAATAAACATTTGGTGTACACATAATACAGTGGTCCAGACATGATCACATTATCTGGATAAAGGGGACTGATGTAGGGTAAACACTGGGACAAAGGCTGAGGGACTCAAATACACATCTTCACACAATGGCCAAGGGGTTGAAGCATCTTTGAATATTCCGCTTCAACCCCTGGCCAATCAGGAGCCTGGATTCCGATGGCTAATCCTGGCCATAATCATCATGGCTGTCTCAGCCATTCGGAACCAGTGGGCGGGCAGCTAACCGACCAATCCCTGGGCCGCCTACTTTCCCCCATGTTAACTCAATGACAGACCTTTAAACTCGTCACCCAGGGCTTTGGCCAATCAGGAAGCCGCCTACCCTCCCATGTAAAGTCTATGGGGCTTTTTAATAGTTTGCCCCACATGGCAGCCAGCCTGCTGCCGTGTTATAGTCTGTGGATTTCAGTCTTTTGGGAAGAGTTTATTCTCCATAACTCCATCAAGTTCCATGTACCGGCCTACGGCCATGAATCCAGTCTTTTGGAGGAGCTGTTCCTCATGTAACCCCAACCAAGCTGCCAGACTCTGATCCAGGCTCATAACCTGCCTCCGGGCTGATCAGTCTGTTGGGTCCAGCCCGAGCAGACCAGACTGGGTGTTCCCAGTCACCCTGTGCCCCCAATAAGCACAGGGTGACTTAGACCCGAGAGGGGACGTTGAAGCGGGCAAAGGAGCTTCCCTGGATTTGGAATCCAAGATCTTTTGGGAGGTGGCCGGCCCCCAGGCCCCTCCAGGAGCCAAGGGCATGATGGTTCCCGTGACAGCCTGGCCATTCCCTATTGAACCTGTAGAACATTGGGCCTTATGTATAAAAGCGGGCGCATTTCCGGAGCAAGCAGCTGCTGGGGCTTTTAACCCTCTTGAATACTACACATAGCATTGAGATCTTTCTGGCATTCAAGGGGGTTAAAAGCCCCTTTAAATTCAAAAGGAGTTTGGGGAATGTATATTTCTCCCTTATGATGCAGTTGGTTCCCCCAGAATTGCAAGAATTTGTAGCTGTACATAAGATAGATATATAGATAGTGGAAAGTGGTATCAAGCACTCACAGGACTTGTACATAAAGCTTAATATTTGTTTTATTAAAATAGCATGTCAACGTTTCGGCCAGACACAGCTGGCCTTCCTCAGGACAACAATCCAGTGCATGTGGCCCTCAATTATACCCCTCCATATGAGAAGACACCAAATTGGCACTAAGGTCGCCATGACGTCATACCTACCAGCATTCCGTCTGGGTGACTTGACTAGCAAATGAGAATAAACAATGTGCACATATAGATAGATATATATATAGAGATATAAGCACGGGTAAGGAAAACACTCACTGTATACTTTTGCAGTGATTGAATAAAAACCACCTGCGTTTCACTGCAAAAGTATCCTTGTGAGTGCTTTCAGCCAGTGCCAGCACATTAACACAGTATTTTTTTAGAAACTTAGGAACAGTTGTGCTTCACCACTTTACACAGCTGTTCTGCAGAGGCCTGGTTTTTCTAGTCATATGAGGCAACCACCGACCTGGTGACATGAGCAGTGACCTGAAAGGACACTGGCTTCTTCTTGAGAATGGTATCCTTAATCCAAGAAGCCACTGTCACTGTAGAATAAAGATGCAGCCTAGCCACCATGCGGGCCCTCAAAAAGGATATAAAGATTCTGGGTCTCCTGTGTCATCCAGAGGTGAAGAAGCTGGTTTGATGGCTTGGCTCTTGAAGGAAGAAGGGTTTTTCTGACTCTGTCATTGCCACTATATAGAAGGCTTCTAAGCTGGCTTCATCCAAGGTGTACCCAGAACCACATTTTTTAAAAGGTTATATGTGATGAACATAGTATTTCAAGCACCTAACCACACCCAAATGATGATCCTGTCTGTTAGATGGCACAGGACAGATAGAAGTAAGTACAATTTCCTGGTAATGAGGAACTCGGAAACAACCTTAGAGTGATAGCCTATAGGAGTCCACAAAATCACCCTATCATAGTGGAAAACAATAAAGGGAGGCTTATGAGTCAAAGTCTGAATTTTGACTAACTACCAAACAAACACAATGGCGAGTAGAATGGCTGTCATGAGTATCTGGAATTGCAGTGAAACTGCCGGCAGAGGCTCAGAAGGAGCATTTTGAAACACTCCCAGAACAAAGTTCAGATGCCACGGAAGAGTGTTATGCCAAAATAGGCATGAGCTACCCCTGTAAAAAGTTAGAAATCTGAAAATCTGGACTTTCATAGAACTAAGGCCAAGCTATTTTTGAAGACCTATCACGTTGCAGTGTTTTCCCTCATGTCACTCTCGCTTGTGCTGCGCTCTGATTGGTTGAGCCTGTTTGGCCCGCCCTGGTGACCTTTTTATACTGGGCCAGTGGCACCTGTCAGGTGCCCTTTCGTGGTGTTCCTGAGCCAGTTTTGCTGTGCTGTGTTCTTGCGTTCCTGTTTTCCGGTGTACCAACTTGGCTTGCTCTGACTACGTTCCTGTGTTCCTGCTCCGTGTTTTGCCCTGGCCTGGCTGACGTTCCTGCTTGTATCCTGATCTGGCTTGTCTGAGAACCTGCTCTGTGATTCGACCTGGCTTATTTGACGTTCCAGCTCCGTGACCTGCACCGGTTACTTCTGCCCAGACTATGTTCCAGCTTCCTCTGTCGCCAAGGCGACATATTGACTTCCTCCATCTACTGTCCTGAGCGGCTGCAGTTGTTAACCTGTGCTGATCTGAGATCCTGCTACTGAGCTGCTCCCTGCAGAGCTGTGTTCCAACTATCGAGCTGTTAACCGTGCAGAGCTGTGTTCCAACTATCGAGCCGTTAACCCGTGCAGAGCTGTGTTCCAACTATCGAGCCGTTAACCCGCGCAGAGCTGTGTTCCAACTATCGAGCCGTTAACCCGTTCAGAGCCGTGTTCCAACTATCAAGCCATCAACCCGTGCAGAGCTGCGTCCCGGTTCTGAGCCTCTAGTCTGGTACAGCGTGTTGCCTTGGTGCTGAGCCGTTTTTCTCTCCTTGCAGTACAGTGTAGTTTGTTACCGCGCCCGGTAGGCGCACAGCTCTGGCTGCTACTGTGCATGTCTCTGTTGTTACGCCCGTGGGGGCTATTGGCTCAAGCTCTTGCAATTCATTTGCTTCCATTACGCCCGTGGGGGCTACTGGCTCAAGCTCTTGCTATCCAGTTGCTTCCGTTAAACCCGTGGGGGCTATTGGCTCAAGCTCTTGCAATCCAGTTGCTTCCGTTACGCCCGTGGGGGCTATTGGCTCAAGCTCTTGCAATCTGGTTGCTTCCATTACGCCCGTGGGGGCTATTGGCTCAAGCTCTTGCATTCCAGTTGCCTTTGTTGTCATGCCCGTGGGGGCTATTGGCTCAAGCTCTGGCAGTCTACTTGCTCCGTTAGTACGCCCGTGGGGGCTACTGTTCAAGTGCAGCAGGTTCTGGGTTGCAGGTTCCTCTTGGCTGGACAGTTATATCAGTATTATGAACATTTGGTGTTGAGTCCTCTCCACCATTTACTGCCTTTATCACCTTAGGCGTGCCAAACATCACAACTGAGACGGACTGATTACTGTGTTAACCCTTGTATCTCTGTACTCAGTATCTGCCAATTGCCTGTGCTATTTTATGCTATATCTGTATATTGGCCACACTATTGCCTTCCTGCTGCTACGCAGTACTACCTATAGGGGGCGATCTTTGTCCTTTATTTTGTTCTTAATAAAACTGTATTTTATTTCACCTACTGGTCTGAGTGTCTTGAAAACCGTGACAGTACGAAAGGGCCATGACCTCAGACAGTAAGGGTGAGAATAATGCACAAAACATCCACTGGAGAATGGATGTTCACGAACAGCACCTAGACCAATTGGCATTGGCCTTACAAGCATTACTTGAGCGAACGGTACACCTTGACAAACCAAGCCAAAATCCGGTGGTCTGCCCGGTTACGACACCGGACAATCAGTCTGTGGCTCCTTTTGCTCATCCCAGAGGTCTAACGGCGGCGGCGCCGTTACCGTTAAGATATGATGGCGAACCTAACCTATGCAGGGGCTTTATTAATCAATTGGAGATCTTTTTGGAATTAACGCCCCAGGCATTTCCTAACGACCGTAGTAAGGTCGGATTCATGATTTCCCTGCTGACGGGCAGAGCACTGGCATGGGCCAACCCTCTTTGGGAAAATGCCAAGCCCTGCACTCGGAACTTTGATGAATTTGTAAGACCGTTCCGCAGAGTGTTTGAGGTTCCTGGTAGAACTGCCTCTGCTGCCAAAAGGTTAATGGAAATACAGCAGGGCGAGCATACCTTGGGCGATTACGCCATTGAATTTCGGACCTTGGCAGCAGAGGTTGGTTGGAACAATGAGGCACTGGTGGCAGCATTTGCTCTGGGCATGTCCGATACCATTAAAGATGAATTTGCTGCTAGGGAGGTACCCAGTGGCCTGGATGATTACATTGAGTATGTTATGCTCATTGATTCTCGCATTCGCGAGAGACGGTTGGCAAGAAGGGCGAAATCCAGAAATATCGGGCATGGTAATCCTTTTAACCCACCCTCTCCTCCCATTCCTCCTGAACGGTTCCCAGAGGCAAGTGAACCAATGCAGCTAGGGTTCACCAGACTTACTAAGGAGGAACGGGCAAACCGCAGAAGGCTGAGATTATGCTTGTATTGTGGCAAGGCTGGGCACTTAATACGCACATGTCCGGTGAGACCGGGAAACGGACGCACCTAGGGTGCCTTGAGGGACAGGCCCTAGGTGGTGTACAGCAGTCCCTTGATTCTAGCACACAGAAACCCACCATCCAGGTTGCATTTTCTTGGGCAGACCTGTCCGTATTGGTCATGGCACTGGTGGACTCCGGTGCAGCAGGATACTTTATGGATCAGTCCTTTGCCGAATTGCATAAGATTCCGTTACTCAAAAGGGAGACTCCGCTGGCCATTGAAGCCATTGATGGCTGACCTTTGGAACCTGCATTTATCACTATGGAAACAATTCCTATTTCTATGACTATTGGGGCTCTTCACAAGCAGGAATTACGCTTCCAAATAATTCGTTCTCCTCATCATGCAGTCATACTGGGGTTTCCCTGGCTACTATTACACAACCCGCAGTTTGACTGGCAGAGATGTGAAGTTAAGTCTTGGTCTGAATACTGTGCTAAGAACTGTTTGTCCCACCCTGTCAAGACTTGCTGTACCTCCTCCTCCGTGCCAGCTGAATATCGAGAATTCAGTGACGTATTCAGCAAGGGGGAGGCTAGCGCATTACCTTCACATAGACCCTATGATTGCGCTATTGATCTGGCCCCGGGTGTGGTGCCTCCCAGGGGTCGCACTTATCCACTATCATGTGATGAGACCAAAGCTATGGATGAATACATAGAGGATGCCCTCAAGAGAGGGATCATTTGCAAGTCTTCCTCTCCGGCTGGTGCCGTTTTTTTCTTTGTGAAAAAGAAAAATGGCGAACTAAGACCTTGTATCGATTACCGGGGGTTGAACAAGCTTATGCCTAAGAATGCCTACCCCATTCCACTCATAACCGAATTATTTGACAGGAAGGGATCTTCCATCTTCACTAAACTTGATCTCAGGGCTGCTTACAACCTGATCAGAATCAAGGCGGGAGATGAGTGGAAGACGGCATTCAGTACCAGATCAGGGCATTATGAATATCTGGTTATGCCGTTCGGGCTATGTAACGCACCGGCAGTGTTCCAGGAATTCATTAATGACATCCTTCATGACATGCTGCAGTCCTGCGTGGTAGTCTATCTTGATGATATATTGATTCACTCTGCCAACCTTACGCAGCATGTTAAGGATGTTTCTGAGGTTTTGTTATGATTACGTAAAAACAAGCTATTCAGTAAACTTGAGAAATGCGAATTTCATAGGTCCCAAGTACCCTTCCTGGGGTTCGTGATTTCTGTAAATGGCATTGCTATGGACCAGGAGAAATTGGCAGCAGTACTACAGTGGCCTCGCCCTAAGGGGTTAAAAGCGATCCAACGCTTTTTGGGCTTCGCCAATTATTATAGGAAATTTATTCAGAACTTCTCTACGATTGTGAAACCGTTGTCTGACTTAATACGTAAAGATGCTACTCCCTCTCAATGGTCCGCG
The DNA here is from genome assembly GCA_037306005.1 of Rhinophrynus dorsalis. Lineage (NCBI taxonomy): Eukaryota > Metazoa > Chordata > Amphibia > Anura > Rhinophrynidae > Rhinophrynus > Rhinophrynus dorsalis. The sequence goes on along the minus strand of CM074720.1, from coordinate 58,327,718 downwards.
GCAGCGGAGAACACTTTTGAGACTCTTAAGTCCGCTTTTGCCTCAGCTCCAGTACTGTCCCATCCCAACCCTGCCCTACCATTCACATTGGAGGTCGATGCCTCTGAAGTTGGGGTTGGGGCAGTACTCTCCCAACATCCAGTGAAGGGTGGTCCACTGAAACCTTGTGGGTTCTTTTCAAATAAACTCTCTATTGCCCAAAGCCACTATGAGATTGGTGACAGGGAACTTTTAGCCATTATCCTGGGACTCCAGGAATGGCGGCACCTATTGGAGGGCACTAAGAACCCAGTATTAATCCTAACTGACCATAAGAACTTGACATATCTCTCCGAAGCTAAAAGGCTGTCCTCACAACTTCATAGTGTCCTATCTACCTGGTTCTAAGAATGTCAGGGCAGATGCACTGTCCAGACAATTTGCTTCGGACATTGAGAGGGAGGAAGAACCAGTACCTATTATTCAGCCCAATCGTATCTTGGCTACTGTACGTACTAGCATCACCTCGCCACTGGGGGAGGAAATATTGGCGTCTCAAGCAAGGGCTCCCCCAGAAACTCCTATGGGCAAATGTTTCATGGATGAGCCATTCCGTGCCCGTCAATTAGAGACATACCATTCGTCTAAGGCTGCTGGGCATATCGGAAGGGATCAGCTTATATGGTCTTTAACACAATTGTTTTGGTGGCCCTCCCTCAGAGCCGATTGCTCCGCTTTTACTGCTGCCTGTGCCACCTGTGCCCGTGCCAAGACACCCAGGCATCTCCCAGAGGGCCTACTCCAGCCTGTACCTAATGGTGAACGTCCCTGGTCCCATATATCTATTGACTTTCTGGGGGAACTGCCAGTCTCTAAGGGGTACTCATTCATTCTGATGGTGGTAGACAGATTCTCGAAAATGGCTCATTTTGTGCCCCTCTCTGGCCTTCCGTCGGCCCAGGAATTGGCTATGGTTTTCGCCAGTGAGGTGCTTCGCTTGCACGGGGTACCCAGAGTGGTGGTGTCGGATCGTGGGAGCCAGTTCATGTCCAGATTTTGGAGGGCATTTTGTGGTCAGATGGGCATCCAATTGTCCTTTTCTTCCACCTACCATCCCCAGACCAATGGAGTCACTGAGCGTGCCAGTCAGGGACTGGAGCAGTTCCTGCGTTGCTTTGTAAACGATCATCATGACAATTGGTCCGACCTGTTGCCGTGGGCAGAGTTCGCCAGGAAGTGTGCAGTTAATTAATCGTCCGGGAGCCCCCCGTTTCTCATCAACTACGGGTTCCAGCCATGCTTGCTCCTGGACTCATTTCAGGCACAACAGATTCCAGCTCTGAATGAACATATTGAGCAGCTTCGCTCCACTTGGGCACAGGTTCAGAGGACCCTCGGTCAGTCATTCCAGCGACAACAGCGGCATGCCAATCGTAGACGGCTGCCAGCGGTCTCCTTCCAGGTTGGGGACAGGGCATGGCTCTCCTCTAGAAATCTCAATTTGCAGGTGCCTTCCAATAAGCTGGCTCTCAGATTCATTGGTCCGTTTAAAGTTATCTGCAGGGTGAATCCAGTTTCATACGCTTTGGAACTCCCTGCCTCTATTCATATACATAATGTGTTCCATGTATCTCTGCTGAAACCCTTGGTTTGCAATCGCTATACTACTTCTCCAGTAGTTCCTGGGCCGGTGGACGTTCAGGGCCAAGAGGAATATGAGATAGAGTGTATCATTGATTCTAGGAGATTTAGGGGGAAGTTGCAATATTTGGTCCATTGGAAGGGCTATGGCCCTGAGGAACGTTCCTGGGTAGATCATAAGGACCTCCATGCACCTAGATTATTGCGCAACTTCCACTCTAAATACCCCCAGAAGCCGAGACCTCCTGCGAGGAGAGGGGGCCTTTGAGGGGGGGTACTATCACGGTGCAGTGTTTTCCCTCATGTCACTCTCGCTTGTGCTGCTCTCCGATTGGTTGAGCCTGTTTGGCCCGCCCCTGGTGACCTTTTTTTATACTGGGCCAGTGGCATCTGTCAGATGCCCTTTCGTGGTGTTGCTGAGCCAGTTTGGCTGTGCTGTGTTCCTGCGTTCCTGATTTCTGGTGTACCGACTTGGCTTGCTCTGACTACGTTCCTGTGTTCCTGCTCCGTGTTTTGACCCGGCCTGGCTGACGTTCCTGCTTGTACCCTGATCTGGCTTGTCTGAGAACCTGCTCCTTGATTCGACCCGGCTTGTTTGACGTTCCAGCTCCGTGACCTGCACCGGTTACTTCTGCCCAGACTACGTTCCAGCTTCCTCTGTCGCCGAGGCGACATATTGACTTCCTCCATCTACTGTCCTGAGCAGCTGCAGTTGTTAACCTGTGCTGAGCTGAGATCCTGCTACTGAGCTGCTTCCTGCAGAGCTGTGTTTCAACTATCGAGCCATTAACCGTGCAGAGCTGTGTTCCAACTATCGAGCCGTTAACCCGTGCAGAGCTGTGTTCCAACTATCGAGCCGTTAACCCGCGCAGAGCTGTGTTCCAACTATCGAGCCATCAACCTGTGCAGAGCTGCGTCCCAGTTCTGAGCCTCCAGTCTGGTACAGCGTGTTGCCTTGGTGCTGAGCCGTTTTTCTCTCCTTGCAGTATAGTGTAGTTCGTTACCGCGCCCGGTAGGCGCACGGCTCTGGCTGCTACTGTGCAAGTCTTTGTTGTTACGCCCGTGGGGGCTATTGGCTTAAGCTCTTGCACTTCAGTTGCTTACATTACGCCCATGGGGGCTATTGGCTCAAGCTCTTGCTATCCAGTTGCTTCCGTTACGCCCGTGGGGGCTATTGGCTCAAGCTCTTGCAATCCAGTTGCTTCCGTTACGCCCATGGGGGCTACTGGCTCAAGCTCTTGCAATCCGGTTGCTTCCGTTAAGCCCGTGGGGGCTATTGGCTCAAGCTCTTGCATTCCAGTTGCCTTCGTTGTCAAGTACCTTAAGTACCGCATTGTCTGGGGATGGGGGGCGCCTGGCCTACTCAGTGATCACAGCACGCTGTGTAGGCGTGCTGTGATCACAAAATTATGTGATGTGCCAGGACCGTCACAGGTCCTTAACGCCTGGAACTTTGGGACAGTCCTGGCACATCATTGGTCTTTAAGGGGTTAAATGGTTAGTAAAATATGACACATTTTTCTAACATCAATTTCTCTACAATTTTGTGCAAGATTGAAACCAGATTCTTAAATACATAAGTCTTGCTTGTTGATTAACTTTTTAAGTATTTTAAAGGAGCAGTGACCTTTTTTAATGAAAAAAGCATATGTTATATGGTTTTACCCTTACTCCTACTGCTGGGACATTTTTCATTAAAATTGATTACATCTAAAATGTCAAACTGCTGGCATCAGTGTCAACTGTTTCCCTAAAAGCTATTACTTTGAATTACACACTCTGTGGGAGAGCTTGATCACTGATTATGGCCCTCCATTGTAAGCAATAGGGACAATACCACCTGGTAACCATAAAGGAAAATTGTAGTTTCATATAAAAAAGGTGTGAGCTGAAATAACTTTTGAATGAACACTCTCCCAGCAGGGGGCGCACACGTGTTTTACTCAGGAAAAAAATCCCATATATTTGTTACACAAGAAAGTGTACTGCTCCTTTCAACAACAAGATCATTAAAGAGATGGTATCACTTGATATGAAAAGATATATCTTGCAAGGTTAATCCTGGTGAACAAAACAAGGGTACTCCCACTGCTGAGGGATGTATTATTCAAAAGATATTGTAGATCAAACTTGCATTTTGGGTGCAGTACCTCCATGGTGTGAAAGTTTACAGTGGCACTGTTGCTGCAGCATTCTATGGAGGTTTATGGTCAAAAGACCAGAGCTGTTCATATCCTGCTGTAGCAATAGCACCACCATAACATTTCAGGCCATGGAAGTATTGCCCCCATTATATGCAAGTTTGAGTTGCAGTTACTTTTGAACTCAGCAGTGGGAGTACCCTTGTTCTACTAGTGTATGGCATTGCCTGTGCGATTGGGCACATTGTGCACGTCAGGAAACCGGTAGATCACTGCAGCCGTAGTGGAAGCGTGGCTTGAGTTTGCCCCGGCCCACTCCTATGAAAATTGACATCTATGATTCACTGCATGAGGCTGGTCACTGCCCCCATACTGCCCTGGGGCAGGGCAGACATCGAACCAGAAACCACTTCGAATTATATATATATATGTTTGAATAAAATCTAGTTTTGATCTGACTACATTTATTAGGTACTTTATCTTGAATTTCATACAAACATTTATGCGCTGTGGGAGTGAGATTAGATTTACTCATAGTTCCTTGTATAAAACTTTGCTTTCTTTTGATTACTTTCTTATTTGTCAGCCAAGTGTTTTGGGTGGACTCGTGTGCCAATCATGTAATCTTATTTTAATGGTTTAACAGCTGGAGTCTCTGACACATTTAGCATCAATGCATTTATTGACACTTAACTGACACCACAGAAACAAGCTGCTGTCTTGGCTCTAGTAAGCCTCATTGCAAATCTTCTCAAAGTCAAATTATACATATTCTTGTGCCACAAATTTAGAGAGAGAAAAAAAATTAAGGAAAAAGGCAGCTATTAGGCATGTTGATCATGACGATCTGACAATGAATCCAAAGGAGAAAAATACTTTTGTTGTTTAGCCAATAAGTCTGTCATACTGTATAGTGAAGGAGTGGGAAACATGAAGCCCTCCAGCTCTTGCTGGACAACAATTCCCATCATCCTCTGGCAGCTATGAACCGCTGTTGGTCCTCATGTTGTCTAGCGCGGATATAGAACCTTATAAAATGTGTAATTTTAGGGCAAACCAACTGCCCATTGATTTGAATTGGGCTTTTAATCCTTTGCTTTGCAATGCGTTGCGTACCCCTCTGGCACTCAAAAGGTTAACCCTTTGATGGCCAGAGATGTCTTCAGCACATTGTGGAGTAAATTCTAATGGTCTCTATGAATTTTGGCTTGCTCCTTGGGCCAAAAGATAATACCTTCATTTACACCTGGGGGGAGATGCACTAAAGTTTGATAAGGGGCCAGGTTAATGATATTGTTTTGTTTTGGCTTCAATTACATCTAGACATATGCACTAAGATGTCTTCACCATCATACCTCTGTGAATACGCCACAAGTACTCCAACATCAGCATGCTTTCTCCATGCCATATCCAGGTTCACAATTTTGCAGTGACCATTTCAACAATGGTTAATTTACATATTGAAATACAACTTAATATATATATATATATATATATACAATATAGAGAAGGGCAGCACCCGTGGGACTTTTTTTAAAAATCAAATATTTATTGTATTAATGGCAAAAGCAACTGGATCGACGTTTCGGTCCCGAAGCGGGACCTTTATCAAGACAAACACTGCTTCGTTCAACTCGTGTATATAGTCTTACCTAACCTCGGCGTTGCTCATGACGCTAGTGACGTCATCACGCTCCGCGCTCTGATTGGTTCACGGAGAGTGGACAAACCCCATTGGTCAATCGCGAACATGACGAGAGGGCACAGATCAATATACCGGTGGAAGAATTTCGGTAGTGACAATGTAACAAGAATTACTGATGCTCACAGATCCAAAAGGCATAAAGTGGAGGATGGCGGCAGACTACCATGATATCGTGAATAGACACGAACATGATAGCCCGCCACCCAGTACCTCCTGCCAGTCTATAAAGCAAAAGTTGACACATATTAAAGATTCCAAGGTGACCAATAATTAACACAATACACTAGTGACACAATACCAGACAAGTAATAAAAGAGCACAAACCAAGTCGGTCAGTATAATGTATAGACTAAAAAGGACTGCTCAAGAATAGCCTATAGGGCATCTATGTTGGTGGCTAAATCTACAGCTCCACCTCTCAGACTCCGAATTGTAAGCAGGGATTCAAGACCTATGCCAACAGGGACGGCATGGCAGACCAATCACTGGTATAAGATGTTAAATCCCAAACGGGGGAGGCAATTGCACAAAACCTCTGATGAATAAGTTATTCCTGAAATAGAGGTGAAAGCCTGAGCGTAGTTAAGAGTCATACAGATGAGCCATAGGTACTGATAAATCCAAAGAGACAGAGGGACTATCCAGGTCTGAAGTGACACTCAAGGGGTATGGGCAGTCAAGTCCGATTATGGGTGTATGTTAACAGCAACGCCCTCACTGAGAGGGTTCTATGCCCAAAACACCCTGGAGAGACTGCCCAACCCACCACACGGAGATAAGACTTTAAAGTTGTGGAGGAGAACACCACCAAAGACTGGTGGACAATGTGATTACAACAAAGCCAACCATAGGGTACAAATCCTTGATCACAAGGAAACATATGTTCCATTACAAAAAGCACGTCCAGACTGGAGATAGTTTTTCACACCCACATTCTGGACGTGTTATAAAGATTAAACACAGACTCACATGCACTAGTAGTTACGTGGTGTATTTTATTAAATGCCCATGTAGTCTTCTTTATGTGGGGAAGACTATAACTAGCTTCAGGGACCGCATGGCCAATCACAGGACAAGCATTAGGGAGGCATTGCTTTCCAAAAAGAGTGATAAGCCTGTGGCAAGACATTTTGCTGAAGCTCAACATACTATGCCAGAACTAAGGTACATGATTATTGATTTTCAACCTGAATTATCCAGAGGAGGAGACAGAAAGAAAAAACTGCTACAGAAGGAGGAGAAATGGATCTACTCTCTGGACACCATCCAACCGAGGGGTCTGAACAAGCGCGCACAATGGACGTGCTTTTTGTAATGGAACATATGTTTCCTTGTGATCAAGGATTTGTACCCTATGGTTGGCTTTGTTGTAATCACATTGTCCACCAGTCTTTGGTGGTGTTCCCCTCCACAACTTTAAAGTCTTATCTCCGTGTGGTGGGTTGGGCAGTCTCTCCAGGGTGTTTTGGGCATAGAACCCTCTCAGTGAGGGCGTTGCTGTTAACATACACCCATAATCGGACTTGACTGCCCATACCCCTTGAGTGTCACTTCAGACCTGGATAGTCCCTCTGTCTCTTTGGATTTATCAGTACCTATGGCTCATCTGTATGACTCTTAACTACGCTCAGGCTTTCACCTCTATTTCAGGAATAACTTATTCATCAGAGGTTTTGTGCAATTGCCTCCCCCGTTTGGGATTTAACATCTTATACCAGTGATTGGTCTGCCATGCCGTCCCTGTTGGCATAGGTCTTGAATCCCTGCTTACAATTCGGAGTCTGAGAGGTGGAGCTGTAGATTTAGCCACCAACATAGATGCCCTATAGGCTATTCTTGAGCAGTCCTTTTTAGTCTATACATTATACTGACCGACTTGGTTTGTGCTCTTTTATTACTTGTCTGGTATTGTGTCACTAGTGTATTGTGTTAATTATTGGTCACCTTGGAATCTTTAATATGTGTCAACTTTTGCTTTATAGACTGGCAGGAGGTACTGGGTGGCGGGCTATCATGTTCGTGTCTATTCACGATATCATGGTAGTCTGCCGCCATCCTCCACTTTATGCCTTTTGGATCTGTGAGCATCAGTAATTCTTGTTACATTGTCACTACCGAAATTCTTCCACCGGTATATTGATCTGTGCCCTCTCGTCATGTTCGCGATTGACCAATGGGGTTCGTCCACTCTCCGTGAACCAATCAGAGCACGGAGCGTGATGACGTCACTAGCGTCATGAGCAACGCCGAGGTTAGGTAAGACTATATACACGAGTTGAACGAAGCAGTGTTTGTCTTGATAAAGGTCCCGCTTCGGGACCGAAACGTCGATCCAGTTGCTTTTGCCATTAATACAATAAATATTTGATTTTTAAAAAAAGTCCCACGGGTGCTGCCCTTCTCTATATTGTTTGTAAATCTCTTTACTGGGAAGTGCACCTGGGCAAGTGTAGAGTTAAGAGAGAGTGCTTTCAACACTTTGGTTGTTTATATATATATATATATATATATATATATATATATATAATTACCAAACCTGTGAACTTTTGAAATGAGTTCACCCTGAGATCTTTGAAATATTCACACTTAATGCTCCTGAGAAAGTAAAGTCTAGGTGCTATGTCAATGTTAGGTCTAACCCAGCGATGATCCAATTAGTCCTCATGAAACTTTTAACATGGTACAGTTCTGAGATATCACTTCACATGCGCTCACAAGACAAGCAGGACTTCTCCCATTGCCTTTCTGGTAGAAATGTCACTAATTTGAACATTAAATAAGCAGTTAATTGGTGTAGATGAGAGAGAAGGAAACACTGGACCCTCTCACCCTGAGAATTTGGCCCTTTACCTTTATGCTGTCAGAGTTCACAGTCTCAACTTCTTCAAACTGAGATGGCAAAGTTGGTATCTTCCCATAGCTTTCTGTGGTGCCAGAGGACAGTTTGATGTCTCTACTGGAGAGCAGTGACAGCAGCTGCTCTCCCTCGGTCATTTGAGTGTCATAGGGATGTGCATTGCACAATCCTGTGGCACTGAAAGGGTTATAACATTAAGAATCCATGGCCCAGATGCACAGATCACACAGAATCTGAGAGAACTGGCAGACACAGAGAGAGAGAAGTTTGACCTTGAGCATAAATAATTTACATACTGTGTAGGAAGTTAGCATAACGTGCCACGCTGTGCCATGAGACTATAAAAGTTAATTTCTCAAAAGCATTTTATTTTATTTTATTTTTACGAAAAATGTCTAGTACTTAGAAATTAGCAGTAAAACAAATCAAAAAGCCCACTTTTAAATGCGCTAGCTATTGCTCTGTAAAATCAATCATTTTTGAGATCTAAACATTTTGTTTTTGGTGTTCCTGATTTCACAGTACAATAATTTATGCTAATGCCTGGTACAGTATGGGATGTCATTTTGTACCAGTCAAAAAGGCCGCTTACAATGATGTTACAAACACTCACAGTGAGACTGATGTAACTAAGAACTGGAGTAATTATGGGGCACCATAGGAAACAAAAAATCCCATTGCTTTACATGGGGCCTTTAAACCCTTGAATTCTAGAGAGGGGGTCACTTTTAAAAGGTCGCACGCAAAAGAGCGTGCAATCTCATCATGCATTAACCATGTCACAATGGTAAAAATGGCGAACTGAGAATCTCGCACTGCATGAAAGCTCAAGATTCTCAGGTCGTGCTATGAAACTTCGCAGTCCAAGTCAAAATAAGGCTATTCAAAGATGCAGCAGGAAGAGACAGTGTGGCGCTGCAGCACTTACTATTTTGTGTTTCTTCATGGGTCAGTGTCCTGCTGCTGGACTCGGCTGTTCTAATGTGTGATTCATTTCTGGCAGGAGGAGGGCAGGGAAAGCACACAGAATTGTAGAATCAACATACTTGTATTTTCATTATTCAGTCAACGCTGCTCTTATATTTTATGGAAGAACATCTCTATCTCCTCCAGACTTTCTCTCTCCCCTTCTCTGCATCATGTACCTCTATCTGCGAGGAGCATGCAGAGAAGGGGAGAGAGAGAGAGTCCAACGAAGATGTTCTTCAATAAAATATGAGCGCAGTGTTTACTGAATAATGAAAATTCAAGTATGTTGATTCTAGAATTATGTGCACTATTAGATTTCTGGGCACTGTCCCTGCCAGGAAGCATACACTGGCAGCTCAAAAATCATTGGCTGGCTCATGTAGGGATTTGGTGAGTGTCAGGCTGCATTAACATTACATACACACACAGAGCCACAATGCTGTCAATAACTTGGATATGCAGCGCGGGATTCTCATGTTGCCCTTTTCAACAAGGCGACATGTTCAATGTGGTGTGTGCTCACATGCTATTTCAAATACGATATTTTTAAAGGATATCGCTCATTGTGGAGAAATGGGGGAATTTGGGTAATATTTATTTTTCCCCTTTGTTTCAGATGGATTTCTCCAGAACTGCTCCAGTCTTTTTAGTATGCCAGCCTCATTGTATGGTCTTTATTAATTTCAGACAGGCACACTCAGACATAGGTGCAGAAAAGATGTGACTGCACATACATGTATGTACTAGAGAATATGATTGCCAAAGTAGACATCTGCACAAAAACTCTACTATCGCTGAGACAAAGTTAAACAATACTAGCCCTATCACCCATACCCCATAGCTGTAATACTTACCTGTAAGTCTGATGTCCAGTGGGGTCTTCAGCACCCTGGTCTTCCACTGCAATTCTTCTTCTGTCAGCTTCTATCTTCTTTCTTCTTCATCTACTTTACTGAGTTTGTCATCTTCTTTGGTTGTCCTTTTCAAACATTGTTGCCTCTCAAAAAATAAATATATATATTAAAATGAATAGTGTCAATAAAGTTGCTCTGCAGCTGCCACCGGCAGTGGCAGAAAAGCAGAACAAAAATGCCCCCCCTCTTTGTACCTTTCGGACAGTTGGTCGATCCATACTGAGGGACATTTGAACACAAAATGGTTCTCACGCTCCCATTGGTGGGGATGTGGGGTTACACAGCCAATGGGAGTGTGGGAATCCTTTTGAACAGGGACTGGCAATATAAAAGCCAGTCTTTGTTCAAATGTCGCTCAGTATGGATTGGGCAATGACCCAAAAAGTACAAAGAAGATGTATTTTTGTTCTTTTCTGCCGCCACCGGCTACAGCATAACTTTATTGGCACTATTCATTTTAATATATATATAATTCTTTTTTGAGAGACAACAGTATTTGAAGAGGATGACGAAAAAAGATGATAAACCAAGAACAGAAGAAAGAAGATGAAGAAGAAAGTAGATGACAGAAGAATTACAGTGGAAAACCAGGGTGCTGAAGACCCCGCTGGACATCAGACTTAGAGGTACATGTTTATTTTAATCTTAAACTTGTGAAGTCACCTCTACTTTATCTCATCTTTATCAAGTTTAAGCTGTAAAAAATTTTGCAAAGGGACATGTATATATAAATGTTGTGTATGCCAAGAACTATAATCAATCTGTAAACTTCTGTGAAGTGGAGCAGAAATAGGAGTGGCCTAAATAAGAATTGTGTTGCAATGAATGTATAAATAAATTCAGTAATTGGTACACAACTAAAGGCAGTTTTAGTGGTATCTTTACCCCACGTGTAACCTATTATAATTAATGAAAGTATGACGTTACGTGATAGTATATATACTTGTCACGGACTAGAAAAGCCTGGGCAGTCGCTAGAGAGCGAGGCTGGAGTTCACCATTGGAGATCGTTGCCAGTTGCGTGGATCCTTTGCTGCAACCGCAGCTGAGTTAAAGGTGCTGGCTGTGAAGCCAGATGAACAACCCCAGTTGAGCCGGTGCCCTGACCAGGATAGGATCTTGCGCAATACTGGAAGTAGACCCAGGCCTATCTAACAGAAGATCCCTAATGCAAAATAATAGAGAGAGAGTCCTAACACAGTACAAGACTACTGACCCTAGAGCAACGCAATAAGCGGATGTAACTGCCAGAGACAAGCGGGCTGGAACCGCTATGACTGGACGGACCAAAACTGCCAAATCAAATAAGCGGCTGGAACCGCTGTATGAGTAGCTGGAACTGTTGAGAAGAAGCGGGCTGGAACTGCTATATGAGCAGCTAGATCTGCTGTGTAGAAATGGGTAGGCATAGCTATATGAGCAGCTAGATCTGCTGTGTAGAAGCGGACTGGAACCGCTATGTCTGAGCGGTAGGAACCTCTAGGTAGATGTGGCTAGAACTGCTAAGGATGAGCGGGCCAGGACCGCTAAAGATGAGTGGGCGATGAACGGGCTGGAACCGCTAAGGATGAGCTGCTGGGAGAGCTAAGGATAAGCAGCTCTGGGACTGCTAACAATGTGCAGCAGGATCTGATGTAACAGCAGACTAGAACCACTTACACTGAGCAGCAGGATCTGCTATAGAACAGCGGACTAGAACCGCTAGCAGTGAGAGCCGCTAGGGATGTGCTGGCTGGAACAGCAATACTTCTAGGCTTCACGGATGCTGACACTCATCCGTGCTTCGCTACCAAGGATCTCTCTATCTCACCCGGAACATCGGAGTGAGCAGTACCGTAGCTCTCAGAAGGATCTGCTCCATATCGACTTGGCACTGCTCCCACGAGCAGTTGATGTAATTAGGTACGGTAGAGGGACTCCCACCACGCCTCCATAACCCAGACTGCCAAGAGGCAAGAATAGTCAAACGGTCATAGTTATTAATGGTGCAGGTGCAGTACAAGGGAATAGTCAAGCGCAAGTCGGGCCAGTCCGCGTCGAATACAGGGAGACAAAAATCCAGAGCACAGTACAGAAAAAGGAGGAGGCAACTCAAGGTCCGGCCCAGAGACAAAGGTGGGAAACGTGACAAAACTATACATGTAAAAAACAATTCTCAGTTGCAAATTTTCTCAGACAGAGACATCTTTATAAACATTTCTTTACTTCTTTATAAATTTCAGACAGGCACCCTAGGACATAGACGCAGAAAAGATATGACTGCACATACATGTATGTACTAGAGCATATGATCGCCAAAGTGGACATCTGCACAAACACTCTGCTATCACTGAGACTTTAATGCAAACAAGGTCCGAACACCTCCCTATAGAACGTGCAGTAAAATGTATTATTTATCACAAATGTTCTCTGGGCGTAATGCGTACATGGCATTAAACTAGGTGCAGAGGAATGGCACACCGTAAAACTCCCCTGCTCTTCCACAATTCTTTCCTCTTGGTGCAAGCAGGTAATTTTCAACCTAGATGGCTTAGTTATATGTGATTTACCCAAAAATATGATTCTATATCCTGTTTAGCACAAAGTCTTTTTAGTTGTTCCTCCCTGCTAGGCTGAATACCCTGTGACATGAAAGTATTAAATATCAAACCACCAACATCAGGTTAATTGGAAGAGAGTTTGTGAAGGATAAATATTTCCATCACAGAATCAGGAATCTATATGGAACAGCATCAAAGGGAATGGTATTATAATATAAAAGGCAAATGACTGAAAGGTCAGGACTCAACATTTTCTAAGTTCATTACATGTCAAAAGAACCTCATTAAAATGGCTTTTCCACTTCATTTCATAGTAATGTCCAGTACTTCCTAAAAATGCACATCAAAGCTTTGATGATTAAAAATTGTGATCTGTAGATCTATTTAAAACAGCTTAGGTTTTTAGAGTTTTCCAAGTCATCTATATATTGTTAGCCATTTTGTTATTTAGAAACTTAGTTGTATTCAAGAAGCTAAAGTGCACCAGAGTTGCAAATGAAAATCACCCAGTTGCTCACTGGTTTAAATAGGGCTTTTACCCCTTGAATTTTATTATTCTTTTTTTTTTTTATCAGACTTCACTGGGTAAGAATCTGGGACCTCCTGATTCCCCCCTCCATCCCCCTCAGTATTGATTGCTGACGGGACCATGATTATTGGGACCTGAACACATTTACTGCCTTTCTTCCAGTGCTCCTCCTTGACCTTGCTTTTCCTGCAAGGGCAGTGTTTTCTCTAAGGTGAATAGAACTGAGCCATCAACACGGAAACAGTCTTTATGCAACAGCTGCATTGGAATAGCAGATGCACCATGCAGCCCTGCCCAGTTTTAATTACTTATTTGTAAATTTATATTTTAATCTCACATGGATGGATTACTCAGTTTGGCTCACTTAAGAATGAACATTGCTTCTGGGTTGAGTGGAATGAACAGAAATCAGCGATGACGCAAGTGGTTCACTGCTAATCTCAACCAAAGTTCGGAGAACGCCAGTTTGTGGAGGGTCATGGGAAGGAAGGTTGTGAGTACCTTCTGGTCACCATGATTGATTGCTTAGGCAATCATGTAATCAATCCGTCATCAGTACTGGGGTTGGGGGTCAGGAGGGTCCTGATGCAACCCCAACAAGGTCTGAATATCATGGGAAAATATGTTCTACACCACTCTGACACACACATACTGTCTGGCTCCCCCGGTTTGGTTAACCTGCCCACTGGTAGTCTCAGATCCTCACATATACTGGCTTGACCCCAATGCCTGGTTCCATTGCCCACTGGTAGTCACAGATCTCCAAATACACATGCCACACTGGTATCACCATAACCAAACATATGTGATTGGACATCCCACTCACCATAGAATCAAACATACACTGTCTGCTTCACTGGGCTTGTTCTATTGGTAGCCATGCTCCTGGTACCCAGTACAATATGTAAGTCCATACCAGTGGGGTACCATTTTCATTTAAGCACTGAATGCTCTAAGGAATTCTATGGTGTTGAAAGATATTTGTATCTCTGAAGTGTAAAAAAGTATGTTTTTCCCATAGCACCAGAGTCTGGAAATATTTGGAAACGCCAGGCTAGGGATAGAAGTCTGAAGTCCAGCGGGGTCTTCAGCACCCTGGTCTTCCACTGTAATTCTTCTTTCAGCATCTATCGTCTTTCTACTTCATCTTCTTTCTTCTTTACCGAGTTTGTCATCTTCTTTGGCTGTCCGTTTCAAACATTGTTGCCCCTCAAAAAAGAAATATATATATTAAAATGAATAGTGTCAGTAAAGTTACTCTGCAGCTGCCATCTGCAACGGCAGAAAAGCAGAACAAAAATGCTTCCCTCTTTGTACCTTTAAGGCCATTACTCTATCCATACCGAGGGACATTTGAACACAGACTGGCTTTTATATGGCCAGTCCCTGTCAAAATGGTTCTCATGCTCCCATTGGCTGGGATGTGGGGTTAATCAGCCAATGGGAGTGTGGGAACCATTTTGAACAGGGACCATATAAAAGCCAGTCTCCGTTCAAATATCAGTCAGTATGGATCGGGCAATGGCCCGAAAGGTAGAAAGAGGGGGTATTTTTGTTCTTTTCTGCTGCCACCGGCTGCAGCATAACTTTATTGGCACTATTAATTTTAATATATATATAATTATTTTTTGAGGGACAACAATATTTGAAGAGGATGACCAGAGAAGATGACAAAGGAAGAAAAGAAGAAAGAAGATGAAGAAGCAAGAAGATGACAGATGAAGAAGAAGATAGAAGCTGACAGAAGGAGAATTACAGTAGAAGACCAGGGTGCTGAAGACCCCGCTGGATATCAGACTTACAGGTACATGTTTATTTTAACCCCTTAGAGACAGCCGCGTGCCGTCACTTAACGCCCGTCTAACATTTTTTTTTAGATGAATCCGGAGTCCCCAGACGGCGTGCAGCCGCGCGGGGATCCGGATTTCCTGGACGTACATGTACGTCCTCTGTCACTAAGTGTCGCTAAGGGGTTAATCTTCTAATATTTTAAAACTGGAGTTCACCTCCACTTTATCACTTCTTCATCAGGTTTAATCTGTAAAAATTGTTGCAAAGGGACATGTATATATAAATGTTGTTTTTGACAAGAACTAAAACCAATCCGTAGACTTCTGTGATGTGGAGCAGAAATAGGAGTGCCCTAAATAAGAATTGTGTTGCAATGAATGTAAATAAATTCATTAATTGGTACACAAATAAAGGCATATTAGTGGCATCTTAACACCATGTCTAGCATATTATAATTAATGAAAGTATAATGTTACATGATAGTATATAAACTATACATGTAAAAAAATTCTCAGTTGCAAATTTTCTCAGATAGCGACATCTTTATAAGCATTTCTTTACTTCTTTATAAATATGACCTCTCATTATCGTCACTAAGGTCAAAAGAAAACTGGAAGAATTCTGGGGCAAACCAATTGTACTGATTTCAATGGGAATGTCAACCTTTTGAATGTTTGAGAGGTCTCTAGCATTCAAGGGGTTAAAACCTCCCTTTTAAATCTATGGGAATTGTTGGTTCTCCCCATAGTGCAGTTGGTGGCCATGATGAAGCCCAAGGTTATGTGGGCGAAACGCATTGGAGAGAGACACTGGTTGGTTTGGAGGACTGCTGGAGTCTGGTGACCTTAAGATGTTGGCGCCTTAAGATAAGTGGTTTCATATATGTTACAATCTGTCTAACGCGGACTTGATTCGGAGGAGATGGCAAAAAACACGCTATGGCAACTTGTGTGTGGTAATGATAAACAGAAGGCCTGAACAACATGCAGCTGGAACCCTGAAGGGTGAAGATGGGTGAGATGAACACCATATAAGCCCTCTAATGTGATGTGGCCACTTCTCTTATATACTACCGACCAGACTCAGTTGCTATTAATGCAGGACGCTAATTACATTGTCTATTAGTCATCTACCATTATTCATTATCATCTGATCTAACCACCATGATCATTTTCATATTAGTAATGAACAGTTTCTTCTAATGGATACTACTTCTGAGACAATTGTCTAACAATGTTTACTAAGCAACAGCTTAAGTATTCTATATGGATGTTGGACTTTTATTGCTGTTTTTATATTGGTGCCTGTAGCAGTTTTTTTTTGTGCACCACTAGTTTTTTTTGTTTTTATTATTTTAAATATCTCCCATACTATAGGGAGTGTTATAAACTGCTCCAAAAAATAAAGGGAACACTTAAACAACACAATGTAACTCGAAGTCAATCACACTTCTGTGAAATCACACTGTCCACTCAGGAAGCAACACTGATTGACAATCAATTTCACATGCTGTTGTGCAAATGGAACAGACAACAGGTGGAAATTATAGGCAATTAGCAAGACACCCCCAATAAAGGAGTGGTTATGCAGGTGGTGACCACAGACCACTTCTCAGTTCCTATGCTACCTGGCTGATGTTTTGGTCACTTTTGAATGCTGGCGGTGCTTTCACTCGAGTGGTAGCATGAGACGGAGTCTACAACCCACACAAGTGGCTCAGGTAGTGCAGCTCATCCAGGA
Source organism: Rhinophrynus dorsalis (assembly GCA_037306005.1). Classification (NCBI taxonomy): domain Eukaryota; kingdom Metazoa; phylum Chordata; class Amphibia; order Anura; family Rhinophrynidae; genus Rhinophrynus; species Rhinophrynus dorsalis. Next base: position 58,310,912 of record CM074720.1, on the reverse strand, counting down.
TGGCACATCAATGCGAGCTGTGGCAAGAAGGTTTGCTGTGTCTGTCAGCATAGTGTCCAGAGCATGGAGGCGCTACCAGGAGACAGGCCAGTACATCAGGAGACGTGGAGGAGGCCGTAGGAGGGCAACAACCCAGCAGCAGGACCGCTATCTCCGCCTTTGTGCAAGGAGGAGCACTCCCAGAGCCCTGCAAAATGACCTCCAGCAGGCCAGAAATGTGCATGTGTCCACTCAAACGGTCAGAAACAGATTCCATGAGGGTGGTATGAGGGCCCGACGTCCACAGATGGGGGTTGTGCTTACAGCCCAACACCGTGCAGGTTGTTTGGCATTTGCCAGAGAACACCAAGATTGGCAAATACGCCACTGGCGCCCTGTGCTCTTCACAGATGAAAGCAGGTTCACACTGAGCACATGTGACAGACGTGACAGAGTCTGGAGACGCCATGGAGAACGTTCTGCTGCCTGCAACATCCTACAGCATGACTGGTTTGGCGGTGGGTCAGTAATGGTGTGGGATGGCATTTCTTTGGGGGGCCGCACAGCCCTCCATGTGCTTGCCAGAGGTAGACTGACTGCCATTAAGTACCGAGATGAGATCCTCAGACCCCTTGTGAGACCATATGCTGGTGCGGTTGGCCCTGGGTTCCTCCTAATGCAAGACAATGCTAGACCTCATGTGGCTGGAGTGTGTCAGCAGTTCCTGCAAGAGGAAGGCATTGATGCTATGGACTGGCCCGCCCGTTCCCCAGACCTGAATCTGATTGAGCACATCTGGGACATCAAGTCTCGCTCCATCCACCCACGCCACGTTGCACCACAGACTGTCCAGGAGTTGGCGGATGCTTTAGTCCAGGTCTGGGAGGACATCCCTCAGGAGACCATCCGCAACCTCATCAGGAGCATGCCCAGGCGTTGTAGGGAGGTCATACGGGCACGTGGAGGCCACACATTTTGACTTGTTTTAAGGACATTACATCAAAGTTGGATCAGCCTGTAGTGTGGTTTTCCATTTTGATTTTGAGTGTGACTCCATATCCAGACCTCCATGGGTTGATAAATTTGATTTCCATTGAGAATTTTTGTGTGATTTTGTTGTCAGTTCATTCATTCAGATCTAGGATGTGTAATCTTAGTGTTCCCTTTATTTTTTGGAGCAGTGGATGTGTAATCTTAGTGTTCCCTTTATTTTTTTGAGCAGTGTATATTGGAAGGGGAGATGGGTTTGTGCAGGAGGTTGGGTTTGTTTTTCTCACTACTGTATGTGATTCTAACAATTTTAGCATTAATAAATATATTTTTTTTATTAAGTACATGATTACAGTCATTTTTTTATGAGGATGAGTGCCCTATTGTAAGCCACAGTCTTTGGTTCTTTTTTTAATGAGGACATTAACCCTTTGAATTCCAGAAAGATATGAAATGCATTGCAAAGCAATGCCTTGTGTACCCCTCTGGCACTCAAAAGGTTAAAATCAGGGGTGTCTAAATTGGATCCTCCAGGGCTACCAACAGGCCAGGATGTAAGGATTTCCCTGATTATGCAGAGGTGAGTTAATCAGTGACTTATTCATTTTGTTTGGCTCACCTGTGCTCAGAGAGGGAAACCCTTATTTCCTGTACTCTTGGTGGCTTTTGACGATTGAAATTAGAGAGCCCTGTGCTCTATCCTGGGAGTGCATTGGTTAAACAGTGAGTCAGATAGAGACAGGTGTAGGCCAGAAGTGCTGTGATTAGTTAACAGCCAAGAGTAGGATACACAGAATCAGGTAAATTAGCCAATAAACAATTGAATTGATTGTAATTGCTGAGCACTTGCAGTGCATTGATTAGATAGCAGTCCACACCAGAACAGACGCAGGCTGCTAATACAGAGTTGAATGATTAGTACCTATAATTGTTACAGATTCCTGCTATAAGTGGTGTTAAAGGAATTTATAACAATAATCCCCCCCCCACACACATACCATATTATGGCTAGAAAATCCTAATGGCCACTGAATTTTTCCCTTGCATCCTGGATCACAAGTTAATGGAAAATATGCAGCTATTTTCCTGTGCTTATATTATTTTACTAGTGTAAAAGCCCGTGTACACGGGCCAAGGTCCAGGTAATGTTAACCCTTTGAGTGCTTTCATGTTGGATCTTCAATAAATTTTGTATTTTACTAACAAAGTAGCAAGTTCTCTGAGTGCGACGTCTGTTCTAATGTTCATGGAGGCAGACATGACAGCTGTTAGCCGAACCATAGGACCTCAAACCATGCTCATTGTATATGGTAATATTAACCTTTTAAGGACCAGAAGGGTGTCCCATCTGGTCCTCAAAGGGTTAAATTGGCTTGTCTACTTTGCCTGCTTCAGTTTGAAAACACTGCCAGCAACTGTCGGAATGACTTAACCCCTTAGTGTCCGGTGACGTACCCGGACCGTCATGCTGGTCCGGCACTTAAGGACCAGTGACGGTCCTGGTACGTCACGTACTATTACTCACCGCGCTCCTGCGGGGACTGAATTTGATCGCTCCAAAACCGGAGTGATCTCTTTCAGTCCCTCAGTGATCAGTCACGTGGGGCGGCATGCCGAAATTCTCTATCGGGTCCTTAAAGGACCACACACCCCGCGACCCCTGGTCGTTAAGGGGTTAAGATAGTATCTCTTCCAAGCACAAAATTCACATGGGTCATTAGGATTTTTTTAACCAAAAAAAAAGGTAAGTATAAGTTTATTATTAGGAGGTGTTAGGTCTCCTTTAAGCTGTTGTTTATATAGATTTGTTCAGAACCGGATTAAGACCCCATAGGGCCCTAGGCAAGATCCCAAATTGGGGGCCCCCTAGCTTGCCAAAAAACCCCACACACACACAAACACACCGCAAACTTCTCTCGGTTTGCCCATTGGTCTGTTGATTTGAGGTACAGCGTAATAAAAGACACAATTAATGCTTTAAAGGGGAACTACCACCCCAACAGAATGTACTCTCTAAGTCTTTGTCTTAGTGGTCATGCGCAGAACGGATTCAAGGGGCAAGACGTTATCAGGTAGAGATTAAGTATAAAGATAGTGCTCTTACAACGCTTTTTTGGAGAAAACTAACTATGGTTTGCTAATAACGCTAAGAAGACAAAGACTTAGAGAGTACATTGTGTTGGGGTAGTAGTTTCCCTTTAAGTATATTAAAACTATACTGCAGAACTTATAATTGAAATGGTGCTGCACAAGTGATTCCACAGAGCTTACAACTGAAATAGGGCTACACCAGTGATATCACTGAGCTTGCAACTGAATAGTGCTTCACTATTAATACAGACCTTGCAGTTGAAATGGAGATATATTTTTGATGTCACATTACAATTAAAATGGAGCTACACTATTTATACCACAGCTTACAACTGAAATGGATTTACACTAGTGATGCCACATAACTTACAATTGAATTGGAGCTACACTAGTGATTCACATAGATTACAACTGAAATAGTGATACTACAGAGCTTACAACTGAACTATAGCTTCATTGTTAATTTCACAGAGCTTACAGTTCTATGATAAACAATGGGTAGTCAGAAAATTGTAAGCGCTGTGGTATCACTAGTGTAGTTATAGTTAAACTGGGGGTAGCGAGAGGAGAAAAGAGGAAGTAATGGAGGAAGAAAATGGGGGAGAAGAGATTGAGAGGTGAAGTGAAGAAGACAGAGAGAGGAAAGAAGCTGAACTGAAGGTGGAAAGGATGGAGGAAGAACATGGAAAGAAGATGGAGAGAGGGAGGAAGAAGCTGGAAGGAGAAGGAAGCTGGGGGGGAAAAGTGTGAAAGAAGGAGGGCGGGAGGAAGGAAAAAGCTGGAGGGAAGGGGTGGAAGATGATAGAGGAAGGAAGAAAATGGAAGTTGGGGTGTACATGCAGTATATGCATGTTAATCTGGCACTCCCCGTGTTCAGTATGAGGGGTCAGGGAGTCATATCACAGTGGACCTCTATGCAGTGTGTCTAGCGTCCCCTCTAGTCTTTCTCTCCTCCAGCCCACCTCTCCTCAAAAACAAAAACAATGAGGGGGCGGCGCGGATTGGGAAGAGAGAGACAAGATAGAAGTCTCTAAGTGCAGCATGGTTGCAAAAATTAGACAAATAGTAATTTATTATCAGGCATACAACACGAGCAATAATATTAATCCTAAAATGAATAAAAAATATTCTAGTTTATACCAAAAATAGGATACTAAAAGTCGTATTACTAAATTAGTATGAGCTCTCAGAAGATATAAATTCAAGCTAAGTGAATGCTAAAGTGTATATGTATAATACGCACCCTTGTTTTCCCCTCTTATGAAAAAAAAATGAAACCTTCCAGATCCCTTCCCTCCCTCCCCCGGCGCTATCCGATTCTAAAATGTCATTTACTTTCTTCAAAAGACAAGTCCTTGCTTTTTCAGCATTATCAGGAAACATGTTAACGGTGTGAATCTTCCCCTGCAGGCGGCACGCTTCCATTCGCCGCCCCGCTTCCTTCTGGCTATGGTACTGCCCTGTGAGGACCTTCAGATTCCCACATGGCATTACCTTTGGCTGGAGCCAGTAGGTACTGAAAGCCAATTGAAGGAATCGGGCGGCGAATGCAAGCATGCTAACCGCAGGGGAAGATTCACATCTTTTACATGTTTCCTGATAATGTTGAAAATGCGGGGACTTGTCTTTTTAAGAAAGTAAGTGGCATTTTAGAATCGGATAGCGCCGGGGAGGGAGGGAAGGGATCTGGAAGGTTTCATGGGTTCTGGCTGGCTTAATTTTTTTTTAATATAAAAACTCTTGTGTATAATACGCACACCCCACTTCACATAAGGTGAAGTGGGATAAAATTGTACGTATTATACCTGAGATTTTAAGGTACTTGAGCTTATTTGTATCTCTCAAACCCTTATGGTTTGAGAGATATAGGAAAATAAAGTTCTCTGCTCCTTCCCCTTTCTGCTTGATGAGCTGTAAAACTGTCAGAAGCAGATTCTGGTTCCTGGATCAGACAGTGGCTCTTCAGCAGCGCTGACATAGCGATACCTAAAAATAAATACTTAATCGTAGCGGTCTACAAAGTGTACCTGGTTTGCAAGCACATGTTGTAGACCATTCTGATGAAGTATTTATCTATAGATATCGTTATATCGGCGCTGCTGAAGAGCAGCGTCTGGTCAAGCGACCAGAATCTGCTTCTGACAGCTTTACAGCTCATCAAGCAGAAATGGGAGGGAGCGTAGAACTTTATTTTCCTATATCTCTCAAACCATAACTGTTTGAGAGATACAAATAAGTGCAAGTACTCTCTTTTAATTATATCTACCATAGAGTTAATACTTTTTTTCTGACATTACTATCCATTTAAATAAAATAAAACCTGTTATGAGTGTGCCATTATTTAAATCCAGCACAGGGAGGCATGTATAAAATCAAGGGAATAGTAGTCTCACAAAAGCTGTGCTTATACAAATTACATGGATAAACTTCTGGTACAGTTACTTGGACTTAGATCAATATGAGCATCTCAGTGAGAGAGGATACAGTGGGGAACCCTGGTCTGTGGAGTATCTCTCAACTGGTGCTGCGAGTGTCTGCCCTTCCCTCAAAGTGGGGAAAAAGTATATTGCTGGGTATTCCTCAGTTCACAGCACCTTGTCCTTCCGTCAAAATGTGGCAAAACAAAGTATATTGCCAGGTATTCCTCAGTTCTCAGTACTATGTGTGGATATAGCACAATAGACAATGAGGCAGTACTGTCTATGCAGCGCAGAATACTTAATTTTGCCGTACTCTGAGGGAAAGAGGGAAAAACACAGTGTACCCATGTGATCCATTGACTTGACAACACTAACACCATACAGATACAGTGGTCTCATGATGCCAGCTGAGAGGCACTCCATAGACCAGAATTCATATATCAGGTAAATAGCGCCAGTAGCACACCTGCTATCCACCTCTCCTCTACCCAGCCTCTTCTTTCACCTGCGACAGGTTCTCCCAAGCACACAACTGACCTTCCTCCAGATGATTTCTGCCCCACTCTCATGTCTCTAGGCCACAAAGTACAAATCAGACATAGGGTTACCACCCAGCCGGTATTTTACCGGCAGGCCGGTAAAAAAATTGGCTTCTGTCCAATGTTAAGTCTATGGCCGGAATGCCATGGCCGGTATTTTTTGGAAGAAAAGGTGGCAACCCTAATCAGACATGTTGTGTCTGGTAGTACCTTCAAGCTGGTTGTTACTAATAATAGGCCTTCACACTGATCTTCAATTAAAGTGACAACAGTTTTACTCTGTTTATTGAAGTAAACAGGAAGATGGGTAGGAAAACTGAATATAGAGTCCCACTATATTGCAATCATATTGGGTTTTAATAGCTGGATCACATCTGACTCTGTCAGACACCCTACACTTTTTCTGCTTAGCGCCTCTGTGCAGCATGTCCGCGCTGCCTGACGTCACTTCCCTTCTCCCGGCTTCCTGGTAAACTGGAAAATAGCAGCGCTATCCAACTTCCAGTCACCATAACCAACTTCCATTCACGAAGTTCAGATGGGAAATGGAACATATTAACCCTTTGGTTGCCAATAATGTGTGAAAAGCAATGCTTTTCAATGTGTTTCTCACCTTTCTGTCACTAAAAGGGTTAAGCTGCTGTAGCGCATGCACAACACAGGAAGCATAATGCTTGGCCTGGCCAGCTGCTGGCGGGTCCCCCCAAGTTGTCGGGCCCTAGGCAGGCTCCTAGGTTGCTTTTCCCATGATCCGGCTCTGGATTTGTTACTCTGGAGGGGTTGTGTTCCTATTTGTACACGCTTAGAAATCATTTTATGCAAACATGTTACACACCTCCTGTCCAGTTATACATGCCCCTTACTAATACTCTGACAGCAAAGCATTGCTTTATATATGCCTCAGGTATTCAAGGAGTCAACCGCTCCCCCCATGGTGCAGTTAGTTTGCTCTAGAGTTGCACCTCTGTTTGATGCATAAAGCCCAAAATGTCCAAATAGGAGAGTACAGATAATATGGTGATCTGGTATTTATATTGTGGGAAAGGATGCAAAGTTATCCCTTTGTGGTAACACCTTTGCTTGCTACAGATGCATCCAATACTGTGCAAAGCAATGCATTTAAAATGTCCTTAGTGTCCAGTTAGTTAAAGAGCTCATCAGGGATATATGGAAAGACTGCAACAAAAAGAAGAAAAGAAAAGTGCGGGTAGCATAGCAAATAAACAGACGTAAACTTTAATGATAAAAACAGGTGCAAGATGGCCCAGAGCCAGATTACAGGCAAAGCGCACAAGGTGCCTGACTAGGACCCGGTCAAATGTGGGGTCCAGGTGGAAACCTACCCCCTTCCCCTCCCTAACTGTATGCCGGCTGTGCTAGCCTAGAATGTGGCTCAGAATTGGAAGTACGCATGTGTCAGGACTTCCTGTTCTCCTGGCACATGCGCATATGGGGAGGGATACAGCACTGGTGGTCACGCGGCGGAGCTATTAAATAGAAGTGTTAGAAGAGAATAGGATATGCTCATCAAGTGCTAGATTATGGTCATCCAACACTGTTGAGCTCCCAAGTAGACCCGTTCAGTCACCAAGCCCTAAATGTACTAGTCAGAGAGCGAATGTAATACTTAACTTTTAATAGAAAGTTACTTTAAAAAGGTATACAGTAGTCTGCTGGATTTATTTACAACAGTATTTTTAAAAACATATCAACAGTAACAAGTTTTCGATCACCTGCCGCATTGAGGAGGTTAGTGTAACGTAGATGCTTTAGATCTCTACCATTTTAATTTATTTCATTACTGAGGTGATTTTAGAGTTGTAACTTAATAGTAAACATTTTAACCCCTTAAGTGTGACAGATGATCAAAAGCTTGTTACTGTTGATATATTTTTAACTCCTTAACGACCCATGACGTACATGTACGTCATGAGGTTGTGGTCCCTAAAGGACCAAGGACTTACATGTACGTCATGGAATTCTGGGCTCCCTGCACGGCTGCACGCCATTCGGGGAGTCCGGAATCAGATAAGAAAAAAAAAATGCCCCGTGGTCCTTAACCCCTTAGAGTCCGGTGATGTACCCGGACCGTCACACTGGTCCGGCACTTAAGGACCAGTGACGGTCCTGGTACATCACGTACTATTACTCACCGTGCTCCTGCAGGAACGCGGTGAGTAATACCGGGGACTGAATTTGATCGCTCCAAGACCGGAGCGATCTCTTTCAGTCCCTCAGTTCGGCGTGCCGCACCACGTGATCAGTCACGTGGGGCGGCACGCCGAAATTCTCTATCTGGTCCTTAAAGGACCACTCACCCCGTGACCGCTGGTCGTTAAGGGGTTAAGTGACTGCCGCTTGCTTGTGCGGCTGGTCCTTAAGGGGTTAAAATGCTGTTGTAAATAAATCCAGTAGACTACTGTATACTTTTTTAAAATAACTTTCTAATAAAAGTTTAGTATTAAAATCACTCTCTGACTAGTACATTTAGGGCTTGGTGACTGAACAGGTCTACTTGGGCAATCAACAGTGTTGGATGACCATAATCTAGTACTTGATGAGCGTATCCTATTCTCTTTATCTTGTCCATAACTAATTATTGTCACAGATGTTGCAACTTATATAAATTAAGTATATATTAAAAAGTTCTATCATGTGGGAGGGGGGCCCCAAATTGGTACCTTGCCTAGGGCCCCGTGGAGTGTTAATTCGGCTCTGTAAGATGGGCTGACCAGACCTCACCTTTAACCAGGGACGCAGAGGAGAAATGCATACTGCAGGACTGCTTTGATTTCAGTGAAGTACTGCAAAATGGCTATTTCCTATGTGTCCCCAGTTAAAGGTGAGATCTGGTCAGCCTACTGTAAGATGCACTGGTAATCAAACAATTAAAATATGTTTATCAGCACCTTACAATAAACTCCGAAACCTCAGTTTTCTTCTGCAGTCTCTCTATGTGAAATGCAGGCCAGAAAAGGGAAGGCAATTGTTATCCCTCTGAGTGCCAGAGGGCTCTGCAATGCATTGCGTACCCCTATGGTACTCAAAGGGTTAGGACCAAATTTCCTATCCGGCAAAGCAGCCAACCACCTACAACACCTAATTTTGAAGCTGTGCTGGCCACACTTAGATTCAGAGTTCTTGAAGTAGCCATAGCAAACCCAATGCCACTGTACTAGGTGCTTGAATTGGTTTATGATTGTTAGTTTATTTACCAGTTTACATACCCTTTATATGCCATTATTTAACCCTTGGATGCAAAGCAATGTATTTGAAACCTTTCTAGCATCCAGTGTGGGTTAAAGGGATAGTAATGTTTCATAATAAAAGCAGCTCTAATTAATAATCATAGTATTTGGACTTTGGAGAGTGTTATTTCAATTCTGTCAGAGTTGTAGTTCAAGAGTAATTCAGGGACAAAGTATCCCCCTCCCGCCCCTTTTACTGATGTAACACTGTTCAGCCAGATAAGAAGGGAGGTGCCCAGGTAGATTGCAGAGAGGGACAATCTTCAATTAAGATAAGGGAAAAACCTGAAAAGCTTGTCTAGGGGGGCAGGGCTTTCATTGTTTTCATTGTAAGAAGATTGTCCCCTGCTGTTATCTGTCTGGTCTTACAACCAGATTCCCCATCTGAGAAGAGATGGCTTACACTAGGTAAAAGGGGTGGGAGGGGAAACTTTGCTTGTGAATATCTCTTAAACCATAAAGTTTTGAGAGATAAGACTTATATCATTCTTCATATTTTTTTAATGCCTACAAAATAAAATAAAGTTAAAACGAAGTATTACTATCCCTTTAAGAGCTATTTTTGGGTATGTATGTGGAAGGATAGGCTTTTTATATATATATATATATATATATATCGGACAACAATGGATATGAATGGGGTGAGTCACTGATTATTTTAGCTTTTAACCCTTTGAGTGCCAGAGAAGTTAAGTTTCTGTAACTAATTTGATGCTAGAAAGGCAAAGCAACATTATTGAATACATTTGGAGGAACTTAAAGAATTAATGAAGTGTTGAAAGCTGAAATTAGTCTTGACTTGCCTTACATGGTAAAGCAGATCTTAATAACTGGCAGCCCCCCAATATCCCTTCAATCTTCTCTTCTGACACCATTGTCTTCTCATTTAGCTTATTAGCAGAGGACCATTTACAGACATCTGTAAATGTTTTAAATTGACTAAAAATAGCTAAAATTCTGTCAACTGGTATAACTATTGTTCTACATAAGATAGCTCTCCTTTGTTTAGTCTGCATGACAAGCACGGTCGTGATAGAGAAGGAAGTGTTTATAACGGAATTAATTTATACAGCATGTGGAATTACAGAATATATACTTTCCATAAGAAACCATCATGATAATGTAGTGCAGCCCCTTATGGAAAAATGTAATATTAGTATTGCAAAACATTTTGCATTCTTCTTAAAATGAGTAATTTTATTTTAAACATGACTTTGCCCATAAGATGTGTATCATTCAGTGCCAGTAAGGTGCACACACCAGGGACCTCTGCAATGCCTGTTTCCTTTAAAAAAATAAATGACACATCTCATTTCACTAACAATACAAACTTTTTATTTCTATAGTCTTAAATAATCCCACATGTGTGTGTATAGGGGGAAAGGTTCCTTATTAAGGTTCCTGGAAATGGATTCCTCACTTCATATTTTTCTGACCTATATATATATAATCTCCTTCTTTGAATGAATATATTCTGTACTGTCTGCTGGGGAGCGGTGCTTTACTGCAATATTATGAAGTGTGTAACATACAAAAACAATATTGATAATCTTGTAGTATACTTTTAGATCGGGGTCTCCAACAAGTATCTTGTGAGCTACTGGTAGGTCTCCGGCTACCTGTGAGTAGCTCTTTCCACTCCCATAAGGTATTAAGCTATGTGGCCTGACAGAGACATGTCCAGTGATTGAAATCTGCTCCCCAATTGGCTGCAGCTAATCTGAGCACAGGCAAAGACTCAGGAACTCTTGTAAGGAAACTCGGATTTAACACCTAGTTAAAAACACATAAACATTAAGAAATAAAATATCTTCTCATATGCATGATATGACTGACCTGCTTTCAAACAGGTGTCACTAGCAGTGAGTGGGAAGAGACCCAAAAGGACTGGATCACCTCCACCAGTCCCATTTTATAGGTATTTTCCACCCACCACTACAAGGTACATAAGGCCTGTATATTACCATGATTACTGATAGCCATAGGCCAGGCAGGCTATATAAATGAGGCAGCATTGTATGCCTTTATGAACCTGTTTTATAATAATAAGAATTGTACATATTTAAGAAGAAGGAAGTATATAAACTATATAATCATCATAATCTTCAGTCATTGTCGATCCATCGTGGGATAAAGGCCTGTCAGGTTTCCAGCACATTGGTCAGAAACCTTTATCATGAGGGAAAGTGGTAAATTTGTCTGAAAACTGTACTATTAAGTTTTCCAAATGTTTATCATCCCAATTTTATTCGTCACTCAGTTTCCATCATGGTGTTCCCATCTGTTGATATTTCCCGTCCAAGTCCACATTTTCTAGTTCTTGTCCGTCTACTGTGATTTACTTTGGAATGGTAAATTTGTTAATCATGACTTACATTTTGTTGATATTCATCTTCAGACCAACATTTTTGCTTTCCTGTTGTAGCTGTTCAATGCGTTCTTGCAGTTCTTCAGGACACTGGCAAAGAGCCCCAATTTAAAAATGGAAAACAATCAGAAAATAGTTTTGGGAATTTGTGTCCCCTTGTCAGATATCTTTTTCTGTGTTGATTTGAACTTTATCATTGTTGACCTGGATATTGATGTAAGCCCTATATATTCCTTGGTAGATGAGGGCATTGATTATATTAACCCCTTAAGGATCTTTGATGGTCCTGGCACATCATGGTTCGGTGAGCCATAAGGACCCATGATGTGCCAGGACCATCATGGAATTCAGGGTTCCCCACATGGCTGCACACCGTTTTTATTGAACCGGATGCAAACAAAAAACGGTCCGTGGTCCTTAACCACCGGCCGCATGCACGATCGGCCGGTCCTTAAGGGGTTAACCCCTTAAGGACCAAGGACGTACATGTATGTCATGGGGTGAACGTACCTAAAGGACCCATGATGTTCATGTACGTAATGGATTTCAGGGCTCCTGGCGTGGCTGCATGCCGTTCAGGGAGCCCTGAATTGGATCTTTAAAAAAAAAAAATGCTCTGTGGTCCTTAAGTGCCGGCTTCGCGTGTGCGCGGCTGGTCCTTAAGGGGTTAAGGTAAAGGAAGTTGCTGAAGGCACAGGCTCACAGAGCTTCCCTTGTAAGCTCTGTGCCCTGGATGTCTACAGGAGATGTTTACTTTCCTTTTTCATCATAATAACAGTATGGCTTTACATATCGCTACATTAGGAAAGGATTGGGGGCAATATTATAAAGGTGATAGTTCTGCTTTAAAAGTATCATCCATTAAAGCCAACTTTCAAATCCTACTTTACTTATATAGTATGTATAGTGACATTAGATACGTAAAGGGTCTGCTCACACAACCAGAAAAGTTTGTAGCTTTGAGCCTCATGCTTCCAGGGTACATTTCAGCCAAATCTCAGCCTAGGGGATCTGTTTTCTAATCCTCCTCCCCAGCTGGGTGTTAGTAAAAATCCAGCCCCAAAATGGCTCCTAAGTAAAACATGGTAATTGCCACACCTACGAAGCTTGTTGCTCTCACTAACACAGATAATCACCTTCTGTCCATGAAGATCTGATAAATAATTCAGAGGCGTAACTAGAAGCCACTGGGCCCTGGTGCAAAAATTGCCATTGCCCCCCCCCCCCGAGCATATAGCCCCCAATCGCCTCCACTGACAGCCCTCCTGTGCCCATCTCCTACCTCCCTGGTGGTCCAGTGGAGTGGCAGGAGAGGTCTGTGTCTCCTTCTGCACAGATCTCTTTAACTGGAGCTCCCGCACGGTCCTTTCTTCAGTAATGCAGAGTGCTGGGAGATGATGTCATCTCCAAGTGCTCTGCATTACTACTAGAGTGCCGAAGAAGGAGCCTCATTTGCTAGAGGTTTGTGTGCAAGAAAGCACAGACCTCAGCTGCTTGCTGCTGGCGCTGAGTGATTGGGTCGCAAGGGGAGGCTGGGCCCCTAGAGTGGTGTGTCCGGTCGCAGGGGCGACCCCTATTGTTATGGTACTTAACTCAGAATACCAGAGTATCCGGGACAGATCCAGAATTCCCAGTTATATTTCTTTCCCTTTAATTTACGTGTTAAATGTTGGTGACCATCCGGCTACTTATTAATGTTTTAAAATCCAATTCTGAGGTCCTCATAATTTTCCACCTTATTAGGAAATATGACCTAAAATTAAATATGCCTTTTCAAGGATGTGTTGAAATGTTAGCTGAGAGACCTTTCCTACTATGTCCATTGGAGATGAAAGGAAAAGGGGAATATTTATAAAACAATTAGAAGGAATTCTGGGGCAATTTTAACTCCTCAAATCCTAGAAAGGATTCTAGTGCACTGTTTCTCAATGCACTGGAGAACACTTTAGCATTCAGTGTGTTGGAGAGGAATACAACATATTGCTTTGGATACCTCTCAGGCTCTAAATGCTTTGAGTGCCAGAGGGCTGTGCAACGCATTGAAAAGCAATGCATTGCACATCCCTCTGGCACTCAAAGTGTTAAAGGGTTAAAAAACACATTTTAACTCAATGAAAGTATTAATTTGTTCCCTGTTATTAAAGGGACAGTATTGTTTCAAAATAAAAGCAGCTCCAATTAATCTTCATAGTATTTGGGCCATGGAGAGTGTTATTTCAATACTGTCAGAGTTGCAGTTCAAGAGTAATTGAATGATAATGTATCCCCCTCCCGCCCCTTTTACTGATGTAACACTGCTCACCTCAGAACAGAAAGGTGGTATCCAGATGGCTTGCAGAGAGGGACAATCTTCAATTAGCATAAGGGAAAAAACTGTAAAGGGGAACAGGGTTTTCATTGTTCTCACAGTAAGAAGATTGTCCCTTGCTGTGAGCTGTCTGGTCTGTGGACCAGATTCCACATCTGAGGGGAGGAGGCTTACATTAGGTAAAAGGGGCAGGAGTGGGATACTTTATCATTCAATTACTCTTGAACTACAACTCTGACAGTATTGAAATAACACTCTCCATGGCCCAAATGCTATGAAGATTAATTGGAGATGCTTTTATTTTGAAATATTACTATCCCTTTAAGTTGGTTTGCCATTATACCTATGGCCGGTATATTCTAATCATATTGACAAGATCATTATCAGCACGACTTGTGTCTTCCTCTGCATATGTATCAGTTTTGGTGTCTCAGTGTTTATCTGGTATACGTCTTTGGCATAGATGTTCTCGCTGATTGATTTCCTCCACTAACATGGTCATAAAATTGTTTATTGCCTTAAGGAACAGTGGCTTCCTTCTCTTAATTATATGTGCTATTGTATAGCGGTATGTCTTCCCTATTCTGGCTACAGTTAGTTTATCTCTTTATCAGTCCACGGTGAATCCCCTATGCATAATATTTGCTAATTAACACATCTGCAAGAATTCTTAGTAATAATTTGCAACATGAATATAAAATTAGTTCATTAACATTAATTTGCTGGTGAGACTGGCATTATTTTATCACCTCTTAAAACCTGATCGTTATCTTGGTGTCACTGTAGAGGTAATTACCACTATGCATTTAACACCACTTTACAACAGAGAGTGCCTGTGGTTAGCAACAATGCACTGTAGTGACACATTTGGTGCAGTTGGTTTGCTCCAAAATGTCCTCATTTTTCCTTGATATACATGTCATTCAGACCAGGCTTATAGAAGAACATAGATCTATAACAATTAATGATTGAAAGACCAGAGGTGATGTGGAAAGCATTGTTATTACTGAATGTATTACTGGGAGTTACAAAAACAAATAGCAAAACACTGAAGGTACAAAGGTAACACAATGACCCTATGTGGAGCTACATAGACAGAGCAGGCAGTCACCTAGAGTCGACATATTTTGAGGGATACTTGATCTGAGCTGTGAGTTTTATGTAGGTGTGAAGAAATGTAGTAAAGTAAGAATGCTTTCAAAAATAGACGTTAATAGTTTATTTTTATCAATTAACACAATGCAAAGTGGGTGAATATAAGAAAAATCTAAATCAAATCAATATTTGGTGTGACCACCCTTTGCCTTCAAAACAGCATCAATTCTTCTAGGTATACCTGCACAAAGTCAAGGATTTTGTAGGCATATAGTCAGGTGCATGATTAAACAATTATACCAAACAGATGCTAATGATCATCAATTTAATATGTAGGTTGAAACGCAATCATTAACTGAAACAGAAACAGCTGTGTAGGAGGAATAAAACTGGATGAGGAACAGCCAAACTCAGCTAACAAGGTGAGGTTGCTAAAGACATTTTAATGTCAAAAGTCATACACATGGCAAGACTGAGCACAGCAACAAGACACAAGGGAGTTATACTGCATCAGCTCTTTTGAAGAAGCACAAAAAAACAGGCAACGTTGAGGACCATAGACGTAGTGGTAGATGCAGTGGTTGCTTACTTCCCTTCACATTCAGAAGGTGTTCAGCAGTGCCATCAGCTCAGAATTGGCAGAAAACAGTGGGGTCCTGGTACACTCATCTACTATCTGGAGAAGTCAGAAGTGGTCTTCATGAAAGACTTGCGGCCAAAAAGCCATACCTCTGACATGGAAATAATGCCAAGCAACTCAACTATGCACGAAAACACAGGAACTGAGGTACAGAAAAATGGTAGCAGGTGCTTTGGACTGGTGAGTTTGAAATATCTGACTGTAGCAGAACGCTGTTCACGGAGGGGCTGGAGAGCTTTACAAGAATGAGTGTCTGCAGGCAACATTGAAGTATGGTGGAAGTTCCTTGCAAGTTTGGGGCTGCATATCTGCAAATGGAGCTGGGGATTTGGTCAGAAATTATGGTCTCCTCAATGCTGAGAAGTGCAGGCAATACCATCAGGGAGGCAGACAACGACCCCAAACATACAGCCACAGTCAATAAGAACTGTCTTCAGCATAAAGAACAACAAGGAGTCCTGAGAGTGATGGTATGGCCTCCACAAAGCCCTCATGTCAACATCATTGAGTCTGTCTGGGATTAAATGAAGAGAGAGAGAGAAGCATCTGAGGCTGCCTAAATCCAAAGAACTGTGGTTAGTTCTCCAAGATGTTTGGAACAACCTGCCGAGTTCCTTAGGAAACTGTGTACCTAGAAGAACTGATGCTGATTTGAAGGTAAAGGGTGGTCACACCAAATATTAACTTGATTTATAATTTTCTTCTGTTCACTGACTTTGGTTTTTGTTAACTGATAAAAATAAAATGTTAAAGGGATAGAAATGTTTCACAAAAACAGCAGCTCCAATTAATCTTCATAGTATTTGAGCCATAGAGAGTGCTATTTCAATACTGTCAGAGTTGTAGTTCAAGAGTAATTGAAGGATGACGTTTCCCCCTCCCTCCCCTTTTACCTAGTGTAAGCCATCTCTTCTCAGATAACAGCAGGGGACAATCTTCTTCCTATGATAACAATGAAAGCCCTGACCCCCTTGACAAGTTTTTCAGGTTTTTCCCTTATTTTAATTGAAGATTGTCCCTCTCTGCAGTCTACCTGGGCACCTCCCTTCTGATCTGGCTGAACAGTGTTACACTAGGTAAAAGAGGCGGGAGGGGGATACTTTGTCATTGAATTACTCTTGAACTACAACTCTGACAGAATTGAAATAACACTTTCCAAGGCCCAAATACTATGATGATTATTTAGAGCTGCTTTTATTATGAAACATTACTATCCCTTTAACATGTCTGTTTTTGAAAGCATTCTGACTTTACAGCATTTTTTCACACCTGTATGTATAATAAAATAATGTTGCCTTTTAAGAAAGCACAGAAGGGAGGGTTTTCTTTTAACCTTCTGAGTGCTAGAGTGGTATGCAGTGAATTTCTTCCCACTCCTCAGGCACTCAAATGGTTAAAATGATTATTTAACTCCTAGGAGGCGAGAGAGTTCTCCAGTGTATTATGCAAGTAGTAGTGACTTCTCTGGCTCGCAAAGCGTTAACAATCAAATCGTATCATAACAGAATTTTACAGTATTGATTAACATAAACTAAGGTTAAACATATTCTCTCATATATTAGGAAAAATACTTTTTATACAAATAGTGTACACTTGTGACTGCTAGATATTATTCAAGAAGAAGTCACACCTCAGCTAATTTGAAGGCAGATTTAACTCAACTTTGGAAGCCTGAGGATAGTCATTTGAATTATGCATGAGTGTCTGGTGCAGAGTTCCATTAGCCTGCTAGATAGTAATGTAAACATGCTCTGAATTTTAAGTATTCTATAGAAGTGTCAGGAGCAGAGATAGAGTTTGCTGTTTCTCCATAGTGCTAAACTGTGTACAAGATATGTTACACATTTATGTTCTTTAATTCATAAAGAGCATTTATCTCTTATTTATGCAGTTGTTCTGTAAATGTTACACCATTTTTCTGCTATGTCTTATTGCATGTACTCTCCAATTGTTCATCTGACATTTCATTTTGCTTTTTAACCCCTTGAGAACCAGTGGGACTTGTAACACATTATAAAGCAATACTTTGCACACCGCTCTGGTCCTCAACAGGGTAATGAAAAGTATGTTAAAATGGCTTTTCTTGCTGGTAAAACAAGGATACTCCCACTGCTGATAGAGTTGTAATTCAAACGTTATTACAGTCCAGAGATTTAGGGCTCGATCCAAATGTTGGCGTTAAAACCAACGTGAAGAAAAAAACTGCCTTCGCTCCTTAAGCAAGACCAGGTAACGTGAGATTCAAATCTTCCTTACCCAGAAAGCCTAACGAGCGATAACCAACAAAATACACGTTAACCTTAAACCTGCGTCGCATAGAAAATCTTACCTAAAAACACACGATAAAAATGTTACCTAGCACCACAGCCAATCACAGCACTGCAAAGTATCAAGTTCAGTCAGAAAATCCAAAACCCACGTCTCCAGTTCTGAATAGCTTTCTCTGTGCTTCCCTACCCAGCCACTAGGGGAACACAGAGAAGGCTTTCAGCACCATGGACAGCTTTGAATGCCATAGGGATGTGCACTGCTCACCCCTGTGGCATTCAAAGGGTTAAAATCAATAAAACTAGTACACCAAGCACTACACAATGCCCCCTTCCACACCCCCCCCCCCTTAGTATGTCACATATATTGCATATATGGGACATACTAACCCCATCCACATCCACCTCATGGACTTCCATGTAGTGGACAAATCTGTCTTTTATTCCACAATTAACCCTTTGAGTACCAGAGAGGTAGGAAAGCATTGCTTAGCATGTTTCCTACCCCTCTGGTAACCAAAGGGTTAATAGGCAACGTATGGACTACATACCTTGCCTATATATATATATATATGTGTGTGTTTGTGTGTGTTTTAAACTTTTTTTTAATTAAAATAGTATTATTAGACAGTTTAACTTAGATCTCATTCATTGTTAACCCCTTACCTCCTGTGTCCCATTGCTATTAGTACTTTTGCTCCACTCTTCTTCAAACTGAGAGTGGAGCAAAAGTACTAAAAGCAAAGGGACACAGTAAGTAGGGCATCATTAATGGTTGAGATCTAAGTTAACCCTTTGAGTGCCAGAGTGGTACGCAACGCATTGCAAAGCAATGCGTTGAGTACCACTCTGGCACTCAAAGGGTTAACATACAACTGAGGGAGCAGGCTGCACTGTGAGTGCAGCGCTCCCCTCATCTCTATGTATAACTTATTACTTTATTAATAATTCCCTTGCTGCGGGCGGCTGTGAAGCCCGCAGCATAATAAAACCCCTAGGCATTGGAGAAAGCGGGAGGAGGGGACAGAGACATTGGAGGAAGCGGGTGGTAGGCTTGTACTTGCTGCCCGCTTCCTCCAATATCTCTCCTCACGCGTTGGCGTTGTGCCCAGCTGCCTGGTCGCCTTGTGCAAATCGTCCCTTTTCACAAGGCATTGTACAATGCCTAGGGGTTTTATTATGCTGCGGGCTTCACAGCCGCCCGCAGCAAGGGAATTATTAATAAAGTAATAAGTTATACATAGAGATGAGGGGAGCGCTGCACTCACAGTGCAGCCTGCTCCCTCAGTTGTATGTTAACCCTTTGACTGCCATTGCCATTGCTTTGCAATGCGTTGCGTACCACTCTGGCACTCAAAGGGTTAACTTAGATCTCAACCATTAATGATGCCCTACTTACTGTGTCCCTTTGCTTTTAGTACTTTTGCTCCACTCTCAGTTTGAAGAAGAGTGGAGCAAAAGTACTAATAGCAATGGGACACAGGAGGTAAGGGGTTAACAATGAATGAGATCTAAGTTAAACTGTCTAATAATACTATTTTAATTAAAAAAAAGTTTAAAACACACACAAACACACACATATATATATATAGGCAAGGTATGTAGTCCATACGTTGCCTATTAACCCTTTGGGTACCACAGGGGTAGGAAACATGCTAAGCAATGCTTTCCTACCTCTCTGGTACTCAAAGGGTTAATTGTGGAATAAAAGACAGATTTGTCCACTACATGGAAGTCCATGAGGTGGATGTGGATGGGGTTAGTATGTCCCATACATGCAATATATGTGACATACTAAGGGGGGGGGGGTGTGGAAGGGGGCATTGTGTAGTGCTTGGTGTACTAGTTTTATTGATTTTAACCCTTTGAATGCCACAGGGGTGAGCAGTGCACATCCCTATGGCATTCAAAGCTGTCCATGGTGCTGAAAGCCTTCTCTGTGTTCCCCTAGTGGCTGGGTAGGGAAAAGCACAGAGCATGCTGTTCAGAACTGGAGACGTGGGTTTTCTACTCTTACTTGTGTGCTGTACTCCAAAAAAAATAGGCGTTAGATTTCTGGAGAGAAATGTTGCAATTTAACGCGAGTTAGCCCTAACTCCAACATTTGAATAGCTTTTGGCGTCGTTTGTATATTATCCTCCATGGGTGAGATCTTGCTGTTCTGGCGACGGGCGATGTCTGTTTCAGAACTGGCGTCTCTTGTTTCTAGTAGAACATTTGCATTGCTCAATTGACGTTAAAACCAGCGTCTCCAGTTTTTTCTGGCGACGCCAACATTTGGATTGAGCCCTTATTTTCTATATCAAACGTTTTACAACAGCAACAACTAGTGTCCAGAAGACAAACTGATTATTGTAATTCACTCTGTGGGAGAACCTGAGTCACTGACTACATCTCTTCACAGTAAGTCATGGGAGAAGCAGCACTTGGTAAGTTTGCAGATGAGTTTAACCCCTTGCGTACCCCTCTGGCACTCAGAGGGTTAATCTGCAACAAGCATTGAATGAAACATCTTTGTGCAGTTGGAATTCCATTATTTTACTCAACATGAAAGGCCTTATAACATTTTTCATTAGCATTTTTTTATTTAGAAAATTAATTGTTTTTGTATTTAGATTTATAGAATATAATTTTTAACCATCTGAGTGCCAGAAGTATTGTGCAACATATGCTGTGCAGACATTTCCTGTCTTAGCCCTACATTAACTCTCCCACTCAATGACATCTTACACTTTCAGTTCTAGGGAAGGTAGGCAATGAGCGGGGGAGATAATGCAGGCCTAGGGCTGGATTCAAACGCAGGAGATAAATGATAACTCCCTTTTTATCTAAAACTAGTTGAAGAGCCCGTTACACTGGCCACAGTGGCGCTGCCAACCTGTCGAGGGGCAGTCATGCACAGTAGAGACTGCCCGCGCCGCAGATGATACAGTGCCAGCCAGGGCCGGCCCTTACATGGTTTCCGGTGGGGCCATGGACCCAGGCGGCACTCTGACAGTGTTGCCGCCCCAAGGCATGTTATTTCATGCGCAGCATATACCCACTGCCCGCACTGATGATGGCTGGGACCGTGTCACATGCGGAGACGCTGTGTGGAGCATGCCAGGGTTTTCTTCCTCTGTTCGGAGGCCAGTGCAAGTCTAAAACTGCTGCCCAGACTGATGAAGAAAATGCCAGCATGCACCACGCGGTGTCTCCGCATGTGACACTTTCATGGCTGTCATCAGTGCCGGCAGTGGGGAGACTCAGTAAAAAGTAGGAGAAGAGCCAGACAAGCAGAGAAGAGAGGGAGCGAGCCAGAAGGAGAAGAGAAACAGGCAAGGGGTGGGGGAGAAAGGCACAAGGGGTGAAAACAGAGGCACACGGAGTGAAAAAAAAGGCAAGGGGGAGAAAGGTACAAGGGGTGTAAAAAACCCCACTACAGTTGTATGTGGTTTTAGGGGCAGGAGAGGGGGTTAAAAAAAAAAATATATAAATAACACTACAGTTTTATGTGGTTGTAGGGGCGGGAGAGTGGTGAATATAATTAAGGATGTGGTGTGTTTTGGTGGGCGTGGTTTTGGTGTGCGGAGGGGGGGGGCAGCATTTCATCCTTGGATCCAGGCAGAACAATGTCTTGGGCTGGCTCTGGTGCCAGCAGGTCGTGGTGCAGTCACGCTCAATAGAGACTGCCCACGCCGTGGCTGATACAGAGCTGGACACTCCTTTGGAGCGCCCCGCTCTGTATCAGCCTTGTCACAGACAGTATCTACTGATCATGACTACAGCACATGCATCAGTCTCTACTGCGCATGACTGCGTCGTTACAAATTTTCTACCGAATTATTATATAGGATGTTCCTGTTGAAGTCTATGGGGATACCTGGAGATAAAAGCAGAGTTAAAATTATCACCTGCATTTGAATCCAGCCCCTAGTTTCTAAAGAAAAAAACGATAATACAACATAGGGGTGATTTTAAAAGTTATGTTTAGATCAGAAAAGTTGTTTTAGATCCATGTAGGGTACTTTTAACAAATATAGCTAGACTATAAAAACGTAGCCAGCGTCCACATACAATTATAAAAAGTAAAAAAGTAAAAAAAAAAATACAAATGTTGGTTAAGAGTAAGTAATATTTAAAGTGATAGTAATGTTTCAAAATAAAAGCAATTCCAATTAATCTTCATAGTATTCGGGCCATGGAGAGTGTTATTTCAATACTATCAGAGTTGTAGTTCAAGAGTAATTGAATGATACAGTATCCCCCTCCCGCCCCTTGTACTGATGTAACACTGCTCACCACAGAGCAGCAGGGTGGTGTCCAGGTGGATCACAGAAAGGGACAATCTTCAGTTAGCATAAGGGAAAAACCTGTCAAGGGGGGCAGGGTTTTCATTGTTCTCACAGTAAGAAGATTGTCCCTTGCTGTGATCTGTCCGATCAAGGAACCAGATTCCACATCTGAGAAGAGATGGATTACACTAGGTAAAAGGGGAGGGAGGGGGATACTTTATCATTCAATTAATCTTGAACTACGACTCTGAGAGTATTGAAATAGCACTCTCCATGGCCTAAATACTATGAAAATTAATTGGAGAGGCTTTTATTTTGAAACATTACTATCCCTTTAAATGTATATAAGTCCTTTCCCTTTATGGGGGAAATGTCCTCTTTACTTGTGTAGAGGTAGGAATCTTTTGATATGTTCTACTTCCATTGTCTGTCCCCTGGTAATGGAAGAATTACATTACACTACAACATTTCTTCCAGTTGCTAACGTAATTGCACTGTGCACTGCAGAAACCGAGAGTGCAAGATGTATTGTATTCATAACGGGTCTGAGAAAAGACAAACAGGAATCCGGTTGATTTGTTAAGATATCACTATGTTATATTGCTCACTTAAAATGATTAAGAAACCATAATAAATATATTTGTATTCAAGTAATTTAGGACAGTGCTGGGAGGAAATGTCTAGGTAATTATTGCAGACAGAATTCCAGTTCTTTATAATATAATTGGGTGACTGCATAATGTTACACAGTAAAATAAACAGACTGAAAAGTGGTTCAGCCTTGATTTATTTTTCTACCCAGTGTTCCATACAGGAGACCAATGCAGGAAACATTACTGAAGTCCACTTAAAGGAGAACTAACCCCTCCTAACAGTAACACCCCCCCACTCACACATACCATACTATGACCAGAAACTTCTAATGGCCCTATGAATTTTGTACCTTTCTTCAAGAGATAGCATCTTCAATCAGTCCTGATGTCATGCCCATGGAGGTGGAAGTTTTGTCAGACTGAACCGGGCAGAGGGCATTAGTCTATTTAACCCCTTGAATGCTAAAGCAATGCATTGGAGTCCTTTCTAGAATTCAATCGGTTGAAATCCCCATTTAAATCAATTAGCATTTTTAGTTCTCCCCATAGTGCAAATGGTTTGCCCTCGAACTCCTTCACTTTTCTTTTGAACATAGAGCCTTTAGTCTTAGACTCAAGAGCGTGGAAGTAGGAGCAGAGCCGGATCATCCATTATGCCAACCTAGGCTACTGCCTAGGGCCCAGGGCAACATGAGGGGCCCTGGATGTAAGTGATGGATCATACACAGAGGCCCTGCTGTTGCTACCACTAACATCTTGTGTCAGATACCTTTTTTGTTGGAAGAGAAAAGCATCATCCAGTTTTTCCCACATCTGTTAGAGCCACAATGTCAGTACCTGCTGGCAGCACTCTGTGTCACAAACACCGGATCAAGAGATGTGGGGCCCCAAAAAGTATAGGGCCCTAGGCAAGGTACCAGTCTTAATCCATCTCTGAGAAGGAGCACACAAGAATAGGGAGAAGTATAGTATTCTAGAGAGAAAAAAGTCCAAGCTTGGCATCTGGTTGTTTATCAGCAGTCATATTCTATAGAACTTAGAATTGCAGTTCAACAACAGCTGGTGAGCCACATGTAGGCCATCTCTGTACCGCTCTGACTACTGCAAGCCATCCATTCTGCAGGGTTGCATTTGGAATCTGTTTCAATTAACCCTGCAGAATGAATTTTTACATTCTGCTAGCAATGAACCCTTTGGGTGCCTCAATTAGTACAACAGCCAGTAACACGCTGTTCATCCTCTACGTTTGTATTACATTTATACCCAAAAGGTTCATTGTTAACAACGTAAAGTAAATATTCATTCTACAGTTTGGAACAATGGAGATTCCAGGTAAAGCCCTGCAGAATGGGCGGCTTATAATTTTCAGTTTAGTAAAGGTATAGAAGTGTCCAGCCTGAGCTTATCAGCTGTTGGACTACAATGGTACGCAGCATAGGCTATGATTGTTGTCCAGAAGCAGAAAGGGAGTGACAAATTGCATGGCTGCTGAGCTATTCAGTGGGTGCAATCCAAACTATGATTAGGGTGACCACATTTCCCTTCTGCCATTCCGGGACGTGGTCACCCTAGCCCCGTCATACCTTAAGTCCCTGGTGGTCTAGCGGCGTAGAATGTGCTCTGTGCCTCCTCCGGCACAGAGCTGAAGCTCCCGCGCGGTATGGCCAGTAATGCAGAGCGCTGGGAGTGATGTCATCTCCCAGCGCTCTGTATTACTAGAGCGCTTGCCTCCAGGTAAGCTGCATTGCCGCCCTGGATGTCAGCCTGCAAGCGGTGTGTCATATCATGGACGCCGCGAGCGGCGTCCATGATGTGACACACCGCTTGCAGGCTGACATCCAGGGCGGCTTGCCTTCATTCCGGGACACTTCATTGTCCCGGTTGAAGGGGACCCGGGACGCGGGACATAGCCCTGAAATAAGGGACAGTCCCGGACGTTCCGGGACCCGTGGTCACCCTAACTATGATGGTGTAGTGCGAACAACCGAACCAACTTTATATAAAGCTTTATTTCATTAGTAATCTATCTCAGGTGCATAACACCAAGAGCAGAGTACACTGCGGTGAGGAACTCTTTCTGTTCGAGAGCTGCAATTAAGTGTTAGAATTTGTGTGGGTGCACAGTAGGAAACAAATAAAAATCCACCAAATTTCCCTTGATTTAAATGGGACTTTTAACCTCTTGGTCTCCAACACATTGCTAGCATTCGAGGGGTTAAACAGTGGGAATGTGGGTGATCTTTCTTTGTCCCCTATGGTACACTTGGTTTACTCCAGAATTACTACAGTTCTTCTTAGCACATCAGCTTCCCTCTTCCGCATATTCACTCTATCAGAAACGCTGTCCACTGGTAATCACAGACACGCACATACACTGTCATATACACCCCAGCCTTGTCCCACTGCTCACTAGTAATCACAGACCCACACATACACTATTTGACACCCCCGCCTTGTACCACTATCCACTGGTAGTCACAGAAACTCACATACACTGTTTGACACCCCAGCCATATACCACTGTCCACTGGTAATCACAGACCCACACTTACACTGTCTAACACCACATCCTTGTTCCATTATCTGTTGGTAGAAACTGAATCACATATACACTTCCTGACATCCCAGCCTTGTTCTACTGTCCACTGGTAGTCACAGACCCACACGTACACTGCCTGACACCATAGTTTTGTTCTACTGTCTACTAGCAGTCACAGATCATGCCTACACTTCCCCATCCTACTTCCCCATCCTTGTTCCACTGTATACCGGTAGGACTACACATACACTGTCTGAAACACCAGCCTTATTCCACTGCACAGTGGTAGTGACAGAACCACGCGTACACATTCTGACACCCCAGTCTTGTACTACTGTCCTCTGGTAGTGAAAGAGCCACATATACACTGTCTGTTTCCCCAGTCTTTTTCCACTGTCCACTGGTAGTTACAGAACCACATGTACTGATTCCGCAGCCTTGTGTTTGGAGGAGAAAACCAGCAGGGAGGACTATGCCCTCCCTTCTAAAGAAATAAAACATATTTATATATCTACTGTCTGACATTCCAGCCTTGTTCCACTGTACTCTGGTAGTCACAGAGGCACAAATACACTCCTCTGCCACTCCACTTTTGTGTCCAAAATGTATTTATTTGGAAAGTGTTTTTTACTAGGAAAAATACATCGATAGTTCTTCCGGTTTCAGTTATGTCCTGGAAATTATTTACAATATAAAATTACACATGTATATACAAATAATAAAAAATAAAGATAACTTTCATAGACAGTTACCATGTTTCTAAATACAAGGAAGCATTTATTGTTAGGGATCTTGAGCTGGAAGAAGATCTGATTTCTGTAGGTTATTCCAGGCTTTCATAGCTCTGTAGGAGAAAGCATATCGATCCACTCATTTCTTGTAATATTTGGAATAGTCAGAGCCTTAATTTATTCATAAAAATGGATGAAGGTTGCAACTGCAAAACAAACTGATTACACTTCTCTTTAACCCTTAAGCCCTTAATGAATGCATGGCAAGCAGTTAAAGGGATAGTAAAGGTTGTTTTATCAAAAATATTGTAGATATTAAAAATATTTGTGGTCAGGGATGGAAAATCTGACTCAGCTGAGTAGGATAAGAGATGGATATAGAGGACCAGTGGAGCTGGGTAAGTTCTAGTAGCATTCTTAGATGCTCTGAGGGACTACGGCTTGGCCTGTGAGATAGAGGGCATAGCAGAAGCAATGCTGGACTTCTGTGAGAAATCCTGCGGATGCCGTAATGATGGCTGAATGGCATGAAAGTGGAAGGCATGTGAAATGTTTGCTCAGGGCTGGATTTACATCTCAGACGCCCCTAGGCACAAAACCCTCTGGCGCCCTTGGCCCCACCTTTGTTCCATACCCTAGCCATGCCACTCCCTTAGCCACACCCCTACATTAACCACACCCTCTTTTGGCCACACCCAATTTTAGATTTTTTTATTCTTCACAGTACTGTGGCAATTTTCTCCAGAGATATAGGAGAGCCTGGTGGGGGTGTATATACAGCATATATACAGACATCATACATTTATTTCCCAGTGTTCAAGACCCAAGTAATGGGAAGGTACATGTACCAAAGATGAACCCAATATTGATAAATCATGCTTTGAATTATACAGCAGAGTAACACCCACCAGCTACACACACAGACGCACAGTTATGAGTAAAGAGAGAAGGAAAGAACTCTCCCTGCTGCTATACTAGGCACTTCCTTAGTCTGATTGTTGGGAGAAGGAGAAGAAAAGTTTATAAAGCTTAACATTTAGTCATCAAATGGAATAAAACTGGAGAATTAAACAAGAAATTGTATAAAATGAATATAACCCCTCAAAATGTGTTCAACTGATCAAAGATTATCACTTGTTGCCTATTAATAGTATTGGTTAATTGGAGCCCTTAGTGACTGATCAACCTTATTGACAGCACAAACAGTATCTTGGTCAAGTCAGAATCAGCTAACTCAGTGTTTCTCAACTCCTGCCCTCAGGACCCACTAACAGGCCAGGACTTAGGAATTTCTCTGCTAAAGCACAGGTGTGGTGATCAGAGGCTCATTCACATTGATTAACTCACCTGTGCTCTAACAAGGGAATCATGTGATCAGAGGCTCATTCACATTGATTAACTCACTTGTGCTCTAACAAGGAAATCATCAAATCCTGGCCTGTTAGTGGATGCGAGGACCGGAGTTGAGAACCACTGTCCTAACTGTAAGGACTGACAAATACAGACTGTCTGTTTATGTCTTCAAGTCTGTATTTGTTGTCCTTACAGTTAGGTGATTCTGACTTGACCAAGATACTGTTTGTTTGTACTGTCGATAAGGTTGATTATTCACTATGGGCCCCAATTCACCAGTATTGATAATAGGGCAACAATTGATAATCTTTGATCAGTGGAACACATTTTGAGGGGGTATATTCATTTTATACAATTTCTTGTTTAATTCTGCAGTTTTATTCAATTTAATGACTAAAAGTTATGTTTTATAAACTTTTCTTCTCCTCAAAATCTATCTAAGGGAGATAAAAATAGCTGAGTGCATGGTATTTCATTCGAAGCAGGAAGAGAGGGTTCTTTTTTCTCACTTTACAATTTACGTTACTCTAATAGGCTACAGGCTGTTGTATATAAGGAAAAATGAATCAAGTAAATATTACAGGGGTTGGCAAAGCATTGGCCATCTTTGCAATGTGTCGCGCACCTCTCTAATCTCTAGTGATTAAGGGGGTTAACCCCTTTGATTCTATAGATCTTCACACATTGGTAAGAGATCTTTCTAGCATCTCACATTAGCCCATTCACTGCCAGATGGTTGTTCAACGAATTGCGAAGCAATGGTTAGACAACCCTATTGGAAGTCAAAAGGTTAATGCAGGAATGAGCAACTTAAGCACCCCCAGTTATGGATAACTACAACACACTCCACAGCTGGAGAGCCTCAGGTTGTCCAGCCCGGGGTTAAAAGGGATAACACAGTTGGGCACGGTTTTATTTAAATGTACAGACCTCATTTCCATTTACATTGACTTTACATATTTTGCACTATTTGTATACTTATTTAAACTTCTTCAGATAAACATACACTAGCAAACTCCCACACAGCTGGGCTCCCCAAGGATAGAAAAGTGCCACTCCTCTGGGGCATGTGTGAAATCAAAGAGGAAGGCACCTGGGCACCATAGGGAACAAAATACCCACTGGGAAAAATAGGTCTTTTAGCCCTCGAATACCAGATTCCCATTTATTGAATTGGGTCTTTTAACACCTTAAGTGCTTACTGTGCTTTGCAACGTGTTGGAGATCTGCAATCTCTCTGGACCAGACAGATTTCAGTTCTCCAATGCGTTGCAAAGAACAGTAGGCACTTAAGGGGTTAAAAGGCCCAATTCAGTCAATGTGAATTAGGGATTGTGCCACTGTATCTCAAATTTTGTGTACTATATGCCGCTGAGGTGAGGATAGAAAAGTGCCCCTCCTCTGGGGCAATCAAAGAGGAGGAGGGCACCATAGGTAACAAAATACCCATTGGGTTATATCATTAGCTCTCAGATACCAGATTCCCATTGATTAAATTGGGTCTCTTAAGTGCTTACTGTGCTTTGCAACTCGTTGGAGATCTGAGATCTCTCTGGACCATAGAGATCACAGATCTCCAATGCATTGCAAAGCGCAGTAAGCACTTAAGGGGTTAAAAGGCCCAATTCAATATTATCCATATGTAAGTTAACATATTTATAAATCATCAATTCTGATTGCTCATTCAAGTACATGCCTGCCTGGCTCAGCTCAGCTCTCTGCCTCTGTTTGCCGCCCTCGCGGGTAGCGCCAACATTAATGATCAGCAGCCTTTGCAAGTGAGTTATCTTATCCAACATCCAGATATACACATGCATAGCTGGTTCCAGTCTAGTCATAGCCAGCAAGCAGCCCGAGCAAGCTACTCTATTGCGTGGCTGTGTATGACCACAAAGCGATGTGACATCATGACAGTCATGTCACTTTCGCCCACAACACAAAAGGCCGAGTCAGCAGGGACTGGGATGTGTCTGGGGACTGGGGAACAGGCTCAGCAGCTACAAGGAGGAGCAATGAAGTCAATGACTGTGTGTCACAAAGGGGTGGGCTGGGTGGCACAAGCGGGAAGGAGGCACCAAGCTGAGGCAAAGTTACAAAGGGCAGAGCCCTTTGTACCGCACGGCACATTTAACTTTTTTTTAATAAATGATCACTTAAGAATGTGGGTGTAACTGGGCCACTGCCTGGTGCCCCAGAAAATTGGGCGCCCTAGGCCAGTGCCTAGTCTGCCTATTGATAAATCCGGCCCTGTGTTTGCTGTGAGCCAGCAATGGACCCTGTCTGTGTGTAAATGGAAAGGGCTCTCCCGTCGTCGTCTTCTTGCTGAGCCTCATTACCCCATCTTCTCGGGTTGGGTATGTAGTCGCAGTTTTGGATTCTTCTTGGTCTGTGTTGACTTGTCACAGTTGGGTTGGTTTCACAGGGAAAGGGCATCTTGGTGATCTTCCTTAAGGCCAGTCGGATGTGTCACGTGGGAAAGGGAGGGGCCTGACGAGAATCCTATCGAACTCTTGGTCCCAAGGTCTAAACGGTGTCTGATACATCCTGGGTTAATGTGGGATAGAAGAGTTCAGGTAATTGACTGGTCGGGTGATGATACCTGTAGGAACTATGTGGCTGAGTAGGATAAAAACCGGGCATGGAAGGATGTGTGGATTTATTGGACCTATGTATTGTAGCCTGTGCAAAGAGGTATGGAGCGGCCTGGGTCCATCGGCCTCTGCAAAGAGGTATGGAGCGGCCGGGGTCCATCGGCCTCTGCAAAGATGTATGAAGAGGCTGGGGTCCACTGGCCTTTGCGAGGGGGAGGCGAGAAGGTGCTAGGTTGTGGTCGCACTGTCTAGTGGGGAGGTACTGGCTGGTGCGGTGAGTGAAACTAGCGGAATTACTGTGAAGGCCTTAAGGGTTAAGGATCTAAGTTACTTTTAGTATAACATTACTTTAAAGGGGAATGAAGGGTCTGGGGAAAGGATTTTAACATTTTCAGTGCCAGAGGGGTATGCGACGCATTGAAAAGCAATATGTTGAGAATCCCTCTGGTAGTCAAATAAGTGTGGCCCTAACACACTTACTCAGGTACAGGTCCTATCCAAGCCCCCTGTGAGTTTCCCTGCCCCGCCCCCATCATCTGTTGACTCACGATGCTGAATGAACAAACTCACCTCTGCACGAGGTTTGACAACAAACATCGGTGAAACGCCATCTTCTCTCCATCTGAAGATATCTCATATGAGATTATTATCTTAAACATCTATACAATAGACCCGATTGGATTTATACCATCTTTTATATCCTTGCTATTTGTGAGATCGCATTTGGGTTGGCAGGTGGTTCGTGTGGACACAGTTCGTTGGCTACAAGGGAAAGGACCTGTTATATGCCCTAAGCCCAAGAGGGCTCTTGTGAGTGCAATCATTTGTTTTTAATAATTTTCATATATAATAAATACTACACTTAGAACTATTCTCCTGTCTGTCTTTGTTATATGCGCCGTTTTTGAGGTTCTTCCAGATCAAGTTTTACCTTATGGTAATTGAAGATTGTCCCTCTCTGATATCCATCTGGACACCACCTTGCTGCTCTGAGGTGAACAGTGTAACATCAGTAAAAGGGACGGGAGGGGGGAATACTTTATCATTCAATTACTCTTGAATTACAACTCTGAAAGTATTGAAATAACACTTTCTATGGCCCAAATACTATGAAGATTAATTGAAGCTGCTTTTATTTTGAAACATTACTATCCCTTTAAATTGTGATTTTAACCCCTTAAGGACCATTGACGTGGTCCTGGTACGTCATGTACTTTTACTCACCATGCTCCTGCAGGAGCACGGTGAGTAATACCGGGACTGAAGTTGTTCACTCCAAGACCGGAGCGATCTCTTTCAGTCCCCCATCCGGCATGCCGGCACACGTGATCAGTCACGTGGGACTGCACGTCAAACTTCCCTATCTGGTCTTTAAAGGACCACACACCCCGGGACCGCTGGTCCTTAAGGGGTTAATAGTTTAGATTCAATGCAGATTTTTTTATTGTTATATACAGAAACAAAGGAATTCAGCAGCTCAAACATCCAACTTGCATGGGACAGTAGTTTCACTTTCAAGGTCTAATAAAGTATAAAGTGCATAAACTGGTGACAATCTTCATGCATGTGTACAGTCACTCTGTCACTCCTCGTGTGATCGCATAGAGAGATGGACTGGAAATGCTCAGTGTGTGCGATAAGGTGATTTCCCTGCAACCACCTATGACTTGTATATAATCCACTGCAAAAATACTCACTTCCATAGGCAGCACCAAAATACAGAGAGAAAATCATCAAAGCTTTATTAGATATAATAGGAAAAAAAATTGTACCTCCACAATCTTCTATCCTCACAGTATCTGACTGGAGAGACTTAACATAGGTAAAGGAGCAAACTAGTAGATGTTACAAAATGGCATCCCAGGGATCAACTTTCTTACATTACATATGATCACTGTATTGCATACAGGCAGACGCACTCAATATACCAGTTGTGTCCATTTTCATGCCAGATGCAGTGAGTCTATGAGGGCACAGAGATGCACAGATGGACCCCGGAGATATAATTTCAAACCCCCCATTCTTATCCCCTGTTGGTGCACCTGTGTTGATGATAGTTGCCTTTTAAATCAATGGGGATTATCATTTTGCTTATATGCTGCAGTTGTTTTTTCAGAATTGCACCACTTTACCTTGATGAATAAGGCCCAGCAACCATTCTACATCTAATAACAAAGAGAAGGGCATGCATAGGTTTAGTTAGGAGGATGAAAAGTGGATTGGAAGAAAAAGAAAGGTACCAGGTACTTGTTGCTTTCTCTAATGTTGCATAGCCCTTCTGGTGGCATGCAATGGTGCAATGTTCTGCTGGTCTCATGCAATACAGTGTAAACAAAAACGGCATTGTGTCACTGACCTGGCATACCCTGTCTAAAAACAAAGGATTTTCAGAGAGCAAAACAAAATAAAAAGTTACCTAGAATTGGTTCTGAGTAAATCTGTAAACAGAACCCTTACAGTTTTCTTTGTGTAAACCAAGAATGAGCAATCTGCATCCCTCCAGTTGTCATTGGACTACATCTGCCAAAGGCCAGCTGAGGATGATGGGAATTGTGGTCTGACAACAGCTGGAGAGTTGACAACCTTACTATAGTTTTATACCCAGCAAGAGCAATATTTCTCATTGTTAGGGTGTTAAAGGGATAGTAATACTTTGTTTTATCTTTATTTTATTTTGTAGGCATTAAAAAAACATTAAGAACGATACAAGTCTTATCTCTCAAACCTTTATGGTTTAAGAGATATTCGCAAGCAAAGTTTCCCCCTCCCGCCCCTTTTACCTAGTGTAAGCCATCTCTTCTCAGATGTGGAATGCAGTCCATAGACCAGACAGATAACAGAAGGGGACACTCTTCTTTCTATGAGAACAATGAAATCCCTGCCCCCCTTGACAAGTTTTTCAGGTGTTTCCCTTATCTTAATTGAAGATTGTCCCTCTCTGAAATCTACCTGGGTACCTCCCTTCTGATCTGGCTGAGCAGTGTTACATCAGTAAAAGGGGCGGGAGGGGGGATACTTTGTCATTGAATTACTCTTGAACTATAACTCTGACAGAATTGAAATAACACTCTCCAAAGTCCAAATACTATGATGATTAATTAGAGCTGCTTTTATTATGAAACATTACTATCCATTTAAAGTTTGATCTCTGTCTGATCCAGCAGAGGCAGTGGAACACAAGGGATGTCTCTGGGCAACTGCAAACCCTCTCTTGGTTTACCCTTGGGAGATTTAATGTAATGAAACGTAGAGGCTCATGTTCAGTCAACTTGTGCAATATCAAAGCTAGGAAAACATGTAGAATAATTACCCTAATAGGAGGTCTTTAACATTCATTTGCTCTAAATCTTTATGTAAATGAATTCAAGTCTTTTGTTGCTTCCCTCTTGGACGCCCTCATTGCTAAGAACAATATCATTGTTGGGTTTTTTCAATTGACTGATAACGATAGTCGTTAGATCATTAGCTCTTTTTCACTTGAATAGCAATTATCAATTGCTAGCGGCTATGGCTTTGTAGTTAATATATCCCAGTAGTGTGTCAATTAGCTTGGCCTCATTTCCACCGATATTCTGACTTTATCTTCTTTACACAGACACTACCCACGGAATCATTCCACAAAGTGGCTAACTGATCACAATCCACATAAAATAATGAAATATTCAGCAGCCAAATAGCAGTGGTATATCGAGTGTTAACACTTGCCACTCCATTGGCTGTAAATGTCTGCAAATAGCAATGCAAATTGCAGTCAATGTTCCCAGGAGACGTACAAATCCTGGGGATATATCTGATGTTTCAAGCAGAGACCATTTCTAGGTGCAGCATTAATCAGACTTCTTTCTATATAAAGTGATCCACTACAGAGCCCAGGATTCTTCACAGGTTTCCTCATTAAATGGTAAACTATACCTAGAGGAATAGATGGCGCATTATACCTAGGGGACTAATAAGGATTCTTATTGATGTAAGAGATACTTTTAACCCCTTGAATGCTACAGATGGCTTCACAGCATTGATGTGATATTCACTGGAGACTTCTTAAGTAACTGATGGGTTAAATACCTCATTTAAATCAATGACATGTTTTATGTGCTCTCTATGGGACGGTTGGTTTGTCCCAGAACTGCTCACACTCTGGAGGCTTAATGGCTCTTTAAGGGGAAATGCCTCCTTTGACAAAACTGAGGTGAATACAGTAGCATATCAACCCTTTAAAGACCAGAGAGGTATACCGTGTATTGCTTCACAATGTGTGATATACCTCTCTGGTCATTATACACTCAAGGGAAAGAAATAAGATAGATCAATATTTTTGTTTTGTCCTTGTCTCTTATCAACCGATTAAAACAGTTTATTAAAGTTCTTTTGTTACTGTGGCAACAGGTAAGATTCTTTGCTCTCATTCCCTCCAACACTGGTGATCCCAGCCAGACCTCTCACTGCTCATGTGGCTCCTCAAATGGATAGTAACATATATATATATATATATATATATATATATCTATATATATATATATATATATATATATATAATATGTATGTACAGGGCTCAAAATTTCCACTCGCACTTGGCGAGTAACTATTGAGTGAGGGCAAGTGGAAATTGAAGCCCTGTATGAAAATGGCCCCAATCCCACGTAGCTAGTGTTCACCCCCCACTCCCTACAATTTACTCCCTGTGAAAATGTCGGCAGCAGCCGCTGAGCTGCTTCTTCTGAAAGTGAGGGTGTGCAACAGAGGAGAGACTGTAGAGCAGGAGCGTCACTGGAGTTGTGCTGGATTGTGCGAGGATCGTTAGTGGAAGCAAGCAAATGTAATTGTGCCCTCACTGCATATCTTCCCTCATATACTACATCTCTTCCCTCACTCACTGCATATCTTCCCTCATATACTACATCTCTTCCCTCACTCACTGCATATCTTCACTCATATACTACATCTCTTCCCTCACTCACTGCATCTCTTCCCTCACTCACTGCATTTCTTCCCTCACTCACTGCATTTCTTCCCCATCTCCCTGCATCTCTTCCCTCACTCACTGCATCTCTTCCCCATCTCCCACATCTCTTCCATCACTCATTGCATATCTTCCCTCGCTCACTACATCTCTTCCCTCACTCACTGCATTTCTTCCTCATCTCCCACATCTCTTCTGTCACTCACTGCATCTCTTCCGTCACTCACTGCATCTCTTCCCTCACTCGCTACATCTCTTCCCTCACTTGTTGCATCTCTTCCCTCACTCACTGCATCTCTTCCCCATCTCCTACATCTCTTCCCTCACTCACTGCATCTCTTCCCTCACTCACTTCATCTCTTCCCCATCTCCTACATCTCTTCCCTCACTCACTGCATCTCTTCCCCATCTCCTACATCTCTTCCCTCACTCACTGCATCTCTTCCCTCGCTCACTGCATCTCTTCCCTCATATACTACATCTCTTCCCTCGCTCACTTCATCTCTTCGCCCAATCACTGCATCTCTTCCCCATCTCCTACATCTCTTCACTCACTCACTACATCTCTTCCCCATCTCCTACATCTCTTCACTCACTCACTACATCTCTTCCCCCATTCACTGTATCTCTTCCGCCACCCCTACATCTCTTCCCTCACTCCTACATCTCTTCCCTCACTCACTGCATCTCTTCCCCATCTCCCACATCTCTTCACTCACTGCATCTCTTCACTCACTCACTACATCTGTTCCCACACTCACTGCATTTCTTCCCTCACTCACTGCATCTCTTCCCCATCTCATACATCTCTTCCCTCACTCACTGCATTTCTTCCCTCACTCACTACATCTCTTCCCCATCTCATACATCTCTTCCCTCACTCACTGCATATCTTCCCTCATATACTACATCTCTTCCCTCACTCACTGCATCTCTTCCCTCACTCACTGCATCTCTTCGCCCAATCACTGCATCTCTTCCCCATCTCCTACATCTCTTCACTCACTCACTACATCTCTTCCCCCATTCACTGTATCTCTTCCGCCACCCCTACATCTCTTCCCTCACTCCTACATCTCTTCCCTCACTCACTGCATCTCTTCCCCATCTCCTACATCTCTTCACTCACTCACTACATCTCTTCCCCATCTCCTACATCTCTTCACTCACTCACTACATCTCTTCCCCCATTCACTGTATCTCTTCCCTCACTCCTACATCTTTTCCCTCACTCACTGCATCTCTTCCCTCACTCACTGCATCTCTTCGCCCAATCACTGCATCTCTTCCCTCACTCCTACATCTCTTCACTCACTCACTACATCTCTTCTCCCATTCACTGTATCTCTTCCGCCACCCCTACATCTCTTCCCTCACTCCTACATCTCTTCCCTCACTCACTGCATCTCTTCCCCATCTCCTACATCTCTTCACTCACTCACTGCATCTCTTCACTCACTCACTGCATCTCTTCCCCATCTCCCACATCTCTTCCCTCACTCACTGCATCTCTTCCCTCACTCGCTGCATCTCTTCCCTCACTCACTGCATCTCTTCCCTCACTCACTACATCTCTTCCCTCACTCACTACATCTCTTCCCCCACTCACTACATCTCTTTCCTCACTCACTACATCTCTTCCCCCACCCCCCTTCCCTACCCCCTGTTCCTTCACCCTTTGAATGTGCTTTCAGATTACCTTCATCTCTCCCCAGCCTTATTCTTCTCTTTCACAGTCCCTGGATTGTTCTCCTCACCCTTCTTTAACCCCTTGAGTGCCCTCTGGCACTCACAGGGTTAAAATAAGTTAAATTCCATCTTTAAAAATCGGCCCTATTATCCAAATGCATTGCAAACCTCTATGGCAATTAGAGGGTCAAGCTAGTTTACTGCTATCTGCAGCAGATGACATTATTCCTGAGTCATCTACTTAGCACAAATGGCAGTAGGGTTGGCAGTATCACATGTAAAAGGCTACTCTTTACAAGAGAATGTACCGCTAATTAATTGACATGACTCAGCCTTGCTCCACATGTAAACCTTTGTACCAAATCCAAAGTTCAGAGAGTTTGTGCTTTTTCTTTCTTTTCAGTAAAATATGTGGTGGATTTGCAAAGATTTCATTTACAAATAGAAAAGCAATGGCCCATTTGTATAAAAGAGAAGGGTTCCATTAGGGTTGCTAGATCATACATTTAACACCCCTCTGGCACTCAAAGGGTTAAGATGGACACATAGGAGAAATGCCAGCTGGATAGCTACAAGTGGTTATTACTAGACTGATGATTACCTATATCCCTGAAGCAGGTATTTTGATATATGTGTTTACCTTTAAAGGGATGGTATGTCAACCTTAGGTAGTGTGACCAGACCTCACCTGCAACCAGGGACACACAAGAAATAGGGGACTGCACTGAAATCAACTCAGCCCTGTAGCATGAATTTTTTCATATGTGTCCCCGGTTAAAGGTGAGGTCTGGTCACCCTAACCTTAGGTGCAATTTTAGGGCAAACCAACTTCATCGTAGAGGACAAATAAACTTTGCCATTGATTGAAATTAGGCTTTTAAAGTGTTAGTAATGTCCAAAAAAAAGTTTTTTGCATATAGAAGAGCTTAAAAAGCTGAGCTATATTCAAAAAACTGTATCTCTCAAACCGCTATGGTTTAAGAGATACAGGCGTTTAAAGTTCGCTGTCTCATATTGACAGCTGTAAAGCTGTCAGCAGGAGATTCGTGTCGGTCGACACGGTGGCACTTGAGAAGTGCCGCAATCTCGTTACTTACAAGGAATCCCGTCATTGGAATGGTCTAAAACGTGTGCCTGGTGTTCAAGCACATGTTATAGACTATTCCAATGACGGGATTCCTTGTAAGTAACGAGATCGCAGCACTTCTCAAACGCCACCGTGTCGACCGACA
Source organism: Rhinophrynus dorsalis (assembly GCA_037306005.1). Classification (NCBI taxonomy): domain Eukaryota; kingdom Metazoa; phylum Chordata; class Amphibia; order Anura; family Rhinophrynidae; genus Rhinophrynus; species Rhinophrynus dorsalis. The sequence continues at coordinate 58,273,005 of CM074720.1, read as the reverse complement.
CGAATCTCCTGCTGACAGCTTTACAGCTGTCAATAGGAGACAGCGAACTTTAAACGCCTGTATCTCTTAAACCATAGCAGTTTGAGAGATACAGTTTTTTGCATATAGCTCGGCTTTTTAAGCTCTTCTATATGCAAAAAACTTTTTTTGGACATTACTAACACTTTAACTCGTTGAATGATAGAGAGCTTTCCATTGTATTTAGAAGCAATGTACTGAGACCTCTTGAGCACTCAAGGGATAAAAAATCCCCATTAAAATAACTAAAAATGTGGGAAATGTTTATTTGTGCCCTATAGAGCAGCTGGTTTACTCCAACCTATGGGCCACGACTGTAAATGCCACGTCAACGAACACTAATACCTAAACAAGTGGGGTTATATACACTGAAATACCATGTACTTCATTTTAGCATTTCTAATAATTATCCAGCTGTTTTGTGAGGCCTAAAATCTAGTCTTACATATGTTCTAAAGGAGCAGACATTCCTGCCTTTTCCAGAACTCCCAATGACTGGATTACTAGTAAATGGGCTGAGATAAGATACCAGGCTTTCTGAATCCAAGAGCAGTGGGCACTAGTCACAGGGAATTAACTGCATTTGCTCTTATCCCTCAATACAAACAGCACAACAACATTACATAGATGTCCTCTGAACAGGACAGTGTAAACATGAAAAAGTAAGTCATAGGATCATATTTTAGGGATGTAATATATGAATAATTAATTTACATTTGCTAGGAGTAAATACATGAGGTAAAAGTTATTTCGTTTTTTTGGGGTTGTTGCGCCTTTAACCATTTCACTTCTGAGCCTTTTCAGTGCTAAGCATATTTTCACACTTTTGTTGCAATTTGCGGTCAAATGATTTTAACCCTTTCTGGGCCAGAGGGGTGCGCAACGTACCTCTCTGGCACGGAAAGGATTAAAGGGATAGTAATACTTAAAAATTACTAGCCCCCATCTTTTAGCCAGTAAAAACAGAGTTAAATGAGGCCAGTGGCATCTCTCAAACCTTTATAGTTTGAGAGATATCAGCTTTCAAAGTTCCCTCTCCCCTGACATCAGTGGTCTAGCTGACAGCAGGGGAATCCTCTCCTGGGATCAGCCGGTGGCTCTGCAGCAGAGCCGAGATCAAACCATAAAGGTTTGAGAGATGCCGCTGGCCTCATTTAACTCCATTTTTTACTGGCTACAAGAGGGGAATAGTATTTTTTAAGTGTTACTATACCTTTAATGGTGCTTCATTTTATGCATAGGCCTTTCTTAGCAATAGAAAAAGAAGGTAAACTCTTGTTTCCATATTGTTTGTATCATTCAACCGTTCAGGCACAAAATAATAAAAATTAAACCTTGTAACCCTACATGCAATATATATTTATTTAAATTGCTTACAATTTCAGTCTCAGGGACTGGTCATTTGTGTTTCTGCCCCAAGACAGGTTTGCTTCAAAATCTCCAGAAGATGCCTCTATAGCCCAAAAAAGTTTTTTTTTTTTTTTTCATTAAATGTACAGTCTTTCAGATAAACTGAAATCCCTGAAACTCGTGGAAGAGCATATTAGTTTTGGTAGCTAGAGGTCTTCTAAGTAAAATGGTGCCCCATTGGTCTGAGCTGACATATACTGTAGGGGTTTCCAGGACCTCAAAACTGAGCAGACCAAAATCTATCCGTTTCCTTTCTTTTATGACATAGCTACGCTTAAATGTTTGTAACACCTATAGACAAGAAGAAAAGATGGACAAGGCATACACATAGCTGGGAACTCTCTGGATTTGCCCTTTTCACTCTGCATTACCAGGTTTCCGAGGCAGAGGCTGATTCTCCGGGGTGTGGGCAGTTTTGTATTGAAACTCTGCCCATTGGTGCTCCTTCCCACCTAGTTCATCCCATTTCCCTCCCACTTCTCCTCCTTCCCCAGCATATTCTAGGAACTTTTTGCTAGTTTTTGAAGCCACACCCCCACTCACAATTAGGCACCGCCCACTGTTGCTGCAAAATGCATAATTTATCCTATCCAGCAGCACCATAGGACTCCCCCTCTGGGGAGTCCAGAATAAAAAGTTTCCAGGTATGGGCATACAGTTGGAAAGAAGACAACACTCCTCATCAAATGAGGGGTAATTTGTTTTTCTAACCCTAGCTTGTTGTGCACAACTGTTTCCAGAAGGTGGCGCTATAGGAAAAATATGTTATTTTTTTTCTTTTCTACCCCTTTGAAAACTATGGAATTTCTTCTGTATCCATTAGCAGCTCCTCTCCCAAGAGAAATAACACCTCTTTAGTAAGAGCTGACATACTGTAACAGATACCACAAGCACAAAACTTCCCCTACCATGCATTTTTCCAGTATATTCTACCTGTACTTAAATGTCTGTACCAACGAGAGAGGACCTCTTCTGCATCCAAGGGGTTTAAAAATGGCCAGTAAAAGTATTTCTAATTGGTAAATAACAGGCCAAACCAAATTATAAAGTGGTAAAAATAAAACTAACCACAATAAACCGTGAGTGGGAGTTTGCTGGTGAGGCATTGTGATTGCTGTGGTCGCACCCACAACTCAGAACATGGGTGTAGCCAACACTGCTGACGTACCCCTGAAAATATGGTGCTCTAGGCAGTTGCCTACTCTGTTTACTGGAAAATCTGTCCCTGCTTGAGGTATTGCCTCAACTCAGGTAGCTGTGAAGACAAAATGGCCGTCTCCAGCACACCGCAGCTTTCTCAGCTTCACCAAGTGATAAAGAAGGTGCAATTTCTTGATAGTAACAATATTATGTTTGGAGACTGCATTATATTGACAGGTGTATATAAGTGTTTCATGATATGAGGGTATATTTTCCCTTTAAATTCAGCTGTTAACATACAGCAACAAGGTACAGGTACTGATCATACATAATAACATTGTGCAGTTATCAGTATTACAGCTTATTTCAACTGTATTCAGAGAGCCGACGCAGTGATGTGTGGGTGGAAAATTATGGTAAATCTGGAGAGATAGATGATAATTTACATAGTAGGATGCCACTTCTAGATAAAATTTGAAAGAAAACACTAGAAGCGGAATCTTTATCTATTATGCATGTAACAGGAGAAAGAAGTGATAGGCTGTATACAACTGATGCCTTTCTATAGGTTCTGTGATGTCCTTAGAAGCACTTTCCTCATTTTCTGTGCAATAAATAAAATAGTAATTTCAATACAAAATTAAAGATGTAACACCTCGTAATAATAACCCCCATGTCCTTACTCTGGTCAGAATATGTCATTGCCTCCTATGCATTTTGTACTTGTGCCTTTGTTAACCCCTTAGTGACAGCCGCGTTCGTACGTGGCTGTCACGTTAACGCCCGCCTAACATTTTTTTTTTTTCTTTAATGAAGTCTGGAGTCTCCGAGCGGCGTGCAGCCGCACGGAGACGCGGACTTCCGTGACTTACCAGGTACGTCCTCTGTCACTAAGTGACAGTTTTTGCGGGACGTACCTGGTAAGTCATATGTCGTTAAGGGGTTAAAGAGAAGGCATCTTTAGTCAATCCTGGATCCCTCTGGACCGTGAAGGGGTAACATTACCATTCGCAGTGGGCAGAGTTTGTGTTCTGTGGTCCTGCAAGCAGCTATCCTGTCCAGCTCCATGACATGACACCCAGGACGGGCTGATGATTTTATCTCTTAAAGCGGAACTAACACCCCTGCAAGATGTAGCCTCAATTAGAGGGCTACAATCCGTGATAACTCGCTGTGTAATTATTATTTTTTTTTAAACGTGTTATTAAAGAGTAATCCGTTAATTCCAAAAAGTACCTGGTGACGTCTTCCCCCCGGAAAAGCATATTGCACATGTCAGTCGATGGATGGATTGCACATGTCAGTCGATGGAGTCGATCGGCACTCTTGTAACTCCCCCCGGCTACACGAAAACACCTACATCATCAGCTTTAGATTCTCCTTCTGGTCCGAGAATCTAAAGCTGATGACATAGGTGTTTTTGTGTAGCCGGGGGGAATTACAAGAGAGCCAATCAGCTCCGTGCTGACATGCGCAATGCGCTTTTCCGGAGGGAAGACGTTACCAAGTACCTTTTAGAATTAATGGATTACTCTTTAATAACACATTTTTTAAAAAAAATAATTAAACAGCGAGTTATCACGGAATGTAGCCCTCTGATTGAGGCTACATCTTGTAGGGGTGTTAGTTCCGCTTTAAACAAAGGCACAAGGCAAAATTCAGAGGCGCCATTAGTATTTTCTTATCAAAGAGCCATCCTGTCCCGGGACCAGGATCACATTCTGTCAGCTAGAGCGCTGACGTGATTAAAACGGGCGGGAGTGGGGAACTTTAGAAGCTTATAGCTCTTAAAATATGCAAGTTTGACCAAAGAGATTAACATCAGTTAATTTATTTTTTTTAATGTGAAAAATATTAAAAGTTCTTAAATTCAAGTATTACTATCCCTTTAATCTTGGCAGTGGTGGATCCACAGTCCTCTGGGATGGGTACCCAGCCAATGCAGGCACACAAAGGCAAGTCAGTCTTTACACCTTTTTAAATTATTGTTTGTCATTTGTTTTTAATTGCATACATTGTGACCCCCAAGGAACATAAATACTAAATTAAAGGGTCCCCTCCTACGCGTTTATTATAACATCTCATCAGGGCTTGATTTTAATATAGATAGGGTTTTTCAGGTGTTTAGAGTAGCTACTTGCCATATATTGAGGTACCTTGACAGGAAAGCTAAAACCTCTTTTGGCCAAAATTTGGATAACTAAATACTCATATTTATCAATAGTGTTATTATACACACCCGATACAGGGCACACTTTTCACAATTAGAATGGAGGACTGCAGGTTTGTTGTTTGTTTGACATATGAATACATGCAGAAATCAAGTTTGCAGAGAACTCACCACCGTCTCTGTTCAATGCCTCAAACAGACTACGGGTGTCTTGACAGGGCATCGTCAAGTCATCCACCTCTTTCCCAATTTTATCTCCCCTTTAAACACACAGACAGCTTGGATGGGTTGAAAAGGCCACAGCATTTATAACCAAGATAAAACAATACTTAAGAAAATGTGTTAAATGTATTCTCAATTGAAAACTGAATCCATAACCCGTAAACTCAACCCCCCCACAGTGCTTGCGAATACATAGTGATTACTTGACTTTAACCATATTATACCCAAACTTTAACACTACTTGAATGAGAGCCATGCCACTATCCACCCTTAACTATTTGAATGCGGTAAGTGTTAGCCCAACAGCCATACCTACAACTCTTAAGACCAAGCCTAAGAGCTATGATCTTGTACCACCACTGCAAAGCCCCATGTTTTGCCCACCAAGCACGCTGCCATGCTGTGACACCACCCCACTACCAGGCCAGCACAGTACATGCCACACATGCTCCCGCAATCCACCACCGCTTTGGACCCCGTACCTATGTGCTCTTAGCACAAACACAGAGGGGTGCAACCAGCACATGTCTGGCACAGCAGAGGGTGGGCGGGAAGCTCCTCACTGTACAGCTGTCTCACACCACAATGGCTGCGGGACACAACACCCCTGAAGTCCTCACTTCCTGTGTCTCCTCCAAACCTTCATTCTGTCCAACACTGTCCCACTTCCTATACTGCGGCCTCCTTCCTAGCCCTGTCAAGCCCCCTCCTCCTGAGTTGCACTCTGCTCCGGGGGTCCCATTATGGATGAAGGAAAAAATCTAAAGAACCACAACCGCTCCAAACCTGTATAAAAATATTGCTTGCACAAATGTATTAAAATAATAATAAAAATATCCAAAACCTACTGGTCAACATTTCGCAGTGATAACCTCTGCTTTTTCAAGACATGCAGGTAAGTCTTTCGCTTAAAGAGGGGTATCGAACGCTTTGCTTTGAGTGCCAGAAGGGTGTCAAATGCATTGCAAACCCCCTGGCACTCAAAGGGTTAACCCTTTGAGTGCCAGAGGGGTACAGAATGCATTGCTTTAAGCAATACATTCCATACCCATCTGGCACTCAAAGGGATAATACAATTCTGAAGCAGTTCCAAGCTTACCAAATGCCAGTGTACAGGAGCGTGAGACTCACAGGAACAGTAAAGCTGCCAGGGTGGATCGGTCTGTGAGCAGTTTACTGAGATTAGGCAAATTTTACAATTCGGGAATCAGTCACAGACAATAGAAGGTATAATCTCAAAATTTTTAGAGAACTACGTCCTAAAAATAACCACTGCTTATCTTCCTATGCCTAGAAAACCCTAATTGCCTCTATGAATGCTCTTGCTCTTTGGTTTAAGAGATGAGGGGGTTATTCACTAAGGAGTGATCAAGATGAGATAACTTCTCCAGTGATGTCACTTCTCCAGTTCCTATGTTATTCTATGGAGCCAATGCACTGACATCTCCAAAGTTCTAAAAATCTTAGTGAATTGACTCCATAGAATAACATAGGATATTGAGAAGTCATCTCCACTTTATCACGCCTTAGGGAATCTCCGACAAAATGTCATGTCCATGGAGGCGGACATGACAGTTGATAGCAGGAGCACAGGACCCTGAACTCTGCTCACTTCATTTCTTAATCGTAACCCTTCAAGGACAAGAGGGCAGTGCAGCACATTGCTTCAAAATATGTTGTGCACTACTGTGATCCTAAAAGTGTTGCATTCTGCTTGCTTCAGTTAGAAAAAAATGTCACCAAATGCCATGTTCACTGACATGGGGATGATATCCAGAACTTTCTGTAATACCTTGAGTATTAAACACACAATGTTGCCTCTCTTCAGCTTATGTGAAGTGGGGAGTGCAAATTATACATACATACATTATTAGGACAAAAAATATTTCTGCTTCCTCAGCAAGCCACTTCCAGCTTACCCTCATGCTCCTCACCCCTCCTCTCTGACAGCTTCTTAGTGTGCGGCATGCTTGCATTTGCCACCTGCTTCCAGCAATGTTCAGTGAGGACCTTTTTGTTTCAGCCAATGGTAATGCCCTGTGAGCACCTGAAGGTCCTATCAGGGCAATACCTTAGATCCAATGCACAGCGATCTATGCATTGAATCTACGATATTGCCCTGTGAAGACCTTCAGGTGAAACTGTCACAGAGGTCTCCTGACGGGGAGGATAGTCTGTGCAGTTCAGGGGTGGGGTGTGCGCTGAAAGGGCTGCATGCCCCCTCCTGCTTTTGCTCCCTATTGCATCCACTCGCAGGGTGCCCCCCTCCACACTTCATGCGTGCATGTCTAAACTTGCACGCAGCACCCCTCTTGCATGACACTTCATTAAATGCATAACACTGATCCCTTCTCTTAAACCACTGCAGCGGGGCTTTCTGCTTCATGCGTGCCGGACCCGCCCCCCGCGCATGCATCACCATTCCGGACCACAAATCCATATCCCTGCTCCCAAATGTCATGTCTTCATTGTCAACCATCTTACGGTGAAACGTCTGGTCATATTCGAACCAGGCGGTCCCGCCATAGACTGTGTGTGTATCTGTAATTAAGTCCATGTAGCGCATCACATTCATTGCCTCCTCTGGGTGACAAAACAAGTAAAAGGAATTAAACGCATAGAACCCCCTCATCCAGTCCATAATATGATTGGGTCTGTCATCCCCCTTCTCCCCTTTACCACCGTCATACCTGCCATTAACCGCCTGCCTTGTCAATGTAAGCATGTCCACAAATTTTCCTGCCGCAATACGCTTGCGAATTTTCTTGGGGACATGATCATATGGGTTAGAAAGCGCACACATGTCCGTGCTCCCTGGACCCGCAAGCTTCACCGTCTTACCCCCATTTTTCACCCCCTTGCTCCCTTTTTTTCTAACCCACTGGTCTGTCCCCTAACTTCCTCAAGCATTTACTGACCAGCCAGACAACTTTTTTTACTTGCATTGTCATGAACATTTGCATTTTCATCTGAGTCAGATTCAGACTCCGTGGAATCAGAATCTAAGCCAGAACTTAAGCTAGACTCCCCTGAGTCTGCGCTCCCCTCCCCCAATTCATCCCCATAAACACATGGTACATGAGCAGACTCACCAGACAGCTGTTCCTCCTCTGCTGCTTGACTCAGCTCCTGATTCGTCTGTTTCCGCTGCTTGCCATTCACCCTCAGCTGCAACCGGCGCCTTGCCTCTCCTGCTCTGTGACCTGCAATCACAAGGAGAGTGAGACTGTTGTGTCACCACTCCAACCCCCCCAACCCATCCTCAGAACCACCCAGACAAGGGGCCCCCAGAGACCCTCCTCCCCCAAAGCCCTGCCCACCCCCCTTGGGACATACCTCCTACCAACCCAGCACCCCCAGGATGACTGCCCTCCCCCCCACCTGTCCCCCATACCCCTGGGGAAACTCAACAGGGGGCATGTGCCCCAATGCAGCCCACAGGAGAGCCTGGATGCGCTTCTGCGCAGAACCCCCCCCCCCCATGGGTTGCCCCAACATCCCAGACCTCCGGTCCCCCCAGGCCAAACAGACCTCCTCTCCCCTCCAGGCCAAACCCTCCCCACAGCTGCGAGCCCTGTTACTCCCCCATGGGTTGCCCAAAAATCCCGGGCCTCTGCTTCCTCCCGGCCCAAACCCCCCCAACTGCCAGGGACCCCGCTACCCCCCCAAGGGGTAGCCCACCACCCAACAACAAAGAAAGCCAGAGGGGCTGCCTGCCAGCTTAATGGCTTTCAGGGGCAATGCTGCCCCTTCGGCCCTCCAGAATAGCTTTAAAATACAGATATAAACAATAACAAAATCACTCTTGGAACTGGCATCTCCCGTTCCATCTATAAGTATGGAAAGAGCAGAATTCTCCTTGCTCCCTTCGGTGACTTTACTTAATGACACTCAAGGTAAAATATATGTAGTTTTAATACATTGCCATTTAGACATTGATTTCTGTGTTGCAATGAAAGACCATACCCACGGAATTGATTGATCCATGTCAAAGAGTAGTGATTGTAATTGGCTAACTAGATTTTAAAAGACTGGCCTTTTCACCAGCCGTTGCCTTTGATCATTACTAAGTGCCATGTAGGAGTGAAATGCATTGATCAGGAGTGTTAAGATCTGCTGGCCTTCCACTCTGTCAGTAATGCCCCTGTGGTAATCAGTACATGCTCACAAAGGTGATAAATAAAAGAAGATGTGTTTTCAAGAAAGTTTCAGTTGTTTGTGGGAATAAGGAATCTTGGAAAATGGTGGTGCGTATCATTGTTTGTTTCACTGATTAGGATGCTCTCTCCCTCAGGCTTCAAAACCAAGAACAGCTGCATGGCTCCATTAACCCCTTTAGTGCTAAAGAGGTGAGCAGCATTGTTGAGCAATGTGGCTGATCCTGCAATGGAACTAATTTGCAAGACTTGGGCATTTCATAGTACGGGTTCCAAAGGGAGCATGTTTCAGGCTTCTAAATAAGATTTGCTGCTTTTGAAAACATTTTTGGAGTGAGTTAAGCCTGTGGTTGCTTATCCTGATCCCAGTGACTGCCAAAGTGGTCAGTTTTCTTCCCCCAAAATCAATTATAGGGGTTGGTTTGGGGCTGCACAGTACAGTGCCGTGCTTGCTGCACAGTCTGTTCCCACAGAAGATTCAATAAAAAACAATAGCTGCCCATTAAATACTAAATAATTTGTCCCAATTTTTATCACTTTCCAGTATTGCTTTCATACAAGTCAGCTACCTCTACAACTGCTTAATATATTCCGGTGCAAAGAATCCAAAATGTCACAGCTTTGAGCTAAACCTTCCCCAGAGCCATGTCAGTCCACATCTGGCAGATTGATGTATCCAATAATGATTACCTATACTTTAATTGCCATCTCTGTGATGTTATCTATTAATGCTCTGTCCAATTCTTCTTCTTGTCACTAAGGTCTGTGCGTCACTTCGGCATGAATGACAAGCTCCTTACCTGTTTCTATGGTTATCCAAAGTCTGCCAGTAATTGTCACTGTATCCTATGCAGGAGGGGAGGTGGGAGAAAATACAAATGCACAGACATTTATATAAACTTTACAACTGTTCATGTATTCCACGATATCACTATAGAGAATTTCATTTTGATGATAGATAAGAACCAACTGGCCCATCCAGTCCCCTACACAATATTACATGTCCCAGAGTAGATTTATGTAGATTCCAGGCATTTTTTTATTCTCTAGCATTTGTTGGTCGCTAACACCTCTGCCGGGAAGCTGTTCAGTGAGTCTATGACCCTTCCATAAAGTAGTACTTGCGCACATTACTACTGGATTTTCCACCCTCTGTAGAAGCACAGAAGCTATCTTACACTAAAACGCCTTTTGGTTGGGGGAGGGGGCAATCAAACAGAACAACCCACACGTCCAAAGAAGATGTATTACTAATGTATGCCCATAAAGTAGAACTGTCAACTGTTCACATTTTCACTTCAGTGGTAGAATCCATCTCGACAAGATTTGGAGTATTGTCTGTTTGTGAGTTTATGCAAATTGGTTAGTACAGGGTGATGGGAAATGACAGGTTAGAGGGACAACTGTGTGAAATGTTAGTATCTAGCTGGCAGGAAGTAGCAGTTGGGAGGAAGAGCAGTGTGGAATATGAGTACTGGCAGGTAGGGAGAGCAGTGTGGGTGGGATGCTGGTACTGTCTAGTTTACAGAGAGTCAGAAGAACAGGGCAGAGAGTGATTTAAACTGGCAGTGAAGTGGGCGGGGTTAAAATGGTATCACTGAGCCCCGAAAATCATCCTCTGTCCCCGGAGACCCAGTAAAAGTATAAAAACTGGAGTCTCCGGATAAGATCCAGCGAGAGCCTAGGTATGCCGATGCAAGTGATGAGTATCTTTTGACTTTTCGGCTGTTGATGGACTACAGCTCCCATTATCCTTAGCGAGCCAAACTGTAGTGCAACAAAGTTTGTAGATACACAGCATGATGACCCTGATCAAATATGAGAAATTGTAAAGGTGCTGATCAGTATGTCATCTCACAAAAAAACCCATGTCCCCGAAAACCATGAGTCCTGCGTCGTTCTAGGGGCGGACAGTTGCTGCACCATAAAGGATTAATGAAAATTCCCAATGATTTAAATGGGACTTCTACAGATCTAATTTAAAGCAGTGGGAATGTAATTTGTCCCTTTGGTGCAGTTAGTTTGCCTCTCTTTAATTTCCTGAATGTGGTCCTTAATCACATCTAGCTGTCTCTGCACTGGTAGTGTGGTTCAGTGCATCTGTTTTATGTTTGTGCACCAATCTGATACAGGGAACATCAAGCCAGACCCAAGATCACATCAGTCAGGGGGCTGACTGTGACTGCAGGCCATACTTTGCCTGTATCTGTTCTAAAGGAAAGCATGATTTACCTTGAGTGGAAAGTGTAGATACTTCTGTATGAAGATTTACATTTTTTCTTTCTGTCACCATATAGAAATCCAGTTAATACTGTGTCCTTTGTTAGTCGTTCAAATGAAGGCAAATTCATGAATAATGTTAATTATTATTAGCTAATAACAATTTTAATTTTATGTTTTTTCGTATAGCAAACTGCATCCAGAGGATGAGGAGGACACCACCACTAGATGAACTGCAACCCCCACCGTACCAAGATGACAGCAGCTCTCCTCACTTGTCCTGCACTCCTTCAGAGATCGGGGAAAGTAAATGTGAACTCTCCCACTGCAGCAATAGTCCCAGATACTCCTATAATAAGTGTCCTAGTGAGGGAAGCACAGGCCATGAAATTGAAAGCTTCCAGAACAAAGGGTATGAAGAGGACGTACCAAGTGACAGCACCGCGGTTCTCAGTCCAGAAGTACGTTCTTCTATTTACCTGTTTATTGTATCTCAGATTTCCCATTTGTGTCATCTGCAAGCTAAATAAATTAGAGAGATCTGTTCTCATTGCAGATGGGTGAAGAACATTTGTGCTGTACTGTAGTAGCTTAAAGGGATAGTAATGTCTGTGTGCACTAAAATATAATATTGTAGCTATTCCAAAAATAATCTAACTGATGTAAGTCCCATCTCTCAGACCTTTATGGTCTGAGAGATATATGAAGATAAAGTTCTCCCCTTTCCCTGACGTGAGCTATAAAGCTGACAGCAGGAGATTCTGGTCCCGGAACGGGCCGGCAGCTCTTCAGCAGAGCCAAAATAGCGTGATCTAAAAATAAGTACTTCATTGGAACGGTCTTCAAAATGTGCCTGGTTTGCAGGCATGCTTTGTAGACCATTACAATGAAGAATTTGGTTCTCTGCTGCTGGCCGATTCCGGGACCTGAATCTCCTGCTGTCAGCTTTACAGCTCACGTCAGGGAAAGGGGAGAACTTTATCTTCATATATCTCTCAAACCATAAAGGTTTGAGAGATGGGACTTACATCAGTTAGTTTATTTTTGTAATAGCTACAATATTATATTTTAGTGCACACAGACACACCTAATAATAACCCTTCTGGATACTATATCCATAAAATCCTAATCACCGTATGGAATTTTGCACGTGTGCTATTTTTTCAAGAGAGAACATCTTCAATCAGTCCTGGTTCTGATGTCTATAGATGTTCATGACAATTGCTGGCAGATATTTCAAACTGAAGAATGCAGAGTGCATGAAAGACTTGTAAGGATCAGTATGGTGTGCGACACGTTATGAAGCAATGCATTGCTTACTCCTCTGATCCTTAAACGGTTAAGATTACCATCTACAATGGGTGGAGTCTGTGTTCTGTAGTCTTGCTGTAAAGTGGCATGTCTGCCTCCTACACGTGGCACCCAGAAATTATTGATGATCTGATAACTTGAAAAAATGCATAGAGGCCATTAGAATTTTCTGGCCATAAAAGGTAAGGGAGGGGGGGGGTTATTTGAGATGTTACTTGCCCTTTCAGAATACAACACTTCCACTAAAAGTGTATGGGTAGTGGTAAGCAAATCAGAACAGTGACACTCATGCAATATAATGTAGAGCTTTCCCTGCTTATGAACAAAAGGATGCTCTCAGTGTTGAGAGGTTCTTTATTTCAATAGTAATAACAGCTCCAGATAATGAAGGAGATGCACTGAAGGTAGGAAAGGGCTCATAATGTTGATATACAGTCAGAGCAGTATCGAAAGCACATTGGCAGTATGCATTAAAGTGTTAGTAATGTCCCCAAAAAATTGTAATAGATTTGTAGAGGCTAAAAAAAGAATTGCACTGCCAAAAACCCCATCTCTGAAACCACTATGGTTTGAGAGATATTCGCAGTCAAAGTTTCTCCTTACCTCCCCTTCTCCTGACATCAGCGTCTAGCTGACAGCAGGAGATCACAGTCCGGGATTCAGCCAGCGGCTCTGCAGCAGAGCTGAAATACCGTTATTTGAAAAGAATTACTTCACTGAAAAGGTCTACAAAGTATGCCTGGTTTGGAAGCACACTTTGTAGACCATTCCCATGAAGTAGTTCTTTTCTAATAACGGGATTTCAGCTTTGCTGAAGAGCCTCGTCATGTCGGCCAACGGATCTCCTTCTGCCAGCTTTACAGCTGACATCAAGAGAAGGGGAGGGAAGGGGGAACTTTGATTGCCAATATCTCTCAAACCATAGCGGTTTGAGAGATGGGGTTTGTGCTAATGCGATTATTTTTTTAGCCTCTACAAATCTATTAAAAGCATTTTTGGGACATTACTAACACTTTAATTGTCTTTGACATCACATTTTCATCAATCTGACAAAAATCTGCCCACATTGACATCAATCTAACATGCTTTCGACAGGTTTACGAATTTTGACTTATCACATTGACAATGGATGGAAATACAGCATAATGAGTCATTTCCATATGGAAATTCAGGATATTGAGCCATTTTCGTGTTCATGGGGAGCGTGTTTATATGATAATATGGCACTTCAACACATGCACTAAACTCTGATAGGATCCTCTGCTGTTGGAGTTCACAGTTTTAACTTTGCCTTCCTGAGGCTGTTGTGGCTGGGATCTCCCTGTACTTTCCTATGCACTATAAGCCCTCAGTCAGAAGCAGGGAGGGTTGTGAACTGCTGGCAATGTGGAAGGGATGCTCTTCCTGACACATCACCAGCAGTAGACAACCCTCAAGTCTGAGAGCATACTCTCTGCTTCCTCACTTGCTCAGTAAGGGAGTGGAGAGGATCCTTTTAGCACCACGAACAGCATCACTCCCTTAAACCTTTGAGTGCCATAGGGATGTGCATTGATCACCCCTCTGGCACTCGAAGGGTTAAAAAAGTACACCAAGCAGTACACAATCATCCCCTCACCTCTGTACCATATTTAATACATGTGCATTCCCAGGGGAACAAGACTGAGGCGTCAGGCAGTGTTCATGGGGATTTGTAGCTACCAGCTGCCGCTCAGCCATGTTCTCTTGCCCACTGGTATCCATAGAACCCCATGTACACTGCCTGGCCCCCAAACTTGTTCCGTTGCTCACTGGCAGCAACAAATCTCCATGTACACTGTCTAACCCCCCCCCCAGCCTTATTCCCTTGCCTAATATCAGCCACAGATCCACCTGGGTACTGCCTGGGCAAGGGAACAAGACTTGGTGGGGGGGTGTCAGTCACTATAGGTGGGGCTAACACAATGGTGATGTTCTCCATGTTGCCCCACAATACTTATGTTCAACTTTCTGCCACCCAGTTAAAATTTTATATATGCTGTTAATATTCAACATATGCTGCCCCATATATTTGATCACTCACTGTGTGTGTGTGTATATATATATACATATATATATATATATATATATATATATATACAGGATCACTAATCCTGCACATGCTCCGTTTTGTTTTTAGAGAAAATCAGACCTCGTGTGTGTGTGGGGGGGAGATGGCATCAGGATCCCTCCTTGTGTCCCTTTGGTATTATTCACCTATCCAATAGGATAGGTGATCAATGCAGCTACCGGGAAGGCTAACCCCACCTTCCCTTACTACCTTCTTTTCATCCCAGTGCTCTGTGGATGACCTGGTTGAGTAGGAGGATCCTCAAGACCCACGTGATGCGAGTTTGAGCTAGCAGAAGCACGGCGACCACGAAATTCCATGACATGCCAGGACGTCACAGGTCCTTAAGTGCTGGACCTGGCACATCAAGGGTTGTTAAGGGTTTAAGAACTAGATGGGTGTGTGACAAATTTCTTAAATTTCCTTGTACACCTTCTGGTCCTTAATGGGTTACTACATGCACTGCACACCACAATGGTCCTTAATGGGTTACTACATACACTGCACACCCCACTGGTCCTTAATGGGTTGCTACGTGCACTGCACACCCCACTGGTCCTTAATGGGTTGCTATGTGCACTGCACACCCCACTGGTCCTTAATGGGTTACTACATGCACTGCACACCCCATTGGTCCTTAATAGGTTACTAAGTGCACTGCACACCCCACTGGTCCTTAACCTGTCCTGGACCATCATGGAATTCCAGGCTTCCAGCGCGGCTGAATGCTGTTCGGGGAGTCCTGAATCGGATTCTGCCAAAAAAAAAAAAAAAAAAAGGGACCCTGGTCCTTAAGTGACGCAGCCGGTCCTTAAGGGGTTAATGGGGACTGAGAATGCAAAGAACTTGGAACTTATTGTTGCTCCTTCACATTAAATGATTGCAAGCTAAGACTGATAGGAGTTGTAGTACACCAGATGGAGAGCCACATATTTACATACCACTGGGATATGCCCATCATTAACAGAGTCAAATGATAACACTAACAAACTCACAATCTGCCAATCAGTTGTAATATACTAAATACACAGTGTATGCCCCTCAAACAAGTCAAATCGGTTTCTTAACTCTTTGATTGCCAGAGGGGTAGGCAACGTATGCAAAGAAATGCCTTTCATATCTCTGGCACTCGAAGGGTTAATTGTGCAAAGTCCAGATCTGCAGTTTTCCTGCAGGGACACATCCCTTACAAGCCTCGTAATGGAACACTAACCAGATCCTAATAATGACATCCCCTGCTTAACCTACTGTGGTTGGAAAATCCTAATGGCCCCTATGACATTTGTCTTTGTTGCTTGAAAAAACTTCTTCAGTAAGTCCTAGATGTCATATCCAAGGAGGTGCAAAATGAGTCTTGCTGGCTCTTTCCTTTTTTTCTTTGTCAACAAACTGAAGCAGGCAGAGTGCATGAACAACAGAAGGTGGCAGTATGGCAGCTGGATGATTCTGGGGTCCACAGGTCCGGATTTACATCCCAGACACCCCTAGGTAAGGCACTCTAGGTGCCATTAGCTTCACCCATGAACACACCCGCACTCCTCGCTTGATCCCACCCCCAGTGTCATTCACTGTTTTCTGGCACAGAAAGTACCATTGGCCCACAGCAAGCTAGGACAAAAAAAAGCTTTAACTCCTTGGTTACAATGAGTTGGAGACCTCCCTAGCATCCAAGGGGTTAAGTAATCCTATATAATAATTCGCTAATGTATGTTTGTCAGAAGCTGTCATGCTCAGTACAGATGGCTGTGCACGTTGCAGTCATGCGCAGTACAGACTGCCCACACCGCGGCTGATAACGGAGCGGGGCACTCCAAATTCAGACTGTAGTAGTGCGCAGAGAGGACTACGGTCTGAATTCGGAGGGCCCTGCTCCATTATCAGCTGCGGCGCGGGCAGTCTCTACTGTGCATGACTGCACCGTGGCCGTTGCTGCCTGGCACTGTGACCCATGTACACTGGCTGTTCAACTAGTAGCCTATAAAGGGGTATAAAAGGTTTAGGGACACAGAGATTGACCTGGCCACACCCACAATTCAGAATGTGGGTGTGGCCAGCACAGCTGAGGCGCACCTCTATATTTGGTTCTCTGCCTTTTTGGGAAATCCGTCCCTGGGGGTCCACAAGTCGTGCCAACAAAAGTCATGTCCACTTCCATGGACATGACATCCAGGACTAATTGAAGATGTCATCTATTGAACAAATCCGCAAGGACAACATTCATATTGGCAGTTAACTCTTGAGTTCCAGAGAGGTATCCCACTCATTGCAGCATAATGCAGTAGGTATCTCTCTGGAACAGAAATGGTTGACGAGAAAGAGAAAACACACACACACAGTGCTAGACACCATGTACATATTCAATAAGAGACCGAAGTGTAGCAAGGAATGAGGGGATCCTCCACAAATCTCCAAATGAAGAACATAGCAAACAAGCCTATGCTGCTTCACAGACGCGAAACTTTCACCTTAAAGGGATAGTGATATGTCACAAAAACAGTAACTCCAATTAATCGTCAGTATTTGGGCCCTGGAGAGTGTTATTTTTTATACTGTCAGAGCTGTAGTTCAAGAGTAATTGAATGATAAAGTATCCCCCCTGCCCATTTTACATAGTGTAAGCCACCTCCCCTCAGATGTGGAATCTGGTCTCTTGACCAGACAGATCACAGCAAAGGACAATCTTCTTACTGTGATCATAAGGAAAGCCCTGCCCGCCTTGACAGGTTTTTCCTTATGCTCACTGAAGATTGTCCCTCTCTGTGGTCCATCCGGACAGTCTTGCTGCTCTGAGGTGAGCAGTGTTACATCAGTAAAAGGGGCAGGAGGGGGATCATTTATCATTCAATTACTCTTGAACTACAACTCTGACAGTATTGAAATAACACTCTCCATGGCCCAAATACTATGAAGATTAATTAGAGCTGCTTTTATTGTGAAACATTACTATCCCTTTAATTCGAGTTTGCATATTTGAAAACTGTATTAAGAAATGCCTATGTCTCATGTTAATCAAAAGTCCAGCAGATGTATAGTTTAGGAGATAATAACACTTTTATTTCTGGGCACAGTGAAAATGAACATTTCCTGGTACAACACAGAGCTTCATTAGCATATTAAATGTCACTAACACTTGTAATTAGCATATGAAAACATCACTGGTACTGCACAGGTACTGCAATTAGCATATATTAGCATATGGTACAGTAAGACTATATCCTTAACTGTACATTTGCTGTTTTTTTTGCTAACATGACATACAGGCAGTTTTTAATGCAGTTTTCAAATATGTGAACTTGAATTAAGGTGAAAGTTCCACTTTATGTGCAACATGTATAGAGGATAAATAGAGAGTGGTATTAGATGTATTGAGGGAATATATTGAGTATATAGTACCGAAGATCCAAAACAGGTGCAGGCAGGTTCTGTGCAGAAATTGGGATACCTATACACCCATTACACGGTCTTAAAGTGATAGTAATGACTATTTAAAATAAGTTGCCTAAGTCTTCTGTATACTAAAAGGAACATATTGCACTATGTCTAAGCGCTTACTTCTTTGTAGCTCAAAAGTTATGAAGCACTAAAGATCCACCGCCCGCCCCTTCTCCCGATGTCACTCAGAAGATGCAGGCTGGTTGGGACGGCTGCAGCGAGGGACAAACTTCAGTAAGCAAAGGGAACTCCTGCCTTCCTTTGTCGGGGGGGGGGGGCAGGATTTTCCTTATACGTACTTACTAAAGTCTGTCCCTCACTGCAGCCATTGAGTCGGACGACCATATCTCAGATTCCGTGGGAGGCGGCCAGAAAGGGGTGGGCAGTGATTCTTCAGTGATTCATACAAAGAAGTAAGAGCATAGACATAGCGCAATCTGATCCTTTTAATAAGCAGAAGACTCAGGTAACTAAGTTTAATTAAACATTACTATCACTTTAATACTTTATTTTTATTAATACACTTAATAAAAATAAAATTACATGCTCAAGGAATTGATTAAAAAATTGGAAGCAGCAGAAATGAGAATACTGTAACTATCTGGTTTAAAAGAAATGAAATCTAAATGGGGTTACCGAAATGTATACATCAAATTAAAGCAGCGTATCGGTAATTAACTCCACAGTTACTTTAGCCCTTACTAACTGCATTAACTGCCATCATACAGCAGCATTATTGGATGAACACTAATTAATTAAGGTGTTAAAGAAAATTAGTCCCTTTTAAACGTAACCAGTTTCATCAGAATAGGAAGGAAAAAATGAAAACCCTAGAGCTCTCATGTAGGAGCAGTTAACCCTAAGGGGATTCTGGGGGAGAACTAAAAATTCCCATTGATTTAAATGGGGACTTTAACCCCTTGGATGCTAGAGAGGTCTCCAACACATTTAAAGGGATAGTAATACTTCGTTTTATCTTTATTTTATTTTGTAGGAATTTAAAAAACATGAAGAACAATATAAGTCCCCCCCCTGTTCAGCCAGATCAGAAGGGAGGTGCCCAGGTAGACTGCAGAGAGGGACAATCTTCAATTAAGATAAGGGAAAAACCTGTCAATGGGGGCAGGGCTTTCATTGTTCTCATAGGAAGAAGCTTGTCCCCGTCTGTTATCTGTCTGGTCTATGGACTGCATTCCACATCTGAGAAGAGATGGCTTACACTAGGTAAAAGGGGCAGGAGGGGAAACTTTGCTTGTGAATATCTCATAAACCATAAAGGTTTGAGAGATAAGACTTATATCATTCTTCATGTTTTTTTAATGCCTACAAAATAAAATAACATTAAAATGAAGTATTACTATCCCTTTAAAATCCCCATTTAAATCAATGGGAATTTTTAGTTCTTCCCTATAAAGCAAATGGTTTGCCCCAGAATTCCTCCACTTTTTCTTTTGACTCCAAAAGGAAATAGTTACAGGGCACAATGAGTATAACGGATGGGATAAGTATACGAGGATCACATGTTAGAGGGGTAGATTAACATCTCCGCAAACTGCCCCATAAAACTGCCCAAGAACAGGGTTCCTGTTTTGGATCTGCAGCGCTATATATATATATATTTATATATATACTTGAAGGGCTATACAGATTTTCACAGGATTTTTCTTGTTTGGTTCATGTGAACATATAAATAGCATGCATTACTGCCCATAGCACCCACCTATCAACTCATTTGTTTCAAGTAGAGGGTTTAGTTGCATAGTATTCATGCCTCGCCAAGGCACATGACTTAAAGGGATATATATGTCATAACTTTATGTGCTAATGTACATTTTAAAAAATAAATTATGTGCAGAAAATCCCATCTCTCAAACCTTTACAGTTTGAGAAATATTCACATCAAAACTTCCTCTCCTCCCTCCCCTTCACCTGACGTCAGCACTGTGCTGACAGCAGGAGATCCTGGCCTGAGACCAGCCGAGAGCTCTCCAGCAGAGCCGAAATAGCGTTATTTAAAAATAATTCCTTCATTGCAAAGGTCTACAAAGTGTGCCTGGTTTGCAAGCACACTTTGTAGACCGTTCCAATGAAGTAGTTCTTTTTTTTTTCTTCTTCAAAGGAAAATTTATTGAAAGTAAGATTCATAATATAACATAATCCACATGACCAGAGATCAGACGACACTGTACACAGGATAAGCATACAAAACCTTGAATATCGACAAGGTTGCACATAGTACATCAGGAATCATAAAACTATAACAGGTACTAACCACATCATGCAACAAATGATACATGTGAAACCCCAGAGCAAATTAGCACTAAGATACTAGAAATACATCTTGCCGGTAGAAAAATAGGCACCCAAAGACATCTGTGCAGCCACCTTGAGCAAAAAGAAAGATACAAATAAAGAAGAAATTAATATTAGAATAGTAAAGCAAAGAAACAGAAAGAACGCAAAGGAGACATAGTGGAGATAGAAACGAGATAAACCAGAAGAAAGAATAGGAATGTGCACCAGAACTCTCTACATCAACCAGAGAATTGACCGGAGAGAAGGGGATGTAGAAAATTGCATGGGTTGACGGGCCAGAGAGAGGGAAGAAGGGGGACGTCCCCACCGCTTCCACTTACAGTGCAAAACTAGAAAGATCTAAATTGGATTATCCAGGTACAAGCTGCCATCAAGTGCTGGTTTACGAGATCAGGTATCAGCCAATCGGCCAAAGCTAGGGATGCCATTGTTAGACACAGAGCCCAAGAAGAGTACTGTGAAATATTCAACCAGACTTCTGACTACATTCCCACAGGGACTACTGATATCATAAAGTAAGGAAGACTTCAGCTGTAGCCCCCAGGGAAGCAGCACCAGGGCTACATGTCTTAGATCCTGGATAAACTACAAACCGTCCATGGACATGGACACAGACATGGACCGGAGACCCACTTCATACTTTAGGTTGTGTCTCCCAAAAACCTTCCAGGAAGACCAAGTAACATTAAAAGATTCCAAAGTTCCTGTTGAGGAGGCGTGCAGTTTTTTCATCTCATATGTCCCATTCACCTCAGCCAGCCATGCCCCAGTTGAAGGAGACACAGTTGACTTCCAGTGTTTAGGTATCATGTGCTGGGCATGATGAAGTAAGAATTGGAGTAGAGTCTTCGAGGTAGAAGGGACCACTAGAGCTGCTGGTACTGAAAGAAACAGACACATAATGGGATCCAAGTGTAGAGAAAGGGAGAAAATCTCATTGATATGTAAAAGAACTTCCGCCCAAAACTTCTGTATCAGTGAAAAATTCCACCACATGTGAAATAGCGAACCTTCAGCATTCCTACACCTCCAACAGATAGATGGAACCACGGTAAAATTTATGTAGGAGAACCGGAGTATAATACCATCTGGTAAAGAGTTTATAGCTAGATTATTTCCTTAGGACATTGCCTGTGCACCGGAGAGCTCCCTTCAGAATATTAAACCACCTGTGTATAGGGAATGAAACCTGTAGTTCAGTCTCCCAGTCACGTACATAAGATGGTTTTACCGAGGGTAATGACTGAGGTTGCTCAATAATAAAAATGGTATAACTTGGTAAGAGGTTTTAAAACCTGTACCCCAGAGAAGAAAGTTTTTTCAAATACTGTTAAATCATGAACTATATGACCTTTAGACATCAAAGATTGCAAATAATGTCTCACTTGTAAATACTGCCACAAATGAGATAGCAGGAGAGAATGAGTGGCCAACAAGTCTGCAAAGGTCGGAAGTACAGTATTCGGAAGCAGTGAGTGCAGAGTATGAATCCCTTTCTCTTTCCAAGAAAGAAAAGGAGGACTTTGGAGACACAGTAAAAAACAGGTTTCCCCACAATAGAAAGTAAGGGTGAAGGATATGGTTCCGCCTTAATGATGGAACTGAACAAATCCCATTGTCCCAGCAGATGCTGGAGAATCAGATGGGATGGTATAACCATTGGTCTGTATGCCGGGCGTAACCACAATAAATTATCTATAATGGCTGGTGTGAGATGGAGACTGACTGCTAGCGCCCAGTCCTTTTGTGTATGCTGGACAAGTCAAAAAGCAGGGACACAGCTGAAGCTTTATAATAGTACCCGAAGTTTGGAAGTGCTAGACCCCCTCTATCCAATGGGAGATAGAGATGCAACGCAGTAGATCTCGGTTTCTTATAAGTCCAAACAAAAGCGTTGACAGTAGACTGTACCTTCGCTATCTGAGCACACGACAAAGGTAGAGGGAGTGCCTTAAAGATAAACAAAAGTTTCGGTAATGTGATCATTTTAATAAGATTAACTCTCCCAAACCAGGAGATAAACAATTCGGTCCATTTTTGAAGGTCGTCTAACAGGGTCTGGGAGAGAAACTGAAACTTCAAAGATGCCGTGAGATCAGTGTTCAGGAATACACCGAGATACTTTTGTCAGGTGGCCACCGGAATGGGAATTTAGCGTTTAGTAAATTGCAGGTCGACTGGGGAAGGTTTATATTACAAATTTCAGATTTATGGATGTTGACCTTATAGTTAGAATTCGCACTTTCCTCCTGGAACGTGTCCATCAAAGCCGGAGATAGGTATCCGGGCGCGAGAGAAATAATAGCACATAATCTGCAAAAGCTCATAATTTTGTGTCACCACCAAGACTTGGAAGACCACAAATGTCCGGATGTAGGCGGATCAACTGTAGTAATGGTTCTAGTGATAAAATAAAAATAAGTGGGGAAATCAGGCAGCCTTGGCGGGTTCCATTTGATATGGCAAATGCATCCGACAAAGAACCATTGATTCTTAATCTGGCTAACAGTGAGGAGTAAAGTGCCACTATCCCATGTTTCCCTCTCAAGCCCAGTTCCAGATGATCAAGAAGACCAGCTATGTAAATCCAATGGACTCTGTCAAAAGCCTTTTCGGCATCCACCGTTAGAAGTAGTGATGGAATGTTTCTGGTCAGCGCTGTATATATCAGCGACAAAGCTTTTGCCCTATTGTCCCTCGTTTCTCATCCTGGGACAAACTCAGATTGATTAGGATGGACAATGCCGGGGATACAGGGTTTTAATCGATTAGCTATCAATTTGGCAACAAATTTAATATCATTATTCAGTAATGAAATTGGCCTATAATTTGCACATACAGAAGAGTCTCTATCTGGCTTAGGGATAAGGGTAATGTGCTCCTCTAAAGCACTGGGGACAAAATGAGCGCTGTCTAAAATGGCATTAAAGAAGCATATGGAGTATTAGAAGTGGTGAGAAACTCTTAAAATATACAACCAGGAAACCATCTGGACCCGGGCTCTTTTCACTTGGTGTAGTGCGGATCACATCCTCCAGTTCAGAAGTCATAAAAGGAGAATCAAAAAGCTCCAGAACATCCCGTGGAAGCACCAGAATGTTCTACCGCGCTAGAAAATCTGTTACACGACACTTAAAAGCCTCCTGATCGGTAGGAGAAAGGGGAGGCCCAAGGTTGTTGAGACTATTAAAATATTTCCGAAATGCCTCTGAAATATCGGGAAAAGTATGACACGATTTGCTCTCATCATTCCTAACATGGTGAATAAAGTGATCTTTACTCTTAATTTTGGCAATGCGAGCCAGTAACCTGCCACACTTTTTACCCAGAGTATATTGCGCATAGCGAGACCACAAGTAGGATTTAGTTGCCAGTGCGGAATTGTGGCTGGTAATGTCTTTTCTGGTAGCAAGAATTGCCTGATAATCTGCTTGAGAACGTGTGTCCAAATGATGTAATGTCTGCTTTTTTAGACGGAAAAGTAGTGAGTCAAGATGTGCATTCATTTGCCTTTTGCGCTGTGCACTCAAACGCATGAATTGACCCCGAAGCATACACTTGTGTGCTTCCCAAAGAGACACTGCTGAGTCCACTGACCCAGCATTAATCTCAGAATAATCAGAGATCCACCCAGTAATCTTCTCCTTCACCTCAGAGCCCTGAAGAAGCAGTTCTTTGAGAAGCCAAGCAGTAGGGCCACGATGACTTGTGTCCAACTGGAACGTTAATTCCACTGGAGCATGGTCTGACCAGGTGATCTGGCCCACTGACACCTCTTTCAGTGTATGAAGCCTATATTGATCCATCAGTAAAAAATCAATTCGGGAATAGCTGTCATGGCATCGGGAATGGTATGGATATTCGCGTGCCGTCAGGTGTAGTAGGCGCCAAGTATCAAACAGGGTGTGATCACGCAACAGTTTCCTGCATCTGTCTATAGAGGATTGGAGAACCTGTGAGGTGCCCGCTGAACAATCGAGTGACGGGTCAAAAGGCATGTTAACCCTTCAAGTGCCAGAGGGATAAGCAACACATTGCTTTGCTAGCACTCAAAGGGTTAAGTACCCCTCTAGCACTCAAAGGGTTAAGTCAGTAGTTGTCCTTGTCGAAAACAGTGTAACAGGAGCAAAACTTTAGCCGCAAAGGAAGCCTGTTTGGTGTTAGGAGCATAAAGACTGGCTAAAGTGAATGGGACCCCAAAAAGCAACCCCTAACAAAAATGAATCTGTAAGTGAATTGTGATGGACCCATGAAAGACACTTATGTAAGAGAACAGAGACACTTTTCTGTTTTTTATTACTATGACAACATGCATGCCAACTCATAGGGTAATATTTAGAACCAAAAGAAGGTACTCTACCGTTTGGGAAGTGAGTATCCTGTACCATGACCACATCCGCCCTTTGTCTCTGAAACTCTCTAAGAGCCGTAGGAAGTAGTTCTTTTTAAATATTGCTATTTCGGCTCTGCTGAAGAGCCCACTCGAATCTTCTGCTGTCAGCTTTACAGCTGACATCAGGAGAAGGGGAGGGAGGCGGGAAGTTTCGATGCGAATATCTCTCACACCAGAAAGGTTTGAGAGATGGGATTTTCTGCACTTCATTTAATTTTTTTAAATGTACACTACTACATAAAGTTTTTTTAGGAGATTACTATCACGTTAAGATAAGTGCATTGGAAAAAATGTTTTTACCATATCATATGGCTCACAAACTGCTTTATGCTACTCTAACTAATGCATTTATGACTTCTGATGACCTGCCTTGAGACTGGAACCCTGCTGTAAATGGGTGGGAACCTTAACCCTTTTGAGTTCCAGAGGGGTATGCATTGCGTAACCCCCTGGCACATAAAGGGTTAAAACCTAGAATGTGTCCTCCTTGAAATAGTCACTTTCCATAGAGGTCTGCCCCATTTTAATTAACTGCATGGAGCCTGAATACTTCAACTTTCCTAGGTTTTGAGCATGGGTGCCCGCAGAAATGTTTCCAGGGTAGGTGGGTACAAAGCCATAATATGCCACACAGGCCAGACCGCCCAGCCCTATCTGGGTGGGGGGGCAGGTGTCCCCTCTTGTTCCCCCTGAGAATGCCCATAGTTTTGAGCTTTTTTCATTACTGAAGTGCTTGAACCATTGAGGACAGCATTCATTTTGGCACTTAGGATTATTTGACCACAGTCAGGTAAGAGGGGTGTTATTCTTAGGAAATGTTTGTGTTCCCTTTACACTTTTAGTGTCAGAGGTGTCAAACGCATGGTGAAGTAATGCATCAGATACGTCTCTGGCATTTAAATGGTTAAAAAATATATTTAATATATGAAAATGCCTCTATACATTAATTCAGTAATTCTCCATTGATACAAGCTTGCTAGCACACAGTGCCAATTTTCTTCCTATATTGCAAAATCCCAAGTGATCTAGAATGCCCTTAGGCTGAAACACTAATTCAGGGTCTGCTTAATAGTCAATTTTGACAAGTTCTTAGCTAAGGGAAAAACTGTTATAATATATTCTATGAATTTCTTGCAGGTTTATTCTTGGGTCTACAATCTGGGCATTGTTTTTCTTGTTTATAAACGTGTATTTTAAAAGACTGTTCTAGGTTAGTGTTATCTTACAAGATTTAAAAATGGTAATTACCAGCTTAAAAATTAAAAGTTGTAATTAGTAGTCAATGTTTTATGATGAACAACCTCCCATTTGCTAAAGTATTTGGAATAAATACATTCATACATTTTTTTTTTTTGCAGGATATGTCAGCCAGAGGATCATCTTCACAGCTTCCCAAATCGTTTGATCCGGAGCCAGTAGCTAAATACGGAACATTAGATGTAACTTTTGACTATGATTCACAAGAACAGAAACTTCTAGTTACGGTGACAGCTGTCACAGACCTACCCACACACAACAGGACTGGGAATACCAACTCATGGCAAGTTCACCTGGTCCTTCTACCCTTGAAGAAGCAGCGGGCGAAAACGGGTATCCAGAGGGGGTCATGCCCCATATTCACAGAAACCTTCAAGTTTAATCACATAGAATCGGAAATGATTGCAAACTACGCAGTTCGGTTTAGACTTTACCTTGTACGTCGCATGAAAAAAGAAAGGATAGTTGGGGAGAAGGTATTTTACCTAACAAAGTTGAATCTTCAAGGGAAGCTATCTGTTCCGGTGGTGCTTGAACCTGCTTACATTCTATCAGTGAGTACTGAGAAATATATGCAAAACATGGCACTGTGTTAGCCGTGAAGAAAACTGGAGACTAGTAGAGTAAAAGTGATACCTTTATTAACTAACCATCTTAAATACCTCATACATATAAAAGTTCTTCATTACTTTGGATTCCATTGCAGGAGACTATCTGGTCACTAATCTCTCTAAATTACTCCTTAGACTTCAATAGGGAAATTGTTTATAGTCTGCAATAAGATCCACCTCCCTGATACAAGAATTATCTCTTTAGAAGTGTTAAAGGCTTCAATATTGGTCAAAGTGTTTTTGAGAGTTTGCAATTCAGAGACAAAAATGGCAAATTATATTGAATTTGCGGGTAAAATGGTGTGTGGGAAAAGCAACATAAATGCCTTGCCGTGGTTCAGGCCACAGTTCAGAGAGTTTAACTTGCTTATCAATTTATATTCCCAGATCTTTCTGTCTCTCTATTTCTTAAAGTCTCCCTTCAGTACATTGTCCCTTAGATCTGTGATACTGTGTGTATTATTGCAAAAATATCCCCCCCCAGGTGTATAATTTTTCTTCTTGTTAACAGTGCAACTATTTGAATTCATTCATTTTCTTAAAGTTTGTCATGTGTCATATACATATAATCCTGTGATGGAGCATTTCACAGTCAAGATGAGTTAGACAGCATTAAACAATCTTCAGGAGAAAGTGCCCTAGATATTGTAGTTTTGGTAGGAATGTGATATAGATGTGCTCACAGGTTTCACATCTCTTTTGTAGGCAGAGAGATGGGCCATTTTCTGTTGCACTGTATCTGTTATCTGTATGTAGTATTGTTTGAAGTTCTTAGTGATTTTGAACAGGTTGTATGTGACTACTAATGTCACCCTGTTTTTTCCTTGGTTGTTTGTATTTCAAAATATTTCTTCTGGATTAAATGGTGGCTCTCAGAATTTGTCTGTGACTTTGTCATAATATACATGACAGATAAAATCTTTCCTGAGATTCTGAAGATGTTCGTCCTGGTCAGTAGTATCAGAGCAGATGCAGTTATACCTTAGGGACTTAACTGTAAACAACAGAGTTTCTTTGTGTGCCTGCTATAGATACTGTCATTTCTGAGGTAGACTGGCCTGTCTGTCTATTTGTGTTCCAGAGATATCTGGATGGAGTTGATTTTTAATTCTGATTGTAGTGACTAGAAAGTTCACTTTCATGGGCGAGTAACTGTATTCTATTGTAGGTTACATTGTAATTTTTGTGAAATGTTGGTAGGCAATCTTCATTGGCAGTCCAAATAATTAGAATATCATCTACAGCTTAGTTAGACCAGAAGTTTTATTTGGCATGTGGACAAAAACTCCTCTTCCAATTGTCAGGGTTTTGCCCAAAAGGTGAATTGTGCATTAGTATAAACTGTATTAGTTGCAATAAAGATGTATTTTATTACAGATTATAATATAGGCACCTACAGAGGTCTAAGGAGTCATTTAGAGAGACAGTGGTGATGAGATTGTCACCTGCAATGGATTACAAAGTATTAATGAACTCTTACTTCCCATTGTCATGAATGTGTGATTATTATCTGCTGTATGATCTATGTAATGTTTTGTTATATATGTATATGTGTATATATTATATGTATTCAGCACTCACACTATAAAATGCATGATGAAGACACCTAAGTGGTGCTGAAAGCTTGCACTGTAAAGCTACTCAGTTAGCCAATAAAGGTATCAAAGCTATTCTTACCAGTTTTCTATTGATAAATACTAACAATGCAACCTGTCAAAGAGATGAAGAAAAAATACATTCCCCATATGTGCATATGACAATTTTCCTAATATTAAAATCTAATACCATCATTTTCTGTTCACCTTTTGGATGGCAGAAACACATTGCTTCTCAGTGCATTGGAGACATTGCTAGTGTCCAAAAGGTGAACAGAAAAATGATATTAAAGTGACATTATTACCTTATGTTTTCTATTTTTGTTTTTTTTTATTAACCCCTTAGTGACCGGCCGAGCGCACACGAGGCCGTCACTTAATGCCCGGCTAGGAAATTTTTTTTTTCTCTAATGTAATCCGTGCAGGGACCCGGACTCCCGGGACGTACATGTACATCCTCTGCTACTAAGTGACAGTTTCTGCGGGACGTACATTGTCGGGAAGGGGTTAAAAAGTGTGTCTTAAAAATATTGTGCAATTTATTTTTTTTTTAATTATTTTATTAAAATGAGAAGGCTGGCCTAACACCCATCTCCTACAACACTAGGGCATCAAGGCTTTTTACCCCCTCATTCCCCCATGTGTCTTTCATCTACCAAAGTTCCTTTTTCAGTGCAGTGTATCTAAAATAATAGAATAATAATAATAATATTATTAATAATAAAATAAAGCTCTTGGCAGGTGCCCCCACTGTCCTCATTACTCACTCGTGGATGTTTTCCTTATGTTTGTTGCTGTTGTTGAACTTCTACTTCATCTCCTCCAGGAGACAGCTGAAATGGAAATGTTGCTCACTCCCCTTTCCCCGGTGTTGTCCCAGACCAGCAAGTTGTAGGCATTGCAGTTGGATCAGTGAAAAGCCCAGTGACAGGTCAGGTTCTCAAATGCCTTGTGCAAGTGCACCACAAACTGTGTGGCAGGTAGAGGAGGCAGCAGTCCATGCACTGTCAGTATATTTATTATTTTACTAGAGAAGGTGTCAAGTGAATGAAGTGCTGTGACTGCAGTCTGGCACACAGTGGGCACAGCCAGGGCATTGCCGGCAGGTAAGGGGAGCTGTTCTGTGTGAACCTCACTAAGGATTTTGATTTAAAGTAAAAAGGAGGTGAATAATTTCGACTGCAGCAGTGGTGGGCAACGTGAGGCCCTGCAGGTCTGCCAAACTGCAACTCAGATTTTCCCACACCAGCCAATGGCCATCGCTGCACAACAGGTACAGGAGGAAAGCACCCAGGGTGAATGATGGGGACAGGGGCATCTGCCAAGAGCTTTACTTTAATCATTACTATTATTTGATATGTGTATACTGCTGACTTTCCAACTTTAAAACTGGAACTTTGGCAGATAAGAGACACAGGGAATGTGTGAGTGTGTATGTGTGTATGGGTGGGGTGAATAAGGGATCAGGTAAAAAGTCCTGATGCCCTAGTGTTGTAATAGCTGGGTTTTTAGAAAGATTTCACATTTTAATAAAATAAATAAATAAAACATCACAATTTTTAGAAGATGTACTTATAAGTAAAAAAAAATGTAAACTTCTGATGACAATGTCCATCTAAAGGAACAATAATACCTGCATGGATTGGTTCTTCAACAGGACATCATGTCCATAAAGATAGACATCTTGCTTTCTGCAGGACTCCAAGATTCCAACTCCTCCCACTGAAATCTCCTAAGGAAGCCTTCAGTCAGAGAGGTTTGGACTTGATGAGTTCTTCAACAGTTATATAAGCATACATGGACATTATATTCAGTACTAATCAGAGATTAATTAATCCATGCAGATTTGATTAATTGTGCCCAAGGTTATTTTTTTCCATAATAAAGTAATTAGTGGTTTGATTATAATGAAACAAGTTGAAAGGCCTGTTTACATGGGCCACAGTTCCACCTCTGTAGGCATGAACAGTAGAGAGTGGCCGCGCCGCACTTGATACAGAGCGAAGCGCTCCGAATTCAGACCGGAGTCCTCTCTGTGCGACTCTGGTCTGAATTCAGAGAGCCCCGGCTTCTGACAAACCTTAGAGAATTATTATATAGGATGTTAGTGTTCCTTTAATGCCAAATTGAATTTCAGTATTATGGAGTTTAGCCCGGTATCCTTTTAAAAGGTCGCATTTGAAATATTGTGCGACTGCACTCCTCAATCGACCCCTCAGAAAATGAACACAAATTATTGGGGAGCATTTGTATTTTATTGCATGGATCTCGACTGACCCTTTTATAACTTTACTGTCCCTCCAATGTCGCAGCGAAGGAGAACAGAAGAAGTGGTCAGGAAATACGCTTATTATAAATTGATACATATTTACAGTTTTAGGTTTTTTATTTTTACTAATTATATGTTAGATCACAGAATAATCTAATATATAATTTATCTTAACTTCAAGGCTGGAGAGCGATACGAAGCAGGATGAAGCTGGATTCCATCTTATCCTGCTGCTCAGAGTTGCTCCAAGTTGTGGGCGTGATTCCTACATCATAGAATCCCTTGTGGTACATTTTCCTAAGATACAACCATAACATCATGGGGCACTGAAAAGGGTTAAAGAAGCAGTAAACTTTTTTAATGAAAAAATATATATTGTTGGGCTTTTCCTGTTTAGTAAAATAAGAATAATCCCACTGCTGAGAGATGCATATTTCCAGAGTTACTACAGTTTAAACTCAGGATTTTTTACATCAGCAGTGCCCTCTAGTGGTCAGATTCCAACTAGCTTTTCCTGTTACATTCTAATAGAGAGGAAAGTCAGTGACTTACAGTTCTTCATATAATGTGACAGAAACTGCTGAGTCACTTCCTGTCAGTTAGGTCATGTAAAAAAGAAAGTAGGACCTCTTTGAATTCTATGGTTTTACATATCAGGACGTAATAACAATCATCCGTTCCTTAGCAGGTCTAAAAATTAGGTAAATACAACCTCAGATGAACAACAACACATGACATATTATACTGTGTCATGATTTATTTAACAAAAATAGACAAAATGGAGAAGCCATGAATGAAAAACGAAGTACACCTTATGACTCTATAGCTTGTAGAACCACCTTTACCAGTAATAACTTGAAGTAATCATTTTCTGTATGACTATCAGTCTCTCACATCATTGTCGAGGAACTCTGGCCCACTCTTCTTTACAACGTTGCTTCAGTTCATTGAGGTTTGCGGTAATTTGTTTATGCACAGCTCTCTGAAGGTCCCGCCACAGGATTTCAGTCAGGTCTGGACTTTGAATGGGCCATTGCAACACCTTGATTATTTTCTTTTTCAGCCATTCTGTTGTAGATTTGATGGTGTGCTTGGGATCATTGTCCTGTTGCATGACCCAATTTTGGCCAAGTTTTAGCTGTCGGACAGATGGCTTCACGTTTGACTCTAGAATACTTTGGTATACAGAGGAGCCCGTGGTCAACTCAGTGACTGCAAGGTTCCCAGGTCTTGTGGCTGCAAAACAAGCCCAAATCATCAGCCCTCCACCACAGTGCTTGACAGTTGGTACGAGGTGATTGTGCTGATATGCTATGTTTGGTTACCACCAAATATGGCTCAGTGCATTATGGCCAAACATATCCACTTTGGTCTGGTCTGTCCAAAGGACATTGTTCCAGAAGTCTTGTAGTTTGTTCAGATGCAACTTTGCAAACAAAAGCTGCGCTGCCATGTTCTTTTTAGAGAAGAGGCTATCTCCTGGCAACCCTTCCAAACAAACCATACTTGATCAGTCTTTTTCTAATTGTACTGTCATGAACGTTACCATTTAACGTGCTAACTGAGGCCTGTAGAGTCTGAGATGTAACTCTTGAGTTTTTTGCAATTTCTCTGAGCATTGCATGGTCTGACCTTGGGGTGAATTTGCTGGGACGTCCACTCCTGGGAAGATTTGCAAATGTCTAGAGTGTTTTGTCCACTTTTGAATAATCTTTCTCACTGTAGAATGATGGACTTTTAATTGTTTGAAAATGGCCTTAAAACCCTTCCCAGAATGATGGGCAGCAACAGTTGCTTCTCTAAGATCATAGCTGATGTCTTTCCTCCTTGGCATTGTGTTAAGACACACCTGAATGCTCCAGACCAGCAAACTGCTGAAACTTCAGCTTTTATAGAGGTGGTCACACTTGCTGATGATCAATTAATCAAGAGCATTTGATTAGCAGCACCTGTCTGCTACTTATCTTAATTCCTATGGAAGCAGTAAGGGTATACTTAGTTTTTCACACATGGCTTCTCCATTTTGGCTTTATGTTTGTTAAATAAATCATGACAAAGTGTAATATGTCATGTGTTGTATTTACCTAATTTTTAGTCCTGCTAAGGAACAGATGATTGTTATTATGTCCTCATATGTAAAACCATAGAATTCAAAGAGGGTGTACTTTATTTTTTACACAGCTGTAAAACTATCAGGAAGTAATCACACAGTAATTTCACTTCCTGCTTATTTGAACTGTTATAAATTTGGAATAAAACGACTGACAGTGGTGGTAGTACCCTTGTTTTACTCAGCAGGTAAAGCTCTATAACCTATAGGTTTTCATAAAGACGTTTACTGCTCCTTTAAACCTGGTTTGTTGAGTAAAGCTGAAGTTGTACCAGACTGACAAAAGAATCAAAAAAGTTCATAATGGCATTTGTTCAGTAGATAACATGTTCAATTAAGCAAAGTTACATGTTGCAGGTTCTTCCTCTCCTTAACCCTTTGAGTGCCAGGGAGGTAGACTTACTGGCAATCAAAGGGTTAAAGTATTAAGGTTACCATGTGCAGCGAGTAGAGTTTATGGGCCTGTGATCTTACCAGAACTATTACATCCTCCGCAATGGACATGACATGCAGGACTGACTGTAGATGTTGGACCAAAAAGCATTGGAAACATTTATAAGGGCCATTGGGATTTTCTAGCCATCATAATCTATGTTGGGGGTTATTATTAAAAGGTGTTTTGCACTCGGAGGGTTAAAAATCTCCCAGCCAGCTTGCGATGACAGCAATGTATCACATTAAACAGAATACAAATAATGATTTACAAGAACATAGTAATGTGTGTATGGATAGTATTTATAATCAGAGAAAGACATAATAAGCTAATAATGCAGATACTTTGGTTTGTCAAACAGCCTCTGTAAAGGGATCAACTAAAATTCTCACACAGTAAATATCTTATTATATTCCTTTCCGTAAATAAATTCCATACTGCAGAACTTGGAAAAGCTCATCCTCTGTCAATAAATGAAATCACATTTGCATTTCAATATTATTACTGGAGTGAAACGCGTGTGACTGATTAGGCTAGAGCAAATAATATCAGTAGTCATCTCCCCAAAGCTGCTACATTAATGCTTCACGGGCGTATATTGTGTGCGCTCTGCTGTAGAACAGAACAAATGCAATTAAAACACAACCTGCAATACTAGAAAAAGAGATAAGGTGATATTCCAAGTCTGCTCTTTGCAAAAACCCCTTAAGGACCAGAAGGGTGAGCAACACATATTTTTCTCAATGCGTTTCGTATCTCTTGGTCTTTAAAGGGGAACTATCACCTGAATTAAAGTTGGCTTTATTTGAATGCTCATTTGCATGCATCTGTAATACTTGTATTTTTTAAAGTATAATTCGGTATTCTCAGAGATACTTTAGGACAGGCTGCGGGTTATTCTGCCCCACAGCCTGTCAATCTTCGTCTGCTCCCCTTCCCTCGTACTGCCTTGTTCCAACCTCCTCCGATGATAGAGGATTTCTCCATGTAAGCTGGAGTGCACTAGAGAGGTGAATACCAATATATCGTTTTAAAAATCCAAGGATCACAGATGCATGCCAATGAGCATTCAAATAAAGCCAACTTGAATTCAGGTGATAGTAACACTTAGAGATACTAATGTTCCATAATAAATTATACTTGTTTTGTAGAGGTTTAAAAAATAAGTCATTTGGCACAAATCCTATCTCCAAAACCTTTACGGTTTGAGCGATGTTCGCATGTAAAGTTCCTCCCTCCCTCCCCTTCTCCTGACATCAGTGTCTAGCTGACAGCATGAGATCACGGTTTGGCTACCAGCCGGCGGCTCTGCAGAAGAGCAGAAATCGTGTTATTTAAATATAATTACTTCATTGGAAAGGTCTACAAAGTGTGCCTGGTTTGAAAGCACACTTTGTAGACCGTTCCAATGAAGTAGTTCTTTTTAACCCTAACCCCTTGAGTGCCAGAGGGGTATGCAGCGCATTGCAGAGCAATGCGTTGCTTACCTCTCTGGCACTCAAAGGGTTAAGTAACAAGATTTCGGCTCTGCTGAAGAGCCTCCTCAAGTCTGCCGACTTGAATCTCCTGCTGTTAGCTCTACAGCTAACAGCCGGAAAAGGGAAACTTTACAGGTGAATATCTCTCAAACCTATCAGAGATAGGATTTGTGCCAAATAACTTATTTTTTAAACCTCTACAAAACAAGCATACTTTTTTATGGGACATTACTGTCCCTTTAAGATGTAAAATAATCTATATGGTAGGGTTTGCCCTCCTGAGTAATACAAGGGTACTCCTACTGCTGAGAGGTGTTTTTTTCAAAAGCTATTGCAGCGCAAACTTGGATTTTTTTGGTCCAGTATCTCAATGGCCTGAAATGTTACAGTGGCGCTGTTGCTACACCATCCTATGGACAGCTCCAGTCAACTGACCATAAACCTCCAAAGGATGGTATAGCAACACTCTACAAATTCAGGCCATTGAGATATTAAACCTAAAAAAATTCATGTTTGAGCTGCGATATTTTTTTTTAATAAAACACCTCTCAGCAGTGGGAGTACACTTGTATTACACAAGAGGATATACCCTACAATATATAGTTACATTTGAAGTATTACTATCCCTTTAAAGGAAAAATAACACCTGCTAATAATAACTCAACACTTACCTTTCTATGGCAAGAAAATCCCAATGGCCCTTATGAATTTTGCCCTTGTTCAAGAGAGAACATCTTCAGTCAGTCCTGAATGTCTTGTCCATGGAAGCGGACATGAGCGTTTACTAGCAGGACCTCCACCCAATGCAGTTGGTAATCTTAACCTTTTAGAGATTAGGAGGGTGTGATTCTCCCACTCTAGTCCTTAAAGGGTTAAGTAGAGTCATGAGCTTTGCTGCTTCAGTTGGAAAGATTGCCAGTAACTGACATGTCCGCCTCCATCGACATAATATCCAGGACGCTGACTGAAGCAATGCATTGCGTATCCCTCTTGCACTCAAAGGGTTAAGAGGTATTAGTTCTCCTTTAAAGTGTTAAAAGAGTAAATGAAGTGCATCGTCAATTATTTTCATTTTACAGAAATTAACCCCTTGCATGCTAGAGAGATTTTTTTTTTAAGTTATTGATGGGCCCTGGGCAAAGTAACATCTTTACCGTTTGGATGCTAGAAAGGTCTCCAGCACATTGCTGTGCTATGCATAGAAGACTTCTCTAGCATCCTAGGGGTTAAATCGGTATTTCTCATTTTCAGTGCTTGGGACACACCAACAGGTTGGTTATTAAGGCTATCCCTAAATAAGCACAGGTAAATCAATCACAGTGACCTTGCCTGTCCTGAAAACCTGTCCTGTTGGTGTGACTAATACTGATAGATATCCGGCTACATTATCACAACACTTGCGGGGAGTAATCAAGCTGATAATACCATCATGCAATTTAAAGCTTTTATTTTGCTGCATAGCATGTAGCGCAACACAATGAGTTTTCGCACCTCTCTTAACAAAATACTAAGTGTTCACATCCATCTTTATGCAGCGCTGAGTTTTCACACCTGGCTTCACACATTGGGTCTAATGTACTAAAAGGATTTGTAACACGTCTGAAACAAACCCATTACACCAGAAGGGACAAATAACAATTCCACAGATCTTAAAGGGATATTACCATTTAAAAATAAATAGCGTTCATATCCTTGTAAATATCATCTACTCCTCACCATCATTTGAAAATAAATGTATTTCTGAGGTACAAAAACCCCAGAAATACATGTATAAGCATGTTTTTCCTATTTATCTGGTAGCAACTGTGCATAAGCATTCAACCCCACTGTGCTTAACCCTTTGAGTGCCAGAGAGGTATCCACTGACTAAATAAATAAAAGGTGCTGTCTATGAGTACATAATATCTTAACCTTTTGAGTGCCAGAGGGGTTTGCAATGCCGTGGATACCCCTCTGGCACTCAAATGGTTCATTATGTGAGCCATTTTTATTTTTTGCTGACATCTTGTTAAATGGGGAGTTTAACCCCTTGCATACTAGGCGGGTCTTAATATCTTTTCCTTGCAATGCATTGGAGACCTTCCTAGCACTCAAGGATTTAAAACTCCATTTAAATCAATGGAAATATTTTTGTCCACTATTATGAAGATAGAGCCATTGCTCCATTCACTTCAATGGGACTGTACAGTTTGGGACATTTCTCTGCAACCATTTATCGCCGCAAGGTCAGAGATGGCTCATTTTACTTGTCTGCCCATGCTCTGTCATCCAGTCAACGTTCTGAACATGCTCAATTCCCATGAATGCTTGCTTCACATGCTCGTTTCTGATTGGCTCCCATTGCGGCAGCCATTTTGTGCCTTTCTGTGAACGAGTATCCTACGCAGGGCTTGGACTCTCCTTCTCTCCTCAGCTGCTTAACCCTTTAATTGCCAGATAAGTTTGTAATAACGTTTTCTGAGCTATTTAATCACTTTAAACACTGTTTTTTTGGTGATTTAGTGTATTTATTGACCAGTTGACTTCTGTGACAATGTCTATTCCATTAGAGACTGGGGTTAGACCTAAGACTAAGGAATCTGGGATGCCTGTGTTCCCCATTGCTTATTGCTCCTCATGTCATGCAGGGTTACATAGAGAATTCTCAGGTCATGTTTGCCCAGCATGCGCTGCTGCCACAGAATCTCCTGCAGGGACCTCCAGCCATGCACTAGAGCCAGTCTGGATGCAAGAGTTTAAGGCTACCAGGGACCTCCGCTCTATCTTACAACTCCTTCCATCCACTTTACAGAGAGTCTTTCGCTCATGGCAAGCCCACGCTTCCATCAGGTCTTCCCTGCCTAAACCGCTGGGTGTCCCTGATTTGTCTGATTCCTCTGAGGAGGAACTGTTGGTGGATTCTGATGATGAAAACTGTTCTGCAGTGCTTTCCTCTCAGTTTTTTGGGGATCCCTTTGAAGCTGATCCTGTCCCCTCTGCTGAGGGCCTAGTCAGGGCTATATTGACCACCCTGAATATTCCCTTGGTACAGGACCCCTCAGATGTGGTTCAGGAGCCTCAGCGCCCTTGTACATGTTTCCCACCTGATCCCACTCTTCACCGCCTGGTCTCTGATGAGTAGCAGTTTCCAGATAGAAAGCCATCTATCTCTAAGTAATTTGCTAAGCTTTACCCATTTTCTGAAGCATCTTTAGCTCAATGGGTCTATCCACCTAAGGTGGACGCTCCTGTGTCCAGGTTGTCCAAGTCTACTGATTTGTGTGTAGCAGATGCTTCTGCTATGAAGGACTGGACTGATAAAAAGCTTGAGACTTCTCTCAAAGCTGTTTTTGCCTCAGCTGGTTCTGCCTTCTGCCCGGCGTTTGCTGCTGTGTGGGTGAATAGGACCGTGGCTGTCTGGACTGAACAGCTTACTTTGGCTATTTGCCAGGGAGCTTCTACTTCTGAAACGCTGTGTAACAGTTCATGGGGTTTGTTTTACCCCTGTTCAGTGTCCGTTGACACTTTGTGGTTAGTGTTGAGCTATTTATGATCTGTAGGTTTATTGGTGCTCTGGTGACTTTGGGGTCCTGCACCTGGTCCTTGCCTTTCTTCCTGCCCTGGGGAACTTAATGGTTGGACATCCCAAAGTTACCAGTA
The DNA here is from genome assembly GCA_037306005.1 of Rhinophrynus dorsalis. NCBI lineage: Eukaryota > Metazoa > Chordata > Amphibia > Anura > Rhinophrynidae > Rhinophrynus > Rhinophrynus dorsalis. Next base: position 58,234,735 of record CM074720.1, on the reverse strand, counting down.
ACCTGTATTGGACGACAGAGAAAATAGGATTTTAGTCTTACCTGTTAAATCCTTTTCTCTTAGTCCATACAGGTTACTGGTCTCCCACCCTGTCAAGGGACCATGCTCAGGGCCGGATTTTCCGTAAGGCAGAGTAGGCATCTGCCTACAGGCGCACCCTACAGAGGGGCGCCTGCCACTACAACTGAATTTTTTTTTTTTTTTTTTTTTTTTTTTGCGCGGCTTGACACGCCGCTCCGAGCCGCCAGCCGCCGCATTGCAAGCTGTGAGCTCTCCCGGCTCTTTAGCAATGCAGAGCGCTGGGAGATAAAATCTCCCAGCGCTCTGCATTACTAAAGGGAAAGCCGCGCGGGAGCTCCAGCAGCTCCATGTCTGTGCACAAGCACAGATCTCTCCAGCCGCTGGACCACCAGGGACATAGGAAACGGATGTGGGGGAGAGAATGAGGCTTAACCCTTTGAGTGCCAGAGTGGTACACAACGCATTGCAAAGCAATGCGTTGTGTACTACTCTGGCACTCAAAGGGTTAATTTGGAGATAATGGGAGCAATGTGAGGTCATTATGGGGATGATCATGGGGGGCAAACGATGTGCTGATGGGGGGGCAATGTGAAGTCAATGTGGAGGTGATGGGGTCAGTGTGGAGCTGATGGGGGGGAAATGTGGAGGTGATGGGGTCAGTGTGGACTGATGGGGGTCAATGTGAGGGAAAGTTGAGATGATGGGGCAATGTGGAGCTGATGGAAGGCAATGTGGAGCTAATGGGGGGCTATGTGAGGGCAATATGGAGATATGGAGCATTGTGGAGATGACGGGGGGGGGGGGCGCTTCAGATATCTGTGCCTACAGGCTCCTGATATATAAATCCAGCCCTGACCATGCTTGGCTCTTCTGTGGCAGAACGTTGGGGACCACTTTTGGGTTCATGTTCACAGGAGTGTTCTGTTTCCCTGCTGACTACTTGTTGTAGTTCGTTCCAAATCTTACTGAAGTTAACAGGAAGCTACAGCTAAGGTTAGGGGGTAGGCTCCACCCCTGCACTCGCTTCTCAGAATTGTTCCTGCCTAGTTAAAGGGGTGGAATGCCTACCCAAAGTTACCAGTAACCTGTATGGACTAAGAGAAAAGAATTTAACAGGTAAGACTAAAATCTTATTTTTACAGTAGTAGGAGCCTTGGGGGTGGGGTGGGGAAGATATATTGTTGGTATTGTTTGCGCCCCCCCAGCTCCTAGGCAGATCCCTTGTGGTCCATTGTAAGACTGCATCTTCTGGCATGACCTTGTGACATCACATGATTGATTTCAGACCCAAGCTTTGAGGGACAGAGCATTTGACACTGGATGTCCATCCTCCAAAAATAGAGCCAGGACATCTTGGGAGATGTCAGCCCCACTTAAGGCTTAAAAGCAGGGCTGGCGCAACCTATAGGCGAGGTAGGCGCCGGCCTAGGTCTCATATGTACTGGGGGCGTGGGCATGCAGCGGAGAAGAGTTTCGCCCGCACACAACATGCACAGGTCTGTCTCGCTACTGTGCTCCCTCATTACAGTCGGCTCTTTAGTAATGCAGAGCGCGCTGGGAGTCATGATGTCCTGGCGCGCTCTGCATTACTGAAGAGAAGACTGCGCCGGAGCTACAGGTATGTGATGGGGGGCAAGTTGGAGCTGCTGGGTGGCAAAGTGGAGCTGCTGGGGACAAGTTGGAGCAGATGAGGGCAAGGTGGAGCTGGTGGGGGCAAGTTGGAGCTGGTGGGGCAAGTTAGAGCTGATGGGGGGCTAAGTGGAGCTGATGGAGGCAAGTTGGAGCTGGTGGGGGCAAAGTGGAGCTGAGGGGGCAAAGTGGAGCTGCTGGGGGCAAGTTGGAGAAGATGGGGGAAAAGTGGAGCTGATGGGGGCAAGTTGGAGCAGATGGGGGCAAGTTGGAGCTGGTGGGGGACAAAGTGGGGCTGATGGAGGCAAGTTGTAGCTGCTGGGGGCAAAGTGGAGCTTCTGGGGGCAATTTGGAGTAGATGGGGGTAAGGTGAAGCTGGTGGGGGCAAGTTGGAGCTGATGGGGGGCAAAGTGGAGCTAATGGAGGCAAGTTGGAGCCGGTGGGGGCAAAGTGGAGCTGATGGAGGCAAGTTTGAGCTGGTGGGGGCAAAGTGGAGCCGATGGGGGGCAAAGTGGAGCTGATGGGGGCAATTTGGAGCTGAGGGGGCAAAGTGGAGCTGATGGGGGCATGTTGGAGCTGATAGGGTCAAAGTGGAGCTGATAGGGGTCAAAGTGGAGCTGGTGGGGGGCATCTCTTATAGGCATCTCCAGACCAGGGGCAGACTAGTCCAGGGGGCAGAGAGAGGACAGTCATGAAAAGAGGTGGGGTATAAGTAGGCGGAGTATAAAGGGGTGGGGCACAAGGGGAGGAGCCAAATGGTGGCAAAATTAGGTTTTGCCTAGGGTGACAAAAATCCTTGCACCAGCCCTGCTTAAAAGCCATCATGTCTTCCAAGATGTCAGGCACACTTAAGTGGTTAATGAAAAACGAACACTTCTTAATAATAACCCCCACTTACTATGGGCAGAAAATCCCAAAGGCTTCTATCTATGTTGCCCTTGTGCTCTGTTCATCTTCAATCAGTCATGGATCTCTTGTCCATGGAGGTGATCATGACAGCTGATGGCAGTATTTTCATAGGGAAACAGACAATGCATGAGTCTATGTAACCCTGTAAAAGGAGATTAATGCTTCACAAAAAAGCAGCTCCAATTAATATTTATGGTATATGGGCCAAGGAGAGTGTTATTTCAATACTATTAGAGTTGTAGTTCAAGAGTAATTGAATGATAAGGTATCTTCCGCCCTTTTACTGATGTAACACTGCTCACCTCAGAGCAGCAAGACTGTCCGGATGGATAGCAGAGAGGGACATTTTTCAGTGAGCATAAGGAAAAACCTGCCAAGAAGGGCAAGGTTTTCATTGTTCTCAAAGTAAGAAGATTGTCCCTTGCTGAGAGCTGTCTGGTCCCAGGCCCAGATTCCACATCTGACGGAAGGTGGCTTACACTATGTAAAAGGGGCGGGAGGGGGATACTTAAGCATTCAGTTACTCTTGAACTAAAACTCTGACAGTATTGAAATAACACTCTCCATTGCCCAAATACTATGAAGATTAATTGGAGCTGCTGTTTTTGTGAAATATTACTGCCCCTTTAAGGACCAGAGGTGTGTGCAAACCATTGCACATTCCCCTGCTCCTTAAAGCATTAATATTACCATGTTCTTTGAGCAGAGGTTCTGTGGTCCTGCCAGCAACTGACTCCATAGACATGACATCCAGGATTGATTGAAGATGGGTCCTCTTGTGAAGCACGGAGCCAGGGAAAAATTCATAGGGGCCAGCATGATTTTCACAGCATAGTATCTGAAGTGGGATGGAGTTATTAGGAGTTGTTCGTGTTCCTATCTGAGTGAAAAAGGGCTTTGTGTAATTCAGGTCCCTCTCTAATCTAAACATGTAGGCAATTCTCAAGCAATTGTGCCCACATCAAATGGAAGCCACGGCCTGAATAATTTATGGAAAATGTTGATGCAAGATTAGCCAAGCACCCTGTGGACACGTTCTTTATTCTATGCTCCACATGTCACTGAGCATACAATAGATTGCTTTGTTTCCAGGCAAAGAAATATATCCAGATGTAAAAAAAAAGAAAGACAAAGATGTTGAAAGTGCCTTAAAATTTGGCCGGATCATGTGGCTGTAAAGTTAACCGATAATTAACTAGGCCTGGAATAAAAAGGTAGAAACGGATTGTTCTTTTGTCAGTTTCCTGTAAGGTATGAATAATTATTAAGGTAAAAGCTTCAGAATGGACTAAAAGGGTCAGTCTGCATGATGGACAAAGCTTTCGTATGGGCACAAATAAAAATTCCCTCAATGCCCATTGAGGTAAAGGGAGCTTTTAAACCCTTGAATTCAAAGGGTTAAAAGCCACATTTACATCAACAGGTATTTTTGTTTGTCTCCTATGATGTAGTTGGTTTGCCCCAGAAAAACACTGTTTTTCTTTGTGTGTACAATAATAGCAGTACAAATTTAGTTTGGAGCAGAACACAGAATGCTAATGCCCCCTGCAAACTCTGCTGTAATAAAATATTCAGTTGCAGCACACAATGGCATCCCACAGCCATGTAATAAAATAGATCATTTCTCAGAAGGCCCCTATATTAAGACATCTGCCTACAACACAATACAGCAGGTGGGATGGAAGGAGACATTCAGTGGGTCACGTGATGTTGTGGCCCCTATAGATAGCATGCTTTAAGAAGGAGGGAGGAAGAAGATTGGAGGATGGGCGAAGGGAGGGATGATGAAGAGAAAGATAAGGGGAGAGAGGAACAAAAACAGAGGAAGGGAAGAAGAACAAAGAGGTAAGGTGGGGGTGGAAAAAAGATAGACGGAGGCAAGAAGAAGAGACAGAAAAAAGGAGGAAGGAAGAAGATGGAGGGATGAGTAAAGCTGGTGGGAGGAGTTGGAAGAGAAAAGTGAAGAGGACAAGGAAGAATATACTGGGAGGGGAATAGAAGGAAAGAGGGACAGTGGTCACTGCATGACCAGTTAAGAAGACGAGGGAAGAATGTGATGGCAGGAAGTAGGGAGAGAGGAAGAACATGGACTAGAGAGTGCGAAGATCACTCAGGAGGAAGCAGGAAAGTGTGTGCACATCTACTAGTGGTTGTTTTGGTGCAAGTGTTTTGCTGGTTGCATGCGAGACCTCCGCACCATATCTCTCTTGGTGCAGTGAATATTAACCCTTTGAGTGCTGAAGAGGGGTTAGTTACCTCTCTGGCACTCAAAATGTTAACAAAGCTACCACATATTACTACTGAAGTATTAAATAAAGGGAGCTGGACTTAAGTGTCTAATAAATAAAGTGTTGGCTCAGAGTCTTCTTGCAAATCTAACTGTTCATGGCTAGTGCATGTGTAGAATCAAACGCAGCATTGGACTAGAAATATAAGCAGGAGCAGAGGCATCACATAATGTTGAGCTATAAATTTGGCCTCAAACATTACTAATTAGCAAATTATGTGGAGAATCAGCAGAAAGTGTCATACCGTGCCCCCAAAATGTACAGGTTAATTTCTGAAAAACTATTTATTTTTCAGTGTGGTGCCCTTCAGGTGCGTGGTGGCAAATCGTCAGAATGTCAGTCCAAATAAAGGTTAAGAGAGGCACTCTGCTCCTTGCCCTTGTGGGAGGTGACTCCCCAGCTTTTCTCCTGCATCCCAGGTGGTCACGTTTTGTTTTGTAATATAAAGTTGTATTCATGTGTTGTGTAATGTTTGGGGGGATTTCTTTTGGTATAAATTATATGTCATTAAATATTATGAAGTAGTATATGTGTCTCGTGCTAAATCAAGTTTGTTTTCTGTTAATGCATTCACTGCATGTGAGTCCTTTGATTCAGGACTGTGCCTGAAATAGTGAGTCACAAACCTTGCCTTGTTGATTTAGAGAACAATGGTAGACACCACAGGGAGTCCTCACTCCTGATGGGATTATCTAGGGAGATTGAATCAACCCATTATGTGTTCTGGAGATTGTCTGCAGGGTTCAACTGGATTAATACAAATTTAGAGCTTGTTGGTAATCTCCAGAGTGGCTGGTTTGGATCACTCAGATAAGAAGGCCCTAAGGAGTCTGGGAATAAATACTGGAGACTTTGGCTGTGTGTTGTAAGTTCAGTGATTCTAATCAGTTCTGTGTGGGGTGGACACAGTCCTTGGTCATGTTCCGACACGTCATTCCATTTATTTTATGCTGTGGAATGCGTGGAGTATCCAGTAAAGGGAAGCTCAGCTTCATCTGGAGTTATTACTGGTCAAGGTGGTCAAGAACCCATGGTAGGAGGAACTATCATCACATCCAGAAAAATGGCTAGTACTATATATATATATATATATATATATATATATATATAGTCAGATTCTGATGCACTGTAAAACAAACTAAACATGTCTTAGGGTGTCAGGTCCACCTTACATTATTCTTAGTACTGTTGTCATACCTCCACTGACTGGCACTTCTTCCATCATTGTTGTCTCAGTTAATTCAGAGTGATAGACAAGAGCAGCGCATTCACAGTAAGTTGCTTGTTACTTGTTTGTCACTCAGAACATTGGAGACAAGCGATAGGAGAATGATTAAAACATGTCCACGGTGTATGAGAGACTCTGGATCCGGAAAAGCCCCACAATATACTGTTCTGCATCTCTTCAGAAAAAAATATATATGGGGAAAAGAAAAACATTTACAGAAGAAATGTGAACATTTTCTGCACTGACTCAATAAAAATGTTCAAACTTTGACATCTCATAAGTTGCCTCGAAAAGTTTAGCTCAATTTAACCCCTTATGGACCAGAGTAGTGAGCAGCGCATTGCTTGTCAAGTGTTCCTCATCCCCCTGATCCTCAAGGGGTTAATTGATATCAATAATGATTTTACTTAATGGAAAATGCCCTTTTAAAGGGGAACCAGACCTAAATGGCCCTTAGAGGCCATACGCACAAATAAATTATAGGCCAAACCAACTGCACCATAGGGAAGAAATGTTAACACATTCCCACTAATTTTAAAGTGATAGTAATGTTTCACAAAATAGCAGCTCCAATTAATCTTCATAGTATTTGGGCCATGGAGAGTGTTATTTCAATACTGTCAGAGTTGTAGTTCAAGAGTAATTGAATGATAAAGTTTCCCCCTCCCGCCCCTTTTATCTAGTGTAAGCTTCCTACCCTCAGATGTGGAATCTGGTCCACAGACCAGGCAGTCCACAGCAAGGGACAATCTTTTTACTGTGAGAACAATGAAAACCCTGCCCCCCTTGACAGGTTTTTCAGGTTTTTCCCTTATTCTAATTGAAGATTGTCCCTCTCTGCAAGCTATCTGGACACCACCTTTCTGTTCTGAGGTAGGCAGTGTTACATCAGTAAAAGGGGCGGAAGAGGGATACTTTATCATTCAGTTACTTTTGAACTATAATTCTGACAATATTGAAATAACTCTCCATGGCCCAAATACTATGACGATTAATTGGATCTGCGTTTTTAAGATGAAACATTACTATCCCTTTAATGCTGCGTTTAACCCATTGAATACTAGAGATGTCTCCCACTGCTCAGTTATAAATTACAACTGAATTCCATTAAAATGAAAATTAGGTGTGCCCATCTATTGTATGATAGACACAAGAGTAATGTCTAGGTAAGTCCCTCTTTTGCATGATGGACACCTGGGTAAGGTCTAGGTAAGTCCTGTTGCATGCTGGACACTTGGGTAAGGTCTAGGTAAGTCCTGTTGTATAAAGGACACCTGGGTAAGGTCTAGGAAAGTCCTTTTGTTATATGAAGGCCATCTGGGTAAGGTCTCTGTAAGGTCTAAGTAAGTCCTACTGCTGTATGAAGGACATCTGGGTTAAGGTCTAGTGTAAGTCCTTCTGTTATATGAATGACATCTGGGAAAGGACTAAGTAAATCCTTCTGTTGTATGAAGGGAATCTGGGTAAGGTCTAGATAGGTCCTTCTGTTGTATGAAAGACACCTGGATAAGGTTTAGGTACACCGTACTGTTGTGTGAAGGCCACTTGGGTAAGGTCTAGGTAAGTCTGTCTGTTGTATGAAGAATACTTGGGCAAGGTCTAGGAAAATATGTCTGTTGTATGAAGAACATCTGGGCAACATCTAGGTAAGGTCTAGAAATGTCCCTCTGTTGTATGAAGGACATCTGTATACAGTGTAGTTAAATACGTCTGTTGTATGAAGGACTAGGTAAGGTCTCCATAATTCCTGCTGTTGTCCGAAGGACATGTCTAGGTAAGTCCGTCCGTTGTATGAAAGATACCTGGGTAAGGTTAGGTATGTCCTTCTAGGTAAGTCCTTCCGTTGGATGAAGGATAGCTAGGTAAGGTTAGGTATGTCCTTCTTTTGTATGAAGGACATCTGGGTAAGGTTAGGTGTGTGCTTCTGTTGTATAAAGGACACCTGGGTAAGGTCTAGGTAACTCCTTCTGTTGTATGAAGGACATCTGTATACAGTCTAGTTAAATCCTTCTTTTGTATGAATGACGTCTAGGTAAGGTCTCAGTAATTCCTGCTGTTGTTTAAAGGACACATCTAGGTAAGTCCTTCCGTTGTATGAAGGATACCTGGGTAAGGTTAGGTATGTCCTTCTAGGTAACTCCTTCTGTTGTATGAAAGACACCTCGGTAACGTCTAAGTAAGTCCTTCTGCAGAATGAAGACACCTGGGTAAGGTCTTTATAATGTCTAGATAAGTCATTCTGTTGTATGAAGGATACCTGGGTATGGTCTAGGTAAGTCCTTCTGATGTATGGAGGATATCTGGGTAAGGTCTCAGTAAGGTCTAGATAAGTATTTCTGTTGCATGAAGGGCACCTGGGTAAGGTGTAGGTAAGTCCTCCTGTTGTATGAAGGATACATGTGTAAGGTCTAGGCAGACCCTCCTATTCTGTGAAGGACACCTGGGCAACATCTAGGTAAGGTCTAGGTTTGTTCTTCTGTTGTATGAAGCACATCTGGGTAAGGTCTAGGTAATGTCTAGATAAGTCCTTTTGTTGTGTGAAGGATGCCTGGGTAAGGACTAGGTAAGTCCTTCTGTTGTGTGAAGGAAGCCTTGGTAAGGACTAGGTATGTCCTTCTGTTGTATGAAGGACACTTGGGTAAGGGCTAGGTAAGTCCTTCTGTTGTGTGAAGGACACCTGGATAAGGAGTAGGTAAGTCCTTCTGTTGAGCCATCTATTCTTTTCTCTTAATAGTTTTGTCTATTTTTAGTATCACATAAGTTTAAAAAAGCTTAAAGGGATAGTAATACTTCGTTTTATCTTTATTTTATTTTGTAGGCATTAAAAAACATGAAGAACGATATAAGTCTTATCTCTCAAACCTTTATGGTTTGAAAGATATTCACAAGCAAAGTTTCCCCTCCCGCCTCTTTTACCTAGTGTAAGCCATCTCTTCTCAGATGTGGAATCTGGTTGTAAGACCAGACAGATAACAGCAGGGGGCAATCTTCTTCTTATGAGAACAATGAAAACCCTGGCCCGCTTGACAAGTTTTTCAGGTTTTTCCCTTATCTTAATTGAAGATTGTCCCTCTCTGCAGTCTACCTGGGCACCTCCCTTCTGATCTGGTTGAGCAGTGTTACATCAGTAAAAGGGGCGGGAGGGGGATACTTTGTCATTGAATTACTCATGAACTACAACTCTGACAGAATTGAAATAACACTCTCCAATGTCCAAATACTATGAAGATTAATTAGAGCTGCTTTTATTATGAAACATTACTATCCCTTTAAAGTAACACTATTTCCTAATAATAATGCCAACAGTGAGTTAGTTCTGTTCTGGACTAGTTCTCCAAACATAATCTTTAATAAGTGCTGGATATCATGTCCGTGGAGGCAGACATGATTATTTGCTACAGGACTGCTAGAGGCCAAACTCATTGGCTGGTGTTGTCCAGGAGCCCTGCAAGATGAATCATGTCTGCTTCCATGGACTTGATATCTAGTACCAAATTTTACATTCGTTTTGGAAAACCACAGATATGTTTCATAGTGACCATTAGGATTTTCTAGTATGATTGTTACTATTTGGAGATGTTAGTTTTCCTTTAAAACCCTTTGAGTGTCAAAGGGGCAAGCCATGCATTGCAAAGCAATGCGTGGTGTACCCCTCTGGCACTCAAAGGGTTAAAGCTCTAGTATTGCAGCCCAGGGAAGGTGTCTACATCCGTTATCCAACTCCTACTGTTTAATAAATAAATAAATAAATAAATAAAGTCGGAGTTGCAATAATAAAAACATACAATGTTTAAATGTACTTAACACACAAACGTGTATAGTATACAAACAGACACCACACTAGAGCGCCACTGGAGTTCAGGCAGTCCCACAAGTCAATTGAAAATATTTTAAATATAAATAAAAGACAATGCTTGTCTATTGGGGAGTGTGAATAATTCCACCTCGGTTAAGGATCCATGCAGCTCTTCATTCACACGAATGCAGATGAAACATAGACAGATGAAAATATGGTAAATGGATTTATGAATAAACCATCCCATCAAGCCAAATATTCTAGGACTAGTGTAAAAGCCCGTGTACACGGGCCAGGGTCTGGGTAATGTTAACCCTTTGAGTGCCAGAGGGGTACGCAATGCATTGCTTTGTAATGCGTTGTGTACCCCTCTGGCATTCAAAGGGTTAAAGAGCCCACGGTGCTACTTCACTGCTCCACGCAATGCAGTCTTGTGTTGCCTCACTCACGCGATGCAATCATGCACAGTAGAGACTGCCCGAACGCGGGCAGTCTCTACTGCACATGACTGCATCGTGATAAACATCCTAGCAAATTATTATATAGGATTAGTAGCACCTTAATTTCAGTTCCCTTATGTTGCAGCCTCACATGTATGATCCTCTGTCACGCTACCAGAGGCGTAACTAGAAGCCACCAGGCCCTGGTGCAAGAATTGCCATGGGCCCCCCCCCCGACCACATAGGCCCCCTTCATCTCCACATTGCCCCTTCCACAATGCCCCCTTCATCTCCACAATGCCCCCCTTCATCTCCACAATGCCCCCCTTTATCTCCACATTGCCCCTTCCACAATGCCCCCTTCATCTCCACAATGCCCCTTCCACAATGCCCCCTTCATCTCCACAATTTCCCCCCTTCATCTCCATAATGCCCCTTCCATAATGCCCCCTTCATCTCCACAATGCCCCCATCATCTCCACAATGCCCCTTCCACAATGCCCCCATCTCCACATTTCCCCTTCCACAATGCCCCCATCTTCACATTGTCCCTTCATCTCCACATTTCCCCTTCATCTCCACATTTCCCCTTTATCTCCACATTTCCCCTACCTCCAGTCCCTGGTGGTCTAGCGGTGTGGCTTAACAGATCTGTGCCTCCTTCGGCACAGACCTCTACTACTGAAGCTCCCGCGCGCCGCTCTAGTAATGCAGAGGTTGGGAGATGATGTCATCTCCCAGCACTCTGTATTACTAGAGCGGCGCGCCGAATGGGAGATCTGCTGAGCTGCTGATGCGGCCGAGGGGGTTGCAGGGGGTGGCCGGGCCCCTGGAGTGACAGGCCAGGTTGCAGGTGTGACTGCTGCGACCCCTATTGTTACGCCACTGCACGCTACAGCAGTAATCTGCAAAAAAAAAAAAAGGGACGCAGAACAAAAAAACAATCTAAAAGTGGTGCTTTATTACTCCATGACCCATCCTACAGTACAAAATGCACTTACAAGATAAATAATTAAAAACAGCACATAGATCACCAGAAGTAATCCCCGTGTGTCAGTATTGGCATACCTGTAAAAAAACAAGACACCCTTTGGATACCAGAAACTCACAGAGACTTGCTTCAGGCCACAATCGGTACCTCTACTTAGTAGATCACTTCTTGCAGCTCCTGTCCTCCATTCTGGTCTTGGTATCTCCGGGTTTAACCCTTTGAGTGCCAGAGGGGTACGGAACGCATTGCAAAGCAATGCGTTCCGTACCCCTCTGGCACTCAAGGGGTTAAGTTTAAGTACAAATGGGCTCCAAACTGCACTGCAGTGGTGCTTTATGGGTCATGGAATAATAAAGCACCACTTTTAAATTGCTCTTTTGTACCCTTGTTTTACTAAGCAGGATAAGTCCTACAATATATATTTTTTTTACATATTACATGGTTTTGTGCCTTTAATTTATACAATGGTGAATGGACTAGTTCTCCGGCAAATTTCTTACCAGACATAATTCTAAAACAATAAAGATATGTATATATATATATATATATAGAGAGAGAGAGAGAGATACTGTTGTAATTTATATTTCTAGGGACAGTTTATTTACTCCTGTAAAGTTCATTTTAATGTTCATTTTATTAAAGGAATAGTAATCTTTCATGATGGAATAATCTATGGTATAGATTGTGTTCTGCCGCTGCTGGGCGCTTCTTCACTCAGAAGTTATTACAGGTCAAACTCCTGTGCTTTGTAATGAACTGTTAGTAACAGTGCCACCTAGTGTCCAATCAGTTCACCTATGTTCAATGGCTATAGTTCTGAATAAAATTGGATAGTAACAGCTCCATCACTCAGTGTCAGTTTGATCTGTTATAACATCTAAATCTGACATATTACAGCAACAGAAAAAGCCCTTCAGTTTAGTTTCTCTTAAAGGGATAGTAATGTTTCATAATAAAAGCGGCTCTAATTAATCTTCATAGTATTTGGACTTTGGAGAGTGTTATTTCAATTCTGTCAGAGTTGTAGTTCAAGAGTAATTCAATGACAAAGTGTCCCTGTCCCGCCCCTTTTACACTGTTCAGCCAGATCAGAAGAGAGGTGCCCAGGTAGACTGCAGAGAGGGACAATCTTCAGTTAAGAAAAGGGAAAAACCTGAAAAACTTGTCAAGGGGGGCAGGGCTTTCATTGTTCTCATAGGAAGAAGATTGTCCCCTTCTGTTATCTGTCTGGTCTATGGACTGCATTCCACATCTGAGAAGAGATGGATTACACTAGGTAAAAGGGGCGGCAGGGGGAATCTTTGCTTGTGAATATCTCTCAAACCATAAAGGTTTGAGATATAAGATGTATATCGTTCTTCATGTTTTTTTAATACCTACAAAATAAAATAAAGTTAAAACGAAGTATTACTATCCCTTTGATAAAATGTTCTGGTTGTATGTACTAAGTGTCCTTCCAAGTGAAACATGGGTACTCACACTGCTGAGAGATGTTTGAAATTCAATAACGTTTGCACAAAACTTCTCACAAAAGTGGAAGTACCCTTGTTCAACTTCAATAAAACTCCACAACTAACTCATGTGTATAAACTAACAGTTAAATATCTGAAACATAAGTATAGGTGATATTCAGAACTCTTTCAAAACCAATTATCTATTGCAAATTGCTTCACACTGCATTGGAGACATTTCTAACATCAGGGTTGCAAACATAATGTTTGTTAGACGCCTTAATGGAAAACTGTGCAATCAGAAATTGTTTTGCTGTCACTTTTTTAACCCTTTGAGTGCCAGTGGGGTACGCAACGCATTGCTTTGGTATAAGTAATTAACATCTCAAACATTTTATTTCTTGTCTCTTTCTTTAACCCCTTAATGCCTGATGACACGCCAAGACTGTCATGGCTGATCGGGCTGCACGCCGCTCTGTGATCCCAGATTGCATTGGTGGAAAAAAAAAAAGACGTGGCATGGTCCTCTTGAGCTCTCCTCCCCCATACCACTTGGGCCTTAAGGGGTTTATCATATTTTATAAAAGTGACCACTAGATGGTGCTGTTTCCTTAGTCCATGTGGAGAATTGTGTCTGTCTGTAAAGCTGTCCAAAACAGTCAGAGAGGTATTATCTTGAGATCTTATAACTTTTGAGTAAAGGATCTCCCTGCATTGGGAATACCCTTGTCTTTGTGATCTTTAAAGATGCTTCCCAGTTTTAGCAAATTTTACCTTCAATAAACTTACCGACAGCTGCCAGCGCTGATAGCACTTAAACAGTTAAAGGGATAGTAATACTTAAAATGTAAAAAAAATATGTTGTAGGGTTTATCCCCCTGAGTAAAACAAGGGTACTCCCACTGCTGAAAGGTGTTTTATTCAAAAGGTATTACAGCTCAAAGTTGAATTTTTAAGGTGCAATATCACAGTGGCCTGAAATTGTACAGTGGTGCTGTTGCTACACCATCCTATGGACAGCTCTCGTCCCGGGACCATAAATCTCCATAGGATGGCGTAGCAACAGCGCCACTGTACAATTTCAGGCCACTGCGATACTGCATCTAAAAAACTCAACTTTGAGCTGTAATAGCTTTTGAATAAAACACCTCTCAGCAGTGGGGGTACCCTTGTTTTACTCAGGGGGATAAACACTACAACATTTTTTTTTACATTTTAAGTATTGCTATCCCTTTAATGTTCAGATTTGTGTTAAAATAGCGCTGGTGCATCTCCAAATATGGTTAATCATATCTGGATTTAGATGAGATTATTTCACATTATGACTCACAGTAAAGGGATTTTATCATTAGATTAAGCTCCAACAATAAAACCTATTTAATGTGTTTTTGCCTTAGGTAATTGAACAATATTTTCTGAGTAACTAATAAAACTGGAAGCTGAAACACACAAACGCATACACACACACAGTTACACACACGCGCACACACACACAGATACACACTGATACACAGATACACGTGCACACACATACATAGGTACACACATACACACAGATACCGACATACACACACACACAGATATATGCACATGAGCATACACACACAGATACACTCGCACACATACTGATACACGTGTGCACAAACACACATACACGCACACAGATAAACGCTCACACATACACACACAGATACACGTATACACATCGATACACATGCATGCACACACAAAGATACACGCACACACATCACACACATATACACACAGATACACACACACACAGATACACGCACACTTTGTGTTTTGATGTCTACATGTGAGAATTTGTGTTCATTCCTTGTGCAGTATGCTATAGTTCTGTATTATTAGCAATGCCCCCAGATTGTAGCTCTGTCTAGATTCATTCATGCAGTGTGTGCTAATATTGGTCAAGTACAAGAACTCATAACGTAAACTGCCACACTGTACCACTAACAAATTAAGGCTCATTTCTCAAAAACTGGTTGTACTTCAAACACATGGCTGGTGACAGTTTATAATAAGCACACATTTATATAAAACCCATAGGCTCCAGAAAGGGTGAACCACAAGGGCCATGGGCAGGCTGAGGATAATGGGAAATTAAGTGCAGCAACAGTTGAAAAGCCTCATGTTGTCCTCCACTGCTTTAGTCTGTATTCTATTAGCAGGTAATATAATAACAGTCTGGCACACACACCTAGTTAAATTCATTCAGTTTACTGTAAATGTAGTAGCTCCGCCAGGAATCAGAGCAATGACTAGTAAAGTAGGACAACAAATGCTAATATGCATATCTATATCTATCTACACTAAGTACACCAGTCAACATAAGCCACAGGACAATCTCAGGTAAAGGGGAGGTGGAATTGTCTTAGCCACACCTTCATTTCAGCATAGTGGGTATGACCATGAAGGCTGATGCACATACCTGGGAACTTCCAGTTGAGGGCTACCCGGAGGGTAGTCCTCTGTTCAGCAGGGGGTGAAAAAAATGACGCTAATTGCGTCAAAAAGGGGCGTGGCTTGCCGCGAGTGGGGGGAGACTTAACCCTTTGAGTGCCAGAGTGGTACGGAATGCATTGCATTCCTTACCACTCTGGCACTCAGAGGGTTAAAGGTGACACACAGAAGGCTGGAGAATGAAGAACACCGGGAGAAAAAGCAGATGTGGCAGAGTTTCAACAGAAACTCTCCACATCCGGAGGAATCAGCCTCTGCCCCGGAGACCCGGTAAAGCTCTGTCAGAACCGGGGCAAATCTGAGGGATGCTGATGCATCCCTCAGAGTACCCTAAGCCGTTGACTACTATGTCTGTTGGGAATTCCAGTAGGTAACAAACAAGATGAGAGGCTCTGATCCACAAACTCTGTGTGGCCTGTTGCAATATAAGTAAAAGGAGAATTCACTCACTTCCCCAATTAAAAATTCTTTGTCTGCCAAATGGCATTGCAGCCCTCAAGAAAATCTACTTCCAACAAGGAAGGCGGAGATGCAGCACGACAATATGTGTGAAACACACAACATCATAACTTTGTCGGATGTCTGTAGATACTGTATTCTCAATACACTTTACTATGTACTGTGTACATGATTTCTTTCCATATGTGTGGTCTTCTTCCTTTCCGCCATTTTTTTTGTTTTATTTTTTCTCCCCGATACTGGACATATCTCAGTTAACTTAGTTATATTATTACAAATGTATTTTCTGCTTTCCAGGGCTGTGATTCTCAAAGGAGCATGTCAGAAATGTCTTGCACAGAAAGCATCTCCTCCTGTCAATCCCTTGTCCATGGCTCAGCTCCAGAAATCCTCATCGGCCTTCTTTATAATGCCACCACTGGAAGGCTTTCCGCTGAAGTGATCAGAGGAAGCCACTTCAAAAACCTGACAGCCAACAGGCCTCCCAGTAAGTGAAATCCCTCCTTGTTTTCTTGTTCTTAAAGTAGAACACTTCTGAATAATAACTGTCCACTTACCTTACTACTGCCAAAAAAATCTTAATGGCCTCTATGAATTGTGTCCTTTCGACTTGGGTGATAGATTCTTCAGTCTGTCCTGTCCATTGAAGTTGACATGTCAGGTGCTAGAAGGACCACAGGATCTCAAACTATGCTGAAAGTGTAATGTTAACCCTTTAAGGACCAGAAGGTTGAGCAACACATTGATTCAAAATGTGTTGCACACCCGTCTTGTCCTTAACCCTTTAATGACCGTAAAGGACCATGGAGCTTTTTTTTCGCAACTTGAATTCTGAGATGGCAGAGCGGCATGCAGCCATTCTGCCATCCCAGAACCCCATGATGTGCCAGGACCATCACCAGTCCTGAAGTGCGGGGACCAGTGTGATGGCCCTGGCAAGTCAATGGTTGTTTAGGGGTTAAAGTGTTAAATAAGCTCATGCACTATGCCTGTTTCAGTCTGAAAACCGTACAGCAACTATTATGTTGGCCTGCATAGACCTGACATCCAGGACTGACTGATGTTATCTCTTGAACAAAGGCACAAGGGCAAGATTAATTACTGTTTTCTGACCATCACGAGGTGTGTATGTTACCATTAGGTGTTATTTCTCCATTAAAAAGGTCACTAACAATATTAAATGTGGTATATAATTTTAATTATCATGTACTTCCAGCTAGTATCTGTAAAATGTAGCTATATTATGGTAGATCCCTGAAATGTAATCCTAAACTTGCATATTTATTACATGTGTAGACCACCCGGCTTAATAACAGGCCAGGATTTGTGAATTTCCCTGTTAGAGCACAGGTGTGAGGATCAGAGTCACAGTCAATTTGATTATATCATCTGCTATCTAACAAGCACATCCTCAAGTCCTGCCTGTTAGTGGACCCTGATGACACAAGCTGAGGACCACTGGTGTAGACTAATATATATATATAGAGATCAATATATATATTTAAACACGTAATGGTTAATTGTGCACAGATAATATTGTTAATGTTAATTCAGAATGCGTTGCATACCCCTGTGACACTCAAAGGTTTAAAGAGACGCTACTATTTGCAGATAAAATGATTTTTATATTGAAAAGGTTCAGTTCAACAGTAACATATATGTCTAAACGATTAGAATTCAATGCAGGAGTGGGTATCCTGTATCCCATCCTTTGTTGTTAGTCTACTACGTCCATCATTCTCAGCTGGCCGATGGCTAACAACAACTGGAACACTAAAACATGTCCATTCTGATCTAAAAAATATGAAAAAGTCAATCAGATCACAGCAGTGTTTTCTCTGTGTGTCTATGGTGTTTTCATTACTTCATTTAGCATATATAGTTTAGCTGCTCAATAACAGATAAAAAGATATAAAAATCTGAGAATTTTTACATGATTCCTAATAAGCTGTTTAATATGAGAGTAACTTTTTTTTTTTTTTATTTACATGAAACTAACCTAATAGTAAGGGGGCTTTTGAAATCATCCATAGTCATGGCAGCCATTCTTTATTTAACCCTTTGAGTGCCAGAGGGATACGCAACGCATTGCAAAGTAATGCGTTGCGTACCCCTCTCGCACTCAAAGGGTTAAAACTATTGTGCATGGCATATTTTGCTTAATTTATTTGTCAGTTTATGCACATTAGCACACAGACTGACAAATAACTAATGCTAAATAACTCCTAAACTATAATATTAAATAACGAATGGCGAACGCAAATATAGATGATTTGAAAAATCTTTCAGAATCACTCGTCCTTATAAAGTGTTTTTTCCACTTTAAATTGTAGCTTCTGTCTAGTAAAAAAATCAGAGCCTAATCTAAACTGGAATTCATTGCTCAAACCTAAAAAGGTTAGCAGAGACCCCCAGAGTCACAGTTAACCCTTTGAGTGCCAGAGGGGTACGCAACTCATTTGCTTTGCAGTCAGTACACCAATAGGATTGTCAGTACAACAATAGGATTATTTCTTAACCTTTTCAGTGCCAACGCAATGTGTTGAGTACCTCTCTGGCAGTCAAAGGGTTAAAGGGAAGTGTTTATGCCCAAGTAAGGGACTTATGCAGAAAGGAAAACATGTTCAATACTGGAGAAAAACAATTATACCATGGGAAGGGTGGAATAAGGATTCCATTATTTAACTGATACTTTTTTTTTTTCATCTTCAAAATCTTTATTAAAGAATTAGACAATACAAACATAAGACAATACACAAGGACATAATATCTGTCACAAGGACATGTTGTGAAGCAAGCAGATAGTATAGTGCATGTGAAGTCATATGTCAATGTGAAGTTAATTAATACAAAATCAAAAACTGTATTTATTAAAGGGGAACTACCACCCCGCAATAAGTTTACATGAATGCAGTCTTCATCTGGCGACTAGCTGCTTAGTAGCGCTAGTCGCCAGAAATATTACCTGGTTCCAAAGATTTTGCCGTTTTTCCGAGGCTCACAGGAGCAGGAAGCACGGACATCTCGTCACAGTGACATCCGTGCACCTGCGCTGTCAGTCCCTTTCGGAGCCAATATTTCTGGCGACTAGCGCTACTAAGCAGCTAGTCGCCAGATGAAGACTGCATTCATGTAAACTTATTGCGGGGTGGTAGTTCCCCTTTAAGAACAATGAATAAAACATTAGGGTTGAGCTTGCTACCAACAATCTCTCTGTGAAGGAGTCGGCCATTAAATGGTGGGCTGAAGCTGGAGCATGCAGGCAAGGGAGCCAGACTCTGCATCATCTCATCAGTGGCTATCAATCAGTCTAGTATGGGGCAAACGTGAGATGATTGCCAGGGAGCATGATAGGTGGAGAGAGGGAAGAGTAGGCGAAAGTAGAAGAGGAAGGGAGGGGAAAAAAGGGAAGAGCAGTATAGAGTGAGAGTGAGAAGAATAGAGGGAATAGAGGAAGATATTGACCAAGAGAGTGAAGTAGGTATGGGGAGGAGATAAATGCAGATTAGAAGATTTCACCCTCCCCACCGAACTCGTTACCGAGGGATCAGTGGTGAAACAGATGAAAATAGAAGATTACTTGCAAGTAAGAGTAATGCAACGACTAGTTCAATGCCAGAGCGCTCATCTTTCATTTGGTTTACTTTTAAAAGATTTCATGCTAAAGAGCGTGCGACCAAAAGAAACAATAACCATGTCGTCAGCATGAAAATGTCAACATGAGAATCTCGCACCGCGTGACAGTGTGAGATTCTCACGTTGAGTAGATGAAGGTCGCATTCCAGTCAGTTACTGACTGACGGACTTCACACTGCTGTACAAACACCTCGAGGTAACGGTTCGTTCAGGGAGATTCTGAATCTAGCTCAAAGAAGTGAATCAGGGAGAGGTAGAGACCGTAGTCATTTTATAGAGAAACCAGGGTTTCCAGAGATCCAGAAAGTGCTGGAGAGTGAGTGTGGAGACAGCGTGACGTTTCTCCATTTCAAGCAGAGATTCTGTTTTTCATTCCATACATGTATAGGAGGGCAGGGCTTGTAATTTTAAGTCCTTTGCTACTAGCCAGACCTGAAAAGTTACTCGCCACTGCAAGCCAAAACATACCCACCAGGGCTGAATTTTTACTCGCCATTGGCTAGTGGCGAGTGGAAATTTTGAGCCCTGTAGGAGGGGTATTAGTAGACCTCCAAAACATAGGTATAGTCGGCTTGGCGGCATTTAATAAGGGGTATAGAATACATAGTGTTTTCGAGGGCAAGGATATATTTAGGTGAGATCGAAATAGAGATAAGTGAAATAGTGGATCGAGGGGGATATCAAGGGCTAGTGCCTGCTTGATCATTGTGTTAATTGAGGTCCAGTAAGGGGATATCTTTGGGCATGTTCACCAAATGTGATACATCGTACCAGGAGCTTGCGCACATTGCAAACACAGAGGAGAAGAAGAGGCTAAATACATAGCTTTACGCGTGCTTTACCATGTTGTGTATGGTTTATAGTTCATTTCATGTGTTTTCTTATTTGATACTTTTAACCCCTAAGCCTCTCTAGCATATAACCCTTTGCGTGCCAGTGGGGTACGGTATGCATTGCAAAGGGTTAAGAGGTTAAAAGCCCCTGTTAAATGAACTGCAATATAGTGATGTTTCATTTGTCCCCTATGGTGCATTTGCTTTGCAGTATTGCACATGTGACTAATTGTAAAACTACTACAGCGGTAATCAGGCCAACCCATCTTTTAGAATAAGGGATTTCATTTTTAGGGTTTACCCTTCTTTTTAGGGGAACTATATCTACAGGAATAAGTGGCTCTTCATTGTTGAACAGAATGACTTACTTCCCTAGATAGGTTCTTCATACATTGTCCTTCTGAATGAGTAGTGCAGTATTGGAGGAACAATACATTTTTAGAATGAGCTTTCGAGAGCAACAACCTCCTTTTATCAAGTCAAAAGCAAAAGCAATACTACCCATAAAAAAGAGATATCCAATTCAGAAGAGAGCAAAGCAATATATTGGTTAAGAAGACACAAACTGATAAACTACAGATCACACCAAAGGGATAGTAATGTTTCACGAAAAAAACAGCTCTGATAAAATTTGGGCCATGGAGATACTGTCCAAGTTGTAGTTCAAGAGTAATTGAATGATAAAGTATCTACCTCCCACGCATTTTACATAGTGTAAGCCTCCTCCCCTCAGATGTGGCATCTAGTCTCTTGGCCAGACAGGTCGCATCAAGTGACAATCTTCTTACTGTGAGTGAGGAAATACCTGCCCCCCCATGACAGGTTTTTCAGGTTTTTCCTTACGCTCACTGAATATTGTCCATTGCTCCGATTAATTCGGTCTTGCTGCTCTGAGGTGAGCAGTGTTACATCAGTAAAAGGGGTGGAAGGGGGATACTTTATCATTCAATTACTCTTGAACTACAACTCTGACAGTACTGAAATAACTCTCTCCACTGCCCAAATACTATGAAGATTAAACAGCTGTTTTTTTGTGAAACATTACTATCCCTTTAAAGGATCATACATTCCCTTTGGTCAGTGTGAAAAGAATGTGGAGAAGGGGGTGGATGACAGGCAAGGAGGAGGGATAAATCCGTTATACACAATCATAAATGTTAAAAAAATCTCATGAGGTGAAAAATAAAGGAAGTTTTATTTCATGGTTTGGTAATGGGAAATGAATCCCAAATTCTCATCTTTATTTCAAATGTCTTTCTTTCTTGCATATCTTTGAAATTCCCTTTGAGTATTTTGATTTTGAGGTTATGGACAGAGTGTTTTCTCTGGTTGTTATGGGGACTTTCTACATGGTTCCACAAGTCCACAAATCAGTAATCCCAGACAGGCCAGTAGTAACAGGTATGGACACTCTCAGTGAGCAGATCTCTGGCTTGGTGGCAATCATCGTTCAGCCTCAATGACACAATAGATTCATACAGGATACCACGGACTTCCTTAATCCTTATAGTGCCTGAAAGTCATCCAATGCAGATGCACAAGATACACAAAATGGTTAACAAACTCAATTAAATTAAAGATTTACCCGCTAAGACAATCCTATCAGCCATGCATGTAGAATCACTCTGTAGCAACTTACCACACAAGGACAGAATTGATTCTTGACATCAGTTCCTATTGTCGCATACCCACAGCCAGAAATATAGCCCCCAAATTATCACTAAATTCAAACAATTTATCTGCACACACAGAAAGATGGCACTACAGTATGAAAATCTTTTTATGTCTGACCTGGAACAGAGATTTCTTAGTGCATACCATTACAAACCTTATAAATATTACTCTTATATTGATTATATATTCATTATATGAGCAGAAGAACTCAAAAAAGACTAAGAGTAGATCTTGTCACACTGTATAAGCATATTCAAAGTTTCAACTTCAGCAGAGGAAGTGTTTTTTTTTTTTGTTTTTTTTTTACTGTAATTGTGGAATTCTTTGCCCAAGCATGTGGTAATGGAAGATACAATGGATACAGTTAAGGTTAGATGCATTTCTAGCAGAAGGGAACATACAGGGTTATATTGTGTAAAACAGGAAGTTCAGAGTAATACCCATTTTATAGTTGAGAAGGCTTATATGATTCTTGTTTTCTTGGTTCTACTGTGGCAAAGGTGGAACTTGATGGACTTGTGTCTTTTTTCAACATAATTAAGTATGCACTATGTAACTGTGCAATTAAATAACTTTCTTAAATGCTTTAATGCATTTCATCCATCTATTAAATTTAAATTTGATTTCTCTACAGAAAGAGTACACTTCCTGGACACAACCATAACAATCGCCAATGGCAAACTACACTTATGTGTATACTGAAAACTCATAGGCAGGTGCACTTAGCTTCACAACTCCAGATTTCACCTAGTACACACTAAACAAGGCATCAGTCATAGTCAAGCTGTCAGATACCACCTCATATGCTCCGATATCAACAAACCGCAATAATCATTTAAAAACATTGTCTGAATCATTCAAACAAAAAAGACTAAAAAAACAAGGACAATCACAAAGAAATAACATCTGCATTGAGAACACACCATGAACATCTGTTACAGTACAAGAAGGAAGGCACTACACATATACACCTCTAGTGACTACATATAAACCTGCTTTAGAATAGAAAACATTATCAAAGCGGTAAAACCTCTGCTAATAGAGGATGTGGTATTAACCCCTTAAGGAACCATGACCTGCCAGGACAGTCACGGGAAAACTTCCCTAGAAAACGAGTGGCAGTCCTGGTACGTCGTGGATTTCAGCGCTCCCTGCGCGGCTGCACGCTGTTCAGGGAGCCCTGAATCAGATTGGATAAAAAAAAATGCTCCGTGGTCTTTAAGTGCCAGCCCTATCCTTATGGGGTTAAGACATATTACCCCAAACTTCTATTCTTGATTCAGGCAACCACCGAATCTCAAACAAAAACTGATTATTAGAAAGTTGATTAATGAACGGACAAATACTGATAAAGGGACAAAGCTATTCAACAAATCTTTCTGCAAACTATGTCAACACATTTGTGAAAACAATACTGCACAACACAACAACAAGATAACCAGTTAAAGGGACTGTAATGTCCCATAAAAACTTTTTATAGTTTCATAGAGCCTTAGAAAATAAGCAGAATGGTGCAAACCCTATCTCTCAAACCACTATGGTTTGAGAGATACAGGCACTGAAAGTTCGTCCCTCTCTCTCTCCTTCTCCTGACGTCAGCGTCTAGCTGACAGCAGGAAATTCTGGTCCGGGGACCAGCAGGCAGCTCTGCAGCAGAGCCGAAATTGTGTTATCCATAAAGAATTCATTCATTGGAAATGTCTACAAAGTGTGCTTGCAAACCAGGCACACTTTGTAAACCTTTCCAATGAAGTAATTATTTTTTAAATAACGCGATTTTGGCTCTGCTGCAGAGCCTCCTCGAGTCGTACGACTCTGTTCTCCTGCTGTCAGCTTTACAGCTGACATCAGGAGAATTGGGGGAGGGGGAACTTTGAATCCCTATATCTCTCAAACCATAGTAGTTTGAGAGATAGGGTTTGCACCATTCTGCTTATTTTCTAAGGCTCTATAAAACTATGGCACATTACTGTCCCTTTAAAGGATCATATTCATGTCTATCGGCAAATGTTGTATATATGTTACAATGAACTGAATGTGAAACTGGATGTTACACTGGTGAAACCCAAAGCTCAACAAAAAATGAATTTACACAGACAATCAACCATGAAATAAAAGAAAACAAGTACTTTTATCCCGGTTGGTTATCATTTCACCCAGAGAAACCGCTTTGTCCATAACCTCAAAATCTAAGTACTCAGAGGGAATTTCAAAAATACCCAAGAGAGAAAGACAAAGATGAACTAGCTATTACAGCACCAAAAACACTGGACTAAATAAGGACTTTGGATTCCTCTAACATTACCGAAACTTCATATAACATTTGTTTTCTTTTCTTCTAGTTTATGTTGACCCATCTTCCTCATTTAATTTTTTTTCCTAACATTTATGTTTGCGTACAACGTATTGATCTCTCCCCTCCTTCCTTTTGCCTGTTATTCACCCCCTTCCCCACATTCTTTTCACACTGACCAAGGGGAATGTATGTTTCTTAACCCTCCTGAGAACACCATCATTTTATCTTCCAAAGAGATTCGGACTTGGTGCAGCCATTGTTAATTAAATTGCTAGTCTGTGGCTGTATTACCACCAGCTGCCATGATATCCTTTTCTTCATTGACACTATAAGTTTAATTAGAGGCATGCACGGATTGGCAACTATACACAGAGATAGCTGTCCTTTATTAGAGTACTGGTGGGATCAGGAAAAACCCAAACCATATAACTCCAGCTGAACCATGGGGAGAGCTATGGGCCATTCTGTGGCATTTCTTTACTTTATGCCTTAACGCCATGCTTTAACCCTCTGAGTGCCAGAAAGGTATCCAATGCATTGCAATGCAATGCACTGGATATATCTCTGCCACTCAGATGATTAAAAAAAGATGTAGAGGAATTTTTTTTTTTTGCCACTTCCCAGTGCTATAGGGCAGGTGTATCAGACTTGCAGGCATCAATGTTGTAACGTTCATGGAGACTGTTTGCCTGTATACACTACAGTGCTCATTCTCTATACTGTATACCCCTGTGGGGCAGCTGTTGGCCTTAGCACCTATCACCTGTAGAACTGCACTAGTAAATTCTATACATACATCCCAGTGCACTGTGTGTATGGGATAACTGAAAGGAAAAAGACCCTTAAACTCCTTCCCTACAGTCTTTTCAGCAGAAGGAATAGTGGTACATTTTACCATTATTCATGCTTTCCAACCAGGAAGTGGGTTTTCCCTCTAGAGACAGAATCTGGCAGTTAGCGTGGGTAGAAAATTATAAAAAAGGGTTTAAAGTTGAAATAAAATGTCAATTTGACTTTATTTTTTCTGCCCTGGCAAAATAAGGTCAAAATAAAGGGCAGGTGTCACTCGAAAGTGATCAGCAAAGATCTGTAAATAGAAATAAAAATCTACATCAGGGGCTTAAAACGTGTAGCCCGTGGGTCAACTCTGGCCTGTCCGAGATAAAAATATTTATATATTTATACCTAATTAACTATCAAGCAAACTGGTAGGCCTGTGAGACCTAGTGCCGTGCTTGCCGGTACAGTACAATTCAGTAATTGATATATCTTAAATATCAGTATTATCATTGACTCGATCAATAAATACATTTTTTGAATAGCGTACAGGCTTAAATTCACCATCGTTATCTATAAAAAAATGATGAGGCCCTCACACTTATGACTTTCTGATCACGTGGCTCTCAACTGAAGAACTTGAATGCCCCTGATCTACATATTAGTGACTGTTGTATAATGGTGCCTACGCAAGTCCTTAATTTATCCCTTAACAACCAGCTGCAACAGCGCAGTCAGCAGTTAAGGACCACTGGTCATTTTTTTTTTGTAGCATTGGATTCTGGGGTCCCCAAGCTGCATGCAGCCACGTTGGGACCCCAAAATTCCATGAAGTGCCAGTAACGTCACTGGTCCTTCAGTGCTGAACCAGAGTGACTGTCTTGGCATGTCAAGGGTCCTTAAGGGGTTAAAATCCATTTATTCCTATACCTTGTGTGCTTAGTAATGCTAATCTCTATCTTTTGACCCTTTTAATGCCAGAGGGGTGAATAACGCAGTTTGCTGTACAACTCTCTGGCACTTAAAGAATTAAAACTGAAATATTAAATAGCTTTGCTCTTGTGTACTAAGGGCAGTATGCAGAAAGAAAAGAGGAGAAATTCCAAAGCAAACTGACTGCTTTGGGAAATTTTGTCTGTCCCCTATGTTGCAGTTGGTTTACTCCAGAATTTCTCCAATTTCTTTTGCACAAGCCTCTCTGTTACAGGACCTTTTTTCAGCGAACCATCTAACCAAAAAGTCACTTGTATGTTTTGCCACTTCACATGGAACACAAAAAGTGTTTTCGTCTTAACCCCTTCAGCACCAAGGGAACCTGCAATGTATTGTGCCCTAGGACCTGAAGGGGTTAAACCAGGGGTAGTCCATCTATGAACCTCCAGCTGTTGGGGACTAAAACTTCCATCATCCCCAGTCAGCCGTTGGATGTCCAATGAATGACTGCCCCTGGGTTGAACTCTAACCTTTAACCCTCTCTGACCCAACTGTTGTCATTATTTCTTTTTCTGCTTCCTATCCTTCTGTTGTCAGACGGACTGTTCTGTTGTCTAAAACACTTGATAGGTGGACAGGTTTATATAATTCGAGGTGAGTCCTGTAGAGGCTATCGTGGGTGTTGTCTTTCTCATGCACAGGAAACCTGCCAGCAGTAAAGCTGTCCACCATATTATTGTTTTATTATTATTTCTTCTTTCAAATATGTATTTCTCCACAAAACAGAATCATACATGGAACTGATCTCTTTACAGGCGATATCACATGGACAACTCTGTGGCAGCAACACATGGGGAACTAGCCAGTAGAAAACAGCATCTATTCTGTGAAACGTGTTGTTGAAGCAGGATTGTCCATGTGGACTCGGTCTACATGGATGATGGCTTCCAGCAGGGGTAGTCCATTTCTGCTGGCTGGGGATGGTGGAAGTTGTAGTCCCCAACATCTTGATGTCCAGCTATTAACCACCCCTGGTTTACAGACTGCAACATTTTTCCAAATGTCACCTCACTCATTGACATTACATCAGAAATATGGTTAATTAGACATCAGGGGCTCTATTCAGATGTTGCAGACAGCCATTTTTTTCTGCCGACAGCATTTTTTCAGGCACAGTAAGCTATTTAAATGCCTGTGCTGTGACAAAATGCCAGCAAAAAAAAACAAAACAAAAAAAAACTGTTGAGTGAAAAAGTTAAGAGGTGTTTTCACTCATAGTAAATAATGAGAACACCTCAAGTTGCAATTCAAATGTCTTCGTTAGCCATGAAGATCTGATAAGGGGCTCATTTAAGAAAATGTAAGACTCAGGGCAGGTGCTAATGTGATCTCTGCTTTCATCTCCAGGTCTTCCCAGAGACTTCAATAGGAAAAATTTTCATAAAATGGGAGGTAGCATTTATCACCTGCAACAGAATCCAGCCCCGACTTTTTTGGGGACTAGAAAAAAAAAGTAAAAAAAAAAAAAGTTATACTTTTAGCTGGTAGGACATTTGAATACCGACTTAGACATTTTCTTTAGTTGGTCTGTATCCGTTTTGCCCTACCGGGTTTTTACCGCAAACATTCGATTCGAGACCTCAGTGGGAGCCTTGAGTTTTAGAATGACTCAAGCACCCAGATTTTCAGAAAGGGGACAATTTAACTCTATGATCAGAAAGGAGAGAGGTTTCCAATATATTTGGTTTACCCATAAATATTATTGGTCCTAAGGAAGACCACCATAAAATTTAAAGGGATCCTTAATATATTCATGTATTTGGGAGTTCCCACTCTCAGTTTCTCCAGGGGTCTCATAGGTTCTTAGAATTCAGTCTCAGTACTTTTAGACAATTATAGTCAAGTTGATACCTTTATTGGCTACCTAAGCAGATTTAGGATGCAAGCTTTCGAGACCTCTTAGGTCTCTTCCTCAGTCATGTTAACATTGCCTCCTGTATTTCTGCGGCTAACATGGTACCAACTCTCATGTTTTATCACACTTTTACATTCACATTCTTATTGTAAACAAATATCTTTAAACTGCAGTCTGCAAACATTTATTTTTTTAAATGAATCTCAATTTATACCCATAGAGTAAACCATCTGAGAGCTAGATGGCTATGCAATTCATTGCTTATCTATGAATTGCACACCCTTCTGGCATTCAAAGGGTTAAACAAAAACGAGGAGGTGAGATACCATATCCATGGAGAGACAGGCTTACCGGTTCCTATATTTGTTATTCCATTCGTAGCGCTTTCTGTTTAATGTGTCATCATTGCACTTTTTTCCTTCCTCCCTCTCTTACATCCAATTGTCCTCCCCACTCCCCTTCCCCATCTCGTTTATGTCTTTTTAGTCTCTGAAAACACAGTTATGCTTCAAGTGTTGTGGCTAGACGGAGCTTGCTCATTGTTATTAGTGCTATATTATTTGGCTTAGTGCAGAGTTTAAGAGGATTATGAGGTATACCTTTTATCCAAATTCAACCTGCAGAATTAAAAAGAGCTATGATTAAATAATGTATATATAAACTATTTCTTGCTCAGATCAAATCTTAAGCGGGACTATGCCCTGAAAATAAGTTGCTCTTAATTAGTGTAAGAGGAGGACTTAAAGCGGAACTACCACCCCTTACAAACATGGCCCCAAATAATTACACATCTGGTGACTAGCTGCTCAGTGGTGCTAGTCGCCATAATTATTACAGCGTTAATGAGAATTATACACTGCTCCAGGATTGACACGCAGGAAGCAGCGCATATTTCCATAGTGACGTCTGCGCACCTGCGCTGTCAGTCCCAGCCGGCTCTAGGAGGTGTTGCTAGGAGTCTTTTGGCTCCAAAAGGGACTGACAGCGCAGGTGCACA
Organism: Rhinophrynus dorsalis; assembly: GCA_037306005.1. Classification (NCBI taxonomy): domain Eukaryota; kingdom Metazoa; phylum Chordata; class Amphibia; order Anura; family Rhinophrynidae; genus Rhinophrynus; species Rhinophrynus dorsalis. The sequence continues at coordinate 58,205,981 of CM074720.1, read as the reverse complement.
GACATCACTATTTTCCTGCCTGTCAGTCCGGGAGCAGTGTATAATTCTCATTAACGTGGTAATAATTATGGCGACTAGCGCTACTGAGCAAGTAATCACCAGATGGGTAATTATTTGGGGCCATGTTTGTAAGGGTTGGTAGTTCCACTTTAATTAGGCAGGTGACCTTAATATGGAATTCAGTTATATCTATTGACTTTTGCATTTAAACTTTCTGCAGTATAACTGAATGAAGACATTTTACTACCTAGACAGTGTACACAAGGCCCAATAGAATCATGGTTCCCAGTAGAATCATGGGTGGGGCTATCCCTCTATCGCTCTTGAAAGCCACACCCATGATTCTAAAGTGTGATGGTCTGCCTCTATCACTCTAGCCAGCCCCGCTCATGATGCTAAAGTAAGGGTCTCTCTATGGATTTAGCCCGCACCACCCATGATTCATAACAGTGGGGCTCTCTCACTATTGCTCTACAGCCCCATCTATGATTCACAGAAGTGAGTCTCTCTCTCTCTATGGCTCTATCTAGTCTTATCTGATATTCCCAAAGGTGGGGTCTCTCTCTTTGGGTCTAAATAGATGGGGTCCTCTCTCTCTTTATATGGCTCTTCCTAGCCCCACCCATGATTCCCAATGGAGGGGCACTCCATATGTCTCTAGCTAGTCCCATCTGGGATTCCCAAAGGTGGGGTCTCTCTCTATGGGTCTACCTAGCCCCACCCATGATTCCCAAAGGAGGGGTGCCTCTCTCTCTTTATGGCTCTACATAGCCCCACCCATGATTCCCAAAGGAGGGGGGGCTCACTCTCTCTATGGCTCTACCTAGCTCCTCCCATGATTCCCAAAGGACGGGCACTTCCTATGTCTCTAGCTAGTCCCACCCATGGTTTATAAAGTTGGTTCTCATTAGCCATTGCAACCCATGATTCTCAAATGTGGGGGTTTCTATGGCTACAGCCTGCCCCTCACATGACTCAAATGCAGGACTCTCCTTCTGTGGCTCTAGCTAGCCCCACTCATGATCCGTATTGGTTGGCCTCTATTTCTATGGCTCTAGGCAGCCCTGCCCATTATTCTTATGAGCTTCAAGATAACCTATTCAGTTATAGTCTACAGCAGAGTTTAAATGCAAATAAAAAAGTAAATGGGTATATAACTATCTGATATGCAAATGACAGCTGCCTAAGTAAGTCCTTCTGTTGAAAAACTTATTCCAAGTTTATTCTTCCCCTTTAAGCTGATTCTAGTCTAGAGCTGGATGATTTCTGATTGAAATGATACTGGTATACACCATATCCTTGTGTGCTCGGACTCATGCCGGTAGCATGCTTGTTCACATACTAAATTGTGTTATTCCTTTTTGTAGATACCTATGTAAAGCTAACACTGCTGAATTCCATGGGGCAGGAGATGTCTAAGTGTAAGACTTCAATCCGCCGTGGCCAGCCGAATCCCCTGTACAAGGAAACCTTCATTTTCCAGGTCGCTCTATTCCAGCTCTCAGACGTGACTCTCATATTGTCTGTCTATAATAAACGCAGCATGAAGCGCAAAGAAATGATAGGTTGGATATCCTTAGGTCTGAACAGCTCGGGAGATGAAGAGCTTAATCATTGGACTGAGATGAAGGAGTCAAAAGGACAGCAAGTATGTAGATGGCACACGCTGCTGGAATCGTAATTGCCTTCCGAAGGTCTCTTGTGACACGAGAAATCATCTGCTGTCTGGAAAGGACTTAGATCTAATTAACCCACCTGAGGAAGATCGGTCCTTGCTGGTGATGGGTTCGACCTACCGAGCCAGGCTCGGAGACACCAGAGGAGAGGCTTTACACCAGGGGTGGTCAATTGTTGGACCTCCAGCTGTTAGAGACTACAACTCCCATGATCCCCCACCAGTTGTAGTCCCCTACAGCTAGAGGTCCAATAGTTGATCAGCCCTGAATTACACTTCAGTGTGTGTACTGATGTATGTCTGAGCAACGCTGAAAACAATAAGCTTCATGGACTGCAGGAATTTTGGAGCAAATCAACTGTACCATAGGGGACAAATAAAAATACACAAAACCCCTCTGGTTTAAATATGATTTTTAAACCCTTGAATGCTAGAGATGTTTCCAGTGCATTGTAAATCAATGCATTGTAGAACTTTCTAGTATTGAAAAGGTTAACCCTTTGAGTGCCAGAGAGGTATCCAACGCATTTAAATCAGAAAGTATTTGTATTTGTTGTGTGTGGTACAATTAGTTGGTATCCATTTAATTGGTCGCATACAAAACGTTGTGTGTACACATGACGCATAACCATGTTGCTGTGGTTAAAATGGCAACATGACAATCTCACACTGCATGAAAGAGCGAGATTGTCATGTCGCTTCCTGAAACGGCACATTGACGTTTGTGACTGCAGCATGTGTTCCAAGGTTCTTTCCTCGGTTCATCTTAGTTGAAGTAATAAATAACATTCTTTTCTCTCTTCTTCATTCAGCCCGCATTGAGATTATAAAAGGGTTAATTCTTACAGAGACGTGCACAGCATAAACACCACTTCAGCCCGCATTGATGACTCCACTTCCTTGTTACCTGGTTTATGTTGCGCACGTCTCTGTAAGAATTAACCCAGTGGTTCTAAACCAGGGTGCCACGAACATCCACATAGGGTGCCGCAAACTTCTAAAACAGACAAAATTATCAACGCTGAGTTTGAAAGGATTATTTATGATAATTGTTGTGCACAATAGGTTTTGTTTTGTTATTCTGATTGTGAATAATGGTATATTTTATATTGGCACCCTTCATTAAACCTTTCATAAATTACACAAAAATTTTAGGGGTGCCCTGAAAATTCCAGACTGAGACTTAAGAGTACCTTGAGCAAAAAAGGTTGCGAACCACTGAATTAACCCTTTCATAACCTCAGTGCAGGCTGAATGAAGAAGAGAAAAAAACATGTTATTTATTACATCAACTGAGGTGACCTGAGGGAGAGAATCCTGGAACAAATGCAGGCTGGTGTACCTACTTAAGTTTCTATAATTAAACATGGAACACGTCACAAACGTCAATGCGCTGTTTCAGGAAGCGACATGAGAATCTCGCTCTTTCACGCAGTGCGAGATTGTCATGTTGCCATTTTAACCACAGCGACATGGTTAATGTGACGTGTGTGTACAAAACGTTTTGTATGTGAACATTTAAAAATAAACCCAATTAGTTTGCGCTAAATTTGCTGAAGTTCCTCTTAGTCCATGTCCATATATACGTGTGTGTGTGTGTGTGTGTGTGTGTGTGTGTGTGTGTGTGTGTGTGTGTGTGTGTGTGTGTGTGTGTGTGTGGTCCTGATCAAACCAAGGGCCACATTCTGGAAGAAATAAAGGAATGCAATTCTGGTATTAAACCAACTGCACTATAGGGAGCAAATGAAAACCCTGTCTCTCACTGACTAAAATGGGACTTTTAACCTTTTGAGTGCTAAAGAGGTCTTCAGTGCTTTGCATCACAATGTATCGGAGACCTTTCCGGCATTCAAGAGGTTAAAGGCCACATTTAAATCAATGGAGAATTTTAGGAATCTATATTTGCCCACTTTTCCTGCAATCAGTTTGCGTCAGAATTGTACCTGTTTAGTTTCCTAGATACAGGTCCAAAACGTCAGAAATTACACCTAAAACTGATTTAATACACAGGCCTCAAAATGTATCTCCTTCTAAGTGTTTGGATGGTAACCTTTTGAATAAAACATATCCTGAGAGATAGGAGAGAGGAGTTTACTCTTTCCATGCTAGAGATGACACTGACATGTGTTGGACACGTCAAGTCATACAAGGAGTTATATGACTATGTTGTTAACCCCTTGTTTTAAGATGCATTGCATGCAGCCAGTGGCGTAACAATAGGGGTTGCACCTACAACTGGGCCCGCCACTCCAGGGGCCCGGTCGCCCCCTGCGACCCCCTGCCCTGCTCCAATGAGCAGCAAGCAATTGAGGATGAGATCTGTGCGGGCTCCGTCGGCACTGTAGTAGTAATGTAGAGCGCTGAGAGATGACATCATCTACCAGCGCTCTGCATTACTGAAGCACTGTGCGGGAGCTCCAGTTAAAGAGGTCTGTGCAGAAGACCTCTCATGCCACGCCAGCCGCTGGACCACCAGGGAGGTTGGAGATGGGCACTAGGGGTGTCAGCACAGCAGTGGAGGCAATGTTGCGAGTGGGGGCAATTGTGGCAATGTGGAGGCTGTTGGGAGCAATTATGGCAATGTTGGGGCAATTGTGGTGCAATTGGTGGCAATGTGGAGCAACTGGGGCAATGGGGGGGGGGCGCAGTGTGGGGGGGCATGGCAATTTTTGCACCAGAGCCCGGTGGCTTCTAGTTACACCTCCACTTGCAACTTGCACCAAAGGGGTTAAATGCACACTTACACTTAACCCACTGATGACCAGAGGGGTGTGCAAAGCATAGTTCACCACATTTTACCCAAAAGGTTAAAGGGTTAGTAATGTCTGATTGTAATAACATGTTATATTGTAGATATTAAAAAAATAAATTAACTGGAGCAAGTCCCGTCTCTCAGACATTTATAGTTTGTGAGATATATGATTATAAAGTCCCCCCTCCCTCTCCTTTCCCTGATGTCAGCTATACAGCTGATAGAGGGAGATTTGAGTCGTGTGACTGTCTGGCTGCTCTTCAGCAGAGCCGAAATAGCACTGTCTGACAAGAAATACTTCATTTGAACGGTCTACAAAGTGTGCCTGGTTTGCAAGCACACTTAGTAGACTCTTCCAATGAAGTATTTCTTGTTAGCTATCGCTGTTTTGGTTCCTGCTGAAGAGCCGCTGGCCATTCCCGGGACCAGGAACTCCTTCTGTCAGTGAGAGACTGACATCTGTGAAAGAGGAGGGAGGGGGCAACTTTAAAACCTTATATCAAACTATAAATGTCTGAGAGACGGGGCTTGCTCCAGTAAATTTATTTATTTTTTAATATCTACAATATAACATGTTATTACAATCTGACATTACTAACCCTTTTAATAATGTTTTAAGAGAAAATTCCGCAGGACTAATGACTGAATTTTGCCCCCATCACCACCATCACCACTGCTATCACAGACACTACCACTTTATCAATATTCTTTAACAACAATACTATAGAGACACTAACAACATAAAGAAGTTAACCCCTTCCCAACAATGGACTTACCAGGTACGTCCTGCAAAAACTGTCACTTAGTGACAGAGGACGTACCTGGTAAGTCCTGGAAGTCCAGGTCTCTGTGCGGCTGCACGCCATTCGGGGACTCCGGAATCATTTAGTAAAAAAAAAAAAATGTTAGCCGGGCGTTAAGGTGACAGCCGCATACGCACGCGGCTGTCACTAAGGGGTTAAAAGGAAAATAATAGTTAACCCTTAAGAAATGAGAGGGAACTATGTTTCAGTGCATATTTTTGCTCTGGTGGAAGCAAGTTAGTTTAGTATGTAAAACAAATGTGGGAGACAAAAATACCAGATGTGTAACCACCCAGGGGGGAAGTGGGTGTAGTTGCACTAGGGCCCAGAATCAAGGGGTCCAGATACGCCCCAGGGTTCATTAGCTATGATTCTGGGAAAATATTTTTGTGATGGGGTCGAAAACAAACATTTGCATTGGGGCCCTACCATGGCTAATTATGCCATTGATTATTATTTATTATTATCCTTTATTTATAATGAGTCAACTGGGATTTGGCAGTCCAGGGCTTGCAGAAAGGATAGGGAACAAGAAAGAACACACCAACTCCTTAATGGCTATGAGCAGGCCACTTTATTAACCCCTTAAGATCTAGCGGTCCTTGGTTTGGATCAGCTTTAAGGGCCACATAGACATCATTTGGTGAGTCGGTGACACATGACTGATGACGTGTACCAGCTCTTGCCGAACGAGAGACCGAAACTGACCATTCCAGTCTTGAAGCAGTCAGACTCAGACTCCCGTACTGTTCACAGCTCTCCCTCAGGAGCGAACACAAAACCCATAACGTGCCAGGACCATCATCAGTCCTTAAGGCACAGATACCGGTGAAATGCTAGAACCGTCGCCGGTCATTAAGGGGTTAATCAGTAGTTCAGTTTAACATCTCCAAACATAGATAGTACAAATACCACCAATAAAAATCCTTGCACCAAATCAAAATTTCCCCAAACACCCCTTGCATGGCGAAACAAAAGCAGGCTCATGCCAAACCTGTAAGAATTACAATGTTTAAGGCCAAGTTCAATCAATTACTCCAACTGTGCCAGGCCCCTCCAGCTCCTTTGGGTAATATCACCACCCATGGCACAAGCCTTGGCCATTCACCATAAAGGTTTTCTCCCTAAAGAACCATCATCAGTTACCATACAAGAACCATACAAGGCAATTATAATACCCAGCCTGAGTTAGTCCCTAGAAAGAAAACTGCACTGACAGGCGAGAGGGATGCTCCTTGAACACTTCTCCGACTGAGGATGAATTTCTGCTCCCCAGCTGCTTCCTATTCCACCGCCCCCTCCAATCCACCTCACCACCCCAACCCTCCCCTTCAGAATGTCTCCTCTCCTCTTATGGCTCCAGGGATCTGTGATCTACTAGAAGAACTAGGGGGAGATTCACTAGGCAATGATAAAGAGCAGTGGCGTAACAATAGGGGTCGCACCTGCGACCGGGCCCATCACTCTCAGAGGCCCGGCCACCCCCTGCGACCCACTCGCCACCCGCCCGCAGCACAGCTGATGTCCCGGCAGCCAGCGCTCGAGTAATGCAGAGCGCTGGGAGATGACATAATCTCCCAGCGCTCTGCATTACTAAGGACCGCGCGGGAGCATGTCACACACACCTCTAGACCACCAGGAGGTAGGAGGATGGGGGTCAGTAGGGGAAATATGGCAATGGGGGCATTGTGGAGATTGGGGGGAAATGTGGAGCATGAGGGGCATTGTGGAGATTGGGGGGAAATGTGGAGCATGAGGGGCATTGTGGAGATTGGGGGGAAATGTGGAGAATGAGGGGCATTGTGGAGATTGGGGGGAAATGTGGAGCATGAGGGGCATTGTGATGGGGGCATTGTGGAAGGGGCAATGTGGAGGTGGCCAATGTGGTCGAGGGGGGCCAATGTGGTCGGAGGGGGGCCCGTGGCAATTCTTGCACCAGGGCCCCGTGGCTACTAGTTACGCCTCTGATAAAGAGGTGATAAAGTGGAGATGACTTTTCCAGTTTATCACTTCTCCAGTTCCTATGTTATACTATGGAGTTTATGCCCTAAGATTTCTTCAGCTTTAGTCAACCAAATACATCATAGGGGATGAATACAAATTCCCCATTGCTAAGCAATGCATTGGAGATCTCTTTAGTATTCAAGGGGTTAAAAGTCCCATTTAAATCGAAATTTTGGGAATTTTTATTTTTAAATCCCCAGTGAATTAAATTTTGCTTTAACCCCTTGAGTGCTAGAGAAGTCTCTAACACATCCTATATGATAATTCGCTACAATGTTTGTCACGATGCAGTAATGTTCAGTAGAGACTGCCCACGTTCGGGTTGTCTCTACTGCGTATGATTGCTTAGCAGCGAGTGAGGCGACGCAAGACTGCATCGCATGGTGCAGTGAGGTAGCGCTGGCCCCTTAACGTTACCCGGACCTTGGCCTGTGTACACGGGCTTTTACACTAGTTATTATATACGGCCCATAGCTCTAGGAATAATCAAGCTGGTTCTCGCACGCCATTGCAGCCAATAATGTTCAGTACTGGGAGTCGTTACCTACTGAGGTTCATCATTGTATCCCGATTGATCCTGCACAGCACCTGAATGTATTCTGATCAGGTTAATTAAAACGATCAGATCAATGGATAATAACACATATTACAATTAAATTACAGGATTTATATAAACAAAGTGGATTTATGAAATTATGAAATACAATTCAATGTTTCCATCTTGTATGGACCTTTATCAAGAGTACTTTATCAAGATCCTTAAAGGAACAGTAAACTTTTTAAATAAAAAAACTCTTTTCAAGGGCTTTTCCTGCTGAATAAAACAAGGTTAATGTCACTGCTGGCAGTTGCTTTATCCAAACATTATAACAGAGTGGTATGGCTGATATGATCATGTTCCATGGAGAAATGACAGACCTGTCCTATACAGTGCAAGTGAACTGGATGGCACAGTAAATGTACAAAAAAGCAGTTTAAACTAGAGTGACCAGACATCACCTTTAACATATAGAACTGCACTGTAATCAGCTCATCCCTGCAGCATGTATTTTTCATGTATCCCCAGTTAAAGGGTTAGTAATGCCCAAAATAAAGTTGATTCTGTATGTTAGATTTTACAAAAATAAAGTATTTGGAAAAAGTCCTGTCTCTCAAACCTTTGTGGTTTGTGATATATCCTCCATTAAAGTTCCCCCTTCCCTCCCTTTCTCCTGACTTCAGCTGTAAGCTGATAACAGGAGTTCCTGATCCAAGGACCGACAAAATGTTCACTGTCCCTTTAACCCTTCTGAGTGCCAGAGACGTATCCAATGTATTGCAAAAAAAAAAAAAAAAGGTTTGGGGATCCAAAATTTGATCAGCGCCGAATAAATACAAATGTTTTGTAGATAGGTCTTTTCATGCTGAGTAAAACAACAGTATTCTCACTGCTTCATGCAAAGGTTATTACAGTTCAAACATGCATTCAGGATTTCTGTTTTGCAGCCCTTTCATTTTATCGTGGTGACGTTCCTACTGATTTTTTAACTGGTCTCTGACCAGAGATCTCTATGTACTACTATAAAAGCTGCAGGTTTGTGGTATAATAACTTTTGAATTAAGCATCTCACTGTAGTTGATGTGTTTATTGATTTTTCTCAGTAGGGAAATCCTTACTACAAGTATTTTTTCATAATAAATGTTTGTCTCTTTCAAGTATACTACCATTTTGAGTCAGTGTAAACGGTTATGTATGTATACTCTATCAGGGTTGTACCACATACAGGGTTTTGTTTGGCTTCTGCAGATTCAAATAATTCTGATGCTGAATGTTACATTTTATCTCTGTAGGGTGATTGGGTTCCCAAGCTGCTTCTCCAAGGCAGGTCTAGACCAGAAATGGGCAATGTGCTGGCCCCATGTGTTTTGGAACTGCAGCCTCATGCTGCTGTTCCTGTAACATTGCTCAGGACTGCCTTCCTACACTTGTTGTATTAGGGATATAATCAAAGTACCATTTGGTGACTTAAATAAAATCATTTTTGGTTACATCATTAAAGAAAACCTTGGGCCTCCAAATAATAACCCCACTTATTTCCTATGGCGAAAAATTACTAATGGCTTCTATGAATTTTTGTCGAACAACTTTTAGCAGCTCTTACTCCCAATTGCTACAGCATATTAGCTGAGACAAGGTTTCGGTTCAAACTCATAGTCTCATGTGGAATTACAATACATACAGGTGTTCAAAGAGCTTTCCCTTCTAGCTCATATATACAATGTAGCAAGAGACTGAAGAATTGTACTTCCATACCAGATCCGCATTCATAAAAACAACTTTATTATGATCCCCAAATAAAAACTTCCAGAATGCCTCCAAAAACTAATGATTGCTGAGCATACAATTTTGCCATATGGAGAGACTTACAGTCTCTGATCATTACTAAGTGTACAGGAAACGTGAAACGCGTTGATCTTTGAGATGCTACATTGTTACATCTACTGGGCAGCTCCATGACTGTTAGTCTGTCCATATGGTAAAATTGTTTTTGGAGGTATTCTGGAAGTTTTTATTTGTGGATTAAAGTTGTTTTTATGAATGCGGATTTGGTATGGAAGTGCAATTTTTCAGTCTCTTGCTACATTCTATGGATTTTTCCCATGTGCCTTTGGATAAGCCTTTGAATGCCAGAAATGTTATCCAGTGCATTGCGTTGCAATGTGTTGGATACCTTTCCAGCACTCAAAGGGTTAATAGATATTGTCAGTCAGTCCCAGGTGTCAGGTCCATTGTAGCATGACCTGACAGTTGCTGGCAGTTTGTTCAAGCATTCATTAGTCGACTTAACTTGCTAAGGACCAGAGTGATGCACAAAGCATTGCAAACAAATGTGTTTCACTCCCTTCTGGTTCTTAAACTGTTAAGATTACAATGTGAAGCGAGCGTAGTTTGAGGTCCTGTGGTCCTGAGAGCTACTATGTCCGCCTCCAATGATAGGACTCCCAGAACTGATTGAAGATGTTATCTCTTGAACCAAAGAGCAAGGGAAAATGTGAAGGGGTCATTGGGATTTTCTGGCCATAGTAAATTAAGTGGAGGTTGTTGTTATTATTAGGAGTTGTTAGGTCTCCTGTAGGGTAGTTTCACACAGATAATTTCGTAGCACAACATTTTTTGTAGCATGCCTTTTTTTTATGTAACATGACTATTGTCAGGGCCAGATTTCCCAACAGGCAGACTAGGCAACTGCCTAGAGCACCAAGTTTTGATGGGAGGTGCCTCAGCTGTGCTGGCCACTCCCACATTCTATGTTGTGTGTATGTGGCTACAACAATTTCAGTGTCTTTGCACCAGTTTTATATCCCTTTACAGGCTATCTCCAACTCATTGAGGAGCAACCAATCAGTTAAAACTTTTTTTCGTTCTTGCTTGTTGTAGGACAAGGGTGTTTTCTGTGCCCAGAAACAGTGGATGTCACAGGGGGCAGGGTCACGTGAGGAGTACTGGTGTGGCATGGGGGAGGGCTAGGCCTCCTAGAGTGCCTTGCCTAAGGGAGCCTGTGATGTAAATCAGGTCTTGACTGTTGTAGCATCAGAAAATGTTGGCCCGTTATTATTGCTCTAATAACCAGGTTTTCCAAGCATCCCATTCTCTCATTATAAACAGAATTAACAAAATTGCAGTGAAAACTCAACTACCTGGAACTGTTGTATGACTTCAGTGCAATTCCACTGCAGTTCATACTACGAATTTGTAACTGTTTTCACACTGTCGGAGTGAAGTTGTAGCATGCTGTGTCTCTCTCTGTGACAGTCACAGCGCATTTTGTTTAATGCCTCATTGGATACAATGATTCACAAATCATGTTTTTTTAAAATTTGTTGCTGTTGCTGCTACAATGTTGCATGTGGGAAAGGCGCCTTAATGTTTACACAGAAAGGAATCCTCTATAGTAATGTAATATATGGGGATTTTCATCATTCCAGTCTTTATTGGTTGGACGACAACATAATTGTTACTTAAGATTGTATTCATGTTTCACGTGTCGTCTCAAGTAATGATAGAAAGACACATAGCATGGATTGTTTCCTCTAGAAGTCTGTGATCCTTATTCCGAAATATTTACTAACAGTAGTGTTTGCATTTATATCAAGCTGCTGTATTGTCATTTTATAATGGCTGAATTCTGTTACTTATTACTGGATACTGTCTTAAAGGAGTACTAACATTTCCTAAGAAGAAACCTCCACTTACTTAACCAGGAATCCTAATAGTCCCTACAATATTTCCTTGCAACTCAACTTGCAATCAGTCCCAGATGTCATATCTGTGGAGTCCGACATGACAGTTGCTAGCAGGACCACAAAACATGAACTATGTGCATGGAAATCTGAACTAGACTCATTTACACTTCCTAATTCATTCTGAAAAATCTGCCAGTTAGTTCAAACTCTAATTCACACCAAGGTGATATAAAATCCAGTGATGAAACATCTCCCTGATTCCTGTATTATTCTGTAAAGCCTCTTATTCTTGAAGGAGAGATTTCCTATTGTCCCACATTGGAGTGGGAGAGACTTTTCTCATCTTAGTTCCTTTTGTTTTGCTCTTATCTCTCCGACATTTCAGTACTAGGCTGATAACCATTTGCATGAACACCTGCTGTCACTTACAATGTTATATAACAAAGTCACTTCCCTGGGTGCCAATCTAAGGTAAAATGTAGATCCAATTCCATATAAACAGAGCACACTCACAGGTTTTTTTTTCAGGTGAAAGTAGTGCACTACTATATAATATATACATACACACACATATATGTATATATATGTACATACAGGGCAGGGGGCATAAGCTAGCCCTTATTAAAGATAGTAAGGACCGTCTAGGAGATGCCTCGGTCCAAAGTTATTATATAGCAAACTTGCATTTTGTTTTCAAGCACTTTTGCAATCAGGTTGCAATCACTGCCTGTGAAAAGCTGAGTGTCATGCACACAGATTTTCCATAGATAGATAGACAGCTCCATCTGGCAACAAAACATATCAAAGTCAAGTTATTAGAAAAATACAGGTTAGCCCTGTAATGACTCTTGAAAGTCACATCCTCCAACATTGGGAGTAGCCTTGTTGCCTCTGGCACTCAAAGGGTTAAGGCTCATTTACATAATTTCCTCCTCTCTGTTTAAAAAAAATACATTTTGGCTAGGTTTGTGTACGCTGCACAACAGAATCGCACAAGACTGTAAAGGAAGCATAGAGGCCCATATGTATAAAAGCAAACGGGAGTTATTCTGTACCATAGAGGGACAAAACAAATTTCTAAATTCCCATGCACTTGAATACAGTGTTTTAACCCCTTGAATGCTAGAGAGGTCTCCAATGCATTGCTTTGCAATGCCGGGAGATATTCACACTTTTATTTCTGGGAAAAGTGAAAGTGAAAATATCCTGGTACTGCACAGTGCTTCATTAGCATACACAAATAATTAGACCTTAATTTACATATGACACATCACTGAAAATAATTCATTACCTCATGAAATGCCACGGAAAGGCTTAATTAGCATATGCAACGCCACTGGTACCACACAGGGAACCCAATTAGCATATAATTTGTGGTAACAAGTATGAATATATCCTTAACGACTTTTGATAGTCTTTTGGGTAACATGACACAAGGTGATTTTCAAATATGCAAGCTTGAATTATGGTAAAAGTTGCACTTTAATGTGAGTTTTATTGCTATGAAGCAATGTTATAAACTTATATACACACCACATGATCTGATCTCCTAAAAAGAGGGGCACTAAGGTGGAATAGAGGAATAGAGGGATCTGAGTCTGTCAGAGGGGCTGTCCGTCCTAAGGAAGGACACATGGGAGGTATGGACCCCTAACATCTCCTAAAGAGGGACACTTGGAAGGTATGGACCCCTAATATCTCCTAAAGGGTGACACTTGGGAGGTATGGACCCCTAATATCTCAGGGACACTTGGGAGGTATGCCTTAACTTAGGCCTTTAACGGACCACAGGGCAAAAACACTTTGTAGACATCTATGAAGATTGCTATGTTAATGGGAGCCCTGCAAAAGCTAACAATGGAAACTCCCTCATAGGACTTGTAAGACTAAATTTTAGGCCTCCGAAAACAAATCGAGAATTTTTTACAGATGATAACGTGAAATATGGGGTATTAAAGAGTATATAACCCAGATTGTTTTTTATATCTTAGTGTTCGTCATCATAAAAAAAGGTTTATGCTGAGTAACATAACATAGACCCTTAGGAGCCAGGGGCTAGATTGTGTGTTGTGTTTTATAACTTAACGAGTTTGATGACTAAGAAGAACTGGAAGAATTTTGGGGCAAACCAACCACAACACAGGGAACAAATACAAAACTGCAACTGATTTAATCCATTCCATTTAAATCAATGGAATTTTGAAGATGTTTCATTTGCTTCCCATATAGTTGGTTTGTTCCAGAATTTCTCTAGTTCCTTTTAGTACATAGGTCTCAGTGTCAGTGTGGTGTTGCACTGATAAAATACAGTTGTAATTACTCCATACTGTTGTTTCATTTTGCTAGAGGTCGTTGGTTAATGTACTGCATCTTGGAACGAATGGGATTACTATAACACAAATCACAAACGTCAAATCATTACAACTGACTAATTAGAAATATTAAATGTGCATTCACTGTTGCTTGTGATACAAAAAAAAATTGACCACCACATACACATTACGTTACTGTTTATTGTTAGAAGCATCAGACATTTGTAAAACAATTCAGAAGATTATAAAAAAAAGTTAAAAGGCGATTAAAGAGGTAGTGTCTTCCATTCAAAAATACTGTTAGAGAGAACTTACACCTTCTAGGAATAACCTTCCCTTGCTTTAATAGTGCAAGAAAATCCTAATGGCCTGTATTCTTTTTGCACTTGTGGATTTTTATTCAAGCAATAACATCGTCAGTCAGCCATGGAAGAGGACATGCCACTTGCTGTCTGTTTTTTAAACTGAAGCAGGCAGTGCATGAGCCTACTATACCATTTATAGACCAGAGGGTGTGGTCCTTAGAGGATTGCAATTACCATGTGCAGTGAGCAGAGTTTGTGGTCCTGCTAGCAACTGTCATGTCAGCCTCCATTCACATGACATCCAGGCTGACCGAAGGTGTTATCTTTTAAACCAATCAGCAAAGGAATAATTAATATGGGCCACTATTTTCTGGTAAAAGTAAGGTAAGCAGATGTTAGCTCTCCTTTACAAATACAGCATTGTCCAGCTTATCCCTGACACTACCAAGGGGCCACACAAACCTTAACAATTTAAAATTATTTTATGATATTTTCACAATGTGTTACACATCCCTCTGGCACTCAGAGAGTTAAGTCAGGCTGCTGTCTGCCTAGACAGCAGTGAAGATTTGTGGAGGATACTAGCTCTGCCTCAACACAGATTTCCTCCAAGAAAGAAAAAATATCAATTCTATATGTGCAATAGTGGGGTTTTTTATGTCGTCCCTATGGTGTATTTCTCTGAATACGTACTTACAAAAGTTGGCCACACAGTATGAGCTTCCATGTGCAAACTGGTTTAGAGGCAATAGAGGTAATTTCCTGCCCCTGTCTGGTGAACACTTCTCAAGGGAGCAATCCGTACCCCAAAGATACATCCCTTCTCTATAGGAAGAAAATTTAATAAGACATTAAAACCAAAAACTAGTGGATATAAAGTCCTTCCTTTTCTGTGACAGGCTTACTTTAAGCCTTTGAGTGCCAGAGTGGCAATGCTTTGGATACCTCTCTGGCACTCAGAGGGTTAACCTCTTGGATGCTATAGCCTTCTGAACGCATTTAGAAATTATGTGTTGTAGATGTCTGCAAACAAGAAGTTAAACATGTAGCTTATTCACTGTAAACTGAAATTAAATGCCTACAATACAGAAGCTTAATTTGTTTTTGTTAATCCTAGAGAGTAATACATTTGCTGTTTATACATCTGCATTACAATTTTCTTTTTAACCCAATGCATTGGATACCCCTCTGGCACTCAAAGGGTTAAAGCCAAGGGCAATATTTATAATGGACTACATTTTCTTGTTCATAAATCTAGCTTCACAAGAGTTACACTTCAGGACTTGTATTCCAACTATTCCCTTCTTATTTCAACCCCTTAAGGACGGCCGATTGCTTATGCGGCCGTCACTTAACCCCTTAACGACCCATGACGTACATGTACGTCATGAGGTTGCGGTCCCTAAAGGACCAAGGACATACATGTACGTCATGTACACGGCTGCATGCCGTTTGGGGAGTCCGGAATCGGATTCTAAAAAAAGATTGGCTCCCGCCGCGGCAGCCATTTTGTACCATTTCCAGAACGAGTATCCTACGCAGGGCTTGGAATCTCCTTCTCTCCTCTGCTGATTAACCCTTCTCCTGCCAGATAAGTCTGTTTTAGCGATTTCTGGGGTGACACTATAATCCTACACACTATAATTGGGTTATTTCTTATACTGTAACGTTTTTGACACTGTGAGAATGTCTAATCCGTTGGAGCTCTGGGCCAGACCTAAGACTAAGGAGGCTGGGGTCTCTGTATCCCCCATTGCGCATTGCTCTTCCTGTCACTCAGGGTTACCTAGAGAATTCTCAGGTCCTTTATACCCAGCATGTTCTGATGTCCCTGAGGGTCTCCCAGGAACCTCCAGCCATGTATTAGAGCCAGTTTGGGTGCAAGAGTTCAAGGCTGCTACCAGGAACCTTAGGTCTACATTGCAACTCTTTCCATCCCAGTTACAGGGGGTCTTCCATTCTTGGCACACCCCCTCTTCCGTCAAGTCTTCCCTGCCAAAACCACAGGGAGTACCTGACGTATCAGATTCCTCTGAGGAGAAGCTGCTGATGGATTAAAATGTTGAGGAATGTTCTACTGTGGGCTTCTCTCAGGCCAATCCTGACAGGGATTGGCCTGAGAGGGGACTGACAAGAAACTTGAGATCTCCCTCAAGTCCATTTTTGGCAACTGCTGGTACTGCCATGCGTCCAGCATTCGCTGCTGCATGGGTTAACCAGGCCATTGTGGCCTGGACTGAACAGGTCACCCTGGCTGTCCGTCAGGGTGCTCCTACTTCGGATATGTTGTGGCTTCTTGCCAACATTTCTGAGGTCTAGCACCTTGTTTGATGCCATCCGTTTGGTGGCTAGGGTTTCCACCATGTCTGTGGTTGCCAGACGGGCTCTTTGGCTCAAGATCTGGTCTTCTGACACTGCTTCCAAGAAAGCCTTGTTCTTCTTGCCTGTTTAAGGCACTTCATTGTTTGGGCCAGATCTCCAGGATCTGATTAGTGAGGCCACAGGGGGTAAAAGTATCCTTCTGCCTTTGGTCTCCAGGACGAAAACGCCGCTTAAGCGTAATCTGTATTTTCGTTCCTTTCAGAATGAGACACGTCTGGCGAACCAGATGGTTCCTTCAGCTCCGCGTACCTCCTCCAAGCCAAAACAGCAATGGAAGCCCAAGGTCTCCTCCAAGCCCAAGGCTTCCAAGCCTTCTTCGGCATGACTCACAGAACCCAGGTCCCCACTCTGCTGTGGGTGGCCATCTGCGTCACTACCACAGCATCTGGGAGGATTCAGAGGCGGACTCATGGGTTTTACAGGTGGTGGTGGAAGGATACAGGATCCCTTTCATCTGTCTTCCTCCCTTTTGTTTGTTTCCTTCTCATGCTCCTCAGGCCGTGTAGAAACACCAGCTGTTCAATGGCACTGTTCAGGCTCTTCTGGACAAGGATGTTCTAGAGCCAGTTCCATTTCAGGACAGAGGTATGGGTTTTTACTCAAACCTCTTTGTGGTGTCCAAAAAGGACGGCGGTTGTCGCCCTATTTTGGATTTGAAGGATCTCAATTCCTTTGTGATCTGGACTCATTATCACCAGGAGTTTCTACGGACAGTGATTGCTGCTATGCCCCCGGGGGAATTCCTTGCTTCTCTGGATCTTCAGGACATGTATTTACACATCACCATTCATCTAGAAAGCAGTCAGTATCTCAGATTTGCCTGCGACTGAGGGCACTTTCAGTTTTCAGCTCTTCCCTTTGGTCTGACTACAGCTCCTGAAGTTTTCAGCCGTGTCCTGGGAGCCTTAGTGTCCTCCACCGGGACGGCATCAGAGTTACTCCATACATGGACGACCTGCTTCTGAAAGCCCCCTCTGCAAACTTCTTCATCAGCAGGTTCAGCTGTGCATTCACGCTCTCACCCATCACTGGTGGATCATCAACATGGACAAGTCAGATATTGTCCCATCCCAGCGTCTACTCTTTCTGGGCTTTCTCTTTGACACTCAGAAGAGCATGGTGTTTCTCACGGACGAGGTAGCTCACCAGATTGCCCACAGGGTTTCTGCGGTTCTGGCTTAAGATCCAGTTCCAGCCAAGAAGCTGTCCACACTAGTGGGGAAATTCATCTCCATCATAGAAGTGGTCCCGTTTGCCATGGCACACACCAAGGAACTCCAGAGGTTTGTGATCCAGGTGTGCAAGGGTCAGCCGGACCTTCTGAAGACATCAGTGTCACTCCCTCTTCTTCATGTGGAACTGAGTTTGTCGTGCTGGCTCAACCTTTCCAATCTGCTGAAGGGCAAGTCCTTCCTGGTATCCTTCTGGACCACGGCGACGACAGACGCCAGCCTGTCCGGCTGGGGAGCGGTCCTGTGTCGCCTGAATGCTCAGGGTCGGTGGTCTCCGGAGGAATATCTCCTTCCCATCAACATGTTGGCGCTTCAGGCGATATTTCATGTCCTTTGTCATTGGACATCTCAGCTGGAAGACTGTCCAGTCCGGGTACAGTCCGACAACGCCACGGCTGTGGCTTACATCAACAAGCAGGGCGGAACAAGAAGTCTCGCCATGTGGTTAGAGGTCAAGGCTATTTTGTCCTGGGCAAAAGAACACATTCCTGCCATATCCGCAGTGCACATTCCTGGCGTAGACAACGTCATGGCGGACTTCCTCAGTCGACACACAGTGGACAGCAGAGAGTGTGAACTGCACCCAGAGGTGTTCACCCTCATTGTTCAGTAGTGGGGTCTTCTTTACATCGACCTGATGGCAACAAGACACAACAGGAAGGTTCTGAGGTTCTGCTGTCGGTGGAGGGACCCTCTAGCTCTGGCGGTGGATGCAATGTCCATTCCTTGATTGTTTCCTCTGGCCTATATCTTTCCTCCCCTCCCAATGTTGCACAAGGTGTTACGGAAATTACGATTGGAACTCTGTCCAGTCATTCTGATTGCTCCGTACTGGCCTCACCAAGCTTGGTTTCCGGAGTTGCTGGATCTGTCAGTGGCTGAGCCATTCCGACTCCCTTGCTGTCTGGATCTTCTTCTACAGGTTTACCTGTGGAAGGAGTATCTTCATCGGCTAGCTTTGACTGCTTGGAAATTGAATCCTCAATATTGAAGAAGAAGGGTTTTTCTTTTGGGGTGGTGGCTACTATGCTCAGTGCCCGCAAACCTGCTTCTTCCAAGATCTACCATTGTGTCTGGTTGTCTTTTCTGTCTTGATGTGCTGACAAGCACCTGTCTCAGGAATTTAATCTGCCTACGGTCCTGGCCTTTTTGTAGGATGGCGTGGATAAGGGCCTCAGTTTGAGTTCCCTTAAGGTTCAGACTTCTGCTCTCTCTGTTTTCTTTCAGAGGTGCATTGCCATCCTTCCTGATGTCAAGGTTTTCTTCCAGTGCGTTGCTCATACTTGTCCTGCCTTCAAGAATCCTGCTCCTCCGTGGGATCATAACTTGGTTTTGGGTGTTCTTCAACGCCTTCCATTTGAGTCCTTGGCTACTATTCCTCTATGCCTGTTGATGTGGAAAATGGCCTTTCTCCTGGTGATCGTGTCAGTTCGGCGTGTCGCGGAGTTAAATGCTCTGTCCTGTAAACCGCCTTTTTTGGTGTTTCACAAGGACAAGGCGGAGCTTTGCACTTCTCAGGAGTTTCTTCCGAAGGTGGTTTCGGAGTTCCACATCAATCAGGAGATTGTGGTGCCTTCTTTCTGCCCTCACCCCACCTCTGACAAGGAGAGAGATCTCCACTTGTTGGATGTAGTGCGTTGTCTCAAGTTTTATGTACATCGCACTGAGTCTATCAGGCAATCTGACGCGCTGTTCGTCATTCCTGATGGTCCCAGGGCAGGAAGACCTGCATCCAAAGTGACTATTGCTTCTTGGATCAAGTTCACTATTCATAAGGTTTATGAGCTGAGGAAGAAGCCTGTCCATTTTCGGGTCACGGCTCATTCTACAAGATCTATTGGGGCTTCTTGGGCTTACAAGTATCAGGCCTCTGCTGATCAGTTGTGCAAGGCTGCCACTTGGTCGTCTTTGCACACCTTTTCGAAGCACTACCATGTTGATGTGCTTGCATCGGCTGACGCCACCTTTGGGAGGAAGATCCTGGAGGCAGTCTTGCCTGTCTAGGATCTTCTTCGGTTCTTGGTGCTTCCTTCACTTTTGAGCCCTGTTGGCTCTAGTTCAGTGTGCTGTGTAACAGTTTGGGGTGTTGTTACCCCTGTTCAGTGTCTGTTGACACTTCATTGTTTTGTTGGGCTATCTCTTATCTGATGGTTCATATCTGCTCTGGTGACTTTGGGGGCCTTGCGCCTGGTCCTTGCCTTCCTTTCCGCCTCTGGGAAACTCAGTGGTTGGACATCCCAAAGTTACCAGTAACCTGTATTGGACGACAGAGAAAAGAGGATTTTAGTCTTACCTGTTAAATCCTTTTCTCTTAGTCCATACAGATTACTGGTCTCCCACCCTGTCAAGGGACCATTCTTGGCTCCCCTGTGGCAGACAGTGGGGGTCTTTCGGGGTCATGCTCACAGGAGTCTTCTTTCCGTTCCACTATCTAGTCAATAGTTAGTGTTTCAAATCTTTCTGGAGATGGTTGGCTAGCTGCAGCCAAGGAGGGAAGGTAGGCTCCACCCCCTGCATATAATTCTAGAATTGTTCCTGTCTGTAATTAAAGGGGTGGATCACCTATCCAAAGTTACCAGTAACCTGTATGGACTAAAAGAAAAGGATTTAATAGGTAAGACTAAAATCCTTATTCAGGCACATGACCACAACATTCCGAATATGACTGTATCTCATAAAACACTGCCACTGCTCTGTAATAGGGGTGGACAATATGTGGTCTACCGTCTGGTCTAGAATTTGTACGTTATTGGGTCAAGACCAGGGGTTATTGTTGGACTACAACAGTATGGCAATCAATTACAAGAATGTACTTTGTACAATGGTCAAGATTACAAAAACAACATATGTAAACCTTTCAGTGCCAGAGGTAACCCCTCTTGCACTGAAAGGGTTAGAGAGAAAAAGAATAATAATTGGTAATAAAGGACCACTGACATCTCCTTACATTTTCTTCTCACCTTGTTATGGCCTGAAAACTCTAATAGCCCCTTTGAATTTTGCCTTTGCATTTTGCTTCAGTAGTTATCCCCTTCAGTCAATACTGAGTGAAATATCCATGGAGGTAGACATGACAGTTGTTGGCAAGACCACATGACCTCGAACTCTGTTCATTGCACATGGTAATCATTTGTGGCTCATGTACAAACTGCTTCAGTTTCTAAAAAAAAAAAAAAAAACAACCCAAAAACATGATTTTCTTTGGGTGCAGTATTTGGTTCCTTATTCCTTCTATAAACTGTTGCATTCCACTTTGGCCCTTAAAGGGATAAGATTATAATGTGCAGTAAGCAGAGTGGTCCCACGGTAAACTTATGTCCACCTCAATGGACATGAAATTTAGAAAATGTCAGAAGGGGGTTATGCACTAAAGTGTGCTAAAGAGGTGATAACACAAAGATAACTTCTCCAGTGATATCACTTCTGCAGTTTCTATGTTATTCTATAGAGTGCACTGGTTCCATAGAATAACATAGGACCTGGAGAAGTGATATAACTGGAGACGTCTTCCCTGCTTTATCACCTATTTATCACGCCTTAGTGCACCTCCACCATAATTTTTTAAACCAGTGAGCAAGGGTAAAATTCATAGAAAAAGTTAAGGTTTTTCTGTCCATAGTAAGATAAGTGGAGAACTTTCTTGTGTTTGTTTAAGAATGAAGAAAGTGTAAAAGGATATCTAATATATGTTTGTAGGAGTGAATGCATCTGTAATAGTTTTCTAATCTGAAAGTGATGAGTTCTTCTTTGTGTACATCTGAAGGAAAGACTTTTATATTATTTATTATTTCTATCGAACATTGTTGATTTATAACTTGATACCATCTGCAAGAATGGTGGGTCACTTCATTTTAACTCTGTATAAATCTTGATAATGCTGATGTTTGCTTTATGGAAATCGATATACAAAAAAAATTGTAAAATTTGATACAGAAAATATTTGAACATATTGCTTTAATAAACTACATTTTTAGTCCTTACGCAATTTGCATTTCTGGTAATATTTTTAATCTAAAAGAGTGCGGTCTGATGTCTTTTGGGGATCTTGGATGCTTTCCTTGTACAAAGAAGGTCACGACCTGCCCTTTATCCTCCATACATGCGGGGGGGCGGATAAATCCTGCAGGAGCTGATGTACTAAACGTGGGTGCAGTGAGTACACATTATTTTACACATTGAAGCTGAAGTGGAGCAAACTAACTGCACTATAAGGGAGAAATTAAAAAATCCCAAAATTATCATTGCTGTTCAATAGGATTTTAACCCTTTGAGTTCCAGAGAGGTATCGCAATCCATTGGATACCTCTCTGGCATTCAGAGGGTTAACCCCATTTAAATCAATGGGAATGTTGATGAGACCCCTATATATTTAACCTGGAACTGCTCCAGTCACTCAGAAAAAACATGGCGGCCACAATTTTCCAACAAGTGCAGTACCAGAGAATCACAAACTGTCAAACACAAGATCAATAAAACTATGTTCCCTTTGTTTTATGAAGGAGCAGACATGCAGGTGCAATGGGGTTAAATATCTTAGCATCCTGAGGTTAGTGTACTAAGAAGAACTGTGTGGAAATGTAATAAGGGTTGATATTATGGCAGTGTGCATCTGGAGATGTGTGGCGAACACACACTAAGAATTAAGAATGCAAGAGGGTTGAATTCAATCATTGGCATATCATCCTGTTGAACTGCTGGCAATGTGGATGGGATGTCCTCCCTTGTACATCGCCAGCAGTTCAACAACCCCAAAGCCTGAGTGCATTCTCTCTGCTTACCCACTATGGGATCTGAGAGGATGTGCTTAGACTTCAGCACCACATACAGCACCCCAAACCCATGGTTCCATAGGGATGTGCATTAAAAATGCTTGTGGCACTGAAAGGGGTAAAAAAAAGTTGTGTTAATAGCTGAAGATGAGAGGCTAGATAGGGGACTCCGTGACATGCAGAGTGCACAACTGGGAACCTCGGTAACACAGGAATTCCACTTGAAGACCATACACACTGTTTGCCTGTGAACTATGTTACTGTCCAAGGGAGATATAAGACTTGTGAATGCACATTGTGTCATATTTGTTTTAAACATAAGTTATGTGGATTCTTTGCTCCACTGGTATACTCACACATTGCCAGCTTGCACAGTGTGTCTGGCGATGTGGCGGGATGTGACTTCGCCAAGAGATGCAGTGACATAAATGCATTTCTTTTCCCTGCCCTTCACCCATTAGTGCTCCTCACTCTCCCCTTTCTCTCACCATCTCTTCACCCATTCATATGGCCCCTTCCACTGTACCCTCCGCCGCTTCCGCCTATCCTCCTCCCACCTCAATTTCTCCTGCTCCTGTGTCTTGCTAGTCATTATAAGAATCAGGTTACTGAAAGAATGTTCTAGAGCAGGGAAGATTGGGCTTTAACCCACCAAGTGCCACGGGGGTCCATGATGAATTGCTCTGCTATTGCATCTCCCCATGAGTTTTTGGCTTAAAGCTATAGACTTCCTGGTGTGTACCAACTGAGGGAATCCATTTTCTGACCTCCCACCATACACAAGCTGTGTTAGGGCCGTACATTGCACCCCTGGGCTTTTATTTATTTTTTTTTACTTAGTCTGCTCCCATAGGAGCGAGCCTGGTAAAGCGTGAGAACTGATCTTTAATCATCTTGCTAGAGAGGTCTCAATTCACTGGAGACATCTCTAGTATTCAACAGGTTAAAACCCCCATTGAAATCATTAGGACTTTTTATTTCTCTCTTATAGTGCACTTGGAATGCTCAGAATTTAACCAAGTATTCTTAATACAATGTTAGTAATGTTAATGAAAGAGAGAGACATAAAAACATATATTGTAAGGATTTCCCTCTTGAGTAAAACAAAGGTACTCCTTCTGTTGAGAGATGCATATTTCCAGAGTTATTATAGTTTAAACAGTAACCTCTAGTGGTCAGATTTCAATACGTTATGCTGTTGCAATTTCTGGGAGAGATGAGTCTCTGACAAACAATTCTCCATAGAATGTTATAGAAATTGCTGTCACTTTGAACTTTCAGGAAGTAATCACACAGTCACTCACTTTGGGATAATTTCAATATTTGAATAAAACAGCTGAGAGTACCCTTGTTTTACTCAGATGAAAAATCCCTATAACATATAGTATTTCATTTAAAAAAAATAATACTCATTTAAAACATTGAGCACATGACCATCAACAGGGTGGTTATGAATGTTTCATTTTGAAGAAACTAATGAAGAAATGATACCATGCCTTTAGTAAAACACACACAATAAATACACAGTAGGAAGACATTTCCACTAATCACTTGTACAAACGCTTCAGTCATTGATTACAGTTCTTCATAATAAGTGACAGGAACAGCACCTTCTGGTGACCAGAACAGAAAACTGCAGTTTAATGTAAAATTTCCCAATTTTTTTTCTTCTTTACAAAATTATACTGTTCCTTGAAACCCCATGAATACTTCACATTTCACTGGAGAACTCAGATAGATCTCCAATGCATTGCTTTCTAGCATTCAAGGGGTTAAAAGCCCAATTTATATCAATAGTATATTTGTAGTTCTCCCCTATGGTGCAATTTCTTTGCCCCAGAATTTGTCTACTTTTCATCTGATTGTAAGGCCCTAGGAAAGGACTACAAACCCTGAGACAATAAGGTAAATGGCCCTCTACAGCAGGGGTACCGAAAGTCATTGCTCAATGGCAGCAAACAGGACCGGAAAGTATCACATAATTAGGCACGTAGGTCCATATTTATAAAAGAAAAGGGGACAAATAAACATTCCTAAATTCTCATTCACTTGAATAAAGCTTTTTTCAACCCCTTGAATGCCAGAGAGATCTCAAACGCTGACTCCACTTTAGAGGTAGGTATCTCCTATGGTGGTATGTCCTCTCACGCTCCACTAGGAACTTGACATGGCGGAGGTGCTACTCTCTATACACTGCAGTTACAAACCACTTTCTGCCCCATCTTACTCTGCTTCTCTGTTTTTTAATCACATGCTGTCCATATTTTTGCTCCCGTCTTTCTACAGGTTACAGTTATCTGTCTCCTACCTGCCTCCACATATACATCTCACAATTCCTCTCTGACTTTGAATTGTGGCTTTACTTTTTCCTGTCATCAGACATACCTTCCCTACTTCTGTGAACTTCACCTGCCATGTGGATGATCCCTCTGTCTCCTGGGCATCTCTTTCTAACATCTGCATTTAGGACTACACTAGTGGACTACTGCAAGTACTCACAAGGTGGTCATTTCTTAGACCTTGTGTTCACTTCCTGATTTAATATTTTCCGTTTTTTACTATCCGTTCACCATCTGGAAACATTCAGTATTGCTCATACATCTACAATCCTTGCCTTCTCTCCTCGCTCCACACGTAACACTCAATCTCAATGCTCTCCAGTCTTCCCTGACTACATGATGCTAACAGCCTTGTCAAAAACTACAACTCTGTCCTGGCTTCCTCTTTGAAAATGAATGTACCTCTCTCTGGTCTGTTCAGGTAAATGCAACCCATGGTCATGGCTTAATAAAAACACCAGCTTCCTCTGCTCTTTTACCCTTTCAGTTGAATGACTTTGGAGAAAGTCTGGCTCACTGGCAGACTTTCTCCTCAACAAATTCTTCTCTTCATGCTCAACTCTGCTCTGTCCCTGGCCAAAAAAAACACCAATATTTTTCACAACTCATTAACACGCATAAATCCAAACCCCGCCGTCTCTTCTCTACTTTTGACTCCCGACTCAGTTGTCTATACAACCCCAAGACTTTGCTAACTTCTTCAAAGCCAAGGTAGACTCCATCCAAGAAAATATACCCAAATTATGAATATCCTCTTATCCTCCCCCATTCTCCTCCTGCCATGCTGGACTCTTTGTCACCAGTTATGGAGACGGAATTGACTAAATTGCTATCCTCTCCCTCCACTACATGCACACTAAATCCGATTCCCTCTCACCTCCTTCAGTCCCTCTCCCCTACACTAATCCCTGTACTACTACCCATATTTACTTCCTTCTTTGTCTCTGCTACTTTTCCTGATCTCTTCAAACATGCCATTATAACACCGATCCTCAAGAACAATTCCCCTGACAGCAACACACCTTCTAGCTCTCCATCAGTTTCTCTCCTGCCTTCTACCTCTAAGTTTTTGGAATGCCTAGCCTACTCCCGCCTGCTTGAGTTCCTTACAAACACAACCTGCTTGACCCATTACAATCTGGCTTTCAAAATGCTCACTCCACGGAAACTACTTTCACAGGAATGGTCAATGATCTACATTGCAAGATTGCAAGGTAACTATACACTACTTATCTTGCTTGATCTCCTAGCTGCTTTTGACAATGTTGATCATGCTATCCTCCTCCAAATTCTTTGCTCCTTTGGCACCCGTAACTTAGCCCTGAACTGGTTGTCCTCTTATCTAACTAATGATCCTTCACTGTCTCCATTGCCACCTCTTTGTCCTCTCCCTTCCACCTCTCTATTGGGGTTCCTCAGGGTTCTGTTCTAGAAATGCTTCTGTTCTCTCTATACACAATAACACTTGGTGAACTTATTATCTAATTTGGACACAAATATCACCTGTATACAAATGACACCCAGCTTTATTTATCTCAACCTCGAATGACTCCTGATGTTCAGTCTTAAGTCACAGATTACCTCTTGGCTATCTCAGACTGTATGGCACATAGGCACCTCAAACTTAAGATGCCATCACACCTCATTAACTCATTAACACGCATAAATCCAAACCCCGCCGTCTCTTCTCTACTTTTGACTCCCGACTCAGTTGTCTATACAACCCCAAGACTTTGCTAACTTCTTCAAAGCCAAGGTAGACTCCATCCAAGAAAATATACCCAAATTATGAATATCCTCTTATCCTCCCCCATTCTCCTCCTGCCATGCTGGACTCTTTGTCACCAGTTATGGAGACGGAATTGACTAAATTGCTATCCTCTCCCTCCACTACATGCACACTAAATCCGATTCCCTCTCACCTCCTTCAGTCCCTCTCCCCTACACTAATCCCTGTACTACTACCCATATTTACTTCCTTCTTTGTCTCTGCTACTTTTCCTGATCTCTTCAAACATGCCATTATAACACCGATCCTCAAGAACAATTCCCCTGACAGCAACACACCTTCTAGCTCTCCATCAGTTTCTCTCCTGCCTTCTACCTCTAAGTTTTTGGAATGCCTAGCCTACTCCCGCCTGCTTGAGTTCCTTACAAACACAACCTGCTTGACCCATTACAATCTGGCTTTCAAAATGCTCACTCCACGGAAACTACTTTCACAGGAATGGTCAATGATCTACATTGCAAGATTGCAAGGTAACTATACACTACTTATCTTGCTTGATCTCCTAGCTGCTTTTGACAATGTTGATCATGCTATCCTCCTCCAAATTCTTTGCTCCTTTGGCACCCGTAACTTAGCCCTGAACTGGTTGTCCTCTTATCTAACTAATGATCCTTCACTGTCTCCATTGCCACCTCTTTGTCCTCTCCCTTCCACCTCTCTATTGGGGTTCCTCAGGGTTCTGTTCTAGAAATGCTTCTGTTCTCTCTATACACAATAACACTTGGTGAACTTATTATCTAATTTGGACACAAATATCACCTGTATACAAATGACACCCAGCTTTATTTATCTCAACCTCGAATGACTCCTGATGTTCAGTCTTAAGTCACAGATTACCTCTTGGCTATCTCAGACTGTATGGCACATAGGCACCTCAAACTTAAGATGCCATCACACCTAGACCTAAACCCAGTAGTGCCCTTCAATGAGACAGTAAATGGCACTACCATAAATCTAGTATCAGAAACATGGTGCCTAGGGGTGATAATTTACTAATTTTCTCCTCATATTAATACTATCACCAATCCTGCCACTTTCTCTTGTATAACATATCAAAAACCCATCCCTTCCTCTGCTATTCCACAGATAACATTCTTATACAAGCACTCATCCTATCCGCATGGGCTACTGTAACCTTCTTCTCTCGGGTCTTTCTGCCTTACAATGCCATACGCTTTAATCAATACAGAATGCTGCAGCACTAGTTACCTTACTATTGTCTAGGTTTGTCCCTGCCCACCTTTCTTCTCTGATCACTCTAATGGTTTCCTATCAAATTCCGGATATCTTATAAAATATGGCATCTCTCCTCAACCCCTTCATACATTTCCACTCTGATCTCCCGTTATATCCCATCCCGCCACTTATGCTCAGCCAATGACAGTCTTCACTCAGCCCCTTTCTTCAAGTCTTGCTTAAAATTACACCTCCTCAACAAGGCTTCAACAAGCTAAAAGGCACTCATGTTGTACATCCGCGGCTCTTATAATTTACTTATTTATGTTCCCCTATCCCAACCAGAAATCAAGAGCTGAATTCTGCACTTAACCCTTATGTACTCAGTATGTCTCCCTTTACTACTTTAGACTGTAAGCTTTAGAACAGGGACCCCACTTTCAATGACTCACTTGTTAAAGGGATAGTAATGTTTCAAAATAAATGCAGCTCCAATTATTCTTTATAGTTTTTGGGCCATGTAGAGTGGTATTATCATTCTGTACAATGTGTAGTTCCAGAGTAATTGAATCATAAAGTATCCCCCTTTTATCTATTTTAAGCCACCTCCCCTCAGATGTGAAATCTGGTCGCTTGACCAGACAGATCGCAGTGAGGGACAATCTTCTGGCTGTGAGCATAAGGAACATCCCTGCCCCCCTTGAAGGAGGAGGGCAAGTTTTCCTTATGCTAACAGAAGATTGTCCGTTGCTGCGATCCATCCGGACTTCATGCTGTGCAGCTTTACATAGGTAAAAGGGGAGACACTTTATAATTCAATTACTCTGGAACTACACATTGTACAGAATAATAATAACGCTCTACATGGCCCAAAAACTATGAAGAATAATCGGAGCTGCATTTATTTTGAAACATTACTATCCCTTTAAAGGGATAGTAATACTTTGTTTTTTCTTTATTTTATTTTGTAGGCATTAAAAAAACATGAAGAACGATATACATCTTATATCTCAAGCCTTTATGGTTTAAGAGATATTCACAAGCAGTTTCCCCCTCCCGCCCCTTTTACCTAGTGTAAGCCATCTCTTCTCAGATGTGAATCTGGTTGTAAGACCAGACAGATAACAGAAGGGGACAATCTTCTTCCTATGAGAACAATGAAAGCCCTTCCCCCCTTGACAAGTTTTTCAGCTTTTTCCCTTATCTTAACTGAAGATTGTCCCTCTCTGCAATCTACCTGGGCACCTCCCTTCTGATCTGGCTGAGCAGTGTTACATCAGTAAAAGGGGAGGGAGGGGGATACTTTGTCATTGAATTACTCTGGAACTACAACTCTGACAGAATTGAAATAACACTCTCCAAAGTCCATATACTATGATGATTAATTAGAGCTGCTTTTATTATGAAACATTACTATCCCTTTAAGCCCTTGTCACCCTGTATTGTACAAATCCTTAAATTGTAAAGCGCTGTGTACATTTGCGGAGCTATATCAGTAAACATATTCATTTATTCAAAGCACTGGAGACCTCTAGCATTCAAAGGGTTAAAAAAACCAACTTAATTTAACAAGAATGTTAACTCCAGTTTGTCTTTATAAATATGGGCCATAGATATTGTGTAGGACTTCTCTAGCACAACTGGGAAATGCTTATCCTCAATTAAAGTGAATGTTGTAAACTCAATCTGATTCTTCAGAAAGAGTGATCCACTGTATGACTCACCTGTGGTCATGTGAGGAGATCCAGACTGCACTGTTGTGGGGGGCAGGTCTGAGCTCCCCTGACTTAGTGTACCTCCCCCCCAGACCCCATTCTGGGGCAAACCAATAATAGCCTGAAAGGGGACAGAAAAAGATACCCCAACTCCTCTTTGGTTAAAATAAGATTTTTAACACCTTGAATGGTAGAGAGGTCTCCAATACTAGGATTGCCAGATCATCCCTTTAAAGGGATAGTAACACTTAAAATGTAAAAAAATATATGTTGTAGGGTTTATCCCCCTGAGTAAAACAAGGGTACTCCCACTGCTGAAAGGTGTTTTATTCAAAAGTTATTACAGCTCAAAGCTGAATTTTTTAGGTGCAATATCACAGTGGCCTGAAATTGTACAGTGGCGCTGTTGCTACACCATTCTATGGAGATTTATGGTCCCAGGACCAGAGCTGTCCATAGGATGGTGTAGAAGCAGCGCCACTATACAATTTCAGGCCACTGTGATATTGCACCTAAAAAATTCAACTTTGAGTTGTAATAACTACTGAAAAAATCAGCTGTTGGAGTACCCTTGTTTTTCTCAGGGGGATAAACCCTAAAACTTATTTTTTTTTACATTTTAAGTGTTACTATCCCTTTAAAAGAGGATGCATATAAAAAATTCCTGCTACAGGGCTCCAGTGCATAATAATAATAATAATTAAGTTGCAATGCTTCTCATGTATCAATGCAACAGGTGTTTTTCAACGTGTCCTCTGTATACTTTGTGTGCACCTCTGGCACACAACTGGTTAATCCTCTGAGTGCCAGAGGAGTGCACAACGCATTGCAAAGCAATGAATGAATCTGGAAAACTAGCATTCTTAGCATTCAGGGGGTTAAAATCCTCAAATAAATGTATTTTACCAAACCAACAGTTCTTAATACATCAGAATCACAATTTTCTAAGAAACCACATTTTTCATGCAATACTGTATTCCACGTAACTGCTGTCTCTCCCTGACCTACGGCTAAGCTTGGGGCAAGGCGACAGAAATCTGCACAGGATATTTAGTGAAAGCGCTTTATATGGGTCATTCTGCTGATTTCCTTAAACATCCGTGTAACCACCTTTTATGTATAAAAAGTAATTCTGAGCCAAAACACTTGTATGTATTAACCCTTTGGATGCTAGAGAAGTCTCAGTTGCATTGCAAAAAACAAGACTATGTGGTTAAAGGGATAGTAATGTTTCATAATAAAAGCAGCTCTAATTAATCATCATAGTATTTGGACTTTGGAGAGTATTATTTCAATTCTGTCAGAGTTGTAGTACAAGAGTAATTCAATGAAAAAGTGTCCCCCTCCCGCCCCTTTTACTGATGTCACACTGTTCAGCTAGAGCAGAAGGGAGGTGCCCAGGTAGATTTCAGAGAGGGACAATCTTCAATTAAGATAAGGGAAAAACCTGAAAAACTTGTCAAGGGGGGCAGGGATTTCATTGTTCTCTTAGGAAGAAGATTGTCCCCTGCTGTTATCTGTCTGCTCTATGGACTGCATTCCACATCTGAGAAGAGATGGCTTACACTAGGTAAAAGGGGCGGGAGGGGGGAACTTTGCTTGTGAATATCTCTTAAACCATAAAGGTTTGAGAGATAAGACTTATATCATTCTTCATGTTTTTTTAATGCCTACAAAATAAAATAAAGTTAAAACGAAGTATTACTATCCCTTTAAAAGCACCAATTAAAACAAACCTCCTTTATGACTTTTGAGAAGTGCATAATATGGCAAATCAAATTGCCTATACTTTTTATAGATTGATTTCCATCTTCTACTATTTTTATACATTTTTCTAGTCCTGACAGGGAGAGCGCTACATTTCCAAGGAGCTTTAGGTCAGGGACTGTGAATCAAGCAGGGATAGTGATAGAATATAAAATCTCTGCAGCAAAAAAAGCTTGTAAAATGAAGAAAAAGTACAATGAAAAGGCTGGGGAAGGGGGAGAAGTGGAAGGAAAATGGGAGGAGCACACTGGGAAGGAGCAGAAGTGGGCAGAGTTTCATTAGAACCACCCCAAATGTGGAGAATCAGCCTCTGCGCCAGAGACCAGGTAATGCAGAGTCAATACCGGAGTCTCCGGGGCAAATCCGGAGAGTTCCCAGCTATGTATATGTAAAGTGTCCATGATGCCAGCAGCAGACCTTTCACAAAAGCGTTGTTGCAGGTTGTGATACTCATTATAGTCTTCAATGAATGGCCAAACCACCAGGACATCAGCCAATAATACTGGCAGCCACTTCTAGGGGTCAGTTCTCAATCACTCCTCTCCTGCTTCTGGATCTGCAGTGAAACACAGGTACCATCCTATATAATAATTTGCTAGGATGTTTGTCAGAAGCTGTCATGCTCAGTAGAGACTGTGCACGTTCGGTCAGTCTCTACGGCGTATGATTGCATCGCGTGAGTGAGGCGACGTACGACTGCATCGCATGGACCAGTGAGGTAGTGGCCGCTTAACCCTTTGAGTGCCAGAGGGCTACGCAACGCATTGCAAAGCAATGTGTTGCGTACCCCTCTGGCACTCAAAGGGTTAACATTACCCGGACCTTGGCCCATGTACACGGGCTTTTACACTAGTAGTAATATACAATATGAATAAATCTAGTTTGCACAAAAAATGTTTGAGGTAAATAAAAATGATCAATAAGGCAGCTAAAAGATACTACAACTACACTATAAAATAATTATAAGGAAAAAACAGGAAAACGTATCCTAGAGCCAAAATAATCCAACTATTAAAATCAAAAAAGAAAAAGAGGGGAGAGATTCGTAGTGCAACACAGCTATAATCTCAATGGATTTTTTATTTAAAGGGATAGTAATACTTAAAATGTAAAAAAAAATTGTTGTAGAGTTTATCCCCCTGAGTAAAACAAGAGTACTCCCACTGCTGAAAGGTGTTTCATTCAAAAGTTATTAATTTTCAAAGTTGAATTTTTTAGGTGCAATATCACAGTGGCCTGAAATTGTACAGTGGTGCTGTTGCTACATGATCCTATGGACAACTCTGGTCCCGGGACCATAAATCTCCATAGGATGGTGTAGCAACAGCGCCACTGTACAATTTCAGGCCACTGTGATATTGCACCTAAAAAACTTTGAAAATTAATAACTTTTGAATGAAACACCTTTCAGCAGGGGCAGTACCCTTGTTATACTCAGGGGGATAAACCCTACAACATATTTTTTTTTACATTTTAAGTATTACTATCCCTTTAAACGAAATTGTACTCACATATTTCAATTGTCATCAAAAGTATATGATGACTGATAAGGTTTGTAGAGGATATTGACACAGATTGCCTGAAGCCGACCTCTCAATCACTCAGAACGCCATGATTCCAGGAAGGTTTTTGGAACACAAAAGAGAAAGAAAAGACGAGGAGAGAGATACTTTCTTCAAATAAAAAATAATTAGTGGAAGATTGACTAATATCAAGTACTCTCATGGATCGTCCAACCAGCTCCAAAAACTGGATCCCGGTTTATGCTCTTGTGGGGTATTTGGATGCTAGTTCTCCCCACTACAGAACTCACTTAGTCATCATCTGCTATCGCTTCCCTTGTGGATCTCGCCATTCAAAAGGAGAAAAATGTTTGTTTGACAGCAGATCAAGTAAAAGAATGAAAAATGTTTTATTTAAAAGGAAAACTGTTAAAAGTTCCTCAACATGTTTTGTGGTACAAACCACTTCATCAGGAGCTTAGATTACATACAAAATAAAGCTTGGACCGCAAACAGAAAGCTTACAGATTTTATAGGGGTCAGCTGATGAGTATCTCGCTGTAATCGGAACACCAACATTCAAATTGGCCAAGTCTCCAATTAAAGTGAGACTCTCAGCAGTGTCCTGGTTAGCTCCTGTATATATCCATACGATTGATACATGAATACAATATAGACAAAAAACATATATAGTAAAATATACAAATGAATGTCAGCATTTTAACCCCTTAACGACCCTTGACGGTCATAGTACGTCAAGGGTCGATCTTACTGAACGACCCATGATGTACTATTACCGTTATGGAGTTCTGTGCTCCCCCCACGGCTGCACGCCGTTCGGGGAGTCCGGAACATGAAAAAAAATGCTCTGTGGACGTTCAGTCACGTCGCGGCGCCGATTCCCCGGTCGTTAAGGGGTTAAACACGACAAATGTTATCATAAAAGCACATTATATATGTTCATCAACCAACACAAACAATCGAGACTGTCCACTCTTTCAGCGGTAGAGTTGCCTCCTGTACTGAATAGCAGACCACACTGTACAGTCTCACATTGTGACAAACACAAACCACTGGCAAAATCCAAAAGTTATATATGCAGCGATGGAGACTATAAATACAGTACTAAGATGAAGGGTAACGACACCCCAACACCCGAGCCATCCCTATATTTAACCAGACGGCAGCTATGAGGCTCCAGGCACGTGCACACATAGACACCAAGGGGGGCTTGAGCACCTGCCCTTTTTGTGCAAAGTGCCCTTGTGCCCTTTTAACAAAAAAAAAAAAATTATGAGAAGTGCCCTTTTTTTCATTTGAGCCCCTGCCCCCCAAAATGTGTGTGCATGTCCCTGTGAGGCTCAAAAGGACAGTCTCAAATGTTCAACAATTGCAAATGTTTGTTCACCAGATGTTAAATCCAAGGACATTCTACGCATCCAACAACAATATCATATTGTAAATAGGCAATACTATAAAATATCTACCCGTAGGGTGCCACAGTCAAAGTTGTCAAAGAATACTAAGAAAAATAATAAAATAAAAATAATCGTAAACCCAAAGAGGAATCCAACAAAAATAAAATCAAAAGGAGAAAAGAATAAATCCACTGCTCCAATAAGTATGGAAAAATATATATCCACTGATTTATGGGGAGGCTGAAAAAAGACTTGGAACCTTCAATTTCAGAAGTTGCCATATCACCCTTGTTGATCTGATGAAGGAAAAAAAAAAGAAAAAAACCTACTGAAACCATTTCCAAGAAGTCTTGTGCTCTGCTTCAGTTAGAAAAAAATCCCAGTTCTTATATCCGTCTCTGTAAACCTGACGGCTAGACCAGCTGAAGATGTAATCTCCTGAACCCAGGAGCAAGTGCAAAATTCAAAGTGGTCATTGGGATTTTGTCTAGGACAATGAAGTAGGTGGGGAGTTATTATGAGAAAGTGTTATAGTAGTTCTTCTTTAAATGTTTTCTTTTTTCTTTGGATGTGTATTAATTTGTGTTTTATGATTAACCCTTTAAGGACCAGATGGTTATGCATACCTCTCTAGTCCTGAAAGGGTTAATGTCCCTTTATCATATTTCTAAAGCACAGTATATTGCCTGTGATATGATAATTGGCTACTGCACTGAATATATTCAAGATATTTCCCCTAACTAGTCGTCACTCCTCATTCTCATATCGTTTTTCACCCAGTTCTTAACCCCTTAACGACCCTTGACGGTCATGGTATGTCATGGGTAAAAAGTGACTGAACGACCCATGACGTACTATGACCGTCATGGACTTCAGGGCTCCCCGCGCGGCTGCACGCCGTTCGGGGAGCCCTGAATTGGATCGTCAAAAAAAAAAAATGCTCTGTGGTCCTTTAGTGACTGCCGCGTGCCTGCGCGGCCAGTCGTTAAGGGGTTAAACGGATAGTAATACTTGCAAATTACTAGTCCCCATATTGTAGCTTTGTTAAAAAGAAACTTATTGCCCCCAGTGTCATCTCTCAAACCCTTATGGTGTGAGAGATGATAGCGCTCAAAGTTCCCCCCTCCTTCCCCCTTCCCTGACTGAACACTGACTGCAGGGATATCCGGTATTACTTGCATCAGGCGGCTCTGCAGCATTGCCGAGATCACGTTTATAAAAAATAAATATTTCACTGAAACGGTCTTCTACGTGTGCTTGGTTTGTACTTGGTTTGCAAACACAAGTAAAAGACCGTTTTAATGAAAGATTTGTTTTTTATAAACGCGATCTCAGCAATGCTGCAGAGCCACCTGATGCAAGTAATACCTGATATCCCTGCAGTCAGCGTTCAGTCAGGGAAGAGGTAAGGAGGGGGGGAACTTTGAGCGCTATCATCTCTCAAACCATAAGGGTTTGAGAGATGACACTGGGGGCAATACATTTCTTTTTAACAAAGCTACAATATGGTGATTAGTAATTTGCAAGTATTTCTATCCCTTTAAAGAAGCGGTCATTTACCAAGGGACAATAAGACCAGTATATCAGATATGCTGTTCTTTACACATTCATTGATGGATACCTTTGAGGCAGGGAGATATGATTGCTCCAGCAGTATACACATCTACCGCATATTTGAATGTATGTGTTGGTACCCATTGATTGCAGTGAGATCTTCCAGCCTGAAGCTATCGGATCTAAGGCTGGATTCAAATGCAGGAGATAAATGTTACCTCCTGTTTTATTAAAAAAAAAATCCTATTGAAGTCTATTGGGATACCTGAAGACAAAAGCAGAGAAAAAATTAACACCTTCATTTGAATCCATCTCCTAATCTGAGGCTATATCTGGCTATCACTAATAGACAAACGAATGATGGTCAGGTATGATCCTACAAATTGAAATCTAAATACCTTGTGTATTATGCCATTTACTGTTTGATCAATTGCACACGTTATGAAAAAATATATGCATTGTAAATACATATTCCTACTGAGTGACTCAAGGGCACGCCACTGCTGTGAGATGCTTTATTCAAAGGTTCTTACAGTCTAAACTGCCTCAAAAAGGTGGAGCTGTTACTATCACGTTCTATGGAGAAGCTAGCCTAAGCCTCTGCTCCCCCATAGACAGCAATACAAAAAAATATTACCATTTGAACACTGAGTGGCGCTGTTACTAACATCTAATATCTTTTGAATAAAGAATCTGTCAGCGGCGAATGTTCCTATTGTTTTGCTCAGAAGGAAAATATATACATATTTATTATAATAAAACGGTACTGAGAGTTAACCCTTTGAGTGCCAGTAGGGAGTGCAACACATTGCACTTAAAGGGTTAAGGATCTAGAATAGGGGTGGGCAAAGTGAGCTGATTCACCTGCTGTTGGACTAAAACTCCTCCAGGCATAGGCTGATAGGATTCGACATTCAGCAGCAGCTGCAGGGCCTCATGTTGTCCGCCATGACGCAGACGTTTACACTCAGTGAGAGAAGATTGCCTTCGTGTTTTTTCTATCACGTTGCCACTTATACATGAAAATTAAATTGCCACCTGCTTGGAACAGGTGGTGTTTATAGAGAAGGTAAATCTGAATGAATGATGAGATGTGCTGTACACATGCTGGATCTAGACTCTTCTTTGATGCCCAGAGCAAGAACACATGTAGACAACTGGCCTCCTGAATGTAATGTGCGCGCCTCTGGAAGCTAAAAGTTTAAAATTGTAATATCACTTTTCATTTTTTTTTTTCTTTTCCATGTTTTAGCATTACATATCCTATACTAGTTTTCTTCTTCTTGAATTCTATGTGCATGCCTTGTGTTAGCTAGTTCAAGAGATTGTAACTCCTTGTTTTTCCATATTCTGCGGGCCTGAGAAAGCAGCTATAGTGATACAATGTATAAAATAATAATCATTATTATAAATAAATATATATATATATATATATATATATATATATATATATATATATATATATATATATAGATCCAGAAATAAACAAAGCACTCACAGGTCTTGAAAATAGGTGACAAAAGTGGATGATTTATTGTATCAACGTTTCGGGTGCATTACAGCAGCCTTCGTCAGGATGACAAATATATATATATATATATACTCTTTAAGAAAAAAAAAGATGACATACACAGCACTCAGTGCTGAAGGGATAGTGTTACATTGTATCACTGTTCTGCTTTCGTGGACAGTGACCAGAAAACACCTTGGAAACGCAGCCAGCTTACTTTCAGGGACATGGAAATGTAAAAAGAGATATGGATGGAAAAAAAGAATATCAAAAACACAATCAATTTGACTTTATTTATTATGCACTTGTAGAATGTTTAACCCATTGAGTGCCAGAGGGGCACAGTCACCTCTCTGGGTCTCAAAGGGTTACATGTTTCAGTTTTCCACACATCCACTGGTAGTCACAGACTCACACATACACTGAGGCTGATTGCTGTGAAAAGTATGTTTTAACTGGAGCAAACCAACTTCGCCACAGGGACAAACAAAAATGAGTACAATTTCCATTCATTTAAATTGGGTTTTTAACCCCTTAATCATATGGAGGACTTCAATGTATTGCATTTGAGATTTCTCTCAAATTCAGTGGTGTTAAAATCCCCATTTAAATCAATGGGAATTTCTATTTCTCCCCTATGATGCAGTTGGTTTGTACCAGAATTGCATACCTCCCAAGTGTCCCTCTTTTAGACCCAA
Source organism: Rhinophrynus dorsalis (assembly GCA_037306005.1). Classification (NCBI taxonomy): domain Eukaryota; kingdom Metazoa; phylum Chordata; class Amphibia; order Anura; family Rhinophrynidae; genus Rhinophrynus; species Rhinophrynus dorsalis. The sequence continues at coordinate 58,168,055 of CM074720.1, read as the reverse complement.
ATCCCTCTGTCCCTCTTTCCCACCCTGGTGTCCCTCTGTTTAATAGATCAGACTGTGTGACGTGTTTGTATAAGTGTATCGCATTGCTCCACAGCAATAAAACTCACATTAATGTGTTTAGGAGATCAGACTGTGTGGTGTGTATATAAGTGTATCACATTGCTCTACAGCAATAACACTCACATTAATGTTAATTTCAGTATATGTGTTTATACATTAGTCTGTTTAAATAAAATACTTTGGCCTTGTTTATTTGGTCATTTATTCAGTTACAAAAAGAGATGTTAATAAGTCATGAATGAACATAAAAAATCTCAGTAATGCCCCACCCACCAACCATGCACCCAGCAACACACCTAAAACAAGCGTTCTTCTTTCGCCATTTGAAATGTTTGTAGTTATGGAATCATACCTGGGAACTTCTTGGTCTGGGCTCCCCGGAGGGGAGCTCTTTGGTGCGGATAAGGTGAGAGAAATTATGTGATTTGCATCATAAAGGGGTGGGGCTTAATCATGAGGGGGCGGGACTTAAAAAACATAGCAAGACTAGCCTGGGGAAGGAGGAGAAGAGGCTGGGAAGTGGGAGGAACTCAGTGGGAGGAGCGGATGTGGGCAGAGTTTCATCAGAAACTCCCCACATCCGGAGAATCTGCCCCGGAGACCCGGTAATTCAGAGTCAAAACCGGAGTCTCCGGGGCAAATCCAGAGAGTTCCCAGCTATGTATGGAATTGATTCTATTCTTTATACTACTTCACACTTACTGTCTGCCAATCCTGCCTTGTTCTCTTGAATTTAAATGTGTGTATTCTATCATGGAAAACTTGGGTTCTACAGAACACAGATAGTCTGTCATTATTTAAAGTGGAAGTAACACCTTATTACAAAGTAGGTGATTTTAAAGGGATAGTAATACTTAGTTTTATCTTTATTTTATTTTGTAGGCATTAAAAAAACATGAAGAACGATAAAAGTCTTATCTCTCAAACCTTATGGTTTGAGAGATATTCACAAGCAAAGTTTCCCCTCACTGACCAAAATGGTGAAGTCTGCCATCTAGTTGTCAGATTTGGAATCTGGTATTCTTTTCATACAAAGAAGATTGTCCCCTGCTGTTATCTGTCTGGTCTTACAACCAGATTCACAGCTGAGAAGAGATGGCTTACACTAGGTAAAAGGGGCGGGAGGGGAAACTTTGCTTGTGAATATCTCTCAAACCATAAAGGTTTGAAAGGTAACATTTATATCGTTCTTCATGTTTTTTTAATGCCTACAAAATAAAATAAAGTTAAAACAAAGTATTACTATCCCTTTAAACCCTTTGAGTGCCAGAGAGGTATGCAATGTAATGAAATGTGTTGCATACCACGCTGGCACTCAAAGGTTTAAAGAACTTTCAGCATCACCTATATGTTATATTATCCATTTTTATTTAAGCCAATAGTTTATGATATATTCATTGTACTTGTCTGTTTAAAAGGATAATAATACTTCATATGTAAAATCTATATACTGTAGAGTTTATCCCCTCTGAGTAAAATAAGGGTACTTACACTGCTGAAAGGTGTTTTATTGAAACGTTATTACAGCTCAAACTTTAATTTTTTGTTTAGGGATAAACTCTACAATATATATTTTTTTACATTTTACATTTTACTATCCCTTTAAGCAGATTAGACTGTTACAGATGGCACAGCTATGTGCCAGATACTAACACTCCACCCTCCTCAGGCAAGTGGGAAAGAAACAAATATTAAAAGATATGTATAATCCAATATGAATCAGATTAAAGGGACAGTAATGTCCCATAACATTTTTTAGAGTTTTGTAGAGCTTAAAAAAATAAGCTAAATGCCACACATCTTATCTCTCAAACCGCTATGGTTTGAGAGATATAATCCGCTAAAGCAGAGCTTTCCAAACTTGTCATGTTGGTGACACACTTTTTAGACATGCATCATTTTGTGACACAGTAATTCAGTTTTACTTTCAAACCGGAGGTTAAACTAACCCCTTATAAGAGATACAGACACATACATAATACATACATTGTAACAACGAAATGTATGGGGACACAACATATCTCATGAAAATCTTTCATTTATATTTTTAAAAATATATGGTTTGATAATAGCATACATTTCCAAGATTGTTGTCATTTATGAGTAAAAATATGTAAATATGTGCAAGAATTTAAAAAATTTAAATAACACCAATGACTACTTCTTACCATTTTAATGAGATGTATGAAGTTGAAGGGATGAACACAGCTTTGGAATATTTGGTGTAATATTAGATAAAGAAAATAACGGCACCAACACACATAGTGATAAAGTGAGACAAAAATCCCACACACACCTACAGATAGTGCAGACAAGACGGCTTTTCGTTGTTCGGCTGCGTGTAGCTTTTCACATTGAACAAATTTTGTCGAGCGGTGATCGAGCTGAGGTCGAGACGGTGTTCTAGCAAAAAACTGGACCCATGGAATTTCTCGAATGTGTCACTTCCTCTGTTTTGACCCAATTACGTGTACTGTGCATGTGCAGTACCTATATGATCCCTTGACCGTGGTGTGCATACACCAATACAACAGAAGGGGAATATACTAGTGCACCATAGTAATCGGCACCTTTGCTGCATGAAAATGCATGCAAGTTCACATAGACTCAGAGGTTTCTCGTTAAGTTCTCGCGACACACCTACACACTGCAGCCGACACACTAACGTGTCACGACACACAGTTTGGAAAGCTCTGCCTTAGCTCCTTATATATAGACAGCTCCTGTGTTTCCCCCTTCACACGGATATTGTATATCAAATACTGTGTTCCATAAGTGAGGTATTATGCCTGTATCATAACACCTTTACTCTGGTATCACCAGCCCTGTAGTATGTAGAATAATTAAAAGTACACATGTAGCTTGTTACTTACGGAATACGGGATTTATTATAGAATATCCATGCGAAGGGGGAACCACAAGAGCTGTCTATATACAGCGCTAAGGGGATCATTCAGTCTTTGTTTATGTGGTAGTGTTTTTTGTTTTTACAGCGGTTGTCAAGTGCCGCAACTGTATTTTATTATTAATCCAAAGGAATAACATGACATATAGGTGATTCTGAAAGTTCTTTCAAAATGATCTAAGCTGTCATAATGTGTTATTACCATTTTACAGGAAAAATAAAACTTCTTAACAGTAACCACCCCCCACACAATTACCTTAATATGACCAGAAAATCCTAATGGCCTCTATGATTTTTCCAGTGTGCGTTTGTTCAAGAGATAACATCTTCAATCAGCCCTGGATGTCATGCACATGGAGGCGGACATGTCAATTGCTAGCAGCACAGCATGACTCTCAACCTGTGTTCACTGGACATGGTAATCTGTACACTTTAACCCTTTGCGTACCCCTCTGGCACTCAAAGGGTTAAGGATCAGAGGATATGTGACGCACTCTGCCTGCTTCAGTTTGAAGACATTGTCAGCAACGGTCATGTCTGACTCCATGGACATGGCATCCAGGACTGATTGAAAAATTCAGAAAGGCCAATAGAATTTTCTGGCAATAGTAAGTGGGAAGTATTATTATTAAGTGTTAGTTCTCTTTTAAATGTGTTTCCCTCTCTCTAGAACCCTGGGATTCTGCATGGCTGGAGAACAGCTGCTCACTTGATGACATAACAGAGAATGGAGAGCGAATAGGTTGAGAGAGAGGGCCAACCGCACACAGATCCTATGATCCATTACATGCATGGTTGTCTTTTTGTTTTTCACACTGCAGTTAGAGGGCGCATTGAAGTACGCAGAATTAATGCCTTGAATGCTAGTAAAATCTCCAATGCATTACTAAGCAATGCATAGCAGACATATATAACATCCAAAGGATTAAAGCACAACTACCACCCAATATAAAGTCGCCCCCTCCAATAATTATACATATGGCGACTAGCTTCTTAATAGTGTTACCTGCCACAAGTACCACAATCTGAAGTAATTCTGTTTCTTATGAGACTGACGGCCAGGCTTATTGCTGTAGAGCCGTCTGCACACCTGCGCCGTCAGTCCCTTCTGGTGCCTTTCGGCTCCATGCAGCGCCTCCTAGAGGAGACCAGGATGGACAGAGCAGGTGTGCAGTCTTCTCTGAGCCAAAATGTCTGCATTCAAGCCTGGCCATCTGTCTCTGAAGAAACAGGATTACTTCAGATCGTGGTACTTGTAACATATAATAACACTATTAAAGGGGAACTTTCACCCCGCAATAACTTAATGTTCACTTACTGCTCACCTGGCGACTAGCTGCTTAGTAGCGCTAGTCGCCAGAAATCTTACCCGGTTCTTCAGATATCGGCGTTTTACAGGAGCAGGAAGCACGGACGTCTCTTCACAGTGACGTCCGTGCGCCTGCGCTGTCAGTCCCTTGTGCACCGCATGGTGCACAAGGGACTGACAGCGCAGGCGCACGGACATCACTGTGAAGAGACGTCCGTGCTTCCTGCTCCTGTAAAACGCTGATATCTGAAGAACCGGGTAAGATTTCTGGCGACTAGCGCTACTAAGCAGCTAGTCGCCAGGTGAGCAGTAAGTGAACATTAAGTTATTGCGGGGTGAAAGTTCCCCTTTAAGAAGCTAGTCGCCATACACCTTTTATTGAGAGGGTGACTTTCTATTGGGTGGTATTTCCTCTTTAAAGAAAATGAAAGCCTTTCTGTTAAAAAAAATTCTACTACTTGATTCAACTTGAAACCAAAACATTAATATTCCGTTAAACCATTTGAATGCCAGAGAAGTATCCACCGTCATCCTTTCCTGACATTCAAAGGGTAAAGATCATTACTAATTCAAATAATACAATTGCAGGAAAAATGTTTATTACATTTGCTGTTGTTGAGGACAAGCCACAAGGGTGGTAATGAGTTGGCCAAACAACTTGGCTCACATGCATTGGAGACTTCCCTAGCACCCAAGGGGGTAATTAGCACTTACAAATATTACCACTGGGCTGCTCTCTACAAGTGTGCGTCTCATTGTGTACTTTTGGAACCCATAAACATGAAATAGAATACCAAACCTTAAAAGCAATTCTTGGAATTAAAACAAACCACAATGCAAAGAATGTAGGATTCAGGGAACTGCTTTTCAAGGGGATGTATCGCCTCATAACATTTTTTTCCTATAGGTTTTGTTAATAAAGTAGTATCTTCACGCTTTTCCGGTCAGCATAATGCTGCACGCTGAATCTTTGGCAAAGCTCTTGTTCACTTCCTAATTCTCCTCCCCCTCCCTCCCAGCTGTCCCAGGGAGCACGTTCACGTTTCCCTTCGGTGTGGTGTGAATGGCTTCTATCGTTATATCAAGCTCCCATTAGCATTATACTTAGGTTGCAACGTCAGTATAATACTAACCGGAGTGTAATGCAACAATAGAAGCCATTCACACCACACCGAAGGGAAGTGTAAACGCACTCCCTGGGGCAGGTGGAAGGGTATCCTTTTAAAAGGTCACAGGCGAAAGAGCGTGCGACCACATTACCCCTTAACTATTTCGCCAGGATTAAAATGGCTACATGAGAATCTCGCACTGCATGACAGCGTGAGATTCTCAGGTCACCTACTGAAAATAGCACATCCCGGTCTTGCTAACTAGCAAAGGGGATAGCGACAGCCAGCAAGACCGGGAAGTGCCCTTTTCAGTAGGCGACCTGAGAATCTCTCGCTGTCATGCAGCACGAGATTCTCATGTCACCATTTTAATCCTGGCGACATAGTTAAGGCGTTATGTGGTCACACACTCTTTTGCGTGCAACCTTTTAAAAGTAAACCACTGGGAGGGAGGTGCGAGAAGAAGAGCTGTGCTGAAGATTCAGGGTGCTGCATTATGCGGAAGTGCACAGCACAGAAGATACAATATCTTTAAAAGTACTAACATTTAGAAAAAAAAACAGCTTTCCTAATACTACTTTATTAACCCATTGAGTGCCAGAGTGGTATGCAACGCATTGCAGAGTAATGTGTTGTGTACCTCTCTGGTACTCAAAAGGTTAATAAAACCTATGATAAAAAAAAATTATGAGGTAATCCATCACCTTTAAAAACAAGCAATGTGTTGCACACCCCTCTGGCCTTCAAAGTGTAAGTTTGATTAAAGAAGGAGTAAACTTTTATAATGAAATATATAATAATATCAACTGTTTTTCTTCTGAGTAAGACAAGTGTGCTGCTTCTGCTTATGGGAGATTTTTATTCAAACGTTACAATCAGTCATTGTTTTCCCTTAAATTGCAGTTTGTATTGTGGTCACCAGATGGTGTTGTTGCAACTGCTTACTATGGCAAACCATGACTCAAGTTCTCTCACAGCGTGTTACAAAAGGAAAATGCCTTTTTGATGCATTTGGCACTGCTGCTAGCGGAATTATTACCAAAAACAAAATCCTTTATCTGTAATAATTCTGAATTAAAAATTCCCTGTAATGGAAGTACCCTTTTTTTTTTTTTTTACTCAAAAGAAAAGGTAATCTTAGGCAGTCTCCTATGACAGGGTTATTCAATTGGTGGAACTCCAGCTTTTGGGAAGTACAACTCCCATCATCCCCAACAGCTGTAGGCCCTACAATTGAATACCTCTATCCTAGGACAAAAAATATTAAGGGTGCCCCAGCCAGGCTGGCCACACCCACCATGCTGATATGTGGGTGTGGTCAGAACAATCCCAGTACCCTTGCACTAGACATCTGTTTCCTGTTATAGAACACATTTACATTATTACTGTAATGTCCAGAGTATTTGCCAGTTTAGATACCATTGTACTGACCATTTAATTTAAGAGCCTTTTTTTCTTGTTTATTTGTTACAGACCAAGGGTCTTTTCAGTGTTATGTAACAGTGAATGGGAGTAATGTAAAGACTCTGGATGTGGCCATGGTCAGATTTAGGTGCACCTACCACTTATTGTTTAGGGATACCTGCGATGTATATTCAGTCCTGCATGCAAGATATGATTAGAAGTCTGCACACACCAGCCAAAATGTGGATAATTTAACTAACAGACAGTGGAAACGGGTGGTCCACGATGACCATGGTCCCATCCATTTTGTAAACTACTCAGAGTCAATGTTACATCTAAGCCAGGAGTGGCAATCTTCATCCAAAACACTTGTTGTTGTATGACAAAACCTGTCATTCCTAACAGGCTGTCCTCTGCCTGAAAATGATAGGATCTGTACCCCAACAACAGGTGGAGCTCTGTATCTTCCTATGCTGTCTTAAGGTGTTTTGTGAGTGTCATTAGTCTTATTAACTAATCTGTAGGTAGAGGTACTGATATGATTCTGTGTACTCAGTAGGTAGAGATACTGATATGATACCATGTACTCTGTAGGGGTGGCACTGATATGATACTATGTACTCGGTAGGGGTGGTACTAATATGATACTGTGTACTGTGTTAGGGGGAGATACTGATATGATTCCATACTCTGTAGGAGGAGGTACTGATATGATTCCATGTAGTCTCTAGGGGGAGTTACTGATATGATATCGTGTAGTCCGTAGGCGGAAGTACTGATATGATTCCATGTATTCTCTAGGGGGCAGTACTGATATGATAAAGTGTACTCTGTAGGGGTAGGTACTGATATGAGTCTGTGTAGTCAGTAGGTAGAGATACTGATATGATTCCATGTACTCTGTAGGGGAGGCACTGATATGATACTATGTACTCGGTAGGGGTGGTACTGATATGATACCATGTACTGTGTTAGGGGGAGGTACTGATATGATTCCATACTCTGTAGGAGGAGGTACTGATATGATTCCATGTATTCTCTAGGGGGAGTTACTGATATGATATCGTGTAGTCTGTAGGCGGAAGTACTGATATGATTCCATGTATTCTCTAGGTGGCAGTACTGATATGATAAAGTGTACTCTGTAGGGGTAGGTACTGATATGAGTCTGTGTACTCAGTAGGGGTAGGTACTGATATGAGTCTGTGTACTCAGTAGGTAGAGATACTGATATGATTCCATGTACTCTGTAGGAGAGGCACTGATATGATACTATGTACTCGGTAGGGGTGGTACTAATATGATACCGTGTACTGTGTTAGGGGGAGATACTGATATGATTCCATACTCTGTAGGAGGAGGTACTGATATGATTCCATGTATTCTGTAGGGGGAGTTACTGATATGATATCATGTAGTCTGTAGGTGGAAGTACTGATATGATTCCATGTATTCTCTAGGTGGCAGTACTGATATGATAAAGTGTACTCTGTAGGGGTAGGTACTGATATGAGTCTGTGTAGTCAGTAGGTAGAGATACTGATATGATTCCATGTACTCTGTAGGGGAGGCACTGATATGATACTATGTACTCGGTAGGGGTGGTACTGATATGATACCATATACTGTGTTAGGGGGAGGTACTGATATGATTCCATGTATTCTCTAGGGGGAGGTACTGATATGATTTTGTGTACTCTGTAGGGAGAGATGCTGATATGATTATCTGTACTCTGCAGGAGGAGGTATTGATATAATACTGTGTACTCTGTAGGGGCAGGTACTGATATGATTCCTTGTATTCTCTAGGGGGAGTTACTGATATGATACTATGTACTCTGTAGGGGGAGGTACCAATATGATTCCATGTATTCTTTAGGGAGCAGTACTATTATGATACAGTGTACTATGTATGGGTAGGTACTGATACGATTCCACATACTCTGTGGAGAGAGGCACTGATATGATACTATTTACTCTCTAGGGTTAGGTACTGATATAATTCTATGTATTTTCTAGGGGGAGGTACCGCTATGATACCGTGCACTCTTTAGGGGGAGGTACTGATATGATTCCACGTTAATTTCCTATTGCCTGCTTAACATTAATTTACTAAGCTACCTACTCCCACAATTCTCCCTCCATGCCACTTGTGCCAAGGAGAAGGCAGTGGGGAAATCTATGGGGGATCCTTTCCTCTATGCCTTGGTCAACGTTATGCACTAACAAGACACAGAGGAAAGTGGAGCAACTTCACATCATGTCCCTGTGCATGCTATGTGTTGGTGCCACTTGCTCACATTAAAGCAGTGGTGGGCAGCAGACAACCCTGGGACCTTAAGCGACCCTCAGAATCTTTGCCTATGGCCCACAGTCTGTTCTCTTATACAATAGTTATCGAACAATTGACTACCCTTGCACTAAAGCAATCATATGATCTGATGGATATGCCAACGTGTAGGAGCAGAAGTTAGTGGCTAAGCCAGCAGAGCTGGGCTGGTTGATTTGTAATTCTCTCCTGTTTATATTGCATTGCAATGCATTGGATACCTCTGTCGTACTCAAAGGATTAAGATCTGTAGTTTAGGAGATATTTCACTGTATTTATTTATCAGTTTATGCAAATGAGGCAGTACTGGCTGGTACAGCCTGGTGTGTCTGATATTAACATTCCACTCTCCCTCCCATCTGCCACTTCCTACCAAGTGCTGTCTAATTTGCATAAACAGACAAATAAAGCTATATATATCTCATAAACCATAGTTTTTAAATAAAGGGTGGTGGAGATAAATATAGATGGTACTGAAAGCATTTTTAAAATCATCTAAGTAGTTACTACAATTCATGGATTTTCCTAACTATTGTGATGGAAAGTCAGAATTTTATTAAAGACACGGAGGTGAGTATTATGCTATAACCTTCTCCACTGCAATCCTTAGCAGCCAAGAAAACTTTATTTAAACAAACAAAATAACAAGAAAACTTGCTAGTTCCCACATGTCATATCCCACCAATCACATAACCTATAGTCCATTAAACTGAGGTGCAGCCCTTGTCTCTTCCTCTTTCTTAATCTGCGACCATAAATCCATGAAACAGATGTAGATAATCCACAAACGGTAATATGTTCTTCAAACTGAACCATAACTGCAAAACGTGCCAACTGGATTCAACCTGTAAAAATTTAGGAATGTGAAAGGGTGGGTTATATGGGAGGGATAATACTCGCCTCCGTGTCTTTAATAATATTCTGACTTTCTATCACAATAGTTAGGAAAATCCACAAATTTTATTGCAAGCACGGAGGCTTCGTATTATGCTAGTTTAAAGCTGCTTAACATTAGTGATGAGCGAGCACCCCAATGCTCGGGTGTTCGGGTGCTCTGACCGAGCGCCCCCGGAGGCTCGAGTGCTCGGCCGAGCACCCGAGCCCCATTGAAGTCAATGGGAGGACTCGAGCATTACACCAGGCACCCCCTGCTCTGATGAGGGGAGGGTGCCTGGTCCATAGGAAAAGGGCAGAAAATTATGGAAACACCACAGAAATGGTTCAGGGACAGCATAGGGAGGATGTCTGGATGCATCTTGGACTCCAACATCGCTGCTGGGAACGATCTTTCGCCCGTAGTACGCCATTTTTACAGACTGACCGTAAAACACACAAAAAGGAAAATAAAAACGACTTTAGGCGAAAAATTGTTACCAAACAGTATTTGCTGTATATTTACTTGTATATCATCTGCAAATTCTCCCAAAAATTTCCTCGATTTTTCTGAACTGAGGCCATGATTAAGAGGGAAACGTGCGCAGAGGCAAATTATCCCAAAAATTTCCTTGATTTTTCTGAACTGAGGCCATGATTAAGAGGGAAACGTGCGCAGAGGCAAATTCTCCCAAAAATTTCCTCGATTTTTCTGAACTGGGGCCATGATTAAGAGGGAAACGTGCGCTGAGCCAACCATCTAAAACATTATGGGTGAGGGTCTGCTGCGGAGCTGACCATCCTAAACATTATATGCGAAGGCCCGCTAGTGAGCTGACGCTATAAAACATTATATGAGAGGGCCCGCTAGAGAGCTGACCCAATAAAACATTATATGAGAAGGCCCGCTGGTGAGCTGACCTATACAAAAATTGTCAAACAGCGCCCGCTGGTGAGCTGGCCCTATATAAAAATTATATCACAGGGCCCGCTGGTGAGCTGGCCCTATATAAAAATTATATCACAGGGCATATGGAAGAGGAGGAGGAGGATGAGAAGATTAAGCGTCAACCATATACCCGTTTTTTGGGTGGAAGGGGTGAATGGGAATACAGAGTATTCCCATCTTTGTAAATAACATATATAAAGTGAGTTTATGTTCCCCCAGGGCTTTCCTCCAGTGGAGTGGAGAAGTCAGGGGAAATCCAGGCCTTGTTCATTTTTATAAGTGTCAACCTATCAGCATTGTCGGTGGAAAGGCGGATACGCTTATCTGTTATGATGCCACCAGCAGCACTAAATACCCGCTCAGACAGAACGCTGGCGGCAGGGCAGGCCAGCACCTCCAAGGCGTAGAGTGCCAGTTCATATCACGTGTCCAGCTTGGACACCCAGTAGTTGTAAGGCACAGAGGGATCATTGAGGACGCTGACACGGTCTGCTACGTACTCCTTCACCATCTTCCAAAACTTTTCCCTCCTTGTGACACTAGGCTGCGCATCAGGGTGAGGGTGCTGGCGGGGTGTCATGAAGGTGTCCCACGCCTTGGAGAGTGTTGCCCTGCCTTTGTCGGAACTGCTGTGTGCTCCCCTTTTCTCCCCTTCTCTGTTGGCCAAGGTAGCACGTACTCTGCCGCCAGCGTTGTCAGATGGAAAATTTTGGAGCAATTTTTCAACAAGAACCTTCTGGTATTGCACCATTTTGCTTGTCCTCTCCACCGGAGGAATGAGAGATGAGAAATTCTCTTTGTAGCGGGGGTCCAGAAGGGTGAACACCCAGTAATCCGTGTTGTCTAAAATGCGTATAACGCGTGGGTCACGGGAAAGGCAGCCTAACATAAAGTCAGCCATGTGTGCCAGAGTACCAACAGTCAAGATTTCGCTGTCCTCACCAGGAGGATGACTCTCAATCTCCTCATCCTCTTCCTCCTCTTCTGCCCACCCACGCTGAAGAGATGGAACTAAAGTTCCATGGCTACCCTCTGTAGCGGAGGCAACCGTGTCTTCCTCCTCCTCCTCCTCCTCCTCCGCCTCCTCCAATTGTCGCTGAGAAGACGAAGTGAGGGTGCTCTGGCTATCACCTTGTGTAAGCTCTTCCTCCCGCATTTCCACCTCTTCCACATGCAAAGCGTCAGTTTTAATTGTGAGCAGCGAGCGTTTCAGTAGACACAGAAGTGGGATGATTACACTGATAATAGCGTTATCGCCGCTCACCATCTGTGTCGATTCCTCAAAATTGCGTAAAACCTCACAGAGGTCTGACATCCATTCCCACTCCTCACTTCTGATTACAGGAAGTTGAACGGAGAGGCAACGACCGTGTAACAGCTGGTACTCCACTACTGCCCTCTGCTGCTCACAAAGCCGGGCCAACATGTGGAAGGTGGAGTTCCAGCGCGTGCTCACGTCACACAGCAGCCGGTGAGCTGGCAATTGTAAGCGCTGCTGCAGCTTCAACAGGCCGGCTGAAGCTGTAGATGACTTACGGAAATGTGCACACACGCGGCGCACCTTGGTCAAGAGATCATGCACATTGGGGTAGGTTTTTAGAAATCGCTGAACCACTAAATTAAATACATGCGCTAGGCATGGTACGTGTGTGAGCTTGCCGAGCTCCAAAGCCGCCACCAAGTTACGCCCATTATCACACACAACCATGCCTGGTTGCAGGTTGAGTGGCGAGAGCCACTGCTCGGTCTGGTGACTAATCCCCTGCAACAGCTCTGAGGCCGTGTGCTGTTTGTCCCCAAGGCAGATCAGCTTCAGCACGGCCTGTTGACGCTTCCCCACTGCAGTGCTACACTGCTTCCAGCTACCGGCTGATGGGGGAGTGGCGCTGCGTGCAGAGAATTCGGAGGTGGAAACGGAGGAGGAGGAGCCAATAACGTAGGTGCTGGCGGAAACCCTGATGGAGGTAGGGCCCGCAATCCTCGGCGTGGGTAGCACCCGTGCCATCCCAGGGTCCGAGTCGCTCCCAGCCTCCACGACATTCACCCAGTGTGCCGTCAGGGAAATGTAGCGTCCCTGGCCACAAGCACTTGTCCATGTGTCAGTCGTTAAGTGGACCTTCCCAGTAACTGCGTTGGTCAGGGCACGGGTGATGTTACGGGACACATGGTGGTGTAATGCGGGGATGGCACACCGGGAAAAGTAGTGGCGGCTGGGGACCGCGTACCGAGGGACAGCTGCTGCCATCAGGCTGCGGAAGGACTCAGTCTCCACAAGCCTAAATGGCAGCATTTCGATGGCCAGTAATTTGGAAAGGTGTGAGGTTAGTGCTATGGCCTGTGGGTGGGTGGCTGGGTATTTTCGCTTGCGCTCAAATGCCTGGGGTAACGACATTTGGACGCTGCGCTGGGACAGGGAAGTGGATGTGGTCGCTGATGGTGCTTCAGATGGTACAGGTGCAGGGCGGGAGGTATGCGGGCCTGCGCCTTCGACAGGCGATTGGCCGGCACCGAAAACAGGGGAAGAGGAGGCAGTGGTGTGGCCTGCAGACACAGATGGGCGATCCAGGCGTTCCTCCCACTTACTACGGTGCTTGGATGCCATGTGTCGGATCATGCTGGTGGTGGTGAGGTTTCTAGTGTTCATGCCTCGGCTCATTCTGGTGTGGCACAGGTTGCAAACTACAATTCTTTTGTCGTCCGCACTTTCCTTAAAAAAACGCCATACCGCGGAACACCTACCCCTTGGCAAGGTAGATTTACGCAAGGGGGTGCTCCGTGGAACATTTGCGGGCCGGTTTGGTGCGGTCCGCCTTCTTTCTGTAGCCACACCACTGCCTCTTCCAGCCTGTTGCGGTGCTGCAGATGGCTCACCCTCAGGACTGCTGTCATCGCTCGGCTCTACACCTTCCCAGGTGGGGTCAGTCACCTCATCGTCCACCAAGTCCTCCTCCACTTCCTCACTCTGATCATCCTCCTCATGTCTTGATCCCACCACATACTCAGTCATTGACAACTGTATATCATCCTCCTCAACAAGGTCTTGAGACAGTAATAGTGGTTGATTTAATGACAACTGTGTCTCATCATCATCATCATCATCCACTACTTCCTTTGACCTTAAATGCCGTTCACATCTGTCATCTTCTTGTGATTGGGTACCCTCCAGAGGTTGTGAATCAGGGCACAAGATGTTATGTTCCTCTGCAAGCGTGCTTGGAGAGAGGGTCAAATGAAGGATTGGTGATGAGACGAGCTCCTCACTATATCCCAGTGTGGGATCACTTCTTTGACCAGACCGTCTATGGTTGGAGGAAGGATGATCAGAGTGAGGATTATGTTGACCAGACTCTTGGCTACTGAGAGTGGACATGGTGGAAGACAGGGTGGTGCTTAACCGACTGGAAGCAGTATCAGCTGACATCCAACCGACCACCTGTTCGCAGTGGTCGGACCTCGAGAGTGATGTCCTGCGACGCCCTGTAAAATGAGACATGAAGCTAGGTATGGTGGATGTCTTTCTTTCTTGTGCTCTGGCACCAGGCACAGTTTCTCCGCGTCCTGACCCGCGCCCTGAACTATCAGGATCACGTCCACTTCCCCGTCCCTTTTTACCCGCCTTCTTCATATTACATGGAATATGTGCTGCAAATCTGCAACTGTGCAGAGTACACAGAATATGCTGCTAAAGTGCGGTGACGCACACTGAATGGAATATGTGACTTTGATATTTTAGTTTGAAGATGTAACAGTATTTCTTCCTATTCTGCAACTGTGCAGAGTACACAGAATGTGCTGCTAAACTGCGGTGACGCACACTGAATGGAATATGTGACTTTGATATTTTAGTTTGAAGACTTAACAGTATTTCTTCCTATTCTGCAACTCTGCACAGTACACAGAATGTGCTGCTAAACTGCGGTGACGCACACTGAATGGAATATGTGACTTTGATATTTTAGTTTGAAGACTTAACAGTATTTCTTCCTATTCTGCAACTCTGCACAGTACACAGAATGTGCTGCTAAACTGCGGTGACGCACACTGAATGGAATATGTGACTTTGATATTTTAGTTTGAAGACTTAACAGTATTTCTTCCTATTCTGCAACTCTGCACAGTACACAGAATGTGCTGCTAAACTGCGGTGACGCACACTGAATGGAATATGTGACTTTGATATTTTAGTTTGAAGACTTAACAGTATTTCTTCCTATTCTGCAACTGTGCAGAGTACACAGAATGTGCTGCTAAACTGCGGTGACGCACACGGAATGGAATATGTGACTTTGATATTTTAGTTTGAAGACTTAACAGTATTTCTTCCTATTCTGCAACTGTGCAGAGTACACAGAATGTGCTGCTAAACTGCGGTGACGCACACTGAATGGAATATGTGACTTTGATATTTTAGTTTGAAGACTTAACAGTATTTCTTCCTATTCTGCAACTGTGCAGAGTACACAGAATGTGCTGCTAAACTGCGGTGACGCACACTGAATGGAATATGTGACTTTGATATTTTAGTTTGAAGACTTAACAGTATTTCTTCCTATTCTGCAACTCTGCACAGTACACAGAATGTGCTGCTAAACTGCGGTGACGCACACTGAATGGAATATGTGACTTTGATATTTTAGTTTGAAGACTTAACAGTATTTCTTCCTATTCTGCAACTCTGCACAGTACACAGAATGTGCTGCTAAACTGCGGTGACGCACACTGAATGGAATATGTGACTTTGATATTTTAGTTTGAAGACTTAACAGTATTTCTTCCTATTCTGCAACTGTGCAGAGTACACAGAATGTGCTGCTAAACTGCGGTGACGCACACTGAATGGAATATGTGACTTTGATATTTTAGTTTGAAGACTTAACAGTATTTCTTCCTATTCTGCAACTGTGCAGAGTACACAGAATATGCTGCTAAACTGCAGCGAAGCACACTGAATGGAATATGTGACTTTGATATTTTAGTTTGAAGACTTAACAGTATTTCTTCCTATTCTGCAACTGTGCAGAGTACACAGAATGTGCTGCTAAACTGCGGTGACGCACACTGAATGGAATATGTGACTTTGATATTTTAGTTTGAAGACTTAACAGTATTTCTTCCTATTCTGCAACTGTGCAGAGTACACAGAATGTGCTGCTAAACTGCGGTGACGCACACTGAATGGAATATGTGACTTTGATATTTTAGTTTGAAGACTTAACAGTATTTCTTCCTATTCTGCAACTCTGCACAGTACACAGAATGTGCTGCTAAACTGCGGTGACGCACACTGAATGGAATATGTGACTTTGATATTTTAGTTTGAAGACTTAACAGTATTTCTTCCTATTCTGCAACTCTGCACAGTACACAGAATGTGCTGCTAAACTGCGGCGAAGCACACTGAATGGAATATGTGACTTTGATATTTTAGTTTGAAGACTTAACAGTATTTCTTCCTATTCTGCAACTCTGCACAGTACACAGAATGTGCTGCTAAACTGCGGTGACGCACACTGAATGGAATATGTGACTTTGATATTTTAGTTTGAAGACTTAACAGTATTTCTTCCTATTCTGCAACTCTGCACAGTACACAGAATGTGCTGCTAAACTGCGGCGAAGCACACTGAATGGAATATGTGACTTTGATATTTTAGTTTGAAGACTTAACAGTATTTCTTCCTATTCTGCAACTCTGCACAGTACACAGAATGTGCTGCTAAACTGCGGTGACGCACACTGAATGGAATATGTGACTTTGATATTTTAGTTTGAAGACTTAACAGTATTTCTTCCTATTCTGCAACTCTGCACAGTACACAGAATGTGCTGCTAAACTGCGGTGACGCACACTGAATGGAATATGTGACTTTGATATTTTAGTTTGAAGACTTAACAGTATTTCTTCCTATTCTGCAACTCTGCACAGTACACAGAATGTGCTGCTAAACTGCGGTGACGCACACTGAATGGAATATGTGACTTTGATATTTTAGTTTGAAGACTTAACAGTATTTCTTCCTATTCTGCAACTCTGCACAGTACACAGAATGTGCTGCTAAACTGCGGTGACGCACACTGAATGGAATATGTGACTTTGATATTTTAGTTTGAAGACTTAACAGTATTTCTTCCTATTCTGCAACTGTGCAGAGTACACAGAATGTGCTGCTAAACTGCGGTGACGCACACTGAATGGAATATGTGACTTTGATATTTTAGTTTGAAGACTTAACAGTATTTCTTCCTATTCTGCAACTGTGCAGAGTACACAGAATATGCTGCTAAACTGCGGCGAAGCACACTGAATGGAATATGTGACTTTGATATTTTAGTTTGAAGACTTAACAGTATTTCTTCCTATTCTGCAACTGTGCAGAGTACACAGAATGTGCTGCTAAACTGCGGTGACGCACACTGAATGGAATATGTGACTTTGATATTTTAGTTTGAAGACTTAACAGTATTTCTTCCTATTCTGCAACTCTGCACAGTACACAGAATGTGCTGCTAAACTGCGGTGACGCACACTGAATGGAATATGTGACTTTGATATTTTAGTTTGAAGACTTAACAGTATTTCTTCCTATTCTGCAACTCTGCACAGTACACAGAATGTGCTGCTAAACTGCGGTGACGCACACTGAATGGAATATGTGACTTTGATATTTTAGTTTGAAGACTTAACAGTATTTCTTCCTATTCTGCAACTCTGCACAGTACACAGAATGTGCTGCTAAACTGCGGCGAAGCACACTGAATGGAATATGTGACTTTGATATTTTAGTTTGAAGACTTAACAGTATTTCTTCCTATTCTGCAACTCTGCACAGTACACAGAATGTGCTGCTAAACTGCGGTGACGCACACTGAATGGAATATGTGACTTTGATATTTTAGTTTGAAGACTTAACAGTATTTCTTCCTATTCTGCAACTCTGCACAGTACACAGAATGTGCTGCTAAACTGCGGCGAAGCACACTGAATGGAATATGTGACTTTGATATTTTAGTTTGAAGACTTAACAGTATTTCTTCCTATTCTGCAACTCTGCACAGTACACAGAATGTGCTGCTAAACTGCGGCGACGCACACTGAATGGAATATGTGACTTTGATATTTTAGTTTGAAGACTTAACAGTATTTCTTCCTATTCTGCAACTGTGCAGAGTACACAGAATGTGCTGCTAAACTGCGGTGACGCACACTGAATGGAATATGTGACTTTGATATTTTAGTTTGAAGACTTAACAGTATTTCTTCCTATTCTGCAACTCTGCACAGTACACAGAATGTGCTGCTAAACTGCGGTGACGCACACTGAATGGAATATGTGACTTTGATATTTTAGTTTGAAGACTTAACAGTATTTCTTCCTATTCTGCAACTCTGCACAGTACACAGAATGTGCTGCTAAACTGCGGTGACGCACACTGAATGGAATATGTGACTTTGATATTTTAGTTTGAAGACTTAACAGTATTTCTTCCTATTCTGCAACTCTGCACAGTACACAGAATGTGCTGCTAAACTGCGGTGACGCACACTGAATGGAATATGTGACTTTGATATTTTAGTTTGAAGACTTAACAGTATTTCTTCCTATTCTGCAACTGTGCAGAGTACACAGAATGTGCTGCTAAACTGCGGTGACGCACACTGAATGGAATATGTGACTTTGATATTTTAGTTTGAAGACTTAACAGTATTTCTTCCTATTCTGCAACTGTGCAGAGTACACAGAATGTGCTGCTAAACTGCGGTGACGCACACTGAATGGAATATGTGACTTTGATATTTTAGTTTGAAGACTTAACAGTATTTCTTCCTATTCTGCAACTCTGCACAGTACACAGAATGTGCTGCTAAACTGCGGTGACGCACACTGAATGGAATATGTGACTTTGATATTTTAGTTTGAAGACTTAACAGTATTTCTTCCTATTCTGCAACTCTGCACAGTACACAGAATGTGCTGCTAAACTGCGGCGAAGCACACTGAATGGAATATGTGACTTTGATATTTTAGTTTGAAGACTTAACAGTATTTCTTCCTATTCTGCAACTCTGCACAGTACACAGAATGTGCTGCTAAACTGCGGTGACGCACACTGAATGGAATATGTGACTTTGATATTTTAGTTTGAAGACTTAACAGTATTTCTTCCTATTCTGCAACTGTGCAGAGTACACAGAATGTGCTGCTAAACTGCGGTGACGCACACTGAATGGAATATGTGACTTTGATATTTTAGTTTGAAGACTTAACAGTATTTCTTCCTATTCTGCAACTGTGCAGAGTACACAGAATATGCTGCTAAACTGCGGCGAAGCACACTGAATGGAATATGTGACTTTGATATTTTAGTTTGAAGACTTAACAGTATTTCTTCCTATTCTGCAACTCTGCACAGTACACAGAATGTGCTGCTAAACTGCGGTGACGCACACTGAATGGAATATGTGACTTTGATATTTTAGTTTGAAGACTTAACAGTATTTCTTCCTATTCTGCAACTCTGCACAGTACACAGAATGTGCTGCTAAACTGCGGTGACGCACACTGAATGGAATATGTGACTTTGATATTTTAGTTTGAAGACTTAACAGTATTTCTTCCTATTCTGCAACTCTGCACAGTACACAGAATGTGCTGCTAAACTGCGGTGACGCACACTGAATGGAATATGTGACTTTGATATTTTAGTTTGAAGACTTAACAGTATTTCTTCCTATTCTGCAACTCTGCACAGTACACAGAATGTGCTGCTAAACTGCGGCGAAGCACACTGAATGGAATATGTGACTTTGATATTTTAGTTTGAAGACTTAACAGTATTTCTTCCTATTCTGCAACTCTGCACAGTACACAGAATGTGCTGCTAAACTGCGGTGACGCACACTGAATGGAATATGTGACTTTGATATTTTAGTTTGAAGACTTAACAGTATTTCTTCCTATTCTGCAACTCTGCACAGTACACAGAATGTGCTGCTAAACTGCGGTGACGCACACTGAATGGAATATGTGACTTTGATATTTTAGTTTGAAGACTTAACAGTATTTCTTCCTATTCTGCAACTCTGCACAGTACACAGAATGTGCTGCTAAACTGCGGTGACGCACACTGAATGGAATATGTGACTTTGATATTTTAGTTTGAAGACTTAACAGTATTTCTTCCTATTCTGCAATTCTGCACAGTACACAGAATGTGCTGCTAAACTGCGGTGACGCACACTGAATGGAATATGTGACTTTGATATTTTAGTTTGAAGACTTAACAGTATTTCTTCCTATTCTGCAACTGTGCAGAGTACACAGAATGTGCTGCTAAACTGCGGTGACGCACACTGAATGGAATATGTGACTTTGATATTTTAGTTTGAAGACTTAACAGTATTTCTTCCTATTCTGCAACTGTGCAGAGTACACAGAATGTGCTGCTAAACTGCGGTGACGCACACTGAATGGAATATGTGACTTTGATATTTTAGTTTGAAGACTTAACAGTATTTCTTCCTATTCTGCAACTGTGCAGAGTACACAGAATGTGCTGCTAAACTGCGGTGACGCACACTGAATGGAATATGTGACTTTGATATTTTAGTTTGAAGACTTAACAGTATTTCTTCCTATTCTGGAACTCTGCACAGTACACAGAATGTGCTGCTAAACTGCGGTGACGCACACTGAATGGAATATGTGACTTTGATATTTTAGTTTGAAGACTTAACAGTATTTCTTCCTATTCTGCAACTGTGCAGAGTACACAGAATGTGCTGCTAAACTGCGGTGACGCACACTGAATGGAATATGTGACTTTGATATTTTAGTTTGAAGACTTAACAGTATTTCTTCCTATTCTGCAACTGTGCAGAGTACACAGAATATGCTGCTAAACTGCGGCGAAGCACACTGAATGGAATATGTGACTTTGATATTTTAGTTTGAAGACTTAACAGTATTTCTTCCTATTCTGCAACTGTGCAGAGTACACAGAATGTGCTGCTAAACTGCGGCGACGCACACTGAATGGAATATGTGACTTTGATATTTTAGTTTGAAGACTTAACAGTATTTCTTCCTATTCTGCAACTCTGCACAGTACACAGAATGTGCTGCTAAACTGCGGCGACGCACACTGAATGGAATATGTGACTTTGATATTTTAGTTTGAAGACTTAACAGTATTTCTTCCTATTCTGCAACTCTGCACAGTACACAGAATGTGCTGCTAAACTGCGGTGACGCACACTGAATGGAATATGTGACTTTGATATTTTAGTTTGAAGACTTAACAGTATTTCTTCCTATTCTGCAACTCTGCACAGTACACAGAATGTGCTGCTAAACTGCGGTGACGCACACTGAATGGAATATGTGACTTTGATATTTTAGTTTGAAGACTTAACAGTATTTCTTCCTATTCTGCAACTGTGCAGAGTACACAGAATGTGCTGCTAAACTGCGGTGACGCACACTGAATGGAATATGTGACTTTGATATTTTAGTTTGAAGACTTAACAGTATTTCTTCCTATTCTGCAACTGTGCAGAGTACACAGAATGTGCTGCTAAACTGCGGTGACGTACACTGAATGGAATATGTGACTTTGATATTTTAGTTTGAAGACTTAACAGTATTTCTTCCTATTCTGCAACTCTGCAGAGTACACAGAATGTGCTGCTAAACTGCGGTGACGCACACTGAATGGAATATGTGACTTTGATATTTTAGTTTGAAGACTTAACAGTATTTCTTCCTATTCTGCAACTCTGCAGAGTACACAGAATGTGCTGCTAAACTGCGGTGACGCACACTGAATGGAATATGTGACTTTGATATTTTAGTTTGAAGACTTAACAGTATTTCTTCCTATTCTGCAACTCTGCACAGTACACAGAATGTGCTGCTAAACTGCGGCGAAGCACACTGAATGGAATATGAGACTTTGATATTTTAGTTTGAAGACTTAACAGTATTTCTTCCTATTCTGCAACTCTGCACAGTACACAGAATGTGCTGCTAAACTGCGGCGAAGCACACTGAATGGAATATGTGACTTTGATATTTTAGTTTGAAGACTTAACAGTATTTCTTCGTATTCTGCAACTGTGCAGAGTACACAGAATGTGCTGCTAAACTGCGGCGAAGCACACTGAATGGAATATGTGACTTTGATATTTTAGTTTGAAGACTTAACAGTATTTCTTCCTATTCTGCAACTGTGCAGAGTACACAGAATGTGCTGCTAAACTGCGGCGACGCACACTGAATGGAATATGTGACTTTGATATTTTAGTTTGAAGACTTAACAGTATTTCTTCCTATTCTGCAACTGTGCAGAGTACACAGAATGTGCTGCTAAACTGCGGTGACGCACACTGAATGGAATATGTGACTTTGATATTTTAGTTTGAAGACTTAACAGTATTTCTTCCTATTCTGCAACTCTGCACAGTACACAGAATGTGCTGCTAAACTGCGGCGAAGCACACTGAATGGAATATGTGACTTTGATATTTTAGTTTGAAGACTTAACAGTATTTCTTCCTATTCTGCAACTCTGCACAGTACACAGAATGTGCTGCTAAACTGCGGCGAAGCACACTGAATGGAATATGTGACTTTGATATTTTAGTTTGAAGACTTAACAGTATTTCTTCCTATTCTGCAACTCTGCACAGTACACAGAATGTGCTGCTAAACTGCGGCGAAGCACACTGAATGGAATATGTGACTTTGATATTTTAGTTTGAAGACTTAACAGTATTTCTTCCTATTCTGCAACTCTGCACAGTACACAGAATGTGCTGCTAAACTGCGGCGAAGCACACTGAATGGAATATGTGACTTTGATATTTTAGTTTGAAGACTTAACAGTATTTCTTCCTATTCTGCAACTCTGCACAGTACACAGAATGTGCTGCTAAACTGTGGCGAAGCACACTGAATGGAATATGTGACTTTGATATTTTAGTTTGAAGACTTAACAGTATTTCTTCCTATTCTGCAACTCTGCACAGTACACAGAATGTGCTGCTAAACTGCGGTGACGCACACTGAATGGAATATGTGACTTTGATATTTTAGTTTGAAGACTTAACAGTATTTCTTCCTATTCTGCAACTGTGCAGAGTACACAGAATGTGCTGCTAAACTGCGGTGACGCACACTGAATGGAATATGTGACTTTGATATTTTAGTTTGAAGACTTAACAGTATTTCTTCCTATTCTGCAACTGTGCAGAGTACACAGAATGTGCTGCTAAACTGCGGTGACGCACACTGAATGGAATATGTGACTTTGATATTTTAGTTTGAAGACTTAACAGTATTTCTTCCTATTCTGCAACTGTGCAGAGTACACAGAATGTGCTGCTAAACTGCGGTGACGCACACTGAATGGAATATGTGACTTTGATATTTTAGTTTGAAGACTTAACAGTATTTCTTCCTATTCTGCAACTGTGCAGAGTACACAGAATGTGCTGCTAAACTGCGGTGACGCACACTGAATGGAATATGTGACTTTGATATTTTAGTTTGAAGACTTAACAGTATTTCTTCCTATTCTGCAACTGTGCAGAGTACACAGAATGTGCTGCTAAACTGCGGTGACGCACACTGAATGGAATATGTGACTTTGATATTTTAGTTTGAAGACTTAACAGTATTTCTTCCTATTCTGCAACTCTGCACAGTACACAGAATGTGCTGCTAAACTGCGGCGACGCACACTGAATGGAATATGTGACTTTGATATTTTAGTTTGAAGACTTAACAGTATTTCTTCCTATTCTGCAACTCTGCACAGTACACAGAATGTGCTGCTAAACTGCGGCGACGCACACTGAATGGAATATGTGACTTTGATATTTTAGTTTGAAGACTTAACAGTATTTCTTCCTATTCTGCAACTCTGCACAGTACACAGAATGTGCTGCTAAACTGCGGCGAAGCACACTGAATGGAATATGTGACTTTGATATTTTAGTTTGAAGACTTAACAGTATTTCTTCCTATTCTGCAACTCTGCACAGTACACAGAATGTGCTGCTAAACTGCGGCGAAGCACACTGAATGGAATATGTGACTTTGATATTTTAGTTTGAAGACTTAACAGTATTTCTTCCTATTCTGCAACTCTGCACAGTACACAGAATTTGCTGCTAAACTGCGGTGACGCACACTGAATGGAATATGTGACTTTGATATTTTAGTTTGAAGACTTAACAGTATTTCTTCCTATTCTGCAACTGTGCAGAGTACACAGAATGTGCTGCTAAACTGCGGTGACGCACACTGAATGGAATATGTGACTTTGATATTTTAGTTTGAAGACTTAACAGTATTTCTTCCTATTCTGCAACTGTGCAGAGTACACAGAATGTGCTGCTAAACTGCGGCGAAGCACACTGAATGGAATATGTGACTTTGATATTTTAGTTTGAAGACTTAACAGTATTTCTTCCTATTCTGCAACTGTGCAGAGTACACAGAATGTGCTGCTAAACTGCGGTGACGCACACTGAATGGAATATGTGACTTTGATATTTTAGTTTGAAGACTTAACAGTATTTCTTCCTATTCTGCAACTGTGCAGAGTACACAGAATGTGCTGCTAAACTGCGGTGACGCACACTGAATGGAATATGTGACTTTGATATTTTAGTTTGAAGACTTAACAGTATTTCTTCCTATTCTGCAACTCTGCACAGTACACAGAATGTGCTGCTAAACTGCGGCGAAGCACACTGAATGGAATATGTGACTTTGATATTTTAGTTTGAAGACTTAACAGTATTTCTTCCTATTCTGCAACTCTGCACAGTACACAGAATGTGCTGCTAAACTGCGGTGACGCACACTGAATGGAATATGTGACTTTGATATTTTAGTTTGAAGACTTAATAGTATTTCTTCCTATTCTGCAACTCTGCACAGTACACAGAATGTGCTGCTAAACTGCGGTGACGCACACTGAATGGAATATGTGACTTTGATATTTTAGTTTGAAGACTTAACAGTATTTCTTCCTATTCTGCAACTCTGCACAGTACACAGAATGTGCTGCTAAACTGCGGTGACGCACACTGAATGGAATATGTGACTTTGATATTTTAGTTTGAAGACTTAACAGTATTTCTTCCTATTCTGCAACTCTGCACAGTACACAGAATGTGCTGCTAAACTGCGGTGACGCACACTGAATGGAATATGTGACTTTGATATTTTAGTTTGAAGACTTAACAGTATTTCTTCCTATTCTGCAACTCTGCACAGTACACAGAATGTGCTGCTAAACTGCGGTGACGCACACTGAATGGAATATGTGACTTTGATATTTTAGTTTGAAGACTTAACAGTATTTCTTCCTATTCTGCAACTGTGCAGAGTACACAGAATGTGCTGCTAAACTGCGGTGACGCACACTGAATGGAATATGTGACTTTGATATTTTAGTTTGAAGACTTAACAGTATTTCTTCCTATTCTGCAACTGTGCAGAGTACACAGAATGTGCTGCTAAACTGCGGTGACGCACACTGAATGGAATATGTGACTTTGATATTTTAGTTTGAAGACTTAACAGTATTTCTTCCTATTCTGCAACTGTGCAGAGTACACAGAATGTGCTGCTAAACTGCGGTGACGCACACTGAATGGAATATGTGACTTTGATATTTTAGTTTGAAGACTTAACAGTATTTCTTCCTATTCTGCAACTCTGCACAGTACACAGAATGTGCTGCTAAACTGCGGCGAAGCACACTGAATGGAATATGTGACTTTGATATTTTAGTTTGAAGACTTAACAGTATTTCTTCCTATTCTGCAACTCTGCACAGTACACAGAATGTGCTGCTAAACTGCGGTGACGCACACTGAATGGAATATGTGACTTTGATATTTTACTTTGAAGACTTAACAGTATTTCTTCCTATTCTGCAACTCTGCACAGTACACAGAATGTGCTGCTAAACTGCGGCGAAGCACACTGAATGGAATATGTGACTTTGATATTTTAGTTTGAAGACTTAACAGTATTTCTTCCTATTCTGCAACTCTGCACAGTACACAGAATGTGCTGCTAAACTGCGGCGAAGCAAACTGAATGGAATATGTGACTTTGATATTTTAGTTTGAAGACTTAACAGTATTTCTTCCTATTCTGCAACTCTGCACAGTACACAGAATGTGCTGCTAAACTGCGGCGAAGCACACTGAATGGAATATGTGACTTTGATATTTTAGTTTGAAGACTTAACAGTATTTCTTCCTATTCTGCAACTCTGCACAGTACACAGAATGTGCTGCTAAACTGCGGCGAAGCACACTGAATGGAATATGTGACTTTGATATTTTAGTTTGAAGACTTAACAGTATTTCTTCCTATTCCGCAACTCTGCACAGTACACAGAATGTGCTGCTAAACTGCGGCGAAGCACACTGAATGGAATATGTGACTTTGATATTTTAGTTTGAAGACTTAACAGTATTTCTTCCTATTCTGCAACTCTGCACAGTACACAGAATGTGCTGCTAAACTGCGGCGAAGCACACTGAATGGAATATGTGACTTTGATATTTTAGTTTGAAGACTTAACAGTATTTCTTCCTATTCTGCAACTCTGCACAGTACACAGAATGTGCTGCTAAACTGCGGCGAAGCACACTGAATGGAATATGTGACTTTGATATTTTAGTTTGAAGACTTAACAGTATTTCTTCCTATTCTGCAACTCTGCACAGTACACAGAATGTGCTGCTAAACTGCGGCGAAGCACACTGAATGGAATATGTGACTTTGATATTTTACAGTTTGAAGACTTAACAGAATGTGCTCTAATCTGCAACTTTGCACACTAAACAGAATGTGCTCTAATCTGCAACTTTGCACACTAAACAGAATGTGCTCTAATCTGCAACTTTGCACACTAAACAGAATGTGCTCTAATCTGCAACTTTGCACACTAAACAGAATATATGAATTTTTTTTTGTTTTGTTTTTTTCCCCCCACACAAAATAAACTGCTGCCCCCACACACAGTAGTCCTAAAAAGGACTTTTGGGTCTTTTTTTTTACAAATTTGCTTGTCTTCTCCCTACACTGACTTTCCCTTCCTATCGTCATCTCTCCCTGGCTAAGACTGAGCCGAACTCGCTGGTCAGGTGCTATACAGCACCCGACCACGGGTTCTGGCCAGCCAATCAGTGTAATGCCAGCAGCCAACATGGCTGCTGGCATTACACTGATGTCAGAGCCTCCCTGCACGTTTATTGGCTGCGCAGCAGCCGCGAAACGTGCGGGGAGGAGACCTGAACATGGCGGGCGAGCACATGCGGTACTCGTACGAGTACCGCCATGTGCCGAGCAGAGCGATGCTCGAGCCGATCCGAGCATTGGCCGAGCATGCTCGCTCAACACTACTTAACATGCAACGAGACATGATCAATAGGCTTAAAATAAAAGTATCTGAAAGTGTATTCCCCAGACCCATCTGCTGCTCTCAAAATCTCTTCCAGCCTACTACCTGCCTGCAAAACCTTAGATGCCAAGCACCTCTAGACGAGTGCACTCCAAACAGACTAACATCTATACCAGCTAGCTGCATAATCCATCTAACCCATCTATCCAATGTCGCAGCAGACACAGGGAGATGAGGTTTACGAAAATAAATCAACCATTGACTTATTTCGATTTTCTCAAAGAAGAGGTCCTAGATTCGTATACCCGTAAAAAAGACACTACTCAGATCTGTGGCCTATCAGGGAAAACCGGATATACCACGGTCCACATTTGCATCTTAGTCCTTCTATGAAACTTAAACTGAACACCTGATGACATAAAAGTGTGGAAAATTAAATCTAACGCTCTGACATCCGACACACGTTTGAAAGAAACTAAACATACAACATCATTAACTCAGCCGATAACTGCTTCAAAGACAGATTTTCCTTGCAAGACCACTTTTCCAAAAATACAAAACATTGTTCCCTTTCCAAAGAGAAGAATACCACGAAGTAGGAGGTCTACAAATCTTAATACCCCATAAGAGTCTACATACCAACGTATGTCGACCCACCGGGCGACCATCCACATTAACATGTCCCGCCGAAATGGCTGACCGATACATATAAATGGTTCTGGACAGATGTGAAAGAAAATTCACTATCATCACCGGATCAGCTGATATGGGATCCACACTCCTTTCCAACTTTCCAAGCACTAATTATTCCACAGTGACCATGCAGATTTATACATGGCTCGGGTGCCTGGTGCCCAGGATTCTTCCTAAAGGATCTGAGTCCAAAATTGAAGGGAATGTTGTAACTCCCCTGAAACCAACCAAGCCAACAATTGAAGATTTCCATCTATGATCAAGTCATGCGGACTGCCTCCCACTCTTCTCTGAAAGTCTGCCTCCCACTCTTCCCTGAAAAGAAAGGGCAAACTGAAACACACTTACCTGTGTAACCACTGGACCGGAAAATGACCACTGTGGCTTCTAGGTCTCCATAGTCTCCCTCTCTAGGAAAAGAATGGACTCCGGCTCCTGTGGTCCTGATAAAAATGGCCCCTAAACATGGGAACATGGGGGCTCAAATCTCTGGCTAAACTGACCTGTATGGCTGGAAGAACGACCCCTTCCTCTTCCGGCCCTGCCAAAAAAAAACAAAAAAACTCTGCCATGAAAAACTCTATGCATGGAAGATTGTGCCTTCTCCTAAGCTGTAAAAGAATGTACAAATTTGACTCACTCCTTTTAAATGATTCACCAAATAATTGTCCCTGCGCTGAAGGACCAGGCTCTGAGATGGCCATCTCAGCCAACTTAGGATCAGTTATTAATAAAATTGCTCTCCTTCTCTCAGATGTCAGCACCGTGGGAGCATTACCAATTAAACAGATTTTCCTCTGGACCCATCCTCTAAGGACCTGAACGTCCACTAGGGAATCATTTGCCAAGGTTTCTTCAGCCAACTTGAACATTTTTGCTAATGGTCCCCATACATCAAGTAACTTATCCTGACAAGCTTAAAAGGACTTATTAATACCCTAGCTAAGATCTTAGCCAGTTTTTCAAGGAACTCAATTTACTTTGGATCCAAGTCAGGAGTCTCACATGCCTTACTGGCCATCGTGGGCCTAGGAGTCTCACATGCCTTGTTGGCAATCGTGGGCCTAGAGCATTCTGTCCTCAATTTATTCCTGGCATTTTTGGACATTGATTTTCGTACCCACAATTCCATATACTTGGCCACATATTCCATAGTTGACCATTCATACAACCTTAGATGTTTAATATCATCCGGATCAAACAAAACATTTCCTCGGATGTCAATAATATTGCAAGATCTTAAAAGAATCTTATTCTACTACCTTTTTTTGACCTTAAAATCTCAGAATCCTCTATAACAAAGTCTTCCTCAGAAGATGGTTTAACCCAGTCTTCATCCTCATTATCATCAGACTCAGATGAACAATAGAAACTGGGTTTAATCTGTTTAACTCTTTTATTTCTCAATTTGCTGTCCTCTTGAGAAGAGGGTCTCACGTGTGTGGCCAAGCCGAACAAGTCAACATTGCCTGTTATTGGCAAATTCGTTAAAGTGTTAGTAATGTCCAAAAAAAAAGTTTTTTGCATTTAGAAGAGCTTAAAAAGCTGAGCTAAATGCAAAAAAACGTATCTCTCAAACCGCTATGGTTTAAGACATACAGGAGTTTAAAGTTTGCTGTTTCCTACTGACAGCTGTAAAGCTGTCAGCAGGAGATTCATGTCGGTTGACATGGAGGTGCTTGAGAAGTGCCGAGATCTCGTTACTTACAAGGAATCCCTTCATTGGAATGGTCTAAAACGTGTGCCTGAACACCAGGCACGCGTTTTAGAACATTCCAGTGAAGGGATTCCTTGTACGTAACGAGATCTCGGCACTTCTCAAGCGCCTCCGTCTCGACCGACACGAATCTCCTGCTGACAGCTTTACAGCTGTCAGTAGGAAACAGCAAACTTTAAATTCCTGTATCTCTTAAACCATAGCGGTTTGAGAGATAAGTTTTTTTGCATTTAGCTCAGCTTTTTAAGTTCTTCTAAATGCAAAAAACTTTTTTTGGACATTACTAACAATTTAAAGGTGCTGTAGCACCAACCATTCCTGAATTGCGCCCATCATGTTCAGCCTCAGAAAATCTCAGGAATCACATGCCTCCTCTTATGAGACCGCTTGCCCTCAGACTTCTCCCTGGGATTCTTCCTGGCCGACTGAGAGTCCTCAGCTGACCAAAAGAAATCACCATGCCCCATAGGGTCGTTATGCTCAATTCCCCTGCTAGGGGTCTCAGAAATTGTATTATTTTCCATACCAGGGGCCTTCTGCAATGCCATAAAAAACTCCATTTCCCCTTCTTGGGGTCTCAGAAATGGTATTATTCCCCATACCAGGGGTCTTATTCTGCAATGCCATAATAGACTCTGTCAATTTATTCATAATAGAAGTCATAACCATATTCATGGTGTTAGACATAGAGACTTCCATAGTTTAGTAAATTGTATTAATGGGTATATAACCAGACAGAGTTCTATGGTCTATATCTGGTACATCACCATCCACTCAGGGGCCTGACATGCTAGGGCTGTCACTCTCATCACTTGAAATAGACATACAGGCAGATTTAATAACGTATAGTCTAGCAATAAACTTAGCATAGCAGAGATTTTGGCACATATGTCTGCAGAAAGCAGGCTAGTATCATCCAATATGATTGCAAAACTCGGGTATACAGTACCAATATATATATATATGTATAATAATTTATACAACCACAATATTGATATGTGTAATATGGCACAACAGAAGTAAACATTCAGGCTGCTTGCACTCTATAGATTGATATAATGTGATCCAGTCACAAGGAAGGCCACAATATTTAAATTACAGGCACAATAGTACTGATGACCAAGGGGTTGCTCCTCTCTAACACTCCGCAGCAGACTGAAAGGGATAGTAATGTTTCATAATAAAAGCAGCTCTAATTAATCATCATAGTATTTGGACTTTGGAGAGTGTTATTTCATTTCTGTCAGAGTTGTAGTTCAAGAGTAATTCAATGACAAAGTGTCCCCCTCCCGCCCCTTTTACTGATGTAACACTGTTCAGCCAGATCAGAAGGGAGGTGCCCAGGCAGACTGCAGAGAGGGACAATCTTCAATTAAGATAAGGGAAAAACCTGAAAAGCTTGTCAAGGGGGGCAGGGCTTTCATTGTTCTCATAGGAAGAAGATTGTCCCCTTCTGTTATCTGTCTGGTCTATGGACTGCATTCCACATCTGAGAAGAGATGGCTTACACTAGGTAAAAGGGGCGGGAGGGGGGAACTTTGCTTGTGAATATCTCATAAACCATAAAGGTTTGAGAGATAAGACTTGTATCATTCTTCATGTTTTTTTAATGCCTACAAAATAAAATAAAGTTAAAACGAAGTATTACTATCCCTTGAACAGAAGAAAAAATGGATGGTCTGTTTGTCCCTGCAGCGCATGTGCAGTAGACCCACACAGGAAAACCAATGACCGCCAAGCGGCTCCTGTGCATGCGCGAGCTACACACCGATAAACTCAAAAGAGAGAGGTGCTCAAACCGCGCATGTGTAAGACACCAGACAACATCAACAGAGCACAGGCGCCGGTAAATAAGCTCTAAAGCATTAGTAGAGACAGAGAATAGCTGCCTTAGTCCCAGACACTCCACTAAACCTGAAGACAATATCGGTAGAGAATTTCAGTGATCCTGAACAAACAGGCTGACTAATATAAAGCTATACACATATATCAGAAATCTACCACAGCCATGTCTGACCAAAAAGGGAAATAAAACCTTGAAATTCCATAACCCAACAAACTGCAATAGACAACAAAAGGACAACCAACATGTAAAAACAAATGTTACAAAACAACCACCATTCTGACAACTAAAATGCACACAAACCATCACTCTTAACAGACAGAAATAAAGCACTGTACTTAGCTTGAGGAAAGCAGCGAAGGAAGAGACAAGGGCTGCACCTCAGTAAAATGGACTATAGGTTACGTGATCAGTGGGATATGATGTGGGAAGTAGCAAGTTTTCTTGTTATTTTGTTTGTTTAAATAAAGTTTTATTGGCTGCTAAGGACTGCAGTGGAAAAGGTTATAGCATAATACGAAGCCTCTGTGCTTGCCATAAAATTCTTCTTTAAAGGTTCAATGCACTTTAAACGAGATGTAACACCTTTTAATAATAGCCCCCCCCCCCCACACACACACACAGGCACAATATGTCCAAAAAATCCTAACAGACTTGCCCTTGTGAATTTGTTCCAGAGATAATATTGTCACCCGTTCCTAGATGTCATGTCCATGATGGAGGCGGACATCATGTCAGTTGCAGACAGGGACACAAAACACAAAGTCTACACACTGCACACGTTAATCTTAACCCTTTAATGACCAGATGGTTGGACAATACATTAATGGGATTCACACCCCTCTGGTGTTATAAGGTTAAGTAGGCTTAAGTTCACTGCCTGATTCAGTTTAAAAAACCTGTCAGCTACTGTCATGTCCTCCTCCATGGACATGATATCCAAGGCTGATTGAAGGTGTTATACCTTTAAAAAAGGCACAAGGGCAAAACTCATAGGAGCCATTAGGATTTACTGACCATAGTAAGATAAGTGTGGTTATTATATGGAATTTTTACTCCTCCTGTAACCAGTGCTGCTTTATGTATTTAGCACTCATTGCATAAAGAGAGATTGGGGAAGATGCACTGAGGAGTGATGAAGAGGTGATGAAGTGGAGTGAAGTGGACTTCTCCAAGTCCTATGTTATTCTATTGAGCCAATACACTAAGATAACTCCCACTAGAGAATTCTTAGTGCATTGTCCCAATGGAATAACATAGGAATTATCACTGAAGAAGTTGTCTTCTCTTCATCACCCATCTCCCCCAACATCTTATATTTAGTTTTCCATTGGCTGCCAAGATTAATGAGGAAAAGCACCGTAGTGCATGAAGTATGTAACCTAAGCCTGGACACAAAAGAATGGATGCCCCAAAAAGCTCACACATTGCTCATTGCCCATTTTCATACCTGGGAACTCTTTGGGTTTGATCCTGAGACTCAGGGTTTTGACCCAAATCTGATAGTCTTAGGATGCAAGGCCCGGTTCTCTGGGTAGGAGAATTCAGTCTCCACCAATATATTGTTTCTTTATCCTCTAAACTGGTGCTATAGAAACATAGAATTTGACGGCAGATAAGAACCATTCGTCCCATCTAATTTGCTGTAAAAAACCGCAAACCTCATTTGGTCCTTGGTCTTTTCTTATGTTAAGGACTGCCTTATGCCTATCCCATGCAAGCTTACATTCCCTCACTGTATTAACTTCTACCACTTCTGCTGTTAGGCTATTCTACTTATCTACTACCCTCTCAGAGAAGTAAAGTTTTCTTACATTACGTCTAAACCTGTGCCCCTCTAGATTTAGACTATGGCCTCTTGTCCTAACATTTTTACTCCTTTGAAATGTACTTCCCTTCCGCACTTTGTTGAATGGGGAGAAGTCGTGTTTGTCTTCAGTGTGTTCATGTAGTGAGATCTCTTAACCCTTAACTCTTTGAGTGCCCTACAATGTGTTCCATACCCCTCTGGCACTCAAAGGGTTAATATTATGTAATAGATATAATAATAGAGCATACGTTGCTACTGTTGCTTAATATGAGTAATAGTATCCAATTCAGGCATAAACTCACCCGGCCTCAAGGCCTGTGTGGATCCGGGACAGCCCCCAACAACCTTGGCAAAGGCTTCAACATCTTGGAAGACACAGTATGGGAGCGCTCTATGAATCCACAGTCTCACAAAGTGCCAGTAATACAGCCATTGTAAAAAATCATAAGCTTTATTGTAGAAAATATTAAAAGTATATTTCCAAGCTGGAACAGACACAGGAACAAGGATAACATACGACCCCTCCTTATTGATTCAAAAATAAATCCCTTAGGTTTTAGGGTTTATCCTCCTGAGTAAAACAAGGGTACTCCCACTGCTGAGAGACGTTTTATTCAAAGGTTATTGAGACTCTAATTTGACTTTTTTGAGGTGCAGTATCTTAGTGGCCTGAAATTTTACAGTGGAGCTGTTGATACACCATCCTCTGGTTATTTGACCATAAACCTCCATAGGATGGTGTAGCAACAGCGCCACTGTAAAAGTTAAGGCCACTGAAATGCTGCTGCTACATATTTCAAGTTTGAGCTGCAATAACATTGGAATCAAATAGCTCTCTTTAATTTTTTAAGAATAAATAAATTACAGGCCATTGCAACGTGTTGCTCCATAGCTGTAATGGAATGAAAGTCACAACACCCAGGGGAGTATTGCTCTTGGGGGCAGGGGGGCAATTGCCTCCTGGACCGGTCATACTTATGGGCCAGTGGGCCACTGCCTCACTCAGTCTCCCACTTGCTGCTGTAAATGGAGCTATACTAGTGTTAACACAGAACTTACAAATGAAATGGAGATATACTAATGATACCACAGAGCTACAATCCAAATGGAGCTACACTAGTAGCATTACCCATTCCCTTGAAAGCTCTATAGCATCGCTAGTTCATCTCTACTTCAACTATAAGCTCTGTAGTATCAATAGTGAATCCCTATTTCAGTTGTAAGCAATGTGGTATCAATTGCCTTACTTCACAACATTAATGTCAATTTTAAAATTAACAAAAGGTGGTGGGCTGGGACAGGGGGCTGGAACAATAGTAGAAATGAGCCACTTGATTGTATTTGCTCCCTGGGTCACATGTTGCCAGCCTTCCCCTGACAAAACACAAGGATGTCTGATTATTGAATAGCAGCAGCTGGGGAGCCACAGATTCCGAACCCCTGAAAAATTCACCTGTTTCAATTCATTTTGTTCAAGAGATAACATCTTCAGTCCTGGATGTTATGCCCATGGAGGAAGACATGACAGTTGTTAGTAATTGTGTCTACTTAACCCTTTAAGTACCAGAGGGGTGTGCAATACATTGTGAAGCAATGCATTGCTCTCTCGTGTGGTCCTTAAAGGGTTAAGAATGCCGTGTGCAGGGACGAGGTTTGTGTCCTGTGGTCCTACTAACAAATGTTATTCTGTGGAGATGCATTAGAGACCTCTCTAGTATTCAAGTGGTGGCAAGCCTCCATTTAAATCAATGAGAATTGTGTTCTGTGCAATGAGAGATAAGTCAGATAATGTATTGAGATTATTACCCACAGCTCTTGTATTCAAAAAGGATGTTACATTATCTAGGTCGTTAACAGACAATACAACACTAGCACTTCCCAGACACCATTCAGGACACGCAATTGAGGATCAAAGGGTTGGGATTAATACATTGCTTCGCACTCCTGTGCATGCCCCTCTGGTTCTCAGTGGGTTAATGGGAGTCAGTCATCAAAAAGGTAGGAATGTCTGCTCCCTCAGAACATCTGTCGGACTACGTTTGAGGCCTCAGACATCAAACAGAGAATGTTTACAAATGTTAGCCATACCTCCCAACATTTCAAATGGCCAAAGACAGACTTTTGATTTAGGGGTTGTTACTGGAGGCATGGCTGGTGGGTGGGGCATTACCGGCAATTTTTAGGTTATTTCATGACATATTGACACCTTTTGTGTAACCAAATTATTTATTTAGAACAAGACCAAAGTATTTTATTTACACAGGCTAACATATAAACACATATACTAAAGTTACGCAAACATCAATGTGCGTTGTATTGCTGTGGAGCAATGTGATACACCTATATACACATCACACAGTCTGATCTCCTAAACACAGGGACACAGGGGTGGGAAAGAGGGGCAGAGGGATTTGGGTTTCAAAGAGGCACTGTCCCTCCTAAAGAGTAACACTTTGGAGATTTGTGCTAGCATGAAGTTATATTTAACAGTATATAACCCCTCATTTTTTTAGGTATAAGTTTTCCTTTAATTTTCTTTACAGAAAATATTTTGTGCCTTCCAGTCAATGTGCTCCTGGGTCCTTTTCCTTACAACATTTTAAGGGTTAGCACACATTAATTTTTCAACTGTACCATACAGGCAAGCACAGCATTAGGTTTTACTGGCCTACTAGATCATGTGGGCTAGTTAATTAGGTATAAAACTAGCTTTTAAAAAATCTCCAGCGGGCTGGACCCTAGTGTCAGGTGGGATGTAACTGGCCCACGGGCCGCACGTTGGGCGCCTGTGTTCAGCCTTATTCATTTGGCCAAAAATCCCTCATGTTGTAGGTTTGACAAAATGTCTAAAGATTTCCATAAAAACATGTTCACTTTACAAATAAAGCAAACATATTTACCCTGCACTTGGCAATACAATTTGGACCCAAACTTAAGGCAAAACTGCCAATTTATACCATCAGACAATGTTTTTGAAAAGAAGAGCGATTATAGTAAGGATATTAGGGGCTAGAAAACAAACACGAGTGAATAGCAATGAACCCTTTGAGTGCCAGAGGGGTACAGTATGCATTGTTCTGCAATGTGTTGCGTACCCCTCTGGCAATCAGAGGGTTAACAGAGAACAAACACTGGCTAGTAATGGGCCTCTTAACCCCTTAATTGCTAGAGAGGTCCGCAAAGCAATGCATTGGCTAATTTAACCCTTTGAGAGCAAGAGAGGTAGCCAACTTCTTGCAATCAATTTGTTGAATACCTCTCTGGCACTCAAAGGGTTAAATCAATGAAAGTTCTGCACATTTTTACTGTCCCCTGTGGTGGAGTTGGTGTTGCCTAGAATTCCTCTAATTACATTTACCCCAATGACAATAACATGCAGACTGGATATTTAAAATGAACAGAACCATCCATGCCCCATGTTAGCTAATCAGTTATGAGTCAAAGAAAGACGCATAAGCCATCTGTGTTAATGTCACGTGTTAGAATGTATTATTGGTAGTTGGCAGGACAGTACAGGCGATGGGCTAGATTTCACTATCTGACATTTTTATGCATGCATTTCTTTTAATTTCCCAACATTTCTCAAGCCAGGAACAATTTCCGGAAGAGCATTCATGCCATCCTCGCTGCACATATGAAAAGGAATATTTAATGAAACCTCTGCACATTGTCAGATATCAAAGTGTTACGTTAATTTCAAGTCAATTACAACCTTTCAATCCATTCTCGGTGAATTAATCAGGTGTCTTTTCATATATCGTATTTTTTTTCCTCAGAAGTAATTAAAACATTTTTTTTTTTTGTCTCAGGGAAAAAAAATCACTTTGTAACACAGGATGAAAATATTCTATTTGAAAATAATCCAATTTACACACTAAAAGGTCTGCTAATATAACCTTTTAGGGGCTACAGATGTCGCCAGTGGATTGCTTTGAAATGCATTGGAGGAATCCCTTTAGTGCATAAAAAAATATCTTCTACTAAAAATGTCCCATTGATGTAAATGGGGATTTTAAAGGGATAGTAATGTTTCATAATAAAAGCAGCTCTAATTAATCATCATAGTATTTGGACTTTGGAGAGTGTTATTTCAATTCTGTCAGAGTTGTAGTTCCAGAGTAATTGAATGACAAAGTATCCCCCTCCCGCCCCTTTTACTGATGTAACACTGCTCAGCCAGAGCAGAAGGGAGGTGCCCGGGTAGATTGCAGAGAGGGAC
Organism: Rhinophrynus dorsalis; assembly: GCA_037306005.1. Lineage (NCBI taxonomy): Eukaryota > Metazoa > Chordata > Amphibia > Anura > Rhinophrynidae > Rhinophrynus > Rhinophrynus dorsalis. Next base: position 58,130,401 of record CM074720.1, on the reverse strand, counting down.
AATCTTCAATTAAGATAAGGGAAAAACCTGAAAAACTTATCAAGGGGGACAGGGCTTTCATTGTTCTCATAGGAATAAGAGATAACATGTTATCTGTCTGGTCTATGGACCGGATTCCACATCTGAGAAGAGATGGCTTACACTAGGTAAAAGGGGCGGGAGGGGAAACTTTGCTTGTGAATATCTCATAAACCATAAAGGTTTGAGAGATAAGACTTATATCATTCTTCATGTTTTTTTAATACCTACAAAATAAAATAAAGTTAAAACAAAGTATTACTATCCCTTTAAACCCTTGAATGCTAGAGAGGATTCTGACACAATGCCTTGGAGACCTTTCTAGCACTGAATTTAAATCAATAGGTGCTTAGGGATTTTTATTTCTCCCCTATGATACTGTTGGTTTGATCCAGAATGTATTCACTTTTGTCTGTAAGTCCCTCAGTGTATTTTCTGTGCTAGGCGGGGGGGAGGAGTCATAGGTGTGGCTAAGGGACCTAGGATGCCTTACTTAGGGAGAGAACTCTGATCCTAGTCAGCAATAAAGAACACTGTTAATTGCTCCAACTCCAGAAATTAGTGTGGATTCTCCAAATTTTGACAAGAAAGTATTCTGTCACCAGGAAGCAACAATAGTTAATTGTCAAAAATGTAAAAACTAAAGTTTAACATTGCCCTGTTATCTTAGGTAATACTTCGTTTAATTTTAAAAAATAATTAAAAAATGCCTTAAGGTTGCTTTGTTTGTAACAAACACTTTTTTGATGAATTAACTGTTATTTGTTGTTGCACAGTATGGCACTTTATGCTAAATATTTTATATTCTGGAACAATATTACCACACGCGGTACTTTGACTGAATCTAGACAGAGTTCACATACTGGGGGTGGGGGTTGTTGTTTAAAAGTAAAGCAAGAGATATATTTGTCCTGGAACAGAACGAATGTCATACTTTGTAGGGAATTAGCATAAAGTACCACACTGTGACACCAAAACATAAAGGTTCATTTATCAAAAACTATTTATACTACAGACCAAATGGATAGTACAACATAGGCAGATTATAATTTTCTCTAAAGACTAAACCTCTTTCAGGGTGGCAGGTTCACATTAGAGAGGGCAAATACGAGACTGTTTTAACTCACTGCCTTCAGGGCTATATAGAAACAGAGTAGGGATGTATAGAAATCCTTTTTAGTGTATACTTAAGAATTGTCGCTAAAATTCACAACGCCTGGTCATATCTATAAAGAAGACAAGTCATGTTTATAAATATGTCTATCTGAGAAAATTCGCACCTGCTAATATATTTTCACATACATGGTGTTATTATATACTTTCAATAAGAACAGGTTATACCTGGCTTTAAGATTTAATCACTAAAACCACCTTTATTTTTGGCGCAATTAGCGAATTTTTTAATAAATAAATTGGGACACAATTCTTATTTGGCCAAGAGCATATCTACTCCACTTTTCAAAAAAGTCAACTAACTGAAGTTAAAACAACAAGAAACAGAAGATCAAAAGTATGCTCCCTAGTGCGATGGAATCCTGAGGCTATAATACCACCACCGTAATCCACCCCACACATGGGTACTCACAAATATATTGGCCACATATATGACGGACAGCAACAGAGATTTACTGGGGATATATGGTTCCTGACCCCAGACACAGGCAACAATACTTCTCAGGCTGCACCCCCTTTCTGTCATGGTTTCCCAGGAACAAACCTGGTTTGCCACAGTACAGACAAAGTCCTTCCCTCCTCCTGAAGGCCCTCTCCTCTTTCGAAAGCTGGATAGCACCCACCTGCATAGGTACGCTTCCTTCAGAGACAAGCCCAGAAGGCATGGGAGGTGAGGGAGGATAGGGTGGGTCAGTATTATGAGGAGATAGTCTGCCCGGAACCTCTGCAGGTGCTCCCTAAACGAGGGTCGTTCTCTGAGTCTGGTATCTATTAAGATACAGAATGAAATCAATTTGTCAAGTACGTCAGGTAAATCGCGGGCTGCAATTTCATCCTTCATAGTATCATTTAGCCCCTGGAAGAAGGCGGCTACCAGGGCCTCGTTATTCCAGCCTACTTTGCCTGCCTGAGTGCGAAACTCAATGGCATACTCAGCCACAGTACGAGCTTCCTGGTGAATGGTCATGAGGCTTTTTGAAGCCAAGACCTTGAGGCCTGGCATGTCAAACACATTTTTGAATGATATCACTAATTCCTGAATTAGCCCAGGCCAACCCTTTGCCCATAAGGAGAGAAATAAGGAAACTGACTTTACTGTGCTCAGTTGGAAAGGCATGCAACACCATCTCTAAGTATATGCCAATTTAGATGAGGAACCCACAGCAGGACTCTGGGTCCCACCCATACTGCTGAGGAGGCTGAGCGGCAACAGGAGAGTTAGAACCCACCGTGTCCGCGTGTCCGCAACAGGAGAGTTAGAACCCACCGGTGCCAAGAGTGGAGGGGGGGAGGCCACAGTTTGTGGGTTAAGGCGTTCGAGATGCGCAGTGCGCTGTAACCAGGTCTACAAGGAAAAAGGCAATTGATCAGTACATTGATCCTGTGTCTCCATCCTATCCAGGATGCTTTGAAAAGCTGAATTACTATTACCATCCGTATTCATGGCCCCTGTGTACTGTGACGGTTTCCCAGGAACAAACCAGGAGTCAGTACGGTATAGTAAAACAGTCTTTACTGAATAAATATAAATACAGTAAATCACAGAACAATGAGTAAGTAAATCACAGAACAATGAGTAGAGGTTCTTCTAGTGGCCAACGACTCTATCAGAAATAGGAGTCTGCCAAAAGTTGGAACGATCTTAAAGGGATAGTAATACTTTGTTTTATCTTTATTTTGTAGGCATTAAAAAAACATGAAGAATGATATGTCTTATCTCTCAAACCTTTATGGTTTGAGAGATATTCACAAGCAAAGTTTCCCCCTCCCGCCCCTATTACCTAGTGTAAACCATCTCTTCTCAGATGTGGAATCTGGTTGTAAGACTAGACAGATAACAGAAGGGGACAATCTTCTTGCTATGAGAACAATGAAGGACCTGACCCCCTTGACAAGTTTTTCAGTTTTTTCCCTTATCTTAATTGGAGATTGTCCCTCTCTGCAGTCTACCCTGGCACCTCCCTTCTGCTCTGGCTGAACAATGTTACATCAGTAAAAGGAGCGGGAGGGGTATATTTTGACATTGAATAACTCTTGAACTACAACTCTGACAGAACTGAAATAACACTCTCCAAAGTCCAAATACTATGATGATTAATTAGAGCTGCTTTTATTATTACTATCTCTTTAAAGAGACTGGCAGAAGCCTCTGGAGTCTCTATATAATGAAGGCCCAGCAGGAATCCCAGTAAGAGGCTAACTGACTCACACCTACAGTCAGCAGGTAGATCTAGGGATCTTCCTAAAGATGATACTGAAAGGGAGAAGTACTGACTCAAACCTGCAGCAAGTAAGGAGACGGCTGTCTCCTTTCTCAGAGGCACCAGAGCGATCCTGACTCACGCCTGCAGTCAGGGAGTAAGGTCTTAATCAGAGCTGCAGGTCTGCACCAGATTGGGTGTCTACTACACAACAGGAGCAAGCAGGAGTATAGTCAGACAGAGCCACAGGTCAGCACCAGATTGGATAGTCAGACAAGCTGGGTAATACACAAATTGGGTAGTCAACCAGAGCCACAGGTCTGCACCAGATTGAATGTCTACTATACACAAGGAGTGGGCAGGAGAATAGTCAGACAGAGCCACAGGTCAGCACCAGATTGGATAGTCAGACAAGTCGGGTCATACACAGTTCAGATAGTCAGCCAGAGCCACAAGTCCGCACCAGATTGGGTGTCAACTACACAATGGGAGCAGGCAAAAGAGTAGTCAGACAGAGCCACAGGTCAGCACCAGATTGGATGGTCAGACAAGCCAGGTCATACACAGATCCCAAGGAGACCCAACTGTGTAGAACAACGCAAGGGCAACTGAGTCAGGACTCAGACTGCCCTTTAAACCCCTCCTCATGAAGTAGGTAGGAGGAGCAGGCTCAGAGGAAGGAAGTAGGTAGGAGGAGACTACAGGAAGCAACACATAAAACAGAGGCCTGCTTCACTCTGAAGCCTGCAGATGACGTGTGGAATGACACAGAGCGTCACTGAAGCGGCGGCGCTAGAACCAAGGTAAGCTGTGACACTTTCCCCATTCTCTCCAGACGGCAACGAAAATAGACTACTCCACAAAAAAGAGAAAAAGGTGGGCGCCCAATACTGCAATACAGTAGAGCTCAATGTACAAAATATATAATATATAAAGTGTGCCCTCACATTTGTATATGGCCAACAAATAATGTATATTAAAGCTGAAAATCTCGCTTGGGGAGTCTTCAAGAGTCAGATGGGATCCACATGATTGATATTGAGTGGTGACGATATTATATTCTCCACAAGCGAGATTGTCATCTTTAATATATGTCATTTGCTGACCATATGCAAATGTAAGTGCACACTTTATATATTTGTACATTGAGCTCTACTGTATTACTTTTGGGTGCCGCCCCTTTTTCTCTTTTTTTGGAGTATTCAACTAAGTGGAGTTAGCACTTAGTGAAAATGTTGCTAGATGTTTAAACATATACTTATGTCGCTTTTAAACACTTTTACAGACACTTTCTCTATAACTCCAGTTTTATACATCTCCCCAAGAGTTCCCATGGTTAAAAATTCTCCCATTATCTGCTGTTTTTCTGTGAAGGTCTCTGTACAGTCAGGTGACGTCAGCCCCTTACCCGATGTTCATGGGAGATTTTACGTAGAAGCCCCCATCGAAGTGCACTGTTGGCAAATCCACTATCAGTGATCTCCTATGGAGAAAGGAAAAAGCTCACATGAGTACAGAGTAAGGGATGATGTCACCCAGATGTGCAGATCTCCAGAAGCGGATTGTCATATTGGAGGATCAGGTATCTCCTGGTGGGTCACATGGTCATGGGATGGTTGGGAAAATCAGAGGATCTCAATTGACTGGCCCATAATTGAAAGAGAGGTCTGTGTTGCCATCAGCACAAAGCTCTATAATCAGAGCTCAGTTGAGTGCCAGAGGGGTACGTAATGCATTGTGTACCCCTCTGGCACTCAAAGGGTGAATGCCACCTTCATAGCAGACATAAGGATATGGAGGAATGAGGCAATAATTTCCTCTGTGCATACATATCTTATTCCCTGGACAGAGATATATTATGGAAAATATATTCTGGAAAAGCTCACACTACCCACCAATCGGTGCATAGGTTGCAAAGCATCAATTTAAAGAGAGTATAATGTTTTGTTTTGTATTTCAAAGGGATTGCAATATATTAATAATGTGAATATGTCAGTCACACTCTCTAATACTCACTAGTTAGTAAACTTTTAATATCCCCCTCCAGCGAGGTGGCTGACCTACTTAATGAAACAGCTGCCATGGAAACCTTCCAGGCGCTCACTTACATGGAGATATTTGAATAATAAATATTCAAGGAGCAGTACACTTTTGTTATGAAAAAAAAAAAATATATAGTAGTGTTGTGTAAAATAAGGGTATTCCCACTGCTGAGAAATATATATTATTACAGTTTAAAGCTGTGTTTTTTACAATAGCAGTGCCCTCTAGTTGTCAAATTCCAATTAGCTATTCTGTTGCATTCTATTTGAGAGGAAGGTCAGTGACAAATAGTGCTCCACAGAATCTAAACAAAACTGCTGAGTCACTTCCTGTCAGAACTTTCAAGAAGTAAACGCACAGTAAATTCACGTCCTGATTATTTGAACTATTATAACTTTTGAATAAAACAAGTGACAGTGGTGGGTGTGACCTTGTTTTACTCAGCAAGAAAAGTTCTGTAACATATATGTTTTTATTAAAAAAGGTTTACTGCTCCTTTAAATGTTTTACACTGTTTAACACTTTGCAATGCATTTGAAAGAAAAAACATTCCTCAAATAATAGATGTATGAATGCATATATTTATTAATTTATAAAGTATTTTTCAGGAAGAATACATTGAGATTTTTCTTGTTTTCAAGAATGTTCTGGAAACTACTACATTCTGTCAGCACAGGGCTGGAACTAAAAGGAGAGAAAAAAGTCCTTTTGATTTAAATGGGGCTTCACATTGAGAAGCCAGTGCATAGGAGTTCAGTAACTAACTCCACCCATCAGTTGGCATTTTTTCCAGAGCATGGCTTAGTTGTGTCAAGCAGAGAGATTTAGTTAGTGGATGAATTGGGCTGATCAGCCAAGACCAGCATAAATCACCGGCATATATCATCAGACAGATGGGAGCTAAGCTTTAGTTTAATTATTTCAATTTTAGTTTTTGTCATGTTAACTAGTTAAGGATCAGAGTGTGTTCAACACATTTCAAAGCAGTGTGTTGCACACCCTTCTGGCTCTTTAACCCCTTAACGACCCTTGACGGTCATAGTACGTCAAGGGTCGATTTGAGTGAATGACCGATGACGTACTATGACCGTCATCGAATTCCGGGCTCTCCCCGCGGCTGCGCTCCGTTCGGGGAGTCCGGAATGCAACAGAGCAATAAAAAAAAAATGCTCCGTTGTCATTCAGTCGCGTCCGGGTCCGGATTCCCCGGTCGTTAAGGGGTTAAAGGGATAGTAATGTTTCACACAAAAAAACACAGCTCCAATTAATCTTCATAGTATTTAGGCCATGGAGAGTATTATTTCAATACTGTCAGAGTTGTAGTTCAAGAGTAATTGAATGATAAAGTATCTCCCGTCCACTGGACAGGTCACAGCAAGGTACAATTTTCTTACTGTGAGCATAAGGAAAGCCCTGCCCCCCTTGACAGTTTTTTTCTGGTTTTTCCTTATTCTCACTGAAGATTGTCCCTCTCTGTGATCTATCTGGACAGTCTTGCTACTCTGAGGTGAGCAGTGTTACATCAGTAAAAGGGGCAGGAGGGGGATACTTTATCATTCAATTACTCTTGAACTACAACTCTGACAGTATTGAAATAACACTCTCCATGGCCCAAATACTATGAAGATTAATTGGAGCTGCTCTTTTTGTGAAACATTACTATCCCTTTAAGGATTAATAAACAGGCAGCTGTATGATTTTAAGCACATTTGAATTCCTGTGATTTTATTGACCTAATGGACTGTGTTTAAGATCCAAACAGCATGACTCAAAAGGCACTAAGCCAAGTTTTGAGAAACATAATAAATAAACATGATACAGAATCGAATATATGTGTTTACAAATTGTTTTAGTTTTAAGTAAAGGCACTTCGTTAGTCCTATGGATATTACTGATGATTCTTCTGCCAGAATGTGTTACTTATTTTCTGCTTCATCTGTCTTCACACCTTTGTCAGTTGAACAACACAATCATCATATGATATTAAAGTTTATATTGGGAAAGGTGTGATAAGTCTGTTTTCATCCAAAAATATCCATTTTCACCAAATCCTGCCCTATTCAAGAGCTCTTATCACATTGTAATAAGGAGAAAAGTGGCCTTCAGGGACCATTGCTCCAGCAGAGTATTTCCAGATCACCAGACACAAATAGTGTTCTTATTTTTACTGTATTGCTTAACTCTTTCAGTGCCAGAGTACCCCTCTGGCACTGAAAGGGTTAAACTTCTTGGAGACCGTTCTAGTATCCGAGAGTTTAAAGAGATTCTTCCTGATTTGTGAGGCGATAAGATGAACAATAACTTCAGATTCTGCAACTGTTCCCACAACAAGCTGTTTTCTGTGGAACCCCAAGTTCATTAAAGACATATAAGGGGTTCCACGGATTAAATATAAGTAATAGCAGAACCCGGAAAAAGTACAAGGGGTGTCACTGAACACATGCATTTAATGAGGGTTCCTTGAACAAATTTAAGTAATGGTGCATAAAGTAATGAGGATGGGGTGTCAGACAATGTGTTTGTCATTCTGCAACTACTGTGGGACTGATAAAAAAGAATGGGGTGTCAGACAGTGTATTTGTCATTCTGTGACTACCAGTGGACAGTGGAACAAGGATGGTGTGTCAGACAGTGTATTTGTCATTCTGTGACTACCAGTGGACAGTGGAACAAGGATGGGGTGTCAGACGGCATATGTGTGGTTCTGTGACTACCAGTGAACAGTGGAACAAGGCTGGGGTATCAGATACGGTATGTGTGGTTCTGCAACTCTCATTGGTCACAGGAACAAGGAAGGGGTATCAATTTGTGTGTGGTTTTGTGAGTATCTGTGGTCAGTGGAACAACACTGGAGTGTCAGCCAGTCTATGTGTGATTCCGTGACTACCAGTGGACAGTTGTACAAGGCTGGGGTGTCAGACAGTGTATCTATGGGTCTGTGACTACTAACAGACGTGTGGAAGATTGAAACATTTCATGCACATTGCAATTTAGTACTCTATTAGTGTTGTCTTATAATAAAAACTATAACTTGTAAGGAGGAAAACAACAACTGATACAATTATCTGGCAACTGTATGCTAATAGAGGTATGCTACTAATTTAGTCAAGTTATCAGTAATATTCAAATATTTTTGATACTGATACTATGTTCGATGCTTAGATTTGTTCATTAAATCTTATTGTCAAGATTCTGTATTTGGACTAAACCTAAAACATGCATAAGATGCATCCCTGATTTTCATATCCTTTAACCCCTTGTGTCACTCAAAGTGTTAATCATACGTCCAGTGTTTGATCCACGTTTGTACAATGGCACTATCTACACTTGAATGTAAACAGGCGGAAGGCTTTAATAAAAGACACACACAATACACATTTCTGTCAGGATGCACACACAGATTCCATCAACAATGTCATTCTTTTTGCCAAGCAACTGCTAATCCCAAAAATACATTAAAGGTGAAATGCTTTAAGAGTCTCTTGTGAATGAAGATGCAGCCAAGCTTTTCTTTAGCAGCTGTCATGCATTTCTCGATTTCCCTCCTCCTTTTCTAGACATATTGCAATTAACATCCCACTCAGTTTTTTTTTTCCTTTTTTTTTTGTCAGAAAATCTCTACAGTACAACCGTCATGCAGCACAGCAAGGAAATAATAGAAGGGAATTAATGCAGGCTTTTAACTCCTGGGAAGTGGAGGAAAGCCTGAAGGATTGGCTTTCGCAAAGTACTGCAGAATTGGCAGCCGCCAAAGTGTTCTGGCTAAGTCACTAGCTGTGAGGCTGTGAACAGGACGTGCCCCTCCCCACAAAATCTTTATCCAGAGCTACTTAACCCTTTGAGTGCCAGAGGGGTATCCCTCTGGGACTCAAAGGGTTAAAGGGTCAAACACGTTGCTCCAGAATTGATCTCTTACTTGTTTACCATTCTGGTCCTTAAGGGGTTAAAACGAGAATTTCTTTTTTTCAATAGCAGGCCTTTGAAAACCAGCTCTCTGCTGCACAGAACTCTTGATTTTCTCTTATACAATTTGTCTCTTCTAGCGTACTGATGGAATTTAGACCAGGCTAGGCAAGCTGTATCTCTTCAGCTTTTGTTAAAGGGATAGTAATACTTAAAATGTAAAAAAAATATATGTTGTAGGGTTTATCCCCCTGAGTAAAACAAGAGTACTCCCACTGCTGAAAGGTGTTTCATTCAAAAGTTATTAATTTTCAAAGTTTAATTTTTTAGGTGCAATATCACAGTGGCCTGAAATTGTACAATGGTGCTGTTGCTACACCATCCTATGGAGATTTATGGTCCCGGGACCAGAGCTGTCCATAGGATCGTGTAGTGACAGCGCCACTGTACAATTTCAGGCCACTGTGATATTGCACCTAAAAAAATCACTTTGAAAATTAATAACTTTTGTATGAAACATCTTTCAGCAGTGGGAGTACCCTTGTTTTACTCAGGGGGATAAACCCTACAACATATTTTTTTTTACGTTTTAGGTATTACTATCCCTTTACACTACAACAGTGATTCTCTTTGGAGTGCTACGGACATCCATGTAGGGTGCACCTATTTATTTATGAATACTTTAAAAAAAATGTAATTTTGAGTTTCAGTTGCATATTTATAGAAATCTTTATGCACAATGTATTTGTTTTTGTTAATCTGATTGTTAGTCCTGTATATTTATGTAGACATACCCCTAATTATGTCCCTTGATATACATTACAACATAAAATGTTAGGGGTGCCCTGAAAATTCCAGACTGTTATTGAAAACTAGAGCCAGATCACCCATTATGGCAACCTGGCTACTGCTCATGGGCATCCGGAGGGGGCTGGGTGGATTGACCTGGTGGTCAATTATGGCTTTGCCCCCCTGGAAAATTTTCTATGGACACCCCTGCCTAGGGCCCGTGACAATAGGATGGTCCCTAACTGCAAGTGATGTGTAACTGACAGAGGCCCTACTGTTGCTGTCCCTAATAACTTGTGTCAGATGTCCCTTTGGTTGAAAGAGACCAGCATCATCCAGTCACTCCCACTTACATTAGAGCCACAATGCTTGTACCCACTAGTAGCACTGGATCAACAGACGTGGGACCCAAAATTAGCACAGTATCTAGGGCCCCATGGAGCCTTAATCCATCTGTGTTGAGAACCACTGGACTACAACAACTTATAAGACCCTTGGCATAGTTCTGGTAGAAGGGAAGGCTCCAAATATCGGATTTGTTTTTTGAATCAGAAAGGGCTTCTGAGTTATGACTCCTGTTTATGTCTCAGATCTGATGACATTAAATTATTAGCAAGAGGAAAACATGGAGCCAGAAGGCCACATTAGATCGCCTAGAACTCAGACACCCATTCATGTAGGCACACTCAAAGGGATTGGAAAAATAGAAAATAAAGTTTATTAAATATAAAAAAATCACAAAAGTGGCAAATATAAAACATTAAAAAGCCCAGGGGCAGACAAGACGAATTGTATAGAGAAAACCATATGCAGATATAAACATACAGTGAAATCCAAGACAAAGATAAAATTATCCTAGTTGTGCAAATAATCAAATATAAGTGCAACATATAATAACATAGTGAATACAAAAGCAGTAAAAATATTTATCATGAGCATATGGTAGTCAATTAAAAATTCAAATGCGTCCGACTGCCCCACAACCCAACTAAACTAACTGTAGCAAGGAATACAAATACCTGAACCCACCCAATCCCTGGTGATCTCTGTATCATGTGACCATTAACTTAATGGAAATAGAAAAGCCTGAATGATCACGTGAAGAACCTAACACGTAATTCTTACAAACCGGATATGACAAATGTGGACCCAAAGTCCTATATAAGACGTGCACTATATATATGTGTAATCACACAGTACCTAACAGTTGTGAATCATCTCTATACATCAAAAAAGAACCTCCCGTATGTGTCCTAACGCCAATCACGTACTACATAACAACTCACAAATAATGTATTACAATGTAATGTATTACTTCCCAGTATTGCTGACATAATAAAAAACCAGACAACTCAATAAATCCAAATTGCTATCCGGATATATTAATATCCGGATACAATCAATAAGGTGCACCTTAGTACAATCAGCACAATTAGAACAGTAAAAGGGAAGGTCCGGAGCTCATATAAAAAAGGTCCCATATCTCCCAAAAAATGTCATTCATTCATATTGGTCACATGTACAGAAAATCACCTAGAATAAACAGTCTGGAACAATAGTGTAGCGCAAGCTACCTGTAAACCAAATAAAAAGAAATTATATATTTTTTATCAAAAATGACATGCACGTGAAAGAAATGAATAATTATAATAATACAGTCAGGCAATTGTTCAATACAACAACAAATGAATACACGAATGATACAGGTAATGAGACAAATATACAAATGTCCCCCATTACTCATATATCCATAAAAGGAATGAAAGTCCATATACATAGTAACATAGTAAATTAGGTTGAAAAAAGACACAAGTCCATCAAGTTCAACCTTCGCCTCATACCTCAGAACTGAGAATTTTATAGCTTTCCTGCTATCAATTAAATTAGTCTTTATCAGACCTTCCTGATCAGCCTACTGATAAACAGTATAACTCTGTATGTTCCCTTAAATGTATCCATTGTATCTGCCATAACTACCTCCCTGGGCAATGAATTCCACAATTTGACAGACCTTACCGTAAAAAAACCCTTCCTCTGCTGAAGTTTAAACCTCCTTTCCTCTAATCTCAAGTGGTGTCCCCTGGTCACCTGCTCAGGCCTTGGAATAAATAGCTCACCGCAGAGATCCTTCTATTGACCTCTCATATACTTGTACAATGTGATAAGGTCTCCTCTTAGTCGTCTTTTCTCTAGAGTAAATAAACCATGTTTTTTTAGTTGTTCCTCATATGTCAAGTCCTCCAGTCCCTTAATTAATTTTGATGCTCTCCGCTGTACCCTCTCTAGTTCTAGTATATCCTTTTTCAGAACCGGTGCCCAAAATTGCACTGCATACTCAAGGTGAGGTCTTACCAATGATTTGTATAATGGCAAAATAATGTTATCCACTCTTGCTTCGATACCTCTTTTTATGCAAGACAGGACTTTGTTTGCCTTTGCTACTGCTGTTGAACATTGGTCACTGTTTCCAAGTTTGTAGTTGACAAGGATACCCAGGTCTTTTTCTAGCAATGAGTCACCTAAAATTATTCCATTAAGTTTATAAGTAGCCTTGGGATTGTTTCCTCCCAAATGCATGACTTTACACTTCCCCACATTAAACTTCATATTCCACGTTTGCCCAATCTGACATTGTATGTAAGTCCCTCTGTAGAGAGAAAATATCCTATTCTGAATTAATGACTTTGCATAATTTAGTATCATCTGCAAATATTTATATTTTGCTTTCTATATCTATTTCCAGGTCATTTATAAACATGTTAAAAAGCAGCGGACCCAATACTGAACCCTGAGGTACTCCACTCTCCACTTTAACTGTACTGGAGAATTTTCCATTTACAACCACAATTTTACATTTACAACCATTGAATATCCACAGAAACAATTTCAAGGAGGCCCTTCCATTTATCATGAAGGATATCATTTCCACCAATCGGTAAGACAACATTGGTGATCAGTAAGAAAACACTGTTGAATACATTGTCATCCAAAGAAAATGTAATCAAGGAGAAAAAATTCTATTCTCTTCCAGACACACATCAGGATGGATAAAATGAATGTCCACATTTCATAACGATTCATCTAATACGGTAAGAGACCTCATTGGGTCAAAGATTAATCCAAAAAAGAAGATATTCACAAAATCCCATCCATAGTCATTGGTCACGCCATTTTTCTCCAATATCAGATGTTTGAGTAGATGAAAGGAGTACAACTGACAATGAAAAGACAAACAATGTCAGAAATATATTTCAATACCAATGAATTAAAAAGATACATTATTAATAACTGACACAGACATGTTCTCATTTAAATAATCAAAGATAGCTGGTAAATAACATGTCTTCATTCATTCCATAAGGTGGGCATGATTGAAGGGCAAAAATCCACCAAGTTTCCCTTTTTAATAATGTTTTAGAGACATTACCCAGGTGAATTCCAAGTTCTATCTTTTCCAAACCCATCACTGTGGTGTTAATAATTGAGCAATTATGTTTGTCTCGAAAGTGGCTGCTACAGTAGTGAGGGTATCTCCTCTCTTACTATCTCTATGTGCATTTCTGATAAGGGAAAACTGTTTTTGTATTCGACTTTTAAGTAACTGTGTGGTCTGTCCAACATATATGGAATTACAAGGGCAGATGATAGCATAGACACAGTATGACAGTTGATAAAACTACGAAGTATCAATTCTTTTTTTATAGATTGGACTGTAAATACTTTTTTGTTTAGACATAAAACTACAAATGGAGCAACTTTCACAAGGGAAAGATCCCACAATTTTGGTGCCACTTGTGTTGATGTTAGATGCAAAAAAGTGGCTATGTACCAAATAGTCTGCCAAATTGTTACTTTTTCTAGCTGTAATTTTAAGGCAAGACACGGAGAATCCTATTATGCAATAAACTCCATACTTTACTAACCAGAAATGGTTAACATTTAGAAGAAGAAAAAAAAGAGACAGGTGTGTAACTGTTTGTTTGACACACAGACACAGTAGGTTTGGATAAAACACAATTTTATTGAACAATGAAAATAACAATAACCCTCACAGGTCCTGTAATATATACACAATATAGTACAGACACAAGACAGGTTATACAGAGGTAGGCCCACACGGGTCCAGTATATGCAGGTAGTCCAGAGATCAATATACTGACACAGGTCAGGCAGTTCTTGTGTGAATCTCAGTTGGTCAGTACTGAATGGGTTACTATTAGGCTGAGAGTATTGACAGGCCCTAATAGTGCAAGGCCCTTTAAGAAGCTCAAACAAAAGGTAAAAGCAGCAAATCGAGTAACGTCCAAAGATAATGGAGACCAGAACAACTTGTGGATTACCGTAGCAGTAACAGAGACTGAGAAACTTGAGCACTGCCGTAGCAGTAACTGAAACTGCGCAACTTGAGCACTGCCGTAGCAGTAATGGAGACTGATCAACGGAGCACTGCCGTAGCAGTAACGGGGACTGAGCGACTTCAGCACTGCCGTAGCAGTAATGGAGACTGAACAACTGAGCACTGCCGTAGCAGTAACGGAGACTGAGCAACTGAGCACTGCTGTAGCAGTAACGGAGACTGAGCTACTGGAACACTGCTGTAGCAGTAACGGAGACAGAGCAACTGGGCACTGCTGTAGCAGTAACGGAACTGAGCAACTTGCCCTGAGAGGCACCCAACTGGGGACTGCACAGGAGAGAGGACGCCTAAAAATTATCCCCTGAGGCAACGGAGACTAGACTGCAGCGAGCTGTCTGGAGACAGCGAAGATCTAAACACCACCCTAACCGGAGACCAGATAAGGCCCAGCCCAGAGTCCACAACAGAGCAGGAACGTGGTCCAATCCGAGTCTGTACACCAAGCAGGAACATCAGCCGGGCAGGGTCGGTACACAGGGCAGGAACGTCATCCAATCCAAGTCGGTACACGGAGCAGGAACGTCAGCCGGGCCGGGTCGGTACACAGAGCAGGGACATCAGCCAATCCAGGTCGGTACACAGGCAGGAGCGAGATGCAGAATAGTCGTACAGTCCGGGTCGGAGAAGTGCCAGAACCCAGTATTTAAGGCAAATACTGGGCGGGACAATAACAGTGCACCCAATAGGCGTTAGGCAGGAGCAGAAACTGGCAGAATGTCGCCAAATAGCACGCGCACCGTGATAAGGTGTAATAACCCCATACTTTACAACAGTTAGCCAATCACAATCCACCCAGGTGTATAATAGTTATAACAAGTAGATCCATTTCCTCTCTCTTTGCTGCTCAGCTGACTGATAAGTATCTTCATATATGTATAAAATTTTCTATAATATCTGTGTCTTAATATATTGACTGCATACTTACTCTGCGTTTATATCCAAAAACTTGTTTTATGTTGTCAGTGATTTACTAATATCCCTCCTACTGGGAAAGTTTCCACTGCATTTATACCTGGTATTCATAATGGCTGCCTTGTCGTTGCTGTGTGCCTTTGTTTGTGTGTTCTCGGCTTACCTGCGTCATACCGGCATCCTTGTTCTTCCCTTCTTGGAGGATCCGGATTGTCATTCCATCGTCTTGAACAATTGCTTATTCCCCTTGCTAGAGTTTTTCGACTGTCTATACCTTCTCATGCCGTTTGTGTGGCCCATTCTTGTGTCCTTCTCCGTGGTGCGCAGTGTTGCTGCGACGCCCATTTTGCTTATGGGCTAGCCTCTTCCGGGTTTGTTCTGTGCATGCGTGCCCCCCCCCAGATACCGATACCAGTTTCTGGCACGGTTTGAAAGTGCAGACGCTTTCCCTTGGCTCTCCTAAGATAGTGCTCTCTCCTGTGGCGATTATCACCCATTTCACCTGTCAAATAATCTATTTAAACTATATATATATATATATCTCTGGAATTTAAATTCTCCTATATTTATTTTCTTCAAAATTAGTTCTGTCACTATTTAATTTATTTTCTACATATCTCTTTGTATTGGGCTACTCAAATAAGTATTTTCAATATGTCCCATAAGAAATTAATTTTACCATGGACACACTTAAAGAATACATGTATTCCTCCCTACTTTATTGCAGAAGAGAATGCTTCTAATAATTCAGACTTGCAGCAAGCTATTGACTTAACTTCTAGAGCCAATAATTTCAGCTACAGAATATGTTTGACCTGTCAGTGAACAGGTCTGTATCATCAGCCATGTCTATTTGCATGAGCCATATGACAGAGACGCTGACTAAACCGATAGCCAATGTTCTGAAAAACAAGAAACTCAAAAAAATCATATGGTATTCCTGAAACCCAATACTCTGGGGATAGGAACCTTTCTGATTCTTCTTTAGAGGGTAATATTAAAGTTATTACTAGAGGTAAGAGGACATGTAAGACCAAACATTGCTCCCCTGAAAGAGAAGCTTCTACTTCTCACCATGAAATGGTTATTAAACCTCATTCTAAAACATGTGACTCACACTCACGTGCTAGAACCTCAACTCAGGAGGATGGCAAACTGAGTAAAAAAAATAGGAGCAGGTCCAAACCTGACTCCTTCTGTCTGGATTCGTCTGATGACTCAGACTCTGAACATGTGGAGCATTCAGATTCATCCTCTAACGATTCTAATTATTCCCCTGGGGATTCAGAGATAGATTCTGATTTTCGATATGGATACAACAACCATTGTTGATGATGACACTGTTCTAGACAAACAAGGTAAACCCCTGTTCAATCCTAAGGCCATAAAACACACCAGATCGGCCGAGTGGATCCCTGTAGGTTACCAGTAGGCAAGGGAAAAAGGCGGGGGGTGGGAGTACAGACAGTGTACATGGTAATCTGTGGCTACCAGTGGAAAAGGGCAAAAGGCTGGAGTGCAAAAGGTAGCCATAAATCCCCATGGATGCTGCCTGACCCCCAGCCTTGTTCACTTGGGAGTGCACATGTATAAAATATGATCCAGAGCTAAGGGGATAATTGTGTAGTGCTTGGTGGACTTTTTTATAACCATTTGAATGCCACAGGGGTGAGTAATGCACATCCCTACAGCACTCAAAGCGATAAGGGAGTGATGCTGTCCATGGTGCTGAGTATTCTCTCCACTCCCCTATTGGCGAAGTGGGGCAGCAGAGAATTCTGTCCAACTTCAGGGTTGTCTACTGCTGGTGATGTGTGAGGGAGAGCATCCCTTCCATGTCAACAACAGTTCACAGCCCTTCCTGCTTGTTATTGATGGCTTTTACTGCATAGGAAAGTACAGGGAGATCCCAACTTTGCCAGCCTCAGGTACTCTGACAGCATATGATAATGGCTTATTATCCTGCATTTCCATATGTAAATTAGTTATTATACTTAACTTCCATATGGAAATAGGCCATTGTCAATGTGATGAAAATTCATAAACCTGGCGAAGGGATGTCGTAAGGATTTTGATGTGGGCTAATTTTTGTCGGGCTGATGGGAATCTGAAGTCGAAGACACTTTAGGGCATATTGTCAACATTTTGAGCCCTCTTCAGCCTTTAGTGAATCTTGGCCCTGGACTGTATGAACCTTTCTCTCTCTCTCTCTCTCTCTCTCCCATTTGCATTCACATCTAATGTGTTTGAGACCTCTCCAGCACCAAAGGATTTAAGTAACATTTCTCTTGGTGGATGACAACATGACATTAACAGCGCATATAAGTGCTAAAGTGAAGGGTAGCATTACAGACACTTAGCCTGTAGAAA
The DNA here is from genome assembly GCA_037306005.1 of Rhinophrynus dorsalis. Taxonomy (NCBI): domain Eukaryota; kingdom Metazoa; phylum Chordata; class Amphibia; order Anura; family Rhinophrynidae; genus Rhinophrynus; species Rhinophrynus dorsalis. Next base: position 58,112,575 of record CM074720.1, on the reverse strand, counting down.
AGATTTGATGATGTCCTCGACTGATTCTAGTGCTGGGATAGAACCACTAGACATGCATTATAATAACTGATCTATGTTCAAGGCGCCATTACTCTGTCAATCTCTCTGTTCAGTGACAGCCATGATAATTCACTCTAGATGTCTTCCTCTCCCCTTCACTATAAAAAGAAAACCTTGGATATAAGTATGAAAGTGCTGTAAAAGGGCATTACAGACTTATAATTCTATTCAGCTAGAAAGATCAGTAAATGATGAGAGAAATCTGAAAGTAATATATACTTGCACAAGTTCCATGGATAAAAACTCTCCATGTGTTGCAATGGGTATTCTTATATTTTCATCTTGCCATAAGATCTGCAAGGTTGAACATAAATTGCAAACCAGGTATTACTTGTCACAATAAGGAAAAATTAACCCCGTGGATGCTAGAGATATCTCAAACACACCCAGATCTTTAGAATCCAGGGGGATGAAGGGAATATAGCACCTGATAATAAGTAGTTTTTAAATTATGTTGTGTTATATGCACAGAGTTGCAACTTTGGAGCATTCAGAATTTAAAAGCCCTCTTGACTTTGCTGCTAAGCCTTTCCACCCCTCAGGCCTAAGCATGTTTTCACATTTTTAAAGGGATAGTAATGTTTCAATTACAGATTAGCTACAATCCTTCAATATAGTGTATACTATTGCTCTGTTATGTTGGTATTACTAAAATCTCTCTATTTTCTCTGAAATTATATTATAAATTGTCCCCCTATACTTACTTAATTCTGCATGCCTCATAGCTGAAAGCGAATCGAGGCGTGGGACAATTTTCTTTCAGTAAAAGGAAAAACTTGCCTCAGTATAATGAAGGAAGGAAGGTTGTCCCTCATTGTGATCTGTCCAGTCTGATAATCGGATTTCAGATCTGTGGGGAAGTGGCTTATCATACTGAAAAGGGGATGTGGGGGGACAATTTATAATATAATTTCTGAGAAAATAGAGCAATTTCAGCATTACTGATGTAATGGGGAAATAGTATATACTATAAGGAGGGACCGTAGCTTAGCTGTGATTGAAACTTTACTTTCTCTTAAAGTGACAAACAACGGTCCTGTTGCACTTTACAATCAAATGAAAATTTTAAGTGGTTTTTCTGTGAACAACGTAGACATGTCACACAGTTTTTTCAGCAGTCTCTGCACTTTCAAGAGATACCATTGCTTTGTGTATATCATCTAACTTGACATGGGTGGTTTAACATGTCCTAGGTTAATTTGTTACAGCTAATATATGTGATTCTTCCCCCCCATGGCCTTTTCGAGGCTCCGGTGTGATATTCAGGAAGGGTGCCAAGTGCTCTACCCGGTTACCCTTTCCACACTACTCTGTACATGTTCTCTCTTTGGTAAACTAATACCTACGGCTGATATGTGTAGCTCTCGTTTAATGTATAATGTTTCATTCAAATTGGTGAGTCTTTGGACTACAATTTTTCAATTTTAGTTCAGCTTCTAGGAGAGTGTTCATCGATAACGCCTGCCTTTGAGTACCTATCGTTATAAGCACTTTGCCACTAAGCATAACTATAAGAGTTATTTACTCTCTTTCCTCAAGTAAATAGTACTAATAGATGTTCATGCACCTTCTTCTCATGCTTTCTCTACTACTTAGGGCTGCTATAACATTGCTCATGTTTAATGCTTGGTATCTTAGCTGTAATACTGAGTTTTTAAGCTCTATTTTCTCCATTTATGAATAGTTTTTGGAAGATTGTGCTACTGTAACACTTTTACTTTGTGTGTATTTTCTTCATTATTACAATAAAGCTTTGAAAATTAAAAAAAAATCAGAATTGTACAGGTAGAACGGAAATAAATGAAGTCCTCCAAGTGGAGGCTTACAGCAAACAAATTAAAAACTGTGAGGACAAACAGTCAGTACTAAGAGAAATTTGAGTATTTGAATAAGGTATAGACATATTAAGACACCTTTCTAAAACACTGAATATTGTGTTTATGCATAGGTTTCCTTATAATTGTTTTTTTTTTTTGCACCATTCACATTCTCACTCTAATACATTGAACTTGTCAAAAACAATGGAATACCATACACGGTTAAATAGCTAGAGGCTTCTGGAGTAAAATGGAAACCCAGTGTTAGGAGATGGCATACCTGTATTGCTTGTGGTCATCAATATGTGGGAAGGACCACGCGGGCATTAAAAGATCGTATGCGTGAACATATTCTTCATATAAGAAATGGTGATTTAAGTAAACCAGTTGCCAGGCATTTTCAAATTTGTAATCAAGGAGATTTGAATAAATTTTGTTTCCAGGGTATTGAGAGAGTTGTTTTGCCAGAGCGAGGTGGAGATATTAGGATACTACTTGACAGGTGTGAAGTCAAGTGGATCCTTCTCCTTAAGACCCACTCTCCTGAGGGCATAAATTCGGAGCATGATGTTGCATTTTTTGTGCACCGGCATAGATGAGTTGGATATATATATTCTGGATTAGCATATTTTGCTTTAAATCTGTGTATTTCCTTTTCTGCCGGTGTGCTGTTTATATGCATCTCATCCTCCAGATTTAATCTCCTTTTATGGCATATATGTCAATATTTGTTTAAAACATTTTTTTTTGTTTTATTAATATATTTTTTATGAAGTTTCTGCAACATTGTATATGTGTGTATTGTGTAATATTCACCCTTAACTAACCACAGAGATATATTGTAGCATTGGGTGGAGGGTGGATTAGTTAGAGTGAATGGGGTGGATATTTTTATCACTTTTCCACTCCCCTTTTTTGCCCTATTGGTTAGTTTGAATTAATGTAGGGTACTTATGGGTTGTGTATTTTATTGTGAGATTAAGCCTATGACTAAGTAAATTTTAAGTTTACGAAACGCGTTAGGCGTTTTGTATGTTCTCAGAAATTTCTTCGATCTATTTTTGGTCCTCCATGTGCTTTTAAATGATGAAATAAAACGTAAAGTTTTATTTATTTGGATGGCTGTGTTCTAATGCTTCAGGTGGTTACCGTGAGCACCTCCACCTGTGTTCTCTCATACCGTAGTGAATGCCAGGTACAAAAAACTTTATGGACCAAAATCTATCAGTTTTCTTGTGTTTATATAATATACCTACAATTTTATGTTTGAAACAAAATTACAGACAAGAAGAAAAGTTAGACAAGGTATACCATTTTGGAAAGAAGACAAATTAAGTGTTAATTTTACTTTTCCCCCTAGCCTGGTACCCCCATGTTATAGGGGGTGCCACAAGCAGTAAACGACACCATTTTTATTTTCTATCATAACCCACGTATACTAAAACTAACATCTCTGAAAACAATAGAATTTCCTATTTCACTTTGTATCTGAAGCAGTATTAAACTGGTATGGTTTGACATGTCTGAGGGAGTGCCAAGAGCACTAAACTACATCTATCCTTTTTATATTTTAATATTACATGTCTGCCCTAAGTAGTCATAACCATTAGATAAATTTGTAGACAAGGCATAGTATTTTTGAAAACAGACAATCAGAAACATCAAATGATGGGTCACTTGACTTTCTACCCCTGGGCTCTTGTGCAGAAATGTTTCCAGATGGTGGCTACAGAGAAAAGAATAGGCTTTTTTTTTTTGCATTTTCCCCACTCTAAAGATACTGATATTTTTGAAAACCATGGAGTTTCCTGCTATGCTCAGCCCCAGAAAGATAGTACCTCATTAGTATGAGCTGATATAATATAGGGTGTTCCGGACGCACAGAACATGTCTGTTACACTGTTTGGTTTTTTTATGTATTTTTTTTAATATCTTGAAGATATGATGTTGTGACGAAATGGTTGTCACCCTGAGAATGAAAAGTGTCTGTTTCAGGGATCTCCATTGTCCCCAAATGTGTTCCCATTCTTGAAAACATTAATGTCCCCTGTGTGTGCAGGAATTAGAGAGTGTTGGAAATTTACCAGCATTAAATGGGTTGGTTAGTGTGTATGATGTACAGAGGGAAGGTGCCATCCAGTCTAGCTGACCACAGAGATTGTGTTATGAGAAAGCCCAATGTTGGTCAGATGGAGGGGGTAGGGTAAATCTGTGAGTGGAATGTGTGTCTCTTCCCCCTTACATCAGGCTAAGCAAAAAGAGAACTTGTAAATATTACCTGTGACATCAGATCCTGTAAGGAGTGCGGAGAAGGAAGCCTAAGAGAAGAGAGAGAGAAGAGTAGAGAATGGAGTAGCATGGGGGGAGCAGGCCTTCCCCAGCATGGAGGTAGGCCAGGGGCCAGTGTGGAGTTGGACTGGTCCAGGTGCTTTCTAAAGGAATACTGGGGAAGCTGGGACTGTTGAGTGCCCTCACCTGAAGAGTTAGAGTGAGTGGGCACTGAAGTGGCCAGATACCCCTTCCAGTTGTGGACTGTAAGCTAAGCTCAGGCAGCTGTAGCCACAGAAAGTACCCTGATGTTCCCATAACAGGGATGGTGGCCAGGAAGCTAAACTTCGGTGGCTATGGCTCAAGACTAAGGAAAGTGACTGTGAATAATCTCTTAGGATGTCTTCTCCAAAACCTCTGTCAAGATTAAAGATACAAGAAAACTTCATGCAATCCAGCACCGTGCATAGTGGGCAGGGTGCCCACTCTTGCCTCTAGTGTGACTATGTGTAAGCTCCAGTATTAAGCTAAAATGGACTGAGCGTATTATATGTAACCCCTGGCAATCTGTACAAATTTGCTGACACACCAAGAAGAGAACAGCAGAAGTGTGTAGTTTTTATGTTTTACCCCTGTTTGTTTGCCTGTAATTGCTGTCCTATGTTTGTGTGCCGTGACCTCTCTAATAAATGCAATTTATTATCTTTTGTCAGGCTGGATAAATCATTTAACCCTCGGTCTACCAAGCAGTAACCCTTGTACCCCATCACAGGTGTATATATGGATTTTTTTGGGGTGATCAACTGAACACCCATCATATATGTGTGTGTGCATGAATGTGTATGTGTGTGTTCTGTAAATGAATTGTGTGCAAGAGCATGCGTTGTGTATATATGTGTGTGTGATATGTGTGTATACATGTGTATGTGCATAAGCATGTCTGCAGAAATATTTAGATAAACTGAGTGAATGGGTGGGAAAGTGGCAGATGAGGATTAATATAGATAAATGTAACATTATGCATTTGGACTATAGAAACAAACATACTTCATATACACTAAATGGGAAACCACCTGGGGAATCCTCATTAGAGAAAGATTTAGGAGTACTGATAGACAATAGTTTTCACAGAAGTTTGCAGTGTTTCTCGGCTTCTGCAAGAACAAATAGCGTATAGCCGCACAGGATATTCCATTTATATATAAATCCTTGGAATGGCCTCATCTAGAATATGGAGTGCAGTCTGGGGCACCAGTTCCTAGAAAAAATATTATTGAACTAGAAAAATTATGGAGACGTGCAACAAAACTGATAAAGGGATTGGAGGATCCAAATTATAAAGAGAGAGACTAGCCAAAGTGGGTTTGTTTACATAAAATAAGAGATGTCTAAGGGGTGATATGATTACCATTTACCAATACATTCAAGGTCAATACAAAAAACTCCTTGAAGAACTATTTACTCAAAGAGCTGAGCAAAAAACAAGAGGTCATCCATTAAGAATAGACTAAAGGCACTTTCAACTAAATCAAATGCAGAGATTTTTTACAGTAAGGGCAGTAAAGTCATGGAATTATTTGCCTCAGGATGCTGTGCTTGCAGATACTATAATTGCTTTCAAAATGTCACCGCTCCTTACCCACTCGCCCGGCCACCTCGCGCTCACTGCGGGTTGCTACTTCCAGGTTACGGAGGCTGGCCGGTCACACATGCTCAGGACGCCTCTGTCTTCTTTCTGGCTCTGTTAGTCATTTGCCGAGCCTCCACAAATCCCACAGGGCTCCCAGGCAAGCCCTCCTCCTTTTCCTTTTCCATTGGCCACTACCTTCTATTTGAAGGGGCTACCCCAGGCTTAGGGTGCCTGTTCCATGAGCTCTCTCAGTGTCTCCTGGCTATCTGCTATTCTATTTTATCCCCTGGTTTTGACTATAACCTGCTCCTGCCCACTCTGAATCTCCAGCCCCCGGATCTGACTTTTGGCATGCTCCAGACCACTCTGAATCTCCAGTCCCTGGCTCTGACCTTTGGCTTGCTCCTGACCACTCTGAATCTCTAGTCCCTGGCTCTGACCTTTGGCTTGCTCCTGACCACTCTGAATCTCCAGTCCCTGGCTTTGACTTTTGGCTTGCTCTTGACCACTCTGAATCTCCAGTCCCTGGTTCTGACCTTTGGCTTGCTCCAGACCACTCTGAATCTCCAGTCCCTGGCTCTGACCTTTGGCTTTCTCCTGACCACTCTGAATCTCCAGTCCCTGGCTCTGACCTTTGGCTTGCTCCTGACTACTCTGAATCTCCAGTCCCTGGCTCTGACCTTTGGCTTGCTCCTGACCACTCTGAATCTCCAGTCCCTGGCTCTGACCTTTGGCTTGCTCCTGACTACTCTGAATCTCCAGCCCTTGGATCTGACCTTTGGCTTGCTCCTGACCACTCTGAATCTCCAGTCCCTGGCTCTGACCTTTGGCTTGCTCCTGACTACTCTGAATCTCCAGCCCTTGGATCTGACATTTGGCTTGCTCCTGACTACTCTGAATCTCCAGCCCTTGGATCTGACATTTGGCTTGCTCCTGACTACTCTGAATCTCCAGCCCTTGGATCTGACCTTTGGCTTGCTCCTGACTACTCTGAATCTCCAGTCCCTAGTTCTGACCACTGGCTTGCTCCAGAGCAATCTCTGGCCTTTGGCTCCATTCCTGACATCTACTTGGCTTCTGTTTCTGACGCCTCCTGCCTACTTCCAGCCTGTCCAGCTGGCCTGGTTCTGCACGATTCCCAGTGTACTCCAATCCTGGTTGCACCCTGGCTCAACTGGGGTGGAACAATCTGGTTTCACGACCAGCAACTTTAGCTCAGCTTCGGCTGCAGCACAGGAGTACCTGGCACACCGTCACCGATCTCTAGCTGCGCTCCTTAGCAATGCTCCCTAGCTTCTGTACCAGTGCTGGCACCACACGGGTCCCTACCTTCCTAGTGGTGACACAAAAAAGTAATGGATACCTTTCTAGCACATAACAACATTGAGAATTATGAGAGTTGGCTTCATAGGAGATAGGATGTTGATCCAGGGAAAAATCCGACTGCCATTTTGAGTCAGGAAGGATTTTTTGTGGCTTAATTGGAAATGGCTTCAATGTTTGTTTTTTTTGCCTTCCTCTGGATCAACACGGGTGATTTGGCATGGGCTGGACTTTATTTACACATGCTTTTTTCCAGCCTCATTAACTATGTTACTATGTGTGTGTGTTTGTGTACATGCGTTCTTTAATATTCTTGTACAAGTGCGTGTGTGTGTATATATATATATATATAGATATAGATATATATATATGTGTGTGTTTTGTACATGAAAATGTGTATATGTCTATGTATGCTTGCATATGTGTGTATGACAGTATGTGTGTGTATTTGCATGCATCTGTGAGTGCACACATGTGTCTCCCCACCACCACCACTATTCAAGAAACAATCATAGCATGTTGGGTGATCACTAAGTCACACAGCATGCACACTATTTAACCTCTGAGTGCCAGATGGTTAAGCAATACATTGTTAAGCAATGCATTGCTTACTCCCTGGCAATTAAAATGTTAAAGTTTATAAAGGGCTCCCTATAATCTTTAGAGAAAGATGAGGTGAGATAGGGGCTCTTTAAGAGCCCGTCCACCATTCTGATGCTCATACTGTAAACCTTATGTAGAGTGATATGTGATCATGTCTGTGTACTTGTTTGAAAGAAAGACATTTCCCCTTTCAAACAATGGTAGTTCCAAAGTTTTAGGGTCAAGAGGGCTGAGACTGAAGCTCTAAAAGAGCCCCCCCCCCCACATACTTCAATCACCTGAAACTGTATTAAAATATTGGTAAATTGCATCATCAACTGATATAATATGAAAGTGTACCCAAAGGGTACTCCTGCATGATTTGGAGCATGAGGGGACTGAGATTATTAGTATGTATGTATGTATGTGTATTTGTGTATATATGTTTCTCTATTTGTGTAAATCTGTAACTCTTTACTGTATAAAACTCTCCAGGAAATATTTGAAAATGAGAGAATGCATTTTTCCCGGTAAAACATTTTCTAAATAAATAAACAAGGCTCTTAAGATTTACTATGGAAATGTCGGCAAGGGAGACATCAGTGCAGGTTACCAGCATGTCGCTTAGCAAGGTCTTCTTCCTTGCCAGCATGTATGTTTGTTTGTATATCTTTATTTATATGGAGCCACACAGTGTACACAGCACCTTACAATAGACGTAAGTTACAATAAATAAGAGGTGATAAAATAAGTGTCACATTCATAGCAACAGTAGGAGAGAGGTTCCTGCCCCAAGGAGCTTACAGTCTAAATTGGTAATAGGACATAGATAACAGGGTATGAAAGTGTAAAGTGCTGAGGTTACAAGCTGACTTTGCCTAGAGGTAGTGCATGGTCCTAGTACTCCAGAAGATAATATTTCAAAGTAGACTTAAAGACAGAGGGGGATTGTTCAAGACGTAGGGAGAGGGTTATGGAGTTCCATAGGTAGGGAGCAGAAAGCGAGAAAGGTTTGAGGTGGCAAAGGGTGTGGATGGTGCAACAAGAAGTGTGTTATGTGCTGAGTGAAGGAGGCAGCCAGGAACATATGATGAGATATAAGGAGGGGTAGCAGTGTGCAGAGCATTAAAGGTGAGAAGCAGGACTTTGAAAGTGATGCGTTGCTGAATAGGGAGCCATGACAGATGTCTAAGAATTATGTGAGCAGGTTCAGATTTTGAGGAGAATGTGGTGATTCATGCAGCCAACTTTAAAACAGATTGCATAGGTGAAAGATGAGTAGCAGGGAGTCCAGTTAGTAGGACACTGCAATAGTCTAAGCGGCGCAGAATGAGGGCATGTATAAGAGTTTTAGCAGGTTGTTGGGAGAGGAACAGGTGGATTTTAGCAATGTTGCAGAGAAAGAAGTGAGTTAATGTGAGGGAAGAAAAAAAAGTGAGGAATCAAATATGGCCCCAAGGCAGTGTGCTGAGCTGACCAGATTAATGTCAATTCCATCAACTGTAATAGCGAAGTTAGGTGTTGGGTAAGGTCTTGGAGAGAAAATGAGCAGTTCAGTTTTGGACATGTTTATCTTGTGTGCCATCCAGGAAGATATGGCCAATAGGCAATCTGAAATTTGTAACTGGATTTGAGGTGAAATATCAGTAGGCATGTAAATTTGGGAATCATCAGAATTTAGATGATACTTGAAGCCAAAATAATTAATAAGTTCACCCAATGAAAGGGTGTACAGTGAGAAAAGTAGTGGACCCAGAATGGAGCCTTGAGGCACCCCCACAGACAGAGGCACTGTAGAGTAGGTGTTATTGCCAGAGGACACAAAAAATGAACGTTGTGAGAGATAGGAGGAGAGCCATGAAGAAATTTGATTTCGGAAACCAAGATTATGGAGAATTTGAGCAAGAAGAGAACGCTTAACTGTGTTAAAGGCAGGGGATAAATCGAGTAGTAAAAGTGTATACATTGTTTCTCTTTACTGTAATTTGTCATTTAATAGCATACCAACTCCACTTTACTATAAAAAGTTATTGGGGGGTAAGGAAATTGACAGGTCCAAATCCCTAAAATCTAATCATAAAGTTGCATTTTTCAATTGGATACCAACTCCAGTTTATTATGGAAAAGCCAGTGTCTATTTGGCAACACATTTAAATGGATGAGGGCACAAGAATTTTATCCTTAAGCAGGAGACATTCTGGTCAAGCATCTACTTGGCACTGCAACCCTTCGAGGTCAACATTCAGATGTCGCCAAATAGATGCCGAAACTTCCATAGGATACTGGCTCTTAAATGCCGCAACCCTCCCCCGCTGCCTTGTGTTTAAAAAAAAAAAACTGGTCCTGGTGGCTCAGTAACGGGGGGGGTGTTGCATAGATGTCATTATCAGGCTCGAACGTGGTGAGTTGTTTTATATGATGGCCCCCCATTAGAGAGAAACTACCAGGGACTGAAGACTTCCATACATGTAAGTGACAGTCTCTCATTTTAATGCCCTCTCTGCTAGTCTGTGAATATTAATATCCTTAGCAGTTCTAAGTTAGCCCCAGAATTTAAATAAAAATAGCGATTAATGTATTCGAAAACAATCCTTAATTAAAATTCCAGCTGATGAAGGCAGATAAAGTAGTTCTGTAGATAAGATTATGTGAAAGAATCAAAAAAGCATATTGCAGGATGCAAATACCTATAAAATGATTTATAAAGATCCAACAAATGTTTTAGAAGGATTAAAGGTTTTATTAGCCAAAGGGAAGAATTCTGGAGTCTTGGGAGATACAGAATATGATTTTATGTTTAATGAATATTCTAAAAGTACAGCTTTTTATTACTTACTTAAAGTGCATAAAACACTACTAATCCTTCGGGAAGGCCTATCATCTCAGGGATAGATTCCTTGAGTGTCTCCCAATATGTTAATACATTTTTATAAAATATGCTGAAAATACTTCATATTATGTTAAAAATACTAGTCATATTTTAGATCTTTTGAAAAATAGAGGATGGAAAAGTAATTATATAAGTGATGTCATGATGTCTAACTAAAGTAAATAATATGGCTATTTTACAACTACATTTTATTATACATTTATTTTAACTCAATTATTTTTTATTTGAGGAACAGTTTTATTTACAAATAAAAGATATTGAAATAGGAACCAGGTTTGTGCAGAGTTATGGAAATTTATTTATGAGCTTTTGGGAGGATTTGCATATCTTAAACAAGTTTTAAGAGCAAACCTGGTTCTCTATAAAATACTTATAGATTATACTAGACTCTGAGAAGGGGATGAGGAGAATCTAAGCCTGTTTATTGATACAATTAATAATAATTATTCTAATGATATTTTTGCTCCAATAATTGATAAAGTAAATGTTAATTTTTTTTAGATTTAGAAATTTTGATTTTAGAAAATAAAATAGCAACTAAAACTTATTTTAAATCAGTTGAATGTGAAAATTTTATATTCTGTCCCTTATTTTTTTATATGCTTCTCTTGCATATCTTACAAATAGTTTGACACATACACCACACACACAAACACACACGTATATATGATATTTTGATTGGATACAAGTACAAAGGTGCATGCATGAAGAAACATATCTTTTGATCTCTTGCCCTTGGATGTGTTTGGACTCTCTAACACACGTATTTATATATGTATATATATATATATATATATATATATATATATATATATATTTATATAATTAAGAAAGGATGGGGAAGCACCTGTGGGACTTATTAATAGATTTATTAAAGATAAAGTGCTATTGACATGGTCAACGTTGACCATGTTAATAGCACTTTATCTTTAATAATCCTATTAATAAGTCCCACGGGTTCTGCCCCATCCTTTCTTAATCATCTACACATTTATAGGGATTGTGCACCTGGGCATTTTATCCTTTCTGAGTGAGTGCTTTCCCCACCATTTTGTTTATATATATATATATATATATATATATATATATATATATATATATATATATATATATAATTTTGGTTTTTTTTTTGTTAGTAGGGAAGCACGTACAAGTTAGATATTCTGCCTGGGTGCTAGTGTATCGGCAAAACAGTGTACAGATCCAAATTAACAGAAGCACTCACAGGACTTGCAGATTTCACGAAAATTAAATCTTTATTCTGGTCAACATTTCGGATGTCTACATGGCGAAGACATTAAAGATTTAATTTTCATTAAATTTGCAAGTCCTTCTGTTAATTTGCATATATATATATATATAAAAGAATACAAGACAGAGGTAGGAATGGTGCTATATATGTAGGGCTAAAGCACATTAAAGAAAAAGGGGATGCTATAATCCAGAGGTTCTATAATGCAAAAGACCTGAACTCTGAAACAAAAGCTACAAAAGGAAAGGAAAGTGCTCCTATATCTCAAAGTAATATATTTAATACAGCACAATAGAAAGAATATGTATAAATAAACACAAATTTATATCTCACAATAAAACCATAGTAGTATTCAAAGTGTCCTAATTTTGGTACCAAAAATATATAAGCATGATATCACTGAAAAATATGAACAATATAGAGTGATGAATGGATCAAAAACTAATAAGCTCACAGGAAATGTAGCTCTATCAGTCTGCGGTGGGATTTCCTTTAATATAGATGGTGGATACAGGCATAGGCCAGGTTCAGCTGTTGCACAGTGGGCGGATATATGCACTCTCAGGGTTACATTCAGTGGGTAAAATGGAGTGTCCTGTAGATCTTAAACTCTCCCGTCCTATGATGTCAGAAGTGGGCAGAGTGGCCATCCCACAACCTGCGCTCTCACTGGTGTCAGATGTAAATCAGTAGGTGTAGAGGCTAGCTGGTATAGGATTTCCACCCGTCTGTAGAGGTAAAAGTGCTTCATAGAAGCTTTATCTGAATAATCGCTCAAAATAAAATATAAAGTCAAATATTTGAATAAAAATAAAGATAAAAACTCCTACGTGTTTCGCATCATCTAGATACTTCCTCAGGGAAAACTTTGCTGTTTGTTCTGGAGTTCTTTTAAGTCATGTTACATTTTTCTCTCCAATTAAAATGCTTCATGTCATTAACCAGCTCCGTATACTTAACTCTTTCAGTCTACAATATAAACTTTTCTAATGTGGATTGCTTTATGGTCCGTCAATCCCATGTAATGGTGTCAATCCAATGATTTAGAGATTATTACATACATTCCATATACCAATGAAAACCATAAGGGATTATACAATAAGAGTAAATAAAATACCTAATTCCAAGGACCTCCCCTACCAATCTTTTATGTATAGACGATAAATTAATAGTCCAATTTGTTATAATGTAACCATCAATACTTGTGTAACCCCCAATAGTATATAGGATTTTTCCCGGCCAACCAAAAACAGGTAAACCAAATATATATAATAGTAATAAATCTATGAAATAATTACAACATAAATTACAAAAAAATAATAATAGAAATGAAAAATAAAAAACAAGTAAAATAAATAGTAAAATCAAAATAAAAGATACAAAATAAATAAATCCAAAAACTAACAATAATTAATATAAAATAAACTCTAAAACACTGAATAAACAAAATATATCACAAAACTATATCCCAAAAATATAATACTAAATATGGTTAAGTATAGCTCCTAAGCTTGCAGTACCTTGCTTATACATAGCAACTTATTTTATATATTTGTGCCAGAGTCAGTCTCTCCCATATGTCAAATGAACGTATATACATCCAGTTACTCATTATGATCATTAAGGTTTAAAGAGTTACATTTATAAACAGGGCCAGATTTACATCTCAGGAGCCTGTAGGCACAGAACTGTGAAGCGCCCCCCCCCATTTGCCAACTCCACTGGACACCTCCACAATGCTCATCAGCTCCATATTGCCCCTCATCAACTCCATATTGCCCCCCATCAGCTCCATATTGCCCCACACCTTGCCCCCCATCAGCTCCAACTTGCCCCCATCATATCCATATTGCCCCTCACATTGCCCCCATCATCTCCATATTGCCCCCATCAGCTCCAACTTTCCCCCCATTATCTCCATTTTGCCCCTCACTTTGCCCCCATCATCTCAAAATTGCCCCTCACATTGCCCCATCATCTCCATATCCCCTCACATTGCCCTCAACCCCATCAGCTCCAACTTGCCCCCATCATATCCATATTGACCTCCATAGGCTCCAACTTGCCCCCCAATATCTCCACATTGCCCCCACCATCTACATGTTGACCTCACATTGCCCCCCTTTGGCTCCAACTTGCCCCCACCATCTCCATGTTGCCCTGACATGGTCCGTTTCCTACCTCCCTGGTAGGAGATCTCCTTGGCGCAGTCCTGTAGCTGATGGAGCTCCCGCGTGATCTCCTATTCAGGAATGCTGAGTGCTGGGAGATGATGTCATCTCCCAGCGCTCTGCATTCCTAAAGATGTGACGAGGGAGCTCACCACCTACAGGACTGTGCCAAGGAGGCACAGACATGTCCTGCCGCCTGGGAGGTAGGAAATAGGGAATGGGGGCTGGCAGCGCCAGCGAAGTGGCTACTTTTTTTTTTTTTTTAATGAAAAAAAAAAAAAAAAGTAAAAAAAAAAGTAAAATCCCAATGGCGGGCGCCCCTCGATGGCGTACGCCTGTAGGCAGGTGCCTACTTTGCCTAATGGCAAATCCGGCCCTGTTTATAAATCCAATATGACTCTCTCTGGTACAATCTATCAAATCCATCCCCTCCTGAAAATGTATGTGGAATATGTTCCAACGGCATAAGTACAGTGTTCATCATGGTTTTGTTGTGTTTTTCCATAGAGTGTCTTGCCAATGGATATTTAAAGGGATAGTAATACTTCATTTTATTTTATTTTGTAGGCATTAAAAAACATGAAGAACGATATAAGTCTTATCTCTCAAACCTTTATGGTTTAAGAGATATTCACAAGCAAAGTTTCCCCTCCCGCCCCTTTTACCTAGTGTGAGCCATCTCTTCTCAGATGTGAGTCTGGTTGTAAGACCAGACAGATAACAGAAGGGGACAATCTTCTTCCTATGAGAACAATGAAATATCTGCCCCCATTCACAAGTTTTTCAGGTTTTTCCCTTATCTTAATTGAAGATTGTCCCTCTCAACAGTCTACCTGGGCACCTCCCTTCTGATCTGGCTGAACAGTGTTACATCAGTAAAAGGAGTGGGATACTTTGTCATTGAATTACTCTTGAACTACAACTTTGACAGCATTGAAATAACATTCTCCAAAGTCCAAACACTGTGATGATTAATTAGAGCTGCTTTTATTATTATATTTGCAGAGAAGAAAGAAGAAGATCAGAGGAAGAAAAGAAAACTGAAGAGAAGAAGGAAAGATAAATGAAGAAGCCGGACAGCGGATGACAGGTAAGTGTTACGTTTTTTCACTAGTTGTAGCACACTCTTGTTGTTTGACACTGTTAAAACATGACAGTTTGTTTTTTCCTTTGATGTTCCCACAATTTGCGCTATTTGGCGCGAGTTGTGGGAGCAAAAAAACCATAACGAGCATTTTGCTAATACATGGATTTTGGACAACAATGCTCTTTTTGCCATGTACCTCTCCAGCAATAGAATAGCTGGGATACATGGTTGATTTTTTTGGCCCTACTGTTTTTGCTATTACCACCGGTTTTACCAATGGTAATTGTATCGAGCCCCTGTGCGGCCAGTCTATCTATATGCAATAGGGCTTTTCCTATTGTGTAAAATAATGGTACTCTCATTGCTTTTGGATTCCGGCGTTACTACAGTTTTAACTGCTGCAGGTTTTTTTTTCTTTTTTTCTTTTTTTGTTATCGGTGCTGTCTAGTGGCTAGAAAGTTAACCTACACTTCGCTTGCGGGAGATGCACTAAGGGTTGTTTCTGACGTGATATGTGTCAGCATGTGGCAAGCATTTCATCTTGTCGACTGAGGCACACATCACCATATGCACTAAGAATTAGGAATGTAAGGGGCAGGGGAAGAGACTGGGATCATTAACATATCATCCTGGTATAAAGGTGCTGATGTGTTGTGGATGGAATGGAGGAAGGAGAGGATATAGAGAGATTTCAGCACCAAGAACAGCAGCAGCCTTCATTCACCCTATGAGTGCCAGTGGGCTAAGCAACACTTTGGGGTAGATTCACTAAGCAGTGATAAAGAGGTGGTATACTGGTGATAAAGTGGAGATGACTTCTTCAGTTTGTCACTTCTCCAATTCCCATGTTATTCTATGGAGCCTTTTCACTAAGATTTCTTCAACTTTGGAGATCTTAACCCCTTAACAACCCTTGACGGTCATGGTACGTCATGGGTAAAAAGTGACTGAATGACCCATGATGTACTGTAACTGTAGAAAAAGAGAGAGGGGAAAAAGCAACAAGGGGCGCCCCTGTGCGTACCAGTATTTTCTTAAATAATGGCACTACCACCACACCCAATTGTGTGCACTCACAATGGGCCTGTGTCAGTGGCGGCTTATACCGAAACCGACAAAACAGGCAGGATGGAGAGAAGGTTCCTATCTCCAAAATATTTGACTTCGAATAGAAACTGTATTAGCGGCTGCTCCCTTAAAGTGTCACGTTCACCCTCCACGGCATAATATAGAAAAAAACAAGAACAAACAAGGGGCGCCAATAGTGAAGTACAGTAACTGGAAGATGTAATTAAATAAGTATAAATTACACTCACATTTATGGGTAATCAGAGCTCTGATACCAGAGTTCACTGACAAACGGGCTTGCGGAGAGATTAACCCATCTCCGTTCGGGACTCACACGTGTTGTAGATTCCTTCAATCAGTATGACAGGCGGAAAAAAACTATGTATTAATATAAAAATTATTTATTATAAAATTCAACTATCATTGAACAATAAATAAGGCTCTATATGCTAACGCGTTTCGCAGCTGGAAAACCGCTTTTTCAAAGCAAATAACAAGCCTATTGCAATAGAACCCATATACAAAGAAAAGAACCGCCTGACAAGAATCAATATATATACCTTCTAAAGGTGAGTTTGAATGATGAAATTCAAATGGTCCAGTGGTAATCCTGATCCCAGATCTCATACGACGTGAAAGAGGATCATGGGAAATTGACCCACTGAGATAAGTCGCAACGAAAAAATAAATTAAAAAAAAAGGCAAACCAGTGAATCACTCGAGAAAATACTAAAAACGAATAAAATGTTAACCCATAGGAATCGAGTGTTACTAGTAGATCCTACTGACTTAGTTCCTATTGATTATAATTCATAAGATGTTATACAAAACCGGATCCATGTCGAACCACGGATCAAGGATAATATATACTCAACCAAAACATTTGATCCACAAATAGAAACCTGCCGCTCATCTAAAATATAATCTCATCACTAATGATTACGTCTGCACGTGCGTTGACATAATCAATAAAACCTAATACATATAAAACCACAAATGGAGACTTAACAATAAACATTATTATAAAATATAATTTCATCACTAATAATTTCAGAACTATATATCTATACATATGTTGACATAATCAATCAATAAGACTTAATACATGTACAGATTAAAGAATTAACCCGCGAAGTACATGTCGTGTGACCTCAATCAAATAGCTAAAACATATCCTAATCAGGACTAAACCAAGTACCTTAGAATTGTAGCAGACAAGGGTAAGGATAACAGACTAAGAATCTCCATCAAAACTCCCAGCGTCATGACAATAAACATTCAATAATTACAAAAGATGCCCGATTATAATAATAAGATTTTTCAAATCGGACAAGAAATATACATATAACAATAATGAATTCATACTTAAGAATATAGAACAAATGAATGATAGTCAAATTTTAATTATCATGAATGTACTAATAACTGTGATTAAGTATTTATGTGAGAATGATACATGTAAGAGGTACAAGTGATATTCACATTTCAATTATCATAGTTGTTATGATTAAGTGTTCATGTGAGAATATTAAAAAGAACGGGTGAATGAGGAGTGGGTGTTACAATGTGACTAAATGTAAAAAAGTGAATATGATCTAATATGTATATGTAATAAATGTGAACTATTTGAGTTGGTGAAAGTTGACTATGAAAAAAAAAAAATATATATATATATATATACATATATATAATAGTAGTTGTGGGGTGGAATGCACACACTATAGCTCAATTACAATTGCCTGGGTGCACATCAAAGAATAAAGATGATACATACAGATCCTGAAGGGAGATCGCACTCACAGGACTTCAATACGGTGTAAAATGCTGTTACATTTTTATTGAGATTGACGTTTCGGCTATCAACGTAGCCTTTATCAAGCTATGACACCGTATTGAAGTCCTGTGAGTGCGATCTCCCTTCATGAACTGTATATATATATATATATATATATATATATGTGTGTGATTCAGTACTCTATGACTGAAAAACACATACATAAAAAACATATGTGAAATACAATAAAAAATCAAATAAAAATCAAACCCTGGGAGTTTCGATAGATTCATTCAATCCTAACGGGGACAGAGTAGATAGACGGAAAATCCAATAGGCCTTCCTATTATACAAAAGCTGTTCTCTACTATATCTATTGGATGGATAAACATGTTCTATAGGAACAGCACTTAAATCATTTGGGTTTTTATTATGGCACATTTGAAAGTGTCTAGAATCACTATGTAAAGGAAAGCCCTCAATGATATTCTGTCCTCCCAACATATTGGAGGCCACATGTACATGTAAGTAGATAGACAAAGGTACTATCACAATTCATTAGGCTAACAATTTGAAATTCCTCCAGAGTAACTAGAATGAAAAGTTCTCTCATTATCAGTCATCATTCTACATGTCAAACAATGAGATTTACAACTGAAAGCTCCTCTTATTGTTGATTCATCACGTTTAGCATAAATGGATCTAGTCTCAAATCCACTCCTGATTGGATTCTGCTCCAAACATTTCCCATTCCTATCACTGCTCTTGTTTTTTGTCCTAATAAATCTACTGGGTGCAACTGTATTCTTTAATGTTTTCACTCTTCTATAGATAATTCTCGGTTTTCTGGTAATACATTGTTTTAAAATCAGATCTTTTAACAAAATATTCCAATGTCTGTCAAAGATTTTATAGATCTCTTGTGAATTTGAACAATATCTAGTGATAAACATAGGAGTCTGAGCATATTCTATTTGATTGGCTGGAGTTTTAACAGAGTTAGATGACCAACCTCTAGCTCTGTTATAGGAATCTGCAACTAATTTGTGGGGATACCCTTTTTTCAAGAAACGTCCCTCAAAATCTCTGATTGTTTATCATAGTCTTGTATCATAGAGCAATGCCTTTTTATTCTATGAAACTGTCCATAAGGGACATTTCGTAGCCATTTTGTATGATGACAGCTATCATATCTCAGATAACTATTTTTATCAACCTCCTTAAAATAGGTCTTATAGTTGATGTTGACACCCGGAGTACCCCACAATTCTAGATCTAAAAATTGTATCCTGGTATTATGAATATTACTTGTAAACTCCATGTTCCATTCATTATGGTTTAAATAACTAACAAAATCCTCAAGCCCACACTTCTCGCCATTCCAAACAACAAGAATGTCATCAATATACCGGCGATAATGGACCAGACCCGCGCCAAAGGGTTTATTGGCATATACCAACTGTTCCTCCATATACCCCATGAACAAGCTGGCATAGCTTGGCGCGAATCTGGTCCCCATTGCTGTACCCTTGACCTGTAGGAAATGGGGGTCACCGAACTCAAAGAAATTATGAGTTAAAATAAAATAAATAGCTTCAATCAAAAAAGTTAATCTCTTAGCAAGCCCGTTTGTCAGTGAACTCTGGTATCAGAGCTAAGACTACTGTTACTGTACTTCACTATTGGCGCCCCTTGTTTGTTCTTGTTTTTTTCAATGATGTACTATGACCGTCATGGATTTCAGGCCTCCCCGCGCGGCTGCACGCCATTCGGGGAGCCCTGAATCAGATCGTTAAAAAAAAAATGCTCCGCGGTCCTTTAGTGACCGCCGCGTGCCTGCGCGGCCGGTCATTAAGGGGTTAATGAATAGGCTCCATAGAATAACATAGGAACTGGAGCAGTGATAAACTGGGGAAGTCATCTCCTCCTTATCACCTGCTTATCTCCTCTTAGTGAATCTCCCCCATTGTATTGCAATGCATTGGATATCTCTTAATTTAGTGATGGAACAAAAAGAAAAACCTACCGAAAGCTCTTTATGTAATTAAATAAAAAATGATTTAGAACAAGAACAAAGTTTTTTTTTTTATAAACACATATACTGAGTTTTATTGCTGTGGTACAATGAGATACAATGAGATACACTTACATACACTCTAACATTGCCTATGACACATAACGTAAGTACAGTATGTACCAAGGCCTAGTGTATGTTCTCTAATTATTCTTATCCATTCTGTAAAAAACACTTCAAATCTCCACTAAACCTGGACCTCCAGCTTACAGCAAGATCCTTTGTCCTATTGCGTCCTATTGCATTCCTCCTTCACTTAGCTGAATCACAGAAATTGAAAGTTTAACCATATGAGTGCCATTGCGTTGCGTACCCCTCCAACACTCAAAGGGTTAATACAGCTATCATATTTCATTTAGATGTAACTTGATGTGTCACATATGGCACGCAATGCCTTTATTTTATTTGGGTAAAACGTGGTACCGTTTTATCCATAGAAAATGCAGGGGACTAGTAGAGCAAAAATGATACCTTTATTGGCTGAGTGGCTCATTTAGACAATAAGGGTATCATTTTGACTGTACCAGTCTCCTTTATTTTATTTCTATTGGAAAGCATTGCCTTAAAACAAGTAGTTTTGAAAATGGCAATGTGTCCTAAAACAGTGTTGCTTAGTCTCGCTGGCCTTGTGCAATGTGTCCTGCTCTTTCTATTCAAAGCATTCTCTCCTAAGGAATCAGTATGTGCTAGATTAAATCCATAGTTAGGGGTAGTCAGTTATTGGACCTCCAGCTGGTGGGGCATACAACTGTCATCAGCCTTAACCAGCCAATGTCTGGCTAGTTATGATGGGAGTTGAAGTCCCCACCAAATGGAGAGCCAACAATTGACTACCCCTTCCACAGGTGTCAGCTGTGATTACAGTAATTATTGGGGTGGGGTTGTTTGCAGGTTATCCCTTATCGTACAAAGCGTGTGTAATGCATTAATCGGCTTCTCTGGCACTCTGGATAAAAAGCAACTTGTAAAGAGAGAAGGGGATATTTGTAACAAACATTATTACAGTTGTTTGAATAAGAGGGCGAAGTGGGCACAGTACCCAATGGTGGATTTTAGTGGATGTGACTTTACCAAGCAGCACCACTGGCATCTGCTCACGTATGCTTACATTGCTAACACCACTGGCATCCGCTTGCCTCTGCTCACATTGCTAAGCACTTGTGATATCCTCTCACATCCATTCACATTGCTATGCACTGCTGGTATCCGCTCGCATCCATTCACATTGCTATGCACTGCTGGTATCCGCTCACATCCATTCACATTGCTATGCACTGCTGGTATCCACTCGCATCCATTCACATTGCTATGCACTGCTGGTATCCGCTCACATCCATTCACATTGCTATGCACTGCTGGTATCCGCTCGCATCCATTCACATTGCTAAGCACTGCTGGTGTCCACTCACATCCATTCACATTGCTATGCACTGCTGGTATCCGCTCGCATCCATTCACATTGCTAAGCACTGCTGGTGTCCACTCACATCCATTCACATTGCTATGCACTGCTGGTATCCACTCGCATCCATTCACATTGCTAAGCACTGCTGGTGTCCACTCACATCCATTCATATTGC
Organism: Rhinophrynus dorsalis; assembly: GCA_037306005.1. Taxonomy (NCBI): domain Eukaryota; kingdom Metazoa; phylum Chordata; class Amphibia; order Anura; family Rhinophrynidae; genus Rhinophrynus; species Rhinophrynus dorsalis. Next base: position 58,090,999 of record CM074720.1, on the reverse strand, counting down.
TAAGCACCGCTGGTATTCGCTCACATCCTTTCACATTGCTAAGCACCTCTGATATCCTCTCACATCCATTCACATTGCTAAGCACTGCTGGTATTCGCTCACATCCTTTCACATTGCTAAGCACCTCTGATATCCTCTCACATCCATTCACATTGCTATGCACTATGCACTGCTTGTATCCGCTCACATCCATTCACATTGCTAAGCACCGCTGGTATCCACTCACATCCATTCGCATTGCTAAACTCCATTGCAATCTGCTCATATCCATTCATATTGATAAGCACCGCTGCCATCCGCTCAATTCAATCATATTGCAAAGCACTGCTGCCATCTGCTGAACTCCATTCACATTGCTAAGCATCGCTGCCATCTGCTCACATCAGTTCATATTGCTAAGCACTACTGGTATCCTCTCACATCCATTCATATTGCTGAGCACTGCTGGTATCCTCTCACATCCATTCATATTGCTAAGCACCGCTGGTCCTCTCACATCCATTCATATTGCTAAGCACTGCTGGTATCTGCTCACCTACGCTTACATTGCTAACACCACTGGCATCCGCTTGCCTCTGCTCACATTGCTAAGCACCTGTGATATCCTCTCACATCCATTCACATTGCTATGCACTGCTGGTATCCGCTCGCATCCATTCACATTGCTAAGCACTGCTGGTATCCACTCACATCCATTCACATTGCTAAGCACAGCTTGTATCCACTCACATCCATTCACATTGCTAAGCACCTGTGATATCCTCTCACATCCATTCACATTGCTATGCACTGCTGGTATCCGCTCGCATCCATTCACATTGCTAAGCACTGCTGGTATCCACTCACATCCATTCACATTGCTAAGCACAGCTGGTATCCACTCACATACATTCACATTGCTAAGCACCTGTGATATCCTCTCACATCCATTTACATTGCTATGCACTGTTGACATCTGCTCACATCCATTCACATTGCTAAGCACTGCTGGTATCCACTCACATCCATTCACATTGCTATGCACTGCTGGTATCCGCTCGCATCCATTCACATTGCTAAGCACTGCTTTTATCCACTCACATCCATTCACATTGCTAAGCACCGCTGGTATCTGCTCACATCCATTCACATTGCTAAACTCCATTGCAATCTGCTCATATCCATTCATATTGATATGCACTGCTGCCATCCACTTAATTCAATCATATTGCAAAGAACTGCTGCCATCTGCTGAACTCCATTCACATTGCTAAGCATCGCTGCCATCTGCTCACATCAATTCATATTGCTAAGCACTGCTGGTATCCTCTCACATCCATTCATATTGCTAAGCACCGCTGGTATCCTCTCACATCCATTCATATTGCTAAGCACTGCTGGTATCCTCTCACATCCATTCATATTGCTAAGCACCGCTGGTATCCTCTCACATCCATTCATATTGCTAAGCATCGCTGGTCCTTTCACATCCATTCATATTGCTAAGCTCTGCTGATATCTGCTCACATCCACTCATATTGCTAAGCTATAGGAGATTAGTGCATGTGGCAATGTGCTACATTAACATATAAATACACCAGCTTGAATACAACAATGGCTCATTAAGCTGCATTTTAATATGCAAATGAGCCACTGTCGATGCAGTCAGTGCAAAATCGTAAACTAGCTGAAGGCGTGGAGGATTCATAGTGTATTTGTGGAGTATTCACAGGGATATGATAGAGAAGACATCTTAGCGTATACTGTCGATATGTTATTGACACAAGATCGGCAAATTAGCCCCTTTTCGAACATTACAGCATCTTCCCCATGGTGTTCAGACAGTTATTCTATTACATTCTATGGGAGAGGAAATTCACTGACAAAGGTTCTTCATTGAATGTGGCAGATAAGGTGGAGTAGTTGGTTAATGCACCCACTGTAAAATCTGTTCAGGATCTCAGGTTCTGGCAAGGTCAGCTCAGCCTTTAACCCCTCTGGGGTAGATAACATGAGAACCCAGGACATACTTGAAAATGAGAGACAATCTCAATGTATCCCCCCTGGTAAAATACTTAAACATAGTAACATAGTAATTTAGGTTGAAAAAAGATTTGCGTCCATCTAGTTCAACCTTTTCCTATTCCTGTTTACCATCGTTGATCCAAAAGAAGGCAAAAAAAACCCCCTCAATTAGCAATTTAAAATTCTGCCTTGAATGGGGGGGAAAAAATTCTTTCTTGATTCCAAATGGCAATCAGATTCCTCCCTGGATCAACAAGCCCCAAGTAAATATTCACCCAATACTAACGTACATAGCCCTCTATGTTATGCTCTTTTAAATAAGTATCCAGGACCCTTTTAAAGGCATCTAATGTTTTCGATAGCACCACCTCCTCAGGCAGTGAATTCCACACCTTTATTGTCCTTACTGTAAAGAAACCCTTCCGCTGTTGTAGATTAAATCTCCTTTCCTCAAGTCTAAGCAGGTGGCCTCTTGTCCTGTGTACTGTTCTGTTAATGAACAGGTCTTTGGAGAGCCCTTTGTATGGGCCCTGAACATATTTATATAGTGTTAAACAAAAAAAAGAAAAATAACAGCTCCTTCGAATTTCGACAGTTATAACTTTTGAAGAAAACAGCTTCCTGCAGTGAGTGTACCCTTGTTAAACTCGACAGGAAAAGCCCAAAAAAGCTGACTGCTCCTTTAATCTGCTGCTGTGTATCTACGCACTAGATGACTTCATTACCATTTACAAAAGCTTCTTTTCATTCAGAAGTTAGAATTTCTTAATGGACCATCTATAATTAATGAAACAGCTAGAGAGGGAAGATAAGATGAAACCCTTGAACACATCTCGTATCTATGAATGGCTGTTAGAACATAAAGAAAACTGCTGTTAAAGGTTATGGCAACCTTAGGCAGGGAGGGAGAGGAAGGTCTCTGTGTGCTCCATCGGCTGCCATTTGGGAGATGAATGAAACCTGCTTTATATCTGCTAATAGACACCTCGTAATTAAATCCCATTGAGTAAAACAAGGACAATAACAAGGCTTTTTGATTGTTTATTCAAAATTAGTTGTTTCAAATAGTTTTTTGTTTTTTTTTAGGTCAGGTGATGTTGTGGTCAGATGGAGTCTATGGAGAGCAAAGTGTCACAGACACAAAGAGGCCAATGTACAAAGACAAACCGGAATAATTCTGAAGAAAATCAGCTGCACCATGGGGACAAATAAAAGTTACCCAAATTCCCTTTGATTTAAAGCGGAACTTTCACCCTAAATCAAGTCCCCCCACAATCATGATGCGTACTGCGATTAGCTTCCTAACAGTGATATTATCTGGTACCACAATCTGAAGTAATCCTCCTTGTTCTGAGACCAGCGGCCAGGCATGCATCTTGTCTTAGAGACGTCTGTGTGCTTGCGCTGTCCGTCCTGGTCTACTCTACGAGTCATTGCACTGTGCCTTAAGGCACCGGAACGGACTGACAGCGCAGGTGCGGAGACGGCTCTACAGGAAGATGCCTGGCCGTCATATTGAGAAAAAAAGATTACTTCAGATTGTGGTACTTGCGCCGGTAATATCACTGTTAGGAAGCTAATCGCAAAATGCCTAATTATCGTGGAGGCTTGATATAGGGTGAAAGTTCCGCTCTAAATTGGGTTTATAATCCACAAAGCAAAGATTTGGAGACCGCTCTGGCATTCAAGGGGTAAAAGCCCCATTTAAATCAATGGGAATGTGAGGGTGATACAACACAGGATGGGGTGGGCAGTGTAAATGAGGAAATGGGATTAGAGAAGGGGCATGGATCTGGAAGGGGATTGGCTAGTTCATCTAGTAGGGAGGTGCTTGTGTTACAGCCTGAAAAAGCAAACTGATATTTCAAAGAATGCAATTCTTCAGAATGGCAGTAACTTAAAACATATGTATGTACGCATGCATATATGTATGTACGTATGTATGTATTATGTATGCATGCATACGTTTATAGTCTGTCTGTTAAGATGGGGGAACTGGAACTGATTGCAGCGTATGAGCCATATGATCTCATTGGTGTGACTGAAACATGGTTAGATGATACACATGACTGTGCAGTCAATTTAGACGGTTATTCACTTTTTAGAAGGGATAGGGTTAATAAAAGAGATGGGGTGAAGGTGCCTATATGTAAAGGATACCTTAAAATCTAATATAAAGGAAGATATTAATGAAAGGTCCAATGAGAATGTAGCAGCCCTGTGGGTTGAAACACACACCGGGAGCATTCATAATAAAAAGATGTTAATTGATATTTGCTACAAGCCACCTAATATTGGGGCATTTGAAGAAGCCCAACTGTTGCTACAAATGGAAAAGGCTTCTCAGTCAGGAAATACAATCATAATGGGAGATTTCAAGTACTCTGACATTAACTGGAGAAATAGGACTTTCAGCACAACAAAGAGAAAAAATTCTAAGTATGTTAATTTCTATCCCAACTATGGAAGTGCCAACTAGAAAATAGACCTTCATGGACCATGGTAAACACTATACAAGTAAGGGAATATTTAGGTAGCAGTGACCACAATATGGTATCCTTTGAAATCTGTTATGAGAAACCCCTTAACAAGGGATTAAGCAAAAAAAGGCTAATTTTATAATGCTAAAAGCAGTATTAAAGTGATAGTAATGTTTTACAAAAGCAGCAGCTCCAATAAATCTTCATAGTATTTGAGCCATAGAGAGTGTTATTTCATTACTGTGAGCATTGTAGTTCAAGTGTAATTGAATAATAAAGTTTCCCCCTCACACCCCTTTTACCTAGTGTAAGCCCCTACTACTCAGATGTGGAATCCAGTCCATCGACCAGACAGCTCACATCAAGGGTCAATATTCTTACTGTGAGAACAATGAAAACTCTGCCCCCCTTGACAGGTTTTTCAGCTTTTTCCCTTATGTTAATTGAAGATTGTCCCTCTCTGCAATCTACCTGGACACTCCCTGCTGCTCTAAACTGAGCAGTGTTACATCAGTAAAAGGGGCGGGAGGGGGATACTTTATCATTCAATTACTCTTGAACTACAACTCTGACAGAATTGAAATAACACTCTCCAAGGCCCAAATACTATGAAGATTAATTAGAACTGCTTTTATTATGAAACATTACTATCCCTTTAAACATTCAGTGGGATGTAATCTTCGAGATAAAAATGCAGAGATGGAATTTGTTTAAAATGCTTTTAGATAAATTTATGCATCAATCTATACCATTGGGGAATAAATTCAAGAGGAGCAAATTAAGACCAATGTGGCTTAATAAAGAGGTTTGCAGGGAAATGACAAAAAAGCATGCTTTTAAACTGTTTCAGAAGGGCCAGGTACATAATTTAAAAAGTAGAAAAGAGAATATTCTACTACTCCAAGAATGAAGATCAGAGATATCCGAATAAAAATATTTATTATAATTTTAAAACTATAAATCCAGGATACAAAAATTGGAACAATCAATGGCCCTTATTGATCCATTTATAGTTAATAGTTAACAGTATTGAATGCGTCACGCTACCTCCAAAAGCGTAACTCGATCCACAGAAGCTGTGTAAGTCCACACCTGTATCCGTTGGATGGGCCCGTATATTGGTGTAAATGCAACACAAATCTCTAAGCACTGATGGCACATGTTCCACAGTCCAGAGACCCCCAAATGGACCAAATGTAAGCAGATTACAAAGATAACTATGCTCCTTATTAGATATCACTTCAGCCTACAAAATATAATGCACTACACTAATATCCTGCACCATACACACAGAATATAGTGTATGTATGGCACAGTGATAATGGTGATAAATAGTAACATATTAAGTCCTGTCCCAACCTATCACAGATCTATATGCATCTCAAATACATCCGTATAAGGTGCAATATAAACGGTTAGTATTTAATCTTATCAAGTCAATATGTTATATCAAACGGTTATATATGTAAACCAAACACATGAATATAATCAATGGTAGATAGCGCCACTTATGGGTGTCAATGACCTAAAAATCTATATATATACTAATCATCCATACAAAATTAACCCGTCACTATGGATGTTGTACCACAGAATATAATTATACAGGGCAAACACCACCGTGGCTTATTACATATGACCTAAAATTTTAAAATTTGATAATAAAAAATAGAAGATGGAGGAGCTTATTCAAGGTAGAATATCTTCTCTGCAAATATCGGAATGGTTGTATGAGCGGCAATCAGTGTGACTGATCTCATAGGCCATTACCAATGGTCACTATATAGACTGACTCCTCGATCAAAGGTAAAATCCTTAATTATACACTCTATCGATTTACAACTAATTGATACGATTGAGGCACCAGTACAACCGCACACCTTCACACAATAGTGGGAGCATTATAGGTATACTCTGAATGTATAGTCTACCTATATCAATAATTGATAACGGAGTCATATGATCATTGGATCACAAAAGAAAAGACGTTCCGAGTTAAAAACTTTATATGGGACAATATTTGAAACATATCTAAAGAAAAGTACTATTTTTACACATTAAGAAGAAGTTTGAAGATCAATTAAAGGCAAAGTTGTTCCTATAATATACGAACTGCTATCTAATAGAGATTCCGTGCATAACAGTAGTCTGTTCTTTTTTGATAGATATCTATCGTCTGCAGCGAAGATATTCTACCTTGAATAAGCTCCTCCATCTTCTATTTTTTATTATCAAATTTTTACATATTAGGTCATGTGTAATAAGTCACGGTGGTATTTGTCCTGTATAATTATATTCTGTGGTGCAACATCCATAGTGACGGGTTCATTTTGTATGGATTATTAGTATATATATAGATTTTTAGGTCATCGACACCCATAAGTGGCGCTATCCACCATTGATTTTATTCATGTGTTTGGTTTACATATATAACCATTTGATAAAACATATTGACTTGATAAGATTAAATACCAACCGTTTATATTGCACCTTATACAGATGTATTTGGGATGCATATAGATCTGTGATAGATTGGAACAGGATTTAATATATTACTATTTATCACCATTATCACTGTGCCATATATACACTATATTCTGTGTGTATGGGTGCAGGATATTAGTGTAGTGCATTATATTTTGTAGGCTGAAGTGATATCTAATAAGGAGCATAGTTATCTTTGTAATCTGCTTACATTTGTTCCCTTTGGGGGTCTCTGGACTGTTGGACACGTGCCGTCAGTGCTTAGAGATTTGTGTTGCATTTACACCAATAAACGGGCCCATCCAACGGATACAGGTGTGGACTTACACAGCTTCTGTGGATCGAGTTACGCTTTTGGAGGTAGCGAGACGCATTCAATACTAAGCGGATTGCTACTTTGTCCCACACACAGAGTTAACTGTAAATGGATCAATGAGGGCCATTGATTGTTCCAATTTTTGTATTCTGGATTTATAGTTTTAATATTGTAATAAATATTTTTATTCAGATATCTCTGATCTTCATTCTTGGAGTAGTAGCACTTTAGAATATTCTATTTTGTATCCGAGTGGTGAGGATATATGTGAACTGGAGCAGCAATACGGTGAGATATATTCTTTCTGTCCATTCCGCCATTACTGTGCATTCTTGTTTCTGCTTATATAATATAAAGAATGTTATGAACACTGCAAACAAGAAATTAGGCTAACTAAAATCGAAAATGAGAAACGTATTGCAAAAGAGAGTAAACAAAATCCTTAACAATTCTACAAGTATATAAATGGCACAACAATTATGGTTGACACTGGTCCTCTTCAAACTGAGGCAGATTAATTAATTAGTAAGGATAAGGCTATGGCTGACACTTTAAACACATTATTTTATTCTGCATATACAAAGAAACAATGGCAAGCTATGGGAAAACAGAGAGGACCATAGAATTTACTTCATCATGTACACGGTTTACTGAGGACAAAGTCCAAAAGATCATGGAAAAGGTTATGTTGACTAAAGCACTTAGACCTGATGGCATATACCCAAGGGTACTTAAGGAACATCTGTGAATGGAGGAAAGCAGATGTAGTACCATTATTCCAAAGATGGCAAGATCTAAACCAGGAAATTATAGACCTGGTCAAAACTGATAAAGGGATTGGAGGAACTGAGTTATAAAGAGAGTCTGGTCAACACTGGGTTTGTTTACATTAGAGAAGAGACTTCTAAGGGGTCATATGATTTCCATTTACAAATATAATTAAGATTAATGCAAAGAACTCTTTATTTAGCAAAAGAGATGAGTAAAAAACAAGCGATCATCCATTAAGGAGTGTTTGACTAAAACAAATGCAGAGTTTTTTTTATAGTAAGGGCAGGAAGTTATGGAATTCTTTACCTCAAAATGCTGTGCTTGCAAATACTGTAGTTGCTTTAAAAAAGTAATGTACACCTTTCTAGTTCAGAACACTACTGAGAATTATGACAGATGGTTTCAATTCAGATAGGTTGTTGATCCAGGGAAATATCGGACTGCCATTTGGAGTCAGGAAGGAATTTTTTTTACCCACTTAGGGCTCGATTGGAAATGGCTTCAAAGTTTTGTTTCTTTTTGCCTTCTCTGGCCCAACATGGCAAATTTGACATGAGCTGAGCTTGATGGATTCATGTCTTTTTTTAGTTGGTATGTTACTAAGTTATGTTATGTCTGGTCTATGGTGTAGTTAGTTTACTTCAACGTCACTCCAGTTTTCTTAGTACATCAGCATGAAGATCTCCATATTTAGTAATGCCTACCTAGCAAGTAAAAAAAATCTCCAACTCTGTAAAAAAAAACAAACCTTAAAGTTTGAGATGAAATAGCTTTTGAATGAATTATCTATCACCAGTGGAAGTATCCACATTTTCTCTGAAGGGAAAGCCCTACAATATATACTAGTGTCATTGTAAGGTTCTAATGTAATAATGGTAAGGAGGGTGTAAGCAGTGTGTTTGCTCACTGTGTTTCTTCAGGTGACAGGTCCACTTTAACCCTTTAATGATCAGAGGGATGTGCAATGAATTGTTTTACAATGCCTTTTGCAGCTCTCTGGTCCTTAAAGTGATAGTAATGTTTCACAATAAAAGCAGCTCCAATTAATCTTCATAGTATTTGGGCCAAGGACAATCTTCAGTGAGCATAAGGAAAAACCCGAAAAACCTGTCAAGAGGGGCAGGGTTTTCATTATGTTCACAGTAAGAAGATTGTCCCTTGCTGTGAAATAACACTCTACATGGCTTAAATACAATGAAGATTAATTGGAGCTGCTGTTTTTGTGAAACATTGCTATCCCTTTAATTGGCTTACTAACAAAACTTACTAAGTTTACTTTGCAATGCTTTGGCGTCCTCTCTAGCAAACCCTTTGAGTGCTAGTGGGTTTGGCAGAACATTGATTTGCAATGTGTAGCTTACCCCTCTGGCACTCGAATGGATAAATTATAAGCCACATTTGAATTTATGGGAAATTTTAACCACTACAGTTCATTTGGTTTAGTCCAGAACCGCACATGTTCAGCTTCCTGAATACAGCCCTTAGCACTTATTTACACTTTGTAGGTTTTTCTTATATCATACACACACACCCCAGAACACCAAAAGGTCTGGAGATTTCCTGTTATGAAGCAACTCGGCCATGGATCGTGTCAAGAGAAGAGAATCTCCTGTATCACTATAAGTTTTCTATTCATTAAATAAATTCATATTTCTTTTATTGCAGAAAGCCACCTCTCATGTACTTTTTATGGTTATGATTTTGTAAGAGGCCATGAAGGGACGATAAAGCCGTACAAAGATTATTTGTACCAGTGCACTAATAATTCTTGAGATGGAGGAAAAACACCAGTTTCCATAGTATCATTTTATAGCAACACCTAAGAGATGAAAGCAGCATAATTAGTTTAAATATAATGTTGAATGAAATGGATGGATCGGGAACAAATCCACGATTTTAACCCTTTGAGTGGCAGAGGAATATGCAACACATTGCTTCACAATGCGTTGCAAATGTCTCTGGCACTCAAAGGTTTAAGAAGGGGTTTCCAAAAACAATATGGAATAAAGGTCCTTATGTATAAAATCAAACTAGAGCAATTCTGGGGCAAACCAACTGCACCATTGGGAAGGAATAAAATGTCCAAATGTCCCATTAATTTCAATGGGGTTTTTAACCCATTGTATACTAAAGAGGTTGCAGTGTGTTGGAGACTTCTTTAACCTTCAAGGAATTAAAGTCCCATTAAAATTAATGGGAGTTGTCTTTGTCTCCTCTGTGGTCCGGTTGTTTTATCCCAGAATTGTTCCAGTTTATTTTTATACAAAAATACATAGGATTGTATTTGTGCGTTTTCTTTACCCAGAACTGATTGCAGCTGTCTTTGCATTGGCCAGGAGTAAGCAACCTGCTTGAGTACAGTCAGATCAGGGTGAAATAGCTACAGACTGATCACCCGGTACTCAGGGAGAAATAATCCTGATAACATGTGCTGTTAGAGGAACCTGAGGACTAGCGTTGCCTACCCTCACAGGGCACATACCTGGAAACTCTCTGGATCTCTCCTGGAGACTCTGGTTTTTACAGGTAATTACCGGGTCTCCAGGGACAATGGCTGCTTCTCTGGCAGTGGGGAATTTCATCTGAAACTCTGCCCAGTTCTCCTCCTTCTCTCCCTGTTCTACCTACTTCCTGCCCACTTCTCCTCCTTCCTGTCATGGTGGGCTGGTCAGGAAGAGGTGCTGACCATAGTAAACAACAAAAAGAAAGTGGAACCCAGAAAGCAAGAAAACCAGTACACACACAATTAAAGGGGAAACCCATATATATGCACAACAGAACACTCAAGGAAACAGAAAAGAACAGGGCCTCTGGGCACAGGGAACTGGGCCTCTGGGCACAGGGATGAAGCTAGCTCAGGAACACAGGAGGGAGGCACAGGAATGCAGCTAGCTCAGGAACACAGCCAGCTCAGGAACACAGGAAAACAGCCAGCTCAGGAACATGCTCAGGAACACAGGAAAACAGCCAGCTTAGGTACACAGGGATGCAGCTAGCTAAGGAACTCAGGGTGCAGCTAGCTCAAGGAACTCAGGGGTGCAACCAGCTCAAGGAACTCAGGGGTGCAACCAGCTCAAGGAACTCAGGGGTGCAACCAGCTCAAGGAACTCAGGAATGCCGTCAGCTCAAGGAACTCAGGGGTGCTGCCAGCTCCAGGGGTGCTTCCAGCTCAAGGAACTCAGGGTGCAGCCAGTTCAAGGAACTCAAGGAGCAGCTAGCTCAAGGAACTCAGGGTGCAGCTAGCTCAAGGAACTCACGGTGCAGCTAGCTCAAGGAACTCAATGAGCAGCTAGCTCAAGGAACTCAGGGTGCAGCTAGCTCAAGGAACTCACGGTGCAGCTAGCTCAAGTAACTCAGGGTGAAGCTAGCTCAAGGAACTCAGGAATGGCCCAAAAGAAAATAAACTGAACTGAAACTGATCAGTATAATCTCGCCCAGAGAAAGGGGAGAGACTGAACAAAATAGGGAGAAGGTGATTGCAAGGTAGGGCCAGCTGGGAACAGAATCAGATCTCTTTAGTTGCAGCAGCCTACAACAGCACCACAGAAAGATAAGGGCACTGTGAGGTACTGTACCAGGCTGAGGAGAGGACAGATTCATGACACTTCCCATCCTGTTCGGCCCACTTCCCACCCACTTCTCCTACTTCCCACCTCGTTCCACCCACTTCCCACCAACTTTGTCACAAGGGTGATAAGCCTCACCCACTCAGTTAAGCCCCATCCCTTTATTAAGAGAATCATGTCATTTACATTCCCCTGGTCTGCAGCACGAGTCCTTTCTAGGGGCTCAAGAAGAGAGAGTCCCAGGTACGGGCCTATGTAAGACTAGATTGTAGGGCTCAGAAAACAAATAGAGAATGTTTACAGATGCTAGCATGAAGTACACAATGCATTGGATACCTCTCTGGCACTCAAAGGGTTCAGAATATTGTTATTTTTTTTTATATACTATATTTTCTTAAATAAATATATTTAAAAAAATCTACATGCTTACTTGTCTTTGGGCTTTTCCTACAATTTAAACTTGTGTTTGTTTGTTTTTGGTTTTTTTTATTAACACTGCCTTCAAATGGTCAGATTCCAGTTAGTTATTATGTTACATTCTATTTGAGAGGTGAGATATGACAAACAGTTCTCTATACAATTTGATAGAAACTGCTGCGTCATGCTGTCATTTAGAACTTTCAGGAAGTAATCACACTGTAATTCACTTTCTGTTTATTTGAACTGTTATAACATTTGAATAAAACAACTGACATTTGTGAGAGTGCCATTTTTGTACTCAACATTAAAAGCTCTATAACATATAAGTTTTTCATGAAAAAAAATGACTGCTCCTTTAAAAAACAACATTTATATCAATGAGAATGTTTATTTGTGCCTTGTGGTACACCTGCTTTTCCCTTGAATTACTCCAGTGTTTTAAGTACAACAGCTTCAGAGTATTTCCTATTCTTTGCAGACACAGTTGAGTTATAGACGCGTTTTATAGACTGCGGTTAGAGGGCTCACATCACTGATAGCGGAATAAAAAGGAAAACTGAAGGAGCTAATTATGGGCAGGGGAGATTTTATTTAAAGAAAGTTACCAGGACACCTCATTCTGTAATGATATATTATTTAGATGTTGGCATGTAATGGTGTAATTCTCTGCTGGTTTAATGTAATACCAGATAAAATGGTACCACGTCATCGGCCTGGCATGACCTCGCTGAAAAATCACCCTGGGTTATACGTATGTACACAGAATTTAGGAAAAAGAAAGCCATTCAATTAATATTGATAAAATAATAAGGTTTAAAATACTACCAATAGTTTAAATTATTTTTGTACATGGGAGTTTACATACAAAAAAAAATGTGTTTTCTGGCACACACTGGGAGCACGGAGTATTTTACTTTACATTTCATTGAGTACTCAAATAAATCAAAGTACTGTTTTTAACAAAACCTCAGTCTGCTTTCTACTTAAGCAACTTAAGTGTAGAAAATAAAACTCAAGCTTTGCCAAAAACAACATCTGCAACTAATTATATCATTTTAATTACTGCTGTGACACAGATTACAACAAAAATTCAACAGAGCAGAGAAGTTGAATATTGTCTTCTCTTTGGATCTGGGTTTATGGACAAAGCAGTATTAAAATGGTTAAAAGCAAATAGCTAAGTAGATGTGGTGAGATAAGTAGCTTCATTTAGAGATATTTCAGTTTCCTATAAAATTCTATGAACTCTTCAATCACTAGGATGTACTATAGAGTTTATTAAAGGATAAATATTATTATTATTATTACTTTTAAATAGGTTACATGTATTTTCCTTCTGAGTAAAACAAGGTTACTCTGTCTGCTGGGAATTGCTACATTATAAGTTATAAGCATTAAAAGTGTCACAAATGATGGTGCAATTACCATCCCACTCTAGGGAGAATTGTAGTGAGTGGAGAGAATTTATGAATATGATTGCACACTAAGCAGGAGCTGGGAGAGATTTCCTAGTCATACTCCTCCTGCTTAATGCCTATTCACTAAAGTACTCATGTCAAACATAGGGGGAGATTTATAAAAGTGGAGTTAATGGAAAAGAAGTGTTAAAATGGCTGTAAGATTATCGCTGGTAGTTATAAAAGTATTAAGGACAGTTTAGGAAGACATAACACCGCGTAGTGCGTTTTTTTAATAAAATGGAGTAAGGAAGTTTGTAAAATGTGGCTCAGCTAATTTATAAAAAAATGTCGCTATTTGTGACAATTTAGCGACAACATTTTCAAAAATATTTAAGACCATGTCTGACCTGTTCTTATTCTTTACACTCACAATAAGGAATAAGGACATCTTAAAGTGTTAGTAATGTCTATATTTTACTAAAGCTGAAATTGCAGCTATTCTAAAATGAAACTAAACAACCCCAGTCCCATCTCTCAAATCTTTATGGTTTGAGAGATATAGAAGGCTAAAGTTCCCCGCTCCCTCCGCTTTCCCTGCTGTCCGCTGTAAAGCTGACAGCAGGAGATTCGAGTCGGCTGACTCAAGGCGTCTCTTCAGCAGACCCGAAATAGTGCAGTGTAAAAAGAAATACGTCATCGGAACGGTCCGCAAAGTGTGCCTGGTTTGCAGGCACACTTTGTAGACTGTTCCAGTGAAGTATTCCTTTTTACATTTTGCTATTTCGGTTCTGCTGAAGAGCTGCTTGCTTGTCCTGGGACCAGGATATTCTGGCGTCAGCTTACAGCTGACGTCACGGAAAGAGGAGGGAGCAGGGAAATTTTAGCCTTCTATATCTCTCAAACCATAAAGGTTTGTGAAGGGGGTTTTTTAATTTCATTTTATAATAGCTGCAATATTAGCGCTAGTAAAATATAGAAATTATTAACACTTTAAGGATCCATTCATAAAAACAAACAAGAACGCTTTTTATAACATAGTAACATAGGGGGAGATTTATAAACGTGTAGCTAAGAGATAATAAGACTTAAAATAGCTGTAACAGAGTGTCAGATATTTATAAACATTATAACCACAGTTTAAGAGGACTGAATGCCGTGACGTATGTTCTTTTGTAAAATGGATTAATGCTTTGCAGTGCGTTGCGTACCCCCCTGGCACTCAAAGGACAGTTCTTTAACCCCTTAAGGACCCATGACGGTCCTGGACCGTCATGGGTTGCTATCCCCTTAAGGACCCATGACGGTCCAGGTCCGTCATGGCTTAAATGATAGCAGCGTGCCTCCGTGCACGCTGCTATCATTAATTCCAGGCTGAGACTGAGTGCTCCGAGACCGGGGCGTTCAGTCTCAGCCCTTCTTGCTTGTGCCAGTTCATGTGATCGCCGTAGCAGCGATCACATGTACTGGCATTCTGACAAACAGAAGCAACATGCAAAGCATGCTGACTCTGAGTGTCTCCTCTACCTCTGTCTCCCTTACTATCAAAGTAAGGGAGAGAGAAGTAGAGAGGAGACACCTAGTGGTAAAAACAAAAATACAGCAGCTGGGGGTATTAACCCCTTCGCTGCTGGTGCAGGAGGCTGGCTAAATGCAGGTCAATTTTTGACCTGCAATTATATACTTTTTTTTTGGGGGGGTATCAAAAGAAAGCCCTATTTGTTCTTAAAAAAAACAGTATATAATTTATGGGGGTGGAATAAAAGACTTAGAGGGAAAACACTGTTGAACAAAGGCATAGTCACAAAAGGTCAGAATTGCTCCGGTCCTTAAGGGAAAACAACCTCAGATTTTCCCCGTTCTTAAGGGGTTAAAAAGTAGTAAATCTCCCCCACAGTAACATCGTTAGCGAGGCTGAAAAAAGACAAGTGTCCGTTAAGTTTAGCCCATGCCATATCATGTTGCTGAAGGAAAGAAAACAAGCAAGTAAACAAATAAAAAAAAACACACTTTAAAGTAATTTCCAGTTAAGTCCAAAATGGATAAAAAATTATTTTGTGACTGATATGGCAGTTGGATATTTCCCTGGATCAACATCCTATATACTTTCAAGCCAACTGTCATAACTCTCAATATCATTCAATGCTAGAAAGGTATCCATTGCTTTTTTGAAAACAATTACGGTATTTGCAAGCACATCATCCCGAAGCAAAGAATTCCATAATTTTACTGCCCGTACTGTAAAAAATCCATGCCTTTGTTTTACTGGAAAGAGCCTTTCCTCTAGTCACTTTAACATCATTTGCACCACAAGAGGGCAGTGAGGCAGTCTACTTTACAACATTTTCTTGTGCATGGTATAGGGCAGATGTAAGGAGATTACTGACATTAAAGTCTTAACAGCAGCAAGCTAACTACAAAACTGTAAGCTATTGGGAATGTCCCCAAATGCAGCAACTGGTATTGGAGGTGGGTTCCTACATTCACTCATTACTCTCCTCTCCTACTGGATACAGTAGAATAACTGTCTGGACACCAGGGGGTTATTTACTAAGGTGTGATAAGGAAACCTTGCTAAATTAGGAGGGCCTGGGAGGTTGAATGGAGGAGCTTGTCATGAAATGGATGGGAAAGTAGGCTGAATGGGACGGGAGCAACGGTGTCCGCAGAAATTTTTCCAGGGGGGGGGCAAAGCCATAATATGACCCCCCGGCCAGCCCATCTAGCCCCTTTATTTATATGGAGGGGGGTAATTGTAGGGGGGGGCAAGCGCCCCCCCTTGCCCCCCCCTCCGGACGCCCATGGACGGGAGTGTGCTGAATGGACTGGAAAGTGGGTGGGGTTATAGTCGACCCTACAAAACCGTAGACAGTCTCTGTCTCCAGGGTTACGGTAATCATACCGGGAAACTAGCTCTTGTGCCCCAGAGAGGGCTCATGTGCCACAGCCAGGGGTTTGTAATGATGTGATTTGCATCATGGGCGGGTTTTGTCATAATTTGAACATAAAGTGGTCTGGAGGTGAGCAGAACAGGGTGGGAAGGAGAAGAAACGGAAGGAACAGGGTGGGAATGAGGAGAAGTGGGTGGTATGTTGTCAGAATAGAGGGGGAAGGAGGGGAAGTGGGTGGAACAGGGTGGGAAAGAGGGGAAGTGAGACAGACAGGGTGAGAAGGAGGAGAAGTGGGCGGGAAGTGGAAGGAACAGGGTCAGAAGGAGGAGAAGTGGATGGGAAGTGGGAGGAACAGGGTGGGAAACAGAGGAAGTGGGTGGGTAGTGGAAGGAACAGGGTGAGAAGGAGAAGTGGGCAGGAAGTTGGAGCAGGGGCGGTTTGTAGGGGAATACCAGCCCGGGCAATTTTTTTTTGTTTTTTAAACTAGCCCGCTAGCTGGTGTTTGTGTGTATTATATATACATCTATATCTATCTATATATAGATATATATATATATACACACACGCGCACACACAGTTCTGGCGCTCATAGAGTTAAATACAACCCTAGCAACCCCCACCCCCTTTCCTCCACTCTCTTCCCCAGCCCTTTTCTACACTCTCATTCCCAGCCTATTACCCCCTTTCACTTTTTACCTACAAGCTCCTTTAGTGCTTCCTCTCTCCCCCAGTCTATTTCATCCCCTCTTCCCTGCCCCCCTCCACTCTATCCCATTGCTTCCACCTCTTCCCTAATATTGCTCAGTCACACCTCCCAGTTCCCTGCCTTTCCTCTACCCACCTCACTCTCCATCTAGTATTCTCCTATTTTCCTCTGCCTCTCAACACATCTTGTAGCTACCTGTCTCTTCCTCCTCTCTTGCATTCCCTGCTGGTCCAGTGTGGGGAGTGAGAGATCCCTGCAGCCTCCAGCACCAATATCCCTATCATCGCCCCCTTGTGGTCCCTCTGTGGCATGGAAGTGCAGGCTCCAGGATATTATGTCATATCCTGGTGCTCTGCTTTAGCAAGGAACGTGAGGGCTGTCACAGAGAGTGCCTGTGCTGGTGGCAGCACAGACCTCTACTTTAAACTATTGTGGCATGGCCAGGTGAGATCCTTTGATATCTCCAACTGGTCCATGATCTAGCGGCCCACCAGGGTATGCCCGATCCCCCGATAGGACAATCCGCCGATGAGTTGGAGGAACAGGGTGAGAAGGAGGTGAAGCAGGCTGGAAGTGGGAGGAACAGGGTGAGAGTAAGTGGGCAGAACACAGTGGGGAGGAGAAGTGGGTGGCAAGCAGGAGGTACAGGGTGGGAAGGATAAGAAGTGGGAGGAACTGAGTAAGAAGGAAGAGAAGTGGGTGGGAAGTGAGAGGAACAGTGGGAAGGAAGTGGGAGGAACAAGGTAAGAAGGAAAAGAAGTGGGAGGGAAGTGAGAGGAACAGTGGGAAGGAGGAGAAGTGGGTGTGAAGTGGGAGGAACTGGGTGGTAAGGAAGAGAAGTGGGCAGGAACTGGTGGGAAGGAGGACAAGAGGGAATAAGGAAACCCATCAAAGCTAGCGAATCAGCTTGTGACCCTGGAGCCTCAGTAATCTCTGTATATAAAATTCTGTTTCACTATCCACCCTGCAGAGGGGCAGAGATCAGCGACAGACAATGAATCAGGGGCAGTGATTTTCACAGGAGTGGGCGGCCCCTATCCACTCCTGTGAAAATTGCTGTAGTGAGACTCATCTCTAGAGGTGTCCAGCGGGTCCGTGAAGTGCAAGGCATGCCCAGTCTATGGGCAACACTGTGCACCATTCGCTAGTAAACTCTAAAAACTGAGTCTCCAGGGCAGTTCGGGAGACTTCCCACGTAAGCACATTGAGTTAAACAGGGATTTTAACCCCTTGAGTGCTACAGAGGTCGACAATACCTTTCTAGTATCCTAGGGAAATTTGGTCCACTAGTGTGCAGTTGGTTTACTCCATAATTACTCCAATTCTTCATAGTACTTCAGTTTCTGGAATTCTGGAGTAAACCAACAGTAATGCAGGTACGTATAAAAAAAATTCCCATTGATTGAAGTGTTTTTACCCCTTAAATGCTAGAGAGGTCTTAATGCATTGCTCTGCAGTGAGTTAGAAACCTCTCTATCGTTCAAGGGGTTAAAATCGTTCAAGGGGTTACAATCTCCATCTAAATAAACTGCTTACCTCCAAAGTGTCCCTGTTCAGGAAGGACCGTCCCTTGTTGAGCATTCAAAGGGTTAAAATCCACATTTAACACTTTGAGTGCCAGAGAGATATCCAGCGAATAGTGCTGCGTCAGATACCTCTCTGGCACTCAAAGGGTTTTAAATCAACGGGAATACTTATATGTCCCCTGTGGTGCAGGTGGTTTCTGCATGTGCATACCTGGCTTTTGTCAAGGGGCTTCTAGTGTCAGGGATCCCCAACTGTCCCAGCTTTACAGAAAGGAACCAATTTAACCCACTGAGTACCAGAAGAGTACAAAACACATTGCAAAGCGTTGTGTACCCATCTGGCACTCAAAGGGTTAATCACAGCCAGGGAAGAGAAATGTTCTGGATGTACAACACAAACATGTGGCTGGTTTTCTCACAAACCTATGAGGATCCTAAATGTTCATTAACCTATATTTAAGGGAGTGGGTCCTCTTTTCGTAATTCTGTTAAGAGGCCACAATGGCTCTTAAAAAGCGCCGTGTCTTAGAACATCAGCCTCACTGAGTCTGCCAGGTGGAAGTTTAGGTGCAGACAGAGATGGAAGTTGGGGCTTTTATCATGCAGTACCACCTTGTACCATCAGGCACACCTCTGTGCTGTGGAGGGAGGGAGTAGGAAGCGCTGTGCATAATGGGGAAAGGAGTCAAGACACGCGGTTGTCATATTCACTTTCTAACCCTGGGGGCACGCTGGAAATTCTCCTGTGAGATCCCCAGGGAAATGTAGAACAGGATTTACTGGTTTCACACGCTGCTGCTAGACTAAACCCATCATTACCATAACCGTCTGCTGGCAGGATCAGTGCACAGCTCCCTGCTGGGCTCTCACATGCCAAGAAAGGGACTGGGGATTTCTGTTCCATAATCCACCGATCTTCCAGCCAGAGACTTCTATACAGGACCCAGTACTGGTAAGGAGATGGTGGGCAGCGGGTGGGAGGAAAGGGGCTGGGAGCTTTAAATGGACAAAAGGATTGATTGCCTGCGCCTGGAAAAAGTTTAATCTACTGTATTCAAGAGCCACCTATCTGATAACGTCATGAAAGCAGATAAAAATCTGATCGATTTAAATTGATTTTTAACCCCTTGGATGCTAGGGAGGCGGAGAACCTTCTAGCATCCAGTGGGTTTACAATGTCCATTTACATGAAAGGGGAAGTTTTATTTGTCCACTACGATGTAAAGAATATGCTCCAGGATTGCTAATATCTGGCATTCAGGGGGTTAAATCATCATTTAAAGTAATTGGGGTTTTTAGTTCTCCTCTGTAGTTCGGTCAAGTAAGTCAGCCTCTTTGGCATTCTAGGGGTTAAAAGCCCCGTTTAAATCAGCGGGAGTCTGCACAATGTGTAATCCTTATGGTACTACTGGTGTCGTCCAGAATTTCTTCACGTTTGAGTTTATGAACGAGGAGCTTAACCCCTTATGGATTCGAGAGGTGCGCGCCCCCCTCTGGTCCTTAAATGGTTAATAATGCGTCTGCCAGAGCGCAGTATCCCTCAGTGCGCTGTAGTTATTTTGCGTAATGTCTAGCGCAGAGCAACGTATAGACCCAATAGCGGGGGCAGAAAGGCAAAGATGGGGCAGATCAGTTGCACAGTGTTTACAAAAATGAACCATTTGGATGATACATACAATAGATTGGGAATCAGTATCCTAGAGAGTAGTTCCCAAGGGGTTAACATTCCAATTTGAACTTATGTTGCATTTGTTTAACCCTCCAGAATTTCGTTTTTTTTTGTTTTTACCCTTTGAGTGCCAGAGAGGTATTCAACGCATGGCCTCTCTGACACTCAAAGGGTTAATACATATAGTCTCCTGCATGCATGTTATGGTCTGCAAAAGGGATTTGATTTAGGAGTGGAATGGGTCATATTAGAGACGTATGTGCCTTTCCAGTCAAGGGTACATGTTTGATCATTCAGGAGTTAAAACTTTAACCCTTTAAGTGCCAGTGAGTTTGGGTTGCATACCTCACTGGCACTCAAGGGGTTAAGGATCAGAGGGGTGTGCAAAGCTTTCCACCACATACCTTCCAAGTGTCCGGCTTTAGATGGTACAGCCCCTCTTTGAGACCCAAATCTCTCTGTCCCTCTTTCCCACCCTGGCGTCCCTCTTTTTAGGAGATCAGACTATGTTGCTGCGCCACAGCAATAAAACTCACAGTAATGTTTGTTTAAACTTCACTATCTATGTTTTTTAATTAGTCTATGTCAATAAAAATATTTAGTCTTGCTCTAAATCATTTATTCATTTAGTCAGATGACAACAGGTCATGAAATAACCTAAAAATGCCCTACCCATCAGCCACGCCACCTAAAACACAAGTGTCCCTCTTTGGCCATTTGAAATGTTGGGAGGTATGCTGCCGTCACCTTTGGTATGACATATCCCAACATGGTAGGGTGTAGAACAAAGTCTGGTTAATCCTTTGAGTGCCAGAAGGTTGTGCAGTGCATAGCTGAGCCATTCTTTACATAACATAAACCTGATATACCGAGAGTTAAAAGCCTGCAACATGTTGGGCACCTGTATCAAGAAATGAGTCTGGTGCAAAAATCAATAAGGATTAAAGAGAGGAGATAAATGAAAACTTGAAATGAATGGGTTTTTCTTTCTTTGCTGCATGAAGTGTTTGAACTCCTACATCACAAATCCCTTAACCTTCTGAGTTCTATTCACTGGATATCTCTCAGGAACTCAAAGGGTTAACAAATATGGCCAACGAGGGCCTTTTTCCAGAAACTCTGGAGCATACCAGCTGTACTATATGGAGGAAATTAACATCACTTTGAAATGCATTCAGACTTCTGTAACATGTGAGGGGTTAATGCATTGAAGACCTCTTAAAAGTCCCTTTAATTCCATGGAAAAATTGGAGAATTTTCAAATCTCCCTATTGCTCCATTGGTTTGCTCTTGATGAATAAGGTCCTGTATTTTATGGAGGATGAATAAACCCTATCTGCAGATGGTGTGGGTGGTTTTAATTAACTCTTTCAGTAATATGTGTTAAGGGAAATGGTGGAGCAGCAATTCTATGTCAGAAACACCTGTATAGTATCTACCAATTGTAAAAGATCATTGATTAAAATGGGACTTTTAATCCCATGCATTAGAGATAGGTCTCTGTGTTAGAGACATCTCTAGCATCCAAGGGGTTCATTTAATACATTTTGTACTGTTGATTTTGCTCACAAATTGCCCCTCTTTTCTACATACGTACCTTTCGAGTGCCAGGGGGCTGGACAACGCATGTCCACCACTAAAAGTGTTAACACTTTGAGTGCCAGAGGGGTACAATGCGTTGCATACCTCTTTGTCACTCAAAGGGTTAAGTCATCTTGACATCAGTACAAAGCTTTTTTGTCGTTATTGCATATGTCCTGAGTGAGCGGTGGAGAGTCTAAAGGCAAATCTGGTACTCAAAGGGTTCAGTCATACTGGCAGAGCAGAGGTTAGCTGTGGAGTCTTTTGAGATGCTGGTGATCCTCTTGCCCGCCTAATGGGTGCTTGGCATACTAATTGTCTATTAAGGCAGGGGAAGCATATGATCCTACAGCAGGGGTTCATGTCTGCGCTTGTGAGATCAGGTCAAAAAAACAGCCTCCGGCAGAAAGACAAGGATCTGTCTGTTCCCTGCTGCAGGCAGGCTGAATGTGTGAGCGCTGCCAGCAAGGTCATATTGGGTGGATTATTGGGGAGGGGTAGAGCTCACAGACACAAGGCTAAGTGCTACCTGTTGTTTAGAGAAGTAACACCTTTGTATAATAGCCCCCACTAACATTACTATAGCTAAAAAAAATCCCTATGAATGTTGTCCTTGCGCCTTTGTTCAAGAGATAACATATTCATGGATCAGGCATGGATGTCATGTCCAATGGAGGCGGACATGACAGTTGCTAGCAGTGTTTTCAAGCTGAACCAGGCAGAGTACATGTCTACTTAACCCTTTTTGGGCCAGAGGCCTGTGCACTGCATTGCAGTCCCCTGTGGTCCTTAAAGGGTTGAGATTGCCATGTGCAGTGAGCAGAGTTTGTGTCCTGTGGTCCTGCTTGCAACTGTCATGTCTGCCTCCATGGATGACATCCAGGATTGAGTGAAGGTATTATCTCTTGAAAAAAAAAGGACAACATTCATAGGGGTCATTAGGACTTTATGGTCATAATATGTGTATATTTGTGTGTGTGTGTGGGGGGGAGGGGTATTATTAAGAGGTGTTATATCTCTTTTAATTCCGGTAAAGCAGTGATAGGCAACCATATTTACTCCAAAGGCTGCATAGCTGGCCCTCCAGTCCTCCACACATATTAAAAGCAAACCAAACAAATAGAAAATATTTCAGATTTCTGTTGTTTCCAGAGGTAGTTGCAGCATATGGCTGTTGTTTGCAGGTCAGGTTTTTTCCCAGACTCCTTCACTCCTTGGAACTATAACTGAGAATTCTGGAGATAGTGTGGATGTATTAAGAAGAACTGGGGGAGGGGGGGTATGCACTAAGGTGTGATAAGGAGGTGATAAGGCGGAGATGGCTTCTCCAGTGATATCACTTCTCCAATTCCTTTGTTATTATATGGAGCCAATTCACTAAGATTTCTCCAACTCAGGAGATCTTAGTGCATAGTCTCTCTAGAATAACATAGGAACTGGAGAAATGATATCACTGGAGACGTCATCTCCGCTTTATCACCTCCTTATCACACCTTAGTGCTTATCCCCACTTAAGACATTCTGGAGCAAATCAACTGCACCAGGGAGGACCAGTAGCAATGCTTGTTAATTTAATTGGGAATTTAAATCCATTGAATGCTAGAGAGGTCTCCAATGCAATGCATCGCACAGCACTGTAGACCTCATAACATTCAAGAGGTTAAGCACCGATGGGTTCTTTTGTTCCCTGTGGTTCAGTTGGTTTGCCTCAGGATTGCTCGTGTTCATTTGTACATATGTCCTGTATGTGTCCAGTTGGGTTGGTGCTATCAGCTGTGCTGATACCTTAACCCTTTGAGTGCCAGAAGGGTACGGATCCCCTCTGGTGCATAAAGGGTTAATGCTATGGTTGACAATCCTGCCTACAGGCAGTGTCCACTGGTAAGCCAGGGAGAGGGTGCATATATGTGAGACAATGGGGAGATTCACTAAGCAGTGATAGAGAAGTGATAAAGTGGAGATGACGTCCCCAGTTTTTCACTTCTCCAGTTCCTATGTTTTTCTATGGAGCCTATTCACTAAGATCTCCAAAGTTGAAGAAATCTTAGTGCATAGGCTCCATAGATTAACATAGGAATTGGGGATGTCATCTCCACTGTATCACCTATTTATCACCGCTTAGTGAATCTTACCCTATGTCTGAAGTCAGAAAAATTACCTAATTCCCATATCCTAAGGATCCTATGAGCTACGGACCTGGTTTATTGCAACTAAAGATGAGCAATTCTGTATCAATGAACCATAGAGTTGAAATGAAAATCCTGCAAATTCCCATTTATTTAAATGTATATATATACTGCCTCCCAATTCCATAACTGGCGATTACCGATCATGCTCTGCCGTTATGGCTAAATAAGAAATTACTGAATGGTTAGTTACAATTGGCCAAATAAAAAAAATGACTGAATATGATTAGTTAATTCCCATTTTACACATTCTTCCTTACATAAAAGAGGAGGGCTTTTACACACAGTCGAACAGATGTACGAAATGGTGCTTCCATATGGGAACACACATACATACTTCAACACATATAGAAAATATAAGGGTCGGATGGTTGGCACATCTTACTCGCAGCTTGTGATGAAAATGTTGAGATCATACTAACTGCATCATTGGGAACAAGTAATAATTCTCAAATTTCTCCTTGGTTTAAATGGGGCTTTTAACCCATTTAATACTAGAGAGGACCTCTCTAGCATTCAAGGGGTTAAGATCCCCATTTCAGTCAATGGCCATTTTTATTTGTTCCATAAAGTCAGCTGGTGTACCCCAGAATTGCAACACATTCTTAGTATATGAGTCTCCCTGCGTCTGTCCGTGGTGCATCTCCCAAAATGGGCATACACAAACCTGAACAGCCAGACACTTTTGGGAAGAAGGAGCTTACAACTTTGTTCATCAGGAGAAGGTGCTTAAATGCACAGATGCTGGAACTTTCATTTGTGCCAAAGGCTCTCAATGTGCTGCACACCCTGGTCTTTAAAAGGTTAAAGGAGAACTAAATCCTCCAAAACTAGCCCCCCCTATCACCATACTATGGTAAGAAAATCCTAATGTCCCCTAAGAATGTTACCTGTATGTCTGATAGCATCTTTAATCAGTCCTGCTTGTGATGAGGACCAAAGATGCAAGTATGAGCTTAAAATCTATTCACTGCACAAGGAAATCTTAACCATAAGGATCACAGGGGTGTTCTGCACATCCTATATAATAATTTGCTAGGATGTTTGTCACGATGCAGTCTTGCGCAGTAGAGACTGCCTGCTTTCGGGCAGTCTCTACTGTGCATGATTACATCGCGTGAGTGAGGCAACGCAAGACTGCATCGTGTAGAGCAGTGAGGTAGCGGCATACCCCTCTGGCACTAAAAGGGTTAACATTACCTGGACCTTGGCCTGTGTACACAGGCTTTTAGACTAGTTGCAAAATAATCCATTCAGTTCTTAAATGGATAGTAATACTTATAATAAAGTGCACCTCCCAGTCTTCATTATTCTATTTGTAGCATATATTTCGAAACAGTTTTGTAGTTCAACCACAATTGAATCCAAAAGGATCCCCCTCCCACCCTTTCCCCTGTATCATGCTGCCTCTCAAGCTTGTCTGGATGGAGAGCGGCGAGGGACAATCTTCAGTAAGCATTAGGAAAATCCTGCCTTCCTTTGTGAAGGGAGGGCAGGGTTTTCCTTATACTTTCTGAATGAATGTCCCTCGCTGCATCCGTCCGGTCCCATGACTGTATTCCACATCTGAGGGGAGGAGGTCAGAAGGTTTTGGAGGGGGATCCTTTTGGATTCAGTTGTGGTTGAACTACAAAACTGTTAGTATTGAAATATATTGCTGCGTGTTACAAAAAGAATAAAGAAGACTCGGAGCTGCACTTTATTATATACAAGTAATGTAGAAGCCTGTGTACACGGGCCAAATTGCGCAGTTATGCACAGTGGAGACTGCCCAAACGCACAGAATGCTAGTTCTGCGGTAGTACACCTGCAGTGTAGCGTTCTGTGCGTTCGTGCAGTCTCTACTGTGCATGACTGCATCGGACAAACATACATGCCTTTTATATTATAGGATAGATTACTATCCCTTTAACCCTTTGAGTGCCAGAGGGGTACAGAATGCATTGCTTTGCTCATGCAATCTGCCTGCTTCAACTGGAAAAAACTGCCAGCAACTGTCAGTTCCACGTTCATGAATATGACATCCAGGTCTGATTTAAGATGTTATCTATTGAACAGAGTTGCAAGTATAAAGTTCATAGGGGTCATTAGCATTTGCTTGGCATGTTAAGGTAAGTGGGTGGTTATTAACTAAGAAATATTAGTTTTCCCATACATGCTAACAGGCAGTTAATGTCTGACATTACCTTTGACACACAATACAAATCTTGAAGGGAGATGCACTAAGGTGTGATAAAGAGATGATAAAGTGGAAATGATTTCTCCAGTGATATTACTTCTCCAGTTCCTATGTTATCACTGTCGAAGTCATCTCCACTTTATCACCTCTTTATCACTCCTTAGTGTGTAACCCTGCTTGTGTTGTGAGAAGTATCTAGATGTTTAAAGTGGCTCTATCACCACTTTACAAGTTTTGATCATTGTGTAGAATACTTAGCGAATAATTATAAAACGTTATTATTTAAAAAAAACCCAAAAAAACGTTATTTGCGAGAAAATTACAGTTTAAAGGGGAACTACCACCCCGCAAAAATGTCATCTTATTTAAGTCTTCATCTGGCGACTAGCTGCTTAGTAGCGCTAGTCGCCAGAAATATTACCTGGTTTAAAAGATTTTCTACTTACTCTGAGGCGGACAGTAGCAGGAAGCACGGACATCTTGCCATAGTGACGTCCGTGCGCCTGCGCTGTCGGTCCCTTTTGGAGCCGGCCGGCCAGCAGCTTACTTCCAGCTAAACTGCTCTTGCCGCAGTTTGCTGCACAGCCTCTGCTCCCGTCACTCTCCCCAGCATCCTCTGATGACGGAGATGTTCTGTTAGTAAACTGGAGCGATCTCATTGGCTAGATATCGATCTCTGCCAACGAGATCGCTCCAGCTTACTAACAGAGCGCCTCCGTCATCTGAGGATGCTGGGGAGAGTGACGGGAGCAGAGGCAGAGCGCCAAGAGCAGTTTAGCTGGAAGTAGGCTGCTGGGCATACTTTTATTTTAATAATAACGTTTTATAATTTCACTGAGTATTCTACGTAATGATCAAAACTTGTAAAGTGGTGATAGATCCACTTTAAACTGGAACTGACACTAACTAACCTAGGTGATTTTAAAAAAGCTTTCAGAATCATCTATATTTATGTTGGCCTTTCATTATTTAAAACTATAATTTGAGATATTTAACTTTATTTATTTGTAGGTTTATGCAAATTATGCAGTACTGGGTGTCACAGTCTGGTGTGTCTGATAATAACATTCCGCCCTCCCTCCCCACTGCCACTTCCTATCAGGAATCACTGGCTAATTTGCATATACAGAAAAAATAACTGTAGCTAAAAATCTCATAAACTATAGTTGTAAAAAAGAATGGCTAACATAAATATAAGTGATTTTAAAAACTTTCAAAATCACCCACGCCATTTTAAAGTGTTAGTTCCACTTTAAGTGTCGTCTTCTAACATATGTGTTCCTTTTTTCCAAGTCTGTCAATATCGGAGCCTAGCATGAACTGCTTCTTTATGCGTTAGTATAACAGGAGCGCAACACCCCTAGCACCAGCTCAGCACAGCTGATTCACTACTCACAACTGATTGTTCAAGACAATTACCTACTCTGCCTAATGGGATATTTGGCCCTTGGTGTACAGGACCACTGACAATGTGCTAATGGTTATGTACAGAGAACACAAGAGGACAAAATCTGGAGCAAACTAACTTTTCCATAGGTGACAAATGACTACAATGTGTTGGAGACCTCTTTAACATTCACATGGGCTCAAAGCCCTATGTAAATCAACAGGAATGTTCATTCGTCACCTATGATATAGTTGATTTGCTTTAGAATTGTTTTATTTCCTGCAGATGGCCTAAAGCAGGGTTGAGCAACCGGAGGCCGTTAGCTGGCTAAGGATGATAGGAATTGTAGTCCACAGTAACTGGAGAGCCTCCAGTTGCCCACCCTGGACTGAGCATGTATTTTCAGTAGGTGGCTAAGGATATTCTGGAATGTACAAACTAAAATACTTAACCCCTTGCATGCTATAGAGGTCTCCAATGTCTTGATTTACAAAGCTTTGCAATGCGTTGAGCACCCCTCTGGCACTCAAAGGGTTAATGAAGCATGGCCAAGTTTCAGCAAGGTACCAGAAGAAGGAACATGTGCTTATTTATACATCCATGCTGAGAGTAAGGATATCCGCAGTTAAAATCCCAACGCCTAGGGGATCCGATGTAAAACATGTGCGTTCACTCTGGGCTGTTTCCCCCCCGCCCGCGCCAGATCTCTATAACATATGGTCCTGAGACACAAACCAAGACTTATGTTGGTTATTTATCAAGAGCGAGAGAGCGAAATCGCTAAAGGCAAAAAGCCATGAAAAAAAGATATGTCTGTGCTTGATCACCTACAGATAATGATGGTGTACTAAGAATAACTATAGCATTTCTGGGCCAAACCACTGAACCATAGGGGAGAAATGCAAATTCCAATTGATTTTAATCCTCTGAGTGCCAGAGGGGTACGCAGTGCATTGCAGAGCAGTGTGCTGCGTACCCCTCTGATACTCGAAGGGTTAAAATGTTGAATGCTAAAGAAGTCATCAGTTCTCTTCTATACAATGAGTTAGAGACCTCGTTAGCATTAAGGGGGATTAAAAGTCCCATTTAACACAATGCAAGTTCCTTATTTGTCCCTTATGGTCAGGGAGAAAGAGAACCTGTAGTGTGTGTTTTTCATTGGCATATAGCAGCATACATTAAAGGGGAAGTCTGGTCCTGTTAGCCGAGGTTTGATTCAGATGTAGATACAGCTCTGCCTGCGCTGTTGTCAGGTACCGGCTGAGAGAGCAAAAGCCCAAGTTTTCATACTTAAAGGGCAACAATACCATAGAGATAAGTGGCTCTTCATTCGTTTAACCCTTTGCATGCCAGAAAGGCATAGGTGGGAACTCCCCGGATTTGCCGTGGAGACTCCGGTTTTGGCTCCAGAGGCTGATTCTCCAGAGGTGGGGAGTTTCTAATGAAACTCTGCCCCATCTGCTCCTTCCAGTGTGTTCCTCCCACTCCCCGCCCTCTTCTCCTCCTTCCCCAGACTATTCCTCATCCTTTTTTTTTTTTTTTTCATTTTGCAAACTCCTCCCCCACTCACAACTAAGCCCCACCCCTTTTTGACATAAATCTTGTAATTTTTCTCCCCCAGCAGCACCACGGGACTCCCCTCTCCCGGTAGTCCACAACAAAAAGTTTCCAGGTATGCAGAGAGGTATCCAATACATTGCATTGCTGGCACTCAAAGGGCTAAGAAAGTAAATCCTCATAATAATAACCATCCATTACCTTACTATTACTAGAAACTCTTAATGGCCCCTATGAATTGAATTCAATCTTGGATGTCATGTCCACGGAGATGGACGTGACAGTTGTCGCCAGGTTTTTCAAACTAAAGAAAGAAAAATGCTTGAGTCTATTTTACACTTTAGGAACAGAGGGGTGCGCAATGTAATGTGTTGCATTTGTTCTGGTCCTTAACCCTTTGAGTGCCAAAGGAGTACGCAACGCTTTGCTTTGCAATGCGTTGCGTACCCCTCTGGCACTCAAAGGGTTGAAGGGTCAAGAGAACAATTTGCAGTGGGTAGAGTTTGTGTCCTGTGGTTCTGTCTGCAACTGTCATGTCGGCCTCCATGGACATGACATCCAGCAATGATTGAAGTGTTAGTAATGTCTAACTTTCACAAACCCTAATATTGTAGGTATTCAAAAAATAAACTTACTGGGACAAGTTCAATCTCTCAAAACTTTATGGTTTGAGAGATATAAGCGCTTAAAGTTTCCCCCTTTTGCTGACTAGCTATAAAACTGTCAGCAGTGGAGTTGAGTTGTGCGACTCAGGTGGACTCAGGCAGCTCTTCAGCAGAGCCGAATGAGTGATATCTAAAAACAGATACTTCTCCGAAACAGTCTACAAACTGTGCTTGGTTTGCAAGCACACTTTGCAGACCTTTCCACTGAAGTATTTGTTTTTGGATAGCGCTCATTCAGCTCTGCTGAAGAGCCGCTGGCTGGTCCGGGACCGGGATCTCATGACGTCAGCTAGATGCTGACGTCTGGAAAAGGGGAGGGAGGGGGTAACTTTAAGCGCTTATATCTCTCAAACCATAAAGGTTTGAGAGTTTGAACTTGTCCCAGTACGTTTATTTTTTGAATACTTACAATATTAGGTTTTGTTAATGTTGTTAGACATTACCAACCCTTTAAAGAGGTCCTCTCTTGAACAATGGCACAAGTGCAAAATTCATAGGGGACCATAAGAGTTTTTCTGGCCATACTAAGACAAGTGGCTGGTTACTAGGCAATGGATCCTTTAGAGCCCTGGATCTTGTTTCCAGTTTATGTCATGTAATGCTACTAATCTCCAAAATGACTATGGTCCAATTGAGCTGCATCAGATTAGGTTGGGCGAAGCCCCAGTTCTGTTGGGAACTTAAGAACTCTGCAGGGTCCTGGTTATATACCCCGTGTGCATCATCATTTTAGGTTCCTTTGGGAATACATTTATTATTAAGGGCTCAGTGACACAAGAGCGTTGACAATTATTTATACCCGTCCTAATTGCAGCTCCTTTGATAAATCTAAAATTAGTCATAGCTATTGCTGAAGGGAGGCAGGGGCTGGCCAGATGGCAGCAGCACACAATAAACATTGGTCACATATCCACATACCTGGAACTTCCTCATCTTGAGCCCCTGGAGAGCATTCATGTGCTGCCTACCAGGGGGATGTAAATGATGCATTTCATAACCTTAAGGGGTGTGGCTTATGTGGATCGGCAGAGCTTAATCATCTTTATGTCGTAAAGTGGATGTCAACTGGGCAAGATAGGGTGGGAAGGAGAAGCGGATGGGAAATAGGGTGACCACACGTCCCGGAATGCCAGAGACTGTTCCTTATTGGGGGTCTGTGTCCCGCGTCCCGGGTCACCCCCCCCACCGGGACAACTAAGAGTCCCGGAATGGAGCAACATTCACCAGTCCAGCCTGCCAATGAAATGTATTTGCTATATGGTCCTCATTGGCTGGCTGAGCCAGCCAATGAAGACCATATAGCAAATACATTTCATTGGCTGGCTGGACTGGTGCATGCGAGACAGCTGGGATGGAGCAGGTATGCTGGTGCTGCAAGTGAGACCTGCGGCTGAGGCTCACGCCGGCACTGACCATCTTTCTGACGCTGACATAGTGTAAGATTTCCCACTGAGAACTCTTACTCTGTGTCAGCCTCAGAGAGATGGTCAGCGCCGGAGGGAACCTCAGCCGCGGGCTAGGGTGACCACATGTCCCGGAATGGCAGAACGGAAATGGGAGGAACAGGGTGGGAAGGAGTAGAAACTCACTGCTCCCGGAGAAGCAGCCTCTGTCCCAGGGGACCCGTTAATTCAGTCTGAAAACCAGAGTCTCCGGGTTGGATCTGCAGAGTTCCGAGGTACGAATATATGATTGGCTGATGTCACCCACAGCCTTCTGTAAATAGTAATTTGTCATGAGAATCACATCAATAAAATCTCTTGTGTGGGTTTATACATTGTGGTCCGTGTGCAGCAATGCTGTCACATCTTCCCATTTTTGTAGAAGTTACAAATATTTTGGACAGCTGTTAGTGGTGGCAGTAGTTTATGTAATCTTGCCATATAGCAGGGAAGCCAACATATAAAACTCTGCAGCATATCAGACCTACTCTGACTGAACACCATAAGCAAGTAGGATGGATTTGAAAAGGCCGCAGTTCAGATTTATTAAACAGTAAATCAAAACAGTAACATTGAAACCCCCAAAGAGTTTGGTATAAATGATTAACTAACCATAGCAGGCGCACTAATTATTCTCTTCCTGCCGCTCACCGACAGTGTAGACAGAAGACAACAAGGAAGTGATGAGCAAGCAATATAGCCAGCTCATGAGACCAAGCTTGATGAGTGAGTAAATATCAGCCACACCCACATACAATCTTGGAGGTTCCCCTCCCCCCTTAAGAAATCACATACACTGTACTCACCTCCCCATTTTGAACTCTGACAATATTAAAAACAATTCATTAGTAAAAATCAAATCCCCAAAGCCAAAAAGTACACCAAGAATTTGAGTGAAAGCCCAACAAAATTAACTCACCCCCTGAACTGATAGGCAAACTTGAAAATTAACCCAAGAGGAAGGGTGGAAATGCTTCAAAGCATGTGTATGTTTAAAATGGTGACTGAAAACCAGATCAAGCCATCCAAAACCAAAGCACCACCCCAAGTGCATCCAATCAAACTTAACCCCCACAACCACACCCCTTTTACCCTATCTTTCCACTTGTCCACCCCTGCTTCCATGCTGCTCCATTAACCAAATGCAGCCTGTCTGGCTCCTGACTGAGTATGGCTCTCCTGAGATTTATAACAAAAACATTTTTTTTTTTTTTACTTAGGCAGCACATATGAAAGGCCTAACTATCAGTTCACAGCTGTGGTTCTATACCTGATAACCTATAGTTCTAAAGAACAGCTCAGTCTGTTAAATATCAGTATTCACTTTCACTTGAACAACATTGGTTAATGACTAGCTGTTGGTCATATCTGTGCAATGTTGTACAAGTAAAGTTAAATACATGTTGTCTTTAATTTTGAATAACAGACTATAATTTGCAATTTTTATCAATCAATATTAATGCGACCCTCACACAAATGGATTTCCTATTACATGGAAAATGTGGATATCCCTGGTGTGTGTGTGTGTGTGTGTGTGTGTGTGTGTATATTTATTTTTTTGGAGGTGAGGACATTTTTAACCCCTTGAGCACCATAGGGGTCTGTGACGCATTAGTCCTTGAGGGGTTACTATCTAATTGAGTCGATAGATTCTTGGTTACACATCTAGATAACTTAAAGATGTCTCCAAAGCCTTGTGAAGCTATGCATTGGAGATGATTTTAGCATCCACAGGGTTAAACAAAATAAGTGGTTGTTATGGTTGAATTCAGGTGACCTGAAGAAATACAAATCATTGGGTAGAAAAGGAACAAGTAAAACTGGAATTAAAGATGACTGACAGAGACTAATGGAGCAGATTACACCGATAAGAACTTGTTTCTGCCATTGTGTAACAGAATTGTGTGATTTGTCTTAAAGGGAGCTATCATGAGAAAAAAAATATGTGCCTGTTAATATAGAAAATATATTTATTGTAAGCCTTTTTGTGTAAAACAAGGCAATTCCCACTGCTGAGAGATGCTTCATTCTAAAGTTATTACAATTTAAACCCAATTTATTTTGGAGACTGATTTCCATGGCCTATCATTTTAGGGCGGTGTGTTGCTACAATGGTCTATGAAGGGCTTTTGTTAGTGACAGAAGTAGTCCATAGAACACAATATAAACAGCGCTACTACGAAATGTTAGGTAATAGAAGTACAGCACTTAAGAAAATGATATATATGTATACTAGTGATGGTGCATGGCGTTACAGTGCTGTTCCGGGACCCATTTGTCCTTTGCAGCGGTGAGTTCCAGTGG
The DNA here is from genome assembly GCA_037306005.1 of Rhinophrynus dorsalis. Classification (NCBI taxonomy): domain Eukaryota; kingdom Metazoa; phylum Chordata; class Amphibia; order Anura; family Rhinophrynidae; genus Rhinophrynus; species Rhinophrynus dorsalis. Next base: position 58,057,468 of record CM074720.1, on the reverse strand, counting down.
GCCACTGTGGAGCAGAGAGTGTTACAACCTACCAGCACCTAAACATGGGAATTCTGTCTTGTCCTCAAGGAACTGAATTGGGCCCCTGCTGCTCTATATGATAAAGATTGTGGCTCAAGTAGTTTTTGTACCCCTCTGGCAGCCGAAAAGTTAATGGATCTATAAACAAACCAAAGAAAAAATAATTTAATTGAGAAAAGTGAGTTGTGTTATTTTTTTTATCCCAAAACTTTTACTGCAGGGAGTTATATTAACCCTTTGAGTAGGGTGACCAGACCTCAACTTTAACCCCATTCCACCGGCGGACTTACATGTATGTCCTCACCAGATGTCCCAGGAAGACAAGAGGACGTACACGTATGTCCCGGAAGCCATTCGCTAGAATGGCAAAAAAAAAAAAAAAACCCGTCGTCAAGTGCAGGCCGCATGCGCGCGCGGCCGGTCACTAAAGGTTTAACTGGGGACGCGTAGGAGAAATGCATACTGCAGGACTGCTTTGATTTCAGTGAAGTACTGAAAAATGGCTATTTCCTATGTGTCCCCAGTTAAAGGTGAGATCTGGTCAGCCTACCTTTGAGTGCCAGATGGGAAAGCAAAGCATTGCTCTGCAATGCATTGTGTACCCCTCTGACGCTCAAAGGGTTAACCTTCTGAGTATAAGAAGTATGCACAACGCATTGCTCTGCAATGTATTGTGCAGCTGACAGGCATTTAGATTATTGTGCCATCAAGTTTAATTAGTGGTTTGAAAATATAGGCTAAACACTTTGATGCTAAATACCTCTCTAGCATCCAATGGGTTAAAGTGGAACAGTGTAGGTGTAAAGTGAGGTGTGATATGAGCCATAAGAAAGATGGTGTGTGCTTTTGGGGTAAAAATAGGATGTGTGCTGTGTAGTAGAGGGAAATTATCTCCTCCTCCCACTTTACCAGAGAACAGATTGAGGGCCGCAGTAAATGTTTGTGAGGACCAAATAAGGCCCCAGGGCCACATGTTTGCTCTAATCTCTGTGAGAAGCTCTTACAACAGGGAGGACGGACGTTCTTTGACGGCTTCTGCAAAGCTGGGTTTAATATCTGGACGCTGCTGCTGCCAACATCACTGACTCATACCCATGGAATCCTACCTTCTGGGTTTTTTATTTCCCCTAGAAGGAAACTTGTAAAAGGAAAAATAAATAATAGAGCCCATTCTTATATAGAAAGTGGAGCCTGCGTTACATCTCCGTTTTATTTTTCTCTTCCCCATTCACATGTTCTGTGTCAGTATAAATAGAAGGCAAAGGATTATGGGGCAGATGAATGAAGGCAAATGTTTAGTATTTCTCCGGCACACCATTGGCTACGTCTGGAGAGGATAGCTGAGCTGGTAAATGCACTAGTTGGAAACTAAAATGAAAACAGTAGCTGGGGAGGGCATATGTGTTGTAGACCTCTCTAGAATTCAAGGGGTTAAAAGTCCAGTTTTAATCAGCAGGAATTTTTTCTTTGTTCATTAACATGCAGTTGGCTTGGCACAGAGATACTACACTCCTCCTGCATACATAAGGCCCTTTAATTTAATTTAAGTTATGCTACAGTAGGAACCATCTAACTGTAGGTGCCATGTTAACCCCCTTAACACCCATCCGATTCGGCAGGGGGCATCCGTTAAGGGCCACAACACTTTTTTTTTCACAATGAATTCTGGAATGGCAGAGCAGCATGCAGTCACACTGCCATTCCAGAATTCCACCACATGCCAGGACCATCACTGGTCCTTAAAGTCTGGTCTGACGTGACGTCATACATTGCTAAGGCGTTAAACAGTTACAACATTTTTTTAGACATTTATAAACCCATTGCTTCACACCCTTTGACATTCCTCCCAAGTGTCTCTCTTTAGGAGGGACAGTGCATCTTTGAGACCCAAATCCTTCTGTCCCTCTTTCCCACCCCGGTGTCCCTATGTTTAGGAGATCAACTGTGTGATGTGTATTTGTGTATCACAATGCTCCACAGCAATAAAACATTAATGCTTGTTTAACTTATACCGTTAACCCCTTAACAACTGGCCGCGCAGGCACACGGCGGTCACTAAAGGACCACGGAGCTTTTTTTTTTTTCTTTTTTCTTTTGATTCCAGACTCCCTGAACGGCGTGCAGCCGCGGGGAAAACCCCGAAATTCCATGACGGTCATAGTACATCATGGGTCGTTAACTCAGATCTACCCATGACGTACTATGACCGTCAAGGGTCGTTTAGGGGTTAAACTGAGTTAAACTTCAGTATCTATGTTTATAAATTAGTCTGTGTGAATGAAATACTTTAATCTAGCTCTAAATCATTTATTCAGTTACACAAAGAAGTGTCAATAGATCATAAAATAACCTAAAAATTCTTGGTAATGCCCCCCCCCCCTCCACAAGCCACCCCCCCAACAACAACACCTAAACAAAAGTGTCCCTCTTTGGCCATTTGAGATGCTGGGAGGTATGTCGCCTGTTCCTTAATGGGTTAAAGTAATCATGTAATTCAATCCTATGCAGATTCAGTACAGTTCCAAGAAAAATTGATCAGGTCATGCGATCTGGCAGCAGTGATTACATAACAAAGAAAACAACTAGAAATTACTGTGGAGTGAGACTAAGTAGTGGGTGAGTGAGTATGTGCTAACCTTTGAATTGGGATATTTTGGGTTCACTCAGTAAACTTATAGGTTAAAGCAGAAGTAGGAAACTTTTGTTCGCGACTACAACTCCAGTGAGTCCAATCATCCCCAAGCTTCATCCCTTTGAGTGCTATAAAGGCAGCCAGTGTGTTGCAGAGCAGTGGGCTGGCATCTCTTTGGCATTCAGTTGGTTAACTGATATGACATTTCTCCAGCTTTCATAATTTTCCTCTCCTGCCCCTGTTTAATTGTGTGTTCTTAAATACAAAACAATGAAAGAGATATTTTACAAAATACATTATTTGTTTGTCCTGTTTTTCAGCAAGCTGGGGAACTTAATTACCCGTTACTCTCTTCACTTCCTGCTGTGTCCTCTGAGCGAGGATATCAGAATTGCAACAGAAAATGTGTTTACCCCCAGCCTGCTGCAAAATAGCACAGTCCATGTCATATATCTTAAAGTGGACCTGTTACTATAAAGGGGAACTACCACCCCAAATAAAGCCCCCAATAATTAGACATCTAGCGATAAGCGTACCAATGGTGCTATTAGCCAACATAATTACAGCGTTAGTTGGAAATCCTACTTCTGCCGAGACTGACGGGGTTCTTTAGAGGCATCTGCAAGTCTACGCCGTGAGTCCATTATGGTTCCTAAAGGTACCATGCAACGCCTCCTGGAGGAGACACGCAGATGTCTGTAAGCAAAGATGTCTGCGCTGTTGCCTGGCCTTCAGTAGGATTTCCAACTAATGAGGTAATTATGCTGGCTAATAGTGCCATTGGTACGCTTATCTCTAGATGGCTAATTGCCTGTGGGAGACTTCCTTTGGGGTGATAGTTCAGATACTTTTACATAGAAGAAAAAACTGCTGCTATATGGTTTACTAGCCTTTGTTTGTAATATAATATGTTTCTGAGAAATTAACCTTTATTTATTGGTGAAGAAGTCTGGCATTTTATGCTAATTAGTTTCTGTACTGGGCCAGAATTACCACACATTGTGCTATGACTGAATCTAGACAGAGATGGCACACTTGGGTTATTTCTGATAGCACAGAGTGCCATAAATTTGGCTTTAACCCTTGCTTGCAATGCGTTGGATACCTCTCTGGCACGCTAAGGGTTAAACACAACTAATCATCATACCATGTATGGAATTAGCATACCGTGCTATACTTGCTACCAAAACATAAAGGCTAATTTCTCAGGAACTATTTTTTTTACTGAATATTGGCTTTATACCTATACCACGTAGGTAGATTTTAATTCTCTGTAAAGTGGAGTAAACTTAATCACTTTAAATTCTGTCCTGCTTTTGCTTATCATATATTAAAACAAATACACGTTTTAGTCTTAGTAATATATTGGTACTTGTAACCCATGGAGGCTGTAAGATCTATAAAATATTGCTCTGTAATGTGTGGAGGCTTCTCTCTCATTCTGGTGGTTAACCCTTTGAGTGCCAGAGGGGTATGGAACGCATTGCTTTGCAATGCGTTCCATACCCCTCTGGCACTCAAAGGATTAAAGGTGTAATAAACCTGCTTAAAGGATCTCAAGAACACTAACTCTTTACTAATACCGCATTTGCCTTAAGACCAGTTCACACTGGCAGCTATCTGAATGCATGAAAATAATGCATGAATTTGGTGTCATTGTGCCATATGGGACTGTTCACACTACAGAAAAATGCAGCGTGTGTCACAAGGTATTGCATCTTTTTTGTAAGACAATTAGCATAGCTGGGAACTTTTATAAGGAGCTGACCTGAGAGCTTTGAAATATTAACCCTTAGCGCTACCCATAACATAGATTATAGAGGTACTAGTTGAAGAGCCCATGTACACGGGCCACAGTGCCACCCAGCAACGGTGCAGTCGTGCGCAGTACAGACTGCCCGCCCTGCGGCTGATAATGGAGAGGGGTGCTCCGAATTCGGACCATAGTCCTTTCTGCGCACTTTTGTGCAGAGAGGGCTACGGTCTGAATTTGGAGAGCCCCGCTCCATTATCAGCCAGGGGGCAGGCAGCCTGTACTGTGCATGACTGCAGCATGCACAGCCCTCTGTACTGCGCATGACAGCTTCTGACAAACATACATTAGCTAATTATTATATAGGATTTACCTGCTTGTTGTAGCCCAAAGGAGCTCTAATCAGTCTGCAATGAACCTAGAACATACTATAACCCTTTGAGTGCCAGAGGGGAACACAACGCATTGCTTCACAGTAATGTCTGCATTAAACTTTATCTCCGAGTCTTTTGTGTTTTTAAAACTTATATCACTATGTTTAGTTACTTACATGTTTGCATTTCATAAGTTATTAAAGCTGAAATGATCCACCTCCTGCCCCTTCTGGCCATCTCCCCTTAGAGCTGTAATCCAGTCGTGGGACCGGACAGATCGCAGCGAGGGAACAATCTTCAGTCAGTACAAGGAAAACCCCGCCCTCTTTGACGAAGAAGGGCAGGATTTTCCTTTTGCTTACTGAAGATTGTCCCTCACTGCATCCATCCGGACCAAACAGAGAGGTAGTGTGACACGGCCTGGAGGGGGATCCCTTCAGCTTTAATATTTTATGAAATACAAACATGTAAGTGATTAAACATAGCGATATATGTTATAAAAACGTTATAGAAGACTCAGAGATAAGCTTTAATGCAGACATAACTATCCCTTTAAGAAGCATATAATTAGTGTATATGCTATAACAGGAAACACTGGGTTTGCTCACCCTGAGAACTGGCCCTTTACCCTGAGATTTGCGTTATTGCCAATACATGTGATTTGTGTTGTTTTCCAAGTATTGCACCAAATTATCACAGGTGAAAGTGATCACTATGAGATGCTGAAGCTGGGATGTTGAATTGGGAGAAAAGCATTATGGTTGGAAACAAAGATTCACGAGATTCAGATCTTATCATAACACATGATAATCGCATAAACATCTCTTATATTTGTATGCAATTTCAGCGCATCAAGCAAATCGCCAGTGTGAACATACCCTTAATGATGGCAGGAAATTCTAATGGCCATTATGAATAAATTCTGCCTGGATCAGTTCCCCAAAATGAACCTTTAAAGGGACAGTACTGTCTCATTTTAATAAAATGGAATCTTGTAGCTATTAAAAAAATACTAAAGTAAATGACCCCAGTCCCAGGGGCGTTCCTAGGTTCCAAAAAGATATGGGGCTAGAGCCCATGGCAAAATTAAACAACATGTCCGCTGCCCACGGTAGTGACTATAACAGTATAATGAGGAGAGGGTTATTCTTACAAATGTAACTGCTTATTTTACTAATTTAATTATAATGCGATGCAAAAAGTTAAGAAGTAAGTCATTTTCTGTTCAGCACTTGCCATTTTCTGTTCTAATTTAAGACTCATTGACCTATACTTGAAGCAGCACTGTGTTATTAATATATAGTGCAAAAAATAATTATTGAGCAGCCCCAGACACATATTACATTATAATAAAACCAAGAGAATCCACACTGACTGGCTAGTAGTATTCATTCATTCATTTAACTCTGAATGCCAGAGAGCTATGTATCCAACCGATGCTTCTCTGGTACTCAAAGGGGGGTTAATAGGATCCTGTTAGTCTTGAAGTTTAGATCTCATATTATTACACTTCCACATTTCATAACCAGCAATTCTCCAAAAGTAACTCTTTGAAACATACACAATCTATAAAGGAAAATCAAATCAAAAAGCAGTCCACATAGAGACATTTAGCAAGATAAGAGACCTCACAGTATAGCACTAATAATTGTAAAAGACATAAAACATATAAGGTTTACTAGTTGGTAAAGGATGAGCCTGAAGCGTTACCTTAGGTGAAGACCCAGAGGCTATCTGAGTTCCAATATGTGGTGTTCCAGCATGCAATGGGTTGTCTGCCTGTCTTTGTGTCCCCTGCGTTGATCAAACTATTGAGAAGAACAGGGGACGTGGATGTGCAATTCCATGTGAAACAAAAGAGGTGCATATTGGGGTTTTATTCATCTCCCAGGGAGCCAAGAGCCAGATTAAGTGTCCACATTGCCCTAGACAGGATCCCAAATTGGGGCCCCCCAGCTTTCAGTTTGTTCATTGTTGTTGTGGTTAGAAGTATTAGTACTAACTTAGTAAAACATAAAAATGAATGATTGATCCCTTTAGATGCCAGAGAGGTAACAAAAGCATTGCAAATCAATGTATTGAGCACCCCCTGTCATCCGAGGGGTTAAATATATTAAAAATGTACAGCTGGGTTGATAATTGAAATGGTGCAACAAAAGCGATTCCACAGAGCTTACAAATGAAATGGGACTACAGATGACTCCACAGATCTTACAGTTTAAGTGGGGGCTACAAAATGATACCATGGAGCTTACAACTGAAATGGGACTTCAAGTGATTCCACAGAGCTTACAAGTAAAATGGGGCTACACTAGTGATACCAGAGAGCTTACAAACCAATAGGAGCTACACTAGTGATACCAGAGAGCTTACAAACCGATAGGAGCTACACTAGTGATACCAGAGAGCTTACAAACCAATAGGAGCTACACTAGTGATACCAGAGAGCTTACAAACCGATAGGAGCTACACTAGTGATACCAGAGAGCTTACAAACCAATAGGAGCTACACTAGTGATACCACAGAGCTGACAAGCCAAGGGGAGCTACACTAGTGATACCACAGAGCTGACAAGCCAATAGGAGCTACACTAGTGATACCACAGAGCTGACAAACCAAGAGGAGCTACACTAGTGATACCACAGAGCTGACAAACCAATAGGAGCTACACTAGTGATACCACAGAGCTGACAAACCAAGAGGAGGTACACTAGTGATACCAGAGAGCTGACAAGCCAAGAGGAGCTACACTAGTGATACCACAGAGCTGACAAACCAAGAGGAGCTACACTAGTGATACCACAGAACTGACAAACCAAGAGGAGCTACACTAGTGATACCACAGAACTGACAAGCCAAGAGGAGCTACACTAGTGATACCACAGAGCTGACAAGCCAATAGGAGCTACACTAGTGATACCACAGAGCTGACAAACCAAGAGGAGCTACACTAGTGATACCACAGAGCTGACAAACCAAGAGGAGCTACACTAGTGATACCACAGAGCTGACAAACCAATAGGAGCTACACTAGTGATACCACAGAGCTGACAAACCAAGAGGAGCTACACTAGTGATACCACAGAGCTGACAAACCAATAGGAGCTACACTAGTGATACCACAGAGCTGACAAACCAAGAGGAGCTACACTAGTGATACCACAGAGCTGACAAACCAAGAGGAGCTACACTAGTGATACCACAGAGCTGACAAACCAATAGGAGCTACACTAGTTATACCACAGAACTGACAAGCCAAGAGGAGCTACACTAGTGATACCAGAGAGCTGACAAGCCAAGAGGAGCTACACTAGTGATACCACAGAGCTGACAAACCAAGAGGAGCTACACTAGTGATACCACAGAGCTGACAAGCCAAGGGGAGCTACACTAGTGATACCACAGAGCTGACAAGCCAATAGGAGCTACACTAGTGATACCACAGAGCTGACAAACCAAGAGGAGCTACACTAGTGATACCACAGAGCTGACAAACCAATAGGAGCTACACTAGTGATACCACAGAGCTGACAAACCAAGAGGAGCTACACTAGTGATACCACAGAACTGACAAGCCAATAGGAGCTACACTAGTGATACCACAGAGCTGACAAGCCAAGAGGAGCTACTCTAGTGATACCACAGAGCTGACAAGCCAAGGGGAGCTACACTAGTTATACCAGAGAGCTTACAAACCGATAGGAGCTACACTAGTGATACCAGAGAGCTTACAAACCAATAGGAGCTACACTAGTGATACCACAGAACTGACAAGCCAAGAGGAGGTACACTAGTGATACCAGAGAGCTGACAAACCAAGAGGAGCTACACTAGTGATACCACAGAGCTGACAAGCCAAGGGGAGCTACACTAGTGATACCACAGAACTGACAAACCAATAGGAGCTACACTAGTGATACCACAGAGCTGACTAACCAAGAGGAGGTACACTAGTGATACCACAGAGCTGACAAACCAATAGGAGCTACACTAGTGATACCACAGAGCTGACAAACCAAGAGGAGCTACACTAGTGATACCACAGAGCTGACAAGCCAATAGGAGCTACACTAGTGATACCACAGAGCTGACTAACCAAGAGGAGGTACACTAGTGATACCACAGAGCTGACAAACCAATAGGAGCTACACTAGTGATACCACAGAGCTGACAAACCAAGAGGAGCTACACTAGTGATACCACAGAACTGACAAGCCAAGAGGAGCTACACTAGTGATACCACAGAGCTGACAAACCAAGAGGAGCTACACTAGTGATACCACAGAGCTGACAAACCAAGAGGAGCTACACTAGTGATACCACAGAGCTGACAAACCAATGGGAGCTACACTAGTGATACCACAGAGCTGACAAACCAAGAGGAGCTACACTAGTGATACCACAGAGCTGACAAACCAATAGGAGCTACACTAGTGATACCAGAGAGCTGACAAACCAAGAGGAGCTACACTAGTGATACCACAGAACTGACAAACCAATAGGAGCTACACTAGTGATACCACAGAGCTGACAAGCCAAGAGGAGCTACACTAGTGATACCACAGAGCTGACAAACCAAGGGGAGCTACACTAGTGATACCAGAGAGCTGACAAACCAATAGGAGCTACACTAGTGATACCACAGAGCTGACAAACCAATAGGAGCTACACTAGTGATACCACAGAGCTGACAAACCAAGAGGAGCTACACCAGTGATACCACAGAGCTGACAAACCAAGAGGAGCTACACTAGTGATACCACAGAACTGACAAGCCAAGAGGAGCTACACTAGTGATACCACAGAGCTGACAAACCAAGAGGAGCTACACTAGTGATACCACAGAGCTGACAAGCCAAGGGGAGCTACACTAGTGATACCACAGAGCTGACAAGCCAATAGGAGCTACACTAGTGATACCACAGAGCTGACAAACCAAGAGGAGCTACACTAGTGATACCACAGAGCTGACAAACCAATAGGAGCTACACTAGTGATACCACAGAGCTGACTAACCAAGAGGAGGTACACTAGTGATACCACAGAGCTGACAAACCAATAGGAGCTACACTAGTGATACCACAGAGCTGACAAACCAAGAGGAGCTACACTAGTGATACCACAGAACTGACAAGCCAAGAGGAGCTACACTAGTGATACCACAGAGCTGACAAACCAAGAGGAGCTACACTAGTGATACCACAGAACTGACAAGCCAAGAGGAGCTACACTAGTGATACCACAGAGCTGACAAACCAAGAGGAGCTACACTAGTGATACCACAGAGCTGACAAACCAATAGGAGCTACACTAGTGATACCACAGAGCTGACAAACCAAGAGGAGCTACACCAGTGATACCACAGAGCTGACAAACCAAGAGGAGCTACACTAGTGATACCACAGAACTGACAAGCCAAGAGGAGCTACACTAGTGATACCACAGAGCTGACAAACCAAGAGGAGCTACACTAGTGATACCACAGAGCTGACAAACCAAGAGGAGCTACACTAGTGATACCACAGAGCTGACAAGCCAAGGGGAGCTACACTAGTGATACCACAGAGCTGACAAGCCAATAGGAGCTACACTAGTGATACCACAGAGCTGACAAACCAAGAGGAGCTACACTAGTGATACCACAGAGCTGACAAACCAATAGGAGCTACACTAGTGATACCACAGAGCTGACTAACCAAGAGGAGGTACACTAGTGATACCACAGAGCTGACAAACCAATAGGAGCTACACTAGTGATACCACAGAGCTGACAAACCAATAGGAGCTAGACTAGTGATACCACAGAGCTGACAAACCAAGAGGAGCTACACTAGTGATACCATAGAACTGACAAACCAATAGGAGCTACACTAGTGATACCAGAGAGCTGACAAACCAAGAGGAGCTACACTAGTGATACCACAGAGCTGACAAGCCAATAGGAGCTACACTAGTGATACCACAGAACTGACAAGCCAAGAGGAGGTACACTAGTGATACCAGAGAGCTTACAAACCAATAGGAGCTACACTAGTTATACCAGAGAGCTTACAAACCGATAGGAGCTACACTAGTGATACCAGAGAGCTTACAAACCAATAGGAGCTACACTAGTGATACCACAGAGCTGACAAGCCAAGAGGAGGTACACTAGTGATACCAGAGAGCTGACAAGCCAAGAGGAGCTACACTAGTGATACCACAGAGCTGACAAGCCAAGAGGAGCTACACTAGTGATACCACAGAGCTGACAAACTAAGAGGAGCTACACTAGTGATACCACAGAGCTGACAAGCCAAGGGGAGCTACACTAGTGATACCACAGAGCTGACAAGCCAATAGGAGCTACACTAGTGATACCACAGAGCTGACAAGCCAATAGGAGCTACACTAGTGATACCACAGAACTGACAAGCCAAGAGGAGGTACACTAGTGATACCACAGAGCTGACAAGCCAAGAGGAGGTACACTAGTGATACCACAGAGCTGACAAGCCAATAGGAGCTACACTAGTGATACCACAGAACTGACAAGCCAAGAGGAGCTACACTAGTGATACCACAGAGCTGACAAGCCAAGAGGAGCTACACTAGTGATACCACAGAGCTGACAAGCCAAGAGGAGCTACACTAGTGATACCACAGAGCTGACAAACCAAGAGGAACTTCACTAGTGATACCACAGAACTGACAAGTCAATAGGAGGTACACTAGTGATACCACAGAGCTGACAAACCAATAGGAGCTAGACTAGTGATACCACAGAGCTGACAAACCAAGAGGAGCTACACTAGTGATACCATAGAACTGACAAACCAATAGGAGCTACACTAGTGATACCAGAGAGCTGACAAACCAATAGGAGCTACACTAGTGATACCAGAGAGCTGACAAACCAAGAGGAGCTACACTAGTGATACCACAGAGCTGACAAACCAATAGGAGCTACACTAGTGATACCACAGAGCTGACAAGCCAATAGGAGCTACACTAGTGATACCACAGAGCTGACAAACCAAGAGGAGGTACACTAGTGATACCACAGAACTGACAAGCCAAGAGGAGCTACACTAGTGATACCACAGAGCTGACAAGCCAAGAGGAGCTACACTAGTGATACCACAGAGCTGACAAGCCAAGAGGAGCTACACTAGTGATACCACAGAGCTGACAAACCAAGAGGAACTTCACTAGTGATACCACAGAACTGACAAGTCAATAGGAGGTACACTAGTGATACCACAGAGCTGACAAACCAAGAGGAACTTCACTAGTGATACCACAGAACTGACAAGCCAATAGGAGCTACACTAGTGATACCACAGAGCTGACAAACCAAGAGGAGCTACACTAGTGATACCACAGAGCTGACAAACCAATAGGAGCTACACTAGTGATACCACAGAGCTGACAAACCAAGAGGAGCTACACTAGTGATACCACAGAGCTGACAAACCAATAGGAGCTACACTAGTGATACCACAGAGCTGACAAGCCAAGAGGAGCTACTCTAGTGATACCACAGAGCTGACAAGCCAAGAGGACATACACTAGTGATACCACAGAGCTTGCAATTAAATGAGAGCTACACTAGTGATAACACAGTGCATACAATTAAAAGGGAGTTTCAGTTGTGATCCAGGGAGCAAAACAAGATATACCACAGAGCTTGCAATTAAAAAACAGCAATTCACCCAATGCCATACATCATGGAGTACTTGGGGAGTAACTGGTGTTTGATTGCAGGCTGGCACTTTTGCTTCAGATTTCTAATACATAAGAAAGGAACAAAGAAATGTAACAATAAACCTTCCTCACCACACAGTGTTGTGCATCACGCAGCAGTGGGAAAGGAGAACCCGTACTGTGGGCACCTGCGGAGACCATGTCTTGTGCGTCTGTATGGAGCCAGGTAGCAGGGCTGCCAATAGAAATCATGAGATCCAGGAGAAGTTTAACGTACATGGCCTCCTATGTATGCCTTTTAATGCCCCACCTCACTGTTGCCATGGTTACATGACATTAAACCCAATAAGTGTGTGTGGGAGTACTTGTGTGTAGATGTGTATGAGTGTGTGGGAGAAATAGTATGTTTGAGTATATCATGAATACACACAATCACACACAACATTACCCCAGCCAACCCACATATAGGCTAGGTATCTCATGTTTGCGTATGTTATGCATACACACCACAATCACACACAACATTACCCCAGCCAACCCACATATAGGCTAGGTATCTCATGTTTGTGTATGTTATGCATACACACCACAATCACACACAGCATTACCCCAGCCAAACCACATACAGGCTAGGTATCTCATGCCAGTCTCACTCAAAGGGCCCCCCTATTCCAGGACAAAAGTCCTACCTATCTCCTCTTAGTGGTGGCCCTGAGTTATGTACCTTTAGGGACCTTTTGACATGCTCCCTTCTTTGCTGCTGCTCCCCACTGCTCCTGCTTTGCACCAAAGGTAGCTGAATAGGCATATACCTTAACGTCATTTTGACTCCCCCTCAACAGGCACTCCTTCCTCCCACCGTTTAGGAAATCCAGGGTGGGAAAGTTGTTCTGGTGCATGCTGTTACAGTTCTACTTCCTCCTCTTTGCTTCCTACTGCCTCTAGCTGGGCCTGGCATTAACCATTTGACACCTGAAAGGATGTTTGAGCTTTTTACCCCCAAGTGCCACCTCTATGTAAACAGCAAAATTATTTCAGTTTAATCATGAACGGATCGGCTTTTTAGCCCCTGGCTGTCAAAGGGTTCACCTGTTTTCTATTCTTTGGTGTTACATCCCATGGGACTATAGTAATACTTCAGTATTAAAAATCCCTATATTAAAGCCCTTGTAAAAAGAAACGTTTTGCCCCCAGTGACATCTCTCAAACCTTTATGGTTTGAGAGATGAACGCTTCTAAAGTTGCCCTCTCCCTCCCCCTTCCCCGTAGTCAGCATTTTAGCTGGCTCAGGGAAATCCGGTCAGAGATCATCAGGCGGGTCTGCAGCAGAGCCGCAATCTCGTTAACTAAAAAAAAAACTTTCGCTAAAACGGTCTTCTACGTGTGCTTGCAAGCCAAGCACACATAGAAGACCATTTCAGTGAAAGTTTTTTTTTTTTAGTTAACGCGATCAGGCTGTGCTGGAGAGCCACCTAAAAGTCGTACGACTCTGTTCCCTGCAGTCAGCTAAAATGCTGTCTATGGGGAAGGGGGAGGGAGAGGGCAACTTTAGAAGCGTTCATCTCTCAAACCATAAAGGTTTGAGAGATGTCACTGGGGGCAAAACGTTTCTTTTTACAAGGGCTTTAATATAGGGATTTGTAATACTGAAGTATTACTTTCCCTTTAAAATCGTATTACTTAAAGAGTTGTACAATGAAGTTGTACTGTATAATGTGACTGTAGGGATTGGTGTTCAATTAACCCTTTAAAGAGGAACTATCATTCCAATTAAAGTGCCCCCCAAATAATTATTCATATAGCGATATTCATACCAATAGTTGTATGATCCTGAATAAGTCTGGCATTATTGAAAAATCATGTTCGGAGACTGATGGGCAAGCATCTTGCTGTACTGGCATCTGTGTGCCTGCGACATCAGTCCCTTCCTGTACCTTAAGGTACAATGCAAAACTCCCCCTCACCAATTCTGAAGGAGACCAGGACGGACAGTGCGGATGCACATATGCAGGAGAGGCAAGATGTCTGCGCTGATGCCTGCCCGTCAGTCTCTGAACATGATTTTTCAATAATTCCAAACTTATTCAGGATCATACAACTATTGGTATGCATATCGCTATATGAATAATTATTTGGATGGCACTTTAATTGGAGTGATAGGTGTGCTACATAATGTTTTGCACATCACTGATCCTTAACCCTTTGAGTGCCAGAGGGGTACGCAATGCATTGCTTTGCAATGCATTGCGTACCCCTCTGGCACTCAAAGAGTTAAATGGTTAATATATTTATATGCAAATTATTTGCACCTGAGTTGTTTTACTGTCTGCAGTATTTACACTATGTAAAAAAAATGCTATTGCAATGAATGACAAGGCAAACCAAGGGGATAAGTCAGTGTAAAGGAAGGTGAGAAGAAGATTGCCAGTTGGGAGGTGAAGATGAGAGGAGAATGGTGAAATGAGGAGAAGAGAGACGCACAATAGACAAGTGTAATGAGAGAGGGAGATAGAGAGAGAGTAGGAGGCAGGGAGTCAAATGACTGGCTCTCTAGCCCTGCTCCTGTTTAATATTCCGCCTGCTCTCTTCATGTTGTGCTTGGCTCCTGTGGGATTGAAACTCAATGTCTTGAAACTGAAGCCAATTTTCTGTCTTAATCTCACAATGTTTTGACTGGAGGCAGATCCAGTTTTGTCCGAGTGGAAACTACTGAGCTTTTTCTCTGGTTTTCATAAAGAGGATGGATAGACGGATAGCTGGTTGCTCGGATGACATGACATCAAGTGACCAAATGGAAATAAAAAGGACTCTCAAGTAAATCCAGATTTTTTTTTTTTCACTGGGAGGAGAAGAAGGAGCTTTTTTTTTTATTGTCATTCCCAGATTCTGTGCAAGAAATCTTTCACTGGCTCGAGCAGTTGATCTTTGTTACATTCAGCAAGAAGATCTGCTTTTTCCATTATCACTGGCATTCACCCGAGGTTAGTGAAGACCAGTAATAGTCTGTGTCTCAGAAACAAGCAGATTGCTCTGTTCTACTAAAAACATCTAGTTTCTTAAAGTCAGTATGGTATATTCATAGGGTAAAGCAGTGCGTGCGTGAGTAAGGCTGGCAGATGACTTGGAATCCTGAAGAAGGTAATTAGCAATGTTATGTACCTTGTTGGATGTTCCTAACCAATTGTATGCTAGAAAGGTGTACAGTGGACACCTTTATGGCATCCAAGGGGACTAATATTATCTTGGGTTGGCTGCTGGTTTGATGTATTGTATATATATGTTTTTCTTTCAGATTGATGACTATAAGAGATGACTGTGGTTCTGTCCATGAACAGATTTTGCAGCCCCACTGCCTCTGAAGGTACTCCTGCGATTTCGGAGTATCAGAGCATCTGGGACTCACAGCATCACAAGAAAACAAGCAGCTCGTCAGGTCATATCAATGCCCAGCACCAGGAGCTCCGACTATGTGACTGTCCTTCAGGTACTTGACTGTTTCATTGTCATCTCCCCCGTGAACTCACTGAGTTCCTCTGGCTTTTAAAAGGTTAAACAGTGTGCTGATTACATTACCTCCTATGTTGTTATGTTCCAGCAGCTCCCATTAACCACTTGAGTGCCAGAGGGGTGCACCACACATTGCAAAGCAATCCATGGCGTACACCTCTGGCACTCAAAGGGTTAACTCCATATATAGAAAATATCCCATTGACCTATACCGATGAAGGTGAGCTTTGTCACAGTGAAGTGTTGACTCTATCAGCCCTTTGAATGGGAGCGTGTTGCAAAATCCTCTGGCACTCAAAGCGTTAAAGCTTTGTACCACAGATTAGCTTCTGTGGACTCAAAGGGCTGTATGAATGTGGAAGAATATTGGAGCAAACCAATTGCTTGATCAGGTAAAACTAAAAACATTTATTTAAATGAGAGGACTCAGTGCATTGCACAGCAGTGTGTTGGAGACGAACCTAGCATTCATGGATATGGGGCATTTGTATTTGTCTGATGTAGTGCAGTTGGATCGCCACAGAGTTAATCCACTTTTCTCTCTGAACAAGTGTCCGAAAGGGTTAACCCTTTCAGCGCCAGAGGGGTATTTTTAAATGTGTTGTGTACCCCTCTGGCTCTGAAAGGGTTAAGCACCCATAGAACTTTCTAATCAAGCATCAAACAAAAGCAGCCGTGTTGTACTCTTATAAATGGAAATTCATTAGAAAAACATCAGAACTTGGAGCACATGTAGAGAGAGTTGTTCGGTCGGTTTTTTTCCCACTGTTCCTCCAAAGAAGTATAGAGTGGAATAGGGAGGAATCACTAACGTGGAATAAACGAACTGCACCAGGAACGGACAGTAACACTTAATAATGAAACAAATGTATATTGCATTGTTTATATTGAGGAGTAAAACAAGGGTAATCCCACTGCTGAGATGTATTTTATTCAAAAGCTATTGCAGCTGATATGTGCATGTTTTAGGTGAATTAATTCCAAGACCTGGGGGGTTATGTACTAAGGCGTGATAAAGTAGTTATGACTTCTCCAGTGAAATCACTTCTCCAGTTCTTATGTTATTCTTTGGAGCCAATGCACTAAGATTTTCTAAACTTTGAATTTCTTAGTGAATTGTCTCCATAGAATAACCTAGGAACTATAGATGAGATACCACTGGAGAAGTCATCGCCACGTAGGGTTGCCACCTTTTTTTCAAAAAAATACCGGCCATAGCATTCCCTCCATAGACTTAACACTGGACAGAAGCCAATTTTTTACCGGCCTGCCGGTAAAATACCGGCTGGGTGGCAACCCTATCGCCACGTTATCACCTCTTTATCACACCTTAGTCCATCTCGCCCCTGATATTGTACAGTGGCTGTATTGCTACAGCACCCTATAGAGATCTACGGTCAACTGAACAGAATTGCGCATAGTATGCTGTAGCAACAGCGCCACTATAAAATTTCAGGCCATTGAAATATTGCACCCAAAAAATAGAAATTTGAGCTTCAATAACTTTTTAATAAAACATCTCTCAGCAGTGGAATTATCCGTGTTTTACTCAGTACCAGAATGACTCTAGTTCTGCTAATCAGATCATCAGGATTATGTGACTTTTTAGTTAAAATCTGAATGACCAATTAGGAACACCTTTGTACAGTGAGCTATTGTTTTACTGAATAGTGAGGAACAGGCATTAAGCCAGCTGCACCACAGGGAACAATGAAACAGTCCCAATACTTTAAATTAGGTGTTTAACCCTTTGAATGCAAGGAGTTTAAAACCCCATTTAAAATCACTTTGAATTTTGAGATGTATTATTTGTTCCATATGGTGCAGTGGTTTGCTCCAGAATTGCACCAGTTTTCTATAATACATGAACCTCAGTGTGTGGCTATTACGTTCCCATTGATAACTGTATGGCCGCACAGCATGTGTTTGATAAAGCGTCCATTGTGCTCTGTATTCTGATTGAATGCCCCTGATGAAAGTCCGATGGAGGACTGAAACGTTGGGTTTTAAATGGTTTAATAAAGAAAATTTTTATTGACAAAGTGTGCTCGGCTATATGGAATTGAGCTCTTAGATTGATCTAAGCCAGAAGCACCTACTTTTGAGAAACGAGTGCAGCAGCCTAGTTGAGAATTGAGTCTGTATTCTGATTGGGCCATGGAACGGAAATAGCACAATGCTGTGATTTTCATGTAAGGTACAATGACACTTGCTACATCTATATGTGTACATAAGGAAAGTGCTTGATTTGTATATACATTGGGTGAAATGTATCATTATGTGGGCAGAGCAATGTACTCAATAAGCTGATGTACATTTCTGTATGTAGCACATTTCCCTATCTAGCACAGGGCAGGCAGGAAAATACATTATAAAACCAGACAGTATAACAATTGAGGAAACAAGAGTATTACACTTGGGGAAATACAAGAATATAATGCTTCAGGAAATACAAGAGTACAACACTCGGAAAATACAAAGAAATAGCGCCTGGCTAAAAGTGAGGATATAACACTCTGGGAAATACAAGCCTATAAAACTTGAGAAAATATGAGAGTATAACAA
Organism: Rhinophrynus dorsalis; assembly: GCA_037306005.1. Classification (NCBI taxonomy): domain Eukaryota; kingdom Metazoa; phylum Chordata; class Amphibia; order Anura; family Rhinophrynidae; genus Rhinophrynus; species Rhinophrynus dorsalis. The sequence continues at coordinate 58,038,929 of CM074720.1, read as the reverse complement.
TTGGGAAATACAAAGCTATAGTACTTCGGGACATAAAAGACTATAGAGAAACATGCGGGGAAACGCCAGAGTATAACACTTGGGTAAATGCCAGATTACAACACTCAGGCAGTCACAGAGGATAACACTCAGGGAAACAACAGCGTATAATATTCTAGGAAATATTAGAGTATAACACTCAAGGAGATGCTATAGAAGAAAAGGGAAATACGAGCAAATAACACTCTGTGAAACAGAGTATAATACTTAAGGAAATGCAAAAACATAACCCTTGTTGAAATATGAAAGAAGGACATTCGGGGGGGTAATATGATAGTAGAATACTTGGAAAAATATGAGATTATACCACTCAGAGAAATGTGAGTTTATAACACTTGAGACAATACAAGAGTATAACACAAAGTGCAATACAAGAACAGAACATTCAGAAAAATAAGAGAGTAGAACACTCAGCGAAATACGAGAGTATAACACTTGGGAAAATAAAGAATTAGAACACTTGGGGGATTATAACACTTGCAATGATACAGGATTATAACACTCAGGGCAATACAGGAGTCGAACACTCGGGGCGATACAGGAGTCGAACAGTTAGGGCCATATAACACTATATAATACTTTAACATTCAGGGAAATATAAAACTATAACATTCTAGGAACTATGACAGAATACTTTTCCTAGAAAAACCAGAGTAAACACTCAGAGAAACACCAATGTCGAACACTTGGGGAAAAACTACAGTATATAATATTTTAGGAAATATGAGCGTAATACAAGAATGTAACACTTGAGGAATTGCAAGAGTAGGACATAGAGAAATACAAGCATATTACACAGGGAAATATGAGAGTAGAACACTCGAGGAAATATGAGAGTATACCACTAATGGAAATAAGAGAGCAGAATACTCAGGGAAATATGACAATATAACACTTAAGGAAACATGAGAGTTTAACACATGAGCAACTATAAGAGCATAACACATGGATAAGTATGAGCTTAAAAGACTTGGGAAAATACAAGACTATAACACCCAGGAAAGTATGAGTGCTGTCCTGGGTGCTTTAGGGAAACAGGAGAGTATGACACTCTGGAAAATATGAGAGTAGAACACTAAGGGAATATAGAAACATAAAACCCTCAAGGAAACACCAAAGTATAATACTCTGGGAAATATTAGAGTTTAACACTCAGAGAAGTTTGAGTGTAGAACATTGGTGAAACATGACTCTGTAACACTTAGGGAAATACAAGAGTAGAACACTCAGGGAAATACAAGCATATAACTCTCTGGGAAATATGAGAATATACCACTCAAGGAAACACATGAGAAACTACAAGAGTATAACACACAGAGAAATATGAACTTATTACACTTGGGAAAATATAAGAGTATAACACCCAGGAAAGTACGAGAGCAGAACACTTGGGGAAATAGGAGAATATAATATTCACAAAATAGTAGAACACTCAATAGAACATTCCGGGAAATAAAAGCATGTAACACTGAGAGAATAACACTTGGGGAAATAGAGTATAACATTTGAGGAAATAGGAGAGTATAACAATCAGGGAAACACCAGATTATAATACTGAGGGAAATCTGTGATTATAATACCCAGTGAAATTCAAGAGTATATTACTTGGGGAAATATGAGAGCAAGAAACAGGACAGCTGAACTTACTCAAATGCAAGAGTATTATTCTTGGGGAAATACTCAGGAAAATAGAGAAGAACACTCAAGGAAATACAAGAGAAGAATACTCAAGGACATTTGAGAGCAGAGCACTCAGGGAAGTATGAGAATAGAACAGTTGGGGGAACCATGAGAGTGGAACGCTCGGGGAACCATGAGAGTGGAACGCTCGGGGAACCATGAGAGTGGAACTCTCTGGGAACCATGAGAGTGGAACGCTCGGTTTACCATGAGAGCGGAACGTTCAGGGAAATACAAGACAATAACACGTGGGGAAACATGAGGGTATAACACTCAGGGAATGCTTGGTCAAACACCGCAGTATAACACTTATGGACTCACTAAAGCATAATACTCTGAAAAATATGAGAGTATAACACTTAGAAAAATACAAAAGTATACCACTCAGGGAAACACAAGGGTATAACACCCAAGGAAATGCAAAAGTAGAATACTCAAAGAAATACGAGAGTAGGGCACTCGGGTACATGCAAGAGTAGGGCACTCGGGTACATGCAAGAGTAGGGCACTCGGGTACATACAAGAGTAGGGCACTCGGGTACATACAGGAGTAAGGCACTCGGGTACATGCAAGAGTAAGGCACTCGGGTACATGCAAGAGTAGGGCACTTGGGTACATACAAGAGTAGGGCAATTGGGTACATACAAGAGTAGGGCACTCGGGTACATACAAGAGTAGGGCACTCGGGTACATACAAGAGTAGGGCACTCGGGTACATACAGGAGTAAGGCACTCGGGTACATACAGGAGTAAGGCACTCGGGTACATACAAGAGTAGGGCAATTGGGTACATGCAAGAGTAGGGCACTTTGGTACATACAAGAGTAGGGAACTCGGGTACATACAAGAGTAGGGAACTCGGGTACATACAGGAGTAGGGCACTCGGGTACATACAAGAGTAGGGCAATCGGGTTTATATAAGAGTATAAGTATATAGAATATAACCTTCAGGGAAATACAATTGAACACTGATGGAAATGCGACAGTAGAACACATGAAAGAATACTACAGTAGAACATTCAGAATAATTTAAGAGTAGAGCACTTACACTCAAGGAAATATGAGAGTACAACATTCAGGAATACATGAAAGTAGAGTACTCGGAAATACGAGAGCAGACCACTCTTAGAAACACAAGGGAATTTAATCAATTTTCAGTCCTACACAGTTTTATAAAGTCCAATTTTATTTTATTTTCTCAATGTCCCTCTCAACCCAATGAGTTAATAAAGCAAATTGCTTCAGATTCACTCCACTACTCAGCTTCTAATATTATGATCCATAATCATATGTTTGTTCCCAGCTCATTTTAAAGGCTGCAGAGTTGTTCTGGGATATATAAAATGTGCAAGAACTATGTCACCCCTGGGGTGTGTGTAACTGTTCCTGATGTACAGGCGTGCTTAGAAAACAAGATGCCAGATATGACCCATATTTACTAAGCAGTGTTCTGATATAATACAGATGTATCCTACATTTCTGCACATTTTCTCACGCTCCAGTACTTGAAATGTCTCATTAACCTATTGAGTAATCTAGGTTGTGTTAAGCAATGTTATTAAATTTCCACACCATTTCCAGGCCATTGGGAGTAAAATTACATAACAACTGACAATAGACAATCATGTGATTGCTTGGTAGATGAGGTTAATCAGGTTTAACCCCTTGAATAATAGAGAGATCTCAAATGCTTTACTTGTCAGTGGTTAAAGTTAATCTAGACATTGAAAAAGTACAACTTATATGTAAAGTATGATGAAAATGAACGATAAAGGGCTTCCCTGCCGAATATGTGATTCTTCAATCAAAAATTATTTCATCTCAAACATTTTTTTTTATTAAATCTGTTAACTGCAGCCCCAGCAAGTGGCCAAATGGCATTTTTTTTCAAAGATGTACTCTATGAGAGTTCTTGATTCATAAACTACAACTCTCCAAAGTAAGTGATATTTCAAGAATTGCAAGTCAATTTAAAAAAAACAAAACACGTAAAGCAAACAAAACGTTGTTTGAGTTGTAGTAATGTTAAAATGAAAAATCTCCCATTATTGGAAATAGCCTAATAATAATCATCATCAATATTAGGGTCTCTTCATAAAACAGATCACTTCAGGTCCAAAATTTGTCATGTAAATAAAAATTTGAAATGTACTACAAGTTCATAAGGACATAATAGAAACATATAGAAATATTTGACTGCAGATAAAAACCATTCAGTCCATCTAGTCTGACCATTTTCCCTACTGTTAAAACCTCAAACTTGATTTGGTCCTTTGTCTTGTCTTATGTTCAGGACAGCCTTATGTCTGTCCCATGTATGCTTACATTTCCTCACTATTAACCTCTACCACTTCTGCTGGTAGGCTATTCCATTTATCTACCACCCTCTCAGTGAAATAAAACTTTCTTACATTACATCTAAGCCTCTGTCATTCTAGTTTCCAAGTATGACCTCTTGTCTTAACACGTTAACTCCTTTGAAATGTACTTCCCTCCTGTACTTTGTTGAATCCCTTTATGTATTTGAATGTTTCTGTCGTCTCTCTTACATGCTATAAATGTTCAGATTCTTTAGTCTTTCCTAACAATTTTTATTCTGTAAACCATCCACCATTTTAGTGACCCTTCTCTGAAGTCTCTCCAGAATAGCCATATCTTTCTGGAGGTGAGGTCTAACCAGAGATCTGTAGAGTGGCGTGATCACTTTCCTCTTTCTACTACTAATGCCGCTAGCTATACAACCCAGCAGCCTGCATTCCCCTCTGCTTTGTTACATTGGCTGCCTACCTTTGAGTCATCAGAAATTATTACTCCCAAGTCCCCTTTCCTCTGTTGTCACTGACAGCACAGTACCCATAGTACTATATTCTGACTTTGGATTTTTATTTCTCAAGTGCATTATTTTACATTAAACAGCAGCTGCCACAATCTTGTCCATTCTTTTAATTCACCTGAAACATCTGCCATTTGACTTATTCCCCCAATGAATTGGGCTTCTATACATGTAAATGAATAACACCTCCTAATAATAACTACCCACTACTGTATCTAATAGGAATTTTGCCTTGCACCTTGGTTCAAAAGATACCATCTTCAATTACTCCTGCATGTCATGTCCAAGGAACTTGTCATGACCCTTACTGGCAGGATTAGAATCCAGTCCTAAATATGTCCTACGCGTTGGGTTAAACAAATAGTGGCTGTAAAGCACACTCTACAGATGTATTAGAAAAGCAAGTTTAGGATTAGCTTAGGCATCTAGAATTAAATGAATATTCTTTGTACATAAGCTAGTTTGGATTACATGATATATATGTTTGTGTTTCTTTAAAATGTCAGGGTAATGTGATCAGATCTCCTCTTTAATGGGACACTACCACCTCTTAATATTAAACTCCCACTTACTTTATTCTGGGTAGAGAATCTTGATGGCCACAAAGAATAATTTCTGTGAGGACTGGTTCTCCCAAATGAAAGGATATTTAGTACTGGATATTGTGTCTATAGAGGCAGACATGATTCTTTGTTGTGTGAGTTGTAGGACCGAGGGCCGGATCCACATATCAGGAGCCTGTAGGCACAGAAATCTGAAGCGCCCCCCCCCCCCAAAAAAAAAAAAAAAGTGCAAAACGTTTTGACCGAATTATTTTTATTCAGCCACAAAAAAATTATGCAGTAAGTAAACTTACAAACATAGCTTGTTTCCTTGTTCGAATTAAAAGGATCCTCTTCCAAATAAATAATTGTAATTTTCATTAAAAGTCTTTTACACATTACATTAGCGTTAATGCTGACAAATGCTTAGTATTAAATACATTGAACGTTTAATTTTGATTTTACACCCCTTGAGGTGTTGTTCTTTCTCATCAAGCTCCTAGGATAGATTGAATGTATGTACACTTTATGGTTTACTGCAAAAAAGTCCCAGCCACACCAAGTTCCTGTTCACCAACCCGGGGGCGGCAATACCCACCCGAGCCTCATGATCATTCATCCGGTAACAAACCCAGGGTTTGAGTGCATGTACCAATGTAAACTTATATAAGGTCCCCAGAGGTAGTGGTAAATATTAAACAGCCTGACTCGCTCTTTTTACCACTTGCACTGGGTACAGTCACTCATACCCGGCGGTCGGGCGGCTGTGCAGGCTTACCTCCTCAATCGAGGCAGGGTTTAAAATAAACCACGGATCCATCATCGTGCAGTGCCAGCTCCTAGTTCTACATAGTAGACACTGGCAGAAACGCAGAGGCTGAGAGAGGCAGCTCTTCTGTGTTTGGCTCAATGGCTGTGTTGACAATGTTGTTTGTCAGTGGGCTGCGGCTCACTGCAGGGTGCACTGAACGCCTGTGAGGATTAGAAGCAGAACTGATCCGGGCTGGCAAGTGGTGAAGACAGTGAGGAGTAATGAGCAGCCTCCGTGACACTGACTCCAGCTTGTCTCTCTTCATGTTCTGTGTCAGGACACAGTCACATCCGGACAGCGCAGCTTGAGCTTCCCCACCAAGTCCACCAGGATGCATCTAGGGAAAAGGCTAATAAAAAAAAAAAAAAATGATCACAATGACAGGCGCCCCTCTGTGGGGTGCACCTGTAGGCAGATGCCTACTCTGCCTTATTGTAAATCCGGCCCTGGTAGGACCTAAACCCCTCCCACTGAAGTTGTCTGCACTTCCTAAGAATGTGGGAGGAGTCTGGGTTCTGCAGCAAAAATTATTCCTGCCTCTGTGGATATGATAATCCAGTTCTCTACTAAAGACTGATTCATTTTGATGAACCAGTCCATTCAGAATTCACTCATAGTGGCCATTTGGATTTTCTGCACAGATTAAGATAAAAGTGGCAGTGTTAGAGACCATTTAATCCTTTAAGTGTCAAAGGGATGCCATAGTGTTAATACGTGACATATATGGAAAAACACACATAGTAGGATTACAGTCATTCTTTTGCAGCCCTGCAGAATATTGTCATAAGTACCCAGAATCAGACAGGAGTTTCTGGTCACCTTGTATTAGAGACAATTAAAAGGAGCCCTAAAGTGAAGCATGTTCCACACAACCATATGAGTGCCAGAGGGGTATCTAACCGATTGCGTTGTAATGGGTTGGATACCCCTCTGGCACACAAAAGGTAATAATAACCCACCACACACACACTTAAAGTGATAGTAATACCTCTATTAAAGTTAAAGAGACACTAGTGTCCCAAAAAATTATTTATAGTTTTGTATAGCTGAAACTAATAAACTAAGTGCAACAAACCCTATCTCTCAAACCGCTATGGTTTGAGAGATATAGTGATTCAAAGTTCCCCCCTCCATCCCCTTCTCCTGATGTCAGCGTCTAGCTGACAGCAGGAGATTCAGGTCAGGAGACCAGCAAGCGGCTCTGCAGCAGAGTCAGAATCGGTTACTTAAAAATAATTAATTTATTGGAAAGTGTGCTTGCAAACCGGACACACTTTTGAGATCTTTCCAGTGAACTAATTCCTTTGCAATAACGCGATTTCGGCTCTGCTGCAGAGCCTACTAGAGTGGTACGACTCGATTCTCCTGCTGTCAGCTTTACGGCTGATATCAGGAGAAGGGGAGGGAGGGGGGAACTTTGAATATCTCTCAAACCATAGTGGTTTGAGAGTTATGGTTTGTTGCACTTAGATTATTAGTTTCAGCTCTACAAAACTATAAATCATTTTTTGGGGACATTACTGTCCCTTTAATGTTTGAGACTTTTTTCACTTTTATGTAACCCATAGTTCTATATTTCATTACTTACATATTTGTAGTTCACATGCTATTGAAGCTGAAAGGATCCCCCTCCCTCCCCTTTCCCTGCGTCACTGATACTTTCAGTCTGGTCCAGATGAAGTGCAGAGAGGGACAATCTTCAATAAGCAAAAGGAAAATCCTGCCCTTCTTCCTCAAGGGGGGGCAGGGTCTTCCTTATACTTACTAACTGAAGATTGTCCTTTGCTTCATCCGTCTGGTCCCACTAATGGATTCCAGATCTAATGGGAGGTGACCAGAAGGGGAGGGAGGGGGATCCGTCTGGTCCCACTAATGGATTCCAGATCTAATGGGAGGTGACCAGAAGGGGAGGGAGGGGGATCCGTCTGGTCCCAGGAATGGATTCCAGATCTAATGGGAGGTGACCAGAAGAGGAGGGAGGGGGATCCGTCTGGTCCCAGGAATGGATTCCAGATCTAATGGGAGGTGACCAGAAGAGGAGGGAGGGGGATCCGTCTGGTCTAACGAATGGATTCCAGATCTAATGGGAGGTGACCAGAAGGGGAGGGAGGGGGGTCCGTCTGGTCCCAGGAATGGATTCCCGATCTAATGGGAGGTGACCAGAAGGGGAGGGAGGGGGATCCGTCTGGTCTCACGAATGGATTCCAGATCTAATGGGAGGTGACCAGAAGGGGAGGGAGGGGGATCCGTCTGGTCCCAGGAATGGATTCCAGATCTAATGGGAGGTGACCAGAAGGGGAGGGAGGGGGGTCCGTCTGGTCTCACGAATGGATTCCAGATCTAATGGGAGGTGACCAGAAGGGGAGGGAGGGGGATCCGTCTGGTCCCAGGAATGGATTCCAGATCTAATGGGAGGTGACCAGAAGGGGAGGGAGGGGGATCCGTCTGGTCTCACAAATGGATTCCAGATCTAATGGGAGGTGACCAGAAGGGGAGGGAGGGGGATCCGTCAGGTCTCACAAATGGATTCCAGATCTAATGGGAGGTGACCAGAAGGGTAGGGAGGGGGATCCGTCTGGTCCCAGGAATGGATTCCAGATCTAATGGGAGGTGACCAGAAGAGGAGGGAGGGGGATCCGTCTGGTCTAACGAATGGATTCCAGATCTAATGGGAGGTGACCAGAAGGGGAGGGAGGGGGATCCGTCTGGTCTCACAAATGGATTCCAGATCTAATGGGAGGTGACCAGAAGGGGAGGGAGGGGGATCCGTCTGGTCTCACGAATGGATTCCAGATCTAATGGGAGGTGACCAGAAGGGGAGGGAGGGGGATCCGTCTGGTCCCAGGAATGGATTCCAGATCTAATGGGAGGTGACCAGAAGGGGAGGGAGGGGGATCCGTCTGGTCCCAGGAATGGATTCCAGATCTAATGGGAGGTGACCAGAAGGGGAGGGAGGGGGATCCGTCTGGTCCCAGGAATGGATTCCAGATCTAATGGGAGGTGACCAGAAGGGTAGGGAGGGGGATCCGTCTGGTCCCAGGAATGGATTCCAGATCTAATGGGAGGTGACCAGAAGGGGAGGGAGGGGGATCCGTCTGGTCCCAGGAATGGATTCCAGATCTAATGGGAGGTGACCAGAAGGAGTGGGAGGGGGATCCTTTCAGCTTGAATAGCTCTTGAACTACAAATATGTAAGTAATGAAATATAGTGCTATGTGTTAGTAAAAAAGTAAAGAAGACTTGAACATTAACTTTAATAGAGGTATTACTATCACTTTAAGTTACTATGGCTAGAAATGACGCCTATGAATTTTGATTGTGTGCCTTTGTATAACCCTTTGAGTGCCAGAGGGATACGCAACGCATTGCTTCGCTCCAACTTGTCCCCTATCAGCTCCACTTTGCCCCCTCAGCTCCAACTTGCCCCTATCAGCTCCAACTTGCCCCCACCAACTCCACTTTGCCCCCATCAGCTCCAACTTGCCTCCATCAGCTCCACTTTGGCCCACCAGCTCCACTTTGCCCCTTTCAGCTGCAACTTGCCCCTATCAGCTCCACTTTGCCCCCAACAGCTCTACTTTGCCCCCATCAGCTCCACTTTGCCCCCCATCAGCTCCAACTTGCCCCCCATAAGCTCCAACTTGCCCCCATCACATACCTGTAGCTGATGGAGCTCCCGCGCAGTTTTCTCTTCAGTAATGCAGAGCGCATCGGGAGATTATGACTCCCAGCTCACTCTGCATTACTAAAGAGCCAACGTGGATGAGGGAGTGCAGTAGCGACAAAGACCTGACTGTGTTGCGGTTCCCAACGTGGTGCATGCGGGCGCAGCTCTCTTCTGCTGCATGCCTGCGCCCCCAGTACATGTGTGCCCTAGGCTGGCACCTACCTCGCCTATAGGTGGCGCTGGCCCTGGATAAATTGGTGATAACTTCTCCAGTGATATCACTTCTCCAATTCCTATGTTACTCTATGGAGCCAATGCACTAAGTTCTGCAAACATGAAGAAATCTTAATGCATTGGTTCCATAGAATAACATGGGAACTGGAGAAGAGATATCACTGGAGAATTTATCTCTGTGATATCACCTCTTTATCACCGCTTAGTTCATAAGCCCCATAGGGCAAAGTAGTAATTCTGGGGGAAACCAGCTGCACCCCTGGGGACGAATAAAGGTATCCCAAATTCGTATTGATTTAAATGGGGTATCGAAACCCTAGAATGCTAGTGAGGTCTCAGAATCATTGTGAAGCCCTGTTAAATCAATGGGAGGGTACATTTGTTCCACGTAGTGCCCACAGCACTGCTCCTGTTTTCTGTTTTGCATACGGCTCAGCCTTGTTGGGTATCACAGTGATGGATATAAGTCAGGTTCTTCTGTATAGAGCATATTCAGAATCTGCATTTAACCCCTTGGGTACTAGTGAGGTTTCCAGTGCGTTCTTAGCATGGAGTTGGAGACTATCCAAAGGTGTAAAATAAGTTGATTATTCATCCTTTGTGAAACCGGACTCTTATAAATAGTCTTCAGCAATATGTAGGCATCAGTATGTTGTCATGGCGACTAAAATTGGTTCATGGCAACATTTTAGATGACTGCACCAACTCATGTTATTCTTTTTTATTTGTCCATCTTTACACATGTTGTTTCTCTTTGTTCATTCTCTGAAATGAAGTCATACTTAAAACTGTGAAATTGCACTTAACTACAGAGGCCCTTTAAAGGGATAGTAATACTTAATATGTAAATATATATATATATATATATATATATATATATACTAGTTGTGTACACGGGCCTCAGTGCCAGCCAGTCGCAGGGCAGTCATGCACAGTAGAGATTGCCCACGTCACGGCTGATACAGTGCCAGCCGGTCGCGGGGCAGTCATGCACAGTAGAGACTGCCCGCGCCACGGCTGATACTACGGAGCGCCTCGTTCCGTATCAGTCGCATCACGGGCAGTCTCCACTGCGCATGACTGCGTTGTTACAAACTATTTAGCAAATTATTATATAGGATGTTGTAATGATTATCTCCCTGAGTAAAACAAGGGCACTCCCACTGCTGAAAGGTGTTTTATTCAAAAGTTATAACGGCTCAGACTTGAAATGTTTAGGTGCAATATCACAGTGGCCTTAGATTGTACAGTGGCGCTGTTGATACACCATCCTATGGACAGCTCTGCTCAGTTGACCATAAATCTCCATAGGACGGTGCAGCAACAGTAAACGACCCATGCCGTAATATGACCGTCATGGAATTCATGGCTCCCCCTGCGGCTGCCGTGGTCCTTAACTGACCGCGCCTCTCTGACCGGCCGGTCGTTAAGGGGTTAATACTTTAATCCCTTTACTATCAGCGGTCCTGAGGTTGGACACCACTTAAGGACCGCATAAACGTCATTCGGTGAGCAGGCACACGTGACTGATCATGCAGAACAATGAAGGGAAAGTGGAATAATTCTGGGCCGAACCAACTGCATTGTAGGGGGTGAATACACAATCCCATTGCTTTTAATGGGCTTTTAACCCATTTGAATGAATAGACATTTAGGAATATTTAATCCCCCCTATGATGCAGTCGGTTTGCTACACAATATGGCCCTAAGGGTCCTATTCATCAAGAGTAAACTACCTGTACCATGGAGGGGGGAGGTGATGATTGTCATTGATTTAAATGGGGCTTCTAAACCCCTTGAAGTCTCAATAGGTCTCCAACACATTCAAGGGGTTATTAATTTCGACCCAATGGCTCAATTGGTTTCATCCAAAATTGTACCTCATTTGTTTGATAAATAAGATCCTTCGATCAGGCGTTGGCAAGCTATGGCTCTCCAGCTGTTCAGCAGGCCAGCTGAGGATGATGGGAATTGTAGTCCTAAACAGATGGAGGGTCTCAGGTTGCCCACTCCTGCCTTTTGTCCCTTTGCATGCCAGAAGGGAGCCAAATCTTCTGGCATGCAGATATTTAATTAACCCCTTAACGACTGGTGACCTGCCAGAACCGTCAAGCCGATGGTCCTGGCATGTCATGGGATTCTGCTATTGCAGCGCGACTGCATGCCTATCTGCGATCCCAGAATGCATTGCAGTAAAAAAATAAAAAATGGCATGGTCCTCTGTATCGTATGGCTGTTAAGGTGTTAAATCATAGGTTGGATAGAATAACAGTTGGCAGGTATATCTCACCTTAGTTCATCTTCCCCATAGGAGATTGAACCCATAGATAAATCTGATTCTTGTAATTCAATCCAGCCCAGAGTATCTCTCTTCAATAAATCTACTAGGCTACAGTATTTCATGTTTGTTTTGTTTTGTTTTTTCATATGCCATGAGGGACCAGTGTAGTCGCTGTGCCATGAGTGATTCAGCTAATTTATTCCTGCGAGGATTGTTAGGCAGAAAGCAACAGAGGGAAAAAAGAAAAGAATATAGAATTTCTTCATGTCTAGGTGGTAAAGTCCAGTATATTATTATTACGATCATGTATTGAGAAAGTTTCAACGGATTGCATAGTATTTTATATGTAAAGAAATCAAGGGTGTGTGTTTACCCTTTAAAGGGATAGTAATACTTCAGTTTTACCATCCCCCATCTTGTAGCCCTTAAAAAACTGAATTAAACGAGGCCAGCGACATCTCTCAAACCTTTTTGGTTTGAGAGATATCCGCTTTCAAAGTTCCCTATCCCCTGATGTCAGCGTTGTAGCCGACAACAGGGGAATCCGGTCCTGGGACTGGAGGAGGCTCTTCCGCAGAGCCGGGATCGCGTAATGGAAGAAGAAATCCTTCACTGAAATGGTCTTCCATAATGCGATCTTGGCTCTGCTGAAGAGTCTCCGCTTGCTCAGAGACCGGATTCCCCTGCTGTCGGCTAGAACGCTGACATCAGGGGATAGGGAACTTTGAAAGTGGATATCTTTCAAACCATAAAGGTTTGAGAGATGTCGCTGGGCTCGTTTAATTCAGTTTTTTAAGGGCTTCAAGATGGGGGGGGGGGGGGTGTTTTAAAATTGAAGTATTACTATCCCTTTAAATAAATTCCAGATTAGTAATGACATTCATGATGTATTATGATGTTTTTATTGGATGTGTTAACATCATGAATGAAATTACCTTGAATATGGTAACAGCATAAATTCAGTGCGAGACCCCTTCAGCTATGAATTTATCCCTCTGAGCGCCAGAGGGATGGGCCACGCATTGCGTGACCCACCCCTCTGGTGCTCAAAGGGTTAAAATGGACCAGTCACTCTAAGACAAGTTTACTTTATTTTACGAAGAATTAAAATCTGCCTGTATGTTGTAGTAGTCGTTTTTTTTTCTCTAAAATGTGTTGTTTTTACTAAATGAACCATTATATTTTGGTGCCGCAGTGTGGAAATGTATGCTAATTCTATGCATATTATACTCATGAGTTCTGTTCAAGACTAAACTTATCGATCGCTGAAAAATCCTAAGTTCTGTTCAAGACTAAACTTATCGATCACTGAAAAATTCTAAATTCTGTTCAAGACTAAATTTACCATTTGCAGAAATATCCTCAAGTGTTTTGGGCTCTGTCTAGATTCAGTCATAGCTTAATGTATGCTAATATTGGCACAATACAGAAACTAATTAGCATAAGGTGCCACACTGTGCCATCAATAAGTGTTAATTCCTCAAAAATGATTTATATAAAAAATGGCTAATACTATCTATGGTAGCAGCAGAGCCGAAAACCCGTTATTGCTAAAGAATTCATTTATTGCAAAGGTCTAAAAGGTGCGCCTGATTTTCAAGCAGACTTTGTAGACCTTTCCAGTGAATGAATTCTTTAGCAATAACGGGATTTCGGCTCTGCTGCAGAGCGTCCTCGATTCTTTACAGTTGACATCAGAAGGGGAGAGAGGGGCGAACTTTGAATCCTTATATCTCTCAAACCATAGAGGGTTTGGAGCATATTGATTCATATTTTAACCTCTACAAAACTGGACATTTTTTTGGGGGGTACATTACTGTCCCTTTAATTCATTTTAGGAATTTGAAGCATTAACCCTTTGAGTGCAATGTGTTCCTTACACCTCTGGCACTCAAAGGGTTAACTCTTTTGAGTGCCACAGGGGGTGTACAATGCATTGTAAAACAATATACTGAGAACAAATTTTGCATTCAAAGGGTTAATTCATACTATAGCATGGATTATTTGAACTGAATTTACTATAAAATGATGTTCAGGGTTATTTCATGTCATAGATGAAATAACCATAAATTTCGTAAGGTAGCATAAAATCTGTCAGGGTGGCCAACTGTCAATAAGGTTACTGACAGTCAGTAAAAGATCTCGTAAAATTGTCTGTAAAAATAAATTGTGCTGTCTATAACCATTTGAGTGCCGCAGGGGTGTGGAATGTATTCCAAAGCAATATGTTGCACATTCCTATGGCATTCAGAGGTTTAACCGTTTGAGTGTCAGAGAGGTATCCAACGCATCGTGTTGTAATGCGATGACTAACTCTTTGGCACTCTAGGGGTTAAAATATGGGTGCACATATTTGTTTTCTAAAAAAAAAAAAAAAAATTGTTTGACAACACTGGAAAGAGTTAACTGGCCTTATGATGACATCCTATATTATAATTCGCTAAGGATGTTTGTCAGAAGCCGTCATGCACAGTAGAGATTGCTGCGCGAACTGCAATCATGCGCAGTACAGACTGCCCGCGCCGCGGTCCCAGGAAGGTGCACAGAGAGGACTACGGTCTGAATTTGGAGCGCCCTGCTCCGTATCAGCCGCAGCGCATTCGGGCAGTCAGTACTGCAGCGCCGCCAGTGTTGGCACGTGTACACGGGCTTTAAAACTAGTTCTTGTATAAATAACTAATATGAACTGGAGCAGTTCTGGGGCTCTGCCTGCAACATAGGGAACAAATGAAAATGTACATTGAATTAAGCGCGGCTTTTGACCCTTTGAGTGCCAGAGATGCATTGGGCAACTCTCCAGCACTGAAAGGGTTAATCCTCCATTTCAGTGGACCTGTCACTCTAAGATAACCTTAATTAGTTTTAAAGAGAAATAGAATTGCCCTGTATGTTTTTATTACCCATTTGTTTATAATAGAAATAATTTTGGAGAAATGAGCCTTTGTTTTTATGGCACAGTGTGGCACTTTATGCTAATTTGTGTCTGTGTTGGGCCAATATTACTACACACTGTACTATGAATGAATCTGGGCAAAGCTATTTCCTGTAGCACACAGAGCATTACAGTTGGCCTTGATCAGAACTATTTACTATACTCTGCAAGGAATTAGCAAAGTGCCGTTTTATGCCACCAAATTATAAAGGTAACATTTTCATAAATTATTACTTTTGCTGAAACCTGATTAATACAACATACACATACCTGGGAACTCTCCGGATCTGCCCCGGAGTACAGGGTCTCCGGGGACAGAGGCTGATTCTCCGGTGATGGTGAACTTCTTCTCCTTCCTACCTTGTTCCTCCCTCTTCCCATCTATGTCTCCTCCTTCCCACAAACTTCTCCACCTTCCCACCCTGTTATTCCCACTCCCATACACTTCTTCTCCTTTTCACCCTGTTCTTCCCACTTCCAACACACTTCTCCTCCTTCCCACCCTTTTCTGCCCACTTTCTTCCCACTTATCCTCCTTCCCACCTTGTTCCTCCCACTTCCCACCTACTTCTCCTCCTTCCCACCCTTTTCTGCACACTTCCCTCCCACTTTTCCTCCTTTCAACCCTGTCACTCCCATTTCCCACCTACTTCTCTTCCTTCCCAGACTGTTTTGCCCACTTCCCACCTACTTTTCCTCCTTCCCACCCAGTTCTTCCCATTCTCACCCACTTTTCCTCCTTCCCACCCTGTTTCCCCACTTCCCTCCCACTTCTTCCCAACCTGTTCTGCCCACTTCCCATTCTCATCCTGTTCTGCCCGCTTCCCTCCCACTTAATGATACAAATACCATTAAGACCGACCTCCTTTATGATACGAATCACGTCATTGACATCCCCCCTAGTCGGTAGCACACAAGCCGTCTCCAGGTACTCAAGATGAGGACATTCCCAGGATAAGAACATATATGCAGATTTTAACCCTCTGTAAAACAAACTACTGCAAAATTGTCGTAGAGTGACAGGTCAATGGGAATCTTTATTTGGCCCATATGGACCTCTTGGTTGGTCCATCATTTCTACATGTTATGCCTATTGTCTGTTAGGAACTGAAATGAAATAAAATAAGAAAAGTGTTTTGTTTGGAGAACCTCAGGCGAACCGCATGTCACCTGTCATATCTGATTTATCACCACAGAATCCCATTACAGGGGAATTTCAAATCCAATTACAACATCCAAGATCTCATACTTTAAAAGGAAATATGTAGAAGAGGAGGATTATCATCCAGCACTCACCAGCTGTAGTCATAACGTAGGTTTTATTTTGTCTTTATGTTTTGTTACATCATAGTGAATCATTTCTTTGTGAGGGCCTTGTGTTCAAATAAATACTGGAGTCATTCTGGGGGCTGTTCAACTCCAACATAGCGGAGAAATACTCATTCCCAGATTTCTCATTGATTTAAATGGGGCATTTAAATTACAAGTGTCATGCAATAATCCCATTGGCAGACCTGCAGATGAACCCGGAGGTTCATTGTGATCCACTCAAACCAGCAGGGGCGAAGGGTGGTGGCACAGTGGGGATCTGGTGCATTGATGCTGCATTGCTCAAGTTAGTTTCCTGTCCTTTGTGATGCAGATACACAGAGATCATTGGTGGGCAACCCGAAGCCCTCCAGCTGTTCAGGACTACAATTCCCATCATCTACAGCTGGCTGGGGATGATATGAATTGTAGTCCTGAAAAGCTGGTGGCCCATAGGTTGCCCAGCCTTACCATAGACCCACTGGCTTGAAAGCCCAGCACTGTGGGTCCATGAAGACTGGCCATGCAATTTAGAAGGTGGTGGTTGAGTGCCACATTCTTCTGGGATACTTTCCAGCCAAGGGGTACAGTTTCCCAACCCGCTGGATGGCTTATAAGAACAGTTTTAGGGCTGTGCAGCGCATCCCCAGGCAGACTTAGTAACACATGATATTGGGGGAGACTTATAAAAAGTATTCTAGAACATATTAGAGTGAAGGTCATTATTCAGACGTTATTGTTTTCTTCTTTTAGTTGATATTTATAAATGTGCAATGTCTGTTTTATAAATACAGTGTTAATCGGCAAATTCATTCATGTAGTACCACTACTAAGTTTTTTAAAAACCACTGTGTACACAACGTTAACTTTGTGGGGTGCATTTTTTCACAATTTTGTTACATATTGCAGCATTTTTTTAAAAAAAATATGTTGCACCATTTTTTTTCTGCCTGTATTAACATCAGATCAACAAAAACTCTACGAGATATCATTTAGATAAATATCGACCTTTACAGGTTACAGACGATATTCTCTTAACTCCAATTTTATATATTTCCCCCATTGTCCTTTAACTCTTTGAAGGCTAAAGTGGTTCCAACACATTGCTCTCCTATGCATTAAGACCTCTCTTGCTTTAAAGGGATTAAGAGTCACATTTAATTAATTCAATTGAATTTTTAAAAAAGTTTTCTTTTTGGTGTAATTGGTTTTCCCCAGAATTACACCAATATTTTTTGACATAAGACCCTTTAAGAGTATGTGCATTTATATGTTTAAAGGTACATCATAATAGATATTTTTCTTTGATATATTTCCAGTAATCTTGCAATTTACAATTTATACTGAGTTGTTTTTTTACGAAGACTTCTTGGTTTCACAAGTGGTTAAGTTTTTAAAGTGGCAGTAAAGTTATATTATGGAAAACTATATATTATAATGTGTTTACTGGTGAGTAAATCATTGGTACTTCTTCTACTGTTGGGAAATGTTTCATTCAAAAGTGGTCACCGTTTAAAAAATGTAATTTTCTATTGTGGTCACTAGGTGGCACTGTTCCTTTCACTTACTATGGAGACCTGTAGGCTAAAATCTAAGCTCTCCCATCTTGTGAGTTAAAAAAAACAAAAAAAAAACAGTAGATAGCGTAATAAAAAGCACACTCTCATTTAGCCCTTTGCATGCCATAGGGGTATCCAACACATTGCTTTGCAATGCGTTGCGTACTCCTCTGGCACTCAGAGGGTTAAACAGGATTCAACACCTTCAGAAGTGTGCTCTAAACCCCTTGGGTGCTAGAGTCCAAAAGGTGTAAAACACTTGTTATGTCCCAAGCTGGCCTAGACATACATACAGCAGCTGTATACTCCACAAAATCAGTGACATTATCACAACTCTGGTTCTAACACATTGCCATTCTCCTGTCTGATATGGGCAGTAAAGTGCCTGGTGGGTTTTTGGGCAACTAAAAGCCACCTCTTGGTGTTTGTGGGGGGTTTTAAGTGTTCTTTAATCCCATGAGTGCAATGCATACAATGCGTTGGATACCTCTGTGGCAATCAAAGGGATGTATTTTGGTTTTTTTTACATCTCACTTTTGATTTGACAGTTTTCTGTAATGTGAATTTAGGAACATGTTTTTTGCAAGACCTAAAGTGACAGTCAAACGTGGAAACATGTCGGGTGTAAATTTAATCTGTCCTCAGTTGCAAGACTCACTACCAAGTTCCAAACTGTTTCTGGAAGCAACGTCCGCATAAGAACTCTTCATCGGGAGCCTCAGGAGATTGTTTTCTATGGTCTAGCAGCCGCACAAGCCTTAGATCAGCATGCGCAATGCCAAGCTTAAGCAGAATTAGTGTAAAGCTTGCCACCATTGAACTCAGGAGCAGTGCATTTGTGTTCCCTGGAGTGATGTATCATGATTCACCATATGGCAGTCCGATGAATTACTCTGGGTTTGGAAGATACCAGGAGAATGCTACCTGCTTGACTGCTGTGAACTGTAATGTTTGGTGGAGGAGGAATAATGGTTTGGGGCTATTTTTCATGGTTCGGGCTAGGCCCCTTAGTTCTAGTGAAGGGACATATTAACACTACAGCATACAATTACATTCTACATGATTCTGTGCTTCCAACTTTGTAACAACAGTTTGGGGAAGGTCCTTTCCTGTTTCAGTGTGTCAGTGCCACCATGCACAAAGGGGGTCCATACAGAAATGGTTTCTCGAGATCTGTGTGGAAAAGCTTGATTATCCTGCATATAGCCCTGACCTCTACCCCATCAAATACATTTGGGATGAATTGGAATGCCTAGCGATCCAGGCCTAATCACCCAACATCACTGCCAGACCTCACTAATGCTCTTGTGGCTGCAGCAACGTTCCAACTTCTAGTGGAAAGCCTAGTGGAAGCTGTTATAGCAGTAGGGCGGAGGGACGACCAACTCCATACTAATGCCATTGATTCTGGAATGAGATGTACGATGAGCATACTTTTAACCATGTGGTGAATTATGCACTTACAGATTATGTAAAATCAAAATAAAAGGTTGCTGTCTCTTTAATGCAGATATATAATGACAGCAATTCTGGAGCCAACTGCACCATAGAGGACAAATTAAAAAGAGTCATTGATTTAAAAGGGGCCTTTAACCCCTTGAGTGCTAGAGAGGTCTCCAACTGAATTCAAAGCATTGCACTGGAGAACTATCTTGCATATAAAAGGGATGTATTCACTGTTTAAATCAATGGAAAATGTGGTTTTTGGGGAAATTAACGTATGTTGATGTAATAGTCTGGCACTTCATGCTAATTTGTTTCTGTGTTGGACCAGTGTTACCATACGCTTCTGTGAATGAGTCTAGACAGAGCCCACACTATGCATTGTTTGTAAAAATACAGAGAGTTTAACCTTGAACAGGACCAATCAGCACACTGTGAGGCAGTTATAAAATACCAGACTGTGCTATTGAAATATGGGTAGTAATTGTAGGGCAAGCTTTTTTAAGGCATTTTAACCTGAAAAAGTGACCTTGCCTTATGTTTGGGGTCACCTTTTATTTGGACTGCCCAATAAGATCCCATCCAGCTGCAGTCCAGTTATCTTCCTCCCACAGTACTATCTCCCTTAGGGCCGGCGCCACCTATAGGCGAGATAGGCACCAGCCTAAGTTGCACATCTACTGGGGGTGCAGCATGGGACAAGTTCAGCCCCAAGGCATGTTATTTTGGGCACCAGCCTCCAGGTCTGTGTCCTGTGTCCCTCCCCAACCTGGACAATGAAGAGTCCCAACTCTCATCTGCTCCTGCACTGTGGCTGTAGTGTAGCATAATGTACAGTGTCAGTTGTCAGTGTTACTGTGTCAGTGTGGCTCAGGCTCACTCAATGGAACTGGCTGTGTCAGTGACAGCCAGTCCAGACAGACATGCACTATATCTACTCCACTCAGTGTGCTTCTCACAGCCTACCTATATGCACTACCACCAGCCAATTAAAGGGGCTGGTACTTCCTCAGTGTGGTCTGTCCTCATTGGCTGGTTGGGGTGCGTCTGGTGTGAGACAGCAGGTACTTGTCTGCACATGTGTGACTTCTGAGTTCTGAGACTGAGTAAGTGGACCCAGGGGTAGGATGCTGTATAACTGTGAAATTGAGGTTTATTTTTTCCCTCCTCTTCCTGTTTTCTTCCATCTCAAGTCACCAGGGCTGTGACTATGCACTCTGATTCACAATCTGTCTGTAGACACCAACCAAGTGTAAGAGCATAACATATTTAGACCAAATATCAGTTATGCCCTAACACTTGGTTGGTGTCTACAACAGATTGTATGTGGGGTTCTATGGCTACTAGTGGGACAGTAGAACAAGACAGTACTATCACTGTATGTGGGGCTCTATGGCTACTAGTGGGACAGTAGAACAAGACAGTACTATCAGTGTATGTGGGGCTCTATGGCTACTAGTGGGACAGTAGAACAAGACAGGAGTATCAGTGTATGTGGGGTTCTATGGCTACTAGTGGGACAGTAGAACAAGACAGTACTATCAGTGTATGTGGGGCTCTATGGCTACTAGTGGGACAGTAGAACAAGACAGTACTATCACTGTATGTGGGGCTCTATGGCTAATAGTGGGACAGTAGAACAAGACAGGAGTATCACTGTATGTGGGGTTTTATTGCTACCAGTGGGACAAGGCAGGTGTTTCTGTGTGTGTGGGATTCTGTGGCTACTAGTGGGACAATGCTGGGGTATCAGTTTATGTGTGATTCTTTGGCTGTTAATGGGAGAGTGGAATAAGGCAAGAATATCAGTGTATGTGTGATTCTTTGGCTACTAGTAGGATAGTGGAACAAGGCAGAAGTGTCAGTGCATGTGAGGTTCTATGGCTACTAGTGGGACAAGGCAGGGATTTCATTGTATGTGTGGTCAATGACTACTAGTGAATCAAGGTAGGGGTTTCAGTGTATGTGCGGTGTATGGCTACTAGTGGGACAAGGCAGAGGTTTCAGTGAATGTATGGTCTATGGCTACTATTGGGACAATGTGGGGGTATCAGTTTATGTGGGATTCTTTGGCTATTAGTGGGAGAGGAGAACAATGGTGGGATATCAGTTTATGTGGGATTCTTTGGATACTAGTTGGACAGTAGAATAAGATGGGGTATCAAACCGTTTTAAGTGGGTAAAGGCGAGGGTCCCGGACCCCTGTCTTGGGCATTTGGCAAATTAATAAGGGGGCTTTAGTCTTAATTTAATTTTTTCTTGTTATGTATGTTCTGCAAATAAATGGATCTTGTATTAATTTATTTTGATTGTATCTGCTTAAAAATATAGGTTGAATGTATTTTTTCCATTCAAATAGTTTAGGAAGGGAACGCACTCTCCATTCTGATCAGATCAGGATGACCAGATGGGGACATAATGTTTTAACTGTAATATACATTAACCCTCTTCCGTTGCCAGCAAGTTAGCAATTCATTGTATTGTGAACGTGCATGAAAATGGAGAGTTTCCGGTGGGACCCTAGAGGATACAGAGTTCTGGCAGGGCAACAGGAAGGGTCATGTCCCCCTACACACACATACACTGTGCTTGAAAGCAGGTGCATGCTGATGATGTCTGCTTACCCTAGCACTTCCCCCTGTGCATCTCATGTGCAGTCAGGTTTGTGGTGAGTGCAGACACGGGTGCAGCACGCTTTGTGCATAGGTACAGGCCAATCCTCCAGCAATCCACTGGAAAATAATATAGTACATGCCCCACCCCCAACACACACACACACACACCCCCATGTGCAAAGAAAAAAAGGAGCCATTGTGGAGCAAATCAACTAAACTGTAGGGAACAAATGAACATTCTGATTTATTGAAATGGGGCTTTTAACCCTTTGCATGCTTGAGAGGTCTACCTATTTTTCAAGAAGTTAAAATAGCCGCATTTAAATAAATGATCATTTTATCCAATTGCAAAGCAATGTATTGGAGACCTCTCCAGGATCCATGGGGTTAAAAGGCCCATTTAAATTAATGGGAATCTCAGCATGCCCCGCCCAGTCCAGTACAGATGGCAGATGGTTTGCTCCAGAATCTTTTGCTGTAGATGACCAGTAATGGATTCTACTGTGGTCCCATCTTTCGTATGTCAAAGAGCATTTTCTTTTCGGATTCTCTGGCACGTTGCGTGCCATGTCTGGCTGGTCTCCATCACAAAGACCTTTGAGCGATGTTGTCCTTGAGATTCTCTAGAAGTACTGTTTACTTTTCATGAAATCCAAAGACTCTCCAGGCAATTTTTATATTCTGTTGATGACATAGTCTCACGCAAACCACAGCAAGTAAAAAAGGGGTAATTCTGGACCCACTAGCCCTCTTTGTATCTACATACAGAACATTGCTTTTACCTATATGCCTTAAGAAGTGGTTCTAAATATTTATTTATATGCTCAAGGTGCATCTAATGGTCCGTCTGGAATTTCCAGAGCACCCCAGCATGTTTTGCTTCAGTTGGTAAGTGCATAATAAAGGACAAACTACATACAGGCCGAAATTTATCAAAGTGCAGGAAAAGCAGATTATCATGTATGCTGCCCTTCTACAGCCTTTCGCTGCGATCATTGATGGATACCTTCGGGTATTCATCAATAATCTGTTGTATTTTCCTGCCCTGTGTATGTGAAGTTGGGAAAATTGTGTAAATGGTGCCAATCCGGCAACGTACACATGCATACCCATACAAAAATGTGTATGGGTGTGTTCGCCCCATAGATTGTAATCGGATCCACCCATGTGAAATTGTCAGGATCTGTCAGGCCATTTCTTATTGATGAATAATTGATGGCCAGTTGTGATTGGGCAAATACTGAATGGGCGAATGGCTAATGCTCAAAGACTTGATGAAGCAAGAGAGGATTTCTCATAAGCTTACCTTAACCCTTTAAATGCCAGAGGGATATACATTGCCCTGAAATGCATTGTGTACCCCTCTGGCACTCAAAGGGTTAATCTATAGACTGTTGATCCAAATAAATATGCTATCACCATTACCAACGAGTTCATATATCTACATTACTACAACTGGACTAATACAGCTCCTACAAATTAATTTACAAAAAGCTAGTGCCCACTGCCCACTAGATTGCTGCGGTCGCCTGCTTCAGAACCACGTCCCTAATATAATACTTTATTTCTTTAAAATAAACTCACCAGTATTTATTAAGAAAATGTGGCATACATTTTGTACATTTTTTGTCTATCTTCCTCGCTCGTAAAAGCACAAAATCTACGTTCTGCTTTATGGAAGGATTATCTGTAACTTTTTCTGTTAACCCTTTGAATGCCCGATGGGTGCTCGGTGCATTGCGGAGCAATGTGTTGCACGCCCCTCTGGCGCTCAGAGGGACAATAAAGGAAAAATGCGTCCTATAGGAACACTAATACATCCTAATAACACACACACACTTACCTTACTGCTACTACTACTACTACAACATTCTAATGGCCACTATCAATTTTGCCCTTGCTCCTTGATTTAAGAGATGTCTTATATGTCACATCCACAGCGGTGAACTTGACTCTTGCTGGCCAAACGCCACCTACTGAAACAAACTCCTTCCTCTGAAACAAACTCCACCCACTGAAATGTCTGTGGGGTGGAGTACATGAGCCTGCTGTAGGTGTCAATACTGCAGTGGGTGGGGTTTGGGATCGAGGAGTCCTGCCAGCAGTCTGTAGACATGTCATCCAGGGCTGCCTTAATATGTTATCTCTCTTAACCCTTTGAGTGCCAGAGACGCACTCAGTACCTCTCTGGCATGCAAAGGGTTAAAGGGATAGTAATGTTTCAAAATAAAAGCAGCTCCAATTAATCTTCGTAGTATTTGGGCCGTGGAGAGTGTTATTTCAATACTGTCAGAGTTGTAGTTCAAGAATAATTGAATGGTAAAGTATCCCTTTCCCGTCCCTTTTACTGATGTAACACTGCTCATCTCAGAACAGGAAGACTGTCTGGATGGATTGCAGAGAAGGGCGATCTTCAATTAGGGAAAAAACTGTGCAGGGGGGCAGGGTTTTAATTGTTCTCACAGTTAGAAGATTGCCCCTTGCTGTGAGCTGTCTGGTCCCAGGACCAGATTCCACATCTGAGGGGAGCAAGCTTACACTACGTAAAAGGGACGGGAGGAGGGATACTTTATCATTCAATTACTCTTGAACTACAACTCTGACAGTATTGAAATAACACTCTCCATGGCCCAAATACTATGAAAAGTAATTAGAGCTACTTTTGTTTTGAAACATTACTATCCCTTTAAATCAAGAGCACAATTCATAGTGTCACGTTTATCAACCAAAAGTGCAGCAGTTATGGAACCAAACAGCTGCACTGTATTTTTCAGAGTAAAACTCCAATTACTTTCAATGGGACTTTTACTAACATAAATATGCAGCAGATGTTTTGATTCACAATGGCTCCTCTTCTGGTTTGATAAATGTGGCCTTTAGAACTTAAAGTGGAATTAACACTTTGTAATGACTTGGGAGATTTTGAAAGGGCTTTCAAAATCATCCATTATTATAAAGTGTTAGCTGCACTTTAAATACAAGGAAACATCTGTCTTATGCAGTTGTAATGATGTAAAAATGTTGATGTATGAAAGACAACTATACTGTAATGAGTAGTAAATAGATAATTGGGTTGGGGAATTGTCTTGCATCCAAGGGATTAGTACTTATCCAAGAGAACCTTAAAGGTACACAGTTACCTCCTAATAGAGCCTACTTACATTAATCCTAATGGTCACTATGAACCAATTCTTTTGTGATTGGTTCCCACAAATCAACCTGTAATTAGTGCTAAATTTCATGTTCATGAAAGGCAGACATGACTTTTGATTGCTGGACACCAGGACCCCAAACTCCACCTCTGTGAATATGATATGCAGTGCTAATGAACCCTTTGAATGCCAAAGGGGTTTCACGTTTGAACACCGCTCTGGCACTCAAAGGGTTAAATATTCATTTTGGGGAACCAGTCCATGCAGAATTGATTCATAGTGGCCATTAGGATTTTCTGTCTAGTTTAAGGTAAACAAGGGGTTATTATTGGGGGGTGTTAACGTTAGTGAGAAGTAAATAAATCTGCATTTTGTTATAAATGTATGGATGTTACTGTAACCCCCTTGAACAGTAGAAATGTCTCCACTGCATCGTGAAACATCCGTGGGGTTCATTCTAATCCTAGTATCTCAAGGTGTAGCGCCCTAGAACATACCTCCCAAGTGTCCCTCTTTGAGGCCCAAATCCCTCTGTCCCATCCTGATGTCCCTCTTTTTAGAAGATCAGATTGTGTGGTGTGTATATAAGTGTATTATATTGCTCTACAGCAATAAAACTCACATTAATGTTTGTTTAACCCCTTAACGACCCTTGACGGTCATAGTACGTCATGGGTCGATCTGACTTAATGACCCATGATGTACTATGACCGTCATGGAATTCCGGGCTCCCCCCGTGGCTGCACGCTGTTTGGGGAGTCCGGAACCGGAAGAAACAAAAAAAAATGCTCCGTGGTCCTTAACTGACCCCGCCACGCCGATCGGCCGGTCTTTAAGGGGTTAAACTTCAGTATATGTGTTTATAAATTAGTCTATATAAATAAAAATACTTATGTCTTGTTCTAAATCATTTATCCAGTTACACAAAGGGGTGCCACTTTGAAATAACCTAAAAATTATCACTAATGCCTGCCCACCAGCCATGCCGCCGGCAACACCATCTAAAACTAAAGTGCTGTGTGAAATGCTGGGAGGGGCGCTAGAATGACATCAACTGCACTATCACAGGTCACAAAGTGTTTCCACCGTTTATAAATGAGTAGCAAAATAAGGGTCCTTCCCTGTTGGGAAATGCTAGTAATAACATAGGAATTGGAGAGTTCCTCTCACAGGAGTAGTGATTTCTACTTTATCACCTCATTATCACTCCTTAGTGCATATATGCCCTTGTGTTCAGACACTTCACCAGCTGTCCAGACAGTTAATCTGTTGCATTCTGTGGAAGAAATGAGCCACTGCCTACATTACTCCATTACAGAATCTGATAGTAACAGCTTCATTACTTCATAACAGTTAGAACTGTATAAAATTTTGAATAAAACTACTGCCAGTCCTGGAAGTACTCCTGTTTTACTTAGCAGGATAAGCCGTAAATTAGATTTTTTTTTTTAACATTTCATAGTAAGGTTAGTACACCTTTAAAAAGGTCAGTTCTGCATCCCAACTGTCACCATTTTTTGAATTTGAGGTCAGTTGGCGGTGCAGGCGCCTGCCTCATTCCTAGTTGATAAAGTGATGTGTGTGTGTGTGTGTGTGTTGAGAGGGTAGGACAACACCGGAAGTAGGTCTGCCCCATCGTTTTTTACTGATAGCCATGACATTTTATAACATTAATATGATTGCTGCATTTCGGAAGGTAGGAACACTACCCATTGGGGAGCCATCTCATTCTCACACGTCCTCTTTCATGAACAAACCACAAAGGTAGAGCAATTCCAGGGTAAACCAGCGGCATCATGGAGAATTAATTAAAATCACCCCCCCCCCAATCCCATCAGTTTAAAAGGGGGCATTAACCCTTGAATAATCCTTGCTTTGCAGTGGGTTGGAGATCTCGCTTAACATTCAAGGGGTTAAATCCCAATTTAAATCAATAGGTACTTACATTGTTCCCTAAGTTGTAGTCAGTTTGCCTGAGAATTGTTCCACTTTATTTTCTGCACATTACCAAAAATCACTTTGGAAAATGGCCTCATGTAATCAGTAATGAAGAACACCCAAAAGTACATTTTGTAACTATTACTGCGGCAAATATACGTATTTCAGTTAATTTTGAACCAGTTTAATTAACCCTTTCAGTGCCAGAGGGGAAAGTCTGGGAATATGAAAACCACAACTTAACGCTTTGAGAGTCCAGTGCATTGTGTGAACCACCCTTGGCACTCACAGGGTTAAAGGGAAACTGCCTCCTTATGAGTTTTTATATTCTGTTTTCTGTAATAAATCTCTGCCAGTGAAATCTACTTGGGGGTTGTAATATATGTACTGGCTATCAGGTAACCCTTTGAGTGGCAGATGGGTACGCAACGCATTGCAAAGCAATGTGTTGCATACCCTTCTGGTACTCAAAGGGTTACATTTTATTATGATAACAATAGACCCTTTCTTGCTAAGTACAACAAGGGTACCCTCTCTGCTGGTAGATGCTTTATTCAAAAAAATTATAATGGTTCAGCCTGTCACAAAGTAGCTGAGCTGTTACTATGACATTCTGTGAGGAACTGTATAGCCAAGGATTAAAGTCTTAGTAATGTCCCATTTATAGATTTGTAGAGGGTAAAAAAGAATCTAATTCCCACAAACCTCATCTCTGAAACCGCTATGGTTTGAGAGATATTCACAATCAAAGTTCTCCCTTCCCTCCCTTTCTCCTGACGTCAGTGTCTAGCTGCCAGCAGGAGATCCCAGTCCAGGGACCAGCCTGCCGCTCTGCAGCAGTGCCGAAATCCCATTATTAGAAAATAATTACTTCATTGGAAAGGTCTACAAACTTTGCAAGCACAGTTTGTAGACCGTTACCATGAAGTAGTTCTTTTCTAATAACGGGATATCAGCTCTGATGAAGAGCTTCATTGTGTTGGCCGACACGGATCTCCTTCTGTCAGCTTTACAGCTGACATCAAGAGAAGGGGAGGGAAGGGGGAATGTTGACTTCCAATATCTCTCAAACCATAGTGGTTTGAGAGATGGGGTTTGTGGCAATGAGATTCTTTTTTTACCCTCTACCCCCCCCCACACACACACACACACGCACAAACAGAAACTGGCAGTGGCACACTCTAGAGTCTTATAAATGCCCAAAAATGGTGCATGTCCCATAGAATATATACAAAGTATACTCAGCCTGGGCTTCCAGTGATGGGACAGCACACAATGAAGTCTTCAGAAAGTAGTGTTTTATTATGGCAGTGCTTCAATTCACCAAATGTTTTCGGGCAATGGACCTTTATCAGGACAACCAGTGGAAGACCAGGCTGAGTATATGCCCATCTGGTCCTTAATTGGTTACATATTTCTGCTCATTTAACTAATAAAAATAGCATATGCTGATTTTTTTTTTCGACTGCCATTTCATGTTGTGTGGATCCCAGTACAATCCCGGATTCCTATTTCCTGCAGTCTCACTGTACAATTGTAACATTCTGATGGTTTTTCACAAGTAACTGTCTAGGACAATCAGTCCCAGGTCTGTCCTTCAGGGAACCTAATGGCCATGTCTCTAGGATTCCCTTGCTTGTGCACAGTTGAATTGATTGGATGATGGAACCTGCAGTTAACTCAGTTGTGCACAAGCAGAGAAATCCTAAAGATATGGCCTGTTAACCATTTGAGTGCCAGAGGGGTGCAATGCGTTGGACACCTCTACGGCACCGAAAGGGTTAAGCATCACCTGATGGCAGAGCTGGGAACCACTGTGTCTCACTTAATCAAAAATAAGGTTACAAATGGATTGTGAATGATTCCCTTCCAGTTCTTAAACAAAATAGAGACAACATATAAAATTAGTAATTCATGAGACAGATAAGAAATTCATTCCTAGAAAATGCAATAGTGACCCTTAGAGACGTACTGTATTTATTACATATATTAGAAGAAACAGAGATAGCTTGGAGGAAAGAAGAGAGAGAGGGGATGTGATAGAAACATTTAAATCAGTGGTTCTCAATCTTTTTTTGTTCTGGGCACCCCTAACACATAATCTAGAACATTCGAGGCACCCCTAACATATTTATTGTACTTTATCAAGGGCATAAGAAGGGTACAATACATAAATATACAGTTATTATTAGGTATTGTAATCATAATAACAAAACTAAGCATATTGTGCATAACAATTTCTATAAATCTTTATTTAAAAGTCCATTTTTGTTAGTCTTCATAGCAAACATGGGGCACCCTAAGTTGATGTTCGTGGCACACCAAAGTGCGATGGCACCCTGGTTGAGAATCACTGATTTAAACACATGAAGGGATTCAACAAAGTATAGGAGGGAGGTACATTTCAAAGGAGTAAAAATGTTAGGACAAGAGACCATAGTCTAAAACTAGAGGGACACAAGTTTAGACCTAATGTAAGAATGTTTTACTTCACTGAGAGGGTAGTAGATAAGTGGAATAGCCAACCAGCTGACGTGGTAGACATTAATACACTGATAGAATTTATGTATGGGATAGACATAAAGCTGTCCTTAACATAAGAAAAGACCAAGGATCTAAAAAGGTTTGAGGTCTTTACAGTAGGAAAATGGGCAGACAAGATGGGCTGAATGGTTCTTATCTGCCGTCAGATTCTATGTTCCTATGTAACATACGAAGATTTAACACCTACAAATCAAAGCTAGACAAAGCATTCTTATTATCTACTGAACAGTGACTTTTACTGAAACATCTATGAACATTTCCCAGTCAAAAGATATATTGTTGAGAATAGTGAGTAGTTATTACCTCTTTTTTAGAAGAATGATGCATGTGTATGTCTCACAATCTCTATTAAAGAAGTTTTTATCTTAATAATTATAGAATAGATATGGTAATGATGTGGTAATGGCAGATACAACTGATACATTTAAGAGAGGATTAGGTGCATTTCTTTCAAGAGGGAACATACAGGGTTGTACTGTGTATTAGCAGGCAAAACAAGACGTTTCAGTAAATAGACTAATATTTATTTGGTGTCAGGAAAGATTATATAATTATCATTTTTCCAGGTTATGACACAAAGCTTGAACTTGATAGATGTCTATCTTTTTTTTCCAAACTAATTTACTTTATTACTATGATATGCAGATATATATACCCCTTTGGGCTTTGTGTTCAAAAGAAAATTGGAGTGAACCAGCTACACAGATCCCACAATTCACATTTATGTTAATAATAGTAGAGAGGTCCTATACATATTACTGTACAATACATTGAGGACCTCTCAAGCATTCAAGGGTTTAAAGGACCAATTTAAATCCATGTGGTGCTATTGGTTTGCTCCACAATTACACGTTTTTTTTTTTTTTTAATATAAAGCCCAAATCGTAAGACCTTTGGTATAGTAACATAGAAGATGCAGTTCCCTTCAGAAAATTATGACAAAATGAGACTGATTAAAATATAATAAAAGTAGATATGCTAATTTAAAAGAAAGCAATCTTCCATAAACCTAGGGCTGGATTCTATTGTTAACACCTGTTTTATGAAACATTTTGCTATTGAAGTCTATGGGGAAACCTGGAGATAAACGCAGTGATAAAATTAGTACCTGCAATAGAATCCAGCCCATAATGAGCTATGGTTTTATGGTGTCTTATGGTATAACCACACAGGGCCATTTTAACAGTAGGACAAGAGGGCAGATGTCTAGGGTCTTCTGAGGGGGAAAGGGGCACCACAGAAACTCTAATTCTTATACATCACAATGTGAAGACTTCTGTGCCTTCCTCGCCCTGTGATATGGGACACACAGTGCAGTCTGCTCAGTGTGTGAAGTCAGGTGTACAGCCTGAACATTACATGCCAACTCATTGGATCAAGCTACTGTAGGTGCATTTACTTTGCCTTGTTTGAACCCAGGTGTGATCTCAACATTCTAAGTTCATTTATGTTCCAGTTTGAATACTCACTTTTAGCAGAAGGGGAAAGCAGGCATAGCTATTACTTAAAGGGATAGTAATACTTCATTTTATCTTTATTTTATTTTGTAGGCATTAAAAAAACATGAAGAACGATATAAGTCTTATCTCTCAAACCTTTATGGTTTGAGAGATATTCACAAGCAAAGTTTCCCCTCCCGCCCCTTTTACCTAGTGTAAGCCATCTCTTCTCAGATGTGGAATCTGGTAGGTAACAGCAGGGGGCAATCTTCTTCCTATGAGAACAATGAAGGCCCTGCCCCCCTTGACAAGTTTTTCAGGTTTTTCCCTTAAATTAATTGAAGATTGTCCCTCTCTGCAGTCCACCTCCCTTCTGATCTGGCTGAGCAGTGTTACATCAGTAAAAGGGGCGGGAGGGGGATACTTTGTCATTGAATTACTCTTGAACTACAACTCTGACAGAATTGAAATAACACTCTCCAAGGTCCAAATACTATGATGATTAATTAGATCTGCTTTTATAATGAAACATTACTATCCCTTTAACCCCTTGGATTCTACAGAGGTCCCCATGCCTTGAGAAGCAATGCATGAGAGACAATTCCAGCATTCAAGAAGTTAAGGGGATCCACTACTTCATACTTTACCCACGGCTCACCTGGACTACATAACACATAATTCTGTGTTAAGTGTTTCTGGCTCTGCATCATACACAGGTCTCTTGTTCTGGAACAAAGTGTGTCTGTACGATTTATTGCATTGCTTCACAATTTTTTAGTCACCCCTCTGGTCCTTAAAGAGATAAGTTTTTTTTATTTTTGGAGAAAATACTATAAATAATATATTTATTTTTTTGAGGGGAAAGGCGCAATTACTGAATTCTCTTTAGTACGTCCACAAAAATAATCCATGAGTATACATGAATGTCAGTTTATATCCGTTAATCCTTTAATACTAATACTTTAATTTATTAATCATTTACACTCATTTTGACATTCATTCAGATACCCTAATTATTTCCCCTAGTGTGCTACAATCATTTTGAATATATAAGTATTACTTCCTTTTAATTAACCCATTGAATACCATAGATGTGTGCATTGCTATGCAATGCTTTTCTACCCCCCCCCCCCCCGATTGTTAACTGTTTAAAAAAAAATGTGTATTTTTCTTGATTTAAATGTACCCATTTCATTTTAGCATTGTATCCTAAAAACTGCACCGAACCTGTTACTTAATTATGGCAGTTGCCTTACTCTGTTGTCACTGCATAGAAAACTCTTTCCCCTCTTCATGAATGTCCCTGTGTTGTAAGCTGACCAGATCTCACCTTTAACCGGGGACACATAGGAAATAGCCATTTTGCAGTACTTCACTGAAATCAATACAGTCCTTCAGTATGTATTTTTCCTATGCGTCCCCGGTTAAAGGTGAGGTCTGGTCAGCCTACTGTGTTGGGTTCTGGCCTATAGACTTGATATTCAATTTTCCCAATGTTACAGCTGTACAGTTAGAATGCAGTCATCAACAACAACATGAAGCTTTGATCTAGAAGCCATGATCTGTAACAAAAGTATACATGTTTTATAACATTATACTTAGTTTAGAGATATCCGCTACATGTATTCTAAAATATATTTTAACGACACTGATTTGTTTTACATAGTTACATAGCTGTATAGTTACACAGTAAAGTAGGTTGAAAAAATACATATATCCATCAAGTTCAACCTTTGCCACAGTGTAATGCAGAAAATGAGAAATTAAAAATCATTCTGAACTCCAAGATGGGGGTTAGTCTGTTTACCAGAATTATTACTTTCTAATAGACATTATATCCTTGCATGTTCCCCTTCTAGAAATATATCTAATATTCTCTTAAATTTGTCCCCTGTATCTGCCATTACCACATCACTGGGCAACGGATTCCATAACCTTATGTAAAGAACCCTATCCTCTGCTGAAATTGAAATCTCCTTTCCTCTAATCCTGAGGGATGGCCAGTGGTTATTTGATCAGGCCTTGGAATGAAAAGCTTACTGACTAGAGAGATCCACTATTGACCGTGCATATACCATGTAACAAGATCCCCTCATAGGCGTCTTTTCTCTAGAGTAAATAAACCAGCTTTGTCTAGATGTTTGTCATACATCAAAATAACTCATTCCTTAATTAATTTTAGTTTTTTATTATTATTATTTTTTGCTCCTCTCTGTACTCTCTTCAGTTTTAGAATATCCTTTCAGAACTGGTACCCAAAACCTCACTGCATATTTGAGGTGAGGCCTTACCATCAGTTTGTACAAAGACACATTTATGTTATCCACTCTTTACTCATTATGACTTTTTATACAAGACAGTATTTTTTTTTTTTTTTTGCTTTTGTTGCTGCTGTTTGACACTGATCTCTATTTCCAAGTTTACAGCTTACTAGGACTCTGAGATCTTTCTCTCGCAACTAGTGTCCTAGAATGATTCCATTACGTTCATAAGTAGAATACTGATTTGTTCACCTCAAATATATAACTTTACACTTTCCTACATTAAATTTCATATATGTGTGTTTGTCCAGTCTGCCATTTTATGTAAATTCCCCTGTAGAGAATAAACATCCTGCTCTGAGTTTATTACCCTGCAAACAAAATACATTGCCCTTTAGATTGAGCACTCTTAAATGGAATGTAAACATTTTTCTTTTATTTTATATAATAAACCAGTGTAATATATATATATATATATATATATATATATATATTATAATATATGAAGTGGCTATCGGTAAACAAAAAATCATAACTGTATGCTTTTGCAATTTCATGGCTTCTAGATCTGTTCCTTTAAGCACCAGAAGTGTATGCAGTAGGGTGAACATGTGTCCCATATTTCCCAGAACAGTCCCTTATTTTATGTGTGTGCCTCATGTCCCTGGCAGCCCCCTTCTGGGACAATAGAATGTCCTGGAATGAAGACTCCAGAGCACTCCAGAACACTAGAAGGAGAACTGCCCTTTGCCCACTGTGATGCCTCTGCTGGGCTACAAGAAAATGGCTTCCAGACAGAGATCTAAACACTAAAGAGAACTGAGCCTTTGCTCAAACAGGAGCTGCAGTGCAATTTTGTTGTAGTGTAATGCTAGTGTAAGGCTTTGGGTGTGATGTACATTATCTTGTAGCCCACCACAGGCATCACTTTCTGTCACAGCAGTCAATGGGCTATTCTCCCTCTAGTATCTAGAACTCTGTAGCGCACCAGAAAAAGTGCAGGTTACGCACTGACATACAGTTATTTACAGTGACCCCTCCCTAGAGCTGAGGGCAAGTACTCTGCTGCTCTCATCTCTTCAGTGTCCCTGAATGGCAGAATGGAAATGAGTTCATCCTAGTATGCCAAGCAGTACTCACCCCACTGGTCCTTAAACAGTTAATAAGTGAAGGTGAGTTTGCTGCAGCAGAATTCACAACACAGTGGAGGGGAATGTAGCTATCTGCTGATGGAGTACATCAGCTGCACTCCTATATAGGTTTGCTAATGCAGCACCTTAGCTTGTGTTAATGTACAAACACATTAGTACATACCAAAGCACAACTTCAATGTGAACACGCCCTTAATGCCACCCCTAACTGGCATAGGGAAAAATAAGAATTTTGTGTTGACTTCCTCTGTGCCCTCTTAGTACCTGGAATGGAACAGGATGCAGAAGGTCACCCCACTGTCACTGCAAGATCCATTTTATATGCTCAGTGTTCATCTCAAAGCAGTCACTTTCAAGGATAAGTTGGCACTTTAGCGTTGCTGTTTCTTTAACCCTCTGAGTGCTGGTTTGCTGTGTTTTGTATATGAAATAAGCAAACATTTGGTAGACTGTATACTGTATATATTATCAAAAATGTACTGGATAAACATTTTTTGATGGTCAGTGTTTCAGTCCCAAAGGAGATTGTTTATCTTGGTGGGAGCCAAAATGTTAACTGTTAAAGCACATGTTTTTATTCATACAAGTCCAGTCCCTGGCCATTATACATGTGTACACACTTTTATCTAGGCACCATCACTTTAACTACACACACAATTTGTCGATTAGAGTGCTGACCCTTCTGAGTGTGTGTGCGTATGAGTGTGTGTGTATATCAGTGTGTGTGTGTGTATGAGTGTGTGTGTATGAGTGTGTGTATGAGTGTGTGTGTGAGTGTGTGTGTGTGTGTATGAGTGTGTGTATGAGCATATGAGTGTGTGTGTGTGTGTGTGTGAGCGTATGAGTGTGTGTGCACGTATGAGTGTGTTTGTGTTTGTTCTTATTTATACACATATGTCTGTAGCAAAGAAAAGGATGTTTAACGCTTTGAGTGCCAGAGGGGTGCACAATGCATTGTGTACCCCTCTGGCACTCAAAGGATTAACACTTTGAATGTCTGAGAGGCATCCAGTGATTTGCAATGTGTTGGATGCCTCTCGACCACTCAAAGGGTTAATTGCTTTTTTTTTTTTTTTCAAAATACATTACAAAATAAAGGGCAGCGTGTAAATGTAAAAAGGAGGTGGCATCAATGTTTGGTGAAAACCAAAAAAAGTGGGGAGGGGGCAGGAAAAGTTTTTTGGAAATACAGCTTTAAACCAGTATAACTTTGGAACAAAGTATCTCCCAACAGTATCAGGGGGTACCCTTTTTTTTTTCAGTAGTCAGCCTATATACAAATATTATATTATTATTATTACTGTTAGAACCCCTAAACACAAAAGTCACAAAAGTATTCCCATCAGACAGCTGTTCAGCTGCCATCCTAACCTTTGTTGTAATGTAACATAACCCGCTAGATACAATGTACCTTATAATAACTTCTACTTCCCATATGTTCGAAAGTGAACTTAATGGAGATGGCAGATAATTTCACTGCTATTACTGCAACAGAAATAAGTCTTGACAGATACATCTTCACATCATATGTTAAGTGTAGCTGTATCTATGCAGATAATGGATTAACCCTTTTAGTATATTTTTTAAGGCCATATGAACAAATCAAGAGGAACAATTCAGTGGCAAGCCTACTGCACCACAGGGTAGACATAAAAATGCGTTGGTGATTTAAAGTAATTTTTAACCACTTGAATGCCAAAGAGGCCTCAAACGTACCGCAAAGGGCCAGAGAGTGGCACTCAAAGGGTTAAAGGGATAGTAATGTTTCACAATAAAAGCAGCTGCAATTAATCTTCATAGTATTTGGGCCATGGAGAGTGTTATTTCAATACTGTCAGAGTTGTAGTTCAAGAGTAATTGAATGATAAAGTATCCCCCTCCCGCCCCTTTTACTGATGTAACACTGTTCACCTCAGGATCAAAGAGAGACAATCTTCAGTGACCATAAGGAAAAACTTGTCTAAGGGGGGAGGGGACAGAGATTTCCTTATGTTCACAGTAAGAAGATTGTCCTTTGCTGTGAGCTGTCTGGTCCCAGGACCAGATTCCACATTTGAGGGGAGGTGGCTTACACTAGGTAAAAGGGGCTGGAGGGGGAAACTATCATTCAATTACTCTTGAACTACAACTCTGACAGTATTGAATTAACACTCTCCATGGCCCAAATACTATGAAGAGTAATTGGAGCTACTGCTTTTGTGAAACATTACTATCACTTTAAATACTATTCAAGTGTTTAAAACCCTATTTAAATCAACGGTAGGGGAGTCCAACCATTGTGCAGTTGCTTTTCTCCAGAACTGCTTATCTTTTACTTGCTGCATAAGGTCCAGTGTTTGTTCTTGGTGTCAGTAATTAGAAGAGCACATTACTTATGTACATTGGATTTATTAAACATGGTGATAGATAATCATATAATAAACACACTTTTTCTTTCTGTTTTGTCTTTTCTGTTATTCAGAATGTTTCAATCTTCGAAGAGAGGGCCCACGTCCTTTATATGTCCTTGGAGAAATTGAAATTCATTGATGACCCCGAAGTGTTCTTGAGAAGATCCGTCCTCATCAATAACCTGATGAAAAGGATCCACGGGGAGATTCTACTGCAGAACAACTGGTGTTTCTCCGCTTGTTCCTTGGGAGGACCTGCTGCACAGGAATGGTTTGTGGCTCAGGATTGTCCTTACAGGAAACGCCTGCGTATAGCCAAGGAAGAAAGCAGTGGTCTGCAGACTTGCTGTTTTTACCAAGAATGTGGAAGCCACTATCTCAACATCCCTTTCTCTGTCAGCGCAAATGGGGGAAATGTTACAGCCCCCTGTCCCCCCACTAGCTCAATGCCTTTGCCAGGTTGCTCCCATCATATGGATTATGGCATGGGCGATGCTACTTTTTACCGGAACAGCAGCCAGGTGCCTTCACGCGGGGGGTTTGTGACTAACGCCAGATCACAAGGAACTCAACAGAAGGCAAACGTACATGATGAAAGCTCAGCAGAAGAAAAGAGAGGCAGCCTCAGCAATGGTTTTGATGTTACAAATGGGGGAAGTGCACTTGAACATAGAGGCCGATTCTACGATTTTTTGGCAACAGGTTGTAATGACAAGAGCAGTGTGAGTGAACCCTGGAAGAAATCTTTTAGAAAGAAAGAGGTTTCTCCAGGTAATAAACTGTTGCGACAACGAAAGTAAGATGGGCGAACTGCTTTTCCTGTTTGTGTTGTTACTTTGACGTAAGGTTGTATTCAGCAGTTATAAAGGTTTTTGTAATTTTATATGGTGACATAATTTTGACATGCAGAAGGTCCTGAGAGCAGGTCAATTTTATAATGTATGTATGTAAATGAATTATTCGAGGAAACGAATTGCTAGTAATAAACTAATCATTACTGTTCTGGGTACAGTCAAACAAAAGTACAATGAATTTCCAAAGCTGGTATTTTTTTTTTTTTTTTTTAGCAAGGGTGAGGTCAGCTTTATCCTTTTGACTGTCCAGAGAGGTATCCAACGCATTGCCACGCAATGCGTTGGACACTTCTCTGGCACTCAAAGGGTTAAGTACCTTGAATGAGCACAATCAGACCATACGTCATGCCTCATCAGCACATGTGTTTTCTTAAGTTCGGTCAGTTTGATCACAATTAACTTTTTGCCCGTTAAAAGAAATCCCCCTTTCTACTTCTGTATATTGAACTAACCATATAAGGGTATTGAACCAGAGTACCATATATGGAAACTCACCTCATCGCCATATATGTGTATTGACCATAAACGGTTAATACGCAGTGTTATGCCATTTTTATCTTTGCACTAAAAATCCCAAAGGTTCCCACCATGCAGTTTGTCGATCAGTTAAATCCCAAACCCTGTGGCGCATTTGATTCACTTTGGATTAAAAAATATATCCTAAGATAAAAGGCCATGCACTGAAAGTAAAAGTGGAGTAATTTAAGTGCAAACCAACTGCACCATGGGGAGAAAAAAATAATTTCCTTAATTTAAACATTTTTTAAATGAAGCTCTTAAGCCTTTACGGGTACACAATTAATTGCTTTCCAATGAGTTACGTACCCCTCTGGCACTCAAAAGAACCCAGTGAATGCCAGAAAGGTTTCCAACACCTTGCTTTGCAGTGAATTGGAGATCTCTAGAATAAAAAGGGTTAAAAGCCCAACAGGAATTTTATCCCCCCCACCAAAAAATAAAGCTCCACTTGCTTTGTGCACATGGCCAAAAGTGACATATTGCTTTGTATGATATGTATTGGATAATGCAGACTGATCCTGAGCAGCATTCCCTCTAAGGTCAGCAATGGCTGGCGATCCAGCACAAAAAGAGTTAAAGAAAACCCATTGGAATTACACAAGCACCATGCTGCTCTTCCCAGTTGTAATTAGTCCTTTAACTCTTTCAGTGCTGGGTCGCTCCCAGTTGGCTCACTTTAGAGAGAACACTGATTCTGAGCTAAGCAGTATGCAGTAGAAAGAATATTCACCTCCGGACTGATGGACTAAGAACAACTGGTGCAATTCGGGATCAAACTAACTGCACTGAGGGAGACATCAAAAATCCCTGTATTTCCTATATATTTTAACCCTTTGAGTGCCAGAGGGGTATGCAACGCATTGCAAACAATGTGTTGCGTGCCCCACTGGCACTCAAAGGGTTAATAGATCTTTAACAGTGCACTTGCCATAGAGGTCTCCAACCCATTGCTTCTAGCCTTCAAGGGTTAAAAACATCACTAAAAGCAATATCTATATTTTATGACCCCCCTATGGTGCAGTTCATTTGCCCTGTAATTGCTCCGGTCGTTCTTGGTCCATCAGCCCCAGTATACAATAGACCTGAGAGGCGCACACACAACACGGTCAGTTTGCAGTAGCTGGGAATTACAGGATCTTTTCTATAGTGAGGCGCTACACACTTACACTACAAACGCTTCATTCAGTTTCTTCCTAATAAATAAGAGTTACAGTTCCTCAATGCTTCTGTCTTTGTTATTGTAACTATTTAGTAAGCAGTCTCCTGTTCGGTTTTAATACTTAATGGAGTGGGAACAACTGGCAGCTCCTAATTAACCAATACTAACAGAATCCTCAACATGGATCATTAGAAATGAAACCTTTATAGATGTATTAACATAGTGTCAATATTGCAATAATAAGGATTATGGAGTAAGAAGAATGAAAGCTATTCTGGAGCAAACTAACTTCACCATAAGGGACAAAGGAACATTTTCAAAATTCCCATTAAAATTGTTTAAAACAGTGAGAACGTATCTTTGTCCCATATGCATAGCTGGGAACTCTCCGGATTTGCCCCAGAAACTCCGGTTTTTGCAGTAAATTACCGAGTCTTCGGGGACAGAGGCTAATTCTCCAGTGGTGTGGACTTTCTTATGAAACTCTGCCCACTTCTGCTCTTTCCCAACCTGTTCCTCCCATTTCCTTCCCACTTCTCCTCCTTCCCCATTCTGTTCTGACCACTTCCTGCCACTTTATGGCACGTTCCGTTAAGCCCCTGTCAGAACATGAACACTTTTTCTCTTGATAATGTATTTGGACAAACCAAAACGTTGACACTATTTTAATAATTATATGTTTCTTCTAAAAAACTGTATCTGGTATAGACAATATATTTTTCAGGCTAGAGACATCCATCAATTCCCCTATGTATTTATTAAGGGGATTAACCCATTATGCCAGCATTCAGGTCAATTAGATGACAGGTGGATTTTCATCATGAAGTATTTTTACTGAGCACATTATACACATCGACCACACTTACTTCCCCAGTGATGGAGGGTATACACAACTAAGCCATTCACGCCAACAGCTGTTTCATGCATCATCATTCACTTCATCAAGGAATTTTAATCAAGTTGATAAAGTACCATATAGCACACAACATGACACAAACTGGGTGAGATCCACCATCTTTCATCAAATTGATTTCACCCTTTGAGTGCCAGAGCAATGCGTTGCACACACGCACATTTGACACTCAAGGGTTTAAACTTCTTTTGGAGATAAGCAGTGCCTTGCAAAGAGCATTCAGACCCCTTACCGATTCTCTTATTACTGAATTCAAATGGCACATTGCCATTTCATTACATATAAGATTTTATTTTAAAACCATGACACTCAAAATCAGTTATTGTAAGGGGGATATTGGTTTTATGTTGGGAAATATTTTAAAGAAAAATGAACTGAAATGTTGCTTGCATAAGTATTCAACCCCCACACATTAATTTTTGGTAGAGCCACCATTCTGCTTTAAGTCTTTTGGGGTAAGTATGTACCAGCTTTTCATACAGTGTTGGAATGGATTTTGGCCCATTCTTCTTGGGACATTTGCTCCAGATTTTTCAGGTGGATTGGACTTCTCTTGTGGGATGGTTTGTCTTGAGGCATTTTTATTGTTAGGTTTCCACCACAGATAAGAGGATTTTGACCAAATGTCTAAAAACTATCTTGGACTCATCTGATCACAAAGCTTTTTCCCATATTGCAACTGGTTCAGTCTCATGGTTTCTGTCAAACTGCAGACATGCTTTCAGATGGTACTTTTTGAGCAACTCCTTCTTTCTTGCCATCTTCTCAGACAGGGCCAGTGTAATGCAGAGCTCCTAACTGGTGCATCAGTCCTCCCAGCCACTGAACTATGTAGCTCCTTCAAAGTGATTGTTGGCTTCTCCCACAATTCTCCTTCTTGTTTGAGTGCTGTGTTTTGTGGAATGGCCTTTCCTTGGCAGTGCCTGGGTGGTGTATTCCACGTCCTGATTATTTACTGTGCTCATTGAGATATCCATGCATTTGTATTACTTTATCTGTAACCTCTGGCGCTTCCACAGCACAGAAATTGAATACGTATGTAAGAAATGTATTTCAGTTTTTTTATTTTTCTTAAAAATATTTTGCAACATAAAACCAGTGTCACCTTACAATAATTGATTTTGAGTTTCATTGTTGTAAAATAAAATATCAATATCATACAGAACAAAATTACAGTATACCGTTTGTAATTCAGTAATATAAGAGAATTGGTCAGAGGTCTAAATACTTTTACAAGGCACTGTATATAAACGTTTCCAAAAGAGAGGCCTGGAAAACCTGGGGACTTGGAGTCTGGTCCTTTTGCCCTTTAGTGGTAACCATACCATTACAAACAGTGGCGTAACAATAGGGGTCGCACCTGCAACCGGGCCCGTCACTCCAAGGGGCCCGGCCGCCCCCTGCAAACCCATCGCCACTCGCCCACAGCCCTGCCCACAGCAGCTCAGCTAATCTCCCGGCGCTCTAGTAATGCAGAGCGCTGGGAGATGACATCATCTCCCAGCGCTCTGTATAACTGAGAACCGCACGAGAGATGGAGGTAAGAGATGTGCATGGGGCAACGTGAAGATTGGGGGGAGGGTTCCGGGCTCGCCGTCAATTTCTGCACCAGGGCCCGGTGGCTTCTAGTTACGGCACTGATTACAAAACATCAGCAGCTTTACACCAAACGCATAGGCTAATGGTCACTGTCTCTTCCTCTCCCATTGCATACTTTATTCTTAGTGAATATGGCAAAATGTGTCATCCAAGATAAAATGTTCTCATCATATCGTCAAAACAAATTCACCATCTTAGTGCGTCTCCAAGTGTTCTTTTGTAGTGTGTCTGCCTAAAAATGCAAAGAATTCATATCCACAGAAACATCATATAGTCCTAACCAGCATTTACAAAACATGTAAGATGAAAACAGTCTGAATTTGATACCAAGCTTGTTAGAGCAATAAAATGTTTTAAGTTTTATCAGATTTTGAGAGATCCCAATCCTTCCGTTTTTATTTCATAGAATTTCTTATCTACTGTTTGTTAGTTTACCTCAGTATGACATAAGTTGCCCTTTTCACGTATTATTTTCTTGCCCACATATCTTTACAAAAAGCACATTTATCTCATATTTGAGACGTATGCACCAAATATATTTTGTTCTTTTACAAATGCAGACTGTAAGAAATGTAAAACGATATGTGCCCTGCTCATTTTAAATTGATAACGTCCCTTTAAACAGACACCAACTGCTTAGTGATCTACAGCCCTCCTACTATCCTGAACAGTCTTGGTTAGATCAGTCATATGACAGACTAGTTTCATAAAATGCATCTCCTGCTAAATTCCATGGTTTTTGCACTTTATTTGTATCTGAAGCTTGACAATGATAATGTCCCTTTAAACAGACACCATCTGCTTATTGATCTACATCCCTCCTACTATCCTGGACAGTCTTGGTTAGATCAGTCATATGGCAGACTAGATTCATAAAATGCATCTCCGCTAAATTCCATGGTGTTTGCACTTTATTTGTATCTGAAGCTTGACAATGAATTCCTAAAGCACTTATGAAAATAATTATATACATAGAAATTAAACACAAAAAGCTTGTTAATTTTGCCAACTTTAATGCAAATTCATGTGAATTACCTATAGATGATGTCTATTCTTTGGAATTTGTTGAAAAACTGTTGCTGTAACAAGAGTCCATGTAAACTGGTCCTAATATTTGTGTATACCACACATGCTTATGTTTGCCTTAGGCCTAGTTCCCATGAGTGATTTTGTTATCCAATTTTGTTGCAACAACTGGTTTCACATAGATATATTACATGGGTTAGTTCACAAGTGTGTTTTATATCTACAGTCGTGTATAATGGCAACTTTCTGTTGCTGCAACATCTTGAGCCAAAATTGCACTTGTAAACTAGGCCTTTGAGTACCGGGTGCAAAGCGCCTACCCATTTACTGGTGCCTGGGAATGGAAAAGTTTTAGGGTATGCAGAAAAACATGATTTGGCAGGCACAAATGCTTGGTTTTAACTCCCTAGATGCAAAGCACTTCTTTGGAGACACCTCCCGTAATTAATGTATTTATTGCTCCCATTTTATGACAAAATCATCTTAGTTATTGAACTGATTATAATATTTCTGATTTGGGAAATGTAACACTGAAAAATAAATGCCCAATGCAATAGGATCTTAACTAGTGTGTCTGCGCTTTATTGAACAAACTCCAAGTATGAGCAATTAAAATATTTAGCAGAGATGCACCATAAACATATTTTGTTGGCAATTTAAATATCTTTTGATAAAGAGAAGGTTTCATATTTTGCATGAATTAACCCTTTAAGGAACAGAGGGGCATGTAACCCATTGCTTTTGCAGCCAGTATCTGTTGGAAATTATTGGAGTCGTAGTCTATATGGAGAACCAAAGGTCGCCTATTCCCTGCTAAGGATTACATCATGTCAGACATCTAAGTATAAACTGCAGTGTTCATCCAAAGGTCAGCTTTTACAATTAAAGAGTGGCAGGTTGGAGGGAGAGCAGTGTGGAATGTTAGTATTGGGCTGGCAAGGAGTGGCAGGTTGGAGGGAGAGCAGTGTGGAATGTTAGTATTGGGCTGGCAGGGAGTGGGAGGTTAGAGGGAGAGCAGTATGGAATGTTAGGATTGGGCTGGCAGGGAGTTGCAGGTTGAAGGGAGAGCAGTGTAGAATGTTAGTATTGGGCTGGCAGGGAGTGGCAGGTTGGAGGGAGAGCAGTGTGGAATTTTAGTAAGTGTTCTGCAGGGACTGGTAGGTGGGAGGAAGAGCAGTGCGGAAGGTTAAAAACAATATGGTTGCACTAATAAAGAGACAAGACTAAACAGTAATAAATCCTATAACGTTTTCCCAGCAGCCCAGACAATGGTCCACCACTTTCTGGATCAGAAAAAATTCCAGATCTCTAGATTCCTTGCCGCTAGAGGAAATCCAAAATACGATTAGAAAGATATAAAATATATATTTATTAATTACAAATATGTGGCAATAAATGGCAAGCATGTATTACAATTATTCTTATAACATGTATAATTCCCTAGTGGTATAGGTACCTTAAAATTTTATATAAATAAAAAGGTTATAATTTATATACATCCCGAGAAAAACAAAATAAACACAACACAGAAAAACA
Organism: Rhinophrynus dorsalis; assembly: GCA_037306005.1. Classification (NCBI taxonomy): domain Eukaryota; kingdom Metazoa; phylum Chordata; class Amphibia; order Anura; family Rhinophrynidae; genus Rhinophrynus; species Rhinophrynus dorsalis. The sequence continues at coordinate 57,994,502 of CM074720.1, read as the reverse complement.
GAATACCATAAACAATGTGATTCCAATATGCTTAGGTCCTACAAGGAAACTGAAATCAATGAAAAAGATCCACTCAAAAGGAAAGGAGGTTTAGACTTCAGCAGAGGAAGGGTTTTTTTTTACAGTAAGGTCTGTTAAATTATGAAATTCCTTGACCAAGGATGTGGTTATGGCAGATACAATGGATACATTTAAGAGAAGATTATATACATTTCTTTCAAAACAGAACATACAGGGTTATACTGTATATTAGTAGGCAAATCAGGAAGGTCTGATAAAGACCAACTTATTTGGTAGCAGGAAAGCTATATAAAATTTTCTCTGGGTTATGAGGCAAGGGTTGAACTTGATGGACTTGTGTCTTTTTTTCAACCTAATTTACTGTTACTATGTATACCAAAAAGGTATGTTAGAATCCTATAGGACAATAGACATGAAAGGAAGTAGCACCAATGAATGTAAGAACAAAACAATCTATAATGAAACAATAAACAAATGATATTAGGCATCAGAGGAAACACGTCCAGAGTGCCTCAATGATACTTAAACCCTTGAGTGCCAGAGGGGTACGCAATACATTGCAGAGCAATGCTGTCCGTACCTCTCTGGCACTCAAAGGGTTAAAGGGATAATAATCCTTCCAAATTACTAGCCCCTGTTTTGTAGCCATAAAAAAGAAGAAAAACATCCCCAGTGGCATCTCTCAAACCCTTATGGTTAGAGAGATAACTGCTTACAAAGTTCCCCCCCTTTCCCTGACATCCGCGTTCTAGCTGTCAGCAGGGAAATCCGGGACCGGCGGAGGCTCTGCAGCAGAACCGAGATTTGTGTTGAAAAAGAAATCCTTCACTTAAAGGGATAGTAATGTTTCATAATAAAAACAGCTCTAATTAATCATCATAGTATTTGGACTTTGAAGAGTGTTATTTCAATTCTGTCAGAGTTGTAGTTCAAGAGTAATTCAATGACAAAGTATCCCCCTCCCGCCCCTTTTACTGATGTAACACTGCTCAGCCAGAGCAGAAGGGAGGTGCCCAGGTAGATGGCAGAGAGGGACAATCTTCAATTAAGATAAGGGAAAAACCTGAAAAACTTGTCAAGGGGGACAGGGCTTTCATTGTTCTCATAGGAAGAAGATTGTCCCCTGCTGTTATCTGTCTGGTCTATGGACTGGATTCCACATCTGAGAAGAGATGGCTTACCCTAGGTAAAAGGGGCAGGAGGGGAAACTTTGCTTGTGAATATCTCTCAAACCATAAAGGTTTGAGAGATAATACTTATAACGTTCTTCATGTTTTTTAATGCCTACCAAATAAAATAAAGATAAAACAAAGTATTACTATCCCTTTAAAAGGTCTTCTACATGTTCTTGCAAACCAAGCACATGTAGAAGACCTTTTAAGTGAAGTATTTCTTTTTCATTAACTCGATCTCGGCTCTGCTGCAGAGCTGCCGGCTGTTCCCGGGAAAGGATTTCCCTGCAGTCAGCTAGAACATGGACGTCAGGCAGGGGCGAACTTTGTAAGCGGTTATCTCTCATACCATAAGGGTTTGAGAGATGCCACTGGGGGCATTTTTCTTCTTTTTTAATGGCTACAAAACAGAGATTAGTAATTTTTAAGTATTACTATCCCTTTAAATGGAGTATGAAAGTGTTTATAGTTAGACATCAAAGGGGATATATCTATTCTCCCCCCCAAAAAAAATATATATACATTTCTACACACCATGTAAATGACTAAACCCACACCAGTAGCAGAAGAGTTACTTCCAAAACATATATGATAAACATCTCTTAAACTAGATTTTTCATATTGTATTTAGTGTAGAGATGTTTTATTATATGCATTTTGAGAATTAATTATTTTATGTTTTATTATATACGGTTTGAGATTTATTCTTTTGCTATTGGTATAAGTTTAAATTATCCTATATAACAAAAAGCTAGAATGTTTGTCCGTCGCAGTCATGCACAGTACAGACTGCCTGAACACACAGAATGTTGGGAGTTCTGTGCTGGGAGCATTCTGTGCTTTTGGGCGCTCTCAACTTCATTGCGTGTGGCGGCAGTACGCAGAGCAGGACCAGCTTCTGCAATGCGTTGTGTACCCCTCTGGCACTCAAAGGGTTCACATCACCCAGACCTTGGCCCGTGTATATGGGCTTTTACACTAGTATTTTATATATTTCTAATTGTATTTTGTGTTTCATCTAGCACCCAAAATGTGTGCAGGGAGGACACCGGTCTGAATTTGGAGTGCCCCGCTCCGTATAAACCGTGACACAGGCAGTCAGTTCTGTGCATGACTGCAGCGCCACCAGTGTTGGCCCGTGTACGCGGGCTTTAAATCTATTAACAGTATAAATTGCTCCTGAGTGGAGTGGTAGGACTGTGAAATAATAAATTGTATGGAGAGAGATGAGCAAAGCAACTGAGTTGATGTGGCTGGTGTGAAGGTGGTGAAAGAGAAGGTGCGATGAAGGGAAAGGGGCAAAAGTGAGGGGCAGAGAATGAAGCTAAAGGGAGGGGAGGTAATCAGAGAATGAGGGGAAGATGAGAAATAGCTCAATATTGCAAGACAGTTGCAGAGTATTGATATGGTATATTGCAGCACTAAACTTATTGCTTAATACATTTTTTTGGACTATTTATAATTTTGACAAGAACTGATGAAGTGGGAGTAAAACAGTGAAGTGAAAGGGTCACATCGTGTCACCTTTAACCTTTTTAGTGCCAGAGTGGTGTCTAAGGCATTGTTTGTTGGACAGCCATTTGACTTTCAAAAGATTACTCAGTCTACTTTAACTGAGCGTTGAGTACAGCTTGGCAGTCAGTTACAGCTATACATTACTAAAATGGCATCCCATTTCCATTTCAGTTGCCTACTACAACACGATGTAGATCACTCAAAAATAATCTGCATTACCTAAAACAACAATCAACACAAAATAGTCAACATAAACAAGTAAAATAAATATTTCATACATGGGCAACACTGTAGTTCCTTTGCAAGTAGTAAATTCATGTCCAAGGCATAATAAATATTTATTTTGAAAACATACAAGATGGCTCTAATATGTACTACTTATGAACCTGCATTTTTTATTTTATAATTTTACAAAGACATGGGGCAACATGGGGAAGGAGAGGAAAACTGAAATTGTGAAGGGTCAGAAACTGGAACACCAGGGGGAGAATCACGAAGCAGTGATAAGAAGTGATGAAGTGGAGATGACTTCTCCTGTGATATCACTTCTCCAAGTCCTATGTTATTCTATGGAGCCAATGCACTAAGATTTCTTCAAATGTGGACATCTTAGTGAATTGGCTCCATAGAATAACATAGGCACTGGAAAAGTGATATCACTGGAGAAGTCATCTCCACTTTATCACCTCTTTATCATCGCTTAGTGAATCTGCCCCCAGGTGTCACAGAGGGTGGTGGGGTGTCAGGTGGAAGTGATAGTCACAGAGCATGGAGAGTCAGAGAGAAGAATACCAGGCATTAGAGAGGGTGGTGGGGTGTCAGGTGGAAGCAATAGCATATCAGAGAGGAAGACAAGGCAACAGAGAGGGTGGTGGTGTGTCAGGTGGAAGCAATAGCATGTCAGAGAGGATGGACAGTCAGAAAGAGGAAGACAAGGCAACAGAGAGGGTGCTGGGGTGTCAGGTGGAAGCAGTAGCATGTCAGAGAGGATGGAGAGTCAGAAAGAGGAAGACAAGGAAACGGAGAGGGTGGTGGGGTGTCGGGTGGAAGTGACAGCAGATCAGAGTAGACTTGTGTGAACTGATTCGGAGAAATTTGTAATTAGTCGAAAATGGGGTCATTCAGAGACATTTGGACCATCCAACACGCAAGGATCGTTCAACAAAAAAGATCCGACTCCGAGCAGCCCTGGTCCGAAAGTTGTCAAAACTTTCCACATTCAACAAATTTCCAAAAGTTTAGACTACTTTCGGACCAGGACTGTTCGGAGTCGGATCTTTTTTGTACTACCTGCACACTGTCAATTACTTTCCCTACATATTTTCCCCCCATGTCTGTAGTCCAATTCCATTCTCCATTTCATGTACTACTTTCCCTCTTCTGTCTGTATTCCAATAAGCTTCTTTGTCTCTTGATGGGGGTTGGACTAATGACACAGTCACACCGGCAGACAGCCTGCATTTCCTCATTGCATTGTTGGAGCTCAGAGAGAGAAGAAGAGATTAGAGAGTGTCCAGTTGTTGTGTAGGTAGGCAGGTAGCATTAGACTAGGCATAGACAGGCAGCCAGCATTAGTGCCAGTTATTGCCACTGCAGGGGAGAGTCATCTTTGTTCCTGTGCAGGCAGGGTGCCTTTTAGCCACCGCAAGGGAGAGTCCCCTGTGTTTGTTTTATTAAAAATATAAAAACTACAAGTTATTTGTTTGAATAATTTACAGTAACACTGCCAGTGTCACAGTTGTATAGGCAGGCAGGGTAGGGTGCCTTTTAGCCACCGCAAGGAAGAGTCACCTGCTTGTTTTATTAAAAATATTCAATATACAAGTTATTTGAATAATTTTCAGAGTCACGCTGCCAGTGTCACTGTTGTATAGGCAGGCAGGGTGCCTTTTCGCCACCGCAAAGGAGAGTCACCTGTGTTTGTTTTATTAAAAATATAGAAACTACAAGTTATTTGTCTGACTAATTTCCAGAGTCACACTGCCAGTTTCACAGTTGTATAGGCAGGCAGGGTGCCTTTAAGCCACCGCAAGGGAGAGTCACCTGTGTTGGTTTTATTAAAAATATTCAAAATACAAGTTATTTGTTTGAATAATCTTCATTCACACTGCCAGTGTCACAGTTGTGTAGGAAGGCAGGGTGCCTTTTCGCCACCGCAAGGGAGAGTCACCTGTGTTGGGTTTATTAAAAATAGTGGTGGCACTACTACATTTACCAGTGTAACACTCACCACCAGTAGGCAGGAGAAAGGGCAGGGAGATCATGCCACATCTGGTCCTAGTAAAAGCAGCAGACAGTCACAGCCCATCCCAAAGTCAATACAGGCCACACTGGAAGAATTTGGTGGATTTCATTCCAAGGGGATGTGCAGACAGAAGTCCAGGAAAATTACACGCCTCATTGCACAGCTCATAGCCGTTGGGGTGCTATTTTTAATTTGGTGGACGTGGAGTCCTTCCATCAACTTATGGAGGCTGTTGCACCCTGTTATAAAATTCCATCCTGCACCACATTTAATAGAACTCTAGTGCCCTCACTATACCAGTTGTGTGTTGGTCTTTTGATGGAACTGCTAGGAATGGCTGATGGACAGTCAGTGCACTTTACCACTGACTTATGGAGGTCTCAGACTGGCCAGCATGGCTTCCTGTCATTGACGGCACATTGGTGGTAGCCCAATGTGTTGCAAGACACACCGATAGCAACAAGTTCAGATGCAGTTGCCAAACAGGCAGGGCACAACGCTCTTTCCTCCTCCAAGCTGAGATAATGGATCAGCAGCACACCTCAGATAACATTTGCAAACCACTGCAGAACATGGTGGCACACTGCCTAGGGGAGCAGGCAGGCACACAGGTGCAAATGGGGTTTGTGGTTACTGATGGTGCAGCTAACATGATCAAGGCTCTCCGGGATGGCAGATTTGTGGGTGTGCGCTGCTCAGTGCATGTTCTGCATCTAGTAGTGAAGGCTGCTCTTGAGGATGGCAGTAACACTGGAATGTTGTCAGCACTTCTGGAGTCGTGCCAACAAATTTCTGGCCACTTCCATCGGCGCATCAAAGATAGCCAACTACTCAGGGAGGAACAGAAAAAGGCAGACTTCCCAGAGCACCGCCTAAAACAAGAGGTTGGGACCAGGTGGAACTCCACCTTAGATATGCTACAGCATATCCTGGAGTAGAAAAAGGCCATTCATGCAATGTCATGTCACCATTTCATTGGCAGTAACAGAATACTGGGCAGGGCTGACTGGGCCCTGATGGAACAGGTAGTGACAGTCCTTACGCCTTTCCGTGCTTTGACGGAACTTTTGAGCAAAGAGAACGCTAGCCTGGCAGAAGTAATTTCCCTCTTCACGCGCCTTTCCTTAAAATTGGACAATTTCCTTTCCCATAGGATAATCTTGCCTGGTGCTGAGGGTAATATGCTTCCCGATGTTGCTGCCCTTCTAACTAGGCTGAAGAAGGAACTGACTCGACGCATGGAAGAGCGCATGGACAATTGTCCCGAGTTAATGCTTGCCACAATTTGCGATCCTCGAATCAAAGGCAAGATGGCACTTCGTTCCAATTCCCTCACAGCCTGGAGGGAACAATTGATAGCGAGGGTGCGTGAAAGGCAAAGAAAAACTAAAATGCAGTCACAGGAGGTGGGAGAAGATTCCGAAGATGAACTTGTAGGAGTGTGGTGGTCTTCTGGGACCTATTTGTCGCAGCGCCATTAGCACTTCATCTTGTTCTGGTGGAACAGCTGCTGCCTTTTATGCTGAGGCAATGGACAGATTATGCTTTAGACAAAACAAACAGCTCCCTATTAATAGAAAAAGTGCTGAGTTTGAGGCTTACCTTGCAGAACCTTCTTTGGCACCAAGTACAGATCCCTTGACTTTCTGGGATAACAAGAGGGCGGTGTGGCCTACATTGTCCCTGGTAGCGCAGGAGTTGCTTTCTTGCCCCCCAACCACTGTCCAGAGTGAGCTGGTATTTTCCGTTACTGGAAAAATACTTAGCCCCCAGTGCTCTCAATTGGCCCTCCAGCTCATGGAGCAAATTACTTTTTTAAAAGTCAACTTGCTAAAGCTGGGTTACCCTGCTCTCAGGTTCAATGCAGATTGTAAAAACAAAAAGGACTTCAGACATCTACAATCATCCATGTTGCTGTCATCCTGAGTCGGCCTCTCACCAATCTTCCTCTGTTGTTGTATGCATCTACGGACTGAGTCCTGCCTGCTCCAGTGTTCTGCAGTTCTGGCTACATCTCCAGTGTTGCTGCTGTCATCCTGAGTCTGCCTCGCACCAGTCGGTTCCCTTTTGAAACGTTGTTGCATTACAGTGGAACTACTGCCTCTTACAAACATGGACCCAAATAATTACCCATCTGGCGACTAGCTGTTCAGTACAGCTAGTCGCCAGAATTATTACCGCGTTCATGAAAATTATACACTGCTCCCGGACTGACAGGCAGGAAACCGCGCAGACATCATTCCATAGTGACGTCTGCATGTCTGCGTTGTCAGTCCATTTTGGAGCCAAACGGCTCCTAGCAATGCCTCCTAGAGCCGGCTGGGACTGACAGCGCAGACGCGCAGACGTCACTATGGAAAGATGTCTGCGCGGTTTCCTGCCTGTCAGTACAGGATCAGTGTATAATTATAATTATTGCGGTAATAATTCTGGCAACAAGCGCTACTGAGCAGCTAGTCGTCAGATGGGTAATTATTTATGGACATGTTTGCAAGAGGTAGTAGTTCTGCTTTAAAGTGAGCTGGGCAACGCAAGGTAAGGATGCTGGGAGTTGTGGCCAGTACATAAGGATGTTTAATTATTTGACATGACAACCTACCGCTTTTATGCAGCTCGAGGTTTTCATGTTGCTATTTTAAACACTGCAACATGGTTAAATCAGATTCTAGCCATGCAATATTTTTCTTTTTGACTTTTCAAAAGGATACCACACCAGTCATTCTCACTTTTCCTTCTTCCTTCTAATTTAGCTACATCCATATGTATATAACACCTCTGCTACATATAGTAAATGACACATGCTACATATTGTGTAATGTATTACCTTTGCTACAGATGGTAAATGACAGATTCTCATGCTATATTGTATTTCACCTCTGCAACAGAAATGGCACATGCAACAGACAATATTAAAAAAATTTGGAATAATTTGTCTGAATAATTTTTTTCAGAGTGACACATCGGCCAGTGTGACAGTTGTATAAGCATACAGGGTGCCTTATTGCCACCACAAGGGCGAGTCACCTTTGTCCCTGTGTAAAATATTAAAAATCTTAAGTCATTTGTTTGAATAATTGTCAACGCAACTAAATAGTGGCAGTATTGGGAACTTCAAAGGAAAAAAAGCTGACGATCGGTGCCTGACATACTGTCAAGCACTGATTGTTAACTAATGAGTGTTACACTTACTTGTCATCCACTGTCTGTCTCCTTTTGATTTCTCTACTGTCTTGTAGCTTTTGCCTTTTTGCTGTAAAAACTACCCAGAAAAGTATAAGTCCAATGCAATATCTGGCACACTAATACATAGTTTAACCCCTTGAATGCCAGAGGGTTACACAACACATTGCAAAGCAATGTGTTGCATACCTTTCTAGGGCTCAGTAGAGAAGAAAGAGGAGAAGATAGAAGAGAAGAAAGAAGGACAGAAGAGGACATCATGATTAATGGTAAGTGTTAATTGTAACGTTATGTTTTTTGTTTTTTTTTTACTTAGTAGGGTTAACCCTATGAGTGCCAGCAGGACGAATATACCCCACTGGCACTCATGGGGTTAATTCTTCTAACATTTGACATTGTTTTGGAGTGCTTTGATGCATTGATGTGGGGCTTAGGGCCCCATATCAAAACACCCACTGGGGTCTTAGGTTTCTTTAACTTTATTTTCCTTTCTGTTTTGGCGTCAGCTGTTTGAAGATGCGATAAGGGACTAAAGTCAGAAAAAAAAGTAGGTCTTAACTTTCCTGCAATAAACTGAGTCCCTTATTGGATCTTCATAGCTAACTCAGACAACTGAATTGCAATTTACTGTGTTTTCATTAGTTCCTATGGATGAAAATACCTCTTAACTTTAACCCCCCAAAAATGCAGTCAGCAGAAAAAACAGCCATCTCCAACATTTGAATTGAGCCCTGTCAGTCTACACAGCTCCCTTTCACTCCTTTACATTCATTCCCTCTGTCTATCTGCCTCCATCAGCCTCCTTCCCTCTCTGTCCATCAGCCTCCTTCCCTCTCTGTCCATCCGTCTCCTCCCCTTTCTGTCCCTTTGCCACCCTCCTCCTCTGTCTCCTTCCCTTTTCCAATCTCTAGGGGAGACAGAAAAGGGAGACACACACAGACGAGTGGGTCAGCAGTGGGGTTATGCACTAAGGTGTTTTCAAATGGTGATGAGGTGTAAGGAACTTCTCTAATGTGCTAAACTCTCCAATTCCTGGATTATCCCATGGAGCCAATGCACTAAGAGCTTACAAGTTGGTTAAATCTCGGCTCAGCAGCTAGATGGAAAAAGCAAGGATCGTTCATCACACTGGAAATGTCATCTCCACTTCATCACCTCCTCATAACACTTTGGTGTATCTGCCCCCTGTTTGTATCTGAAATAAATGGACAACAACAATGCTGAAGTTGAAAAATGTAATAAAAAATATAAATAGTAATAAAAATAATAATAATAATAAACTTAAAATTTTTTTTTGAAAAATCCCCCTCTGGAGGGAATGGGGTCAGTGGGGGGGCCTCCTTCCTCCTCTTTTGTGAGGCCCCCATCTGGGTAGGTGGCATCTACCACCACGTGCAGCAGGCAGGGCATCAGATGATGCCAGGCTGCTGTCTGATGAGGAGCTGCTGGGGGCGGTGGCTGGCCCTGGACGCATGACATGCGCTATCAGGAGGCCCAGCATCATCCTGTTCTGCTCCACCATTTGTTGGAGCAGAGCCTCCAGACGGTGCATGTCGTTTCTCAACTGACACCATAGGCCCCTGATGTCAGCTGAGATCCCATATAGGACATCCAGGGCCTTTGCATACTCCTGGCTGGAAGAGGGCTGCTGCTTTTGTTCTTCATCAGATGCAGCTGTGGGGAAAGAAGAAAGCAGTGAGCACCTCTCTGGCACACAGATGTTTGATGCATTTAGCATTGTGATTCTCAGCAATTGTCCTGTTGTCTAGGATGTACACCAACAGTGCATGTTGTCAGGATATGTTCACTTAAACACAAGCAGTATTGACATTCATTTGTGTTCAACTGACAATATGCACTTTTGGGGTGGTTAGAGGATATGATTGTGCGTCCTAGACAACAGGACCATTGCTGAGAATCACCACACAAAATGTGTTAAAGTTGATGTGTCTCCTATTTATAACGTAGCCTAAATAGCCTACATATCGAATACTTCTAAAACGTTCATTTTTTATTTTTAAGCTTTATTTGTTGTAAATTTAACTTTGAAAATCTGTCCCCTACATACTTCCGTATAGACTGCGGTTACCTGCTCTGTAACTGCAGTCCGTCACTCTGCCTCTGCTCTCCTCCTTCCTTCGATGATGGAGGCTTCTGTCTGCAATCTGGAGCGGTCTCATTGGTAGAGATCGATATCTAGCCAATGAGAGCGTGCCAGCTTCCAGACAGAAGCCTCCGTCATCGAACGAAGGAGGAGAGCAGAGGCAGAACAGTTTATGCGGAAGTAGGTAGGGGACAGACTTTCTAAGTTAAATCTACAACAAACTAAACTTAAAAAAAAAAATGTAACAACGTTTTACAAGTATTCAATATGTAGCCTAACTATTTAGGCTATGTTATAAATAGGTGACACATCCACTTTAATTTGAGGGGATGCAGCAAACATGTGGCATTGTTGTCGCCAGAGAACAGGATTGACAACCCCTGCTATGAACAAACGGACAGGTCAGGTTTGCCCTTTAGCCTTGATTGGACACAGGTGGATCATCACTGTCATTGTGATTGATCCACCAACACTGAATTAGTGCTAGCCTGCAAACAGGAACTCTAGGTGTGTGCTATGGCCTGGAGCCAACCATATGTGTGTCATAAGATCATGGCATGAACAAAAATCACATAATGATATTTGTTCATGCCATGATACTGTGACAGGTATGTCTGACAAGAACTCAGATCACTGCAGGGAATTTGGGGTCTTTGTAAGGGAAGGGGAGACAGGTAGAACACACATGGGACAGCAGATTTAGGATTTTACTTACCATGCGCTTCCCCTTCCATAGCCTCAGGAGCAGAGGCAGACACCCCCAGAGCTGGTTCCTCATCCTTCTCACCAGACACAGCCCGCAATGACCCTGAGGAGATAAAGGAGATTTTCACAAGGGTGAGATAATTGTATGGAGCCTTATCCCATTTCAGTGCCAGAGGAGTGCACAACAATTTTGAGAATGCATTGGGTACTCCTCTGCCATTGAAATGGTTGCAACAACCAGAAACACAAAACTCAGAACTTTCAAAAACATAAACCAACAACACACAACAAAAGACATATCAGACATTGAACGGATGTACATGTTCTTGCTGGAGGACATATTACAATTTGCTATCCTCACCTGCCCTTTCCACGTGGTGGTCCCCAGTTGCACCAACGGGGGCCTGCACGCCACCATCTTCCTGCCCCCCCTCCTCCGGCATGTCAGCTGGACCTGCTTTGGATATTAAGGGAATTAACATGTAATGAGAAACACTGACTTCATTAAATGCTTCAGTTGTGTAAGCATTCAGGTTCACAACAACTGCACCAAGGTGGGTTAACCTAGTTATCAGGATTTACTCAACAACAGAGAGTCAAATTTGGCTTACGAAGCATCACTGAATTGCATGGCAGGGCTTCAACATACCAAGACATCCATCATAGTGCATTAGCTTGTGTCCATCATGCCTACAATTTCATCATGTGAATGGCAGGAGCATGACAAACATTTCTTACATGTGCTCCATATGTGCATTAGTGGGATATTTAACCCTTGGAGCAGGGCCGAACTGGGAATAAAAACCAGCCCTGGACAAAATTGCTTACCAGCCCCATATCATTGTGGTGCGGCCGACCCGGTGAGCAGACGCAGTGCTCTTCTTCACACTGCATCTGACATCACTGGGTGACCTCCATATTGCCCTCAGTCTCCACATTGTCCCTCAGTCTCCACATTGCCCTCAGTTTCCACATTGCCCCTCAGTCTCCACATTGCCCCCCCATCTCCACATTGCCCCTCATTCTCCACATTGCCCTCAGTCTCCACATTGCCCCCATCTCCATATTGCCCTCAGCCTCCACATTGCCCCTCATTCTCCACAGTGCCCCCCTAATCTCCACATTGCCCCCATCTCCATATTGCCCTCAGTCTCCACATTGCCCCTCAGTATCCACATTGCCCTCAGTCTCCACATTGCCCCCCCAGTCTCCACATTGTCCCCCCAATCTCCACATTGTCCCCCCGTGTCCATCTCCTACCTCCCTGGTGGTCCAGTGGAATGACATGAGAGGTCTGTGCCTCCTTCTGCACAGACCTCTTTACTGCTGTTGCTCCCGCATGGTCTTCTCTTCAGTAATGCAGAGCGGAGATGATGTCATCTCCCAGCGCTCGACATTACTAAAGATCAGACAAGGGAGCTCAGCTGCTAAGGGTCTGTGCCTTTCTTCGGCATGTTGCGGGGTCCTGTCACCTTGTGGCAGCGGCCAGCACTCCTGCAATCAAGAAGCAATCCATGGCCGCAAGGTGACAGGACCTTGGCCGCGGATTGCTTCTTGATTTTGAAGCAGCCCCAGGGAAGCCCAGTGCAGGCAACCTACCAGGAATTTTCCCAGTATCCCGATAGGCCAGTCTGGCCCTGCCTTGGAGTGCCAGAGAGGTGAGCAAAGCATAGCTTAGCAATGCGCTGCTGCTCACCCCTGTGGCAATGCAATAGTTATATAAACTAGATATGGCTAAAGCAAGCTGGGGTTGCTAATACACATATGGAACAATTTAACATGACTAAAAACACATTTGTACATGAGGGAGACATCTTAAAAACAACTTACCAGCAGCCACCTCTTCCTCCACACTGGCAGGAGCAGTGACAGTGACCGGCTCCAGATAAAGGGTGATGACTTCTTCTTCCCCCTCCCTGCCAGAGCTAGGTACTCCATCAGGTTCATCTGTAATGAGAAGAGTACACCACATTACAGTACACCCACACACACATGGACATTGCATAAAAAAGTACTACATTACATTACACACACGCATGGACATTGCATAACAAAGTACTAAATTACATTACACACACACGCATGGACATTGCATAATAAAGTACTACATTACATTACATTACACGCACGCATGGACATTGCATAACAAAGTACTACATTACATTACACACACGCATGGACATTGCATAACAAAGGATTAAGTTACACAGAGCAGATATGTGTGATTTGCAGTGCTTTACCATACATTGCACACCTATCTACTCAGTGGTAGATGTTTAACCCTTGTAGTGCTAGAGGGTTTCACAACACATTGTTAGCGTACCTAATTTCCAGCATCACGCTCCAGGCAACGCTGGAGAAGTATCCTCCATCTTGGCACTTCTATCGAGTTCCAGGCGTCTCTCAATGGCCCGGGTCTATGCGCACTTGGTGGTGTCAGTAACCGTCCATGGCCTCGGGCTGGATGGTAGTATCACGTGTGTGTTGCTGGATTCACGCCGTGCATAGATGCATAGCGGAAATGCATCATTTTTGGGCTCACAGTTGTTATATGATGCAGAGTGGTGCAGAATGGTCGCAAGGCTATGAGATGTGTCAGAATGACGCAGGGTCTTGTTTTTAGTCTAGGCCTTCTGTGGGCTCCTCCTTCCTACTTCCTGTGATGGGGTTTAAAGGGCAGACTGAGTCCTGACTCAGTTGCCCTTGCGTTGTTGTACAATGGCTGTCTGTTGGGGGCTGGTTCTTGTTTGGGGTATTGCCCACCTTTTTTCCAGGTCATAGAGTCATCTTTAACTTTTTTGCACTGCTAGTAAGGCACCTGGCCAACCAGCAATGGGAATCCTAAAAGTTCGAAACTTGGGCCAATAGCATTCGAAAACGGGAGCTGGAATGGGTGATGCCATCTCAATATATCCAATATGATTTGAGGAAGATACGACATGATGTCTCAAACTAAGCAGGGACAGGAAGTGACAAGATGGTTTGTTCGACAAGCTGTGCAGGGTAGGCGGGGTTGGACGGCTTGTTTATGTTCGACAAACTACGTAGGTTAGACTGTGACAGACATATGTTCGTGATGTTTGACAAACTATGCATGGCAATCTGAGATCATTCCTGGGGGGCAACTGAGTTCTCCAGGCCTGGTGCATTCAGTTTCTTTCGAACTTTACTACTACACAACTCCAATGTATACTGTACATAACATTACTGTACTTACAGTGATAGCTAGGAAGATACAAGCAGACTATGTAGCTAAATGGAAAATAAATGGCCAAAGATGGGGGAAATTTATTTTGAATTAGTGGTGCGTGGTTGTTGACCTATTGGTTGAACTCTTGCCAGCCCTTGGTGTATGGGAACAAATTACTTAACTCTTTGAGTGTCAGAGAGTTATCCAAAGCATTGAAAAGCAGTGTGTTGGATACTGCTCTGGCACTCAAAGCGGCTAAGCGTTGGGACAATACAGGATGAAGATTGCTTAGGAGAATGAAACACTAAAAAGTGGGGTTTGTGTATGAAAGATTACAGCCTAAAGTGGTGAAGGGAGATGGATGTACAGAGATCATATATACGTGTTGCTGGTAGTGTGATTGGTGGGATATTCCGGTCACTTTGTAGTTAACTTCATAACCTATTGGCAACTCTTTGGGTAAGTGACTTGATGATTTAGCACAAGATTAATGTATTTTCAATACACAAACTAATTTAGACACACATACTGCAGTTTAAACAAACATTGATGTGTTTATTCTTGACGTAGTATGAAACACTAATGTATATACACATAGACTTATCTGATATGAGGGGAAATTAGGGTAGGAAAACAAGAGAGAGGAATTTGGGTACCAAAGGGGGACAGTAGAGTAGGAGGCTGGTACCAGAAAATGAAACCTTAACCTTTACCCATGTACTAACATAGAATGTCACATGTATAGTTTGTCGATGTTCGAGTCGACCACTTATGTTGAGAAGGATGTGACAGGCATGGGTTTTCGATGTTCGACCATATGCTAAATTGAATGTGACAGGCATGGGTTGTCGATGTTCGAACATGTGCAATTTGGATTGTGACAGGCATCCCATTCTGGAGTAGAGGTGACGTGCACAGACTGGCAATGTACGATAATGTCCGTTTTTGGGATGGATCTTTTTCTATATGCACACCCTGTCTGGAAAGAATGATAGCAGCGTGCGTGGAGGCGCACTGCTATAATTTAAATTTGGCAGAATAATTCGGAATGGATCAGAATTTCGTTCGAATCAAATAGATCCGGTCCAAAATTAGGATCATCCGATTTAGAAAAATAAAATTTCGGCCGAATTCAATTGAATCGAAAATTTTGCCCGTGCACAAGTCTAGATCAGAGAGCATGGAGAGTCAGAGAGAGGAATACCAGGCATCAGAGAGGATGGAGAGTCATAGAGAGGAAGACAAGGCAACAGAGAGGGTGGTGGAGTGTCAGGTGGAAGGGATAGCATGTCAGAGAAGATGGATGCTATCAATTCAACCTGACACCCCACGGTTCAATGTCAAAAAAAGCAATCTGAGAATCTTGCCCTCATCAAAAGGGCGAGATTGTCATGTCACTGGCTTAAGCATCGCTCATTTGAGCGCCCGCATCAGAAAGATGAGATTCTCATAAACATCAAGGCAGAACAGTGGGTGAAAACAGACAGCTGTCTGAAGATATTACTCCCACTCTCCTTCCCCTCAGTGTCGGGGCCTCATAATAGTAAAAAAAAATAATAATAATTGTGCCATTCAACATACTACCAAGACACGCAATTCACCCCTACAGTATGTGCACATATGTATATACATCCAAGCAGCTTGCAGAACTTAAATATTGCACAAGCTGCTCAGATGTATAAGCAAAGCTTAAGCCAGCGACATGACAGTCTCTCCTTTTTGATGCAGGCGAGATTCTAATGTCACCTTTTTGAAGCCGGTGATATATTTAATGCACAGTTTACTCGGTTGCCCTCTTTGATTCCTTGTCTTCCTCTCTTTGACTCCCCAGCCAAATCTCTCTGCTTTTTCATTAATCCTTTCTCTGGCCAGAAACAGTAAACTTTAGGACTGGGAGAGAAAATTACTCTATCTGAAATATATATCTCCAATAACTAGTAAGTTTTAAAAACGGTTTATGGGGTAGTTTTTAATTACTATGTGGTTTCTGGAATGAATAATACGATCAAAACATATTGTTGTTGCACATATTTATTTGCAGGTTTTCCACATCTTAATCCCTTTATACAGTTTACTCATGTAATGTCTTAGTGTGATCCATACAATGGCTGTGGCTGCAGTGACAGCCACCAGAACATTGTTGTGGCCGCATTAGCAGACACCAGTAAAAATGCTTTAAGAACCAATGATGTGCAAAGTTAGTATCTAGCCAGACAAGAAATAGCAGGTGGGAGGGAGAGCAGTGTGGAATGTTAGTATCTAGCCAGCATGGAGTAGCAGGTGGGGAGGAGCAGTGTGGAATGTTAATATCTGGATGGGAAGGAGAGCAGTGTGGAGTGTTAGTATCTGGCTGGATGGGTGTGGTAGGACTAAGGTAGAGAAGTATGGAGTGTTAGTCCTACCACACCCACCCAGCCAGATACTAAGGTAGAGAAGTATGGAGTGTTAGTGTCTGGCTGGGTAGGTATGGTAGGAGTAAGACAGAGAAGTGTGGAGTGTTAGTATCTGGCTATCATGCCAACCAATACGGTTTAATCTGCATCAATTGAACAATAAAAACAAATATCTCATAAACCATTGTATTCAATAAAAAAAAAAAAAAGCCAAACATAACGTACAGGTCATTCTGAAAGTTCTTTCAAAATCACCTACTTTTTATAAAGGTATTAGTTCCACTTGAACTTTTTTGTTCATCAATAGACAAAGCTATTTTCAAGTGACAGGTCTACTTTAGCGTTTACTTCAAAACATTTCTTAATGATCTCAATTTTATAATCGACCAATTTCACACTGAAAAAAATTGATGCGGTAACCGCAGCTTTCTTATTTTTTTTTGTGATTACATAATTTGTTTCCATCTGGCTTAAAAATGTTCAATGTCGTAAAACCAGCTAGCACTTAGAAATCTTCCCGTAATTGCTTTTGCATTACAATTTTGAAATCTGTGAAGCACTTAGGTTTTCCCTTCTGTACAACTTTTGAAATAATAACCACCATTGTGAATTGCATACAGATACTTTCTCAACACTTACAACTGATTGCGCTGATATCCATTAGGAAGATATACACCCAAGAATGCTAGATAATAAGTCTGATATATTAAGGGCCCTATCTGTCTGGAAATTCTGATCCAAATTTAAGTCTATATTAGCGTCACTTTTTTTTTTTTTTTTTTTTTTTTAACTTTAAATGAAAAGTTCAAAAAGCTTATAAAATAAAATTCTGCTCTAAATCAGGCATTGGAAAAAATTTGTAGCCCTACGCCTGACTTCGATTTACTAAGCTATGTATGCCTAAACCCCTATGCTTGCGTCAAGATGGAGTCAATGGGGCAGTCAATGGGCGTTCCATTTCTACTGTTCATTAACACTATGTACTAAACAAGCCACAGAAGAAATGGAATGACATAACTACAGCAGAGTGTAAACTACAATGATCATACACTCTATTGCATACCCAGAAGAGCTGACACTCACATTGGAGTCTATCAGCAGTGGAACTGCGGGGTTGTACATTCAGCATCACTTTACAAAATGGAAGAAAGAAGCATTCTTTAAACTGTACAGTCATTATGGGCCTTATATACAAATAAAAATTGGAGCAATTCTGAAACACACCAACTGCACCACAGAGAACAAATACAAGTCCCCATTCATTTATATTTCACTTTTAACTCCTTAAATGCAAGAGAGGTCTTCAACGCATTGCGAAGCAATGCATTGGGGACCACTCTAGCATTCAAGGGGTTAAATATCCCATTTAAATCCATGGAAAAATGGAGCATTTCTATTTCTCGTTTTCAGTTTATTCTGGCGATAGTCCGCTTTTCTTATGAAAGTAATTTTTGGTTAATAACCCCATTTTTTAACACAGGATTTGTTTTAATGTTACATTATGGCCACGCCCAATGTCACAAAAATTAGCTATTGTGGTGTTAACGAGTAAACAAAATTGCCTTTATCGCTTCAAAAATTTGTCATTTTTAAAGACAAAATAAAATTCTGACATTGAAAATGGATTTTAAAGAGATAGTAATTTCACAATAAAAGCAGATCCAATTAATCATCATAGTATTTGGGCCATGGAGAGTGTTATTTCAGTTCTGTCAGAGTTGTAGTTCAAGATAATTGAATGATAAAGTATCCCCCTCCCCCATTTTACTGATGTAACACTGGTCAGCCAGAGCAGAAGGAAGGTCCCCAGGTAGACTGCAGAGAGAGACAATCTTCAGTGATCATAAGGGGAAAACCTGAAAAACCTTTCAAGGGGAAAGGGTTTTCCTTATGCTCAAAGTAAAAAGATTGTCCTTTGGTGTGATCTGTCTGGTACCAGGACCAGATTCCATTTCTGAGGGGAAGCGACTTACACTAGGTAAAAGGGGAAGAAGGGCAGGAGGTATTAAAAGGTCATGAAATAGCCTAAAAATTCTCTGTAATGTCCAACCCACCAGCCACACCCCCAGCAATACCTCCTAAAACACAAGTGTCCCTCTTTGGCAATTTGAAATGTTGGGGAGATATGCCCAGGGACTGAATCACTGGGAAAAAGTAGGGCAGCACTGACACATTCTTGTCCCCTATCTGATCATCGTTTCAGCACCAGTTTGCCTATCCAAAAATATTTCAATACCTGGCTGACACTGTATTATAAATTGCTTGTAAAAAAGTTTTATGCAGAAAAATATATTGAAAAACTTTTCCCGCATTCAAATTCAAAGAAAATTACATTTTCTTTTACGAAAAAGTGAATTAAATTGTTCTTTAGCTTTCTTATTTTATGGTGGTTCTGCTGCTATTCAGCCAGTGACCAGAGCTCTCTATACACAGCAATAGCAACAGTAACATTATAAAATGAGGCACCAGCAAATTTTGCACTCATTTTAGCACAAAAAATACCATTTGGAACTGTAATAACTTTGGAATGAATAATCTCCAGCAGTTGGAGTACCTTTGTTTCACTCAGCTGGAATAACCCTAAAAATCTATTTTACTATCCCTTTAATTTAAATTTTGGTGGGCATGGTTTTGGTGTGGGGGGCAGCATTTCGTCCTTGGACTCAGGCAGCACAATGTTTTGGGCCGGCCCTGCCAGAGGGGGATACTTTATCATTCAATTACTCTTGAAGTGCAATGCTCACAGTAATGAAATAACACTCTCTATGGCTCAAATACTTTGTAGATTAATTGGAGCTGCTTTTATTTTGAAACATTACTATCCCTTTAATGCTTTAAAGCGGAACTTTCAGATAATAGCCAGTCGCCATGCATTCATTAAATGCATGGCGACTAGCTTGAAAATAGATGTCTTACCTTAAAAAATACATGTGTCTAAAGGTATCCATCCCATTTCGGGACTGACAGGCAGGTTAGTGCGGTCTGTGCGCCTGCGCCGTCAGTCCCTTCCAGTGACCATATGGTACAAAGCAGTCTACTCTATGGAGACTGGGACTGATAGCGCATGCGCACATACAAGATGTCTGCGCTCTAGCCTCAGTTCCGGTCTCCAAACGGGATGGATTCCTTTAGAGACATCTATTTTTTTATGGTAAGACATCTATTTTCAAGCTAGTCGCCATGCATTTAATGAATTCATGGCGACTTGCTATTATCTGAAAGTTCTGCTTTAAAGACCATTGAATTGCAGTGCTTTCCACAACCATCTGGATCTTTAAGAGTGTAGGCTATTTTATCTCAAATGTCTTAAAGGATTCATAGAAATTCTGGAGCAAACCAAATGCAACATGGGCACAAATAAAAATTCCTCGATTTTTTTTTTTTTTTTTTCATTTGAATGGGGCTTCTTACCACTTCAGTACTGGATGTTTCCAATGTGAAGCAAAGCATTGCATAGGGGAACCTCTCTAGCATTCAAGGGGTTAAGTGCCCAATTTGAATCAGTAGGGCATCTTATTTGTCCCCTGTGGTGCAGTTGGTTTGCCCCGAATTACTCCAGCGTGGTTATGCACTAAGGCATGATAAAGAGGTGATAAAGCAGAGATGACTTCTCCAGTTGCTGTTATCCTATAGAGCCTATCCAATAAGATCTCCAAAGTGGGAGAGATCTTAGTGCATAGGCTCCATAGAATAACATAGGCATTGGAGATGTGATATCACTGGAGAAGTTATCTCCACTTTATCACACCTTAGTGCATAACCCCTGAGTTCTTCTTAGTACATCAGCCTCAATGGGAGAGATGCACTAAGTTATGATAAGGCAGTGATAAAGTAGAGAAAACTTCTATAGTGATATCACTTCTCCAATTGCTAGGTTATTCTATCGACCCAGTGCATTAACCCTTTGAGTGCCAGACTGGTACGCAACGCATTGCTTTGCAATGCATTGCGTACCACTCTGGCACTCAAAGGGTTACGATCTCTAATGTCTGAGAGATTTTAGTGCGTAGATTTCATAGATAACATAGGAAAAGGAGAAGTGAAATCACTGAAGAAGGTATGCCCACTTTATCACTGTGTGTTCTCACCTCAGTGCATCTCTCCCAATATGTTTTGTAAAATATTGCTTGGGTTATAAATCTGTTCCTTTTGGGGAACAAGTAGGAGAAAAACAACCCGTACATTTTCACATATATCTGAAGGACTATTTACATTAAAAATCAACGTTAAAGGGACACTATCACCTAATATCAAGTCTGATGATTTTGAAAGATGTTTTTTCCCCTACTTGGGGCTAGATTTGAAATGGCTCAAGAGGGCTTTTTTTGCCTTCATCTAGATCAACAGGGGTGATTTTGGCATGGGCTGGACTTGATGGACGCATGTCTTTTTTTCAGCCTCATCTACTATGTTACTATGTTATTATATTGAAGGGCTACAAATTAGGGATAAGTAATTTTTAAGTATTACTATCCCTTTAAAGGGATAGTAATGTAAAAAAAAATATATTGATATACAAATGTTCAGGTTATTTTTTTAGAATGCATAGTATATTTTTAAAATACTTTACATTCATATTCTTCTTGAAAATCCAGTTAACCCCTTCAATGCCAGAGGGGTACACAGTGCATTGCTTTGCAATGCGTTGCGTACCCCACTGGCACTGAAAGGGTTACATGTTTCCCCCTCCCTCCCCTTTCCGTCATGTCATGGTCCAGACGGATCGCTACGAGGGGCAGTATTGTGTGTGTATAATGAAACCCTGCCTCCTTGATGAAGTTGGGTAGGGTTTTCCTTATGCTGACACAATATTGTCACTCGTTGCAATCTGTCCCGACAGGCTTTCGGATCTGAGGGAAGTCTGCGTGACGTAATGGAAAGGGGCGGATTTTCAAGAAGAATATGAGTGTAAAGGATTTTAAAAAGATACCATGTATTATTAAAAAATGTAACTGAACAATCATTTATCAATTTATTTTTTTTACATTACTATCCCTTTAACCGTTAAGTGGGTCTTAATCTTTTCAGTAGAAGTGTTTGCTCTGGAATATGTCCTTCATAAAGCAGTCTATTAAGTCTATTTAATGTTGTTTTGCATTTGATCTCTACTGTAGTCTATCATATCTCCCAACATTTCAAATGGCCAAAGAGGGACACTTGTTTTAAGTGATGTTGCTGGGGGTGTGACTGGTAGATGGAGCATTACCAAGAATTTCATGACCTTTTTGACATCTGATTAAATGATTTCGAACAAGACTAAGGTATTTTATTTACACAAACACATACCTTAAGGACCAGGGACGTACATGTACTTATTGGGGAGAATATGGGTAAAGGACCCATGATGTGGTTGACAATCCTGGAATTCAGGGGTCCCCGTACGGCTATACGTTGTTCAGGGACCTCTGATTCCAGTAACAACAAAAAATGCTCAGTGGTCCTTACGTTCCGCCTGTGCAGCTGGTCCATCAGGGCTTAACCAAACATTAATTTGAGTTTTATTGCTGTGGAGCAATGTGATACACTTATATACAGATGCCACAGAGTCTGATCTCCTAAAAACAGGGAACCCTGGCAGGACAGAGGGATTTTGGGTCTCAAAGAAGGACTGTCCCTCCTAAAGAGGGACACTTGAGATGTATAGTCTGTACTCTATAACTGAACAGGCACACATTACTTACTACCTTGATAACACTCTTGTGTCCCATTAGAATCATGGGAGGGTCTCTCTCTCTTTCTAATCTCATTCAGACAAAGTCTTTTGCAGATTGAGTGAAGGTGAAAACAAAATACAAAAAAGTGGGGAGGGAGTAGACAGTGCAAAAAGCGATCTAAGCATAGTAATGAGTTTTTTAATACATAAATCAGTTAAAAATCATAAATAAATAAAAGGAAAATCACGAAGATGAAATATATAAAAACTGTAATTGATAATAGGACTAAAAGAACAAAATATTGTTGTTTTATTCCTATTATCATTTACATTTTTTGTATATTTCATCTTTGTGATCTTCCTTTTATTTATTTATAATTTTTAACTGATTTATGTATTAATAAACTCATTACTACTCTTAGATCACTTTTTGCGCTGTCTACCCCATCCCCACTTTTTGTCTTGCGTGAGATTTGCTATTTTACACCACAAGCTAAGCTGCTGAATAAGACAAGCTCCTTAAGGGACTAATATAGGCCCTAGGGAATATATTGGGACACATAAAAAAACCACCTGGACATTTATTCGTATCTACATTTCTGGGACTATAAAGACTTCTGGTTGATATTGGAAATATTGTTATATTCCACTACACTTAGTCCACAAGTTCTGTCCCTCTATTACTTTCCCTTGAGATCATTATATTAGTTTATCAATTAGAGAAGCAGTGTGTACCTCTGCTTCGAAAACAAAATACAGACCTGAAATGGTGCACAGCAAACACCAGTATCAACATATAGAATGCAAAAAACATATACACATACTATAGATATACACACACATGCACATGCTGCAGTGATTTTCACAGGAGTGGGCAGGGGCCTGTGAAAATTGCCGCCTTTGATTCGCTGCATGCAACTGATCTCTGCCCACATTCTGCCCCGGCGTGCGGCAGACAGCAAATCAGAAACCATCTATTATTATATAATCTTTTTCTCCCTCTCTACCTCTCTCTCTGTCTGTGATTAGGCTTGTGAAATTACCTGAATTGTACCATAAAGTGGACAGAGCTTAATTAGGTAAGTGGGGCTTAATCAGCATACCTGGGAAATTCTTTGCCTGGAGGGGAGCCCTGTGATGCTGCTGAAGGCAGAAAAATGAAGCAATTCACATCATTAAAAGAGGCGAGGCTTAATCACAAGTGGGGGACAGTGCAAGAAACAAGACAAAACAAAAAAAAATACCTAGAATAGACTGGGGAAGGAGAAGAAAAGGCCACGGAGTGGAAGGAACAGGGTAGGAAGGAGCAGATGTGGGCAGAGTTTTATAAGAAATTCCCCACACCTGGAGAATCAGACTCTGCCCCAGAGAACCAGTAATTCAGAGTCAAAACCGGAGTCATCTCCGGGGCAAATCCGGAGAGTTCTCAGCTATGTTAATCAGGATTGGGCTGGGAAGTGGGAAAAACAGGACTGGAAGTAGAAAGATTGGAGAAGAAGTGGGCAGAGCTCACCACAGCTGTAGAAAAGCAGGTTCTGTTCCCAGATATGGTGACCATCAATATTACTGATTTGTATAAGGTGATAATTTCATGAGGGTGATCATATAATCCAACATGAGGCTCTCCAGATGCTGCCAGACTTCAAGCTGAATGGCCGCTGCTGGTGGGCCTGACGTTGGCCAATCCTGATATAACCCAACACAGTTACTGGGGAAGATAAGGATAGAAAAGAGTGACTTTCATGTAGTAAAGAGAACTGGAGCAATCCAACTGTACCATGTGGTACTGAGTTAACCTTTTGAGCGCCAGAGGGGTACGCAAAGCATTGCTTTAAATAGTGCTTTTAACACCTTCATTGCTTGAAGACATTGTGCATCTTTGTTACAAGAAGGAATACACTGAAATTTCTCATTCTTTCTAAGATCAGCTGGTTGTCACAGAGGCACACATACACTAATACACTAATTGTGTTCCGTTGTCCACTATTACATACATTTGTTCCGTGGAACCCTTTATACTACAGTTTGAGGATCCCACTCTGTAGTATCCCCCTTTAATCCGTGAGTGATGATGATAATATCCATTTAAAGCGGAACTTTCACCTCACGATGACCATGTCTTCATCCCTTCCTCTGTGCCCCCTCTTTGTAGTTTTGTACTTTTTTTTTTCCTTAAATATTGGTCTAAGTTCGGCATTGGAGAAATTAATTTAGAACCTCATGCAGCAACGTTCGGTTCAAGCTGTACCATATGGTACACAAGACACTCCCACAGGGTTGGTCTCTGAATCCTCTGTCCAGCCCTTTAATCATCCGTCAAGCCTCAGTGGAGGACCTAGACGTCACAGATGCTCATTTGCATGCGCTTCATGAATGGACGTGACACAGGGAGAGCAGACGCATGCGCTTTAATTCTTTTTCGTCAAGATGGCGCTGCTCTCCCTGGTCATAACACGAACATATAAGGTTCATTTTATTAAATTACATCAACAGCACAGCGTTAATATATACACAAATAGCATCCTACTCTGCATATCTTTCAGACATGTTAACATTGTTTGTAGGTGAAAGTTCCGCTTTAAGGAGAACTAAATCATAATTGACCCCCCACACACACACGCACAGTTAACTTACTTAGCTGGACAATATCCCAGCGGTTCCTATGAATTTTTGCCTTGCTCCTTGGTTCAAGAAACAACAACTTCAATCAGTCCTGAATGCTATATCTATGATGTATTCTTGCAGGACCACAAGGACCTCAAACTCTGCTAGCAGACAAGGACCAGTGGGGGGTGTAAGGCACTGAATCAGAATGCATTGCACTCCCCTCTGGTCCTTGCATTCACTCTGCTTGCAGCTGTCATGTCTGCCTTCATGGACATGACATCCAGCGCTGATTGAAAATGCTATCTCTTGAAAAAAGATTAAAGGGCGAGATTTATGGGGCCATTAGGATTTTCTGGCCATGGTAAGATATGTGTGGGTTTATTAGTAAGAATTGCTAGTTCTCCTTTAAATTTATTCTATAAAACCCATTGTACTTCAGGGAACCCAGGAGTACCATGCAACACAATTTAAAGGGATCGTAATGTTTCACAAAATAAACAGCGCCAATTAATCTTCATAGTATTTGGGCCGTGTAGAATATTTCAGTACCGTCAGTGTTGTAGTTCACGAGTAATTGAATGATAAAGTATCCCCCTCCCACCCCTTTTACTAATGTAACACTGCTCACCTCAGAGCAGCAAGACTGTCCAGATGGATCGCAGTGAGCATAAGGAAAAACCTGCCAAGGGGGGCAGGATTTTCCTTATGATCACAGTAAGAAAATTGTCCCTTGCTGTGGCCTGTCCGGTCAAGAGACCAGATTCCAGATCTGAGGGGATGAGCTGCTTTTTTTGTGAAACATTACTATACCTTTAAGAACCACAGCTCAAAGTGATAATTCCGTTTTAATCCCCTGAGTGATAATAATAATAATGTCCATTAACCCTTCAGATACTAAAGAGGTCTCCGATGCATTGTTTCATAATGCATCAGAGACCTCCCTGGCATCCAAGGCTTTAAGAGATATCCATCTGCTTTCAAACTGCAGGATTCCATCCTAAGGCTTTTCCAGGTTACACGCTGCTTGGCGTTGATTTGTGGTTCTTGGTACTGTAGGTTTTTTTCATTTGTTTGATTTTGTCCAGATGTGCAGACCTACTCTGTCCACACGCACACATACACACAAAACCTTTTTGTTGCCTGCCTGGAAACTCGCTTCACGTTCTGATAGAAACCACATATTTGCTTTATATTTCAAAAACCTGTTTGAACAGACCACACATCCCTAAAGACGAGAGAAATGCAATTTTTAAGTTGCTGTTCTTCTGGCATTCATTGAACACAAATGGCCTGACTTTATGCAGTGTCTCACTTTGATATTGGGAAATTTAACCCACTGAGTGACAGAGGTGGGGGGGCAATGCATCACTTTGAACATTTAAGGATTAGTAAAGTTTTGTAATGAAAATCATATATTATAGGGGGTTCCTCTTGGGGATAATGGTATTCCCACTGCTGACAGATGTTTTATTTAAAGGTTATAACAGTTCAAACTGTCAGGCAGTGATGAAGCTGTTATTATTACATTCTATGTAGAAGTGTAACCAGTGGTTCACCTTTCCCCACAGGAGGAGATAAAGAGGTGATGGCGGCCCAGTTCCTTCAGGAAGTTGTACTAAGGTACGATTAAGAGTTGATAAAAATCAGGTAATTGTTAGGGACCAGGAACCAGACAGGACACAAAAAGGTAAAATGCAATATACCTTTATTAGTGCAACAAAAACAGAAGCATGATCCAAGAGCATAAACCAAAAGATACTACAGGATCAGGAATCAAGACAGGTATTCAGCCGAGCCAGAGTCAGGAAACCACAAGTCTGCGATGTCAGGAACAAGCTGAGGGTCAGAAGCACCGAAGTCAGCGAAGTCTGGAACAAACCGATGGTCTGGAACACAGCAAACAGGAACGCAGGAAAGGTGGATAACAGAGAGCTAGATTATCTCAGATAGCAGAATCAACAGGCAGAATGGGAGCAGCTCAGCAAAACCTAGACAGTACCCCCCAATGCCACCCCCCCACGGGGCAGCACCAGGTTTATGGGCATAGCGTGCATGGAAAGCACGGAGGAGGAGGAAGGCAGGGGCATGCACATCTGCAGCTGGAACCCATGAGCTCTCCTCAGGACTGTAACCCTTCCAATGGACCAAATATTGAAGACTCCCTTAGAACCTATGAGAGTCAACTATGGATCAGACCTTGTACTCCTCATGGCTGTCAACGGGCACCGAATGAGGTCAAGGAGTGACCATAGTGAAACTATTACATACCAGAGGTTTCAGCAGTGAGACTTGGAACATATTGTGTAACTGCATATTGGGAGGAAGGTCTAGGGCATAAGCCACAGGGTTCACACATTAGAGGATACGGGAAGGACCCACAAAACAGAGAGCCAGTTTCTGAGAGGGCCCTTGGAGGTGAAGATTTCTGAAGGACATCAAGACCCTCTCCCTGACCTGGTGCGAGGGTGCGGGTAGGCATTTATGATTAGCCTGGAGCTCCTGGAATTGTTGTGAGCATCACAACGACTCTTGGACCTGCACCCATGTGGAACGGATTTTCTGGAGATGATCCTCCAATGCCGGGATCCCCTGGGGAGCGAACGAATCTGGAATCATGGAAGGTTGATACCCATAATTCACAATGAAAGGGGACAGCCTGGTAGAAGCCGAGACAGCACTGTTATAAGCAAACTCCGCCCAAGGTAGCAGGTCTGACCAATTGTTCTGATGGTCAGAGATGTAACACCGTAGGAATTGACCGAAGGCCTGATTAGCCCTTTCCACTGCCCCATTCAATTGCGGGTGATAGGCCAAGGAGAAGGAGAGTTGGATACCTAGTTGCATACTGAAGGCCCTCCAGAATCTTGAGAGAAACTGGCTACCCCGGTCGGAAACTATGACTTTGGGAACCCTGTGTAGCAGATAGACCTCTTTGACAAAGACCGTAGCCAACTCTTTAGCGGATGGAAGTTTTTTGAATGGTATGCAATGAATCATCTTAGAAAATCAGTCAACAACCATGAGGATGACAGTAGGACCATTAGACAAAGGCAGGTCGATTATGAAGTCTACGGCAAGGTGTGACCATGGCTTCTCCCCATTGGGTATGGGTTGGAGAAGGCCCACTGGAAGGTGACGGGGTGATTTGGTCTGCGCACGGACTGGACAGGCAGCGACAAAGGCAGCAACATCTTTGCTGAGTCCTGGCCACCAGAAGAGACGGGAAACCGACCAGAGAATCTGGTTCTTTCTGGGATGACCTGCTGATTTAGTCTTATGGTAGGTT
Source organism: Rhinophrynus dorsalis (assembly GCA_037306005.1). Lineage (NCBI taxonomy): Eukaryota > Metazoa > Chordata > Amphibia > Anura > Rhinophrynidae > Rhinophrynus > Rhinophrynus dorsalis. The sequence continues at coordinate 57,966,431 of CM074720.1, read as the reverse complement.
GCAAGTGCCTTGGTATGGAGGTCAGTAGGTACAAAACAGCGTCCAGAGGGGGTCTCAGCAGGTGCATCTACTTGGGCGGCCCGTATTTTCTCCCCAAGGGGAGATGTTATGCTGGTATGTATGGTGGCCAGTACTTTGTCCTGAGGAATAAGTAGCGCCCGAGAACTGTCTGGATAGGGCATCAGCCCGGACATTTTTAGTACCTGGCAGGTACGAGACCACATAATTAAAACGAGACAAAAATAAGGCCCATCTGGCCTGTCTTGGAGACAAATGCTTAGCTTCAAGCTAATAAGTAAGGTTTTTATGATCCGTGAGGATTAGGACTGGCATGGAAGTTCCCTCGAGCAAATGCCTCCATTCTTTGAGAGCCAGTATTAGCGCTAGAAGCTCTCGATTGCCAATCTGATAATTGCACTCCGCAGGACTTAGCTTCTTCGAGAAATATCCACACGGGTGCAACTGGCTCTCAGGAGTAGGACGTTGAGACAGGAGTGCGCCTATGCCTGTCTCAGACACATCAACCTCAAGTATGAATGGAAGCTCGGGTTTCAGGTGTGTCAGAATAGGTGCTGCGGCAAAAGCAGCTTTTAGTGACTCAAATGCCTGGCTTCCAGGGACCAGTGAGTGGAGTTACCGTCTTTTTTGGTCATGTCGGTAAGGGGTTTTACAATAGAGGAAAAATTGCGGATACATTTCCTATAGTAGTTTACAAACCAGAGGAAACGTTGAAGGGAATGGAGACCTACGGGTTGCGGCCCCCCCGAGAACAGCCGAGAGTTTTTCAGGGTCCATAGCGAAACCAACCTCTGAAATTACATACCCCAAGAAGGTGACCTGTTTGCGGTGAAACTCATACTTCTCTAATTTGCAAAATAGGTTATTTTCTCTTAATCTTTGCAGGACTCGGTTTACATCTGCGTGGTGGCTTTCCATGGAGGAGGAATGGATCAGAATGTCGTCTAAGTATACCACCACGCACTGTTGGAGCATGTCCCGGAGGACATCATTTAAGAATTCTTGGAAAATCGCAGGAGCATTACAGAGACCAAAGGGCATTACAAGGTATTCACAATGCCCACTCCTGGTGTTAAATGTGGTTTTCCACTCATGGCCCTCCTTTATCCATACCAGATTATATGCCCCTCGCAGGTCAAGCTTAGTGAATACCTTAGACCCTTTCAATCGATCCAATAGCTCAGTAACCAGTGGAATAGGGTAGGCATTCTTAACCATGACATGATTGAGCCCCCTGTAGTCAACACAGGGTCTCAGTTCACAACTCTTTTTCTTCACGAAGAAGAATCTGGACCCGGCAGGAGAGGAGGACTTGCAGATGAACCCCTGGGACAGCGCACCTGCAATATACTCCTCCATGGCCTTATTCTCCGTGACAGAAAGAGGGTAGATTTGACCTCGAGGAGGTATGGCACCCAGTTGTAGTTTAGTGGTACAATCGTATGGACAGTGAGGAGGGAGCTCACCAGCCCTGCCCTCATTGAATACATCACGGAACTCTTGGTACTCGTCAGGCAGAAAAGAGACAGAGGATGTGGTTAGCACCCTCCCCACTTTTACTAGGCATCTTTTTGAACAGTTGGGTGACCATGACTTCAGCCCTTGCCCAATCAACCATGGGATTGTGTAGGCGCAACCATGGATAACCCAGGATCACAGGATAGTGAGGAGAGTGGACCACCTGGAATTGTAAGATTTCATGATAGAAAATCCCTACAGCCATAGACAAAGGAACGGTTTCATGGGTGACCTGCGGAGGCTGTAGGGGGTCTACCATCAATCGCCTCATGGGCAAGTGGAGTGGTACCGAGCTTCAATGGAATGGAGTACTTCTGGATGAAGTCACTGTCAACAAAGAGGACCGCTGCACCAGAGTCAATATGTGCCTCTGAAGTAATGGAACTTTTGCCCCAAGAAAGCCCAATGGAGAATAGTGGTTTATCAGTATGAATATCTGGGGACACTGAGACGCCACCTAAGGTCTGTCCCCTATAAGACCTTAAGTGCCGCCTTCCCGGACGTGTAGGACAATTTCGCAGTAGATGCCCTGCCTTAACGTGGTAAAGGCACAGGTCCTCCCTCCACTTCAAGGCCTTTTCCACAACTGAAAGTCGAGTGAACCCAATCTGCATGGGCTCCACATCACCTGAAGTTTTGAGACTAGGAGGTGCAGGAGGAGAGGGAGGTATGGGTGAGGATGAAAGGCTCGGAGTTAAACGGATGGGATGCCTCCGTAGGTGCTCCCTGAAGAAAGGTCTCTCAAAGATTCGGGAGTCAATCAGAATACAATATGAGACCAGTTCCTCTAAATCACTGAGAAGGTCCCGGGCTGCAATCTCATCTTTAACTGTATCCAAAAGCCCATAAGGGAAAGCATCCACGAGAGCCTCATTATTCCAACCAACCTCGGCTGCCAGGGTACGAAATTTTATGGCATAATCGGAAACCATCCTAGTACCCTGCTGGATGGACATTAGGTGCTTGGCAGCCCAGTTGGAGTGGCCCAGTATATCAAATACCCTTTTAAAGGATGCCACAGACTCAGGGTAATTGTATACAATGGGTTTCTGCATCTTCCAAAGGGGAGTGGCCCAAGCCAAGGACCTGTCAGAGAGTAAGGAAATCACGAGGCCCACCTTACTCCTATCCAATGGAAAGGACTGTGGTCTCCAAATAGATGCCAACCTGGTTTAGAAAATCTCTGCATTGGTTAGTGTCACCCCCATAACAATGCAGGGCAGACCCTGTCTCGCAACAGTGGAATCACCATTGGCAGCCAGAGCGGGAGCGGCAGCAGCTATAAGGTCAGCCTGAGCTGAAGACCGCTGAGGCTGTGGAACCAGATGCTCAGTACAGAGAGAAAAAAGCCTGGAGGGCTGCAGCAAGCTGGTCCATGCGCTGGTCTACCTGGTCCAGCCTGAAAAAAATATTCGGTGGATTGCCTGCGTTGCCTGAGTTCATGGTCCTTGTATACTGTTATGGACCAGGAACCAGACAGGACACAAAAAGGTAAAATGCAATACACCTTTATTAGTGCAACAAAGACAGAAGCATGATCCAAGAGCATAAACCAAAAGACACGCCAGGGTTAGGAATCAAGACAGGTAATCAGCTGAGCCAGAGTCAGGAATCCAGAAGTCTGTGATGTCAGGAACAAGCCAAGGGTCAGAAGCACAGAAGTCAGCAAAGTCTGGAACAAGCCTTTGGTCTGGAACACAGCAAACAGGAGCACAGGAAAAGTCCACAGCAGCAACAGGTCAGCAAACAAACACAAGGACAATGAGGAAGTGAGCCAAGCTGCTATAAATACCCTGAGAGGGTTGGCTGATAACAGTCAGGTGAGCAATCAGAGAGGTCAGCTGATCCATCCAGAGCCAGAAACTCAGAAGACAGCAGCAGTGGATAGCAGAGCACTAGATTAGCTCAGACAGCAGAATCAATAGGCAGAATGGGAGCAGCTCAGCAAAACCTTGACAGTAATATCTCTAGTTTGATAAACTCTCCCGTTCCTAGGTTACTCTGTGGCATATGTGTACTACGATGTCTCAAGTTATATAGATAATAGGCTTGGGCTCAATAGAATAACATAGGAATTGGATGAATTACTAGACTTGTGCACGGGCAAAATTTTCGGTAAAATTCGAATTCGGACGAATTTTTTTTTTCTAATTCAGATGATCCTAATTTCGGACCGGGCCTATTCGATTCGGACGAAATTCTGATCCATTCCGAATTATTCGGACGAATTTAACATGGGTTAAATTATAGCAGTGTGCCTCCGTGCACGCTGCTATCATTATTTGCAGACAGGGTGTGCATTTAGAAAAAGATCCATCCCAAAAACGGACATTGTCATACATTGAAAGTCTGTGCATGCCTCTACTCTAGCATGGGATGCCAGTCACAATGCAAACGTCGAACATCGAAAACCCATGCCTGTCATTCAATTTAGCATGTTCGAACATCGAAACCCCATGCCTGTCATTCAATTTATCATGTTCGAACATCGAAACCCCATGCCTGTCCTTCAATCTAGCATATGTTCGAACATCGAAACCTCATGCCTGTCATTCAATTTAGCATATGCTCGACATCGAAAACCCATGCCTGTCACATCCTACTCAACATAAGTGGTCGACTCGAATATGGACAAACTACATGTCACATTCTATGTTAGTACATGGGTAAAGATTAAGGTTTCATTTTCTGGTACCAGCCTCCTACCCTACTGTCCCTCTTTAGTACCCAAATTCCTCTCTCTCGTTTTCCTATCCTGATTTCCCCTCATATCAGATAACTCTATGTGTATATACATTGTAGAGTTTCATACTACATCAAGAATAAACATCAATGATTGTAATGTGATAGATGTAATGTGTTAACCCTTTGAGTGCCAGAGTGGTACGCAATGCATTGCAAAGCAATACGTTGCATACCACTCTGGCATTCAAAGGGTTAAAAAGAAAAATTGAGACATTCTGTTGTGAACAAACTGCAACACAGGAGAGAAATAAAAAAAATGCTTGACATCTATACTGAAGAGGGGTCCACAGCATTGTCTTAGTATAGCAATATCACCGTTTTCCGTGAGTGTGCAATACAGGGCTCTACGGTAATTGCTGGGCATTTCCCAATGTCATAATCAGGGGATGATGGGAGTTGTATTCTAACTACTGTTAGGAAACACATAAGTGATGCACATTCATCTCCCACCTAGAAATTATTTACACACGAGGCAACTCCCCCAAGTAATACCTAGCCCCTTTCCAAGTGAAAGGACTTCCAGAAAGGCTTCAGATCTCTTAGTGACTCACCTGTTATTGCCAGTCAGCGGGACCCGGAGAGTAGGAGGGGGTGATGCTATGGCTGCACGGCACGGTGCTCTTAGTTGGTCACTTGTCGCAATGTTGAAGCTCAGCCCGGCCAGCACCTTCTGGGTGGAGACACCTCACAGCAATCCTGTTCAGGACACATCATGCACTGTTGTGCACTCATACTAGGGATCCCAAATGTTTAGACTCATTTTGTACGGGGGGCACCCTCCTGTATTTGTAAAACCTCTCTAGCAAATCTGGGATGGTAGACCTATTTACTCAAGTCTTGACTTTAGGTGGGCGATAAACAATACAAAATAGGCATAATGTTTCACTATCACATAATTCACGTCACTGAAGCAGCCAGCAGGCATCACCACTGAGTGAGCATAGTGCTGACCGGCTGCTGACAGTCACACTGATGGGACACCCTGCAACACAGAAATGGCGGAAGAGCACAAAATAAACATGCTATGGGACGGCAAATTGCCGCCTCTGTCAAAGTGCCGCCTGGGTCCATGGACCCACTGGGACCCATGTAAGGGCCGGCCCTGTATTCGAACAAATACCTAATATTTTTTTATATTTTGCACAGGAACAAATATTACTTGTCCTTGCAGTGGCAATAACTGGAACTAATGCTGGCTGCCTACCTATGCCTAGCCTAATGCTACCTGCCTGCCTACACAACAACTGTACGCTCTCTAATCTCTTCTCTCTCTGAGCTCCAACAACCCAATGAGGAAATGCAGGCTGTCTGTCTGTGTGACTGTGTCATTAGTCCAACCCCCATCATGAAACGAAGAAGGCTATTCGAATACAGACAAAAGAGGGAAGTAGTGCATGAAACGGAGAATGGAATTGGACTAGAGACATGGAGAGAAAATTATGGAGGGAAAGTAATTGAGCGCGCACAGGAAGTACAAAATGTCCTGGTCAAAAGTAGTCAAAACTTTTGGAAATGTGTCGATTGCCGAAACTTCCGAAAGTTTCGACGAATTTCGGACCTGGGCTGTTCGGAGTCGGATCATTTTTTCCGAATGACCCTTGAGTTTCGGATTGGCCGAATGTCTCTGAATGACCCCATTTTCGACGAAATCCGAATGTCTCCGAATGAATTCGCACATGTCTATGAATTACCACAATGAAGAGGGTTTCTCCTCTTTATCACACTTTAGTACCTTCCCGGGACCATTTTAGTGTTTGAATAGCCTCTTCATTATGGAAATATAACCTTTAATTGTGAAAACAAAACAACACAACAATGATGTGCCAATAGTGCCTACATCACACTGATAAAATAAAGCTTCAAATATTAATTATTAATAGATATTAATAGATGATGCACCCACATTTTATATATGCTATATATGTAATGTACATTCACAGTGGTACAAGCTTGCACAGATCTTACCACAGTGTCTGCTCAGTGTTTCCAATGGATCACTCACGTCCTTGTGGATTCAACAGCAGAAAAAAGGAAGGAACCCTCCAGTCTGATCTCTTTACTGATACAAATTTATTAAAACAATAAAAGCAAAGTGTTTGTGTGTATGCACACTTCCTACAGTTCAACGCGTTTTGCAGCAGAAGCCACTGCTTCCTCAAGCTATATAAGTAAATAAGATACAATGTTACCTAGAGCGGTTAAATCAATAAGTCTGTGGTCTGATAGGTAAATCTGAAATGGACACAGCATGACATACAAATAGCCTCTACAGTGGCTTATAAGATTATTAACCCTTTGAGTGCCAGAGGGGTATGCAACGCATTGCTCTGCAAAGAGCTGCGTGCCACTCTGGCACTCAAAGGGTTAATATCCACAATGCATATATAAAATAAAATTATTAGATAAATTAGGACCATGTCATATCTGTATACTCATAGAATCGTCCCTCCTGACCAAATATCTCAGGTATTTCGTGTTTCTTTAACTCTTTGAATATAAAAGAGGTATCCAGCACATGCAAATGTGTTGGATACCTCTCTGGAACGCAAAGGTTTAAGTCCTGTGAGTGCATCTCTCTTTCTTATATATACATACATCCCACACTTCTGTATAATGAACTCACACCAATGCAAATACTTCTGGTAAATTGTAAGCCACATATTCCTACAGGTATAAACTAGGAAAACGGACATGCTGGGCAGCTGTTTGCTATTCTTCCCCAATCACAAGAACCCACACCCCCATTCTCTGCCCCGTTCGCTGTCTCTGATTGGCTCACAAGTACTAGAGGGGTTGTGGAATGACACACAGATAATCCCCTTGACTTTACTTTATATCTGTATAGATAGTTCTGTAAATGTTTGCTAAAAGTAATAAATAAACCATTTAACCTTCTTTTCTTTCTTTGTTTTTCAAAATAATTGCTCTAAACCGAAATATTTTAATAAAATTGTTTTAATAAACTAGCTCTAGCATACTGTACTTTGAAATTCACCAGTGGAAGGCAAACTTTGCTCTCTAGCTATGGGGCAATATAGCTGTCATCATCCCCAAACAGCTCTTGGCAGTCTCCATAAACTGCAGAGCCAAAGTTTGCTTTAGCCTGAAATACATCATCATAGTGACTTCAGTTGATTTAACCTCCATTAAAGTATATAATCACCTTATGACAATTTAGGATCATTTGGATGGGCTTTAAAGGGGAACTATCACCCCTATATAAGTTTAGCTTATAATGCTCTTCATATTATGATAAGCTATAATAGTTGTTTTTTCTTATAGAATGCGTGCTATTGTGAAATTTAACATTTTAAAAACCAGTCAGGGCCTTACTTCAGGACAGACTGTGGGTAAAACTCTTCACCGAACCTGTCAATCTTCGTCTGTTCCCTCCCCATTCCAGCCTCCTCCGATGACGGAGGATTTCTCCATGTAAGCTGGATTGCTCTCATTGGTTAGGGAGCACTCCATTGTACATGGAGAAATCCTCCGTTATTGGAGGAAGTTGGAATGGGGAGGGAACAGACGAAGATTGACAGGTTCGGTGAAGAGTTGTACCCACAGTCTATCCTGAAGTAAGGCCCCGGCTCCTTTTTAAAACTAAATTTCACTATAGCTTGCATTCTATAAGAAAATAATGAACTATTACAGCTTATCGCTATATGAACATCATTATGATCCAAACTTGTATAGGGGTGATAGTTCCCCTTTAACACTTTGAGTTCCAGTGGGGTGTGCAACCTATTTGTTTAGCCACACGACATTTAGCATTATTTATGTGCCAGTATATGAAAATTAGACAGCCCTGTGCCATATTCTAACAATCTGCACTGCTCGCCCTTACTGGAGAAAGGGGGCTAATAAGACAACACTCAACAGTAATATAATATATATACAGTAGTGTAAAAGCCCGTGTACACGGGCCAAGGTCCGGTGAGGTAAAGAGGCCGGTCCTGCTCTGCGTGCTGCCACCACCTCAATGGTGGCACACACGATGAAGTCGTGCAGTAGATTCTGCCCGAACACACAGAATGCTCCCAGCATTCTCCATTGTGCATGACTGCATCGGACAAACATTCTGGCCTTTTATATCATAGTATATACATATATGGCCTCCCCTATGGTATACTAATCATTATAGCTAATGTGGATGATATATAGCTACCTCTAGTGTTTGCAAATGTGTATGTATGTATGTATGTGCATGAAGGGCACAGTCATTTCACCCCCTGCTACATTCTATGGGCAATGCTATCCCCATAGACATAAATGGGAAAAGAGTTCTCTATTAATTAACACTACGATAGTAGATTGTCTATAACTCTGTGTTCCACAGAGATGTCCAATCCTTTACATAGTACCACAGAAGCATAGTTTATGAGGCTGAAAAAAAGACATGCATCCATCCAGCCTGGCTCATGCCAAAACACCCCTGTTGATCCAGTCGAAGGTAAAAAAAAAATAAATAAATTAAAATAATTTCCAATGAAACCCCAAGTGGACAAAAAAATCCTTCCTGACTCCAAACGATAGTGAGATAGCTGAATTGAAAAATTGTGGATAAAGCGCTTGGATCTTAATAAATTGAAATATAAATATATAAACAGATGACTCACAGACTGTAAAATATATTTATAATTTATTGGTAAATAATACTTTTTTACAAACATAAAAAACACTATATTGATATAATAGTAGTAATATCAATGTTAAAAAATACCAAGATGTGTGTTTCTATAACAATGAGTACTCATGAAAAGTCCACTTTTGCAATGTTTTAAGAGATAAATGATGATAAATCCAGCAAGCAGGGTTGTTATTAGGGATGGGCGAAAATTTCTGCTTCAAAATGAAATTGGCGAAAAATGGCACTTTCCGTTTGGTGAAAATTTTCCCACGAAAAGTGCAGATTTTCTGCTTTTTTCACCTAGCTCATTCCATTGAAATCAATGGGAACATAGAAGTTACACACAACACATAGCAAATATTATTTTATTTCCCAAAGGCATAGTATAAAAGGGATATGAGGGTGCCTGTGTTGTTGGAGTGTGGGGAAAGAATCAGTTGAACAGGGGATGATTTTTGGGGTGGTAGTTTACTGGGATTGGGGGTCAGTTAATAAAAAAGAAATCATAAATCAAATAGAAATCATAAGACATGGTATAAAGGGGTCTGAGGAGAGTGCCTGTGTGTGTGATTGAATTAATCATTTGAACAGGAAATTTGTTTTGGGGGGGGTTTCTTGACTGCTATTGGGGGGACAGTTAATAAAAAAAATAAATAAAATAAGACATTTGTATGTAAAGTGATAGAGACAGGAACCCCTGATATAAGCTACCAATGGGGTGGACTGATACTTGACAGAGTATTTTGTAGAGGATGATTTGTTTGATTTGTTGTTAGAGGCCTTTTTAGGACTTAGATTTATTAGAGGTCCAAGCCCTGAAGAAACATTGATTTGTAGGACTTATGCTTGTTAGAAACAAACCCCCCAAAAATTGTTTATTTTTTTGCAGGACTATGTTTTCTTTTTGTTTTTTTTTTAAAGCACAAGCCCTGAGAAAAAAATAAAAATGCCCTACTGGCCTAATGCCAGCAGGTCATGTTGGCCAGTGGTCACTGTCAAATGTCCTCCTGAGTCCTGAGTTGCAACTGCTGTTCTTACTGCTGCTGCTGAGTTGTTTAAGCAGCAGGATGATTAGGCAGCTGAAAGGGAATGGGATCAACAATAGCAGTATCATGAAACATGGATGATGAAGGTTCCACTTGCCACAACTGGCTCCAGTGATGCACCTGAGGCAGTAGCAGCAGTAAGGAGAGCAAAAGCAACCCAAAAAAAAATCTTTAAATACATTAATGGTAAAAAATTAAAGTCTGATAATGTTGGGTCCTTGTTATCTGAAACGGGTGAGATGGTTAAAGGGGACAGAGAGAAGGCAGATATTTTAAATAATTTCTTTTCTTCTGTTTTTACCAAGGAAGACCCAATGGACAAGAATCTGCAAGCTACTGTTACAGAACAGTCACAGCAAGTATGGGACTGGCTAACACAAGAAAAGGTGTTAAAACAATTGAATGGTGTTAAGGTAGACAAAGCTCCGGGGCCAGATGGTATACACCCACGGGTACTTAAAGAGCTAAGCCAGACCCTGGCCAGACCGTTATATTTGATTTTCAGGGATTCTTTTATTTCAGGTATGGTGCCCATGGATTGGCGTAAAGCAGATGTGGTGCCCATATTTAAAAAGGGATCAAAGTCACAGCCAGGAAATTACAGACCTGTAAGCTTGACATCTGTGGTAGGGAAGCTGTTTGAAAGGTTGCTAAGGGAATATATTCAAGAATTCTGCTGGAACAGGAATATCATTAGCAATAGCCAACATGGCTTTGTGAAAGACAGGTCTTGTCAAACGAACTTGATCGCATTTTATGAAAAAGTGAGTAATAATATAGATGAGGGAGCGGCAGTTGATGTGATCTATTTAGACTTTGCCAAGGCATTTGATACAGTTCCGCACAAGAGGTTACTGTACAAATTGAATGAAATAGGCCTAGGGGAAAACGTTTGTGTGTGGATCGGAAATTGGCTGAAAGATAGAATGCAAAGAGTGGTAGTAAATGGCAAGTTCTCCAGTTGGATAAAAGTGATAAGTGGAGTACCTCAGGGATCTGTCCTGGGTCCTCTTCTTTTTAATTTGTTTATTAATGACCTCCCAGAGGGCATAGGGAGCCATGTATCAGTGTTTGCCGATGACACAAAATTAAGTAGGATAATAAAGTCTGAACTGGATGTGTCTTCATTACAAGAGGATTTGGACAAATTGAGTAACTGGGCAGGCAAATGGCAAATGAGATTCAATATAGACAAGTGTAAAGTTATGCATTTTGGGTATAATAATAAAAATGCAACATATAGTTTAAATGGTGTTTCTCTGGGGAAATCTACTAATGAAAAGGATTTGGGAGTAATGGTAGACAATAGACTTAGCTGTAGCATGCAGTGCCAGCTGGCAGCTTCAAAGGCCAATAAGATATTGGCATGTATTAAAAGGGGTATTGACTCAAGGGAGGAAGATATAATTATGCCTCTTTACAGGTCCATGGTAAGACCCCACCTAGAATATGCTGTGCAATTCTGGGCGCCCTTTCTGAAAAAGGACATTATGGAACTAGAGAGAGTGCAGAGGAGGGCTACAAAACTAGTAAGGGGAATGGAAAGTTTTAGTTATGAAGAGAGGCTAGAAAAATTAAACTTGTACACACTAGAGAAACGGCGTCTTAGAGGGGATATGATAACACTATATAAGTATGTTCAAGGCCCATATAAAGGGCTCGCCAAAGACCTGTTCATTAACAGAACAGTACACAGTACAAGGGGCCACCCGCTTAGACTTGAGGAAAGGAGATTTAATCTACAACAGCGGAAGGGTTTCTTTACAGTAAGGACAATAAAGGTATGGAATTCACTTCCTGAGGAGGTGGTACTATTAATAATAATAATACATTAGATGCCTTTAAAAGGGGCCTGGATACTTATTTAAAAGAGCATAACATAGAGGGCTATGTACGTTAGTATTGGGATTAATATTTAGTTAGGGCTTGTTGATCCAGGGAGAAATCTCTTCTTTTGGATCAACGATGGTAAACGGGAATAGGAAAAGGGTTGAACTAGACGCAAGTCTTTTTTCAACCTAAATTACTATGTTACTATGTTAGAATAAGTAGCCCTCAGTATGTGTGGAGAAAAGAACAAGTTGGCCATTAAATCTTCGCCACCTGCCCCTACTCCAAAATCATCATGGGTGTGTTGTTATTAGAAGATATGTTTTTCCTTGAGAGCAGGAACACGGGTCTCATCAGCAACTGCAATGTGCACAGTGTGTGTGTGGTAAATAACATCTGGGGGCACAACTGTATCCAAACATCATGACACCAGAAACCAAGTACTGCTGCTGTCACTGTACCCCTTTTCCAGACCCGCTAAGGATACATGACAACTTGCTGACAGTTTAATAGTAATGATGAACCCTCCCTGCCACCATCTTAGCATATTCTGCAGGATGAAATCTCCTCAGATGGTGCTTGATGCACTGATTGTGATTCTCCTCCACCAAACTGGTATGTGTAGTCAATGCACCACACAATGTGCAATGGGTAGAGATGAACTGCCTCATCCTAACATCAACAGAGTGGCTATCATTTGGCAGGGGAGATAATGAACGAGGTGGATTGGCAGAAGATGTAGTTGCCCTAGAAGATGATGGCGAGCTAGCTGTTTCAGTCGTCCTGGAACTTCCAATCTCTGCCTGGGTTGTTCTATTCCTCCTCCTCTTTGATCTTGCCCTTGCCTCTTGTTTCCTTTCTGGAGAGACAGGGACAGCAAAAACGGTGCTTGATTTCTGTGGTGGGTGTTTGTCTTTAACATGTTTGACGTAAATGTCATGGTGTCTGTGTTTCATGTGTGATATCAGGGCACTTGTGCCAAGGTGTGTTTCCTCCTTTCCTCTTTTCACTGACTTGCCACAAATTGTGCACAGTGCCGTTGCTGATGATGACTGCACTGTGCCTGCCCCAACAGAAAAATAGTCCCACACCCATGATGACTTCAGGGGGAAGGGAACAGATGGAGAAGAATGGCCTCTTTCTTTTTGTCCTCCACATTCCCCTTCATTGTCTGTGGCAGTGGATAATGTTGCTGCTGTTGCTGCTACTGCCTCAGAGTCAGCACTGCAACTAGGATCAGGAGTATTGCGACTGCTGGCAAGTGGAACCTGGCCTAGTACCGCATCACTTGTTGACCCCATTCCCACTGTGTCCACGGTGGTCTGTGGCACATTAGCCTGCTCCTCAGCATCCTGCTGCCCTTGCAACTCAGCATCAGAAGAAATTAGAGCAGTTGCAAATTCCTCTAATTTCAAAATCTCACTGCTAGTGGTGGTGGTGATGCCCATCCTCATTTCTGTCTCACATTCCTTCTCAGTTTCTGATAAAAAGGCCATCAATGTCTCTTCCACCCCAGCTTCTCCAGCATCATCACCACCACCACTAGTCCCTACATGCTGTTGTTGCTGCTGTTCTATTCTAGACATCTCACTGCTGCTTGGAGGAGGTGATGAGCAATGTGACAGAGGGTCCCCTAATGTCACACTTGCCATTTCCTTTTGACCTGAAGAACAAGGCAGACTAGCACTATGTCACTCCACTTTAGTGACAGACAGCCTCCGTCATGGGAGGATGATGGGTAGTGGGACGGAGCTGTCTCTGGTCGGCAAAGTTCGGCAAGCCGGAAGTAGGCTGCCGAACACTTTTTAAAGTTTAATTCTTGCCAGTGTAACTGCTTTTTACATATAATGAACACTATTTTCAGTGGTTTCGAGAAATGCTCTAACTGATGAGCATTACATGTAGTTAGGTGAGAGATCCCCTTTAAGTATTGCTTACCAATAAATTATAAATATATTTTTACTATCTGTGAGCCATCTATATATATATTTATATTTCAGCATATTAAGATCCAAGCGCTTTATCCACATTTTTTCTATTTTACTTTATGTTTAGTCATGACTATTGAATTCTCAGTCGCAGTGGACATTTAGCAGCAGGATTCTTTAAGGAGGTTTACAGTGAGCCCTATACACAATACCATTTTTGTGTAGTCAGATAGTTCCCTGCATCAACAACCTATCTGCACTGAAGCCATCTGTCATAATTCTCAATATTGTTCTGTTCTAGATAGGTATAAATTGCATTTTTGAATGCAGTTACAGTATCTGCAAGCACAACATCCTGAGGCAAAGATTCCATAACTTTCCCTCCCTTACTGTAAAAAAAAACATGCCTTGTCTTAGTCAAAATGGATGACCTCTTGTTCTTAGCTCGTGTCTTTGTGTAAATAATTAATTGGATAGTTCTTTGTATTGACAATGAATATATGTGTAAATGGTAATCATATCACCCCTTAGACAAACAAACCCAGTTTGGCTAGTTTCTATTTATAACTAAGATCCTCCAATCCCTTTATTAGTTTTGTTGCACCTCTTTGCAATAATGTATTTTTTAAGAACCGTTGTGCAAAACTGAATTCCACATTCTAGATGAGGCCTTTCCAAGGATTTATATAGAGGTAGGATAATATTAGCATCCCTTACATCTAGGCCACTTTTTATGTAGGACAGTGCCCTATTTGCTCCTGCAGCAACTGAGTGACTCTGTACACTACTGTGAAGTCTATTGTCTATCAGTACTCCTAAATCTTTCTCTAATGAGGATTCCCAAAGGATTCCCCTTTAACACCCAAAAGGTTATAGAAACATAAATTTTGACGGCAGATAAAAAAACAATTGATCCATCCAGTCTGCCAGTTTTCCTATCCAAATAAATTATTTTCAGAATAGGCATTTTTAAATTCCTTTATTGTATTTGCCCCCAACCCTTTCCACTGGGAGGCTGTTCCATAAATCCTTCACTTTGCAAATAAACAGGTATACACATTACTTCTGAATTTTCCACCCACTAAAAGTTTCTGTCATATCTCCCATTTCACTCCTCTCTTTCAAGCTAAACATATCAATGTTACAATAAGTCTAGTCATGTCATGTTTTTTTTTTTTAATCATAGAGAGGTGTATTATGAGCCCCTTTCTCCAATTACTAAAATAAGTAGTAGGATGTAAGGAAGACCATAGCGGGTGTGGCAGTTGGGAGGGAGAGCAGAGTGAAATGTTAGTATTTGGCACACTGCTGTGCCAGCCAGTCGTGTCTAACTTGTATAAACTGACACGTAAACTATTATTATAAATCAGTGGACCGAAATGCCCTCCAGCTGCTGCCAGACTACGACTCCCATCATTCCCTGCCACCTGGTGTCTGGGGGGGGGATGATGGGAGTTGTGATTTGACAGCAGTTGGAGGGCTTCATATTGCCCATTCCTGTTTTAAATAGTGACTAACATAACATCTAGATCATTTCAAAACCTCTATCTAATGAATCTAAGTTGACGTAAGGTTACTTCCACTTTAAATAAACAGTGGGTTTCTTCAGTCTTTTTAAATTCTCTTTATCTAATGCACACTTGCTCTTACATTTTTTTTTATCTTAAAAAAAGGAGAATTGAAGGGATAACATAAAGACATCTAATAAACAAGCACCCTTCGATCTCTATGGCAACTGGTTGGTGCGTGAAACATTTTGTATAATGAGGTTCTGGTGACAAGGGACAGGCTCTCTGTTTCCTTCAGTTAACCCTCTGGCTGCACTGCAGGCCGGTTCTTCCAAACCCTTTTAGCAGTGAAGGGGTTATAGAGCCGGACAGAACAGGGGAGGTCTGAACTGGGGGTAGAGGGGCAATTACCCCCTGGGCCGGTTATATGTCTGGGATGGTGGGTCACTGCCTCACTCAATCTCCTGCTTGTTGCTGTAAATGGAGCTACCCTAGTGATACCAAAGAGCTTACAATTGAAACGGAGCTACACAAATAATACCACAGAGCTACAATAAATATGGAGTTACACTAGAAGCATAACCAATTTCCCTTGTAAGCTCTATGGTATCACTAGTGTACACCCATTTAAAGGGATAGTAATACTTCGTTTTATCTTTATTTTGTAGGCGTTAAAAAAACATGAAGAACGATATAAGTCTTATCTCTCAAACCTTTATGGTTTAAGAGATATTCACAAGCAAAGTTTCCCCTCCCGTCCCTTTTACCTAGTGTAAGTCATCTCTTCTCAGATGTGGAATCCAGTCCATAGACCAGACAGATAACAGCAGGGGACACTCTTCTTTCTATGAAAACAATGAAAGCCCTGCCCCCCTTGACAAGTTTTTCAGGTTTTTCCCTTATCTTAATTGAAGATTGTCCCTCTCTGAAATCTACCTGGGCACCTCCCTTCTGCTCTGGCTGAGCAGTGTTACATCAGTAAAAGGGGCGGGAGGGGGATACTTTGTCATTGAATTACTCTAGAACTACAACTCTGACAAAACTGAAATAACACTCTACAAAGTCCAAATACTATGATGATTAATTAGAGCTGCTTTTATTATGAAACATTAATATCCCTTTAAATGTAAGCTACCTGGTATCAGTTGCCTTACTTCACAACATTAATACCAATTTTAAAATTAACAAAAGGGATGGAGTGGGACAGTGGGCTGTGCAATAGTAGAAATGAGCTACTTGACTGAATTTGCCTTCCAGACAAGTTGTTAACCCTCCCCTGCCTGGTGGGCTCTGGGGGAGTATAAAGTGAGATTTACCCAAAAATACTTTTTTGACTGAGACAGGTGATCCAACTTCATGAACTGGCTGTTCTCTTTGATAAGGGACTATAGTATGAGAGGATGAAGGGAAAAAGGAGATTTACCCAAAATTACCAAGAAAACTTGTATGACAGAGAAGAATAGGCATCTGTGATCCAAGTTCCTACCTGTGCTGCCTGAGCGTCTGCCACTGAATGATTGACGCATTATTTAGCAGAATGACACTATTAAACAGACACTGACTCTTTCAAAAGCCAGAAGAAAAAGGGCCAGTATATTTGGTAAGGTTTATAGTCAGCTGTACTTAAAAAAAAAGACTGCATTGACATTGGGACAGAGAGAAAGCAGTAGCTGAAATCCTCAAGTCACTAGCCACAGGATAAGAGTTTTTGGGGGTTTATTTGTTTATACTTGTAGATGGTGATAAGGATAGTTAATAGAAAAAAAATAAACAAAACTAGTTTGATAGGTGAAAGAAACAGAAACCCTGACATGAGATATGACCAAAGTGAGACAGATACTAGATTATTTTGTAGAGGGCAAAATATCACACACAGTCAGTTCTGTTTACTTCACTGTTAAAATACACACTTGTTTAGTAATGCCTACCAAACATACTAGAGGCAGGGGTGGTGTTGAAGGAGTTGGAGCAGTGCATGGTTGAAGTGGAATCATGTGGGTTGTAGCTGATAGCAATTGGAGTGCCTCATGTTGCCTGCCACTCTCACAGAATCACACATACTGACCCCTTAATCTTGTCCCACTGCTCTGGTATCCATAAAATTACAAGAGAGGACTCCTAATATTGTCTGACAGTAGCCATAAAACCTAATATACTAACCTACCAGCCTTGTTCCACTGCACTAGTGGCCACAGAACTCCACATATTGACCTCTGAGCCCCAGCCTTGTCCCACTATACAGGCAGGTAAATCTGAATCCCTGCGGGATGCCTCAGGCATAGTCAGAAACCACCAAACATCTCTCTGGAAAGTTGTGGGGCTTAACAAAAATGTGGAAATGTTTTGAGGTTTCTATGTGCTGGTATTTCTGCAGAAACTGCAGCAAATTAAGGTTTTTACATGAAAATTCCAATGGCACTTCCCACCAAACATGAAATTTCCTGAGAAAAGTTCAAATTTTTCACTTTTTTTTCCACCTAGCGCATTGCATTGAAATCAATGGTAAGACTGCATTTCCCCACGACGTGGAAAGTTTCCCATCTTTTTCTGTGTTTGTTAGAGAGAAAAAAGCACCATATTTTTGAGCTCGTCAAGATAAGCAAATAAAATGAACTTACAGTGCGGTTTAGGGAGTCTTTTGAGTGGGCAATTTGTTCTCTGTATTAGTGTAGACTGAGGGCAGGATAGGTCTGGACTGGGGGGGCAGAGGGGCAATTGCCCCCTGGGCCGTTCGTATGTCTGGTATGGTGTTCTACTGCCTCACTCAATTTGTTGCTGTAAATGGAGCTACCATAGTGATACCACAGAGCTTACAACTGAAACGGAGCTACACAAATAATACCACAGAGCTGCAATACATATGGAATCACACTATAAGCATAACCAGTTTCCCTTGTAAGCTCTATGGTATCACTAGTGTACACCCATTTAAACTGTAAGCTACTTGGCATCAGTTGCCTTACTTCACAACATTAATACCAATTTTAAAATTAACAGGGCACAAGATGTCAGCCCTCCCCTGAAGCAGAGATTGGCAATATGTGGCTCTTCAGCTGTTGTTAGACTGCAGGTTCCATCATTGTCAGCTGCCATACTGTCTAGTTGTACATTGCACTTTGTATATAAGGTAGTATAGTCTTTACTAGTGATGAGCGAGCACCCCAATGCTCGGGTGTTCGGGTGCTCTGACCGAGCACCCCCTGAGGCTCGAGTGCTCGGCCGAGCACCCGAGCCCCATTGAAGTCAATGGGAGGACTCGAGCATTACACCAGGCACCCCCTGCTCTGAAGAGGGGAGGGTGCCTGGTCCATAGGAAAAGGGCAGAAAAAGATGGAAACACTACAGAAATGGTTCAGGGACAGCATAGGGAGGATGTCTGGATGCATCTTTGGCCTCCAACATCGCTGCTGGGAACGATCTTTCGCCCGTAGTACGCCATTTTTACAGACTGACCATAAAACACACAAAAAGGAAAATAAAAACGACTTTAGGCGAAAAATTGTTACCAAACAATATTTGCTGTATATTTACTTGTATATCATCTGCAAATTATCCCAAAAATTTCCTTGATTTTCGGAAGTGAGGCCATGATTAAGAGGGAAACGTGCGCAGAGGCAAATTCTCCCAAAAATTTCCTTGATTTTCAGAACTGAGGCCATGATTAAGAGGGAAACGTGCACAGAGGAAAATTCTCCCAAAAATTTCCTTGATTTTATTGAACTGAGGCCATGATTAAGAGGGAAACGTGCGCTGAGCTGACCATCTAAAACATTATGGGTGAGGGTCTGCTGCAGAGCTGACCATCCTAAACATTATATGCGAAGGCCCGCTAGTGAGCTGACGCTATAAAACATTATATGAGAGGGCCCGCTAGAGAGCTGACCCAATAAAACATTATATGAGAAGGCCCGCTGGTGAGCTGACCTATATAAAAATTGGCAAACAGGGCCCGCTGGTGAGCTGGCCCTATATAAAAATTATATCACAGGGCCCGCTGGTGAGCTGGCCCTATATAAAAATTATATCCCAGGGCATATGGAAGAGGAGGAGGAGGATGAGAAGATTAAGAGTCAACCATATACCCGTTTTTTGGGTGGAAGGGGTGAATGGGAATACAGAGTATTCACATCATTGTAAATAACATATATAAAGTGAGTTTATGTTCCCCCGGGGCTTTCCTCCAGTGGAGTGGAGAAGTCAGGGGAAATCCAGGCCTTGTTCATTTTTATAAGTGTCAACCTATCAGCATTGTCGGTGGAAAGGCGGATACGCTTATCTGTTATGATGCCACCAGCAGCACTAAATACCCGCTCAGACAGAACGCTGGCGGCAGGGCAGGCCAGCACCTCCAAGGCGTAGAGTGCCAGTTCATACCACGTGTCCAGCTTGGACACCCAGTAGTTGTAAGGCACAGAGGGATCATTGAGGACGCTGACACGGTCTGCTACGTACTCCTTCACCATCTTCCAAAACTTTTCCCTCCTTGTGACACTAGGCTGCGCATCAGGGTGAGGGTGCTGGCGGGGTGTCATGAAGGTGTCCCACGCCTTGGAGAGTGTTGCCCTGCCTTTCTCGGAACTGCTGTGTGCTCCCCTTTTCTCCCCTTCTCGGTTGGCCAAGGTAGCACGTACTCTGCCGCCAGCGTTGTCAGATGGAAAATTTTGGAGCAATTTTTCGACAAGAACCTTCTGGTATTGCAACATTTTGCTTGTCCTCTCCACCGGAGGAATGAGAGATGAGAAATTCTCTTTGTAGCGGGGGTCCAGAAGGGTGAACACCCAGTAATCCGTGTTGTCTAAAATGCGTACAACGCGTGGGTCACGGGAAAGGCAGCCTAACATAAAGTCAGCCATGTGTGCCAGAGTACCAACAGTCAAGATTTCGCTGTCCTCACCAGGAGGATGACTCTCAATATCCTCATCCTCTTCCTCCTCTTCTGCCCACCCACGCTGAAGAGATGGAACTAAAGTTCCATGGCTACCCTCTGTAGCGGAGGCAACCGTGTCTTCCTCCTCCTCCTCCTCCTCCGCCTCCTCCAATTGTCGCTGAGAAGACGAAGTGAGGGTGCTCTGGCTATCACCTTGTGTAAGCTCTTCCTCCCCCATTTCCACCTCTTCCACATGCAAAGCGTCGGTTTTAATTGTGAGCAGCGAGCGTTTCAGTAGACACAGAAGTGGGATGGTTACACTGATAATAGCGTTATCGCCGCTCACCATCTGTGTCGATTCCTCAAAATTGCGTAAAACCTCGCAGAGGTCTGACATCCATTCCCACTCCTCACTTCTGATTACAGGAAGTTGAACGGAGAGGCGACGACCGTGTAACAGCTGGTACTCCACTACTGCCCTCTGCTGCTCACAAAGCCGGGCCAACATGTGGAAGGTGGAGTTCCAGCGCGTGCTCACGTCACACAGCAGCCGGTGAGCTGGCAATTGTAAGCGCTGCTGCAGCTTCAACAGGCCGGCTGAAGCTGTTGATGACTTACGGAAATGTGCACACACGCGGCGCACCTTGGTCAAGATATCATGCACATTGGGGTAGGTTTTTAGAAATCGCTGCACCACTAAATTAAATACATGCGCTAGGCATGGTACGTGTGTGAGCTTGCCGAGCTCCAAAGCCGCCACCAAGTTACGCCCATTATCACACACAACCATGCCTGGTTGCAGGTTGAGTGGCGAGAGCCACTGCTCGGTCTGGTGACTAATCCCCTGCAACAGCTCTGAGGCCGTGTGCTGTTTGTCCCCAAGGCAGATCAGCTTCAGCACGGCCTGTTGACGCTTCCCCACTGCAGTGCTACACTGCTTCCAGCTACTGGCTGATGGGGGAGTGGCGCTGTGTGTAGAGAATTCGGAGGTGGAAACGGAGGAGGAGGAGCCAATAACGTAGGTGCTGGTGGAAACCCTGATGGAGGTAGGGCCCGCAATCCTCGGCATGGGTAGCACCCGTGCCATCCCAGGGTCCGAGTCGCTCCCAGCCTCCACGACATTCACCCAGTGTGCCGTCAGGGAAATGTAGCGTCCCTGGCCACAAGCACTTGTCCATGTGTCAGTCGTTAAGTGGACCTTCCCAGTAACTGCGTTGGTCAGGGCACGGGTGATGTTACGGGACACATGGTGGTGTAATGCGGGGATGGCACACCGGGAAAAGTAGTGGCGGCTGGGGACCGCGTACCGAGGGACAGCTGCTGCCATCAGGCTGCGGAAGGACTCAGTGTCCACAAGCCTAAATGGCAGCATTTCGATGGCCAGTAATTTGGAAAGGTGTGAGGTTAGTGCTATGGCCTGTGGGTGGGTGGCTGGGTACTTTCTCTTGCGCTCAAATGCCTGGGGTAACGACATTTGGACGCTGTGCTGGGACAGGGAAGTGGATGTGGTCGCTGATGGTGCTTCAGATGCTACAGGTGCAGGGCGGGAGGTATGCGGGCCTGCGCCTTCGACAGGCGATTGGCCGGCACCGAAAACAGGGGAAGAGGAGGCAGTGGTGTGGCCTGCAGACACAGATGGGCGATCCAGGCGTTCCTCCCACTTACTACGGTGCTTGGATGCCATGTGTCGGATCATGCTGGTGGTGGTGAGGTTTCTAGTGTTCATGCCTCGGCTCATTCTGGTGTGGCACAGGTTGCAAACTACAATTCTTTTGTCGTCCGCACTTTCCTTAAAAAAACGCCATACCGCGGAACACCTACCCCTTGGCAAGATAGATTTACGCAAGGGGGTGCTCCGTGGAACATTTGCGGGCCGGTTTGGTGCGGTCCGCCTTCTTTCTGTAGCCACACCACTGCCTCTTCCAGCCTGTTGCGGTGCTGCAGATGGCTCACCCTCAGGACTGCTGACATCGCTCGGCTCTACACCTTCCCAGGTGGGGTCAGTCACCTCATCGTCCACCAAGTCCTCCTCCACTTCCTCACTCTGATCATCCTCCTCAAGTCTTGATCCCACCACATACTCAGTCATTGACAACTGTATAACATTCTCCTCAACAAGGTCTTGAGACGGAAATAGTGGTTGATTTAATGGCAACTGTGTCTCATCATCATCATCATCATCCACTACTTCCTTTGACCTTAAATGCCGTTCACATCTGTCATCTTCTTGTGATTGGGTAGCCTCTAGAGGTTGTGAATCAGGGCACAAGATGTCATGTTCCTCTGCAAGCGTGCTTGGAGAGAGGGTCAAATGAAGGATTGGTGATGAGACGAGCTCCTCACTATATCCCAGTGTGGGATCACTTCTTTGACCAGACCGTGTATGGTGGGAGGAAGGATGATCAGAGTGAGGATTATGTTGACCAGACTCTTGGCTACTGAGAGTGGACTTGGTGGAAGACAGGGTGGTGCTTAACCGACTGGAAGCAGTATCAGCTGTCATCCAACCGACCACCTGTTCGCAGTGGTCGGACCTCGAGAGTGATGTCCTGCGACGCCCTGTAAAATTACACATGAAGCTAGGTATGGTGGATGTCTTTCTTTCTTGTGCTCTGGCACCAGGCACAGTTTCTCCGCGTCCTGACCTGCGCCCTGAACTTTCAGGATCACGTCCACTTCCCCGTCCCTTTTTACCCGCCTTCTTCATCTTACACAGAATATGTGACTTTAATATTTGAGTTTGAAAACTTAACAGTATTTCTTATTATTCTGCAACTCTGCAGAGTACACAGAATAGGCTGCTAAACGGCGGTGATACACACTGAATGGAATATGTGACTTTAATATTTGAGTTTGAAAACTTAACAGTATTTCTTATTATTCTGCAACTGTACAGAGTACACAGAATAGGCTGCTAAACGGCGGTGAAACACACTGAATGGAATATGTGACTTTAATATTTGAGTTTGAAAACTTAACAGTATTTCTTATTATTCTGCAACTGTACAGAGTACACAGAATAGGCTGCTAAACGGCGGTGAAACACACTGAATGGAATATGTGACTTTGATATTTGAGTTTGAAAACTTAACAGTATTTCTTACTATTCTGCAACTCTGCAGAGTACACAGAATAGGCTGCTAAACGGCGGTGATACACACTGAATGGAATATGTGACTTTAATATTTGAGTTTGAAAACTTAACAGTATTTCTTACTATTCTGCAACTCTGCAGAGTACACAGAATAGGCTGCTAAACGGCGGTGATACACACTGAATGGAATATGTGACTTTAATATTTGAGTTTGAAAACTTAACAGTATTTCTTACTATTCTGCAACTCTGCAGAGTACACAGAATAGGCTGCTAAACGGCGGTGATACACACTGAATGGAATATGTGACTTTAATATTTGAGTTTGAAAACTTAACAGTATTTCTTATTATTCTGCAACTGTACAGAGTACACAGAATAGGCTGCTAAACGGCGGTGATACACACTGAATGGAATATGTGACTTTAATATTTGAGTTTGAAAACTTAACAGTATTTCTTCCTATTCTGCAACTGTGCAGAGTACACAGAATAGGCTGCTAAACGACAGTGAAACACACTGAATGGAATATGTGACTTTGATATTTGAGTTTGAAAACTTAACAGTATTTCTTACTATTCTGCAACTCTGCAGAGTACACAGAATAGGCTGCTAAACGGCGGTGATACACACTGAATGGAATATGTGACTTTAATATTTGAGTTTGAAAACTTAACAGTATTTCTTATTATTCTGCAACTGTACAGAGTACACAGAATAGGCTGCTAAACGGCGGTGATACACACTGAATGGAATATGTGACTTTAATATTTGAGTTTGAAAACTTAACAGTATTTCTTCCTATTCTGCAACTCTGCAGAGTACACAGAATAGGCTGCTAAACGGCGGTGAAACACACTGAATGGAATATGTGACTTTAATATTTGAGTTTGAAAACTTAACAGTATTTCTTATTATTCTGCAACTGTACAGAGTACACAGAATAGGCTGCTAAACGGCGGTGAAACACACTGAATGGAATATGTGACTTTAATATTTGAGTTTGAAAACTTAACAGTATTTCTTATTATTCTGCAACTGTACAGAGTACACAGAATAGGCTGCTAAACGGCGGTGAAACACACTGAATGGAATATGTGACTTTAATATTTGAGTTTGAAAACTTAACAGTATTTCTTATTATTCTGCAACTGTACAGAGTACACAGAATAGGCTGCTAAACGGCGGTGAAACACACTGAATGGAATATGTGACTTTAATATTTGAGTTTGAAAACTTAACAGTATTTCTTATTATTCTGCAACTGTACAGAGTACACAGAATAGGCTGCTAAACGGCGGTGAAACACACTGAATGGAATATGTGACTTTGATATTTGAGTTTGAAAACTTAACAGTATTTCTTACTATTCTGCAACTCTGCAGAGTACACAGAATAGGCTGCTAAACGGCGGTGATACACACTGAATGGAATATGTGACTTTAATATTTGAGTTTGAAAACTTAACAGTATTTCTTCCTATTCTGCAACTGTGCAGAGTACACAGAATAGGCTGCTAAACGGCGGTGAAACACACTGAATGGAATATGTGACTTTAATATTTGAGTTTGAAAACTTAACAGTATTTCTTATTATTCTGCAACTGTACAGAGTACACAGAATAGGCTGCTAAACGGCGGTGAAACACACTGAATGGAATATGTGACTTTGATATTTTAGTTTGAAGACTTAACAGTATTTCTTCCTATTCTGCAACTCTGCACAGTACACAGAATAGGCTGCTAAACTGCGGCGAAGCACACTGAATGGAATATGTGACTTTGATATTTTAGTTTGAAGACTTAACAGTATTTCTTCCTATTCTGCAACTGTGCAGAGTACACAGAATAGGCTGCTAAACTGCGGCGAAGCACACTGAATGGAATATGTGACTTTGATATTTTAGTTTGAAGACTTAACAGTATTTCTTCCTATTCTGCAACTCTGCACAGTACACAGAATGTGCTGCTAAACTGCGGCGACGCACACTGAATGGAATATGTGACTTTGATATTTTAGTTTGAAGACTTAACAGAATGTGCTCTAATCTGCAACTTTGCACACTAAACAGAATGTGCTCTAATCTGCAACTTTGCACACTAAACAGAATGTGCTCTAATCTGCAACTTTGCACACTAAACAGAATGTGCTCTAATCTGCAACTGTGCACACTAAACAGAATGTGCTCTAATCTGCAACTTTTCACACTAAACAGAATATTTTTTTTTTTTTGTTTTTTGTTTTTTTCCCCCCACACAAAATAACCTGCTGCCCCCACACACAGTAGTCCTAAAAAGGACTTTTGGTTCTTTTTTTTCACAATTTTTTTTTTTCCTCCCTACACTGCCTTTCCCTTCCTATCCTCAGCTCTCCCTGGCTCAGACTGAGCCGAACTCGATGGTCAGGTGCTATACAGCACCCGACCACGGGTTCTGGCCAGCCAATCAGTGTAATGCCAGCAGCCAACATGGCTGCTGGCATTACACCGATGTCAGAGCCTCCCTGCACGTTTATTGGCTGCGCAGCAGCCGCAAAACGTGCGGGGAGGAGACCCGAACATGGCGGGCGAGCACATGCGGTACTCGTACGAGTACCGCCATGTGCCGAGCAGAGTGATGCTCGAGCCGATCCGAGCATCGGCCGAGCATGCTCGCTCAACACTAGTCTTTACACATACAGCCTGAATGTAATAACGCATAGGTTGCTTTAGAGAAGGCACATACATATGTAATTTTTTTATAGGAGCAATAAACTTTGTATGAAAACATAGTTTATACTTCTTTTATTGCTCAGCAAAACAAGGTTACTTCCACTGCTGGACATTCTTACTACACAAGTTATTTCAGTCCAAACATCTTTTTTAATAGACAGTGCCAAGTGGTGTCCAAAACTCACCTCCCTTTACAGTACAGTACACAGGTATTTGGAAAGTAACACAAGTTTTGTTGTTTTGTCTCTGGACTTCAGCACATTGGATTTGAAAAGAAACAATGACTAAAAGGCTAAAGTGCAGACTGTCAGCTTTAATTTGAGGGTATTTATACCCATGAACTGCCCCTTTTTATACATAGTACCTCCATTTTATGAGACTAAAAGTAATTGGACAAATAACATAATCTTAAACAAAGTCATCATATTTAGAAGTTTGCAGCAAATCCTTTGCATTTGATGATGGCCTGAAGTCTGCAAACCATAGACATCACCAGACGGTGGGTATCTTCCCTGGTGATGCTCTGCCAGCCCTGTACTGCAGCCATCTTCAGTTCCTGTATGTTTTGGGGCATTTCTTGCCTTCAGCATGTGGCATGCATACTCAGCTGGATTCAAGTCAAGAACATTCCACTTTTTGGCCCCAAAAAATCCTTTATTGCTTTAGAAATATGATTGGGGCCATTGCCCCGCTGCAAGATGAAGTGACTTGCAATGAGGTTGGAGGCATTTTGTTGGATATGACCAGATAAGAAGTTTCTGTACACTTCAGAATTCATCCTGCTGCTGACGTCAGCAGTTACATCCTATATAATAATTCACTAAAACGTGTGTAACGACACAGTCATGCGCAGTAGAGACTGATGCGCGTGCTGCAGTCATGCGCAGTAGAGACTGCCCGCGCCGCGGCT
This sequence comes from Rhinophrynus dorsalis, assembly GCA_037306005.1. NCBI lineage: Eukaryota > Metazoa > Chordata > Amphibia > Anura > Rhinophrynidae > Rhinophrynus > Rhinophrynus dorsalis. The sequence goes on along the minus strand of CM074720.1, from coordinate 57,939,631 downwards.
GATACAGAGTTGGACGCATCCAGCTCTGTATCAGCCATGGAGTGGGCAGTCTCTACAGCGCATGACTTCCCCACGACCGGCTGGCAGTGGCATTGTGGTCCATGTAACGGGCTCTTCAACTAGTCATCAATACAGAAAAGCCAGTTCCAATTGCAGTTATACATGCTCAAGACATAATGCTACCTCCACCATGTTTTACAGAAGAGGTGGCATGTTTTTGGGTCATGTTCAGTTCCTTTCTCTCCACACACTTTCCTCTTTCCATCTCTCTGGTACAGGTAATTATTGTCTCATCTGTGCAGAAGATTGTTCCAGAACACTACAGGTTTTTTATGTACTTTGGATAAAACTGTAATTAGTCTTTTCTGTTTTCGTGGTAAACCCTCTGTGGTTAGGCTGTATTGTCTTCTCTTTATGGTACTCTTTGACATTTCTAGGCTTACATCCTGGAGAGTGTTCTTGATCTGTTTGACAGTTGAAAAGGGTTTTTTCTTCACAATTGTAAGAATTCATCTATTATCCATTATGGTGCTCGTCTGTGGTCTACCAGGTGGTCTGCTGTTGCTGAGCTCACCTGTAGATTCTTACTTCTTAACAATGTACCACACACAGTTAATTTTGATACATGTACTGTTTTGGTTATGTCTCTGATTGATTTATTTAGTTTTTTTCAGTCTTATGTTGGCCTGCTTTACAGGAATTGACAATTATGTGCTCCTCGTGTTGAGATACAACAGCCACAAACTCCAAATACAAATGCCACATCTAGAACCACCTCTAGACCTTATGTTAGCTCTCTTGTTCATGAACTAATGATCCAATGACACGCACCTGGCCAAAAACAGCTGTCCAATTAATTTCAGTCCCCTAAAATGGAGGGACTATGCATAAAAAGGGATGTAATTCCTACATGGTTTGCAGTTTATGGATGTAAATACCCTCAAATTAAAATCTAGCAGTCTGCACTTATAGACTGTACTTATAGACTGCACTGCATAATGCACTCAGTGGGAGAGATCCAGTCACTGACTATGACTCTCCATAATAAGATATAGGAATAGCAACACCTAGTGGTTACAACAGAAAATTGCTGTTTTACTTTAAAAAAGATAGGCTTGAGTTGCAATAGTTTTTAACCTTTTCAGTGCCAGATGGGGTATGCAACTCATTGCATACCCATCTGGCACTGAAAGGGTTAAATCAAAACACCCTTGTTTTTGCCCTGCAGGCAAATTATTACAATATGTATTTTTTCATTGCAAAACTTTATTGCTCATTTAACTTTGGGGGCAGGTGGGTGGAAGGGTGATCTTGTGGTACTGTAGTTACAAAAACTAGCAACTTTATCAGCAAACTACTTTTATCAATGATGTCACTTTAAAGCAGCACTAAACAGCACATGATTAGAACGTCACTGGAATCAGAATCTGGTTCCCTATTTCAGGGTTTTTTTCACAAGTTGAAGGAAAAATATGCCCAAAATATAATGTAAACCTTTCTAGCTTTCAAAGAGTTAAAATCCCCAGTTAAATAAATGACAATTATTATTAACCCCCTGTGGCACAGTTGGTTTAGCCCAGAATTCCTCCAGAGTTTATGCTCTGAACTGGCAATGTAGTGCAGACATCAATGCTGCCTTCAAGTCTCAGGTGTGAAGCACTAAGGGCAGAAATGAACCACCTTTGTCTCTCCAGCTATTCAGGACTACACTTTTAGCCTCCCCATCAACCAGTGGCTAGCTGGGGATGATGGGAATTATAGTTCTCAACTAAAAGAGGGCCTCAAGTTGCCCCACCCTGCCTTAAAGGAGAACTAACACCTCCAAAGAACAATTACACCCCTTTTTACCTTACTATGGCAAGAAAATCCTAATGACCCACATGAATTCTGTCCTTTTACCTTTGTTCAAGAGGTAACATCTTCAATCAGCTCTGGATGTAATGTCCTTGGAGCATGACATGAGAGTTGCTGGACGTTTTTTCAGACTGAAACAATACATCACATATGTCCCTGGCCCTTAAAGGGTTAACATTATAATGTGCAGTGAGGATAATTTAACCCTTTGATTGCCAGTGGGATGCACAACGCATTGCAGAGCAATGCATTGCATACCCCTCTGGTGCTGAAAGAGTTAAGCCTGTGAGTCCCAGAGGAGTACACAACGTATTGCTCTGTCACTCAAAGGGTTAAGATCATTCGGTCCTGCTAGGATCTTCCATGGACATAATACCCACAACAAAGGCAAAAGGGCAAAATCCATACAGGCCAATAGAATTTTCCTGCCATAGTAAGGTCATTGGGAGTTATTATTACAAGATGTTAATTTGTATGTTCCCACTGTGTTTGCGTGGGTTTCCTCCGGGTACTCCGGTTTCCTCCCACACTCCAAAAACATACTGATAGGTGAATTTAGATTGTGAGCCCCAATGGGGACAGGAACCAATATGAGTGTAAAGCGCTGCGGAATCTGTGTGCGCTATATAAATAAAGGATTATTATTATTATTAGTTGTCTTTTATAAAAAGGGGCCCCTTTTTCCCAAGCAAAATTGGATTTTTAAGAGAAATTATTTTAACACAATCACATATTCCCAGGGGTGTATTTCCCAATAGGCAGAGTAGGCAACTACCTACAGCTCCACATTTTGAGGGGCGGTACCTCAGCTGTGCTGGCCACACCCATATTCTGAATTGTGGGTGTGGCCAGAGCAATCTCAATGTGCTTACAACAGTTTTACTCCCTTTACAAGCTATTATTTAACCCCTTGGATGCTAAGCGTTGGCTATGTCTCTAGCAACCAAGAGGTTAAAGCCTTTTTTTCTTTCTTGTTATAGGCCAAAGGTATTTTCTGTGCCAGTGGCTGGGATTTGAAAGCAGGGACATGTGATAACAGGGTGTGTGGCCATGGGTGGAGCTAAAGGGACCTAGAGTGCCTTTCCTAGGGGAGCCAGTGATGCAAGTCCAGCCCTGCATATTCCATGATACATTTTCTTAAAATTGGAGTAATCAGTTTTTACAAAATTGCTAGTGATTTCTAAGAATACAGATTTTCATCTTGCATTATTTTTACTGGAGACTGAACAGGCACAGATTAAGGCCAAGGCTTCTTTCACATTATAGATATAAATACAAAATACATGCACATGCTTATGGGTTAATTTGTACTATATTCCATTTTGTATAGAAATTAAAGCAAATGTTTTATTCTTGATTCATTAATACAAAAATCCAAATTTAGCCCTTTCCTGGTGCCAGACAGCATATCAGTTTATCACTTTCATGATGTCATGCCTAGTCTGGTGATCATGTGCACATGATGTCATATGCCTCTTTTAGACCAATAGCTGCTGTTTACTATAAACAGGACATCAGGCATGTAGGACCACTAGACATACCCTTTGAATACTAGAGCATTTTCCCAAAATGTTGTTAAGCAATGTACTGGAGATTCATCTAGAATTTATAATAATATGAACAATATAATATAGTATTGTTGTTGCTGCATTTGATTTTGAGGCTTATTTTTAGATCTTTGAAGTCTAATGGGCAGGGGCAGACTGACAGGACCCAGGGCCCCTGGTCCAAAAAGAGGTCTGGGCCCCCTAACGAAATGACATCATTGGCACCTCCCCATGACATCATAAGCCCCACCCATTACATCATAAGCCCCACCCATGACATGCATATATAAGAATTAAAAAAAAAAACTAACCTTACACTGCTGGCTAGTTTCTTGCTGGTTGGCTGGAGGCTGCTAAGCAACTGGGTAGATAGCTTGATGGTGGCTGGCTGGCCTGGTGGCTGTTCCTGTAGCGAGTAATGGTTCATATATAATTTGCAAAAGTGTGGTGGCCTGGGGGGTACTGAATGGCCTGGGGAGGTACTGGACCAGGTCCAGTAACCCCCAGGCCATCCAGTACCCCCCAGGCCATCCATTTACCCCCAGGACATCCAGTACCCCGCAGGACATCCATTAATACCCAGGACATCCAGTAGCCCCTCCAGTACCTCCCAGGCCATCCATTAACCCCCAGTACATTAAATACCCCTCCAGGCCATCCAGTTACCCCCTCCAGGCCATCCAGTTACACCCCCAGCCATCCAGTTATCCCCCAGGCCATCCAGTAACCCCCCAGGACATCCATTACCTCTCCCAGACCATCCAGACCAGTACCCCCCGCAGCCATCCAGTACCCCCCCAGGCCATCCAATAGAAGCCACCGGGCCCTGGTGCAAGAATTGCCGTGGGCCCCTCCCGACCACATTGGCCCCCTCAACCACATTGGCCACCTCCACATTGCCCCCCAATCTCCAAATTGCCCCTTGATCTCCACAATGCCCCTTCCACAATGCCCCCTTGATCTCCACATTGCCCCTTCCACAATGCCCACTTCATCTCCACATTGCACCTTCCACAATGCCCCCTTCATCGCCACAATGCCCCCTTCATCTCCACATTTCCGCTTCCACAATGCCCCCATCTCCACATTTCCCCTTCCACAATGCCCCTTTTTCTCCACATTGCCCCTTCCATAATGCCCCTTCATCTCCACATTGCCCCTTCCACAATGCCCCCTTCATCTCCACAATGCCCCCTTCATCTCCACATTTCCCCTTCCACAATGCCTCCATCTCCACATTGCCCCTTCATCTCCACATTTCCCCTTCCACAATGCCCCCATCTCCACATTGCTCCTTCCCCAATACCCCTACCTCCAGTCCCTGGTGGTCTAGCGGCGTGGCTTGACAGATCTGTGCCTCCTTCGGCACAGATCTCTAGAGCTGATGCTCCTGTGCGTTGCTAGTAATGGAGGGGCTGGGAGATGATGTCATCTCCCAGCGCTCTGTATTACTAGAACGGCGCTCCGGCTAAGCTACAGATGGGCCTCTAAGCGGCAGGCAGGCAAGAGGACAGGCTACATTAAAATTATAATTTCTGGTGGCGGCGGCGGCGGGCCATCCAGTACCCCCCCAGGCCATCCAGTAGAAGCCACCGGGCCCTGGTGCAAGAATTGCCGTGGGCCCCTCCTGACCACATTGGCCCCCTCAACCACATTGGCCACCTCCACATTGCCCCCCAATCTCCAAATTGCCCCTTCATCTCCACAATGCCCCTTCCACAATGCCCCCTTGATCTCCAGATTGCCCCTTCCACAATGCCCCCTTCATCTCTACATTGCCCCTTCCACAATGCCCCCTTCATCTCCACATTGCCCCTTCCACAATGCCCCCTTAATCTCCACATTGCCCCTTCCACAATGCCCCCTTCATCTCCACATTGCCCCTTCCACAATGCCCCCTTCATCTCCACATTGCCCCTTCCACAATGCCCCCTTAATGGCCAAAAAGGGTATGTTTGCAGAGCTGCTCAGATTGTCTATCAAGGACCCAAGAACCCTTCTGATTACCAGCAGCCTGGGACCAGTCACTCATGAAGAGCCAGGAATCCTGAAAAGAACAGCTTGGAAGCTGGATAGAATATGCTGAAATCCAAAAGTCTTTACAGCTGGAAACCTTTTCCTGAGTGGTGTCATTCTAAGTTTCTGGTCCATTTTCTATGGACATCCCACAAACTGGATTCTTCAAGGGACTGAAGGGTTTTGAAGGTACATATATCTGCTTTAGGAATATACAGTCATCCATTAATCAAGAGATTTATCTTGTCTCCAGAATAGGCCTCTCTCTCTTTACCTCATTTTCTAGCTCTTATGGTGGTTTCTATTAAAATGATGAACATCACATTTACCTTTCTATTGGCCATATCTTTAGCTAGATGGGTGGGACAGTTATACTCAGATTACCTCAGCTCCTACCCAAGAAGTAGTCCTTTCCTCCGTCTGTATTAACTCTAAGAAATAATAAGAGGAGAGGCACCATATGTTGGATGACAGAAGAGCAATCTAGATATAACACCTGAGAAATCACGCATGAAGAAAGTAAAATCTAATGGATACATTTTCAGGAACCCAGAAAGTAACAAAAGCATCAAAAAGGATTGTAAGCAACTGGGTTCACAAGGACACCAGAGAAGCATATCATGTGTTGGGTTAAGATTGAGGGGTTGAACTGGATGGACGCAAGTCTTTTTTCAACCTAAATTACTTTGTAACTATGTAAGATTCACCTGAAAGCTTCAGGGTGCATTCCATATGGGCTATGGGAGTCTAATAGGCAGTAAATCTGAGTTCTCTACAGCCCAAGGTTGGAAGGCAGAAATCTGGACCAGTCTTCATACCTTCTGCAAACACTATAGATTGGACATCACATATTCAGAGGGAGCAGAACCAAGATCTTGTCAGCAGTCTCCTTATGAACATCCTATCCTTCACAGCCCAATCTGGGCTGTGCTGTCATGGATGGCAGGTAAACTGTGAACTTTGTATTACCTGGGAATTCCTTTTCCCTGCATTTTCAATGGCAGCACAGTCATTACTTGATTTCCAATTAAGTTTGTTCATCTACTATTTAAATGTTCTATTGTAACGGCTTCATTGTACTATTGTTTGAACTACACAATATTCTTTGATAAAGTGTCAGGTACAGCTGCAAAACGCATTAGATTAGATAGAGTTTTACATTTTTTTCAAGCACTTTGCTTTTATGAAAATATACACTTTTTTTAGAATACATTTTTTGTACATTGAGAAGTCGTGGTATTGTTGCTGATAATTTGGGGAATAACCTGAATGGAGATGAGTCAAATTCTCAGCAAGAGTTTATGTCAGCATAATCTCTGTTTGTGAGTATTCCCTCATATATACAGGGCTTAAAATTTGAAGTCCTTTGCTACTAGTCAGACATGAAAAGTTACTCGCCACTGCAAGCCAAAACATACCCACCAGGGCTGAATTTCTACTCGCCAGGGCTAAATTTTCACTCGCCATTGGCTATTGGCGAGTGGACATTTTGAGCCCTGATATATATATATATATATATATATATATATATATATATATATATATGTTTAGGTGAAGGTAGGCACTCCATGACAAAGTGAAAATAAGCATATAAATTGCTTAGATGCTATTCTAAATATAAGGACTTAAATATAGCAAAGTTGTTGGAATACGAATCCCTTGAGGAAGGCCCAGTATGGGGCCGAAACGTTGACACAATAAATTAAATCCTGTTCTCATTAAGACCTAGTGTGCTGTTTCTGAATGGGATTCGTATTCCAACAACTTTGATATCTATATCTCTCTCTCTCTCTCTCTCTCTCTCTATATATATATATATATATATATATATATATATATTACATATAAGTTATTACCTTTGCTTTGGATATATTACACTATTTGGCACCCTTTTGTTTGTCCTTTTAAATGGCAGCACAGGACTTCCCTCCCCTTCAATATTAATATGCTATTTTTGCATTATATTCTGATTGCAGTCTTTTGTATTTTCTCACTGTCTTGTTGGTTGGATGATCCTTTAGTATTTTTACTTTGGGGGGCAACGTCCTGTCTTTGGAGTAGGGTATGGAGCTGTCTCTCAGCTGTGCTGCCATTGTATATGCAGGGAAAATACATCCACGGGTAAGACAGAATTCAGTTTCTCTCCTCTGCTACAGTTGGTTTGCTCCATAATGCACCTCTTTAGATCCTCATATTAGGTTGTTATAATTCCAAAACATTTTATTACACAATTTCTCCAAGACATGCCATTTAGTCTACAGGATTTATGTATCAAGTTCATGATACATAATATATAATGCATTGTTATTGTGTCTGCTCTCATCCTTCTGGTCTTTTCCTATGGGGCTTTTAATATGCAACATATTGCTACATTCCGGAAGAAATTGCCAGTTTGAACAGCACCACTGGAGGCAAGTAGTTTCATTTTGGGTGATTATTGCAGCATTCAAAAACTGTGCTACAGTTGCTTGAGTAAGCCTACCTAATATTCACATCAAAATGTGAATTAGGGTCTTGGGGCCAAACACAACCCGGGAAAGACCGCCCCAGACAGAAACCTAGTGTACAGGGAGGGAAGGCATGGCATAGGGAGGGTTGATCACGGGCAAGAAGTAGGTGGAGAAAAGGATGTGTTAGGGTTCATGACAGGAAGTGAACTGCAGTTAGCAGAAGAGAGGACAAGGAGAAGCATCCCTCCCTCCCTCCCTAGGTTGGTGCTTGTGTGTAGTGTTTGGTTGTTTGTCACAGTGGTGCGAGTAGTCCTTGCCTAGTTTACAGAGATCGATATGTGATAAATTATATGGATCTATGCTCTGGCGGAAGCCATTTGCAAGTTTGCACCAGACTTAGGTCACAGGTGGTGAAGTTACCCATTGAAGCTAAGGTGGATGGCCAATGGGGTAATTTCTTGCGGAGTCAGCTGTAAGTGCTTAAAAAGGTTAGGTTCAGCTGTAAGTGCTGAAGAATGATGGGATTAGCTGTAAGTGCTGAGGAAGGTTGAAGTCAGCTGTATGTGCTGAGGAAGGTTGGAGTCAGCTGTAAGTGCTGAAGAATGATTGGATTAGCTGTAAGTGCTGAGGAAGGTTGAAGTCAGCTGTATGTGCTGAGGAAGGCTGAGGTCAGCTGTAAGTGCTGAAGAATGATTGGATTAGTTGTAAGTGCTGAGGAAGGTTGAAATCAACTGTATGTGCTGAACATGGTTGAGGTCAGCTGTAAGTGCTGAAGAATGATGGGATTAGCTGTAAGTGCTGAGGAAGGTTGAGGTCTGCTGTATATGCTGAGGAAGGTTGGGGTCAGCTGTAAGTGCTGAAGAATGGTGGGATTCTAGCATGAGCCTGTGCAACTTGGCCATGCTTGCGTTCAAGGAATGTGGATTGGCAAGGAATGTCAATTAATGATTAATTACTGTTACCTTTGAATAAGAATAATAATGTGACTGAAATATTTAAATAAAGCTGTGGCCTGTTATCCACAAGAGTTTGTGTCTGTGGTTATTTAGGGGATCATACCCCTTCCTTATGACATGGATACCACTACAGGGTATACGTAAAACTAGATTTTAGGACTTGTACCACATAGATCATTTTTACCAATGCTAGTGTAGTCTACAGGGTACTTAGACCCTTCTTTAGTTTTACGCAATAATGTTTTTATTTCCCAAAAGCTTCAACAAAATCTCAAACTGTTTCTTTAGCACAAGCAGAATGTAAATAGTTTTGGCATTGCCTCTGCGAGGTACATGCACCAGATTTAATCATGCACCAGATTTAATCCTTTGAGTGCCAGACCATTTGCCCAATGCATTTCGAAGCAATGCTTTGGGCACCCCTTTGGCAATCAAAAGGTCGAGGTCCTTATATTCAAAAGTAAAGGGGACTAATTATGGGGCAGACCAACTTCATCAAAACAAAACATTCCCATTGAATTAAATAGGGCCTTTAACCCCTAGAGTACTTGAGAGGTCTACAACACATTGCCCCCAGGATTATTCCACATTCCTTGTGAAATGATGGCCTTAATACTATGATGTATAGGTCTTAATCATATAATACATGAATTAGCCTGAGATCTGTTCGGGACAACTTGTCCATATTAAGGATCCATTTATTTTTTATATGAAAAAATGTTTTGTTATATTTCTCATTCGTATGGCTGATTTTTTCCTAATTTTTAGAAACTTATTTTTTAACTTTTTTGTTATTAGAAATAAGTCATAAATAGGCTGTAGAAAAGTGATTTTTTTTGCTTCCTGTCCTATATTTATTTACTAAAATGCATTAATTACAAAATGAAAAAGTGACTTTGCAATTTCAGTCAATGTTTCTTGCTCTGATATGACAGAGAGGTAGTAAACATTATTCCCTTGTTTATCCTAATGAAATGTAACATCTGTATCTTGAACAATAATGTTATTGGCATTAAGGCACATTCCAAAAACATAGAGGGGAATTGAGGAATCTGTCAGCTCAGCTACCATGGTTTTAGCCTGTACCTTTTGGATCTCCACATTGGGGTATGTATAGAGGCATAACTAGAAGCCATCAGGTCAGACTGAGTGATTGATTCATTGATGAAAGCGCAGCAATGAGCTTTCTAAGAATGACCCGGTGACAGGGTTCATTCATTCAAGCACTAGTACTGCAGCAGCTTATACAGCCTCTCCAGTACTAAGGAAGGCAGAAATGCCTTTGTTGTCACCACATGGATCATCTGTACTTCTGGATAAATGATCACTGATAGGGGGGTCCTGATGTCCCCCTCGAGGTCTGAATCATTATACATATAACCTATGTTAAACATTGGTTACATGCGCTTTATTAAAAAAGTCGCCCCATGGATCCCCTATCCTTCTGGATAGGTGATCCATGTTAGGGGGTGTCAGGAGGGGTCCTGGTATCCCCCTTGAGGTCTGAACAATACATTTAAAATACATTTAACAAAAATGAAGAAGAAAGCCCAAATAACATGTGACACATATGATATATGGTCTTTATTAAAAATGCCAGCAGTTGTCCCCTGCATTGATCACCTATCCACAAATACAGGCAATACCTTGCCTATTAACCCTATGAGTACCAAAGGGGTAGCAAACACATTACAATGCATTGCTACCTCTCCGGTACTCATAGGGTTAATCATGCAATACAAATACAACAAGGGCATGTAAAAAAAATTGTAGACGAACAATGTCGAATTTAACTAGAAAAAGAAAGTCATGGGAGCACTGTAAGTAGAATTTTAAAGGGGGGGGGGTAAAATGTTGAATGTGAACAATATTTGTTGAATTAAGATGGTGAAAGTAAGCACCATAATTCGAATTTCAAAGGGGGGTTAATATGTCGAAGGGGGCACTCCATGTCGGATTTTGATAATGTAGGGAACGCATCTAACACTAAAAGTGATCTTTCTGTCGTTAAATGTACGCCTATTTCCTTGGATATTTTGGACCTTTTTTAGGCGATAGTTGAACAGAAACAGACAGCACCACTTTTGTTAGTTTGTAGAAATGTGCTGTCTACGGCAGTTTTGTTTTACCGTGATTCTGCAATAGACTACTGGCGTAACACATGTTTGCAAAATACACGTTGCTTGTTTTTAATTTAACGCTGGTTTTAGAGAGAGTAATAGAATCCAGCCCTTAATCTATCAATCCCAAGGGCCTACCACTTAGCATGCAGAATGCTGTAAAGTTATGCCAATTCCCTCTGGGTCCTATCACCTAAAACAAGGTGCTCTGGGAAGAAACATCCACCCCATTGCCCTCCCCTTGTCTCAAGTGCCATTAAGGGGAGACATTTCTGCTTAAATAACTCAGAAAATTGGTGTTAGGCAAGGGTAGGGCTAGAAAAATCGATTATAGTGCCTGTTATAGTGTCTTTGTATTCATACATTCACCCCACTGCATCAGAGGAGACAAATTAAAATTCCAGTTTACTTAAATGGGTCTTTTAACCCCCTTAAATGCTAAAGAGGTCTCCAACACATACAAAGAGAGACTAGCCAAACTGGGTTTGTTTACATTAGAAAAGAGACGTCTAAGGGGTGATATGATTACCATTTACAAATACATTCAAGGTCAATACAAAGAACTATCCAATTAATTATTTATGCAAAGAGCTGAGCTAAGAACAAGAGGTCATCCATTAAGACTTGAGGAAAGGCGCTTTCGACTAAAACACAGGCAGGGATTCTTTACAGTAAGGACGGTAAGGCTATGGAATTCTTTGCCTTGGGATGTTGTGCTTGCAGATAATGTAACTGCATTCAAAAAAGCAATGGATGCCTATCTAGCACAGAACAATATTGACAATTATGACAGATGGCTTCAAAGCAAATAGGATATTGATCCAGGGAACTATTTGACACACACACACACTCACACACACACACACTGGAAATTGCTCTAGAGGGCTATTTTGTTGCCTTCCTCTGGATCAACAGGGGTGTTATTGGCATGGGCTGGACTTGATGGACGCATGTCTTTTTTCAGCCTTATCTACTATGTTACTATGTAACACATTCAAGGGGTTAACAGCCCAGTTTAAATCAATGAAAGATTGGGTACATTTTATTTGTCCCCTATGATGCAGTTGGTTTGCCCTAGAATTGATCCAATTATTCTTGGTGTGTTTAATGCACAAAGCTGATAAAATATATCTCTGTTTTACTACAGAGAAAGCCTGAGGATCTCTTATCCTATGCACCAGTACCGCTATTAACCATCTGAGTAGCAGAGAACTAGCCAATGCATTGCAAAGCAATGAGTTGCGCAACCCCTCTGACACTGAAAGGGTTAAAGGGTTCTTTTAACCTCTTCATTGCCTGAAAGCATTATGCATCTTTATTACAAGAAGAAGCACATTGAATTGTTTCATTCTTTCTAATATGAACTGGTTGTCACAGAGGCACACATACACTAATGCACTAATATACTAGTTGTGTATTGTGTATTAAATAGTGCACATCCTATTAAAAATCATTCAGGAAACAAGCGGATACTAATACCAGAAAATGAAATAACTTTAAATATCACGTGCTTACATACTTAAATTATTTATGTTTCATCCCTAAAATATCCTAAATGTGTCTGTTAACGTACATTTAAAGCGGAACTACCACCCAATAGCAACACTGCCCCCAGTTGCCAAAATTATTACCACGTTAAAGAGAATTGGCCATTGTTCCGGGGCTGACAGGCAGGACGGAGAGCAGCCATCTTTCCATAGTCACGTCTGTACGCCTGCGTTGTCAGTCCCAGCTGGCTCTAGGAGGCGTTGCTAGGAGCCGTTCGGCTCCAAAAGGGACTGACAGCGCAGGAGGACAGACGTCACTATTGAAAGATGTCTGCACTCCGTCCTGCCTGTCAGCCCTGGAACAATGGCAATTCTCTTTAACGTGATAATGATTCTGGCGACTAGCGCTACTGGGCAGCTAGTCTCTAAATGGAGAATTATGTGGGGCAATGTTGCTATGCGGTGGTAGTTTCGCTTTAAATTGTCCTGTCCAGAGGTCATTTATATAATCTTGTTTATGCAGTTTGTATTGAGAGATATCAGCTAACGGCAGTTTATTGATTGTGATTAGTGCCCACTGCACTTCTATTTAGATCCCATAACATGCCCATTTACAGATAATCCTGGACAACCAATGGGAGTTCTGGAAAAGACAGGAATGTATGCTCCCTCAGAGCATATGCAAGTCTAGATTTTAGGCCTCAGAACACAGACAGAGACGTTTTACACATATTAACATGAAGTACAGGGTAATAAAGTAGATATAAGCCTATTTTTAGATGTTAGTGTTCCTTTAACCATTTAAGGATGAGATTGATGGGAATAGTTGTCCAGCAAGAGCTGGAAGGCCACTGCTTGTGCACCCCTTTTGCAGATTTCTGTTGAAGAGTACAGTTATTGCATTTATATGCAGGAGTAAATAGAGAGGAGTGCATCAAATGTAAACAGATTTGTTTCAACTGAATACACAGCAGAGATGAATTAAGGCTTCTTAGGGCCCTAGGCAAGGAGCAAGTTTGTGGCCGGACTTTTCTTAATCCGGTGCTTCTGACACAGAGTGCTGCTAGCAGGTACTGGTATTTTGACTGTAATGAAAGAGGGAGCAACTGGATGATGCTGGTTTCTCAAAAAAATAAAATAAATAAAGGCATCTGACACAAGATATTAGCAGCAGCAATAGCAAGTTCTCCATCTGTGACTAGGGTTACCACCCAGCTGTTATTTTACCGGCAGGCCGGTAAAAAATTGGCTTCTGTCCAATGTTAAGTCTATGGAGAGAATGCCATGGCCTGTATTTTTTGTAAGAAAAGGTGGCAACCCTATCTGTGACCATACCTGAGAACTTTGATGAGTCCTGTGGTGCCGACGTGGGGATAAAAATGATGCGATTTGTGGTTAAAATTTGGCGGGGCTTGTGAGTGGGGTTCTTAGCTGGCAAAAAATGGTAAAAATAGGCTGAGAAAGGAAGAGAAGTGGTCAGGAGGGGAGGGACAGGGTGGAAAATAACAGAAGTGGGCAGAGTTTCAGTAGAAGCCTCTCCCCCGGAGACCCAGTAATTAGAAGCCAAATCCAGAGCCTCCGGGGCAAATCCAGAGAGTTCACAGCTATATCTGTGACCCAACACTTGCTGCCAGCACCCTTCATATTGACATTGGCCCTAGGCAGTTGCCTATGTTGCCATAATGGATGATCCAACTCTGACACACAGTTGTTGATGTACTAAGATGAATATAAACTCTTTGAGTGCCAGAGAGGTATCAAACATAGTGCAACCTTTTTTGGCACTAAAAGGGTTATATGGGGCTCGTATCACATTGAATAATTGAGAGGTCCCCAATGCACTGAAAAGTAACATTGGAGTCTTCACTGATAAGCAATTAATGCGGAGTCCCTCCATGTAGAGATGTGAAGCTTCCTCTGTATAGTGCTGTGCAGGAGAGTCCTTCTAACATGAGTCCCACCTATTGGCATCACACACTTGAGGGCCCCAGTTCAAACATTATTTTGGGCCCCAAGACACAAAAAAATATTTTCACAGAAGCATAGCTAGAACTTCTAGACCCTGCAGTAGATGGGATCCACTTGGATGCTTATATTAACCCCTTGAAAGCAAGAGGGGTAAGCAACTTATTGCCAAACAACATATTGCATAGCCCTCTGATACTCAAGTGCCAGAAAATGTTGAACAGAGACTGGCTTTTATATGCCAGTATGTTCAAAATGATTAGCAGCATCCAATTGGCTAGGTTGTGTGCTTACACACATCCCAGCCAATCAGCTTCTAGAGAACTTCATCATCCACTTGCTAGAAGCTGATTGGCAGGGATGTGGTTAAGCACACATCCCAGCCAATTGGAGGCTGCCAATCATTTTTGAACAAACTGGCATATAAAAGCCAGTCTCTATTTAAAATTCCCACACTGGGACCCGGGTAATGGCCCATATGTATTGAATGGGGGGTATGTGACCATAAGCATGCCTGCCTCCACCAGCAGAGGCAGCAGTGGGCATTTCTCAGCGATTTGGATGATTTTTATCCAGAAAAAATAATTATTTATTTATTTATTTTTTACAAAAACAGGCAAACACAACCTATTACTTTGAGGGGAGATGCCACACTTCTTTTAACCATTTTGAGCGCTGGAGGGGTATCCCTCTGGAGCTCAAAGGGTTAATTGTGGCATCTCTTGGGGGCATTGTTTTATTTGGAAAATGCAATCTCATCGGATATTTAAAAAACAAAGAAAGATTTTAATGAAGAAAGAAGAGACGAACCAAGACAGAAGAGAAAAGAAGATTAAAGAAGAAGATGGCTAGTAGCTGCCCAAGATGCTGAAGACCCCGCTGGGCCACAGGATTACAGGTCAGTGTTTGTTTATCAGGGGATATGTTAACTGTAGTGACATTAACCCTGTGAGTGCCAGTGGGGTATGCAATGCTGCAAAGTGCATTGCATACTTTTGTTTTTAAGTACCAGTGTGTGTTGGACACCAGTTTTCTGGTGGTTTTTTACCGCATGCTAGGGACTCTGCGCCTCCTTTTCATGGTGTAGTTTTTGTGCCATAAAAAGGATGGTCCCTCATGTGCGATTAAGCCACCACATGGAATAGAATACCAAATTCTACTTGTTTTATGTGGTTTCCAATGGGCGCAAATTTTACGCCTGTTGGACATTTTTATGGGGTGGGGGGTTTTGATTACACTTTTAATAGAATAGCAAACGGTGCTGTCAAAACCACCATTGCCTGTTTTTAAACATACCAGTGGGGAGAGAATAGAGCCCAGAGAAAGAGAGGGACAGACAGAGACAGAGACATAGAGAGAGAGACAGACAGACAGAAACATAGAGAGAGAGAGACAGACAGAGACAGAGAGAGAGAGAGAGAGACAGACAGAGAGGGTTGGAAGGAAGAGCTGAAAGTACTACAGTGACCTGTTATGTTTCGGAGAGAAATGCAATCATCCAGAAATTGCTACCCTGAATGTACAATTCTGTTGTCACTGTGAAATGTAACCCTTTTAGTGTCAGAGGGGTTTGCAGTGCCTTGCTTTACAATGAGTTGCCTGCCATCCTGTCATTCAGAGGGTTATAGTCAGCGCTGGCACGATCTATCTGTAAAATTCTGCTGCATGTCATCAATACAATGATTTAAAAGACTGCGATTCGCTTTGTAGAGAAATCAAATATTTAACTCTTTGAGTGCCAGGTGGGGTGTGCAACGGATTGCTCTGCAATGAGTTGCACGCCCCTCTGGTACTCAAAAGGTTGAGGGACGCCATCTACTAATAACCCCATTTAACTTGATTTTGTGAGAAAATCCTAATGGCCACTATGAATTAAAGTGATAGTAATGTCTATGTAAAATTAGTTGCCCAAGTCTTCTGTATAATAAAACGAACATATTACACTATGTCTAAGCACGTACTTCCTGTAGATAAAAAAGTTATGAAGCACTGAAGATTCACCGCCTGCCCTTTCTGGCCACCTCCTATGGATTCTCTATTCGTGTCGCACGACTTGATGGCTGCAGGCAGGGACAAACTTCAGTAAGTAAGTAAAAGGAAAATCCTGCCCCCCACTTGACGAAGGAGGGCAGGATTTCCCTTTGCTTACTGAAGTTTGTTACTCGCTGCAGCCGTTCCGACCAACCTGCATCTTCTCTGTGACGTGGGGAGAAGGGGAGAGGCGGTGGATCTTCAGTGCTTCATAACTTTTGAACTACAAAAAAGTAAGCGCTTAGAGATAGTGTAATGGGCTCCTTTTAATATACAGAAGACTCAGGCAACTAATTTTACATAGATATTACTATCACTTTAATGCCAGACTTTACAGTGACAATATTGCGACAATGGATTTTTGGCATGTGAAATGACAACATAGAGGATAAAGGAAGGATACCACGGGTGAACGCACACAGGCAAAATAAACAAGTAGGTATTAAAGAATTTATCTCCAGATTCTGCCTAGATAAAACAGGTTCCTTTGAATGGAAAGCAGTGTTTACAATGCTAACACAGGTTATTTGTAGTTCTTTTGAAGTCAAGATGGATTAAAAGACTGACACACATACAATCCATTCATGGAAGGAATGGCACCCAATACCTTCATTGCTATTATTCCTCACTGTCAACACTGAACAAAAAGATTACAGGCATAAATATCCAATGTTCTCATATTCACACGTAAAAACATCATATACTGTGCAAATAACTGGAACACATTTGTGATAAGCATAAGCCCTTCAGCATATCTTATCATATCTATCTTGTTTATAGAATTCATAAATGAACATACATGTACTGTATACATGATTAAAATCAGTAATATTCCCAATATATGTGCAGCATAGAAAGGCCTGCCCAGTGCCTTCTTCAAGAACACTATTGCATAAACAAAAGCAAACCTGCACTGCCCCATACCGTTGTTATCCTATATAATAATTCACTAAAACGTGTGTAATGCTGTGTCATGCGCAGTAGACACTGCTGCACGTGCTGCAGTCATGAGCAGTAGAGACTGCCCGTGCCGCGGCTGATACAGAGCTGGACGCTCCAAAGGAGCTTCCAGCTCTGTATCAGCCGCGGCGCGGGCAGTCTCTACTGCGCGTGACTGCCCCGTGACCGGGTGGCAGTGGCACTGTGGCCCATGTAACGGGCTCTTCAACTAGTAAATAATAAACCCTGTAATGAGCCTGTTTCATAATAGTGCTTTAATATTACTATAAAATATGATAATAAATAATAATTTTGGTTTTAGTCACATAGATTTGCCAATATATGTTTAAGATCACTCACCCCGCCAAGGTACCCTGATCTGCATACCTGGGAACTTTTGAAGCAGGGCTACCTGGAGGGTAACCCTGTCAGTGCCAACCAGGGAGGAAAATGACGCAAATCGCATCATAAAAGGGGTGGGGCTTAGTCGAGAGGGAGGGGCGGGCCAAAAAAACCCCTCCAAAATACCTGAGAATGGAGAGTAAGAGGGCGGGGAGTGGGAGGAACCAGGCGGGATGGAGCACAAGTGGGCATAGCTTCTACTTAAACTCTGCCCACCCGGAGATTCGCACATTGCCCCCGAGACCCGGTAATTCAGTTTGAAATCCGGAGTCTCCGGGGCAAAAACGGAGAGTTCCCAGGTATGCTGATCTCGTACCCTTTGAGTGCCAGAGGGGTAAATGAGTTTACATACACTTAAATAGTCTATGCATCAGCAAATTCTGTATTTGTTACCTGAGGTCTGTCTGAAGAAGGGATCTCAGGGTCCCGAAAGCTTGCATTCCCTATCCTCTCAGTCATCAGAAAGCATCAAAATCACACTTATGAGTATTACAAAAGAGCTTTGATTCCACCAACTCTACTTGCTAACATGGTACATCCTTTTCTCATTACCTGAGACCTAAAATCCAAAACAAAATGCCCTGTACATTTGTTCATTCATACCCTCTGCAGGACTCGACTAGAATAGCTCATAGTCCACAGATAGGCAGCTCAGAATACAATGAATAGTATAATCCCAAGTGAGGATAATACAAGTGTCGGTATAAGTAATATTGTGGTAAAATAATAAACACTCATGATACCGGGTCCTATTGGGTGCACAGCCAAGGGGAAGCTTGCGGATATCTTGAAGTCATCATAGACGCATTGTGGAGTAAGTTTAAGCCACTACTCCATAGAACAAACTGAGAGCAAATGCCAATAAAACATTTTGTTTATTAGAAAGGTTAAACAGATAGAGGCAAAAGCTCAGTGAGACACAATGTCATACAGGAGCCTTATATATTAGGAACACTAACTGTGCTTAATAAGAGAGATTCAAATAATTGTATCGGTAGGTGTCTCAGAGGGAACAGTGTGTTATTTAGCCTGTATAAAATAACATAAGAACTGGAGAAGTAATATCACTGGAGATGTCATCACCACTTCATCACCTGTTTATCACACCTTAGTGCATAACCCCCATTGAGTTGGAAACCTCTCTAATGTATTTGAAAGCTGATATTGGTGACTAGACTAAATTGTTAGGACCCCTTCACATGGGGAGTTCTGTAACACAGCATTTTTGTAGCCTGATAATCTTGGAGCTGTTTAAGAACTGCAATGTAACAAGGTTTTCTCAGTATCCAATTCTCGCAATAGAAACTGAATTGACAAAACTGCAGGCAAAACAAAGCTACCTGAGATAGTTGTGTTATATTAACGTGATTCCACTGAAATTCATGTGACAGATTTATAACTGTGATATCATATTGTTGGAGGAAAGTTGCAGCATGCTGTGTATCATTGCAATAGCTTCAGTGCATGATGCCTGTGGAAATGCCACAAATCCCCATGGCCACTGCCTGGGCAAGGGAAAAGGGCTGGGGGTGTCAGGCAATGTATATGGGTCTAACACACAATGGTGATGTTCCCCACATTATAGAACTCTGACACAGACTGCCCCCTTCAACATATTAACCCCGCTTAGTAATTTGACATATGCTCCTATTCAACATACTAACTGTCTTTGTCATGCATGCATCCAAGCTGTGGTCACGAGTGAGCCCAGGTCAGTAGCCAGATCTTAACAGGAGACAAGCCATGGTCAAGAGGGAGCCCAAGTCAGTAGCCAGATCTTAACAGGAGACAAGCCATGATAAAGAGGGAGCCCAAGTCAGTAGTCAGGTATCAACAAGAAATAAGTCATGGTCAAGAGGGAACCCAGGTCAGTAGCCAGGTGACAACAGGAGACAAGCTGTGGTCAAGATCAAGCCGAGGTCAGTAGCCATTTATCAACAGGAGACAAGACGTGGTCAAGAGGGATCCCAGGTCAGTAGACAGGTGTCAACAGGAGACAATGCAAGCAGTATAAACACTACAGAGCTTGTGGAATGGGCACCCGCATCTGTGGGTGTCCAGCCTAAAAAGGACAAGGAGTCAATAGCAAGGTTCTCAAGTGGAGGCAAGGGAAAACTACCGCAATGAGTGGCTACTAGCTAACCAATCCGATACTGAGGAGATGAAGGCTTGTCATACGCAGGTTCTTACCTTTCATTACAAACAGTGCAGGCAAAATTAACCAGATGGTGTCTGAATAGGCCAATACACAATTGTATTACAAAAAAACAAGTTTAAGATTATATTTTAGGAATCTAGCATAAATGAAATATATTTTATACAGGTGCTAGCAGAACTTACATGATAATTAAAAGGTATATCAATCAATTTAATTTTTAGTTATGTGTCCCTTTAAGACAATCAAAAGGTTTATATTTATTTTTTTAAATATTATTATTTCCAGGTAATGCTCTCCATTTAGACAAATAACTGACCAAATTAATTTAAACTAATTGAGTGCCAGAAAGAGTTTAACGGGCAATGTTACCCCTTTTCTAGGGTTGCCAGATCATGCCTTAACCCTTTAAATGCCAGAGGGGTGGGCAATGCATTGCAACCCTTCTGCACTCAAAGGGTTAAAAAAGAGGACACATATGAAAAATGCCGGCTGCAGAGCTCCAGTGGTTAATCGTTAGGTTGCAGTGGTTCCCATGTACCAATGTGGCAGGGATTTTTACATAGGTCTCCTCTTTTAACCCTTTGAGTTCCAGAGTGGTATCCAGGACATTGCAAAGCAATTCATTGGATAATGCCTGGCACTGAAATGGTTAAATGGATGACCTGTCACCCCTAACTTTTCTCTTAGGTTTATTTTATTTGCTGTACTCACCAATGGGTCAAACCTCTTGAGAGCCTGAGCGGTATCAAATGCATGATGAGGCGGTTTCATTAGCTTTTATTAGATCTTATATTTCTCTCTTCTTCCCTGCATCTGGTGAAATCACTAGCAAGCATTTATGGGTCACCTGATTTTTTTCTGTAATGTTCTCTAGTAATTCCAAGGACCACATGCACTAAGCCAACAATGGATTAATTTGGGGTAAGACAAAATGCACCATATGGAACAAAATGCAAAACAATAAATTCTGGTGGCTTAAATGGGGCTTTAGCTCCTTGAGTGCAAGAGAGAACTCTAATGCATTGGGAAGCAATGTTCTGGAGATCTGTCTAGACTCGAGTACAAGGGGTTGAATGTGGAGCTGTCACCTTGAATTCAATTTAGCATATTCCAAAACTTCACTCAAACCTGCCTCTGTGTTAGGCCAGTGATTCTCAACCAGGGTGCCGTGGCACTTTGGTGTGCCACGGACATCATTTTAGTGTGCCCCATGTTTTCTATGAAAACTAACAAAAATGGACTTTTAAATAAAGATTTATAGAAATAGTTATGCACATTATGTTTAATTTTGTTATTATGATTGTAAAACCTAATAATAACTGTATATTTGTGTATTATACCCTTCATTATGCCCTTGATAAAGTACATTAAATATGTTTGGTGTGCCCCGAATGTTCTAGATTATGTGTTAGGGGTGCCCCGAACAAAAAAAGATAGAGAACCACTGTGTTAGGCTAACCAGTAGATGTACAGTATAGGACAGTGTCTCTCAATGTGAGTCCTCAGTGCGTACCAGCAGTGCAGGTTCTCATGATACCTCCGCTTGTTATCAAGCATGTAGTCAGTGGCTCAGTCAATGTGATTGCTCCATCTGCATACCTGAGAACTTTCTATTGTTGTCTCCCCGGAGGGGAGTCCTCTGCTGCCATGGGTGGTGTGAAGAATGACGCGTATCACGTAAAAAAGGGGTGGGGCTTAATGCAAGTGACGGGTGGAGAGCTTAAAAGAAGGCTGGGGGGGAAGGAGCAACAAGGGAAAAAAGAGTGGAGGTGGGTAGAGTTTCAATAGAAACTCTCAACATCCGGAGGACTCAGCCTCTGCCCCAGAGACCCGGTAAAGCAGTGTCAAAACCGGAGTCTCCGGGGCAAATCCGGAGAGTTCCCAGGTATGTCCATCTGAGATTAATCAGGGATATTCTTAATACCGAACCGGTTGGTATGTCACTGGTTTAGGAGATATTCATACTTTTATTTCTAGACTGGGATCAGAGATCATAGCATGCAGTGATGCACCGAAAGATACTTTCATTTTTCAGTATTATTTCATAAACCCATACCTCCCGTGTGTCCCTCTTTAGGAGATATTAGGGTTACATACCTCACAAGTGTTCCTCTTTAGGAGGGACAATCACAATCCCTCTTTGAGACCCAAATCCCTCTGTCCCTTTTTTCCACCCTGGTGTCCCTGTGTTTAGGATATCAGACTGTGTAATGTATAGAAGTGTATCACATACCTTCACAGTGATAAAACTCACATTAATGTTTGTTTAAATGTCTATATATGTCTTTATAAATTAGTCTGTGTAAATAAAACACTTTAGTCTTGTTCTAAATCATTTATTACGTTACACAAAGAGGTGTCAATAGGTCATGAAATAATATAAATTCTTGGTAATGCCCCTCCCGCCAGCCCAGCTCCAGCAACACCACCTAAAACAAAAGTGACATATTTGGCCATTTGAAATGTTGGGAGGTATGTAAACCTAGTGCACTAAAACTCACATTCAGGCCCTCCACCCCCTAACAATGCATGTTTTGAGGATCAAGTGAATGTCGTTAACTCAGCTAGATCTTTCAGAATGACTGAACCACTGATTGATTCACCTGTGTCCATGTGAGGAGATCCTGAAATCCTGCACTGTTCGGGGAGGGGGGCTGAGGGCAGGTTTGATGCTGTCCTAAACTATACATCTGCTGGTCTTCTGGCTATGGTACATCCATAGATATTAAAGTTTTTAAATATGAAAGCTTTACTCCAAGGTAAGCTCACCAGATCTCACCTTTAACCCAGGACGCATAGGAAATGGGCATATTTCAGTACTTCACTGATATTAAAGCAGTCCTGCAGTATACATGTTTCCTATGCGTCCCCGGTTAAAGGTGAGGTCTGGTCAGCCTACTTCAAGGAGAATGTTCCTCTGTAAACCAACATATTTGTACCTTATGATTCCATTGGGTTTCCCCCTATTATATATATGTATGTATTTATATGTATATATGTACCACTGCAGGCAGGAAGGGGACATAACTGTTCTGTATCCATGTAGACTATACCTGGGAAACATTGTGATTCAACGTAACACTCCCCTCATTTACTCACAATGCACATATATTGTTTTCATTAATCGTATTAACAAGAAATGACTGAGTGTTGGACAACAGAACATTAAAGCCAGCTGTTTTATAGGAAAACAAAAAAATACATTTTGTATCGCATTACAGATTATCTAAGTTGTATAATTACAATAATTACCCAGCTAATTATAAATTAAAACTGTCTTTTCAACAGCTGAATAAATAAGCAAGAGTAGCTTGAGTTTAATACCCTGCCAATTTACAATTGTCATTTGCTATTGGGCTTAGGAGATCTGCAGTTCCATTGTGCTTAACACTGTCCAGCGAAAGATCCAAAGCTGGCACTGAAATGGTTAATTAACGAGCAGCGACTGCTGCGTGCAAATTAACGGCTACCCAGATTAATGATAGTTTCCATTATATTTTGATGCTATGAGAAACTAGGCATGAGGTTTATTTCTACCCCAAATTATAATATAATTGGTGCCGATAAAAAACCCCCAGTATATATAATTGATGCCTGGAGCACAGAAAGATATTGCACTTATAAAGACATGTTATGGGGCTAGAAATTAAGGATTTTTTAAAAGCTATTTATATACAATGGTCTCATTCCCTATTCAAAATGAAAATTCTTAGCTGGAATTCGTTTAACTCTTGGATGCTATAGATTTCTCCAATGCATTGTAATGCAATCCTGCAGGTTATATTAGATCAGTAGTTCTCAAACTGTTTGTCTTGGTGGAACTCTCTGACTTGACATGCATTCCATTGGAACCCTAACAAACAGAACCCTTAACCCCTTCCTTGCTATTGTCCAACACATTACCTCTCTAGCATCCAAGAGGATAACATAATATCAATATTAATGTTATTGAATGAAAGGTGGTACCAATAATTTAACCCTGTTGAGTACCAGAGGGATGTACAATTCATGCCAGAGAGAAGTGCCAGAGCATGCAGTGGCAACCCCTCTGACACTCAAAGGGTTAAAGATAGGCTGAACAGACCTAACCTTTAACCGGGGACACATAGGAAATAGACATATTTCTGCAATGATCTGGTCACCCTAGTTAAAGAGCAATTATAATTAATTAAAACGTCCAGGCTGCACTGTTGCAGTCATTTGCTGGGGGGAGAGGTGTTCAGAAAACTGCCCCCAGCTTATGTATAAACCAGTGGTTCTCAACCTTTCTAGTGCCGCGACCCTTTGATAAAATTTCCCAAGTTGTGGCGACCCCTAATAGTAAACTTATTTTCGTTGCTCCTTCATCGCTGTAATTTTGCTACTGTTATGAATCGAAATATAAATATCTGATGGTTTTAGGCAACCCCTGGCAAATCGTCATTCGACCCCCGAAGGGGTCCCGACCCACAGTTTGAGAACCACTGGTATAAACTATAGGTGGTTACAGAAACATCCACACATACATACACTAATGCAAGGCTTACAATTTGAAGTCCTTTGCTACTAGCCAGACCTGAAAAGTTACTCGCCACTGCAAGACATAACATACCCACCAGAGCTGAATTTCTACTCGCCAGGGCTAAATTTTCACTCGCCATTGGCTAGTGGCGAGTGGAAATTTTGAGCCCTGCACTAATGAACACCCAAGTCTTGTTCCACTGTGCACCATAACTTTATTTTTTCCATGAGAGCTCTTGCACTTCTTCAGGGAACTAAGGGGTTCCACAGAACACAGGTTAACCACTCATAGGTTGAAATAACTCATGTACTACAAACAGACATAAATAATTTGTACTAAATTCTAGCTGGCTATTGTCCAAGACTTTTCAGACTAGATTAATCAAACTCAGTTTTAGTGAGTTAGTATTGGACACCCGACAAAATAAATTACTCAGCAAAGAGGTAAGCTGACGGGCTTCCAAGGAGGGTGGGTGTTAAATGGTTGTGTTAACTCTTTGAGTGCCAAAGTGTCTCCAGAGCATTTCAGAACAAAGTGTTGAGCATACCTCTGGCAATGAAAGGGTTAAAGGAGAAGGGAGTAGAAGGTCTAGTGAATGCAAAATAATTTTCAGTTCCACAATTCTCTGCAAACTGGTTAACAGTTTCTATGTTCGGAAATCCTCCGGAGCCATGGTTGAGGAGGAGCATGCAGAGGGGGAGGGTTTAGGAAGTTAGGTTAGGGGATTGTGGTATATATAGGTCAGGCAGGAAGTGAGTTCGGGAGTTCATCGTGGAGGAGTAAGCTCATCCACCTGCCCTGTTTGTGGTGTACTTGCCTCGGATGGGGTATGTTGAGTGGTGGTAAAATAACTCAGGATGGATCCTTAGGGAAGTTGACACCGGGTATATGCTGCAGGTGGTTACGTTGCCCAATTGTAACTGGCCAGGTCTGGTACAATTGGGGTAACTGGTTAATGGCAATTTAAATGGGATAATGGTATATTTTAAGCAGGAGCCCATTTTGTTTTTGGTCATGCTAAAGAAATGGAAAAATGTGAAAACTGGAGTGGTCTTATGGGGCAAGGACTATGTGGTAATAATGGTTTATATGTGTTATTTATGTATAGTTTTAAATTGTTCAATAAATTGGCCTGTTCTTACCCATTTAGTTGTTGGTATGTTTTATTCCTTACTAGTGTAAAAGCCCGTGTACACGGGCCAAGGTCTGGGTGATGTTAACTCTTTGAGTGCCAGAGACGTACGCACCACATTGCTCTGCGTCCTGCCGCCGATGCAGTCATGCACTGTAGAGACTGCCCAAAGGCATAGAATGCTCCCAGCACAGAACTCCCAGCATTCTGTGCTCCCAGCATTCTGAACGTTCGGCAGTCTCTACTGCGCATGACGGCTTCTGACAAACATCCTAGGGAATTATTATATAGCATACCCTTCTGCGTGTATTCAATGGGCCAATAAGATTTTTCACCTGCTGCACAGGTGTTATTTCAGTCCCTAGCATCCAGCGTGGATTTACAACCTAGGTGCCCCTTAGAAAGGCATCATTCCTAGGGTAAACCCACCCATGGCACAACCTCCAGTCCTCACATGGCTCCACCCCTGACCTATTCATTGTTGCTAGCAAAGAAAATAGCCTTACGCTATAATGATCAAGCACAGAAATGCTCTTAACTCTTTGCACTGGGGGCCTCTGTAGCATGAAAGCAGTTAAATAATGATCAGTAAAGGAGAATGTAAATGAATACATTCGCTGGTCACTGGGCTTGCACTGATTAACACCAAAAACACAGGCTGTGGGCGTGTCCAGCCCAGCTGAGGCACCAGTCATAATATGGACCTCTAGGCAGTTTCCTACTCTGTCTAGTGGGAATTCCAGTCCTTAGTGGGCCCACCACCAGGAATAACACACAACTTGGTATTCAAAAGTGTAACCGTCTGCGTGCCAGAGGGGCATACATGGGAACTCTCCGGATTTGCCCCAGAGACTCCGGTTTTGGCACTGCTTTACCGGGTCTCCAGGGTAGAGGCTGAGTCCTCCGGATGTGGGGAGTTTCTATTGAAACTCTACCCACTTCCACTTTTTCCCCCGGTGTAGTGCCTTCCCCCCAGCCTTCTTTTAAGCCCTCCCCCTGCAATCACGTTAATACCCGCCCCTTTTTGACGCGGCACGCATCATTCTTCACACCACCCATGGCAGCAGAGGACTCTCCTCCGGGAGACAACCATAAAAAGTTCCCAGGTATGCAGAGGGGTCTTCAATGCATTGTGTACCCCTCAAGGTTTTTTTGGTTTTCTTGGGTCAGGCAATAAGGAAATTCACATAAATCAATGTGAATGTACATTTACGCCCCCCCCCCCCATGTTCCCATTGGTTTGCTCCAGAATTGCTCATTTTATTGCTCTCTGTATAAGGCTCTCAGGGCCATATTCATTAAGATAAAGAGGTATAATTTGGAGCAAACCAAACACACTATAGGATACAAATAGATATTCCCATTGATTAAAATGTGGCTTTTAACCCCTTAAGTGCTAGAACTATCTCCAATGCATAGCTTGACCAAGCCTTGGAGGCCTCTCTTGCCATCAAGCAGTTAAAAGCCATTTTAGATCAATTGTTATTTTTATATCTTCCCTGTGGCACCCTTGGTTTTCTCCAGAATTGCACCACTTTGACTTCATACATAAGGCCCAGAGTATTAACACTTTGAGCTCCAGAGGGGTATGCAGCGCATTGCAAAGCATTCTGGCATTCAAAGGGTTAAGCTACTGTGCTGTTTGGTAGGGGACATGCCTGTTCTTCCATGGGTTGTAATTTGTAACAAAGCCAGTGGTTCTAATAACTTTCCTGTCTTTCCCGGCTAGCCGCACAGCCAGGACACAGCGGGTGTGGCTGTTAAGCCATTAATTAATATATGCACTGTGCTGGAGTACAGACAGACCATATGGCATGACATTAGAGTTCTGTGCTGGCACAGTCCTCTGCTAACATTGGTAGCTACTGAGGCAAATCATGCCTGATGTAATCTCCAGACATCCGGGGGCAATGATCTGAGCAGGGTAAAACTTTCTTTTTTTTTTTTTTTTTTTAGCTAATTTAGGACTGGATTCTATTGTAGCCCTAAATCTATTACTGGTTTTATCTGTGATGTTCCCCATAGGCTTTAATCCTTTGAGTGGCAGAGGGGTATAATAGGAATCTGTGAGTGAAAAAAAGAGATAACACTTATCAAGTGCAATGGAATCTAGCACTTAAAGAAGAAGAATAACTTCTAAAAATAACATTTTCCATACCTCCCAAGTGTCCCTCTTTACGAGGGACAGCCCCTCTTTGAGGCCCAAATCCCTCTTTCCCTCCCTGGTGTCCCTCTTTTTAGGAGATCAGACTGTGTGCTGTGTGTAAATAATGGTATCGCATTGCTCCACAGTAACTCACCTTAATGTTTGTTTAAATCTCAGTATATATTTATAAATTAATCTATATAAATAAAATACTACTTGTTCTAAATCATTTATTCGGTTACACAAAATATTGTCAATAGGTCATGAAATAAAGTAAAAAATCTCTTTAATGCTCCTCCCACCAGCCACGCTCCCAGAACACCCCCCCCCCCCGAAACAAAAGTGTCCCTCTTTGGCCATTAGAAATGTTGGGAGATATAAACTTCCCACTTACCTTCCTATGGCCAGAAAATTCTCATAGTTTTAACGATTTTCCTTCTTTCTAAAGGAATTGTAATATAATAAAATAAACAGATCTTCGATTCATCAATATACTTTTTTAACCATGTAGAGTGGTATATCAATGGTATTGGCCTTGTAGTTCAAGCGTAATTCAAATATAAAGGCGCCCCTGTTACTTACATAATGCTGCCTCTCATACAGGTCCGGATGGAGCGCAGCAAGGGACAATCTTCAGTGAGCATAAAGAAAATCCTGCCCCCTCAAGGGCTGCAAGATTTTCCTTATACTCAGTGGATGAAGATTTTCTGTTGCTGAGAGCTTTCCAGTTCCAGGACCTGAGGTAAAAGGTGTTGGAGGGGGATAGTTTATAACTGAATTGCTGTTGAACTACAAGTTCAATACCATTGATATACTGCTCTACATGGTTAAAAAAAGTATACTGGTGATTTGAAGGTCCATTTATTTTCAAATTTTACCTTTAAAGGGATAGTAATGGTTGCTTTTAACAACAATTAATATTGTAGATATTAAAAAAAAAAAGAATTGATGTAAGTCTGGTCTCTCAAACATGTATAGTTTGAGAGATATACACTTCTAAAGTTCACCCCTTTCACAGAAATACTTAATTGGAATGGTCTCCAAAGTATGACTGCAAACCAGGCACACTTTGTAGACCGTTCCAATGAAGTACTTCTTTCTATATAACGCTATTTCGGCTATGCTGAAGAGCCGCTGGCCAGTCCTGGGACCAGGATCTCATGCTGTCAGCTAGAACGCTGATGTCTGTGAAAGGGGCGGGAAGGGGGAACTTTAGAAGCACACTATACATTTTTGAGAGACTGGACTCCTATCAATTCATTTATTTTTTAAATATCTACAATATTAAACGTTATTAAACGCAGCCGTTACTATCCCTTTAACAGGTATGTGATAAGTGCTTCAGCCATTGTGATTCATCCACTTGTGCTTAATTAGGGATACCCTGGAACCTGACCTGTTGGTGTGCTCTGAGGATTGGAGCTCAGAATCATTGATCCACATACCTGGGAATTCTCAAGGTTTGACCCAGAGACTCAGGATTTTGACCCAAATATCAGGATCTCAGGGTGAAGGGTCAAAAACTGCATATTTAGTCTCTAAACTTGTCTCTAGCAGTATAGCAGGTGAAGAAGTCCTGTTTGTTCTGTGTGTGTCCAGGAAGTGATATCTCTGTAGTTTCATGTTAAGTGTTCATTTGTGCACTGAATGGAACACCTCTGGGTTATAGTAACAAGGACATATTGCCTAGAGTCTATGTTCTGCAGAACTTTAACTCTTAAGGACCTGTGCTGGTTCTGGGCTTTAAGGACTGGAGATGGCTCTTTTGTCCTTAATGGCCACCTGCACGCAGGATCAGATGGTCGTTAAGGGGTTAAGGCATAATATTTCAACAACCTCAAGATTGACTCATTTTGAAATTCTCAGGTATGCCGATTTAGACAGTCAAAAGGAGGGGAAATAATGCATTTAGCAGTGAAAAGCAATGCATTGCGTACCTCTCTGGTGCTCAAGGGGTAAATGGGTCCAGAGATCTAATTAAACAGAGGTAGGAACCTTTAACTTTCCATCTTCTGGAAACTACAACTCCCATAATCCCCAAAAGCCAAATGTATTCAAGGAGTTGAAGTGGTTCTTTTATCCTAAAACAAGTTGAGTCTATTCCACTTAGGATACAAATCTAACTGTATGTTGTATTTGTCATTCATCTGTAAAATAAATTGTTTTTGAGGAATGTACATTGATGTGCTGGTGGCACAGTGTGGCAGTTTATGCTAATTCCCTGAACAGTATGCTAATTAGTTCTGTAAAAGACCAAACATATTTCTCCCTGCTATTAGACACGCCCCCAGTGTGTGGTCTCTTCCTAGATTCATCCATAGCACAGTGTGAGTAATATTGGCCTATTACAGAAACAAATTAGCGTACCATGCCACACTGTGCCACCAACAAATAAAGGGTACATTTCTCCAAACATTATTTATATTACAAATGGTTAGCACAACACAAAGGCAGTGTTTAATTCTCTTTATTACCCAAACTTAATTTAAGGTGACAGGTCCACTTTAACCCTTAAAGGATCAGATGCATTGCACACCCCCTCTGGTGCTTATTAGGCAAAAAGCCCAGATTAACTCTATGAGTGCCACAGGGTGTATGCAAGGCATCGCAAAGCGTTAAATCAATGTGTATTTTTGGAATATGTATGAGTCTCCTGCGGTGCAAGTCTTATTACATCATCTTCCCTGTGTCTGGAGGATCAGCTGCCTCTTGTCCAGATCACCACGCCTTGTAATTGAAGAAGAAATTGCTTTGTATGAAACAGGAATTTACAGGGTGTGACCTTTCTTCTTATAACAGGCCCTGCAAACGCACAGGAAGGCGCTGCCCTGCTTACAGTAACGTGCAGACTTCTTTTATTCTCACAGGTGCCTGTGCGGCTATTGAGTGGCCTACGGGGAATGTTACTGCGGTAAATTCTTGCCATAAGTATTAGCTCTTGGTAAGCTAGTTACGTTAACTCCTTGGATAACAGGGGGTAGGGGATGGCTGAAAAGTTCAATTTCCATGGAATGAGAGGGATATTTAAGGTAGTTCTTGCGAGAATTAAAATTTACAAGAAAATGTAACCCTTCTAGTGCCAGAGGGGTGCCAGGGCTGGATTTACATCTCTGGAGCCTGTAGGCACAGGATTCTGAAGCGCCCCTCCCCCATGGGCCATCACCACTGGACACCTCCACAATGCTCTTAATCTATATTTTGCCCCCCATCATCTCCATATTGCCCTCACATTGCCCCCATCATCTCCAACTTGCCACCATCATCTCCATATTGCCCTCACATTGCCCCCCCATCAGCTCCATATTGCTCCTATCATCTCCACATTGCCCCCATCAGCTTCATATTGCCCTCACAATGCCCCCATCAGCTCCACATTGCCCCCATCAGCTCCATATTGCCCCCCATCAGCTCCATATTGCCCCCCCATCAGCTCCATATTGCCCTCATATTGCCCCAATGTCCGTTTCCTACCTTTTCCCTGGTGGTCCAGCGGCAGGAGAGATCTGTGCCTCCTCCTTCTGCACAGAGTTGTAGCTGCTGGAGCTCCCGCAGGGTCTTCTCTTCAGTAATGCAGAGCGCTGGGAGATGATGTCATCTACCAGCGCACTGTATTACTAAAAAGCAGACGAGGGAGAGCAGCAGCTACAGGTCTGTGTCGATGGAGGAGGCACAGACCTGTCTTCACGGCGCTGGGCTGGGAGATGAATAAAAAAACAAACAAAAAAAAACAACACACAACATGATCCCAGTGACAGGCACCCCTCTGTTGGGTGCGCCTGTAGGCAGATGCCTACTCTGCCTAATTCTAAATCCGGCCCTGAGGGGTGCACAATGCGTTGAGTACCCTTCTGGCACTTAAAGGGCTAATAAATATAACTACAAATTGGGCCTTATGTATAAAAGTAACTAATTGCATCACAGTGGACAAATAAAACCTCCCATTGGGATTTTTAGTCCTTGTATGCTTAGCAATGCATTGGAGGCTTCTCTTACATTCAAGGATTAAGTCAATGAGAATTTTTGTTTAATCTCTATGGCACAAGTGATGTGACCAAAGTTGCTCCACTTCACCATTATACGTGCAAGAGGATGCCCTCTTCCAGGGCAAACTGAGAGGAGGGGTGTCCAGTTGTCCAGACCCCCCCCTCAGACTCTTTTGACCAATAACATTAGGCAAAGGCAAAGAGTTAATGTTTGTTAATGTTGTACGGCTGTTTTTGAACTACAGCTGTCATCATGATGATGGTCAGAAATTGCCCAGCAGCAGCTGCAGAACTGCAGGTTGCCCACTCATACTGTACGTTCAGGAATCTGCAATGGCTTTTGCATGAAAACGTATACAAAAAAGATTCTAGGTATTGCTGTTCTATGTTTATTTTATTTTTTGGAAAACCGTCTGTGCAAATCCTGTGTTTGTCGCTTCTCCTTGGGATAGTGTAAGGCCTGCAATTAGAAGCAAAATGAGATGAATGACCGGTGCCCCAGAGTTGGATGTCTCAGTAAGCAGAGCGGGTACTGCACAGCACTCTAAATTCTGAAGGGCCTGAGCTGTGCTTGATACAACCACATTCTGTTATGGGTGTGGCCAGAGCAATCCCAACATCCCTTCAATAGACATCATTGCCTGGTTTATTTCCCTGTTTATGTAGTGTTTCATTGTCTATTATTTAAACTCTTGGATGCTAGAGAGGACTCCTATGCATTGCAAAATTGAAGTATTGGAGACTTCTTCAGGAACCAAGGGGTTAATAACTTTTTTGAGCTTGTTTGTTATAGGATACTAGTGTAAAAGGCCTGTGTACACAGGCCACGGTCTGGGTAATGTTAAGAAGCCAGGACCTAACAGCACCAGGCGATGCAGTCTTGCGTCGCCTCACTCACACAATGCAATCATGAGCAGTAGAGACTACTCAAACGTGGGCAGTCTCTACTGCACATGACTGCATCGTGACAAACATCCTAGCAAATTATTATATAGGATGTGACTTATGTGCCAGGAAACAGTAGATGGTTCTAGGGGCAGGTCATGTGATGTTATGTGGGTGTGGTCTCAGGTGACTGGGATGTCTTCCCATGCGGTGTCCCCTCAAGGGAAAGAAGAGAGCTGCGCAGAAAGGAACTTCTAAGAGTAGTACATTTTATACTGTTGGCAACACAATCACCCGGTGCTCAATGGATGTTACATTCATTAGAGGCTTAGGTAGATCACCTCTAGATCGTAATAGCTCTCCTGGTGTAAACCCTCAGGTAGGTTATCCCACATTTAATTTCTCCAGATCCTCAGGTACTCCCTCGGTGGCTGGAACAATGATATTATAGGGCCAATCTGGCTCACGCTATGGGTATTAGCCCAAGCGGATATCCTTATGCCCAAAGTTCCCAACTGGAGTATAAGTAGTGGGATATAATAATACACTAGCACTCAGGCTTTAAGGCAAATGTTAGCTGTAATTTATTCTAACAAAATATAAGAACACTATTTAAAATGTCTTAAAAACAATATAAAGAATAGAATGACTACGCGTTTTGTAACTATTTTACTTCTTCGGGAGTTTGAAGAAATGCCAATAAATACATCTATTTATACATAGTTTCAAATACAGTACACAGTATTGTAAAAGAAATGTGGGCTTACTTGTGCCAAACCGCCTTCACTTCCGGAGTCTCCTTCCTAGCACGCTGATTGATTACGTTATTGAATTCTCTTGCGTTCCATCTTGCAACACATGATGCTATTCCTATTCTTTATGCCCCACTTCTGTTATTATATCACCAATGCGCATGACTACTAAAGATCCCCTCAAGGGGCCTGGGTGAATCACCTAAACGGTGCTACTGCAGAAACCCTTGTGGGAAAGGAAGTGGTACACTTTATCAGCAAGCAGGAACCTAGAGCAGGGGTGCAGGGATTCTAGATCAAGTCCTACCCATACCTGGGAACTCCTCTCGGTGACCAGTGCTATCTGTAATCAGGGGAGGGCTGGCCTGGGGGGCAGAGGGGCAATTGCCCCCTGGGCTGGCCATGTGTCTGGGCTGGTGGGCCAGTGCCTCACTCAATCTCCCACTTGCTGCTGTAAATGGAGCTACACTAGTGATACCACAGAACTTATGAAATGAGTCTATATGCAAGTGATACCTGAGAGCTACAATCCAAACATAGCTGCACTAGTAGCATAATCCATTTCCCTTGCAAGTTCTATGGCATCACTAGTCGATCTTTACTTAACCCTTTGAGTGCCAGAGAGGTACATAACGCATTGTTACCCCTCTGGCACTCACAGGGTTACATTGTATGCACTGTAGTATCACTAATGTAGCCCCATTTCAACAGTAAGCTTTGTGGTATCACTTGATTTAATTCACAGCATTAATGACAATTTTAAAATTAAGGAAACAGGGGTGGGCTGGGACAATGGGCTTGGACAATAGTAGACATGGGCCACTTAATTGTATTTGCCCCCTGGGCCGTATGTTGCCAGCCCTCCCCTGTCTGTAATATATATTCTTCTTCAGCTAATTGATTTTTCAGTCCTTAAGTTGGTGCCACTTGTATCAAGAAAGCAAAGGGAGAGGTCCTGCTTGCCTTGTGTGTGTTCATGCTTTTGATATTTTTAAAGGGATAGTAATACTTCGTTTTACCTTTATTTTATTTTGTAGGCATTAAAAAAACATGAAGAACGATATAAGTCTTATCTCAATAACTTTTATGGTTTGAGAGATATTCACAAGCAAAGTTTCCCCCTCCCGCCCCTTTTCCCTAGTGTAAGCAATCTCTTCTCAGATGTGGAATCCAGTCCATAGACCAGACAGATAACAGAAGGTGACAATCTTCTTCCTATGAGAACAATGAAATCCCTGCCCCCCTTGACAAGTTTTTCAGGTTTTTCCCCTTATCTTAATTGAAGATTGTCCATCTCTGCAATCTACCTGGGCACCTCCCTTCTGCTCTGGCTGAGCAGTGTTACATCAGTAAAAGGGATGGGAGGGGGACACTTTGTCGTTGAATTACTCTTGAACTACAACTCTGACAGAATTGAAATAACACTCTCCAAAGTCCAGATACTATGATGATTACTTAGAGCTGCTTTTATAATGAAACATTACTATCCCTTTAAGTATCTGTGTATTACTGGCTCCTTGATGACTGATAGGAGCACCTCTCAATTAAAGTGAGCAGGTAATATAGAGGATAATCTATATTATGGGAACTTTAAGGGTTAATATTTACAAGATCTCGGGGTCAGATCATTCTGAAAGTTCCCAGGTATCCTCCTACCCTGCTGTCAGACAGTGTGTAGGATAGGCCACACGTTTTGATCATTTTCAACTAAAACATGAGTTCACCGGAAAACCTCTTAGTCACACCGGCTGACAACATACAGTGGACTGTAAAAGATCGAAAAGAGATCATTAGGGGCCCTAGATGTGATCAGACTCAAACATACTGAAACAATTAAATGGAGAATAAAACAGAGAACAACCAGCAGAGAATAATACCTACCTAGGTAGGTCCTTCTCATAAACAAACTAATCCCCATTCAACCTTCTGGTATGCACTCATGCACGCACACACATGTCATCTTGCAAACACCTGTATCGTTACATATACAAACACAGACACACGTGCACACTTGCACGTATCATCATGCACGCACCTGTATCATTATACACACCCACGCACACACGTATTGCTTTGTATGTCCCTGTATCATTACCCACACATGAACACACACATATCGTCTTGCACGTACCTGTATCATTATACACACACACACACACACACACATATTGTCTGACACGTACCTATATTAATATATATACACATGTATCGTCTTACATGCACCTGTATCAATTCACACATACATGTATCGTGTTGCACGCACCTGTATTGTCTTAAAATCACCTGTATCATTACACATACACTTTTTGTCATGCACGCACCTTTATCATTACACACACATGTATCGTCTTGCACATCACTGTATCATTACACACATACTTATCACCTTGCACGCACCTGTATCATTACACACATGCATACATACATATCGTCTTGCACGCACCTATATCGTTACACACCTGCACACACACACACATATCGTCTTGCACGCACCTGTATCATTACACACATGCACACACACATATCGTCTTGCACACACCTGTATCATTACACACATGCACACACACATATCGTCTTGCACGCACCTGTATCATTACACACATATCATCTTGTATGTACCTGTATCATTACACACACATGAACTTACACATATTGTCATACACGCACCTGTATCATTACACTCAAATTCACACGCACACACCTGTATCATTACACATTCATATGTATCATCTTACACGCACATGTATCATTACACACACATGTATTGTCTTACACGCACCTGTATTGTTACACACACATGCGCGCACATGTATGTTTTACAATCACCTGCATCATTACACATATACTTTTTGTCTTGCCCGCACCTGTATCATTACACACATGCACAACAAATCGTCTTGTATGTACCTGTATCATTACACACACATGAACTCACACATATTGTCATGCACGCACCTGTATCATGACACACCTGCACACCCACGTATTGTCTTGCATGTACATGTATTATTACACACACATGCACATACACATATGGTCTTGCACACACCTGTATCCTCTAACATGCACACATACACATGTTCACATAAGTATAAAAGCACACACATTTAGCTCACTTCATCTGGCACATGTTGATGGAAACGTCCTTCTAACAGGAATTCCTGTGGAACGTCCTAGTTTCTGCCAGTTTCACCCATCCCTACCAGGGAGATCTCCGACGCGTTGTAAAGGTGTGCGTGGGCTTTCTCGGGTTTTATTTTTATGCTCAATAAATCAGTTTTCACAAGGAAAAAACATGGAAACTTATTTTATCATAGGAAAATATTCCTGTTACTGCACTAAAACAACCTTTGCTTTTTATTTATTTACTTTTCAGTAGATTAAAGACTGTCATGGCAAATTAACCCCCTTGAATGTTTAGACAGGTCTCAGATGTGCTGCTTTGCAAGGTGTTGAAGACTTGTCTAGCGTTTAACCCTTTGAGTGCCAGAGAGGTATCTAGTGCATTGCAGCGCAATGCATTGGATACCTTTCCGGCAGGCAAAGAGTTAACCCTTTGAGTGCCAGAGGGGTATGCAACGCATTGCTTTGCAATGCATTGTGTACCCCTCTGGCACTCAAAGGGTTAAGGGGTTAAAAGCCCATCAACTAGAATGTGGTTCTGCTGGTTTACTCCAATTTTCCTACTGCATTAGCCTCACCGTGTTGCAAGGAAAATACATTTTCATCATTGTATTATACATTTCCTTTAATTCATCACATTCTCAGGGTTGGAAAGCTTATTGTGTTGTGCATAACGGTAGATGTGAGAAATACTGAAATCATTGTTTATACACCTGGCTCATGTCCAACATATTTGTTTTCTTTTTTTCTTATAAATTACTTCTGCTTGTTAACAATTTTCATTATTAATGTTATTTTTTTATGGAAAATGCTACATTAATAAAGTGCGTTACAGTTTATGTTCTTTTAATGAACTCCTTTATGGTTATTCGGGAAGCATCCATAAAATACACAAATATATGAACCTCAAGAGACAAATTTGAAAAGTGGTCAGGACTACAATTAACCCTTTGAGTGCCAGAGAGGTACTCAGAGTGTTAAGAAATGACATTGTGTAGTATGGCGAAAAAATATAATTTGCAGGGATTTAGCCTGCTCACTAAAAAGTGGGTATTCTCGCTGCTGAGAGATGTTTCTGCAAAAGTTACTGCAGCTTAAAATGGCATGTTTTAGGTGACGTACCTCAATGGCCTGAAATTGTATGGTGGCGCTGTTGTTAAGGTTTTCTAAGGATAACTCGGGGCAGTTGGCCAGAAACTGCTGTAGCAACTGTGCCACTACTGCACCCACAAAATGCACATTTGAACGGCAATAACCTTTGAATAAAACATCTCTATGGGCAGCTATTGTCAGTGACGATAACACTCCATTGGCTTCTGTAGTTACACTATAATATTTCAGGATATGAAGGTACTGCACAAAATAAAATGCAAATATATCTGTTTGTGACACTGTTCCTTAGTGGGGGCTGGATTTATATTTCATATTCCCCTAGACAAGACACGCTGAAGCTGATGTACTAAGAGAAGTGCAGCAGTTCTGGAGCAAAGCAAATGCACAAAATGGAACAAAATAAAAGTACCAAAAGCTCTAATTTATATGAATGTGACATTTAAACCTCTGGAGTAGTAGTGAGGTCTCCAGTGCGTTACAGAGCAATGTATTGAGGACCTCTCTAGAATGCAAGGCAAGGGGTTAGACGCCCCATTTTTTTTTTTATTAAGAATTTATTTAATTGGTGGCATCACCATGAGTGCATACCACACAAATTAAGCAATGAAACAATAATCAGCAGAGTAAATATAGATTACTTAGTACAGAGGTTTGATATTTTAAACAGCATTATACAACGATGTCAAAATATTTCC
This sequence comes from Rhinophrynus dorsalis, assembly GCA_037306005.1. Taxonomy (NCBI): domain Eukaryota; kingdom Metazoa; phylum Chordata; class Amphibia; order Anura; family Rhinophrynidae; genus Rhinophrynus; species Rhinophrynus dorsalis. Next base: position 57,901,376 of record CM074720.1, on the reverse strand, counting down.
CAAAAACCCTTCCTGTCCTGTCCTGGCTGCCAGTCTCCCCCCACTCAGACCACCCACAATGTGGTGACCCACTGTCCAAAATGGCATGATGGGCCCATAGGAGGAGATATAAGGCAAGGAGTAGAATGTACGAGTATCATGGTGCCCGTGCTATTCGGCGACATTCTGTCAGTCTACACTCCTGCTTAACACCTATTGGCTGAACTGTGATTGTCCCGCCTAGTATTGTCCTTAAATACTGGGTTCTGACACATCTCCGGTGCCCTTTTGTGGTGTTCCAGTACCAGCGCTTGTTCCTGATTATTGTGCGCTCTCAGTGTATCGACCTGGCCTGCCTGACTACTCTGCATCTCGTCTCCTGCTTGTGCACCGGCCCGGACTGCCTGACCATTCTGCTTCTCATCTCTTGTGTACCGACCCGGCTTGGCTGACGTTCCTGCTCCGTGTACGACTTGGATTGGCTGATGCTCCTGCTCCGTGTGCCGACTTGGATTGGCTGACGTTCCTGCTCCGTGTACCGACCCGGCCTGGCTGACGTTCCTGCTCCGTGTACCGACTTGGATTGGCTGACGTTCCTGCTCCGTGTACCGACTTGGATTGGCTGATGTTCCTGCTCCGTGTTATCCCGCCCAGATGGGCTCCTGCCTCCTTTGCACGTCCTGACTGGTCACCGATTTAGGGTGGTGCTTCTCTCTCGCTGTCGGTGAACAGCTGTGCAGTTTGGTCTCGGTTGCCTCTGTGTCACCCCGGCGACATTCCTTTGGCCTGCCGTACTATCTGTTCCAGGTGGGGTGCCTCCCAGGGCGAGTTGCTCAGTTTCCGTTACCATTACGGCAGTGCTCAGTTGCTCAGTCTCCATTACTGCCACGGAAGTGTCCAGTCACCTAGTCTCCGTTACTGCTACAGCAGAGCTCAAGTGGCTTAGTCTCCGTTACTGCTACGGCAGTGCCCCTGTGGCTCAGATTCCGTTATTGCCACGACAGATCCTCAGTTGCTCAGTCTCCATTTATGCTACAGCAGTATCCAAGTGCATAGTCTCCGTTAATGCCACAGCAGTCTCCTATTGCCTAGTCTCCAGTTGCCTAGTATCCACTACTGCTACGGCAGCGCTCTCGGGGCTTGGTCTCCGTTACTGCTACGGCAGTGCTCTAGTTGCCTGGTCTCCGTTACTGCTACGGCAGTGTCAATGTCACTCAGTCTCTGTTACTGCTGCGGCAGTGTTCACGTGGCCTAGTCTCTGTTACTGCTCCAGCAGTGCTCAAGTTGCTCAGCCTCCGTTACTGCTAAGGCAGTTCACCATTGCCTGGTATACTTATTTTTGGGGGTTTACTCGTACTTAAGCTCTCAACCCTATGTGAGATCCTTAAAAGGCCTTACCACACATGGGACTGTTTACACTGCAGTACCGATACACTGGGACTCATACAAGATCTGCCTGACCTGTGTCAGTATAATATGTTATGGACTCTTTACTTATACTGGACCTGTGTGGGCTTACCTATGTATAACCTGTCTTGTGGTTGTACTATATTAAGTGTATATTACAGGACCTGTGAGGGTTATTGTGATCTTAACTGTTTAATAAAACTGTGTTTTATCCAAACCTACTGTGTTTGTGTGTCAAACAAACCGTTACAACAAGGTGCAAGAGTCTCACTGGTTAGAAAGAATAGGGTAGAATAGCAGAGAGCTCATGAATAAGGAATCCACGAGTATATACCATATGAGAGCATACTCCAGTATCGCATCTATGTGCAGGGTCAAAAGGACTAAGGAGCCATACATTGCATCACCAATGTCCTTTTCTTCCAGGCAAAAGGTAGCCCCGGCACCTCATGTGGCTCTCAGAGGCTTCTCCTACAGCCCTCAGTCTGTTTCCTGGTACAGCTGGAAATAGAAATAACATACACACATATATACATTCATACAAACTTACATACACACAATAAAAGAATGAAATAAATAAAAATTCGCTCACGTGTTATACCAATCAGCTTCAAGCACCGCTGATTGGAGCTGATTGGCTGGGATATGTGTAAGCACACATCCCAGCCAATCGCTGTAAGGGAATTCCCTCAGTGTGGAACGGGCATCGTCCCATAAAGTCATGAAGGAGGATCTCTGCCACACACGAGTTCCTCTACACAGTGGTGGAGAAATTATAAAAGCGAAGTTAATTTTTTATGAATATCTGAATAATAATTTTAACCAGTGGAAACACTGTAAATAACTGGAGGCACGTTATACTTTGTTCACCCACACACTAATATATGGTTTAACCCTTTCAGCCCGAGAGAGTGCGCAACGCATACCCCTATAGCACTCAAGGTGTTAAACTATGTATAGGTGTGTGGGTTATCGTATGCAAACATGAATTGATATTGATTTTTATTTTTACAGCTAAAAGACAAGAAGAAAGATAAGAAAGAAGAGAAGATAGAAGAGAAGAAAAGAGAATACAAAGTGAAGATAGAAGGAGACAGACAGTGGATGACAGGTAAGTGTAACACATATAAGTTAATGATCGTTGCTTGACAGTATGTCAGACACCGATAGTTACCTTTTTTCCTTTGGTGTTCCTATTTTTGCTGCTATTTAGCGGCGTTTTGGGATCTTCATGCACAAAACAGATTTTTGCCCACAAGACCATTTCTGTGGCCTAACATCCATTGGACTTTCAGCTGGTAGGGCCTATGAATACCGACCTAGACATTTTATTATGTTGGTTGGTACTCAATTTGGCCCTACTCTGTCTTTGATAAAGTGGTGGTCTAACACCACAAAATGCGTTAGACCTTTTTAAAGACTGATATTGTCCATGACATGGATGTTTTATAATAAATTACCTTTTATACTTTGTTTCTTTGGAGCTGCTACCCTTTGTTGTTTTTTTATTTGGATTTGTATATAATATTTAAGTTATTGTGTAGCGTTCTTCTACTGTACCATCTTGGATTTGTATCCTGATTCACTGGTGGAACACAAGTGGAGACGGGAGAATATCTCCACTTGCTCTGAAGTCAGTTTGGTCTGACCAATGTGCGAGTATTATTCTCATTGTTTCTCACATCATTTATTATCATAATTACACACTATGATGCGCTCCTTGTTTTATATGATTGGATATTTTGGCCATTTTGGAGAGAGCGTGTATGACGTGAGCAGCCCAGCCCAGAGATCTGGTGTGACACTGAATTTGTGACAGTTTAAATTCACAAAGAGGTGCATTTGCTGTGTTCTACATAAGTAGGTTCACAGCCAACTGGTTTGTGAGTATCCATTTATCTTGGGTGCTTTGTGGTGAAAGTTCCTGATCTGTGAGGTATCACACAAGGAGGCGCTCTCCTGTTGTTTGTTCTCTCCACTTTTTTTGTATAGTTTTACTGGCAACGTTAGGGATACTTGAGGACTGCGCTTGAGCAATTCTGAACTTGAGAATATAATCTCTGTAGTGCATATCATCTGTCATTAAGACTTTTAGGCCTCAACAGCCAACGGTATTTTTTCAAGCACGGTAAGCTATTCAATTACCTGTGCTGTGAAAAAATACTGATAAAAAAACCACAGATCGTTAGCTTTTTTCCTTTGATGTTCCCATTATTGCAGCTATTTAGCAAAGTTTTGGGAACTAAGACACAAAACGGACATTTGGCCACAAGACCTTTTCTGTGGCCTAACGTATAGTGTGGTTTCAGCTGGTAGGGCAATTGAATAGCTCGCTAGCACTTTTTGCTAGTGGGTCTTTAGCCAATATTGCCCTACTGGCTGTTTTACCGGCTTCAGTCGAATTGAGGGGAAACCTTTTGAGTGTCAGAGAGGTATCCAATGCATTTCAAACCAATGTGTTTGATACCTCTATGCCACACAAAAGATTAATGAAAGCAGCCTGCCATACCTGCCCTATAGCATGTGCAAGGAAATTACATATGGTTACACCAGCTCTTCAGTTACATTTAATACTGGGGTTAAACAAGGCATGGAGGAGCGGCCTTCACTTTTCAGTTGTGGGCCCTACAATCATAAAGTTATAAGTGTAAGGGCTACAATATATTTTTTTATTGATAACAATGGTGAATTTTAGCCTGTAGCTATTCAAAAACATGGATTTATTTATTGATCAAGTCAATGATGGCACTAATATATAACAGATATCTATTCTTGTACTGTTGCGTATTGGCAAGCAGGGGATTAGGCCTTACTGGCCTACTAGTTCATGTGCTCTATTTAGTTATAAAAATATATATATATTTTTTAAATCTCAGGCGGCCATACTCTGGGGTTAGGTGTGCCGCATTTGGTCCGTGGTTCAAACGCTCATGGCACAGAGGAAAGCACAACTTCGAAATGCCCAAACACTTCCTCACTGCTCTCCCTCTAGTGGAAGGGGCATTTTGAGGAGAATCTTGGGTAATGTAGTAAGTTGGTATCAGGAAGGTGTAGGGTTATAAATATATATTTCAGTGTACCAATTCGAGTGGAATCAAATGAGTACCTGGGAACTTTTCAAATGAGCTCGCCCTGAGATTCTTGAAAAAGTAACCATTAACTAGGGTGACCACGTGTCCTAGATTGCTCGGGACAGTCCTGAATTTTAACTGTGTATCCCGTGTCCCAGGCACCCCCCTTTCTGGGATAATACAAAGTCCCAGAATGAAGACTCCAGAGGACACAAGAAGGAAAACTGCCCATTGCTTACTGTGACAGAAAATGATAACTCTTCTGGGCTTCAAAAATGGCTTCCAGCAAGAGCTCTAAACACTAGAGAGAACTGAGCCTTGATCCTGACATCAAACAGGAGCTGCAGTGTAATTTTGTTGTAGTGTAATGTTCTTCAAAGGATTTGGGTGTGATGTAAATGATCTTGTAGCCCACCACAGGCATCACTATCAGTCATAGCATTAAGTAGTTCTCCCTCTAGTGTTTAGAATTCTGTGGTTTGCTGAAGAAAGAACAGTTTTTTGCGGACTGATGTCCAGTGGGGTACAGTGACCCCTCCTGCGCATCTGCACTAGATCTGATATCCCCTCTTAAATACTCACAAGGTATGATCATATGCATATATATCCCTTGTGTCCCTTTAACCCAATGTTTCTCAATCTTAGTCCTTGGGCACATCAACAGGTCAACTTTTCAAGATATCCTTGCTTAATCACCAGTGGGTAATCAGTGGTTCAGTCATTTTCATTAAACTGTCTATACTTACTAATCCCAAAAACCTGACCTGTTGGAGTGCCTGAGCTGAGAATCAGTGGTTTAACCCTTTAGAGTGTAAAGGCGACCAAGGTGTTGCGACACAATGTATAACTCCCAAGTGTCCCGCTTTAGGAGGGACAGTCCCTCTTTGAGACCCTCTTTCCTATCCTGGTGTCCCTCTGTGGAGATCAGACTGTGTGGTGTATATAAGTGTATCACATTGCTCCACAGCAATACAACTCACATTAATGTTTGTTTAAACTTCAGTATCTGCGTTTATAAATTAGTCTGTGTACTTAAAATAACTTTGAGATTCTCGCTAATGCCCCACCCACCAGTCACTCAACCCAGCAACAACACCTAAAACAAATGTGTCCCTCTTTGGCCGTTTGAAATGTTAGGAGGTATGAAAATGCATTGGACACTTATCTGGCACTCAAAGAGTTATGAGCAATATTCTTGATTTGTTTTTTGTTTTTTTCAGTCCCAGATATAGGGCTAGGTCATATAAGAAATAGCAGCTTGTGTGTGTGGTAAGGGGTACTATGGAGGCCTTGAGATTTAACTCTTTGAGCTCTAGAGAGGTATCCAACTCATTACAATGCAATGCCCTAGATACCTTCTGGCACTCAAAGGGTTAAAGAGATTATGTCACCTAAAAATAAAGTTGGTAATTCTTACAGAGCTTTCAAAATCACTTATATGTTGTATAAGCCATTTAGAAAACTTCTTTTTGAGTTATTTAGCTTTATAGATTCTGCTAATTAAGGCATGCCATTACCTCCCACCATTTACTGACACTCAACACTTGGCATTGTCCACCTCCCATAGCTTTGAAATGATTAATGTCAGTGAGTGGTGGTAAGACGGAAGTGTTGGCATGGCATGTCGTAATTACCATAATGCATTCGTGTAAATAGCTCAAAAACTAGCTTTCTAAATAAAAAAATGGCTAATACAACATGTAGATGATTTTGAAAGCCCTTTTAAAATCACCAAAGTTGCTTTAGGTGACAGTGTCCCTTTAAATCCAGCCTTAAAGGGACAAAACTAACTGATCAATCCCTTTCTATTGTTTAAGAGCTTCTGTTAATTATGATACAAAATTTTGTCCATTTCTCACTGTAGAGATGTTGACACATAATTACTGTGTCTAAGATAAATAAAGCAGTGGATATGCTGAGGCATGTCCGATTAGATACCTTACTGTATAGTACACTTCACTGTGTCAGCTAAGGTCTAGACTCACTAACTTGCATGTTTCCACAGTATCATAGTAACATATCTGGAGTAGATAAGAGTGATTAAAAAGATAGATCGCGCCCAGATTAACAGCTATAACTGAAACAACCATTCAGTGCTGAGACTGATGTACTAAAAAAGTACCTTTGGGGTGCAATAAAAAAAATCCCCAAATTCTCATTGATTTAAATGATTTTTCCAATGTGTTTGAGACCTCTTTGGCATTCACTGGGTTAAAACCAGTTAAAATCAATGAGCATTGTTTCACAATAGTGTACTTTCATGTGCTCTCTCTCAGAAGTCATGTAATTGTACAAATAGGCTGATCCCAGAGCTGTAATAAAACACCATAGGGCCCTAGGCAGGATCCCAAATTGGGGCCCCTCAGCTTGCCCCCCAAAAAAATATGCAAATCTCTCTCGGTTTGCCCATCGTTCTTGAGGGTAGACTTGCTAGTACCAACATAAGAAAAAACAAAAAGGAATGCTTTAAGTATATTAAAAATATACTGCGTAGTATATAATTGGAATAGTGCCACAAGTGATTCCACAGAGCTTACAAAAGATATGGGGCTACCTAAGTGATACCACAGAGTTTACAATAGATATGGGGCTAACCAAGTGATTCTAAAGAGCTTACAATAGGTATGGGGCTACCCAATTGATACCACAGAGCTTACAATAACTATGGGGCTACCCAAGTGATACCACAGAGCTTACAATAGATATGGGGCTACCCAAATTATACCACAGAGCTTTTAATAGATATGGAGCTAACCAAGTGATTCCAAACAGCTTACAATAGATATGGGGCTACCCAACTGATACCACAGAGCTTACAATAGATATGGGGCTACCCAATTGATACCACAGAGCTTACAATAACTGTGGGGCTACCTAAGTGATACCACAGAGCTTACAATAGATATGGGGCTACCCAAATTATACCACAGAGCTATTAATAGATATGGAGCTAACCAAGTGATTCCAAACAGCTTACAATAGATATGGGGCTACCCAACTGATAACACAGAGCTTACAATAACTATGGGGCTACCCAAGTGATACCACAGAGCTTACAATAGATATGGGGCTACCCAAATGATACCACAGAGCTTATAATAGATGTGGAGCTAACCAAGTGATTCCAAAGAGCTTACAATAGATATGGGGCTACCCAATTGATAGCACTGAGCTTACAATAACTATGAGGCTACCCAAGTGATACCACAGAGCTTACAATAGATATGGGGCTAACCAAGTGATTCTAAAGAGCTTACAATAGATTTGGGGCTACCCAATTGATACCACAGAGCTTACAATAACTATGGGGCTACCCAAGTGATAGCACAGAGTTTACAATAGATATGCGGCTACCCAACTGATAGCACAGTTCTTACAATAGATATGGGGCTACCCAAATGATACTACAGAGCTTACAATAGATATGGGGCTACCCAACTGATAGCACAGAGCTTACAATAACTATGGGGCTACCCAAATGATACCACAGAGCTTACAATAGATATGGGGCTAACCAAGTGATTCCAAAGAGCTTACAATAGATATGGGGCTACCCAAGTGATACCACGGAGCTTACAATAAATATGGGGCTACCGAAGTGATACCACAGATCTTACAACTGAATGGGACTATAGCAGTAATAGCACAGCAATTGAAATGGATATATATTTTTGATACCACAGTTTATATTTGAAATAGATTAACTCTATTGATGCTATAGGGATTACAATTGAAATGCAGATAAACTAGTTATACCAAATAGATTGCAAAATATATACCGCTAAACTAGTGTTGCCACAGAGCTTACCATTGAAATGTAGTTACACTAGTCTTATGCCTGCAAGTGTCAGAGCTTATGTTTAACACCATGAGGACCAGCTACCTCGATAGGCACCAAAATGTTACATGAGGTACCAGACCTTATGTAGGATAATTGTGCAATGGGTGTTAATTGCCTTATGATTATTACACATTGCAGATGGCCCAAGTCGCAACATGACATGTCTATTCAATCCTCGGTTCATGGCATGCATGGCGCTTCTGCCCACTGGAAAACTCAGATGGCTGCAACTTTGTGCTAAACATTTGTGAGTTGTTTGTAAAGGGATCTAAGAGTGCAACCACTGGCGCCCTTAGAATTTCATCTGGGGGAAGTTTTCACCCTCGTTGCCCTCAGTGTGTACAGTAAAACCATTAGTAACCCCCTTAAGGACCGATGGGGTGCAATGTGTTGTACACTTCTCTGGTTGTTAAGGGGTTAATATACAGATCAACCTCAGTCAGACTATATATAGATATACCTGAGAGAGGTCACAGCAGCAGTATCTCTGTACAGCTGGAGCTGTTTGCCGCAAGCAAAGGACGATGGGTGGAGAATGATGATCTATTCAGTACTGAAGGACCTCAGGCATGCTGCACAGCTGATTCAGTTTCATGCTCAGATACACTGGGCGGGCTCATCCTCATTCACAGGACACCTGTGCTGATGAGCCAAAGGTCTCAAGGTTTAGCATGAGCAGAAGTCACATATACACTGACCCTGGGGGAAATCCATTTGGCCTGGCAGGCCCCCCTACCCCAGTGTCACCGATCCCTAGGCAGGTGCCTTGGGTGCCTTGCCCATGATCCGGCTCTGGCTGATCCCAGTTTAAAGTGGACCTGTCAACACATATTCAAGTTTGCATTTTTGAAAAATGTGTTCAAAAATGCTTTATGTTAGCAAAAGACCAACATACACATAGGGGAGATGCACTAAGGTGTGATAAAGAGGTGATAAAGTGGATATGACTTCTCCAGTGATATCACTTCTCCAGTTCCTATGTTATTCTATGGAGCCAATGCACTAATATTTATCCAGCTTTGGAGATCTTAGTACATAGGCTCTATAGAATAACATAGGAACTGGAGAAGTGATATCACTGCTTTATCGCCTCTTCCCATCGTTTGGATATATTGATACTTTTATTTCTGAAATGTGAATATGTCTTTTGGTGCAGATCTGTATGATGTTATGATCTGTGCTGTACTGAGAGTTTAACTGACATACAGAGCCTCATTAGGGTGACTACAAGGTACAAGCTGGCAACATTTGGCCTGGGGGGTATGCACAATGCACAAGTTAAGTGGACTAATGTGCAGTCACCGCAGCTTGCAAAACTTTTCAGTGCTATGGGGCACATTTATTATTGAGTTGGGCTTTCAAAAGTGCTTTTTTAAAGGATGTTATTATATATAATTTTAAGACTCTGGAGTTCAGAGTTGTAAACACTATGGGGGAGAACTTACCATTGGCTGCTGTGACAGAGTGTGATGCCTGTGCTGGGCTACAATAAAATGGCATTTAGACCGAGTTATAAACACTAGAGGGAGAACTTGAGCCCTAGTCTATCACTGCACCTCCCCAAGGCTTGTGTCATGGTGGCCCTTTTCTTGTAGTACAGCACAATCATCACTTTCTGTCACCCCTGCCAATGGGCAGTTCACCCTGTAGTGTTTAGAACTCTGTGGTCCACTGGAGAAAACACAGGCTTTCACTGACATTACTGTGGGCTCACATGATGTCACATGACCACGCAAGCGCAGCCGCACTTGAACTGAGTAGACGTACTTTGCCAGGCTTGTCTCTGCAGTATCCCTATATGGCAGAAAGGAAATGTGGTCACCAACTCAATTTTCAAAAATAAAAGTACCAAAATCTCTTAACTATAGGAGATACGGATACTGTTTTTGGCTAGATTCAGGAACAGGTCATTCGTAAAGGACAACTAACATCTCCTAATACTAACCCTTCACTTACTTTACTATGGGTAGAAAATCCTAATGCCCCCTATTAGTTTTGCCTTAGGGCCACTAGGACTTCCTGGCCATAGTGAGGTAAGAGTACAGTTATTTTAGGAGGCATTCATTTTCCATTTAATAGAGTCTTGAAATATGTATATTTGTATTAAAAGTCCACTTTAACCCTTTGAGAGGTATCCAGCGCATTGCAACAGCTCATTTATTGTGCATGCCAGGAGACAGAACAGGTGACATTTCAATCCTTTCCTTTCATCAAGACATTTTAAATGGACAAAAAAAATACATTAAAGGAGCAGTAAACTTTTTTGTATGAAAACACATATTTTATAGATCATTTCCTGCTGAATAAAACAAAGTACTCCCACTGCTGTCAGATGTTTTATTCAAAAATTATAGCAGTTTAAATAATCAGGAAGTGAATTTACTGTGTTTACTTCCTGATAGTTCTAACTGACAGGAAGTGACAGGCAGTTTCTATCACATTCTATGGAGAACTGTATGTCTCTGACTTTTTTTACTTTCCGCTCCATTAGAATCTAACAGGAAATCTAATTAGAATTTGAACACTAGAGGGCACTGCTAATGTAAAAAATCATGGGTTTAAACTGTAATACCTTTGGAAATATAAATCTCTCGGCAGTGGGAGTACACTTATTTTACTCAATAGGAAAATCCCTACAATATATATTTTTTCATAAAAAAAGTTTACTGCTCCTTTAAAATAAAATAAAAATAACCAAAAGGAACGTCATCCAGTAAAAACTGGCAATGAAAGTCAGTCTATCATGTAAAAAACATGATAATTACCATGTTCGATGGTGCAGAAATAGCGGTGCAGGCATCATTATTAACCCTTTTGAGTGCCAGAAGGTGAGCAGTGCATTGCACACCCTCTGACACTAGTCGGATAAAGGGCCAGTGTCTTCTACTAAACAAAAATAGTTTTGATAGCCCTTTAAGAATCAGAGGGTTGTGCACTGCATTGCTTTGCAATGTTTCACACACTACTCTTGTCCTTAAAGGGTTAATAAATACAACACAGAGGACCTTATGCCTGATACATCAAAGTGACCTCAAAACATAAAAAATGTACAGTAAGCCTCTCTTATTTTTGGAGAAGAAACAGACAGTGAAGGTGCGAATAGGCCCATGTGAAAACACGTTGAGAGGAGTTTTACGTTTGTGTAAAGATTTTATGTGCAATAAGCGTATTCATATGAACAAGCTTCATCGTCCATTTATGGCCCCCATGCAGCAATGTGCTGCTGAATTACAAGCCTGAGCCAAGGTGTCCTGAAGTAGGTGTGAGATCTTCTTTACATGTGTTATAACTGGATTGAGAGGATCGGAATGCATCCGACACTTGATAAAAGTGATACCTATGTTTCCATTATTATGTGTTTTGACCTGTTAATGTACTTTACTACTTGTTTCTTTAACAGTCTTAGCTGAGAGATCATCTCTGTGACAGGGGTGCAGCTTTATGTCTGAATGGATACATCTGCCCTAAGCCCCATATCAATACATCCAAAGCAGTCCAAAACTGTATGAAATGTTAGGAGAGTTAACCCTACGAGTAATGGGGTATGGTTACTTAGTTACAAAACATCAGCCCCTGAAAACAAACACTTGCCATTAATCCTGAAGTCCAGCAGGGTTTTCAGCACCCTGGTCAGCTACTGCCATCTTCTTCTTCTATCTTCCTTCTTCTCTCTTCTGCCTCTCCACTCTGTCATTCCTGTGAAATTTTTTTTTAAAAAGTCATAATAAATCACGTGTTTCCAAGCTTAAACCTGTCATCTGTGCATAGTTTAACCCCTTGAGTGCCAGAGGGTATGCAACTCATTGCAGAACAATGCATTCCATACCTCTCTGGCACGCAGAGGGTTAAACAATTTATGTAACCAAAAAATATTGAACTTAATATGGCCCCATTTTCTTCTCTGCCATTGTCGCTGGCAGTGGTGTCGGCAAAAGGGCAAATGAGCAGAAAACACCCCCTCTCTTTAGTATCTGACTGGCCAATGCCCGTTCCACTGTGAGGGAATTTTGAACAGAGACTGCCTTTATATATGGGCAGTCTCAGTTCAAAAGGACTCTCAGCTATTGGCTGGGATGTGTGCTTACGCACCTCTCAGCCAATCAGCTTCGAGCATGGGATTGATGAAAACTGCTCAAAGCTGATTGGCTGGGAGGTGTTTAAGCACACATCCCAGCCAATAACTGTGAGAGACTGCCATTATATAAAGACAGTCGTTGTTCAAACTTCCCTCACAGTAGAACGGGCATCAGCCCGTCAGATACTAAAGGGAATCTCTGCTCAATTTTGCCTTTTGCCTCCACCACCGCCATCACCACCATCGAAAACAATGAGGTCATATTAATTTCAATATTTTTTGAGCACTTAAATTAATTTTTTGGAGCACATTTTGAATTATCACCAGGTTTATGGGGCTATTAATGCATTCTCTTGGCATTCTCTATCTAACTAACCCTGTCATCTGTGCATTGTTTAAACATTGCACAGATGACAGGGTTATGTTTGGACACACATAATTTAATATGACTTTTTAAAATTTTTTACAGGAATGACAGAGAGAGATAAGAAAGAAGACGAAGATTAGAGGAAATAAGAAGTAAAATACAAAAAGGGATGCCTCAACTGTGCTGGCCATGCCCAACGCAATATCATATCAGTTTATATACCCATCTACAGGCTGTTATGTAACAGCATGAGCATAGCTGGGAACTCTCCGGATTTCCCTGGGAGACTTTGCAGTGAATTACCAGGTCTCAGGGGGCAAAAAGCTGATCCTCTAAAGCTGGGGAGGTTCTTATGAAACTCTGCCCACTTTTGCTCCTTCGCAGTCTGTTCCTCCCATTTCCTTCCCACTTCTCCTCCTTCCCCACCCTGTTCTGTCCACTTCTAACTCGCTTCCTGATCCATTCTGTTAAGCCCTGCTCACCCATGATTTAGCCCCACCCCTTTTTAAGGTGAATTGCATAATTTATATCCCCCAGCAGAAGTACCTGAGCCCCCTCTGGGGACCTTAGAAGAAAAAGTTCCCACGTATTGCCATGAATGTTAGGGAGATCCCCAAAGCATTGAAAAGCAAAGAAGGGGTTAAAGTTTATTTTTTTGTCCTTGCTTGTTATAGGCCAAAGATATTTGCTGTGCCAGGAAACAGTGGGTGGGACTGGGGCGGAGCCATGTGTAGAGTGTGGGGGTGTGACCATGGGCAGAGTTAAGGGCACCTACAATGCCTTGCCTATTGGCACCTGGGATGTAAATCCAGCCCCTCCCAATGATGATATCAGAGCCAATTTACCAAAGTAATTCTACGTGACAGCATACAAGTGATTTTTGTGACTGGATTAGTGTGGGTATTTGTGCTCACACTCTAGTCCTATGCTCAGTAAATGTAACGTGTGCATATTTAATCGTGGCAAACCGGTTATTTTTGCCCCGGTATTTCTAATTCAATTTTCTATGCTTCTTTTAATTTTTATCATTAAAAGTTAAGTTTTACTCTATGTTTCTGCTCATTTCATTCAGATATACTGGTACATTTCATTCCTGAGTGCTAATTTGGCAGGGTATCTGTATTTCTCTATTTGTCTCATTAACCCCCCCTGTAAGCACCGGATATATACACAATATATTCTGATAACATTATATGAGCTCACGTCTATCAAAACTGAGTGCACTGGAATTTTTGTTGTTTACATGACAGCATAACACTGACTGAAATTTTTAATAAGAAATAAGTATTTAAACAAGCCCCGTGAGTTCTGTATTTGCCATCTTCTTCACTTGTATCAGCAGAATATTATAAACTCTTTCAGTAGAATAAGCCCATAATAGCATTCAGATTAAAGTTTATTAGGCACTTAAGCCTTTGAGTGCTAGTGGGGTGTGACACACAATGCAAAGTGTTGCACACATCTCTGGCACTCAAATGATTAAGCCAGCTGTGCAATGCTTTGGAGAACTTTCTAGCATTCAAGGGGTTAAAGCAAGATTTAAGTTACTGAGGCGATCTTATTTGTTTCAAGTGTTCAATTAGATTGTCCCATAATTACTCCTATTCCTTTTTACCCTTTGAATGCCAGAGGGGTTATGGAACGCATTGCTTTGCAATGCGTTCTGTACTCCTCTGTCACTCATAGGGGTAATACTACATACCCACTGTTTTACACCCTTGTTCTAAGGTTATTCCCTGGTATAGGCTGATCAAACCTTCCCGTTAACTGGGGACACACAGGAAATAGATATATTTCAGGATTTCACTAAAATCAAAGCAGCCCTGCAGTATGTATTTTTCATATGTGTCCCCAGATAAAAGGTCTAGTTACCTTACGCATAGAAAGTCCATTTCAGTAAAAGAACTAAGTATAGTTGAGTGTGAATATTACATTCTATCCATCAAATAAAGGGTGTCGGGTACCAAAGTCACATTAAAATAAGGGGGTTGCTTGGTACTGTCTATGAGAGGCTAGAACCCCAGGTCTCATGCTTAATCCTTTTGAGTGCCATAGTGATCAATGCATAGCTCATCCCTCAAGGGGTTAAGGGCCCGGGTCTTGCTGCCATCTTGGGGCATGTAATGGTGCTAATCTTCCTAATAGTATTAGTGTAATTGGCATACCATGGAACTCTCTGGGGTTGACCCTGAGACTCAGGGTATTGACCAGATCTCAGTGTCTCTGGGTGAAGAGCCAAAATCTCAGGGTGAGAGAGTCCACCATTACTGATCAGCACCATCTGAAAGCTTCTTTACACTAAAATGACAGCCATTTCCAACAGAAAGGCATTCAGAGAATTGTTGCTTATCTAATGGATGTTCTAACTGTGCTATCTGCAAGGTGTAGCATGTTAAGGGTTCTTAGTGAAGACTGGAGAACCGCTGGGTTAAAGCAGTAGGGGACATACTGCCCAAAATCTATGTTCTGGGTTAGAGCAAGAGGTGGCATACTACTGGAACCTGCATTCTGAGAAAAGCTATGGGGGAGAGTCACTAAGCAGTGATAAAGTGTAGATGACGTCTCCAGTTTATCACTTCTCCAATTCCTATGTTATTCTATAGAGTCTATGATCTAAGATTTCAGCTTTGGAGATCTTAGTGAATAGGCTCCATAGAATAACATAGGAAATGGATAAGTAATAAACTGGAGAAGTTATCTCCACTTTATCACCTTTTTATCACATCTTAGTGAATCTCCATCTATGAATTAATATTTCAAAGTTCTCAGGGTCAGCCCATTTTGACATTTCCCAGGTATGACAATGGGTCCCTGTGTCTTCTCCTGCAATAACCCCTCACTTTCTGGGTGACTTAAAGGGATAGTAATGTTTCATAATAAAAACAGCTCTAATTAATCATCATAGTATTTGGACTTTGGAGAGTGTTATTTCAATTCTGTCAGAGTTGTAGTTCAGGAGTAATTCAATGACAACGTATCCCCCTCCCGCCCCTTTTACTGATGTAACACTGCTCAGCCAGATCAGAAGGGAGGTGCCCAGGTAGACTGCAGAGAGGGACAATCTTCAATTAAGATAAGGGAAAAACCTGAAAAACTTGTCAAGGGGGGCAGGGCTTTCATTATTCTCATAGGAAGAAGATTGTCCTTCTGTTATCTATCTGGTCTATGGACTGCATTCCACATCTGAGAAGAGATGGCTTACACTAGGTAAAAGGGACGGGAGGGGAAACTTTGCTTGTGAATATCTCTCAAACTATAAAGGTTTGAGAGATAAGACTTATATCGTTCTTCATGTTTTTTTAATGCTTACAAAATAAAATAAAGATAAAATGAAGTATTACTATCCCTTTAATAAAATGTTGTATTTTCCTCACTGTAACTTTTGTCAGAGATGATTTGCTGTTTGACGATACTGTGAGTAATAATCTGTAGGGTATACCTTGGCAGACAGTGAAAGGGCCTTTTTGTGGAGTGCAAATACATAACATACTTCACCAGTTGCCAAGACAGTTTGCCTTGGCAATGTAATAACATTTTATTTACTGTTATATGTCTGTGCAACCTTTACAAATCTGTGTATTGTTAACAGATGTTGAAGTGATATAATTTGCCATGGAAAAAGATCTTATTTGTGTTGTGTGTATGTTTCAGTGTTAGTAAAAATGCTACAAAATATTTATATTTGTGATGTTTTTCTTTATTTGAAGCTGCACATCTGGTCCTACAAGATCTTAATTGCATCTACTTGTAGTTTGATACCTATAACCCTGTGGGTGCTAGGTTGGGTGTTCAGTGGTCAGGGAGCTACTACCAATTCCAAGTTTAAACACAATTAAAGAATTCCATGGCACTCCGGTCTTGGTGCTTAACCCTTTGAGTGTCAGAGGGGTACGCAACGCATTGCAAAACAATGCATTGCACAGGGCTCAAAATTTCCACTTGCCACTAGCCAATGGCGAGTGAAAATTTAGCCCTGGCGAGTAGAAATTCAGCCCTGGTGGGTATGTTATGGCTTGCAGTGGCGAGTAACTTTTTAGGTCTGGCTAGTAGCAAAAGACTTCAAATTTTAAGCCCTGCATTGCATATCCCTCTGGCACTCAATGAGTTGATTATAAACTTGTATTTGTATTAGGACAATGAGGCTGCTGTACTAAGAACAGAAGGGAGACGCACTAAGGAGAAGTGTTACATATAACAGCTGATCTGTTGGTTCAATGTGTATTTGAATCAGCTGTTAGGTAGGGCAGGTGATTGATTATGTTACAAACCCTATGATTGCCGCAGGGGTGTGCAATGCACTAAAGAGCAATGGATTATACATCCCTGTGGCACAAAGCGAGGGCAGCTGCTGTCTTTGTTCTCCAGGAAACAGTACTCTGTGTCTGTATAGGAAGCTTTGGGAAAATCCCAATTTTACCATCTCAGTTGGTGAAGTTAGGACTGTGCGCTCCAAGAACATCTCAAGCTATTGGAGCTTAGTGCATTCAGCAAACCGTGACTTTAATATATAAACACACGCACAGGAATCCACCAGTGGTTCATTAATCTGCATTTCAATATGTAAATTAGATAGAAGTAGACACTGCAACACTGTAAACCCACTGAAGGAATGGTGAAAGTGTTTGGTGATGTCAGTGTATTTGCGGCATATTCACAGAGATAAGACATTTTGGTGCATATGACGAGATGGAATCTATGCAAATACTGTACGATGTCACCAACCTGGACCCTTATTGACCCTTAGTGCATCTCCCCCCCCCCCCCGAGTACACCACAGGGGGAACATATAAATTTGCCAAGTTCTCACTAATTTAAATGGGGCTTTTAACACTCGAATACTAGAGAGATCTCCAAAGCATAGCAAAGCATTTGGAATATTTACCCCTTCCTTTTCCCCCTGGTTTATTTGTTTTACTTCAGAATTACTCCATGGAGAAAATGCAGTAAGGTGTGATAAAGAGGTGATAAAATGGAGATAACTTCTCCAGTGACATCACTTCTACAGTTCATATGTTACTCTATGGAGCCAATGTAGTAAGATTTTTCAAGTGGGAGAGATCATAGTGCATAGGCTCCATAGAATAACATAGAAATTAGATAAGTGATATCATTGGAGAAGTTATCTCCACTTTATCACCTCTTTATCACCCCATAGTGCACTTTATGAGAACCTCAGTAAGGCTTTTGATCATATGCTTTAATGTACACCCTGAAATGGGATAACTTTTAAAAGGTTGCACGGAAAAGAGCGTGCGACCATATGGAGCATTAACCATGTCACCATGATAAAAATGGCGACTTGAGAATCTCGCACTGCATGAAAGAACGAGATTCTCAAGTCGCACCATGAAAGGTCGCAAAGCAGCCTCTTATAATTATTATTTATTTATTTTAAAATGCCATGACTTCATACCTTGATTGACCTGAACCATTGTATTATAGATTCCTTTACTCCAGTGATCTAGCAATACCCTGATCCCAATGTTTATGATCGCTGCTCCGGGCTGTCTCTCCCCTTATCTCCGTGCTCCGCTCTGTCAATCGGCAACTGCAACTGCCTAGAGCTTGAAAATTTTGAGTGGAGGAGTGTCAGCTGTGGTGGCCACACCCACATTCTGAATTGTGGGTGTGACCAGAGCAATCTCAATGTCCTTGCACCAGTTTTGCACGTCATTTTGCATGCTATTATTTAACCGCTTGGATGCTATAGATCTCTCTATCATCCAATGGGTTTTTTTTCGTCCTTGTTTGTTATTATAGGCCAAGGGGATTTTCTATGCCAGAAAACAGTGGATGGGCCTGGGGGTGGGATCATGTGAGGAGTAAAGGTTTGACTGTGGGTGGAGCTAAAGGTACCTAGTGGGCCTTACCTATGGGTGCCTGGGATTAGGGTGACCACATTTCTGTTCTGTCATTCAGTGAAACTGGGAAGATGAGAGCAGTAGAGCATTTGACTTCGGATCTAATGCAGCAATGTGGGAGGGGTCACTATACATCACTGGACATCAGTACACAGCCTGCTCTTTCTCTGGTACACTAGAGGGAGAACTGCCCATTGGCTGCTGTGACAGAAAGTGATGTCTTTGGTGAGCTACAAGAAAATATACATCATGCACAGAGAGTCTTAGACTAGCATTACACTACTACAAAATTGCATTGCAGCTCCTGTTTGATGTCAGGATCAATGCTCAGCTCTCTCTAGTGTATACAGCTCTGTCTGGAAGCCATTTTCTTGTAGCCCAGCAGAGGCATCACTTTCTGTCACAGCAGGCAATGGGTAGTTCCCCTTCTAGTGTTTAGACCTCTGTACTCCGGAGTCTTCATTCCGGGACTTTGTATTGTCCCAGAAAGGCTCTGTCCGGGACATGGGGCACACTCTTAAAATCCGGGACTGTCCTGGGTAATCCAGGACACGTGGTCAATATCTGTCCTTGAACATATGACTAAATTGATCTCCATTTACAACTACAGAAGAGAGTTATCACAATCTCAAATAATATTCACTTTTCTGGTAAAAGTTTTGATAAAAAGTTAGTACATACAAAAAAATAAAAGTTGAACTCTTTCCGATGACTGCCCGGAAAACCAGGATAATTTTATGTGTCTGTGCTTGCTTTTTCTGGACAAGGGAATGGTAGAATGGATCTGATTAGAGAACAAATACACATGCTACATCAAAAGAACATGTGAGAGAGCTTTTTGTTAGCCAAACTTTACACATAGAGCAGGGCAGGTTTTTTGTACTTAGATTCAGTTTTTTGGATAATAAAGAGTTTCTTATTTCTCCGAAACAATATGAACAATGCTACTTAATTACAGTTCAGTACAGCAGGAGCTCAGAGAGAAAAGAAGGTGTTTTAAACTAGTCCAGGCCTGAACCATATTAACAAAAGCACATGAGAACAGAGTGAAGCCCTATGGATCTCATTGTAACCGATTATGGCTTAGAGTTTACTGTAATTGATAATTGCTATCATTAGTATTTTCCAGTAGATTCACCTGCAAGTCTGTGAAGAAATTTGTAGATAAAACCATTGTTATATTTATCAAATGCAATGAAATCCAGGCCAATATAAGGTACAAAATAAATGCGCTCAGTAGGCCCTGTTTACTAAAGAAAAAGACTTGCAATTCTAGATCAAACCAACTGCACCATAGTGGACAAATAAACATTATGCAAAATTGATTTAAAATGGAGTTTCAACCCCCTTTGATGCTGGAGAGGTCTCCAACACATTGAGAAGCAATGCGTTGGAGACCTGCCTAGCATTCAGGGGGTTAAAAGCTACATTTAAAGCGGAACTACCACCATAGTTAAAGTCGCCCTGCAATAATTAGGTAGATGGCTACTAGCTTAATAATAGTTAGCATATGTCTCAGAATTACATGATTCTAAAGAAATCCTTAATCTTCAGAGACTGAAAGCCAAGCATCAGTGCAGACATCTTGTCTGCTCACCTGCGCCGTCAATCCTGGTCTCCCTTAAGAAGCATTGCAGTGTGCCACAAGGCACCGGAAGGGACTGATGGCGCAGGCGCGTAGACTGCACTGACCTGGACGTCAGTCTCCAAAGATTAAGGATTTCTTTAGAATCGGCTCATTCAGAGAGGTAATATAACTATTATTAAACTAGTCACAATCTGCCTAATTATCGCAGGGCGACTTTATCTGTGGTAGTTCCGCTTTAACTCAATAGGATTTTTGATTTGCACCCTATGTTGCAGATGGTTTGTCTCAGAATTACTCAAAATCCTGTTAGTGCATCAACCTCAGTATTCTGTCAAGCTACTATAGGTATAAGGACGTAGTATTGTGTGAACCTAGGAGTAAGAATGTAATAGTCTATGAAGCTAAATGTAAGGTGATGGCTATGAGAAGCTGTTACAAAGTACAAGTGGAGATGCATGTTATTACCAAACCATTTGAATGCTAGTTGTCTCCAGTACATTGTGAATTAAGGCACTGGTGACCTGTCCAGCATCTACAAGGTTAAGTGTAGCCACTATTTTTGATTTGTCCAGCTCTCAGCAGGGGCTTCAAACTGTATCAGGTGAAGTCCACAAGCTGCAATTGGACTATATCTTCCATCATCCTCAGCCAGATAATGGCCAGCTGTGGATGATGGTATTTGTAGTCTAGTATTTGTAATTCTCAACCAGGGTGCTGTGACAACTTGATCTGCTCTGGGCAGAAACATAGGGTGTCACTTCTTTCCTATGAACACTTCTGACAAACATTTGAATATAGAGTTTTAAATTTATCTTAATGGTCATTGTTATACACATTATGCTCATTGTGTCCTTGACAGATGACCTATAAAATACTAGTGCTGCGCTTAGAATTCCACACTGCATGTTAGAGATGAGAGAAAGAAAAGACTGAGAACCAGTCTTGTTATAGGGCTGCACGGTACCCAACCTTGGACAAGCAGGAGGGATTTTCTAGAAAGAAAGGTACCAGGTCACTTTATTCTTGGTCAACAAAGTGCAGAAATATGATAAATGGTACCGGATCACTGCCAAAAGTCAGATGGTCAATGGCATGACCTGACTGAACATCAGTCTTTTATCTGCACTGTAATGAAAGACTGGGGTCTGCACTGTAACATGATAGAATAGGAAATGTATCACCTCATCTATGCTAGTTGCCCTCACCATAATGCTAAATACATTACACAATGTTTTGCACACCCACCCTTTGTGCTTAAAGGGTTAACATCTATTTGTGTGCGTGTGTGTTTATACAAGATGGGTAGATGAAATTACCAAATTTGTCAGTACACGATGGCATCAAAAGGCACAGGAGGGAAGTTGTTGGAGGGTTGCTGAGGAGACCTTCGTCCTGCATTGGATCGACAACAGCTGAAGATGGTGATATATAGATATAGGGTAAGGGTATTTTCTGCACTTGTGGATGAATCTGGGGTGGGAGGGATCAGGTAATGAGTGGGGATGGGAGACAATGGGTGGAACATGGATAGATAGATAGATAATATAGATATAATAAAACTGTTCTTGGTTCATCACACTGCCAACAAGCAGGAATACATAACGTACAGGTAAAACCCTGAGAACTGATATTATCGGCATCTATATTACTGGAGAACAGGAAAAGACACGAGAGAACTCTCAACCAGATTATTTCCAACTATCTGTATTAGTCAGGAGAGATAACCCAAAATACACGCAACATTATCCACAAAACTGATAATCTACAGTGTATATGAAGAATATAAAAACTGCCTATATATTATCTTTGGACTCATTTTTGGATCCTATTTTTGTGTACACATTTTTAATTATTATTTACTAGTTGAACAGCCCGTTACACGGGCCACAGTGCCACTGCCACCCGGGGCAGTCACGCGCAGTAGAGACTGCTCGCACCACGGAGCGCCCAGCTCTGTATCATCCGCGGCGTGGGCAGTCTCTACTGCGCATGACTGCAGCACGCGCAGCAGTGTCTACTGCGCATATCGCGGCGTTACACACGATTTAGCAAATTATTATATAGGATTATTCATATTTTTAGGACACAACATGTGCTTGTGTAGGGGTCACATTGTTATGTATTGTTTTTGATTTAGTGAATATTTTATACTTCTTATTATATTGATGGTTATTACTTGCCCTTTTATATACGTTGGGAGCGCTCTCCTATTCTTCTCTTGGTACATTTGGTTCCTTTAGTCTGGTACACACTCTCAGACTATATAGTATAGTAGCTTGCTCCTAGGGTATATTTTGATATTTTATATTTTTTGGGATATATTGCTCCATTTTTTCAGTAGAGGATTCATTTCGGTTTACGTTTGTAGTTGTAACCATCCTTTTCTTAAATTCCTATTTGTGAGAAAAGCATCCACATGTAAGTGTTGTGAAGTCAGAACAGCCTCACTCGTCTGCTCCTGAAATAGGAGGCCTCCACTGACCAACAATGGGTACGTCCATGCATTGAAAACACACCTGCTTTAACCCTTTTGAGTGCCAGAGGGTACAGTGGAGTACTAAGGGGGGGTTCACCCCTGGTACCACTCATTAAGGGGGTGCCACACTGCCACTCTGAGCTCGCTGCCCAGCATTAGATGTGCCCTGCCGTCCAGAACCTGCTTCCTTGAGTCGCACTGCAGCCAATGAGAGAGGAGTGCTTTGACAGGATACTCCTCTCTCATTGGTTGTCTGTGGTGTGTGGTGGTGCAGTGCTGTTGTGCAAGGTCTGGAGGAGATGCCTGGACCTGACATAGCCAGTACAGTGTGCAAACTGGAGCAGGAAGACGCAGAGGTCTAAATACCTCAACGCATCCTCAGAAGCCACCAGGAAGCCAGCCCGCCAGCCCTCAGTACTGTGTCAGCAGCAGGTGTGGGTGTTTTTTTTTTTGTTTACATTTTAAACTGGGGGGGGGGGGAGGTGCCAAATATAGGATCCGCCCCGGGTGCCAAATGATCTAGGTACGCCACTGGAGAAACACATTGCTTTACAATGCATTGCACATGCTTCTGGCACTCAAAGGATTAAATAAATTAGCCTCTTCACACTTCATAACAGATTCCATAAGAATAAACTCATTTTCCACTCCAGATTGTATGATCCTTCCTTACAATCCACTTGTGTCCTTTGCAGTTTATAAGCTTGGCACAGTGGTACAATGCGCAAAGTTCAGCCATAGAAAGGTTTGCCATCTGTTCAGGTCTGTAGTGGCGTGGAAAAAAACAAAAAACAAAACAAAGTTGCATATAGGATCAAAACATGATTATGATGAATACTTCAGATTTCCGATTATTTTATTCTATCTATGCCAGTTTTTAGCATTTATCCATCTGATTGCCACACAGGTAGGCAAAGCACACCCCTCTGGCACGAAACAAAAGATGAGAAAAACACTATCATCTCACTTGATGCTAATGAGGTTCTCAACACACTGGAAACTTCTCAAAGTGAGTACTGGGAATGTACAGAGAGGCTATATAATGTATACTGAGTACTGGGAATGTACTGAGAGGCTATATAATGTATACCGAGTACTGGGAATGTACAGAGAGGCTATATAATGTATTCTGAGTACTGGGAATGTACAGAGAGGCTATATAATGTATACTGAGTACTGGGAATGTACAGAGAGGCTATATAATGTATACTGAGTACTGGGAATGTACTGAGAGGCTGCATAATGTATACTGAGTACTGGGAATGTACTGAGAGGCTGCATAATGTATACTGAGTACTGGGAATATAAAGAGAGGCTGCTCAATGTATACTGAGTACAGGGAATGTACAGAGAGGCTGTTTAATGTACAATGATTACCGGGAATGCACAGAGAGGCTGCATACTGTACACTGAGTACTGGGAATGTACAGAGAGGCTGCATAATGTATACTGAGAGCTGGGAATGTACAGAGAGGATGCATAATGTATCCTGAGTACTGGGAATATACTGAGAGGCTGCACAATGTATACTGAGTGCTGGGAATGTAAAGAGAGGCTGCATAATGTATACTGAGTACTGGGAATGTACAGAAAGACTGTATTCTGAGTACTGGTAAAGTACTGAGAGACTGCATAATGTATACTGAGTATTGGGAATGTATAGGGAGGCTGCATAATGTATACTGAGTATTGGGAATGTATAGGGAGGCTGCATAATGTATATTGAGTACTTGAATGTCATAGATTAATACCAGTCAATATCGATGTATACACTAATCATTTTAAGAAATGGTGATAGATAAATACGAGTCAGTATTGATGTACGCACTGTTCATGTGTAGGATGAATACACATGGAGCATGAATGATGAAAAGTATTGATGAATCAAATGATGACAATGTATAGAATGACATATCAAACGGTTATGGTGGATAAAGATGTTGATGAGATTAGTAACCCATGTCAAGCATAATCATGCCCAAAATAGAGAATAAGACAGATGTGATATTAGCAACTGAGTTTGGTTGATATATATGGAAAGGCGGGAAGGCAGTTTTAAGCCATATTATTATCACGTTGCCCGTGCTTTCTGTCAGTCTCTGTGTGATGCACTCCTATTGGCTGAGCTATGTTTGGCCCGCCCAGTATGGCCTTTTTCTACTGGGCTCGCTTTCGTGGTGTTCCTGTACCAGTGCTGACTTGAGTTGCTGTGTTCCCGTGTACCGACTTGGCCCGTTAGACTACTTTGCTTCTGGTTCCTGCTCCGTGATTCGACCCGGCCTGGCTGACGTTCCTGCTCCGTGACCTGACCCGGCTTGTCTGACGTTCCTGCTCTGTGATCTGGTCCACCTCTCCTGTTCCTGCTTTGTTGTGTCACTTGGGCGACATTCTGACTTCCGCTGTGACTGGGCCTACCTGGCAGAGTATTCTGTGTTGCCTCCGTTACTGCTATGGCAGTGTACCTATTGCTGAGCCTCCATTAACTCTTGCAGAGCTTACTGTTTCCTCCGTTACTGCTACGGCAGTGTGCCATTGGCTGGGCCTCCCGTTTACTCTTACAGAACTTACTGTTGCCTCCGTTACCGCTACAACTGTGTGCCATTGGCTTGGCCGTCCGTTAACTCTTGCAGAGCTTCACTGTTGTCTCCGTTACTGCTACGGCAGCGTGCCATTGGCTGGGCCTTCCATTACTCTAGCAGAGCTTCACTGTTGCCTCCGTTACTGCTATGGCAGTGTGCCATTGATTATGCCTTCCATTAACCCTTGCAGTACTCCTTGTTGCCTCCGTTACTGCTGTGACAGTGCACCATTGGCTGTGTTTCCGTTCACCTCTTGCAGAGAACCCTGTTGCCTCTGTTACTGCGACTGCAGTGTGCCATTGGCTGTGTTCCGTTCAGCTCTTGCAGAGTACTGTTGCCTCCGTTACTGCTACGGTAGTGTGCCATTGGCTGTGTTCCGTTCAGCTCTTGCAGAGTACTGTTGCCTCCGTTACTGCTACGGCAGGGTGCCATTGGCTGTATTCCGTTCAGCTCTTGCAGAGTATCATTGTTGCCTCCGTTTACTGCTACGGCAGTGGGTATAAGCCTCAGCTCTGCTCTGGCAGATTACCAGTGCTCTGTCTCCATTCTAGCACTACAGTCTCCTACTCGCTGTTATTCCATCATACTGGGCGTTACTAGAGAACTCACCACAGACTTCTCTACAACAGAGACTGATTATACCTTTTGGGACTTTAACTCATGCTGTGCTGCTACTCTGGGTATTCACCCTATCATGCCTGACCTGTGTCAGTATATGAACTCTCTTGCTTCCTATTATACTGGGCCTGTGTAGGCATATGTATCTAAGTCCTGTATTACACCTGTATAATTCTGCTGAGATACGCTATAGCCCGTTAAGGGTAATTATCATTGTGTTTTCAATAAAACTGTGTTTTATCCTAAACCACTGTGTCTGAGTGTTGAACAAACCGTTACAATTATATATTAAAACCCGCTCCGTTTATCTAAGCAAAATATTAACAGATACCTATACTCTCCCTCCTCGTACAAGTATTTGTTTGCCTGGAGAAATGGAGTGGGTTGTGGTAAATGGTAGCCCAACAGCTGTACCCCATGACTCTTAAGACCCGGCCCAAGATTCTGAGTAGCTCATGGTTCTCCCAGCAAGCACCCCACCAAGCTGTGACATGAACAACCAACACCATGCTTCACCAACCAGACACACTGGTGCATCATCAACACAAAAAACCCAAGCCACCAAGCCATGGTCTCATGTAGCACCAGTGCCCAAATGCACACCAAAAGTACAGGACAAGGGTGGACATCTGGGAAACTACTCGCTCTCCTCACTCTGTCACAAAATGGCTGTTGGGACCAGAAGCCCCTGCAGCTCATCACTTCCTAGAGCTGCATTGTTCCCACAATGCCCCTCACTACAGCTCTGCCTTCCTCCTGCCTAAGCCCTGTCAAGCATCCCCCTATGGCCTGAGCTACACATTGCTCTGGGTGGTCCCACATGCAATGTAATGCATATCCTGAAGAGCAGCCACTGGCGGCAGAATCTTATACCAGTGGTGGGGTTCTGGAAGATTCATCCATTTGCCCCATTGCATTTCCAGTTGTGCCTGGGAACACTTGACATAAACATATTTAAAAAGCTGCTTGTCCACCACAGAAGTCAGTGCCCTGAATCAGATCTGTCAATCACTACTCAGGAATTTACAAACCATAAAAATCCATTAAAACGGCAAATCTGATTTTGTTCCAAAATCACTAACATGATCACAGTTTCAAGACACACAGAACGGCCTAAGTTGGGCAGTGAATGTATCAGAGTAACTGTAGGCCTTTCTTGTACTAATCCCACCTTTACTTTTATAGGTTAGTGGATCTAGTAGTCATAGTCAGTAAAAGGAGCAATTCTGGAGTGAGTCAATTGCACCATAGGGGAGAAATAAACATTTGGAATTTCCTACTAATTTAAATGGGACTTTTACCCCCTGGAATGCTAGAAAGGTCTCCAACTTGTATAGCTTATTAACGATGGTCCTATGTGCAGTAAAGATGCACAGTGATAGTCCATGAGGCTCATGTACTAAGAACACCTGGAGGAATTATGGAGTAAACCAACCACCATAGGGGTCAAATAAAACTCAAACTGATTTGAACGGCAATTTTAACCCCTTGAGTGCTAAAGAGGTCTTCAACGCATTGCTTTTCAATGAGTTGAAGACCTCTTTAGCATTCAAGGGATTAAAGGGATAGTAATACTTAAAATGTAAAAAAAAAAATATGTTGTAGGGTTTATCCCCCTGAGTAAAACAAGAGTACTCCCACAGCTGAGAGGTATTTCATTCAAAAGTTATTAATTTTCAAAGCTGAATTTTTTAGGTGCAATATCACAGTGGCCTGAAATTGTACAGTGGCGCTGTTGCTACACCATCCTATGGAGATTTATGGTCCCTGTCCAAGTAAATATGTCACAAGTCCTTCAGGTCTGGCAGCATTTTCTTATCATTCCGGTGGCTGGGGTGGGGGTTATGCACTAAGGTGTAATAAAGAAGTGATAAAGAGGAGATAACTTCGCCAGTGATACGACTTCTCCAGTCCCTATGGTACTCCGAAGAGCCTAAATGCTAAGACCTCTCCCACTTGACAAATCTTAGGTTACATAGAATAACATAGGAATTAGAGAAGTGATATCACTGGAGAAGTCATCTCTTCTTTGTCACACTTTAATGCACCCCCCTTCCTGTTGTATTCATACAGTGTCCACTTAAAGTGAAACTAACACTTTATAATAACTTACATGATTTTGGAAAACCTTTCAAAATCACCAATACATATGTTAGCCATTGATTATTTAAAAGTGTGGTTTACTTATTAGTCATGCTATGCAATTTAGGAAGTACTGGCTGGTCTGGTGTGTCAGATGCTGAAATCTCCCTCCCAACTGCCACTTCCTATTAGGAAGCACTGGCTATTTTGCATAAACTGACAAATAAATAAAGCTAAATATCTCAAACTATAGTTTCAAATAAAAAACGGCTAACGTAAATATAGATGATTTTGAAAGCTCTTCCAAATGGTATCCTTTTGAAATGTCACCCACTATTGGGCAACCCAACAATAGCCATGCTCCATCCCGTCATCTCGAGTTTTTTTGGCAAAAAGTATTTTTTAAGCACTCAGGATTACGGGATGAAGCATGGCATGTTTAATGCTATTGTAACTGAATGGTAAGTACCGTGTGCACAAAGCTAAGATTATTAGGCATTTCACAATTTTATATGCAGGAGAAAAAAATCTGAATTCAGATGGGACATTTTTGAAATGTAAAGGTGCGGGTCAACATGTCTGGATCCTCTGTATGTTGCTTAGCTAAAGAATAGGTTCAAGCTTATTGATGGCAAGAAACACTGAGTAGTACATAAAAGAAAGATAGCATATTATATATATTCATTATTTATTTGCTTGTAAAGGCAGATTTAGGTAGGAATGATCAAATATATTTTGATTTGCATGAGGAGGAAAGCACACTGTGCAGAGAGAGGGGAGAGGTGGAGCAGCAGGCAACAGAGGCTACGCGACACTTAAGCCTTCGGGTTCAACATTTTGATGTGTCAACACTGTAGCTTGCGATATTGTTATTGTGCCCACTTCAACCCAGCGACATGTTTAATGCACCATTTGGTTGGTCTCCCAATAGTGGGTGACATTTCGACAGTGAAGCCTTTCAATTCACCTGTCATCAGAAAAGTGTTCCACTTTAAAGCTTCTCTTTCTACGAAATAGCCAGCTGATTATGTGGAAATTCTATATGCGTGGGCAAATAGCAGGATCAATGGTGAACTTAGCTAGGATGTTGGCAAAACATCATTTATCCTTACTACAGCCAATCACAATAATCATATAGTCTACAAGAAATTTAGATACATAGTTACAGGTAAAGAGTATAGTTTCAGCTGAGCACATGATTTATCTAATGAACTGTCGGTATGGAGCTTTAAGCAACAGCAAGGAGGTGACAGAGCTTTCCAGCACACCACCACTGCAATGCACTCTTGCAACCAATTAGCAGAGATCTGTCACCTGTTCAGCTACACCTGCATCTGACCTTTGGGTCCTACCATACCAGGCCTGAACATCATTATAACATTCTAGTAGTTATTGCAAAGCTCTCTGAATCCCATCACCACAGTAATCTTAATAGGATATCTATGATATAATAATGCTGTATTGTCTGCTACAATAAGGTAATAGGCTTTCCGAATATGAGTGGTTTCTGCTAATCTCAATATAATAATTGCAGTAAACGCCTGTTTCTCATTACAAAGAGCATAAACAAAAATAAACAAATGCTCTCCTAATAGGACAGTCTACACACACATGAAAACAGCAAATTTATTATCATATTTCAAGGCTGTAAAATAAAATAAATATGTTTTTTACAGATGCTAGCCAAAAAGTACATGACATATGTTATATCGTCCAATTACATTTTTAGGTGTTAGTGTTTTAACGGGATAGTAATACTTAAATTTTACTGTGCTGCATCTTGTAGCACTTAAAAAAACAAATTAAATGCCCCCAGTGCCATGTCTCAAACCTTTATGGTTTGAGAGATATCCGCTTTCAAAGTTCCTCCCTCTCTGATGTCAGCACTCTAGCTGACTGCAGGGGAATCCGGTCCCGGGACCGTTAGAGTCTCTTAAAGGGATAGTAATGTTTCATAATAAAAGCAGCTCTAATTAATCATCACAGTATTTGGACTTTGGAGAGTGTTATTTCAATTCTGTCAGAGTTGTAGTTCAATGACAAAGTCTCCCCCTCCCACCCATTTTACTGATGTAACACTGTTCAGCCAGAGCAGAAGGGAGGTGCCCAGGTAGACTTCAGAGAGGGACAATCTTCAATTAAGATAAGGGAAAAGCCTGAAAAACTTGTCAAGGGGGGCAGGGTTTTCATAGGAAGAAGATTGTCCTCTGCTGTTATCTGTCTGGTCTTACAACCAGATTTCACATCTGAGAAGAGATAACTTACACTAGGTAAAAGGGGCGGGGAGGAGAAACTTTGCTTGTGAATATCTCTCAAAACATAAAGGTTTGAGAGATAAGACTTATATCATTCTTCGTGGTTTTTTTTAATGCCTACAAAATATAATATAGAGTCGAGATTGTGTTATGGAAAAAGAAATCCTTCACTTGGATTGCAAGCCCATGTAGAAGACTGTTTCAGTGAAGGATTTCTTTAACACTTTGAATACCAATAGATGCATCACAAATCTCTTCTGGTGATCAAAGAGTTAACCCTTTGAATGCCATAGGGGTACGAAGTGCAGAGCAATGCGTTGCACACCTCTCTGGCACTCAAAGGGTTAATATACATTTACTACTACACTTAACATTTGAAGAAAGCGACCAGTTAGATCGGTCAGCTGAAGTTGATTGATGTTTTATCCAAACAGCTGGAGAGCCACAGGATTCCCTCTATGACAGGTATGCAAATGTCAATGTTCCATCTTGCTTCAAAACAAGTAAAGAAAGCAGCCATTCAAAACACACCTTATCATATGTGTTTGATTTCAAAAGATTAATTGCAATCATTAATCCTCTTTTGTAATTTTTCACCCCATTAAGCTGATCTCCAGTACATTAAATAAGCATTAACATAGCAATTAGGCATTCCTCAATCTGGCAAAACTAACCAACTAAAATTATTCTCTACTGATTTGTTTTACTATTTTAAGCTCAGTCAGGAGGTATTTATTTTAAAGGTTTTTTTTTTTTAATTTCTCTTACATTTCATTTAAATGTCGTTTAACCTGCTGGTCATCAATATCTGGCTCTCCAGCTGTTGTGACTTCAACTTTTTCATCCCAACCCACCATTGTCAGGTTGGGATTCATGTATGTATGTATATCTTTATTTATGTGGTGCCACACAGTGTACACAGGGCCTTACAATAGACGGAAGTTACAATAAATAGTAGGGGATAAAATAAGTGTCACATTCATAGAAACATTAGGAGAGAGGTCCCTGCCCCAAGGAGCTTACAGTCTAAATGTAGCCTCTAAGATCAAAAGAACCAAAGGTTGCCTATCCTTGATTTAAGTACATACAGGAGGACACACTCAAGGTGATGACGCATGACCAAGGGTGACATTGAGCACCCCCAAAACTTTTCGCTTAAACTTCAGCATATGCTGATCCATTTACACATCACCTTAACCCTCTGAGTGCCAGAGGGGTACGCAACGCATTGCAAAGCAATGCGTTGCGTACCCCCTCTGGCACTCAAAGGGTTAAAGTGATAGTAATACCACTGTTAAAGTTAATGTTCAAGTCTTCTTTACTTTTTTACGTACATACTTGTAGTTCAGGTGCAATTAAAGACAAAAGGATCCCCCTCCTGCCCCTTTCCCTGCATCACTGGTACTCTCAGTCTGGTCTGGATGGAGCTTGGAGAGGGACAATATTCAGTAAGCAAAAGGAAAATTCTTCCCTTATACTTACTGACTGAAGATTGTCCCTTACTGAATCTGTCCAGTCCCACAACCAGATTCCAGAAGTGAGAGGGAGGTCCTTTCAGCTTGAATAGCTCTTGAACTACAAATATGTAAGTAATGAAATATAGTGCTACTAGTTGAACAGCCCGTTACACGAGCCACAGTGCCTCTGGCAGCCGGTCGCGGGGCAGTCACGCGCAGCAGAGACTGCCCGCGCCACTGCTGATACAGAGCTGGACGCTCCTTCAGAGCGCCCAGCTCTGTATGAGCCGCGGCATGAGCAGTCTGTACTGCGCATGACTGCCGCACGCGCAGCAGTGTCTACTGCGCATGTCGGGTGTTACACACAACTTAGCGAATTATTATATAGGATGTGTTATAAAAAAAAAAAAAACTCTAATGTTAACTGTAATAGCGTTATTGCTATCACTTTAAGTGTGTTCTCTTATATCTACTTGATACAAGCATCTGGTTCCACAAGATATCCAGTGGAGATTCTGCACCAGGTGCGATATATGTGTGGGTTAGAACAGCCACTAAAAGTCCCTGGAGTATGTGTCCACTCACCTGTACTTGTTGATATCCTTGATGTAAGCCAGACATTGACAACACATCAAGAGTTGATTAATCTGTTTCTATTTTATTTTTAATTTCTGTATGGACAATGTACAATATTCAGATTTTAACTGCATAGCTAGGTGTCTTTAGCATGCAAGGGGTTGAATAGAAGTAGGACCTCTACAGGTCAAGGGATCTTTGAGAAACCTGGCAGGTTGTAGCTAGAAGGCAACAATCAATAGAAGACTGACTCACTAGGATAGTGCCCCATCGCCATATTTCATCACCTGGGAGTAGATATATCAGTGAAGTCACAGCTACACTGGGAGCCCTGGAGGACCAATGGGATTGCAGAACAGGGATCTGAAAAGAGGCCTCCAGGCTATAATGATGCATCAATACAGCATTGAGCAGGACCAATAAACCCTCTGTATCTGACATGAAAACCAGGCACAGCAGGTCTATGGAGAATGCATACACAACCTAGTAGTATGTGACTGAATCCCCCAAATGGCTAAGAGGAGACATTTTGGCACTGCAGAAAGCAATCCTTGGATTTTTACTAAGTTTGCTCCCAAAGGGGCAGACTCAGTAAAATATGATAATTGCCCATTAAAAGAACATTCACATTTTCCAATAATAAATTGTAACTTACCTTAAAGTGGAGAAGAAGGCCACTGTGAATCAATTCTGCATGGATTGGTTCCTAAAATGTATATTCAATTACTACCTCTAACAAACAAGGGGTTAAGAGCTGGTCTTAGTAAGTGATGCTTTAAAGCACTCTAAACATTTCCGAAATCAGTCAATTTTCCTAATGATTATAACCATAAGGTCATGCTCAACACCTAAACCATTACCCCATATCTTATGGTTTTTACATCCTTAACATTCGCTGTTCTGTAAGAGACCTTCCCAGTGGGATAATATCTGGACTTGTAATGGGGTGCTTCTGAGAACTTTAATGTCTTAATGACAGTTTTAAAGCTGCTTTCCTAGACTGTTAAACTGAGCTTCTAAGTCAAAATCAGGACACATGGAAGGAATGTACAAATATGGTTCCACCAGGGTTGTACTGGAGGGACTCAGGGAAAGTTTTTTTGGCCACAGATATTCTTCTAGAGGCATAACAAGAACCTACTGGGCCCTGTGGCTGATGGCCCTCCTTTGATGCCAGGCCCCTGCACAACTACAATTTCTGTAGTTATTCCCCTAGGTTCCACGCACAGACAGGTGCTGGTATTGATTTTCTAGTCCTGCATTTGGCTATCACCAATTTACTAAGCTATGCTCACTCGGGCCTTATGAATAAAATCAGAGATAAACAATTCTGGTGTAAACCATCTTCATTGAAGGTGACACATGAACACTCCGATTGATTTAACCCTTTGAGTGTCAGAGGTATATTAAACACATTGTAACGGGTTAGATGGATCTTTCAAACCTCTTGAATACTAGAGAGGTCTCCAATTCACTGATTTGCAATGCTGCAGAGACCTCTCTATCATTCAAGGGATTAAAGTGTTAGTAATGTCCAAAAAAAAGTTTTTTGCAATTAGAAGAGCTTAAAAAGCTGAGCTAAATGCAAAAAAGTATCTCTCAAACCGCTATGGTTTGAGAGATACAGGTGTTTAAAGTTTGATGTCTCCTAATGGCAGCTGTAAAGCTGTCAGCAGGAGATCCGTGTTGGTCGACATGGAGGCTCTGCAGCAGAGCCGCAATCTCGTTGCAAACCAGGCACACATTTTAGACTATTTAAATAAAGGGATTTGTTGTAACTAACGAGATTGTGGCTCTGCTGCAGAGCCTCTGTGTCAACCGACACTGATCTCCTGCTGACAGCTTTACAGCTGCCATTAGGAGACATCGAACTTTAAACACCTGTATCTCTCAAACCATAGCGGTTTGAGAGATACTTTTTTTTGCATTTAGCTCAGCTTTTTAAGCTCTTCTAAATGCATTACTAACCCTTTAAAAAACCCCAGTTAAATCAATGACAATATGGGCAATTTTACGTGCCCCTAGGGTGCTGTTTTATTTCACCCACAATTTACTGTTCCACTTTTATACAAAATGAGTCCCTTAGCACAGTCTGGTCTGGGGTGGGGGCAGTTTATCAGTTTCCTGGGAATTCCATTCTGCTACACCTTGTTTAACACTATGTACTAAGCTACATACACCCCAAATCCTCCACTTGCACCAAGGGGATTGTAATGGGACAGTCTGTGGGCATTTCGCAAGCTAAGGAGATGACATACGGGGTTTGCTGTTACTAAAGTCCAGCACTGGCAGAGTGTGTCTGCTGGAATGCAGTACAGAGATCATAGTTTGGCTGCACAGCAAATTTATCCATTCTCCCCATAGAGACTGATGCTCTAAGAAGAAATGGAACGATTCTGGAGTAAACCAACTACACCATAGAGGAAAAATAAAAAGTCCTAAAATGCCCATAGATTTAAATGGGAATTTAACCCGCCCAAAAACTAGAGAGGTCTTTAACATTAAAGTGTTTAAATCAACATTGAGTTTTTATTTGTCCCTTATGGTAGAGTTGATTAATGTCATATCTCTCCCTTTCCCAGGCTTGTTTGGAAACAGGCACTCTAGAACCTCTTTTTATGTGCTTTTGTGAACTTAATTGAACCCATTAGCTTGTGTTCGCGTGCTCTTGGCATCCCATCCAGTTGTGCACTTGTGGTATGTGTCCATTAGCTAAGTGTGTGTATGTGTATGTGCTTCTATGCTGTTCTGCCTTGTGGGAAGTCTCATGCTTCTGATTGAGTGCGCCTCCTTCAGTAGTTGATCCCTGACCTTGGCTTTGCCTCCCAGTATATGATTAAATGTTGTCCGTCTTGATCTCAGCTTTGAACTCTCACTCAATAAGTACTCCACCAGCCTCAACCTCCACCTGTGCCCTAAATACAAAAGTACTTATCCAGGCTAACAGGCCTTCCCTTGACCCTTCTCTTGGATCTCCATTTTTTTTTTAATGTTCCTGGAAGTCTCTTCTGCAACTTCTCGGAGCACAGGTATGCTTATCCTTATCTGGTCCCAGCTCAACTGGGGTCATATATCTGACTTTGGGGTCTTTACTCCTGCTCCGGCCACAGCAAAGACCTTCTTGTAGCGGACTCTAATCCTTAGCTTTACACACTACATTTTACCAACTGTTGCCCTCAGTTCCTGACAGTTTCCTTCAGGATTACTCCAGTTCTTCTTAATACATCAACCTCGTTTCCTCTGTAAAAATGTTAATAAAATGCTTTTTAATTGACAAAAAAATTAGTTGTTACTTCTTTCATCCATTGGGGACATAGGAAACATGGGGTTAAGTGAGGACCTTATAAAATAGGCAGTCTGGAATAGGCAGTTTCCGTCTCTCCTCATACTTAATCCCCTTGCAGCTCTGCTCATTTGTCAGTTTTTCCTGTGTCCTGCAAGGAGGAAACAGAAGAGACTCATTATTTCATTTATTCTACATTAGTTTAATTTAACGTTAGTTTTGTTTATTTTAAACTTGCAAAAAAGCGCAGTGTGGCTCATGCAATAAGAGACAGGGAAGTGAGAGCTATACACTGCTTGCTACCTCAGCCTTGTTCCACAATCTCCTGGCAGACACAGACCCACATATACACTGTCTGCTACCACAGACTGGTTCTACAGTCCCACTGGTAGCCACAGAATATCACATACATTGAATGACACCCAGCCTTGTTCCACTACTTCACTGGTAGCAACAGACTCACACATACACAGCAAATTATTTTTGATAATGACAAATGTGAAATATACACCTGAAGGTAAAAGACCACTCTTAACATACAGAACAGATAGTAAATTAGCCAGCTTTGAAATCTTGCAAGACTGTGGGAACTCCTCTGTACCATGTGTATGCATTCAAATAAGCCAAGAGATGTGTTCATTTCTCTTTACACACATGAGGTGTCTCTCACACACACACACACACACACACACACACACACACACACACACACCCATCCCAGAGCACCTCCACCTGTGTGGCTATATGAGCCTCTGGATGTGTAAGAATTGCAGATGCACAGAGATCGATGTGATCGAGGCCCAACAGAATGTGGTGTTCACAGGCCGCAGCTTAGTGCTGGAGAATATTATTGTGCCCAAGGTACAGTTCGTGAAGAGCAAGTGTGTATGAGGTGCCTGGGAGGGACTCGGTACTGACAGTGTGCAGACTGCTAAAAAGGGGAGAGTGTCAAAGGAAGATGATTCAAGACAAATAACCTAAAGCAGGAGAAGTTGAGCATGGAAGGAGGTATTGATAAGTGGAGGCATTGATGTAGTCAGAGAGAAGAGGAATGGCAGCAAGTGGTGGTTGGTGGGAGTCATACACAAACTACTTAATTTCCTGCTGTGATTTGGACGAGTGAGGAGAGGGGCTTTGCAAGAATAAGATGTCCATTGGTTGCGGCCATAGGTACTATGAGGACATTGGCAGCTCTATTGCATTTGTCTAGTTTTCTGACTCTGGTTCACTAGGTGATCCGCAAGATCAGGATAATCAGATACCATGTTGTTCTCATAGCTATAACATATTCCAAGAGAGCTTGGCAGATGGACCTGCTCATCCTAGAAGTCAACAAATACTGACAAGTGTCTCTTGTGCTGAACCTACTCTCCCTGAACCCTGCTGCATTGTTCATATTCATACATGTTGGAGATGACTGTGTACCACCTGAAGCAAAGGTTTCTCCATTGCAGTCTTGTAGAACATTCTCAAGACTTGCAAGCTGGTCTATTACATGATTTTGGTGCTTTTTTCAGCTGCTGCGATCATTGTAAATGTTTATCCCATGGTCTTTTCGTTCCTGGTATTGAGTTTTCTTCTCTGTAGAACGTGCAGCAACTTAATTCTCTCAAGGTACTCTTTCAGCATTGCTAATTTTATTCCAACACCAAATTGTACTCATTCCAAACAGTCAAAATTTCATACAGGGAGTGTCTCTACACCTCCATGGGACTTGAATTTGCTTCTGAGGGATCTTCAGTATAAACCCTGTGAAATTCTTGCTTCAGTGACCATATATATGCTTATTCTGAAAACAGTCGTATTTCCTTGGTGGTGGAATGCATGCTTTGCTTGGCAAATCACAGTTTTGTTTTGATTTTTCACTTTGACAAGGTGGTCATTTGGACTTGATATGGTTTCCTACTGAAGGTTTTGTCAGATTTACCCTTACACAGGTAAATTGTCATTCCTTCTCTTTGCCCTTGTCCTGTAAATTGGAAGCAGCAGGAAATGCACACAAGGAACGTTGACCGGTTTTCAAACACTATATGCACCAGACCCAAGCTTCTGATATTTTTGAGGGTTCGAGACATGATCAGGCAGTCTCTAAAATGATGTTGGTTTCTTGGATAAAGTCCAGTATCAGGCAAACCTGTGTTCATCATGTGAAGCAGGTTCATTTCCAGGTCAAGGCTTTCTCCACTAGAGTTCTTAGGTGTTAGGCTTATAAGGGCCAAGCTTCACCAGAGCAACCGAGCAAGACTGCTACCTGGACATCTCTCCACACATTCACTACAGAGCAAATTTCTTTAGATCTGCAGTGGGGACTTTTCAGAGAAAAAGTGCTACAGTCTGTAGTGGCCCACAGAGACATTTTTCTTCCTTATGATATACTCTTTTTCCAAAGCCTTTTTGATTGTGTTTTGTTACATGTCTGTAGACACGTGACATTTTTGCCATGCTCACCTTTGTAGTGTGTCGTTTCCTTTGCAGTGGTTATGAGGATTTGCTCTTCCTCCCTGATTACTTTGGTACAGAATTGGGATGTCTCCATGGTCCCTGTGTCCTCCAGTGGCCAAAAGGAAAATATAATTTTTTTGTGTCACTTACCAATAAATCTTTATTTTTTAGTCCACAGGCACACAGAGCATCCTCCCTCCTAGAGAAAAGTCCTGTCTTTTCTCTGCCTGATTTACCTTGCAGTTCCTGGCTCATCTGTATTGGTGGCTTTGTTACGGTTTGTTATGACTCTCAGACACAAGTTTTAGGTAAAAAACTCAATTTTATTGAAATAATAAAATGATCACTTAGAATGGCAATCACATATATATATATATATATATATATATATCTCAAGAGTAAATAGCAAAGACAGTATGCAGACCCTACCGGTCCTGTCAATATACCAGACAGGACAGTCTGAGATGATGGAATAATACGCTCTACCGGCCTTGCCAATACCGGGTAAGGCAACCTGCAGATGGAATAGCGAAAAGGTTCTACCGGCCTTACCTAAATACCGGGCAAGGCAGCCCCAATAAGTACACGGTGTAGGCTCTACCGGCCTTGCCAATACCGGGTAAGGCAACCTCAGATGGAATGTGGCAAAAGGTTCTACCTGCCTTACCAATACCAGGCAAGGCAGCCCAACAACCCTCGATATAGGCTCTACCGGCCTTGCCAATACCGGGTAAGGCAACCTCAAGAGGAATGTGAAGCAAGGTTCTACCGGCCTTACCAATATCGGGCAAGGCAGCCCAGAGGTATAAATAGCTGTTGGATGATAATGACCGAGTGACAGGATCGTAAGCAACCCAGTGTCCGCACACTGAAACCAACAGAGGAATCGTATAGCCGCAAGGCTTAGGAGCAAACCAGTGTCCTCACACTGGACTAACAATTGAATCGGATAGCCGCAAGGCTTTGGAGCAAACCAGCGTCCGCACGCTGGGACCAGCTACTGAATCGTATAGCCGATAGGCTTTGGAGCAAACCAGTGTCCGCACACTGGAGTAACAAGTGAATCGTATAGCCGCAAGGCTTTGGAGCAAACCAGCGTCCGCACGCTGGGACAAACCACTGAATAGTGTAGCCAATAGGCTTAGGAGCAAACCAGTGTCCGCACACTGGACTAACAACTGAATCGTGTAGCCGCAAGGCTTTGGAGCAAACCAGCGTCAGCACGCTGGGACCAACCACTGAATAGTGTAGCAGATAGGCTTAGGAGCAAAGCAGTGTCCGCACACTGGACTAACAACTGAATCATGTAGCCGCAAGGCTTTGGAGCAAACCAGCGTCTGCACGCTGGGACTAACAAGCAATGTCGCCGACGCGACCAAGCAGAAGGTCGCCAGGATCACAGGAGGCAGACGAGGAGATGACAGGAACCAGCAGCGATCAGTCAGGTCAGGAAACATCAGAGAAGAAGGTCAGCAGGAACTGCAACCCCAGAGTACTAGGCCGGAACCAGGACTGGAACAACTCAGCATGCAGGAAACACTGGAACAGTTGTAATCAGGAACTCAGGAACACAGGAACAGAGGCCCAACCATCACTGGACATAGTGATAGCAAAAAGGTCAGAAACAACACGAAAGGGCACTCAAAGGGTGCCCAATCCAGGTTTAAATAGGTAATATGAGGCGGGCTAAATGCAGA
This sequence comes from Rhinophrynus dorsalis, assembly GCA_037306005.1. NCBI lineage: Eukaryota > Metazoa > Chordata > Amphibia > Anura > Rhinophrynidae > Rhinophrynus > Rhinophrynus dorsalis. Next base: position 57,861,722 of record CM074720.1, on the reverse strand, counting down.
CAGCCAATAGAAGCCCCCTACTGGTGACAGACAAGAAAATGCAGCAATCACAGGCACTGTGATAGTACCCCCCTTTCAAAGACCCCCTCTCCTAGAATAGGGTCTAGGTTTCTGTGGGTATTTGGCATGAAAGACCCTAGCTAGCCTAGGTGCATGAAGGTCCTTACTATCCACCCATGATCGATCTTCAGGACCATATCCTTTCCAATGTACCAGGTACTGTACCCTTCCTCTAAGCCTTCGGGAATCAATAATGCTCTGAACCTCGTACTCCTCCTGACCCTCAACCTCAACAGGTCCTGGCACCACAGGTGTGGTAGTATAGCGATTGCAAACCAGAGGCTTGAGAAGGGACACATGGAACACATTATGGATACGCATGGATGCAGATATGTCTAGTGCGTAGGAGACAGGGTTAATTTTGCAAATGACTCTGTATGGACCAATGAACCGAGGAGCCAACATATTAGACGGAACCTGCAGCTTGAGATTTCTGGAGGAAAGCCATACTCTGTCCCCAACCTGAAAATAAACCGCTGGAAGCCTTCTGCGATTGGCATGGCGCTGATGACGCTGAAATGACTGACCAAGTGCCCTCTGAACTTGTGCCCATGTGGAACGGAGTTGCTCGATATGCTCATCCAGAGCTGGAATCTGTTGCGTCTGAAATGAATCTGGAAGCAAACAGGGCTGAAACCCGTAATTAATCAGAAACGGGGATCTCCCCGATGAAGAATTGACCGCACAGTTCCTGGCGAACTCTGCCCAAGGCAACAAGTCGGACCAATTATCATGATGGTCAGTAACGATACAACGGAGAAATTGTTCCAAGCCCTGATTAGCTCGTTCAGCGGCTCCATTGGTCTGGGGATGGTAGGCAGAGGAAAAGGACAGCTGTATGCCCATCTGTTGGCAAAATGCCCTCCAAAACCTAGACACAAACTGGCTCCCCCTGTCAGACACCAGTACCCTGGGCACTCCATGCAACCGGAATACTTCTCTGGCGAACACAATTGCCAATTCCTTAGCTGAAGGAAGGCCACAGAGGGGCACGAAATGAGCCATTTTAGAAAACCTGTCCACCACCATGAATATAAAGGAATACCCTTTAGACATAGGCAATTCTCCCATAAAATCAATGGAAACATGAGACCAGGGGCGTTCGCCATTAGGCACCGGTTGAAGCAAGCCCACTGGTAGATGTCTCGGGGTCTTAGCGCGGGCACAGGTGGCACAGGCATTAGTAAACTCAGCACAATCGTTTCTCATGGAAGGCCACCAAAATAACTGAGAAAGGGACCATAACAGTTGGTCTCTACCAATATGTCCCGCAGCCTTAGAGGAATGGTACGTTTCGAGCAACCTAGTACGAAATGGTTCAGCGACAAAACATTTGCCCACTGGGGTTTCATGGGGAGCGGACCCCTGAGATGCCAGGATCTCCTCCCCTAAAGGAGAAGTGATACTTGTGCGTATAGTAGCCAATATTCTATCGGGTTGAATGATAGGTGCTGGTGCTTCCACTCTGTCACTGTCGGCCTCAAATTGTCTTGACAGTGCATCAGCCCTAACATTCTTTGATCCCGGTAAATATGATACAATGAAATTAAATCGGGACAAGAACAGTGCCCATCTGGCCTGACGAGAGGACAATCTCTTGGCCTCCGAGAGATAAGTCAGATTTTTATGATCTGTTAGGATTAAGACAGGATTCTTAGTACCTTCAAGCAAATGACACCATTCCTTAAGAGCGAGGATAATGGCCAATAATTCTCTGTCACCTATCTCATAGTGGCTTTGAGTGACGTTCAACTTTTTAGAAAAAAAACCACAAGGTCTGAGTGTTCCACCTTTATCGTGTCGTTGCGAAAGTACTGCCCCAACCCCGATATCTGAGGCATCAACCTCTAACATAAATGGAAGTAAAGGATTGGGGTGGGATAACACAGGAGCCGCAGGAAATGCCAACTTCAATTTCTCAAAGGCCTCCTCAGCAGATACCGGCCAACGAGACGGATTAGCACCCTTGTGCGTAAGATCGGACAGAGGTTTGACAATGGAAGAAAAGTTCTTAATAAACCTCCTATAATAATTAGCGAAACCCAGGAAACGCTGTATGGCTTTAAGACTCTTGGGTTTTGGCCATTGTAGGACAGCTGACAACTTTTCCTTGTCCATAGCAATGCCATCATTGCCAATTATGAACCCCAAGAAGGGCACGCTGGTTCTGTGAAACTCACATTTCTCCAATTTACAATATAATTTGTTCTCACGAAGTCGTAGCAATACTGCGGATACATCTTTGATGTGTTGTGACATGTTTTGGGAGTAAATCAGTATATCGTCAAGGTACACCACGACACATGTCTGCAACATATCTCTCAGAACATCGTTTATCAGTTCCTGAAAAACTGCGGGTGCATTATACAGCTCAAATGGCATCACTAGATATTCGTAGTGCCCAGATCGAGTTTTAAAGGCAGTTTTCCACTCATCACCTGCTCGAATGCGAACCAGATTGTAAGCGGCCCGTAGGTCCAATTTGGTAAAAATCGAAGCGCCCTTAAGCCTATCAAAAAGCTCGGTGATGAGTGGTATTGGGTATGCGTTTTTTGCCATTAGTTTATTCAAGCCCCGGTAGTCAATGCATGGTCTTAATTCGCCATTTTTCTTTTTTACGAAAAAGAACCCAGCCCCAGCTGGAGAGGTAGATTTTCGTATGATCCCTCTAGCAAGGGCATCAGAAATGTAATCTTCCATAGCTTTATTCTCCTCACAAGATAATGGATAAGTGCGTCCCCTCGGAGGTACTGCTCCAGGAGGCAATTCAATGCAACAATCGTAAGGTCTGTGCTGAGGTAGTATACTAGCCTCTCCTTTGCTAAAAACATCGCCAAACTGTTGGTAAACATCCAGTATAGCAGAGGAGGTGCACAAGACCTTAATAGGCTGGGTGACGCACTTGTCCATACAAAACGGGGACCAAGCAGCGATTTCACACTTTTTCCAATCAAATTGTGGGTTATGTAACTGTAACCAAGGAAATCCCAATATTACAGCATGGTGAGGAAAATTAATAAGTTGGAACTGCTGCTCTTCTCTGTGAAGTGCCCCAATAGTCATAGACAGTGGCATAGTTTCAAAAGTAACCTGAGCCGGTTCTAAGGGTCTGCCATCAATTGCTTCAATAGCCAAGGGGTTTTCTCTTTCAATGCGTGGAACTCCGTGCAATTCGTCAAAGGTATTATCCATAAAATACCCTGCTGCACCAGAATCAACCAGGGCCAAAACCTCCACAGAGCATTGTGCCCATGATAATACCACCTGTATGGTGGGTTTCATTATGCCCGACACTGGGAACAACTGTACACCACCTAGGGCCTGTCCCCCAAGGTACCCTAGGTGTGTGCGTTTCCCGGACGTACCGGACAGGATTTTAGCAAGTGGCCGTTTTTACAGCAGTATAAACACAACCCTTATTTCTTGTGATATAGTCTCTCTTCATTGGTTAGTCTAGTGAAACCTACTTGCATAGGTTCACTTGGTTCCCATACTGGTTCACCAGACTTCAATACCAGGGGAGGGATGGGTGGGCAAAACATGCTACTAGACTCATTATTTTTTGACCGTATCCTACGATCTCTGGCAGTTGATCTCTCACGTATTCTGGAGTCAATTAGCATAACATACTCAATGTAATCATCTAGGTCAATAGGTAGATCTTTTGCAGCGATTTCATCTTTAATATGTTCATTCAGGCCTTGAGCAAAGGCTGCCAATAATGCCTCGTTATTCCAACCTACCTCTGCTGCCAAGGTGCGGAATTCGATGGCGTAGTCGCCCACTGTACGCTTGCCCTGTTGTATCTCCATAAGACGTTTGGCAGCAGAGGTGGTTCTACCAGGAGGCTCAAACACTCTTCGAAAGGATTGCACAAATTCTCTAAAGTTCTTAGTGCAAGGTTTAGCATTCTCCCACAAGGGGTTAGCCCAAGCCAATGCTCTGCCAGTGAGCAGCAATATCGTAAACCCCACTTTACTACGATCATTGGGAAATGTGTGTGCCGTCAATTCCATAAATATTTCAAGTTGGTTAATGAACCCTCTGCAGAGACTAGGGTCACCATCATATCTTAGCGGCAAGGGTGCAGAAGCCGTTAACCCTTTAACAGTACCCCCTAGGGGCCTGGTATCACTTTCCGGTGTCTGACTTGGCGAGACCACCAGGCTAGAGCCAGATTTGTCAGGGAGTACCGTGCGTTCAAGGATCGTTTGAATTGCAACCGCCAACTGATCCAAACGTTGCTCGTGCATATCCATCCTCCAATGGATATTCTGTGCATTACCTTCACATTTGCTGTCTGAGGTCATGGCCCTTTCATACTGTCACGGTTTGTTATGACTCTCAGACACAAGTTTTAGGTAAAAAACTCAATTTTATTGAAATAATAAAATGATCACTTAGAATGGCAATCACATATATATATATCAAGAGTAAATAGCAAAGACAGTATGCAGACTCTACCGGTCCTGTCAATATACCAGACAGGACAGTCTGAGATGATGGAATAATACGCTCTACCGGCCTTGCCAATACCGGGTAAGGCAACCTGCAGATGGAATAGCGAAAAGGTTCTACCGGCCTTACCTAAATACCGGGCAAGGCAGCCCCAATAAGTACACGGTGTAGGCTCTACCGGCCTTGCCAATACCGGGTAAGGCAACCTAGATGGAATGTGGCAAAAGGTTCTACCGGCCTTACCAATACCGGGCAAGGCAGCCCAACAACCCTCGATATAGGCTCTACCGGCCTTGCCAATACCAGGTACGGCAACCTCAAAAGGAATGTGAAGCAAGGTTCTACCGGCCTTACCAATACCGGGCAAGGCAGCCCAGAGTTATAAATAGCTGTCGGATGATAATGACCGAGTGACAGGATCGTAAGCAACCCAGTGTCCGCACACTGAAACCAACAGAGGAATCGTATAGCCGCAAGGCTTAGGAGCAAACCAGTGTCCTCACACTGGACTAACAATTGAATCGGATAGCCGCAAGGCTTTGGAGCAAACCAGCGTCCGCACGCTGGGACCAGCTACTGAATCGTATAGCCGATAGGCTTTGGAGCAAACCAGTGTCCGCACACTGGAGTAACAAGTGAATCGTATAGCCGCAAGGCTTTGGAGCAAACCAGCGTCTGCACGCTGGGACCAACCACTGAGTAGTGTAGCCGATAGGCTTTGGAGCAAACCAGTGTCCGCACACTGGACCAACAGGAATCGTACAGCCGCAAGGCTTTGGAGCAAACCAGTGTCCGCACACTGGACCAACAGGGAATCGTATAGCCGCAAGGCTTTGGAGCAAACCAGCGTCCGCACGCTGGGACAAACCACTGAATAGTGTAGCCAATAGGCTTAGGAGCAAACCAGTGTCCGCACACTGGACTAACAACTGAATCGTGTAGCCGCAAGGCTTTGGAGCAAACCAGCGTCCGCACGCTGGGACCAACCACTGAATAGTCTAGCAGATAGGCTTAGGAGCAAACCAGTGTCCGCACACTGGACTAACAACTGAATCGTGTAGCCGCAAGGCTTTGGAGCAAACCAGCGTCCGCACGCTGGGACTAACAAGCAATGTCGCCGACGCGACCAAGCAGAAGGTCGCCAGGATCACAGGAGGCAGGCGAGGAGATGACAGGAACCAGCAGCGATCAGTCAGGTCAGGAAACAGCAGAGAAGAAGGTCAGCAGGAACTGCAACCCCAGAGTACTAGGCCGGAACCAGGACTGGAACAACTCAGCATGCAGGAGACACTGGAACAGTTGTAATCAGGAACTCAGGAACACAGGAACAGAGGCCCAACCATCACTGGACATAGTGATAGCAAAAAGGTCAGAAACAACACGAAAGGGCACTCAAAGGGTGCCCAATCCAGGTTTAAATAGGCAATATGAGGCGGGCTAAATGCAGACAGCCAATAGAAGCCCCCTACTGGCACTGTGATAGGCTTCTTCTTTACTCTTGTCTTTTATGGAAATGGACTTTGGCCTTGGTCTGGCTTTCATAATCAAAACTGACAAATAGGTAGTGCTACACAGGGGCTAAGCATGAGCAGAAAAGGAAACTGACTACTCAAGAGACACTTAGTTTTTAAAGGAGCAGTAAACTTTTTTTATGAAAAAATATATATTGTAGGGATTTTCCTACTCAGTAAAATAAGGGTACTCCCACTGCCAAGAGATTTATATTTCCAGAGTTATTACAGTTTAAACCCATGTTTTTTCACATTAGCAGTGCCCTCTAGTGGTCAAATTCTAATTAGTTTGTCAGTTAGATTCTAATGGAGAGGAAAGTCAGAGACATACAGTTCTCCATAGAATGTGATAGAAACTGCAGTCACTTCCTGTCAGAACTATCAGGAAGTAAACACAGTAAATTCACTTCCTGATTATTTGAACTGTTATAAATTGTGAATAAAACATCTGACAGCAGTGGGAGTGACCTTGTTTTATTCAGCAGGAAAAGATCTATACAATATGTGCTTTTATAAAAATAAGTTTACTGCTCCTTTAAAGTGCCGTGCTTCCTAAAGGGAGGCGCTTAATCCTTTGAGTGCCAGAGAGTTATCCAGCTCATTGTATTACATTGAAATGCACTGGATACCTCTTTAGTGCTCAAAGGGCTAACCCCATGGACTAAGAAGGAATGATTTATCAGTAAGTAGCACACAAATCCTCTTATTCTAACCGTTCAGAATTAAAGAAACACGCAATAGAATATAACTTGCTGTAATATGAAATAACAACCATAGTAGATTGCCAAGCAACGTGTTGGATACCTCTTTAAGATTCCAGGAGTTAAAATCCTTATTTACATCAATGAGAATTTAGGGATTTTGGGCTCGATTCAAATGTTGGCATCGCCAGAAAAAACTGGCGACGCTGCTTTTAACGTCAACTGAGCAATGCAAATGTTCTACTAGAAACAAGCGACGCCAGTTCTGAAACAGACGTCGCCCGTCGCCAGAACAGCAAGATCTCACCCATAGAGGATAATGTACAAGCGACGCAAAAAGCGATTCAAATGTTGGAGTTAGGGCTAACGCTCGTTAAATTGCAACATTTCACTCCAGAAATCTAACGCCTATTTTTTTTGGAGAATAGCACAGGAGGCAGTATAAAAAAACCATCGTCGCCAGTTCTGAACAGCATTCTCTGTGCTTGTCCCTACCCAGCTACTAGGGGAACACAGAGATGGCTTTCAGCACCATGGACAGATTTGAATGCCATAGGGATGTGCACTGCTCACCCCTGTGGCATTCAAAGGGTTACAATCAATAAAACTAGTACACCAAGCACTACACAATGCCCCCTTCCACACACCCCCTTAATATGTCACATATATTGCATATATGGGACATACTAACCCCATCCACATCCACCTCATGGACTTCCATGTAGTGGACAAATCTGTCTTTTACTCAACAATCAACCCTTTGATTACCAGAGAGGTAGGAAAGCATTGCATAGCATGTCTCCCAGCCCTCTGGTACCCAAAGGGTTAATAGGCAAGGTATGCCTGTATGTGTGTGAGTGGGTGTGTTTCATACATTGTATAATTAAAATACTATTATGAAACGTAGATTGACTTAGATTCATTTATTTGTAATGCCCACCTCCTGTGTCCCATTGCTATCATTATTTTTGCTCCACTCTCCTTCCAATGCAGAGTGAAGCAAAAACACCAATAACAATGGGACACAGTAAGTAGGACATCATTAACCCTTTGAGTGCCAGAGTGGTAAGCAACGCATTGCAAAGCCGTGCGCTGCATTCCACTCTGGCACTCAAAGGATTAAAATACAATTGAGGGAGCAGGCTGCACTCTGACTGTAGCGCGTCCCTTCATTCATAAACGTACCATTGCTGCGGGTGGCTGTGAAGCCCACAGCATAAGAAAAGGCTGGGGACAAGAGAGACATCGGAGGAAGCGGGTGGCAGGCTTGTATTTGCTGCCCGCTTCCTCCAATACCTCTTCTCTCCTCACGCGTCGCCATTGTCCCCTGCCTGGCGTCGCCTATTCTACAATTCGCAGATGCGTTGGCATTGTGCCCACACGTCGCCATTGTCCCCTGTCTGGCGTCGCCTATTCCACAATTCGCAGACGCGTTGGCACAATGCCAACGCGTGAGGAAAGGCGAGGTATTGGAGGAAGCGGGCAGCAAATACAAGCCTGCTGCCTGCTGTTTCTACCTTTTCACATGTTTGTTATGCTATGGAGCCTAAGCACTGGTATGTCACGTGTTGTTTAGATCTCAGTGCACTGGCTCCACAGAACAACACAGGGATTGCAGGTGTGATGACACTGCAGTTGTCATGTACACATTGTCACCTCTTTCTGACATCCTAGTGAATGCCCCCCCCATCATGGTTGAGTCCTGTGGATCACATATGTCCTGCAGAGTGGGGATGGCGGGGAATGCCCCCTGGCCATCCCCACTCTGCAGGCTGCATATGATGCAGAAAGCTGAACCTTGACTATTCCACTTAGACTATCTACCTACATGTACAACGTCTAGCCCTGACATGCAGTAACAATACAATAGGAAACACACCAAGTCCCCTCCTTGCTATTCTCTGGTAACCCATTGGGTGCCAAGGGACTAGCCAATGTATTGTCGACCAACAAATTACTTATCCCTGTGGCATTCAAGGGGTTGTGTGCTGACCTCTTTGTCACTCTGTGTATGACATTGTGATACACATAACAGTTGGATCTGTGACTGACACATGACATTGTGCATTGTTTTTGTGCTGTGCATGATGTCGTTTTGGACAGCATGAAGGGGGTTCAACAGGGACTTGACCATTACCATTCAGGCTAGGTTGGTCATGTATTCTGTCCTTGTTTGACGTCCCTCCAAGCTGTGTGACTGAATTGTGGTGTGGAATGCTGTCCATGTGTCACTGTGTTGGCCTCTGTCTGGTGGGTGTCAGGATTGGTGTGATGTGTGTGTGGGCCTTGATGCACTTACCAGTGGACTGGAGGCTACTTTCATCCCCGGTGTCACTCCATCCAGGGATCCCACACACCATGATGGAGGAGATGGTCCTACGCACAGCCTCCTCCCACTGGCTGTATTCCACCCGCAGGGGAGGACCACCCCCTGTGCCAGCAGCGTGCAAGGCCTGCTCGCCCATCTTCTTCTTCACCTTCATAATGGTAGACAAAAATGGGAAAAGGGTTGAACTAGATGTATACAGGTCTTTTCTCAACATTGATTACTGTGTTACTATGTTACTGTCTTATCTTAGCCTTGCAGTCTGTCCACCTTTTCTTCACAGAATCCAACGACCGGCTGCGGCAGGACACTGCATTCACAGCAGCCACAACCTCCTTCCAGGCTGTCTTCCTCTTTGCTGACAGGCCAGCTTTAGGCCCCTTGGGGAAGAGGTACCTGTAGTGGGCAACCACAGCCTCACAGAGGACCAGGTTTTCCTCCTCTGTGTATTTGGGCTCTCTTAACCTCTCCTCCTCCTCACCCCCAGAGGTTGGTTGAGAGCCCTGGCTGTGGCTCCCCAGCCCTGCCTGCACTGGCCCTGGCTGTGTGTGGTGCAGGGGGACTACCCCTCGTCCCACTGTGTCTGCCCCTGCACTAGATGTGCCTGGTCTCAGGTGGCTGCCCCTCCGCCCCAGAGATCTCCCTCTCCCTCCCCTACCCTGACCAGGGTTGCCCCCCTGAATCTCCTCCTCCTCTCCTCCTACACTCCCCACCCCTCTCTTCTCTCCTCTCCATCTCTCTCACCCACTCACACCCAGGCACTCACTCAGGCCCTCACACACTCACTCACTCACTCTCTGTCACTCACTTGCACTCACTCACTCACACTGTCAAAATAAAGATAAAAAGTGTGTGTGTGTTTTACAAAAAAAAATATGGGCTATGTGTATGTGTGTATGTGTGTTTGGATGCATGTATTTTTATGTTCAAAAGTGTATTGTGTCGCTTTGTGTGCTGCCAAACTTTCCTTCTACCTGTCTGTGTGTGTGCCGCCTAAACTCCCTTTCTCTGAAAACTAACCTCCGCTCCTTGGGTCCTGATATCTAGCTCTTGGGAACTCGATAACAGACAAAGGTGCGTAGGTGATTTTGGGTCTATTTATAGTTTATTCGACTCAACTTGATACTTTGGGGTGCTGTGATTGGCTGGGACTGGGTCACGTTGGACGTTTCGCGTGTTTGTTTGTTTTTTTTGAGACGTTTCTCGCGTTTATCGTGTATTTGGCGTCGACGATGAGGTCAAATATTTGGCGACTCCAGTTTTGTAGTCTTCGTGTGTTTTGTAGGCCGTCGCTCGTTAACTCTTCTGGGTAACGAAGATTTGAATCTCACGTTACCTGGTCTTGCTTAACGAGCGAAGGCAGTTTTTTTCTTCACGTTGGTTTTAACGCCAACATTTGAATCGAGCCCTTTGTTGGTTGCCTATAATACACTTAATTTGCTGCGGAATTGCTCCATTGTTTCTTAGTCCATCACTGTCACTGTATTTGTGTCAGATCAAGGTTATCTCTGGTTACAGTTGTACTTTTTAAAGGATAACTAACACCTTATAATAAACCCCCCATTTACCTTGCCATGGCCAGAAAATCCTAATGGCCCTTATTCATTTTTTAATTTACTCCTTGGTTCAAGAGATAACATACACAATTTATCCTGGCAGGAGCACACAACATCACACTCTGCTTGCTGTACATGGTGACCTTAACTTTGTAACTGTTTGAGTGCCAGAGGGGTGTCCAACGCATTGCAAAGCAATACGTGGGGTACCCCTCTGGCACTCAAAGGGTTAAAGACCAGAGAAGTGTGCAGCTTTTTGTTTTACAAAGTACTCTGCACCCCTCTGATCTTTAATGGGTTAAGGCCAAGAGGGGTGTGCAACTCATTGCTTCACAATGCATTACACACATCTCTGGTCCATGATGGGTTAACTCAATCAGTAGCAGAGTTACCCCTCTGGCAATGAAAGGGTTAGGAAGGTTCATGTTCTTTGCCTGATACAGTTTGTAGAACTGCCATTAAGTGTCATGTCCGCCTCCAAGGGCATGGCATCCAGGACTGAACAAAGGGATAAGGGCAAAATCCACAGAGGCCATTAGGATTTTCTGGCCATAGTAAGGTAAGTGGGGGTTATTATTAGGAGGTGTTAGTTCTCATATAATCTTTTTGTCAGAGGATTCTGCATAGACAAGTTCATTGCTACCTCAAATTGACGTTTCCATGGTGATCTTTATTAGCAATTGTTCCCTGGACTTGGCTAACTGCAAGTACCTCTGTGTCTGCTCCACTCCCCCTTCCCCAAAGACAAAGAGGCTGGTTGTATTTTCCTAAATGAGCTATTGATATGGTGCAAAATACTGTACCACAATAAATAAACTGCAAGTAAAAGCAGCTGAATATTTTACTTTTTTGTAAATCTAATGTGATCCAGATGATGAGGCCTTGTTATAGGTCTCTCTTAGGGATACAAAGAAGGGCGCCACCCGTCTCCAGCCTCCCTCATATATCAGCAACTCTACGAGGAGGGGTAGACGAAAAGAACCAGATACATCTGGTCCAATGCACAAAACTCAGCAATTCTGGAGCAAATCATACAGGATTTTTAGCCTCATGAATGCAAGACAGATCTCCAGTGCATCACATGGTCCCCCACAGGAAACATACATAAAAATTCACATGGATTATAATGGGGATTTTAACCCCTTATATGCATTGCTGTGTAAAAACCCAATTTCAATCAGGAATTTGGGGAATTTTTATTTTTTGCCTAGGATGCCGTTGGTTTGCTCCCCGACTGAAACATTTTAGCTTCCTAAATATGGGCCTTAACCGTTTGAGGGCCAGAGAGGAGCCAAAGCATTACGTGTTGCAATGCACTGGATACCTCTCTGGCACTCAAAGGGTTAAGGAGGCTATCACCTAATAACAACTTTAGTGATTTTGAAAGTTCTTTCAAATTCACCAACGTTCTATTAGGTATTTTTTATTTAGAAAATTAGTTTTTGAGTTATTTAGATGTATAGAAAATGCTAATTAAGGCATGCCGTCTTCAGACGCTCCCTGAAAACTCACCCTTTCAGGGAAGTCTATCAACTACCTCCATAACCATTATGACCAAGGTCAGACCAACATCCTGTGAAGTCTATGAGTAAGCGCGTTTGTGCATGAAACACGTTAGATGGGCTGAAGTTGCACCCTATACCTCTACTATGTCCCGCTCCTGTTACCTCTTCAGGTTGGTCATGTTTTAATATATAAAACAAAAGAGTGACCCTGCTCTCCTCCATACCAGAATGTAAATGTGTGCCCTGCCTTGTGCATATATAATAACTAGATTGATAAATATGAGGATTTAGTCCATCAAATGGCCAAGAGATGTTAAGCTCGCCAACCTCGCCAACGTACCTCAAATCTGGCAAGTACCTACTCTAATGCACCTTTGTACCCTATCTAAATTAAATATATATATATATATATATATATAATTTATTTTTTTTTAAACAAGGGCTTAATCAGATATTATAAGGAAAGACATCATAAGCTTTACAACCACTATACGTATTGACATCATGTATGCAATTAAAAACAAAGGGACAAACAAACAATTAAAAAAGGTGTAAGAGGGGACTTACTTGGAATGAGACTCTTGTGACCTGCAGGAAGTGGTTACTGACCAAAAAGGACTGTAAATAGGATGAAAGGACTTACCGTCCTTTTTGGTCAGTAACCACTTCATTCAGGTTACAAGAGTCTCATTTCAAGTAAGTCCCCTCTTACACCTTTTTTAAAACAATTGTTTGTCCCTTTGTTTTGAATTGCATACATGGTGTCAATACGTATAGTGGTTCTAAAGCTTATGATGCGTTTCCTTATACATGGTGTGGAATTTATATCGCCTGACGCCTGGGACATGTAGTTCCGGGTGCCGGACAGGTACAGTTTTAATCACATTTAGCCCTGCTTTGGGGCAAGCAGAGCCGGACCAACATTGAAGCTGCAAATTTTTTTTATTTCCTTTATTTTTTTAAATAAATAACGTTGAGAGGGCCCCCCTGTGCTGCTGCCCTAAGTGCCCTGCAGTCCGCTCTGAATCCCAGCACTACAGCTCCCATCATTGAGTCTATTGCCTCAATGAAGGGAAGCTATTGTGAACTGCACATACGTGTGCGCAGTGATGTTGCATCTGGTTGGGCCAACAAAAATGCTTGAAGCACAGTTGAACAGAGTGCGCCAAGCCAGTTCTCCAGCAGCTTTCTGGCACCAACATCCTCCTCAGCTGCTGAGAGGGAGGCCGGCGGCAGCACTTCAGTGACCTGAGGTGGAGGAGGCTTTATTGAAGATAAGCACCGGTCTGAGTGCCAGTTTGAGCAAGGTGGACACAGGATGGACAGTGTGAAGGTGGACACAGGATGGACAGTGTGAAGGTGGACACAGTGTGGAGGTGGACACAGGATGGACAGTGTAAAGGTGGACACAGTGTGGAGGTGGACACAGGATGGACAGTGTGAAGGCAGACACAGTGTGAAGGTGGACATAGGATGGACAATGTGAAGGTGGACACAGGATGGACAGTGTGAAGGCGGACACAGGATGGGCAGGGTGTGGAGGTGGACACAGTGTGGAGGTGGACACAAGATGGGCAGGGTGTGGAGGTGGACACAGTGTGGAGGTGGACACAGGATGGGCAGGGTGTGGAGGTGGACATAGTGTGGAGGTGGACACAGAATGGGCAGGGTGTGGAGGAGGACACAGTGAGGAGGTGGACACAGGATGGGCAGGGTGTGGAGGTGGACACAGTGTGGAGGTGGACAGAAGATGGGTAGGGTGTGGAGGTGGACACAGTGTGAAGGTGGACACAGGGTGGGCAGGGTGTGGAGGTGGACACAGTGTGGAGGTGGACACAGGGTGGGCAGGGTGTGGAGGTGGACACAGTGTGAAGGTGGACACAGGGTGGGCAGGGTGTGGAGGTGGACACAGTGTGGAGGTGGACACAGGATGGGCAGGGTGTGGAGGTGGACACAGTGTGGAGGTGGACACAGGATGGGCACGGTGTGGAGGTGGACACAGTGTGGAGGTGGACACAGGATGGGCAGGGTGTGGAGGTGGACACAGGGTGGGCAGGGTGTGGAGGTGGTATTTTGGTGGTTGTACTGAAATAATAATAATATGAGTAAAAAAAATAGTTGAATAAGTCTGTTAACCCCAAAGTAGATGTGTTTGTACTTCTTTTATGGATCATACCCTCTCCCTATGACATGAAAAAGCACCAAATTATAATGTTAAGCTGTCATTTTTTTTGTTGTGCGACTTAAATCTTTTGGCACGCAAAGGGTTAACCTCTTAAGAGCCAAAAGAACCCTTCAGGCAACAGGAGAGAGTTGAAAGAAAGTTCTAATAAAAATAATCATACGCAGCCTCAGTTTACAAGATTGACCTACTTAATTGCAAAACAACTTCTATAAATGGAAAAGCTGCTTGTTCAAGTATCTAGACAGAGTTTTTTTTATTTTCTTGCCTTAACATCTGTGTTCAGAGTTGAGGAAAAGCTATGTTTGGACTGGCCTTTTTCCATCCTCATCTTTTTTTTTTTTTTTTTTTTCTAAACCTGTCTTAAGCAAAAAAGCAAGTTACATAAACATTCCTCCTCCTTCCATAAATTGGCTGCAGTTTGTGAACAATAGGGTTACTGTGGAGAGAGGTAAACCGCAGACACATCCCACAAATAGTGGTCAAGCAGCCAAACTGAACTATGGAATCATTCTTTGAAAACCCCAGAAAGGAAATCCAGAGTCTTAAGGCGAGACCTTTTATATTGTGCTTGGAACAGCTCCTCTTTTGCTCTCTTCATACTGATTTAATATTAAAAGCCCTGGTGAGTGAGACATTGCAGGGATTGTGATGTACCTTAAAAGGCTTTTCATGGTTTACAGCTAACTTGTAAATTGGAAGTACAGTATAAAATGCTGCAATGGTATCTCAAGTACAGTACGTGTGCCTGGCAGTAAATTAAAGTGGACCTGTTACCCTAACACAAGCTTAGTTTGTTTTACAGAGAATTCAAATCTGCCTACATGTTGTACTCATTTTTCTGTAAAATTAACAGATTTTGAGAAATTAGCCTTTATATTTTGATGACACAGTGTGACATTTTATGCTAATTGCCTGCTCAGAATGTTAATTAGGTCTGTTAGATACCAGCTTCTGCTCTCTACGCTAGTAAGTGGGCAATTAGTAGCACAGTATACAGTAATAAATATTGGTCCAGAACAGAAATGAATTAACATACAGTGCCACGCTGCGCCACCAATAAATAAAGGTTTACTATGCAACAACTATTTATATTACAAACAAATGGCAGTTTTAATTCTTAATCCCTTGAAGGGATAGTAATGTTTAATTTTAAAGGGATAGTAATACTTCATTTTATCTTTATTTTATTTTGTAGGCATTAAAAAAACATGAAGAATGATATAAGTCTTATCTCTCAAAACTTTATGGTTTAAGAGATAGTCACAAGCAAAGTCCCCCCCCCCCCGCCCCTTTTACCTAGTGTAAGCCATCTCTTTTCAGATGGGGAATCTGGTTGTAAGACCAGACAGATAACAGCAGGGGACAGTCTTCTTACAATGAAAGCCCTGCCCCCCTTGACAAGCTTTTCAGGTTTTACCCTTACCTTAATTGAAGATTGTCCCTCTCTGCAGTCTACCTGGGTACCTCCCTTCTGCTGTGGCTGAACAGTGTTGTATCCATAAAAGGGGCAGGAGGAGGATACTTTATCATTCAATTATTCTTGAACTACAACTCTGACAGTATTGAAATAACACTCTCCAAGGCCCAAATACTATGATGATTAATTAGCGCTGCTTTTATTATGAAACATTACTATTCCTTTAAAAGTATAGTAATACTTCGTTTTATCTTTATTTTATTTTGTAGGCATTAGAAAAACATGAAGAATGATATAAGTCTTATCTCTCAAAACTTTATGGTTTAAGAGATATTCACAAGCAAAGTTTCCCCTCCCACCCCTTTTACCTAGTGTAAGCCATCTCTTCTCAGATGTGGAATGCAGTCCATAGACCAGACAGATAACAGCAGGGGGCAATCTTCTTACTATGAAAACAATGAAATCCCTGCCCCCTTGACAAGTTTTTCAGGTTTTTCCCTTATCTTAATTGAAGATGGTCCCTCTCTGCAGTCTACCTGGGCACCTCCCTTCTGATCTGGCTGAACAGTGTTACATCAGTAAAAGGGGTGGGAGGGGGATATTTTGTCATTGAATTACTCTTGAACTATAAATCTGACAGTATTGAAATAACACTCTCCAAAGTCCAAATACTATGATGATTAATTAGAGCTGCGTTTATTATGAAACATTACTATCCCTTTAACTTTGTTTAATGTTATAGATGTTAAAAAATAATTCAATTAATATAAGTCTGCCCTCAAGCTCACAGCATCAGATTCTGGTCCTGGGACCGTATGGTGGCTCTTCAGCAGAACTGAAATAGCTTAATCTAGAAATACATACTTCTTTGGAACGGTCTACAAAGTGTGCCTGGTTTGCAAGCACTTTGTAGACTATTCCAATTAAGTATTTATTTCTAGATCACACTATTTTGACTCTGCTGAAGAGCCGCCATCCGGTCAAAGGACCGGAATCTGCTGCTATCAGTTAGAGTGCTGACTTCTCTGAAACGGCCTGGAGGGGGGGAAGTTTAGCCGGTTATATCTACTAAACCATAAAGGTTTGAGAGAACGGACTTATGTCAATTTAATTCTCTTTTAATACCTACAATATTAAACAAAGTTAAAATTAAACATTACTATCACTTTAAGGACCCATGATGTGCCAGGACCGCCATAGGTACACGTGTTAAGGACCAGTGACAGTCCTGGCACGCCATGTAATTCAGGGGTCCCCAAGTGGCGCCTTCAGCTTGAGGATCCCTGAATTGATTTCACAAGAAAAAAAAAGCTCTGTGGTCCTTCTGACGGCTAGTCCTTGAGGGGTTAAATAAAATTACATTACAACAGGGGCGGACTGACCATTCGGGCATTCGGTCACGGACCGAGGGCCCGTGACCGAAGGGGGCCCGCCGCCGCCGCCGCCACTTCCAGAGCTGCTCAGCAGCTCTCCTACAACGGCCGCCGGCGCGCCGTTTAGTAATACAGAGCGCTGGGAGATGACATCATCTCCCAGCCTCTGCATTACTAGAGGCGCGCGGGACGTTGCAGTGGTAAGCCACGCCGCTAGACCACCAGGGACTGCAGGTAGGGGCATTGTGGAGATGAAGGGGGGTATTGTGGAGACGGGTGCATTGTGGAAGGGGCATTGTGGAGATGGGGGTATTGAGGAAGGGGCAATGTGGAGATGAAGGGGGCATTTTGGAGATGAAGGGGGTATTGTGGAAGAGGGCATTGTGGAGATGAAGGGGGGATTGTGGAGAGAAGGGGGCAATGTGGAGATGGGGGCATTTTGGAGATGAAGGGGGTATTGTGGAAGGGGGCATTGTGGAGATGAAGGGGGGATTGTGTAGATAGGGGGCATTGTGGAGAGAAGGGGGCAATGTGGAGTTGGGGGCATTTTGGAGATGAAGGGGGTATTGTGGAAGGGGGCATTGTGGAGATGAAGGGGGGATTGTGGAAGGGGGCATTGTGGAGAGAAGGGGGCATTGTGGCGATGAGATCAAGGGGGCATTGTGGCGATGAGATGAAGGGGGCATTGTGGAGATGAGATGAAGGGGGCATTGTGGAGATGGGGGCATTGTGGAGGTGGAAGGGGCATTGTGGAGATTTCTGCAGGGGGCCCAGACCTCTTTTTGGACCAGGGGCCCTGGGTCCTGTCAGTCCGCCCCTGCATTACAATTAAATAAACATATCTTATGACACTGAACTCTCTCACCCTGAGACTCTGACCCTTCACCCTGAGACCCTAAGATCTGGGTGAAACCATACCTAGGATCTTTGACTGGTGTACACGCCAGTGGGAGATAAATAACTTGATTTGCATCAAAAGGGGTGGGGCTTAATTGTGAGTGGGAGCGGAGCGTCTAAACCAAACTAAAAGTGTTAGGAATAGGCTGGAGAAGGAGGAGAAGTGGGAGGAGAGAGGGAGGAGCAGACTGGGAAGTGTGTAGTGTTTCATCAGAAAGTCCCCACATCTGAAGAATCAGCCTCTGCCCCAGAGAACCGGTAATTAGCAGCAAAAACCAGAGTCTCCAGGTCAAATACGGAGCGTTCCCAGCTATGGATACCCTGAGTCTCGGGGTCAAAACCTGAGAGTTGCCAGGTATTTGCATGATGTTATAATGCATTGGATGCCTTTCTGGCATTTAAAGAGATGTCTTTTTGGTGGTAAACAAGTGGCTGATATCACAACACTACAGCTTGTGATATATTGCTTTTAGCTGGGTGACAGAATGTGTTGCCTGAGTAGTTCCCTCACCTCACTTACGTTCTATTAATGACCTGGAATGTAGGAGAGACATGTCTCTGGCTAGCCTACATGACCACCAGCCACTATTGCTGTCTGGAGCCCACATCATTCAGACATTCACTGGGGGTTACGATGAGCATCTCAATTTCCAAGACAACTCATGTGAAAGGTTTGCCAATATCCCCATAGGTGTGTCGTGTGGATCTTCTTTACTGCAACTTTACTGCGTTCCTGAAGGAAAACAGAAAGCATGCATACAAAATGTGAGAGGCTTCTGAGGACAAACAACAGCACAATGGCCTGCTCTACGGCTAATCACTGCTCACTTAGGTCTCTAGTGCTATTACAGAGGAGAAATTTCCATGTACATTTTAGGCTAATCCCACCCAAATGGGCAGTCCAGTTCCAAAATGACGGGCAGTTCTTCCTTGCATAGGAACACCAGCTAACTCCCGACGTACGTTTCGGCCTTGTTGGGCCTCGTCAGGAGGGTGCAACTGGATTCCCTAGGCACTGAGAGCAAAAGAAAGCTGCAGGATGCTGGACTTGGTGCAATCACATGAGGCGATAGTTGCAATGTGAAAGGCACCATGGTCCAAAAGGTTACTTTTCACCTTGGGCAACAGATCCAATGTCGCATCACTGCACTAGTGTCACCTGTGTGAAAGGAGCAGTGACGTGCACAGACATTTTGGGGGGCAGGGGCTCAAATGAAAAAAAGGACACTTCTCGATAAAATCGGACTAAATACATTTTTTTTTTGTTAAAAGGGCACTTTGGACAAAAAAGGCAGGTGCTCAAGCCCCCCTTGGTGTCTATGTCTGCACGTGCCTGGAAAGGAGCCTTGAATTGGACCTGTCGCCTTAAGATAAGTTTAACCCTTTGAGCACCAAAGGGGGTGTGCAATGCATTGCACACCCCTCCGGCACTCAGAGGGTTAAAATAAATTAAAACTACTGACTTGTACTAGCCATTTGTTTGTAAAATAACTACTTCTTGGTAAAAAGAACCTTTCTTTGTTGGTGACAATTTATACAAATGAATATGGGCCAATATTACCATATACTAAGGCAGATGTACTGGGAAAATAACTAGCACAATTCTGGAGCACTTGAACTGCACCACAGGGGACAAACAGAAACATCCCCAGATTCCCATTGATTTGAGCGTGCAATGTGTTGTATACTTATCTAACATTCTAGGGATAAACTTCCATTTATCCCTTTGGGTACAAGACCGTTATCCAATGCATTGCAACACAATGTGTTAAATACCTGTCTGTCACTCGAAGGGTTAAATTAATGAGATTCTTTTTGGTTTAATTTTTCTCCTATGGTGCATTTGGTTTGCACCAGAATTGCTCCAGCTCTTAAAGGCTTAGTAATGTCATATATAAATAAAAAGTATTATTGTAAATATTCAAAAAATAAATCCATCGATGCCAGTCCGGTCTCTCAAACCCTTATGGTTTGAGAGATATAAGGTGATAAACTTCCGCCTTCCCTGACGTCAGCCTCTAACTGACAGGAGAAGAAGATCCTGGTCCCGGGACCGGCAGACGACTCTTCAGCAGAGCCAAAATACCTCAATGTAAATAGAGATACTTGAACGCTCTACTAATTGTGTTTGCAAGCCAGGCACACTTTGTAAACTGTTCCAGTTAAGTATTTCTTTTTAGATTTCGATATCTCGGCTCTGCTGAAGAGCCGCCTCAAGACGGGCTACACAAATCTCCTTCTGTCAGCTTTACAGCTGACATCAGGGAAAGGGGTGGGAGGGGGAAGTTTATCACCGTATAAGCCATAAAGGTTTGAGAGATCAGACTGGCATCGATGGATTTAGTTTTGAATATCTACAATAATAATTTATATTTATGCAAGATATTACTAACCCTTTACTACACCAATTTCAATGTGACTTTAGACAGAATCCACACACTGGCATACCTGAGAAATCTCCAGAACTAAATCCAGGTTGTTACATAGTTACATAGTAATTTAGGTTGAAAAAAGACTTGCGTCCATCCAGTTCAACCCTTTTCCTATTCCTGTTTACCATCGCTGACCCAAAAGAAGGCATCTGACTCCAAATGGCAATCAGATTTCTCCCTGGATCAACAAGCCCTAACTAAATATTAATCCCAATACTAACGTACATAGCCCTCTATATTATGCTCTTTTAAATAAGTATCCAGGCCCCTTTTAAAGGCATCTAATGTATTTGATAGCACCACCTCCTCTGGAAGTGCATTCCATACCTTTATTGTCCTTACTGTAAAGAAACCCTTCCGCTGTTGTAGATTAAGTCTAAGCGGGTGGCCCCTTGTCCTGTGTACTGTTCTGTTAATGAACAGGTCTTTTGAAAGCCCTTTATATGGGCCTTGAACATATTTATATAGTGTTATCGTATTAACCCTTTGAGTGCCAGAAAGGTATCAAATGCATTATGCTGCAATGCATTAGATACCTCTCTGGCACTCAAGGTGGCCAATACTCAGGGCTCAATGACTTCCCATGTATCTCTGCTCACTGCATTGCCAATTTTGGTTACTCTTTGTATCATTTTAAGAGCAAACCCTGCCTCCCCTTCTCCCAGTCCTGCCCATACCAACAAGCCACACCCAGATTATGAAGCAAATTACATCACTTGGACACTCCTACCCCCCCAGACCTTAGTGGAGCTAGCGGAGGTTTGGGACAAGAAGATGCTAATAGAACAGTGAATGATATGTTTGGCCTCAGACATCACTTATTCACATACTGCACAGAGAATTAGCATAAAGTGCCACACTGTGCCACTAAAACATAAAGATTCATCTGTTAAAACAATTTAGTTTACAGAGATGTCGCTAGTACAGAATATAGAGTATTTAAAATATTAAAATCACTCTGTAAACCAAACTAAATGTGTCTTAACATGACAGGTGTTCTTTAATTCAGAGCTTCTTGAGTGGAGTTCTCATAGCTGTCCCACTTTCAACCCTTTAAGTGCCAGAGGGGTATGCAATGCATTGTGAAGCAATGCTTTGTATACCCCTCTGGCATTCAAAGTGTTAAAGATAAACTTGCTTGTGCCTGAGTACGTTAACACTGTTATTACAGCGATTTCCATGTTTCAGCCATTTAGACTAGTTCACCTGTGCTCAGGTAGGGAAATGCACACATCCCAAGTGTCCCTCTTTAGGAGGGACAGTCCCTCTTTGAGAGCCAAATCCCTCTCTCCCTGTTTTGTACCCTTTTGTCCCTCTTTTTAGGAGTTTAGAATGAGTAGTGCTTATTATATTGCTCCACAGATATAAAACTCACATACTGTTTAGTTAATCTTCAGTATATGTGTTTATAAATTAGTCTGTGTAAATAAAATACTTTGGATTTGCTCTAAATCATTTATTCACTTATACAAAGAGGTGTCAATAGCTCATAAAATAACCTAAAAATTCTTTGTAATGCCCCGCCTACCAGTCACACCCCCAGAAACAACACCTAAAGCACAAGTGTCCCTCTTTGGCCATTTGAAATGTTGGGAGGTATGGAAATGCTTAACCCTTTCAGTGCCAGATGGGTAAGGATAGTAACACTTAATGTGTAAAAAATACATATTGTAGTGTTTATTCTCCTGAGTAAAGTAGGGTATTTCTACTCATGAGAGGGGAATGCTCCTGGTCACATCTATCTATTGACTTTATGGTCAAACTTCCAAGTTCCATGGGTTATACAGTCATTCTAATGATTGTAGACAAGTTTTCTAAGATGGCCCACTTTGTGCCACTGAAAGGGTTACCATCCACGCAGGAATTGGCGGTGGCATTTGCTAGAGGTCTTCCGTCTCCATGGCATTCCTAAAGTAATTGTGTCCGATATAGGAAGCCAGTTTGTGTCCAGTTTCTGGAGGTGCTTCTGTATGCAAATGGGTATTCAATTGGCATTTTCCTCCTCGTATCATCCGCAGCCCAACGGTGCGGCAGAGAGGTCTTATCAAGCCTTGGAACAGTTTCTCCGCTGCTATATCTCTGACCATCACGATAACTGGGCTACCCTGTTTCCTTGGGTGGAGTTTGCCTGGAATAGTGCTGTTAACTCTTCCACTAAGAGTTTCCCGTTCTTGGTCAATTATGGGTTCCAACCCTCGGCTCTCCCCGAGACCTTCCAAGCACAAGAAATTCCGGCTCTAGACGAGCATTTAAGGGAGCTCCATTCCTCGTGGGTACGGGTACAGCATACCCTATGTGATTCTGTGCAGCGACAGAAAAGGCAGACTGACCGTAGGCATCTGCCGGCACTTTCCTTCCAAGTAGGAGACAGAGTGTGGTTGACTTCCCGCAACTTGCACCTCCAGGTCCCTTGTAACAAATTGGCTCCTCGATTCATTGGTCCTTTCCGTGTGTTGGGCAAAATTAATCCAGTGGCCTATGCCTTGGAGCTTCATGCCAATATGTGCATTTATAATGTCTTGCATGTTTCCCTGTTAAAGCCCTTGGTCTGTAACCGGTATACCTCAGCCCCCGTCTGTCCTGCTCCCGTGAGAGTTGCAGATCATGAGGAGTATGAAGTACAAAATATTCTGGACTCCCGTTTGGTTCGAGGGCGCCTACAGTACCTTATTCATTGGAAGGGCTATGGTCCTGAGGAGCTCTCCTGGATACCTGCCAGTGATGTCCACGCTCCTGTATTGGTACGCAGGATTCATGCCTTTGAGGGGGGGTACTGTTACAGCTTACCTTGTTTTCAGCGTCACCTGCAGGTGCGAGGCTTCAAGCATGCAGCAGGCCTCTGTTTTATGTGCCATGCTTCCTGTAGTCCCCTCCTACCTACTTCCTTCCTCTGAGCTGCTCCTCCTACCTACTTCCTGAGGAGGTGTTTAAAGGGCAGTCTGAGTCCTGACTCAGTTGCCCTTTCGTTGTTGTTCATAGCAGTTCTATTACCCTGGGCTCTGTGTATGACCTGGCTAGTCCTCCATCCAACCTGGTACTGACCTGTGGCTCTGTCTGACTATTCTTTTGTCTATCCCTATACTGGACACCCAACCTGGTGCAGACCTGTGGCTCTGGCTGACTACCTGAACTGTGTATGACCTGACTTGTCTGATTACCCCTTCTGGTGCTGACTTGTGGCTCTGTCTGACTATTCTTACATTTGTTCCTTGTACCTAGCAGACACCCAATCTAGTGCAGACCTGTGGCTCTGGTAGACTAGCTCAGATACTGACTGCAGGTGTGAGTCAGGTATCCCTTTCCTTATACTGACTGCAGGTGTGAGTCAGATATCGCTCCCTACTGACTGCAGGCGTGAGTCAGTACTCTCGCTTTGACGGATCAAGATCCAGTGTTCCTGTTCCTGCTCCTGGTTCCTGCAGAGACTACCAGTGGCTGAGGCCTAGTCTCCAGCAGAGTGGTCAAGCTTGGCAGCTTACTATTCTTGATAGCAGTACTCACTGGCTTGTAACCCTCTGCTTGCTACTTGTGTGTATAATGTGCTCTACTTTTCTATTATTAGTAAATTTTGCATTTAACTATATTGTACTGACTCCTGAACGTTGTTGGTAAACCGTGACATTTTTCTTCTGGAGGCCCCAGGACTCATGTGGTTCTGGTTGGACGATATAACTGATGAGATTCGTGTCACAAAGGTGTGGGGCTTAATCATGGGTGGGGGCGGGGCTGTGTAATAAAGTGGGTGGGAAGAAGGCAGAACAGGGTGGGAAGGAGGAGAAATGGGAGGGGAGTGGGAGGAACAGGGTGGGAAGGAGCAGAAGTGGGCGGAGTTTCATAAGAAACTCCCCACCACAGGAGAATCCACCTCTGTCACCAGAGACCTGGTAATGTACTGCAAAAACCGGAATCTCCGGGGCTAATACAGAGAGTTCCCAGGTATGTATATCTGTGAATGTTATAGATATATCTGATCACTTCATGAAGAGAACCTATCTAGGTAGGTCCTTCATTTAACCCCTTGGATGCTAGAGTGGTCTTCAATGCAAGACGTTGCCATATCTCTAGCACCCAAGGGTAAGCAACTTTAGAGCCACTTATTCATATGCTTAGGTCCCCTTTAAGATAATAAAGGAATAACATGAAATAGTGCTACACAACACCCTGATCAATTCATTCACTTCAGTGTGTCTAGCATTAGTTATCATGTGGACAACATTAACATCTCCAGCTAGGCCAAACTCTCCTGCTGGAATAACTCCAAATCCCTTCCCAGTCTCCTACATCCGCTTACTCAGTGAAGATGTGTCAGCTATACACTCCTCAGTAACGGCAGCTGGATAAGGTGACAACCACAATGGGGGCTGTGTGTCATGGGAAGAGTGTCTAGACATACATTAGACATATGTTCCACCTCGTGACTGGAACTGTCAGAGAAGCTTACAGTCATTCTTTATAGGATTGTATTTTATTGTACAACATGTTTTAAGGCATGTTATATATGACAGCAGGTATTAGTCAACTTTGGGAACCCCGGTTCTTGGACACTGTAACTCCTGGTTGGAATGATGGGAGGTGGACCCACCAAAAGTTGGGGGTGCAAAGGTTGACTACAACTGCATTTGATTGAGACTTAATCCTTTGAGTGCCAGAAGGGTATCTAACCTCTCTGGCACTCAAATGGTTAAAGGAACCGTAATAATAAATCCAAATTCTTCTTAATCTGTGTAGAAAATCCTTAAATACATTTCAAATCAATTATGAATCAGTAATCTTTAATTAGTACTGGATATCTTGCCCATAGACACAGATGTATTATTTTGTTACAGGAAAGCAATATCACAGACTCCTCAGACTGAAAGCTTCTTAAAGAGATAGTAATGGTTAAATATTACTGCTATCCTTATTCCTCAATATACATTTTGATAACTAAATATACTCTTCTAAATGCTCATAACGTTCTCGTCCATCTCCTGCCCCTTTTCCAAACATAACACTACCTTCCCTCAGACCTGAAATCCAGGTTTTTCTTTATACTGACACAAGAGGGTGCCTTTAAGATAAGGCATCGTGATGTATGGAAAAGGGGAAGAGGGGTATACCTTTAATTAAAATAAAATGAGAACGTGCTCTTGGGGCAGGCACAGTGCCCTCATCACCAAAGGCACTGTGTACAATTTGTGACAAGTCAGTGAAAATGGAAAGGAAGGAACACAGCTTGGCACAACCACCCTGATAATACACATGAAACACAGACACCATGACATTTATCTGAAACATGATAAAGCTAAACACCCACCCAAAAAATCTGGCACTGCTGTTGCTGTACCCCCTGACTCTCTCCAACTAGAGATGAGTTGGGGATCAAAGAGGAGGAAGAATAGAGAAACCCAGCCAGAGGCAGAAAGTTTGAAACATCTGGCTTGCCATCACCTTCTTGATCTAGGTAACTACATCTTCTGGAAACCCAACTTGTTCATCTTTACCTCCTCCACTGGCTGATAGCCATTCAGTAGATGTCAGGATGTGGCAGGAGGGCGTGTGGAGAAGCATTATTGGACAAGGGGAACCTTCATCATCCATCACCCATGTTACTGCTTTTGTTGATCCTATTCCCTTTGAGTTGCCTAATCATCCTTCTGCTTAAACAACTCAGCAGCAGCAGCAAGAACAGAAGTTGCAAATTTTGCAATTACAAAGGGGCATTGACCAACACAATAACCTGTTGGCACTAAGCCAGTAGGGCTTTTTTTATCAGGGCTTGTTCTTCAGAAAATACAGAGGCCTACAAAAAAATAAACAATTTACTGGGGGCTTGTTTCTAACAAGCCTAAGTCCTACAAATCAATGTTTCCTCAGGGCTTGGACTTAACCAAGTCTAATTTCCTACAACTAATCATTGTTTCTTAAGGGCCTGTGCCTCAATTAAGTCTAAGTCCTACAAATAAATGTTTCCTCAGGGCTTGGGCCTAACATAAGTCTTATTTCCTACAACTAATCAATGTTTCCTCAGGAAATGTGCCTCTAATAAGTCTAAGTCCTACAGATCAATATTTCCTTGGGGTTGGACCTCTAACAACAAGTGTAAGTCCTACAAATCATCCTCTACAAAATACTTTATCCTTTATCCTGCAGCTTATGTCAGGGGGTCCCTGTCTCTGTCATGTGATGTACCAATTTCTTATTTAACTTCTATTTATTTTTTAGGTGTCCCCCCAATACCAGTTAAGAAATCCCCACCCAAAAAAGTTCCCTGTTCAACTGATTCGTTCCCCAGACTCCACCCACCACCACAGGCACCCTCCTCAGACCCCTTTTATACGATGTAGTATGTTTTTTTTAAATTGTATTAATTTTTTATTCTTTATTAACTGTATCCACAATCCCAGTAAACAACCCCACAAAAAACATTCCCTGTTCAACTGATTGTTTCCCCACACTCCACCAACACAGGCACCCTCATATCCCTTTTACACTATGCCTTTGGGAAATAAAATAATATTTGCAATATATTGTGTGTAAATTCAATGTTCCCATTGACTTCAATGGAATGAGGTAGGTGAAAAAAGTCAGAAAACGGTAGTTTTAGTGGGAAATTATTCTCCAAGTGGGATGTGCTATTATTTGCCAATTTTGGTTTGAGGCGAAAATTTGCACCCATCCCTACACAGGAGTCCACAGAGGTGGAAAGGGTCCCCACAAGAGAAACCACTGAAGGGGATAATGCGAACAGAAAGTCAAGAGGATGTTGACGAGGGAGAAGGAACAATTACAAATCAGGCAAAAGTATTGAGAATGGCACCATGCAGTGCCTCCTAGAGGAGACCGGGACAGACAGAGCAGGCATGCAGACGTTTCTGTCATGGAGTGACTATGGAATAACGACACTGACAAGTACAGATACAGTAGAATCAATATCTTTATTAAAATAAGAACAGAAGTAATATGGAAAGCACTTCCCCAACCCTCACAGGACCAGATGTGGAGACAGTGCACAAGCACTTCCCCAACCTTCACTAGCCAGGTATGGAGACAGTACACAATCCACTGACTAAAGAGAGGCTGATCCCAATCTGACTAAACAATGCAATAGTATAAAGGATAGCAGTAGCTAGTAGTGTGGGGTGAAGCGGAAACGCCCAAGCAAAATGAGAGAAACTCCCCTAGAACGTTAGTGTGAACCTACAGGCAACGGTGACTAAAGATACCCCATAACTCTAGGGTAGCGATAGGCAATGGTGACTCAAGGTACCCCAGAACGCTAGGGTAGCGATAGGCAATGGTGACTCAAGGTACCCCAGAACGCTAGGGTAGTGATAGGCAATGGTGACACACAGGTCCTGGCACCACTGAAGTAGAAGTGTAGGGGTTACAGACCAAAGGCTTCAACAAGGATACATGGAAGACGTTGTGAATGCGCATACCCACAGGAAGGCCTAAGGCATAAGTGACAGGGTTCACTCTGCGAAGTACCCGGAATGGACCTACAAAATGTGGAGACAACTTATTACAAGGTACTTGATGGTTCAGGTTCCTGGAAGGCAGCCACACTCTATCCCCAACCTGGAAAATGGGAGCAGGGCGCCTCCTGCGTTCAGCATGTCTCTGATAGTGCTGTGAGGACCTCTTTAAGGCATTCTGAACCTGTGCCCATGTGGAGCAGAACTGCCTAATATGCTCGTCCAGAGCCAGAATGTCTTGAGCCTGAAAGGAGTCCGGGAGCAGGGATGGTTGGAACCCATAGTTTATCAGGAAGGGAGAGCTCCCAGATGAAGAGTCTATGGCACAATTCCTGGTAAACTCAGCCTACGGCAACAGGTCAGCCCAATTATCATAATGGTCAGAGATAAAAGAGCACAAAAATTGTTCCAACTCCTGGTTGGCTCTCTCAGCAGCACCAATAGTCTGGGGATGATAGGCAGAATAAAACAACAATTGGATACCCATCTGGTCACAAAAGCCCGTAAGTATCCCCAATTCAACCGATCGAAGGCCTTCTCAGCATCTACTGCTAAGAGAAGACCTCCGGTCCCTGAATGGCTCGCTGACTCTATAACATTCACAATTTTCCTAGTATTGTCTGAGGCCAGTCTACCTTTAACAAAACCCACCTGATCTTAACGCAGGAGGAACGGAAGGATAGCCTGTAATCTGGAAGCCCAAACTTTCACATATATTTTTAGATCAGTGTTCAATAGGGAAATAGGTCAAAAATTCGGACAATGCATTGGAGGTTTACCTGGTTTTGGAAGGGCAGAGATATGCGCTGTGAGCATTGAGGGTGGGAGAGAGCCAGTTAGACTGCAAGACCTGAATAGTATCAGCAACCTTGGAGACAGAATGTTCGCAAATGATTTATAGTATTGGCCAGAAAAACCATCAGGCCCCAGGGCCTTGTGTATCGGCAGGAGTTTAATAAGCCTCTGTATTTCTTCTCATTCTATCAGAGCACAAAGAAGGTCAGCTTGTGTAGCTCTTAAAGTGGACGTATCACCTATGCACAATATCATCTAAATACTGTAGTTAGGTGACACATCCAATAGCTTTAAAACATTATTATTTTATTTTAATCTCCCATTTGGTTTAAATGTAACTTATAAAAGTCTGGGCTGCAGCCACTTCAGTATAGACTGCAGCCTGACACTCTGCCTCTGCTCTCCTCCTGTTAGTAAGCTGGAGGCTTCTGTCAGTAAACTGGAGCACTCTCATTGGCTAGATATCGATCTCTGCCAATGAGACCGCTCCAGTTTACTGACAGATGCCTCTGTCATCGGAGGAGGGAGGAGAGCTGAGGCAGAGCTCTGTAACCGCAGAGAACCACAGTCAGCTCGGAAGTGGCTGCAGCAGATACTTTTGTAAGTTACATTTAAACCAAATGTAAGCTTAAAAAACAATAATAATAAAGTTTTAAAGGGATAGTAATACTTTTATCTTTATTTTATTTTGTAAACATTAAAAAAACATGAAGAACGATATAAGGTTTGAGAGATATTCACAAGAAAAGATTCCCCTCCCACCCCTTTTACCTAGCGTAAGCCATCTCTTCTCAGATGTGGAATGCAGTCCATAGACCAGACAGATAACAGAAGGGGACAATCTTCTTCCTATGAGAACAATGAAGGCCATGCCCCCCTTGACAAGTTTTTCAGGTTTTTCCCTTATCTTAATTGAAGATTGTCCCTCTCTGCAGTCTACCTGGGCACATCCCTTCTGATCTGGCTGAACAGTGTTACATCAGTAAAAGGGGCGGGAGGGGGATACTTTGTCATTGAATTACTCTTGAACTACAACTCTGACAGAATTGAAATAACACTCTCCAAATACTATGATGATTAATTAGAGCTGCTTTTATTATGAAACATTACTATCCCTTTAATGCTACTGGATGTGTCACCTAACTATT
Organism: Rhinophrynus dorsalis; assembly: GCA_037306005.1. NCBI lineage: Eukaryota > Metazoa > Chordata > Amphibia > Anura > Rhinophrynidae > Rhinophrynus > Rhinophrynus dorsalis. The sequence continues at coordinate 57,831,901 of CM074720.1, read as the reverse complement.
TAGTGGATGTTGTGCATAGATGATACATCTACTTTAAGTCAGGTAGGTTCAGTTTGGCCAGAAAGGCGGCAATACCTTGAGGCGTGGGCTGAGGGGTATCAGCATCTGAAGATAGATTGTACAGGCCAGAGTAATATTCAGCAAAAGCATCCAGGATCAGAGCCGTGTTCATCACTTTATAGGATGAACAGGATGATAGGCAGATGATAGGCAGAATAAAACAACAATTGGATACCCATCTGGTCACAAAAGCCCGTAAGTATCCCCAGTTCAACCGATCTAAGGCCTTCTCAGCATCTACTGCTAAGAGAAGACCTCCGGTCCCTGAACGGCTCGCTGACTCTATAACATTCACAATTTTCCTAGTATTGTCTGAGGCCAGTCTACCTTTAACAAAACCCACCTGATCTTAACGCAGGAGGAACGGAAGGATAGCCTGTAATCTGGAAGCCCAAACTTTCACATATATTTTTAGATCAGTGTTCAATAGGGAAATAGGTCAAAAATTCGGACAATGCATTGGAGGTTTACCTGGTTTTGGAAGGGCAGAGATATGCGCTGTGAGCATTGAGGGTGGGAGAGAGCCAGTTAGACTGCAAGACCTGAATAGTATCAGCAACCTTGGAGACAGAATGTTTGCAAATGATTTATAGTATTGGCCAGAAAAACCATCAGGCCCCAGGGCCTTGTGTATCGGCAGGAGTTTAATAAGCCTCTGTATTTCTTCTCATTCTATCAGAGCACAAAGAAGGTCAGCTTGTGTAGCTCTTAAAGTGGACGTATCACCTATGCACAATATCATCTAAATACTGTAGTTAGGTGACACATCCAATAGCTTTAAAACATTATTATTTTATTTTAATCTCCCATTTGGTTTAAATGTAACTTATAAAAGTCTGGGCTGCAGCCACTTCAGTATAGACTGCAGCCCGACACTCTGCCTCTGCTCTCCTCCTGTTAGTAAGCTGGAGGCTTCTGTCAGTAAACTGGAGCACTCTCATTGGCTAGATATCGATCTCTGCCAATGAGACCGCTCCAGTTTACTGACAGATGCCTCTGTCATCGGAGGAGGGAGGAGAGCTGAGGCAGAGCTCTGTAACCGCAGAGAACCACAGTCAGCTCGGAAGTGGCTGCAGCAGATACTTTTGTAAGTTACATTTAAACCAAATGTAAGCTTAAAAAACAATAATAATAAAGTTTTAAAGGGATAGTAATACTTTTATCTTTATTTTATTTTGTAAACATTAAAAAAACATGAAGAACGATATAAGGTTTGAGAGATATTCACAAGAAAAGATTCCCCTCCCACCCCTTTTACCTAGCGTAAGCCATCTCTTCTCAGATGTGGAATGCAGTCCATAGACCAGACAGATAACAGAAGGGGACAATCTTCTTCCTATGAGAACAATGAAGGCCATGCCCCCCTTGACAAGTTTTTCAGGTTTTTCCCTTATCTTAATTGAAGATTGTCCCTCTCTGCAGTCTACCTGGGCACATCCCTTCTGATCTGGCTGAACAGTGTTACATCAGTAAAAGGGGCGGGAGGGGGATACTTTGTCATTGAATTACTCTTGAACTACAACTCTGACAGAATTGAAATAACACTTTCCAAATACTATGATGATTAATTAGAGCTGCTTTTATTATGAAACATTACTATCCCTTTAATGCTATTGGATGTGTCACCTAACTATTTAGTGGATGTTGTGCATAGATGATACATCTACTTTAAGTCAGGTAGGTTCAGTTTGGCCAGAAAGGCGGCAATACCTTGAGGCGTGGGCTGAGGGGTATCAGCATCTGAAGATAGATTGTACAGGCCAGAGTAATATTCAGCAAAAGCATCCAGGATCAGAGCCGTGTTCATCACTTTATCGCCTGTGGGCGTAATAATGTGTGAAAGAGCTTGCTTTGCCTCCTGTTTTTTAAGACGCCGAGCCAAAAGAGAGCCTGCTTTATTGCCATGAGTGTAAAACCGCTGTTTAAGTTTTGTGAGCATCAATTGAGAATGATATAGTTGGATAGATGAGATCTCCTGTCTTAGTGCCCTCAATTGGGCTGACTGACGCCTATTGGGATGAAATTTCGATTGGGCCTCCAAAATTGACAATGCTTGCAGCAGATAGGTCAGTCTAGCTTCGCGCTTCCGTTTCACAGCCGATGCATAAGCAATACAGTGGCCCCTGATAACTGCCTTATGGGCTTCCCACAATGTCTCCGGACACACCTCTGGGGTGTCATTTAATTGAAAGTACTCCAGTAATTTCTGTTCTAGAAATGCTGAGGCCTCCGATTTAGCTAGTAAATGATAATTCAATCTCCAGTGTCCCGATCCCCGACAGTGGAATTGTTCAGAAAGTTCCATGGTAACAGCAGAGTAAAATGAATAAACCCTACCAGAGATATTGCTAACCTGCCAGGCATCAAGTAATTTTTCTTCTTTTAGTGTCCGTTGCAGTATGCTACTCTGAGATAGCAGTGAGCTAAGATACAGGCCTGAGGGGGTGGACGAGGTGTCAAGGGTAGGATCTGCAATTACATTAAGATCGCCACACACAATCCGAGATCCTTGAATGTAAGAAGTAAGTTTAGAAAGAGTGGACTGTACAAACTGCGCAGAACTAGTATTAGGCGCATAACGGTTCAACAAAGAATACAGCATGTTATTTATCGTGAGCACGAGGAGCAAGTATTTCCCACGTGGGTCAGTTTTAACCAAGTGTACCCTTGTGGCCAAGGATTGGTGGAACCAAATGGAAACCCCTGCTCTCTTGATCGGGGCAAGCGAGTGATAGACAGTGGAAAATTGTTGTGATATAGCGTGAGGGACCTTACCAGCAGCAAAATGTGCCTCCTGGATGAATAGGATATGGGATTTGGTTCGAGTAGCATCCTGAAATAATAGACGCCGTTTATGCGGGGAGTTTAAGCTCTTCACATTGAAGGATAATATTTTAAACCTAATTTTTCATGTAAGCAGAGTGCCCGATAAATAATAGGCAGACTGGGGTAAATAATCAAATCTTCCAGGCCTAGCAGGACAAAGCTTTATCTTGGTAAATCGGAAAGTGAACATTATTAAATGATACACCCCTAAGGAGGCCAAAAGACATAGGTCTTTCAGACTCCCAACCCGGGACCACAGACAGGAACAGAAGGGAGGTGGGGGAGAAACACAGAGGGAGGGGAAAGCCCAGAGAAGTAGAAAGAGATACAGAAGGGAGTATAGAACAGAAGAGTAAGACAGAAAGTAGAGTATGAGCAATAGAAAATCTGGTAGCAACATCATGCGGAGGCCCCGTCCTCTCCAGTGGTACCCCATAGAAGGAACATGTGAAGAGCATGTAGTTAAATACGTTAGCAAGACATACGAGACCACATACAGGAGCTGTGAGCAACAATATATGCAAATGTATAATAAGCTGCATTATAAGAGGAAATGAAGCACTCCCAAGCCCAAAATTGAAAAGTAACATATAGAATCTCATGTAAACAACAGTGTTTCACCGCTGTTCTCTCTAGCATGAGTACATTTACTACGAAGGCTCCCCACACAATACAGCATCCATCACCAGGCAGTCGTCCATGACGGGAGCAGTAGTCCCCTAAGTGACCATACATATACAGCACAGATCATCGAGGGCTAGGGATTGTACATACTTACTATCACGGTGCCCGTGATTTCAGTGACCGAGCGACATTGTGACTTCCGGGTTTACCCTGGCCTTATTCTTATTGGCTCTGTGTTGGTGATTCCTCCCAGGGTTATGCCTTTATATACTCCCTCCTGTCATTCTACTGGTGCCCTTTCGTGGTGTACCCATAACTAGCATTTAGTATTACTGTTTCTGTGTATATATTAAATATTGTAATATTTGCACCCCCTCCTCCAAGGAGGAAATGGACACTTGAGAGCCATCCCGGGATACCACCAGTTTCACAGGGAATCCCCATGTGTATCGGACCTCTGCCGACCTCAGAGCAGCTGTGATGGGCTGCAACATGCGCCGTTGTTGCATAGTGAAAAAGGATAGGTCTGTAAACAAGTGAACATGGGAGTATGGAGCAGGTAAGGCCTCCTGCTGCATGCCAATCCTCAAAAGCTCTTCCTTAATGTGAAAATAATGAAGTCGCATTATGGCATCCCTGGGAACGTCCGCAGGTAGATTACGGGGTTTTGGCAACCTGTGAATATGGTCCACCAGCAAGTCGTGATCCAAGAAATCAGGTAACAGGCCCGGTAGAAATTCTCGTGCCCAGGTTTTTTTGTTAGGAGGCGCCACCTCCTCCGGTATGCCACGCAGCCTGATGTTACTGCGGCAAGAACGGTCTTCTAGGTCGCAAACTTTCACCCGCAGCAGTCGTACTTCTTGTTCCAAAGCAGTGTGACTATCCACTAGCCCGTTGTGGTACTCTATGACTTCATCCACTTTATTCTCTAAATGTGAAGTATGTTCACTGACTTCCCTGATATCCTTCCGTAACTCGTTCACGATAGATTTAACATCTCCTTTAATTAGAGAGCGGAGCAGAGAAAGCATGGCCTTAAGCTCACTCGTTGAAGCACTGCAACTCCTAGAAGAGGTTGAAACGGTCTCATCCAGATCAGACTGTTCATCCTCGTTCATGTCAGGGCGGATGCCATTTTGGGCATTTTGACCCGTAACTTTTTGCATCCGCCTTTTTTCCTTTGGGGCTAAATATTTAAGCATTTTCTCTAGGTGTCTCTTAGTACGATGTTGGGACATCCTCCAAAAGTAATTTCCAGAACCAGTGGGCAAAAATTCTGTAGTTGATCGTCTGATTTTATCCTGGCATGTAGAGAGCTCCTCCACTACACAGCCATCCGCGATGCACGCTCAGACACCCCCCCGGGATCAGTCTACTTTTAAATGGTAGCAAGCGAAAGCATGCGACCAAATTACAGAGTTAACATGTCGTCTGATACCCATGTCGACATGAGAATCTCGCACTGCATGACAGCGTGAGATTCTCATGTTGCTTACTAAAAGGTCGCATCAAATACTCCCCGGCAGTAACGCGTAAACCCTTTGAAATAACCTATATCTTAATTATTCCGAGACAACTTAACCCTATGAATGCCAGACGAATAACTGTGGAGACTTGAAGCTTCTTGGATTCTTTGTGCTCTATCCCATCATGCTGCCCCAGGGCTTTAATTACTGTGAAACAGGCTGAGTAAAGCTCCAGGGCAGCATGACATACTGAGTATGTCAAGTTTTATTCTCCATATTACTATAAACCTCAGTTTATTGCCTATTGTCATATTATGAGTGTGTGACAGATTTGGACCAGGTGAAGGGCAATATAATAGTCTTAGGTTGCTAGATCGCCATAAGGGCGATCTATTTCGAATAGGGAGCTACCACCTTTTCCTTATCTTACATCTCATTATGTTTCAAAGTATATTAGCGACTCAGTAGCAGCCTACAATTTGCTTAATTTAGTAACAGACCAAGACACAATGAGTTAATTTCTATGTTTGACACTTTGTAACCCTTTTATCAAGGATCCCAGAGAGAGATTCCTTTCTATTAATAGTAGCTGGCCTCCGGTAAGATCTGAAGGGATTATAATTCATATAAAGTGGTCATTATAACTCTGCATTAATATACAACGTGTCAAACTATCTGAATACTTTGTTTTTAGTAGCCGGCCTATGGTAAGATCCGAAGGGCTCAAATGAAGGTCATGTAACCTTTCACATAAGGATCCCGGAAAAGGTGATCACCATTTCAATAAAATATTTTTGTGGTGCAGTGTATTATCGCACCCTCGGTCAGAACTAAAAGGTTATATTAATACCAAAAGTAAACTATACTTCACAGCTCACTTTTGTTTACATCAAAAGAGTTTAACCCATTCAGACTGGATGGAATTAGCACAATTAGGCAGTCACATATGACTTTTTCAGTAATTACTACAATTTACATTTTTTTGTGTGAGGATCTCGCAGAACCAGCCCTATCTCAATATTTTATTTTTAGTAGCTGGCCCACGGTTAGATCTGAAGGGTTTAAACAAATAGAAACCGGTTATATAACCTTTCACACAAGGATCCTGGAAGGTGATCACCATCTCAATAAAACTTCTGTGGTACAGTGTATTATCGCACCCCCGGTCAGAACCAAAAGGTTATATTCTATACGACCTGTGCATGTTACATCCTTAATAAGAAGCCCGGACTGGGCTAGGGTAACGTCATAAGTGCGCTATACTTTATAGCTCACCTTTACAAATATTATAAGAGTTTAACCCATTCAGACCGGACAGAATTAGCAAAATTTGGCAATCATATATGACTCTTTAAGCAATTACTACAATAAACAATGTTTTATGTGCAAGCGTATATGTGATTTAACTAGTGGTATATTTAAAAGCAAAAGTTAAGGGTCATTTCCACCATGGTCAGCATAGCCTGATAATTTTGATTCTAAACCCTGGAGAGGAAGCAGCTGAACTATATTAGGCTATGTAAACCTGTACATCCGGTTCGACCCCGGTCACATACAATCATTATCTAGTTTTGGATAAATATATGCTTATACTTGATGACTATATCAGCATAACTGGGGAAATTCCTCACTTATTGTTAAAGCATTCTCTGTTATATTTGGGAGAAACCCATGTATTTTCAGGCTGTATGTAACAGACATCTACTAACTAAATAGCAGAGATAGACTGACAATTAATATTATTTGCAGCTTCAATAAAGATTACTCAATGTGTAATTCTGAGATGCTTAGAAATACAGGATTGAATGAGACCACAGGTTGACTACCTATCCACTCTATTGGGCAATCTTATTTATTCACAAAATATCTTACAACCTACTTTAGGGTTAATTATTCTATTGAAATTTCCCTTGCTGTGGTTCAGGATTTTAATTAATTAATAAAGGTTACATTTTATTTGAGTCCTCACAATTTTGTACAAATTCCTACAATTAGTCTAACTTTTTGACTACACAGTAGGGACGTTTAGGGTGTGCAAGAAGTGATGACTTTACCGACTCTTCCGCTTGAAACATAGGGGAAGACTCAGTCTTCTATTTCCCTTTTTTTCCCCTACATTCACTAAAGGTCAATGCTGTGGCAAAAGTGATTTTGTTGATGTATTCAAAACACTTCGACATTTCATATACAAGGAGGTCAGTGTATGTCGAATAAAATTGGAGAAAGAAGAATGTCGAATGGGCACATTATATGTTCAAATATAAATGGAGAATGTTAGTATGTCGACTGGAAGCAATATATGTTGAATTGATACGAGAGGGTTAATATGTAGAAGGGGGGCACTGTATGTCGGATTTCTAACATGTTGTGCAGCATGGAGAACAACATCATTGTGTGTTAGCCCCATATACACAGCCTGACACCCCCAGCCTTCTTCCCCTGCCCACTGGTAACCACAGATCCCCATGTACACTGTCTGACCTTCTCCAGCGTTTTCCCTTTGCCCACTGGTAGCCACAAACCCCCACGACCACTGCCTGGACAATTGAAGAAGGCTGGGGGTGTTAGGCAATGTATATGGGGCTAACACACAATGGGGTTGTTCCCCACGCTGCACAACATGTTAGAAATCTGACATACAGTGCCCCCCTTCAACATATTAACCCCTCCCTTAGTAATTCAACATATATTGCTCCCATTCGACATACTAAAGTGCTCCCATTTGACATTCTCTATTCTCCAATTTTATTCTACATACACTGACCTCCTTGTATATGTCGAAGTGTTTCGAATACATCGACAAAGTCATATTGCCACAGCATCGACCTTTATTGAATCTAGGCCATCTAATGCTTAACTTAGTAGAGGAGCCAACTAGAAAAGAGGCCTTGCTTGACCTAGTGCTCTCAAACGATTCTGACATTGTAAACAGTGTGCAGGTAAGGGAACATTTGGGCAGCAGTGACCATAATATTGTATCCTTTGAAGTTTGTTATGAGAAACCCAATAGCAAGAGTTTAACCAAAACATTCAATTTCAAAAAGGCTAATTTTACAAAGTTAAAAGAAGCTTTAAAGGATATCCAGTGGGATGTAATTTTCAAAGATAAAAATGCACAAGAGTCATGGAATGTATTTAAAATGCTCTTGGGCAAATATACACGTCAATATATACCATTGGGGAATAAGCACAAGAGAAGTAAAGCAAAACCAATGTGGATTAATAATGTGGTTAGCAGGGAAATGAGAAATAAAAAGCAGGCTTTTAAGGTGTTTAAGTCAAATGGGTCAGATGCATCATTTAAAAAATATAAAGAATGTAATAAAATCTGCAAACAAGCAATTAAGCTAGCTAAAATAGAAAATGAGCGAAACATTGCAAACGAGAGCAAGAAAAACCCTAAACAATTCTACAAGTATATTAACAACAAAAAAGTTAAGGTTGATATTGGTCCTCTTAGGACTGAAACAGGTGAATTGATTAGTGAGGATAAAGCTATGGCTGAGACCCTAAATACGTTCTTTGCTTCAGTATATACAAAGGAAGCAGAAATGACAAGCTATGGGCAAACAGACAAAACCATGGAATTTCCTCCAACATCTACATGGCTTACTGAGGACAAGGTCCAAAAGAGACTGGAAAGGGTTATAGTGAATAAAGCGACTGGACTGGACTGTATACACCCAAGGGTACTTAAGGAACTTAGTTCAGTAATAGCAAAACCATTATACTTAATATTTATTGATTCGCTTTCATCAGGCATAGTGCCCTGTGATTGGAGGAAAGCTGATGTAGTTCCATTGTTTAAAAAGGGAGCAAGATCCAAACCAGGAAATTATAGACCTGTGAGCTTGACTTCCATAGTGGGTAAGATACTAGAAGGGTTATTAACTGATAGTATTCAGAACTATGTGAAGACAAACAATATCATTAGTAGGAATCAGCATGGTTTCATGAAGAACAGATCATGTCAGACTAATTTACTTGCATTTTATGAAAGAGTGAGTAGTAATTTGGACAGGGGAATTGCTGTTGATGTAGTATACTTGGATTTTGCAAAAGCCTTTGACACAGTGCCTCACAACAGGTTACTGCATAAATTAAAAGGCTTCGGTTTGGGTGGTGGTATCTGTACATGGATTGAGAACTGGTTAAATGATAGATGGCAGAGAGTTGTTGTAAATGGAACTTTTTCAAATTGGTCTAGGGTTATAAGTGGGGTACCGCAGGGTTCAGTCCTGGGCCCAATGCTTTTTAATTTGTTTATTAATGATCTAGAAGTGGGAATTGAAAGTAGCATCTCAATCTTTGCTGATGACACTAAGCTATGTAAGGAAATACATACAGAGCTCGATGTTTTTTCCCTACAGAAGGATTTAGATAAACTAAGTGAATGGGCAGAAAAGTGGCAGATGTCATTTAATGTAGATAAATGTAAGGTTATGCATTTGGGTTGTAGAAACAAACTTGCTACATATACTCTAAATGGGAAACAACTTGGGAAATCCTCATTAGAGAAAGATTTAGGTGTACTGATAGACAATAGTCTTCACAGCAGTGTGCAGAGTCACTCAGCTGCTGCAAGAGCAAATAGAGTACTAGCCTGCATAAAAAGAGGTGTAGAAGCAAGGGATGCTAATATTATCCTACCTCTGTATAAATCCTTGGTTAGGCCTCATCTAGAATATGGAGTACAATTTTGGGCGCCTGTTCTAAAAAAAGACATTACTGAACTGGAAAAGGTGCAGAGACGTGCAACAAAACTGATAAAGGGATTGGAGGATCTGAGTTACAAAGAGAGACTAGCCAAACTGGGTTTGTTTACATTAGAAAAGAGACGTCTAAGGGGTGATATGATTACCATTTACAAATACATTCAAGGCCAATACAAAGAACTATCCAATGAATTATTTATGCAAAGAGCTGAGCTAAGAACAAGAGGTCATCCATTAAGACTTGAGGAAAGGCGCTTTTGACTAAAACACAGGCAGGGATTCTTTACAGTAAGGGCGGTAAGGCTATGGAATTCTTTGCCTCGGGATGCTGTGCTTGCAGATAATGTAACTGCATTCAAAAAAGCAATGGATGCCTATCTAGCACAGAACAATATTGACAGTTATGACAGATGGCTTCAAAGCAAATAGGATATTGAGCCGGGGAACTATTTGACACACTCACACACACACCTACATTGGAAATTGCTCCAGAGGGCTTTTTTGTTGCCTTCCTCTGGATCAACAGGGGTGTTATTGGCATGGGCTGGACTTGATGGACGCATGTCTTTTTTCAGCCTTATCTACTATGTATGTTACTATGTTAACTTGATCTTTCTGTCCTCAAACGTACGCCTATTTCCTTGGTCTTTGATGTTTAGCAAGTTATTTTAGGGGGTAATTTAAGGGATAGTTGGATAAAAGTAGACAGCTCCATTTTTGTTAGTACAACGACATGTGCGGCCTACGCCGGTTTTGTTTTACTGTGGTTCTACAACAGAAAACTGGCAAAACACATGTTTGCAAAAAATGCATGTTGCTTGTTTTTACTGTAACGCTGGTTTTGGTGCGGCTAATAGTATTGAGCTCCAGATCTGCAAATGGATAGTTATGTCATAATTTGATCAGGTTTATTATACATCTTTTCTATAGAGTATTACATGGCAATTACGTGCAGATTTTATTAAAGGTTCACAAATGTGTAGTTTGATGATATATTCTTAGTGCTATTTATGCAAATTATGTATTATCATGAGAATTAAGATTGCATTTGAAGATAGGAAGTGTTGCAACATCTTAATTGATGTTCATTCAGTGTAGTGAGTTGTAAGATCGATTAGTCTGGGTGACGGTCTGTATTCATGCAACCAGATGGGGGGTGGTATAAAGGCAAAGCACTCAGAGTGAACTATAACCCCTGAGGAAGGGAATAGAGTTATCAGCGATATGCATTGGGTTTTTGAATATTTTATCCAAGTCCTCCTGGACACTTGATCCCTCCCGGTGTAGGTCCTTGAGGAAAATCATGTGTCAGAGGTACGTCTACTGAGCCATTTGTAATTAAGCTGCTTGGTAAAAGAGTAGGTGGGTTTCCGCTATAACCCCTTATCGGAGAGTGGTTTTGGATTAGAAGAAAACATCAGTGTACAGAGTAGCGTTCTAGCATTGACGGACGGCCAGCTGGAGGAGGAGCTTCATTTGGAAGAGAGAGGTCTCCCTGCTGGGTGGGAGACAAGCATTTATATCCAGGAGGGTTTTTTTTAAAGAAAAACACTGCTTATATACTGCCTTTTTTACATTCTTTTTTTCTCGCTAGATTTTGACTTATATATTCGTGGTGGACATATTTCATCTTCATTATATGTTATCATTTTCCATTTACATCTCACTTGTGGGATTATTGACCATTTGACTATCTGGTGGACTAACACTGGATCAAGATAAGTTGGGATATTTGCAAACTCCATTTTATCCAGTTGTCCTAGACATATATATGCTAACATACTTGCATATTTTGCTTGATCTCTGTTTTATGCTATACATAGAGCTCAATTAATGCTTTGTTGCGTGTCAGTAGTACAGAATAAGAAACAAATAGGCAAAGCAAGCAAAACAAGCGTCTCATCCCTTGTTTGTAGATTACACAATGAAACGTAGTAGGCTTCCTACAAAGTGAGTACCTGTTAAGAGTTTCTTAAAGAAGAAACATGAACGAGAGATAAGGATCCTTAGGGATATAGGGGAATCCATGAAACGGGGAATGGGAAGGGGGAAGGATGGAGACAGCAATCTTTCATTAATGAAGTAAATCACAACATGTATACAAAAAGTCTGTTATGCAGAGATTCATTTACAAAGATCAGACCGTAGATTGGCTATCTCCATAACCAAAATCCTCTCTGATGCACTCTTGGCGCAGCCGTTTTCCATCATCACTAAATAAGACAAGAGTGTCATCCATTCACATATTGTTGGAGGAGAAGGGGATCTCCAGTTCTTAGGAGCATAGAGCGTAGCAACATTTATCATGTGTTTGTAAAAGCGGATCTTAGCAGGGGCATCATAAGCAGTATGTTTTTCCAGCAGCTCCTGACAGCTTACTAGGACCCAATGTCCAGAGCAACTGGTGTGACAAAGGCTATCCATCATTGATTTTGAGGTTAAGATGCGTTTAGAAACATACTTGTTATGACTTAATGTACAGAGAAAAGGGCTTCTACAAGACAAAAAAGATGACCCTGTGTAACCAGATATGATCTCCTCTATATTTTAAATACAATCTAATTAGCTAGGCAGGCTAAAGTACAAAAATGCAATGAGCATCATAAGTTGTTTTCAGTGTTACCATTGTAGGTTGTTAGGTTGTGCCACCAATTTAGAAGCTTGAATAGGATGGCTGGCTGAACTAAGTGAAACAAACTGGCCAGGCTTAAAGTTCTTCTTTTAAAATTATCCTATAATTCTCTGAGGATGTTTATCAGAAGCCATCATGCTCAGTAGAGACGGCTGCGCGTGCTGAGAGGACTACAGTCTGAATTTGGAGTGCCCCGCTCCGCATCAGCCTTGGCGCAGGCAGTCAGTACTGTGCATGACTGCAGTGCCGCCAGTGTTGGCCCGTGTACACGGGCTTTAAAACTAGTAGACAATAACTGAATGTGAATATGAGAGTGTATTCTTAATGCCGGCTTGACTTTGAAACTACAGCTACTGTGGATTATGGTTTCAAAGCATCATGGGAGTTGTACTCCAGAGCAGCTAGAGTGACAAAGGCAAGTCAATAACATATATATATATATATATATATATATATATATATATATATATATATATATATATATAATGTGTGTGCTTAATTAAATGGTTTAATATTTAATTAAAATAGCAAGATACAGAGCCAGAAAATGGCGTAAGTATTTTTATTTTTTTGCCTAACAAAATAAAAAAGTGGCCCCTCAATTTCTCTCTCACCTGTACCCTTAACCCTAGGAGCGGTGTGACCATGTCTGATGGGTTTGCAATTTAACATTATCCTCAGGAAAATGGAAGATCAACAAGAGTGGACAATCACTAGCATTGAATATGTTTTAGACTACAATTCCCATCTTCCTCAGCCAGTGGCTTTATATTTGTGTTCCAAAATCAGCTGCAGTATTCCTTTCTTCTTTCCCACAGATTTCTCCTTTCTTTCTTCCCCCAGATTTCTCTTTTTTCTTTCCCCTAGATTTCCCTTTTCATTCTCCCAGATTATCCCTTTCTTCGTTCCCACATATTCCCCCTTTTATTCTCCCAGATTTCTTCGTACTTCTTTCCTTGGATCCCCATTTCTTGTTTCCCCCAGATTCACGCTTTAATTTTCTCCGATTTCCCATTTCTTCCTTCCCCTAGATTTCTCCTTTCATTCCCAGAGATTTCCCCTTTCATTCCCCCAGATTTCCCTTTTCATTCCCCCAGATTTCACCTTTTTTATTTTCCCAGATTTCTCTTTTCTTCTCACCCCCAGATTTCTCCTGTCATTCCCCCAGATTTCCCCTTTCATTCTCCCAGATTTCTCCTCTCTTATTTCCCCAGATTTCTCTTTATTTCTCAACATCAGATTTCCGCTGTCATTACCCCGGATTTCCCCTTTCATTCTCTCAGATTTCCCCTTTCTTATTTCCAACAGATTTATTCTTCCATTCTCCCAGATTTCCCCTTTCTTCTTTTCCAGATTTTTCTTTCTTTTCACCCCTAGATTTACCCTTTCATTCCACCTTTTTAACAATTTACACTTTAATTGTCCCTGATTTCCCATTTCTTCATTCCCCAGATTTCTCTTTTCTTCTTTCCCCCAGATGTATTCTTTCATTCTCCCAGATTTCCCCTTTTTCTTTCCTCAAATGCCCTGTTCTTTTTTCCCACAGATTACCCTTTTAATTCTCCCAGATTTCACATTTCTTCTTTTACCAGATTTATCTTTTCTTCTTTTCCCTAGACACCCCTCTCTTCTTTCCTCCAGATTTCCCTCCCAGATTTCTGTCATGATGCGTTATTTCCCATGTTCAGGGTTTTCCCAGGGAGCTCTGGGTCAGGGTTGCTTTGGCTATTGGCTATCTTAGGTTTATAGGCTCTGATTTCGTCATTCTCCGAAGCCTGATTATTCGAGCTGTATTGTTTCGAGCGTACCTGTGTTTTTGTGCCTTGACCTCCGATCCTCTCCCGAGTTCCATGGCTTGCCTCATCTCCGTTGTTCCTTCCACTCCTGGTGACCCTTGGCTTGTTACTTGACCATCCGTACGCTCGCCCCCCTTGGTATCTGATGCCCCCGGTTGACGTGGATTGTCTGACCACACTTGTGCTGCGTCCCTAGCCGCCTCCTCCGTTCCTTCCTCCTGCCTGTTTCAGGGTGGTCCTTGCTCTCGGAGCTTGGCTGCCCGCTGCTGGCTGTCTTGCTGCTGTTCTTCCTGTTGGTCTGCTCTCGTTGTAATCGGCCTCTTGCTTCGCCTCCTGTTGGTTGTAGTGGCAGTTCAGAGACTGACAGCCTCGGTCAAGATCCTTCCACTCCTTTCAGTGTGTTGCTTGGGGTTCTGACTTGCTGGCTGGTTGTCACCGGCATCTGGACCTGGGTTATTGTGAGCAGCAGTGGTTTTAGATCTGGCAGGCTCTAGCCTCAGCCATGACAAGGCTAACTAGGGTGCAGGGTGTTTCTGCCTCTTGTGGTTTTCCCCACCGGGTAGTGTAGAGGTCCTACTCCGCATTAGGCATTCCAGGGAGTGGGTGGTGTCTTGGGCGGTCCTACCATTTTGGTCCGATGAGCCAGGGCCTATTAGGCAGCAGGGCACCTTGAGGTCTTCTGACTCTAGCCACCCTTCTCTGGGGTTGTTTGGCCTGTGCGCAGTCTCCCCGCTCATGCTTGGGTAGTTATTCCCTGCTGGTGGTTTCCTGATCTTCTGGATTTAGGCTTCTTTTCATCTTCTGCCTTAGGGATCCTCCTGACTAGTAGGATCTGAAGCAACACAGTATACCCCTACACTTATCCTGGCCGGGGTTCCGGCTCAACCGGGATTGGGCATCTGGATTTGCGGCCCGCAACTTTAACTCGGCTTCGGCCGCAGCAAGGGCTAGGGGTAACCGTCTCCGACCCCGAGCATTGCACCCCAGCATCGCTCTCTAGCTACAGCTTCAGACTCCTACTACATCAGTGACAATTTCTAGATTCCTTCACCCAGATTTCTCATTTCTTCTTTCCCCAGGTTGTTGTTTTCTTCTTTTACCCAGGTTTCCCCTTTTATTCTCCCAGATTTGCCCTTTCTAATTTTCCCATATTTCCCCTTTTCATCATTCCCACCGATTTCCCCTTTCATTCTCACAGATTTCCCCTTTCTTCTCCCAGATTTCTGTTTTATTCATTCCCACAGATTTCCCCTTTCGTTCTCCCAGATTTTCCCTTTCTTTCTGACCCAGATTTCTCTTTTCTTCTTCCCCCCATATTTCCCTTTCATTCACCCAAATTTCTCATTTCTTCCTTCCCCAGATTTCTCTTTTCTTCTTTCCCCAGATTTTCCCTTTCTTGTTTCCCCCTGGATTCCCTTTTTCCTTTCTCAAGATTCACCCTTTATTCTTCCACATGTTTTCCTTCTTTACCTTCTCCCAGATTTCCACTTTAATTCTGCTACATTTTTCCTTTCATCTTTCCTATATATTCCTCCTTTCTTTATTGACATGCCCCTTTCCTCCTTTCCCTAGATTTTTCCTTTCTGCTTTACCCAGATCTCCTCTTTCATTCTCCCATATTTCTCCTTTCTTCTTTCCCCAGATTTCTTTCCCTAGATTTCTCCTTTCTTCTCTCACCAGATTTCTTATTTCTTTCCCCAGATGCCCCTATCTTCTTTTCCCAGATTCACATATTTTCTTTTCCCAGATGCCCCTTTCTTCCTTCCCTCAGGTTTATCTTCTATTCTTTATCCCAATTTCCCCTTTAATTATCCCAGATTTCCCCTTTCTTTTCCCAGGTTTCTTTTCTTCTTTTCCCAGATTTCTTTTCTTCTTTTCCCAGATTTCTTTTTCCATTCTCCCAGACTTCCCCTATTGTTTCCTCTTTAATTCTGCCCGATTTCTTCTTTCTTTCCCCACATGCCCCGTCCCCTTTCATTTCCCCTTTAATTCTCCAAGATTTTTAATTTCTTCTTTCTCCAGATTTCTCCTTTCTTTCCCCAGATGCTCCTATCTTCTTTACCCAGATTTGCATTTTGTTTTTTCCCAGATTTCCCCTTTCTTCCTTCCCCCATATTTCACATTTCTTCTTTCCTCCAGATTTCCTCTTTCATTCTCCCAGATATCCCCTTTTGTTTTCCCTTTCATTCTCCTGGATTTCCCCTTTCTTCTTTTCCCAGATGCACTTTTTTTCTTTCCCACATATTTCCCCTTTAATTCATTCTCCCAGATTTCTCCTTTCCTCCATCCCACAAATTTCCCCTTTAATTCACCCAGATTTCCCATTTCATTCTCCTAGATTTCCCCTTTCTTCTTTCCCCAGATGCCCTTATCACCTTTCATTCTCCCATATTTCTCCTTTTCTTCTTCCCACAGATTTCCCCTTTAATTCCCCCAGATTTCCCATTTCATTCTCCCAAAATTCTCTTTTCTTACTTCCTTTCCACATATTTCCTCTTTCATTCCCCTAGATGTCACCTTTTATTCTCCCAGATTTCTCCTTTCCTCTTTCCCCAGATGCCCTTTTCTTCTTTTCCCCATATTTCTCATTTATTCTCCCAGATTTCTCCTTTCTTCTTTCCCCAGATGCCCTTTTCTTCTTTTCCCCTTATTTCTCATTTATTCTCCCAGATTTCTCCTTTCTTCTTTCCCCAGATGCCCTTTTCTTCTTTTCCCCATATTTCTCCTTTCATTCTGCCAGATTTCTCCTTTCATCTTAGATTTCAGTCTTCTTCATTCTCATACTTTTACTCTTTCTTCTTTCCACAGGTGCCTCGTACTCCATAATTCTATTACAGATATAGACAATAACAATTTTGAGCGGTCAGAGAAAATATAAATAAATATAATTAAATCATACTAAATGTAACAAATGTAACAAATGACATGCCTTACATGCTAAAGATGTGTCCAATTCCTTGAGAAGCAATGCATTGGAAATGCCTCTAGCATCGAAGAGGTTAAAGTGCTAGTGACACTTGAAGACTGAAGTTGCACAGACCTGTTACAGA
Source organism: Rhinophrynus dorsalis (assembly GCA_037306005.1). Lineage (NCBI taxonomy): Eukaryota > Metazoa > Chordata > Amphibia > Anura > Rhinophrynidae > Rhinophrynus > Rhinophrynus dorsalis. The sequence continues at coordinate 57,814,732 of CM074720.1, read as the reverse complement.
ATATTATCTTATATACATATCCAGGGGAAAAACCTAACGCTCTTATACCTCCACCTTGGACATAATTATATTATGCCTTGGCCTGTCCTACAGTATTGTATTGAACCTTTTTTTTTATTACAGCACTATTAGGCCAGGGAGGTATGCACTAAGGTGTGATAAAGAGGTGATAAAGCAGAGATAACTTCTCCAGTGATATCACTTCTCCAGATCTTATGGAGTCAATTCACTAAGATATCCAAAGTTCTAGAAATCTTAGTGCATAGGCTTTTCTAGAACTGGAGAAGTGATATCACTGGAGAAGTCATCTCAGCTTTATCACCTCCTTATCACCTCTTTATCACACCTTAGTGCATCTCTTCCCAGGAGTCAGTAAAATGATTCACACTTTTTCAAATGTTATTCTATGAACATTCCCAAGATTCAGCTTGATTTAAGTGGGGCTTTTTTTATATCCCTCTGAATTCTTTACAATGTATTGGATACCACTCTGGCACTCCAAATGGTTAATCCTTTTGATGCCAAGACGGTCTCCTATGAATTGCTTTGCAATGAAATAGAAAGCTCCCTAACACTGAAAGGTTTCATTTAAATCAATGGGAATTTTCACATCTCCCCTATTATGAAGATGTGCTGTTTCACGGTTGTTCCACTTTTATATATATACATATATATATATATATATATATATATATATATATATATATATATATATCCTACAATATAATTTGCTAGGATGCGTCGGTCCCTGTGTGCGTAACACACACACGCGCAGTACAGACTGGATGAATGCGCCGTCCTCCAGTCTGAGTGACGGCACGGCTGTTCCGGGAGCGGGGCATTCCAAACGGCCCACCGCCTGTCTCCGATACTGGCTCCAGGACAGCTGCTGAGGCTGCTGGGTGGCACTCTGGCCCGTGCACACGGGCCTTCAGTACTAATATATATATATATCAGTTTGCATACATTTTCTTTTTTTTTTTTTCTTCTGATGGGGCATTACTTTCCTTGTCACTGGTAGTTACTGACCATCCTACCAGCATGTGGTGCTTTTTACTGTTTTGTTTATCCTTTAATGACCAGAGTGGTATGCTTTGGAATGCATTGAATACCCTTCTTACCTTATTACCCTTACCTTATTATAGTCAGAAATCCCTCTGGTTTTCTTCATTTTGCACGTGTTGAATAGATGAAGTCCAAGTAGGTGGATGTGAGTGCTGCTTGCTGGACCTCAAAACTTTTCCCAGTAAATCTTTCAATTGTCTGCAGACTTGCAATGCTTACCAGGCTCCCAGACCCAAAACTCTGCCTGTTTCATCTTTCAGTCTTCTGTGGGCTAATGCTCTCTGCCCATGTCAGTTAGAAGGAACTTAATTCCGTAAGGATCACCTGAAGTTCCTTACTTTCTATGAAGACTGGCCACAATTGATATCTGCATGCTACTCCTGACCTTCAAGATTGTGCCCCCCTGCTCCATTTGTCAGGTCAATTCTCCTGGTTCAAACATCAGTTGTACCAGTGTTCATTCTACTTGTAAAGAACAAAGTGCCAGAGATCACAGAAGACTGATAGAGGAAGGGGGCAGAGTTTTGGGGTCAGGGAGATCTAAGATAGAAGAATATATCATATTTTCATCCAAATGCAAAAACAGGAAAATCAGAGAGGCCATGAGGGTTTTTGGACATAATCTAGAAGGGTACATTTGTTATTTTCAGGTGTAAAGTGATACTTTTAATGCATTAATACTATCAAGGATCTGGGTAACATGTGGCACAGCATAGGTCTCTAATATCAAGGTGTTATTAACTGCAAATAAAAAAGAAAACATTAAACTAGTTTCTTTATGGCATGAATGGGCAATAGATGCCCTCTGGCTGTTGTTTGACTTCAATTCCAACTTCCTTGTCATTATGATTAAGCGGTGTTCACATGAAACGCGTTGATGAGAGAGGAGTTTGTCTCCAGCTATCTTAGGTCGTGAGTCACTTGAGAACACAATGTTTGCATTTGTCATTTTAACTTTATTCAAATAAATACTGTTGATCATATATCACTGGACCTGTCTCACTTTATGGTGCAACGAATTCTACACATTGGCTTTAGTATTTGGACTTGGCAGAGACTTTATTTGCTTAGTACATTTGTTTGACGGATCCAGATTCTTTTGCACTCTCATATCATGATCTTTATGCCTGAGTTTCCTTGAGCTGCTTTACTTTAGAGCAGTAGTGGACAATCTGTGGCTCTTCAGTTGTTACTGGAAAAGTTCATCATCCTGAGCTGGCAAATGATTAGTTGAGTATAATGAGAGTTGTAGTCCAACGGCTGATGGAAGGCTCAATTTGCTCAGCTCTATAGTAGGGTGTTTCCTGATATGTAGTGTGATTGCCTGCATTTACCCACTGGATCCTTCCCTTGGGCTATTCTTACTTCTTTATGGGGTATGGTGGTCACAAAACCACACATACACTGTTTGACACCCCAGCCTTCTTTCATTGTCCACTGGTAGTCACAGAACCATGGAACCTCAGCCTTATTCCACTGTCCACTGGTAGTCACAGAAGCATATGTACACTGTATGGTACCTCAGCCTTCTTCCACAAGCAGAAGCAAGATGGTTCCCGAGTCCCTACAGAGTCTGACTCGCTGAGTGAATTAATTTGCCACTACAGTGGGAGTGTTCACTGTAAATAGTTAACTTGTGCAACATCAGCTAGCCACCAGCACAGGTACAAAACATTAAATGTTTTGAAGTGGCGTCTGCAAGTCACACTGTCACGGTTTTTGGTTGAACACTCAGACCAGAACGGTAAGGTAAAAATGACTTTATTAGAATAAAGTGCATACACGAATATAGGCCCTTAGACCCACAGTACAAACATAAATATATATATATATATATATATATATATATATAATTGGGTACAACAATAGCAGTATAGGTAATCTGGACGAACTGGAAACAATACTGGCAATGAAGGTTCTGGCTAGAACCAGAGAGACTGAAGGCACACAGTCCAGGAGCTGACAGCAGGACTTCGGTGACAGGTGGTCCAATAATGGAAGACTGGCACAACCCAGACGCCTGGGCACAGAACCAACCGGAACGAGGCAACACTGACCACAGATAACGAGGCAACCACGTAGTGGGCAGCATTGACCCTAGGTAAAGGGTCACCAGGAGACCAAGGCAACTGCTACGTAGGCAAAACCCTAGAACGCTAGGGGTGGATCGAGATAACGGTATATAGATGGAACGCAACCAGTGTCCCCTCAACCTGAGGGATGGTACAATGCAAAGCTGGCTCTTGAGCCCAAGGCTTGTGCAGTGAGGAACAGTAATTACCCTTACCTGGATGATCCAGGTACTCACAGGGTTAATAGGTAACGCCCAGAGAATAACTGCAACTCCCGAAGGGAGTGAGCCCAGCGCTGATAGGGAGGTGGACACAGAGAGTGATCAGAGTAACACAGTCAGTGCTAGAACACTGTACCGGTACTTTGTATGTGCACACCGCCGGAGGCTGCACGGATGCTCAGCCTTTGGTCAACAAAGTAATAGCGCCACACGGCGCACACCGTCAATCGTAATGCAACGGCCCAGTACTTATCCGTGACCTCACAGGGGAACCAGATACAATCTGCAACGGAGCGGGTTCTCAGCTAGATACAGTCAGCAATGGAACGGCAGCACACAGGAACTCAGGAACGTCATCAGGCAGGCCAGGTCATACACAATAAGCGATAAGCACAAATACACGTCAGGAACTCGTACACCACGAAAGGGCAACATAGGTAGACATGACAGGCTATTTAAAGGCCATCACTGGGTGGTAACAAGGGTGCCTAGCCAATCAGCATGCAGCAATGCAAAACAGAAGTCATAATGTCGCCGCCTGTAGCCCAGAACACGGGCACCGTGATACATAGACAGTGCGGTGTCTTTGATAATATAGCTTATTGACAAAATATACCACAGTTTGCATTAGTTGGTTCTAAATGATGCATTATTTCTTTGTAATGTAGGTACTAATCGCTTACGCACCAGTTAGAACCAATAGTCCATTGCACACTGTGGTATATTTCAGTAATGGGCTATTTTACCTAAAGCACCACACTGTTTTTGACTATGATATGAGACGTGAATATGATGCACCACCAACCACCAAAAAAGTATGATATCCTGCTGAAATACAGCACAGTGTTCAGTAGAGTAATGGCTCTAACTAATGCATTATTTTCTTGAACTGTAGATACTAACTCACTTAGTACCTACATTACAAGGAAATAATGCATCAGTTAGAATGCAGGGCTCTGTAATTTTCACCTCTTGGCTGTCACAAAGGTACACAATGCATTGCGAGACCCACTGGCGTAACAATAGGGGTCGCACCTACAACCGGGCCTCTCATTGCAAGGGCCCTGTCTCCCCCAACAAGCAGCTGTGGTCTGTGCTTTCTTTGGCACAGACCTCTAGCAGCTGAGCCCCCTCTGTGGCACTCTAATAGTGCAGAGCGCTGGGAGATGACATCATCTCCCAGCGCTCTGCATTAATGAAGAGAGGACCGCGCGGGAGCTCCAGCAGCTACAGGTCTGTGCCAAAAGAGGCACAGACCTATCCTGCCACACCGCTGGACCACCAGGGATGTAGGAGATGGACACTGGGGGGACAATACGCACAATATGGAGACTGAGGGCAATGTGGAGATAGAGGGCAATGTGGAGATTGGGGGCAATGTGGAGACTGGAGGTAATGTGGAGATGGCCAATGGGGGGCAATGACATCGGGGGGCATGGCAATTTTTGCACCAGGGCACGGTGGCTTCTAGTTACGCCCCTGGCGAGACATCTAGAATTCAGTGGGTTAACTTTATATAAGAAGGCTTTGAGAGAATTAAATAAATCCCTTTAGAATGTGATGGTTTGGTTGTGCTTTAATGGGACCTATGTATAAAGGCTTCAATAGGTACAATGTACAGTGAAGAAATTCTGAGGCCAAGCAACTGCACAATATTTATTTAAAGGGATACACGACCCTATGGACAACTCTGGTCAGTTGACCATAAATCTCCATAGGATGGAGTAGCAACAGCGCCACTGTACAATTTCAGGCCACTGTGATATTGCACCTAAAAAATTCAACTTTGAAAATTAATAACTTTTGAATGAAAGACCTCTCAGCAGTGGGAGTACTCTTGTTTTACTCAGGGGGATAAACCCTACAACATATTTTTTTTTACATTTTAAGTATTACTATCCCTTTAACCACTTTGACACTATAGAGGTCTTCAACTCTTTGCTTTGCTGTTGAATACCTCTCTACCATGCAATTGTTAAAAATCCAATTTTACTCAACTGAAATATTGCTTTATTACAAATGGTGCAGCATACCTCCCAACATTTCAAATGGCCAAAAAGGGACACTTCTGATTTAGGTGGGATTTTTGGGGGTGTGGTTGGTAGGCAGGGCATTTAGAAGAATTTTTAGGTTACTTCTTGACCTATCTTCACCTCTTTGTGTAACTGATTAATGATTTAGAACAAGACCAAAGTATTTTAATTACACAGGTTCATTTTTAAACACATATATTGATGGTTAATAACACATTTATGTGAGTTTTATTGTTGTGGAGCAATGTAATACACACCACTCATTCTGATGTCCTAAAAAGAGGGACAAAAGGGTAGAAAAGAGGGACAGAGGGATTTGGGTCTCAAAGAGGGACTGTCCCTCCTAAAGAGGGACACTTGGGAGGTATGGGTGCAGGGTTTCTTGCTCCAGAATTGCTCCATATTTGTCTTCATACATTTGTCCCAATGTGTTCTGCCTACTGAGGATCAGGTGATGATGTCATGTGACTCTACCTATGCAGCCAGACTGGATCAGGTGATGATGTCATGTGACTCTACCCATGCAGTCAGACTGGAAGTGAGAAGCACTTAGCCACTATCTTCTCAACAGTGTCCCTGAATGGCAGAAAGGAAATGTGGTCACCATATTCACTGCTCAGTCTGTTGGAGGTGGGTCTAAGCAAGAGCAGGTCACCAAATCCTTTCTATTAGCTTCTGGTGCTTTCTGTTATTGGGAGGTGGGGAGGGACCTAGTCTATATGACCTGCTGCAACAGTACCTCCCCCCAAAAAAATATATATGGCTGTACTCTCACGTGATAGAGAGAGCACACACTGAAGATGCCAGGCAGTAGGAACATGGTTACTGGGTCATCCTGATATGATAGCCACCTTTTGCTCATGGAGGACGGGAGCGCAAGTGTAGTCACAGGCATCAAAGCAGTCAGAAAGCAGGTCCTGGCTAAGGCTTACATGGCAAACGTAATTTACACTGCTGATGTCTCCCCTAATGTGCTACTATGCCAGAGAGAGAGAGAGGTCTTCACCATATTGGGTTGAAATGAGTTGGACATCCACCATCTGAATATGACACTCAAAGGGTTGATGAAAGAGTAAGGAAATGTCACTCAAAATGCCCCATTCTGAAAATGTTATTTTATAATTTTCCCTAAAATAAACGTATTGCCACCATTTCAAACAAAACACTGGATGCTATCACATCTTATGTAACAAATCATGAAAGGAAAGTTAAAGGGCCAGGCTCAGGCTATAGTGTGTTCATTCCATGGTCATTCGTGGTTGGCTGAAATAGTCATACTCAAATGGCCTATTTCAGCCCACTTGGAATGACCATATAATAAGCACTATCTTAAAGCCTGAGCCTGGCCCTTTAACTGTCCTTTCATGATTTGTAACAAGACCTGTGATACATAAAATCCAATGTTTTGTTTGGCAATAAGTTTATTTTAGTAAAGTAAAATAAGATTTTCAAAATCCCAAGGTGCAGAGCAATAAAATAAATATATGCAGGAATCTGTTCAACCCCTTGATGACTAAAGGGGTATACAAAATATTGCTTTGCAAGGTGTTGCACACCCCTTTGGTCCTCAGGGGTTAAAGCATTGAGAATACTTTTCATTTAATATCATTCCCACTGAAATTGTATACTACATCTTCCTTGTTTTTTTAGCCCAATATGGACACCCCTCTGACACTCAAAGGGTTACATGTTGTGATGTTGACCATAATTGTCATACTGTGCGCATTAGTGGACTGTGATCCAATCAATATTAGTGTTTTATTGTAAGCTTTGAGGTATGATTTGTGGGTCCATACTTTCAGTTGTAAGCCAGTGGTATACTTTTGGCTCCATAAATTCAATTGTAAACTCTGAGGTATAATTTGTGGCTCCATAATTTCAATTGTAAGCTCTAAGGTATCATTTGTGGATCCATAAATTCAATTGTAAGGTCTGTGATATCATTTGTGGCTCTATAAATCTTTTCTTTTCTCATGGAAGCCCTTTTTATGTTTCTAATCACCTGTTAAGATAAATAGAGTGGATGGCTAGCCTTTGTTAGTCCAGCAGCTCTGGACGACTGACTAGGACTAGTGATGAGCGAGCATGCTCGGCCGAAGCTCGGTTCGGCTCGAGCATCGCTCTGCTCGGCACATGGCGGTACTCGTACGAGTACCGCATGTGCTCGCCCGCCATGTTCGGGTCTCCTCCCCGCACGTTTCGCAGCTGCTGCGCAGCCAATAAACGTGCGGGGAGGCTCTGACATCAGTGTAATGCCAGCAGCCATGTTGGCTGCTGGCATTACACTGATTGGCTGGCCAGAACCCGTGATCGGGTGCTGTATAGCACCTGACCAGCGAGTTCGGCTCAGTCTTAGCCAGGGAGAGATGAGGATAGGAAGGGAAAGTCAGTGTAGGGAGAAGAAAAGTGTTGGAACAACATATAAAGACCCAAAAGTCCTTTTTAGGACTGTTGTGTGTGGGGGCAGCAGTTATATTTTGTTTGGGGGGGCACAGATTTAAAAAAAAAAACGTCACATATTCCGTTCACTGTGCCTAGCCGCAGATTAGCAGCACATTCTGTTTAGTGTGCAAAGTTGCAGATTAGCAGCACATTCTGTTTAGTGTGCAAAGTTGCAGATTAGCAGCACATTCTGTTTAGTGTGGAAAGTGTAAAAAATAAACGTCACATATTCCGTTCACTGTGCCTAGCCTCAGATTAGCGTCACATTCTGTTTCGTGTACCTAGCCGCAGATTACCGGCATATATTCCGTTTAATATGAAGAAGGCGGGTAAAAAGGGACGGGGAAGTGGACGTGATCCTGATAGTTCAAGTAAATATACAGCAAATACTGTTTGGTAACAATTTTTCGCCTAAAGTCGTTTTTATCTTCCTTTTTGTGTGTTTTACGGTCAGTCTGTAAAAATGGCATACTACGGGCGAAACATCGTTCCCAGCAGCGACGTTGGAGTCCAAGATGCATCCAGACATCCTCCCTATGCTGTCCCTGAACCATTTCTGTGGTGTTTCCATCCTTTTCTGCCCTTTTCCTATGGACCAGGCACCCTCCCCTCATCAGAGCAGGGGGTGCCTGGTGTAATGCTCGAGTCCTCCCATTGACTTCAATGGGGCTCGGGTGCTCGGCCGAGCACTCGAGCCTCCGGGGGCGCTCGGTCAGAGCACCCGAACACCCGAGCATTGGGGTGCTCGCTCATCACTAACTAGGACCCAATGTCCAGAGAAGCTGGTGTGACAAAGGCTAGACCTCATTGATACTGATCTTAAGACATTGTTAGAAACATGCTGCTTATGACTTAATGAACAGTGAAAAGGGCTTCTACAAGACAGAAAAAGGTGACCCTATGTAACCAGATATGATCTCCTCATCTGTATTTTGATGGCCATCTTATTAGCTAGGCAGGCTAAACCTCAAGGATGCACTGAACATCATACGCTGTTTTAAGTATTAGCATTATAGGTTGTTACACCAATTTAGAAGTTAGAATAGAATGGCTGATGTAAGTGAAACCAAATGGCCTGGCTTAAAGTTCTTCTTTGAATTGCAGATAGTAATTGATTGTGAATATGAGAGTGGATTCTTATGGCCAGGCTTGACTTTGACACGACAGCTGCTGTGAGCTGTGGTTGTCAAAGCATCATGGGAGTTGTACTCCAGGCTGCTATAGTGATAAAGGCAAGACATTAACCCATCCTTTGTCAAAACCCAGCAACAACCTGAGGGCGATCCCTTTTAGTAACCTGCTATTGATGTGGAGGTACTTATACTACTATCAGGAGAACAGGGAAATATGCAAGCAGATGGGTGAAGGCAGAGAAGTAGGACAACTTTAGTGTTTGGAGAGTGTAATAGTAATATTTTATATTTGATGACTGCTAGCACTAAAATCTGCTTCTGTTGTTACTTTCAGGGAGGCTAAGCCACCCTTGGTTTTTATTATTCTCCTCCTATGGGTGAAGGTGATAATTAACCACCCTTAATCTCTTGGATTCTAGAGATATCTCCAATGATGTCTCTAGTTTCCAGTGGGATAAATGTAAATTTCTATTAAACTTCTGTATTTTGTATAAATGAAAAAATAAGGCAGACTGATACTTTAAGTATCTGTAAAGGTCAACTTAGGTTTCTGTGTTTTTTTGCTGCCAAATTTCATGCCTGCCCACGTTTTCAGTCCAACTTTCCGACCTCTGAGTCAGTGTCTGAAATCAAAACAAGCAGCTGGACTTTGCAGAACTTTGCACTGTGGGAAAATATGGCTGAAAATGGCTCCCATTGTTCCAGAGTAACTTTATCCAGCGTGTTTAATATCCTCGGCAATTCACAGGATTCTTAGAATTGTGTGTCGCTCTGTCAGCCTTGGGAAATACTAAACTAAATGTAAAATTATAAAGGAAAGTGTTACAAAGGCAAAAAAAAAAAAAAAAAAAAAAAGAAGTGAATTGGCCATTGTATACATTGGCGATGGGCGACAGTCAACCCAGGGGCTGCTCTTAAGCTTCTTCTGCTGCTCCCTGTCTGCTATTTAGTACAGTGGAAAGAGATCACTCATGTTCCCCTACCACAAAACACACCCTATTTTTATGCCTGAGAATTCTCAGGGTTTCACCCTGAGATGTAGGGTTTCAAACCAGATATCTAGGTTTCAAGGTGAAGGTTCAGATTCTCATGGTGACAAAGTCCAGTGTTTATTATTATACGATTTACACCAATTTCAGAGTGAGCTCATTTCAAGTGTTCCCAGGTATGCCTGTTTTCACCCCCAAAAAACATCCATCCTTGGTCTTTCGACTCAGTGTGTACCTCCCTTAACCCCTTGAGTGCCAGAGTGGTACAGAACGCCTCTGGCACTCAAAGGGTTAACACTTACACTGCTTTGCAGTGTATCAGAGACGTCTCTTACATCCACACGCATCACCTACTTTTTTTTAATACCTGTTTCGAATTAGTAAAGAAAATGTGAGGCCGTTTGTTGGAATTGAGGGACACATATGCAGCCCTTGGGATCAATCAGTTCTCCTTTAATTGGTACACATCAATAACTCTTTGACTACCAGACAGGTATCCAACTCATGCATTGGATACCTCTCTGGCACTCAAAGTTTTCAAGCGGAACTTTCATGTTGTATAAAGTCACCCTACAATAATTAAGAATATGGCGACTAGCTTCAGAATAGTTCTATTACATCTCAGAAGTACCCAATTCTAAAGTTATTCTTAATCTTCGGAGACTGACGGCCAGGTTAGTGCCATCTGCGCTCCTGCTCCATCAGTCTCTTCCTGTTACCTTGTGGCACACTGCAATGCTTCTTACAGGAGACCGGGACTGACAGGTCAGGTGCACAGACATCTCTAAGACAAGATGTCTGCACTGATGCCTGACTTCCAGTCTTCGAACATTAAGGATAACTTTAGAATCGGGTACTTTATCACCTCTTTGTCACTCCTTAGTGCATCTCCCCCAGTTCTACTTAGTACATAATCCTAATGGGGGAAATGCTGAAAAGAAAATATATGTTATTAACATCAGAATTTTATTTTGTCTTTAAACTGACACGTTTTCTCAGAGACATTTTATTTTTGCTAGTTAACCCTCTGAGTCCCAGAGAGGTATCCAGAGCATTGCAAAGCACTCAAAGGGTTAAAGCCATGAAATATATTTTTAGAGAACTGGTCTTAAAAGTGGGTGTAATTAAATGTATTATTAAAACTAATCATGTTCACAAAATGGTGTTAACTTTAAACATTACCTCCTAATTCTGTGGAAAACCAACTGCATTATAGGGGAGAAATACCAATTCCCCAAATCCCCATTGATTTAAATTGGACTTTAAACACTTGAACCAAGCATCTAGCACCAAAGGGGTTAAATGCCCCATTTAATGGTGATTTTTATGTGTCCCCTGTATATAATGTTCATCTATTTTCAGACAAACATGTGCTAATCTGTATAATATAAATTGCTAGGCTGCGAAGCTCCCTGTGTGTGTGTGTAACAGCACATGCGCAGTAAAGAGTGCTGGAACGATGCTCCTGGCTCTGGGGAAGCAGCCAAGGCCATTGGGTACACTTTAGTCTGTCTACATGGGCTTTCACACTAGTACTGTCATATTTTCTTAAGTAGATAAATGATTTTCAACAATTCCAATAAAAAAAGAAAAAGTGATGTTGAACTTGACTTAAAGGGATTGTAATGTTTCAAAATAAAAGCAGCTCCAATTAATCTTCATAGTATTTGGGCCTTGGCTGTCAGAGTTGTAATTCAAGAATAGTTGAATGATAAAGTATCCCCCTCCCGCCCCTTTTACTGATGTAACACTGCTCACCTCTAGGGTTGCCACCTTTTCTTAAAAAAAATACCGGCCATGGCATTCCCTCCATAGACTGAACGTTGGAAGGAAGCCAATTTTTTACCGGCCTGCCGGTAAAATACCGGCTGGGTGGCAACCCTACTCACCTCAGAGCAGCAAGACTGTCCGGATGGATCACAGAGAGGGACAATCTTCAGTGAGCATAAGGAAAAACCTGAAAAGGCAGGGTTTTCATTGTTCTCACATTAAGAAGATTGTCCCTTGCTATAAGCTGTCTGATCTGTGGACCAGATTTCACATCTGAGGGGAGGTGGCTTACACTAGGTAAAAGGGGCGGAGAGGGATACTTTATCCTTCAATTACTCTTGTACTATAACTCTGACAGTATTGAATTAACACTCTCCATGGCCAAATACTATGAAGATTAATTGGAGCTGCTGTTTTTGTGAAACATTACTATCCCTTTAAATTTAGAGCACACTTTCCAAACAGCTGTTTTAACCCCTTAAGGACCAGAGGGCTGAGCATACCCCTCTGGTCCATATTGAATTAACCGATAATGTGGACAGAAAGAATTTAAACATTTTCACGTTATAGGGGAACAGATCAATTATTCATGTGTAGCTAAAAGAAAAACCCTTTAAGAGTCAGTGGGGTGTGTAATGCATTGCTTTACAATGCACCTCACTCCCTTCTGGCACTCAAAGTGTTAAACCCCAGACAATGGTACATTTTGATTGTAGTCTGTGCTCACTTCCGAACTGTAATAATTTAGAAAAGTTATGTCAAACTGTGATATATCTGGTATCTTAGGGGTTAAAGTAAGCATTAGTGATGAGCGAGCGTGCTCGGCCGATGCTCGGATCGGCTCGAGCATCGCTCTGCTCGGCACATGGCGGTACTCGTCGAGTACCGCCATGTGCTCGCCCGACATGTTCGGGTGGCGGGGATCTGTGCCGGAAGAGGCACAGATCCGAAGAAGCTCCGCTGGACCACCAGGGACTGGAGGTACGGGGGCATTGCGGAGATGAAGGGGGCATTGCGGAGATGAAGGGGGACATTGTGGAAGAGGGGCATAGACTCTATGCCCCTCTTCCACAATGTCCCCCTTCATCTCCGCTATGCCCGTCTTCCACAATGTGCCCCTTCATCTCCGCTATGCCCCTCTTCCACAATGTGCCCCTTCATCTCCGCTATGCCCCTCTTCCACAATGTCCCCCTTCATCTCCTCTATGGCATAGAGGAGATGAAGGGGGACATTGTGGAAGAGGGGCATAGCGGAGATGAAGGGGCACATTGTGGAAGAGGGGCATAGCGGAGATGAAGGGGCACATTGTGGAAGAGGGGCATAGCGGAGCTGAAGGGGGACATTGCGGAGCTGAAGGGGGCATTCTGAGATGAAGGGGGCATAGCGGAGATGAAGGGGGCATTGACCAGGCACCCTCCCCTCATCAGAGCAGGGGGTGCCTGGTGTTGCCCCATTCATTCCAATGGGGCTCGGGTGCTCGGCCGAGCACTCGAGCCTCAGGGGGTGCTCGGTCAGAGCACCCGAGCACCCGAGCACCCGAGCATCGTGGTGCTCGCTCAACATTAGTAAGCATGTGTTCTTTTATTTTGACCAGTCCCTTTGTATTAGTATTTTTTGTCATAAATTATACTCCCCTTCCACATTACTTTACACTAGGTGGTTAATGCTTTACTGCTTAGAATACTCATTATTTTCTGTGCTGCACCAAAGGTCAGGCAATAACACATTACTTGTTAACGAGGCATTTGCTAGCATAGGTATCAACTGTCATACTGTCACAATGCCATAAAGTGAGACCACACAGAGAAACATCGGGAAACTGAGATAAGATTAAATTAATTTACAACTCCGCCAGCACAGCTGCACTTCAGGGTTCGTATAACAATAGATGTGGAACCACAAGATGGAATCTGTAGTCTCCAGAAGAAGCGAAAGCAGTTCAACACTGGAGCTACAAGGCTGTTAAAAGGCTGCAGATGTAGATCTAACGAGGGAAGCAGAAGATACAGGCAGTAAAGGGACTCATGCAGTCAGTACAGTCAGTTATTATAGCAATAGTTTACCTGTCTGAATCTGTGGACCTTATACATGTAGAGTAACTACACTGACATATGACATTGAACATGTCACCTCATCACCAGGATATCCATAGAGCAATGGGAAATGGCAGTGAAGGTGGCCATTAGACAAGTGCAAAAAGCAGTTTTCTCCTAAAACAGATCCCTACCTAGTGATTCTGAACTACCAGAAAGCCCAAGCACAGCTGTTGGCTTTTAGATCAGCTCAGAGATTAATGGGTTAAAGAGCCTAATCACTACTCCCAATAAGTGAGAGCCTGCTGCAACACGATTATATTACAAATCCTATATAATAATTCACTAGGATGTTTGTCACAATGCAGTCATGTGCAGTAGAGACTGCGAGCGTTCGGGCAGTCTCTACTGCGCATGATTGCATCGCGTGAGTGAGGCGACGCAAGACTGCATCACGTGGAGCAGTGAGGTAATGGCTGCTTAACCCTTTGAGTACCAGAGGTGTATGCAACGCATTGAAAAGCAATGCGTTGCATACCCCTCTGGCACTCAAAGGGATAATATTATTACCCGGACCTTGGCCCATGTACACAGGCTTTTACACTAGTAGAAAACATAAAAAACTCAGAATGAAGCAATAAATACTACAGGCAGTTCAATATAACATAGGGGCCAAAGACCTAAGGCCTTTGAGTGGAAATGAACAAGTATGGCTCCAGCACCCTACACAATATGCAAAGGAGTGGTGGAAAGTAAATGTATTAGCCCCTGCAGGATTAAAATCATATGATGCAGTGAGGGATTCAAGACAAGATTTGAGAAGAAATAGGAGCCATCTGTGAAACACAGGACCCCAGATGCCTCTTGGGAGAACAAAAATAAGGAGCAATGAACCAGACACCCCAGATGAAAATCAAAATAAGAATACATCACAATTGCCAAGAGAAAGTAACCAAAATCAAGAAGACTCCATTACAGAGGGACATGGTAGGAAAAACACCAATAAGAATACAAAAGAACTGGATGCCAGGTCAGGAAACCACCTTGAACCTTCATGGACACCTGTGAAGGGACAGTAAAGGTCCATCTCCAATGGTATGTCAAGTGCTAACAAACTATGCACCATCATTTAAGAACGGTGAGCATCCAGATAATTTAAGTAAAGAGACAGCCTCATCAAAATCCCAAGAATACAACTATGTTGCAAAATGTGTGGAACCACAAAATGGATTCAATAATTTCCAGGGGAAGCACTAACAGTGTGACACTGGAGATACAATTAAGTAAAGGCAAAGTGAGGGACTGACTGGGAGGGAACACCATTTAAAGTGATAGTAATACTTAACATTCAATAGATTTAGTTCTTTGGATACTTAAAAAATAAATTAATTGCATCATTTTTGATCTCCCAAACCTTTATGGTTTGGGAGATATCAGTCTGCAAAGTTCCCTCCTCCCTCCCCTTGTGCTGACGTCAGCTTTCAAAGTTACAGACGGAGAGTGCAGTACATAGACTGTCCTGCGGCTCTTCAGCAGAGCCGTGATCACGGTAGTTACAAAAAAATACTTCATTTGAACGGTGTACAACGTGTGCTTGCAAACCAGGCACACGTTGTAGACCGTTCAAATGAAGTATTTCTTTGTAACTACCATGATCACGGGAAGCAGGTTGGCTGTGGTAATATGCTGAAATTGGTATGTTGGGCATATAGAAAAGAAATATGGTAGGGGTTTTGCATGTAGTTTTTAGCATGTGTGCAAGCAGTGCTGGGGTGGCCACCTTGTGGTGAACTGTAGCAGGCTAGGGAGAAAGGGGGAAATGAAGTATCTTTCAAAGGCCAGCTGGGGTTGGTAAAATCACTGCTGGTAGTGAGTTGAAGGGATGACTTGATGAATACCCTGATATGTTCAAGGAAGAGTTGTTGTTGCATAGCTTTATGTTTGGTTATGTTGTACCTGTTAAAGATCCAGTTTCGACAGTAGCCAGGGCCAAGAATTTGAACTGCCTAGCATGCAAAGGTAGTAAGGGAAATGTTGAGTAAGGAAGTTGGGTTGGACAGAATGGCAGGTCCATTTAAGGTTACCTCATTGGAACAACTGTGTATTTCACCGAAAAGAAAAGTAAATTTAGACAGATTATACACATGTCCTAACAGAAATGGGCATCAGTGATCTATGCCCAGGACATGGAGGTTTGCAGTACCACTGTTTTGATGAGGCTCTTGAGATTTTGCACATGGTGGTGTCTGGGGCATTGATGTCTAAGGTTGACATCAAATCAGTGTTTAGGGGTTCACTACTGAAATGTCCCCCACTATTTGGTGACTATGAAAAGGTAGACATCATAATCTTGCCTGCATCAAAAGGGTGACATCAGAATGTGGCACCATCAAAAGGGCGATATTCTGATGTTGCACGCTTAAGGGTCACCAAATAGAGGGCGACATTTAAATAATAAATCAGCTAGTGATATGTGGATTGGAGATTTAGGCCATTACATATTTGCATATAGATGTGTTCCTGTAGTGAAAATTACAAGTCGTTGGGGTTCACTTCATATAGACTCCCCCAACACTGTACCCACCGTGTACGGTCCGCAAGGAATCAAGCATGCTTTATATAGAGACAGCACAGGGTGATGTTTCCCCGGGAGGAAGTGAAGCTGGTGCTGGGAGAGAAGAATTCCGGTGGAGGAGGTGCCAGCCAGCACACAGCCCTACAGGAGGGACAAGATCCAGGGCATGCCGAGACCCTTGGAGTGAGCCTTCACTTCCACCCGGGGAGACATCAATCGGTGTCTGTCACCATATAGTGCACACCTAGTTCCTTTTGTGAACTTTAGTATTTGTAACCCATGCAAGACTCGTAATTTCCACTACCTGAACTCCAGGGGAACAAGCACAAAGCAGGTGATACACATCTATATGCAAAGATGTAATGGCCTAAACCTCTAATCCACATATAACTAGCCGGTTTACTATTTAAATGTCACCCTCTATTTGGGGACCCTTAAGCATGCAACATCATAATGTTGCCCTTTTCATGCGGGCAACATTCTGATGTCGCCCTTTTGATGCAGGCAACATTATGATGTCGCCATTTTTATGGTCTCCAAATAGAGGGCAACATTTTTAGGTTACTCCCACTACATCCAGATAGTTTTGAGGGGAAATTCTATATTGCCAAATGTTTGTCCATAGGTTGCATCATTTCTTGTGCTTGTTTTGAGATGTTTACCACATTCATCCACTGGTGTTTGGTTAAGAATATATAATTAAAAACAGTTGTACATTAATTTCCAGTCAGGGAAATGTGGTATGCTTTTGGAGGATCTGTTAAGCTTACTGAAGAAATTTGGCATGCCGATGGCAAAAACTAAGATAATATTGGCCAGTCAAAGGTTATCTTTTTTTGTCTACTGAAGTTGATACCAGGGAATGGAGGAGCAAGATGCTAGCAGATAAAGTGGTGAAATATGGGTGTTTGGTGTGCCAGGTTTTGCAGAGGAGCAAAGTAAAGCTGAAGGAAGTGCAGAAGTTGTTAGGAATCTTAAACTTTCCATTTAGAGGGATTCCCATTGGTAGGATTTTTAGTAGTAGGTTGGAGAAGGCTACAGAGGGGGTAAAAAGGTGGTACTTTAAGATTATGGTGTCTAGACAGCTGAGGCAGGATTTGGTCGTCTGGGATAGGTTTTTGTCAGAATTCAATGGGATAAATTTGTGATTAGGTCAGCCTCAGGTCAACAGAGAGTTGCACCTATATGCAGATGCAGAGGGGTCTGTGAGATTCGGAGCATATCTTGAGGGCAGTTGGTATGCAGAGAGCCAGGCCTCACAAAGAATCTAATTTTTATTCAATTACATCCAGTTGTAGTGGCTTTGGAGTTATGATATATAACGATGCAAACAAGGCAATTAGATTCTGGTTGGACAATATGAGTGTGTTGTGCACAGTTAATAATTTGTCCTCTGGATCCCTTCCAGCAATAGATTTATTGAGGAGACTGGTGTTGACATACATGAGGAATAACATTAGCTTCAAGGCAGAGCATGTGCCGGGAGTGTGCAATGAGTTGGCTTATGCACTATACAGGGGGGTGATCTGGAGGTTTTTCAGGTTAGCTCCAGGGGCTGTCAGAAACTATGTAACTTTCCACAAAACCTTTGGCAGTTGGAGATGGAACTTTAGATTCAAGTGTTCTTTGCATCAATGTTTTGGTAGACCTATTAAGATCAGTGGCATAAGGGGTTAGTTTTGTTGTCATGTAGTGTCAGAGGTGGTGGGTTACACCTCTGGACCATTGCTGCAGTACTTTTCTCATATGCAAGGTATGTGGCTGTCTAGGGCATGGACACAGATAGATTTGGAAGCTATATCATTTTTTGATGGCTGAAAGGGATGGAAGATCACATGATGAGGTCCATGGTGGCAGAGATAATAAAAGTTATGGGGAAAGCAGATGCAGTGAGGCAGGGTAGGATGCAGCCAATAACTACGGTCCTAAAGGACCATGGGATAAATTAATTTAGTATGGGGCAGCTACGGGGTTGGAGGTTGAAGGGAAGGCAATGTACTTCATTAAGCATTTGGGGAGATGGCGGTCAGCCAAGTACAAGAAATACCTGAGGCCTGTGTTAAATTGATTACTAAGTTTCTAACATAATTTTGTCTTATAGGGTGCCACCAAAAGGCAGTTTTGATTATTGGTCACTTTTTCATCCACTAGGCATCCAGGAAGGTAGCATTCAGATCTTGCAGTATGTAGATGGGGATACCACGAGAACACATGGACATCAAGTGTATTGGGAAGAGGAGAATGAGGGTGGAAGACTTAGCTGGAATGCTGGAGAAACCACAAAACAGATGGGGTAAGCAGGACTTCATTATTGTACACAGTGGGGGGGATGACCTTACATCTGTGAAGTCACTGGACCTAGTTTTTGCTATATAGAGAGAAGCATCCAGGTTGGTGCTTAGTTGGTGGGGGTTAAATTAGTCTGGTCCAGCATTATCCCTAGACTTGTGTTGCAAGGTTCCTACACCATTAAATCTGTTGTGAGGCTTAGGAAAAGGGGTTACTGGGCCATGGAGAGGTTTGTGTGTTCCCATAAGGAAAGCACTGTGGTACACAGGGAGCTGTATCCAAGTTGTATGCGACTGTATGGGATGATGAAGTTAATTTTTCAGACATTGGGCTGGATATTTTTAATTCAGGTTTTCAGAATTACTTAGAGCAGTGGTTAAAAATCACTAAGGCAGGTGGGGGTCAAAAGGGGAGTCAAAGTATGTCCCCCACCCCCCCCTTTTGTGGGTGGTGGCAATGTGGCATTCCTTGACTCAAGGGGTATTCAAAACACCAAGAACAGTCAGGAAGCAAAGGCCTAGCCCACCAGTGTCAGTTATATTTTACAACCACAGGCACTGACTATGTGGTCAGGTGTACTGAAGAGTCAGAGAAGGGAGCAGATCTGGTAGTACACATGGGCGAGAAGGGAGGGGCTTGGAGGCCAAGAGACGTCTTGGTAATGCCCTCAAGATCCTCTTGTGAAAGCCACTGATTGGGGTGGCGCAGCCTGCTATCACTTGTGTGTGTGTGTGTGTGTGTGTGGGGGGGGGGTGATGGTTTGGAGATGTCCAGTCTGCCCCCTACTATATGGTGGTGGTGGTAGAACAATTGAGGGCTACACCTGTGATGATGGCCAGATGCAGGAATGGTCTGACTGTCACTAGAGGCTAATGGCAGGCATGATTCAGCCATATCCTTTTGGGGGAAGGGGTTGCTACATTGTTGGTAAGGTGGGGGATGAGCACCTTCCTTATTAGTATGCAAACACAAGAATTAAATGTGACTCCCTTTAATGCCACAAAATCTTATGATTTCCCCATAGCATGTATAGAAATGGAATATAGTTGCACCATTTCTTTTGTGCCTTGTTTAATATATAGCACTAAAAAAGGCATAAAGAAAAGTAACATCCCCAAATACTCATAGACTGCCCCACTGCTTTCCCATCAGAGCAGCTGACTATTTGAGAGCATGAAAATATTAGAAATAGTAATGATTAGATATTATTGTGATCGTTATACTTCAATATACATTGTTATAATGAAACTTAATTTTCTAAATGCTCAAAACATTCTCGTTTTCCTTTTATTTTAATTGAAAGTGTCCCCCATACCTTTTCCCATACGTAACGCTTCCTCCTCTCAGATCTGAAATCCAGTGGCTTGACCGGACAGATGGCAACGACGGACAATCTTCTCTCCCCCTTGATGAACGAGGGCAGTATTTTCCTTATACTGACAGAAGAATGTCCCTCGTCACTATCCATCTGGATCAGTTTGCTGCTGTGAGAGGAGGCGTCGTGATGTATGAAAAAGGGATGGGAGGGGGACACTATGAATTAAAATAAAATGAAAACAAGAATGTTATGAGCATTTAGATAGGTACATTTCATTATAACAATGTATATTGAAGAACAAGGTTTGCAATAATATCTAACCATTACTATCTATTTAAATAGTAGTGTAGCTGAAAGGAATGAGTTTTGTTTTTACCTGGGAAACATCTAGTGGAATGCTTTTGGTAAAACAGGGATACTCCCACTGCAGGGAGATGCTTCATGCGATACTTAATACAGTTCACATTGTTTTTTAAGTAATATTCAGTTTATGAAAAGTTATTGCTACGTGATAATGGTGGCATTGATTTAATGTAGAAATACTGTCCGAGGCCGAGATTCTTTAAAGATAGAAAAATGAGAAAAGCTGTTTTGTGGTTTAGTTTAAGCTACAATAACTTTTAAATGAAGTTTTCCCATGCCCAATCTCCCATCAGTTTATTTAGGCTTTAATGTAATGTTCAAATAATATGTGTGGCTTTTAAATAAGATAAGGTAGTTCTTGACTTAGATGTGCATCTTATTAGTAAATAAGCAAAAATATTTACACATTGAGGACAAATAGAATGGGGGAGATGCACTGAGATGTGATTAAGTGGTGATAAAGCAGAGATAACTTCTCCACCGGTATCTGGGGGAATTGCACTAAGGTGTGAAAAAGAAGTGATAAAGCAGAGATAACTTCTCAGTTGACATCACTTCTCCAGTTCCTATATTATTCCACAGAGCCTATGCACTAAGATTTTACCAACTTTGGAGAACTTAGTGCATAAGC
Organism: Rhinophrynus dorsalis; assembly: GCA_037306005.1. Lineage (NCBI taxonomy): Eukaryota > Metazoa > Chordata > Amphibia > Anura > Rhinophrynidae > Rhinophrynus > Rhinophrynus dorsalis. The sequence goes on along the minus strand of CM074720.1, from coordinate 57,793,797 downwards.
TCCATAGAACAACATATGAATTGGAGAAGTTATCTCCACTTTATCACCTCTTTATCATGCCTTAGTGCATCTCCCCCAGTGTGGGCTAGCAGCCCTGGGGGAAGATGTACTAATGGCGTGATAAATAGGTGATGCAGTGGTGAAGACTTCTCCAGTGATATCACTTCTCCAATTCCTATGTTATTCAATGGAGTCAATGGGATAATATTTCTCCAACTTTGGAGATATCAGTGCATTGGCTCCATGGAATAACATAGGAACTAGAGAAGTGATAACACTGGAGAAGTTATCTCCAATTTATCACCACTTTATCACGCCTTAGTGCATAACCACCCTGATCTCCCTGGGATGGAAAGGGTCAGTAAAGCCATGCCTTACTGTAGGCCCAAAAATATGCCTCATTTGTCATATTAGCTGCAAAATGCCAGGTTTAATTACTAAATAAGGCAAAATGAAGCAATCCTGACCTCAGAGACCCATTAAAAAAAATAAGTATACATTATAAAAAAATAAAAATCTATCAACTGAAGTGATGCTCCAACACCAATACTCAGCATGTTCTGTCTGGCTTAGGCCTGCTCTTGTTCCACTCAGGGTGTGGTGGAGCATTCCTGTGGTTTGTGTGTGACTGATCCTGTCCTCTGCACTTGGATTGTGTAAACCCTATTCAGAGAATTTAAAGCTAATTTTTATCAATGTTACTTACACGTAGAGGTCCCTTTTTTAACCCTTTGAGTGCCAAAGGAATGTGGAAGCATTGCAGAACAATGAGGAAGATGCACTAAGGTTTGAAATGAAGGTGATAAGATTGAGATGACTTCTCCATTAACATCACTTCTCCAGTTCCTATATTATTCCATGGAGCCAGTGCACTATGATTTCTCAAGTGGGAGAGATGTTAGTGTATAGGCTCCATAGAATAACATAGAAAATGGAGAAGTTATATCACAGGAGAAGTCATTTTCACTTTGTCACCCCTTATTATTACACTTTAGTGCATAAAGGCTTGAGGGTCCCCTTTTCTACAGTGCAGGGACAGCTGGGATATAGGGTTGCCACCTAGCCGGTATTTTACCGGCAGGCCGGTAAAAAATTGGCTTCTGTCCAATGTTAAGTCTATGGAGGCAATATCATGGCCGGTATTTTTTTTAAGAAAAGGTGGCAAACCTACTGGGATAGTGAGGGCAGGGGGCAGATGAGCAGACAGGGGGTGTTATAGTTGGAATAGGGGAGGCAGATCCAACATTGTATACACAATAGCAAAACAGAAAATCAAAAAGTAATATCTCAACAATTATTGTTTTAATTAATAAAATGGCAAAATCATCATATAGGTGATTTTGAAAGCTCTCTGTTCTTATAATAGGATTGTGTTAACCACGTGGATGGCAGTGGGGTGTGCAGTGCTTTGGACTCCCAGAATAATAAACCCCACTTACCTCAATCTAAGCAGACAATGCTAATGGCCACTATGAACCAGTTCTGCGTGAACTGATTTACCAAAATTAATCTTTAATTAGTACTAGATATTATGTCCATAGATCGAGACATGATTCTCTCCACAGGACTCAAACTCCTCCCACTGAAGGGACGAGTTTAGGTCCCAAGACTCCAGGAGCATAAAATTATGTCCACCTCCATTAGAGTTGCCACCTAGCTGGTATTTTACTGGCAGGCCAGTAAAAAATTGGCTTCTGTCCAATGATAAGTCTGTGGAGGGAATGCCATGGCCGGTATTTTTTTTAAGAAAAGGTGGCAACCCTAACCTCCATGGACGTGATATACAGTACTAATTAAAGATTAATTTTGGAGACCCAGTCCATGGAAAATTGATTCATAGTGGTCATTAGGTTTTACAGATTAAGTTAAGTGGGAATTTATTATTAAGACGTGTTAGTTCTCCTTTAAAACAGGAGTGTCAGAGTTCTGTCCTGAAAGGCTCAAAACAGGCCATGATTTAAGAATTTCCCTACTTCAGCACAAGTAGGTTAATGGATAGGAATGAGCTAATGATTACCTCACCTGTGCTTAATGAGGAAAATCCTTAACTGTTTGAGTGCCAGAGGGGTACGCAATGCATTGCTTTGTAATGTGTTGCGTACCCCTCTGGCACTCAAAGGGTTAACTCATGGCCTGTTTCCTGTACTTGAGGACTGTATTCTAACACCTCTATTTTAATATCGCTCTGGCACTCAAAGGGTTACATATCTCCCAAGTGTCTCTTTAGGAGGGACAGTCCCTTTCTGAGACCCAACTCCCGCTGTCCCACTTCCCCACCCTGGTGTCCCTCTTTTTAGGAGATCAGACTATGTAGTGCATATATAAGTTTAACACATAGCTCGACAGCAGTAAAATTTACATTTGTTTAACCCTTAAGGACCACGTGATGTGCCAGGGCCATCACCAGTTTTTTCCCAGGACCGGTGACGGTCCTGGCACATCACAGGTACTGGCACATCGGCAAGGATCAAAGCGCTCCTTATGGGAAGGTAACTTCCCTGGACAGCTGGTCCTTAAAGGGGAACTTTCACATCTAAAACACTTTGTGTCATATGATTTATCTATTAAAATGATATGTGGATTGGCTTGTTCTGTTTTTTTTACACTTACATACTTTAGTTGGTATTCGGTATAAAATATGGACTTCATGCTGTCATTTCCGCATTCTGCGGTACAGGGGTAACGCTGGCACAGCGTGCAGGACTTCCCAGACCTCCAATTCTCCTCCCATTTCCCTCCCATCTCTCCCAGGGAGCATGTTCACGCGTCCCTTCATATTCATGTGAATCACGTCTATTGTAACAGCAAGCTCTCCAGGGAGCTGGGAGGGAGGTGGGAGGAGAATTGGAGGTCTGGGAAGTCCTGCGCACTGTGCCAGCGTTACCCCTGTACCACAGAATGCGGGAGTGACCGCATGAAGTGCATAGTTTATACCGAAATCCAACTAAAGTATGCAAGCGTTAAGAAAAAAAAACAAGCCAATCCACATATCATTTTAATAAATCATAAGAGACAAAGTGTATTCGATGTGAAATTTACCCTTTAAGGGGGATAAACTTCAGTGTTTGTGTTTATAAATTAGTCTGTGTAAATAAAATACATTCGTCTTGTTCTAAATTTTTTATTCAGTGACATAAAGAGGTGTCAATAGGTCATGAAATATCCTAAAAATTCTCAGTTATGCTCCGCCCACCAGCCAAACCACCTAAAACAAAGGTGTTGTCCATTTGAAATGTTGGGAGGTATTGGGTTAACACAACTTGCAATCATGTTACGTATTTTTAAATCACATTATGTTTTTTCTTTGACATGAAGCAATTAAGAAAAAGAACTGTAAATGAATTACACACCTCCCAATATTTCAAATGGCCAAAGAGGGACACTTTTGTTTTAGGTGGAATTGCTGGGAGCATGGCTGGTGAGCGGGGTATTGCTAAGAATGTTTAGGTTATTTCATGACCTACTAATTCTTCTTTGTGTAACTGAATAAATGTTTAATAGCAACACCAAAGTATTTTAATTACACAGACTAATTTATAAACACACATACTGAAGTGTAAACATACATGTATGTGAGTTTTATTGCTGTGGAGCAATGTGATACACTTACATACACAACACACAGACTGATCTCCTAAAAAGAGGGACTCCAGGGTGGGAAAGAGGGACAGAGGGATTTGGGTCTAAAAGTGGGACTATCCCTCCTAAAGAAGGACACTTGGGAAGCATAGAATTAACAAAATAAAAAAAATTGTAAAGTACATAATATTGTATTGTATCTTGCCGCCCCTCCCCTTTCGTTTCAATATAATTGAAACCAGTTTATCTTTGTGAGTATAACACGCTACTCTGGAAAGTGGTAATAGAATTAGCTCTTATGCCTATCCAAGGGCATACATACCACATTTCCTGTCACCACTCTGCATTAATAATACAAAACAAATGTTCAAATGAAGGAAGGCCTACAGTGGTTAGCAAGAAAAATGATACATCTGGTTTAAATCTTGTAATCTGGAGGAGTAAATGGAAGCAAGATGCTCCAAAAAGCACGTTAACCATGCTTACTGCCAAACAGATGACCAACTATACATTAAAGGAGAAGTAACAACCTTAATAATATCCCCCCACTTACCTTACGTGTATATAACCCGAGTTACTTTTTTTTTTTTTGGTATTAGTGTTTAAAGCGGAACTATCACCCTAATTAAAGGGATAGTAATACTTCATTTTAACTTTATTTTATTTTGTAGGCATTACAAAAACATGAAGAATGATATAAGTCTTATCTCTGAAACCTTTATGGTTTAAGAGATATTCACAAACAAAGTATCCCCCCCCTGTTCAGCCAGATAAGAAGGGAGATGCCCAGATAGACTGCAGAGAGGGACAATCTTCTATTAAGATAATGGAAAAAGCTGAAAAACTTGTCAAGGGGGGAAGGGCTTTCATTGTTTTCATACAAAGAAAATTGTCCCCTTCTGTTATCTGTACTGTCATACAACCAGACTCACATCTGAGAAGAGATGGCTTACACTAGGTAAAAGGGGCGGGGAGGGGAACTTTGCTTGTGAATATCTCATAAACCATAAAGGTTTGAGAGATAAGACTTATATCATTCTTCATGTTTTTTTAATGCCTACAAAATAAAATAAAGTTAAAACGAAGTGTTACTATCCCTTTAAAGTCCCCCCCTCAATAATTATGGTGATATGCTTAGAAACAGTGTTATTATTGCGCATAAGTTCCGGTTTCTGAAGAAATACTTCTTCTGAGATTGCCAGGCTTCTTGCTTTAGAGGCATCTGTGAGCCTGCGCTGTCATCCCTTCCTGTTACCTTAAAGGGATAGTAATACTTTACTATTACTAATAACCATAGTGTAGCTATTTAAAAAAGAATTCAATTGCCCCCTGTGTCACCTCTCAAACCTTTATGGTTCATGAGAGATAATCGTAAGCAAAGTTCCCCCCCTCCCTCCCCTTTCCCTGAAGTCAGCGTTGTGCTGACTGCAGGGGAAGTCTGTCGTACGACAGGCTTGCGGCTCTGCAGCTGAGCTGAGATCTCATTAGTGAAAAATAATTATTCCACTGAAACTGTCTTCTACTTGTGCTTGGCTTGTAGAAGACCGTTTCAGTGAAATTATTTTTTTTTTACTAAAGCGATCTCGGCTCTTCTGCAGAGCCGCCTGATGAAAATAAAACCGGATATCCCTGCAGTCAGTACAACGCTGACTTCAAGGAAGGGGGAGGGAGAGGGGAACTTTGCTTACGGTTTTCTCTCAAACCATAAAGGTTTGAGAGATGAACCTGGGGGCAACTGAATTCTTCTTGAAATAGCTACACTATGGGGATTAGTAATATTAAAGTATTACTATCCCTTTAAGGTACAATGCAGGAGACCGCGACTGACAGCATAGGCATGCAGATGTCTCAAAGCCAAGATGTTTGCACTCGAGCCTGGCCGCCGTTCTCAGAAGAAGAAGGATTGATTCATAATGCGTTACTTGTGCTCGATAATATCACTGTTTCTAAGCATATTGCTATATGCCTAATTATTGGGGTAGGTACTTTATTTAGGGTGATAGTTCCACTTTAACAGCCCTGGTAGGATCTTTGTATGTCATTAACCCTTTGAGTGCCTGAAAGGTATCCAACGTATTGCGCTGCAATGTGTTGGATACCTCTCTGGCACACATAGGGTTAAAGGAGACTTTAAAAGCTTCTAATAAGAAAACAACCTCAGGTTACCTTACTATGGTCAGGAAATCACTCAAACTCACCCAATGAATTTTGGTCTTGTGCCTTGCCTGCTTCAGTTTAAATAATCTTTCATGGTCGCCTGCATGGACATAAAATTCAGGACTGATTGAAGATGTTATCTCGTACGGAAAGGCACAAGGGAAAAAATCATACAGGCCATGAAGATTTCCTGGTGATAGTCAGGTAAGTGGAACGATTAGTATTAGGACGTTCTGCTTTTCCTTTAACCAAAGGTTAGCTAACCTGAGGACCTTAGTCCAAGTCTTGAGCTCAGTCTGTTTTTGTCCAGAACCTGGAGACATTACCTCAGCCATACAAGTAAACAATGTTGAAACATGCATGTGTTGTAAATAAAATACTTTGCTCTAAATTATTTATTTAGTTACACTAAGAAGGGTCAAAGTGTTCTATATATTTTTTTCTTTTACCCTTCCCCCCAGTCCTTCTCCCATTACCTCAAAGGTAACTCATCTTTGTCCATTGGATGGACTGGGTACTATCCTCTTTGCCTCTCTCTCTTCCTCACAATCACAGTGAGGAAGAGAGAGGCACAGAACACTGACAAAGACCATGAATCCTATACTTTGTCTTTGTCATTGCCTTCACTGGCACATGTGACCGCTGTAGCAGTGATCACATGTGCGGAGCCACAGGGGAAAGGCTGAAACTGACTGCTCCGGTCCTGGAACAGTTAGTTACAGCATCCCCTGGCATAATCACAGCATGCCCTGAGGCACGCAACGATCATTTTACTCATGATGTGCCAGGATCGAACGGATCGAATTCTGTGATGGTCCTGGCCCATCATTCGTCCATAAGGGGTTAAAGGTTAGTACCATTTAAAATGGAAAAAAAATATATTGCATGTTTATCCAGCTGTGTAAGTCTTGGGCCTTCCTACTGCTGCAACATGTTTTACTCCATGGTGGGTGGGAAAGCATGGTGGAATGTTAGTATCTAGTCAGCAGGGAGTGGCAGGTGGGTGGGAGAGTAGCGTGTAATGTTAGTATCTAGTCAGCAGGGAGTGGCCGGTGGGTGGGAGAGTAGCGTGTAATGTTAGTATCTAGTCAGCAGGGAGTGGCAGGTGGGAGGGAGAGCATGGTGGAATGTTAGAATTTAGTTGGCAGGGAGTGGCAGGTGGGAGGGAGAGCAGTATGGAATGTTAGTATCTGTCTGGTATGCCAGCCGTACTGTCTATTTTGCTTAAACTGTCAAGTAACTAAAGCTAAAAATCTCATAAACTCTTGTTTAAATACAAAATGAATACCAGAACATATAATTTATTTAAAAAAGAATGGTTTCAAAAGGCACTTCTTGATACAAAGGGACAATTCCACTTTATTTGGTTACAACAACAAAAAATAATTTCTCTAACTTTACCTAATTTTGCTAATCCTCCATTATAGACAGGGAAGTATGGTATACTGCATGGGTTTTGCCCCTGAGAAATGATACTGTACAGGAGCCATTTTCACCAAGTGTCATGTCGCACTTCTATAAAATGGACATTTAAAGGGGAAGTAACACCTTCTGATAACCCTACTTACCTTACTGTGGTAGTTAAATCCTAATGGACCCCTATGAATTTTGCCCTTGTGCTTTTGTTCAAGAGATTACATCTTCAATCAGCCCTGTATATGACGTCCATGGAGGCGGACATGACAGTTGATGCAGTTTTTTCAAGCTGAAGCAGGCAGAGTTCATGAGTTTACTTTACCCTTTAAAGACCAGAGGGTTAGCAAGGCATTGCTAAATAGGGTGTTTCATAACTATCAGGTCTCGTCTTACCATGTGCAGTTAGTGGTGTTTGTGTCCTGTGGTCCTGTTAGCAACTGTCATGTCTGCCTCCATGGATCCTCCATGGGTTCGTCTCCATGTATCTTGTACCAAGGAGTAAGAGGAAAAAATTGAGAGGGGCCATCAGGATTTTCTGGCTATAGTAAGGTAAGTTGAGGTTACTCCTATGAGATGTTACTTTACCTTTAAATTGTAAAATTGAGAAGAGGCCAAAGTCTATCTCTTCTTGAGATAATGATTATTTTTCCTGCAAAACCATTACTATAACATGTGTAGCCAAGGAATTAAAAACCCAGAATGATTTTCCAGATGCTTAATGGAGGCAGTTTAATGCTTTATGTGTTTTAATGGAAAAACAATCTATTTGGAGTTTACAGACAGTGACCTGAGCCATATTCAGCCATATTCAAGAAGCATACCTCCCAAGTGTCCCTTTTTATGGTATATTAGGGGACATACCTCCCAAGTGTCCCTCTTTAGGAGATATTAGGGGTACATACCTCCCAAGTGTCCCTCTTTAGGTGATATTAGGGTCCATACCTCCCAAGTGTCCCTTTTTATGGTATATTAGGGGACATACCTCACAAGTGTCCCTCTTTAGGATATATTAGGGTACATATATCCCAAGTGTCCCTCTTTAGGTGATATTAGGGTCCATACCTCCCAAGTGTCTCTCTTTAGGAGATATTAGGGGTACATACATCCCAAGTGTCCCTCTTTAGGAGATATTAGGGGCATACCTCCCAAGTGTCCCTCTTTAGGAGATATTAGGAGCATACCTCCCAAGTGTCCCTGTTTAGGAGATATTAGGGAACATACCTCTGAAGTATCTCTCTGTAGGATATATTAGTGGTCATTAACATCCAACTGTCCCTCTTTAGGAAATATTAGGGGTCCATACCTCCCAAGTGTCTCTCTTTAGGAGATATTAGGGGTACATACATCCCAAGTGTCCCTCTTTAGGAGATATTAGGGGCATACCTCCCAAGTGTCCCTCTTTAGGAGATATTAGGGGTACATACATCCCAAGTGTCCCTCTTTAGGAGATATTAGGAGCATACCTCCCAAGTGTCCCTGTTTAGGAGATATTAGGGAACATACCTCTGAAGTGTCTCTCTGTAGGATATATTAGTGTTCATTAACATCCAACTGTCCCTCTTTAGGAAATATTAGGGGTCCATACCTCCCAAGTGTCCTTATTTAGGAGGGAAAGCCTCCCTTTGAGATCCAAATCCCTCTGTCCCACCCTGACGTCCCTGTGTTTAGAAGATCAGATTGTGTGGTGTGTATATAAGTGTATCACATTGCTACACAACAATAACACTCACATTCATGTTTGTTCAGTATATGTTTATAAATTAGTGTGTGTAAATAAAATAATTTCATCATGTTCTAAATTATTTATTCAGTGACACAAATAAGTGTCAACAAGTCATAAAATAACCTAAAAATTCTTGTGAATGCCGCACCCACTACCCACGCCCCCACCAACACCCCCTAAAACACAAGTGTCCCTCTTTGGCCATGTGAATTGTTGGAGGTATGAAGACGCAAAAGAAGTCCAATTCTGGAGCAAACTAAGCGCACCATAGGAGATGAACATTATCCATATTCCCATTGATTTAAATTGAACGTTTAACCCCTTGAATGCTAGAAAGGTCTCCAACACATTGCGAAACAACGTGTTAGAGACCGCTCTAACATTTAAGAGGTTAAACACCCCAACAAAATCAATGGGATTTTTGTTCCATATGGTGCAATTGGTTTGCAGCAGATGGCCCACTTTTGGCTTTATGCCCCAAATGTGTTAAACATAATTAACTCTTGCATATTCAAAAATAAATTAATTAGCAATGCCTCCGACCAGTGTTCCCTTTAAGGTGAGCGCAGGTGAGTGATTCAGTGCTGAAAGAGTTATAAGAGGACTGCACTGATATAACACCATGCTGCACTGCTTGTCTTTATACCCTTTGAGTGCTAGAGGGGAATGGCACCCCTCTAACACTGAAAGGGTTAATTATGCTTAACTGCTTCAATCCCTGACTTGGGGGTTAAGAGAAATCTTCCTATAGAAATCTTTCTATGAGCAATGTGCAGTGTTCACACCTGGGAACTCTCAGGGTTTAGACCCAAATCTCAGGGTTTAGACCCAAATCTCAAGGTTTAGACTCAAATCTCAGGGTGAAAGACTTCTGTGTTACCTACTATATGATTTGCCACAAGTAAATGTTTCTTTAGTCTCTAAATTGGTGCCATTTGTACCAGAAAGGCAGGGGTAGATGTCCTGCTTGTCTTGTTTGTGTTTAGGCGGTGAGATCGCTAAGTTGCAACATGTTAACCCTTTGAGTGTCAGAAGCTTAAGCAGTGCATTGCACACACTGTGTTGCGTACCCTTCTGGCACTCAAAGGGTTAAATTTTCATTGGGGACTGACTGCAGCACCTCTGGGTTAGAGCAAGCAGGTACTTATCCCATAGAATCTACATTATGGGAAGCTTTAAATGGATAGTAATTTTTCATGTTACACATAGCTCGGAATGTTGAGCATGTGTAATAGTACCGCTGTGTGATGTTCATAGGCTTCAAAATGTGCTACTTACAGTGTAATGATATGTTGAAGATGATCCCTCCTGCCCGTTTCCTCGTTCAGAAGCCACTTCCCCTTAGATCTGAAGTCCTGTTGCTTTACCGGACAGATCACAAAGAAGGACAATCTTCCCTCGTTCAGTATAAGGGAAAACCTGCTCTCTATTGTCCTAATACAGGAGGGATCATCTTCAACATATTATTACAGTGAAGTATTGAAGTCTATGAACATTGCACAAGCTCAGCAGTACTATTAGATAAGCTCAATGTTCTGAGCTATGCGTAATCTCAAACATTACTTTCCTTTTAAGGGTTAAAGCAGATCTATTACCCTTATACATGCTTGTCTAGTGTATATATAGCGATTAGATTGAAAATTGTTTTCATTTTTTTAAAAAAATCTTTATTTAGCCCAAATTAAACTTCTAAAGATTACTCTGTGGCTTCCTTCCAGACAGACTGTGGTTACCAGCCCTGTACTGCAGTCTGTCACTCCTCTCCCTCTATCCAGCCTCCTCCAATGACGGAAGCTTCCTGCATGTAGGGTAGGGTGACCATGGGTCCCGGAATGTCCGGGACTGTGCCTTATTTCAGGGCTATGTCCCGCGTCCCGGGTCATCTCCAACCGGGACAATGAAGTGTCCCGGAATGAAGCCAAGCCGCCCTGGATGTCAGCCTGCAAGCGGTGTGTCACATCATGGACGCCGCGAGGGAGCGCTTGGTAGCATAAACCAGCGCTCCCTCGCGGCGTCCATGATATGACACACCGCTTGCAGGCTGACATCCAGGGCGGCAATGCAGCTGGAGGCAAGCGCTCTAGTAATACAGAGCGCTGGGAGATGACATCATCTCCCAGCGCTCTGCATTACTGAGCACAGCGCGCAGGAGCTTCAGCTCTGTGCCAGAGGAGGCACAAAGCACTTTCCACGCCGCTAGACCACCAGGGACTCAAGGTAGGGCGATGAAGAGGCTTTTGTAGGGTGGCCACGTCCCGGAATGGCAGGACGGAAATGTGGTCACCCTAAGGGAGGGGAGCAGAGGAAGAGTGACAGACTGCGGTATAGAGCTGGTAACCATCTGGAAGGAAGTCGCAGGGTAACGTTTAGATGTTTAATTTGGGCAAAATAATTATTTAAAAAAAAAAAAAAAATGAAAACCACACAGCAAATTTCCCAGCTTAGTAAACATTGCTCAGAAGACAACAAGGAACCATAGGCTTGCGCACAGGGTGTGCCGGGTGTGCCTAGGCACACCCTAATCGGCCCCGTGTGCACCAGCTTTTCAGAAGTCAAATGGCCATTTCGGCATATTAATGCGGCTGTGCCACCAGCTTTATACCTTAGCCGCTTGCCACGGCTATCTGCTGCTGACTGCTGTGCTCGGGGAGACCAAGGGGGGTGGGACAAGCACTCAGGCTCAATCGCTGCAGAAGCCTGCATGAGCTTTCCCTCCATCGCTGTGGAGCTGAGAGGAAGTGATGTCACTTCCTTTCAGCACTCGTTATGTTGGGGGAAGGTGTCAGGGAGCGAACAGCGGGTGAGGAGGCTGCAGGCACTGGCACTGACTCGGCTGTATGATGCATGAGTGAGTATGTTATTGTTTAATGTGTGTGCTTGTGAAAGATAACTTACACCTAATCATATATATATATATATATATATATATATACATGTGCGCGCGTATATGTGTGTTTGTGCTTTTGGGTGCACACCCTAATGCAATTGGCTGCGCACGCCTATGCAAGGAAAGTACAGATCACTTCTCTTTTTTACCTTAAAGGGATAGTAATACCTAAAATGTAAAAAAAAAATATGCTGTAGGGTTTATCCCCCTGAGTAAAACAAGAGTACTCCCACTGCTGAAAGATGTTTCATTCAAAAGTTATTAATTTTCAAAGTTGCATTTTTTAGGTGCAATATCACAGTGGCCTGAAATTGTAGAGTGGCGCTGTTGCTACACCATCCTATGGAGATTTATGGTCCTGAGACCAGAGCTGTTCATAGGATCGTGTAGCAACAGCGCCACTGTACAATTTCAGGCCACTGTGATATTGCACCTAAAAAATGCAACTTTGAAAATTAATAACTTTTGAATGAAACATCTTTCAGCAGTGGGAGTACCCTTGTTTTACTCAGGGGGATAAACCCTACAACATATTTTTTTTTACATTTTAGGTATTACTATCCCTTTAAAATAAACAGAAATACAACACAAGGGCCTTATGTATAAAAGCACAATGGAGCAATTATGGAACAAACTAATAGAATCACAGGGGGATAAATGAAAACTCCCATTAGTTTAATTGAGATATATCACCCACCGAATAAGAGCTAGATCTCCAACTCATTGCAAAGTAATGCATTGAGAAGTATCCAATGCAATGCAGCTCAATGCACTGGATACTTTTCTGGCGCTCGGAGGGTTAAGAGACGAAAAGCCCCATTTAAATACATATGAATTTTAATTTTAACCCAATGGTGCAGTTGGCTTGCTCCAGAATTGCACCTTATTATCCCAGGGGTGTGTATAAATCATAAATATACGGCTTTATTTATCAAACTAAACAGGCGCCAGTCTGGAGCAAACCAATTACACCGTAAGGGGCAAAATAAAATTTTCCAAATACCCATAGATTTAACTTGAGCTTTTAACCCCTGGAATGCTAAAGAGGTCTCCAACGCGAGACCTCTTTAGCATTCCAGGGGTTAAAAACCATATTTCAATCAAGGGTACATTTTGGAATGCTTAATTCTTCCCTGTATCGCAGATAGTTCGCTCCACTTTTCTTTTATAACATAAGACCAAACGAAGGAAGAGAACACAGGTTTATAGTAAAGGTAATCCACTTGGATACTAAAGGGTCTCCAATAGACCTCTGTAGCTTCCAAGGGGTTAAAATTACCAGGCTCCAAGTCGCCACCCAGGGAGACAGCTGTTTCCATCTGGGGGCATATCACAGTAATCAGATATGAGGCCGGCATCCTGGTCTCCTGCCAGAGAAAATCTTCACCCCCAGTCCCCACTGTGAGAGAAGAAAAGCCAGACCGCAGGAATATAATAGGAGACGGAGGCTATAGTCTGCTTTACAAATGCACTTACATAACCTCCACATCTTGAGAATCTGAAACCGCACGAGTATTTTCCACTGCCCTCATCTGTTTACTTTCATCACAAGATTATTTTATATATTATATATATATATATATATATATATATATATATATATATATACACACACATTTTTGTAACAGTTTCTTCCATGTCTGTTAACCATTTGGGCACAAAGAGACCTTCGAACCATAACAATGTTGCTCTTTTCTACATGCTGAGCAGAACCACAGGGAACAATTAAAACATTCACAAATTCCCACTGACATAAATGGGGTGTACACCCCTTGAATTCAAGAAAGGTCTCCAGTGTTCTGTTTTTCAATGCATCAGAGACCTCGCTAGTGTTAAAGCAGTTAATAGCCCCATTTCAATGAAAGGGATACCTTATTTGTCCCATGTCGTGCAGTTTGTTTGCCCCAGGAACATTATCGCATCTGTGAGCGTTTAAGTGATGTGCATGTGCGGTTCATTTCTAGGGTTTGTGTAAGAGAAAGGTGTCTGCATACAAAACACTGTATCCAAACCACAGCCTACTCATTGGTGAGAAACACGTAGGCAGCATGGGATGGAGTCCCTTTGTCACTGCTGTCTGTATGGGGACTGCACTTGCCTTGATGCCAGTCATGTTGTTGTGTATAAATATTAGTTGGCGCTATATAAATAAAGAATAATAATAATAAATATAGGATATGCATTTTACTTATCCATATTGGTTCAGGTGCACTGTTTTGTGTGTGGACACCTATCTGTTTTGTTCTGGTTTCCTTATCATTTACTGGGTGGATTCCCACAGGTGCCACTCACCAAAGATCATGATACGGTGAGTGCCGTGTTTTTCTATATGTCATATGCGCGCTGTTGAAGTGCAGATGCAACGTTACACTCATTTCTGTGTTAAGTAAACAAAGATCACCTTGCATGTCAATGGAAGTTACTTGTTGGATCAAAATGGCTTAAACGGGAACTATCACCCCAAATAAAGCAGCCGCCCATAATTAGCCACCTAGTGATAAGCTTACCAATGGTAATGTTATCCAGAATAATTACCACGTTACTCAGAAATCCTGCTTGTGCCAAGACTGAACGGCCAGGCAACAGCGCTTTAGAAAAAACTGCGCACCTGCGCCATCAGTCCCTTCTGGTACCTAAAGGTAACTTGCAACGCCTCCTAGAGGAGAATAGGACTGACAGCGCAGGCGAGCAGATGTCTGTAAGCAAAGATGTCTGTCTGTGCTGATGCCTGGACGTTAGTCTCGGTACAAGTGGAACTGAATAACGCAGCAATTATTCTGGATAACAGTACCACTGGTAAGCCTACAGCTAGATGGCAAATATTGGGGGGCTTTATTTGGGGTGATAGTTCCCCTTTAAAGGGTCAGTAATGCTTGTATTTAACTTTATTTAATATCGTAGAGGTTACAAAAATAAAGTATTTGGAGAAAGTGCCTTCCCTCAAACCCTTACGGTTTGAGAGATATTCACCGCTAAGGTTTCTCTTTTCCTGATGTCTGCTGTAAAGCGGACAGCAAGAGATTCGAGTCTGCCGACTCGAGGAGGCTCTTCAGCAGAGCCGAAACTGCGTTATTTAAAAAGAAACACTTCAATGGAACGGTCTACAAAGTGTGCTTGCAAACCAGACACACTTTGTAGACCGTCTCTCACTCCAAATATATATATACATATACATATATACACACACAGATATATATAGATATGTAATTCTCTCTCTCTCTCTATCTATCTATATATATATATATATCTATATCTAATAATGATGAGATAAGCACTCACTGTTCCACATGAAGACAAAACACGTGGGTGTTTATCAGTTTAGAAAGTCATATTCACAGAGGTAGTAGGAAATCAGTCACAGGATACTTTTTCAATGTTGCTCAAAAGAGGTGGTTTATTAAATTGATGTTTCGGCCTACACGTGATAAAGGCCACGGTGTAGGCCGAAATGTTGATTTAATAAACCACCTCTTTTGAGAAACATTGAAAAAGTATCCTGTGAGTGCTTTCCTACTACCTCTGTGTATAATATATACATTTAGTGATGTTAACCCTTTGAGTGCCAGAGGGGTACGCAACGCATTGCTTTACAATGTGTTGTGTACCCCTCTGGCACTCAAAGGGTTATCAGGCTCATCTTGCTCTGCATCCTTCCGCTGACGCAGTCATGCACTGTAGAGACTGTCCGAATGCACAGAATGCTCCCAGCACAGAACTCCCAGCATTCCGTGCGTTTGGGCAGTCTGTATTGCGCATGACAGCTTCTGACAAACATCCTAGTGAATTATTATATAGGATATATATAATCTATATAAGGAACACATCATGTTGTGACCAAAATTCTGATTGCCTGGCACACACACCCAGAGGAGGCAGTAAGGAGGAGTTATGAGGCAAAACTCATCTATACTGCCTCTCCCATTGGTATAGGCATGTGGGAGTGATTTTTACAGGGCTGCCCATACATGTTAATATCTGTGCAAGGACATGAATAGGGATGTGATTTTCACAGTTGTGGCCCAGGGACAAAAATGTCTGCATGAACTTGCTCCCAACCTCCCCGCTCATCTCTCTACACTTCTATGACGGTTCCCGTGATCCCCTGTCAATCTCTTCTGTTGTTACCTGTGCATTGGAGGAGCCTGATTGGCCCGCCCAGGATGTTCCTTTATATACTGGGTTTTGGGCACTTGTCAGACGCCCTTTCGTACTGTTACGGTTTTCTGACACTTAGACACAGGTAGAGTAAAAACACAGTTTTATTGAAATAAATGTAAATGAACAGCGCCCCTAGGGGCCAAGAATAGTAATGGCAATATACAGGCCCAAATAAGTATAGCGTAGATATATAGATCAGGCAAGTAATATATACAGGGGTAAATGTGGAAAAACTGAATAGTTTAACACTATCACGGTTCCCGTGATCCCCTGTCAATCTCTTCTGTTGTTACCTGTGCATTGGAGGAGGCTGACTGGCCCGCCCAGGATGTTCCTTTATATACTGGGTTTTGGGCACTTGTCAGATGCCCTTTCGTGGTGTTCCTGATCCTGCGCCTTATTGCTGTGTTTCCGCATTCCTGTGTACCGACCCGGCCTGTTTGACCATTCAGTTGCTCCTGCTCGTGATTGACCCGGCTCTGGCTGACGTTCCTGCTCCGTGATTGTGTCGCTCTGGCTAATCCTCTCTCTATTCCACCAAGCTGTTGCCTGAGCCAGTCCTCTTAGCACTGCTGAGCTGTAGTCTTCCTTACCGAACCTGCATTAACCCTTGCTGTGCCGGTTGCCTTCGTTATTTGAGCCTATTCTCATACACTTGCCAAGCCAGTGTGTTCCGATTGAGCCATTTAACACTTACTGAGCCTGTGCCTTACCGACCTAGCCTACCTATTCACACTAGCAGAGCTGTTGTCCGTCCCGGTGCTCGTGAAGCGCCGTGGTCACACCAGTTGGCGTTGGTACCTCCATTAAGCTCTTGCAGTGTGTGCTCCGTGATGGCACCGGAAGGGTGTCCCGGCTCTGGTCTTCGAGTGCTCAATGTGTTAATCGATCTGCCGTACTACCAGTTACTTTGGCTCACTATTGCTTGTGCAGTGATTACTCCGTTCTGCCACCCAAGGGGTGTTTAGGGCTCTAGTCCCGTTGGCACACGCAGGTTTACATCCGTGAGAGTATTGAGGGCGATTCAAGGTTCTGGTTAGCTCATGCGATGGCTTTACTCCTGATTATCCCACTAAGGTGGGATAGGCCGGCTCTGGTCAGGCGCTGATCATTTTGGGGCGTTCTTTGCGAGATATCTGAGAGTGATTAGTCCAGTCACACAATACACCCTCCTTGCACCACCTGGAGACTGATATTACCTTCTGGGCGTTGGCCAATCAGTTTGCTAAAGTATTCAGTTTCTCCACATTTACCCCTGTATATATTACTTGCCTTATCTATATATCTACGCTATACTTATTTGGGCCTGTATATTGCCATTACTATTCTTGGCCCCCAGGGGCGCTGTTCATTTACATTTATTTCAATAAAACTGTGTTTTTACTCTACCTGTGTCTGAGTGTCAGAAAGCTGTAACAACTTCACAGTGTTAACATTCTGTGAACTCCCATTGGTTTAAATGAGCTCCAATGAAATCAATGGGAATTCAAGTGGGTGAAAAACACTTTTAACCCCTTGAATGTTAGAGTGGTCTCCTATGCATTGCTAAGCAATCCATTGGAGAACTCTCTGGCATTCAAGAATTTAGCCCTTTGAATGCCAGAGGGGTATGTCTAACATTTCAAAGCAATGCATAGTACACACCACTTGCACATGAAGAGTTAAACCTTCTATTTATAGCAATGTGACCCCCCCATGGTGCAGATGGTTTGCTCCAAAACTGCACCTTTTTGGCTTAATAAATAAGGTCCAGTGCCTCCAGATAGTTCTTATATGACATTCTATGGGAGAAGTGAGCCTCAGAATGGAGTTCTCCATACCTCCCAAGTATGCTTTGTCAATCAGAGGGTTAAATTCATTTATTTAAAGCCAGAGACAAACGCAGGGACCGAAGGAGCCGGGGACAGGAAAGCGGGGACTGTTCCTGGAAATCTGGCACGGTTGGCAGGTGTGTACGTGTAGATTGCCACATTTCCCCAGATGCAAATGCTTTTATCATTGTCCTTTTTACTAGACGTTATCCATATAAAAGCGTAAATTGGATCTCTCCCTTTCATTTTGGTCTCATTATACATAATGTTACCATTTCCAGTGGGATGATACTGCCAGCCTTCCACCACTATAAAAATACTTCCAGTCACTCTCGCTGTGATCAGAGCAGGCCTATAAATAATATACGAAGCCTGAAAATGAAATGCACAGACAAACTCTAATTTGACACATACGGATCCATTTAACCCTCTTTGTGCCAGAGAGGTACCCAAAGCACTAGGAAGCAAGCTTTGTGCACCTGTTCTGGCATTCAAAGGTTTGAAGAAAAAATACCATAAAAGCCAATCATCTGTGAAATATTTTTTTATAATTTTAATGAAAGAGCCAATAAACCCTGTAATTTGATATATACAGAATCAAAGTAACCCTTTGTGTTGCAGAGACTACACAGCAATTGTGAAGCACTGAGTTGCATGCCCCTTCTGGCACTGAAACAGTTAAAGAAAATATGCATTTAATACCTCAAAGCCAATAATGCCATACATATCTCAAAACAGAGTTGAAACAACCCTCTAATTTTCCATATAAGGGATCCATTCAAAGGGATAGTAATACTTAAAATGTGAAAAAAAAATATGTTGCGGGGTTTATCCCCCTGAGTAAAACAAGGGAACCCCCAGTGCTGAAAGGTGTTTTATTCATATTTATTACAGCTCAATGTTGAATTTTTTTAGGTGCAATATCACAGTGGCCTGAAATTGTACAGTGGCACTGTTACTACACCATCCTATGGAGATTTATGGTCCCGGGACCAGAGCTGTCCATAGGATGGTATAGCAACAGCGCCACTGTACAATTTCAGGCCATTGTGATATTGCACCTAAAATTTTCAACTTTGGGCTGTAATAACTTTTGAATAAAACACCTTTCAGCAGTGGGAGTCCCCTTGTTTTACTCAGGGGGATAAACCCTACAACATTTTTTTTTTTTTTTTTACATTTTAAGTATTACTATCCCTTTAAACTACTTTATGCCTAAAGGGAGTGCAAGCACACAGCAGTTCATACAGTTAAAAAATATCAAAGACAATCACTTTCATAATTTTTTTTTTTTTTTTTTTTTTTTTTTTTTAAAGCTTTGCATTGCATTGTACACAGCTCTGGAACTCGAAGGGTTAAATAAATACACAATAAATATGTCAGCCAGTCAACTGTACTTTTTTTTTTGCGACACCTAAAGAATCCATTTAACCCTTTTTTGTAAGTTGCAATGCGTTATACACTCCTTTGGCACTAAATGGGTTAAAAAGTATACTGTAAATAGCTCAAAGCCAATCACTGCTGCAATTTCTTTATTATTATTTTTATCGGAGCCAAAAAAAACCCTCTCTCTAATATGACACATACAGAATCCATTTAACCCTTCGAGTGCTATAAATGCCATCAATATCTCAAAGCCAGTCATCAGTGCATTTTTTTTTTAATTTTAAATTATTATTATTATTTATTTTTATCAAAGAGCTGGGAAAAAAATTCCATTGCTCGCTTCAATGCAAGATGATTAAACAATAGGGGAACACAAAAAAGCCAATCAAAATGAAAGCGCTTCTGTCAGAAAAACAATTTTGTCAGTTGCATATATAAACAATTGAGCCTTATTACTTTTATGTACAGTTTTTCTTAGGAAAAGCAGAAACAAAAGGGTGACTGAATCCTCCTGCACAAAACAATTACCTAATTACAAGTTAAAGGCTTTCCTTGCAAATATTCAGAATGTTTGTGCTAAACAATTACATTTTCATTGAAACACTTAAGGCCGTATGTTCGAAAGAAACGTGGAGGAGTTCTTGGGCAAACCATTCGCATTTCAGGGGGGAACTAAAAATTCCCATTGATTTAAATGGCGATTTTCACCCCTTGAACGTCAGTGAGTTCTCCAACGCATTGCTTCTCAATCACAGCTAGCAACTGAAGCTGTTGTGTGATTTGGACAGGTACAGGCATGCACAAGGCAGAAGGAGGTAACCTTTGACTCTCTAGCTGTTGAAGACTTTGGCTCCATCATTTCTGGCCATCCGGCCTGCCAACAGCTGGTTGTTGTCTCCAACAGTTGAAGAGCCAAATCTTGCCTATCCTTGGCCTTCATAACCCTGGTTGGTTGGAGATGATGGGATTTGTAGTTCCCAACAGCTGCAGAACCAAGGTTTGCTATCAAAACAAGCACAACCACTGTATTAACTGCTGCACTGATTGTCAGGCAATAATTATTTCCAATGTAATTCTTTCTTTCTATCATTATCTCTATCTCCCTCTTTGTCTCATGTCTCCCTCTATCTCTCTGATTATGTCTAAAATCAAGGTAAAGGTTCTAGGAAGTGCAGCCTATGAAGGAGAATTGGCAATGTTCTTTATTCCACAATCTGCATGAGGCTGATGAAGATGATGATGATGACAATGATGATTACAGGATAGCTTCACACAGTAGGGATCATGAACAATAGGTCTCAATCCGTGTGCATTGACAGGTGCACCTGTCACATGTTGATGCTCAGACTCAAATAGAACCTTTGTCTATTTGTTCCTAATGCACAATTGCCAGCTCCAGTGTACTCTGTGTGGGAAGAGAAGAAGATGAGTGGAGAACAAAAGACCTTGTATTAATTAAAAAAAAAAATTGAATGCAAGGGAGGGCAATGTATGTCTCTCCAGCTGCTGTTCTTGGACTTTCGGGTACATGTCAACCAATTTTTTTTGTCCATGAAAAAACTGGTTTGTAAAGTAGCTTGACAAAATAGATTGTGATGTCCAAAATTGATTACTATAAAAATCACATACATTTTCTGCAGCAGAATCTATTTTAAGATAAAAAAAGATAATTTTCTGTGATTAAATATATTTTGTGCCAAAAACAATCAATGTTGTGATATAAAATCTCTTTTCTGAGAAAAATAATACATTTTGTGTGACAAGTTCTATTTTGTGTTCAAAAAGATTCATTTCATGCAGTCCTTTTTTGTGTCAAAAGCATTAATTTTGTTCAATAATTTTGTCACAAAATCTATTTTGTAATACAATCTATTTTGTGACAAATAAAAAATAGCACAATAAAATGTATTTTGTGACAAAAAGAATACTTTTGTGAGTCAAAATATATTGTGATTAAAATATATTTTGAGAAAAAGATAATTTTGTGTGAGAAATGTTATTTCATCACGTTCTTAACAAATTAAAGCGGAACTTTCAGATGTTACTAAGTCGCCACGCATTCATTAAGCGCATGGCGACTAGCTTGGAAATCCACGTCTTACCTTTAAAAAATAGCAGATTCTAAAGAAATCCTTTGCGTTTAGAGACCGGAACCCAGGCTACAGAGCAGACGTCTTGTCTGCGCTGTCAGTCCCGGTCTCCTTTGAGTAGCACTGCAGTGACCACATGATCATCGGAAGGGACTGACGTCGTAGGTGCGCAGACGGCACTAACCTGCCCGTCAGTCTCCAAACCGTAAGGATTTCTTTATAATCTGCTTTTTTTTAAAGTTAAGACGTGGATTTCCACGCTAGTCGCCATGCACTTAATGAATGCATGGCGAATTCGTAATATCTGAAAGTTCTGCTTTAAGTTGACAAATGCCACCCCATATTGGACTACTATTCCCATCATATTCAGCTGGCCATTGGGATGTGGATTTAACTATTTCAGTGCTTGAATACCTTCTGACAATCTAAGGGATAAAGCATGTGCTCTCAAATATAAGAACAGTAATTTGCTTATTTAATGTAACTTCATACCATAATTTTGTTCATTGGTTCTAAAACTGAGATCCGTAGGACCACAGGGTTCCTTACAGAAGTACTAGGGATTCCACAAAACAAATGTAAGTAATGGCAGACAGTGGAGGATAGCTAGGGTAACATACAGTGTGAATGTATGGTTCTATGGCAATCAGTGGACAGAGGAACAAGGCTGGGGTGTCAGACAATGAATACGTGGTTCTGTGACTACTAATGGACAGTTGAGCAAAGGCTGTGATTGTATGCAGCATATGTGTGGTTCTGTGACTACATATGTGTGCTTTGGTGACCATCAGCTGACAGTGAAGCAAGGCTGGGGTGTCAGACAGTGTATGGTTGGTTCCTGGGACTACCAGTTAACAATGGAATAAGATTTGGATGTTTGACATTGTATATGGTTCTATGACTGTCAGAGAACAGTAGAACTAGGTTGTGATGTCAGACAATTTTTGCAATCTTCGGTGACTACCAGTGGGCAGTAGAATAAGGCAAGTATGTCAGACAGTGTATGTATGGTTCTGTAAATACCAGGAGCCAGTGGAAAAAGTATGGTTTGCTAGACAGAGTATGTGAGGAAGGCTGAAACATTTCACACAATGTAATTTTGTTTTGGAACCCAGCTAAAAGTTTGTGAACCACTGACTTAGGTCATTTGCTGTTACTATAAAAAATTCACAGGACAATCCGTAGCTGAGAATGATGGGAGTTGCAGTCCAACCACAGCTGGAGAGTCACAGATTGCTCATCTCCTAACTTATGACAGTATGTCTGATCTCTAAACAAGGGTGACTTTACTGTGTGTCTTTGTCCCTGCTTACAGAAATGCCGAAGGCCTTATGTATGAAACCTGAAACACACACACAGCTGTACTATACAATTAAATACAAGCAGAGGCTTGACTTCCTAGCCTCATTACCACAGAGGCTACAGTCCGGTTACATTCCAGTCTTCTGGCGAATAAATATTTACAGATGTCACATTTCGACACAGAAAAAGACCTATAAGACGCTCTTTGTGAAATAAAACGTTTTAATTTTTAACCCAATGATACTAGAGCGGTTGCTTGACAAGCAGTGCCCTGAAGACCATATAGCATTCATAAGGTTAAAAGTATATTAATGTTTTATTAGGTAAATATATATGTAGCACTCTTTGGACTATGTGATGGGGATTCTGAAACCTCTCTGTGCTGTGGCTCCAGGATCCCATTGGGCTCTTTCACCCCTAGGGTATACCCCTTCCACTTCTCCAAGCTCCATCTGACTTCCCTTTAGGGTAAGTGTCCTGCCTGGAAACCAAGTATGAACTGCACCAGAGTTCCTATTCAGAAACAAAAAACTTTAATTAATGACAGGACAACTAAAGGTGTCCTACCAGAATGTGATTGTTAGCTGTCAATACATTCATTAGAGACAATACACAATATATCTTCCCCAGAGAGGCCCTTACAGAGTCTGTTTGATCCACCCAACTAGTTGGGTCTGTTCCAAACAGCTATCACCCTAGAGAGGGTGTGTACTTTGGTTTTTCCTTTCTCAGAGGAACTTGTTTAGTTGTCCTACAATGTTCTGTCCATTCCATGTCAGGAGCAACAGGATTCCCACATGGTCTGCTGAGGACCCTTGAGGAAGCCCTGGCCAATCTGCCTCTTCTCCCCATTGTCTTGCAGTGTAATCCATTGAGCCTCTTGTATGGAGCACATACTCCTATCTATAACACACGCAGCGCCATCTCAGCTCCCTTACGTACCCTCCAAGCCTCAGCACTGGGCAGGAAGAATACCTGGGAACATTTAAAATGAGATGACCCTGAGATCTTTAAAATATTAAAAGTTAGCTATTTCCTAACATAGATTATAAGTGATATATCCATGCTTGCTGTTAGCCAGAGGAGCACCAGTCATCAATGAACAGATACCTTGCTATAACTTAGAGCTATAATTTAGAGATCTCTCTCTCTCTCTCTCTCTCTATATATATATATATATATATATATATATATATATATATATATATATATATATATATATATATATATATACACACACACCGTACAAGGAGGACTTCTGTTGCCTTTTTCTAAGAAATGACACCAATTTAGACACTGAAGAAGCATTTGATTGGTACAGCTCATGTAGTGGTTACATTGAGCTCTCACACCGAGAGATTTTGGCTCTTCACCCTGAGATCTTTACTCCTTCTGTGTCAAACCTACCTTCATCTAGACTGTAAGCTGTCACAGTCAGGGCCCTCTGATCCTTCTGATTGTACTATTTAATACCTCTGTATGCCTGTTCCCAATTGTACAGTGCTACGGAATTAGTTGGCACTAAATAAATAAAGAATAATAATAATAATCTTGGTCAAGCCCTGAGAGTTCCCAGGTATGGCGGGAAACCCTTAAAGGGATAGTAATGTTTCAAAAAAAAATGCAGCTCAGATTAATATGCATAGTATTTGGGCCATGGAGAGTGTTATTTCAATACTGTCAGAGTTGTAGCTCAGTTGAATGATAAAGTATCCCCCTTCTGCCCCTTTTACTGATGTAACACTGCTCACCTCAGAGAAGCAATCTTCAGATGGATCACAGTGAGGGGCAATCTTCAGTGAGCATAATGAAAAACCTGTCAAGGGGGCAGGGTTTTCCTTATGATCACAGTAAGAAGATTGTCCCTTGCTGTGAGCTGTCTGGTCCCAGGACCAGATTCCACATCTAAGGGGAGGTGGCTTACACTAGGTAAAAGGGGCGGGAGGGGAATACTTTATCATTCAATTACTCCTGAACTACAACTCTGACAGTATTGAAAGAACACTCTCCATGGCCCAAATACTATGCCAATATATATGAAAGGGACCACAAAGTAATACTCTTTCATTAGTCCCTATGGAGAGTTTGTGTCTATTGATTGTAAAAGTTCTCCTAACATTGAACTAGAGAGTGAATATTTCCTGGATTAAACATCTGCTGGACTTTTGGTTAGCATGACACATCGGCAGGTTTTTAATGAAGTTTTCAAATACGCAAAAAAAAAAAAAATTGAAGGTGACAGGACCAATGCAATAACAAGATGCAGAGAGGTATTTGTGGTTTGCTGGCACTGACGTCTTAACCCCTTAGGGACCAGTGGGGTGTGCAATGCATTGCTTTACAATGTGTTTTACAGCCCTCTGGTCCTTAAGGGGTTAATGATCACAGAATGTGTGCTCCAGTATGCTCTGAAGCTTTCAAATGCACAAGTACACAGGTAAGATACTCTAGTGTGGAAAATGATTGTGCTAGCTCATTCGTTCATCCTCCCCATCATCGTGAGATGTAATATTTCTTGAAAGAAGCATATCCCAGCAGTGTGTGTCAGATTCTACCATTCCGCAGTTCTCCCCATCTCAACTGCCACTCCCTGCCATCAAGTACTAACATTCCACACTGCTCCCCATCCCCACTGCAACTCCCTGACAGCCAGTACTAACATTCCACACAGCTCCATGTCCCAGCTGCCATTTCCTGAAGCTAGTCAGGTTGTACCATCCCGCACTGCTCCACATCCCAACTGTCATTCTCTGCCAGCCAGTACTAGCATTCCACACTGCTTCCTATCCCCACTCTGATGTACTAGGTAGGAAAAGTCCTATTGCATATTTATTTTTTCATAAGAAAGCCATGCTTCTTTTTTAATGAAGTCTCTTCTAGCACAGCTCTCTGCTGCCCTCTTGTGGTGATAGTATAAGACTAGGATAAAGTGATAGTGTAACATGAGGTCTGGTCAGCCATCCGGGCATAAAATCCCAACACAGAGGGTCAATGAGGAATGTGCACACAAACCAGGAGACTGTGGAAGAGAGCCACATATTTGCCTGCTGCATTTCAGCCACAAAAGTCATTTTTCTGACCCCCTGGAAGGCTGATAGGAGCAGTTTGGGGTTGCTACTTTTCAGCCCTGGCCTTCTTTTTTTATAGGAGCAGACTTAGTAAAATGTGATAATTGCCCTTTAAATCCATGGTTTCTAGCGGCATCTTCAATGCATTGTTTTGCAATGTGTTGGGAACGACTAGCATTCAAAGGGTTAACACATTGAGTGATAGGTATCCAAAGCATTGCAGCACAATGCACTGTATACTTCTCTGGCACTGAAAGGGTTAAAGTTAACCCCTTAAGGACCGAATGGTGTGCAATGTATTGCAAAGCACACCACTCTGGTCATCAAGGGGTTAAAGGTAAACATAAACAACTCACTACATTTTCATGCATTTTATCTGTTTTCTGGGCAATTGACATAGAAACCAACCCTGGCCCTAAAACAGCAACAGAAGGCAATTTCACCTTGAAAAAAAGGACTCTCTTTTGTGCATTGCAACACACGCAGTATACTGGTCAAAATTGATTATCTAAAAGCATGGTGTTATGCCCCGACAATCCTTATTCTCACTGAATCCTGGATGTATCCTATTGTAATGTCGCCCACTATTGGACAACCTGCAAAACCACACATGAAATATGTCACTGGCATGAAAAGAGCATTATCAGAATGAAGCTTGCATCAAAAGGCCAACATTCCGATGTCGATGCATTAAAGTGGATGTATACCATAAGTAGTTAGACTACATATCAAATACTACTAAAATGGTATTCATTTGTTTTTAAGTTTTATTTTGTGTAAATTTAACTTAGAAAGTCTGGGCTGCAGCTACTTCTGCATAGACTGCGATTA
This sequence comes from Rhinophrynus dorsalis, assembly GCA_037306005.1. NCBI lineage: Eukaryota > Metazoa > Chordata > Amphibia > Anura > Rhinophrynidae > Rhinophrynus > Rhinophrynus dorsalis. Next base: position 57,767,389 of record CM074720.1, on the reverse strand, counting down.
CCTACTCTGTAACCACAGTCCGTCGCTCTGCCTCTGGTCTTCTCCCTCCTCCAATGACGGAGGGTTCTGTCTGTGAGCTGGAGTGTTCTCATTGGATAGAGATCGATCTCTGCCAATGAGACCACTCCAGCTTACAGACAGAAGCCTCCAACATCGGAGGAGGCTGGATAGAGGCAGGAGAGCAGAGGCAGAGTGACAGACTGCGGTTACAGAGCAGGTAATCACATTCTATGCGGAAGTAGCTGCAGCCCAGACTTACTAAGTTACACAAAATAAAACTTAAAAAAAAATAATACCATTTTAGTAGTATTCGATATGTAGCCCAACTATTTATGCTATGTTGTACATAGGTGTCACATCCACTTTAAAGGTCACATAGAGGGACTCATTTCAATAATAAACTACAGCCGTTGGTTTGCTCCACAATTCCGTCTCTTATTTAGCCCCATGAAATGTTTTTTATGCAAATCCAAAGAAGCCAGCTTCAGCTTCATGGAGAACTACCGCAATACATTAGATACCTTACTAGCACCAAAAGGGTTAAACTCTCATATTCCATGCTTTCCTGCTGTTACTTGCCTCCTCCTCCATATCTTCTCTTTCTCGTTATTTATGCAAATAAAAAATGCCCAAAATTTGCTTCTCTAGTACCTATGTGTTGCTGTTTCCTACAAGCGTCAGTAACATGATTGGGTATGCTTAGAAAGACCCACCTAACCACCACCGAGAAACAGATGTAGAGAACCAGGTGAAGGGAGAAAGAGAAGATGGAGGAGGATGCAAGTAATAGCAGGAAAGCATGGAATATGAAGTTTAACCCTTTTGGTGCTAGTAAGGTATATAATGTATTGCTGTGGTTCTCCATGATGCTGAAGCTAGCTTCTTCGGATTTGCATGGGGCTAAATGAGCGATGGAATTGTGGAGCAAACCAATGGCTATATTATTTTTATTATTTTATTTTATTATTTAAATGTCTCTATTCGACCTTTAATCCTGCAACATCAGAATGTCGGCCTTTTGATGCAGGCTACATTCTGATATTGCTCTTTTCATGCTGGCAAAATTTTTAATGCACCATTTTGTAGGTCGCCCAATAGTGGGAGACATCCCATAGTCAACCATCCTGAATAAGCCCTTAAAAGGATAGTAATGTTTCGTAATAAAAGCAGCTCTAATTAATCATTATAGTATTTGGACTTTGGAGAGTGTTATTTCAATTCTGTCAGAGTTGTAGTTCAGGAGTAATTCAATGACAAAGTATCCCCCTACTGCCCCTTTTACTGATGTAACACTTCTCAGCCAGATCAGAAGGGAGGTGACCAGGTAGACTGCAGAGAGGGACAATCTTCAATTAAGATAAGGGAAAAACCTGAAAAACTTGTCAAGGGTGGCAGGGCTTTAATTGTGCTCATAGGAAGAAGATTGTCCCCTTCTATTATCTGTCTGGTCTATGGACTGCATTCCACATCTGAGAAGAGATGGCTTACACTAGGTAAAAGGGGCGGGAGGGGAAACTTTGCTTGTGAATATCTCTTAAATCATAAAGGTTTGAGAGATAAGACTTATATCATTCTTCATGTTTTTTTAATGCCTACAAAATAAAATAAAGATAAAACGGAGTATAACTATCCCTTTAAATACCTGATACTGCTGTTGCTATTTCTTAGGAAAGACCAAGAAAAGTAAGGAGGAGTAATCACATACAAACAAGAATCTATTAACTTTACACTTTTAATTTAATCTTGTAACGCCGATTCGTATAAACACATTTCTGGCAAACTAGTTCTTCCCTTCTCAAAACAAAGCATAATTGTTGGCATCTACTGACCACCTAATACACCAGCACTCCCTTTCAGTTATAACCCACCGCCTCAATGAGATTGCCACTCATAACAAGAAAAGTGAGCTGCTGGTTCTTGGAGACTTTAATATTACTGTAAAATATCGGGTATAATACGCACAATTTTACCCCATTTCACCTTATGTGAAGTGGGGGGTGCATATTATACACGAGAGTTATTTAAAAAAAAAAAAAAAAAAAAATTGTGCTGACAGATACCCTCCCGAGGCCCAATTAGCTCTCACAATAATGCCTACTTGCCCCCACTGACGTCTGCGCTGACAATGAGGCTTAAGGTACTTCCTTCCATTCCTTAAGGTACTTCCTTCCTCGTCCATTACCATTGGCTGGAGGCAGAAGGTCCTGCAAGCTTGCCATCCGCTGGGAAGATGGGTACTTCAGTGGAAGGAAGTACCATAAGCCTCATTGTCAGCGCGGACTTTTTTTTTTCCATAAGAGGGGAAAACAAGGGTGCGTATTATACATAGGCACTCTTGTTTTCCCCTAAAATCTTAGGTATAATATACATCTGCGTATTATACCTGAGATTTTACGGTAATTGGCTGGACCATAGCAATGAAAGATTATGTTCATTGTTTAAGATACACAACTAATCTCACCCCCTATTCACATAAATCATGAAACATTCAACCATACTCTGCTAGACTGGATCCTTTCATCCTGCCCAAGCAGAATCCACTATTCAGGTGTACTAGCAAATGTATTTAGAGATCACTCCATAGTCTAATATGTTAGCAAAATAAAACCAATCAAATCATGTCCCATAGTTACCAGATCATTTAGGAAATGTAATCTCCAGTCCTTCTAAATGATCTAAGAAATTGCCTGTGGTATAGAATACACTTTATACCTGACCTACACTCAGCAATTGACTTTTTTTTAAACTCTGAGTTCTGGCAGGTATGTAATACCCATACCCCACTAAGGAAGATCAGGGTTTCGGCTGACCTGCTTGATTCATACAGTTTCAGAGATGCCTTGTGGTCAAAATGTAAACAACCTGGCTCCACTTATGATCACACTGGATACAGGCAATTGCAGAATACCTGCACAAAGAAAAACAAAACTAGTAAAAACTCAATATTTTACTGACAACTTGAACAGTAACATATCAAAACTGGATACATTTTGGAAGGTTATTAAAAATATCTAAACCTCTCACTAACCATTCTCTCCCCTCAACAATAAAAATAGGCAATGAAACAATATAATTCCCTAAAGCAATTATTAATGCATTGAACAGCTGCTTCGTTGGATGTGCCACCACCCTGATTACATAAACAAAAAAGGAATTCTGCAGTAGAAATGGGCATGGAATAGTCTCTGTCACTTATAACCTGGTCCAATTTCATGCCAGTCACTGATAATGAAATATATGATCACCTCCTCAACCCAAAAATTAAATTGCAAACTGAGCATGACCAGCTACCTGCAATGTTATTAAAGCTCAGTGACTCGGTCACTGCTCATCTTATAGCATCCCTAATTGATGCCTTCTTGTTATCAGGGTATATGCCCAAAGCCTGGAAGTGGCTAGAGTTGTGCCTATTCATAAAAGTGGTGATAAAGAAGTTGTATCAAATGACAGACCAATAGCCCTACTCCCCACATTTATAAAGTCCTAGAGATATGTTTCCACATGCAACTATATAAATATTACTGACTGTCCAGTTTTTTCACCCCTTTTCAATCAGGCTTTCGTCCAAATCACTCAACAGTCACTGCCCTCCTATAAGTATGAAATGATATTCAGGCTGGCATGGAAAATGATGAACTCACTGGATCTATTTTCCTTGATTTTTGCAAAGGCCTTTGAAAGAGTAGACCACAAATTCTTATAAGAAAGCTCAAACGTTCAGGATAGGGTAATGTTAAAATGCATCTGGTGACAGCTGATTATTTGTTGTAGAGATGGAACAACATAGGTTTTTGGTTGGAGATATTTTCTTTAATTTAGCACCATGATGACAAGTTTACAGGAAGCTTGATGGTTACAGTGGTGTTACAGCTTGATGAAATAGTTGTCTTGAACTTAACTCTTACAATACCTGTGGCTGGCTTATATACAATTGATCTGGGGCGTAACTATAGGGGTCACACCTGCGACTGGGCCCGGCCTCCCCCTGAGACCCCCTCACCTGACGCCTGCAATTAAGTAATGCAGAGCGCTGGGGCTCTGCATTACGAGAGTGCCAGTCTGCCAGAGGGAAATCAGTATTCCCTCTGGCAGACCTGCGCTCTCGTAATGCAGGGCGCTGGGAGATGACATCATCTCCCAGCGCTCTGCATTACTGAAGAGGACCGCGTGGGTGAAGAGGTCTGTGCAGAAAGAGGCACAGACCTGTCCTCTGCCACTGGACCACCAGGGAGGTAGGAGATTTAGGGGCAATGTGGAAGGGGCATTGTGGAGATAGAGACATTGTGGAAGGGGCAATGTGGAGATGGGGGCATTGTGGAAGGGGCGATGTGGAGATTCAGGTGCATTGTGGAAGGGGCAATGTGGAGATTGAGGGGCATTGTGGAAGGGGTGATATGGAGATTGAGGGGCATTGTGGAAGGGACGATATGGAGATTGAGGGGCATTGTGGAAGGGGCAATGTGGAAGGGACGATATGGAGATTGAGGGGCATTGTGGAAAGGGTGATGTGGAGATTCAGGGGCATTGTGGAAGGGGCGATGTGGAGATTGCGGGGCATTGTGGAAGGGGCAATGTGGAGATTGAGGGGCATTGTGGAAGGGGCAATGTGGAGAATGAGGGGCATTGTGAAGATGGGGGGGCAATGAGGAGATGGGGAGCAATGTGGAGGTGGCCAATGTGGTCGGGGGGCCCATGGCAATTCTTGCACCAGGGCCCAGGGGCTTCTAGTTACGCCTCTGCAATTGATCCTGCTCTGAATATGGTTAAGAGTACTGAGCAATTAGCTTAAATGGATATGTCCAGAGTGGAGCCACGTTATGTCATGCATATGTAATATAAATAGTGAGCACATGTTATGCTATATGAATATCTAAGAATAGTTATAATGGAATCTTGGCATGTGACCCTGTTGGTGGAGGTTCTCGTCTCTTCTTGTACAGTTATAGGGTAGAATTACACATGGCTAGTGAAAAACACATTTAATGTAGAAGGTTGCTTTTAAATCTAAAGACAGATCTATTAAATAATCATTCTCTAAAAACTGGTTCTGATCCTGTTTATCAGACAGAACACAATGTGTGTCTGTTGCTGACAATATTTCCCTTCCGCTCAAAGTAACAAGTGGGGTTACCGAAGGCTCCAATCTTGGCCCTCTCCTATTTTCTCTGTTTATAAATTATCTGCCCACAGTTTGCAAAGCATCTTCTGTGTACATGCATGCAGATGATTTACTTTTAAATGGCCGCAGGCAAAAGAGCATGCAACCATATGAAACAGTTACCATGTCACCATACTAAAAATGTAGACATTAAAATCTCGCACTGCATGACAGCACGAGATTCTCATGTCGAATAGTAAAAGGTCGCATGCTGCCCTGGCTGTATCACATCATGTTGCCCAGGAGCTGTAATAATGTTACAATGTCATTTTCTTGCTCTCCGTGTTGGCCTGGAGCTGTAATGGAGCCGTATTAATATAACTCGGGGAAGCACGGAGCACAAGAAAACTATATGGTAACATTATTATAGCTCCCGGACAGCACGGAGTGCAAGAAAATGACATTGTAACATTATTATAACTCCGGTGCAGCATGATGTAATACAGCCGGGGCAGCATGCAACCTTTTACTATTCGGCATGAGAATCTCGCTCTGTCGTGCAATGCGACATTCTCATGTCAACATTTTTAGTAGGGCGACATGGTAACTGTTTCACATGCTCGCACGCTCTTTTGTGTGCAACCTTTTAAAAGGGTACCCATGCAGATGAAACCATAATCTATGCTAAAAATCCAAACATATCTCAACTTGTGGCCATATTATAGCATGATTTCTCTGAAGTTGAAAGATGGATTGTTAAAAACAAACTGTTCTTAACCCCTTAAGGACCGGCCGCACATGCATGCGGTGGTCATTTAAGGACCACAGAGCATTTTTTTTTAATTGAATCCGATTCCGGACTCCCCAAACGGCATGCAGCCACGCGGGGAGCCTGGAATTCCATGACGGTCCTGGTACATCATTGATCCTTAAAGCAAATCCAGCAATGACGTACCTGGACCATCAAGGGTCCTTAAGGGGTTAAACACTGACAAAATGGTCACAATGGTATTTGGTAAAAAGCACAATCTACTTAAACTCTGCAATACCCATCTAAAACTGTAATAAAGTCTAATCATAACTTGGCACCGGTTGTCTTCTACAAATGTCTTGGTATGTGGCTTGCCCCTAGCCTCACCTTTTGACTTCATATTCACAAATGAATATCCAAATTTTGTCCTAAAATAAATAGGCTTTGTTTCTAAACAGAATACCTAAGTCCTCTGGTAAGAAAACTCATTGTTCAGATGTTAATGCCAGTCATAAACTATGGTGAAGTAGTATATGCTCCTGCACCACAAATCCATCTTGGTAAACTTGACACTCTGTATAACTCATTATGTGGCTTTGTGTTCCAATGTAATTACACCACGCATCACTGTGATATGTTTAAAGAACTAAATTGGCTAACATTCAAATCTAGACGTCCCCTTCACCTTTCTTGCTTAGTTTACAACCACTTCTCTGGAAAGCTACCAGACTAGCTGAGCAGTATGCTCACTCATGCTCTCCATACTAACTATAACCTGCGCTCCACTACTAACAACTTCAATGAGTATTCTACAGTACAAGAAAGAAGCAGGTCAATCTGCATTCTCCTTCAAAGCTCCGAAAACCCGGAATAACTGAAAAAAATCAGGTCTTCTCCCAGTCTAAAATCCCTAACAATAACTGCTTCTTTGTATCTAAAAACAATATGTAGCTGTGTATATTTTTGTATGTTTATGTTTGTATATATTGTTTCTCTGTTTGTGTAAATATGTAACTCATCTGTAAAAACTCTCCAGGACATAACTGAAAACAAGAGAAATCTCAGTGTATTCATCCTGATAATATATTTTCTAAATAAATAAATAAACTTTGTAGAACCTTAGCTTAGAGCAGACTGAAAAGCAGTCTCTACTGCCCTCTTGTGGTAGTAGTAGAGAATGCACAACATAGTATAAAAAAGTACATAATAATTCTCTAGGATGTTTGTCACAATGCAGTCATGTGCAGTAGGGTCTCTACTGCGCAAGATTGCATTGTGTGAGTGAGGCGACGCAAGACTGCATCTCGTGGAGCAGTGAGGTAGGGGCCTTTTAACATTACCCAGACCTTGACCCGTGTACACGGGCTTTTACACTACTAAGATATAATTTAGGGATAGATAATAATAAAATCAAAGTATTTTACCAGGAAGGATACATTGAGATTGTCTCACATTTTCAAGTATGTCCTGAGGGTATAAATATTATTACCCAATGTAACGGTACTCATTTTATCTACCTCAGAAGGAGGAAAGGCTGATTTGACCCTGCTATGACTAGAACCTGTGACCTTGAGGTTTGAACAGATTCTACATTTTAACAATGTTGTTGTATTTATCAGCTACAGGAAGATCTTGCCAAACACCTTATTTATATTTTTTGACTTTGAAAGTAAAGTGATAAACATGGATGGAGCAGTAGGCATAGTTTATTTGAATTTTAGTAAAACCTTTAATACTGTTCTATACAGAAAACAAATTCACAATATGTGCTTTTTGCAGTGATGTACTTAAGCTTTCTGCTGCCCCATCCCCACACACTCTTTGATACACCCTCTTAAGGTGACCACACATCCCTTTAAATCAGGGACATTTATAAAACACACACATTGCAGGACAGCACAGGAATCAAAGCAACCCTGCAATATGTGTATTTTATGTGTCCCTGATTTAAAGGGATATGTGGTCACCTTCACTTTATGGCTCCTTTCACAGGCCATGCCCTCTCCCTTAAAGACACTGGCATTATTTCAATGCAAATAACTAGCAACGAAGGACTATGAAGAAAGATCATTTGGGTATGATCACTTTGGGAAAGGGTGTGTGTGAGAAAGCTATAATCCTTAAGTCTCGATGTTTCTGCTTTTTAAAATAGTGTATTTTCTTCAACAAATGGATTTTGGCCATGGGTGTCCAACAAACAAAATGTAGCCTGACCCCAACCCCTGTTTTATCTGACCCCAGAATGTGGACCACCTCAGATTTTTATCAAAAGTATTAGCCAACGTGACCCTAAGCACCTACCTACTCACCATTCATATCTGGGAACTTTATCTTTGAAATGTTAACGATGAGCTCTACCCATAATTTAGATTCTAGGTACTATGTCTGTCACTCCTAATATCTCCTAATGAAGGACACTTGGGAGGTATGTCCTGAATGCTGTAACCTAGAAGTGCTACAATATATCCTTGAGGAACCTAGAACATGTGCTAAATGTGTTGCACAAACATAAGATAAGCAGGACTCCTCCTTCTACCATGTATACTCCCACAACTGAGAGATGTTAATTAAAATGTTATTACAACTCAAACTTTGGGTGCAATATCTCCATGGCCTAAAATTTTATTGTGGTGCGGTTTACCATAAATCTCCATAAACTGCTATTGCAACAGAGCCAATGTAAATGTTAGGCCAGGGAGGTTCTACACCCAAAATCTGCAAATGATGCTATCATTTTTTTTTTTACTCAGTCCCTCTGTGTGTTCTTCAGTGGTGGGTGAGGTTGACATCTAAATCCTCGCCTGATACTACAGGGTCTAAGTAGGGACAACATTTCTCCCTGCTGCTCATAGCCTAATACTACAACCAGTGGAGTAATTAGACTTTGGAAGGCCCCAGTGAAAACATTATTTTTTTGGTATCTAACACAAAAATATTTTCACAGAGGCATAAATAGATCCTATTGGACCCAGGGGCAGATGGGACCCTCTTGGATGCTGGGCCCTAGCAAAACTGTCAACTCAGCACCCCCTGTAGTTATGTCCCTGACTACAACATGGTATTTGGGTGACCACGTGTCCCAGATTTCCAAGGACAGTCCTGGATTTTAAATGTGTGTTCCTTTTACTGGGCAGCCTCTTCTGTGACAATCCAGAGTCCCTGAATGAAGACTCCAGAGTTCTAAAAACTAGAAGAAGATCAGCCCATTGATTACGGTGACAGAAAGTGTTCTCTTTACTGGGCTACAAGAATATGGCTTCCAGACAGAGCTCTAAACAACACAGAGAGCTGAGCATTTATCTTGACAACAATCGTGAGCTGCAGTGTAATTTACTGTGTGCTAGTTTAACACTTAGGGCGTGATGTGCATTTTCTTGTAGCCCATCACAGGCATCACTTTCTGTCACAGCAGTCAGTGGGGAGTTCTCCCTCTAGTGTTTAGAACTCTGTGGTGCGCTCTTCTCTCTGCAATGTCCCTGAATGGCAGAACTGAAATGTGGTCACCCTACTTTGTATGTGCAGAAGTGAAATATAAATTGCTATTTTCCCAAAAGCTTCCTGCTTGATCTGATTTCCTGATCTCTGATTATTGGCCTGTCCATTTATTCTGCATCTTGTCTTCCGGCCATGAACTACATATGCTCTGCAACTAAGTATTCCCAACCATCAGTAAATATATTGACAATCAGACAAAACTGCCTAGAACTGGAAGGTGTTGTATGTGAAGGTATGGTTTCATTAATAGGGCAGGTTAAAGAAAGGTTTAAAAGGGAAAAAGTATTTTCAAAATATTTTGGGTAGTGACCGTAAAAACAATTTTCAGTGGCTAGAACCTCCTTTTCAACTACTAACCCAATCTGTCTGCACTGTTTTCACTAGTTTCCCTTGTTTATCTCGCAATGGTTCTATGAAGTCTAGTTGGTCACCCAGTATCAGCAACTTGGACCTTGAGTCATGTGATTGCCTGACAGAAGACCTCTCCAGCCCTGCTCCAGCTGGTAGAGACTGGTAACTGCACTACAAAGCATATTTCCAGGTGCACATTTCCACTGTGCAGCCTGTTGGCTGGTTGGGGAAGATAAGAGTTGTAGTCCCAAATAGCTGAAGAGCCAGATGTTGCCAACATCTATTCTACATCAATATACTCCAGGAAAGCTATAATAATTAAATATTAATTCACAACTGGATTGCAACCCTATTACTGCTATTGTTGAATTATTGCCTACAAATTTGTTTTCACCCCCCTGCATGTAAAATACAGAGAGGTCTCCAACATATTGATTTGCAATACCTTGGAGACCTCCCTAGCATTCAAGGGGTTAAAAGTTGCATTTGGATCAATAGGATTTGTATAGGTCTCCCTACTCTGCAGTTGGGTTGGTCCAGTTCTTCATAACTCATATGCTTCTGTCTGTGTACTATGGTGAAAGAAACCATAAAAGTCTAAATGCAGCTTATATTATAGTATAGTGATACAGTTAAAGCAGAACTACCACCGCTAAAAAACTTGAGCTGCAATAATTCCCCATCTGGTGACTAGCTGTTCAGCGCTAGTTGCCAGAATTATTACCTTGTTAAATAGAATTATCCATTCTTCTCAGGCTGACAGGCAGGATGGAGCACAGACATATTTTCTTAGAGACGTCTGCACGCCTGCGCTGTCAGTCCCAGCCAGCTCTAGGAGGCGTTGCTAGGAGCCATTCGGCTCCAAAAAGGGACTGACAGGACAGTAGTGCAGACATCACTATGGAAAGATGTCTGCTCTCCGTCCTGCCTGTCAGCCCGGGAAGAATGGAGAATTCTATTTAACAAGGTAATAATTCTGGCTACTAGCACTAATGAGCATCTAGACTCCAGATGGGGAATTACTGCAGCTCAAGTTTTTTAACGGTGGTAGTTCCTCTTTAATACGATAGCTAGTATGATATGTCCCTCCTAGTAACATATAACACAGCTGAGTTGGTTGAAAGAATATTTGGAATCTTCAAACGCAGTCTTCGCCATGTCACCTTTGTGTTAGGAACCAGGAAACAGACAGACACAAAAATGTAAAATGCAAAACACCTTTATTAAAAGAACAAAAGCAAACAAAGCAAAATCGTGATCCAGGAGCATAAACCAAAACACAAGCCGGGGTCAGAAGGCGGAAGAAAACCAAAAAAAACATCTGTTGAAGCCATTACCAATTATAGACAACTAGTTGAACAGCCTGTTACACGGGCCACAGTGCCTCTGGCAGCCGGTCGCGGGGCAGTCACGCACAGTAGAGACTGCCCGCGCCACTGCTGATACAGAGCTGGACGCTCTGTATCAGCCGCGGTGCTGGCAGTCTATACTGAGCATGACTGCCGCACGCGCAGCAGTGTCTACTGCGCATGTCGGGCGTTACACACAACTTAGCGAATTATTATATAGGAGATATGGACAACAGAATAGACATTACACACAACTAAAATACAGCACAGAAAACATATTACTAAACTGTATTAACATGAGGGAAGCTCACAGCCTTTTAATGTCAAGGACAAAGAATACAGAGATTAAATTCAATTTAAAAAGGGACAGCAGGATGCAGGGACAGGAGTGGATGTCTGGAACAATTGATAATGGTGCATCAATCTCCTCCTCCTTGAACTTCCATATTTTTTCCATACAGAAGCAGGCAGAGTGCATCAGTTTGCATATGATTACCTTGTACGTACCTGCCAAATGTCCCTGATTTCCACGGACAGTGCTCGGTTTTTGTCTTTTTGCCCCTTGATCCTGCTGTCTGTTGTTGTTGTCCCGGGTTTTAAAACTGTATTTAAAAACCCACATCTTATGTGTTTGATACTAAAAGTATAATAGTTCATGGGCCTCTCCACCTTGTAATCTTCCTTACTGATATGATTTCACGTGATATTTATAAGTGGATAATGTCTATTTTGCTGTAGAAGTGCAGCTCCATGTTGTATGAGGCTTTGCATTTTTGTGCTACACATGGTACTATGCACCACTAATGACTCCCTGTCATGTGACAAATCAGGAAAAAGTGTTGAGAATATGTGCACAGTGGTGGAGGACGAGGTTCGCTGGTCCAGCTAACAGTCATGCCCAGTTCCATCAACATAACACTCAGGTTTGCTTAAAGTCGATCTCTTGAACCAAGGAGCTAGGGAAAAATTCTTAGCGGCAATAAGATTTTCTAGTTATAGTAACAGAAGTGGGGGTGATTATTAGGAGCAGTTATGGACTTATCTACAGCTCTTTGGGCCGTATATTCAAAAATAAAGTGGAGGAGTTATGGGGCAAACCATCTGCACTACAGGGGAAGACCAAAACGCCCATTGATTTAAATGGGGATTTAACCCCTTGCATGCTAGAGAGGTTTACAATGCATTGCAAAACAACGCATTGGTAACCTCTCTAGCATTCAAGAGGTTAACATCCCCATTTAAATCAATGGGAATTTTTAGTTATCCCCTGTAATGCACATGGTTTACCCCAGAACTCCTCCACTTTTCTTTTGAACATATACCCCTTTGTGTAACTGAAATTATTTAGAGCGAGACTAAAGTATTTTATTTACACAGAATAATTTATATATACAAATCCTAAACATTAAACAAAGACTAATATGATCGCTTTCATCTACTATAGCTACAGATGCGCCCATTATTTGCGGGGATCAGTGGTACATACCTCCCAACATTTCAAATTGCCAAAGAGGGACACTTGTGTTTTAAGGGGTGTTGCTGGAGGCGTGGCTGGTGGGAGGGGCATTACCAGGAATTTTTAGGCTATTTCATGACCTATTGATACCTCCTTGTCTAACCTAATAAATGACTTATAACAAGACCAAGGTATTTTATTTACACAGAGTAATTTTTAAACACAAATACTGATGTTTCTACAAACAATAATGTGAGTTATAATGCTACAGAGCAATGTGATACACTTATATACACAACCAGCAATATGATATCCTAAAAAGAGGGACATCAGGGTGGGAAAGAGGGACAGAGGGATTTGGGTCTTAAAGAGGGACTGTCCCTCCTAAAGAGGGACACTTGGGAGGTATGGTGGTACTTTAACGATCCCACTGACAGCGCGATGTGACAGTCTCGTGCTGTCATGCACTACGAGATTGTCATGTTCCGCTTTTTACCCAGACGACCTGCTGAAACAGTTGAATGGTCGCACGCTCTTCTGCATGAGACCATTAAAAAATTAATGGGAAAGAGGGACTTGGGTCTCAAAGAGGGATTGTCCCTCCTAAAGAGGAACACTTGAAAGTTATGGATTACATTGCTATACAAGATGGCTGAAACATTTGTGGAACTCAAACATACCTCCCAACATTTCAAATGGCCCAAGAGGGACTCTTGTTTTAGATGGTGTTGCTGGGGCGAGGCTGGTGGGCGGATCATTATAAAGAATTTTTAGATTTTGAGACCTATCGACACTTCTAAATGAATAAATGATTTAGAGCAAGACCAAAGTATTTTATTTACACCAACTCATTTAAACACATACGGAAGATTAACTAAACATGTGAGTTCTATTGCTGTGGATCAATGTAATACACACTACTCATTCTGATCTCCTATAAACAGGGACAAAAGGGTAGAAAAGACAAAGAGTCATTGTCCCTCCTAAACAGGGACACTTTAGAAGCATGCTCACTACTTGTGACTTTTAAAATGTTGTTGGGCTACAATTTCCATCATCCTCAAAATTTGGCGCTATAGTCAAACAACACACTGAGTACCAAAAGTCCACCGCGCCTACCTTATAAATCTCTAATGTGTAACAGGAATGAAAACGATAACCAATCAGAATAAGGCTGAGTAAGCATTCTAAATTGGACCAATTAGAAGCTGTTTTACATATGATGCAGATGAAGCCCTGATTTACAGTGAGGGATTCTCTTCTATACACGCAGTTGTGGTGCAAACTAGCTTCATGCATTGTTTACATAGTGATATAACTACATACTGACAGTTTAGGCGACCAATCAGCCCTTGAGATCGAGTTGCAGGCATACATGGGAGCCAATGAACGTTGCAAAATAAAGAGCTTTACCCTCCTATAGGTAGGCGTTGTAGGTATGTGATAAGTGAAGTTTCCGTGATTGCTGAATAAAAGGGCGGAGGAAAATAACAAGGTGTAAATGAATGGTTCATCACATAGGCAAGTTTGCGGAACAAGTAATAATCTTCTTCTTAGTCTGTTTGAGAACAGAAGAATGCCATTTGAATTGTTCATTTGGGACAGCGGTTTTATTATAACGTTTTTGCAGAACCTGCCATGATTATTTAGGGCAAATGTGGATAACCAGTGCTTCTCCAGCTGCTGTTGGACTACATTTCTAGTCATTCAGCAGACCACCACCACCTGGAGAGAGACAGGTTGCCCATCATCTGATTTAAAACGTATTCATTTATACACTGTTGTCTGAAGAGGACAGTTTCATTGCTTGAGGTATATTTATAATGTAGAAGGGGAGCATTCAAAACAACAGCACTATATTTATCACAGACAGAATTCTATTAGAAACAATACGACATAGTCTTTGATTAATATGCAATTTCGTTGCTTCACCTTTGTTTTGATAAATATTCCCGTTTATCATTATTGATTAAAGATAATTTGTATATTATCTTACACCCCTGCAGGAGATCATTACTAGATGTATTCATTTATTAGAATTATTTCTACTTATGCAAGTTTATAAATATTTTTAGGGCTTCTCACCAGTTAGATCATGTTTTTCAGTGGCAATGTTATCACTTGATGTGTGGGTATCAATTACTATACTGTCACTTGAGAAGTGGATGGGACTGGTGATGTTGTCACATGAAAATTAGATTTTACTGGTTTATTTTTACAGCTTCCCATAGAGGGACATTATACCTTTGGAGCAAGTGGTTCTGAAAGGCACACTCCATGACAAACTGCTTTAGTACCAAAGCATGTGTTGTATGCGGTAATACTATTCCTTTTCCTCTGTGTCCAATCCACGGCAATGGACTGTGGGTATTGTCTCCGCCCTCAAGCTGGTAGGACCAATTATAAAATTATAAAAGTCAGCCTTGCCTCCCCTTTCCTCAGTTATGTTGGTCCTACCAAGCTGGAGGATGGAGGTTAATACCTCCTCAGTCCAAGGCAAGGTGGATTGAACACAGGATAATACAAATACAGACATCGCTAAAATGTTCATTGCAACCGCATACACTGCGAGTTGCAAACGCTCAAAGGGTACCTGTTGAGTCGGCTCGGCCGGAGGTAGCAGGAAACCCTATGCAAGTCTTCAAGTTGCTTAAAAGCACAATGGGAGCATGGGCACGCTTGATATTCCCTGTTGTGTGCCTCCCCGCTGGTTCACCGGACCGCAGCGCTCAAAGGCAGGCTCGCGGCAGTAGGAGAAAGTTTTACCCGATGAAACCGGAAGTTATAGCGCGTGCGTTCCACAGGTGGAACGCGGAAGCCGGAAGTGCACTGAAACGCTGACCTGGAGCGGGGAGAAGCGGGGAATTGGCCGGCAGTTCAAAAGTAAGTCTATATAAGCAGCTGTAAGGCATATATACATTTGTGTTAACTATTGTTGTGCTATGCTATAAGTATTCAAGTCTAATCTGTTAGATATACATAATGTCAACCAAAGAGACAAAGGGAGATAAGCAGAAGGCTCCCTCTGAGAACCCCAAGGAGGACAAGTCTGCTCCTAAGCTAAAGTCCTGTGCTGGGTGTGATGCTAAGCTACCTGCATCTGATACTGCAAAATTATGCCCAGAATGTTTAAGAAAGATCTCCAATACTGAAGTTCCATCCCAGTTTCAAGAATTTCTGGGATGGATGAAGTCTTCAATGCAGGAGACTTTTAACTGCATGCAGGAGGCCTCTAGGAAGAGACAGAGAACATCTGATCCTGAGGAGAGGACTTCGCAGATGCTAGACTATGAAGACAGCCCCAGTGTTCCAGATTTGGAATCTGTATCATCCGCAGAAGAGGGAGAGATCACGGAAGAATCCGGTGTATTTAACCTGGAAAGAATGGACAGCCTAGTGCGGGCCATGAGGAAAACTTTGGGCCTAGAAGACACTCAGGAGTTGAACGTGTTAGATAATGCATTTATAGGATACAAAAAGGAAGCTCCTACATTCCCAGTACACAGTTCCATTCAGGACTTAATTTCTGCTGAGTGGAAGATTGGGGAAAGGCATCCTCAGTATACCAAAAGAATGCAGAAAATGTATCCTTTTAAGGACGAAGATACAAGCAATTGGGTTTCGGCTCCCAAAGTGGATGCGGCAGTAGCGCAAATCTCAAAACACACCACTCTACTATTAGAAGATGGAACTACCTTGAGGGACCCAATGGAGAAGAGGGCTGATGCAGCATTGAAGAAACAATTCTCAGTAATTGGCCAAAATATGAAGATGGTGACTGCCATGGCCTGTGTATTCAGGACCTTAAGGATCTGGTTAAACGAATTCGAAGAAAAGCTTGACTCATCTGTCTCCAGATCTCGTCTACTAAAAGAATTAACACCCATTAAAGATGCTATCAACTTTTCTTGCGATGCATCATTGGATTCCATCAGAAGTTTGGCAAGAGCTTCAGCATTATCTATTACTAGCCGCAGGGCTATTTGGATTAGATCTTGGGACGCGGACGCGGTCTCCAAAAACAAATTAGTGTCCCTTCCATTTTCAGGGGTCAAGTTGTTCGGAACCCAATTGGAGGACATAATAAAACAATCATCTGGTGGGAAGAGTTCATTTCTTCCCCAGCAGCGCAGCGAAGAACTAGGCAATCATCTCCAAGGTCATCAGCATCCAGGAAACAGTCCTTTCGAGACGCCAGAAGGTACAAGCCAGGTAGACCCTATGATCAAAAACAGAAAGGATCTACAATGGGTAACAGACAAGGAGGTCGCAGGGATTTCCATCGGAAATCCAAATTCACTCAGAACAATCAATGAAGCGCAGCTGATCCTGCCAGGTTCTCCAGTAGGGGGCAGGCTGGAGGATTTCAGGACTGTGTGGGAAAAACACAATCCAGACAGATGGGTACACCAGATCCTGAGGCTGGGATACAGCTTGGAATTCAAATCTGTCCCTATCAGAAACAGATTCAGGAACACAAAGATCAGAAATCCAAGATTAGCAAGCAAGATGAGAAGCGTTATAGCGGATCTGAATTACAACAGAGTAATAGAACCAGTTCCGAGGGAGCAGGAGTTCCATGGATATTACTCAACAATTTTCTCTGTTCCCAAGCCTTCCGGGGATTTGCGGATAATCTTGGATCTCAAGGACATCAACAAGCAGTTACGTCTTCAGAAATTCAAGATGGAAACCGTGTCAACAGTGCTCAAGATGGTGCAGCCGGGGGTTTTTCTGACCAGGATAGATTTAAAGGACGCATACTATCACATCCCCATTCATCCCTCTCACAGAAGATTCCTAAGATTCAGGGTCCTGCACAGTCATTATCAATACAGAGTACTTCCTTTCGGCCTGGCGTCTGCCCCCAGAGTCTTCACAAAAGTAATGGCAGTGGCCATAGCAGCTTTAAGACTAGAGGGGATCCGAGTCATTCCATACCTAGACGATCTGCTAATAGTGGAAGATTCTTTCGGACGGGCCAATCAGAGTACCTCAAGATGTATCCAGGTGTTGCAGTCCCTTGGTTGGATAATAAATCTGGACAAAAGTCATCTAATTCCATCCCAGAAGATTCTGTTTCTAGGAATACAGCTGGACAGCAGAGAAGAAATAGCGACACTATCAGAAGAAAGACAGTCAAGGATATTATCCAGGGTTGCTCAATTCCTGTCTCTACCAACCAGAACAGCCCTGGAATTCTCCAGACTTCTAGGGAACTTAACGTCTGCACAACAGATAGTTCCCTGGGCCAGGACACACACCAGGATGACGCAAGTAAATCATATAAAGTTCTACAGAAGAGATCCAGACAATCCGAATCTCAGAATTCCCATTCTTCCTGCCACAAGAAGAGAGTTAAAATGGTGGTGTATTCGGAGCCACATCAGGAAAGGGAAAAGTCTAAAACCCATTCAGTGGGAAACGGTTACCACGGACGCAAGCAAGACAGGTTGGGGAGGTCTGTGGAAAGAAAGAGCAGTCCAGGGAAGATGGTTATTGAAAGAACAGAAGTACCACATAAATATTCTGGAGCTTCAGGCAGTATGGCTCACTTTAAAACACATTCAGAAGTACCTAATAAATCGTCATGTTCTCATAAGATCAGACAACACGACGGCAGTTCAATACCTACGAAACCAAGGGGGCACAAGGAGCAAGGTACTCAATCAGGTGGCTCTAAAGATTTTGTTCTGGGCGGAAGAGTATCTGGAATCCCTGACGGCGACTTATCTGTCAGGAAACCTGAACATTCGGGCAGATTATTTAAGTCGAAATCAGATAGAACCAGGAGAGTGGTCCTTAAACAAGAAAGTATTTCAGGACATCACAAAGGTGTGATGGCAACAGAGAAAAATACAAAGTGTCGGAACTTTCTATCCAGATGGAAGAACAGGAGAGCAATGGGGCAGGATGCCCTCCAGCGAACATGGAATTATCGGCTGGCATACATCTTCCCTCCTCTTCCACTTCTCACAGAAGTCTTGTTGAAAATCTGGAGGGACAGGGCAGAGGTGATTCTGATTGCTCCAGACTGGCCCAGAAAAGTATGGTATACGGACATTAGGAGGATGTCTATACAAGCCCCCATCCAACTTCCAGTAATCCCAGATCTCCTATCACAGGGACCGATATTCTACCCAGAACCAGCATTCTTGAGGCTTCAGGCTTGGAGGCTGAGCGGAGTTCATTAAGAATTAGAGGAATTTCAGAACCAGTAATAAAGACTAATTTGGCAGGACGGAAGCAGTCTACGTCTAAGATTTATTATAGAACTTGGTCAGTTTTCTATAACTGGTGCAGATCTAAGGGATTTGATCGTGACAGCATAACAGGAAAGGTGCTGGATTTCCTACAAGAGGGGTTTCAGAAGGGTCTTAAGCCTGCATCTATCAAGGTACAGTTGTCTGCTATATCTGCTATATTGGAAGTTCCCTTTGCTGAACAATATGTGTGCAGGAGATTTTTAACTTCTATCTCCAAAATAAAGCCAACTATTAGAGATATTACTCCTCCGTGGGATTTAAATCTAGTGCTTCAGCAGCTGGCCGTCCATTCCTACTTTGAACCTCTAGAATCTGTATCATTAAAACACCTTACATTGAAGACGGTTCTTCTTACTGCAGTGACTTCGGCTCGCAGAGTAGGGGAGTTACAGGCTCTACTAAGCACGCCTCCTTATTTGGTATTCCACTTGGACAAAGTAGTCCTTCGGCATAAGGAATCATTCAGATCCAAAGTAGTATCCTCCTTTCATTTGAATCAGGACATTATTCTACCCTCATTTTGTGCTAACCCAGCAAATAAAAAGGAGCAGGAATTGCATAATTTGGATCTAGTCAGATGCCTAAAAATCTACTTGCATAGGACTAAGTCCTTTAGGAAGGCAGAATCCCTATTCGTTCATTTTGCAGGAAAATACAAGGGGACAGCGGCTTCCAAGGCTTCTATAGCAAGATGGATAAGAGACTGTATATTCTTATCTTACGGAGCAGAAAACATTTCGCCTCCAACAGGAATTAGAGCTCATTCTACTAGAGCAATATCAAGTTCATGGGCTCAAAAGGCCATTGCCACTCCAGAAGAAATCTGTAAAGCGGCTACGTAGTCATCAGTGTCCACGTTTATCAAACACTATAAATTAGATGTTTGGGCTTCCGCGGACGCTAAGTATGGCAGGAAGGTGCTAGAAGCAGCCATACCTGTCTCAGAATAGCTTCCCACCCTGGACATTCGGAACTGCTTTGGTAAGTCCCACAGTCCATTGCCGTGGATTGGACACAGAGGAAAAGGGAAATTTACTCACCGATATTTTAATTTCCTCTGTGTCCTTCCACGGCAACCCAGTCCCTTGCTTTGGTATGGTATAAGTATCGTTCCAGACCTTGGAAAGTTTCAATATATATGCTTAATTGACTAAATTAGATACTGCGTAAGATCATAAAAGGGTGACGCTTTCTTAAGGATGCTGCCTCTAACACTAACTCTCCCCTTATATATTTACAGCTTGGTTAAGAAGGAATAACTGAGGAAAGGGGAGGCAAGGCTGACTTTTATAATTTTATAATTGGTCCTACCAGCTTGAGGGCGGAGACAATACCCACAGTCCATTGCCGTGGAAGGACACAGAGGAAATTAAAATATCGGTGAGTAAATTTCCCTTTTTGACAGACTGTGATTTTCCATTCTTTAAGTACATTAAAACACATATAACAGCTTTCTGGAAATGTGGAACTGAACTTCCCCACCCAAATAGCCCTGTCTTGTCTTGTTGTAGGATCCTCGTTCAACACCAATGAGGGTACAGCCTCTATAACCTCACTGAAATCTATTTGGAGGATGGCCCCCACCCACCGTGATATCATGCTAATGAGTGCCATTGTCCCAGCCTCATAATACATTCAGTGTTGACATCAATTAGAAGCCATGTTCCACTGCTCGGTAGATGAGCGGCTTATGATGTTTTGGGTAGGGATGCACCTTGTCTTCTCATTGACCTAGAACTTTTAGGTAATCAAAACACAGAATGTGGCCAACAGCCAGTCAACAACAACGGACACTCATTGTCTGGGGCAGCAAAAAAAATCAGGACACAGTGAGGCTGATGTAAGGACTAGAGTAATTCTGGAACATACCAGCTGCACCATAGGGGACAAATAAAGGTTTTCCTTAATTAAAATAAATCTTGTAACTTACTGAATGCTAGAAAGGACTCCCACTGCATTGTGAAGAAATGCACTGGAGTCCTTCCAGCGTTCAAGTTGTTAAGACCATTTTAAATCTGTGGACATTTTGAAAATGTTATTTATCTCCCCTTCAGCTTTCATCTGAGGACAGTCAGAGGTTGCAAAGTTGGTTAATCATATCATGGGACAGGGCTCTATATGTCAAAAGCAGGATAGTGCTGGGTCATAACATAGGATTGAAGGTAAGATTCATTTTCATCAATTAAGCAGGTCATCAGTGCTTACACTCTTTATGTGATTGTACTCACATAATTTACATTGAAAGCTCTGTTATTCAATCTGCATCATTATAGTATACTAGCAAAAGGGGCACAGCATTCCCCGTGGGGATTAAGTCCTTTGAGTGCTTCAGGGGTACTGACATCTAGGTAAATCCAGAAAAGGAGACACACGTGTGTGTTGCGCACACATGTTGCAGAGTATTGTGTCTGTGTGTATTGTTTGTATGTGTTGTATGTGTGTTTTTTTGTGTATGTATTGAGTGTGTTTTTTTGTGCATGTGTGTATTTTGGGCATCTATGTTGTGTGTCTGTGTATTGTGTGAATGTTGTTGTTTAGTATGTGGGTGTCTATTGTGTGTGTGCATGTTTATTGCATGTATGTACTGGGTGTGTTGTGCATTGTGTGTTTGGTGAATTGTGTGGTGCGTTTGTGTGTGTTTTGTGCATTTGTGTTGTACATGTTTGTGTAGTGGTGTATTGTGCGTGTATGGTGTGTGTGTGTTGTAGAGTACCGTGTGTATTTATTGTGCATGTGTGTATTTTGTATGGCAATGCATGTGAGTGTATATTGTGCATGTGTGTATTCTTTATGTGTTGTGTATTTTGTGTGTTGTGTTATGCATTTGTGGACTATACATCATATTTTGGGCATGTGTATTATGTGTATTGTGTCTATCTGTGTGTATTGTCTGTTGTGCATGTGTATTGCATGTGTGTGTGTTATGCATGGGTGTTTTGCGTGTGGGTTGTGCATTTGTATGTATTGTTTGTTTTGTGAGTTTTGCGTGTGTGCTGTTTGTGTTATGTATTATGTGTCTGTTTGTATCGCTTGTATGTGTACATGTTGTACATTATTGTTTTCATGTATATGTGTATTGTGTTTTTTTTGTGTGTGTGTTGTGAGCATGTGTGTTGTGCGTGTGTGTTGAGTGTTGTTTGTGTGTATTGTGTGGTTCGTGTGTATTGTGCATATGTATTGCGTGTGTGTGTATTGTGTGTGCGTTTGTATATTGTGTGTGGTGTGTGTGTGTATATTAAGAAGGCCCCTGCAATCCCTTACCTTATCACAGAAGTGGCAGAAGAAATAGTTTATTTGTTTTTTGAAAGAGGAGATAGTTGGGGGGGGGAGAGCAGATAAAATCACCAAGAGTATGGTAGTCACAGAATTGTGAGTTCCATTCAGGTCCAAGCTGTGGATGGCCCTAACCCTGTCGTATGGGGTAATTCCAGCTTGCACGGTTTCTTCTTCTTGGCCGTGGAACCATGAGACCAGTCTCTCACTTCTGGGTTCTCTGTACTGTTGGTGTGGCAGGCACAGTGTAAGGTAAGGCATTTGTAATTAATGTGTTGCAGAGCAGGGTAGTAGAGCAGCCTGTAACCCTTTTAAGACAATGTTCTTAATGACTGGATTGTTGAATTTGCATATGTTTGTGTATTGCCTGTGTGTGTTCTGTTTGTGTAGTGTGTTGTGAGTGTGTGTACTGCATGTGTATGTGTTGTGTGCATGTGTTTTGCACGTGTTGCATGAGTGCGTTTTACACATGTGTTGTGTGCATGTGTTTTGCACGTGTGTTGTATACGTGTGTGTATATTGCATGTGAGTGTGTATTGTGCATGTGTATTGCATGTGTGTATATTTTGTGGTGTGTTTGTGTGTGTCTATTGTGGGCATGTGTGTGTGTTTTTTCTGTGTATGTTTATTGTGTGTGTGTATTGCATGTATGTATTGTGTGTGAGTTTTGCATGTATTGTGCGTGTGTGTGTTGTTGGCTTGCGTTGTGCATATGTATTGCGTGTGTGTGTTGCGAGCGTGTGCGTTGCGAGCGTGTGTGTACAGTTTGGGGAAAATGTGGACGGACGCAAACTTGTGAGTGGATGAGGCCATGTTAACCCTTTGAGTGCCACTGTGGTGGGTATCACATTAGTTTGTAATGCGTTGCAAACCTCTTTGGCAGTCAAAGGGTTAAGGCACACAATGTGTATTACCCCTCTGAGTACCAGAGTGGTACGGAAGCAATGCATTCCGTACCACTCTGGCACTTAAAGGGTTAACAGTGTACATTAGAGTAACAGTGCTGGAGTGTGCTGAATGCACTCCATGTGATTTTTGGCAAGTGCTGCAAAGAAAAGGTGAAATTTCTTACCGTTATTTCCTTTTCCTCCGTGTCTCCCCACGGCGCTTTAACCAATGGGTCGCGTCCCCTGCTAGCTGGCGCCGGATCTCTAACCCGGAAACTATTTGAGCCACTTCCCCTTCACCTCTGCAGTCTGCTTTTGTCATAGCTGTAATATATAGAATCTTTAGAGGTTAATGGGGGGGTGCGCCGTGGGGAGACACGGAGGAAAAGGAAATAACGGTAAGAAATTTCACCTTTTCCTCCGTGTCTCCTTCCCCGGCGCTTTAACCAATGGGTACTCCCATAGCAGTTTTTTTAACGGGAGGGTACCACCATACAATGATATCCGGGATAACACAATATGATTAATGGTGTATACATATATACATATATAACTATATACACATCTCTATAACTATAAGCATCTTAAACATATAGTGGAACAGACTACTTAATACTTTGGAATCTGTCTGAATCTATAACTTAGTAAAAAAGTCAGATTTGATTACATATTAAAGAAATTTGGTCTTACCAGTCAGGTATTTACTGCTGCTTGTAATACCCTTGTACCAAATCTTGTGTCGTCAGTTGCCTGAATATCCAGCTGGTAATGACGCATAAAAGTAGAAATTGACGACCATGTAGCAGCCTTGCATATTTCTTCTGGTGATGCTAAGGCTCTCAAGGCCCAAGATGTCGCCATGGCCCTGGTAGAATGGGCTTTGACTAATTTTGGAGGTTCTACTCCTGCTTCCACATAAGCTGTTCTGATGCATTCTACAATCCAGCGGGAAATGGATGGCTTTGATGCTGCTGTACCCTTGAATTTCCCTTGATGGTGTACAAACAAGGAATTGGATTTTCTTATTAACTTAGTCTTTTCTAAGTATATATTTATGACTCTTACCATATCTAGTTTATGCAAATTAATTTCGTCAGGTCCTTTTGGATTAGGAAAGAAAGAAGGTAGCACTATTTCCTGATTCATATGAAATTCAGAAACTACTTTAGTTCTAAAATGTGCATTAGTTCTTAATACTACCTTGTCTGGGTGGATAGCCAAATAGGGAGGCTTGAGAGATAGGGCTTGTAGCTCCCCAACCCTTCTAGCTGAGGTAATTGCTGTCAAAAATACCGCCTTCAAGGTGATATTCTTTAAGGATGCTTTTTCCATTGGTTCAAACTTAGATGACTTTATCAACTGGTTAAGAACTAGATTCAAATCCCAAGTTGGCATAGTTTCTCTTATTCTTGGTCTCACTTTTTCTATGGCTCTTATGTACCTTTTAATTAATTGGTCTTCTGCATATTGTTCCGCCATAATTGCTGATATTGCCGAAACCTGGACCTTGATAGATGCTGGTCTTAGTCCTTTCTCATATCCTATTTGAAGAAAGTCTAATAAAACTGCTGAAGAGATCTCTTTTCTTGATAGATTGTTTTTAATGCACCAATTCCTAAAAACTGACCAAACCCTGCAATAAACTCTGGAAGTGGATTTCTTCCTTCCCAAGAAGATTGTATTAATGACTGATTCGGATAGGCCTTTCATCTTCAAGGACGCCCTTTCAGCCTCCATGCCGTCAGCTTGAAGAATTGTGGGTTCTGATGCAGTACTGGTCCCTGGCTCAGAACATTGTGGTAACATGGTAACTCCCAGGGATTGTCTATGGAGAGTCTGACTAGTTCCGAGTACCAGGTTCTCCTTGGCCAGTTGGGGGCTATCAATATAGCATTGGTTCTGTCCCTTCTGATCTTCTTTAGCACTTGAGTGATCATGGGTGTTGGAGGATAAACGTAGGCCAGCTTGTAATTCCACCTGAATCTCATGGCATCCGTACCCAGAGCTCTTGGGTGGAACCATCGAGAAAAGAATTTTTGGCATTTCCTGTTTGAATATGATGCCATCAGGTCTACAGATATTTTCCCCCATTTCAGCACTATTTGCTGAAATAGTGTCTCGTCCAGAGACCATTCCCACGGATCTATCAGGTTTCTGCTCAAGTAGTCCGCTTTGACGTTGTTCTTTCCTGGTAAGTATATCGCTGAGATTCCGGCTAGGTTCTTCTCTGCCCATCTTAGAATCTTTTCTGCTTCCCTGCTCAAGGCTGGACTGTGAGTTCCCCCTTGGTTTCTTATGTACATCACTACTGCATAATTGTCTGATTGAATCTTGACATACTTTCCCTTCAGTAGTTTTTTGAACTTTTGAAGGCAGTGTGCTAATGCTCTCATTTCTAGTTGATTTATGTGCATGTGTGTCTCCTTTCTTGACCACAGGCCTTGAACACATTTGTTGTTGTAATGACCTCCCCATCCCTTCAGGCTGGCATCCGAGGTTATTACCTGCCATACTGGATCTTGTAAAGGGAGTCCTTTTCCGAGATTTTTTGGCTTTGTCCACCATTTTAACTCTGCCTTCAGATGAACTGGTACTTTTATTCTTTGGGACATGTCTTTTGAGTTTCCGTTCCACTCTCTCAGGAACCATCTCTGCATTGGTCTCATGTGGTTTCTTGACCATGGAACTATTTGGATTGCTGATGTGAGAGTTCCCAATAGGCTCATGAACCCTTTTGACGATGTACAAGTCCTCTTTTTGATCTTCTTGACTCTGTGAATGATGTTGTTTTTTCTTTGTGCTGATAGATAAGCTCTGCACTTTAGAGTATCTATCCTCATTCCCAGAAACTTCAGTCTTTGCTTTGGATATAGCTGACTTTTTTTCTGATTTATCATCCACCCTAATTTTTTTAGGTGACTTATTGATTCGTCTAAATGTTGTATGGCTTGCTTTTTTGAGTCTGCTATCAACAGCAGATCGTCCAGGTATGGCACTATTGTGATGCCTCTCCTTCTTAATTGTTCCAAGGCTACTGCTAATATCTTCGTAAATACCCTTGGGGCTGACATCAGTCCGAAAGGCAGCGCTCTGAACTGCCAATGTTGTTTCTTGTAATGAAACCTCAGGAACCTGCGATGTTTCTTGAGTATGGGTATGTGGTAATAGGCATCCTGTAAGTCTATGGATGCCAGAAATGCCCCCGGTCTCACCATGTTGAGTATTGATGTTGCTGACTCCATCTTGAATGGTCTGTATTTCAAAAATTTGTTTAAGAATTTTAAATCCAAAATAGTCCTGAATCCTCCTGTGCTCTTTGGTGCCAGGAATATGATCGAGTAAATACCTCTCTTTTTCTCTTGATTCGGGACTCTTTCTATGATCTGTCTTTCTGATAGGTCCTTTATCGCATTCTTCATCATGGTCTCTTTTCTCAGTGGTGTTTTTGAGTCTTTGAATCTTCTGATGTTCGGGATCTTTTCGAATTCCAGCGGATACCCCCTCTTCAAAATCTGGCTTGTCCAATTGTCTAATTTTAACTCCTTTTCCCAGATAAATAGGAAATGCGCCAGACGGCCTCCTACTGGTATCCGAGAGAGGGCCCGCTGATCTTCATAATAAATCCTTTTTTGTTTGATTTCTTCGTGGTGCTTCTTTTCTGAATCCTGCTCTGTATCCTTGTGTAGAGACCTGCCTTCTATTATCAAACGATCTATTCTGCTGATATTTCCTTGAGTCGCGAAATGATGGTTTCTTTGCTCTGTAAGTTGTTCTCTGAGGAGATGACCTGTTTCTGCAGTCTTGGGGTAGCATAGCACTTTTCCCTCCTGATAATTTTTTAGTTATTTCCTCCAATGATTCTCCAAATAATCTGGATCCTTCAAATGGTAAGGAAATCAATTTATTCTTAGATGATGCGTCAGCATTCCATGATCGTAACCATAGTGCCCTGCGAGCAGCTACTGACAGACGATGCCCTTGCAGAAAGCTTGATAGAATCCAGCGATGCGTCGCAAGAGTATCCTATTGCCTCTTTGATCATGGCCACATCTTTTGAAAGTTTTGATCTTGATACTGATGTTTCTATTTTTTCTTCCAACTCTGTTAGCCATATTCTTACAGTTCTGGATACGCAAGTGAGGGCTGTTGCTACCTTAATGTTCTGTCCCAGAAAGGAAAACTGTTTCTTTAGCGCATTTTCCATTCTTTTATCCATGGGGTCACGTAGAGATGAACCATCTTCCATTGGAATGAGTGTTCTTCTTGCAATATGGGATATAGCAGTATCAATTTTGGGAGGACCCACCCATGCTGCAGAATCCTCTTCCTTAAAAGGGTACATCTTTTGGAATCTTCTGGGTACTGCTACCCTCTTGTCTCCTTTGGTCCACTCAGTCTTCACAATATCAGACACAGAATTATGAACTGGAAACACTGGACTTTCCTTTCTTTTTCCTAAGAAGGCTGTATCCAATACATTCTGTTCCTTCTGCTCTTCTGTCAGTCCTAATGTCTTGCGCAGATGTTTTATAAATGGTTCCATTTTGTCTAGATTGAAAGAGCCTTCATTCTCAACAATCTCTCCCTCTTCTTCTGATGAATATACGGAAAGTAAATCCTGTATGCTATCTAATTCTTCTTCCGTCCTGCGGGATGTACCCTCTTCTGGGTCCTCTATTCTCGCTCTTTTGTGGGCTGGAGACTTTTGCATAGAATTAAAGGTTTCCTGCATGGATGTCCTCATCCATGTAAGAAACTGCTGGAATTGCGCCGGTACTTCTTGTTCTGAGGCTTTCCTTGCACATTCCTGACATAACTTGTTAGGTTCTGATGCAGGAATTTTTGCTTCACAGGTTGAACAATTTTTAAATTTCTGAGGAGTTTTGTCTTCTTTAGTATCAGGTTTTTCCTTGGTACCAGAGGAAGAAGTCTTAGGAGTAGCCATGGTAACAATAATTAAAATAAAAAACTTTATTTAAATACAGCTAAAAATATCAGCCAATCTCTAAGTTACTATTCCTTAATGTAACTCATGAGAGAGTCAGGGCTTCTATATATGTGTTCTGCAATTTGGCGTGCGTTTCAGCTTGGAACGCAGAGGCCTGCCCCTTCCATAATGAGAGAAAGTTTTAAATTGGGAGGACTTACCCGTCTGCTACTTCCTCCGGATCCAGCTTCCTCCTCTGCTGCCCGTGCCCACCATGACAGGGGGGAATCCTGGGCTGTATATTCTCCACGAATGCTCCTGTAGCCTCCATGCCGCCGGCCGCTTCCGAGCAAGTATCCTCTTACTCCTGGACCGGACCCCCTCTATCTCCTGTGGTCCGTAATCCAGGTAAAAAAAAAAAAAAAAATTTTATTTTAATTCTGCGGGACGCTGTGTCCCGCTATCCTCCGCCAGCTGGCGTAAAAAAAGACTGCAGAGGTGAAGGGGAAGTGGCTCAAATAGTTTCCGGGTTAGAGATCCGGCGCCAGCTAGCAGGGGACGCGACCCATTGGTTAAAGCGCCGGGGAAGGAGACACGGAGGAAAACAGCACTGTTTTTAGGGAAAACAGAATGTGGTGATGGGTGAAATTTTTCTCCCCAAGAGCTGAGTATCATCAATTTTTTTGGTTTCTGTGAAGGGATAGTGAGGGGTGTGGAAATTTAAATGGCAGTGTATAGGAGATATGCTAATCTCTTCCTAGCCGCTCCTCAGGGTACATATGTTGGTCTGTGGCAGTCTTTAGGAGATCTGCATATGTGCCCTTATGTGCCAGCCCTGGGGTGTGTGTATTATAATTTAGTGTGTAATACTGGGCACAGGTAGTAGAGGACATATGCAAATCTCCTCCTAGCTGCCTCCCTGGGGGGGTGTGGCACAGACACAGAATTTGTGGTCACCTGACCACTTCTTCTTTTATAGTATAGAAGATTGATGGGGTGAAAATACACTGTTGATTAGTTCTTATATAACCTGTAAGCTCCAATTGTTTAGTTTCCCTACTAGTTTACTTTTGCTTGATTTTTTTTTTTTTTTTTTTTTTTGTATTTGTGCTGTAAGCGCTATGGGTCGAATATCAGATAGTAAAACTGACTATCAGTGTCTGCAGTCTGTTTGCAAGCTATGTGGTCCATTCTGTATTTGTACTGCAACTCTGTGGTGTGTTCTCTTGTACATTACAAACTCTTTTGTCAGTTTTCATGGTTGTAAGAATGGGCCCCTCTCTATTGCTGTGAAAACTATGTTGGTCTGTTCTCCTGTAGCTATCTAGCTCTACGGGCCAACTACGAGCTCTCTGATTATCTGTATTTTATTGTAAACTGTGCAGTTTCATCCTCTTATAGATTGCAGCTAGATGTCAGCATCTCTGTTTTGGAAGTAGTGTGATCCAGAGTGTAAATTGTTTTATGGGTGCAGCACAATTATAATCTACAAGCCACAGTGAAAAAAAGATAAAGTTATGTGCTTCCAAAATATGTGGAAAAAAAACTGAATAAACCCAAAACTGAATGCAACTTATCGTAGTGTTTATGAGTTTGACATAGCGTAACCTCAATAGAAAAGAGATATTCATCACATAACACTTTTTTTTTTTTTTACATGTAATGGAAGAGATACTAGGCTGCTCACAGAGATATAGGCAAACATGAATTAATGTGTTTGCATAAGCACCTAAGGAAGAATGTCCTCTCACTAGTGAGTTATAGGTCCTGAGTATAGAGATTCAATATCCACTTCTTAGCCAGTGGTTCAGTTTGTCAACGTGGACTCCCCTTGGAGAATTACCTTCCCACTGTCCAGCTATTTTCTGAAGGTGCAGTTGGTGGATCTCCTTAGGGATTGTCATGCGTTGGAAATTCATCTGTTGTCGGACGACTAACTTCCACAGCGATAAAATAAACTCTTTGATGTGTTTCTCCACATATAACTTAATCATAGAGATAATGTAATTAATTAACTATTGTGTTTCAAATACCACACTGTCATCGCCAGACTAGGCATGTATTGATCAAATGCATGCATTTAATGGGATTATCTGACTGGTGTGTTTAAAAATAAGTTTGTGAATCCAATTAAATATTAGTCATTTATTCAACTTAGCCATGTGCAAGCAACCCTGAAGAAATCCCATTCTGCAACCAAAGTATTGGACTTTAGGAAGACGAAGTTTGAGGATATGGGAGAATATGTAAAGAAAGAATTAAAAGGGTGGGATAAAACACCGAGAGTGAGTACTCAGTGGAAGACACTCAAAGAAGTCCTCTTAAAGGCAACAAGATTACATGTTAGACAAATTAGCAAGAGGAAAAGAAAGAGAAATCCACTATGGTTTACTAGAGAGGTAAGAGCTATAGTGAAAGATAAAAAGTCTGCCTATAAGAGATATAAAGAGACTGGAAGTGAAGCGGACAGAGAAGGGTATAAAACTATACAGAAGAAGACTAAACAGATGATAAATGCTGCTAAAGCCTCAAAAGAGGAAGAAATGGCCAAATCTGTTAAGAAGGGGAATAAAACCTTCAGATATATCAGTGACAGGAAGAAGAAAAACTGCGGGATTACAAAAATTAACAACGGAAAAAATCAGTATATAGAAGAGGAAAAGGCGGTCGCTGACCATCTGAATAACTACTTCTGCTCAGTTTTTTCAGACGGCGGCCCTCATAATCAGAAAATGGCTGAACACAGCATTGCCTCTAGTTGTATAATTTTAGCCCCAGTGTTTTCAGAGGCCGATGTTCTAGAGGAACTTGTCCGGCTAAAGTCAAATAAAGCGATGGGTCCGGATGGAATCCACCCTAGAGTTCTTAAAGAACTCCGATCTGTCATAGTTGGCCCCCTGACTAATCTGTATAACCAGTCCCTACTTACGGGAGAAGTTCCTGATGATTGGAGAATGGCCAATGTTGTACCCATTCACAAGAAGGGTAGTAAAGAAGAAGCTAGTAACTACAGGCCAGTCAGCCTGACATCTGTAGTGGTAAAAATGATGGAGACTCTTCTAAAGAAGAAGATAATTGACCATCTAACAAAAAACAACCTGATGGACCCAAACCAGCATGGCTTTACTGAGGGCCGATCCTGTCAGACTAATCTCATTGATTTCTTTGACTATGTAACTAAAGTGCTGGATGAAGGTGGTGCTGTGGATATCGCCTACCTGGATTTCAGTAAAGCTTTCGATACAGTTCCCCATAAAGAGCTGATAGATAAATTATCAAGAATTGGACTTAACCCCTGGATAGTTCAGTGGATCTGCAGTTGGCTGAAGGACAGAAACCAGAGGGTTGTTGTTAATGGAGTGTATTCTGAGCAGAGACTGGTTACAAGTGGAGTGCCACAAGGATCTGTTCTGGGCCCTGTTCTGTTCAACATGTTTGTAAGTGACATAAGGGAAGGCTTGGCAGGGAAGGTTTGCTTGTTTGCTGATGACACAAAAGTGTGTAATAGGGTTGATGTTCCAGGAGGTGTCTGTAATATGGAGAATGATTTGGCACTATTAGATAAGTGGTCAAAACAATGGAAACTTCAGTTCAATGTTTCCAAATGTAAAATAATGCACTTGGGGACAAGAAACCCTCAATCTGACTATCGTATTGGCAGTTCTGTGGTAGCAAAGACTTCAGAAGAGAAGGATTTGGGGGTGGTCATCTCTGACAGCCTCAAGATGAGTAACCAATGCAACCAGGCGGTGGGGAAAGCAAATCGTATGCTTGGCTGCATAGCTAGAGGTATAACAAGCAGGAAGAGGGAGATTGTGATCCCTCTGTATAGAGCTCTAGTGAGACCACATCTGGAATACTGTGTACAGTTCTGGAGGCCTCATCTGCAAAAGGATATAACTAAAATTGAGCGGGTTCAAAGAAGAGCTACAAAAATGGTGGAAGGTCTAAAGCATAGAACTTATCAAGAACGACTCAGAGATCTAAATATGTATAGTCTGGAGGAAAGAAGAGAAAGGGGGGACATGATTGAAACCTTTAAATATGTTAAAGGACTGAACAAGGTTCAGGAGGGAAGTGTGATTAATAAGAATCTGAATACAAGAACAAGGGGGCACAATCTGAGGCTAGTTGGAGGAAAAATCAAGAAAAACATTAGAAAATATTATTTCACTGAAAGAGTAGTAGAAACTTGGAACAAACTTCCAGCAGAGGTGGTTGATAAATCCACAGTACCACAGTTTAAACATGCCTGGGATAAACATGTATCTATCCTAAGAGAACAATAAAGGAATACTAAAGGGCAGACTAGATGGACCAGGTGGTCTTTTTCTGCCGTCAATCTTCTATGTTTCTATGTAGAATAGATAATATCTTGCATTTTGAATGTCTTTATAAATATGATGTATAGTGCACATAGTAAAGTAGTGATTAACTAATCTATAAATCTACTAAATCTATAACTCTAATGTCTTAGTACCTTAGCATGAAACTCATCTGAAATTGTGTATGCTGCACAATGCCAAAACAAATCTATAATCTTTCTTAACACTAGTCATCTACTGTACATCTTCTTTGTTCTTCTTTTCTTTAAACCTGTAAAATGAAAAAGAGAGCCATAAATAAATATTCCTTAAAAAGAACACACAAATCTATGCATAGTTTAACGCCTTGAGTACCAGAGGGAAATGCAACACATTGTAGAGAAATACCTTGCGTACCACTGTGGGGCTCAAAAAGGTTAAAGGGGTACTGCCACCCCGCAATAAGGTCACATTAATAAATTCTTCATCTGGCGACTAACTGCTTAGTAGCGCTAGTTGCCAGAAATATTACCTGGTTTCAAAGATAGTCCACTTTTTCGGAGGCTGACAGTAGCAGGAAGCACGGACATCTCGTCATAGTGACGTCCGTGCACCTGCGCTGTCAGTCCCTTTTGGAGCCAGCAAAACAGTTAGGGTAGAATAAAGAGGTACAATTTATACTCAGAAGCAGTGTATCAATGATATGATATAACATAAGTACACATGTTCAAAAAATTCACCAGTAATTAAGCAATTGGCGTGATCAGAGGAGCTAGGGGTACATAGGAAGGAAGATAATGTGATAAGGACTATCTGTGTGTAGATGAATGGTCTAGGATGAGACATCAAAGAAGCATTATTGTGGAAGTAGAGAAGAAAAAAAAAAAAAAAAAAAAAAAAAAAAAAGGAGAGATGAAAATAGAAGCAGGTGAAGGGAAAACAGGAAGAAAGAAAGGAGGAAAGGGGAAAGGAGATAGGGAATCTCCATCAAGTCCAGGGGGGAGCCCTCGTATTAGTGCTTAACCGACAAGCGGTTTATTAGCTATACCAGTGACTGCCCCGGGGTCGAGCAAGGCCTTCTTGTGGGAAAATTGAGGCCGATCACACAATGCAGGACGAGAACCAAGTAGTAAGTCAATCTGGAGTAGGTACGTCCCTACGTCATAGAGACCAAACAGTCGTAAATTGTGTAAAGGAATGGGTCGCCAAAGCATGACTTCTCTCAAGTTCAATGAAGTCATCTACGTTGGAAAGCCATTAGGAGGTGGAGGGGATAGCGGTTTGTTTCCAATATAAGGGGATTAAGGATCTAGCTACGTTTAAGAGCAAAGTAACCACCTGCCACTGGTCTAGAGGTATGTTTAGAAAGAGATGAGCCTTATAAGAGAAGAGACAGAGGAGAGGGTCGAGAGGGAGAGAGTCGGAGAGCAGTGTTCATGAAGTTTTGGATTTGTGACCAAAAAATTTGTATCAGTGGGCAGCTCCACCAATTGTGGGAGACAGATACGTGATGTTGAAGACATCTCCAACAGATAGGGGAGGCCGTATGATATATTTTAGCAAGAAGAGAGGGAGTTCTGTGCCATCCTGTGATAAGTTTGTAACTCAATTCTCTTGATTTAGTATCTCTGTGCAGTTTGAAATTGGACCTCAGGATACAGGACCACTGTCACATCTAAAGAAATATCAAGTTCATGTTCCCAACATCTGATATAGAAAGGTTTTGCATTATTGCGTTGGTGAAAGAATAAAGAGTAGCAAAAGAATAAAGAGTAGCAAAAGGATAAAGGGTGAAAAGGGATGGGTTTTTTGCAATTTTTGCCTCAAAGGGGGTTAGAGGTCTGTCTGGTGATGCAGTTTTGCAGTTGGAATTGTACCAGTGCCGAATCTGAAAGAGAAGCCACCATGGAGTATAGCGTTGTCCCAGTTTGTCAGAAAAAGTAGACAACGGGAGGAACTGTGAATCACTGGTTAGGGATCCAAGGGTGTGAAGATTGGCTTGTCTCCATTTGTCTTGCATGAGGTTCGAGAGGTCTGCCTTAAGAGAGATTATTCAAGAAGGACTGTAAAGAAGAAGGGAGAGCGAGTTTAAAGGGATAGTAATACTTCATTTTAACTTTATTTTATTTTGTAGGCATTAAAAAAACATGAATAATGATATAAGTCTTATCTCTGAAACCTTTATGGTTTAAGAGATATTCACAAGCAAAGTGTCCCCCTCCCGCCCCTTTTACTGATGTAACACTTTTCAGCCAGGGCAGAAGGGAGCTGCCCAGGTAGACTGCAGAGAGGGACAATCTTCAATTAAGATGACAGAAAAACCTGAAAAGCTTGTCAAGGGGGGCAGGGATTTCATTGTTTTCAAAGGAATAAGAGTGTCCCCTGCTGTTATCTGTCCAGTCCATGGACTGCATTCCACATCTGAGAAGAGATTGTTTACAGTAGGTAAAAGGGGCGGGAGGGGGAAACTTTGCTTGTGAATATCTCATAAACCATAAAGGTTTGAGAGAGAAGACTTATATCATTCTTCATGTTTTTTTAATGCCTACAAAATAAAATAAAGTTAAAACGAAGTATTACTATCCCTTTAAGTGTGGTAGCTAACTGTCCCCAAGTTTTCAAGATGTGGCGTAGTATAACATGAGTTTTACATTTCACTGGAATCAAATGTGCCGGTATCAAGAGTAATTGAGTGGGATCCAAACCACCCATAACGTACATGGTTGACACTGTCCATCTCTTAGTCGAAGTAGAGAGAAAATCAAAGATTTTGTCCAGAATGGAAGCTTTATAATATTTATGGAAGTCCGGAATGCCAAGGCCTCTCTGGTTGATCGGGGAGGAGAGGATATTGTACCGAAGTCTAGGTCTCTTTCTGGCCCATATAAATTGTGAGGCGAGTGTGGAGAGCGTGTCAATAAAATGTGTAGGTCTAGATATTGGGAGAGCATTTATAACATATTAAACCTTTGGGAGGATCATCATTTTTATGACATTAGTTCAACCGAACCAAGAAATGAACTAAGGGTTCCATAACGATAGGTCAAAGGAGAAAGATTTCGATTTGGAAGAGAAGAAAGATCTCGGGAGATCTGAATACCCAAGTATGTAATAGACTCATTGGACCATCGCAAATGGAATTTGCGTCTAGGTTGAGATTGTGAAACATTGGAGTACTCCTTCAGTACCTCGAAAAGAGGGGTAGGGAAGAAGAGGGATGAGGTACAAAAAACAAAATATAGTCAGCGAAGGACAGGTGGCAGCCTTGTTGAGTCCCATTTGTGATGGGGAAAGAGGAAGAAATGGTCTCATTGACTAACACTTTGGCTGATGGCGAAGTGTACAGACTCATAATGCCTTGGAGCATTAAAGGTCCCAAACCTATGTTACTTAGGGTCAACTGGACTTATATCAGAGAAACACTATCAAATGCCTTCTCGGCATCGGATGAAAAGAAGATTTTGGGCGTTTTAGTCGATAGGGCTAAGTCAGTAAGAGAAATGACAGTGGAGATGTTATGTCTGGATTCATGGCCTGAAACTAATCCACTTTGATCTGGATGAATAAGGTGGGGAAGGAAGGGACGGAGTCAATTAGCCAAGATTTTCTCAAATAGTTTCAGATCAATGTTCAGCAA
The DNA here is from genome assembly GCA_037306005.1 of Rhinophrynus dorsalis. Taxonomy (NCBI): domain Eukaryota; kingdom Metazoa; phylum Chordata; class Amphibia; order Anura; family Rhinophrynidae; genus Rhinophrynus; species Rhinophrynus dorsalis. Next base: position 57,731,595 of record CM074720.1, on the reverse strand, counting down.
GGAGATAGGACGGTAGTTTCCACATTGAGTGTGGTCTTTCAGTGGTTTTGGGATAACCACAATGTGTGATTCGGGTTGCAGAACAGCATTGAAAGAAGAAAGGAGATGTTGAGATAGCGAGGTTATGAAAGTCCTATAGTAAGGAAGGGTGAAGCTGTCAGGGACTGGGCTCTTCCCTAAAGGCAGACTTAAGCGAAGATAAGAGTTCCATTTTCGTGATGGTCTGCTCAAGAGACTCTGCATCACTCGAAGAGAGACAGGGAACTTTAGCACGTTAAAGAAATTCACGGATGGCATCGCGATGTGTGGGAGAGGGAGAAGATGGAGGGGATTCTAAGTTGTAGAGCTTGGCATAGAAATCCCTGAAAGCTGCAGCTGTACGTGGGTATTCATGTAAAGGAGTGCCAAGTGTAGAGGAGATTTTATGGACGCTTACTGCACAACGTTTAATTTTTATGAGTCTAGCAAGTGTTTTGCTGCATTGAGATGTATTTTTCATATTTGATTCTCATAAAAGATTTCTGAATGTCTTCTTTCAGTAGCATGTTTAAGTCATTTTTAACGTTCTTCAGGTCTTGCAGGACTTGAGGTGAGAGGGAATTTTTATGTGTGGCCTCTTTAGCTCGAATTTCATTTAATAGATCCGTGATCTGCTTCCATTTTTTTCATTTGTTAAAGGCCCCTATCTTAAGTGACTACGCAACACACATTTGTGTGCTTCCCAAGTGATCGGAGTGGGCATGTCTGGAGAGGAGTTGAGCTGAAAGTACTCGTCAATAATAGAAGTTAAGGAATTTTGAGTGGAAGGATCTGTAATGTAGTCTCCAGGTTCCAGGAGAAGGGACAGGGGCAAAGTTAGAAAGGGTCAACATGACTAAAGACTGGTCCGACCAGGATACGGGGTCGATGCCAACCTTTTGCAGGTGCGGTAAGAAGAACTGAGAGAGAAAGATATAATCAAGTCTACTATAAGTAGAGTGAGGAAAAGAAAAGAAGGTGTATTCTCTGTCATGTGGTTGGTGAATTTTTCAGGAATCCAATAGGTGACGGTCTGAGAACTGTTGTCTTAGAGAGCTTAGCTGAGATAACTTAAAAGGAGATTTCCACGACAATGAGTCTAGGGAAGGGTCAAAGGCTACATTGAAATCTCCTCCCATAATCAGTCTGCTGTCAGGGGAAGAGTCGAGAACAGAGAGTTTTGGAGATGAACGAGATCTGTGATGAGTTTGGAAAAGAGAGAAATTTACTGACCGATATTTCCTTTTCTTCTGTGTATCTCCACGTCACATTGCATGATGGGATTTACTTCCTTCCTCTAGCTGGTAGGACCATTCAATTTTAATTAAATAGGGTACGCCCCCCTACCTCTTCAGTTATACTGTCTGTCCAAGCTGAAAAATATAGCATAAACAGGTTAAGGGTGGGTGTGACGTGGAGATACACAGAAGAAAAGGAAATATCGGTCAGTAAATTTCTCTCTTCTGTGTACTCCCCGTCACATTGCATGATGGGAATTTCCCAAGCAGTTTAAAAAAGGGGGGGAGAATACATATGGATAAATAATAATAAATTAAACAAATCCTACCATTCATTGTGGGATTACCGCTTGCAGCACTCCTCGTCCAAACTTTGCGTCCGCAGATGCTTCTATATCCAGCTTGTAATGTTTAATGAAGGTGGATATAGATTTCCAAGTGGCTGCTTTGCATAACTCCTGAGGAGTAGCATTAGATTTTGTTGCCCATGATGTAGACATTGCCCTTGTTGAGTGGGCTTTTATTTTAAGAGGAGGGTCTAGTCTAGCCTCCTTATATGTAGAAATTATGCACTGCCTTATGCATCTAGCCACAGATTGTTTGGATGCTGCCAGGCCTTTACCTCTGCCCATATATTGTAGGAACAACGTGTCTGACTTCCTAAATTCTGCTGTTCTATTGAGATAAATGGAAATACACCTTACTAAGTCTAGTAGATGTAATCTTTGCTCCTTCTCCCCTCTAGGGGAGGAACAGAATGAGGGCAAAATGATCTCCTGATTCTGATGAAAGTCTGAAACTACTTTCCCCCTAAAGGATGGTTTTAACCTGAGAACAACCTTATCCTGATGTAGGGTTAGATAGGGTGCCTGACAACACAAAGACTGCAGCTCATTGACTCTTTTTGCTGACGTAATAGCAGTTAAGAAGACTGCCTTCCAGGTTAAGTGCTTTAATGATACCTGCTCCAGGGGTTCAAAAAGGGGGGAGTCAATAAGTTGAGTCAGGACTAGGTTTAAGTCCCAGGCCGGAACAACTTCTCTAATCCTGGGTCGTAATTTCTCTATAGCTTTAACAAATCTCCTAATTAAGCTATCTTCTGCCCAGTGCTTGTTCATAACGGCTGAAAGGGCTGATACTTGTACTTTGATAGAGGCTGGGCTTAATCCCATGTCAAAACCTCTTTGTAAAAATTCCAAGATTATAGGAGCCTTAACCTGGTGCTTATGTATCTTGTTTCTTATAGCCCATACTCTAAAAGTTTTCCAAATCCTATCGTATATATTAAGAGTTGACTTCTTTCTACCAGATAGGATGGTGTCAGCTACTTTACTTGAAATGCCGCGATCTAATAGAGCTTGCCGCTCAACCTCCAGGCTGTCAGCTGGAAAAAACTGGGGTTTGGATGAAGCAAGGGTCCCTGAGACAGAAGGTCCTTCCTGTCTGGCAATCTCCAAGGCTTCTGTCTGGACATTCTGACTAGCTCCGAATACCAAGTTCGTCTTGGCCATTTCGGTGCAATCATGATGACTTCTGCTTTGTCTGTCACAATTTTTCTGAGGACCTCCCTTATTATTGGGATAGGGGGGAAAATGTACGCTAGAGAAAAATTCCAGGAATGCTTCAAAGCATCCTGTCCCAATGCTACCGCTGATTTTCCCCTTGTGAAAAACTGGCTGCACTTCCGGTTCTCCAAGGTTGCCATTAGATCTACCACTGGGGTTCCCATTCTTTCGGTTATCTGAAGAAACACTTCCTGATTTAGGGACCATTCCCCTGGGTGCACCTTGTTTCTGCTGAGATAGTCTGCTTGTATGTTCTGAATTCCTGCTACATGGGAGGCTGTGATTGCATTTAGGTTCCTTTCTGCCCAAAGGAGTATTTGAGACACTTCTCTGTTTAGGCTTGAACTTCTTGTTCCGCCTTGGTTTCGAATGTACATGACTGCAGTCATGTTGTCCGACCTGACATGTACAGCTGTTGTTCTTAGTTCTTGCTTGAAGTGAATTAGAGCATACCTTATTGCTCTGATTTCTAACAGATTTATGTGTAATTTTCTTTCCTCTGAGCTCCAGGTTCCTTGGATTGCTCTGTTTCCCCAAACTGCACCCCATCCATAAGGGCTGGCGTCTGTTGTGACTATGTTCCATTCTGGGTCTCGCAGTGATGTTCCCTTTTCTAGGTTTTTTCTGTTTGTCCACCACAATAGATCTTGACGCACCTCCCCTGGCAGCCTTATTCTCTGTAAGGGATTCTGCTGATGTTTGTTCCAGTGCTTCAGGAAGTAACACTGTAGATGTCTTGCGTGAAATCTTGCCCAGGGTACCACCTGGATTGCAGACATCATGATTCCTAGGCACTTCATGAATAGGTGTGCTATGTGGCTTTTCTTCTCTCTGAACTTCCTTACTTTCGTGAGGATACTGCATATCCTTTCTTCTGATAGGGTTATCATTGCTGTTTGCGTATTGAATCTCATCCCTATGAATGTCAATTGTTGTGTAGGAATTAGGTGACTTTTCTGGAAATTTATCATCCAGCCTAGGCTTGTAAGATGATCTACCATCAGATTCGTGTTTGTGATGGCTTGGTCCCTTGTTTGCGCTACCAAAAGAAGGTAGTCTAAGTATGGAATTATCAATATTCCTCTCTCTCTTAATGGCTCTATAGCTGCTGCCAGAATCTTTGTGAATACTCTGGGAGCCGTGGATAGGCCGAACGGGAGTACCTTGAACTGGAAATGACGATTTCCTACCGCAAACCTCAGGTATTTGTGGTATTCTTTTCTTATCTGGATATGGAAATATGCGTCCTGCAGATCTACTTTGGTGAGGAAGCTTCCTGGCAGAACTGATCTTATTACTGATGTAACTGACTCCATCTTGAAGGACCTTGTTGCCAAGCAAGTGTTGAGTTTCTTCAAATCCAGTATTGTTCTGCCCGAACCTGATGGTTTGGGGACCATAAACAAAACAGAATAAGTTCCTGAGAATTTCTGCTCCTTTGGCACCAGCTGAATAGCTCCCTTTTCTTTCAGAATCTGAATTTCCTTGAACAAGAGGGTCTTCTTCCTTTGGTTCGATGGAATTCTGGATGCTTTGAATCCCTGTGGTATTGGGGTCTGGACAAAGGGAAGCGGATAACCCCTTTCCAGAATCTGTTGGACCCATTTGTCTGATGTTACCCACTGATTCCGAAACAGATGCAGGCGACCCCCTACCTGCTCTGGAAAAGGGTTCCGCCAAACTTCAGAATTCTTTCTTGCCCTGTTGTTTCTTGGGGAAATCTCTGCGATATCCTCCCCTTGAAGACTGGTATGAAGACTGTTTTCTTTGGTCAAACTGTCTTCCTTGATATCTCCTGGTATCTCGAAAGGAATAAGACTTGTTCTTAAAAGCAGCTGATCTTGAGGGGGATCTCCTCTTTTTTTCTTGTAGTAGAAAAGCACTTTTTCCACCAGACACTTTCTTTATGATATCCTCTAGTTGTTCACCGAATAGCATATCTCCTTTGTAGGGCAGATTGACCAGCTTGTTCTTAGATGATGCATCTGCTCCCCATGGCCTAAGCCACAATGCTCTTCTAGAGGATACTGCAAGAGCTGAGGATCTAGCTCCCATTTTTACTGCATCAATGGAGGCATCACATACAAAATTGTTGGCTTCTTTTATAATTGACAGTCCCCTAGATAGCTTTGATCTTGATGTACCTGAATCAATATCTTCTTCCAAAGTATTGATCCATATACGCATAGCCCTGGATACACATGCTAGGGCCGTAGCTATCTGGATATTACTGCCAATAAGCGAATATTGCCTCTTAAGAGCTGACTCCATTTTCCTGTCCATGGAATCCTTTAATGAGGATCCATCTTCAAGTGGTATGGTGGTATATTTTGCGATCCTGGAGACAGCCGCATCTACTTTAGGTGGAGATGTCCAGTTTTTAACAGTTGCCATATCAAAAGGGTACATTCTACCAAACTTTTTAGTAACTGACGACCGTCTATCAACCTTACTCCATTCATTGGATATAATATCCGAAATAGATTGATGGACTGGAAAACTTAGAGTAGGCTTTTTATTACCTAGAAAGGCCGTATCTAAGACACCTAAGTCCTTTTGCTCCTCTACTAAGCCTAATGTCTTACGGACAGATCTTAGGAAGCCATCAATTCTATCTAGGGAGAAATCACCTGAGTTCTCCACTATTTCCCCTTCTTCTTCCTCTGTAGAGAATTCAGACGGTCCCCGACTGTTTTTATCCTCATTATCCTCTGTCCTCAGGGAAGAGGTACCTTCCCCGGGATCTTCTAACCTTTGTTTCTTCCTAGGAGCTAAAGAGTCCTGCATAGAAGAGAAGGTCTCTTGCATAGAGACCTTCATCCAGGATAAAAAATCCTGGAACTGTCCTGGCATTTCCTGAAGGGCTGCCTGCTTAAGGCAATCCTGGCAGAATTTTGCATTATCTGCAGCTGGTAATTTCTTATCACAATTTGAGCAGGTTTTGCATTTTTGGGGCTTGTCTTCTTTAGAAGGCCCTGCATCAGCTTTTTCCTTGCTGGAAGAGGACTTTGATGAAGACATTTCTAAAACTTAACCTTTAATCCTACCTATTAAAAGTTATACCTGTAAAAGAAAATGGAACATGAAAGAAAACCTTACCTGCCGCCAAAACTGCATTTCTTATATACAGCGTGCGTTCCATTGCCGAAACGCAGACCCATCACACCACCGGATACATAAGAGGCCGTTCTCCGATGGAAAGTCTCCTAGTGGCGTGCGTGTCAGGCTGAACCGCATCATGCGGCCTTCCACCTTCTGCACACGCTTCTCGTTTCCTGCTGCGTTCGCGCCTTCCAGCTTCTCTCATTCGGCTGGGCATAGGCGCACGGTTGCAGACGAATCATGCCGCCAACAGGAGGACGCACTGTTAGACCGGATCCAATCCTGGCCACTTGCTTCAATCTCTCCGGTGCCACTCCCGCGACAGGAGGAAGGCCACCTAGTTCGGCACTGTTCAATCTGTGCTGCTGGTTGTGCCTATCCTGTGCCCTTCATCAACCTGGACACAGAATTCATTGGAATAAGGCCCCTCGCTGCATATGAATAGACGGAGGATATTTCCCTCAGCGTTCCGATTCCTCAGGTATTTTATTATTTTTTTTTTTTTTTTTTTTTCTTGACAGAGGTCAAAAACCTCCTGTCCTCCAGCTATTAGGACCAGAAATAACTGAAGAGGTAGGGGGGCGTACCCTATTTAATTAAAATTGAATGGTCCTACCAGCTAGAGGAAGGAAGTAAATCCCATCATGCAATGTGACGGGGAGTACACAGAAGAAATATACATTTAGAATAGTAATTGGCTTATTGTATAGTAAACCAGCGACCATCTCAGGTACCTCCCTTCAGGGTCAGCCGTCACATCCCGTAATATCCAGGGAATGGAAGCCTGGAGAAGGATGCAAACACCTTTCTTCTTTTCAGCCGCAGAAGCGTAGTAAGTAGTAGGGAAGAACGGATTAGAGAAATTTGGTCTCGAGGTAGAAGAGAAGTGGGTCTCCTGAACCAATATGATGTCTGCCGCTCTTTTGTTTAGGTCACGTAACAGCATTGCTCTCTTTTCTGGGGTGTTCAGCCCCTTAGCATTCACTGACACTATATTAATGTCTGACATAGTACCGGTTTGGGGCGGGCAATGTGGGCAACCCACTACTAAGCAGCTTATCGCCACTTAGTAATTATTTGGGGTCATGTTGCTAAGGCGTGGTAGTTCCGCTTTAACTTATTTGTTGCCAGTGTATGCTTGAGAGAGAGACGGAGAGAAATGACATTTCAACCCACTAGTACATAAGAGATTAGCATCACTGTATTAGCTGTAGGGGAAAATATGGTGCTTACTGGCCACAGCAGGATTTTGGTAGGATTTCAAAAGCTTTTTGAATATCATCAGTTTAATAGGAGTAGACAATTGAGACAACATTCCTTAGTTTGTATTAAAAAAAAAAAAAAAAAAAAAAAAAAAAACCCATAGAGAAATAGTGTGGGAGGCTTTGGGGAGAATTGCATTTAAAGGGGAACTACCACCCCGCAATAACTTTACATGTATTCAGTCTTCATCTGGCGACTAGCTGCTTAGTAGCGCTAGTCGCCAGAAATATTACCTGGTTCCAAAGATTTTGCAGTTTTTCCGAGGCTCACAGGAGCAGGAAGCATGGACATCTCGTCACAGTGACGTCCGTGCGCCTGCGCTGTCAGTCCAGGTAATATTTCTGGCGACTAGCGCTACTAAGCAGCTAGTCACCAGATGAAGAATGAATACAAGTAAAGTTATTGCGGGGTGGTAGTTCCCCTTTAAAGTCTACTAATTTTTAAGAAGAGGCTGAAGCAGACCTGTCACATTTAATTCAAATCGGAACACTTTATTAAAGACTACTTGTATGACATGGTAGTAAAAAGATCAGCAGATGCATAATTTTGGAGATATTAATACTTTTGTTTTAGTATTGCTTTGTTTAGTATGGCAGCGTGGTAATTTATGTAACTGATTATGTTCAGTGCTGTTTCATATGCCAATTAAGCTCTGTGCTGTACTAAGGGATTTTCAGTTTCACTTTCTTCAAAAATAAAAGTATCAATATCTTCGACACTGGGCATCTGCTGATCCTTTTTCTAATATATGATACATAGTTTTCAATGAAGTTTTAAAATAAGCAAACAGATTCAAGATGACAGGCCTACATTAACCTCATCCCGACAATTGACTTACCAGGTACGTCCCGCAAGTCCGGGTCTCTGTGCGGCTGCACGCCGTTCGGGGACTCCGGAATCATTTAAAAAAAAATAAAAAAATAAAAAAATGTTAGCCGGGCGTTAAGGTGACAGGCGCGGACGCACGTGGCTGTCACTAAGGGGTTAAGGATCAGTAACATTTTATTAGTACAAAAAAAATAAGACATATGGTTTTTCCTACAGAGTAAAGGAAGGCTACTGCCACTGCTGGTAGTTGCTTTAATCAAAAGTTATTACATTTCAATCTGTGGCATAGTGGTGATTCTGTTATAATCACATACTATAGAGAACTGTAGCCTATGGCTCACCTTTCCCATATAATGCAATAGATGAACTGTCTGAGGTTCGAGGCTGTGGAGATGTGTGTCTGTCAGTGTGTGGTGAGCACGTTGTCTTGGTGATAGTGCATATGGCAGTTTGTGTATCTAAGAATTTGGAATGCAAGGGGAGTGGGAGAGTCCATGATCATAAGCATATCATATTGATGTTGTTGGGTAAGGACAGGAGGGCAAACAGAGGATGCAGAGAGACTTCAGCACCAAGAACTGCAGCCCTCACTCAACCATTTCAGAGCCAAACTAGGTAAGCAGCATATTGCAAAGCAATGCATTGCTCACCCCTCTGGCACTCAAAGGGTTAAATGACGAGTGCATCAACAAAGAGTTAGAGTACACTCTAAATGATGTACTACAGTTAATTGCTTTGCCACATCATGAGTGTCCACCCCTGTATAATTAGGTTTGCTATGAAATGTATTCACCACAATCACAACACATACCTTGCAGTGCCCTCACTTTATTCAGACCACAGGGCAGCCTGGCTAAAAGATCTGATTAACCCCTTGGGTGCTTCACGTCTCCAGCGCATTGCAGCTGACACCTCTGTAGGATGCAAGGGATTAAGAAGGTGGAACCGAATGTACCAAAATGGAAAATATGGGAATATTTTTCCTTTACTTGCTTGGTGTTTTCCAGTGCACATTTGCACTTTTGCTATCTGAACAGTCAGACATGACCTGCTCTTACATATAAAGGAGTAGAACACCCTAGCTCAATGTCTGCTCCAACTTTAATGTGGAAATCTGTTACCTCCAAAAACCCTCCACAACATGCCAGAGTAAGGGCACTTTCCTGGAGCATTATTTTTGCTCCTTATTCTAACAGTAATGTCACCATTTCTTACCGTCCTTCCCTTGCTGCTTCTATGAGCAGAGTGTAGCTTTCATCATTCACCTTCTTCAGGTTAGTACCACGTTCAAGAAAGAAGGCCGCCAGCTCTACATAACTAAAATGAATGAGGACACAAATTAATCGCTGGCATATTCACCTGGTCTCTGCTGTAGACGCAACCGGTCTACATGGCCATCCATACAGGCTTCCTTTAAGGCAGTTATATCCCCTTTTATCCCTATATCTTCAACCTCGGAAACCTATTCCTCTTCCTCTGGGCTGATGTTACTGCTCCTGCTCCTCTTCTGGTGGCGACTCCTACCAGGTGGCCCTGCATCAGTCTGTGAGACCAGAGACGCCCAACACCTTGTTTCCTGTGTTGATGGATTGGTTGCTTCTTCATCAGCATGTTCTTTATTATTCCATTGGCAGTATGTCACTGGACCAAACTACAGCACTACTGACTCACTGAACAGATATGACTTCTCCAAGAAGCACGGAGACGTACTGTGTAAGGCCAACGGGTCTGCTTAGTGAAGACACATCTGCTCATATCGCCACATAAACACAGTTGGCAATTTGAATGGATGTGTCTTCGCCAAGTAGCACTACTGGCCTTGCTCAGGGTGTCTGTGTGCTATTTGGTGAAGTCACATCTGCTTACATATCCTGTGGATATGAATTCCCCAAGCAGCACCAAGCTGAATTTAAAATGAGCACACCTCCCTCTGTGTATATTCATGAGCCGTTTTTCTGGGAATATATCAGAAACTTTTTGAAAAATCCATTTGTACAGAAAGTGTTTGAAGGAGAGGATTCATTATTGAACATGAGGCTTACTACCACACAGACAGCAGGGGCAGGTCAGGCTTTCAGTCTCATTGAGTCATCAAATGGAGTGGATATTCCATACACCTATTATTTGATTACATTGGGGGAAATGAGAGGAAACTACAGGGTGTTCCTCTTCCTCAAACTCATCTTTGTTTGCTTATGAAGATGGAACTGGTAGAAATACCATGCAATTTAACTCTTTGAGTGTCAGAGGGGTGAGCAGTGCATTGCTAGGAAATGTTTGCTTCTCCAATGGCACTCAAAAGGATAACCCTTTGATTGTCAAAGGAGTACACAGCTCATTGTGAAGCAGTGCATTGCATACCACTGTCACTCAAAGGGTTAAATGGGGTTGTGACCATGGCTGTAGCTGCAAAGGAAGCTACAAGGAGATCTCAACATTGCCAGCCTCAGGTTGGGACTGTGACCACCTACATTATAGGCTGCTACCAGAGCTTAGTGCATATTGGGATGTGCCACATTAACATATAAACACACCCACATGGGTACAACAGTGGCTCATTAAGCTGCATTTCCAAATGCAACTGAGCAATTGTTGAACAAAATCATTAACCTGTCAAAGGCATGATGGATTCATGGCGATGTTGGAGGATTGTGGCAGATACGATCGTGAAGGCACCTTAGTGCCGCCTGTCAACATGCCATCAACACCTCTTCACCACCATGGACACTGATCGCCTCTTTGTGCATCTCCACCCAGATGGCACTGTTTCTAACTGTTCAATATAAGCAACCCAACTATTTGAACTATAATGACTTTTGAATAAAACAGATCCAAGCAGTAAGTGTATACTTGTTTTACTTGGCAGGAAAAGCCTGACACTATTTTTTCATAATTAAATCTACTGCTTCTTTTCAGTAGATGCTTTTTAAAAGGGCAGTGCAGAGTAGCAAGTAGGATGCGCTTATAAGGAAAGGCATGCTGCTGCTCTAGATAACACTGAGTAAATGCTCTGTTAGGCAGGGGTTGATGACAATATAATAAAACTTGGAGTCTGACAGAGTTTTCAGGTGCCAACTGGGAGTGTTAGGTATCAGTAAATTCTCCTAAAATTTAGAAGCTGAAATGTAAAATTTTAGTAGATCACATCCCATGTCTTTGGGATTTTTCCACCTCTGCCTTAACCCTTTGAGTGCTTGAGCGCTATGCAACATATTGCTTTGTGCAACACACTTACCCCTCGGGCATTCAGTCTCTGAATTGTATATCGTATGGACTATAAATAGAAAATGAGTTTAATATACAAACATTACTAACATCTGTGGGACAAAGGAAGTGGAACCCAGTGTGTAGATAGATAGATATTACTGGAAGTGGGTGGACACAGAGGCTTTATGTCCCCTCCTAACAGGCTTTTATTTCTCAACTATAGACCCAATGAATAGTTTAGCTGTGGACTGGTTGCTGGCTACAAGAAACATTTGGAGGCTGTGATTTCTGCCAAAAGGAGGTGCCACTAAGTACTGACTGATAGGGTGGCCAGACGTTTGCACATGTCACATTCATTGTTTTATTTTTTCGTCAATCTGTTAAATTCAGCAAATATATAGTAAAGTTTAAGTTTGTTCACTGCAGAAGTTGTGTTAACTTCTTTTCCCTTAGGAAATTGTCAGTAACTAACGGTACACCTCTAGAAACAGAATCACGAAATGGATACTAAGGAACCTAAGGGGCAGGACAAGGAACACTAAACCTAGCTCAAACTAGAAGGGAAGGACTAGACCCTATGAGGAAAACACAGACTACCCAAGGTGTACAAATACACACACATATACATATACATGTGAGACACAAGAAAAAAGTATATACATGTATATATAAAATCTATATAAGGGAATAGAGCAAAATACCAGGAATCTTGGAGCTGAGTGCACCAGGAAGAGAGGCCTCATGAGTAGCTTGGAGGTCCGAAGCTCTATCAGGAGCTGGGGTACGTAGCAGGCACAAGATCCAGAAGCTGGATAAGATGCTGGTTGCAGACACAGGCCAGCGAGTAGAAGGAGAGCCAATGATCAGGGCAGGCTGAGAAGGTTCGTGGTCAGGAGAAGCCAATGGTCAGGGCAGGCTGAGAAGGTTCGTGGTCAGGAGAAGCCAATGGTCAATACCAGGAGATCAGACTAATACAGGCGGTAAGGCAGTCACAAGCGAGCAAACATTGGCACACTGATAACTGAGCGCTGAATCCAGGCAGAGCGCTCCTTATGTAGTGGTGCCGGCACTGGGAGTGAGGCTCTGACGTCACCGTGCACGCTGGAATGCGGGGCGTGCGTCGGGACGTCTGCACCTCCGCAGAAGCACAGAAGAGGCAAACAGGGGATGCCGCGTCCTCCCCGTCGGCCGACAGGACACAGCGAGGTGCCGACAGAAATCAACAAAGCATAATTTGGACAGAGGTGGTCAAACCTTTGCATACAACTGTACAAGATTTTTAATCACTCTGGCTCAAGAAATGGCCCAAGTGGAAATATGGGGGGAAGATTTTTTTTTTACTTGTCGGAGGTGGCGGCGGCAGCAATGGTGACAGTGGGGTATTAGGGTTTTATTATTTTCATTTTATTTTGGAGGAAGATGCTGGAAGACCATGGTGTTGAATACTGCTGGATCTCCATACCTCCCAACATTTCAAATTGCCAAAGAGGGACACTTGTGTCTTAGGGGGTATTGATGGCGGTGTGGCTGGTGGGCAGGGCATAATCAATAATTTTTAGGCTATTTCATGACCTGCTGAGACCTCCTTGTGTAACCTAATACTTAACTTATACCAAGACCAAAGTATTTATTTACACAGCCTCATTTATAAACACATATACTGACATTTAAACAAACATTAATGTGAGTTTTATTGATGTGGAGCAATGTGATACACTTCTATACACAACACACAATCTGATCTCCTAAAAAGAGGGACATCAGGGTGGGAAAGAGGGACAGAGGGATTTGGATCTAAAAGAGGGACACTTGGGAGGTATGGATCTCCGACATCAAGAAAAGTGATATACTTGTTAAGCATGTGTCGATGGGGAATAGATTCTTGTTAAGTCTGAGGGCAGTATTGTTTTGGTAGTGTTGGATGTAGTCGGGGGTTGGGGATGCTTTGGTCTTAGTGTTTGGGAGAATGTTAGTGTTTTGGAGAATGGGGGGTGCGTGAAAATATCTCTCTGTAAATGTTTGACACAGTGTCAAACACTGAATGCTAGCTAGTTTCATTTGATGTTTCTGCTTCTCACAGTATTTAGTGTGAGATGTGGGAACAGAAAACCACAATGAGAGTTAGGCTGCAACGTGAGTTCGTGTGACCAATGCTTGTTATGGAGGATGCTGGCCAGGTAATACAATTCTTATGGCATAAGGATATGTGTGCCAGTCAGTACTCATTTTGGAAGCGCTAGCCTAATTCTAGAGCAGGGATGGACAACTTGAGGCCCTCCAGTTGTTGTTTGACTATGATTCCCATCATCCCATTGGCTGCCGGAAGATGATGGGAGTTGTAGTCCAGCAACAGTTTGAAGGGCCTCACATTGCCCAAAGCTGGTTTACAGCAAATCAGCTGCACTAGCGGGGACAATTAAGTTTCCCAAATTCCCAACAATCTAATGCAGAGGTTCTCAGCACTTGCCCTCAGTTGCCACTAACAGGCCAGGACTTAGGAATTTCCCTGCTAGAACACAAGTGTGTTGATCAGAGGCTCAGTCATATTGATTAACTCACCTGTGCTCTTAAAAGGAAATTCTCAAATCCTGGCCTGTTAGTAGCCGCTGAGGGCACGGGTTGACAACCACTGATCTAATGGGGCTTTTAACATGTTAAATGTCAGAGAGGCATATCATTGTTTTGGCAACCTCACTAGCATTCAAGGGGTTAAAAGCCCCATTTAAATAAATATGAATTTTCATTTGTCCCATAAGATGCAGTTGGTGTGCTCCAGGACTCTTTAAGTATATCAGCTTTACCGATATCTTTTGCTGACCACCAGGGGGCACCAGATAGACATGTCCCCGTTTTATTGAGTACAAATTATTATATATCAAGGAGAGGAAACATTTCATATAAATTTTGTAATATATCCTAAGAAGAATAAGTAATAACTGAATATATTTAAGTATATCTTTCTTTAATAATAATGATAGTAATTACTTATCTGTCTTTTAGAATCCATCTTTTAGAATCCATCCCTTTTCAGGTTACATCCTATTTCATATAAGGGTAACTTGATTTTACAAATGAAACGAACACTTTAGAATGAATTGGGCAATTTTGAAAGGGCTTCTAAAATCACCTATATTTATGTTAGCCATTATTTATTTAAAAATATATGAGATAGCATTTATTTGGTAATTTATACAAATTAGTCTGTTCTTCCTGGTAAAAAGTGGCAGTTGGGAGGGAGAGTAGAATGTTAGTGTCTGACACACCAGGTTGTGCCAGCCAGTACTGCATCATTTGCATAAACTGACAAATAAAGATAAATATCTACAAAACTATAGTTTCAGTAAGGCATTACTAACATAAATATAGGTGATTTTGAAAGCTCATTCAGAATCACACATTGTAAAGTGTTAGGTTCACTTCAAAGGCTTAGTTCACACAAGCTGTGTAATGCTATCTCATTCAAACCACACTTGTTACTTATTTGCACTGTTCTGCATTCTTTCTGCAAGTTCTTCAAGAGAATGCTGGATGATGTTGATAGCCATATAGGACTGGTTGATGCCCATGTGTGTGGCTATTCATTAGAAGTTGTGATAAGCATCTTAACCTCTATAATTATCTATGTGTACTATCTGCTAATTATCCCTGCCACAACTTTCCTGTTTTCACTGTCAAATGCAGGGACGTTCAACATTCTTCATTTGGCTGATATGTAAACTGCTCACCTTTACAGCCATGTAATGTTCTGCACATGCAGCACTGTGTAGATCTCAACACTATGTATCCGCTAGGCATAAATGGCAGTTATGTTTTAGAAGATGATTTAATATAGAATCAGGAGCTGCATTGTGCAGCCTCAAAATGGATTCAATAAACTGTTAGGGGAACCAGAATACTGATCCACTTTGTGGGAACACAACCTGGAAGTAAGTGACTCTCATGTACAGACTCCTGGGTTTTGTGTGCAGTATGCATAGACTGACTGTGTCGGGCTTTGCACTTGAAAGGAAACTGTGCAATGCAATTGTCTCTTCCCAGCAGAGCCTCTTTCACCCCCATGTACTTCTCTCTCTCTCCCCCTTGTGCCTCTTTCACCCCCATGTACTTCTCTCTCTCTCTCCCCCTTGTGCCTCTTTCACCCCCATGTACTTCTCTCTCTCTCTCCCCCTTGTGCCTCTTTCACCCCCATGTACTTCTCTCTCTCTCTCCCCCTTGTGCCTCTTTCACCCCCATGTACTTCTCTCTCTCTCTCTCTCCCCCTTGTGCCTCTTTCACCCCCATGTACTTCTCTCTCTCTCTCCCCCTTGTGCCTCTTTCACCCCCATGTACTTCTCTCTCTCTCTCCCCCTTGTGCCTCTTTCACCCCCATGTACTTCTCTCTCTCTCCCCCTTGTGCCTCTTTCACCCCCATGTACTTCTCTGTCTCTCCCCCTTGTGCCTCTTTCACCCCCATGTACTTCTCTCTCTCTCCCCCTTGTGCCTCTTTCACCCCCATGTACTTCTCTCTCTCTCTCCCCCTTGTGCCTCTTTCACCCCCATGTACTTCTCTCTCTCTCTCCCCCTTGTGCCTCTTTCACCCCCATGTACTTCTCTCTCTCTCTCTCTCCCCCTTGTGCCTCTTTCACCCCCATGTACTTCTCTCTCTCTCCCCCTTGTGCCTCTTTCACCCCCCCATGCACTTCTCTCTATCCCCCGTACCTCTTTTTCACTTTCCTGCACTGATGACATCCGGAGCGCAACCACTCCAAACGCGGAGACGCCGCATGAAGCGTGCAGGGGTTTTCTTCCTCTGTCTGGGCGCCAGTTTTAAACTGGCCTCAGAACAGAGGAAGAAAATACCTGCATGCTCCACGCGGCGTCTCCGCGTTTGGAGTGGTTGCGCTCCGGATGTCATCAGTGCAGGAAAGTGAAAAAGAGGTACGGGGGAGAGAGAGAAGTGCATGGGGGGGTGAAAGAGGCACAAGGGGGAGAGAGAGAAGTACATGCAGGAAGTAAGACGGCAGTATCCGGGGGCTGCTGGGCGGCACAACTAATCGCTGCGCGACGAATCGATAATGAGAATCGTTGACAACGATTCTCATTATCGATTTTTATCGATTTCATCGATTAGTTGTTGCAGCCCTACATTCAATAAAACACTTTAAACACAAACTCATAACCCCACTATATTTTCTCAGGCATTGTCCATTCTGGCCTTCCTTTTGATGTTGTTCATTGTTCCAGCAGCAATGGACACTCACTCAGGACTCTGTTATCATGATTGTCCTGCCATAGTTCAGATCCAGCCAAGTCTCTTACAAACAAAAGATATGTCATAAACATGTAACTAAACATTAGACTTTAATACACATAATATACATGTACAGTACTGGGACACATACTGTGAGCCAAGGGCAAGGACAGGGTACAATACGTGGTGTTTCATTCCAGTACAGGATCACACAGTGTTTTTGCTTTGGAGGACCTGAGCAGTCGCCAAAGCCTGTACCACCACCTCCCTCTCAGGGTCCTGGATCACCAAGATGTGTCCGCCTGGCAGCTCCCAGGAAGTATCTGTGCACAAGCAGGGCAAAACCTGCCTGGGTTCCTGTAGTCCCCGACGTCCATTGTCACAGATGGAATACTGAAATTACATGTTTCCTGCTGTATCCTTACACCTTGATAACAGAGCAGGTATAGGGAAGCCACTCACACTGTGATAAACTGGGGAATGGCTAATCTATAAGGAAATGCATTTATCTATTTTCATATATTTATTCATTTGCCAAATGATGACAGACCCTGATGTTTATCACTAACATTAACACCTTGGTTGATATGAGTGGTCTCCAATGCAGTGCTACACAATTCAGCAAGACTTCTTTTGCATCCAGTGGTTTATTGGATATATAAGAGAACTTTTAGCCATTCATTACACCAGGAATTTCTCTTCTATCAGCCTTGGATAAGGCAGTTTAGTTACATGAGATTCCATCTAATGAAGATCTAGTCCAGGTGTAAGCAACATATGACTCTCTTGAGGCTGGGATTTACAATGGCTAATTGGGGATGATGGGACTTGTAGTCCCCAGCAGCTGGAGAGCCAAGGGATACCTACCTTCGGTCTAGTTGGTCTATGTTGATAGTATATTTTTAGTGAGTGTAACGTGTATAAATGTTGAACGCCAATGTTTCTGGAACAGAGTTCCCTTTTTAGTGATGTACTGTATCACATTTATACTAACTGGCAGTTCTCATCTTCTATGTTCCTGTGAAATATGGGGTTCATGTGCTTTTATAGATGTATTCAATGATGCCATATATGATGTCATCAGTATGTAATTGATGAATATTGTCATCAACAAAGCACATGGTGCTTTTATGGGTTTGAGTGAGAAATCAGCTGTTGATTTAATGAAAGTTCTATGCCATTGAATATATATATACATTTTTCTTTATATCTGTGTCCACTTTTTTTCTTAACACAGAGAAACTGCTGTGTAATACTAAATGTTATCCTATTTAGTGCCAAATGCACAATGTACTATGGGATAATTCTGGGGCAAATCATCTGCACCACAGGGGCATTTAGCCCATTGGTTGCTAGAGTGGTCTCCAAAACTTTGCTCTGCAATGCACTTGAGACCTCTCCAGCATTCAAGGCATTAACCTTTTGAGTGCCAGAGGGGTATGAATCTCATTGCTTGGCAATGCATTGCCCCATTTATCTCAATAAGGAATGTTTTTCTTTGCCCTCTGTGGTGCACTACCTCACTTTTCTTTGTGTCTGTAGCCCTTATTGGATAACGAATGCATCCTAATAATAATAATAATCTATTTTTAATAACCCCCAGCTTTCCTTATGATTGCCAGAAAATCCTATTGGCCCCTGTGAATTTAGCCAATACGTCTCTATTGAAGAGATAACATCTTCTGTCAGTCCTGGATGTCATGTCCATGAAGGTGGACATGATAATTGCTGGCAGGACCATATGACCTCACTCCCTGGTCACTGCACATGGCAATCTTTTAAACCCTTTAATGACCAGAGGGTTAGGTAGGCACATGTCTGCTTTAGGTTGAAACATTTGCCAGAAACTGTCATATCCTCATACCTGGGAACTTTCAAGATGAGCTGACCCTGAGATCTTTGAAATATTAACCCTTAAAGCTTCCCATAATGTAGATTTTATGTGATATGTGCCTGCTTGCTCTAACACAGAGCTGCTCCGGTTCGTGTGCGAGGGACCTTTAACATGCTACAGTTTGGATAACTCACTGCCTGAACACAAACAAGACAAGCAGGACATCTCCCACTGTCTTTCTGGGTCTAATGGCACCAGTTTAGAGACTAAGGAAACATTTAATTGGGGAAATTCATATAGTAGGTGACACAGACCTCTCTCACCCTGAGAATTTGGCCCTTCACCCTGAGATTTGGGTCAAAACCCTGAGTCTCAGGGTCAAACCCTGAGAGTTCCCAGGTATGCATATCCTCCATTCTTGCAGGTGAGACCTGTCTGATAATAACTTGTAGCACCTCTGAGAGGTCACCATGCCTTAGAACAGTGGCTCTCAAGCTTTCTTTTTTTTTTTTTTTTTGCTCAAGGCACCCCTAACATGCGGTCAGAAATTTTCAGGGGCCCCCTATCATTTTATGAAATTTGTCAAGGCTGTAATGAAGGTTACAAATGACATAAATATACAGTTATTCTTAGTTCTCACTACTAAAATAAACATATTATGTATAGTAATTTCCATAAATATACAGTTGTAAGTCTATATTCACATTTTTGTAAAAGCCTTATAGATAGAATGGGGCACCCTAAGTGGATGTGTGCCACCCTGGTTGAGAAACACTGCCTTAGAACAAAACACTTTTTCGTTCTCGGTGGGTGCTCCTCATAGTGTTTCTTTGTAGTGTTTCTCCCTAAGTTGGAAGGGTATCCCAGGCATGGGCCCTTGCCCTCCATGTATCTAGAGGGAATAAGCTGCACCACACCAACAAGGTCTACATAGGTCGAAAAGTACATCT
Organism: Rhinophrynus dorsalis; assembly: GCA_037306005.1. NCBI lineage: Eukaryota > Metazoa > Chordata > Amphibia > Anura > Rhinophrynidae > Rhinophrynus > Rhinophrynus dorsalis. Next base: position 57,712,360 of record CM074720.1, on the reverse strand, counting down.
GTGGTTGTCCTGATTCTCTTGCAGAGAGGATTTGCCTGACCTTTCAGAGCTAGACTGCTTGCGGGTGGGACCAGGCTGATATGGATATGGAAATTTCCTTTGTGCAGTGGCACATGATAGTGAAAAACATGACTTGTAGCTCCTCTGAGAGGCCACCATGTCTTAAAGCAAGACACTTTATTTTGTACAATTAACCAGTATCCAAAGCGCTAATGTGTATTCTAGAATCAGGGATGAATATACGACAGACTACTATATGTTATAATAATAATGTCAAAAAACATTTATTGATCAATATGTTAAAAACAAAATTCATTCCACAGAGTATATACTCCCAAAGGGACATACATATAGGTATATATAATTGTTTAGTGTCTACTCAATACACAATCACATTGAGTGTAAGCAAATATCTGTTATACGTTATAATACGTTTTAAACTATATTGCCAATACACTCAAAATCTTTAACCTTGAATATTCAGTAGCCTGGTGTGTGCCGAATACACCTTAATAGAAACAATTATGGAACGTGGTCAACTACTTACTGGGTGAGAGGAAGCGTTAGACATTAACATAAATCTGGACCAATAATAGGTCCGATATACAGATATATTGTCATATTAGAAAATCAAGGTTGTATTCTTTCAAAACTAAACTGAGTAATACTGACTTTGAGAGGACTTGTAGCAAGTGACTGGTATATTAACCGTTATCTACATAAATCAAGATTGTACTGCTTTGATTCAATCCCTAATTAAAGGAGACGTACGATCATCTATAACACGATATTGCAGACATTCTGGAATTATTATTGTTGCTAAGTGGATATTCACATCGTGCTTTTTTGGGTTTTTCTTTTTTTTCCAATAAGTATTGTCTGCAGCGTACTTATTGTGATTTTGTAGGTTGATTCCTCCATCTTTTTCAATTATTTTTAAATATTTTCAATATTTTTATATTTTTTGATTTATTGGGGAAAATATATATATATATATATATATATTTTTTTTTTTTTTTCTGTGCTCTGTTAGATGTCTTGTGTGCCACTGTGTGTGTGTTTTTACCTGGTACAGCTGAACGCATCTATTGAGGAGCGGGACTGTGCCCCAATTAGCACTGCTGTTGCGGGAATTGTAGTGGTGGACTAGTGAGGAGTAAGTATAGTGCGAGCCAGTTGTTTGTTTGGGGTAACCCAATACGGGACAGTACACACTATTTTTCTCCACATTCCTACATCAGAAATACCACTGTGCGGTGAGTGGGTAAGCCATGTTCCTTATGCTGTGCTCTGGTGAGAGCAGGCTGAATATTTTCGAGTGGCACACAACTCATTATGGTGCTATATATTGAGTAAAGTTATTTGGGATTATAATATATATTATATGTTTTATGGTGCATTTTCATTTTGAGTGTATTGGCAATATAGTTTATAACGTATTAGTTGAAGAGCCCGTGTGCACGGGCCACAGTGCCAACAAGTGCAGTCATGCACAGTAGAGCCTCCCAGCGCAGTGGCTGATACGGAGCGGGGCACTCCGAATTCAGACCGTAGTCCTCTCTGCGCACTGAAGGTGTGCAAAGAGGACTATGGTCTGAATTCAGAGCCCCATCCGTTATTAGCCGCGGCATGGGCAGTCTGTAGTGCGCATGACTGCACCACACGCAGCCATCTCTACTGCGCATGATGGCTTCTGACAAACACACATTTAGAGAATTATTATAACGTATAACAGATTTGCTTACACTCGATGTGATTGTGTATTAAGTAGACACTAAAAAACTATATATACCTATATGTATGTCCCTTTGGGAGTATATACTGTGTGGAACACATTTCGTTTTTAACATATTGATCAATAAATGTTTTTGACATTATTATTATAACATATAGTAGTCTGTCGTATATTCATCCCTGATTCTAGAATACACATTAGCGCTTTGGATACTGGTTAATTGCAGTTTGTTTTGCAATTGAATTGTTCACATTATAGGTCACATAAAAGGTGGAAAAAGTTCTGACATTATTTATCTTTGTCTCATTCTTTAACATCACAAGAACCTGGCATTTTAACAGGGGTGTGTAGACTTTTTATATCCACTGTACGTGTATCACATTGCTCCACAGTGATAACCTCGTAATGACCAGCAATATAGGGGTAAGTTTACCTTTAAGGACCTCATAGGCGTCATTTGGAGTGAGAAATCATGTGTACTGGATTGCCAAAAGAGATGCTGAAACTGACCTCTCCCATCTTGGAGTAGTAAGTTTCAGCCCCAAGGAGCGTTGTGATCAGGACCGTCACCGGTCCATAACTCTTTGAATGCCAGAGGGGTACATAAAGCATCACAAAACAATGCATTCCATACCCCTCTGACACTTAAGGGATTAACCCCTTAGGGACCCTTGACGTACCAGGACCGTCAAGGGTAAACTTTCTTGAAAGACCCTTGACGGTCCTGGTACGTCACGTACATTTTACTTACAGCGCTCTTCCGGGAGCGCTGTAAGTAAAAATGGGGCATGAAATAGACCGCTCCAAGATCGGAGCGATCTATTTCAAGCCCCATAATGACGCGCCGATACACGTGACAGGTCACGTGTACCGGCCCGTCAACGTGCCCCTATGCGGACGTTATGGGACGGAAATGTCCCATAATGTCCGGTCCTTAAGGGGTTAAAGCACAGACATTGGTTATGGTCCTGGCATGTAACCGATCCTTAACCCTTTCACGACCGCAGTCCTGGGAAGTAACCTTCCCTTAAGGACTGCTTTGAAGATTCCGACGAGCCGGGACCTGTGATGTGTGATGTGTACCGGCACGCAGCGCTGGGGACTGAGAGAGATCCCGGACGAGTGCTGTAAGTAAAATGCACGTGACGTACTATGACCGTCACCGGTCCTTAACGCAAAAACCACGTGATGGTCATAGCACGGCATGCGGTCGTTAAGGGATTAATGTTAGTATTTGTAAATAAGATAATTTGGACTTTTTCTAAATAATGTATTTAGTTACATAAAGAGCTGTCAGTAGGTCATGAAATAACCTAAACATTCTCAGTAATGCCCCCTACCAGTACACCACCTAAAACACAATGGTTCCTCTTTGAGCATTTCAAATGTTGGGTCATGTGGTATTAGGACGTGTTACTTCTCCTTTAAACCTCTGAGTGCCGGAGAGGTATCCATAGCAATGCAATGCGTTGGATACCTCTCTGGCACTCAGAGGGTTAATTCATTGCTTTATAATCCTGCTGAATAGCTCTGGCCCTTAGCAGCTCCCTATTTGTCAGTCCTGCCACACAGAATGACACAGCAGGATATTTCAGAGTGTTTGTGTCAGTTTACAGAACTACAGTTATTGTATCTCCTATTATGCAGGGCTGTTTATTCCCAATATCACCTGCTACGTTGTGTTTTCTGACAATCCGCCTTCCTGCTGTTTTATCCCACTCATGTAATCCCACTGCTCCATTCTTTCTCACACCTACACACTTTTCCGCCTGATTCATACAGATCTGTAAACCTTTACCTCACTTCCCCTTCCACCTTCTTTAGCTTATTTTCCATCTCACAGAACAGATTTAAGAGATAATTAAAATCTGCCTTTATTTTGTGCTAGCCATTTTCTGTAAAATAGTTTGCGGTTTCTGGTTTGATGACATAGTGTGGCACTGTATGTTAATTTCCTGCATTGCATGCTAATTAGTTCTACTTGAGGCCAAACTTAACGCTCACTGTGGTATTTATTATAAATGCCTCCAGCATATGGGCTCTGCCTAAATTCATTCGTAGCACAGTGTGTAGTTCTATTGGCACTGCATTTAAACTAATTTGCATAAAATGCCAGATTGTGTCTCCAACAAATAAAGGTTAGGCACATAGGGGGAGGGGTATAAAACTGGAGTTATAAAGAAAGTGTCTGTAAAATTGTCTCAAAGTGACTCATGTATAAAGAGTTAGTTGACTCTCTTAAAAACTGGAGTAGAAATGTGTCCCAATGTATTTATAAAGAAATTTGCTAATTGCGCTAAAAATAAAGGCAGTTTTAGTGATTAAAGTGGAACTTTCACCCTATATCATGTCCCTCCACAATCATTACGCATATTGCAGTTAGCTTCCTAACAGTGATGTTATCCGGTGCAAGTACCACAATCTGACAGCCAGGCTTCTTCCTGTAGAGTCATCTGCACGCCTGCGCTGTCAGTCCCTTCTGGCACCTTAAAGGGATAGTAATACTTCGTTTTAACTTTATTTCTTCTGTGTACTCCCCGCCACAGGAAACAGTGGGCTTTATCTCCCGCCTCCAGCTGGTAGGACCGAATTTTTTTCTATATAGTTGTACTCCACCCCTTCCGCTTCAGTTATTTCGGTCCTACCAGCTGGAGGACGCGAGGCGAGCAGCCTCGATGTTTCCTGCGCTGGGCAGAAGAAGAAGAAAGACGAGAGTGACAAAAGGAATCATCCGGTGCCCCTGCCTTCACATTTTATGTGAATAGGAGGCACCGGTAAGCCGATCCGGGCAATTGTTCTCCCCTCTCCCCAGGATCCTTACCGTGCAGTCCTCCATGAAGCAAGACACAGAGAGGGACGCGGCAAGATGACGTCAGGTCCAGAGCGCATCATCACTGGGCTGCACACGGAGAGGGAGAAAGCAAGCAGAAGGGCTCAGCAAATATGGCTTTATCCCTTCAGCAATCAAGCGGCGCCATCCGGCGGGCGTTCCACCTGTGGTTTCCTGAGGATATATAAAGAAACCGGATGAAGACAAGGTAGGAGAAGTTCTGCTAATATTTATAGTATTTTAAATATTTATAATAAAGTTAGAGTTTTTAAAGGGACAGAACAGTTCAGGGATGTCAACCCCAGCTAAAGGCAGCTCTTCTAAGGAGAAAGGAGATTCAGGGACTAAAGAGTCTTCTAGTACGGATTCTAAATCCCCCAAAGTGAAGGTCTGTATGGGCTGTGACAGGAAGGCTCCTCCAGTAGAAGGAGCAAAGTTATGCTTAGAATGTTTAAAAAAGGCATCAGGACAAGACATCCCACAACAGTTTCAAAACTTCATTTCATGGATGCAGACCTCCATGAAAGATACTTTTACAGCCATGCAGGAGGCTGCAAATCCAAAAAAGAGAATGAGGTTGGAAGACCCAGGAGAGGGTACTTCATCTGTTAAGGAGGTGGAAGAGGAAAATAGTCAGGATGTCTCTGAATATTCTTCATCAGAAGAAGAAGGGGAGATTGTGGAAGGAACAGGCGCCTTTTCACTGGAAAAAATAGACGGTTTTGTTAAATATATTAGGAAGTCGCTGGGTATTGAGGAGGAACAAAAAGACCTAAACATTATGGATACGGCCTTTTTGGGGAACCAGAAAAGTACTCCATCTTTTCCAGTTCATCACTCCATTTCCAGTATTATCCAAGATGAGTGGAAAAAGACAGAAAAAAGATTTTCAACAACCAAACGATTCACTAGAATGTACCCCTTTAAGGAGGAAGATGTGAAAATATGGTCAAATCCTCCCAAAGTAGATGCTGCAGTGTCTTGTTTAGCTAAACCTACAACCATTCCTCTGGAGGATGGATCTGCCTTAAAAGATCCTATGGAGAAGAGAATGGAGTCAGTGCTAAAGAAGCAATTTTCTCTTATAGGTAATAATATTAAAGTAGCCACAGCACTGGCTTCAGTGTCTAGAACCATGCGAATCTGGCTAAACACCTTAGAGGAAAATATAGATTCCTCTGTATCCAGATCTAAGCTATTAAAGGAGTTAGCCATTATTAAAGAGGCAAATAGTTTCATGTGTGACGCCTCACTAGACTCGGTGAGACTAGCTGCTAAAGCTTCAGCCTTATCGGTTTCATCACGTAGGGCACTCTGGTTGAAATCTTGGGGAGCAGATATTCCCTCAAAAAATAAACTTATTTCCTTACCTTTCAAAGGAGATATGCTCTTTGGAGATCAGTTAGAGGAAATAGTAAAAAAGTTGACAGGAGGACGTAGTGCCTTTTTACCACAGGGAAGAAAACACAGGTCATCCCCAGTACGTTCTACCCAGTATAGAGCTAGAAACTATTCCTTTCGTAACCAAAGGGGATATCATCAAAATAGGCAGAATGAAGGAAGAAAGCAGCAATCGAACCAAGCTACCAGAGGATCATTCAGAAGAGAATTCCCCAAGAAAACGCATTTTAAGAAAGAATTCTGAAGTTCAGCGGGTCCTATCTCTAGATCAAGTAGGGGGCCGTCTTTACAACTACAGACATCTTTGGAAGACGGAGGACAGATGGGTGTCCAACATACTAGAGACAGGATATCCGCTAGAATTCAGAAAATATCCCCTGAAGCAAAGTTTCAGACGATCAAAAATGCCAAAGAATCCTCAAAAAGCCAGACTTTTCAGATTGGAAATTCAGCAACTACTCAGCAAGGGAGTGGTAGAGAAGGTTCCGATGGAACAGATGTATTCTGGAATTTATTCCATTTTATTTGCAGTACCGAAACCTTCAGGAGCTCACAGGATTATCCTAGATCTGAAAGCTCTCAACAACCTGATGAAGACAAAACATTTCAAGATGGAAACTGTAAATACAGTTATCAGGTCGGTATGCCCCAACAACTTTTTAACAAAGATAGACCTCCAAGAGGCCTACTACCACGTACCAGTAAGGGTAGAAGATCGAAGGTTTCTAAGGTTTGCAATAGAAGGAGACCATTTTCAGTTCAAGTGTCTACCATTTGGTCTATCAACAGCACCCAGAACATTTACAAAAATACTAGCAGCAGCTCTGGAAACCTTAAGACACAAAGGAATTCAGATTATTCCTTACTTAGACGACCTTCTTATAATCTCAGAATCAGAAGAAGAGGCAAATCTCCATACTCAGACGGTAGTCAGCCACCTAACAGAGTTAGGATGGCTGATAAATTCAGAAAAAAGCCAGTTCTCTCCCACTCAAAACCTGGTCTTTCTAGGAATAAGACTAAACACCTGGAAGGCATTGGCAACACTTTCAGAAGAAAGAATCCAGAACATTATAAAAAAGACGCTGGAATTCAAGAGAAAGGAGAAACACACGGCCCAAAGGATAATGGAAATCTTGGGACTAATGACATCAGTCATACAAATAGTGCCTTGGTCAAGATACCACACGAGGAGATTGCAGCTTCATTTTCTAAGACATTGGAATTCTCAGCAGGATCTCCATCAAACAATATCCATTCCACCGCAGGTCAGGAGAAGTCTGATATGGTGGACAAAGAAGAAAAATCTGTTAAAAGGTACCCCATTAATAGACTATCAATGGGAAATCATATATACAGATGCAAGTCCCATAGGATGGGGAGGAACCTGGAACAGAAGAATAGTGCAGGGAAGATGGAAACCGGCAGAAAAGAAGTTGCACATAAACATCCTGGAAATAAGAGCGGTAAAAAACACGCTCCTTTACTTCCAAAAGCTTCTTCACAACAAGGCTGTCCATGTGAGATCCGACAACATGTCAACAGTCCAGTACATGAAAAACCAAGGAGGAACAAAAAGCCAAACTTTAAACAAAGAAATCTATCCAATTTTCAGATGGGCAGAAAGAAACCTGATAGCCTTTTCAGCATCACACATAGCGGGAGTCAAAAACATCAAGGCGGATTATCTAAGCAGGGAAAGAATGGATCCAGGAGAGTGGTCCTTAAATCAAGAAGTGTTTCAACAGATTATAGAAAGATGGGGAAACCCCATAATAGATCTCATGGCGACGCAGAAGAACTCAAAATGCAAGAAGTTCTTCTCCAGATGGGAGGACAAGAAAGCAGTAGCCCAAGATGCACTGAAGCACCCATGGACATTCTCCTTGGCCTATGTATTTCCACCCATCCCTTTGATAAGGGAGGTACTAAGAAAAGTCAAGATGGACAAAGCAGAAATAATATTGATTGCCCCCAGGTGGCCAAGAAGAACATGGCTATCAGAAATAGTGAAGTTATCATGCCAGGAGCCATGGATACTCCCAAACAGGATGGACCTACTACATCAGGGTCCATTCCTACATCAGAATCCGGAATTTTTCCACTTAACAGCATGGAGGTTGAGCGGAAAAATCTAATATCTAAAGGCTGCTCAGAAAAAGTAGCAAACGTTATTATTTCCAGTAGGAAATCCTCCACTAATAAGATATATGATAGAATCTGGAGAGCTTTCAGATGTTGGTGTATTAAAAACAAAATATTGAAGTCAGAAGTATCCACGGGAACTATTCTGGAATTTTTACAGAAGGGTTTTGATATGGGTCTTAGTCCGGCATCCCTGAAGGTCCAAATATCAGCCCTCTCAGCAGTATTTGTGAAACATTGGGCAGAGAAGGACATAGTTAAAAGATTCATTAGAGCAGTCGAGAGAACCCGTCCGAGGATTAGAGAAATAATCCCATCCTGGGATTTAAATATTGTATTAAATCAACTAATTGATTCCCATCTATTTGAACCTCTGGATCAGATTTCCATAAAACATCTAACGTGGAAAACGGTTTTCTTGACAGCCATTACTTCGGCCAAAAGGGTTAACGAACTCCAAGCCCTCTCCTGTCAGAGTCCATATTTGACCTTCCATCAGGATAAAATAGTACTAAAAATGAAACCCAGTTTTAGGGGCAAAGTGGTTTCTAATTTCCACTTGGATCAGGAAATCATCTTACCTTCCTTTTGTAGAAATCCATCAGGCAGTAAAGAAGCTAGGCTTCATTCCCTAGATTTAGTCAGATGTATCTCCTCTTATCTGGACAGAACTAGGGAATTTAGATCCTCCGATTCCCTGTTTGTACATTTCCAAGGGAAAGGGAAAGGATCAGCTGCCTCCAAACCATCCATAGCTAGGTGGATCAGGCAGTGTATCATTACTGCTTATAAAGAGGGGAATTTAGTTCCACCCATTAAATTAAAAGCTCATTCTACTAGAGCAATTTCCACCTCCTGGGCTCTCAAGGCAAATGCTTCTCCGGCAGAGATTTGCAAAGCCGCCACTTGGACGTCCATGTCTACTTTTATTAGACATTACAGATTGGATGTAGGCTCTTCAGCAGAAGCCAAATTTGGGCGTCAAGTACTTCAGGCGGTGATCTCTTCATGATTATGGTAAGAGATCTTCTTATTGCATACAATTATGTTATTTACATATAAGCATTTAAGAGGGCAGTAGTCTGATTGTTCCCTCCCTATAAGTGGCTTTGTTATATCCCACTGTTTCCTGTGGCGGGGAGTACACAGAAGAAAGGGTGAAATTTACTTACCGATATTTCCTTTTCTTCTGTGTACCTCCCCGACACACCCACCCTTAATTCTATTAATTCTTATTTTATAAACAGCTTGGCTAACACAAAGATAACTGAAGCGGAAGGGGTGGAGTACAACTATATAGAAAAAAATTCGGTCCTACCAGCTGGAGGCGGGAGATAAAGCCCACTGTTTCCTGTGTCGGGGAGGTACACAGAAGAAAAGGAAATATCGGTAAGTAAATTTCACCCTTTTATTGTGTAGGCATTCAAAAAACATGAAGAATGATATAAGTCTTATCCCTCAAACCTTTATGGTTTATGAGATATTCACAAGCAAAGTTTCCCCTCCCGCCCCTTTTACCTAGTGTAAGCAATCTCTTCTCAGATGTGGAATGCAGTCCATAGACCAGACAGATAACAGAAGGGGACAATCTTCTTTATATGAAAAGAAAAAAAGCCCTTCCCCCCCTTGACAAGTTTTTCAGCTTTTTCCCTTATCTTAATTGAAGATTGTCCCTCTCTGCAGTCTACCTGGGCACCTCCCTTCTGATCTGGCTGAATAGTGTGACATCAGTAAAAGGGAGGGTAGGGGGATACTTTGTCATTGAATTACTCTTGTACTACAACTCTGACATAATTGAAATAACACTCTCCAAGGTTCAAATACTATGATGATTAATTAGAGCTGCTTTTATTATGAAACATTACTATCCCTTTAAGGCACAGTGCAGTGCCTCGTAGAGGAGACCAGGACGGACAGCGCAAGCTCACAGACGTCTCTAAGACAAGATGCATGCCTGGCCGCATGTCTCAGAACAAGGAGGATTACTTCAGATTGTGGTACTTGCGCCGGATAATATCACTGTTAGGAAGCTAATCGCAGTATGCGTCATGATTGCGGGGGGACTTGATATAGGGTGAAACTTCGGCTTTAAATCTTAACACCAGGTATAACCTGTTCTTATTGGAAGTATAAAATACCTCTGTGTGTGCGAAAATATATTCACGGGTGCGAATTTTCTCAGAATATTCTCAGATAGACATATTTATAAATGTGACTTTACTTCTTTATAGATATGACCAGGCGTTGTGAATTTTAGTGACAATTCTTAAGTATACTCTAAGAAGGCTTTTTATACCCCCCACATAGGCCAATATTTATAAACACTGGAGTTATTCTGGAGTAAACCAACTGTACCACAGGGGACAAATAAAAATATCTAAATTCCCATGCGCATGAATAGAGCCTTTTAACCCTTTGAATGCTAGAGACCTCTCTAGAATTCAAGGGGTTAAAAGCCCAGTTTAATTTGACAGGAATTCTTATTTGTCCCTTATGGTGCAATTGGTTTTCTCTAGAATAACTCCAGTTTGTGTTTATTAATGTGCGCCATAGAAACATAGATTTTTTTCAGAAAAGAACCCTATGACCCATTCAGTCTGCCCATTTCCCAATCCAATTAAAAGATTATTTAAAAAAATATTACAAATAAATGGCTAGTAGTGAATACAGTTTTTGTTATGCATATCCTACGCTGACAGTTCTCCATTTGATTTTGTTTCATCATTTTGGGGGATATTTGCTCTCTCCGTTCTTCCCCGATCTACTTGTCTACTCTTTTTTTATCATGTCTTCTCCTTCCCATCGGCAAGATTTCTCTTCCTTTTCAACAATCGTGCAGACGGGAATGAGGAGACATGATGAAAGAGAGGAGAGTCGTATATCGAGGGCAGACGGGAATGAGGAGACATGATGAAAGAGAGGAGAGGCGTATATCGAGGGCAGACGGGAATGAGAAGACATGATGAAAGAGAGGAGAGGCGTATATCGAGGGCAGACGGGAATGAGAAGACATGATGAAAGAGAGGAGAGGCGTATATCGAGGGCAGACGGGAATGAGAAGACATGATGAAAGAGAGGAGAGGCGTATATCGAGGGCAGACGGGAATGAGAAGACACGATGAAAGAGAGGAGAGGCGTATATCGAGGGCAGACGGGAATGAGAAGACACGATGAAAGAGAGGAGAGGCGTATATCGAGGGCAGACGGGAATGAGAAGACACGATGAAAGAGAGGAGAGGCGTATATCGAGGGCAGACTGGAATGAGAAGACACTATGAAAGAGAGGAGAGGCGTATATCAAGGGAAGAATGGAACTCCTTTCCTATCTTGGCAAGACTGTCCTCCAGCATTTAGATCTTTTAAGGGACAGTAATGGCAGAATAAAATTTCAGGTCCGATAGATTCTCATATAACGAGGATCATATAGTGCTGTATTTCAATAGTTTTATGTTCTGTAGTTCAAGAATAAATAAATTTTAAAGGGTCCCACTCCCACCTCTCTTACCTACACTTAGCCGCCTCTCCTCAGATGAGGAATCCAGTCATGGGACCATACAGATTGCAGCGATGTACAATCTTCATCCACTGAGTATAAGTATGCTCAGGGAAGATTGTCCCTCACTGTGCTCCATCTGGCCAGCTCAGAGAGTCAGCATGACATAAGTAAAAGAGGAGGGGGATCCTTTAGAATTGATTCACTCTTGAACTACAAAACATAAACTACTGAAAAACAGCTCTACATGATGCTCGTTATATGAGGATCAATCTGAGCTGCATTTTTATTCTGCTATTACTATATGAATAGTAATAGTATTAGCATATGAATATAAACCGCTACAAAGGAATATACCTGGGAACTCTCAGGGATAGACACTGAGACTCACAGTTTTGACCCAAATTTCAGAGTGAAGGACTATATTCTCAGGGTGAGAGAGTTCAGTGTTACCTAGAATATGATCTTCACCAATTAAAGGGATAGTATGTTCAAATATTAACTAAACTATATCTTGTAGCCATTACAAAATTAAATGCCCCCAGTCCTATCTCTCAAACCTTTAGGATTTGAGAGATATTCGAGACCAAAGTTCCCCCCTCCCAACCCCTTTCCCTGACCTCAGCGCTCTGACTGCAGGGGAATCCGTTTCCGGGACTGGCAGAGGCTCTTCAGCAGAGCCGAGATCACGTTATTGAGACAGAAATCCTTCACTGGAACGGTCTATAAAGTGTGCTTGGTTTGTAAGCACACTTTGTAGACCATTCCAGTGAAGGACTTCTGTCTCAATAACATGATTTCGGCTCTGCTGAAGAGCTTCCTCTTGTCCAGGTACCGGATTCTCATGCAGTCAGCTAGAGCGCTGAGGTCAGGGAAAGGGGAGGAAGAGGGGAACTTTGGTCCCGAACATCCCTCAAACAATAAAGGTTTGAGAGATGGGACTAGGGGCATTTAGTTTTATTTTTAATGTCTACAAGATACAGTTTAGTTAATATTTTACCATACTATCCCTTTAACTTCATCTTTAGTCTATATATTGATGCCATTTGTATCAGAAAAGAATAGGGAAATGTCCTGCCTGTGTTGTGTAGGTTCAAGCAGTGTTATCACCACATTGTGGCCTGTAAATGGTTCCTTGAACTGAAAGGAGAACTTCTGAGATAGACCACGGCGTGACATATTACCTATAACGTATGTTATGAGGAACTTTATGGGTTCATTTTTCAAAGATCTCCGGGTAAGCTCACTGTGAACATTCCCAGGTATGAAAATTAAATAGGTGCAGTATTCTCCCAATAAAAAGCATAGTCTGCATCTGCGTGGGTTGCCTGCAGCCACACGCATCGTACCCCGCAGGATGAAACAATTAATGATGTGTGTGTCAATTGGGCAAATCACAAACATCATTGATTACTTCCTCTTTCTAGTTTCATCCTGTGGGGTGCGCTATATGTGTTGCTGCAGGCAGCCCAGGCAGATACAGGCTATATATTTTATTGGGGAAATAATGCAATGCTCTGACTTGCCACTGCAATTTCCCCTGGGTAACCTGTACGCGGGTGACATTTAGATGACTCCATTTTTTGCAGTCGACATTCTGATGACACCCATTTGAGGGTCACCATTTTAGAAGGTGACTTTTCAATAGTAAACCTAAAATCTGTTGTTTTATGTTAGATCCACCAAATCTAATCCTAGACTTGCATTTTTAATGCCTGTATAGAGTGTTCTATATAGCCACAATGTGGTTACTTTTGTTTGTGCCTTATGGGCTAAATGCGTTAAAGGGATAGTAGTACTTCGTTTTATCTTTATTTTATTTTGTAGGCATTAACCCCTTAAGGACCGGGAAAATCTGAGGTTGTTTTCCCTTAAGGACCGGAGCAGTTTTGACCTTTTTGACTGTAACTTTGTTCAGCAATGTTTTCCCTCTAAGTCTTTTATTCCACCCCCATAAATTATATACTGTTTTTTTAAGCACAAATAGGGCTTTCATTTGATACCCTACTTATATGGATAACCCACCATTTACTTTATTAAAATTAAAAAAAAAAGGTAAAAAAAATGTAAAAAAACATCATTTTTGGTTTTTCTCTTTGGATCAATTGGGCACAAAGGGTTCAAATTTTATGGAGACTGCATGAAAGGTATGACCGGTCAGTCATACCTACAAAATGCACAGTTTAAAGTAGCCACTGTCCCCCCTGGGTGAAAATCCCCATGTCCCTTTTTCCCACCCTATTTTGACACTTTTTATCCGTGACATTTGGCGGTGTATATAAGTGTATTACATAGCTCCACAACAATCACACTTACACTTTTGTTTAATTAGATTATTTTTTTTAAAATAAAATATTTTTGTAAAAAAAAAAAAAAAAAGTGTTTTGTGTTTTTAAAAAAAAAAAAAAAAAAAAAAAAAAAAAAAAATATTGCAGGTCAGAAATTGACCTGCATTTAGCAAGCCTTTGGCACCAGCAGTGAAGGGGTTAATACCCGTAGCTGCTGTATTTACTCTCACCACTAGGTGTCTCCTGTCTACTTCTGTCTCCGTTACTTTCATAGCAACGGAGCCAGAGGCAGACTTGATAGGCACAGACAGCATGCTTTCTTTGCTGTCTGTGTCTGTCACTTTGCCGGTACATGTGATCGCTGGAACGGCGATCGCATGAATCAGCAAAGGCAAGAAAGGCTGAGACTGAATGCCCCGGTCTCGGAGCATTCAGTCTCAGCCTGGAATTAATGATAGCAGCGTGCATGGAGGCACGCTGCTATCATTTAAGCCATGACGGTCCTGGACCGTCATGGGTCCTTAGCGGGACTGCAACCCATGACGGTCCAGGACCGTCATGGGTCCTTAAGGTGTTAAAAAAAAACATGAAGAACAATATAAGTCTTATCTCTCAAACCTTTATGGTTTAAGAGATATTCACAAGCAAAGTTCCCCTCCCTCCCCTTTTACCTAGTGTAAGCCATCTCTTCTCAGATGTGGAATCCAGTCCATAGACCAGACAGATAACAGCAGGGGACAATCTTCTTCCTGTGAGAACAATGAAAGCCCTGCCCCCCCTTGACAAGTTTTTCCCTTATCTTATTTGAAGATTGTCCCTCTCTGCAGTCTACCTGGGCACCTCCCTTCTGCTCTGGCTGAGCAGTGTTACATCAGTAAAAGGGGCGGGAGGGGGATACTTTATAATTGAATTACTCTTGAGCTACAACTCTGACAGAATTGAAATAACACTCTCCATGGCCCAAATACTATGATGATTAATTAGAGCTGCTTTTATTATGAAACATTACTATCACTTTAAAGTATTGAGATTAGTACCCCTCTCTGTTGTATTCAGAAAGGTTGCTTCCTTATCATAGCTCATTTGCAGATAATACAGCACTCATACATCTCAGGTACCCTAGCAAAATTACAATGATAATGAAGGCCGAGAATCCCAGAAAAGGCAGGAATGGCAGCCCCCCATGTGTAAGACTAAATTTTAGGACTTGGAAAATGTATAGAGGTTTGTTTTTTATACATATGCTAGCTTGGAGTACAGGGTATTTAAGCATTGCTGAGGATATACAGGAAAGGGTTAAACTGTAGACCCAATTAGGTTGTATATCTTCACAAAAATAGAAAAAATAATATTAAATTAATTTGAGAACTTTACACAATACTAAGTAATGACACTATTTCTCAGTAAAGAATTGATTGAAATATTCAATTATGCATATTTGTGCAAAAATATATATATATATATTTAAGTAAAATATACTAATATATATATATATATATAAAATGTAATCAACCACTATAAAAATGAGTGAACACCAATTGAAATAGACATATAGTAACTCAAAAACCAATATCAAAAAATAGTATTACCAGCACCAACAGGGTTAACATTACATAGGTGTATCCAGAGGTATTAGGTAACACTAATTGAACACAGCAACATAGAAAGGGTTAATTGATCCTTATAATTAATTACAGTACAATTGTCAGCAATGTATATGGATACAAGCCTCAGATCTGTATTATCTATGCTAATTAAGGCCTAAGGTATTTAGTCACGTGAGTATTTTTAATAAAACAAAACTGGTCTCATAACTATTTACTTATACCATATAAAAATATCAAAATTTAGAAAAATTTATCTGGAATAAAATCCCAGATTTAGATAAATAGAATGTATTTATCTACTGTTTTCCATATTTCATATGTTGTGGATAAAACATATAAATTGAATTTATTATTGTCGATAATAAATTAAACCAAGAATATACTTAGAATTAAATCTAATAATAAATGTCTAGAAAGCACCATAAAAACAAATACATTCATGCAACATATACTATAAAAATGACACTAGCAATCCTATTTGTTACACCTACAGCACTCCTAGGGTTAATCCACAGATATAAAGTATGTGGATGCCCCACCCAAGATGGCGGCTCTCTTGTCTAGTGAGAGTTTAAAAGGTAGGCCAAACACACATGCAACAAATAAATTCCTTGAAACACACACCAAAATAGACAAACAGCAGATTAAGGGTTAATTAAAAGAATTGACCAGATCAACATAAGCTCAATAACCTTTCCAGAAACACAAATATAGAATTCTAGAGCAGTGGTTCTCAATCCATGCCCTCAGTGGCCACTAACAGACCAGGACTTAGGAATTTCCCTGCTAGAGCACAGGTGTGTTGATCAGAGGCTCATTCACATTGATTAACTCACCTGTGCTCTAACAAGGAAGTCCTCAAATCCTGACCTGTTAGAGGCCATGGGCTGAGAACCACTGTTCTAGAGGTATCAGTAATTAGATTAACTAATATATACAATGCTATATTGATCTAACTGCTATCAACTGTTTCTCAGTTATCTGGATAAATTGACAAATTAATTAATTATGTGTAGTTCCAGAATAAACTATAGCCATAAATAGCATATTATAATACTTTGCTGTATACAGCTGGCCAAGTCTGTATCTAGCAAAAATGTTATAAAATATCTTTCCTCAATTAGAGAGGAAATCTATACAATTCATAGAATTTTTGCAGAATTAAAATAAAGAAAATGTAATTACCAGACAAAAAGTGTAGGTTTCTTTGGATGTTGCTTCAATGAAAACCAGGAAAACAGAGAGCAATCTATAAAAAATCCATACCTTTTAAAGTCCAAATTCTCTTTTCAGATGTCACATCCCAACCTTCTCTGATTGGATATCATTATAATATGACATCAGCTGCACTTCTTTTCTGATTGGCTACTCAGTCACCTCATTTTAATATGATGTTGTGAATTCTTCTAGTAATAATTTTATTAATCCAGAAGATGGCGCAGCAACACCATATTAAAAAATGTACATAAAATGACATAGTCTGTATTGTCTTACAAGTGAGATGGTCAAGAGGTCACCATATGTCATATAAACATGTCATCTTTTGAATATGTACTCCTAGTCTTTTATACAAATTATGAACCAAAATCCCAGACGTTTTATCTTCCCCCATAGCAAATAGACTATGGTTGTCTGGAATTTAGCCCATAATTTCCCATAAAAGTAACTCAAATATTTCCACCCCCTACATTTCAAGCAAAAGCCTGTTATTCTTGAAATGAACTTATTTGAACACATTTAAAACAGAATTTCGGACAATTCTGACTTAAAATGTAACCAGTTCCTTTCATTCATGGCAAAATCTCTGATAGCGTCTATAAGTCCAGATAATTTCTAAATGTAAGTGTAAGGGGTTGAACACCCCATTTAAATCGGTAGGTATTTTCATTTGACCTCTCTTGGCAACTGGTTTGCTC
Organism: Rhinophrynus dorsalis; assembly: GCA_037306005.1. Classification (NCBI taxonomy): domain Eukaryota; kingdom Metazoa; phylum Chordata; class Amphibia; order Anura; family Rhinophrynidae; genus Rhinophrynus; species Rhinophrynus dorsalis. The sequence goes on along the minus strand of CM074720.1, from coordinate 57,694,945 downwards.
CGGAATTATATCACTTTAGCTTCCTGTATAAGGCCCAGAGGCCTCATGGGCTCCCTATGTTCTGTTGCTTAACCATCTCCCCTCATCATAAGATAAAACATCTGCTTCTTTAAAGAGTTAATGTGTTCAATATATGTAAAAAAAGCTCACTGGGACTGCGTCCTGAGCCCAGGGTGCAAGCTCTTTTAGCTCACAAGTGCCATACACAGAGAGGAAATCTTCTGAAGTATATCATACTAGCCCTGCCCAAATGACAGTCCAGCCACAAAATGCCAGACAGTTCCTCTCTGAACAAGGGAAGCAGCTAACCCCGATGTACGTTTTGGCCTTATTGGTCCTCGTCGGTGAGGTGCAGCTGATCCCTCTAGGCACTGTGAGCAAGGGGTCATAAGCTTATGAGCCTAGTTGAGCATCTCTGTCCTTTTTTTTTTCTGCATATGCAAATTGCTCTTGGGGTTTGTCACCCTAAGAGTAATGGGGGAATCTAGGTGTGGACCCTTTGCTCATAGTACCTAGAAAGATCAGCTGCACCTCACTGATAAGGCCCAATAAGGCCGAAACGTAAGTATGGGGTTAGCTGCTTCCCTTGTTCAAATAGGAATTGTCTGGCATTTTGTGGCTGGACTGTTATTTGGGCAGGACCAATATGATATGCTTTTGAAGATTTTCACCCTGTGTATGGTGAGCTATTAGAGATTGCATCCTGGGTGCAGGACGCAGTCCTAGTGAGCTTTTTTTGCATATCTTTGCAAGTTCATGAACCTAGTTGAGCATCTCTGCCCTGTCTTTCTGCACTAGCTATTTAGGTAAATATATTTGTTATAAATCTCAGGTGGAAAACCTTTAGTTCATGTGCCACATATTGGACACAAATGAGTTAACCACAAACCTCTTACCTGGGAACATTCAATATAAGCCAACCCTGAGATCTTTGAAATATTAAGCCTTAAACTTCCTCAGAACATAGTTTTCTGGTGATATATCCATGCTTGCTCTAACTGGGAGGTGATCTTTTTGGTCCTCAAGGGACCCTTAACATGCTGTAACTTATCGTTCTCACTGCCTGGACATACAGAAGAGAAGCAGGACATCTCCCTCTGTCATTCTGATACATATGGCAGCAATTTAGGGGTCAAATAAGCTGTTAATTGGTGCAGATGAGATAGGAGTTAACACTGGGCTATTCCCCAAGAATTTGGCTCTTCACCCTGAGAACCTGAGATTTTTGGTCCAAATGCTGAGAGTTTCCAAGTATGTTTAACCCTTTGAGTGTCAGAGGTGTGCCCATCGCATTGCTTCTCACTGAGTTACGATAAGATGCCAGTACTGCAAATAAAAACTCTCCATAATCCTGTCTGTTGTTGTCGTTAGTTAATGTCCATTCTGTGAAACAATGCACGAAAACCTAATTTTCCTTTGCACTAAATTTTGTGACGTTTTTAATTTCAGGCTGACGGATTCTGAGCAACAAAACTATGAAAGAGGTTCCGCTGACGCAATGGGAATTCACCATTTATCTGCTTCTTTCTGTTGGTGTTCATGTCTATTCATTCTACGAAGTCTATTTGGCCTCCAGGGGTAATGTTCCATGTTTACTTTTGATCCAGGGGTAATGTTCCATGTTCACTTGGCCTCCAGGGGTTAATGTCCCATGTTAACCTGACCTCCAGAGGTAATGTCCCATGTTTACTTGGCCTCCAGGCATAATGTTCTATGTTTACTTTGCCTCCAGGGGTAATGTACCATGTTTACTTGGCCTCCAGGGGTAATGTACCATGTTTACTTGGCCTCCAGGGGTAATGTACCATGTTTACTTGGCCTCCAGGGGTAATGTCCCATGGTTACTTGGCCTCCAGGCATAATGTTCTATGTTTACTTTGCCTCCATGGGTAATGTTCCATGTTTACTTGGCCTCCAGGGGTAATGTACCATGTTTACCTGGCCTCCAGGGGTAATGTACCATGTTTACCTGGCCTCCAGGGGTAATATACCATGTTTACCTGGCCTCCAGGGGTAATGTACCATGTTTACCTGGCCTCCAGGGTTAATGTACCATGTTTACCTGGCCTCCAGGGTTAATGTACCATGTTTACCTGGCCTCCAGGGGTAATGTACCATGTTTACCTGGCCTCCAGGGGTAATGTACCATGTTTACCTGGCCTCCAGGGGTAATGTACCATGTTTACCTGGCCTCCAGGGGTAATATTCCATTTTTACTTGTCCTCCAGGGGTAATGTACCATGTTTACCTGGCCTCCAGGGGTAATGTACCATGTTTACCTGGCCTCCAGGGGTAATATTCCATTTTTACTTGTCCTCCAGGGGTAATGTACCATGTTTACCTGGCCTCCAGGGGTAATGTACCATGTTTACCTGGCCTCCAGGGGTAATGTACCATGTTTACCTGGCCTCCAGGGGTAATGTACCATGTTTACCTGGCCTCCAGGGGTAATGTACCATGTTTACCTGGCCTCCAGGGGTAATGTACCATGTTTACTTGCGATTTACTTTTGAAAGGTCGCACGCGAAACAGCGTGCGACCTAATGAGGCAGGTAACACGTCGCATAAATAGAAATGTCTACATGAGAATATTGCACTGCTTGACAGCGTGTGATTCTCATGTCGTGTATTGAAAGGACGCGTCTCAACATTTAACCCTTTCAGTGGCACATCTCAACATTTATCCCTTTAATAGGAATTAAAAGCAGCTTCAAAAGGCGCTAGTGCTTTGGACAGAACGAGTAAGAAAAGTAGTATGGTACTCACTATTTTGACAATGTTGTGTGCCATACATGACAGTGTCACCCGAATTGTAGCCATAAGATTAGCCGACGTGGACTTGAAGGCACTCAAACCCATTGCAGCAGGCAATACGTAGACGGCTATGAGAGAAGACAGATTACAGTACTTCCTCTTCAACCAACCCATGGTGTTATCCACCCACACAAGACTGACAAAATAGTGAGTACCATATTACTTTTCTTGCTCGTTTTGTCCAAAGCACTCATGCCTTTAGAAGCTGCATTTAATGCCACTGAAAGGGTTAAATGTTGAGATGCGTCCTTTCAATACATGACTTGAGAATCTCACATGTGACGCAGCATGATATTCTCATGTAGACATTTCTATTAATGCGACATGTTAACTGCCTCATTAGGTTGCACACTGTTTCGCGTGCGACCATTTAAAAGGATACCGTTTACTTGCCCTCCAGGGGTAATGTCCCATGTTCATTTGGCTTCCAGGGGTAATGTCCCATGTTTACTTGGCCTCCAGGGGGTAATGTCCCATGTTTACTTGGCCTCCATGGGTAATGTCCCATGTTTACTTGGCCTCCATGGGTAATGTCCCATGTTTACTTGGCCTCCATGGGTAATGTCCCATGTTTACTTGGCCTCCATGGGTAATGTCCCATGTTTACTTGGCCTCCAGGGGGTAATGTCCCATGTTTACTTGGCCTCCAGGGGGTAATGTCCCATGTTTACTTGGCCTCCATGGGTAATGTCCCATGTTTACTTGGCCTCCATGGGTAATGTCCCATGTTTACTTGGCCTCCATGGGTAATGTCCCATGTTTACTTGGCCTCCATGGGTAATGTCCCATGTTTACTTGGCCTCCATGGGTAATGTCCCATGTTTACTTGGCCAGTGGTGGACACATCATTAAAACAAAATGCATTGTGGTGCATTTATCAGGAAGACTTGTGTGTGCCTGAGGGTTGTGCAACACATTGTGAAGCAGTGTATTGCACATTGCTCTGGCACACAAAAGGTTAAAGGAGTAGTGAATCCTTAAAAAGTTAAAAAAAAACTGCTAGGAGATGCTGCATTCAGAAGTCTTTATGATCATACATATATTTTTCTCACAGATTTTTTTTTTTTTTGTGGTCAGGTGGTTCCTTTGCTTTTGCTATCTATGAAGAGCAGTGTCAGCTACCAGACATCTTTGTAGTCTGCAATAGCAACAGTGCCACCTGTACTCAAACAAGACTATTAGAAAGATTCCTTACCAGGCAGTTGGAGTAACCTTGTATTCTTCAGCAGCTAAAGCCAACCAATATAATGTTTTTTTTCATTGTATGGTTACTCTCCCTTTGAGCGTCTGGTACTGTGATTATAATCTCTAACCCTTACAGCTGTCAGTGACAAATTTGTGAAGTGCTGCATAGCAACTCATTGCCAGTGGGACTTGCTCTGGTTAGTGATCCATCTGTGTCTGGAAGTTTGATTGCAGATGGATATCTTTACCTAGATGATCTGTGAGGACAGTGATTTACTGATACCTCTGATCTAGCTTTACACCTGCGGCTGGTAGTAATGTGGCCATATTTATTAACCCTTTAAAGAAGAGAGGGGGTGAACAAGCATTGTGAATCAATGCATTGCACACCTCCTCAAGTCCTTAAAGGGTTAAAGGTATAGTAAAACTTAAGATGTATAAAAATTATATGTTGTAGGGTTTGTCCCCAAATAAAACAAGGGTACTCCCACTGCTGAGAGATATTTTATTAAAAAATTATAACAGCTCAAACTTGAATTTTTTAGGTGCAATATCACAGTGGCATGAAAATTTACAGTGGCGCTGTTGCTACACCAGCCTATGGAGATTTATGGTCTACAGACCAGAGACGTCCATAGGATGGTGTAGAAACAGCACCACTGTAAATTTTCAGGCCACTGTGATATTGCACCTAAATTCAAGTTTGAGCTGTTATAAATTTTTTAATAAAATATCTCTCAGCAGTGGGAGTACCCTTGATTTACTCAGGGGGATAAACCCTACAACATATATATTTTTTCATTTTAAGTATTACTATCCCTTTAAGTAATCTAAGGTGCCTTGATAAGTATTCAAGAAGAGAACCAATGTGTTCTGAAGGCTTCTTGCTATATGAAATGTGTGAGATCTCTGTAGCATCCATGGGGATAAAGTGATAGACAAAGTAACTGGAGATAAGAGATGTTTCATTTAAAAATTATTAGAACACAACCAATTTTTAGTTACAGGTTGCGCTCAGTGGCCATTCCAGTTTATTCTGTTGTCAGTATGTTGTTCTAAGGAAAACTGCTTTCGTCAGTAACCACTACCATCAAACTGGATGGCCACAAACAATAATGAACTGATTCACTAACAGAATTAACATTTTGAGCTGTAATGACTTTGGAATGAAGCATTTTACAGCAGTGAGAGAATCCTAGATTACCCAACAGGGAGCTCCATGAAGTTCTTTTGTTTTCATGTTAGAGTGTAATTAAAGAACAAGAGAGAGAGAGAAATCCATTAACCTCTCAAGGATCAGAGTGGTATGCAACGCATTGGTTCTCATTGTGCTATGTACCCCTCTATTAATTAGATTTGCAGGATAATGTTGGTGCACAGACTCTGGAATTATTTTTGTCCCTGAAGTTCACTACACAATGGATTCACCATGGCCAGATTAGATCAACAGAACTGGAAAATGTGGATAAGCCCACACTACTAGGGCCATGTGTTATTTTGGAGCAAATCAACTTCACCATAGGTAGGAAGTTCCCATTTCTGTAAATGGGGCTTTTAACCCCTTGAGTGCTAGAGAGGCCTCCAATTTAGTGTTTCACAACGCATTGGGGATTTCTCCAGCATTCATGGGATTATAAGCCTAATATATATGAAAGGTAATCTTGGGAATTATTTCAATTTTCTTTTGAACATAACGCACTAACTGGTAGAACAAGGATAGGACTTTCTAGCATATAAAACACACAAACTCCCTCCAGAGGTGGACCACTGCGGTGATTTTCTCAGGAGTGGGAAGGGTGGCAAGGGGTAAAGACTGGCTGTATGCAGTGAATTGGAGGGATGATTTTCACAGGAGTGATCAGGGGTCTTTGCCCCCACCCCCTTCCACTGAAAATTACCTCCCTTGATTCTCTGCATACCTCTGACCTCCACCCCTACCCGCTGCCCTGGGACGAGGTATACAGCGAACCAGAAACCACTTAGAATATATATTCTAACCTATTATACTCATCTAACTCTTTTTATCCACCCATATTTTGTTCTTCAACAGAGATGAAGTGGACAGTTTGAGTGTGCTTCATACAGCAGTTAAAAATATTTAGTTTTACATTTTTGGCACTGTTTTTGAGTGGTCTGTATATAATACTGTTTATATTCCGCCTCTAGGTCCCATCTCCTCACAAACAATATGCTTCTGTAGCCCTGAATGGATCATGTGGACCACTTTGTCATATTATAAACTGAAAATTACTAGCCATAGACCACAGCAGAGATTAAATCCAAAAACTACAGTATATAGATTAAACTGACTGCTCTATGAAGGACACTTACCTAAGCAAGTCCTTTGGTTTAACAAATTGAAGTATCTGTTAAGTTTTATTAACCTATTCTGCAGAGATTTTACTGCTGAGTAAATAAGTTGGCTCTTACTGCTTACCGGGTGAGCTGTAGATGAACTCTAGGGACACTTGGTGGTCCTGACAGCATTAAAAAGCAAAAAAACAACAGTCTGAAATTTAGGGCTCGATCCAAATGTTGGAGACGGCTGTTTTTTCTGCCGACGGCATTTTTTTCAAGCACAGAAAGCTAGTCAAATGCCTGTGCTGTGTAAAAATACTGGCAATAAAAAGAGCCGTTGTGTGATAAATTTAAGACCTGTTTTCACCCATTGAAAATTATGAAAACAGTGTAAATACCAACTCAAATGTCTGCGTTAGCCATGAAAACCCGATAAGGGACTCCAGTTATCGCAGGAAAGTTAAGACACAGTTTTTTTTCTTGAGACCCTTATCGGCTCTTCAAACAGCCGACGCAGAAACCTGAATGCAAAAAAAGTTAAAAAAAAAAAAAAAAAACCTCAGTGGATGTATTGATATGGAGCCCTAACTCCATATCAATACATCCAAAGTATGAAATGTGTCAAACGTTAGTAGAATTAACCCTATTAGTGCCTGTGGGGTATAATTACCCTGCCGGCATTCATAGGGTTAACCCGACTAAGTTAAAAAAAACATCCCATTTAAGGTAACACTTACCATTACTCCTGATGTCCAGTGGAGTCCTCAGCTTCCCTTCTGTCCTTCTCTTCAGTCTTCTATCTTCTGCCTTCATTCTGTCTTTCTTTTGCTTCTTCTTGCTGTAAAATAAAACAAAAAGTATTAATACAAAGCATTAACTGTGACATCATTTAACCCTTTGAGTTGCAGAGGGGTACTTGCAATATGTTGCGTACTTCACTGGCACTCGAAGGGTTAAAACATTATTGTGCAGTGAATATTCCGCTAAGAAAATGCTTCCATTTAATGCCCAAGTAAGTAAAAATGCCATAAATAAATGTCATAAATATATACCATGTATATATACTAAGCTTTTATGTTCATGTCTCTGCCACTGTGTGTGGCCGCAGAGGCGGAGACACTGATGAGACGCACAGGTCCGCTTCTGTCCTGCACGGGCCGATGCCTGTAGCACACTGAGGAAATTGGAAGTGAGCCTTCCTTTATATATGGGCAGTCTCACTTCCAAAGAACAGTCGCTCAAATCTAGTTGGCTGGGATGTGCGTAAGAACATCCCATCCAATGGCTTTGAGGGAATTGGAAGTGAGACTGCCCATAAATAAAGGAAGGCTCACTTCCAGTTTCCTCAGTGTGCTACGGGCATCGGCCAGTGCAGGACAGAAGCGGATCTGTTCGGCTCATCAGTGTCTCCTCTGTGGCCACACACAGTGGCAGAGACATGAACATAAAAGCTAAGTATATACATGGCATATATTTAGGGCATTTTTACTTACCTAAGCATTAAATGGAGGCATTTTCTTAGAGGAATATTCACGGCACAATAATGTTTTATCCCTTTGAGTGCCAGTGTCGTACGCAACGTATTGCTTTACACTGCGTTGCGTACCCCTCTGCCACTCAAAGGGTTAAACGAGTTAATGCTTTGTATTGGTACTTTTGTTTTATTTTATAGCAAGAAGAAAGCATAAGAAAGAAGGAAGAGAAGGCAGAAGATAGAAGACTGAAGGAGAAGGACAATGGATGACAGGTAAGTGTAAGACATATGAGCTGGCAGTATGTCAGGCACCGATCGTTAGCTTTTTTACAGTTCCCAATACTGCCGTTATTTAGCGGCGTTTTGGGAACTTAACGCACAAAACGGACGTTTGGCCACAAGAACATTTTTGTGGCCTAACGTCCATCGTGCTTTAAGCCGGTAGGACATTTGAATACTAACCAAGATATTTTCTTTTTGTCGGTCGGTATCCATTTTTCCCTACCAGCTTTTTTAGACAAACATTTGGATCGAGGCCTTAATGACTTTGGAATGAAGCAGTGGTACCTTATTTTTTTTTTTTCTTTATACAGGTTTACTACTCCTTTAAAAGACATAGTACAAAGAGAAAAGTGGATCAGTTCTGTGCCAAACCAACTGTATAAAGTTTATTAAATTAACGACTTGGAAGCTAGAGGGGTCTTTGAAACAATGCTTTGGAGATGTCTCTTGCGGCCAGGGATATAAAAGCTCCATTTAGATGATATCTCAACATCCTACCATTTCAGACAGCATTCTGATGTTTCCTTGGACTGAATTACAATGTTTATCTGCAGACTGTCATAGACTCAGTTTGTGGGACCTCCTGAGGCCTTATCATACAGACTTCACAATCTGTTCAGTTTGCTGCCTTGCCCATTTTACACTCTGTCTCTCCAGGTTGGTTCATGAATCTTTTAATTATTTTTTTCAGAGCACGAAGAGGAACTTGACCAAGAATTTGGCCTGGAATCAGATACTTTGTTCTGGGGGCTGAAAAAGGTAAGTTTTATAATATTGGGTCTGATATGGATTTCATGTTGTACTATGTTTATTATATTATCTGTCTAGAGCAGCGGTTCTCAAACCTCTATTCAGGTGCCACTAACAGGCCATTCATTTAAAATTTCCCTGCTTCTGCAAAGGAGAGATCATTAAAATGTCTGCACCTCTGATAAACTCACCTGTTCTCAAGCACAGAAATCCTGAAGTCATGGCCTGTTTGGGGCCCTTTAAAGGGATAGTAATGTTTCATAATAAAAGCAGCTCTAATTAATCATCATAGTATTTGGACTTTGGAGAGTGTTATTTCAGTTCTGTCAGAGTTGTAGTTCAAGAGTAATTCAATGACAAAGTATCCCCCTCCCTCCCCTTTTACTGATGTAACACTGCTCAGCCAGAGCAGAGAGGGACAACCTTCAATTAAGATAAGGGAAAAACCTGAAAAACTTGTCAAGGCGGGCAGGGATTTCATTGTTCTCATAGGAAGAAGATTGTCCCCTTCTGTTATCTGGTCTATGGACTGGATTCCACATCTGAGAAGAGATGGCTTACACTAGGTAAAAGGGGCGGGAGGGGGAAACTTTGCTTGTGAATATCTCTCAAACCATAAAGGTTTGAGAGATAAGACTTATATCATTATTCATATTTTTTAATGCCTACAAAATAAAATAAAGTTAAAACGAAGTATTACTATCCCTTTAAGATAGGTCTGAGAAACACTGATCTAGGTAGGACAACCTAAACCTTGTCCACAATATAACTTTAAAGGGGAACTATCACCCCTTTTGGCTCATAATGATCTTCATATAGCGATAAGCTGTAATAGTTGTTTTATTTTCTTATAGAATGCGTGCTATGGTGAAACTTAAAGTTTTAAAAAGGAGCCAAGGCCTTACTTCAGGATAGACTGCGGTTACAGCTCTGAACTGCAGCCTGTCAGTCTTCGTCTGTTCCTTCCTAAAGTATTGTCGTGTTCCAACCTCCTCCAGTGATGGAGGATTTCTCCAAGTAAGCTGGAGTGCAGTCTAGCCAATGAGAGTGGTCCAGCTTACATAGAGAAATCCTCCATCATCGGAGGAGGTTGGAACAAGATGCTACGTAGGGAGGGGAGCAGAAGATTGAGAGGCTATTACACCTTATCACTAATATGAGGATAATTAATAGCCAAACTTGTATAGGTGTGAGTTCCACTTTAAATCCAAGGGTGGAATGCAAGAAATGTGCATGTCTATTTCCAGTGTTGAACTGCACATGAAAAATAAAGATTAGCGAACAGCTGCGCTTAATTTTTTTGTGGTAATGGTCAGGATTAACAAATCTTTCTGAGTGGAATAGTGAATTCTACTAATGCAGGAAGTGCTATTACGAACGATTTTATACGCCTGTGTAGTGTTCTCGTAAAAGCTAGTTTTTATTTGCAATATAAGAAGCGTTCGTTATACGGCTTCCTGGATTAGAATTTGCTCAATATCTATCTGTGCAGGAAAAATGCCTTCAGCACGTGCGCACGTTTCTTGCATTCCACCCCGAGCCACAGTACAAATGTATAGGAATTGAACACTACAGCAGTGGTTCTGAGCCGGGATACTGTGGCAGCCTCTTCATTTCTATGATGCCAAAAAAATGCGAATGTTGAGTTTCAAATGAATATGTATGGAAACTGTTAAGCACAATATGCATGTTTTTTTGTCATTATGTTTGTGAGACATAAGAATATTTATTTATGTATTTGACACCTTCATTACACCCCTGACAAATGGCCTGTATACAGTGGTACTCAAGCACGGCCCATCCGCTGCTGCCATAGTAGAACTCCCATGGCTGTCAATAAATAATGGGAGTTCTAGTGTGGCAGCAGCTGGGGGGACTCACTGGCCCATCCCTGACCTATAAAATGTTAGGTGTGTCTTGGAAATTCTAAACTGCTTATTAGCAAAAGGGCATTGAGAATCACTGCTGTACATTTCACACTGTGTGATCCGCTGTCGGAAAGGTGGCTGGAGGGATCATCTTTAACCCTTTGAGTGCCCAAGGGGTACGGAATGCATTGCAAAGCATTAAAGGATTAAAGAACGGTGGACTGCAATGATTTTTAAATGCAACACTTTCCAGCTGTGGGATTCCACGCTTTTTTTACTCAGCCCTGAAATCTAATTTTCATAAGAGTTTGCTGTTCCTTTAAGAGCTGTGTAATATGACTGTGTTATGGATAAAACACACTAGTGCTATTTTTGCAGTAGAATAAAGAACAGTCTCTTAACTCTTTGAGTGCCAGAGGGGTATGCAACGCATTGCTATACAGTGCATTGCATGCAGTGCTATGTAGTGCATTTAACTCAAAGGGTTAAAAATGGGAGAGAGAAAAATGTAATTATTAAAAAGTAAGTACAATGGCTTGGACACTGCTGGCACTCAAGATTTAACACTTTGAGTGCCAAAGGATTGCTCATTGCATTGCAAAGCAATGCAATGCACAACCCTCTGAAATTCAAAGAGTTAAACGAGCAGTGTTAACCCCTTGCATGCCAGAGGGGTATGCAACACATTGCTTTGCAATGTGTTGCGTAGCCATCTGGCACCCAAAGGGTTAAAGGGATAGCATTGCCATTTTTTTACAACATTAATCTTGTAGGCATTAAAAAATAAAGCTAAATGCCCCCAGTCCCATCTCTCAAACCTTTATGGTTGAGAGATATTCGGGACTAATGTTCTCCCCTCCCTCCCCTTTCCCTGACCTCAGCGCTCTAGCTGACTGCAGGGGAATCCGGTCCCTGGACAAGTGGAGGCTCTTCAGCAGAGCCGAGATTGAGTTATTGATAAAGAAACCCTTCACCGGACCGGTCTACAAAGTGTGCTTGCAAACTAGGCACACTTTGTAGACCATTCCAGTGAAGGATTTATTTTTCAATAACTCAATCTCGGCTTTGCTGAAGAGCCTCTGCCGGTCCCAGGACCGGATTCCCCTGCAGTCAGCTAGAGCTCTGAGGTCAGGGAAAGGGGAGGGAGGGGAGAACATTAGTCCCGAATATCTCTCAAACCATAAAGGTTTGAGAGATGGGACTGGGGGCATTTAGCTTTATTTTTTTAATGCCTACAAGATTAATGTTGTATGGCAATGCTATCCCTTTAAACTTGGTATAGAAGGAAAACAAAATGCTGTGGGAAGCAAGAATTACATTGCTTCCCAATAAAAACCCAGCACTTATTAGTTCCAGACAATGATGATGATTACTTTTCATTAACTGGCGCTAATGTTTACATCTTTGTGGCAGCTTCTATAAACACACTTGATACACTGTATGTAAGTGAGTTATTACAGAGAGCGCACAAGGTTTAACCTTTATCGTTAATGCACAGTACGCTCTTCTCGCAGCACAATGTGATTTTTTTTTTTCCAGTGTTTCAGGCATAATGATAGAACTGTTTACTTAGTTCTGTTGGTTTTGGTAATAAAATTATACTGACAGGAAAGAATCTGGCAAATCATTAAGCAGGTTAAATGTCAACAAGGGCATCGCTGCTCTGAGTAATAGGCCTGCGAGAGTAAACAAACTGCAAGCTAGGTTTTACACTGTCCCTGTAATTTAACGAGCAGACCTAATAAACAAGGAACTGAAAGATACATTAACCCTTTGATTGCCAGAGAGGTACACAGTGCATTGCTCAGCAATACACTGCGTACCCCTCTGGCACTCAAAGGGTTACCATTTGAGTGACAGACAGGCATCCAGCACACTGCAATGCAATATGTTGGATAGCTGTTTGGTACTCAAAGGGTTAATGTAAAATGTGGATTTAAGTGGGTATTTCATCAAGGGTAGACCTTAAAGAGGCAGTAAGCTCTTATTATGAAAATCTTTACAGGGTAGCTCTTTTTATGCTGAGCTGGTTGAAGATGCTTCTGTCAAAACTTATTACAGAGCAATTTTTTTTTTTTGACTGCTTGAACACGATTCTTTTTCTTTTGCAGCCAGGCGGTGCAGTTGTGTTGACATCTTCCAGCAGTGTACCTTTATTTATTATTCAACAGGAAAACCCCAGAAATATATGTATATACATAATTAGTTCTTTCTGCCCCCTTTAGGTGCATGTTATTGGGGAACAGCCTTTTGTCAAACCACCGTTCCCACAATCCTCAGAAGGCTGTTGGCTAAATGAAGATTATTGGAGTTGTTGTCCAAAAACAACTCAGTTTGTCCACTTGTGTTTAGTACATCACTCCCCCCTCTCCTTGCTATCAATTACAAACCCCTCCTGCTATCTTTTTTTTTTGTACCGTCCCTATATCCAATACTTTATCCTTCTGCTGTCCATCACTCCCTCCTCTAGCATTCCATAAATAATTAACTGTTACCCTGCCTGCATAGAGACACTCAAAGCATTGCTTCACAATGCGTTGGACACCCCTTGGCACTCAAGGGTTGTAACTGTAACCCTGTCTCTGAGGTGTCCACCAAAGTAATCCATCCCTCTTCCTCGGGATGTCACGAGGCAGGAGGGAGCTGCTTTTAGTGATGAATGGAGCACCTTCTGTAAAGCATAGCTGCACTGTGAGGAGTTATGAACTACTTTGGGGGATACAGTAAAGATGGAGCAAGTGCCATTATTCCCTCTGAGAGCCAAGTGGTGTCCAGTACATTGCAGATCAATGATGTGACAGCTATCTGGCACTTAAAGTGGCCTGATTCTGTTGTTACCAGTGAATAGTGGAACAAGTCTGAGGTTTCAAACAGTGTATATATGGTTCTGTAACTAGCCGTAGACAGTGGTCTGATTCTGTGGTTAACAGTGGACAGTGGACCAAGCTTGAGGGTGTCATTGCATGTGTGGTTCAATGACCACCAGTGGGACAGTGGTCCACCTGTGTGGCTACTAGTGGAATCAACCTTGGGTGTGAGATGGTGTATGTGTGGTCCTGTGTTTGCCATTGGTAAAGTTGTCTCAGTATGCAGTCACCAGTGGACAGGCAGACAAGCCTGGAGCATCAGACAGCATATGTGTGGTTCTATTATTACTTGTGGGACAGTTGTCTACTTCTGTGGCCCAGTGAACAGTGGAACAAGCCTGGGTGTCAGAGTTACCAGTGGGACAGGGGTCTGATTTTGTGGCTGCCAGTGAACAGTGGAACAAGCCTGGGTTGTGAGGTAGTGTATGTATAGTTATATGACTACCAGTGGGAAAATGCTCTCATTATGTCGCTATCAGTGGTCAGTGGAACAAGGTTGGAGTGTCAGACTGTATGTTTGATTTTGTCTACCAGTTGTATGGTGTAACAAGGTTGGGTGTTACAGTTACCTAGTTCCAGCACCGCTGTTGATAATGACCCAGCCGGGTTTGGTGCTCGATTTGACGTATGTGCAGGCCCTTGGTTTGACGCATCGCGGCAAGATACATCATTCACGGGCGTGAAGAGGCAGAATGACGCAGGCCTTTGTTTTATGCTGTACAGCTGATTCTCCTCCCATCTACTTCCTGGGCTGGGCTTTAAAGGGGAACTGAGACAATTCTCAGTTGCCCTTGCGTAGTTGTTCAACGCAGTTAGTTTCTCTTGGGCTCTGTGTATGACCTGGCTTGTCTGACCATCCATCCTGGTGCTGACCTGTGGCTCTGTCTGACTATTCTTCTGCCTTACTGTTTATAGTAGACACTCAGTCTGGTGCGGATCTGTGGCTCTGGTTAAGACTTACATTTCGGTTTCACGGATTGAGACTGGGTTTTCTCCCAGTTGCGTTCCCTAGGGGAGTTTTCCTTCAACAGACTGATGGCAGGCTTGCGTCAGTATTGTCTCCCTATCAGCTACCACCTTCGGGAGATTCCTCGGCCTACCCACTGACTGCAGGTGTGAGTCAGTTTGTCTCTTGCTGTGTTCCTGTTCGCCCTCCCGTATACAGAGACTACAGGGTCGGGTGCCTGTCTCTGGTAGAGGCTCCCTCATTTAGGCAGACTCCTATTCCTGATAGAGTTGCTGACCTCTAGTGGGACCTCTACTGCTTCGCCGTGATTATTGTCTATTTGTTATTCCTTGTTTCTGTGATTACTCTTATTGTATTTATTTAATAAATTGTTACTTTTACTATACTGTTCTGACTCCTGAATTATTTTTGGGAAACTGTGAAATTGGGGTACCAAGCAGTATATGTGTAATTCTTTGGTTCTCCCTAAGCTACCCCTACCAGTGGATAGTGGAACAGTGCTGGGGTGTCAGACATAGAATGTGTGATTTATATGACTACAGGTTGGACTGCGAAACAAGGCTGGATTATCAGTATATGTGTGATTCTGGAGTTCTATGACTACCAGTGGCAAATGGTCTGATTCTGTGACTATCATTGGACAGTGGAACAAGAATGGGCTGCCGGTGTATGTGTGGGTCTGTGACTAACATGTCAGCACTTTGTGACTGTAGGCACGTCAATTTGGGAGGGAAAAATGAATCTGCACTAAAACAGGTGCTGGAATCAATTTTCTAGCCTTACATCTGCCCCTACACCAACTGACAAAGTTATTAAACCTAAAATTCTACTCTTAATGTGAAGTTCTTACAAGGTACAGAGGAAACTAGAATAACTTTGCTCCATTTTCTTGTGAGTGCTCTGAGGCAGGTGTTATGAGCTTGCTGACATTAAGACTGCAGAGTGAGTGCACTGATGTGCAGTGCAGCAATCATACACTGTAGTGCAGTGGTGGGCAGAGAGAAGGCCCTCCAGCTGCTTCCAATCCTCAAATTTCATCTGCCTTTGGTAGTCTACTGTAGTGCATACCCCTAAGTTCAACCACTGGAGGCTAACGCTGTGAAGCTGTGCTGGCATATTCTTTCATTCACCTTTTATCTCCCCATGCATCAGATAAAAAACATGTCAGCTCTACAGGGCAGGGACTTATTGGGGGAGATAAAGAGGTGATAAAGTGGAGATGACTTCTCCAGTGATATCCCCTCTCCAGTTCCTATGTTATTCTATAGAGCCAATGCACTAAGGTCTCCAAGGTTGAAGAAATCTTAGTGCATTGGCTCCATATCACCGGAGAAGTTATCTCCATTTTATCACCACATTATCACACCTTAGTGCATCTCCCCCTTTGTGTCTAAAAATCCTATGTACAGCACTTCATACATTTTCATAATTCTGTTTTAAGAATAAAAATAGTATGATTTAATTTGAGACCTTTTTGCTTTCCTTCATGTGAAGGATCCTACAGACTTTGAATGGAGTTTCTGGATGGAGTGGGGCCGCTGCCATTTGATAGGCTTGATGCTCGGACATGTGCTGGTCTCACAATTTGCTAAAGTCTACATTGCACAGGTATGTATTTTTGTTTTCATATATTTATATACGTTTAAAATTTGAATCCGTCTTACCTGCATTATCTTTGGAATTTCTTTTGTCCCTTTTGTAAGGACATGTCAGAAGGGGTTTCCAGTTGCCCAGATAACCATTTACACTCTTTTGCCTTAATCAGATCCATGAGAGACAAAACATTAGCTGGAGTACTTAGGCGTGTGCTTGTGGTGGACAATCTGCAGCTTTTCAGCTACTGTTGGTCTACCACTTCCATTATCACCAGGTGGCTATTGGCTGGCTGTGAAATGATGGGAATAGTAGTCTAACTACAGCTGAATAGCGGTTTGCACCACCCCGGCCTAATTTCAATCATCTTTAATGAATGTTGGGTGTAGAATTGTACAAGACAAGTTCTAGGTCATGGGGTAACCTACTATGGTCCTCAACAGCTGCCAAAAGGGCAAGTGTTCAGGATATCTCTGCTGGAGCACAGCTGGATCCGTTTCACTGATGAAAAGCTGCTGTTTTGAGCCAATTGTGTTCAAGCAGGGATATCCTAAAAGTACAAAACAAGATTGATGATTGCCCTTTCTGGACGGCTCTTCAGCAGAGCTGAAATAGCATTGTCTACAAAGATACTTCATTAGAACGGTCTACAAAGTGTGCCTGCAAACCAGACACACTTTGCAGACTGTTCTAATGAAGAATTCCTTTGTAGACAAAGCTGTTTCGGCTCTGCAGAAGAGCCGTCCGGTCCCGGGGACCAGGATCTCAGTCTGTCAGCTAGAGTGCTGACGTGTGTAAAAGGGGCAGGAGGGGGAACTTTAGAAGCTTATAACTCTTAAACTAGACAACTTTGTGAGACAGGATTTACGCCATTTCATTTATTATTTTTTTAATATGTACAATTTTATCTGGACAGGACAAATCTTTGGGATCCAGCTTCTATGACTTTCCTATGTTTCATAGATAGTTTTATTAATTGCAACAATCTATCTCGTGTTCATTATAATTCCAGTAGTACATGTTTTAGCCCCACATTTATATGTATCTTTTACATTATTTTAAAAATGTCATTTTTCTGTGTCATAATTGTATGGTTTGTTTTTGGATAATTTATTGTTTAAATCCTATATAATAATTTGCTAAAACGTGTGTAACGCCGTGACGTGCAGTAGACACTGCTGCGCGTGCTGCAGTCATGCGCAGTAGAGACTGCCCGCGCCAGGGCTGATACAGAGCTGGGCGCTCCGAAGGAGCGTCCAGCTCTGTATCAGCCGTTGTGCGAGCAGTCTCTACTGCGCGAGACTGCCCCGCGACCGGGTGGCAGTGGCACTGTGGCCCGTGTAACGGGCTGTTCAACTAGTTATTTTATAAAATGGGTTGTGTTTTGTCCTGATACAATATTGTCAGTATTGGATCTTGTATAACCCTTTGAGTGCCAGAGGGGAGGGCAACACCTTGCTTTGCAGTATGTTGAACACCCCTCTGGCCCTCAAAGGGTTAAGGACCAGATGGGTGTGCAATGCATTTTTTTGCAGTATGCTGAACACCCGGCCAGTGTTTTTTTTTTTAAAAGGGGAACTACCACCTCACATAAAGTTAAATCCCAAGAATTACCCATCTGGAGACTAGCTGATCAATAGTACTAGTTGCCAGAATTATTACCTCCTTATAGAGAATGCTGCCTCCTTTGTATATACTGAATCAAACAATGTATTTAGGGTGTTGGCCATAGCCTTATCCTCACTAATCAGTTCACCTATCTCAGTCCTAAGAGGACCAATATCAACCTTAACCTTTTTGTTATTAATATGCTTGTATAATTGTTTAGGGTTTTTCTTGCTCTCATTTGCAATATTTCTCACATTCTCTATTTTAGCTAGCTTACTTGCTTGTTTGCAGATTTTATTACATTCTTTATATTTTTTAAATGATGGATCTGACCCGTTTGACTTAAACACTTTAAAAGCCTGCTTTTTATTTCTCATTTCCCTGCTAACCACATTATTAAGCCACATCGGGTTTGCTTTTCTCCTCTTGTGCTTATTCCCCAATGGTATATATTGACGTGTATATTTGCCTAAGAGCATTTTAAATACGTTCCATGATTCTTGTGCATTTTTATCTTTGAAAATTACATCCCCTTGGATATCCTTTAGTACTTATTTTAACTTTGTAAAATTAGCCTTTTTAAAATTGAATGTTTTGGTTAAACCCTTGCTATTGGGTTTCTCATAACAAACTTCAAAGGATACATTATTGTGGCCACTGCTGCCCAAATGTTCCCTTACTTGTACATTGTTTATCATGTCAGAATTGTTTGAGAGCACTAGGTCAAGCAAGGCCTCTTTTCTAGTTGGCTCTTCTACTAGTTAGGACATAAAATTATCATTTATCATACTTAAAAAATATTTCCCTTTGTTGTGCCGAAAGTCATATTGCTCCAGTCAATTTCAGGATAGTTGAAATCTCCCATTATAATTACCTTTGCTGATCTAGAAGCCTTTTCCATTTGGGCTTCCTCCAACTCCCCAGTATTAGGTGGCTTGTAGCAAATCCCCACTAATATCTTTTTTTATGTGTGCCCTCAGTGTGTATTTCAACCCACAAGGCCTCTACCTTTTCATTGGACCCTTCATTTATATTTTCCCCGAAACTAGATTTTAAGGCCCGCTTTACATATAGGCATACCCCTTCTCCCCTTTTATTAACCCTGCCCCTCCTAAAAAGTGAATAACCCTAATTGCACTCAAAGGGTTAAGGTAGGTCCTCATTGCTCAATTATTTCTTCACTGTCATCATTTGCCATGCAAGACACAGGACAGACATCCATCAGATTCACACTTAACCCACTGACTGCCACAGGGTTGTGTATCAAGTTTTACCCCTCAGGGAGTGTGTTCAAACTCCTCACACTGTAAACTTGCATTTCTCTCCCACTTCTCCTCCTTCCCCAGCCTATTACTAACACTTTTCCATATTTATGTTAAGCCCCGCCCCTACTCGCGATTAAGCCCTGCCCCCTTTTAACCCAGATTGCCCCATTTGTCTCTCCACATCAGCACCACATGAGGGACTCCACAAGTAAAAAATCCCAGGTATAACACATGTATGCCTCACTCACACAGCACCAAACACACACACACACACACAGTGGCCTCAGCAGGACCTGTAGTAAAGCCACTGAACGGTGCTGCATCAGCAGGGGAACAAAATGGGACTCAAAGGGTTAAGGTAGGCCCTCATTGCTGAATTACTTCTTCACTGTCATCATTTGCCATGCAAGACACAGGACAGACAGCCATCAGATTCACACTTAACCCACTGACTGCCACAGGGTTGTGTATCAAGTTTTACCCCTCAGGGAGTGTGTTCAAACTCCTCACACTGTAAACTTGCATTTCTCTCCCACTTCTCCTCCTTCCCCAGCCTATTACTAACACTTTTCCATATTTATGTTAAGCCCCGCCCCTACGCGCGATTAAGCCCCGCCCCCTTTTAACCCAGATTGCCCCATTGCTCTCTCCACATCAGCACCACATCAGTCCCCTCTAGGGACTTCACAAGTCAGTGTTCCCAGGTATGAACACACTTCCCACTGCTATTTAACTCTGACATGCCTCTCTATACCTTAACCGTTTGAGTGCCAGAGGGGTACACAACTCATGAGCACATGTGTTTCTGCTCATATATGTTGCGTGTCTGTGTGTGTGTACATCTCTGTTACATATGTGTGTCCATGTGTGCATCTCCAGTGTGTCTGTGTGTACATGTGTTTTGCATGTCTCTGCCGCTCACTGTGTGTATGTGCATACCTCCCAACATTTCACAGGGCCAAAGAGGGACACGTTAGTTTTAGGTAATATTATTGGGGGTGTGGCTGGTGGGCGGGGCATTAGTAAGAATTTTTAGGTTATTTCATGACCTATTACTGGCTATTTATGTAACTGAATAAATGATTTAGTTCAAGACCAAAGTATTTTATTTGCACAGACTAATGTATAAACACATATACTGAAGTTTATTGCTTTATTGCTGTAGAGCAAAGTAATACACACCACACAGTCAGAGCTGGTGCAAGGATTTTTGCCACCCTAGGCAAAACCTAATTTTGCCGCCCATTTCGCTCCGCCCCTTGTGTCCCACCCCTTTATACCCTGCCTACTTATACCCAACCTCTTTTCATGATTGTCCTCTCTCTGCCCCCTGAGCCACTCTGCCCCTGTTCTGGAGATGCCTGTAAGAGATGCCCCCCACCAGCTCCAACTTGCCCCTTATCAGCTTCACTTTGGCCCACCAGCTCCACTTTGCCCCTATCAACTCCAACTTGCCCCCATCAGCTCCAACGTGCCCCCACCAGCTCCATTTTGCCCCCTCAGCTTCACTTTACCCCCTCAGCTCCAACTTACCCCCATCAGCTCCACTTTGCCCCCCATCCTCTCCAACTTACCCCCATCAGCTCCACTTTGCCCCCCATCCGCTCCAACTTGCCCCCATCCGCTCCAACTTGCCCCCACCAGCTCCACTATGCCCTCTCAGCTCCAACTTTCCACTATCAGCTCCACTATGCCCCCAGCAGCTCCAACTTGCCCCCCCCATCCGCTCCAACTTGCCCCCCCCATCCGCTCCAACTTGCCCCACCAGCTCCACTTTGCCCCCCCTCAGCTCCACTTGCCCCCCCTCAGCTCCAACTTGCCCCCCCTCAGCTCCACTTTGACCCTCATCAGCTCCACTTTGACCCTCATCAGCTCCAACTTGCCCCCATCATCTCCAACTTGCCCCCACCAGCTCCACTATGCCCCCTCAGCTCCAGCTTTCCCCTAACAGCTCCAACTTGCCCCCATCATCTCCACTTTGCCCCACATCTGCTCCAACTTGCCCCCTCAGCTCCATTATGCCCCCTCAGCTCCAACTTGCCCCCCATCACATACCTGTATCTCCCGCGCAGTCTTCTCTTCAGTAATGCAGAGCGCGGCGGGAGATCATGACTCCCAGCGCGCTCTGCATTACTAAAGATCCAACCCAATGAGGGAGCGCTGTAGCAACGCAGACCTGATTGTGTTGTGGTTCCCGGCGTGGTGTGTGGGCGCAGCTCTTCTCTGCTGCATGCCCGCGCCCCCAGTACGTGTGCGCCCTAGGCCGGCGCTTACCTCGCCTATAGGTGGAGCCGGCCCTGCACACAGTCTGACCTCCTACAAAGAGGGACAGAGGGATCCGGCCCTCAAAGAGGGACTGTCCCTCCTAAAGAGGGACACTTGGGATGTATGGTATGTGTCTGCCTGTATGCTGCATATGTCTGTGTTTATCAGTGTGTCTGCATTTCAAACACGTGCGCCCAATGGTCATAACATGACGGGCAACGCCGTCCCATGTTGCTAGTATATATATATATAGGGCTTAAAAGTTACTCGCCATTGCAAGCCATAACATACCCACCAGGGCTGAATTTCTACTCGCCAGGGCTAAGTTTTTACTCTCCATTAGCTAGTGGAGAGTGGAAATTTTGAGCCCTGTATGTATGTGTGTGTGTGTGTGTGTATATATATATAAATAATATAACAATCTAAGAGTTTCTGATTCGCTGGGGTGGCAGGAGAGTGGAGTTAGGGGGCAGTGATTTTGGCAGGTGGGCAAAGCAAAAGGCTGCCAGGGGGCAGTGATTTTGACAGGAGTTGCCTGGGCGAGCGAGGACCACTGGCCACTCCTGTCAAAATCTCTGCAGAGAGTTCACTAGGGGAATTGACCTGCACACTCCTGTCAAAATCAATACACACATTTTCTGCATTATCCTTTCACCTCTTCACCTGACCATTATCCCTTCCCACCCTCCCTTTCACCTCTTCGCCTGACCATTATCCCTTCCCACCCTCCCTTTCACCTCTTCACCTGACCATTATCCCTTCCCACCCTCCCTTTCACCTCTTCACCTGACCATTATCCCTTCCCACCCTCCCTTTCACCTCTTCACTTGACCATTATCCCTTCCCACCCTCCCTTTCACCTCTTCACTTGACCTTTATCCCCCTCCCTTTCACCTCTTCACTTGACCATTATCCCCTCCGTTTCACCTCTTCACCCGACCGTTATCCCCTCCCTTTCACCTCTTCACCTGACCATTATCCCCTCCCTTTCACCTCTTCGCCTGACCATTATCCCTTCCCACCCTCCCTTTCACCTCTTCACCTGACCATTATCCCCTCCCTTTCACCTCTTCACCTGACCATTATCCCCTCCCTTTCACCTCTTCGCCTGACCATTATCCCTTCCCCCCCCCCTCCCTTTCACCTCTTCGCCTGACCATTATCCCTTCCCACCCTCCCTTTCACCTCTTCACCTGACCATTATCTCCTCCCTTTCACCTCTTCACCTCTTCACCTGACCATTATCCCCTCCCTTTCACCTCTTCGCCTGACCATTATCCCTTTGTCCCCTCCCTTTCACCTCTTCGCCTGACCATTATCCCTTCCCACCCTCCCTTTCACCTCTTCACCTGACCATTATCCCCTCCGTTTCACCTCTTCACCCGACCGTTATCCCCTCCCTTTCACCGCTTCACCTGACCATTATCCCCTCCCTTTCACCTCTTCGCCTGACCATTATCCCCTCCCTTTCACCTCTTCGCCTGACCATTATCCCTTCCTCCCCTCCCTTTCACCTCTTCGCCCGACCATTTCACCTCCCACCCTCCCTTTCACCTCTTCGCCCGACCATTATCCACTCTCCTTCACCTCTTCACGTGACCAGTATCCCTTCCCACCCTCCCTTTTGCCTCTTCGCCTGACCATTATCCCCTCCCACCTTCCTTTTCACCTCTTCACCTGACTATTATCTCCTCCCACCCTCCCTTTTAACTGTTCGCCTAACCAGTATCTATTCCCACCTGCCTTTTGCCTCTAAACCTAACTAGTATCCCTCCCACTCTCCCTTTCGCCTCTACACCTAACTGGTATCCCCTCCCACCCTCCCTTTTACCTCTATGCCTAACCATTATCCCATCCCATCCTCCCTTTTACCTTTTTGCCTAACTGGTATCCCCTCCCTTTTACCTCAATGCCTAACAGGTATCCCCTCCCTTTCGCATCTTTGCCTGACTGTTATCTCCTCCCACCTTCCCTTTTGCCTCTTTGCCTGACCATTATCTCCTCCCACCTTTCCTTTCGCCTGACCACTATCTTCTCCCACCCTCCCTTTCACCTGACCATTATCTCCTCCCACCCTCCCTTTTGTCACATCAGCTGACCCTTATCCCCTCCCATGCTCCTTTTCGACTCTCTTCACCTGACCATTATCTCCTCCCTCCGTTTCACAGATTGCTTCCCCATCGCTACTTCTCAGCCCTCTCTTCACCCCATTTCTTGTTCCTCTATTCCTTTCTCATTCATTTCCCTTTCTTTGCTTCCTTTCTCCCATCCCTCCTTTTCACCACTGTGGTGCCTCCTCCTCTCTTTCGGTGCCTTCTGTCTCCCTTATGCCCTTTTACTTGCCTCTGGGGCACCTCCCCCCATCCTTTTGCCTCCCTCCCTCCCCATCCCATCACAAGCCTTTTACCTGGCCCCACCTGTTTGTAGTTTTTTTTGAGAGGGGGTGGTATTCCTTTTAGCTCCAGATACATAGTTTTCTGCCACTCAGTGGGTTAATGCACGGGCAACTCTGTGGCACCATTACTAGTAACTACTATTAACATACGCTAGCTGTAAGTATGTGATAGCTAAAAATATAGCTACCTATTTCATATTTTGGTATTCTTGTTCCTTTAAAGTCCACAGAGGAACATTGTGTATTGAGCTATATAGAAGAAGCTCGTCAGATATACTGTAAAATCATTATTTCAGAATGTCTCTCTTGTGCTTTTGTGTGCCTCTGTTGGCAGATCAAGTGGAATTGAAGTCATATTTCTTTACTCTGCTGTTCCTGGATACAAAGACATAGATTTGCAAGCTATGCGGAACAGGGACTCATCTCGAGATAATGGTTTATAGAGCTGCACTGTTCTAGTACTGCACAATAACATTACTATTAATCATAGCAATTCTATTCACATGTTTAGTCCAACCAGCCTCCCAAGCGACAACCTGGACAGATTTACTATGTTATTACATTTTTTTTCTCTGACCATTGGAATGATCCAATTCCAGAATAATTAACATGCGCAGCAGAAAGAGGTGGAGTCATCAGAGCTTTAGCCACACCCATTTTATTACTCCATCAAAGCCAATGTTCCTGCTAAGCCAGGGTTACCTATTACCAAACTGTCATGTTTACCCACTTAAGGGGAACCCAGAGGGCTGGCAGGGGTGTTTACAATATGATATACAGATTGCAGTAAAAAGACCTCTGGGTGCTGCATGTATGAATATATATAGGGCACCCAAAAGATTTTGACAATCAAAATGAAGGCTCATGCTTAACCCCTTAATGTCAGTAATCCTGGGGAGTGGATTCCCCTTAAGGATCACTTTGATCGGATTCAGCAAGCCGGTACATGTGACCGGTCTTGGAGCGGTCAGGTTCAGACCCGCAGTAGCACTGTGAGCGAAAGATAAGTGACATGCTAGGACTGGTCCTTCAGTGAAGTTTACCAGTGACGGTCTTAGCACGTCATCTGTCACTAAGGGGTTAAGTATGCGAGGTTAGAAGCCTACATGCCTTCAGCTGTTGTTGGACTACAGTTCCCATCAATGGAATCATAGTTCAACAACCGTTAAAAAGTTGCTAACTGCCAGACCTTGCTTTAAACTCAGTAAGTGGATGTTTGCCATCCAAATCAATGGCTCTCAATCTGTGTTCTGTGGAACCTCAGGTTTCCCTGAATATGTACAAGGGGTTCCACAGAGCAGATTTAAGTAATGAAGGTCAGGGAACAAGGCTGGAGATTAATGCTGTTTTAACCCACTGGGAGCTAGAGAAGACTCTAAGGCATTGTCTGGTTTCCACTGGGAATTCATTTGAAACAAAAGGGCTGCACTACAGGAGAAAGGGTGAGAAATAGTAACCACAAGTTATTTGGCCTCCAGTAATGAGTATGGCCGTCAGGGCTGGGGTGTTTCCTAGAGTAGGCCACTGCCTAGAGCTCCACATTTTGGCGGGTGTCTTGTTCGTGTGGCAAGATTAATTTCAATGCGCCATCATTTATGGTGGCCATTTTATTTACTAGTTTACATACCATTTTACTAGGCATAATTTAACCCCTTGAATGCTAGTGGTGGAGAACCCTCTGTAGCAGCCAAATGGTTGAGTTTGTGTGTGCTTTTATGCTAAAGAGTAGGATTTTCCCTTTCACCTCTACGCCTAACTAGTATCCCCTCCCTCCCTCCCACCCTCCCTTTCACCTCTACGCCTAACTAGTATCCCCTCCCTCCCACCCTCCCTTTCACCTCTACGCCTAACTAGTATCCCCTCCCTCCCACCCTCCCTTTCACCTCTACTCCTAACTAGTATCCCCTCCCACCCTCCCTTTCACCTCTTTGCCTGACCATTATCTCCTCTCACCCTCCCTTTCACCTCTACGCCTAACTAGTATCCCCACCCACCCTTCCTTTCACCTCTACGCCTAACTAGTATCCCCTCCCACCCTTTCTTTCACCTCTACGCCTGACCATTATCCCCTCTCACCCTCCCTTTCACCTCTACGCCTAACTAGTATCCCCTCCCATCTTCCCTTTCACCTCTACGCCTAACTAGTATCCCCTCCCACCCTCCCTTTCACCTCTACTCCTAACTAGTATCCCCTCACACCCTCCCTTTCACCTCTTCGCCTAACTAGTATCCCCTCCCACCCTCCCTTTTACCTCTATGCCTGACCATTATCCCCTCCCACCCTCCCTTTCACCTCTATGCCTAACTAGTATCCCCTCCCACCCTCCCTTTCACCTCTATGCCTAACTAGTATCCCCTCCCACCCTCCCTTTCACCTCTACGCCTAACTAGTATCCCCTCCCACCTTCCCTTTCACCTCTATGCCTAACTAGTATCCCCTCACACCCTCCCTTTCACCTCTTCGCCTAACTAGTATCCCCTCCCACCCTCCCTTTCACCTCTTTGCCTGACCATTATCTCCTCTCACCCTCCCTTTCACCTCTACGCCTAACTAGTATCCCCACCCACCCTTCCTTTCACCTCTATGCCTAACTAGTATCCCCTCCCACCCTTCCTTTCACCTCTTTGCCTGACCATTATCCCCTCTCACCCTCCCTTTCACCTCTACGCCTAACTAGTATCCCCACCCACCCTTCCTTTCACCTCTACGCCTAACTAGTATCCCCTCCCACCATCCCTTTTACCTCTACGCCTGACCATTATCCCCTCTCACCCTCCCTTTCACCTCTACGCCTAACTAGTATCCCCTCCCACCCTCCCTTTCACCTCGACGCCTAACTAGTATGCCCTCCCACCCTTCCTTTCACCTCTACGCCTAACTAGTATCCCCTCCCACCCTTCCTTTCACCTCTACGCCTAACTAGTATCCCCTCCCACCCTCCCTTTCACCTCTTTGCCTGACCATTATCTCCTCTCACCCTCCCTTTCACCTCTACGCCTAACTAGTATCCCCACCCACCCTTCCTTTCACCTCTACGCCTAACTAGTATCCCCTCCCACCCTTCCTTTCACCTCTTTGCCTGACCATTATCCCCTCTCACCCTCCCTTTCACCTCTATGCCTAACTAGTATCCCCTCCCACCCTCCCTTTCACCTCGACGCCTAACTAGTATCCCCTCCCACCCTTCCTTTCACCTCTACGCCTAACTAGTATCCCCTCCCACCCTTCCTTTCACCTCTACGCCTAACTAGTATCCCCTCCCACCCTTCCTTTCACCTCTACGCCTAACTAGTATCCCCTCCCACCCTTCCTTTCACCTCTATGCCTAACTAGTATCCCCTCCCATCTTCCCTTTCACCTCTACGCCTAACTAGTATCCCCTCCCACCCTCCCTTTCACCTCTACTCCTAACTAGTATCCCCTCACACCCTCCCTTTCACCTCTTCGCCTAACTAGTATCCCCTCCCACCCTCCCTTTTACCTCTATGCCTGACCATTATCCCCTCCCACCCTCCCTTTCACCTCTATGCCTAACTAGTATCCCCTCCCACCCTCCCTTTCACCTCTACGCCTAACTAGTATCCCCTCCCACCTTCCCTTTCACCTCTATGCCTAACTAGTATCCCCTCACACCCTCCCTTTCACCTCTATGCCTAACTAGTATCCCCTCCCTCCCACCCTCCCTTTCACCTCTTTGCCTGACCATTATCTCCTCTCACCCTCCCTTTCACCTCTACGCCTAACTAGTATCCCCACCCACCCTTCCTTTCACCTCTGCGCCTAACTAGTATCCCCTCCCACCCTTCCTTTCACCTCTGTGCCTGACCATTATCCCCTCTCACCCTCCCTTTCACCTCTACGCCCAACTAGTATCCCCACCCACCCTTCCTTTCACCTCTACGCCTAACTAGTATCCCCTCCCACCATCCCTTTTACCTCTACGCCTGACCATTATCCCCTCTCACCCTCCCTTTCACCTCTACGCCTAACTAGTATCCCCTCCCACCCTCCCTTTGACCTCGACGCCTAACTAGTATCCCCTCCCACCCTTCCTTTCACCTCTACGCCTAACTAGTATCCCCTCCCACCCTCCCTTTCACCTCGACGCCTAACTAGTATCCCCTCCCACCCTCCCTTTCACCTCTTTGCCTAACTAGTATCCCCTCCCACCCTCCCTTTCACCTCTTCGCCTAACTAGTATCCCCTCCCACCCTCCCTTTTACCTCTATGCCTAACTAGTATCCCCTCCCACCCACCCTCCCTTTCACCTCTTCGCCTAACTAGTATCCCCTCCCACCTTCCCTTTCACCTCCTATGCCTGACTAGTATCCCCTCCCACCCTCCCTTTCACCTCTATGCCTGACCATTATCCCCTCCCACCCTCCCTTTCACCTCTACGCCTAACTAGTATCCCCTCCCACCATCCCTTTTACCTCTACGCCTGACCATTATCCCCTCTCACCCTCCCTTTCACCTCTACGCCTAACTAGTATCCCCTCCCACCCTCCCTTTCACCTCGATGCCTAACTAGTATCCCCTCCCACCCTTCCTTTCACCTCTACGCCTAACTAGTATCCCCTCCCACCCTTCCTTTCACCTCTACGCCTAACTAGTATCCCCTCCCACCCTCCCTTTCACCTCTTCGCCTAACTAGTATCCCCTCCCACCCTCCCTTTTACCTCTATGCCTAACTAGTATCCCCTCCCACCCTCCCTTTCACCTCTATGCCTAACTAGTATCCCCACCCACCCTTCCTTTCACCTCTATGCCTAACTAGTATCCCCTCCCACCTTCCCTTTCACCTCTATGCCTGACCATTATCCCCTCTCACCCTCCCTTTCACCTCTATGCCTGACCCTTATCCCCTCTCACCCTCCCTTTCACCTCTACGCCTAACTAGTATCCCCACCCACCCTCCCTTTCACCTCTATGCCTAACTAGTATCCCCTCCCACCCTCCCTTTCACCTCTTCGCCTAACTAGTATCCCCTCCCACCTTCCCTTTTACCTCCTATGCCTGACTAGTATCCCCTCCCACCCTTCCTTTCACCTCTATGCCTAATTAGTATCCCCTCCCACCTTCCCTTTTACCTCCTATGCCTGACTAGTATCCCCTCCCACCCTTCCTTTCACCTCTATGCCTAATTAGTATCCCCTCCAACCCTCCCTTTTACCTCTATGCCTGACCATTATCTCCTCCCACCCTCCCTTTCACCTCTACACCTAACTGCTATCCCCTCCCACCCTCCCTTTCACCTCTGTGCCTAACTAGTATCCCCTCCCACCCTCCCTTTCACCTCTACGCCTAACTACTATCCCCTCCCACCCTCCCTTTCACCTCTACGCCTGACCATTATCACCACCCACCCTCCCTTTCACCTCTATGCCTAACTAGTATCCCCTCCCACCCTCCCTTTCACCTCTAAGCCTGACCATTATCCCCTCTCACCCTCCCTTTCACCTCTATGTCTAATTAGTATCTCCTCCCACCCTCCCTTTTACCTCTATGCCTGACCATTATCTCCTCCCACCCTCCCTTTCACCTCTATGCCTAACTAGTATCCCCACCCACCTTTCCTTTCACCTCTACGCCTAACTAGTATCCCCTCCCACCCTTCCTTTCACCTCTATGCCTAACTAGTATCCCCACCCACCGTCTCTTTCACCTCTACGCCTAAATAGTATCCCCTCCCACCATCCCTTTTACCTCTACGCCTGACCATTATCTCCACCCACCCTCCCTTTCACCTCTATGCCTAACTAGTATCCCCACCCACCCTTCCTTTCACCTCTATGCCTAACTAGTATCCCCACCCACCCTCTCTTTCACCTCTACGCCTAAATAGTATCCCCTCCCACCATCCCTTTTACCTCTACGCCTGACCATTATGTCCACCCACCCTCCCTTTCACCTCTATGCCTAACTAGTATCCCCTCCCACCCTCCCTTTCACCTCTATGCCTAACTAGTATCCCCTCCCACCCTCCCTTTCACCTCTATGCCTGACCATTATCCCCTCCCACCCTCCCTTTCACCTCTATGCCTGACCATTATCTCCACCCACCCTCCCTTTCACCTCTATGCCTAACTAGTATCCCCTCCCACCCTCCCTTTCACCTCTATGCCTAACTAGTATCCCCTCCCACCCTCCCTTTCACCTCTATGCCTGACCATTATCTCCTCCCACCCTCCCTTTTACCTCTATGCCTGACCATTATCCCCTCCCACCCTCCCTTTTACCTCTATGCCTGACCATTATCTCCTCCCATCTTTCCTTTTGCCTCTACACCTAACTAGTATCCCCTCCCACCCTCTCTTTCACCTCTTCACCTGACCGTTATCCCCTTCCCTTTCACCTCTACGCCTGACCATTATCCCTTCTCTTTCACCTCTTCACCTGACCATTATCCCTTCTCTTTCACCTCTTCACCTGACCATTATCCCTTCTCTTTCACCTCTTCACCTGACCATTATCCCCTCTCTTTCACCTCTTCACCTGACCATTATCCCCTTCCCACCCTCCCTTTCACCTCTTCACCTGACCATTATCCCTTCTCTTTCACCTTCACCTGACCATTATCCCCTTCCCACCCTCCCTCTGGACACACTTCTGCAAGTATCTGTATGTGAGAGAGGCGGTCTTTAAAATGGGCTGCCTTGTCTCTGAGGAAAGAGTAGCAGTGGGGTTCCAGCTCACGGCTGTGTCAGTCACATGAATCCCCCTCCCAGAATACATTAGGAGGCTTAAGGATGCTTCACTTATTACAGCTAATGAGAACACACTTATAATTTTGTTTTAAAATGATAGTAATTTTTCACAATAAAAGCAGCTCCAATTAATCTTCATAGTATCTGGGTCATGGAAAGTGTTATTTCAGTACTGTCAGAGTTGTAGTTCAAGAGTAATTGAATGATACAGTATCCCTCCCTTTTACCTAGTGTAAGCCACCTCCCCTCAGATGTGGAATCTAGTCTCTTGACCAGACAGGTCACAGCAAGGGACAGTCTTCTTACTGTGATCATAAGGAAAACCCTGCCCCCCTTGACAGGTTTTTCAGGGTTTTCTTTATGCTCAGTCAAGATTGACCCTCCCTAAGAGCCATGTTGACAGTCTTACTGCTCTGAGGTGAGCAGTGTTATATTAATAAAAGGGCGGGAGGGGGATACTTTATCATCCATTTATTCTTGAACTACAACTCGGACAGTATTGAATTAACTCTTTCCATGGCTCAGATACCACGAATATTAATTGGAGGTGCTTTTTTTGTGAAACATTACTATCCGTTTTAATGTCTCCTTAAGAATCCATGATCTAGCAATTAAAGCTTTGGAGCACGCATGAGAAAACACATGTCTGGTGATATCAGAGTAGGGTCATGTGATGTAATGTAACCCGGCCCACTAAGCAGCACTTATAATTATATCAACCTATTTCATTTTTTGGTGTTGGTGTTTTTTTAAGGAAGACTACTATATGTATATAGTTTATTTTTGTACCTTTGATCTCTCTTGTAGTCTACGTCTGTTTTTTTTTCTGTTTACGATCTGATAAAGAATGATAGGGTTGTGTTCCTTGTGTTCCATTCAGGTCTATTGAAGCCAATTATTTGCCGTGAGTAGGTGTGATTTTTGAGGCAGGCTTGAAAAGAGATAACTATATGCAACAAATATATACATAGATACATATGACTGTTGACTGAATGATGCCTATCAATGTAAATTAATCTGTTAAACAAATTAACATTGCTTTGCAATGTGTTGTGTACCCCTCTGGCATGCAAAGGGTTAATGAATTAGCCTGTGCGCCTCTAAGGTAGGAAATTCTCTGTCCATTCTTGCTTTAGAGATACAAAAGATAATCAAATTTCAATCAGCTCAAGGGAATAAAATATGAAAAATATGTGAAAACACATAAATGCTTTTAATGAAATTGATTAGAACAATTGCATAAAGTAATTTTGCTAGTTTTCAAGAGCACTGAACCCAAATCATAAGGGCTTTAATACAAGCTGAGATGTGTTCATGGGCAGCAAGAGATTTTAGTCACCTTTATCTGAAATCACACGAATGGCAAAGCACGGAAAAAACTAGAACGCAAAGGTTAATTGAAAACAAGAAAAACAATTTTAGCAGCTGGATAAGTGGAAGGCAAAAATTATTATTACAAGAGGCTCAAGTCTAACAGCAACAACAAAAAAATGAATGTGCTTGGTACCCCCTGCAGTTATCTCTACATATGTTATTTTTGAACTAGTCATCTGTTTCCTCTATTTTAACCCTTTGCATGCCACACGGGTGTGGACATCCCTCTGACATGCAAAAGGTTAGAGTATTAAAAGGATAGTAATGTTTCACAATAAAAGACGCTCCAATTAATCTTCATAGTATTTGGGCCATAGAGAGTGTTATTTCAATACTGTCAGAGTTGTAGTTCAAGAGTAATTGAATGATAAAGTATCCCTCTCCCGCCCCTTTTACTGATGTAACACTGCTCAACTCAGAGTAGCAAGACTGTCCGGATGGATCACAGAGAGGGACAATCTTCAGTGAGCATAGGGAAAAACCTGAAAAACCTGTCAAGGGGGGAGGGAAGGGTTTTCCTTATGTTCACAGTAAGAAGATTGTCCCTTGTTGTGAGCTGTCTGGTCCCAGATTCCACATCTGAGGGTAGGCGGCTTATACTAGGTAAAAAGGGAGGGAGGGGGATACTGTATCATTCAATTTCTCTTGAATTACAACTCTGACAGTATTGAAATAACACTCTCCATGGCCCAAATACTATGAAGATTAACTGGAGCTGCTGTTTTTGTGAAACATTAATATCACTTTAAGATTATTTTTTTTATTGAAGTGCAATCATGCCTTTAAGCCTCAGCCACACTAAACCAAGGAACAGCTGTGCTTACATGATGTTTTTTACTCCTATGAGGAATTCTTATCATCCGCCAAAAAATAAATAAAATAGGAGGTCTGATGAGTTTCCCAGAGGGGGAAAAACAACGCGGCTATGTACACCTGTTCCTGTCTCTCTCTGTTCTAATATTATGCACTCAAAATAGTTTTATATTTTTGTTTTCATTCTCAACACCTTTTACCAGTGAAATGGATCTAGTACAAAGGGTTAATGTACCAATCTGTGAGTGCATCTCTATTGGCAATAGCCTCTAACCCCAGTGGCTGTGTTTCAGGGTATATACAGTAGTACGGTAGAGTGTGTGATCGCTGTAGAGTGTACCGGCAGACAGTATCCACCATTGCTAGGCCTTTTATGCCACCAGCCCTATACGTCTGCCCAGTAGCATGTACAGGTAAGTGGCATAAATCACACTATTTGCTCTACGCCTTGTTTAATAAATTACTTTAAATAAGGCACAGAGGAAATGAATGCTCAGAAGCTCCCAGTGTTTCCTCATTGTCCTCCCCTTGGAGCAACTAGCATTAATAACCCCACTTATCTTGTTATGGCTTGAAAATCCTAAATGCCCATATTGAATTTGCCCTTGCATCCTGGATGTCGTCCATGGCAGTGGCCATGACAGTTTTTTTTTTTTTCAAGCTGATTGAGTGTATAAGCCTTCTTAACTCCTTAACACCCAGTGATGTGTCAGGACCGTCACTGCTGTTTTTGCCTAAAGGACCAGTGACGGTCCTGACACGTCACATATTTTTTTACTCACAGCGCTCCTGTGGGAACACTGTGAGTAGTAGCGGGGACTGAAATTGACCACTCCAAGACCAGAGAGATCAGTATCAATCCCCCATTTGGTGTGCCGGCACACGTGATCAGTCACGTGTGCATCAAACTTTGCTTCGTGGTGCTTAAAGGACCGCACATCCCGGGACTGCTGGTCCTTAAGGGGTTAAAGGAGCAGTTAGCTTTTGTTATGAATAATGTGTATGGTAGGGGTTGAGTAAAACTCTTGCTTTTTTACATTAGCAGTGCCCTGTAGTGGTCAGATACCCATTAGTTATTCCTATGCATTCCCTAGGAGATGTGAGACACTGCTGAGTCATGTTGTCAGATTTTTCAGGAAGATAATTTGAACTGTTATAACTTTTGAATAAAACAACTGACAGCGATGGGATTAGCTTTGTATTACTCAGCAGGAAGAGCTCTGTAACATATAAGTTTTCAGTAAAAAGGTTTCTGCTCCTTTAACCCTTTGAGTACCAGGGGCTTGGGTCATTTCTTATACCCTGTAGTCCAGACATATTTTAAACATTTTTGCTATCCAACTGCTTAGGTCTGATTCCTCTAGGTAACTTTCTAGTTACATATAGAAAACTATATATCATTCTTTTCAGAACTGCTTGAGATTTTGCATAGAGCCTCACATGAATTCACATGGAGTAAAATTTTCATTGTAAGACAAGGTATGATGTCATAATTACAAAAAGAAAAATCTTATTTTGCTAATATCACACACTATATATATAAAACATTTATGTTGATTGTGAAAGTTTTAATTTTTTTAATAATCCCTGGATCCCATACGTACCAGATATGTATAGTTTTACCAACATGCATGGTCTACACAGAACCCTAATTATCAGGAGCTCAAAACAGTATTTTCAACCTTATGAAGTAAAATGCTAAAATGTTAAAATGTTAAACCTGCCCTAACACAGCGGAATACTTACAGTACTGCATAAAAGTCTGAGGGAGGTGTGAAAAAATGCTGTAAAGTAAGAACGCTTTCGAAAATCAACATGTTAATAGTTTATATTTATCAATTAACAAAATACATAGTTATTGAACAGAAGAAATATCTAAATCAAATCAATATTTGGTGTGACCACCCTTTGCCTTCAAAACAGCATCAGTTCTTCTAGATACACTTGTACACAGTCTGTTAAGGAACTCTGCAGGTAGGTTGTTCCACACATCTTGGAGAACTAACCACAGTTCTTCTGTGGATTTAGGCACCTCAGTTTCTTCTCTCTTTTCATGTAATCCCAGACAGACTCGATGATGTTGAGATCTGGGCTCTGTGGTGGCCATACCATCATTTCCAGGACTCCTTGTTCTTCTTTACACTGAAGATAGTTCTTAAAGGTATAGTAATACTTACAAATTACTAATCAGCATTGTAGCTGACTGCAGGGGAAGCCTGTCCTACGATCATCTGGCGGCTCTTCTACGTGTGCTTGCTTTGCGATCTCGGCTCTGCTGCAGAGCTGCCGATGGTCATACAACAGGCTTCCCCTTCAGTCAGCTACAACGCTGACTTCAGGGAAAGGGGAGGGAGGGGGGAACTTTGCAAGTGAATATCTCTCAAGCTATATAGGTTTGAGAGATGTCACTGGGAGCAATTAATTTATTTTTTTTTAGTACTATAGTCCTGGGATTAGTAATTTGTAAGTATTACTATCCCTTTAATGACTTAGGTTCATTGTCATGCAGAAGAATACATTTGGGGCCAATCAGATGCCTCCCTGATGGTATTGTATGATGGATAAGTATCTGTCTGTACTTCTCAACACTGAGCAGATAATTAATTCTGACCAAGTTCCATTTGCAGAAATGCAGCTCCAAACTTGCATGGAACCTCTACTATGCTTCACTGTTGCCTGCAGACACTCATTCTTGCACCACTCTCCAGCCTTTGCAAACAAACTGCAAGCAAACTGCCTTCTGCTTCAGCCAAATATTTAAAATTTTGAATAATCGGTCCAGAGCACCTGCTGCCATTTTTCTGCACCCCAGTTCCTATGTTTTTGTGCATAGTTGAGTTGCTTGGCCTTGTTTCCATGTCAGAGGTATGGCTTTTTGGCCTTCCTTGTAGACCACTTCTGACCAGACTTCTCCAGACAGGAGATGGATGTACCAGGATTCTTCTATTTTCTGCAAATTCTGCACTGATGTCACTGTTCAACATGTTTAGATTATGAAGGGAAGCAAAGCATGATGTGTCTTTCATCTGCTGCACTAAATTTCCTTGGCCAACCATTGCATCTATGGTCCACAGCTTTGCCTGTTTTTCTGTGCTTCTTCAAAAGAGCATAGACAGCACATCTTAAAACCCTGTCTGCCTTGAAATTTGTGCCTGGGAGAGACCTTTCTGATGCAATATAATTGCCTTGTGTCTTGTTGCTGTGTTCAGTCTTGTCATGGTGTATGACTTTTGACATTACACTGTCTTCAGCAACCTCACCTTGTTAGCTGAGTTTGACTGTTTCTCACCCAGTTTTATTCCTCATACACAGCTGTTTCAGTTAATTATTGTGTTTCAACCCACATATTAAATTGATGATCATTGTGACCTGTTTGGTATAATTGTTTAATCATACACCTGACTATATGCCTACAAAATCAATGACTCTGTGCAGGTGTACCAAGATGAATTGATGCTGTTTTGAAGGCAAAGGGTGGTCACACCAAATATTGATTTGATTTAGATTTTCTTCTGTTCACTCACTATCATTTTGTTAATTGATAAAAATAAACTATTAACATGTCTATTTTTAAAAGCATTCTTACTTTACAGCATTTTTTCACACCTGCCTAAGACTTTTGCACGGTACTGTATATATTTACAGAAAGTAGAACTATCCCACTGCATCAAATGAGGGGTCATTTGCCTTTCTACCCCTAGCCTGCTGTGCACAAATGTTTCCAGAAAGTGGAGCTAAATGAAAGAAAATGCAACAGCAAAGTGCCTCATGATGCCTATCCCTGCTTTTACCTTGTTCACAATGCCTTTAGAGAGGCCCCTCTCATCCGAATGGTTAAGCAATAAAATATTCCAAATACTCCGCTGGATATAAAATTAGGTTTGCCAACCTTGGGTTTGTACTGTATATTTGATTATTTGTACTTTTTGATATGGTTATCTTTAAAAGCAGCTCTTAGCCAGAAGGCAAGATTACAGAGCTGTATTTCATATAGAGATTCAGTAGGTTTACTCTCTGCATTACTGTTTAAAAAAATCCCTTGTTTGTGTTGTACTTGGTATCTCTTGCAAGAAGAGATCAAAATAAATGGGATTCTTCTCAATGGAGATATCCAGTTTGATGACACGTGCACAAAATTAAGTTTGAAAGCAAACCTAGCTAATAAATAGGATATCATTTGTAGACTTCAGTTTTGTAATCCAATTATGTAATCCAGGGCTGTCCAAGTACAGTCATCAAGGGCCACCAACAGGCCAGGATGTAAGGATTTCCCTGATTAATCACTTGTGAGTCAGTCACAATGAATGAGCCACTGATTAACTCACCTGTGTTTAATCAAGGAAATCCCTAAATACTAGCCTGTTGGTGGCCCCTGAGGACTGAACTTGGACATCCCTGATATAATATAGTAGCTCACAAACTGGATTTACTAAGGCACTGGTTTTCAAAATATTTCCTGTGTTAGGACACTTCTAATTTGATGCAAAATCTCTGTGTATCCTTAACAGCTTTGCAATGAGTTGGAGATCTCTCTTGCAAACAATGTGGTTAACGCATGGGACTTCAGTGTTCATGCCATGGGCCAAATGCGGCCTGCCTGAATCCGGGGTGCAGCCTACAATATATTTTTAACAAAATCTGTTTTTTACCTAATTAGATAGCACACATGAACTATGTAGGCCAGTAAGCTACAGAACAGTTTGACAATTTTGTTTTTGCTACGTTTATATATCTGTATTGTCATTGACTTGATCATTAACTAGCATTGGGTTTATAAATACATTTATAAATGCATTTTTATATAAAGTTTATGAAATTTTTTTAGTACTTCTTTCATATTACTGATAAAAAAATAAATAAATAGCTGACAGACTATAAATTACCAGTGTTACCAATAAACAAATTAATGCGGCCCTTACATGTACGGATTTCTGATCATGCAGCCTATAATTTAGAAAACTTGGATGCCTTGGGTGAAAGGATAAGTAAAGTCATAAAACAACACAGACTAGCTTACATGTACTTCTGCATTAGACTAATGTCAGATTTACACATTGGTTGCAGCTAATCAAGTCACATGAAAAATTCAAAGAATACTTTGAGGGGATATAAGTGGATATGATTAAGTGAAACGATCACGAAATGCGTTAGGCGGTTTGTGTTTAGAGTGCCATCTATTTTTTGCAGGTCTCAATACTTGTGCAACATGGTGTTGTTTTTAACTTTGTACAAATAAAAGGTTTTTTTATCTGATAATTTGAGATTGAGTTGGCTGCTTGGAGTTAGCCGGTCTGTTGTATCACTCCCTTCCTGTGTCATATAGGTCAGTAAGGGCCAGTGTGGCGATCTTGTTGTTTTTGTGTTGATGGCACATAGACAGTATGCAATAAGATGTCTTCACTATCCCTGTGAATATGGGGACATCACCATGAATCCGCCATGCCTTAGACAGGTTTACGATTTTGCACTATTTCGATAATGGCTAATTTGCATATTGAAATGCAGTTTAATGAACCATTGCTGTATCCACGTAGGTGTGTTTATATGTTAATGTGGCACAACGCCACATACATTAAGCTCCGATAGCTGCGTCTGCTGTCAGAGCTCACAGTCCCAAAATTGCCAGCCTGAGGTTAATGATGTTGAGATCTTCCTATAGCTCTCTATGGAGCCAGAGGATAGTTTGATGTCTCTTCTAAAGAGCAGTGACAGCAGATACCATCTTGTAACCCTTTCTGTGGCATAGGGATTACTTTGCATACGTGTGGCAGTTAAACAGTTACAAATACATTGCCTATGGAT
Organism: Rhinophrynus dorsalis; assembly: GCA_037306005.1. NCBI lineage: Eukaryota > Metazoa > Chordata > Amphibia > Anura > Rhinophrynidae > Rhinophrynus > Rhinophrynus dorsalis. The sequence continues at coordinate 57,656,617 of CM074720.1, read as the reverse complement.
AAAGGAAAAAGACATTATAAACAGCAGTAGTTTCATCAACAGAAGACTTATGAATGTCCACTCTAATCCTTAATATAGTAATGTTGCATTAAAAGGTTTGAGGAGCTGTCAGTCATGCTGTGTCTGTTACCATTCCTTTCACCCATAGATACTCTCAATCCTATACAATTTGGAAACCATCAGAATATGCAGGATCCAGCATTTAACTTTGAAAAGAACACTGCAAATTCAGACGTCTGTCTTCATTATGAGTCCTTAGGTGCTGTGGAGCTCAGGTAGCTTGTCAGTGTGTGTCGGATGATCGCCACTCCTCTGATCGCCACCTCGGGTCGACATTCTTCTCTTCTCTCGCTGCCTTCCTCTGCTCCTTAGTCAGGAAAGACAGAGGTGGCAGTCAGCGGGAGAGAACACTCACACGAGGCAGAGACTGGCAGAGTGACGAGCATTCAATACATGCTGGCCGGCTGCCTGAGCGCCACAAAACCTAAGAGCTCACAAAAATCAAGACAAAATTCTTAGTTTGCAGTCTTCTTTTCAGAGTTAAATGCTGGATCGTGTACGTTTTGTAGGTTTCAAAATTGCATGAGATTGAGAAGAATATCTGTGGGTGAAAGGGATTGTAATAAACATAGTTAATATGATTGACAACTCATCAAACCTTTTACTGCAACATTACTAAATGAATGATTAGTGTGAATATTCATGTATGGTGCTGATAACACCACTGCTCTTATATTGCGTATAACTCCCATTTCCTTTATCCTCGTGCAACTTAATCTTTACCCTTTTACTGTCATATTGATGTGCTTTGCACATCCCTGTGGCACTGGAAGGGTAAGGGAATGACCCTGCTTGTGGTGCTCACATTTTAGCGTATCCTCTCCACTCCATGAGTGGGCAAGTGGGAGAACAGAGAGGAATGCTCTCAGACTTCAGTGTTGTTGTAGTTCTGATAATGTGTGAGGGAGGGCATCCCTTCCACATCACCAGCAGTATGACAAACCTGCATGTTAATGATTACATTTTCTCCACCTCCCCTTGCATTTTTAATTCTTGGTGCATATGGGGATGCGAGTCTCTATCACCTAAGGTTGTTCCTTATAATTAATACTACTGCTCTCAAAGGTTGCCACTCTCCATAACTTTCTAGTTACGCTGAAATTATGTTATGAAGTTTACTCCTCCTACCTCTTTTCCCCGATGTCTGTCTGTTTTCTTTGGCTCAGATCTGAAAGCAGATCGAGATGAGGGACAATCTTCAGTCAGTATCAGGAAAAACCTGCCCTTCTCCATCAAAAAGGGAACCGTTTTCCTTATACTCATACTCAGGAGATTGTCCATCATTGTGATCTGTCCGGTCCGAAGAACGGTTTTCATATCTGAGGGGAAGTGGCTTATGCTTGTGGAAAGGGGAGGGAGGGGTGTATTTCATAATATAATTTCAGCGTAACTAGTAAATTATTAACAGTGGCAACATCGAAGATCAGTACTATTCACAATAAAGAACAATCAGCTGTTGTTCTAATGAAACACTACTAACCCTTTAACTGAATTTGTGTCATTGCAAGTTATTGTGGTTGATAACTTACCAATAGCCTACGTCATAAAGATTAAATATTACTCTTATTATCACCTTGACGATCAGAGGGGTGCGCAATTCATTCTAATCTAATTTCCTTATTCCCGTGTCTACATGCATTCGCCTAGTGATGTTGTAGTCTAACAGTGACACATTATTCTTTTAGCCATATTTAATATATGCAAATAGACGCTGACACTTAACAGTGTTAACAAAACATATTGTAGGATTTAGATGCTCACTTACCAGAAGAGGCTAATCCATATATCATTTTTCAGAGCCTCTATAATTGTGATGTAAATGATCACAAAATGTCTTGGCACTAGCAAAGTGACCTTTAATCTTGTTTAGGAGCAAAAAAAAATCTTAGATTTATGAGCCACAAAACTCTACGTATTGCGCTAAAGTTGTTTACAGTGTAAAATAAATTATTTTTGTTAGAAGCAAGTGAGATTATCCCTCGCTAAAGAAAGTGTAGTCTATCATTTGTTATCACATTATAGTCATTTATAGCCTGGCAATGTAAGCTGGGAATTTATGAAAGCTCTGACATGTTCTTTAACACCTTGGGTGAAGGTGAGTTCTCAGACACATTGCATTCATCCTTTGGGTTAAAAGACAATTAAACAGTTTAAGAAAAATATGTTAATGGCCTTTTCTTCCTTAATGAAACATGGCCTCTTTCACCACAGGAAGAATTTTCATTGTAAAGTTATTGTGGCTCAAACATATTGTTTTTCTATCAAACTGTGAACAAGAGTGCCAACTGATATCCAAAAGGCAAATTGTTATAATGCACACTGTTGAAGAGCTTGAGTCATGTATTATGCCTCTCCATAATAAGTGATATGAACAGCACCATCCGGTGACCATAAGAGAAAATTGAATCTTAATAAAAAAGGCTTTAGCTGTATGTTCACATAGCTTTTTTTGGACACAACCACCAATAAATAATAATTTCTCAATCTATATTTCAGTCCGATTGCTTGCACAACATAAAGACTGTTTTTTATCCTTTGTACATGTGATGTTATGGCTACCAGTGAAACAGTGGAATAAGGCTGGGATGTCAGACAATGTTTGCGTGTTTCTGTGACAGCCAGTTAACAGTGGAATAAGACTGGGTTTCAGGCAGTGTATGCATGGTTCTGTGACTACCAACGGACAGTGAAATAAGGCTGAGGTGACAGTGTATGTGTGATACTGTGAGTAGCAGTAGACTGTGGAGCAAGGCTGGGTTGTCCTAGTAGTGGGGGATGTATAAAAAGCCTTCTTAGTGTATACTTAAGAATTGTCGCTAAAATCCACAATATCTGGTCATATTTATAAAGAAATAAAGTCTCATTTATAAATATGTCTTTCTGAGAATATTTTGAGAAAATTTGCACCTGCAAATATATTTTCTCACACATAGCCGTCACTATATACTTCCATTAAGAAAAGGTTATACCTAGCGTCAAGATTTAATCCCTAAAACTGCCTTTATTTTTGACGCGATTAGCAAATTTCTATATAGTTTCATTGGGACACAGTTCTTATTTGTCTAGACTATTTCTACTCCACTTTTAAAAAAGTCAACTAACTGGAGTTAGCACGTAGCAAAATGTCACTAGATGTTTATACATATACTTGTGTCGCTTTGAGACGCTTTTACAGACACTTTCTTTATAACTCCAGTTTTATACATCTCCCCATAGTAACATAGTTGATGAGGCTGAATAAAGACTCAGTCCTCCTGTATCTTTCTCTAATGAGGATTCCCCAAGTAGTTTCCCATTTAGTGTATATGTAGTATGTCTGTTTCTGAGGCCCAAATGAATACCCTTACATTTATCTATTTTAAACGTCATTAACCATACTTAGAAGATTATTTCCTTTTGTTGTGCTGGAAGTAATATTTCTCCAGTCAGTTTCAGAGTAGTTGACATCTACCAACAGGATTGCATTTTCTGACTGAGAAGCTGGGCTTCAAGTTCCTCAATATTAGTTGTTTTGTAGTAAATTCCCATTAACCTTTTTTTTCATAATGTATGCCTCAGTGTGTATATCAACCCACTGGGCCACTACATTCTCATTGGATCCTTCACTACTATCTTCCCTTAATACTAGGGTTTACGGCATTTACTAGGCTTTAAGGCATCATTTACAAATACCCAACTCTTTTATTAACAATATTGCTCCTACAAGTGAATATCCCTCTAGATTGACTTCCTATTCATGTGTAGCTTCTAAACAGGTTTCATTCACACCAGTTAGATAATTCTACTCATTCACTTCAATCAGTTCCAGTCCTCCCATCTTATCAGCCAGACTAGGTGCTGCATACACTGTGTGGTGCCATATAAACATATATATATATATATATATATATATATATATATATATATATATATATATATATATATATGTGTGTGTGTGTGTAAATGTATGTATTATTGCCATTCTGACAAATTGCATTCTTTGAAATATATATTTGATTTTTATGAGGCTGCAACATAGGCAACCCCTAGTCTTGCCCCACCCATCCCTCCTAATGGCTACAAGTGGGACAAGGCCGGGGAAGCAGATAGTTGTCATGGCTGTCAAGCAAGGACAGGAGTCAGGCAGTATATTAAACAAGCAGAGGGTAACAGAGATACTAGAGACTCTATCCGCAATAGGAGCTGCCAAAGGTCAACCACAACTGCTAAAGACTAGGCTGGACCCAACTGGTAGTCTCAATCAACCTGGAAGGAACACTGAATAGACCCTACGGTCTCCCAAAAAGAATTGCAACTAGGGAGACTCCTGACTCATGCCTACAGTCAGTTGAAAGAGACCACTCTCCCATAGGATGGCAACAAGGGAGACTGCTGACTCATGCCTGCAGTCAGTAAGGCTGGAGTCCACCAGAGCCACAGGTCTGCACCTGATAGGAAATCTGCTGGTAAAGGAGCAATACAGAAGGATAGTCAAAGAGACTGGGTAGTCAGACAAGCCAATGTCATACACAGAGCGGGTAGTCAGCCAGAGCCACAGGTCTGCACCAGATACGATGCCCACTAGTCAGGAGGCACAGAGGAGATGGCTGGACAGAGCCCCAGGTCAGCACCAGATTGGATAGTTAGACAGGCCAGGGCCATACACGGAGCAAGTACTCAGCCAGAGCCACAGGTCTGCACCAGATAGGATGTCTAATAAGGCAGGGAGGTCACAGATGATAGTCAGACAGAGCCACAGGTCAGCACCAGGATGGATGGTCAGACAAGCCAGGGTCATACACATGAACACAGGATACAAGCTAAATACAACTGCACAGGATAACGTAAGGGTAACTGGATAGGAATCCAGTTCCCTTAAATACTAAGAACCAGGAAGTGGGTAGGAGGAGACAGACCAGACCTTCCTGTATAAAGTTGAGGCCTGCGTCAATACGCAGCCTCGCATTCGTAATTGACGCATCTTGCCAAGATGCGTCAAACGCCTGCACCTATCCTGTGTCATATAGAGCTGCCGAACCGCCGGCCAGAGGACACGGGCGGCCAATACAGATGCCAAGTGTGCCCAGGCCCAATGCCCTCCATGACGCGTGGGATGACGACGAAGCGTAATTTCGGGCCATACTATCCCAGCTTCAGCCGAAGCGGCGGCGCTGGATATAAGGTAAGCTGTTACAATAATGTGTGTAGTTCGATGGCTGTCATTGGACAGGGGAACAAGCCTAATATGAAAGACAGTGTATATGTGGTTCTGTGTCGACTAGTGGGACAAGTCTGGGATGCCAGACACTATATGTGTGCATTTGTGACTACCAGTGGACAGTGCAACAAGGAGACCGCAGTGTATGTGTGAGTGTCAGAGGGTGTGTTCTGCAGTGCAATGTGCTGGACACCCCACTGGGGCAAATGCACATTATTATTATTATTATTCAGACAATGTTAGGGGGCAACAGGACCCCCCATATTATTGATTGCCTATCCAGTCCCAATAAGCAAACAACACTGGTGAATTGGAAGACACTTACTGCCTTACTTAGCGCCATCTTCAGTTTCGCATTCTCCAAACTTCAAAGTTGAGTAGGAGGACCCTGAAGTCCCATTCATGTACTAGAGGACACAATGGGGGCAGGGGCATCAAGAGGGGTCCTATCGCCTCCCAATGAGTCTAATTGATTGTTTTTCGTATTGTATACATTTCAGGATACATGGACCCTACACTTGGTTTACATCAGACACACACTGTTACTCAGTTTTTCACTTAAAACCTAGCCTTGCATTTTAGAGATATCCCTTCCCTTCGGGCATGGCCAGTTGGAAGCTTTCCTGGACAGGAAGTGAAGAGAGGAGTTAGTAAACAAACGCTCATACAATTCACAAGGTTCATCTTTAAATTACAATTTGCTAGCCTTGTGAATTTTGCTATGTTGGTACCCAAAGTGTTAAAGAGCATCATATGTAAAGTCAGATTACCTGTTCTTTTTCTTAGTTTTTTTTTTCCCTTCTTTTGACGTAAGCTCCCTGAATTTTTTTCCTGAAATCTTTCTCTCAGGGACTGTGAAAGCAAAGAAAAAGATAGTTATTCAGTGTAGAAAAGATTGCTCCACTCCATTGTATATACCGTACAGGATACTAAGGGCTGAGGGAAGTGTTACATTGTATCACAGTCCTGCTTTCATAATCCTAATATCTGAAAACAGAGATCCAGGGAGTTCACTGTCATAAACATTAACCTGTAAAAAAGAAAAAAAGAGAATATAGACAACTTTAGTTTACATTTTGTAAATTTTATTGGGGTTTCAGAATATGTAAAGTCAAAATAAAGGGTTAGTATCTTATGATTGTGCTAGCATTGCTGTTATACTTACAGTCAGACAATTACAATCAATGTAACATTTCTCATTTACAGGTGCGCCCTTGGTTCATGATGGCCTACGGCATGGTGGCTTGCTGGGTGGTGCTGGGTTCTAATGGCTTGGCAGTGATTTTTGTGAACATTTGTATATCTTATTTCATCGCCCAACTGAAGGTTCCACTTCTAACATGGCTGAGCGCAGCACTGATGCTTTTATTGTTGCATATCAAGTCTGTGGAAGATATCCAGGTAAAATAAACCTTACTTTGTCATTCTGATATTATTTAGATAAAACAGAGCAGTCTGTAGTAAGCTAAACCAGTTCAGTTCTGGAGAAAACCCACCTCCAAATAGGACAGAAATTAAAATTTCCATTGATATAAAGGGATAGTAATACATAATTTTCACAAATATTCATTTTGTAGGTATTTAAAAAAGAAATTAAATGCCTCAAGTCCCATCTCTCAAACCTTTATGGCTTGAGAGATATTCGCTCTGAAAGTCCCCCCTCCCCTGACGTCAGTGCTCTAGCTGACTGCAGGGGAACCAATGCATTTGAAGACCTTTCTAGCATTTATGGAATTAAAAGCAATATTTAAAACAATGGGAATTTTTAATGTCCCCTATGGTGGCGTTGATTTGTTCCACAACTGCATCTCTTTAGCTTATTGAATTTGGCCTTATGTTGGGGAAGAATTGCATTTATTGGATTGTCTGGTATTTACTAAGCAGCAAAATCAGCTGAAGGATCAGTTTGTAGAGTTCTTTTATTTACTAAGATATGAAAGGATAAGGAAGAGTAATGAAGATGGAGGCAGTAATAAAGAGGAGAGGTATGGGTTAGTAATAGGTAGTAGTAATGGAGAGGGATGCTGGGATGAAGAATAGTGGTACATGTTACTAATAGACAGGCAGAAATGATGGTGTGGGAGGCTGTGATGTGGAGGAGAGGTAAGGTTAGTAATAAGCAGAAATGATGGTGTGGGAGGCCGCGATGTGGAGGAGAAGTATGGGTTAGTAATAGGCAGGAATAATGGAGAGGGGAGCAGGGATGAGGAATAGTGGTCCAAGTTAGTAATAGACAGGCAGAATTGATGGAAAGGGAGGCCGGAATAAGGAAGAGAGGTACATACTGGCAATGGAAAGGTAGGAGTGATGAAGAGGAAAACAGGAATGAGAAAAAACAGATACCATATGTATTAGTAATAGGCAGGAGTGTTAGAGAGGGAGGCAGGGATGAGGAAGGTAGGTAAGGTTTAGTAATAGGCAGGGGTGATGGAGAGTTGTGCAAGTATAAGGAAAATTGGTACTTGTTATTAATAGATAGGCAGGAATGGTAGAGAGGGAGGCAGGGGTGAGGAAAAGCAGAACAAGTTAGTAACAGACAGGCAGGAGTGATATAACGCACAAATTAGTAATAGGCAAGAGTGAAGGTGAGAGAGGCAGAAGGGAGGAAGAGAGGTACAGGCTGGTAATAGGTAGGAGTGATGAAGAGGGAGGCAGGGATGAGGAAGAGCAGGACAGGTTAGTAACAGACAGGCAGGAGTGATGAAGAGGGAGGCAGGGATGAGATGGAGCGGAACGTGTTAGTAATAGACAGGCAGGGGTGATGAAGAGGGAGGCAGGGATGAGGAAGACCAGGACAGGTTAGTAATAAACAGGCAGAATTGATGGATAGGGAAGCAGGGATGATTGTAGCAGGACAGGTTAGTAATAAACAGGCAGAAGTGATGGAGAGGGAGGCAGGGATGAGATGGAGCAGTATGGGTTAGTAATAGACAGGCAGGAGTGATGAAGAGGAAGAGCAGGACAGGTTAGTAATAGACAGGCAGGAGTGATGAAGAGGGAGGCAGGGATGAGATGGATCAGGATGGGTTAGTAATAGACAGACAGGAGTGATGGAGAGGGAGGCAGGGATGAGATGGATCAGGACAGGTTAGTAATAGACAGGCATGAGTGATGAAGAGGGAGGCAGGGATGAGGAAGAGCAGGATAGATTAGTAATAAACAGGCAGAAGTGATGGAGAGGGAGGCAGGGATGAGTGGAGCAGGACAGGTTAGTAATAAACAGGCAGAAGTGATGAAGAGGGAGGCAGGGATGAGGAAGAGCAGGACAGGTTAGTAATAGAGGCAGAAATGATGAAGAGGGAGGCAGGGATGAGATGGAGCAGGACCGGTTAGTAATAGACAGGCAGGAGTGATGAAGAGGAAGGCAGGGATGAGATGGATCAGGACAGGTTAGTAATACAGGCATGAGTGATGAAGAGGGAGGCAGGGATGAGGAAGACTAGGACAGGTTAGTAATAGACAGACAGGAGTGATGAAGAGGGAGGCAGGGATGAGTGGAGCAGGACAGGTTAGTAATAGACAGGCAGGAGTGATGGAGAGGGAGGCAGGGATGAAGGGAGCAGGGCAGGTTAGTAAAAGACAGGCAGGAGTGATGAAGAGGGAGGCAGGGATGAGGAAGACCAGGACAGGTTAGTAATAGACAGGCAGGAGTGATGGAGAGGGAGGCAGAGATGAGATGGAGCAGGACAGGTTAGTAATAGACAGACAGGAGTGATGGAGAGGGAGGCAGAGATGAGATGGAGCAGGACAGGTTAGTAATAGACAGGCAGGGGTGATGAAGAGGAAGGCAGGGATGAGGAAGACCAGGACAGGTTAGTAATAGACTGACAGGAGTGATGAAGAGGGAGGCAGGGATGAGATGGAGCAGGACAGTTTAGTAATAGACAGACAGGAGTGATGGAGAGGGAGGCAGAGATGAGATGGAGCAGGACAGGTTAGTAATAGACAGACAGGAGTGATGGAGAGGGAGGCAGAGATGAGATGGAGCAGGACAGGTTAGTAATAGACAGGCAGGGGTGATGAAGAGGAAGGCAGGGATGAGGAAGACCAGGACAGGTTAGTAATAGACTGACAGGAGTGATGAAGAGGGAGGCAGGGATGAGATGGAGCAGGACAGTTTAGTAATAGACAGGCAGGGGTGATGAAGAGGAAGGCAGGGATGAGGAAGACCAGGACAGGTTAGTAATAGACTGACAGGAGTGATGAAGAGGGAGACAGGGATGAGATGGAGCAGGACAGTTTAGTAATAGACAGGCAGGAGTGATGGAGAGGGAGGCAGGGATGAGATGGAGCAGGACAGGTTAGTAATAGACAGGCAGGAGTGATGGAGAGGGAGGCAGGGATGATTGTAGCAGGACAGGTTAGTAATAGACTGACAGGAGTGATGAAGAGGGAGGCAGGGATGAGGAAGAGCAGGGCAGTTTAGTAATAGACAGACAGGAGTGATGAAGAGGGAGGCAGGGATGAAGGGAGCAGGGCAGGTTAGTTATAGACAGGCAGGAGTGATGAAGAGGGAGGCAGGGATAAGGGGAGCAGGATGGGTTAGTAATAGACAGACAGGAGTGATGAAGAGGGAGGCAGGGATTAGATGGAGCAGGACAGGTTAGTAATAGACAGGCAGAAGTGATGAAGAGGGAGGCAGGGATGAGGAAGACCAGGACAGGTTAGTAATAGACAGACAGGAGTGATGAAGAGGAAGGCAGGGATGAGGAAGACCAGGACAGGTTAGTAATAGACAGACAGGAGTGATGAAGAGGGAGGCAGGGATAAGGGGAGCAGGATGGGTTAGTAATAGACAGGCAGTAGTGATGGAGAGGGAGGCAGGGATTAGATGGAGCAGGACAGGTTAGTAATAGACAGGCAGAAGTGATGAAGAGGGAGGCAGGGATGAGATGGATCAGGATGGGTTAGTAATAGACAGGCAGTAGTGATGGAGAGGGAGGCAGGGATTAGATGGAGCAGGACAGGTTAGTAATAGACAGGCAGAAGTGATGAAGAGGGAGGCAGGGATGAGATGGATCAGGATGGGTTAGTAATAGACAGACAGGAGTGATGAAGAGGGAGGCAGGGATAAGGGGAGCAGGATGGGTTAGTAATAGACAGGCAGGAGTGATGGAGAGGGAGGCAGGGACGAGGAAGAGAGGGATTGGACGTCTCTGCTCTCCCCTTCCTCCTCTCCATATAGGTAGTAAACTTAAAGTACTGCCAATTAACTGTGTTTTGGAGAAAGGAGAAAGACGAGAACAGGGTCTTCCCATACAATCTACTTGGGCAGCCTGCATGTTATGTGACTAGGGAGAGCTCACATCACATGTGCGGTAGAAACGTCTGTGTGGAGCTAGATAGGCGAATTCCAATACAATGGGATGTAATGATTTTGGGCAATACTGTATGTTAAAATGCAGTGCTATACCAGACAAATTGATAGGTTTGATCAGTATGTTATTGATTTTAGATTATCAACACACACATTATTAACCTACTATTCTTAGCTTTATATTTTCATAAAGTATTGTTTTCATTTGGGAATCCAAAAGAAAATTATGTGCTCAATACTGAAACCATGACCCTAAGGCTTGTACTGATATCCTGCTAGTATCTGGTGTCCTAACAGTGTGCAATGGAATTGACTGCCTGCCAGGATACAAAGTGATTATTTTCTGGTACTCTGAACCATTTCTGTTCTTTCCTTACCATATACTTTGATGAAATGTATGTTCTTTTTAAATCCATGTCCTTCTTTCCCCTTTATTTCTGAATAGCTTTAGGGTTTTTCTCTATAAAAAGATTCTTGGATATAAATTTGTTATTAAAGGGATAGTAATGTTTCACAAAAAAAGCAGCTTCAAGTAATCTTTATAGTAGTTGGGCCACGGAAAGTGTTATTTCAATACTGTCAGAGTTGTACTTCAAGAGTAATTGAATGATAAAGTATCCCCCTCCCGCACCTTTCACATAGTGTAAGCCGCTTCACCTCAGCTGTGGAATCTGGTCCTGGGACCGCACAGCTCACAGCAAGGGACAATCTTCTTACTGTGAGCATAAGGCAAACTCTGACCCCCTTGCCAGGTTTTTCCATTATGCTAATTGGAGCTGCTTTTATTGTGAAACATTAGTATCCCTTTAAAGAAACAATCTTCATGTATGTTGCCTTTTAAAGGGTCAGTAATGTCCCCTAAAAAATATTTAGTTTAAGTAGAGATTGAAAAAATAAACTAATTGCAACAAACCCTATCTCTCAAACCGCTATGGTTTGAGAGATATAGGGATTCAAAGTTCCCCCCACCCTCCCCTTCTCCTGATGTCAGCGTCTAGCTGACAACAGGAGATCCCGGTCCGGGGACCAGCAGGAGGTTCTGCAGCAGAGCCGAAATTGTGGTACTTAAAAAGAATTAATTAATTGGAAAGGTCTACAAAGTGTGCTTGCAAACCAGGCACACATTGTAGACAGTTCAAATGAATGAATTATTTTTAAGCACCAAGATTTCGGCTCTGCTGCAGAACCTCCTCGAGTCGTATGACTCGAATCTCCTGCTGTCAGCTTTACAGCTGACATCAGGAGAAGGGGAGGGGGGGGGAACTTTGAATCCCTATGTCTCTCAAACCATAGTGGTTTGAAACATAGGGTTTGTTGCAATTAGTTTATTTTTTTCAATCTCTACCTAAATCAAAATATTTTTTATGGGACATTACTGTCCCTTTAAATTTGTATCTATATTAGAATAAGTATAGCCCCCTAGCCACTTGAGTACCAAGGGCCTCTGACAGGGAAAGATGTCTGTGTCCATCTCCCTTTTGTAAGTTGGTATACAATGAAACTGTATTGACTATATCAGCAATAAGTAGATAAGAATACAGTACAACAGATAGAATAAGAACCCATAAAAAAGATTATAATAATCCCTTTGACTGCCAGAGGGGTACGCAACCCAACCTCTTGCAGTCAAAGGGTTAAATTCTATATAGCACATAAAAATAATTTTGAGATTGTTTAATAACTTTTTTGAATTTGCTACTTCACAATAAATGCATTGATCATTTACATAAAATTTTATTTAAATAATTCCAAAATCATGAAGTATAAAAAATAAATATATGATTTATGCAATAGTAAAACATTTGTGGCTACAAAAACACAACACAGTGGTAAAGCGTGGCACATGTTAGTAATAGAAAAATCAGGAGATTGTTAGAGTAAAAATGATACCTTTATTGCCTGAGTGTCTTTAGGATGCAAGCTTCAAGACAACTTGGGTCTCTTCTTCAGTCATAATAAAAATGAAGGCAGAATACAAAGTACACAACAGGTTAAATATGCCTTCAAATTATTATAACATTTAAGTTCCACTGACAGTGAATATTTTTAACTAAATTTTTATCAAATATTTTTATAAATGAGGGGGTGCAGAATAGAAAATGGGAAGGCAGTATGGGAAACAGCAATGCAACAATGTAATCACTGGGACAGAACATTAATTACAGAGGCCTAACAAGGACCCCAGAGGCATTGTCTAAAGTCCAGAAAAATAATTATAGTTCTAGCAGCCAAGTGAGTTAAATACATAAGAAGAAGTTAGCTGGAGGGCTCGGGTATGCAACGTGTGGGAGGAGGAGAGGAAAAAAACACCAGTAGGGGATGAGGGGTGCCACTAGGGAAAAGAGGAGAACTAACATGGACATATGAGGTTAAGAAGTGGAAGAAGTAGTTAGTCCCAGTCCGAACCCCAACCCTCAGGTAGAGACCAGGGATGGGCCAGTGAAGAGAAGCCACGGCTTCCAAATCTGTGACAACTGGATTGGGAGTTCGAAAGAAGAGAGGTCAACAGCTCGCTTGTATAGATCTTCAGACACAATGGAGCAGAGCCTGGGGGTTGGGATGGTATTGTCACTTCCATTATGAAGTCAGACCATTCCTGCCAGCCAGTAATATGCGAGACATCAATTTAGAGTGGGAACTGGGTACATCCAGGGGCTGCAAACCCAAAAGAAACCACCATAGGCCTGGAGCAGTGGGGACTGATGTGATTGAGGACAGCAAAGAGCTCCCCATTGACCAAAAGTCTCCAGCCACTTGGCTGGACCACCAAATGTGACAGAGGTCTCCCCTTTCTGTTCATCTTTTTAAGCAAAAGGGTGGGGGGAATCGAACTAGAAACATTGTATGTAAGCGATCAAGGGTAAGATTCCATCGATACATAAGACTGTAAGCTCTTTCCTTGTGAAGGATACAGATAGAACTCTTAGCAGCACTAGACCAAATCTTATGCCAAGATTCCAAGGGGAGTTCAGATCCAATATACTCCTCCCAAGCCAACATGTATTAAGTTTTAGCATCTTCCAAATTCGAGGTAATCGCTAGATATAGACCTGCCTGACTGGTGCCTCGCAGACACAGTCTCTCAAACCATGTCAGGTCCAGGGGACGTCCAGCAGTAACAATTGATCGAAGAAAGTGGGTCACCTGGGAATAACTAAAGAGCTCAGAAGAAGGAAGATCTCATGTTGCCACAAGTTTAGAAAATGGAACCCTTTATAACATGGGACACCTTATAACATAATTTCATAGAAACTAGAGCGATATAAACATTGCCAGCGTTGGAGAGCAATAATATACACTATAAGGAATGATCATAACTTACATTATAATGAGCCATTACTGTCCCTTTAACCCTCTGAGTGCCAGAGGAGTAAGCAACACATTGATTTCTGACCATAGAAAGTGACGTGTTATTATTTGAAGGAGTTAGCAATGTTCTTCTAAGAACCCCATTTAAATCAGTGGGGATTTGTAAAACATGTGTATCACCTGTGGTGCAGTTGGTTTCCTCTCTGACTCTTCAAAGCAATGCATTGGAGCGATTTCTGTCATTCAGAGGGTTAAACTCCTAGTCAGTGGAAATTTGAGGAGTGTTTATTTGTCCCGTGAATTTACTCCTGAATTTCTTAAATTCCTCTTAGTAAATCAGCCTCTGATTTTATGCAAGAGAGAATATTGTTCAGGAGTTCATAAACACTATATATGTATTTTTTTTCAGAGAGGCTGGTACAGCAGTGAAACTGAATACTACCTGCTCCTGTTCACACTGACTGTCCGCTGCTTGTATTTCACAAGCTTTAGCTTAGAATGTGCCGGGCACCAACAGAGCCCCTCCAGCAGTCACTCTTTCCCATCAATGCTGGTGTATGTATTCTACTACCCTGTGTTCCACAACGGTCCCATAATCACCTTCAATGAATTCAGCAAACAGGTACGTTCTCATTCATACACTTGTTTATCTATTGGTACGTGTGTACTTTCGTTTACTTTGAGTCAGAGTCTTGTGAACAACCCAACCCTGAAAGAGTTAAAGAGGAGTCTTCCTGCAGAGCTGCATTGATGCCAAGTCCTATCCAGTTTTAACTCTTACAGTGCTGGGTCTCTCACTCCTGCTGTCTTTGGGGGAATAGTGCTTGAGAGGTCTTTAAGGGTCTTCACAATGCATTATAGACCTCTCTAACATTCAAGAGGTTAAAGATAAAGTCATCTTAAAGAGACATTTATACAACTACCCGAGACAGGAGCAGAGATCCACATAACATGGGCTGGGCAACCTACGACTCTCCAGCAGTAGAGAACTCCAACTTCTACCATGCTTAGCCTACCAGTGGGTATTTGATGTTAATGGGAATTGTAGCAATGCATTTCATGCATACCTCTCTGGCATTCTGAGGGTTAAGTAAGTAATGAATACATGTGAATAGCGCTATCTAAAAAGAAATACTTCATTTGAACGGTCTACAAAGTGTGCTTGCAAACTAGGCACACTTTGTAGACCGTTCCAGCGAAGTATTTCTGTTTAGATAACACTATTTCGGCTCTGCTGAAGAGCTGCCAGTTGGTCCCAGGACCAGGATCTCATGGTGTCAGAGCGTTGACATCTGTGAGGGAGGGAGAACTTTAGATGCTTATATCTCACAAACAATACATGTTTGAGAGACCGTACTTATGTAATTTCATTTATTTTTTTAATATCTACATTATTAGAGCTTGTGAAAAGCAGCCAATATTATCCCTTAAATATTCTTCTTAAAAATCGATGTAAATTTTTCCTCTCCCTCCCCTTTCCAACATGTCATGCAGGGTTCCCTCAGATCTGAAAGCCGGATGCTTGACAGGATGGATTGCAACAAGGGACAATATTGTGTGCGTCGGTAATAGGAAAACTCTTACCCCCCCCCCCCCACACACACACCCGACCAAGGGAGGCAGGGTTTTTCCTTATGCTTACACAATATTGTCTCTCATGGCATATGTCCAGACCGACTTTCAGATCTGAGGGAGCTCTGCATGATTTGATGTAAGTGGGGAAAGTTTTAAATCAATTTTTAAGAATATGATAGATACTATGCATTCTAAAAATGAAACTTAATCACGTGTAGATTTATTTTTTGACATTACTATCATTTTAATGGTATTCTGCTGACAGCAACAACAGAGAATATGAAATTGGGACTTTTTATATGTAATGATTTAGTGGTGGGCAAGCACTACAGCAAAGCCATGGGGAAAGCCAGCATGATACTAGGTTGTGTAGAAAGATGCCTTAGCAGCAAGAAAAGCGAAGTTATCATGCCAGGTTACAGATCAGATAACTGGAATAGCATCCTAGTAGAAGTGGGTAAGGCTAAAATAGTAAATTAATTTTAAGATGGGCTATCTATAAGGCTGTTCTAAAAAATGATATATGTCTGAGCTAAGCAAATAAGGGAATGGGCAGACTAGATGAGCCAGCTGGTTCTTATATTCCATTAACCCTTTGAATGCCAAGGGGGTAGTCAACGCATTGTGTTGCAATGCATTGGATACCTCCCTGGCACTCAAAGGGCTAAATTCTATGTTAACCCTTTGAGTGCCAGAGGGGTACGCAACGCATTGCAAAGCAATGCGTTGCGTACCCCTCTGGCACTCAAAGGGTTAATGGAAGGGCTCTCAATGTGGTATAGAATAACAGGAATTATACTGTTTATCACCCTGTAGAGTTTATCTCCACTTTATCTCTCCCTGTTCCTCATTGTGCATCACACTTACTATGTACGTAATACACATAGCTGGGAACTCTCTCCGGATTTGCCCCGGAGACTCTGGTTTTGGCAGCAAATTACTGGGTCTCCGGAGCAGAGGCTGATTCTCCAGATGTGGGGAGTTAATTAATGAAACTCCCCACATCTTGCGTTGACAGTGTGTACCTCACACTCCCCTCCCGCTCCTCCTCCTTTCCCAGCTTTTTGCTAACATTTTTTTTCAAGTTTTGAAAGTCCCACCCGCCACTCACGATTAAGCCCCGCCCCCTTTTCACTCAATTTTCGTCTGTTATCTACCTTGGTGGCGTCACAGGACTCCCATCTCTGGGAAGCCCTCAAAGTAAAGTTCCCAGGTATGATAATACTTTTGATTGTTGCAGTCACACCCCGTTCCTATTCTTTCACATGATATCAAGTTCTAATTTAGAATGATATTCCTTTAATAGAAGGCAATGCTAACAGCACGTATTCCAGTCACATACATTAGCCTTCTGTCGATAAAGACACATTAAAAGTCAAAGAGGATTGAATATTAATTACACTGTATGTTTTGATCCCTGAACCAGCATTTTCATAAAAAAAGAAATGAAATGTCATCTACATTTGTTGATGAAGGTTATAACTTTAATGTTTTACAAAGTTCAGTTTTTGGCTAATAAATTGTAGTTGGATATGGAAATGATATTTTTATGTGTCAGATGAGTGGTCTTTCAAACGATGTCAGCTAATGAGGATTCATATTATTAGGCAGTTTGCAAGACGTGTCGGGGACAACTACAATAAAAAAATGTATAGTGCAAATATTGAGGGGAAATGGCCTATTGGCAGGGAATGGGTTAATGAATGTAAATATAAAAAATATAATTAACCACTGGGATTCTAGCAAGGGAGACTTCTCTCGCATTCTAGAGGTTCATTTACTTGGAATTTATCAAACTTTTTATGAAAAAAACAAACTATATTGTAGGATTTTTCCTTCTGAGTAAAACAAAGTACTCTGTCTTCTGGGAGGTGTATTATTTCAATGTTATTACTGTTTAACCATTTGTGTGCCAGAGAGGTACTCAGCGCTTTGCAATGCGTTGCTTACCCTCTGGTACACAAAGGGTTAAAGTACTTTGTATTTTACATTAACCCCTTGGTGAAGAGGGCTTTTTTGCACTAGAGGATGAGCAATTTTGGCCTTTTTAGTAGGTCTTTGTTCAACCATATTTTCCCTCAAATTCATTTAATATACCCAAACAAATGATATATCATGTTTTAAGGATAAGTAGGGCTTTCTTTTAATTGCACATTCATTAGGGTTGCACCGATACCAGCATTTGCGCGAGTACTTGTACTCGCGCAAATGCGGCCGATGCCAGCACCGATACCCTGTGTCAGGGTCGGTGCTGCAGAGAGGGAGCCCGGGGAGCTGCTCACAATGCTCCCTGGTTGCCTCTCTCCCTCCTGCAGCGTCAGAGCATTGCCGTGGGTTACCATGGCAACACTCCGACGCTGACTTCTGCCGGGGCTCGCGAGAGAACAGCGAACACCCAGCAGAGGAGAGTAAAGGAGGCAAGATGGGGCAGAGAGTGGGGCGAAGAGGCTGAAAGAGGCAAAAGGAGGAAGGATGAGGAGACAAAAGGAAGGGGACAAGAAGAGGCAAAAGGAGGGGGGATCAACAGAGAGAGGCAAAAGGGTGGGATCAAGAGTCAAGGAGGGGGAGAAAGGGGAATCAAAACAGAGAGAAAGCCAAGGCAAATATATATATATATATATATATATATATATATATATATATATATATATATATATATATATATATATATATATATATATATATATATTTCAAGTACTCACAGATACCAATTACCTATACTTTTTTTTTGCGGTCATTTGCCAGTTTTCCAAGTACCTTAAGCATATAGGTACTTGGAAAACTGGCAAATGACCGCAAAAAAAGTATCGGTAATTGGTATCGGTGAGCACTTGAAAAAAGTATCGGTACTCGTACTCGGTCTTCAAAAATTGGTATCGGTGCATCTCTAACATTCATATGTATAACCCATCAGTTAGTTTGATAATAATATAATCTTTTAACAGGGACTGGATAAGAGGTACAAATGTTTGATCATACTTCATTAGTGTCCCTTTTTTAGATGGGACAGTCCATCTGAGACACAAATCCCTCTGTCTCTCTTTCCCACCCCGGTGTCCCTGTGTGTAGGAGATCAGACTGTGTGGTGTGTATATCAGTGTATCACCCTAGTGTCCCTGTGTGTAGGAGATTAGACTGTGTGGTGTGTGTGTATAGATATGTATCACCCTGGTGTCCCTGTGTTTAGGAGATCAGACTGTGTCGTGTGTATATAAGTGTATCACCCTGGTGTCCCTGTGTTTAGGAGATCAGACTGTGTGGTGTGTATATAAGTGTATCACCCTGGTGTCCCTGTGTTTAGGAGATCAGACTGTGTCGTGTGTATATAAGTGTATCACCCTGGTGTCCCTGTGTTTAGGAGATCAGACTGTGTGGTGTGTATATAAGTGTATCACCCTGGTGTCCCTGTGTTTAGTAGATCAGACTGTGTGGTGTGTATAGAAGTGTATCACCCTGGTGTTCCTGTGTTTAGGAGATCAGACTGTGTGGTGTGTATATAAATGTATCACCCTGGTGTCCCTGTGTTTAGGAGATCAGATTGTGTGGTGTGTATATAAGTGTATCTATCACCCTGGTGTCCCTGTGTTTAGGAGATCAGATTGTGTGGTGTGTATAGAGGTGTATCACCCTAGTGTCCCTGTGTGTAGGAGATCAGACTGTGTGGTGTGTATAAGTGTATCACACTGGTGTCCCTGTGTTTAGGAGATCAGACTGTGTGGTGTGTATATAAGTGTATCACCCTGGTGTCCCTGTGTTTAGGAGATCAGACTGTTTGGTGTGTATATAAGTGTATTACATTGCATCACAGCAATAAAACTCACATTACTTTTGGTTTAAACTTCACTATATGTGTTTACAGATTAGTCTGTGTAAATAAAATACTTTGATCTTGTTCTAAATCATTTATTCACTTACACAGAGGTGTCAATAGATCCTGAAATAACTGAAAAATGTTTTCAATGCTCTACCCACCAGTCCGGCCCCCAGCAACAACACCTAAACCAAAGGTTCCCCTCATTGGTCATTTGAAGCTTTAGTAACTGTGGACCATATATATAAAAGCAAACTGGAGTTATTCTGACGTAAAACCAACTGCACCATAGGTTAGGGTGACCAGATCTCACCTTTAACAGGGGACATATATAAAAAATGCATACTGCAGTGCTGCTTTGATTTCACTGCAGTCCTGAAATATACCTGTTTCATATGTGTTCCCGGTTAAAGGGAAGGTCTGGTCATTTTGCAATATGGACAAATAAAAATTCCCATGAAGTTGAATAGAGCTTTTTAACCCCATGAATGCCAGAAAGGGCTCCAATGCATCGCTTCACAATGCATTGCAGACATATCTAGCATGCAATGAGTTAAAAGTACAATTTAATTTTACAGTATTTTAAATTTGTGCCCTATGGTGCAGTTGGTTTACTCCAGAGTTTGTTTTTATAAATATAGTCCTGTATTCTCTCTCTCTCCCTACCACTCAATCAGTGAGGAGTAGAGAGGCAGAGAACAAAGGCAAAGGCAATGTTTGTGAACATTGCTTTGTCATGTGACTCCACTTGCACATGTGATTGCTGCTGCAGTGATCACATGTACAAAACCACCAGGGACTGGCCAAAACTGACTGGTTACTTCATGGAGAAGTAACATCAGCCTCCCCACTGTGATCATAGCGCCCCCTGAGGTGTGCTATGATCATAACCCATGACGTTCAGCGATAATCCTGGCACATCACTGGCGTTAAAGGGACACTAATGTCCCATAAAAATGTTTTCTTGTTTTGTAGCGTTTAAAACAATAAATTATATGGCACAAATCCTATCTCTCAAACCTTTATGGTTTGAAAGAGATTCACATGTAAAGTTCCCCCCACCTCCCCTTTTTCTGACGTCATCTTCAGCAGAGCCGAAATTGCGATATTGGGAAATAATTACTTCATTTGAATGGTCTACAAAGTGTGCCTGGTTTGCAAGTAATTATTTTTAAATAACGTGATTTTGGCTCTGCTGAAGAGCCTCCTTGTTTCAGTTTGAGAGATAGGATTTGTGCCATATAATTTTTTTTTTTTTAAACACTACAAAACAATATATATATATATATATATATATATATATATTTTTTTTTTATGGGACATTACTGTCCCTTTAAGGAGTTAATAATGCCATCTAGTCTCCAGTCAGCTGCCCTACAGTTCCTCTGTTATTCAGAGTTATTCTGTTGAATTCAATAGGAGAGGTGAGTCAATGACAGTTCTTCATAGAATCCTATATAATAATTTGCTAACGATGTTTGTCAGAAGCCGTCATGCGTGGTAGAGACTGCTGCAGACGCTGCAGTCATGCGCAGTAGAAACTGCCCGTGCCGCAGCTGATACAGAGCGGGGCGCTCCAGATTCAGACCAGAGTCCTCTCTGCGCACCTTTCTGGGACCAAGAGGTCCCAGGAAGGTGTGCAGAGAGGACCACGGTCTGAATTCAGAGTACCCCACTCCGTATCAGCCACGGCACGTTCTGGCAGTCAGTACTGAGCATGACTGCAGTGCCGCCACTGTTGGCCCATGTACATGGGCTTTAAAACTAGTGTGATAGTAACTGAATAAAGCTGCCTGTACTGGAAGTATTTTTGTTTCATTCAGCAGAAAAATCCCTATAACATATATATCTTTTTCTCTGTCTTCCAATACAGGTTACTAGTAACTTTGGGTAGGCGATCCACCCCTTTAATTGTAGGCAGGAACAATTATAGAATTGTATGCAGGGGGTGGAGCCTACCTTCCCTCCTTGGCTGCAGCTAGCTAACCAACTCCAGAAAGATTTCTTCCTTGGTGAAGACACAGGCAAGAGAACAGTTCTGCTATAGTTTTAGAAATGTTTTAAATTTTTCTGTTAGAAATGGAATACCACCATTAAGCGGGTTACCATAACTGACAATGCCCTTAGATGTGGCTAGCTCAGTAACCAGGTGCTTTTTGTGGACCTTAAGCCCTGGGGGGAAAATCTGGGCTACAAGTTCTTTTCTCAGGAGTTGCCCACCTTTGGAGTTCCTGTTGCACACTCCTGCATTCACTGGGTCTATCTGTATGTCTTTTGGGTGTTTTGGAGCAGGTTTATGTGGTACTTTAATCCTTTAGCTGTTGGTTTTGCATGTTTCCTACTGGTTCAGTGTTTTTTGGGTATCCTAACATGTTCTAGTGATGTATAATGTCTTTTAGTTTTACACTTCCAATTTTGTAAAATTAAAGACGCGCTTTACCGCATAGGCGCCATTGCTCCATTCACTCCTGTGGGGCTGTACAGTTTGGGACATATCTCTGCAACCGCTTACCCTTACTTCATAGATGGCTCATTTTAATTGTCTGCCCTTGCTCTATCATCCGGTTCATGTTTCTAGTGTGTTGGGGGGCTCAGGGCACTGTTTGGGTACTTTTTCTGGGAAAACTACATTTCCCGTGAGCGCTTGCTTCACGTGCTCATTTCTGATTGGCTCCTGCCGCAGCAGCCATTTTGTGCTATTTCCAGAACGAGTATCCTACTCAGGGCTTGGACTCTCCTTCTCTCCTTTGCTGATTAACCCTTCGCCTGCCAGTTAAGTCTAGTTTAGCGATTTCAGGGGTGAAACTTTAATCCTACGCACTGTACTTGGGTGATTTCTTTTATTATAAGGTTATTTGACACTGTGAGAATGTCTATACCACTGGAGCTTGGGGCCAGACCTAAGACTAAGGATGCTGGGGTCTCTGTATCCCCTATTGTGCATTGCTCTTCCTGTCATTCAGGGTTACTTAGAGAATTCTCAGGTCATTTATGCCCAGCATGTTCTGATGTCCCTCAGACTCTCCCAGGGACCTCCAGCCATGCATTAGTGCCAGTTTGTGTGCAAGAGTTCAAAGCTGCTACTAGGGACCTTAGGTCTACATTGCAACTCTTTCCATCCCAGTTACAGGGGGCCTTCCATCCCTGGCATACCTCCTCCTACGTCAAGTCTTCCCTGCCACAACCACAGGGAGTACCTGATGTATCAGATTCCTCTGAAGAGGAACTGCTGGTGGATTCAGATGTTGAGGAATGTTCTGCTGTGGGCTCTTCTCAGTTTTTGGGGGAGCCCTTTGAGGCTGATCCTGAGCCCTCAGCTGAGGGCCTGATCAGGGCTGTTTTGCCTACCCTAAACATTCCCTTAGTTCAGGAGGTTCCTTCTGATCCCTCTGATGTGTTTCAGGAGCCTAAAAAGCCCCTTACTTGCTTTCCATCTAACCCCACTCTTGACCGCCTTATGTCTGAAGAGTGGAAATCTCCTGACAGGAAACCTTATGTGTCCAAGAAATTTGCCAAGCTTTATCCCTTCTCTGAGACAGCACTTGCTCAGTTGGTTCATCCTCCCAAGGTAGACTATCTAAGTCTACTGCCTTGCCAGTTTCTGATACGTCCACTCTGAAAGACTGGACTGACAAGAAACTTGAGGCCTCCCTCAAGTCCATTTTTGCTACTGCTGGTACTGCCATGCGTCCAGCATTCGCTGCAGCATGGGTGAACTGGGCCATTGCGGTCTGGACTGAACAGCTCACCCTGGCTGTCCGTCAGGGTACTCCTACTTCGGATATGTTGCACCTTCTTGCCAACATTTCTAAGGTACAGCACTATGTTTATTCTGCCTTATTTGATGCCATCCGTTTGGTGGCCAGGGTTTCCACCATGTCTGTGGTTGCTAGATGGGCTCTTTGGCCCAAGATCCGGTCTGCTGACACAGCTTCCAAGAAAGCATTGCTCTCCTTACCTTTTCAAGATACTTCTTTGTTTGGGCCAGATCTTAACGATCTGATTAATGAGGCCACTGGGGGTAAGAGTACCCTTCTACCTTTGGTCACCAGGAAGAAAACACTGCTTAAGCGTAATCGGTATTTTCGTTCCTTTCAGACTGAGACACGTCCAGTGAACCAGGCGGTTCCCTCAGCTCCGCGTGCCTCCTCCAAGCCCAAACAGCAATGGAAGCCCAAGGTCTCCTCCAAGCCCAAGGCTTCCAAGCCTTCTTTGGCATGACTCACCGAACAAAACACAAGAAAAAGGGCGCAGACCCTTCTAAGAGAGTATCTGTATATGTATACAATGTAGGAATAGGCCCCCACATATAAAAACTCACCAGATATTGATGAGTAATTTGCTCTTTCAGGTACTCATAGTCCTCCGTTTTCGATTATGTCGGCTGACTATTCATGAAGTATAGATCTCCGGATTATATCCAAAAGGATTATTGAGACCAAAATCCAATATAAAAGGATATTTTATTCAAAAGTTCATAAAAGTAAAGTATTATTATAGTATTATCACAAGCTTTATATTATATAAAGCTTGTGATAATACTATAATCTATAAGCCCCTGAAGAAGTGCTAATAGTAGCACGAAACGCGTTGGGCGTTTGTTTGATCATTATACTTTACTTTTATGAACTTTTGAATAAAATATCCTTTTATATTGGATTTTGGTCTCAATAATCCTTTTGGATATAATCCGGAGATCTATACTTCATGAATAGTCAGCCGACATAATCGAAAACGGAGGACTATGAGTACCTGAAAGAGCAAATTACTCATCAATATCTGGTGAGTTTTTATATGTGGGGGCCTATTCCTACATTGTATACATATACAGATACTCTCTTAGAAGGGTCTGCGCCCTTTTTCTTGTGTTTTTTTCCAGAGACAATAAGTTCTTGGTGTACTGCACCGGTACACTTCAAGGGGCTGCGACCGAACTAAAAAGAGAGAAGGGAAGAAAAAATCCCATTTGAAGGAATATATTGGAACGTTCATTGGAATATTTTGGAGAAATCCCAGGAGAATTCTTTTTGAACTGGTTTTAGGACTTTAATATTGTGTTCAATTTTCTCTTATCTATTTTTAATAGATTTGGGTAGTCAGTTAGACTTCAAAGAAATACAGGAATTCGTAGCGCCACAGCTTCTTTTTGGAGTTTATGACTCACCGAACCCAGGTCCCCACTCTGCTGTGGGTGGCCATCTGCGTCACTACGACAGCGTCTGGGAGGATTCAGTGGCGGACCCATGGGTTTTACAGGTGGTGGCGGAAGGATACAGGATCCCTTTAGTCTCTCTTCCTCCCTTTCACTTCTTTCCTTATCGTACGCATCAGGGTGCAGAAATATGCCGGCTGTTCAACGGAGCTATTCAGGCTCTTCTGGACAAGGATGTTCTAGAGCCGGTTCCAGTTCAGGACAGAGGTATAGGTTTTTACTCAAACCTCTTTGTGGTCTCCAAAAAGGATGGCGGTTGTCACCCTATTTTGGATTTGAAGGATCTCAATTCCTTTGTGATCCGGACTCATTATCACCAGGAGTCTCTATGGACGGTGATTGCTACTATGTCCCCGGGAAAATTCCTTGCATCTCTGGATCTTCAGGACGCGTATTTACACATCACCATTCATTCAGAGAGCCGGCAGTATCACAGATTTGCCTGTGACCGAGGGCACTTCCAATTTTCAGCTCTTCCCTTTGGTCTGACTACAGCTCCCCAAGTTTTCAACTGTGTCCTGGGAGCCTTAGTGTTCGGCCTCCACCGGGACGGCATCAGAGTTACTCCATACATGGACGACCTGCTTCTGAAAGCTCCCTCTGTGGAACTTCTTCATCAGCAAGTTCAGCTATACATTCACGCTCTCACCCATCAAGGGTGGATCATCAACACAGACAAGACAGATCTTGTCCCATCCCAGTGTCTGGTCTTCCTGGGCCTTCTCTTCGACACTCAGAAGAGCATGGTGTTTCTCACGGATGAGGTAGCTCACCAGATCGCCCACAGGGTTTCTGCGGTTCTGGCTAAAGATCCATTTCCAGCCAAAAAGCTGTCCTGTCTAGTGGGGAAATTCATCTCCACCATAGAAGCAGTACCGTTTGCCATGGCACACACCATGGAAATCCAGAGGTTTTTGATCCAGGTGTGCAGGGGTCAGCCGGACCTTCTGAGGATGTCAGTGTCCCTCCTTCATGTGGAACTGAGTTTGTCATGGTGGCTCGACCTCTCCAGTCTGCTGAAGGGCAAGTCCTTCCTGGTATCCTGAGTGCTCGGGGTCGGTGGACTCTTGAGGAATCTCTCATTCCCATCAACGTGTTGGAGCTTAGGGCAATATTTCATGCCCCTTGTCATTGGACATCTCATCTGGAAGACTGTCCAGTCTGGGTGGAGTCCGACAACTCCACGGCCGTGGCTTACATCAACAAGCAGGGCGAAAGAAGAAGTCTCACCGCTTAGTTAGAGGTCAAGGCTATTTTGTCCTGGGCAGAAGAACATTTTCCTGCCATATCTGCAGTGCACATTCCTGCCATAGACAACGTCATGGCGGACTTCCTTAGTCGACACACAGTGGACAGGGGAGAGTGAGAACTGCACCCAGAGGTGTTCACCCTCATTGTTCAGAAGTAGGGTCTTCTTTGCATCGACCTGATGGCTACAAGACACAACAAGAAGGTTCCGAGGTTCTGCTCTCGGTGGAGGGACCCTCTAGTTCTGGTGGTGGATGCAATGTCCATTCCTTGGTTGTTTCCTCTGGCCTATATGTTTCCTCCCCTCCCAATCTTGCACAGGGTGTTACGGAAATTGCGACTGGAATGCTGTCCAGTCATTCTGATTGCTCCGTACTGACCTCGCCAAGCTTAGTTTCTGGAGTTACTGGAACTATCAGTGGCGGAGCCATTCCGGCTCCCTTGCCGTCCGGATCTTCTTCTACAGGGTTACCTGTGGAAGGAGGATGTTTATCGGCTAGCTTTGACAGCTTGGAAATTGAATCCTCAATATTGAAGAAGGGTTTTTCTTCTGGGGTGGTGGCTTCTATGCTCGGTGCCCACAAACCTGTTTCTTCCAAGATCTACCATCACGTCTGGTCGACCTTTCTATCTTGGTGTGCTGACATGGACCTGTCTCAAGAATTTGATCTGCCTACGGTCCTGGCCTTTTTGCAGGACGGTGTGGATAAGGGCCTCAGTTTGAGTTCCCTTAAAGTGTTAGTAATGTCCACAAAAAAGATTTTGCATTTAGAAGAGCTTAAAAAGCTGAGCTAGATGCAAAAAATGTATCTCTCAAACCGCTATGGTTTAAGAGATACAGGAGTTTAAAGTCTGAGCTCTCCTACTGACAGCTGTAAAGCTGTCAGCAGGAGATCTGTGTCGGTCAACACGGAGGCACTTGAGAAATGCTGCGATCTCATTATTTACCACAAATCCCTTAATTGGAATGGTCTAAAAAGTGTGCCTGGTTTTCAAGCACTCGTTTTAGACCATTCCAATGAAGGGATTCGTGATAAATAATGAGATTGCGGCACTGCTCAAGCGCCTCCGTGTTGGCCAACACGCTGTCAGTAGGAGAGATCAAACTTTAAACGCCTGTATCTCTTAAACCATAGCGGTTTGAGAGATACTTTTTTTTTTTTTGCATTTAGCTCAGCTTTTTAAGCTCTTCTAAATGCAAAATCTTTTTTGTGGACATTACTAACACTTTGCCATCCTTTGAGATGTCAACTTTTTATTTTCCGCCGCGTTGCTCATACTCGTCCTGCCTTATCCCGCTCCTCCATGGGATCTTAACTTGGTTTTGGGCGTTCTTCAGCGCCCTCCATTTGAGTCCTTGGCTACTATTCCTCTACGCCTGTTGATGTGGAATATGGCCTTTCTCCTGGCGATCGTGTCTGTTCGCCGTGTAGCGGAGTTACATGCTCTGTCCTGTAAACCACCTTTTTTGTTGTTTCATAAGGACAAGGGCGGTGCTTCGCACTTCTCAGGAGTTTCTTCCGAAGGTGGTTTTGGAGTTCACATCAGTCAGGAGATTGTGGTGCCTTCTTTCTGCCCTGACCCCACCTCTGACAAGGAATGGGATCTCCACTTGTTGGATGTGGTGCGTTGTCTAAAGTTTTATGTACATCGCACTGAGTCTATCATGCAATCTGACGCGCTGTTTGTCATTCCTGAGGGTCCCAGGGCAGGAAGACCTGCATCCAAAGTGATTATTGCTTCTTGGATCAAGTCCACCATTTGTAAGGCTTACGAGCTGAGGAAGAAGCATGTCCCCTTTTGGGTTACGGCTCATTCTACAAGATCAATTGGGGCTTCTTGAGCTTACAAGAATCAGGCCTCTGCTGATCAATTGTGCAAGGCGGCCACTTGGTCATCTGTGCACACCTTTTCGAAGCACTACCGTGTTGATGTGCTGGCATCGGCTGATGCCAGCTTTGGGTGGAAGATCCTGGAGGCAGTCTTGCCTGTCAAGGATCTTCAGTTCTTGGTGTTTCCTTCACTTTTGAGCCCTTTTGGCTCTAGTTCAGTGTGCTGTGTAACAGTTTAGGGTGTTGTTACCCCTGTTCAGTGTCTGTTGACACTTCATTGTTTTGTTGGGCTATCTTTGATCTGATGGTTTATATCTGGTCTGATGACTTTGAGGGCCTTGCGCCTGGTCCTTGCTTTACTTCCCGCATCTGGGAAACTCAATGTTTGGACATCCCAAAGTTACCAGTAACCTGTTTTGGACAACAGAGAAAAGAGGATTTTAGTCTTACCTGTTAAATCCTTTTCTCTTAGTCCATACAGTTTACTGGTCTCCCGCCCTGTCAAGGGACCATGCTTGGCTCTCCTGTGGCAGGGGTCCTTTGGGGTCATGCTCACAGGAGTCTTCTTTCCCTTCTACTGTCTAGTCAATAGTTAGTGTCTCAAATCTTTCTGGAGCTGGTTGGCTATCTGCAGCCAAGGAGGGAAGGTAGGCTCAACACCCTGCATACAATTCTGGAATTGTTCCTGCCTATAATTGAAGGGGCAGATCACCTACCCAGAGTTACCAGTAACCTGTATGGACTAAGAGAAAAGGATTTAACAGGTAAGACTAAAATCCTCTTTTATGAAAAAGTTTACTCTTCCTTTAACCGTTTGCTTGCCAGAGGGATGTCCAATGCATTGCTTAGCAATGTGTTGGACACTCACTGGCACGCAAAGGGTTAAGTTATGTCATTTCGTGGGCTGTTTTTAACACTTTGAGTGCCAGAGAAGTATCCAATGCATTGCCCCCTATGGCACTCAGAGGGTTAAGCACCATTAAGCAGTGTGGGGAATCCATTATTTGCAGGGCTTACTTTCAGTCAGGTCTCACACAGCAGAGAGCAGCCTCCTGACAACCCCCCCCCCCAAAAAAAACATGTTAACCCTTTGAGTGCCAGGGCGTTACAGCACATTGGATACCTCTCTGGCACTCAAAGGGTTAATTTACAGTTAATTAGACGGCTACCTCTTTTTTACTGACTTCTCCATAATGGTATTTTTTTTGGTCTTTCTTTTGTTCAGATACAAAGACAAGATACAGGCTGGTCCCGGACTGACTTTTATATGTTAGCTTTGGACATTGCTCGTCTATTTCTGTGGTGGTGGTTGGCTGAGCTGATGGTCCACCTGATGTACATGCACGCGCTGTACAGTAACTACACTGTATTAGATAAAGTGTCATGCTGGGCACTAGGTGAGTCTACATAAAGAGATTGCTCACTGCTCTCCTTAATGACCTATCTGCTTTAATTTTAACACATTTATCTATTTAAAGAGAGTAATTTTTTTAATGAAATAAATGTAATGTAGGACTTTTCCTGGTTAGTAAAACAGTATTACTCCTACTACTGGGAGATATGCCATTCAAAAGGTTTTAGAGAGCGCTTTTCATAAACTGAATTTTGATAAAAAAATCAGGTTGTATTAACCTTTGAATGAAATATATAACAGCAGTAGCAAGATTCTTCTTGTTTTATAGGTAGGAAAAGTCCTATAGTTCATGTTTTTTCTTAAAAGGATAGTAATGTTTGCAATAAAGTAGATCGCTGAGTCTTCTTTATTTCTAAATGTAACACATAGCTCTATGCTTAGCAGCTTACATTTTTTGTAGTTCAAAAGATATTAAATGTAGAAAGATCCCCCTCCCCCCTTCTGGTCGCATCCTGCTGCCTCTCTCTCTGGTCCGGACGGATACAGTGAGGGACAAACTTCAGTAAGCAAATCCTGCCCTTCTTCATCAAGGGGAACAGGGTTTTCCCTATACTTTCTCACGAAGGTTGTCCCTTGCTGCTTCCGTCCGATCCCAGGACCAGATCACAGATTTAGTGGGAGGCGGCCAGAAGGGGTAGGAGGGGGATCCTTCTACATTTAATAACTTTGGAACTTCATAAAAGTAAGCTGTTAAACATAGTGCGATGTGTTAGATTTACAATAAGGAAGACTCGGATATCAAATTTATTGCAAACATTACTATTCCTTTAATACAGCTTAACTATATTTTCAATCCTTGGAGTGTCAGCGGGGCGTGCAATGCATTACTCTACACAGAGGGTTCATTTGGTCAGATTATTGCTGTATTTTCTTAAGTATTTATACATTTTATTATTTTTAAATATTGATTCCTTTTTCACTTCGATAGATCTATATTCTCGAACTTTATTTCTATCTAACAGAGATTATCATAGCTTTAGCTGAATGTGCCATGTATTCTTCCCCTTAAAAATGTGTGAAGTTGTTTTAGTCTGATTTGTACTTAAAGGACAAGTAACATCCCCTAATAATACACAATCATACACACTTAATATACTGTTGTCAAAAATCCTAATGGTCCCTATGAATTTTGCTGTTGCTTGTCCGTTCAAGAGATAACATCTTCAGTCAGTCCTGAAACAGGCAGAGTGCATGGACCTCCTTAATAAACTTTTAAGCTTTTGAATGCTAGAGGGGTACGCAACACATTGCAAAGGGTTAAGGACAAGAAAGGTGAGTGAGTTGCACAACCACTCGGGTGTTTAAAGGGATAGTAACACTTCGTTGTAACTTTATTTTATTTTGTAGGCATTAAAAAAACATGAAGAATGATATAAGTCTTATCTCTCAAACCTTTATGGTTTATGAGATATTCACAAGCAAAGTTTCCCCTCCCGCCCCTTTTACCTAGTGTAAGCCATCTCTTCTCAGATGTGAGTCTGGTTGTATGACAGGACAGATAACAGAAGGGGACAATTTTCTTTGTATGAAAACAATGAAAGCCCTTCCCCCCTTGACAAGTTTTTCAGGTTTTTCCTTTATCTTAATTGAAGATTGTCCCTCTCTGCAGTCTACCTGGGCACCTCCCTTCTGATCTGGTTGAACAGGGGGGGATACTTTGTTTGTGAATATCTCTTAAACCATAAAGGTTTCAGAGATAAGACTTATATCATTCTTCATGTTTTTTTAATCCGTACAAAATAAAATAAAGTTAAAATGAAGTATTACTATCCCTTTAAAGGCTCACATTTCCCTGAAGAGCAGTGATCAGAGACAGAGGACTTATGTTGCTTCTAGCAAGTGTCTTGTGCACTTTAATGGACAGAACATCCAGGTCTGAGTGTAGATGTTATCCCTTAAAAAATGGCTCAAGGGCAAAATTGTAGATTATGTTAGCGTAGTGTACTTATAATCTTAAATTTAGTAATGACAGGAGGCGAATATTTTGCTTTACTTTCTTTACTCTAAACTCCATAGCAGCACAGATCAAAGTAAAACAACTGACCAATAAGAACAAGGCTGAGGTAATATAATGTCCAGCTAAACCCAAACCCCCGCCTCTTTCTTTGCTGCTCCACAATCAGACCAGGTCAGGTGGTCCTTGCATTTGAAGGTCTGAGTATAGATGTTATCCCTTAAAAAAAGGCTCAAGGGCTAAATTCACAGAAGCCATTAGGATTCTCTCATCATAGTAAGGTAAGTGGTGGGTTGTTATTATTAGCAGTTGTTAGTTATTCTTTAAAATAAGAATGCAGAGGTATTCTCATCGGGGGCCACACGTAGTCTTGGGTTTATTCAAAACAGATGCAGGTATCAAAATCCTCTCTTGCCACTTACGACTAACTCATCCATGCTCACACAGAGATACCCTTAAAGGAACAGTAAATGTTAAAATAAAAGCTATTCTAGTATGAAAGAGTATGTTGTAAAACTCACAGATGTAAGTTCCATACATTGACACAATTGAACATACAGTTAGTCCTGGAAACAGGGCTGGATTTACATCTCAGGAGCCTGTAGGCACAGAAATTTGAAGCGCCCCCCCCCTGCACTGGATACTTCCACAATGCTCCTAATCTCCACGTTGCCCCCAATCATCTCTATTGCCCTCACAATGCCCCCATCAGCTCCATATTGCCCCATCAGCTCCACATTGCCCTCACAATGCCCCCCATCAGCTCCATATTGCCCTCACAATGCCCCCATCAGCTCCATATTGCCCTCACAATGCCCCATCAGCTCCATATTGCCCCATCAGCTCCACATTGCCCTCACAATGCCCCCCATCAGCTCCATATTGCCCTCACAATGCCCCTGTGACACTCAAAGGGTTAAGTTGATGGGGATGTGAATGTATCCCCTATGGTGCAACTGGCTTGCCCACACCCACACCTCTCTTGCATATAGTAATGTAATAGAATGGATTAAATCCAATACCCGCCCCTGCTCCATACAGTCTATAGGGTGCCTGGCTACTGACATTCAAGCTCTGCTGCCAGTGCAGGGGTCTGCGCACTTCAGTCCAACACACATTCACGCAATTCATCCACACCACCACGCAGGGAGTGGGCAAAGAATGGGAAAAGAGGAGGAATTGAGCTGCCTGGTATCACCCACCTTGCAGATCCGACTCTCCCCAGCGAGTGCACGGAAAGATGCTCAATCCACCGCCTACTTCACACACTCTCTGCATCCTCTTGCTAGGGAAAGTTAGTATTTTAACCAGCAGGTGCGGGACATTGTTTTTATGTGTGTGAGTGAATGTGTTTGTTTTTCCTCCCTCTCTCCCTGTTCAGCTCTGTTTAGTGTGTGTGACTGTTTTTCCAAGCAAGTTATGGATCTGGAGAGCAGAATCACACACACGCCTCATTCTCTGGTCTGGGAGATTAAACTTGTGCTGGAATATCTGTGAATTCCCCCAAGGGGAAGGCTTGGTCCTCAGGCAGAGGAGGCACTGCTGTGGCTGGGATGAGCTGGTGATTGCTGCAGCACTTAGGAACGTCACGTCAACTGAAAGTATATAGCAGCTAGCGTTTAGCTACCAACTGGCAACCCCTGGAGCTCCCGCTCGGGTCGCCTATTCAGGAATGCAGAGCGCTGGGAGATGATGTCATCTCCCAGCGCTCTGCATTCCTACAGAGCCGACGAGGGAGCTCCATCAGGTAGAAGACTTGGCAATGTGAGTGGGTGCCGCCGGCGCTGCCAGCGAGGCGGCTAGTTTTTTTTTTTTTTTTTTTTTAAAAGGACATTAAAAAAAAAAAAAAAAAAAATCAAAATGGCAGGCGCCCCTCGTTGGCGTGCGCCTGTAGGCAGGTGCCTACTTTGCCTAATGGCAAATCCGGCCCTGCCTGGAAATATTTGGACACTGACACAATTTTCACAATTTTGACTGTACGCCACCACAATGGATTTGAAACAACTGAGATGCAATTGAAGTGCAGACTTTCAGATTTAATTCAAGGGGTTGAACAAAAATATTGTATAAAATGTGTAGGAATTGCAACCATTTTATTACACAATCCTTATTTCAGGGGCTCAAATGTAATTGAACAAATTAACACAATCATAAATAAAATGTTAATCCTTTACAGGCAATCACTGCTTGAAGTCTGGAATGCATGGACATCACCAAACACTGTGTTTTCTGCTTTGTGATGCTTTGCCAGGCCTTAACTGCAGCAGTCTTAAGCTGTTGTTTGTTTGTGGGTCTTTCTTCCTTAAGTTTTGTCTTCAGCAAGTGAAATTCATGCTCGATCAGGTTGAGATCAGGTGATTGACTTGGCCATTGCAGAATATTCCTCTTCTTTGCCTTAAAAAACTCCTGGGTTGCTTTCGCTGTATGTTTTGGGTCATTGTCCATCTGTAAAGTAAAGCGCCGTCCAATCAACTTTGCTGAATCTGAGCAACCAATATATCCCTATATGCGTCAGAATTCATCCGGCTGCTTCTGTCTTCTGTCACATCATCAATAAACACTAGTGACCCAGTGCCATTGGATCTATGCATGCCCATGCCTTCACATTGCCTCCACCATGTTTTACAGATGATGTGGTATGCTTCGGATCATGAACCATTCCAAGCCTTCTCCTTACTTTATTCTTCCCATCATTCTGGTACAGATTGATCTTAGTTTCATCTGTCCAAAGAATGCTGTTCCAGAACTTGGCTGGGTTTTTTAGATGTTTTTTGGCAAAGTTTAATATGGTCTTTCTATTCTTGTGGCTTATGAATGTATCACAGTGCCCGTGATCCTGGCTGCGGCGCGGCGACATTCCTACATCCTTGTTTACTTTGCCGAATTCTTATTGGTCCCTGGACCTGACTCCACCCAGGGCCAGCCCTTTTATACCCTGTCATGTCAGTAGTTGGGCGCCCTTACAAGTCTTGTCTGAGTGTTCATCAAAACCGTGACAGAATGGTTTGCACCTTGTGGTGAACCCTCTGTATCTGCTCTTGTGAGGTCTTCTCTTTATGCTAGACTTGGATAATGATATGCCCACCTCCTGGAGAGTGTTCTTCACTTGGCTGGATATTGTGAAGGGGTTTTTCTTTACCATGAAAAGGATCCTTCGATCATTCACCACTGTTATCTTCCATGGACGTCCAGGCCTTTTTGTCTTTCAGAGCTCAGCAGTACATTCTTTTTTTCTCAGAATGTACCAAACTGTTGGTTTGGACAATCTTAATGTTCCTGCTTTCTCTCTGATGTTTTTTTTTTTTTTTCAGCCTAAGGAAGGCCTGTTTCACTTGTATTGAGAGATCCTTTGACTGCATGTTGTGGGTTTACAGCAACAGCTTCCAAATGCGAATGCCACACCTGGAATCAACTCCAGACCTTTTACCTGCTTAGTTGATGAAGAAATAACAAAGGAATAGCCCCACCTGTCCATGAAACAGCTTTTGAGTCAATTGTCCAATTACTTTTGGTCACTTTAAAAAGAGGGGGCTACATATTAAATAGTTGTAATTCCTAAACCCTTCCTCCAATTTGGATGTGAATACCCTCAAATAAAAGCTGAGAGACTGCACTTTTATCCTATATTCATTATTTAATGGTAACTTGAATTTATTTTGGTAATTTTGGTAAAATAACAAAACTTGTGTCAGTGTCCAAATATTTCCAGACCTAACTGTATATTTATCACTGTCTCCCTTTGAGGCCTAAGCGATTCTGTGCTCTTACCTCTGTATGACCGCCGGCTGGCATGGCCTCCGGCCGCTTCCTCATTACTAGTCATGTTACAGGCTCTGGCGTGGACACCTGTTTATGGGCCTATTCTGTTGTGCCTAATTGGGTCCCGTCTCCTTCTGCTGCTTTATAAACCTCATTGAGGCTATGATTTATTGCCCTTTCGTGGTGTATCTGTGCATTTCTTCAGTGTTGCTCTCGTTTGACCCATGCTTGGCTGCTGTGTTTTCTCCTGATTGATCCTGTGGCTTTATCTGACTACTTGATCTGTGTATGACCCTGGCTTGTCCGACTACCCACTCTGTTTTTACCTTGGCTGTGGCTGACTACCCGATTTGGCTCTCAACTGTGGCTTGTCTGACTTACGTTCACTGCTATCCTTCGCTCCAGTCTGACTACCACATGTCTGGGCTAGTTGTGTGTGCGCTCCATCGGTGTAGTGCAACTGCTACCTCCGTGGTAGAGTTGCTGGTTGCCCCTCGCTCTGTTGCCTCCATCCTGTGCCACTGTATCCATTACCTCCTGAGCCTGTGACGTAACCCTCCGCTCTGTAGCCTACGTACAGTATTGCCTTCACATACTTACCGGTGTTATGGCTGGCTACGTTCCACACTCGTGCCTCCGCTCTTTTCCTACCTAGTAGTCCAGTTCCAGGACTCTTTTGGAGTACTAGTTACTCTGTCTCGCTCCTCCTACCACTCCGTGGTAGAGTCACTACTTCGAGATATCTGTCTGCCTGTCTTGTGTCTGGGAGTTTAGCTGTCGCTCCAGTGATCAGGTTTCCTGGCGTTCCAGGTTTCCATTTGCTAGGTATAAAGCCAAGCATGGTTCTGCTCCCATCTATCTCAATAGGCTACTGAGAACCGGTTACAGTTCAGTATCAATCCTTGGGTAGTGCACTGTCATCACCCCTGTTCCTACTAAGGTTGGGGAAGAGCTTACTGTTGCTTATCTTAATAAACTGGTTAAACTTCACTGTACCTGTGTTGTGTGTATTATTTACTCTGGTGTCCGTGACAATATCTCGTATATTATTTTTCCATGGCCTGAGGGGCAACAATGTTCCTTTGCATCATCAATTCCTGCTTTCTTCAGACTGTTCAAAAACAGCACTTGCAATTTTAAATATATTTACATTTTCATGAAGGCACTGATGTGTTTGCAGATATATCTATCAATGCTACATAGTAAATTAAATTAGGCTGAAAAAAGACATATCTATCAAGTTCAACCTTTTCCACAGTATAACCAAGAAAATGAGAATTATAGAAGCCTTCCCGAAGGCACCATGCTCTTTTATATTTAAAACTGGTCTTCCTGGCCTAATTGAAGCCTTTAATGACTGTTACCAATAGGGTGACATCGTGGATTGCTGGGACAGTCCCATATATTAATTTTGTGTCCCTCTTCCCGGGCAGTTTTGGGACAATGCCCAGTCCTGGAATGAAGACTCTAGACCATAGATTTGACTAGAGGAAGAACTGAGCCCTGTGTCCTGATGCCATACAAGAACTACAGGTATATTTTTTTGTAGATTAAGGCACTAAGGTGGCCATTTTCTTGTAACTCAGCACAGTTGTATCTATGGCAGCATTCAGTATTCAGTTCTTCCTCTAGTTTTTAGAGCACGGTTTTACTCCAGAGAAAGTGTGTGGCATTGGGTCATGTGACCCTTTCCTCATAGCTGTACAAGAGCCAAGGAGACATACTTTGCTGATCTCATCTCTTCAGATTCCATGAATGGCAGAAGAGAATTGTGGTCATCCTAGTTCCCAACACTTGATTTAATCCTTTTAGTGTCAAAGGGGTATGCAGTGAATTGTACAGCAATGTTTTGCACACCATCTGTTACTCAAATGGTTAAATCAGTGTGATTAATTGGGGAAAAGGTTTCTTATTTTTTTTCTTACCGGAGTTCAGTTTAAAGAGAGGATTCCATAGTAACATTAGTGCCAAATAACCATCGCATTATTGCATTTTCACACAGTAATCTCCATGTAACAAAATATTACACAAATACTCCATCAAATGCGTGTGATTCTTTAACACGAATCATTGTGATGAAATTTAAGCAGAAATATGCAGAACTGATTGATGTTCTGAATTACAGGACAAAAGTCAAAGCAGGGAGATGAATCACTGACATTTTGTGCTGTTGCAATCAATGTTTATCCTTGTTTAGTACGTGACATCGAGTTTGTGAATATGATTCGCAGGGCCGGATTGGTCAATAGGCCGGCTAGGCATTGGCGTAGGGAGCCTGATTTTCAGGGGAGCCTCTCAATTGCCCTGTCACACCCACCGGCCCCGGCAAAAGGTAATGTCTGCGACACCTGCCATCAGATGAGTGTAATTTGAGATAAAAGACTCACTGCCAAAGTAGCAAGAGCTTCTGGTGCAGACCAGAGATCACACAAACAGAGTTCACACTCAAGAAACTTGCCACTTCTTCGTAATAAAATATAAAAGTTTATTCATTCGACTCAATGAAAACAGACACCGGGGATGCTGGAACACATTGGGAGAGATTCACTAAGCGGTGATAAAGAGGTGATAAAGTGGAGATCACTTCTCCAGTTTATCACTTCTCCAATTCCTATGTTATTCTATGGAGTCTATGCACTAAGATTTCTTCTAATTGGTAGTAACCAGTTACCACTGCATTGAGTGTCTTTCTAGTCTTTTCTGGTCCCTGATCGTATGCTGAAATGTTTATTAAGGAGTCATGTGCTCTGCTGTACCCTACTAGTGGAAGTTTCAAGAATGTCCTCATCTCTAGCATTTAATCCAGTGGAGATCACCTTGCATCTCTCCAGCTGCTGTTGGACTGCAACTCCCACCTTTGGCCTGCTGAGGATGATGGGATCTGTGGTCCAACAACAAATCATGGGACACATGCTGACCACACCTGATGTAACCTATTCCCAAACCCCTTCTCCTTATATCTTTCCTTCTAGTAATGTGAACCGAATCTCAATGGGAATGGTAGAATCTGTGTAATTGTGACTGCAGTAGGGTTTTCTAACTGCCCTCAAGAACCACTCCGCTACCAGACTTTGTTCATTAAAAAAAAAAAAAAAAAAAAAAAAAAAAAAAAATCAGTTGATTATTAAGCTGCCTGCTGAGTATATCAGCAAGCAAGGTGTTTGTGGGTGTTGCCTAGAAAACATGGCCTGTCAATAGTCCTTGTGGATATGGGTTGGACAATCCTGTACTATGGCATTTTGGACACTGCTATCCCAACGACTTCCCTTGATGGATAACTGTTATCATTTAAATACATTTAGTAACTTATCCAAAACAGAGGAGCAAAAAAAAATGAATTGGGGTCTAAGTTAGGTTTTTACAAAAAAAATGATTTGGTGTCTAAGTTAGGTTTTTACAATCTGCAAAATATCACGATTTTCTTCATCTACCAATAGTTTTTGGACATTTAATCTGTCTGCACTGTATAATTTAATGCTCCCTTCTTGATTTTTCAGTACTGGGTTGATCTTTCGGTACCTGTACCTTCCCATTACTTGGCTCTTACTCATAAACAAGGTTAAAGGGATAGTAATACCTAAAATGTAAAAAAAAATATGTTGTAGGATTTATCCCCCTGAGTAAAACTCCCACTGCTGAAAGGTGTTTCATTCAAAAGTTATTAATTTTCAAAGTTGAATTTTTTAGGTGCAATATCACAGTGGCCTGAAATTGTAGAGTGGCGCTGTTGCTACACGATCCTATGGACAGCTCTGGTCTCAGGACCATAAATCTCCATAGGATGGTGTAGCAACAGCGCCACTGTAAAATTTCAGGCCACTGTGATATTGCACCTAAAAAATTCAACTTTGAAAATTAATAACTTTTGAATGAAACACCTTTCAGCAGTGGGAGCACTCTTGTTTTACTCAGGGGGATAAACCCTACAACATATTTTTTTTTACATTTTAGGTATTACTATCCCTTTAAAGAGCAGGCTGCATATCTATAGTAATGGTAATTTATGCTCTCTGTATATATGCTGTATATACCCCATCCCATCTATAACATTTCCATCTACCACTGGATGATTACCACAATACCGTGAAGAATAAATCTAAAAATGGGTTTGGCACCAAAAGAGGGTGTGGCTAAGTGTTGAGGTGGGGCAAAGGCGGGGCTAGGGGTGCCAAAGGTGTTTGTGCCTAGGGTACCTGAGATGTAAATCCAGCCCTGATGATTAGTTTGTGGAAGGTGTAAGAATAGCTTTGAATGCAGTATCTTACACGTACCGTAAGGGCTCTTTCACACAGGTGACTGGAATGTCGCAGCTCTTTGCTACATCTTTCTGAAGTCCATTTCTCCTGTGTTCCCTCTATTGCTGGTGGTGTATAGTTGACAGAAGCCGCATTCATAGACCAAATATTAATGTCTGATGCCCATCTTTGTTGGCTGCTCATTGGACTCTGTGGTTCAGTATTGTAACTTCCAGTGTAGCTACGTTGAAAGTCTGGAGATGGCCCCATATGCCTCTATGCAGACAAGCTCTGCTGCATCTTTATTGTGATCTTACTGGAGGGCAGTAAAATTCCAGTTTGCTAAACTCTGGTTGGTTCATGAGAGGAGATAGTCACCTGTATGAAAAGCAGTATACCTTCCATTACAGGCGATGTAACCAACGTACCATCTCACTGTTGTTGTTATCCATGTGAAAGAAACCTAAAGTTGAAACCTGCTATCAAAATGGCTCTAGGAAATCGAATATATTTATTAACAAAACCCACATTTACAAATATATTTATTGCACACTAAAATAACAACGATAGTGACTGTAAGTAAAATAGAAACTTAGAGCCTTACGCAATTATGAGAAACTAAAGTAATTCTGGATCGAACCAGCTGCGCTGTGCAAAAGATATGAAAAATCCCCAATCTCTTGTGGATTTAAAGTGATAGTAATGGGTCATTATAAGGAAAGGTTTGATCCTTCCTTATAGTTTGTAGTAACACTCTCCACATTTGGTAATGTACATATCGCTCTAGTTGTAATTATATTATAAAGTGACCCCCCTCCTGCCCCTTTTCCAAATGCTAAGCAGCCTCACTTCAGATCTGAAATCTGGTCAGAGGACTGGTGTTACGGTTATCAAACAAGACAAGGGACTTGATTTAAAGGCAGGCGTTAGTGTTTTTTTTTTTTTTTTTTTTTTTTTACTAACGGGTGCGTTAACATGTTGTAACCCATTTAAAGGTCCATCTTAAGAACAGCTAATGTCAGTTTGATAATCCTTACGGCTGATAGACTTATGTGCATTGCTGGTGCTCTGTGTGCCGGTGCCGGTGGGGTTGCTCTGTCTGCTGGTGGTGTTGCTCTGTCTGCCGGAGGGGTTGCTTTGCCAGTGCCATGTCTGCTTGTGGGGTTGCTGCTGCAGATGTCGGCCATGTGCCCACCACATCCAGTGTCCCCAAGCTTCCCACTGATCCCTGTGGTGGTGGTGGTGGTGGGGTGAAGTGTTCCCTCGGTTGAGGGTGCTGTGGCTTCCCAATCAGTCCCAGGTGCTCGTATTCCAGTGGCCAGGGGTCATACCTTGGCATCTGGTAGCTGCTTGGCCCCCACCTTGGATTGTACCTGGGCCGAAGCTGGGGAGCCATCCAGGAGGGTGGGTCGGGAGAATGGACATATGGCCCATATGCAGGGGTGTCCACAGTCCCGGGCAACCAGGACCTTCCTGGTGGTGGTGGTGCTGCAGCAGGGTGGTAAGGTCCCGAGGAGGATGGCTGCATGGACCTCTCAAAATAAAACCAGTCCTGGTAGTGTGGGGGAGCAGCTGATGGGACAGCAGATGCTGCTGGTGGTGGTGCAGCATAAGATGCAGGAGGTGGTGGTGCAGCATAAGATGCAGGAGGTGGTGGTGCAGCATAAGATGCAGGAGGTGGTGGTGCAGCATAAGATGCTGGAGGTGGTGGTGCAGCTGACGATGCAGGAGGTGGTGGTGCAGCTGAAGATGTAGGAGGTTGTGATGCAGCTGTATAGGGGGACCATGTGCCAGTCCCGTCCTCTTGCTCCCCAAGAGGAATCTCATCTGGGGATGTTTGTGCCACCTCCAAAGCCTCCTGCTGTGCTGCAGGCCCTTATGCTGTGTGGGGAAATGAAATGGTGTGATTAGTAATGTACACAATGACAGAATAAATGCAAGATTATTTAATTGACATGTGGATCTCTGGTTGTCATGATGGTATCCTATGCATTGCGTTGCGATGCATGGAATACCACCTCGGCAATCACAGATACATGAGGTCTGTCCAAGTTAATTCCCCAGGGCACCAATTTAAAGGGGTAGTATTTTTTTTTAATGAAAAAATACATTATATAGGGCTTTTATTGCTGATTAAACCAATGAGGCTTCCACTGCTGGGACCTTTTTTCCATATTTGTTATAGTAATCTTTTTGAATTTGAATGGGATAGTAGCCTACAGTGCTTTTTGGCATGTCTCCAGGGCTGTATCTCCCATTGACAGAGTAGGCAACTCACTAAAGTGACATTTTGAGGGGTGGTGTTGATCACACCCACATTCTGAATTGTGGGTGGGGTCAGTGCAGTCTCTATGATCTTGAACTAGTTTTATATACCCTTATACCGGCCATTATTTAACCACTTGGATGCTGTAATGGATACTGGGAAGGGACCACGTCGCCTTCCGACGTCGTTCCCGGGTCTCTCCTTCTTGACGCAGATAAGTGCCGTTGGATGCACCAGTTGAAGTATGGACAGTCACTGGAAACAGCCGCAGGATCTCTGGAAGCAGGGAAGAGTCCACGTCGCCGCCTGACAGCATATGAAGTTGGGACGCAGGAAGCTGGCAGCAGGCGGTCGACGATTCAGGATACTTGGCGCAGATGGGTATCAGAGTGGACACTTTAGACCATAAGCAATACAAGACTCCAGGACTCCTTGTTCACTCCAAAACATAACTCACTTTATTGTCACAAACCACAGATATTTATATACAGTACAGTGCATTGGATCACATGGGGAAACCTGATACAATAGGGAACATGATTAAATCATAACACATCAGACAAAAGGCCAGCAGCAGATGGTCTTAACAGATACAATAACTCAGACGTGATTACATTTCAGATACAAAAGTGTGGCCATGGGAGGAGCTAAGGGCACCTAGGCGTCCTTGCCAAGGGCCACAAGAGATATAAATACAGCCCATCTCTAGAATCTAAGGTGTAATCTGTTCAACTAACTCAAATGACAATGCAAGACTACCTCAGCAATAGCCTAATACTTCACTATCTTATTTATTTTTTTTATACTTCTCGTTTTACTCTTTTTATTTGCTTGATGTTTTTGTTAAGTAAAGCTCCTCATACAGTGATATGTTTTCCTCTTCAAAGACTTTGTAGTTAGAGGGATTGATTGCAGAATATTGATTATCGTGTATAAAACACATCAAAGAATATTTCTAGTTCGCTTTCAACTTTGATGGATTGATATCCCGCAATGAGACTGCATTGCCTGACTGTGCCTTGTTATACAGATTGTGTGTAAACTCTCTAAAACATGCAGCAGTTTTCTTATTTTATCCCGATAAAGAAATCGACCTCTTTTATGAAAGTGTTTTGAATATGAAAAACGAAATCTCGCTTCCTTACAAAATCTTGCTAACCCTTTGAGTGCTAGAGGAGTGCGCAGCTAATTACTTTGCAATGCTGAGAAGTACAGGCAGATACTTATCCATCATGCAGTACCATGTGGGAGGCATTTGATTGGCCCCAAATTTATTGTGCAGCATGAGAATGACCCCAAACATACAGCCAAAGTAATTAAGATCTATCTTCAGTGTAAAGATGAACAGTGAGTCCTGGAAGTGATGGTATGGCCTCCACAGAGCCCTGATCTCAACATGGAGTCTCCCTGGGATTACATGAAGAGAGAGAAGCAACTAAGGCTGCCTAAATCCACAGATGGTCAGAGAGGACTCCGGTCTGAATTCGGAGCACCCTGTTTCATACGTTATTGTAACTTAACCCCTGGTGCCAGCAGGATATCCAGCACAATGTAGTGACCCACACCCGGCACCATTAGTACACACTAACCATCCTTGAATTGAATTGAGTGTTTTTTGGCTTCTTTTGTTGTTCTTGTTTAATTTGTGTCCAAAATATTCTCCTTAGATATTTGATTGTGTCTCTTTTTTTATTTGTTCACAGACATATTATATATTATACCCCAAAATTTAGTGTGAGTGGCTGGGAAGACACAGATAGCCGTGATGCAAATCTCTCCCTGATCTGGCTGTTATCTCTGTGCTAGGGGGGGTCTGGAAATGTGAGAAAGGAGCAAAGGAGATTTACCCCAAATACCCCAAACTCTTGTGTGGCTGATTGGGAAGACACAGGCAGCCTTGATCCAAGATACTTCCTGTTAAGGAGGTTATCTTTGTGTCAGGGGAGTCTGGGGGGTGTGAGAAAGGAGCAAAAGAGATTTCCTCCAAATTTTGTGTGACTTACTGGGAAGACACAGGCAGCTGTGATCCAAGTTTCTTTTTGATCTGGCCGTTATCTGTGCTAGGGGAGCATGGGGAAACAAGCAGTTGAACAGGGTGTGTGGCGTTTTTGTTGATAGAGATAAGGATAGGAACAGTTAATTAAAAAAAATAATTAAAAAATGAAAATAGTTTAACTGATAGGTGACTGGCATGAGCTGTGACTGAAGCAGACTGATTCTTAAAGAGAGTATTTTGTAAAGGGCAAGATATCAAGACATCACATACAATCAGTCCTATTTTGAACATCACTGTAAAAATAAACATAGTAGTTGATAAATGTCCAGCAAATGCATGAAGGGCAGGGGGAGCGTAAAAGTAGTAGTTAGCAGTGCAGGGATGTGTTAATAAAGTGGTAGTCCAAAAACTAATTGCAGCCATGGTTTCTGCAGCTTATGCAATACATTATGGTGATTCCGCTCCTCCTGAGGAGGCAATTTGTCAAAGTCTCACAAAAATTTCCACCAACACCAGCTCCAGTACTATTAATAAACCATCTAAGAACACTGAAGACCATAGTGAGTCATACTCTAGTGCTGATGGCATAGTGGAAAAAGGTGGAACAGTTCAACCAACTCCTGCATCTGATAGTGAGACAAACAAGCACAATACCGGTCCTGAAAGTAGTAGCTAATGTTCTGAAAATCCATCTAAGGGGAAAAGTGAAAATAAATAATTTGAGACCTCTAAAAAGCCTAGAAGAATATAAAAGTAGTGGTAAAGAAGTGATGGGTGATCCTGAGGATGACCTAATTAATGATGATGTTGATCTAGAACATATCCCTCCATCATCCTCCTTTTCTTCAGATACAGATGAAGTTGAGCATGAGGGAGATTATGACATGGCCAGAAAATTAGCTGAAAGACAAAGGCTCAATCTTCTACCAGTCAAAAGGAGCACTGTGCCTATTTATAAACTGATTGAGAAAACCATTGGAAAGTCTGACCCTGGAAAAGCAAAAATGCAAAAAAAAAATACACAGTCATCCTGTCCGCCATCATCAGCATCATCACCGTTTCCAAGTCCCTCTCATCCACACATACCAGTGTTGAGTAACCAGCAACAACACAGGTTGTCAACATCCCCAACCCTATCTATGAAGAGTGCCTCTGCTGC
Organism: Rhinophrynus dorsalis; assembly: GCA_037306005.1. NCBI lineage: Eukaryota > Metazoa > Chordata > Amphibia > Anura > Rhinophrynidae > Rhinophrynus > Rhinophrynus dorsalis. The sequence continues at coordinate 57,612,273 of CM074720.1, read as the reverse complement.
TGTTGGAAGTGCAGCACATTTGACATCTAGTAGTAGTACAATTGCAGCAACATCTAGCCCAAGTAGTAGTAGCTACCCATCAGAAACCCCTCAGTCTATGAACTTCACAGTATGGAGATACTTCACTCAAGATCCAAAAGCTAAACATGTTGCCATCCGTTTTCTGTGTAAAAAACATAAGAGCAGGGGAAAAGCAGGCTCACTCCTAGTTATTTTTCAAGGATGCTGTGCCAGAATTGTACAAGCAGGTGGTTAGTATGGTAATCCACCTGAAAAGAGATATGGACAAGTGGGCAGAGTATAGACTATATGACTCTCACTGCTCACTGGGTTTCCCTCCCACCAGTGGACAACTCTAGCTTGCAGCATCAGGTGATAGCCAATAATTGTGCATCTGGCAGTATGGTAAAAATACAGCCACAGAATAGCCCTTACCATCAGTATGCTACCTTGTGCATGTAGAGTTTTGAGAGACAGTCCCACAAAACCATAGCTGTATGAAATAAACTAGAGCAGGTGGTAGAAGAATGTTTTATACCCCACTCCTTGAATGCTGGTTTTGTGTCTGCTGATAATGGCACTAACATAATAGCTGCCTTTATATGATACCTTGCTTTGCCCATGAACTAAATTTAGTCGTGACCAGATTCCTGGCAGAATCCAGTACCGTCAGAGGGATGCTGAATATTGCCCACAAAATCTGTGTCCATTTTAGCTGCTCTTACACTCAGAACGCATTATAATCCATATACAAGACCATAACAACCTGCTCCAATTGCCAGCTGAAAATGGAGGTTCCTACTAGGTGGAATTACATGTTAGGGTGTTTGTATGAACAGAGTAAGGCCATTAGTGAGTACACAATGTAAAACTGGAAGGCTTTTTGAAGAAACCTCTTTATCACCTGGGCAATGAAAATTGTTGTGTGAGGTATGTGAACTGCTGAAACCTTTTGAGGAAGCCACCATGTTTAGTCTTGTTGGGGCAGAAATGAGAGACATTCTTCCACTGATCTCTGTACTGCAAAAGCTCAGGAACATGGCTGAGGAATCTTACAGTAATGACACTACAGACATGCCTTAGCGTGGGATTTGGTCTCAGGATTGTTTTGATCTGTTTGGGACCTTTATCAAGATCTTGATAAAGGAAACTACTTGACCGAAATGTGTATATGACCAAATAAAACACTGATATACTTTTAATTTCCCTAACTTCTTTAGATTCTGTTGCTGTAGAATTTTTTTTGTGAAAGCAGCAAGGATTGATTATCTTTGTTAGTGATAGTTCCAGCAAAGAAACTAATTGGCATGCAATCCCACACTTTACCACCAACAAATAAAGGTTAATATTTCAATAACTATGTACATTATAACAAATGTCTAGTACCACATACCGGGCATTTGTATTATCTTTAAAATAAAATAAACTCAGCTTAAGGTGACAACTCAGTTTTAATGTACCTTTTGACAAGAAGTGCTGTAGCCTGAAAACAGAGGCTAGAGATAATTTCAAATTGAAATAAACATTTTAGAATTTTTAAATGGATTCCTCTTTACAATGAGTCCCATTCTGATTCTGCTTATTGTTTTTTGATGTAACAAATTGAAGCTGATGTACTAAGATAGTTTACTATTGAAATGTCGCCCTCTGTTTGGAGACCATAAACATGGTGAGATCTGAATGTCACCTGCACCATGCGGGCAACATCAGAATGTCGCCCGAATCAAAAGGGGCGGCATTCTGATGCCACAATCTTAAGTGTCACGAAGAAAATAGCGTAATGCATACCCTCCATCTGTGCCTTAACCTTTTGAATGCCAGAGAGGTACGCTACACATTGCAAAGCAATGAGTTGCAGACCCCTCTGGTACTCAAAGGGTTTAGATGCCCTCTTTCTCTCACAAGCCCACATCATAATGTCAGCTGCATCACAGTAATCACAGTCACGCTTAAGTGTTACAAACCTGCTCAGATTAATGGTGTGTACACCCTTCATCTGTGCCTTAACCCTTCAAGTGCCAGTGGGGTCCGCAACCCATTGTGGATTGTATGCATACCATTACTCGGAGCAGATCTGCAAAACTTAAGAGTGACTGTGATTACTGTGAAGCAGGCGACATTCTGATGTGAGAGGAAGAGGGCATCTTAACCCTTTGAGTGCTGGAAGGTCTGCAATGCGATGCAGACCTCTCTGGCACTCAAAACGTTAAGGCACAGATAGAGGGTATGCATTACACAGTTTTCTTTATTGGTGGAGTGAGGAGAAGATTGGACATTATTTATTAGGGGGGTTGAGTAGGAGATGGTGCATTATGTATATTAAGGCACAGATGGAGGGTATGCCGCTATTTTCTTGTCAACACTTAAGTGTATGGCATCAGAATGTTGGCCTTTTGATTCGGGTGACATTCTGATGTCGCCCACATGGTGCAGGTGCAGGTTCTGATCTCGCCATTTTTATGGTCTCCAAATAGAGCTCGACATTTCAATAGGACACCGACTAGGATGGCCTGAAGCAATTCTTGAGTAGACCAGCTGTATCATTCCCCAGATACTCATTGCTTTAACCCTTAGAGTTCCGAAGGGGTGAGCAACGCATTGCTTTGCAATACGTTGTTCACCCCATTGCACTCAGATGGTTAAATGGGGCTTTTTTTTACCCCTTGAATGCTAGATGCACTGTGTAACAATGCATTCTCTGGCATTCGAGGGGTTAAAAGAGCCATTTAAATCAACAGGAACTTTTATTTCTCCCCTATGTTGCAGATGGTTTGCCCTAGTATTGGGCCACTTTTTCCTAGCACATCAGCCTCACTGAATCTTAGTAGACCATAAGGTGGCAGCAGGGACCACATTGTACAAGTGTCTCCTGTACAAGTTTGATTCAGTGGCTACACTTTATTTTTCATTCCGATATTTTTAGAAAGCTGAATAGGCAGTGGAATTGAATGTATTCTCCTGTGATTTAAATTTGGTGGATTCTTTCTGATCGTTTTACTTGTTCACTGGAAAGCATATGATTTATCGAGTAGGAATCATACTACACATGTAAGGACACACATTATAACATTTTAATATAACGTCATCCAGGGGGAAAAAAAACCCAATGTATTTTATATTTACATAGAAATATGCATATATTTGCACTAGACTAAATGGTGCAAAATGCTTAACTTTAAAGCTATTAAAATGATACTATATCTTCTGTATAATATAAATTGCTAGGCTGCGAAGCTCCCTGTGTGTGTAACAGCACATGCACAGTAGAGACTGCCGGAACGATGCAGTCATGCTCAGTAGAGACTGCCGGAACGATGCAGTCATGCTCAGTAGAGACTGCCGGAACGATGCAGTCATGCTCAGTAGAGACTGGCTGAACCTGCCGACCTCCAGTCTGAGGGGCAGCATGGCTAATCGGGAGCAGGGCGCTCCGTACGGCCCACCGCCTGTCTCCACTCCCGGCTCTGGAGCAGCAGCCGAGGCCACTGGGTGGCACTTTGCCCCGTGCACATGGGCCTTCAATGCTAGTAGCATATAAATAAGTATCTTTTATTTGTTTACACATTGATTTACCTAGGTGGGTGTCCTTTATACAACAAAGTTATGTCTGTTTATTTCTTGCTTTAAAGGGATAGTAATGTTTCACAAAAAAGCAGCTCCTATTAATCTTCATAGTATTCGGGCCATAGAGAAGTGTTATGTCAATACTGTCAGAGTTGTAGTTCAAGAATAATTGAATGATAAAGTATCCCCCTCCCGCCCCTTTTACTGATGTAACACTGCTTGCCTCAGAGCAGCAAGACTGTCTGGATGGATTGCAGACAGGGACAATCTTCAGTGAGCATAAGGAAAAACCTGTCAGTGGGGGCAGGGCTTTACTTGTGCTCACAGTAAGAAGATTGTCCATTTCTGCAACATGTCCAAATCCCACATCTGAGGTGAGCAGTGTTACATCAGTAAAAGGGGCGGGAGGGGGATACTTTATCATTCAATTGCTCTTGAACTACAACTCAGACAGTATTGAAATAACACTCTCCATGGCTCAAATACTATGAAGATTAATTGGAGCTGCTGTTTATGTGAAACATTACTATCACTTTAAATCTGTAGTTTCCTGTACATAGTGATCTGTATTCTGGCCTGCCTCTAGATCAAACCTTTTCACAGCAAACAATGGGCTGCAATAAGCTTGAATAGATCATAAGGGACCCTAGCCGTTATTAAATCAAAACTGAAAATGAAACAACTAGCTGTGGACTAAATCAGAGATCAAATGCAAGCAAAAGCAGTGCATTCAAATAAGTGGCTGCAGTTTAAGGGACACCTACTTGGGTAAGGGCATCTTATGAACAAATTAAGAGATACTTATTGTTAAAGCGTAGTTCCCCTTTAAGGACCAAATGCTCAGTATCAAGAGTAGCAATTCTGGGTCAAACCAATCACACCATAGCGTATACACAAACAATTCCTCAATGTTATTTATTTAACCCTTTAAGTGCCAGAGAGGTATTCAACGTGTTGGATTGCAATGCGTTGGATATCTATCTGGCACTCAAAGAGTTAAATCTGGATGTTATCCACGTGAATACTACAGAGGTCTCCAATGCAGTGTTTTACAATGTAGTGGGACCTCTATAACATTCAAGGAGTCAAAAGCTCAATTTAAATCAAATGGCATTTTTATTCGTCTCCTGCAATGTAGCTGATTTACCCAAAACGTATCCGTTCTTGTATGTGAATGTGTCACTTAATGTTTTATTTTGATTTTCCAACCTCCTTGTGATTTTGCTTCTCCCCTTAACAGCCTGGCTCCCATTGTAAATAAGCAACTTTTGTATGCAGTGCAAACTTTAGGCCAGGGAACTCCAGAGGTTTGTGATCCAGGTGTGCAGGGGTCAGCTGGACCTTCTGAAGATGTCAGTATCCCTCCCTCTTCATGTGGAACTGAGTTTATCGTGGTGGCTTGACCTCTCCAATCTGCTGAAGGGCAGGTCCTTCCTGGAATCCTTCTGGACCACGGTGACGATGGATGCCAGCCTCTCCGGCTGGGGAGTGGTCCTGGGTTGCCTGATCGCTCAGGGTTGGTGATCTCCAGAGGAATCTCTCCTTCCCATCAACGTATTGGAGTTTCAGGCGATATTTCATGCCCTTCGTCATTGGACATCTCAGCTGGAAGACTGTCCAGTCCGGGTAGTGTCCAACAACACCACGGCAGTAGCCTACATCAACAAGCAGGGCGGAACAAGAAGTCACGCCGCTTGGTTAGCGGTCAAGGCTATATTGTCCTGGGCAGAAGAACACGTTCCTGCCATATCCGCAGTGCACATTCATGGAGTAGACAACGTCATGGTGGACTTCCTCAGTCGATACACAGTAGACAGCGGAGAGTGGGAGCTGCACCCAGAGGTGTTCACCCTCATTGTTCAGAAATGGGGTCTTCCTTACATCAACCTGATGGCAACAAGACACAACAGGAAGGTTCCGAGGTTCTGCTCTTGATGGAGGGACCCTCTAGCTCTGGCGGTGGCTGCAACCATTCCTTGGTTATTTCCTCTGGCCTACATATTTCCTCCCCTCCCAATGTTGCACAGGGTGTTACAGAAATTGCGACTAGAGCGTTGTCCAGTCATTCTGATTGCTCCGTACTGGCCTCGTCAGGCTTGGTTTCCGGAGCTTCTGGATCTGTCAGTGGTGGAGCCATTCCGGCTCCCTTGCCGTCCTGATCTTCTACAGGGTTATCTGTGGAAGGAGGATGTTCATCATCTAGCCTTGACGGCTTGGAAATTGAATCCTCAGTATTGAGGAAGAAAAGGTTTTCTTCTGGTATGGTGGCTACTATGCTCAGTGCCCGCTAACCTGTTTCTTCCAAGATCTATCATCATGTCTGGTTGACCTTTCTCTCTTGGTGTGCTGGCAGGGACCTGTCTTGGGAATTTGATCTGCCTACGGTCCTGGCCTTTTTGCAGGACGTTGTGAATAAGGGCCTCAGTTTGAGTTCCCTTAAGGTTCAGATGTCTGCTCTCTCTGTTTTCTTTCAAAGACGCATTGCCATCCTTCCTGATGTCAAGGATTTCTTCCAGGGCGTTGCTCATACTCGTCCTGCCTTCAAGATTCCTGCTCCTCCATGTGATCTTAACTTGGTTTTGGGCGTTCTTCAGCGCCCTCCATTTGAGTCCTTGGCTACTATTCCTCTACGTCTGTTGACGTGGAAAATGTCCGTTCTCCTGGCGATAGTGTTCGTTAGCCGTGTCGCAGAGTTACATGCTCTGTCCTGTAAACCACCTTTTTTGGTGTTTCACAAGGACAATGCGGTGCTTCGCACTTCTCAGGAGTTTCTTCCGAAGGTGGTTTCGGAGTTTCACATCGATCAGGAGATTATGGTGCCCTCTTTCTGCCCTGACCCCACCTCTGACAAGGAGAGGGATCTCCACTTGTTAGACGTGGTGCGTTATCTCAAGTTTTATGTGCATCGAACTGAGTCTATCAGGCAGTCTGATGCGCTGTTCGTCATCCCTGAAGGTCCTAGGGCAGGAAGACCTGAATCCAAGGTGACTATTGCTTCTTGGATCAAGTCCACTATTCGTAAGGCTTACCCTTTCAGGGTCACGGCTCATTCTACACGATCTGTTGGGGCCTCTTGGGCTTACAAGAATCAGGCCTCTGCTGATCAGTTGTGCAAGGCTACCACCTGGTCGTCTCTGTGCACACTTTTTCAATGCACTACCATGTTGATGTGCTGGCATAGGCTGACGCCAGCTTTGGGAGGATGATCCTGGAGGCAATCTTGCCTGTCTAGGATCTCCTTCGGTTCTTAGTGCTTCCTTCACTTTTTAGCCCTGTTGGCTCTAGTTCAGTGTGCTGTGTGACAGTTTTGGGGTGTTGTTACCCCTGTTCAGTGTCCGTTGACACTTCATTGTTTTGTTGTGCTATCTCTGATCTGATGGTTCATACCTGCTCTGGTGTATTTGGGGGCCTTGCTCCTGGTCCTTGCCTTACTTCCTGCATCTGGGAAACTCAATGGTTGGGCATCCCAAAGTTACCAGTAACCTGTATTGGACGACAGAGAAAAGAGGATTTTAGTCTTGCCTGTTAAATCCTTTCTCTTAGTCCATACAGGTTACTGGTCTCCCACCCTGTCAAGGGACCATGCTTGGCTCTCCTGTGGCAGACCGTGGGGGTCTTTCGGGGTCATGCTCACAGGAGTCTTCTTTCCGTTCCACTATCTAGTCAATAGTTAGTGTTTCAAATCTTTCTGGAGATGGTTGGCTAGCTGCTGCCAAGGAGGGAAGGTAGGCTCCACCCCCTGCCACATTTAACCCTTTGCAAACCAGAGTGGTACACAGTGCACCCCCCCTGGAGCTCAGAGGGTTAAGTTACCTGTATGAGCATAGCCTGATTTGCAATTGCTCTTCTGTTAGTTATAAGGTATTATACGGTATTTCTGAAATTTACAACCATTTACAGTTGTGCTTTACAGCTCGCTGGATAAAAATAAAGTCATTTGTGTTTATCGAGTGAACTCTGTTTTGAGGCTATACTTGCCTTTGTCCTGTACTTTATAATATCCCTCCGATATAATGTCATTACTGTAGTCAATAGCAACTTCCTGTAAGGCATATTCTATAAGTTCACACTAAATTACTTTCAAGAGTTATGGGTATTGTCTTCAGGCTGATAACACATCAGCTGGTAAACGTATGGAGCTGGAGAAGGCAACCTGTAACCCTCCAGCTATTTTTCAGCTTCTACTCCCGTTATCCTCATCTAGCCAGTGGAGTTGTACATCTGTAAGGCGACAGGTTGATCTCTTTTGTGTTTGTACTACTCATTCAGGGGCAGATTTGCCATTAGGCAGGGAAAGTATCTAATGATGGCTCTAAATTAAAAACAAGTTTAGTGAATCATCTATCTATTGTATAAACCAGTTTTTAAATAAATATAGTTTTTGAGTTATTTAGATTAACATATTATGCTAATTAAAACATGATATGTGGTATTTACTGTTTTCAGCCACACATTAGCTTCACCACTCACTGACACTTTTCAGCAGTGCATTGCCCACCAACCCTTGCACTTAAAGTGTTAAGTGTCAGTCAGTGAGGGAGTGATGTAAAGCTAAGAACGGAAGTGCCCGCATGGCATGCCTTATCAGCATAATCTAAATAACTCAAAAAAAAAAAAAAAAAAAAAAAAAAACCCCAACAGAATTCTAAATAAAAAATGGCTGATACAACATATAGGAAAGCTTTGTCAGAAAATCACCAAAGTTGCTTTTAGGTGACATTTGAAAGGGAAGTGTCATCTATCCAAATCCTCACCTTATGGGAGCAGCCATCTAGACAGTGTTAGAATGATTTTCCATTTTGTCAGTTTATGCAAATGAGTTAGAAGTGGCTGGCTGGGAGTGCCTGTACTGTCTAACTTATATATATATATATATATATATATATATATATATATATATATATATATATATATATATATATATATATATACTAGTTTAAAGGGATAGTAATGTTTCATAATAAAAGCAGCTCTAATTAATCATCATAGTATTTGGACTTTGGAGAGTGTTATTTCAGTTCTGTCAGAGTTGTAGTTCAAGAGTAATTCAATGACAAAGTATCCCCCTCCCGCACCTTTTACTGATGTAACACTGCTCAGCCAGATCAGAAGGGAGGTGCCCAGGTAGACTGCAGAGAGGGACAATCTTCAATTAAGATAAGGGAAAAACCTGAAAAACTTGTCAAGGGGGGCAGGGCTTTCATTGTTTTCATAGGAAGAAGATTGTCCCCTTCTGTTATCTGTCTGGTCTATGGACTGGATTCCACATCTGAGAAGAGATGGCTTACACTAGGTAAAAGGGGCGGGAGGGGAAACTTTGCTTGTGAATATCTCTTAAACCATAAAGGTTTGAGCGATAAGACTTACATCATTCTTCATGTTTTTTTAATGCCTACAAAATAAAATAAAGTTAAAACTATGTATTACTATCCCTTTAAAAGCCCGTGTACACTGGTTACAGTGCCACCCAGCAGCCTTGGCTGGTTCCCGGAGCCTCTCTGCTCACTGCCCGCGCTGCAGTCATGTGTAGTACATAGTCGGCGCTTTTGGGCACTCTGTACTGCACATGACTGCAGCGTTCAGTCTCTACTGCACATGACGGCTTCTGACAAACATCTTAGTGAATTATTATATAGGATATATAAATTAGCTAAATATTTCATATACTGTTGTTTTAAATAAAAAATAACTAGCATAAGATATAGGTGTTTTTGAATGCTTTTTCAAAATCACATGTTCGTTATAAACAGACAGTTCCACTTTAACCCTTTACATGCCAGAGGGGTGAGCAATGCAGTGGGTTGCACAGTCCTCTGGCATGCAAGGGTTTATTTTCTATGCCAGTGAGCAGTGGACAGGTCTAAGGGCAGGGGTGGATGGAGAGTGGGTTTGGCTGCCGGACGGGTTAACCCTTTCAGTGCCAGAGGAGGATGCAACACATTGCTCAGCAATGCGTTGCATACCCCTCTGGCACTCCAAGAGTTAAGGACACCTAGATTGCCTGAGATGTAAATCCAACCGTGCACAGTTATATTACAATACAATTGCAGATCATTACATTACCATTACGTCTCTGCCACTATACAGAACTGTTTCCAACTTAAAGGGATAGTAATGTTTCAAAATAAATGCAGCTCTAATTATTCTTTATAGTTTTTGAGCCATGTAGAGCCATATTATCATTCTCTATGATGTGTAGTTCCAGAGTAATTGAATGATAAAGTATCCCCCTCCCGCCCCTTTTACCTAGTGTAAGTCGCCTCCCCTCAGATGTGGAATCTGGTTTCTTGACCTGACAGCTCGCAGAGAGGGACAATCTTCTGGCTGTGATCATAAGGAACAACCCTGACCCCCTTGAAGGAGGAGGGCAGGTTTTTCCTTATGCCAAAAGAAGATTGTCCCTTGCTGCGATCCATCTGGATGGTCTTGCTGTGTCAGCTTTACACTAGGTAAAAGGGGTGGGAGGGGGACACTTTATCATTCAATTACTCTGGAGCTACACATTGTAGATAATGATAATAACGCTCTACATGGCCCAAAAACTATAAAGAATAATCATAGCTGCATTTATTTTGAAGCATTACTATCCCTTTAATAGCAAAATGGTTGAATTATACTTGTCCGCAAAAGGGAAATCTTCAGTTGCAGAATGTGAAATAAACGAGATATAATCACCTTTCTGTATGTGAGAGATCTTGCCATTAGAGAACCCTGCTGGTAATCTAATGTACTTTATATAGATACTAGTGTAAACGCCCGTGTACACAGGACAAGGTCCAGGCAATGTTGCATTGCTTTGCAATGTTTTGCGTACTCCCCTGGCACTCAACTGGCACTCAAACGGTTAAGAGGCCGCTACCTCACCACTCCACGAGATGCAGTCTTGCATCTCCTCACTCACGAGATGAAATCATGCGCAGTAGAGACTGCCTGAACGTGGGCAGTCTCTACTGCGCATGACTGCATCTGACAAACATCCTAGTGAATTATTATATAGAAGAATATATAGGGCTTTATGCACAGAAGAAAAGATGAGCAATTCTGGAGCAAACCACTTCCACCATGTGGGAGAAATAAAATCTCTCATGGATTTTAACAAGACCTTTAACATCTTGAATGCTAGAGGAGGTATCCAATGCATTGCTTTGAATTGTGTTGGAGACTTCTGTAGCATTCAAGGCGTTAAAATCAATGGGAGTTTGGGGAATTTTTGTCTGACCCCTATGGTGCAGGTGTTTTACTTCAGAATTGATTTTTCTCTCTTGCGCATAAGCCCTGTAATGTTTTAAATGAAGATATATTTCACAAAATGTTGGCATTGATTTTATGTATAACTTATCTGTTTGCTTATAATTTGTGTTTTGCATTAAATAACCCTAATGTGTAGAATCATTTAAAGCTACTAAGCATATTGGTATCACTTTGTCACAGGAAAGAACGTCAAGAGGTCCTTAGTTTTACATTTATTTAGAAAGATTGTGCTTAATTATTTACATACTTTTGAGCTGTGTTGATCGGGAGTAATTAAAGCGGAGCAATCACCCTAAATAAAGTCCTCCCCCCCAATAATTAGACATATCGTGATAAGCTTAGAAACAGTGCTATTATCACGCACAAGTACCGCATTATGAAGAAATCCTTCTTCTCCTGAGACTGACCGGCAGCCAGGCTTGAGCACAGACATCTTGGCTTACAGACATCTGGGCATCTGCACTGTCCTTCCTAGTCTCCTTCCTTGTACCTTAAGGTAACAGGAAGGGACTGACAGCACAGGAGCGCAGATGCCTCTAAAGCAAGAAGCCTGGCCATCAGTCTCAGAAGAAGGATTTATTCATAACGCGGTACTTATGCATGATAATAGCACTGTTTCTAAACATATCACCATATGCCTAATTATTGGGGGGGGGGGCATTATTTAGGGTGATAGTTCCACTTTAACCACAGATCAGTTATATTCTGTTTACCTACCATGCTTTTAGAGCAACACTGAGCCATCTTATACCCTCTAGTTGTTTGACCACATTTCCAGAAATAGGGAAGGCTGGGATTGCAGAGCAATGCTAAAATGGAAGTTACCCTCTTCCAATAATACGGAGGGCTGGAGATTGCAGAGCAATGCTAAAATGGAAGTTACCCTCTTCCAATAATACGGAGGGCTGGAGATTGCAGAGCAATGCTAAAATGGGAGTTACTCTTCCAATAATACGGAGGGCTGGAGATTGCAGAGCAATGCTAAAATGGGAGTTACACACTCATCAACAGGGGTTATTATGCAATAGTAGCTTTTAAAGTGAATACGCCTTATATTTGTTACAAAACATCTCATGCCAGTTTCCTTACACCTGGGAGAATATGTACTAAGGTGTGATTAAAGGTGATAAAGAGGAGATGCCGTCTGCATTTTGATTAAACTATCCAATTCCTATGCTGTTCTATGGAGCCAGTGCACTTAGATTTACATATAAAATGGAGTGTTATTAACACTGGAGAAGATATTCTCCTCTTTATTGCCTCTTTATTACTTCTTCACAACATCATAGTGCATAAGCGCCCATGGGGTTATGCACTACGGTGTGACAAAGAGGTGATAAAGAGAACATAACTTCTCCATTGACATCACTTCTCTGATTCCTATGTTATCGTATGAAGCCTATGCACTAAAATGTCTCCCACTTGAGAAATTTTAATGCATAAGTTCCATAGAATAATATAAGACCTGGGAGAATTATGCACTAATGGACTGATAAAGAGGTGATAATGTGGAGCTGACTTCTCCAGTGATATCAATTCTCTATTGAGCCTGTGCACTAAGATCTCTCTCACTTGGGAAATCTTAGTGCATTGGCAAAATATAATAACACTAGTTGAAGAGCCCGTGTACACAGGCAACAGTGCCAGCCGGTCGCGGTGCAGTCATGCGCAGTAGAGACTGCCAGTGACACGGCTGATACAGAACGGTGTGCTCCAAATTCAGATCATGGTCCTCTCTGCACACCCTTCTGGGCGCCAGAGAGGACCACGGGCAGTTTCTACTGCGCATCACTGCGTTGTTACAAACTTTTAGCTAATGATTATATTGGAGAAATGATATCACTGAAGAACTTCGGGTTATGCACTGAGGCATAATAAAGAGGGGGAAAAAGCTGAGATGACTTCTCCAGTGATATCATTTCCCCAGTTCCTATATTATTCTGTATTCACTAAGATCTCCAAAGTTGGAGAAACCTTAGTGCATTGGCTCCATAGAATAACATAGGGACCGGAGAAGTGATATTGTTGGAGAAGTCATCTCTGCTTTATCACCTATTTATCATGCCTTAAAGTGATAGTAATGTTTCACAAAAACAGCAGCTCCAATTAATCTTCATAGTATTTGAGCCATAGAGAGTGTTTTCATTACTGTGAGCGTTGTAGTTCAAGAGTAATTGAATGATAAAGTTTCACCCTCCTGCCCCTTTTACCTAGTGTAAGTGCCTCCCCTCAGATGTGGAATCCAGTCCATAGACCAAACAGCTCACAGCAAGGGACAATCTTCTTACTGTGAGAACAATGAAATCCCTGCCCCCCTTGACAGGTTTTTCAGCTTTTTCCCTTGTCTTAATTGAAGATTGTCCCACTCTGAAATCTACCTGGACACTCACTGCTGCTCTGAGGTGAGCAGTGTTATATCAGTAAAAGGGGAGGGAAGGGGATACTTTATCATTCAATTACTCTTGAACTACAACTCTCCAGTTATCTCTTTTTTTACCATCTCTTTATCACACCTTAGTGCATAAGTCCTCTAGAGAAATGGGGGGAGATGCACTAAGGCATGATAAAGAGGTTATACATAGATGATAAAGTGGAGATGAGTTATCCAGTGTTCTAAACTCTACAAGTCCTACATTATTCTATGGAACCAATACTGAGATTTTTTCATTGCATTTACTCCATAGAATAACATTGGAACTGGAGAAGTGATATCTCTGAAGTAGTCATCTTCACATTGTTAGGTCTTTATCACACCTTAGTGTATAACCCCCCTGATCTCACTAGACTAGTTATCTCCACTTTATCAGTCTTTAGTGCACCCCTCCACGAGTGCTCCTATGTTAATAATATGGGATATACTTTTTTTTGTAATCATCCTAACATGAAGTACCTTACACTAACACACATCAAGATGCCTCGCTATTGTGTTCAAACATGTTGCACAGCATTTTCATACTTACATTGCCTGCCTATACAGAATACAATTGGACCAAAACAACTTACACAATACTGTAAAACAATCTGTTAAAAACACATAATTCTGAAGCAAACCGGCTGCATCATAGATGACAAAAGCTTTCCAAATTTCCCATTAATTAAGATGTGGCTTTTAAACCCTTGAAAGCTAGATAGGCATCCAAACCAAACACTACTACATGAATCTTATTGTGGTCTGCCATTAAAGTCTAACAGCGATCTACTGGTGATCTGTTGGTATATCATGCTGTACTATTTGCCCCCCCCCCCTCACTTTTATGGAGAGATTGGTCAACCAGCTACAAGTATACCTGTGGAGGCAGCAGACTTTCAGAATTAAAAGTGCTAGAGATCCACAGATCACAACAGGCTCATAACAGAATATTCAGCACACAGTATTGCTTATGGCCAAACTAGAAATATTTTTTTTTTGTGGAAAACACACATTTTTTTATTATATAATATAATTTCCCGGTGAGAGAGCTCAGTTGGTTACTACACCAGCTATAGAACCTGACTAACTCCTTGAGTGCCAGTCAGGTGTGTATCGCAATGCATTGGATACCTCTCTGGCACTCAAAGGGTTACATTTCAGGGTCATAGGTTCTACTCCAGGCAAGGTCAACTCAGCCTTTCACTCTTCAGGTAGATAACATTAGAGACAATCTCAATGTATCCTGCTTGAAAAATACTTTCATTAAAAAAAATCAACAATGTTCTAACTTTCATGACTGGGGATATGGTGAAAGGAATGGTGTGGGCCAGTCAGTGGGGCTCCAACATTACCCCAGCAAAGTTAATTGGGTATTGCCAGTCAGTGGAGAGCTGTCCTATATTGCCTATATTAACCCATGGGGTTGGAGAAAATCTCCCAGCAGTGGAAGTCCTCTTGTTTTAGTGAACTTGAAAAACACTATAAAAATATAAAATTATGTATACATAAGTAAATAAACCTTTTGTGAGATATTAACTCTAATTTGTTGTTGGCACAGTCTGACACTTTGTGCTAATTCGTTTCTGTGCTGTGCCAATATTTAATACTGCTATGAATGAATTTTGACAGGTCCCGCACACTGGGGACATGTTAGACATATGTCTGATATTACAGTGAGTTGTAAGTATAACATTGAACGGAACTCATTTGTGCACAGTGCAGGGAATTAGGTTAATTTTTCAAAATTCAAACAAAGCTAATTAGCATAATTTAAAGTGAATTAGAGTACATTTCCACACTGTGTACCAAAACATATATATACATTTCTCATAAGCTATTTATATAGCATAAAAATTGGTAGTACAACATATAGGCAGATTTACTTATCTGTAGAACAAGCTAAACTGAAGATAGGGTGACAGGTCCACTTTAACTGTTATGGCAATAATTATTGTGACTTTTTTTTCTAATAAAAACTTATGGTATAAGGCTTTTCCTGCTGAGTAAAACAAGAGCACTCTTACAGATGTCAGTTTTATTAAATATTTGTAACAGTTAAAATGATCAGGAAGTGAATTTCCTGGGCGTTTACTTCCTGATAGCCCTGACAGGATGTAACTCAGCAGTTTGTATCACATTCTATGGAGAACTGTATGTCACTGACTTTCCTCGCCATCAGAATGTAACAGAATAGCTAATTCGAATATGACCACCAGCGGACACTGCTAATGTTAGGGGAAAAAAAAAAAGCAGGGGTTTAAACTGTAATAACTCTGGACATATGCATCTCTCGCCAGTGGGAGTACTCTTCTTTTACTCAAAATGAACAGCCCTACATTATATATTTTTCTCTGTCGTCCAATATAGCTTACAGGTACCAAAGGGGGTGGGGGGGAGTGGGGGGGGGGGCGAGAGCTCCTCCTAGTACGCTGGAACAATTCTCCAGAAGTGCAGAGTGGAGCCTTCCCTTCCTCCATACCGGCTACCTAGACACTCTCCTCTCCAGATAAGATTTGTTCACCTAGAAGGAAGCCTGAGAACAGTTCTGCTTAGTTTTCAGTTAGTTTATTATTTTTATTTTAGATACGGGGTGTAAAAATTCCCCCATTAGGTTGATTACCATTACTGACTTCCCCTGGAGGATTGCTCAGTTAACAGGTGCTGTCTGTGGACCCTTGTAGCCCTGGGAGAGAACCATGTATCCCATTTCTCTCCCTCCTGAAGGAGTCTCTCTGAGGCTCCTTCCATTCAGTGTTAATCTGAAGAAAAGAAGACCTGCAAAAAATGTGAGCAACCCTTTGAGTGCCATGGTCCACTTGTCTCATTAAATCCTCTACACAGGGGTCCTTCTTGGAGTTACCCATAACTCCTGCACTCATGTTGGGTAATTCATTATTCTGGCTCTGGGGTCTTGGACCATTTCATGCTGTGCAGTAATATTTAACCCCTTCCTTACCATGTTATTTTGATTTGGGGACCTTTACCATCATTTGTCCTTTGGATTAATGTGATGCTTTAGCTTTATTGTTGTTCTGTATGTGTTTTGGCACTTTTAATTTTTTTCAGTTTATTTGAATTGCACACCTTTGAGGATTGCTTTACTGCAACTCTGCACTGCTCCGTTGTCCTCTATGGGACAGGCTGCTTTGGGACATATCTCTGCAACCTCTCCAGGTACCGAGTTAAGAGACGGCACATTCTTCTTGTCTGCCCTTGCCTTACACTCCGGTTCCCATCCTCAGTGTCTTGGGGTTCCCTGGGGTGTCCAAATTCTGCATTTGATACTCTTTGGAAAAAACTACATTTCCCACAAATTTCCCATTTTAGCGGGCTGTGTTCTGATTGGCTCTAATTCGGTTGCCATTCCATTTCTCTCTTTTACACAAGTATCCTTCTCAGGGCTTGCATACCTCTACTCACCTCCACAGGTTAACTCTTTGCTTGCCAGATAATTACTTTTTAGGCTTTCTGGGGTGAACGCTTTAATCTGGGCGACAGTATATCGGTTATCCACTACTGTAGACACTATTCTCCTGTTAGGATGTCGGATCATAAGGGGCATGGGGCTAGACCTAAGGCTAAGGATTCAGTGGAATAATTAACCCCTCTTGCTTATTGTTCCTCATACCACGTGGGGCTTCCCAGAGAGTACACAGGTCACTTATGCCTCTCATGCACTGTGGCCCCTGCTTCTTCACCAGGGCCCGCCAGCCATGAACAAGAGCCCCATTGGGTCCAGGACTTAGAGAAAACTGTGCCATAGAGGACTTTTTCTCTTCAAGGGGTCTGCCAATCTTGAAAACCCCCCGCTTCCTTCAGGTTTGTGGCCCCTAAGGCCCCTGGCATTCCTGATTTGTCTGATTCCCTTGAGGAGGAATCACTTGAGGAGTCTGAGGGTGGTGTGTGTTTAGAAGGGGCCTAACCCCACGTTTCACCCCCAAGTCCAGGCAGAAGTGGAGGTCGAAACACGCCTCCACCAAACCTACTTCGGAATGACTCGCCGAACCCTGGTCCGCATACAGCTTTGGGTGGTCACCTGCATTATTTTTTGAGTACTTGGACAGGCTCTTTTGCGGATCAGTGGGTATTACAGGTGGTTTCAGGAAGTTACAGGATTCCCTTCACATCCCTACCTCCTTTCAGGTTCTTCCTTTCTCGCTCCTCTCAGGGACAGTAAAAGCTCCATCTTTTCAGTGGGGTGGTTCAGACTCTCTTAGACAAGGGGGTCCTTGCTCCGGTTCTTCAGCCAGAGAGAGGTATTGATTTTTATTCCAACCTCTTCGTCGTTCCCAAGAAGGATGGCGGTTGACGTCCTATCCCGGATCCCAAGGATCTGAACTCCATTGTGGTCTGTACTCACTACAAGGTGGAGTCCTTGTGCTCTGTGTTCGCAGCGATGTGTCCAGGGGAATTTCTGGTGTCTTTGGATCTGCAGCATGCCAACCTCCATATTCCAATTAATATGGACAGTCAGAAGTACCTCAGGTTCTCTTTGAACCTGGGGCACTTCCAGTTCACCGCCCTACTCTTTGGGCTCACCATGGCTCCCCAGGTGTTCGCACAGGTCTTGGGGGCTCTGATTGCCTTCATACACACCAAGGGGATTCATGTTACTCCTTACATGGATGACCTCTTAAATGCTTCCTCCAGAGATCTCTTGTACCATCAAGTCCAAGACTGTGTGCAGATCCTCCTCTAACATGGATGGATCTTAAATATGGACAAGTCTGTTCCTCTCCCTTCTCAGGGCCTGGTTTTCCTTGGTCTCCAGTTCAACACTCATCAGGGCATGGTTTTTCTGACGGAGGACTCTGTTCTTCAGATCCAGTCCAAGGTGTCTCGTGCTCTGGAGTGGACTTCTGCTCCAGCAAGGAAGTTCTTCTCACTGGTGAGCAAGATGATTTCTACCATGGGGGCAGTACCTTTCTACATGGCTCAGACCAGGGAACTACAGAGGTTCGTGATCCAGGTTTGCCGGGGGGAATCTGGCCCTTCTGGATCATCTTGTCTCTATCCCCCCAGAGGTGAGTCCAGACCTCTGCTGGTGGTTGGACAGCTCCAATCTGAGGAAATGGAGACCCTTTGTGATTCTGTACTGGACCATACTAATGACGGATGCCAGCCTGTTCGGCTGGTGAGCCGTCCTGGGTCACCTGGGTGTTAGGGTCATTGGTCGATGGAGTAGACTCTCCTTCTTATCAACATCCTGGAGCTCAGGGTGAGACTCCATGCTCTGGGGTATTGGTCCTCCCATCTGAAGGGATGCCCAGTCCGTATCCAGTCAGACAACGTGACAGCCATTACCTACATCAATATGTAAGGAGGCACCAGAAGAGCAGCTGCTTAGTTGGAGGTAAAGGCTATTTTAGCCTGGACAGAGGTGCATGTTCCTGCCATTTCTGCCATGCACATTCCAGGCGTAGAAAACATCTTAGCAGATTTTCTCAGTCACCAAACAGTGGACCCTGAAGAGTGGGAACTCCATCCGGAAGTTTTCGACCTGTTGGTGCAGAAATGGGGTCTTCCTTGGTTAGACCTGATGGCCACCAGGAAAAACCAGAAGGTTCAGATCTTGTGCTCTCGCTGGAGGGATACTCTGGTGTTCGCGGTAGATGTTCTGTCAATTCCCTGGTGATTTCATCTGGCCTACATCTTTCATCCTTTCTCCTTCCCTGGGTGTTGAGGAAGATTCGGAAGGATGGTGCATCGGTCATTCTGATCGCACATTATTGGAGCAGACAGCCTTGGTTTCCAGAATTGCTGGTGCTGGCTGCTAAGGATCCGGTTCCTCTGCCACTCAGACCGGATCTCCTCCTCCAGGGTTACCTCTGGAGAGAGGATGTGGACAGTCTGGCCTTTATGGCATGACTGTAGAAGCCTCCATCTTGATGAGGAAGGGCTTTTCTCCTGAGGTGGTCTCCACCATGATTCAAGCCAGAAAGCTTGTCTCTTCTAAGGGGTTGGTCTATCTTTCATTTTTGGTGTATGGACATGGATCTGTCCTCACAGGAGTTTGACCTTCCATCTATCTTATCCTTTTTGCAGGATGGTATGAACAAGGGCCTTAGCTTTAGCTCCTTGAAGGTCCAGACCTCAGCTCTCTTGGTCTTTTACCAGAGGTGCATTGCCATGTTGTCAGATGTCAAGGTCTTCTTTCAGGGTGTTGCCCATGCTTTCCCTGCTTACAAGGCTCCCAATCCTCAGTAGGACCTTAAACCTTTCAGTGCCAGAGGGGTACGCAGCGCATTGCAGAGTAATGTGTTGAGTACCGCTCTGGCACTGAAAGGGTTAATCTTGTCTTGGAGGTCTTGCAATGGCCTCTCTTTGAGTCCTTGGCTAGTATTTCTCTAAGTATTCTGATATAGAAGATGGCTTTTCTTTTGGCTGTGGTCCCTGTACGCAGAGTCGCTGAGTTGCAGGCTTTGTCCTGCAAGCCGCCCTTCCTGGTGTTTTACAAGGATAAGGCTGTTCTCCGTACCTCTGAGGAATTTCTTCTTAAGGTGGTCTCTGAGCTCCACATCAGTCAGTAGATTGTTGTGGCTTCTTTTTGTCCTGACCCTAAATCTGACAAGGAGCGGGATCTCCACTTATTGGATGTGATGTGCTGCCTTAAGTTCTATGTGCACAGTACTGAATCTTTCTGTAAGACTGATGCCTTATTTGTCATCCCTGAGGGTCCCAGGGCTGGTTTGGCTGCATCCAAGGTGACTACATCCTGGATTGTCTGCCATCAGCAAGGCTCATGAGCTCAGAGGGAAACTTGTTCCCTTTCACATTACAGCACGCTCCACCAGGTCTGTTGGGGCCTCCTGGGCCTACAAGAATCAAGCCTCTGCTGAACAGCTGTGCAAGGCAACCATTTGGTCTTCTGTGCACACCTTAGCCAAACACTACATTGTTAATATTATGGCTTCGGCTGAAGGCAACTTTGGCAGGAAAGTCCTTGAGCCAGTTTTGCCTGTCTAGGACTTTACATGCCTGTGTCTTTAGCTCTTTAACTGTCTGAGCCCTGTTGGCTCTTGTTTTTGCGTGCTGTTATGTTATTCAATGTCCGCTGACACTTTGTTAGTTTGGGCTGTTCCGTGTCCTGGTAAGTCCATGGGAACTCTGGTATCATGGGGAACTGACGCTTGGTCCTTTCCATCTGTTCCCACCCATGGGAGCTCAATGTTGGTACATCCCCATGGTACCTGTAAGCAATATTGGACGACAGAGTAAAGACGATTTTAGTCTTACCTGTTAAATCCTTTTCTTAGTTCATATAGCTTACAGGTCTCCCACCCAATAAAGGGACCATGCTTGGTTTCCGGTAACTGGACGTGGGAGTCCGATTGGGTCCATGCTCACAGGAGTCTTCCTCTTCTTCTCGCTATCTAGCTCAGTAGGTTTATTGTCTCAAATATTCCTGGAGAAGGGAGTGGCTAGGTAGCCTGTATGGAGGAGGGGCTGATCCACCCTGCACTTCTTGAAGAATTGTTCCAGCCTACTAGGAGTAGCTGTAGCCTCCCCATGGTATCTGTAATCTATATGGACTAAGAGAAAAGGATTTAACAGGTTAGAGTAAAATCCTCTTTTTCATAAAAAAGTTTACTGCTCCTTTAATGTAGATAACCAGCTGTCTGTTATAAGAACAAATGAAGATCAGAGAGCTAAAATATCACTTTGTGTCAAAAAGCATGGTCTTAGATCAATGCACTCATATTATTGATGCTCTTATACTGAATCCATATTTTGATAGTTGAAGTTTCCGTTCCATTCACACTAGACAAAGAAAATCCACTAATGCCTCACTTACTGTTAATGGTTCTTGGTTTACAGTATACACCAAAGTCACATGATCATAAACCGCTCTGCTTAGAGCAGATCTGACATATTTATTCACTTTAAATAACCCATCCATAGCAAGTATTCCTGCAATCAGAAACAGTCTGGCTCAGAGCAGTCTGGCCATGTTTTGATATGGATAACCTCATTGCTTTAACCGTTTAAAGACAGCGAGGTGCCTGGTCCTTAAAGGGTTAAAGGAATGCTAACACTTAACATTAAAAGGTTGATATACTGTTAAATATAATGTATCTCCACCTAGTACCTGAAAAAAACATAGTAAAATCTTTAAAATATAGTCCTAAATGTGCTTTATTTAACCCTTTGAGTGCCAGTTTGCAATGCGTCGCGTACCCCTCTGGCACTCAAAGAGTTAAAGAATGTGTAAACTGATCAAGACAGACCAATAAAGACATCACTTGGTTAATTAGTGCTGACAGTTAATTTATTGAAATTTGTACCCTACACTTTTGTATCAGGTATAGTTACTGTATGTCAAGCCAGTAAAAGACAATACAGCCCTCTCACTTCTGGGACAGTCCATCAAGATTGCTATGTTAATGAGAATCAAAGAGCCCTAGAACAGACAGGACTGGTTGCTCTTGTGCTTCAAAAAACAAATAGAGAATTTATACAGGTGCCAGCATTGAGTACAGTATTTAAGTGTATATAATCCAACATCATAGATAAATGTTTGAGTTCCTTTACTTCACTGAGATTAGGATCTACTGCTCTTGTCACTGGAAACGCTATTACCTTACATTAGGCAATTAAAGGGATAGTATGGTCACATATTAAGTAATCTGTATCTTGTAGGCATTACAAAACTAAACTAAATGCCCCTAGTCCCATCTCTCAAACCTTTATGGTTTGAGAGATATTCGGGACCAAAATTCCCCTCTTCCTCCCCTTTCCCTGACGTCAGCGCTCTAGCTGACTGCAGGGGAATCCGGTCCCTGGATAAAGTTTTGAGAGATGGGACTTGGGGAATTTAGTTTAGTGTTGTAATGCCTACAAGATACAATTTACTTAGTATGTGACCATACTATCCCTTTAATCAAAAAATCGCTTTTGTAACATAATATCAAGATTTCCGTGACATCAGGGAGTCCTGCAAAAGGCATGAATGGATGCCCCCACACCCCCCACGTAAGACTATAATTTAGGCCTTATGAATCAGATAGAGAATATTTACAGATGCTAGCATGAAGTACAAATATTAAAGTGTGGATAACCTTTTTAACATTAGCATTCCTTTACCCATTTTTCTGTCTAAGGGTCTATTAGCTGCCTTGTCTGTCATACAAAGTGGTCCACTCAGCCTACATACCCTAATATTGTTATTGTCTAGCTGTCCGAAGCTCTACACCTGCATAATGAAGCAATCTGGTTATTAGTAGAAGCTGTCTTTTGCTGCAGAGGGGGCAGTTTTAAAACCTTTGGGTGCCAGTGATGTCTACAAAACATCATATTGCAATTTGCAATGCTGTGGAATCATTGCTGGCACCAGAGGAGTTAAGCCAGTGGTGGGCAACCTGAGGTACCTGAGGTACTCCAGCTATTCAGAACTACAATTGCCAATGGCTGGCTGGGAAGAATTGGATTTGTAGACCGTAAACAGCTGGAAGGCCTCGAGCTGCACTACTCCAGGTTACACCAATCTACTACTCTACTTTGGCAGAAAGTTCTCTCCTTAATGCTACTTGGACCAAGAGGAGGGCACTCTGTGGGCATTTCCACTGTTCCTTTCCTCTAAGTCTTGTGTATACATATGTATTAAAAAGCAAATGAAATGGCATAACTGTACTCACTTAACTGTGCATGGTATGGGGAAGGTGTTAAGTTCTCTCCTGCATTAAAGTCTTAATTTGATTGAGCAATAATAGGTCCTGGATTCGGCATGTTGTACATAATTGTGTGAGTCAGTTTACTGAACTATGCATGCCCCTCAGATTTTTCCCTTAACTCCATTTCTGCCAAGCGTATGTGGGTAGCTTTCTGTATCTGAATGTCAATAATCCTGGCACTGTAACCCTGTTTTATAAAGCCTCCTCTGAGTTTCTGGAGGTGCTTGTCACGATCCATCATGTCAGAAAAGATGTGGTTTTATCTGATGGCCTGATTGTATATGATGGAGTTCTTTGTGTGTTTTGGGTGGAAGCTATTTTTTTCAGGTAGGTTGGTCTGTCCTTTGGTTTGTGGTAAAGGGATGTGTGGATGGAGTTGTTCTTAATACTGATAGTACTGTCTAGGAAATTAATGTTTGTGCTCGAGTGACTGAATGTTAGGTTGATACTGGGGTGGAATGCATTGTAGTTTTCATGGAACTTGAGAAGTTCCTTTTCACTGGTGGAGATAGACCAGGGGTTTTGTCTGGCAGGTGGTCATAAACAGGTTGGTATATTGTTGTGTCATTCGGGTACCAATGGCAGTCCCCAGTTTCTGAAGGTATAGGTCCTGTCCAAACTTGAAGTAATTGTGGGTGAGTATAAATTGTATGAGTTGTCCTACCAGTTCCATGGTTGTATTATTTTGTTCCAAATATTCTTGGTGTGTTGCTATGCATCTGTGTGTGGAATGTTAGTGTAAATGGATTCCACATTCATAGTGGCCAGGATGGTGCTGTCTGGAATGGGGCCCAAGTTGGTTAATTTGTTTAAGAGGTCCGTGGTGTCTTGAAGGAAGGTGGTTGTTCATTTTTACCAGGGGTTTCAAGGTATTTTCTACCCATCCAGAGATATTCTCTGTGAGTGTTCCAGTTCCTGAAATTATGGGTCTTTCCGGGTTTCCATCTTTATGTACTTTTTGTAGCATGTAGAAGGAGCCCACTTTTGGATCTGCTGGTATCAGGGGTCCTATCTGTTCTCCATTGTTGGAGGGCAGTTCTTTTATGATGCTATTGAGCTGTTTTGTGTATTATTTTTGTGGGATCATCTTGTAATTTCACATAGTATCTTTCGCCAGAGAGTTGCCTATTTGCTTCTTGAATGTAGTCCGCAGTGTTCATAATAACAATACCCCCCCCTTGTCTGTAGACTTAATAATAATAATATCCTGGTCATTATTTAGTAATTTTATGGCTTTCTGTTCCTTGTGGGTTAGGTTGGGTTGGTTTCACATTGTTTCACCAGTATTTCTGCAGTGTCTCTGTTTCTGAAGTTATCTATGTATTTGTCCAGAGTAGGGTTACTTCCTGGTTTTAGAGTCCAGATGGATCTCTTTGTGGGTGGATTGCCATAGTGATGTTGCTCTGTGACGTTGATATCATCATTATCCATTTTGTCATAGAAGAATTGTTTGGGGGGAGATTCACTAAGGTGTGATAAAGAGGTGGTAAAGTGGAAATGACTTATCCAGTGAAATCACTTCTCCAGTTACTATGTTATTCTATAGAGCTTATGCACTAAGATCTCCAAAGATGATGAAATCTTAGTGCATTGGCTCCATAGAATTACATAGGAATTGGAGAAGTGATCTCACTGGAGAAGTCATCTCTACTTCATCACCATTTATTCAATCTCCCCCTTTGAGTTTGAGTTTTCTGAAAAATTCCTCCATGTCTCTGCAGAGTGTTACCACAGGTTTAGTGGGACAGAAAAGAGTAAGTGTGCATGCGTAACGGAAGCTGGAAAGGGACCGCGTCATCTTCCGCCATCGTTCCTGGGTCTCTCCTTCTCGATGCAGATAAGCGCCGTCGGATGCACCAGTTGAAGTATGGACAGTCACTGGAAACAGCCGCAGGATCGCTGGAAGCAGGGAAGCATGGAAGAGTCCACGTCGCCGCCTGACAGTCCACGAAGTTAGGTCGCAGGAAACTGGCAGCAGGCGGTCGGCTATTCAGGATACTTGGCGCAGATGGGTATCAGAGTGGATACTTTAGACCATAAGCAATACAAGACTCCAGGACTCCTTGTTCACTCCAAAACAGAACTCATTTTATTGTCACAAACCACAGATATTTATATACAGTACAGTACATTGGATCACATGGGGAAACCTGATACAATAGGGAACATGATTAAATCATAACACATCAGACAAGAGGCCAGTAGCAGATTGTAAGGGCTGACACAATGGGAGCATTCACAGAGGTAATCAACTCACAACATATAATACAAAGGGCTGGCAATGTAGTTTCAGGGAATACAATAGGTGACTCACAGACTGAGGGGTGTGAATGGATTAAGACACACAGCAGGGGGTCAACATAGTGAATGGCTGGAGTTGCTATAATCCACATCTTAGGGACAGTGGCCCAAGGTTGGAGCCTTTGATTGACTATTTTGAATGCCCTGCCCCAACTTTGATCAATCACTGGTCTGCCTACCATTTCCCATGTTAAGCTAAGGAAGATATTTGCATACCTGGTAGTTGGTGATTGCACAAACCTTCAAATTGGACAAGTACAATTAAACACATACCATATTTGAAATTACATAAAACCAAACTTAATACACAAACCAATGTTCATAACTATAAGTCTTTGTTCCTGGCAATAGCTGGCCAGTTCGTATGCCAGAGCCCACAGCTACATCCAAGCAGGGCAACAAGGTCCATAGTTTTTAAGTAAATAGTTTGTGGTCCAGACAAGGGCTCAGTAACAGGTAGGATCCGTTACAGCATGTTTCCCTGTGCATTCTATAAGGAAACAGAGCAAGTGTGCAGATTTCCCTGTGCATTCAATAGGGCTGATTAACATTACTTTCTCATATTAAAGTCCTAACAATGGTGGAATGTGTCCACTGGTGTGTACAATAGTGATTATACTCTATACTGCATATTCTGAAGTGCTGCGCTGTTAGAGACAGGTGAATTTGTTCATTTTTTCCCCATGTCTGAAGGATTTCCCTGCTTCCGTGCAGATGAGTTAATCAGATAGATGATCAGTCATTTAATTAACTCATTTTAATTAACTCATCTGTGCATTTAATCCTAAATGCATGTCATGTTAGGGGTCCCTAAGTATAAGGCTGGGAGCTGCTTGCTTAGTGCATAGGTGGAAGTAGCCACTGTGGATTTGTATATTTTCTCCCTATGTTCACAAAGGCAATTGAAACACAGCAACAAAGCTGTCAATACCGATCATCCAAATATAGCTTTCTGTGTCCCCAATGGGATGTGGGATGGGGCGTGGCAAAGCAGGCAGGCACGAGTTGATAGCCATGAGTGTCTGATATGCACAATGACTTGTGTTGCCACTTCTTTGCATTTTCATCTGGTTTCTGCAGAGTCAAAACATGCTGTGTCACACTTCCAGATACGTGTGACAGTTGCCTATTTGACCTTCCTAATAAGGCAAAGGTCAATCAGTGTAGTGCAACCAGTATGGCAATTTCATCTTTGTCCTTTAACCTATTTGAATAGACAGGGAGAGAACAGATAAGTGTGTAATTAATTAGTGTACTGAAACCCCCACTAATTTACATGGAGATGTAAAATATAACCTTTATTATCACCATTATAAATGTACTGGTAACATTTTGTACTCTTACCACTGCAGTAGAATGAATGGAGTTTTGGGATAATGTTATCTTAGATAATTTATCAAACTGTGATCGCGTTATGAGTGCCCTGCTATTTTGTATTCTCTATTTATATGCACCATTAAAGTTTTTAATGTTTATAATAAAGGTTATATTTTACAACTCCATATAAATAAGTGTTGTTAGAATTCATTGCCCACTTTTCTGTTCTATCTCTCTGGGCAGTGTAGTGTGTGGTAGCACCTTGGGCAAATGAGTGCTAAGTAATTAGCTGGAGCCTTATAAACCCAGTGTCAGCATCATTATTAAGTACAGTACGGTATGCATCCTCTACTTTTATCCATGTGAATAGGCCTTATGTGTCTCCTTGGTGACACTATCACCAGGGTGGCTGTTGGAGGGGGGCTGGCAAAGCAGTCATGAAAGCAGGAAGGTACCCAAGCTGTTAGACGACTTTCAGTGGTGCTCACTATTGTACTCTGCAACATGCATGCAGCGATGCAGTGGCTTGTGCAAATGTTTGCACTATAGCCTATGTTCACTGTGATCCTCTCTGATTAAGGGCACCAACATTGGAATGAAAGATCCAGAAAATATACTCAGTAATGTGTGAGTAGTGTTCTGCTCATGGTTCTTTAGTGAGTACTACAATATTAGATAAACCCGCAGTGCGTGGGCTCTCTCTAGGATTATTCATAGTTGAATGTGTGATAATATTGGCCCAGCAGATAAACTAATATGCATAAAGTGCCACATGGAGGCATCAGAAAGTAAAGGTTCATTTCTCAATATGTATTTATGTGACAAACTAATGTCTAGAAGAATGCTCAGTTGGTTAATGCATCAGCTGTAGAATCTAAACCTCAGAGTCACAGGTTCTAGTCCCAGCAGCTTCAACTCAGCCTTTCACCCTTCTGAGGTAAATAATATGAGTACCATTAAACTGGGTGATAATAACATCTGTACCCCAGGACCTACTTGAACACGAGAGACAATCTCAATGTGTCCATTCTTTTAAAATGCTTTGATATTATTATAGACTGTTTTTAGATACCTTTAAAATTAACTAAATCTTAGGGTGATTGGTCCTCTATGTATAGTGCAACTGTTGCTGAGTGCCTAAAACAAGTCTGTATACAGATTTATAAAAACCACATCAGTTTGTGCAAAATATATGGACAAATAAATAGGATCAAATATAGTCTACAAATAGGCTGATAAAGATACTAAAAACACTACATCCAGATGTCTAAAAAGAAAATCACACAATTATCCAGAAAAGCTTCTAGCACCAAAAAAGCATAATATTTTATAAGTAAATCAAGACAAGGACACTTTGTTGTATCTCAGAAATGGAAAATGATATTTATAAAATACAATTAATTTAAAGACCACAAGTATTTGGCAAAATCCATACACAAAAATGTAGTTTATTTGCAATATACATTAATTAACAACTATAATGTGTAGCAGTAGAGACTTAAAAAAATGGAATCCCCAATATGCCCCGCACAAAAAGACAAAGTGCCTCCACAATTATATGTACACAACATATCGCTGTACAGAGTACTGTGTGCTAAAACCGCATTGGGTAATCCCTAAATCTTTCAACCTCCAACAAACCACAAAGAGGACACTCACCAATCCAAACACGCCAGAGCAATTAGCGGGCAAGATCAGGAAAAAGTTTTAAAGTGTCCTTACCACTGTAAATCTGTCTAATCGTAATGGAACACTAAAACTGAATGTACCTATATTGCAGATCTGCAAAAACAATGTATAAAATACACAAAAAAATAGATTGTGGCCACAAACAAAAAATGTCCAATATACTTGTATATTTAAAATTTAACTGGATTATTCCATAAATAGCATTTACTCCACTGTATCATTTGCAATAGATTTTGAAGTCACTTCAGCAGAATATGTATTTTTCTTGGAGAATGGGCAAGCGGGAAAGGATTATTGGAACAGGTGGGATATTTTTCTGGTTTCAAACCTAAGACTAAGACGGGCAAGTGGGAGAAAAATGTAAAGCTTATTTGTTTGTAAAGGGTTTTTTCATAATGGTGTTTGGGTTATGATGTAATACCATGTACACCATATTAACCAGTTACCCTTGTAGTTCACTCACCACTGCCGTCTTCACTTGGAATACTTATCTCTTCTAACAACAACCGATCTTCTCTCCTCTTCCCTGTTCCGTATGGAATATCTGACTTTTATCCACAAAGACACAAACTCTCCACAATAGTCAGCTTAACAATGGAGGATCCAATTCTTTATTCGAAAGACACTGAACTACAAGGAATATCCAACGCGTTCAGAAGATAGCTTCTTCAAAACGAGTCTTTGAAAAGTTTTTAAAAAAATCCATGTATATATTACCCATTTGGATTCAGGACAGCAGAAGTTTTATTTTCTCTGCTGTTTTTGAAAACAATGGGAATATAATTTTCCATCTCTTCTTTTTTTTTTTTTTTTTTTTTTTTTTTAAGGACTGGAAGGTTTAAATATTCCTTTTGAAGGAATATTCCTTTTAGTTCAAATATCCCTTTAATTTGAATGTTGTGTATTTACTGATTTATTTTGTGTACACATCTTCCCGTCCTTCCCGTCTGGTTTCATGATAGTGGGGTTTCACATGGGCATATGTTTTTTATTCCTTTTTTTTTTGGAATCGGAAGGTTTAAATATTCCTTTCAAAACAATATCACTTTAAATTTAGAATATCCCTTTAATTTTAAAATGTTTTGCAGGTTTTTTGATGCTTAAGGATTTTTCCAAACAGAGCCTCATTTTGACAGTCATTTTCCTCGAGGAAGGAAGATGCTATCTTCCGAAACGCGTTGGATATTCCTTATAGTTAAGTGTCTTTTGAACAACAAATTGGATCCTCCATTGTTAAGCTGAATATTGTGGAGAATTTGTGGCTTTGTGGATAAAATTCAGATAATCCATACAGAACAGGGAAGAGGATAGGAGATCGGTTGTTTTTGGTGGAGATAAGTATTCCAAGTGAAGACGGCAGTGGTGAGTGAACTACAAGTGGAACTGGTTAATATGGTGTACCTGCTATGAAGAAACCCTTTACAAACAAATAAGTGTTATATTTTTCTCCCACTTGCCCGTAAGTTTTAGGTTTGAAACATCGAGTCAACCAAAAAATATCCCACCTGTTCAAATAATCCTTAACTGCTTGCCCACTCTCCAAGGAAAATACATATTCTACTGAAGTGACTTAAAAATCTATTGCAAACGATACAATGGAGTAAACGCTATTTATGGAATGATCCCGATCAATTTTAAATATATAAGTATATTGGACATTTTTTTTATTTGTGGCCACAATCTATTTTTTGTGTATTTTTTATATTGTTTTTGCAGATCTGCAATATAGGTAGTCTATTTTAGTGTTCCATTACTATTAGACAGATTTATAGTGGTAAGGACACTTTAAAACTTTTTCCCAGCCTTGCCCGCTAATTGCTCCGGCGTGTTTTGATTGGTGAGTGTTTTTTTTTTTGTGTCCTCTGTGTGGGTTGATGGAGGTTGGAAGGTTTAGGGATTACAAAATGCGGATTTAGCACACAGTACTCTGTGCAACTGATGTATATGGGATGCTTCTATACAGCTATACATTGTGTACATATAATTGTGGAGGCACTTTGTCTGTTTGTGCGGGGTGCATTAGGGATCCCATTTTTTAATCTCTACTGCTACTCATTATAGTTGTTAATTAATGTATATTGCAAATACACCACATTTTTGTGTATGGATTTTGCCAAATACTTGTGTGTTTTAAATTAGTTGTATTTTATAAATATCATTTTCAATTTTTTGTCTTGCTTCATTTATAAAATATTATGCTCTTTTGGCGCTAGGAGCTTTTCTGGATAATTGTGTATTTACACTGCTAAGATCTTTACAGTATGTGTCCTAATTGCATTGTGAATGAGAACAAAAGATCAAGAAAGCCTTGTTATTTTATGAAACCTTATTTTCAATATTGATCTAAATGGTAATGGCATGCAAAAATATAATCTACTTGCTTAATGAAATTAAATTTGGCATCTGATATTTGAAAACAAATGTTTAAAGATTAGCGGCTTAATTCAATAACTCCAAAAAAAAAACAGGCAACGGTATATTTTCAAGCGCGGTGAGCGATTCAATTACCAGTGCTATGAAAAAATGCTGGCCAAAAAAAAAAAAAAAAATGGCCGCTAAAGATAGATTCATTTTAGCCCGTTAAAAATAATAAAAAAACAAAAAAACACAAGTTACAATTCAATAGACTGTGTTAGCCATTAAGATCTGATAAGGGACTCACTTTAGTGCTGAAATTGAATTTTTTTACATTTTACATGATATTTTTGCCATAGGCTCCCCTTGAGATTTTTTTTTTTTTTTTTTTTTGCTTACAACCCCAAAAACCTAAATCTGCCCCTGTTCTTGAATCCCTTGGCAGCTAGAGACCTCTTAGATGCATTGCTTTGCAGTGCATTGTAGACTACTTAGTATCCAAGGGATTAGACTATATTTTTATTTGAAATAACTTATTCTTGTTTTTTTATCAAAACAAGAATTGTTCTGTTCTCATTGCATTTAAAGTTTTGTTCTTTGCCACTTCTTGGGTCCAAGGAAAAACCCTTTGGTTTTTGAACCTTAAATGGGCCAACCTTTTCTTTGGATGACTTTTCCTGTCTGCAGTGAACTTATTTAGAATCAAGCAAATTAACCAATGAATTCAATCAAAACACATTTTTATACTTTTTTGGTTTTCAGATTTTCTGTGTCCTAGTCATATTTCCTTAGCTTTCTTTTCTTTTAACATGTTTTATTCATTTACGGGAGCACAGTAGATTCTGTACTTTCTTTTGAATACACAGCTGGAGAATTATTGAAAGCTTTACACTCAGTGGCATATCTGTGCAGTGTGTTGTTTTTAGCCTTGTAATCTCAGTTTATAGCAATATCATGTTGTGATACCGGTGACTGATATTAATATTTGACTGTTATAATGTAAAGTTATTTGCACAAACTTATGTACTTGAAGTCTTTTGTTCATTCTTCTTTTAGGTGGCCTGGCATTGGCTCAGGTGTTGTTTTTTTACATTAAATACTTGGTGTTGTATGGCTTCCCCGCGCTTATAATTCGACTGGATGGTTTGGACCCTCCCGCATTGCCGCGTTGTGTTAGCACTATGTACAGCTTCACTGGGATATGGAGGTCAGTTGGATGTCATTCACTTATCAGTGTTTTTTATTATTGTTTTCAGGAAAATGGCTGTCTGCTGGAGACTGTTATGGATTGGGGCATCCAGAGAGCTCAGTATTGGCCTCAAGTCCCAAGCAATCAATCACAGGGATTGTGTCTGCAGCAAACATATAGATGAAAAAAGGGGGTGTTTTATTTAAAGGGACACTAACATCAATATATAAAGATGATCTTATTAACTTTATACAAAAAGAGAAGCATCCTAGAGTCTTCAAATCTTTTCTGTTCTAGATGGAGACCTTGCTGGAATGTCCCTGCTTTCCTGATAGATGATGTGGCCATTTGAAAGGCCATTTCTTTCTTTTCTGCAATTAAACAAATAAAATCATACGTTCTCTGAGGCGTATAGCTACTTCTGGTAGCACGGCCATAGAAATGAATAGGACACATGTAAGCTTATCATGTGGACAGGGAGCCTGAGAGCCAGTCAAACAAGGAAGATGGCTGCTGCTTTGAACGTGCACAGGGTGTTCCATTGGGGGTCTCCTTGTGCCTCATAGAGCCCACAGAATAGGAGGCTCTATGATGCTTCTTTTCTTGTATAGAGGTAACACGGACACCTCTATTTACTGGTGTTAATGTCCCATTAAAGGGTAACTATGTATTTTTAAGTATGCTGCTATAGATTTAGTGAAAAGTTTGTGGTTGCTCTGTGCAACCCCAAAATGGCTCCTGTCAATCATTCAAGGGGGCCAGAAAACTGTCCTTTACAACTTTCAGTGAGCTGGAATACAACCTGCAAGACTGGGTTCACACACACATATATAGTGAATTCCAAGTGTGGTTTCTACAGGTGTCTAGTGTCATTTGTCAAGCCCTTCACTAGACTATATGGGAGCTGTGCTTTCAGTCCAACCAGACTGGATTGATGGGCTTTAGATTCTCGACATTCATTCTTGCACAGAACTGTGGAGGGAGACCCAGGGGTTTCTTTTCAGAAAGTATTAGCTCAAATTGCAAAATAAAGGGAAAAAGAGCATCCCAAAAGAAGACCCATTTAGAGCACTCCACTAATGATATAGTAACTCATTTAAAATGCTTTAAAGCAGAACTACCACCTCCACTAAAGTCGCCCTGCAATACTTAGGCAGGTGGCGACTAGCTTACTAATTATTTTAGCTCTCAGTAGTGCCCACGAATAAAATTATCCTTAAGGTTCCGAGACTGATGGCCAGGTTACTGCAGCCTGTGCGCCTGGGCCGTCAGTGTCTTCCGGAGCCATCCATGCCAGTGCAATGCCTGTGAAGGGTGACGAGGACTGATAGTGCAGGCGCGCATTCAAGATGTCCGCGGTGATGCCTTTCCTCCGGTCTCGAAGCTTAAGGATAACTTTATTCGTGGGCACTATTGAGAGGTAAAATAATGATTAGTAAGCTAGTCGCCCCCTGCAGGGTGACTTTAGTGGAGGTGGTAGTTCCGCTTTAAAGGGATAGTAAAGTTTCAAAATAAAAGCAGCTCAGATTATTCTTTAAAGTTTTTGGGCCATGTAGAGTGTTATCATTCTCTACTATGTGTAGTCCCAGAGTAATTGAATCATAAATTGTCTCCCTCCTGCCCCTTTTACCGACGTAAAGCTGCACAGCAAGACTGTCCGGATGGATTGCAGCAAGGGACAATCTTCTGTTAGCATAAGGAAAAACCTGCCCTCCTCCTTCAGTGAGGTCAGGGTCTTCCTTATGATCACACCCAGAAGACTGTCCCTTTCTGCAAGCTGTCCGGTTAAGTGACCAGACTCCACATCTGAGGGGAGGCGGCTTACTCTAGGTAAAAGGGACGGGAGGGGGACACGTTATAATTAAATTACTTTGGAACTACACATCGTATAGAATGATAATATGGCTCTACATGGCCCAAAAACTATAAAGAGTAATTAGAGCTGCATTTATTTTGAAACCTCACTATCCCTTTAATAAATACAAAATAATACACGCCTGTGCCTCTCCAGCTAGGGAAAGCAACCCCCCACCAATACAAAAAAAACTCCTTTTCAGAAATGAAGCAGAGTTGCACTCCAAATAAAAGTGTTAAATACATGTAAATACACAAACTAAACACATTACTAAAAACATAAGTAATAAACATAGTAATCAAACATAAACTAAAATAAAGGCAATTGCACATGTATGTTCGTGGCTCAGAATAGAGAAGCTTCCATATAGCCATAACATGTACATATTCCAAAAGGCCGGTATCATTAGGGCGGCAATTAATAATGAGTTATAAATGTTAGTTTGAAGCAGCTGTTATGGTAGAGATCAAAGTTACAGGGTGGTAAAGTGACACATCCCACAATTCTGGCTGTAACTTACAATTGAATCCAGTACTTGCCAGAAGAGACTGTCAACACATATAGTGATCTCACCCGACTTCACCCATCATGGGCTCAATGATGGCTCTTTAAAAATGTTACGAGGGAAATACCATCCTCAGCACATAATGCCAGCCACATATGACCATACCACTGCCAACTTCAAAAACAAGACCATGTTTAAAATCTTGCAGATCTTCTTGCTGTCACCAGTCATATTGAGTATGTAACTATAAGCTTCTCCAAACATAGGCACATACACCATAATCTACGGTAAAGCTGTCTTCCTGCTGATCACCAACATATTTCGCCCCTCTTTTCATGGCTTTTTGAAAGCATCTAAACTGTTCTCATAATAGGTCTGTTAAGGACCAGGGACCAGACAGACACAAAAATGTAAAATGCAAAACACCTTTATTAAAATAACCAAAGCAAACAAAGCAAAATTGTAGTCCAAGAGTGTAAACCAAAAGATAAGCCGGGGTCAGGAACCAAGGCAGGTACTCAGACAAGCCAGAGTCAGGAATACGGAGATCAACGATGTCAGGAACAAGCCAGGAGTCAGGAGCCAGAAGGGACGTCAGAGGAAGCCAGGTCATGCATGGATAAACAGTAACGCAGGAGAACGCACTTGCAGCCAGAAGCAGACACAAGGGCAAGGAGGAAGTGAGCCTAGCTGCTTTAAATACACTGGAAGGGACTCTCTGATAACAGATGAGTAACCATGGAAACTGAGAGATCAAGGCAGTTCGTTTAGCATCAGCTGACTCAGCGTGACACAGGGAAGGAAAGACAGCAGTAATCAACAGCCGAGTATTAGACCAGACCAGTCAAACCATGGCAAGGTCTTCCTCTTTATGCTAATCCTAACCGGAAATGATGCTACATAAGGAAACCATGAAGCTTTCTGCAGACGCCTGTGCCATTTGAACTCTGCACACCACACACCTCTCTGATAAACAAAGTGACCACCATTTTTCCTAATGTAAAAACCTCAAACCTTATTTGGTCTTGTCTTATGTTTAGGACAGCCTTATGCCTATCCCATTAATGCTTACATTCTGTCACTGTATTAACTTCTACCACTTCTGCTGGTAGGCTATTCCACACCACTCTTGCCCTTTTATCATCATTTTTCTCCAGAAATCGATTTGTTAAATCTTTGGCCTGAGCCACATAATCCTGTATATCACTACAATTCTGCGTAAAGGTAGACCATATGGAATTCCCTTTATCTGAGATGACAAGTGGTGACTCATAACATATTTCAGGAGGGGGATTTTCAGTATGTTTTGGTCTTCTCTTCTTACAAGTTCAGACTAACTTGCAAAAGTTAAATTTTTTCAACAGCTCCTTGCGATCTATCACTTAACCCTTTGAGTGCCAGAGGGGTACGCAACGCGTTGCAAAGCAATGTGCTGCGTACCCCCTGGCACTCAAAGGGTTAACCAGTTCTATATGCATTCAAAAATATCACCTATCAAGCCAAAGCCTTTTAATTTATACAGTAACCTGCTGTGAGTCACAGTATCAAAGGCGTTTGCAGACTCAGTGTACGCTACCTCAACAACAATACCCTTGTCAAAGAATGAAAGTAAATAATTTTGACATGATCTATTCTCCATAAAACCACGGTGACTAATACTAATAATGTTGTTGGCCATCACATGGTCCTGAACACTATCTGTTAGTAACCCTTCCAATATCTTACCCACTAGTGAGGTCAAACTCACAGATCTTTGATTTTCATCTTTTTTGAACAATGATCCTGCAACTGCTTTCCTCCAGTCAATAACTGTTTTGCTGTATACTGAACGAAGTTCCTTAACCCCTTAACGACCAGCGGTCGCGGGGTGTGTGGTCCTTTAAGGACCCGATAGAGAATTTCGGCGTGCCACCCCACGTGACTGATCACATGGGGCGGCACGCCGAACTGAGGGACTGAAAGAGATCGCTCTGGTCTTGGAGCTATCAAATTCAGTCCCCGGTATTACTCACCGTGCTCCTGCAGGAGCGCGGTGAGTAATAGTACTTGACGTACCAGAACCTTCACTGGTCCTTAAGTGCCGGACCAGCGTGATGGTCCGGGTACGTCACCGGACGCTAAGGGGTTAAGTACCCTTATGTGTATGCCGTGAGGTCCAGGTGATTTATTTACCATAACATTTTCCATTCTCTTCTCTTTTGGACTTTGCTCTCTGTAAGCCATGCACATGATGGATTTTAATCCTTTGAGTGCCAGGGGGGCATACCTGGGAACTTTTTCTTGGAGGGGAGTCCTGTGGTGTCCCTGGGGGAGATAAATTCAAAAGGGGTGGGGCTTAATAATGAGTGGGTGGAGCTTATAAAATGAAAAAAGGTAGGAGGAATAGGCTGTGGAAGGAGGAGAAGTGGGCGGGGAGTGGGAGGAACAGACTGGGAAGGAGCAGAAACAGGCAGAATTTCATTAGAAACTCCCCAAATCTGGAGAATCAGCCTCTGTCCCCTGAGACCAGGTAATTAGCAGCAAAAACCGGAGTCTCCAGGCTTATGCGGAGAGCTTTTTTTTCCCCTGATGAAGTGGATCTCAGTATCCACGATACGCATAGTGTTCTGTCTATCCCTCCCACATTGCACTCTTCCAGTATACCTGGTCCCTCCCCGCCCCCTCTGAGAACCTCCTCTCCCGGTCTAGCAGAGCCGATACGTTTGTTCATAGTGCCGCCAAGCGGTTTTGGTATACACGTGTCTAATGGAGTCCTCTATGTAGCGTCTTTCCATCTGATCATTTTATGTGGTTTTAACGACCTGCAGCTACACTAAAATAATAGGACTGTTTGCATTCAATCATGGACTTTAACATCTGGACACAGTGTTACCATAGAAAAGACCATCAAGGACATCAATTTACAAGCGGCTTCAGGATTCAACACAGAAACCAGAGGACAGGCACAGTATTGTGGCAGTGAAAGGGTTGGGACCCTTGAGACGCATAAAGCTCAAGAGGAGCTTCCTGTGAGTGCAATGGGAGAAGGGGGGTTGACAATTATATATTCTTAATATCTTACTGATATATTTCTATATACCGTTTCATCATTGATCTTTTTAAGCTCAAACCTTTTTGCATTTATATAGCGCTGATTAAAACTTGTTATTAACATATCTTCTTATCATCTTTTATTTTACTATTGATTACAATAAATACTACACTTAGTAGACCCCTTTTGTTTTTCTTTTTATTTTTGCTGTTTCTCTCTATCTTTCCAGATCATGTTATCCAGAGAGATCCCAGCAATGTAGGGGGGTACCCAGCACATTGTAGAGCAATGAGTTGCATATCCCTCTAGCACTCAAAGGGTTACATTTTAGCTCTCATAATTGCTTGCTTAAAGATTGTGTTACATTTTATATCTTTCAAATTTCAAAATGTAAAGCCTGCTTCTTATTTCCCTAAAAACATTTGTTATGCCAAGGGACGTTTAACGCCTAACCCCATGGATGCAAGAGGAGTCTCCAAAGCCTTATAGTACAGGGGATTCCTACCCATGTCCTCAGGATTTGTGATTGTATCTGCTAGGTTACATGAGTGTTGATCAGAGGCTCAGTCAGCTTTATTAACTGACCTGTACTCCAACAAGAAAATCCTTAATTCCTGGCCTGCTAGTGGGCCCTGCAGGCACAGGTTGAGAACCACTATTATAGAGCAACATTTTGGGGCCCTCTAGCATTCAAGAGGTTAAAAGTACCATTTAAATCAATAGGAATCTTTATCTATTCCCTGTGGTGCAGCTGGCCCCCAGAATTACTCCAATTCTTCGTATATTGACTTACTGCTAGCCACTTGTGAGCCGAGAACCCAGAATAACAACTGGAGATGGGGATGAAAGTGTCCAAATGGTGGGATTTATATCAGAAATGTGGGAGGGACGTGCACTGGAACAGGGCAGAGAGTAGCAAGACAGATGTGGGGGGGGGCAGGCAGAATTACCAAGGAAATCTCATGGTTATCAAGAGACTCACCACTTGTCCCCAGAGACCTGGTAATTAGCTAGAAAACCAGAGCCTCCAGGGTAGATCTGAAGAGTTCCCTGGTATGTAAAGATCAAGTATTAGGAGCACTAATGGATCTGGTATAGACGTGTGGGGTATGCACCTTAGTGCTTATTGATCCTGTTACTGCTGTCCACACATGCATTTATGTTGCATTCCATTGGAGAGAGGAGCCTTAGACTACTTATCCCTATAAAGTATAATATTAAAATCTCCACCTCATCCTGACAATTTGAACTGCGCTAACATTGATGAATGAGATGATGTATCTCCTTGTAGAGTTTGTGTGTCTGTCTGTCTGTCTATCTATCTGTCTGTCTGTCTATCTATGTGCTTGTGTCTGTGAGTGTATATATAATATAAAATCTCATAGTGTCACACCAATAGTGCCATATTAGAAGTATCATAGTTCAGTCTGTTTGGGCTGCTAGCACGATCCCCATACACCTTAGTGAAGGACTTTCAAGCATGAAACTAGGGGTTTGCACAGCCCACATTTATGTGTGAGCCCCAAACATCCAGGTTATGTTCCAGCCCACTTTCAGCCCATGCAGCACTTCCACCACTTTCCTCATAGTGGCCCATATCAGATGTTTGGGGCCATATCGTGTAGCCTGTGACTTTTTACTAAGGAGCAGATTTTGTAAAACATGATGATTGGTTAATGACTTAAAAGTTTGCTTTCCTTAACTTATTACAGTAATACAACATTTATTTGTTAAAAAATAACATAGTTCTATTATGATGATCTACAAGGTAAGTGTATCTCAGGACATGACAGTGTATTCTCTCAGTACAACTTGTTCTTGTGTTTTCAACAAAGAGAATTACTGTATTACAATTCTTAACCCTTTGTCAGAGGGATAGCCAACACATTATTGTAATACAGTACAATGCAATGCATTAAATACCTATCTGGCATTGAAAAGATTAAAGTCATTTATTGTACTTTGATTATAAGAACTCATTAGTCAATGAACAATCCAGCTGCTAGGTTCTTATAAACACAGACTGTTGTGGCAGTCTGACCTTCCCTTCCTGATTCTGCAGTTTACACTCTCCCAGTTAATTCTGCTCTTTAATGGCTTACATGAGAAAACATGACATGCTTACTATGAGGAGATTTAAGGTGAATTGTGAATGAGTGGGTGGTATGGTCACAGGAGAGACAGAGATGGCAGAAATCTTATTATATGTAAAGTAGAATGCCTTTCCTAGTCTTCTTTTGTACATGCTCTTTTATGAGCTGTTATGAGAGTACACAGTCACGCCTGGTATTTTCCAGGGTAACCC
The DNA here is from genome assembly GCA_037306005.1 of Rhinophrynus dorsalis. Lineage (NCBI taxonomy): Eukaryota > Metazoa > Chordata > Amphibia > Anura > Rhinophrynidae > Rhinophrynus > Rhinophrynus dorsalis. The sequence goes on along the minus strand of CM074720.1, from coordinate 57,572,830 downwards.
ACTCAGGCTGTAGTGTTCTAATGTAACAAGCTATTGACAATGCTGATTTGCTTGATATGCTGGGCTTATTTATATACATGAGAAATAATAGGCCACCATAAGAGCTATGCAGGTGCAAAATATTGTTCTTGTGTCTGATTTTATCTCATATGAACTGAAAAATAAATTTTTGCGGATTATGTAGGATTCATGTTTGAATAGAAAGAGGTACAATATTTGGGAATACCAACTGGATCATAGAGAACAAATTAACATCCCATTTGATTTGATAGAGTTTTCACTCGGCCTCACTATATAACCGGAGCACAGTTGCCTGTTTGAAAGAACCTTTCTGTGTCTGCTCTCACAAATAAAAAAAAAAAATCCAGATTACCTATCATACCAAAACCCAATTATAGAAGAACATAAATGTATTCACTTATAATGATTGCACTAAAATGCAGATCAAATTTCCCATTTTCCTAAGAAAAGGTTTTGTTCGTATTTCTGCAAATTTGAGGTGAATGCAGCCTTTTTCAATTCTTTCTAATAGCCTCTTAAATATGTGTAAGCAATTCCCACTGTGTTCGATCGCAGTCAAAAATGGTCATGGGATTAACTAACCCTCACAAATGCATAGCAGCAACAGGTGAAAGCTTACTAGTGAATATATAAGCCTCTGCGATGTATGTCTCCAACCTTTTACATGTTATAAAGGCAATGTTCTTTAGATTAAAGGGATATTGATTCATATTATAGGTTGGTGAGATAGCTCAGTGGTAAATGTCCTGACTACAGAGCCTGTCCAAACCTCAAAGTTACAGGTCCGAATCCTGGCAGGGTTAACTCAGCCCTTTATCCTTCCTAGGTCAATAAATGATTACCATTGATTGGGTAATAATAACAACTATTTCAGCTGGCAATTTGGTTAATGCTGAGAGTGTGGCTAAAAGTGCTTTGAATCCCACTGGAAGAAAGGCACTATATAAATACTAGTTATTATTATATTCTTCTTTGTTTTTTTGCAGAGTTCTCTTTCAAGAGGCATTTTTGACTTATATGTACTATTAGCAGAAGTTAAATATCAGATTGAATGTGTTATCTATTTAACCTTTGACTGCCAGAGAGGTTTCCAATGCATTGTGTTGCAATGCTTGGGTAACTCTTTGGCACTCAAAGGGTTAAAATATAATTGTTATACTCACACAGACATTGCTGCTGTCACAATGTACATTACTGGCTGGGAGTTAACATGTGCTTCTGTTTTGGTTGATGTATTAATTCCCTAGTCCAGTGGTTTTCAATCATGTGCTTTGCTAAGAGTTTACGACCAGGGACTGAGGCTTACCTTCAGGGAAATCCTCAGTCCCTGGTGCTATTCATTCACTGGGGGAGTCCTGTTGCATAAATGACTTCATCACACGTGAGCTTGATGATGTCATTTATGCACTGGATCACACTAGACTACCAGGTGCTCTATTTTTTTTATTACACAGGAGCAGTGGGAGACTCTGTTAAAGCGTAGATCTCAGCTCCCCTGCTCCAAATGGGCCCAGAGTACCCTCTTATGAAAGAGGGTATTCTTTTGTATTATAATGGTGGTTGATGTCATGAACAAACAAAATTATAATTCAGTATAGTATGAGAGGGAAGGAAGGAGCTCTTAAAGGACGTCAGTCCCCCCCCCCACCCCCTGCACCTACACATTGTTTTTAAGTGGGGTGCTCCCTCTTTCAAACAAGGGTAACCTTTGACATGTACATGCTGGGTGGTCACAGAACACCCAACATGAACAGAATTCATATAGTGTGAGTGTAGGGAGGTTGGGGGCCCTTAATGCATCACTAGCCCCTTTTTCAATTTTAGGTACTCTTTAACCTTTTGAGGGCCAAAGGAAGATCATTGCCTTGCTTAGCCCTCTAGGAACTGAAAAGGTTGATGCTGTTTTCCCCCTGGAGGTATATAGAAATCTGCCCTCCAACGAGGGGAGGGCTGTATTACTAATGCAATCCTGCGAGCCGCACTGCCAGAGCCGCACTGCCAGCCACTGCATGTGGGGATTCAGTAGCTGTGGTAGCACAGCCCTCTTGGGTGGTAGTATTAACCCCACAAGTGCCATAGGGCTGTAGTACTGCAGACCCCAAGACCACCCAGCCTGCGAGTGTGCATGTGAAAAAGAGAGCACACTAGCTACTGTAGCGCTGCCATCCAGGGCTCTATTAACCCTTTAAACACAGATGATTTTCAGCCAGGTCAGTCTGTAGCCCTGTATGTTGCGTCGGTAACCCAGTACTTTTTTTTTTATTAGTTACTTTGTCCATCAAGAATGTGGATATATTACCTTCATCTGCTCCGTGATATATCCAGAGTTCCTCACTACTGCACAGATGAACACACGAGCCCAGTGAAGTGCAGACTTCTATAGACCTCCAGGGGGAAAACAGCATCAATCTCTGGTGCTAGAACTTCCCACAGAGGATCTGGAGGACCATACACTGAGCAGATGAAGCAGATATATCTAAACTATCCTGGATTGCCAGCAACCGGCTCTATAATTATTATGGAAGGGATGAATGGATTAAAAGTATGCTACCATTCGTCCTGTGACATGAGAATCTTGCGCTGTCATGCAGTGCGAGAGTTGCATGTCTCCATTTTTATCCTGGCGACATGGTTAACGTGTTATGTGGTCTCACTCTCTTTACCGTGTGACCTTTTAAAAGGATACCCTGAGAAACAGAATGTAATAGAAACTGCTGGATCATGATGTCATAACTCTCTGGAAGTAATCACACTGTAATTCACTTCCTGATAATTTGTACTGTTATAACATTTGAATAAAACAAATAATGTCAGCGGGAATACCATTATTTTACTTAGCAGGAAAAGCTATATAACATATACCTTTTCAGAACAAAATGCCTGTTTCTCCTTTAACTAACCTTTGGGTAAACCTTTATGGAGAATTTCTAGAACAGAAGATGGCAATGATTTGGGCTGTAAGACTATATCTGCGTTGTTTTTGCTGGCATCGTGTTACTGGTATTCCTACCCAGGGTACAATTTCTTTTAACTCATAATTGCCATACACAGAGAAGAAAAATTCTGATGAACATCATACTGGTTCTGCCCAAGTGACAGTCCAGCCAGCAAGTGCCAAGCAATTCCTCTTTGATCAATAGAAGCAGCCAACCCAAGACGTACATTTTAGTTGACTAATAACCCTGTCCTACTAGCAATTCCTCATTCTAACTGAGATGATAGTGAAAATGTCTGAAAAGCCAGAAGTGATATTTTCTGTGTGTAGCTGCTTTGTTGTAGGACTATAGCCAACCAGACCCAGGGGCAGATAAAATTGACTGGTGGGAGGAATATTTTGCCCATCTCTAGATAAACATGAATAATGTAAATGTATTACAGTATTTTTAGGAAGATCTGTTGCCTAATCACTGTGGATAAGTGGTGTAGTGGGAGAAATGATGTTTGATTGTTTGCTTCAGTTAAAGGGATAGTAATACTTAAAATGTAAAAAAAAAAATATGTTGCAGGGTTTATCCCCCTGAGTAAAACAAGAGTACTGCCACTGCTGAAAGGTGTTTCATTCAAAAGTTATTAATTTTCAAAGTTTAATTTTTTAGGTGCAATATCACAGTGGCCTGAAATTGTACAGTGGCGCTGTTGCTACACCATCCTATGGAGATTTATGGTCCCGGGACCAGAGCTGTTCATAGGATCGTGTAGCAACAGCGCCACTGTACAATTTCAGGCCACTGTGATATTGCACCTAAAAAAATCAACTTTGAAAATTAATAACTTTTGAATGAAACACCTTTCAGCAGTGGGAGTACTCTTTTTTTTTTTACTCAGGGGGATAAACCCTACAACATATTTTTTTTTATATTTTAAGTATTACTATCCCTTTAAAGTGTAAAGGTCATAGTATTTATATAACTGGTTTGCTTTTCAGTGGCAGGTGTTGGAAAAGCAACCTAAGAAATCAATAGATTAATTTAGCTGTGTATTAGTATGTAATTATCATCCAGAAGAGCGGCTTGTGAGTGAGGTAAAACACATGGTTAGGAGGAAGCTGTACCACATACAGAGGCTCGGGGACAGCTTTTCATTAGGAGATAGTGGACTACATCTCCCATTTGTAAATTCTGCCTTCTTCCCCATTGCAAATTTTCTTCCAATATTCATCCTGCAGTCATTCCAGTCTAACCAGTAACAACAGGGTAGACAAGCTGAGGGGATGAGCGAGTCTAACATTTTTTTTTACCTTACATAGCTCAACCAGCCAATTAGTGAGCAGTGCATTAGTCCCTAGGTACTAAGGGAGCCTATACACTACGGTTGCCACCTTTTAGTGGTAGGAAATCTGAACACCTTTAGAGCTGCACTCCTCATGGCATACCAGATTGTTTCCTTTGTTTACCACTTATGCATATTAGTGTGTGGTTATGTAGCATTGCTTAACGAACATTTGTATCAAATCACAGCTTTTTTCACTTATTTAAAACAAAAAAAGACTTAACCATGCTTTGAAAAATGTATTTAATGATGAAAGAAATTAGAATAGATGAGGGTAAAATCAGAGTTGAGGAAGGTCAGTGAAGGCAAAAGGGGCAATGTAAGGGGGATTATATAACCCACTGTGGGGTGGGCATAGGGGAATGACACTGGAAGGTGGGCATATGGGGAAAATAGTAACAAAATATCTGCACACGAACATATGAAAATGATTGGATAAAACAAGGCTTTATTCAGAATATTAAAAACACTGGGACACCCTCAGAGACAGTGGGCACTCTGGTCCTTATTCATAGGCAATGCGGGTGTGAATACAAAAGTTTTAAATAGATAATAAACTTTTTTTTATGAAACCTTATATGTAGTAGACAATTTCCTGGTGAGTAAAACAATGGTACTCTCACTGTTGTCAGTTGTTTTATTCAAAAGTTATAAAAGTTCAAATAATCAGAAAGTGAATTTACTGTGCATTTACTTCCTGATAGTTCTAACTGACAGGAAGTTTCTATCACATTCTATGGAGAACTGTATGTCACTGACTTTCCTCTCCATTAGAATGTCATAGAATAACTAATTAGAATTTGAGCTCTAGAGGGCACTACTGTTTTAACAGTAATAATAAAAATGAGCTAGTTAGTGATATAGCTCAGTGGTAAAGTCCCTGACTATGGAGCCTGTCCAAACCTCAAGGTTGCAGGTTCAAATCCCAGCAGGGTCAACTCAGCCCTTAATCCATCCAAGGTCGATAAATGAGTGCCATTGATTGGGTAATAATAACATCTATTATTTCAGCTGCTCAGTTCAGCGCACAGCATTATCATTATTGGCTTAATCTGGTAATGTATATGAAAATGTATTTCCAGGTAATGTATATCAATATGTCCTAATGACTTTGAGATGACGTTGCATAAAATCCATTCTTTCATGGGAGTATTTTTTACCTTTGACAGGTAATTTTCTGTGCCATTTATGTTTCATTTATATTAAGCCCTTTGAGTAACCAGTGACCACTCAGCCTACTGTAAGCTTGTAATGAATGAGTATAGCAGACACTTGAATGATTTTACTCTGCTGTTCCTAGAACAATGGGCAGTATTCAGTAAGGTAAAGATAAAAAAAAAATGGAGCAAACCGAATTGCACCAAAGGGGAAAAATGAAAATACCCATTGATTTAAATGGGTGTATAGTGCTTGTGGTTTGGTCCAGAATTGCTCATTTAGGGCTCGATTCTATTACCAGCGCTAAAAACAACCCAGGCCCTGTGTTTTTTTTAAGTCTGGTTTTAGCATCCTATTACTTGACTTTTGGGTAGATGATCCATGATAGGGGGGCTATCAGGAGGGGTCCTGGTGCCCCCTTTGAGGTCTGACATTAATAGTTATTTATAAAAAGCACATTTAACCTACTGCAAACATAGGTTATATGCGCTTTAGTTAAAAGGTTGCTACATGGATCATCTTACTGGAATGATGATCCATGTTAGGGGGGGTGTCAGGAGGGGTTCTTTTGCCCCCCTCCAGGTCTGAAATGTTAACATATTACAGTAAAAGTGCACATAACCTATGGTACACATAGGTTATATGTGCTTTATTTAAAAAAACAGGCAATTGTCGCCTGTATGGATAGGTTATCCATGTTAGGGGGGTGTCATGAGGGATCATGATACCCCCCTTGAGGTCTGAAGTATTGTTTTAATAAAATTAAATATATCATTAAAAAAGACATTTTTTACACAAATACAAGCAAGGTATGCAGCTGTATACCTTGCCTATTAACCCTATAAGTACCAGAGGGGTAGCAATGCATTGCTAAAAAATTTGTAAAAAATTAGGAGAAGAACAATGTTGAATTTAAATGGAGAAAAAAATTCATGGGAGCACTGTAAGTCGAATTTTCAAGGGGAAAGATTAAAATGTGGAATGTGAACAATATTTGTGGAATTAATGTGGTGAAAGAAAGCACTGTAAGTCGAATTTTAAAAGGAGGGGGTTAAAATGTCGAAGGGGGGCACTCTATGTCCGATTTTGATAATGTGGGAACACATCTAACACTAAACTTGATCTTTCTGTCGTCAAACATATGCCTATTTCCTTGGACTTTGCCATTTTACGTGTTTTTTTAGGCAGTAGTTGAACAGAAGCAGACAGAGCCAATTTTGTTCTCTGAAATCTGCTGTCTACGACAGTTTTGTTCAGAAGCTCTTGAGAAAGTAGGAAGGCCCTACGAAACGCGTAGAGCAGTTATTCTGTTAATACATTTTTATCTGTCTGTTTTAATCAATTTATATAAGGATTTTGTTTTATTTGATTTTATTTGTTTATAATAAAGTTATACGTTGATCCATACACCTGTGCCCAGTACTATTGATTAGTTCAGTATACAGGAACTAAGTACACCAATTAGCCCAGAAATACCCAGTGGAGGAAACTATATCTTGGAAGAGGAGGAATAACCCCACGGTAAAAGATATTGGCCAGAGAGGGGGGATACCCGCGGAGGAGTCGTGGGAGACTGAGAGGTATCAACCGACCTGGGGTTTAACCCCTTAACGTCCAGCGGTCCTGGGACGTTTCCATCCCATAAGGACCGCATTGAACCACGTGGACGCGCCGATACACGTGACCTGTTGCGTGTATCGGCGCGTCACTATGGGGCCTGATAGAGATTGCTCCGATCTTGGAGCGGTCAATTTCAGGCCCTATTTTTACTTACAGCACTCCTGGTAGAGCGCTGTAAGTAAAAAGTATGTGACATACTATGACCGTCATCATCGGTTCTTGAGTATTTCAAGGACCGTGACGGTCATAGTATGGCACATGTCGTTAAGGGGTTAAACCAGGCATGTTGATATCACTGAGAGGCAGTAATAACCTATCGAACAAGTGAGTACTGTTTTTAAAGCACGTGGTGAAGGTGAAGGATCTAGAATACGAATATACTACACTTAGAGGGGATCTTTTGCGCTGTTTCTTTTTTGTCTTGTTTTACTGTGGTTCTGCAATAGAATATCAGCGTAACACATGTTTGCAAAATTCACATTGTTTGTTTTTCTTGTAATTACGGTTTTATCTCAGGTGATAAAATGGAGCCCCTTGTTTTCTCTTCACAAGACCCTATATATTTATTAAAGTACATTAGATTGCCAGCAGAGTTCTATAATGACAATATTTATTTTCTCATGTACAGAAAAGTGAGTATTTCTAATTTATTTCAAATTCTTAAAGGGATAGTAATGTCTCAATTTAAGTCAAGGGCATATTTTAGCCTTTAAAAAAATAAAATAATTGAGCCCATTCCAATCTCTCAAACCTTAAAGGAGCAGTAAACTTTTTATATGAAAAAATATATATTGTAGGGATTTTCCTACTGCGTAAGATAAGGGTACTCCCACTGCCAAGAGATTTATGTTTCCGGAGTTATTACAGTTTAAACCCATGTTTTTTTACATTAGCAGTGCCCTCTAGTGGTCAAATTCTAATTCGTTTTCCTGTTAGATTCTAATGAAGAGAAAAGTCAGAAACATACAGTTCTCCATAGAATGTGATAGAAACTGCTGAGTCACTTCCTGTCAGAACTATCAGGAAGTAAACACAGTAAATTAATTTCCTGATTATTTGAACTGATATAAATTTTGAATAAAACATCTGACAGCGGTGGCAGTGACCTTATTTTATTCAGCAGGAAATGCTCTATAAAATATGTGTTATCATAAATAAAAGTTTACTGCTCCTTTAAAAGTTTGAGAGATAATGATTATAAAGTTCCCCCCTCCCTCCCCTTTCTCATATGTCACGCTCTGTCTTAGAGCAGGAGAATCTGGTCTGCAGACCGATCGGCGGCTCTTCAGCGGAGCCGAGGTTGCAAGATCTAAAAACAAATACTTCATTGGAATGGTCTACAAAATGTGCCTGGTTTGTAGGCACACTTTGTAGACCATTCCAATGAAGCATTTGTTTTTAGATCTTGCATTGTTACCCCATTGATTTAGTTTGACCTGCTGTAGGGGAGGGTTCCAAGATCTCAAAAAGTACACAAAACATGCTGTTTTGGACAGTAGGTAACTGACTGCATCAAATAAGGGTTTGCTTGTCATTTTATCTGTAGGCTGGCATGCACAAATGTTTCCAGAAGCTAGAGCTATAGGAAAATGTATATATTTGATTTAAATTTCCACCATGTCAGATACACTAAACTCTTTGGAATTCATGGAATGTTAGTACCTCTTGCTAGTCCGAGAAAGATGGTACCGCATTAGTATGTTTTGACTTGGGGAGTGCAGAGAGCACTAGACTAAACCTTCCCCACCAGTGTTCCCTCAATGGTGAGCAAAACCGAGCAATATAGCACTGAAAGAGTCAAAAAAGACCAATTAAAATTAGTCCTGTTTAACCCTTTACATGCCAGAGAGTTATCCAGTGCATTGAAGTAAAATGTGTTGGATACATCTATGTCACCCAAAGGGTTCATTCTTTAGGTTCTAGGTTACTCACTTATGTTCACCTTAGAAGGAACATTGCTCCCCACCCTGTGACTTCTATAGGCATATATCAATATATTTGTACTTTCTTGGTTGATCAAATGGTCACTCATCAAAAGTACATTTAAAATTATTTTTCTGACAGGGAGCCCATGCCTCTTTCAAATGAGGGTACTTCTGACCCTACATTAAGGTGTGTGTGTATGTGTATGTGTGTGTATGTGTGTGTATGTGTGTGTATGTGTGTGTATGTGTGTGTGTGTGTGTGTGTGTGTGTGTGTGTGTGTGTGTGTGTGTGTGTGTGGGGGGTGTAAGGGCTCTATAAATGTGCCCAGTAAAAATTGTTTAAAGTAAATGCACACATGGATAACATTGAATGGCACCCTTGAATAAAACAGAGGACGCCCTTTTTCATACAAAGGCACACTTTCATTCATAAGAGGAAGGGGAGGTGGGATAGGGGCTCATTAAGATCTCCCTTCGTCCACTCACTATGCTTACTTAGAGTTTGCATTTAATTTGGGATGATCTTGTGGTCAGCTGACATGTTTTAAGACTACCCTGGTTGGAGTGAGGAGCCCCCCCACAACTTCAAGCAAAGGTAGCCTTGTGTCTGTGGGTGCAAGGGGACTGAGATCAGAGATCTCTTTCAGCTCCTCACTCCCTCCAGAAGCTGCCCATTTGGTTTAAATAGCGTAATATCAGGTGAACTGGCAAACACCTGATATTATAAAAATAATACACATCTCTTTCATTGAGGGTACCCCTCTAAAAATAATCGGGGGGGGGCAGAGGCTGAGAGAGTGCCTGCCAAAATGCCTCTCTCACTTCCCTGCTCTGATATCTTCAATCCCTGGTGGTTATGCAGAATGCTGTCTTGCTAATGACATCACCACTTGAGCATGGTGATGTCATCATCGTGCAACAACAGGTCCAATGGTTGATACAATAGAGGACTGGGAGCTTCAACAGTAGCAGGTCCCAGTCCTCCAAATTAACCTCTTCACTGCCTTTTTGCAGAGGATGCTATGGGCCATGTCCTTAGCAATTTTAGAGGTTATGCTGAGGATGTGGCCCATCACGTCCTTAGCCGCAACAGTATTTAAAGGTTAATGATTTGTGACATTTGTAGATACCCATTAGTTACATTTATTAATTGTTATGCAGATGGAAATGGTTTTATTGCAAAATCATATCTGTTTAGTTGATTTGATTTCTTGCTTCAAGAACCATTGAAGTAATAGAATTTCCTTTGGCTACTAGTGAATTATTGGTCAATTTCAATTATCCCAGGAACCGTACACATACTTGCCTGTGCACTTTCTAAATTATGATACTCTTCTGCTATTCTGTTTTAAACGTATGAATCACTGTTACCCATGGGGCTTCTATCTTTTATATGTCCTGAGCCATTTATTGGAAAAACACTTGAGTAGGAGACAGAATAGTAGTTTTTATTTTAAAACTGAAAACTTGGCAGTCCCAGGAGTGACAGTGCTACCCATGCTACATTTCAAATATCAGTCTGTCTTACCTACCGCAAGGAAAAAAAGAAAGAGAGAGATTTAGAGCAGTGCGTTGTAGTGTGGATGTAACAATTTAAAGGAGACGTAACTCCTCACTTTCCTTACAATGCTCAGAAAATCTTAATGGCCCTGTGCTTTTTGCCTTGTGCCTTGTTAAAGAGAGAATTTCTTCAGTCCTTCCTGAATGTCATATCTATGAAGGTGGACACAGTCAGGGAAAATACAAATTCCTCTAATTTCTATTGATTTAACCCTTTGAGCACCAGAAAGGTATCAAATTAATTGCAGTGCGATATGTTATATACCTCTAGGGCACTCAAAGGGTTAAATAAGTTTTTTATCCCTTTGAAGGCTCCATATAGTTGTTTTATTCTTCATTGGAGATCTCCTTAACTTAAATGTTTGTCTCGCTTAGAGTGGATGCTTTGTGTCAAAATTATTTCACTTTTTTCTTTTGACAAAGTCCGGTTGTAAAGTCCATTTGTAAAATGGAATGTTGGTCACATTGCTCTTCAGTTATTGTTTGGTACGTCTAACTCAGTGATGGGCAACAGGAGGCCCTCCAGCAGCTGCCAGACTCCATCATTCCCCCACTGGCTGGCTGGAAATCTTTGGAGCTGGAGTAATGTGGCAGCAGCTGGATGGCCTTGTGTTGCCATCACTAGTCTAGCTAATACAAGACATGCAAGGAAAGGTCTGTGCTGCATTCTTGTTTGACAAGCTGCTTCCCACTGCAGCTACCGAACACACACAATATAGAGAAGAGAGGAGAAAAGAGATTCCTAAGGGGGGAATTGGGAGTTAAGTGAAAGGTACTGAGAGGAAGGCAGAGAAAAGAAGAAATGTGGATGCTACATACATTCACAGATACACTTTCAGCAATAGCAAAAGTAAAGCCCTGTCTTGCATAAAAAGGGGTATTGAAGCAAGAGTGGATAACATTTTTCCATTGTACAAATCGTAAGACCTCACCTCAAATATGCAGTACAGTTTTAGGCACCAGTTCTGAAAAAGGATATAATGGAACTGGAGAGGGTACAGCGTAGAGCAACAAAAATAATTAAGGGAATGGAGGACTTGACATATGAGGAACGACTAGACAAACTTGATTTATTTACTCTAGAGAAAAGACGACTAAGAGGAGACCTTATCACATTGTACAAGTATATGAGAGGTCAATACAAGGATCTCTGTGGTGAGCTATTCATTCCAAGACCTAATCAGGTGACCAGGGGGACACCCCTTGAGATTAGAGGAAAGGAGGTTTAGACTTCAGCAGAGGAAGGAGTTTTGTGCAGTATGGTCTGTTAAATTCTGGAAATCATTTCCCAAACATGTGGTAATGGCAGATACAATGGATACATTTAAGAGAAGATTAGATACATTTCTTTCAAAAGGGTACGTACAGGGTTATACTGTTTATTAGTAGGCAAAACATTTTGAGGATATACAAAAGAAACAGAAGACCAGGCACTGTAAATCTCACATAAAATAAACAAACAATATAAATAAATACATTTGAGATTTTGTACGTAATCGAGGTGTGACACACTTTTTCACAGTGAGCAGAATTGATTAAAAAGAATCAAATACTCATATTTGTGAAACATTAGATACAATTTTATTGAAGGATATATAAAATACAATAATAATTGGTGAATTGGAATATAAAGGTATACAAAACTGACTCGGTAATATATCTTAATGCCACCAAGTCCTATACTAAGATATGCCATATATATATATATATATATATATATATATATATATATATATATATATATATATATATATATATATATATATGGCATAAAGAACATATAATACAATAAAATATATCAGATAACTGCACAGATAACAAACCAGCACGTATAGGGTTAAACCTTATAAGCTAGCAAGGTATAAGCTAGCAAGATATGAAGACAGCAGCATAGCAGAGGTTAATTGTTTCTTACAATTATAGACAACACAAGTGTCAGTGTAACAATACCTACCCCACCTTGTATGTCCTAAGGCAATTAAGTGGCAGGAAATTTGTCACGTGAGTTGTGCTCAATAGGGCCACAGGTCATGGAACAACCATTTTATAACCACAATGCACAATATTGCAAGAAGTAAAAACCTATCTGAAAGACATAGGGTCCCCAGATCTGCGAAATAAAAAATGTCACTATTTATCTGCTGTTTTCAATATGCATACCTCTGGTTGTAACACAGAATAATGAAATATGTTTCCCAGTAAAAAATTGCATTGCCACATTATAATCTTAAGCAATTAAAATAAAATATGGTTATAGAAACACAAGTATAATATTGTAACTATATCAGTGTTATATATACCATACCGATTATAATGACAAAATCATCTGCACACAACTCAGCAGCAGGGGTTAATAGAACCATGGATAGTAAGGACCAGCCAATTACTCAGTCTCAAAATGGCAGGAGCTGCTTTGTTGTGTCAGGATTTTCACCAGTGTGACTATTCCAACAGATCAAGACCACTGCTTGATAGCACCACACAGAGAATGCAACATTTAATCAGAACCAGCTATAAGGTACCAGAACCACAGACAAGATAAACAGAAGGAATACTTACCAGACAGCCATATAAGTGTTAGTTTAGATCACCAGATCAATGGAGCACAACGACCATCTCAGAACAACATTATTGTGAATTTTCTATACATGCGTGCAGGTGACACCAATGCAATGAACAGTTGGCTGTGCAGGTGTAAACAATGCTAGCTAACTATAACTCCCAGTGATCTAAAATTGCTGTCAATCTGATCTCGCCCTGTTACTACTGTGATTAAACTCTACAACCTCCAAAGATTATTCTAACTTTACAGCCAAATGGCTACTGTGTAATAGTTCTCAGTAGGTTGGTCAGATCCACTTGGAATATTAGAATAAGCTTACCACAGAATATACTGGGTTATAAAAATTTTAGAAGTATGTGCAATGTTATCTAAATAAAATGTACTTATACATTACCAGTCCTGTAACAGGGTGTGGTCTTTGGCACAGCAAAGTTCTGTTCACTTCAGGAACTTGAAAAGTTGGCAAACAAAAGCCCCTATTTCCCCCTGTACACTGCTTATATTCCTAAACCCCCCTTAACAGAAAGCTACGCCCATTCTTCTCTCATAGGTCACTCCTTAGAGAATTTGAATATTACATAGTATTAAAAGTTTCATCAAGTTTTCTGATTGATAAATACCATATGCAAGCAATTTGAAGAAATAAATATACCATGTCACTAGGTGGCAGTCTACTACCAGGTAGTCAAAAGTCAGGAAAGATCATTAGTGTCAATCACACTAATGTAGAAAACTAATCAGATGAGTGGCATCTCTAAAAATTTGAAACTAACCTCTCTACCCAAAAACATGGGTGCAGATAGATAACATTCCCATACAGTGAAGAAAGAGAGGCCTCCTTCAAGGTGTGTAAACTGGGTTTCAAGGATATTCAAAATCCCTTTCTGGAAAACACTTTAAGATACAGCCTCATATATACACAGACAAAATGGTTATTGAACAGTCTCTTTAACCATTTCTTCCCAGCAAAGAACAGACCCTCTGACAAACAGGGAGTTCTGATAAAGACTAACTTATTAGGAATCAGGAAAGCTTATATAATTTTCATGTCTCTGGGTTATGAGGCAAAGGTTGAACTTGATGGACTTGCGTCTTTTTTCAACCTAATTTACTACGTTACTTTGTTACCTTCATGGCTAAAGAAGGAGTATTTTAGTGTTTGAGATTTAACCCTTTGAGTACCAGAGAGGTATTGCATTGGCTACCCCACTGGTACTCAAAGGGTTAGTAAATGGAGGAAAAAATTGCATTAAACCTTTTGATACATATTTGTACAGAAAGGAAATAAGCTATAGCAGAATGTAATAAAGGGTTTAATGAAAAAACACTTCCCTGTGAGCGCTGGTATTTAACAAAAGGCTAAAGATTATTATTAAGCTGAATTCCAAAATTATGAGTTCAGCAGGTTGACCCATATTACTGTTTGGTATAAATGTGTGTAGGAGGGTGCATAATGGTGACTGATTAATTAGGTTTAAGTGTTATGTTATTGGACTTAAAAAATATACAGCTCAGTCATTTGAATCAAGAAATACTTAGTCCTCATAGTTTCCTCATAGCATTTAGAGCTGTACAAGTATTGGTGGAAGTGAATCATCTAACTGAACAACTTTGCATAAATAGAAATGAATTTAATTACATTCATGGAATGGGTGATTTTCTTCTCAATTCTTCTTAACTGTGGGTAGGCACAAAGTTCAGCTTTTTGTAAAAAGATCATAAATTGCATCCCTCCATTTTAGGCCATTTAGCAAACTCACGCAGTTCACATTAGCTTTCTATTTGGCCTTGTGATAAGAGTCACGGTTGTTTTATTGCACAAAGAATGTGTTTTAGATTGTACAACCATAACTAAGGGTTTGTTAAGCAAAAAATGACAAAAATCCTTCCATCAAGCAGAGTGCAGCACCAATATAATACACTTCTAGAATTCCATGCAGCAACTCATAAATGAGGGTACATGCTTTTTTCCCACTGAGCACGGGTTGGAAATGCATGTACCATTAACCCTACCTGATCATGAGTGTTTTGGCCTTGAGGGTTGAAAGAGCTAAATGTATATACTGCACCAAGTTTATCATATGCTTCTCTGTTCATCTCTTTTGCATGCATTTTCTTGTGCATCTTACACATCTAATGCTCTTTTACTCTCCTGTGTGCATTCAGTCTTGCATTTTCTCTAATTCTTCACTCTTATGTGTGATCTATTTTACTGTCCATCTTGAGTGCTGTTATGTGTGTCTTTCATGTGTGTGCACTCCCACTCTTGTGTGTCTCTTTCATGTGTGTGCACTCCCACTCTTGTGTGTTCTCTTTCATGTGTGTGCACTCCCACTCTTGTGTGTTCTCTTTCACTGTTTGTTTCTCTGTTTCTGTCTTCCATTGAGTCTTCTTAGCTTTCTTCTTGTTTTATTTTGTATCTGTCTGTCTGCCTGTCTTAAAGGGATAGTAATACCTAGTTTAAACTATATTTATTATTATAGGGGTTAAAAAATATTAAGAACTAAGTCTTATCTCTCAAACCTTTATGGTGTGAGGGATATTCAAAAATAAATTTCCCCCCTCAGTGACGTGAGCACTCTAGCTGACAGATTTGGATTCAGGTCCACAGACTGTCCGGTGGCTCTTCAGCAGAGCCAAGATCATGATCTTTAAAAAGAACTACTTCATTGTAACTGTCTACAATGTGTTCCTGGTTTGCAAGCACACTTTATAGACTATTCCAATGAAGTAGCTTGTGCAGAAGTTTAGGCACCCCTGGCCAAATCACATGTTTTGTTGATTTTCTAGTGAGTATCCATCTGGAAGGGGGAGACTCACTTAAAAGAAATATTGAACTATGTGTGGTATACAGTTTGCTCTTAGATGCGATTCTTTGCCTGTGTCTATTTTGCGTTTCAGTAGTGAACAAACATAAACCTGACATTTTTCTTAAAATTTTAATGCATGGTTACGATTTGCTGAATTCTCCAAATTGAAAAAAAAAAAAAAAAAAAAATAGAAAATGTGATGTGCAAATGTTTGGGCACCCTTCTAGTTTATGCTCTAGTGTTGTTTTCTCTGTCATCCAATATAACTCAAAAACCATGGGGAGGCGACAGCTCCTCCCAGTGGCTAGGTAGCCTCCCACTCCTTCATATCAGGCTACCTAGCCACTTCCCCACCAGATAGATTTGTTCCATCAACCTAGTTGCAAGGCTGAGTACAGTTCTGCTTAGTTTTTAGTTTTTTTGTTATTTTCTCTTAGATATGGGGTGTCCAAATTCACCCATTAGGTGGATTGCCATTACTGACTTCCCCTGGAGGATTGCCCAGTTAACAGGTGCTGTCTGTGGACCCTTGCAGTCCTGGAAGAAAATCATGCACTCCATTTCTCTTTCTCTCCAGAAGGAGTCTCTCTGAGGCTTCTTCCATTCAATGTTAATCTGAAGAAAGAAGTCCTGCAAAAAAGGTGAGCAATCCCTTGATTGCCATCATGCACATGTCCCACAGTTCCACTCCACACAGGGGTCTTTCTGGAGTTCTTTATAACTCCTGAACTCATGTTGGGTACTGATTTCTCTGTTCTATGGGTTTTTGGAGCATTGGGACTGTGCTGTGGTAATTAACCCCTTCCCTGTCAGTTTTCCTTGGGTCAAGGGTCTTATCCTCATTTTTCCATTGGAATAATGTGTTTATTATCCTGGTGACGTCTGCACGCCGGCGCTGTCAGTCCCAGCCTGCTCTAGGAGGTGTTGCTATTAGCCGCTCGGCACCAAAAGGGACTGACAGCGCAGGTGCGCAGACGTCACTATGGAAAGATGTCTGCGCTGTTTCCTGGCTGTCAGTCCCGGGAGAAGTAGGAATTCTCTATAAGGAGGTAATAATTCTGGCAACTAGTACTATTGAGCAGCTAGTCACCAGAAGGGTATTTTTTTTGGGCCAGATTTATTTATGGGTGGTAGTTACGCTTTAAGAAATGGAAGTTAGGGGGATTGTTGATGCCAAGACATAATGCGGAAGACCAATAAAAAATTTCCAGTGTAACTGCCTGTAGACTAGTCATGAATACAAAGCAAAACCACCATATCGCTTCACCTGTAGGAACGTTTAGCTGTCATGGGAGTAGTGGTGCAACTGTGTGTGACGCTTGCACAAACACGATCTGCATGATCTGTACTGTTGTCTGATGAGTTAAAAATTTAATTAATTGGTTACAGTCATCAAAGGTACATTTCAGAAAAAGTAGACGAATTTGTAGAAAAGATCTCCTTGTCAACTGTTAAGCATAAGGGTGAATCTATTATGCTTTGGGGCTGTGTGGCAGCCAGTGGCACACGACATGTTGTGAGGGTAGAGGGAAGAATTGATTCTACTAAGTATCAACAAATCCTGGAAGCTAATGTTGTCACACAGTCAGTGATGTAACTAAAGCTGAAAAAGAGGTTGGATATTACAAGACAATGTACCAAAACATACATCAAAATCCACTATGAACTACTTTTAATTTTGGAGTGACCTTCACAGTTCCCATACCTGAATATTATTAAGAATCAGTGTTTGGATCTCAGACATGCAGTACCTAGAACTAGATGCATTCTGCAAAGAGGAGTGGGGGAAAAATCCTAAAGAAGACCAGAAAGACTGTAGCTGGCTACAAGAACCATTTGAAGGCTGCGATTTCTGCCCTAGGGAGTGTTACACTGATAGGGTACCCACAGTTTTGCACATGATACATTTTCTTTTTTTCCCCTTTCTGTTAAATTCGGCAACTAAATAGTAACAAATAGAAAAAAATATGTGTATATGTGTATATATATATATATATATATATATATATATATATATATATATGTGAAACTACATATGTTTGTGTAGCTGTGTGATGTCGTGTATTTGTATGATTGTGTGAGGCACTGTGTTTGTGTGTGTGCGCATATTCCTTTAAGAGTGGTACAACCCTCTGGTCCTTTACTCCCAGTGATGTGCCAGGACTGTCACGGCTGTCCAAGCGTTAATGACCACTGATGGTCCTAGCACGTCACAGAAGTAATCACAGAACACAGCCGTGAACAGAAATGTTCAGTGGTCCTCTAGATCGCCCCACCCCAGGACCGTGTGGTCCTTAACAGGGCTAAAGGGTTAATTTTTTAGTTCATTCTTTATCTCACTCCTATCTTTTTCAGGCTCTCCCCCCAGACAGTGTTGGACTACAACCTCCATTATCCTCATACAGATTTTGTTTGGCTGAGGATGATGAAAATTGTAGTTCAACAGTAGTAGTCCTGAAGCCCCCCAAAAAGCCAAGTATGGGGTATGGACTTGGCCATGTGGGTAAACATGGCCAAGTCCGTGCCCCATATATGGTTGGCACTCTGAGGGTTGATACTATCAGTGAGCCATGACATGTCTAGACATAGTGGACTAGACAATTATGACTAACCCCTCTGGCACTCAAAGGGTTAAGAGGCCAGTCCTGCTCTGCGTCCTGCTGCCGATGCAGTCATGCACTGTAGAGACTGCCTGAAAGCACAGAATGCTCCCAGCACAGAACTCCCAGCATTCTGTGCGTTCGGGCAGTCTCTTCTGCACATGACGACTTCTGACAAACATCCTAGCGGATTATTATATAGGATTGAGACCTACTTGGGGGCTGGCATCAGAAGGGGGTCCTAATGCGCCTCCAACAAGGTCTGAGAAAAAAAAAATTAACCAACCATGTGCCACAGGAGGGTCCATCACTTTGTTTTGCAATTTCATGAGGTAGGTTATCTTCTTTCCAAATGATTTTAGTACAGGCAAGTTGTGTTAGAAACCAACGTAAGAAAAATCAGCCATGTTAGTGGTGTAGTTGGTGCACTTCTAGCACCCCCTACAGTATGCCATCTCATATCAACGAGGTGCCTTTTTTCTCCAAAGAGCAATAGCTAATGAATACATTGGGAAATTCAATAGCTTTCAAAGCTTTTAGTAAATTTGAAGGGATGGAAATGTAAAAATATGATAATGTTTCCTATAGCACCACTTTCTGGAAACATTTGTGCACACCAGGGTAGGGGAAGAAAGGCAAGTCACCTCTCATTTGATGCAGTAGGATATCTACTTTCCTGAAATATATAGTTACTAGTTGAAGAGCCCGTGTGCATGGGCCACAGTGGCACCCAGCAACGGCCGCGGTGCAGTCATGCACAATACAGTCGGCTGCGTGCGCTGCAGTCATGCGCAGTACAGACTGCCCGTGTCATGGCTGATAACAGGGCAGGCCGCTCTGAATTCAGACTGTAGTCCTCTCTACACACCACATGAAGTTGAAAATATAATTTTTCGCTCCTGGTAATTAGGGGATTCAGTGCTTTGTAAAATAATAGAAATTTTCATAATCAACATAAATGTTTTTGATATAGTGTGTGATTTAGCAAAATTAGTCAATTTTACTTTTTTTGGAATTATGTCATCACTGCTTGTCACACAATGCAAAGTTTACTTCACAGGAAGCACTGCGCAAAAGCCCAATTTGTACGGAAAAATATTATACGTTTGTTTGTTTTTTCAAAGATTTTTATTGTCATTTGTCTGAGGCATAACATGCAAATGGCACATTAATAACAAGAAGATACATTGATAGTTATGGAGGTATTATAATGTGCACTTATAGGTTAAAGGGGAACTTTTACCTGATAATTTTTTACCATCTGTTCAAATACATAAGCAGTATCAGGAAACGTTATGCTTACATTTTATTTTTACGTACTACTAAAGATATTTGATGTCCAAGACGAGCACTTCCGCATTCAGTGGCACAGTGCATCTTCAGCACAGCTCTCAGGGCTTCCCAGCGCTATTACAGACTCCTCCCACCTCCCTCCCAGCTACCCCAGCGAGCGCGTTCACATTTCACTTCGGTGTGGTGTGAATGGTTCCTACCGTTACAGCAAGCTACAATTAGCATTATACTGAGGTTGCAAAAAACGCAAAATTTGTGTGAAGGTGGCAGGGTACTATTTTAAGTTCACCTTTTGTTAGGCATTGAGACACACCAATACAATTGTACATATATATGTATATAAACAATCAGTAGAATGTGGGAATCTGCTGTATAACTTAGATTAAAAAAGAAACAGATAAAATGACTAGAGGCGAGAGGGCTGATTTACAGTACTTTCATTCCTCAGTACACAAGACATAAGACAAATGCCTTTATTTCCTGCCATACAGAGGAGCGCAACATTTAATCACCTTTTCATTGATCATTGTGTTGTCTCCAAGATTTTTTGGTTGTCTTCTAGAAAATATTGCCCAGCAGTACAATTGTTTGTTGTACTGGAATTTCCCACCTCACATTACTATGTACAAAGTCTAACTCTAAATTTTTCTTTCTGAAGTGATGGGTCACGTGAATGTTCTGTGCACATAAATCTATGAAATTCCAAAATAAATTGGTATAAAATGAAGTCAACAAAAAAAAATATTTTTTTAGTAATTTTGGGCGTTATGTGGGAAAGTAAAGGGTACATTTCTGGAGCAAACCAAACTCACCATAGGATACAAATAAAATTCCAAAATTCTCATTGATTTAAATAAAGGTTTTTGATCCCTTGAATCAGGGCCGGATTTACATCCCAGGCACCCCTAGGCAATGCACTCTAGGTGCCCTTAGCTGTGCCTGTGTCCACACCCCCACTCCTCACATGACCCCGCCCCAGTCTTATCCACTGTTTCTTGGCACAGAAAATACTTTTGGCCTATAAGCAGCAATAACAAAAAATCTTTAACCCTTTGGTTGCCGACGACTTGTTGGGAGATCTCTCTATAGCATCCAAGGGGCTAAATAATAGCTTGTGAAGGGGTATAAAACTGGTATGGAGAGCTTTATTTGGCCATGCCCACTTCAGAATGTGGGTGTGGCCAGCACAGCTGAGGCGCCCATGAAAATGTGGTGCTCTGGGCCGTTGCCTACTGGGAAATCTGGCCCTGCCTGGACTGATAGAATGGTCTCCTGCTTTGTGAAGCACTATTTTGGAAACCTGTCTTGCATCCAAGGGACTGAAAGCCATGTTTAAATTAATAGGAATTATTATTTGCCCCCTGCGGTTCAGTTGACTTGCTCCAATATTGCACACTGTAGCTGCATCCATAAATGTGTTTTTTCCAGTAAATATATTTCCATGTCCTACAATTGTTAATAACCCTTTGACACCAATGAGTTATTTAACACCTTGGATATAAGAGATGCTTGCAAAGCGTTGAGATGTTTTTAATGGTTAGAGCTCCTGAAAAGTGTGCACCACATTGCTTTGCAGTTCATCTCTCACCCATCTGTCATTTAACCCCTTAACGACCCATGACGTGCCAGGACCGTTATGGGTATACTACCCTTAAGGACCCATGATGGTCCTGGCACATCATGGGTTAAATGATAGCAGCGCACCTCCGTGCACGATGCTATCATTCATTAGAGGCTGAGACTGAGTCTCAGCGCTTATCACTTCTGTTGGCTCATGCGATTGCTGCAGGAGCGATCACACGTACCGGCGTTTTGATTGAAGAAGGCAGTGTGCTCTGTGTCTGCGCTGTGCCTCTCTCTCTTACGATCAAAGTAAGAGAGAGAGAGAAGCAGAGAGGAGACACCTAGTGGTAAAAAAAATGCAGAAGCTGGGGGTATTAACCCCTTCAATGCTGGTGCTTTGGGCTGGCTGGGTGCAGGTCCATTTCTGACCTGCTAAAAGCAGCATGGTTGTTTTTTTGTTTTTTTAATTTAAAAAACAAAACATATTTTATTTAAAACATTTTAAACATTACATAATGGGAGTGTGATTGTTGTGGAGCCATGTAATACACTAATACACAAAGCCAAATCTTATAAATAAAAAAGTGGGAAAATAGGGAGGGAAAGAGGGACATGGGGATCTTCACCCAGGGGAACTACCCATTTTCTAGGTATGACTGACTGGTCATACGTTTCATGCAGTCTCCATAAAAATTTAACCCATTGCGCCCAAATAATGCCAAGAGAAAAAATAAAAATGGCACTTTTTTACATTTTCTTTTTTTTTTTTTTTTTTTTTTTTAATTTTCATAAAGTAAATGGTGGGTTATCCATGTAAATGTTGTAACAAAAGAAAGCCCTATTTGTGCATAAAACCAGTATATAATTTATGTGGAAGGAATAAAAGCCTTAGAGGGAAAAACACTGTTGAACAAAGACATAGTCAAAAAGGTCAGAATTGCTGCGGTCCTTAAGTGAAATTCACCTCAGATTTTCACGGTCCTTAAGGGGTTAAGAGGTTAATCATGTAATACTTTAAACATTTTTTTTTTTTTTAATGATTGTTTATTGATTTACTGAGATGGAAAATCATTCCTTTAAGAGTTATCTAATTTCTTATCTTGCCTATTGTTCATTAATCCTATAATATGCCAGAATGTTTGTCTGATGCAGTCATGCGCAGTAGAGAATGCTGGGAGTTCTGGCAGTCTCTACTGCGCATGACTGCATCGCGTGCGCCGCCAGCGAGGCTTTTACACTAATATATATATATATATATATATATATATATATATATATATATATATATATATATATATATATATATACACACATATATATAAAATTCTTTTTTTTTTTTTTTTTTTTTTAATGCTTTATTGATCAATATGGAAGGTTACAAAAACATAGCAAGAGCCAGCCAGATACAAAGAAAAGGAGTAAGTACAGCAAATACGAAATTACAGTAGTGTTTGTTCATATTCAACCTCTAAATTCATCACATGAAAATGTTTTTAATATTTTTAACCCCTAAGGACCAGAGTGGTGTGCAACGCATTGCAAAAGCAATGCGTTAAAGTTTGCAGCAAGATCTGGAATATTAAGATAGATTTTAAAAGATGGCCAATTAAAATTATAACTACTTTCCTTCTTAGGCCTGGATACCATTGTATTTGATAGTGTTATCCCACATAGACGTCATTAGGAATCTGTTCTGAATCCAGTGATAACATTTATTATGTGCAGTGTAACATAGGCCTTAGATTGCACATATTTTTAATTTGTCACTTAAATAAAATATGCTATCAATATGTTGACATTGCTTCAGAAAAGACACTTAAAAGTATTATTTTTTTGGAAACAACTTTTGCTAATTCATTTATGAATCGTTTTAACCCTGTGAGAGCCAGAGGGGTATGGAACATTGCAAAGCAAAGTGTTAGGCAGGTATGAAAAAAATGCTGTAAAGTTTTAAAAGTAAGAATGCATTCAAAAATAGACATATTAATAGTTGATTTGTATCAGTTAAGAAAATGCATAGTACCCCTCTGGCACTCAAAGGGTTAAGCGAACATTAGAACATTTAAGCAAGAGGTTTTTGTGTTTGTCATCATTTTCAAAGTCTTTTCTGGCTGTGTAGTCCAACAACGGCAACTGGGTAGTCACATATTGCCTGCCCTTGTTTTAAAGGGATAGTATTGTCAACTTTAAAAAAACGAATATTGTAGCTATTTAGGAATTAAGCTAAATGCCACCAGACCCATCTCTCAAACCTTTACGGTATGAGAGATAATCTGCAGTAAAGTTCCCTCCTCACTCGCATTTCCCTGACGTCAGCGCTGTAGCTGACTGCAGGCATACCAGCCAACTGTCCCGATTTACCAGGCCTTTTAAATTTTGCCCACACAGACCGGCTCTCCAGCAGCAGCTTGGACGCACGGCACACTTTGAGGTTGTGTTTGAGCAGCGCCACGCACCATGCTGAGTCAAGTGACATCATCGTAACGTTTACTCTGCGCGTGCATGCCACACACTTGTTAAATGTGCGCACGCACGCAACCGCGCCATAGTCCACTTGCCCGAGCTGCAGTAGTGAGTGAGGCTGGCTGAGATAGCCACTGCAGACACTATCCGCCCCCGCTGGCTGCTTGCATACCGCAGCCTGAGTGACAAATATCTGGCATCTTCACTGCGTCCTGGTCCTCCTGTACGGTCTGGTCCCTCCAACCTCAGGTACATTAAAATATATTTTCAGTGAGTCAGTGTGCACTGTCGTGTCCTGTCCAATCACAGCGGTGGCTTGCCGCTCTCGGTGGCACTGAGGATGTGATGTACATACATTAGTCCTGTTGATTGTCTGTTAGTATAACATTTGCACTCCTGACTGATCGACTGAGCCAGCCTCGTGCAGTAACGCTGGTGGGGGGCATGGATTTTCAGGCAATGTGTTTATATGGCACTGGCACTCAGAGATATGTAACAAATGGTTAAGTAGCCTCACATCTGGATCATTAATAAATGTAGTTGCAATATAATTATTCTAGGTTTACTACATTGCACTGGAATCAATCTCCTTTTAACCCCTTGGATTCTAGAGATGAATGTGCGCATTCAAGGGGTTAAAGGGGGATTGATTCCAATGCAATGTAGTAAACCTAGAATAATTATAGTGCAACTACATTTATTAATGAGCAAGATGTGAGGCTAATTAACCATTTGAGTATGATGCTTATCTCTCTGAACACTTAACCCTTTGAGTTACAGAAAGAAATACATTGTTTTGCTTTGCAATGCATTAGATTCCTCTCTGGCACTCAAAGAGTTAAAGGATATGCAGATCTGCCGTATAGATGAGTGTTAGAGTACAAGGGATTTGGTGTAGGGCAGAAGGAGATATATATCCCAGGAGTCCGCTTTTTGAGACCCAAATCCCTCTGTCCCACCCTTCTGTCCCAGTGTTTAGGAGATCAGACGATGTGGGGAATGTATCACATTGGTGTACAGCAATACAACTCTGTACATGTGATTTTAAATGAATGTGTGTAAATAAAATAATTCGGGCTTGTTCTAAATTATTTATTCAGGTACACAAAGATTTGTCATTAAATAACCTAAATATTCAGGGAAATGCCCCGCCCACTTGCCACGCCCCCAGAAAGTGTCCCTCTTTGGGCATTTGAAATGTTGGGAGGTATTTGCAGGTGAATCCAGTCCCGAGACCGTCGGAGGCTCTTCAGCAGAGCCGAGATCGCGTGAGAGAAAAATAACTACTTCATTGGAACGGTCTACAAAGTGTGCTTGCAAATCGTTCCAGTGAAGTAGTTCTTTTTCTCTCTCGCTATCTCTGCTCTGATGAAGAGCCTCCGATGGTCCTGGGACCAGATTCCCCTGCAGTCAGCTAGAGAGATGAGGAGAAAGGAGAGGGGGAACTTTACTGCCGAATATCTCTCAAACCATAAAGGTTTGAGAGATGGGACTGGGGGCATTTAGCTTAATTTTTAAATAGCTACAATATTTATTTATTTTTTATTTTTTTTAAAGTTGACAATACTATCCCTTTAAAGCAATTCCAGTTTAATTATACATACCTATCAAATGTCCTACATCTCTGAACACTTTGATGAATCCAAACCTAAATGTCTTGTGTCTTTTTATCATTCAGACAAATGCAGGCCGACACTGATTTTATGTAACATCTCCTCCCTTTCACCTGTTCCTTTCCAGATGCTGTCTCAGGAGATTTAGTCAGTTTCATTTGATGCGCTGTGTCATATACTCAGTGCTCTGAATGACTTTGGAATAAGAAGCGAAACACTCTTGGGTTTTAAACATTTATCATAGTTTGACTTATCAGTCCGAACAAGTAGACATTCTGGTCACAGAGTCAGAGTATTATGATATTTAATGTAACAGGATCCATGACAGAAATCTGTTTTTTTTTTTTTTCTTCACATAGTGTACCTGACTGGATTTCTCAAGAATGCAGTAAGCCTTGTATGTGTATTAACCCTTTGAGAGCCAGAGGGGTGCGCAACGTACCCCTCTGGCATTCAGAGGTTTATGGCAAACTGGAATAATTCTGCAACAAACCATCTGCACTGCGGGGGGCAAATAAAAATTCCCCAAATTCCAATTGATCTAGATAGGGCTTTTAACCCTTCGAATGCTCAGGCCGTCTCCCCAGCCATTGTGATGCAGTCAAGGAATTTAAAGAGAATAGTACTGGCTCATTATATATTACGATTTGATTATTCATTATAATTTATAGTAACACTCTGTACCATCTTCTAGGTTCTTAACAGTGTAATTTTTATGTAATCATACTATTAAAGGGGATATATCCCCTCAAAAACATTTTTTACCATACTTTTTTTAATATAGTAGTAGTAAGAAGTAATTCCCTCCCAGCTGCCCCAGGGAGCGCGTTCACGCTTCCCTTCTGTGCGCTGTGAATGGCTTCTATCGTTACATCAAGCTCCGGTTAGCATTATACTGAGGTTACAACATCAGTATAATGCTAACCAGAGCTTGATATAATGATAGAAGCCATTCACAGCGCACAGAAGGGAAGCGTGAACGCGCTCCCTGGGGCAGCTGGGAGGGAGGAGACAAAGAGCTCTGCTGTGCCCATTATGCAGAAGAGCACAGCAGAGAGGAGACAATATCTTTAAAAATACTTTTAGAGAAAAAAAATCAGCTTTCCTCCTACTGTAAGCTCTCACGAGCAGGGCCCTCTGATCCTTCTGTTCTCCACATTTGATTGTACTATCTAATACCTCTGTATGTCTATTCCCTAGTGTACAGCGCTGCGGAATTAGTTGGCGCTATATAAATAAAGAATAATAATAATAATAACAATACTTTATTAACAAAATGTATGGTAAAATTTTTTTGGAGATGAAACATCCCCCTTAAGTTTCCCCTTCCCATCCCTTTTTCCTCAGAGCAGAAAGCTAGTCTGGTTGGATTGTGACGAGGCACAATATTGTATCTGCATATGGATAAACCTGCTCTCTGTTGTCAAGGGAGGCAGGGTTTTCCTTATAGTGATGGACACAATATTGTCCCTCGCTGTGATCTGTCTGGTCAAGAGGCCGGATTTCAGATCTTTAAAAGGGGTGGGAAACTTTATAAAATAATTACACAAAAACTTTTTTTTTTCCTTCAGAATAGATTCAGCTTCTTCATGGTTCTTCAAATGAAGCATACTTCACATCTTATGGCAAACTATAATGTTATAAATACATGCTACTTATTTTGCTAATCTCCTAAACTATATTTCAAAAACTTTATGCTGGAAATGAAAATATAATTTAAAAAAAAAAACCCTGAATTCCCTGAGTACAAAAAATACCAAATATGTATAGTTTTACCTACATGCATGGCTTGCACAGACCCCTTATAATAAGGAGTGCAAAATTATATTTTCAGCTTTATGAACTAAAATGCACATTCCATTGTCTGATTTGTAAACCTACCTTAAAACAACTCAATAACTTTATAAAAGTATATTTAATCCCTGAAAGTACATTAACATATGAATACCATTTTGTAAAGAAGACAAAACAACATGTAAAAGTAGGGGTCACTTATTTTCTACCCCTAGGATGATAGGAGCAGACATATCCAGAAGGTTGCACTAAAGGACAAAATAGCCATTTTTTATAATTCCACCTCTTCAAAGGTACTAAGTGCTTTGAAAACCATGCAATTTTCTACTGTACTCAGCACCTGCTACCAGCCTGAGGACAAAATGGTACCCTATTTGTATAATTTGAAATACTGTATGGGGTGTCAGGAGCATTAACCTACACTTGCCACTTTTGTTTACTGAAATTAACTAGCTGCACTAAAATGGTTATAATCATTAAAAATCTGAAGACGAGGTAAGCAAGCCATACCATTTTGTAAAGTATATATTCAGCTTTGCCAAAGGAGGGGTCACTTGACCTCTTATCCCTGGCTAATGTTTATAGGAAAACTCACATTTTTATACTTCACATCAACCATTCTAAAATCTTTCAACACCATGGAATATCCTAGTGCATACAGTACCTAGTGCCAGCCTAAAATAAATGGTGCCCTATTAGTATGGGTTAACATACCATACTGGGTGCCAAGTGGGGGAGGGAAGTGTATGTAGGATGTCTGTGGCTACCAGTGGGTCGGGGAAAAAATCTGGGAGGGCAGACAGCATTGATCACCTATCCAGTAGAACAGATGATCCATGTTGGACCAGGAAGGTGATTGCCACCTTTCTTTACCATCTCTTCCCCAACCTGTGTTATATTAACCTCTGGGGTGAGGAAGAGGACCTTCAAGGTCTCCCTGATGTGAATCGGACTTGAAGGTCCTCCTTTTCCTCCTGGACATTCATAGAATGCCAGGTTGAGAAGAAAGAAGTAAGGAAAGGTGGTGTTTACCTTCCTGGTCACAGCATTATTAGTCTATCCTGCTTGATTGATGATTAATGCCAGGGCGGGCATCAGGAGGAGTCCCAATGCCCCCCCAAGGCAAACTAGCTATCTCCTACCTGTCTGTCTGTCTGTCTGTATATCTATCTATCTATCTATCTATCTATCTATCTATCCATATCTATCTATCTTTCTAGCTAGCTAGCTATCTCCTGTCTATCTAGCTATCTTCTGTCTGTCTATCTATCTACCCATATCTGTCTGTCTGTCTGTCTGTCTATCTGTCTATCTATCTCCTATATATCTAGCTAGCTAGCTAGCTATCTCCTGTCTGTCTGTCTATCTACTCTATCTATCTATCTATCTATCTATCTATCTATCTATCTATCTATCTATCTATCTATCTATCTATCCATCCATCCATATCTAGCTATCTCCTATCTAGCTAGCTAGCTATCTCCTGTCTGTCTGTCTATCTATCCATATCTATCTATCTATCTATCCTATATAATAATTCGCTAAAACGTGTGTAACGATGCAGTCATGCGTAGTAGAGACTGCCTGCACCGCGGCTCAGCCCTGACGCGTGTAGTCTCTACTGCGAATGACTGCCCCGCAGCCGGCTGGCAGTGGCACTGTGGCCCGAGTAACGGGCTCTTCAACTAGTCTAATATATAAGCTGAGAATGTATACAATAAAGACAGACTTCATCAAAGGCTGTTATATAAAGGAAATGGAGATACTGTGCAAAATATATAAAATAGATTTGCTTGACTGCTGTATAAAGGACATCTTCATAAGTAAGTCTTCCTGTTGAGTTAAAAACAGCTTATTCCCCTTTAACGAAGGATATACTTTCACATAGTATTGTGTGTTAGAAAATGTTCTTTAATAAACCATAAAACATAATTACATTGAAATAAATGAAAATATGCTTCTCGCCCGAAATGCGTGGGCACAGATGTGCAGCAGTAAATTAGGATCTTGGTGATGCAGTAGTTCTTCTAATCCAGATCACTGAAGTGCAGAATGAGTGAGGATATGTAAGAAGCACTGGGCATTCTTCATTGTGAAACATTCTCTTTCATAACATGTAGAACCCAACTTATCAGTTTGATTGATTATGTACATCTTTGCTCTAATAATTTTGTCTATATTCTAGCATTCTCTCTCAGATTATTTAAGAGCTGGAGGTAGTAATATTTACAAATCACATTTTTCTTTCCACAATAAAGAAAATAAAATCTTTAACCCTTTGAGTGCCAGAGGAGTGCCTGCATTGGACAGCTCTTTGGCCCTCAAAGGGTTAAATGAACAACACTGTTTCTATATCAACAATGCTGCAATCCTTTGTTATAGTTGCTATGTGAGTAATGCTGAATTCGTTATATATCTCGTGAAATAATATTACGAACGGGCCAAGGTCTGGGTAATGTTAACCTTTTGAGTGCCAGAGGGGTACGAAACACATTGCTTTGTAATGCGTTGCGTACCCCTCTGGCACTCAAAGGGTTAAGAGGCCGCTACCTCACTGCTCCAAGAGATGCAGCCTTGCGTTGCCTCACTCACGGCGATGCAATCATGCTCAGTAGAGACTGCCTGAATGCGGACAGTCTCTACTGCTCATGACTGCATCATGACAAACATCCTAGTGAATTATTATATAGGATATCCCCCTCACGCCCCTTACCACAATGCCAGGCCACATCCTCTGAGATCTGCAATCTGGTCGCTTGACAGGACAGAAAGCTATGAAACAATCTGCCTCCTTTCAGTAAACCCTGTCCCACTTGACGAAGCAGGGCATGATTTTCCATATACTGAAAGAAGATTGTCCCACGTTGACATCCTCTTCCTGCTCTGAGGCCCAAAGAATGACATAAATATAAGGGACGTGAGGGGGGTTAATTCATAATATTATTTCACAAGACATATAACAAATTCAGCATTACTAAAATAACTGATCGGTTGTATGCAATGTAAGAAAGGATTGCAGCGTTTGTTGATATGAAAACATTACCATCCCTTTAATGTGTGTGTAAATATCTTCTATCTACAGTATTTGGTTAATTGTTTTTTTGAGCTAATGCTGTTAATGTATTAAGATTAGCACCCACAGCTCTTCTGTCCAGAAAGGCTAGTATAGTATATCAGCCCATTTACAGACAGGGAAACACTATCAGTTCTAAGATGCCAGAATACCTATATAACAGGAGTAGAAAAAAAAAGCAGAAATGGAAGCCCCAGCAGAGCATATATATCACAATAGATTTTAGGTCTCTGAAAACAAACAAAGAATTTTTACCAATGCCAGTGCTGATTACAGGATATTTAACAGTTTGAGTGCCAGGGGGCTAATCAACGTATTGCTTTGCATACCCCTCTAGCACTTGAAGGGTTAACTGCGTAAAAACCACCCATCTTTTTAAAGTGTTGGTGTTCCTTTAACCACTTTTTCCTCTAAGAAAAAATGTTGTTTGTCACATTGATGTCTTCAATGCAAAGTTCAAGGAGTTGAACAAAATATCTCCTGAAATGAAATGAGGTTATATCATTTTAAAGCTTGCATCTGTAAAATGTCAGTATTGTATGTTAGATCCCTAAAATCTAATCCTAAACTTGCATTTTTAATCCATATGTAGTATATTCTGTATAGACAGATTGCAGATTGTTTGTGCACAGCTAATGCTGTTATCCCTTTGAGTCTCAGAAGGATATGCAACACATTGTGTTGTGTTCCTCTATGACATTCAAAGGGTTAATTGATTTGCGGTTAGTATCCACTTCTGTTCTATTCAAAGAGACTGTTCCTTTATCTCAGGCTACTTACAAACCATAAAGCACTATCATTTCTTAGACACCTATCACGATTGCCATGGGAATGTGGGCCCAGGAAAAAGCAGAATTGGGAGCTCCCAGAAAGCGTATGTAAGGCTAGATTTTAGGCCTCAAAACAAGTAGAGAATATTTAGAAGCTAGTATGGAGTACAAAATATTTAACTGTTTGAGTGCCAGAATGCATTGCACATCCCTGTGGCGTATAGCCCCAGATCATTTTTATTTGATAGGGTTTCTTTAATAAAAGAACATCAACAACACAACCTATAATGTTCCTTATTTAACCCTTCTGAGTGCCAGATGGGGGAGAAACACATTGCTTCATAATGTTTTGTGTTCCCCTCTGACATTGAAAGGGTTAATGTGGGGGTCGGCATCCTTTAATCCGCGGGGGGAGCCCGGAATTCCATGACAGTCATAGTACGTCATGGGTCGTTAACTCAGATTGACCCATGACCTACTATGACCGTAAAGGGTCGTTAAGGGGTTAATTGTCTGACTTGTAGAGCGTAAAACTCCAAACCTCCCAAACCAGCCAAAGGAGCAGTAACCATAAGATCTATCAGCGGCTGAAATGAGTTGTCTATCATTTTAACATTACATGAAACATTATAGTGGGAAAGTATTAGTTGGATGCAGATTTATTTATGTATTCATTTATTCTTAAACTAAATATATTTGTAACAAAATGACTAGGGTCCATTGAGAGTGGTCCATTCCATTGGATGACCCCCTGACTGCATGTTAATTGTTCAGTCTTCAACTTTATTCATGAAACCATTAAAACAATTACAAACTGTCATTTAAAATCGGACCCTATAATAACAGCTCTGCCATAATGACATTGGTATGGTAAAATAATAATCAATTCTGGAGCAAACCAGCTGAACCGTAATAGAATTTCCAAAAATCCCATTGGGTTAAATGTGATCTTGTAATCTGCTGAATGCTGAAGAGGTCTCCAATTGTGAAGTTATGGGTTGGAGACGTTTCTAGTACTGAAGGGGTTAAAAGCCCAATTTTAATAAAATGTATATGTACCTCTTGTGGTACAGTTGATTTGTTCCAATATCTTATGACATCAGCCCCACAATGTATTGGCATCGAATCTGGAATTCTGCTGTTGTCTACAGTCGGAGACGTCACTTGAACAATTGATTTTATTTTCTTGTTTTTTTTTCTGCAAAACAATGTGGGTACCTCAGATTTTAAATGTAGTTCTGTAGTCAAATTTATTGATAGATAGATGTGGATAGATGTGGATAGATAGATGTGGATGGATAGATAGATAGATAGATAGATAGATAGATAGATGTGGATGGATAGATAGATAGATAGATAGATAGATAGATAGATAGATAGACAGCTAGCTAGCTAGCTATGGCTAAATATAGATATATAGATACATAGATAGATACATAGATAGATATAGGTAAATAGATATAGACAGATAGGTATGGATAGATAGATATAGACAGATAGTTAAATAGATAGATAGATATGGATAGATAGCTATAGCTAGATGGATGGAAAGATGGATGGATAGATAAATAGATATGGATAGATATAGATAGATGGATGGACAGATAAATAGATTCTTAGATAAATAGATAGACAGATATGGATAGATAGATATAGATGGATGGATAGATAGATTGATAGATAGATAGATAGATAGATAGATAGATATGGATAGTTAGATGTTCCAGACTTCTATATGAAGCACACCTATCTAGATAAGATCCACTGTTAAATAAAATAAAAACCACTTATTCCTTAAAGGGGAACTTTCACCTAAACACATGTTTTCTTTAATTCACGTAGATTACCGATGCAAACTGTGCTGTGTTTTGGTTTTTTAAAAAAACGCAATAGAAAATAAGTTTGAGGGTTTACCTTTTCCCTCTTCACATATTCTCGTTCTGATCGGCACAATTTGTGCCGATGAGAATACATAACAAATCCTCCTCCCCGCTGGTCTGTCAGTAAGCTGGAGAACTCTCATTGGTAGAGATCGATATCTAGCCAATGAGAGTACTCCAACTTACTGACAGACCAGCGGGGAGGAGGATCTCCTGCATTCTCATCGGCAAAATGGTGCTGATCAGAATGAGGAGAAGAGGGATAAAGTTAACCCTCAAACTTAATTTCTATTGAGTTTTTTTTAAAAACCGAAACCCAGCAAAGCTTGAATCGGCAATGTAAGTGAATTAAAGAACACATGTGTTTCGGTGAAAGTTCCGCTTTAAGTTATAGTTCCCCTTTAATGAACCCAAGCAAGTATCTCCTTTAGCATATATGCAAAACAGATGCTTTATTTTAGATATAACTCTTTTGCAATACAGCTTATTATATTTCTTTAACCTTTAGAAGTGATGGAATTGTAACTGACAATCTTACAGAGCAACCTAAAACATCTTGTACTTTATTTCCATTACACAGAAACCGATTAATTATGTATTGGTTTCTTTGTGGTCAGATACTGATTAGAGCCAAACCTGTTGTCAAACCAACCCAGAACTGAGAACTTCATCACTCTGGTGAAGTGAGCTCAGGGACAGCATCCCATGATTTCTACTGTACCCTTCTCTGTGTTCAGCTGATTAAATATTGCGTTTAGCTCTCTAAATCATCTTTTCTCTGTTCACTTCATCATTGAATAATGAGATATTCCTGAGCTGACGAATATTGAGGGTCTCTATGTACCCCCTACTCTTTTTGTTTGGGAGGGAACCTCAATATTAAATCGGTCTCCCTTTCGCTGTGTTAAATTGATGAATTATTGACATTATCTTTCTACCCCCTTCTCTTTGTACAGTTGATTAATCTATAGATAATATATCTTTATCTCCCACTTGTCCGTGTTGAAGGGATTTTCCCTTGTCCTATGCATACACCTCCATTCTCTCTTTGCAGTTGATTGAATATTGATGTTATACCCATAAACCCCCTCTCTCTATACAGTTGATTTAATCAAGATTATCTCTGTATTGGGGTCATACACCTCCTCTCTATTCCATTGATTGGCTCTTGAGTTTAGCTCCATGTATGTACATCCCTCCTTCTCTCTCTGCCTTTGTTTGAATATTGAAGTTAGCTCTCTTTCCATCTTTTCTCTGTTCACTTCATACAGTTATCTCTCAATTCTTTTCATAATCCCCCTTCTCCCTCACTGCAGTTGATTGAATATTAATAAAATAATAATTGCATGAAGGTGACAGTTAAACTGTTACAATTATTCTTGATTTGCTAGAGTTAATGTATGCAATATTAAATTAAATTGAAAAAATTTCACCTGAGCTTATTAAGAAAATATTCTTGTTGCCCAGCAGGAAAACCTTTTCAGAAATGAGAAAAATCTTCCATTAAATAGAATGGGGCCCTGGATGCATAAATGTAATTTCCTTATTGGCAAGCTGTAAGTCTTGAGAAAAATAGTAATATTTGGAAAAGCGATTATGAGGGATTAGAATGACTCATTTGAAATATGTAAATAATGTATTTTGTAGGTCTTCTCAGAGATATCAGAATTTAGAAATATATCCCTTTATATCACTATTTTGTTATATTGTGGATATGCTGGAACACGCACACAGAGATATATTCATCAGTAAGCAAGTAAATTCAATAAGAAGTGTTCAATCTAAGGGGCCTATCTCCCTGACTGTAGCTATGATGCCTGAAAGTTTAGAACTAGAATCTGTGGGAGACACAACACTCACACACTGACATTGCAAACAGACTAAGCAGCTAAAGGTCTTATTGATCGAGCATCAAAAATAATTAAAGGAATGGAGGATTTGAAGTATGAGAAAAGACTAGATAAACTTGGTTTATTTACTCTAGAGAAAAGACGACTAAGAGGAGATCTTATCACAATGTACAAGTATATGGGAGGTCAATACAAGGATTTCTCTGGTGAGCTATTCATTCCAAGGCTTCATCAAGTAACCAGGGGACACACAGTGAGATTAGAGGAAAGGAGGTTTCCACTTCAGCAGAGGAAGGGTTTTTTTACAGTAAGGTCTGTTAAATAATGGAGTTCATTGCCCAAGGATGTGGTTATGTGGTTATGACAGATACATTGGATATATTTAAGAGAAGATTAGATGCATTTCTGTCAAAAGGGAACATACAGAGTTATACTGTGTACTAGTAGGCAAAACAGGAAGGTCAGATAAAGACTAACTTATTTGGCAGCAGGAAAGCTATATAATTCTCATGTCACTGGGTTATGAGGCAAAGTTTTTTTCGACCTATTTACTATGTTACTATGTAAGCTAAATCAGTGTGTTTCTGGAGCACAGCAATATAGGGCGAAAATTAAAATTCCCAGTCATATAAATGGAGGTTTTAAGCAGATAAGAGGGAAAAGTCAATTTTTTTTCCAACGGGAATTTTTATGGAAGAAGCATTTTCCTCCTTTTCACTGCTGCCAATGAATTTCCATAGAGAATGTTGACAATTTTTGCCTCTGCTTTCTATTGTTGCAAGATTTCCCACTGTTATCCTTTTGCTGTTGAAGTTTGAAGTGGAGAAATCAAGACTATAAGTAAAAGATGTCAGTCATACAGCGCCAGGCCTTGAAAAATGGTCCCGTTGTCCTTTGCCCTTGACAATAACCACCTACTTATATGCTCCTTCACAGCCATCAGTGGGGTGCAACACATGACATCCAATCTTTAAAACCTCTGTTTTCAACATAAAAAAAGGGCAGCATTACAGCCGCCAACATTTTGGCAAGTTTGCCATTTCACAGGTGTACTTTTGGATTATTTTTGTGTAGTTTATTACATCTTTCTAAGAATGCAGTAAGTGTATTGGAAGCGCATAGAATAAGTACTATCATTTCATTCTTTCAACATGACTAGTGGTGGAGGGTATGGTGGTGAATGTGGAAATTATGTGATTCTTCTCACTTGCAAGTAGCTCATCGTCATCCTTCTCCATGCCTTCTACATGTACAACAGCAGTAGGAGACATAGTTGTTATTTTTACAGAATAACATCACACTTTCTGAGACATCTACAATGCTACTGTCATGTGCCTCATGACCCTGTGAATTATAGGAGTGTTTCTGCTGCTGCAAGTCTCTGCCGTGCTGCTGATGTGTCTCCCAATCAGACCTGTAGTTGTGCTTCCTAGATGGGATCCTGCTTTTCCCATGCTCACATGTTTTTTTACAGAGGCAACAGATAGCAACGTGTTTAGCTTTTGTATAGCGAGTGAAGCAAGTCCATACTGTAGATTTCTTAGACTGAGGGTTTCCTTAGAGACTGCTGCTACTACTACTACTACTACAGGTTCTGAATGTTGCAGTTGTATTAGCTATAGGTGTCAGTAGTGCTGCACTCCCAGCGTCAGCTAGGATTTTGTATACTGACAACCTGTGTTGCTGCTTATTCAGCAAAATTTGTGTGACGGGTGAGGGTTGGACTTGGAAGTAGTTAAAATGATGATGACTGGCATAATGATTGTATATTTGTATTCATATTTAGTTGTCCAGAGTCAGACTTTGCAATTGGCAAATAAGCATTGAGCTCCTTTATAGTGGTGGAAGACTGAGCCTGTTCTTTTCAGCTAATTTTTTAGGTTCAATATCTATGTGGCCTGAAATTGTACAGTGTTGCTGTTGCTACACCATCCTATGAAAGTTCATGGTCTACTGAACAGAGCTGTCCATAGGATGGCATAGAAACAGCGCCACTGTAAACTTTCGGGCCACTGAGATATTGCATCTAAAAAAAATTCAATAACTGCAATAACTTTTGAATAAAATAGCTTTCAGCAATGGGAGTACTCCTGTTTTACTCAGGAGGATAAACCTACAATATATATATATTTTTTTTACGTATTAAAGCAAAACTGTCACCTTCTTAATCCCCACTAATATTTTATAACAGCTGTACAGTACAAAACGGACTGGCCGACTGTCAGTAAATGTTTTCACTTAGTCCAGTCGGCTCCGATAGTTTGTGGGATTGTGAGGGAGAGGGCAGCTGTATCCCCTCAATGGAGCATGATTGGCAGTGCGCCCCAGCCATAATGCTTGTCTGTGCCTGCACCTTCTCTCATCCCAATGGTTTCTTTTAGCTGTGGGCAGGCAGACTTTATCTAGAGGGACCACCAGCATATGTCCACGGTACAAACGTGTAGTGCAGGCAAACTCATGATGACATCTCGGTGGCAAACTAGTAAGTCCTTTTTTTAATTAAAACATTTTCAGTTAAAAAAAGAAATGCAATATTTCTACTACATTTGTCTTGCTTAATTAAAGCAGAAATAACACCCCTGTTAAACTTTGGCCCAAATAATTATCCATCTGGAGACTAACTGCTCAATAATGCTAGTCTCCAGAAACATTACCAGGTTATTGAGAATTCTATGCTGCTCCCAGACTGACAGCCAGGAAACAGAGCAGACATCTTTCCATAGTGACGTTTGTGCGCCTGCGCTGTCAGTCCCAGCCTGCTCTAGGAGACGTTGCTAATAGCCGTTCTGCACCAAAAGGGACTGACAGTGCAGGTGCGCAGACGTCACTATGGAAAGATGTCTGCGCTGTTTCCTGGCTGTCAGTCCGGAAGCAGTATAGAATTCTCAATAACCAGGTAATAATTCTGGCAGCTAGTCGCCAGATGGGCAATTATTTGGGCCAAAGTTTAACAGGGGTGGTAGTTCCGCTTTAAATTGATGAGTAAACCTGAACGGTGAAAGGTCAGCTTTAAGTCTTGAATGCTAGCGTGGCCTCCAGTACTTTGCTTCACAATGCATTGTGTACCTCAGTAGCATTCTTGAGATTAAAGGGCTAGTAATGTTTCAAAATAAAAGCATCTCCAATTAATCTTCATAGTATTTGTGCCATGGAGTGTGTTATTTCAATACTGTCAGAGTTGTAGTTCAAGAGTAATTGAATGATTATCCCCTCCAGCCCCTTTTACCTGGTGTAAGCCACTTCCCCTCAGATGTGGAATCTGCTCTTAAGACCAGACAGCTCACGGCAAGGGACAATCTTCTTACTGTGAGAACAATGAAAAATCTGCCCTCTTTGACAGGTTTTTCAGGTTTTCCCTTATACTAATTGAAGATTGTCCCTCTCTGATATCCATCTGGACA
This sequence comes from Rhinophrynus dorsalis, assembly GCA_037306005.1. Lineage (NCBI taxonomy): Eukaryota > Metazoa > Chordata > Amphibia > Anura > Rhinophrynidae > Rhinophrynus > Rhinophrynus dorsalis. The sequence goes on along the minus strand of CM074720.1, from coordinate 57,534,604 downwards.
CCTTGCTCTTCTGAGGTGAGCAGTGTTACATCAATTACTCTTGAACTACAACTCTGACAGTATTGAAATAACACTCTCCATGGCCCAAATACTATGAAGATTCATTGAACCTGCTTTTATTTTGAAACATTACTATCCCTTTAACACCCTATTTAAATCAATGGGAATTTTTTTAATTGCTATTCGTGCACTACCATGCAGTTGGCTTGTTTCAGAATGACTCCAGTGCTTCTTAGTAAATTAGCCTTTTTGAGTACCAAAAAGGTGAGCAGTATATTGCAGGGGTGATGCATTGCACATCTCTTAGGCACTTATTGGGATAATCCCCTCTGGCACTCAAAGGGTTGATAACACTAGTATTACATGTATCAATTTTTTATCACTTTGTTTCATTGCTTAATCAATAAAGTTGACCTTTTTCAATGTTTATTGGGGTACTGATATCTGTAGAAGCCACAAGACTCTGCTGTGTATTGACAAGGCAGAAAGACCGAGCAGCTAAGTACCAAGAAACGGTTCCTGACACCTCTCCCTAAACATTGCCCTCTGGAGTTTAATTAGTATACGTGCCGTAACGTGACGTTTGACCTGCAGCATGTCTGTGATTAAACACTTGTTAGTAAACATTGCCCTTCATGGCCTGTGGAACTTCTGTAATTAGCTGTGAAATAAATGCCACTGGATTGCTCTAGGATACAGGGGAAGATGCATCTGTTTTCAATCTTAAAATGTTTGTACTTGAAGTAGTTCAGTAATCAGGACATGATACTGTATTCATAAGGACATATGTATAAAGAGCAGTCGGGGAAAAATGCTAATGGACGACACTTTTGTAGATTTTAATTTGATTTTTAAGCCTTTGAATGCTAGAGAGGACTCCAACGCAGACCTCTCTACTATTCAGTGGGTTAAAAGCCATATCTAGTTCAATGGGAATTAGCTTTTGTACTCTGTGGTGTAATCAGTTTGCTCCAGCATTCCTCTACATATGATTTTTATTTGAGATGCCCATGGAAAACCTTTCTAGAACAACCTTTACTTCCTTGTCAAGCACATATTTAACCCTTTATAGGGGGAATACCTCCTAGAACAAAATTGGTACAAGCACAGAAGTATGTTACAGGGAGAACATAAATCTATTGTTATTTTTGTCTTAATGTCACGTATTCACATACAAGTTGTAAACATTAAAACATTTAAAGGAGCAATAAACTTTCTTATGGAAAAAAAAAAGAATATGACTTTTATTACTGAGCAAAACAAGGGTACTCCCACTTCTGAGATGCATGTTTATATATTGCTTTGCAATGCATTGTGTACCCCTCTGGCACTCAAAGGAGTAAGCGTTATAAGCTTCTGAAGTAGACAGTAGAAGAATGTAGATAACGTTACTTTGGCTCTGCTGAAGAGCCATCTGCTCCCGGGACCAGGATCTCAATCGGTCAGCTAGATCGATGACGCCTGTAAAATGGGCGAGAGGGGGGCACTTTAGAAGCTAATATCTCTTAAACTAGCAAATTTTGAGAGATGGGACTGACATCTTTTCATTTATTTTCTTAATATGCACAATTTTAAACATCCTTAAAATGAAGTAATACTATCCTTTAAAGTCAATGGGGTTTAACCCCTTCGCGTCCGGTGACGTACCCGGAACGTCACGCTGGTCCGGCACTTAAGGACCAGTGACGGTCCTGGTACGTCACTTCCTTTTACTCACCGCACTCCTGCAGGAGCGCAGTGAGTAATACCGGGGACTGAAGTTGATCGCTCCAAGACCGGAGCGATCGCTTTCAGTCCCTGATTCGGCGTGCCGCCCCACGTGATCAGTCACATGGGGCGGCACGACGAAATTCCCTATCTGGTCCTTAAAGGGATAGTAATACTTCGTTTTAACTTTATTTTATTTTGTAGGCATTAAAAAAACATGAAGAACGATATAAGTCTTATCTCTCAATCCTTTATGGTTTATGAGATATTCACAAGCAAAGTTCCCCTCCCGCCCCTTTTACCTAGTGTAAGCCATCTCTTCTCAGATGTGGATTCTGGTTGTATGACCAGACAGATAACAGAAGGGGACAATTTTCTTTGTATGACAACAATGAAAGCCCTTCCCCCCCCTTGACAAGTTTTTCAGCTTTTTCCCTTATCTTAATTGAAGATTGTCCCTCTCTGCAGTCTACCTGGGCACCTCCCTTCTGATCTGGTTGAACAGGGGGGGGGGTACTTTGTTTGTGAATATCTCTTAAACTATAAAGGTTTGAGAGATAAGACATATCATTCTTCATGTTTTTTTAATGCCTACAAAATAAAATAAAGTTAAAACGAAGTATTACTATCCCTTTAAAGGACCTCACATCCCGGGCCTGCTGGTCCTTAAGGGGTTAAAGGGGATCTATCACCCCTATATAAGTTTGTCTTAATAGTTATGTTATATAGCAAATATGTTGAATACTGTATTCATTTATTTTTTTAAATCACTATTTGGCCGAAATATAATGATTAAAGATTGCCCTGCACCTATTTCCGGACAGGCTGCGGTTACCAGCTCTGTACCGCAGTCTGTCACTCTTCCTCTGCTCCCCTCCCTCTATCCAGCCTCCTCCAATGACGGAGGATTTCTGTCTGTAAGCTGGATCGGTCTCTGGCCAATGAGAGTGCTCCAGCTTACATGCGGAACAGCCTCCATCATTGGAGGAGGCTGGATAGAGGGAGGGGAGTAGAGGAAGAGTGACAGACTGCGGTACACAGCTGGTAACCGCAGTCTGTCTGGAAGTAGGGTGCAGGGACATCTTTAATCATTAAATTTGGGCCAAATAGTGATTGAAAAGAATAAATCAATATAGTATGCAACATATTCGTTATATAACATAATTATTAAGACAAACTTGTATGGGGTGATAGATCCCCTTTAATATTGGCCCCCCCATATTGTAGTTGGTTTGCTCCGGAATTTGAATGTTTATATGCATTTAAAAGTACAAAACTGTGTGTTCCAAGCCAGTCACTCTATTTAATACTGAGAAGTGTAAAATATATAAGCATTTTAATTCCCCTGCTCTCCCACATTTTGCCTGATGTCAGCTCCTTCTGCAATGAAGGGGATGACCGAGATGATTGATTGGCAAAACTCTATTTCCATGGCAACCTGCTCACACAGATGAAGACATTTGCCTCCAAGTCAGTACGTCCTGAGCACTGAGCACAACGCAGTCGGCTCTATTACTCTTCTTATTTCCTGGCGGATTCAGCAGGTGTTTAGTCCAAGAAGATTTTCATTCAACGTTAACCAAGGGCTTATTTATCAAGCTACAGAGGTTAAATACTGGAACAATCCCCCTTGCACAGTTGGGCTGAAATGAAAATTCTGCAAATTCATATTGACTTAAGTGGGACATTTAACCCGTGAAAACTAGACATATCTTCATTGTTTTCTGAAGTAATGTTTTTGAGAACTCTATAGCATTCAGGGTGTTAAAAGCCCCATTTAAGTCAATGGAAGTTTGAATCTCCCATGGTGCAATTGGTTTGCTCCAGAATTGCATCTCTAGGTTGATGAATAAGGTCCACAGGTCCTTTATATGAAAATTACATGCAAGCTAATGCTTTTTCAATGGTATTCACTATTTTAAATTACCCAATAAAGTTCCCCTATATTTAATGTATTTCCCCCCTTACCTGACCCTGTGATTGCAGTGTAGAAACTGTGCAACAAATCATGCGAGCTAGGTATCTGTTAAATTAGTAGACCCATTCCATTCTATGGATCTGGGATATGGACCCATTTATTATGGCTATCTTTCCATCCAATTCCTTCCTTGGACCACTACTTCTTAGTACCTTGGCCTCACTGTGCCTATGAATCGGATCATTACTTCTTAGTACATTGGCCTCACTGTGCCTATGAATTGGATCACTATTTCTTAGTACATCGGCCTCACTGTGCCTATGAATTGGATCACTATTTCTTAGTACATCGGCCTCACTGTGCCTATAAATTGAATCACTATTTCTTAGTACATCTGCCTCACTGTGCCTATGAATTGGCTCACTACACTCACTGTACCTATGAATTGGATCACTACTTCTTAGTACATCGACCTCACTGTGCCTATGAATTGGATCACTACTTCTTAGTACATCGGCCTCACTGTACCTATGAATTGGATCGCTACTTCTTAGTACATTGACTTCAGTGTGCCTATGGCTGCAGACAGTTTTTTCCCCATAACATGACAATTTAGGAGAACTCTAAATAACTGCAACAGATGATGTATGGATAGACTGAGGGACATTTGGATAGGCTAACTCGGGATTTCCGGAGAGGGGTTTAAAAAAAAAAAAAAAAAAAAAGTATGTATATATAATATATATATATATATATATATATATATATATATATATATATATATATAAAAAATATATACTGTGTATGATAGCAGTACTTGTAAGTTGTTTTGTTTAATCCAAAACTCACTGTGCATGGGTAGATGATCTGTGACCATCTCTAGCTGTTGTTGGGCTACAGTCCCCATCCCCTAAGGTTACCAACAGCCATCTGAGTATGACTGAATTGGTAGGTTCTATAGGGTTCTATAGAGCTAGGAAACCCTACATAGAGAGATAATCACAAAGTACTGTAGTTGATATACATATATTCAGAGTTTTCAACAACATAATTGAATTACATTTGGTACAATTGGCATTTGTAGGATAATCAGACTCTCATGCCATCTGTTCATTTTGGAAGCAAGAGTCCTTCATACATCTCATAACAGATGCCCTGCTACAAATGTTTCTGGTCTCTTTTCTGAAAATAAGCATCCATCAAACCAATTTATATTTGAAATATTAATAAATATGTCACTGGATAAAAAATAGGCATGTGGAAAAGAACTTGTATATACACATTTAAAATGAAGTCTGCGCGCTTCTGCATGTGTGACTTTATTTTGATTTTTCAGAACCTTTTTTATTCATTCCAAATGAATTAATCAGCCGTAATTCAGTATGTTTCGTTTTCATATCAATACTGTTTTCTCCTAGTCACCTTTTTTCCTTCCGTTTTGGTACTAAAGTTCTGAAATGTCACGTAAATAAATGTGGAAAGGGGCTCAACAGAGGTGGGCTACAGTTTGGATATTAAGCTTGGTAATGACCTGATCAAACCTTAAAGTGACATTCAGCATCTTATTTGCATAATATGTAAAGTCAGATTGACTATAAATATGAAGTTACGTATTCTGCAATAGAAGGTTGAATGTCAATAGACAGAGAAAATGGAGGAGATGCACTAAACGGTGTTAAAGAGGTGATAAAGTGGTGAGGCTCAATGGGCCTTATGTATTAACCCCTTAATGACCCCATGACGTACGTGTACGTCATGAGGTTGAGGTCCCTTAAGGACCAAGGACGTACATGTACATCATAGAATTCCCGGCTCCCCGTGCGGCTGCATGCCGTTAGGGGAGTCCGGCATTGGATCAACTGAAAAGAAAAATAAAAATGCTCTGTGGTCCTTAAGTGATGGCTGCGTGCGTGTGCGGCCAGTCCTTAAGGGGTTAATAACTCATTGGGGGAGATTCACTAAGGAGTGATATACGTGATAAAGAAGAGATAACTTCTCCAGTGATATCACTTCTCCAGTTCCTATGTTATTCTATGGAGCCAATGCACTAAGATCTCCAAAGCTGAAGAATTCTTAGTGCATAGGCTCCATAGAATAACATAGGAATTGGAGAAGTGATAAACTGGGGAAGTCATGTACACTTTATCACCTCTTTATCACACCTTAGTGCATCTCCCTCTTTGAGTGCATTGCAATGTGATGCCTTGGATACCTCTGTGGCACTCAAAGGGTTGTAAACCAAACTGGGGCTATTCTGGGACAAACCGACTTCACTGTTGGGAACAAATAAAAATTCCCATTGACTTAAATTGGACTTTTAATCCCTCTACTGCTAGAGAGTTCTCCAGTATGTTGTTTAGCAATACGTTGGAGAACTCTCTATCGTTCAGTGGGTTAAAAACCCCATTTATATCAATGAATTAGTTGAATTAGTTTCTATATTAGTTCAGGTTTAGTAATACCAAGATATGAATATTTAGATACAATCTTTATATGGACTAACAGTGTATATGTGAAGACAAGCTTTCACCATACACCAGAATACTCATACATCTGTATGTAAGTCAGTGCACGTGTGGGGGACGTTACAGTGCAGTGCAGTTTGCTCCAGAAATGCATTGTTTTCCCTTCATACATATTTATAAAGGCAAACTGGAGTTATCCTGGACGGATACAACTGTGCCATAGGGGAAAAATCAACATTTCTGTTCAATTTACTTGGACTTTTAACCCCTTGAATGCGATATGGGTCTCCAGTGCATTTCGAACACTCTATTCAAGTGCATGGGGATCTGGGAATTTAGGAAATGATAGTGCTGTTGGTTTACTCCAGTTTTCTTTTATAAAAATGGGCCACTGTCCCTTAGGAACCCTAACATAAAAAAAAAAACAAAAAACAAAAAAAAGATTAACCCTTTGAGTGCCAGGGCATACAAGCAGCATTCCATTGCAATGCGTTGCACACCCCTCTGTCACTCAAAGGGTTAATTTAACTATTACATATTTACAGCTAGCCTGTGTAAAAAAATAATTATTCATGTTATACACCTAAATGTACTTTTTAACATAATTTTAAATTGTCTGATGGAGAAAATTTGTTTAACCCCATAAGCACCACGTGACATCCAGGACCATCACGTGGCTTTTGCCTTAAGGACCGGTGACGGTCCTGGTACATCACGTACTTTTAACTTACATCTTTCTCTCAGACCCCTGCTCAGTGCGCCGGAATACGGAATAGGTCACATGTGCCAGGGCGTCACAAAGAAGATGGAAGATGACTTCTCTGGACTGCTGGTCCTTATGGGGTTAACCCTTTGAGTGCCAGAGGGGTTGCAATTTGTTGCGCACCCCTCTGTCACTCAAGGGGTTAATGTTATTTGTCCTGTTTGTTTTGAAAGATAAGAGCTAAAGAAGATAACTATATTTGGTTAGTGCCCATTGCTCTTGTAGTCAGGCTGTTATATCTCATCTCATTTAAACATAATTCTGGACAATCAGTGGGAGTCCTGGAAAAGGCAGGAATATCTTCTCCCTCAGAACATAAGTACAAATAGATTTTAGGTGCCAGAAAATAAACAGAGACTTTTACAGATGCTAGCATGGAGTACAGAGTATTTAAGTGTATATAACTCAGTCCTGTTCCTTTAAACTGTACTTTGAATTCTTCCTTTCCTTTCTTGCCCTTCCTGATGTTGATTGCATTTGTCTTTTTGTTAATTAGTTTTCTTCTTTCAATCTTTGCATTTAGGGGTAATTTGCAGTGACCCAATCAGTGATCATCTCTCTATTCACTATCTCTAAGGGCTCATGCCAGCTGTAATTATGCGTTTACCTGTTTACTGTCAATATAATTTCTCTGTATCTCCTGGATTGTCAGGATCTATTTGGTACTATGATTCGTATTTATGTGTACAGATCATGATTTAAACACCTTTAGGGCTCACACAGACAACTTCTGTAGCACAACTTTTTTTTGTAGCAACTGCAAATGCTGGTGCATTTTTAAGGTGAAATTCAATAAGCTAAAGAGGTACAGTTTTGGAGCAAACCAACTGCTCTATAGTGGTGTGATGGAAAGTTCCAACAGTTCTAATGGGGATTTTTTTTTTTTTTATGTAATGTTTAGTTTACGGTCGTGCTCATGTTCTCCTTTTCTTTTCAATAAAAATAACTAAGGGAACATTCACATAAGACAAACTTGTGTCCATTGGCTTTAATTAGTAAAACTAGATTAGCGTTCCTTTCACGCTTCCCTTCGTGGTGGCATTTAGTTGGACTATCATTACAGCAAGCTCCTTTTACCATGCTAATGAGCTTGCAAGCTCAGTAGCATGGTAAACAGAGCTTGCCGTAACGATAGCACACACAACTGCCACTATGATGGGAAGCATGAATGCGCTCCCTGGGGCAGCTGGGAGGGAGGTGGGAAGTCCTGCAGCGTTGTGCCACAGATACTGTGTGCCACACAACACAAAAGTACAAGATTATAAATCTTCAAATCTACAGTACTAGGTAAGTAAGATTTAAGAAGAAAAAAAGCAACGCTAATCTAGTTTTACTAGAGAGAGAGAATACGAGCACAACCGTAGCCTAAACATTGGGCATATCAGTACAGTGTGTTAATATATATACAAACAGTATTAATGATTAAACGAGAACACTTACAACGATATAGAAAACATATAAGGCAATACTCCAGGAGAGTATGGCAGTAAACTGTTGCCAGTTAAGAGAAGAAGACATGATTCATAAAAAATCAAAACGAGAGAGGCAGAGAAGGTGGGAGCGAACTGTGGATCCCCTAAAACTTTAATAAAAGAAGTAGACAAACGAAAAGGGAAAGAGGGGAATAAACAGGAAGAACAGAAAGAGACAGAGAAGGTTTAACGGATTTTTTTTTTTATGTAAAAGTTTTTATTGGTATTTTCAATAAAGTCGTGACAAAAATAAAAAAAAAAAAAAGTTACGTTTTTGCAGTGAATTCTAATGACATGAACAGAGCCAACATTTAGATAGCAAAGATAGCATAAACAATGATAAACTAACTCTCAGATTGATAATCTGCATTTTTTGTTTTTAAATGAATATTGTTGGAGTACACAAAGTTCACCAATTAAAGGGAGAGTAATGTTTCAAAAAACAGCAGCTCCAATTAATCTTCTTAGTATTTGAGCCATACAGAGTGCTTTTTCAATACAGTCAGAGCTGTAGTTCAAGAGTAATTAAATTATAAAATATTCCCCTCCTGCCCCTTTTACCTAGTGTAAGCCTCCTCCCCTCAGATGTGGAATCTGGTCTCTTGAACAGATAGGTGGCAGCAAGGGACAATCTTCTTACTGTGAGTATAATGAGAACCCTGCTACCCTTGATAGGTTTTTCAGGTTTTTCCTTATGCTTACTGAAGATTGTCCCTCTTTGTGATCCATCCGGACAGTCTTTCTGTTCTGAGGTGAGCAGTGTTACATCAGTAAAAGGGGCAGTAGGGGGATACTTTATCATTCAATTACTCTTGTACTACAACTCTGACAATATTGAAATAACACTCTCCATGACCCAAATACTATGAAGATTAATTGGAGCTGCTGTTTTTGTGAAACATTACGCTCCCTTTACGTTGACAAATGATAAGAGAGAAAAATAACCTCGGGTAATAAGGGGTAGTAAGAAAGCAAAAAAAGCAGTGGAGGCAATATCCTCTAATTGCAGTATATTTTAAGTTCTTAATCCTTCACCAACACCAGAACAATGGAAATTTCTTCAGAGGCAATATCCTGCCTCTGGATGATCAGGCATTCAATGTCTCTCACCCTAGTAACGTGTCTCTGAAGCAGTATATGGAATCTTCAGTTGGTTCTCGTTCCTTACTTGACTTGTATGGTAGTGTCTGGTTTGTGTAAGGTTAGTTACCACTACACCCTTGACCAACTATACCATTTACTGACACCCGTACGGGTTAGTTTAGTAAGATCTCTCACTGAGGCCAGTGGATTCTTAGTATTTATATGGTAATCAACAATAAGTCACAAATAAAGTATAACAAATATTTCTTCTAAAAAAAAAATCCCAATTATTGGGTATTAAAAGAGGGCTCCAATATACCTCCAATACAAACAAATTCTTACAATAAGAAATAGAAACCTGCAAAAATATGGCTAGACTTGTTTCATAACAATTTGTAATTTTCTTAATATATAAATAATAATAATAATAATATGATTATTTGGCTATTGAGAAAGTGACAAATTGTCATGAAAAGCATCTAGCCATATTTTTTGTAGATTTCTATTTCTTATTATAAGAATTTGTTTATATTGGAGCCCTCTTTTAATACCCAATAGCTGAGATTCACTTAGAGCTGAGTTCCTCTGTCATAACGCGATCTTTGGTTCTATTGCAGAGTAAAGAGATGGAGATCCATGATCCCTTTCTCTGACAAGGAACAGAGTAAAGCTGATTGGTGAAAAAAATGATGTAGACCCCCCCCCCCCCCACCACCACCACCACCTTTATTTTGTAGAGGGCAGTTGGGATGCTGACAGTCGAGCTAAAAGTTTAAATGTAAATACATTTTTATTATGAAAATGCTTCGGTACATTGTATTTGTGCAAAGTTCCTGCTCACTCATAGAATTCACTCTGGAACAGGAGTGACCACTTCCTGTTGATCTGTCCTGTACATAAGAAGTGGTTCATTTTTCAGTTAAATTTACTTTGTGTATTGTCCATCCAAGAGATCATTCAATATTGGTCAACATAAGTAGCCATTGCTGTTTGATTGAAAGGGATAGTAATACTTCATTTTAACTTTATTTTATTTTGCAGGCATTAAAAAAACATGAAGAATGATATAAGTCTTATTTCTCAAACCTTTATGGTTTATGAGATATTCACAAGCAAAGTTTCCCCTCCCGCCCCTTTTACCTAGTGTAAGCCATCTCTTCTCAGATGTGGAATCCAGTCCATAGACCAGACAGATAACAGAAGGGGACACTCTTATTCCTATGAAAACAATGAAATCCCTGCCCCCCTTGACAAGCATTTCAGGTTTTTCCCTTATCTTAATTGAAGATTGTCCCTCTTTGCAGTCTACCTGGGCACCTCCCATCTGATCTGGTTGAACAGTGTTACATCAGTAAAAGGGGAGGGAGGGGGATACTTTGTCATTGAATTACTCTTGAACTACAACTCTGACAGAATTGAAATAACACTCTCCAAAGTCCAAATACTATGATGATTAATTAGAGCTGCTTTTATTATGAAACATTATTATCCCTTTAAGATTAAACTCTATGGCTCTAAAGAGTGAACAGAAGACAAAAATAAATAAACACAATATGCATGACTACATCATTTCTTTCTCTCAAAACATTCCCTGGCAACTTCTGAAAACATTATTAATGTGATAAAAACAAATCTTTACAAAGAACTGTCATATTCTTAGATAATGCGTTGTGGAATGGGAATTTAGAGTTGTTAGTGAATCGATGAAAAGCAATTGAATTTTCAATAAACTTTTGATAGTCTCTGAAAGCTTCGTATGTATCAGGGTTAGGCTAGCGCTGATAACAAGATTACCGATTTCCCTGTTTGGAACATTTATTCAGTGAGTCTTTGCAAATGAAAGAAAGAAATATTTCAATGATGCACAGAGTGTGGAAAATCAATTGCCTCGCCTTCCACTAGAATATGATGTTTACTGAAAGATGACTTTCACTGCTGTGTTCTTGAAATTACAGAGATGGTTTCAATTTAGATGTCGCCTGACTGCAGAGTCCATTTTTCAGAGTGTATTAATTGAACTTTAATACTTAAGTTTAAGTTGGTTTTATGTGAAAGTGCATGTTTTAAGATTAGAAAGAAAGATGGCTCACTGCGCTAACTACTATATAAATAAATATACATGTGAGTGAAATGATAATTGATAGTGTATAAATAAAGGAGAAGAATGAAGTCTGCTGCAAGGAGTATGGGGGTTCTCCAGACCACCCAAAAACTTTGTGCGTAGACCCAATATACAGACAAACATGCAAGGAACTTCGCAGTGGTAAGCTTAACCCAACTTTTTGGCCAAAAATATGGGGACAAAATCCTCATTTTTATGTATATAGTATTAAAAATGCTTGATACAGGGCACTACATATTAAAAAATGCTTGACACAGGGCACTATATATTTAGGATGGAGGAGCGCAGGTTCCTTGCATGTTTTAAGATTAACAGGTTTATATGTTCAGTTTTGTATGTCGCTAGAACTTAAAGGGATAGTAATGTTTCACAATAAAAGCAGCTCCAATTAATCTCCATAGTATTTGGGCCATGGAGAGTGTTATTTCAATACTATCAGAGCTGTAATACAAGAGTAATTGAATGATAAAGTATCCCCCTCCCGTCCCTTTTACTGATGTAACACTACTCACCTTAGAGCAGCAAGACTGTCTGGATGGATCGCAGAGAGGGACAATCTTCAGTGAGCATAAGAAAAAACCTGAAAAACCTATCAAGGGTAGCAGGGTTCTCCTTATACTCACAGTAAGAAGATTGTCCCTTGCTGCCACCTATCTGTTCAAGAGACCAGATTCCACATCTGAGGGGAGGAGGCTTACACTAGGTAAAAGGGGCAGGAGGGGGAATATTTTATCATTTAATTACTATTGAACTACAACTCTGACATTAATTGGGTACCGTTTTTGTGAAACATTACTATCCCTTGAAGATACATTTGCTGTTTTTGAATATACTGCTAGAGGAAGACTTTGCACTGTACTCTTCTAGTCAAAGGCCTGCACTCTTCTGTGACAAGACAAAGCAGACTGTGATGAATGCTTCCTCCAATCTGCTGACAATCTGCATATACAAAGTGATATATTTAAAGCAAACTGCCATATTTAAGCTTTTGTTTTCTCTAGTCGTGGTCATTGCAATACAGTTGATAATACATTTAACGGACAGCTCAAATATGTTTTACCTGCAAAATGTGCCTGGTTTGCAAGCACACTTTGTAGACCATTCCAGTGAAGTAACTCTTTTTATGTCTCTCGATCTCGGCTCTGCTAAAGAGCCTGCAATGGTCCTGGGACAGATTACCCTGCAGTCAGCCATAAAGGTTTGAGAGATAGGACTGGGGTCGTTTAGTTTAGTTTATTAATAGCTACAAGATTCCGTTTTATTAAAATGTGACAGTACTATCCCTTTAAGGCCAACGTTGTTGATTGCTGTGCAGGTCATATCCCAGTGTGCGGTAATATTGGTCCCTCACATAAATTAATAAGAAGTGCCACTATCAACATTACTCAAAAATGATTTATTTTGGAAACAAATGGGCATCACAACATATAAACAGTTTTTAATTACCGTTAAATTTGACTAAATATATCTTAAGGGGTCAGATTCACTTCAATCCATAAAATAAATTAAGAGCTACTTATTCTAAGGAATAAAAGCAGTTAGACATAGAGTTATTGTATTTGTACACATGCTGATTCCTTCCTATTTCTCTATATTATAGCTAATCTAATATCAGTATATCACATAGTGCAATGTACCATGATATTAATACATGATGTAAATGGCTGTTTTAGCACCAATTTACTTCAAAACCTCATTGATGACACACTGCTTTCTATAAAACACAGGAATCCCGTGTGAGTGATTTGACACATAAAGAGCATCACTGGATTGCTTCTTATATTTACCATTGTAGTTTATGGGAAAATGTCATGCTCATTTTAACAATAAAGCAAAGTATACAGCTGCCCAGGGCCTGTTGCTGGAAGGTTCCCCCACAGTCAAGGAGCAACTCTGTAACACAATTTGGAAGCCTCTAAATCTTCTTCCTGGTGATCTGGGGCATACAGTAAGTCTCCCTGGCAGTTTACCCTAGTATTGTTTTAGTTGCAGTGTTTCTTGTTATTTTATATCAACTGGGCAGGCAATCGCCTCTTTGTGAGGCTTCTCCTTCACAGAGTTCTAATCAGGCAGCTTACATTGGGTGCTTTAGCTGATGCTTACAGCTGTAAAAAAATTATGAAAAAAGTACAAATTTTAGAGTTGTTTTCTGTAGATTAAAACATGGATTATCCCACTGACTTATCACCGTTTAATACTTTGTCTTTTTACATTAGCAGTGCCCTCTAATGCACAGATTTCAGTTATTATGTTGCATTCTGTGGGAGAGGTGAGTCACTGACAAACATTTCTCCATAGAATATAGTAGAATCTGCTGAGTCACTCCAGACAGTTTGAACTTTCAGGAAGTAATGATACTTTTGCTCACTTTCTGTCAACTGATATATTTTGAAATATAAGTTGTCATAAAAAAGTTACTGCTCCTTTAAGAATGTTTGTATAAATCATGGGCTGAGCTCTCTGTGGCTGTAGCAATAAAGAGAGAGCGCCCCACCCATATACCACCCATGCAAACACTCTCAGTTTAGTAAAATGACCACCTTCAGTTATAGACTAGCAGAGTTTAAACGCAAACAACTGTAAATTGATATACCTGATTGCTGTATGGATTTATCACAGTGCCCGTGATCCTGGCTGCTGCATGGCGACATTCCTACTTCCTTATTTACTATGCTGGATACTTATTGGTCCCTGGACCTGACTCCACTAGGGTTGCCACCTTTTCTTAAAAAAAATACCGGCCATGGCATTCTCTCCATAGACTTAAAGGGATAGTAATACTTCGTTTTGACTTTATTTTATTTTGTAGGCATTAAAAAAACATGAAGAACGATATAAGTCTTATCTCTCAAACCTTTATGGTTTAAGAGATATTCACAAGCAAAGTTTCCCCTCCCCGCCCCTTTTACCTAGTATAAGCCATCTCTTCTCAGATGTGAATCTGGTTGTAAGACCAGACAGATAACAGCAGGAGACAATCTTCTTTATATGGAAACAATGAAAGCCCTACTCCCCTTGACAAGCTTTTCAGGTTTTTCCCTTAGCTTAATTGAAGATTGTCCCTCTGTGCAATCTACCTGGGCACCTCCCTTCTGCTTTGGCTGAGCAGGGTTACATAAATAAAAGGGGCGGGAGGGGGACACTTTGTCATTGAATTACTCCTGAACTACAAGAAATGACACTCTCCAAAGTCCAAATACTATGATGATTAATTAGAGCTGTTTTTATTATGAAACATTACTATCCCTTTAACATTTAACAGAAGCCGGCTGGGTGGCAACCCTAGACTCCACCCAGGGTCAGCCCTTTTATACCCTGTCATGTCAGTAGTCGGACGCCCTTTCGTGGTGTACCTGAACCTAGCGCTAGTTACTGCTGTTTTTCTGTTCGTGTATGACCTGGCCTGCCTGACGACATTCCTGTGTATCCTGTACTTCTGCCGCATACGTTGCTGATTGGACTGGCTGAGAACCTGTATCCATTGCTGACCAGACTGGCTGAGAACCTGCATCTGTTGCTGACCGGAGTGGCTGAGTTGCAGGTTGCATCCGTTGCTGACCGGACTGGCTGAAAACCCGCTTACGTTGCTGACTGGACTGGCTGAGAACCTGCGTCCGTTGCTGACCGGACTGGCTGAGAACCCACTTACGTTGCTGACTGGACTGGCTGAGAACCCACATCCGTTGCTGTCTGGACTGGCTGAAAACCTGTATCCATTGCTGACTGGACTGGCTGAGAACCCACTTACGTTGCTGACTGGACTGGCTGAGAAGCCGCATCCGTTGCTGATCGGATTGGCTGAGAACCCGCTTACGTTGCTGATCGGACTGGCTGAGAACCCGCTTACGTTGCTGATTGGATTGGCTGAGAACCCACTTACGTTGCTGACCTTTGGCTGAGTTACCGATGCTGTGGCCGTGCCTATGGGCCTCAACCGCCCTTGGCGGTGTACATATACGGAGTACCGGTTTCCATGCTGTCAACAGTCGGGCTGAGCCAGTTGTAGTGTGGTGGTCCTTCTCTGTACACTTATATGCTACCGGACACTCGTTGCCTTCTAGGGTCCTTGCTGCCAGTACCCGTGGGTCTTGTGCCTCCTTACAACCCTAGTGTTCTAGGGTCCTTGCTGCCAGTATTCGTGAGTCTTGGGTCTCCTTACAACCCTAGCATTCTAGGGTCCTTGTTGCCAGTATCCGTGGGCCTTGGGCCTCAGTACACCCCTAGCGTTCTAGGGTCCTTACTGTCAGTAGCTGTGACTCTTGGGCCTCCATTCTACCCTAGCGTTCTAGGGCTCAGTAACGCTACCAGCAGGTTGCTGTCTCCACCTCACCCTAGCACTCTAGGGCACCTGCTATCAGTCTGTACGTTGCTGTGTTATACTGTTCCTACCTGACCTGTGCGAGTTGAGGGAAGTAATTGTACTGTCTCCACCTGGGCCTGTGTGGGTTGGGAAAGTATTTCCTAATTGTCACTTTATTTTCAATAAAGTTCCTTTTAACCTTACAAGTATTTGTCTGAGTGTTCTTCAAAACCGTGACAGGATTATACCTTCTATCAACACCTTAAGGACTGACCGCGTGTGAACGCCGCTTTCACTTAAGGATCACGGACCTTTTATTTTCGCGATCCCGGTTCAGGGTTCCCAAAACGGCGTGCAGCCACACCGGGAGCCCTGAAATCCATCACGGTCCTGGTACATCATGGGTTCTTATGGCTCGCCAACGCATGACCGTCATGGTTCTTTAAGGAGTTAAATTAAGAACCACTGGACACAAAGGGTATAGTTCATCTTTAACATGGCGCTTCTGCCAAACCATTTTAATTTGATAAGTATGTAGTTTGGAAAGGTCATGTTTAAATATGTATAGTATAGTTTACATAGAAACATACATTTTGATGGCAGTTAAGCACCAACTGGCCCATAAAGGTTTGTAGTTAGTGGAATATATATGTTAGAGAAGCATATACTGATAATTCTTAAACATTATAGAGTTTTGTCTCAAAGTATAAGAGAAGCAGGTATGTAATTGTTTTAAAGGGTTAGTAATGCTTGAACATTAATTCAGCTTCGATTACTCCTCATAGTTTTTGAACCATGTAGAGCATGATTACAATTGTGTACTATGTGTAGTTCATGAGTAATTATGTTATAAAGTGTCCCCCTCCTGCCACTTTTACATATGTAACGCTGCTGTCTTCAGAGTAGCAAGCCGATCCTAATGGATCGTGACGAGAAACCATCATCTTTGAGCATGAGGAAAAATCTGGCCTCCTTCCTCAAGAGGGGCTGAGTTTTCTGTATGATCACAGCCTGAAGATTGTCCCTCGCTGCGATCTGTCTGGTCTGATGACCAGATTCCTGATCTGAGGGGAGGCAGCTTACAACATATAAAATTGGCAGGAGGGGTACACTTTGTAACATAATACCCATGAACCTCACATTGTACACGATTGTAATAAACTGTGAGAATAATTGAAGCTGAATTTATGTTCAAACATTACTATCCCTTTAAATATGTGGATTGATTGTGTTGGCTTCAGACTTTTCTGTGTTTATCGTATAATTTGAATGTGAGCTAAAGTGTTTTATGACAGGGGGTTTGTGTTTTTATGAGTGGATCCTTCCTTTTGTTTTTTTCTGTAACATATCTCCCTAGGATCCATTAACCCTAAGCAATGTGTTCTGTACCCCTCTGGCACTGAAACAGTTAAAGGGCTTAAAGCAACAGTCAATCCCCACCTTCAAGTGCTTAATATGTAAAGTTGAGTTCCCTACACTTTTTTTTTTTTCAAAGCTTTATTGAAGGTAAAATAATTGGTACAGACAATTATCAGTAACACTGAAGAACATGATGTACAAGCACTTACATATCTACAGGTATATCAGAGACAACCTGAGGAGAATTCCCTACACTTTTAATCAATTTATAATTAATTTAATCTTTACCTATTTTTTTTTTTACACATTTATGCCCATGACAGGGAGCTTACTGAATTTCTGTATCCAGAGTGGTTTCTCTCTTGGAATGAGAAAACTGGCATAGTGATGCAGTGTTGCACTATCCCTACAGTGCTGAGTGCTCTATATGCTGTAGTGGATGCTTGCTTTTCTGATGTAAGGATAGTGCAGCATTGTATCCCTGTCCCAAACAGTGAGATCCCTGTAAGGGACATAAAAGTAGTATAAAAATACATGAAGATGAAAAAAATAGAATAAAATGTTCTGTCAGTTTGACTTTACAAGTTATGCATTTGCAGTATATTTTAAGTCAAAACAGAGGTTGGGTGCCACTTTAAAGGGACAGTAATGTCCCATAAAAAATTCTTCTGCTTTTGTAGATGTTAAAAAATAAATTATGTGCCAGAAATCCTATCTCTCAAACCACTATGGTTTGAGAGATATTCACACTGAAAGTCCCCCCCCTTCTCCTGATGTCAGCTGTATTAGAGGAGGCTCTTCAGCAGAGCCAACATTTAAAATTTAAAAATAAGTACTTCATTGGAACGGTCTACAAAGTGTGCTTGCAAACCAGGCACACTTTGTAGACCTTTCCAATGAAGTAATTCTTTTGAAATAAAGTGATTTCAGCTCTGCTGCAGAGCCGCAGGCTGGTGCCTGGACTGGAATCTCCTGCTATCAGCTAGATGCTGACGTCAAGAGAAGGGGAGGTTGGGGGAACTTTCAGTGCAAATATCTCTCAAACTATAGTGGTTTGAGAGAGAGGATTTCTGGCACATAGTTTATTTTTTTCACATCTACAAAAGTAGAAGATTTTTTTATGGGACATTAGTGTCCCTTTAATGTATGTTGTTTTGCATGTTGTACTTTACGTCTTTTAGATGTTCCCCTAAAACATTATGATTTTCCTCAATGCAGTTTCCTAGTAAATCATCAACATGAGTATTCCTGAAATTCTTTTCCATTTATACAGCACATGTCAAAATTGCATCTGTGCTTTATTAACTCTTTGAGTGCCAGAGGGGTACGCAACATATTGCTTTATAATTCGTTGCATACCCCTCTGGCATTCAAAGGGTTAAATGTCTGTGCACATCGTTCCTCCTCTCAGTATGGTTCCTCCGTGCTTCTTCTTCATCATTTTCTTTGTTTCTTTTCCTAGGAGCTTCGATGTTGGCCTCCATCGTTTCCTCATAAGGTAAGAGAACCAGCACCTCATTTCCTCATAAAGTAAGAGAACCATTACCTCCTAATAATAACCCAGATTTTCCTTACTGTGGCGAGAAACCCTAATGGCCCCTGTGAATTTTGCCTTTGTTCAGGAGAGAACCCCTGCAGTTAGTCCAGGATGTCATATCCATGGAAGCGGACATCACAGTTACTCACAGTATTTTAAAACTCAATCAGGCAGCATTCATGAAATTATTTAACCATTTCAAGACCAGAGTGGTGTGCAGCATGTTGCTTCCCACCCTTCTGGTCCTTCGAGTTGGAAGATTACCATGTGCTGTTAGGGAAATTTGAGGTCTTGTGGTTCTGCCAGCAGCTGTCCACCTCCATGATTATGACATCAAGCACTGATAGAAGATTTTATGCCTTGAGTGAAGGAACAAGGGTTAATTCATACTGGTCATTGTGATTCTCAGTCAAAATAAGGTAAGCATGGGCGATTATTAAGAGGAAGTAGTTGCATGACAAAGTACAACAGTGTTATAACCATACTGCATATATTATAACAGCAGTCTTATTAAAGCAGAGCTATCACTCATATAAAAGTGCTCCCCAATTAATTTTTACTATAGTGTTAAGCACATACATCCTATTATAATCCTAATTCAGTCCAGCATTATTTAGAAATCTAAGTTCTTCGTAGACTCACTGGCAGATGACAGTGCAGACATCTTGGAGAAGAGGCATCTGTGCACCTGTGCTGTCTGTCCCTGTCTCCTCAATGATTGGCAAGGGGGAGCTGACAGGGATGGACAGTACAGGTGCGCAGATTCCTCTTCGGCAAAATGCCTGGAGGTGCGTCTCCAAAAAACTTCTAAAAAATGTCAGACTTAATAAGGATTAAAAAAGGATTTCTATGGTTAACACTATAGTAAAGTTAATTGTGGGGCACGTTTATATGTGTGATAGTTCCGCTTTGAGCGCACTAGAATTATCCCTTTGAGTGCCAGAGGGGTACGCAACGCATTGCTCTGCAATACGTTGCGTACCCCTCTGGCACTCAAAGGGTTAAATCTCTATATCTATCTATATATATATTGGGGGTTCTCTACCTCTGTCCATCTACTTCCAAGGTGAGCAAACAGACATTGATACAGGAATAAAAGAGGCACTCACCCGTTATCAGTAATCACTGAACAAATTTATTAACCCCTTAAGGAACCAAGGTCCAGGAGTTGTCTGCAGAGGAGGACCAAGCCCTTTTTGTACGTGTTTGGAGAGCTGAAACTGGTCTACTAAGGTCTTGGAGCAGTCCTTTTCAGAATCCCCTGTGATCATAGCGCTCTTTGATTAAAAAAAAATTCATGAAGTGCCTGGACCATCACCGTTCCTTAACTTACAGACCTGGCACTTCATCGGTCATTAAGAGGTTAAGATCACAGCCAAGCTTTATGTGTAGTGGGCTGTGCTGAGAAAGGGGACAAAGTAAGTTCCCCCAAGAGTTCACAATATGGCCGAATTCTCTGCCTTGTTAAAACTGCCATAATCGTGGCTGTGACTTTAATAAACATGTCTGGTGATTACCGATATCGAGTGTGATCCTCTCTTATTCCTGTTTCAGTGCATGAAATAGAGTGCTGGATGTATAACAACCTTTATCTCATTGGATGCTAGAGTTGTCTACAGTGCAGTGTTCACATTAGAAGACATCTCTATAATCCAGTGAATCCATAAATAAGGTTATTTACATTTCTTCCTGTCTTTGGTATCATTTTGCTTGATTTGTAGATACCATGGTTTGTATCAGGGAAAGGATCCAACATTACATTTGTTTTAATTCAAGTATGCCATCTGAACACACTGAGAATGATGGACTAAGGAAAATTGGTGCTTAGAGAAAACCAACAGCACCACGGGGAACAAAAAATATATTCCTCAGATTACTGTTGATGTGCATTTTAACCCCTTGAATATTAGAGAGGTCTTGTTGGAGACCTAAGCTTTCTAGCATTCAAGGATTTAAAAACCCCATTTAACCCACTGAGTGCCAGAGGGGTATCCAGAGCTTTGCGAAGCAATGCGTTGGATACCCCTCTGGCATGCAAAGGGTTAAAACCCTAATAATGTTTATTTCTTTCCTATGGAGCTGTTGCGTTGGTCCATATCCATATCACTTCCTTATTGTAGTACTTGCCCATGTGATTCGCCAGTCACCAGCTGATATCCAGGGGACTCAGGCTGTGTAGTAGGATAATGGTGACAGGTGCATCACCAATCCCTTATCCTACTTATGTAGTGAGATTGATGTACTTAGCAGAAGTGGAGCGAAGTGCTTCATAGGGGTGCAAATCTGATTCCCCCAAATTTCCATGGATTTTTAAGGGGCTGTTTGCTCTTAGAGGCTAGGTACATCTCCATGGCATCCTATAGCAATGTACTGAAGTCCTTTAAAGCATTCAGGTGGTTAAATGCTCCATTAAAATTATTGGGAAGTTTTATTTGTTCTCTGTGCAGTTCAAACTTAATTTTTTTTTAAGGTGCAGTATCACAGTGGCCTGAAATTGTACAGTGGCGCTGTTGTAACACCATCCTATGATGGTTTATGGTCAACTTACCAGAGCTGTCAATAGGATGGCATAGCAACAGCGCCACTGTACAATTTCAGGCCACTGTGATACTGCACCTAAAAAATTAAAGTTTGAGCTGTAATTACTTTTGAATATAACACCTCTCAGCAGTGGGGGTTCTCTTGTTTTACTCAAGGGGATAAACCCTACAAATATCTGTTTTCTATTTTAATTTCTATCCCTTGAACATCCCATTTCTTTGATAATAAAATAATTTTATTTTTTATCTATTTATATGTTTGAATTTCAATAAAATTATTTTATCCTCAAATAATCTGGGTGTTGAGAGTGTAGTTTACTATGTATTGTATCTTAAGAGGAAGTCCACCCTTACGGACCTGAACCAGGAACTTCCAGAGATCAGCGGTGAGCGCTTGTACTTCACTGAGACAGCTGATGTGTAAAAAAATGCCGCCATTTTGTTTGTTCATTTTCCTAACGTTTTCCATAGGAAGGTACTGAAAAAAAATTCCATCTGTAATTTAGGCTGGCCCTAATGCTAACCGTTATAAAGAAATATGAAGGAAAATTGCATGCTCTCTTTCTTGATGTGTTCCTGCCAAACCCCTGGGCTGGCGGTGGGTATAGTAATACATGTGAGGGCATTATGGCACTTGTAGTCCTGATGTGGTATCTTTTTCCTCCTCTCCCTCCACTACATGCGCACTTGATCCACTCCATTCTCACCTCTCTCTCCCTCTCCCTCACACTAATCCCTATCCTTTTACATATTTTTAACTCCTCTTTTGCCTCTGCTACATTTTGTGACGACTTCAAACATGCCATTGTAACACCTAACCTGACGAACAACTACTCTGACAGTACCACACCCTCTAGCTATCAACCGGTTTCTCTCCTGCCTTTTGCCTCTAAGCTCTTTAAATGCCTAACCTACTCCCGCCTGCTTAACTTCCTTAACACGCACAACCTGCAGACAATCTGGCTTTCACAATGCTCACTCCACTGAAACTGCTCTCACAAGAGTGCTTCATGATCTACACATTACCAAATTACAAGTTCACTTTTCTATACTTAGCCTTCTTGATCTCTCAGATGCTTTTGTCACTGTCGATCATGCACTTCTCCTCCAACTTCTTCACTCCTTAAGAATCAGTAACTTAGCACTGGTCTGTCTATCCTCTTATCTAACTAACTGATCCTTCAGTATCTCCTCCGCTAGCTGTTCATCCTCTCCCGTCCACCTCTCTGTTGGTGTTTATCAAGGTTATTTTATAGGACTGCTTCTTTTCTCTCTTTACACAATAACACTTGGTGATCTTATTAATTAATTTGGACTCAAATATCACCTCTAAGGAGATGACGCGCAGCTTTATTTATTTTCACCTCAACTACCTTCTGATATTCAATCTAATGTCACAGATTGCCTTTTGGCTATCTCAGACTGGATGGCTCATAGGCACCTCAAGTCAATATGTCTAAAACTGAACTAGTACTCATCCCACCTAGGTCTGGCCCAGTAGTGCCCTTACAGGTGACTGTAAACGGCACTACCATAAATCCAGTATCAGAAGCACAGTGCCTAGGGGTGATAATTGACACATTTCTCTCATTCTCTACTCATATTAACGCCATCGCTAAATCCTGCCGCTTTCTCTTGCATAATATAGCTAAAATCCTTCCCTTCTTTTTTTCCTCCACAGCCAAAATTCTTACGCAAGCACTCATCCTTTCCCTCATGGGCTACTGTAACCTTGTTCTCCCTGTCCTTCCTTCCTCCTAACTCAATCCTATTCAGTCCATACAGAATGTTGCAGTGCAGATTACCCAATTGTCACCTAGGTTTGTCCCTGCCCCTCTTTTCCTCAAATCTCTCCAATGGCTGGGATCTCTTACAAAAGTCAGCTTCTCTCATTCAAAACTCTTCTCTCCTCTACCCCTTCCTACATTTCCACTCTGATCTCCCGCTAAACCCCATCCTGCCACATATGATCAGCCAATAACAAATTTCCTCTCAGCTCTTTTTGTGTCTATAGCCCTCTCACGTTTAAAACCTTTTTCTCTGTCGTCCAATACAGGTTACTGATAACTTTGGGGTAGGCGATCTGCCCCTTTAAGTAGGCAGGAACAATTCTAGAATTGATCGCAGGGGGTGGAGCCTACCTTCTCTCATTGGCTGCAGCTAGCCAACGAGCTCCAGAAAGATTTGTTCCTTGGTGAAGACACAGGGAAGAGAACAGTTCTGCTATAATTTTAGAATTTTTTTTATTTTTCTGTTAGAAATGAAATACCACCATTAGGTGGATTACCATAACTGACAATGCCCTTAGATGTGGCTAGCTCAGTATACAGATGCTTTTTGTGGACTTTAAACCTCTTTCCTCAGGAGTTGCCCACCGAGGCTTCTTCTTGATACATGGTAATCTGAAGATCTGCAAGAAAGGTGAGCAACCCTTTGAGTGCTGCAGGTCCACATGTCCCACAGTGCCCCTCCGCACAGGGGTTTTTCCTTGGGAGCTCTTATTGCACACTCCTGCACTCATTGGGTCTATCTGTATGTCTCATGGGTGTTTTGGAGCTGGTTTATGTGGTAACTTAACCCTTTAGCTGCTGGTTTGCATCTTTTGGGGGGGTTATTGTCACTTTTCCTACTGGGTTCAGTGTTTTTTGGGTCTTCTAACTTGTTCTAGTGATGTCTCTTGTAATTTTATTTCACATTTTGACCTTGCTCTATCATCCGGTTACCATTGCAAGTGTATTGGGGGGCTCAGGGGGCTTCGGGCTTTGTTGGGGTACTTATTCTGGGAAAACTACATTTCCCATGAGTGCTTGCTTCGCACACTCGTTTCTGATTGGCTCCCGCCGCGGCAGCCATTTTGTACCTTTTCTAGAATGAGTATCCTATGCAGGGCTTGGACTCTTCTACTCTCCTCTGCAGATTAACCCTTCGCCTGCCAGATAAGTGTATTTTAGCGATTTCGGGTGGGGGGAATTTAATCTTTCACACTGTAATTGGGTGATTCATATACGAAACGTTTTTGACACTGTGAGAATGTCTAATCCTTTGGAGCTTGGGGCCAGGGGTAAGACTAAGGACGCTGGGCTCTCTGTGTCCCCTGTTGCGCACTGT
Source organism: Rhinophrynus dorsalis (assembly GCA_037306005.1). Lineage (NCBI taxonomy): Eukaryota > Metazoa > Chordata > Amphibia > Anura > Rhinophrynidae > Rhinophrynus > Rhinophrynus dorsalis. The sequence goes on along the minus strand of CM074720.1, from coordinate 57,510,230 downwards.
TCCTCATGTAATTCAGGGTTACCTAGAGAGTTCTTGGTCATTTATGCCCAGTATGTTCTGATGTCCCTGAGTCTCTCCCAGGGACCTCCAGCCATGCATTTGAGCCAGTTTGGGTGTAAGAGTTCAAGGCTTCTACTAGAGACCTCCGGTCTACATTGCAACTCTTTCCATCCCAGTTACAGGGGGTCTTCCATTCATGGCAGCCCCCCTCCTCAGTCAAATCTTCCCTGCCTAAACCGCAGGGAGTATCTGACGTATCAGATACCTCTGAGGAGGAACTGATGGTGGATTCAGATGTTGAGGAATGCTCTGCTGTGGTTTCCTCTCAGTTTTTTGGGGACCCCTTTGAGGCTGATCCTGAGCCCTTGGCGGAGAGCCTGATCAGGGCTGTCTTGACTACCCTAAACATTCCCTTAGTTCAGGAGGTTTCTTCAGATCCTTCTGATGTGTTTCAGGAGCCTAAAAAGCCCCTTACTTGTTTTCCACCTAATCCCACTCTTGACCGTCTTGTGTCTGAGTGGAAATCTCCGGACAGGAAACCTTCTGTTTCCAAGAAATTTGCCAAACTTTACCCCTTCTCTAAGGCGGCACTTGCTCAGTGGGTTCATCCCCCCAAAGTGGATGCTCCTATCTCCAGGCTGTCTAAGTCTACTGCCTTGCCAGTTTCTGATGTGTCCTCTCTGAAAGACTGGATAACGTCATGGCAGACTTCCTCAGTCGACACACGGTGGACAGCGGAGAGTGGGAACTGCACCCAGAGGTGTTCGCCCTCATCGTTCAGAAGTGAGGTCTTCCTTGCATCGACCTGATGGCAACAAGATACAACCAGAAGGTCCCGAGGTTCTGCTCTCGCTAGAGGGATCCTCTAGCTCTAGCGGTGGATGCAATGTACATTCCTTGGTTATTTCCTCTGGCTTACATCTTTCCTCCCCTTCCCATGTTGCACAGGGGGTTACAGAAATTGAGATTGGAGTGCTGTCCACTCATTCTGATTGCTCCGTACTGGCCTCGGCAGGTTTGGTTTCCGGAGCTTCTGGATCTGTCAGTGGCGGAGCCATTCCAGGCTCCCTTGCCATCCGGATATTCTTCTACAGGGTTACCTGTGGAAGGAGGATGTTCATTGTCTGGCTTTGACGGCTTGGAAATTTGAATCCTCAATACTGAAGAAGGGTTTTTCTTCTAGTGTGGTGGCTACTATGCTTAGTGCCCGCAAACCTGTTTCTTCTAAGGCCTACCATCGTGTTTGGTCGACCTCCTATCTTGGTGTGCTGATAGGGATCTCTCTCAGGATTTTGATCTGCCTGCGGTCCTGGCCTTCTTGCAGGATGGTGTGGATAAGGACCTCAGCATGAGTTCTCTTAAGGTTCAGACTTCTGCTCTCTCTGTTTTCTTTTTGAGGAGCATTGCTATTCTTCCTTATGTCAAGGTTTTCTTTCAGGGCATTGCTCATACTCGTCCTGTCTTTAAGACTCCCGCTCCTACTATTCCTCTACACCTGCTGACGTGGAAAATGGCCTTTCTCCTGGCGATCATGTCCGTTCGCCGTGTCGCAGAGTTATATTCTCTGTCTTGTAAACCACCCTTTTTGGTGTTTCACAAAGACAAGGCGGTGCTTCGCACTTCTCAGGAGTTTCTCCCAGAGGTGGTCTCTGAGTTCCACATTAATCAGGAGACTGTGGTGCCTTCTTTCTGCCCTGACCCTACCTCTGACAAGGAGAGGGATCTCCACTTGTTAGATGTGGTGCGTTGTCTTAAGTTTTATGTATATCGCACCGAGTCCATTGGACAGTCTGACACACTGTTCGTCATGCCTGAGGGCCCCAGGGCAGGAAGACCTTCATCCAAAGTTACTGTTTTGTCTTGGATCAAGTCCACTATTCGTAAGGAAGAAGCCTGTTCCCTTTCGGGTTACGGCTCATTCTACCAGATCTATAGGGACTTCTTGGGCTTACAAGAATCAGGCCTCCTCTGATCAGTTGTGCAAGGCTGCCACTTGGTCGTCTGTGCACACCGTTTCGAAGCACTACCGTGTTGATGTGCTTGAATCGGCTGACACCAGCTTTGGGAGGAAAATCCTGGAGGCAGTCTTGCCTGTCTAGGATCTAGGATCTACTCACAGGAGTCTTCTTTCCCTTCCACTATCTAGTCAATAGTTAGCGTCTCAAATCTTTCTGGAGCTGGTTGGCTATCTGCAGCCAAGGAGGGAAGGTAGGCTCCACCACCTGCATACAATTCTAGAATTGTTCCTCCCTACAATTAAAGGGGTGGATCGCTTACCCCAAAGTTACCAGTAACCTGTATGGACTAAAAGAAAAGGATTTAACAGGTAAGACTAAAATCCTCTTTCACTGTCGTCCAATACAGGTCACTGGTACTTTGGGAGGCGTAAGTCCCCTTTAATAGGCAGGAACAACTATGCAAATGATTTGCAAGGGGCGGAGCCTCCCCTCTTACTTAAGCCACCTTCTGGCCAGAGCCACTTAGATTGATTTGTTCCTGGAGTGCCTTGCACACCAGGTAGAAGAACATCTATGCATCTTAGTGCTTAGTTCAGGGGGGCTTCGGGCACTGTTTAGGGTACTTCTATGGGGAAAACTACATTTCCCATGAGCACCTGGTTCGCGCTCGTTTCTGATTGGCTGTCATGACGGACGCCATTTTGTGGTACTTTTCCTATGCGAGTACACTACGCAGGGGCCGAGCCTTCTCTCTCCTCTACAGATTAACCCTTCGCTGGCCAGATAAGTCCGAATTTAGACATTTCTGGGGTGAAACTTTAATCCTTTACACTTTTTCTGGGTGATAGTGTTATTAGTGGGGTATATTGACGCTGTGAGCATGTCTACTTCACTGGAGCTAGGGGCTAGACCCAAGTCTAAGGAGGATGGGGGGTCTGCTGCCCCCATGGCGTTTTGCTCCTCTTGCCACATTGGGCTGTCTAGCGATAATGTGGGGGATCTATGCCCTAATTGTACTGGTCAAGATAGCAACCCTGGGCTTTCCAGCCACGCTATTGAGCCATCTTGGGTGAGGGAGTTTAAAGCTGCCACTAGGGATCTCAGATCCACGCTTCAACTCTTTCCCTCTCAGATACAGGGGGCTCTCCAGGTCTGGCAGACCCCCTCTACCATCAGGACCTCCCTGCCTAAGCCACAGGGGGCTCCTGATGTAACTGATTCTTCTGAAGAAGAACTCTTACAGGATTCTGATGCTGAGGAACGTACTGTTATTGAATCTAACAGGTCCATTGGGGACCCCTATGAGTGTGACCCTGAAGTCTCGGCTGAGGGTCTGATCAGAGCGGTTCTGAATACGCTCAACCTTCCTCTGACTCAGGAATCCACTTATGATCCTACTGATGTTTTTCAGAAAAAGCCATCTAAGCCAGTGGTTTGTTTTCCAACTAACCCTACTCTTGCACGTCTGGTCTCTGAGGCATGGAAGAATCCTGATAGATCCTCCTCTGTCTCTAAAAAGTTTGCTAAACTATACCCTTTTCCTGAGGCTGAGCTGGCAAAATGGGTTCATCCTCCCAAGGTGGATGCTCCGGTTTCCAGACTATCCAAGTCTCTACCGCTTTGGCTGTCTCGGATGCCTCTGCCCTGCAGGATTGGACGGATAAAAAGCTAGAGCTTTCCCTTAAATCTATTTTTGCCTCCATTGGCACTGCCATGCGTCCAACCTTTGCTGTGGCATGGGTTAATAGAGCCATTGCGGCCTGGACTGAACGACTGACTGAAGCAGTTCGCCAGGATGCACCAGTATCTGAACAGTTGCAGCTTCATGCTAATATCACTGAAGCTCAGAACTATGTTGCTGACGCTGCTTTTGATGCTGTGCGCATGATGGCGAGGGCCTCCACTTCTTCTGTGGTGGCTAGACGCGCCCTTTGGCTGAAAATTTGGTCTGCTGATACAGCCTCTAAGAAAGCCTTGCTTTCCTTGCCCTTTCAGGGGAATTTGCTCTTTGGGTCTGAACTCAAAGAAATGATCCGTGAGGCTACTGGCGGTAAAAGTACTCTTCTACCCTCAGTCTTTAAGAAAAAGTTTCCAGCCAAACGCAATCGGTCCTTTCGTTCCTTTCAGACTGAGATACGCTCCTCGGCCCAAACGGGTCCTCCCACTACGCGCTCCTCCTCCAAGCCCAAACAGTCCTGGAAGCCCAAAGTTGCCCCCAAGGCCAAGACCTCCAAGACTGCTTCGGCATGACTCGCCGAACCCGGGTCTGCATCCGGCTGTAGGTGGTCGTCTCCGCATCTTTTGCCGGACTTGGGAGGAGTCAGTGGCGGACCCATGGGTTCTTCAGGTGGTGTCAGAGGGATACAGGATCCCTTTCTCCTCCCTTCCTCCTTTTCGGTTCCATTTTACTCGTCCTTCTCAGGAACCCACAAAAAGGCGTCTGTTTGACGACGCTATTCAGGATCTCTTGGACAAAGAGGTCCTGGAGGCGGTTCCTCAGGGGGACACAGGTTCAGGATTCTATTCCAACCTGTTTGTGGTAGCCAAAAAGGACGGAGGGGCTCGTCCCATTTTGGATCTCAAAGATCTCGATGCCTATGTGGTGACTTCCCACTTCCGCCAGGAGTCCCTGCGCTCTGTGATTGCAGCAATGTCTCCAGGGGAGTTCCTTGCCTCCCTGGACCTTCAGGATGCTTATCTTCACATCCCTATTCATCCAGAGAGCAGGCGGTATCTCAGGATTGCCTGCCACAGGGGACACTTTCAGTTTGCAGCGCTCCCCTTTGGGCTGACTTCAGCCCCTCAGGTCTTCCAGAGGGTGTTAGGCTCCTTGATAGCGGTGCTTCATCAGGATGGGATCAGAGTGACCCCATACATGGACGATCTCCTACTGAAAGCCTCCTCAGCGGAGCTTCTCCGTCAGCAATTACAGAAGTGCATGCACACTCTGAACCGTCATGGCTGGATCCTGAATCTGGACAAGTCGGACTTGGTTCCATCTCAGAGGCTTCTGTTCCTGGGTCTCCTGTTCAACACTCGCCAATGCATGGTGTTTCTTCCAGAGGATGTGGCTCACCAGATAGCCGTCAGAGTGGCTGGGATTCTGGACATGGACGAAATTCCGGTACCGAAGTTGTCGTCTTTAGTGGGGAAGTTCATTTCCACGATCGAAGCAGTACCATTTGCCATGGCCCACTCCAGGGAACTTCAGAGATTTGTGATCCAGACGTGCAGGAATCATCCAGATCATCAACATCTGTCCGTTTCTCTACCTCCTCATGTAGAGTCGAGTCTGCACTGGTGGTTAGATCTCTCTCATCTCCTGAAAGGGAGATCCTTTCTAGTTCCTCGTTGGACCACAGTCACAACGGATGCCAGCCTTCGGGGCTGGGGTGCAGTCTGGGGTCGCTTCAGTGCTCAGGGGAAATGGGGTCTGGAGGAATCCCTTCTCTCCATCAATGTTCTGGAACTTCCAGCTGTCCGGCTTGCCCTGAGGCACTGGGAGTCTCAACTGACCGGTCTTCCGATCAGAGTGGAGTCCGACAACGCCACGGCGGTGGCTTACATCAACAGGCAAGGCGGCACAAGAAGCGGTTCCGCCTGGTGGGAGGTCAAGGATATTTTGTCTTGGGCAGAAGATCACGTGCCTGTCATCTCTGCAGTTCATATTCCAGGCGTGGACAACGTCATGGCAGACTTCCTCAGTCGTCACACCGTCGATAGCGGAGAATGGGCTCTTCATCCAGAGGTGTTTCACATGCTCACCCAGCGGTGGGGGATGCCTGTGGTGGACCTGATGGCTACCAGACACAACAGGAAGGTTCCGGTGTTTTGCTCCCGGTTGAGGGACTCCCTTGCTCTAGCAGTGGATGCCTTGTCGATCCCTTGGGATTTCTCCCTGGCTTACATCTTCCCTCCTCTTCCTCTATTGATCAGAGTTATCCAGAAGTTGAAGCAGGAGCGTTGTCCTGTCATCCTGATCGCTCCAAACTGGCCTCGCCAGTCCTGGTATCCGGAGTTGATGGCCATGTCAGTGTCGGATCCGATCCCGCTCCCTTCCCGTCCGGACCTACTTCTCCAGGGTTATCTGTGGAAGGAGGATGTTCACTCTCTCCATTTGATGGCATGGCGGTTGAATCCTCGATTCTTGCAAAGAAAGGATTTTCTCCTTCTGTGGTGTCGACTATGCTTAGTGCTCGTAAGCCTGTGTCCTCCAAGATCTATCATCGCATATGGTCAACCTTCGTTGCATGGTGCACTGATAAGAAGTTATCCCTTGAGTTTCATCTTCCCACTGTCCTGGCCTTCTTGCAGGACGGTGTGGATAAGGGGCTCAGTCTGAGTTCCCTCAAAGTTCAGACTTCTGCCTTGTCTGTGTTTTTCCAGGAAAGGATCGCTATCCTTCCTGATGTGAAAGTTTTCTTTCAAGGTGTGACTCATGTTCGACCTGCCTTCAAGAGTCCTGCTCCCCAGTGGGACCTCAACTTGGTGCTGGGAGTTCTCCAGCGACCACCATTTGAATCCTTGGCTTCCATTCCATTACGTCTCTTGACTTGGAAGATGGCCTTCCTTTTGGCTATTGTTTCAGTTCGCCGGGTAGCAGAGTTACAGGCTGTCTTGTAAACCTCCTTACCTGGTGTTCCACAAGGATAAGGCTGTGCTTCACACTACCAAGGAATTCTTACCCAAGGTCGTGTCCGAGTTTCACATCAATCAGGAGATTGTGGTTCCCTCTTTCTGCCCTAATCCTTCATCTGACAAGGAACGAGATCTCCATTTGTTGGATGTGGTGCGTTGCCTTAAGTTTTATGTTCATCGCACCGAGTCTATCAGGAAGTCTGACGCTCTATTCGTCATTCCTGAGGGGCCTAGGGCAGGGAGACCGGCTGCCAAGGTATCTATTGCATCTTGGATTAAGGCTACCATCCGTGAAGCTTATAAGTTAAGGAATAAGCACGTTCCCTTCAGGGTGACTGCCCATTCCACCAGATCTATTGGGGCCTCTTGGGCCTACAAGAATCAGGCATCTGCTGATCAATTGTGCAGAGCGGCCACTTGGTCCTCTGTGCACACATTTTCTAAGCACTATCGAGTTGATGTACTGGCTTCGGCTGATGCCAGTTTTGGTAGGAAGGTCCTGGAGGCAGTTTTGCCTGTTTAGGTCTTCTGCTCTGTGATCCTTAGTGCTTCCTTGCTGTTGAGCCCGGTTGGCTCTGGTTCCGTGTGCTGTGTTAGTTCAGGGATTGTTTCCCTTGGTTGGTGTCCGTTGACACTTACAGTTTGGGCTATGTAATTAACTGGTTCATAGCAGTTCTAGTGACTTGGGCCTTGCGCCTGGTCCTTGCCTTACTTCCCGCCTCTGGGTCAGCTCAATGTTTGTACATCCCAGAGTACCAGTGACCTGTATTGGACGACAGTGAAAATAGGATTTTAGTCTTACCTGTTAAATCCTTTTCACTTAGTCCATACAGGTCACTGGTCTCCCACCCTGTCAAGGGACCAGTCTTGGCTCTCCTGTGGCATCCAGTGGGAGACCGTTCGGGCATGCTCACAGGAGTCTTTCTTTTTGCTTACCTGAGGTCAGTTTTAGGGTCTCAAATCAATCTAAGTGGCTCTGGCCAGAAGGTGGCTTAAGTAAGAGGGGAGGCTCCGCCCCTTGCATATCATTTGCATAGTTGTTCCTGCCTATTAAAGGGGACTTACGCCTCCCAGAGTACCAGTGACCTGTATGGACTAAGTGAAAAGGATTTAACAGGTAAGACTAAAATCCTATTTTCCTCTCATTGCTCCTTATCTGTGGAATTCTCTACCTCTCACCATATGCCACTGCACCTCTCTGATGGTCTTCAACTCACGATTGAAAGTACACTTCCTTAACAAGACTTAAACATAGAAGAATGCACTGAATTTGTACAACTTAGGCTCTTTATAATTTATTTACTTTATTTATATCCCCTATCCTAACCAGAACTCAGGCACTGTATTCAGCTCTTGACTCTTATGTACTCTGTACGTCTCCCATTATCTCTTTAGACTGTAAGCTTTCTGGTAGGGACCTCACTTCCAGTGTTTCACTTTGCAAAGCACTTGCAACCCTGTATTGGCTAAACCCTTAACCCTTTGAGTGCCAGAGGGGTACACAACGCATTGCTTTGCAATGCGTTGAGTACCCCTCTGGCACTCAGAGGGTTAAATTGTAAAGTGCTGCATACTCTTGTGGAGCTATATAAACATATTCATTCATTTTGTGGCAACTCTTGAACTCAGAATACAATCTAGCAATAGTTAAAACAGAATTTCTGTATTTATAACAATGTATGTTTCTATTATTTGTATCTGATCTTGCAGCTTGGCAGAGTTCCCAGGCTCAGTAGAGCACCTGCAGCTATAATGAGTACAGACTACAGCAGGGAGGGTAGCATGTGGCTCTCCAGCTGTTAGACTTCAACTCTCATCAACTTCAGATAGAGAAAGAGGTAGCCATAGACGGAGAGTGAATCACACACACACACACACACACACACACACACACACACACACACACACACACACACACACACACACACACACACACACACACACACACACACACACACACACAAACACACACACAAACACACAAACATACACACACAAACATACACACACAAACATACACACACAAACATACACACACAAACATACACACACAAACATACACAAAAAGAGAGAGAGAGAAAGAGAGATGGACATAGAGACAGAGGCATCCACAGACAGAAAGAGAAACATCCACTGACTGAGAGGGAGGTATCCACAGACAGACAAAGATGTCCAGAGAGAGAGCGAGAGACTGACACAGACAGGCACAGGGAGGCAGACTGAAAAAAAGAGACAGACTGAAAGACAAAAAATGAAATTGGATTATAAAATTTTAAAAATCATATATATCCATCTAGCACCTGTATAAATGAGTTAAAGTTAGATTCCAAAAATTGCATTTTAATTCATGTGTATAATGAGAGATACTAATGCAGTTAAAGAAACCCTAACACTGAAAATGGCCTGTGGCTATACACACTTAAATACCTTACAGTCCACGCTAGGCTTTGTAAACATGTTCAGGTTGTTTTTCTGAAGCTCAAAATACAGACGTAGACATGTTCTCCATTTTTCCAGGACTCTAGGGTTCCCATTACAAATCTAGATAGGTGTCTCAGAAGTGATAGTGTTTTATTGTCTGATAATGAGTCCGGGATGAGAAATCAGTGTTTCTGAATAGAAGAGCAGTGGGTTCTTATCGCAATACATTAACAGCATTATTGTGCACAAGCAATTAACCAAAATGTCTCTCTATCAATTATTCTACATTTGCATTAAAATGCAAGTTTAGAAGTAGATTTTAGGAATCTAATATAAAGTTACCACATCTTATCATGATATGATAGCTCTCTTAATATACATGAAAAAGAACTCAATAAAGATCTGGGATTCTTATGTAAATAGGAGATATTTCTATAACTAGTGTCTCCTCTGTAGTTTTCCCATCCCCCCTCACCTTCTCCCTGCTCTACATACAAACCTCTGCTCAGGCACTCTTCTTTATTGTCCACTCCATTTACATACATAGATATAACATTTTTCACCTTCGCCAAGATTTCCCTGAAAGCTTCCTATATTTGTGTCTTATTTGGAAACTCTGAATTGCTTTGAACAGACTGTGTGATTAAACAGACTGTGTGACTCAGTATTGCTTGGCCTGAGGAAGAGTGTTGATCTCTCAAACAGTTGTTTTAACATATAAACTGTTAGACCAAATATATAAGGTATCACCAAATACCAAAGTACTCATATCTTTGAATTATCTAAAATTATGTAACCCAATTACATTTTCTGGTTTTAGTGTTCCTTTATAGGCATAGTAGCATTTTATATATCTAAAAAAGAATATTGTAGTTTTTTTTCTTCCTGAGTAAAAGGGTACTCCCACTGCTGAGAGGCATTTTATTCAAAATGTATTGCAGCTTAACCCTTTGATTTGGTTGCCAGAGGGGTACGGAAAGCATTGCGTTGCGTACCCCTCTGGCACTCAAAGGGGTAAACTTGATTGCTTTAGATGCAGTATATCCGTTGCCTGAAATATACAGTGGCGCTGTTGCTCTGGTCAGTTGACCATGAACCGTGGAGGTTTAGTGTTTACTACCCCTTCAGAAGTAAGCATACCTGGGAACTTCCAGTTGAGGTTTGCCCGGTGGGGAGTCCTCTGGTGCAGCAGGGGGCGACAATAATGATGCAGATCGCGTCAAAAAGGGGTGGGGCTTGACATGATTTGGGGGGGAGCAGGGCTTAAAGGTGTCACACAGAAGGCTGGGGAAGGAGGAACAGCGGGAGAAAAAGAAGATGTGGCAGAGTTTCAATAGAAACTCTCCACATCCTGAGGAATCTGCCTCTGCCCCGGAGACCCGGTAAAGCTCTGTCAGAACCGGAGTCTCCAGGGCAAATCCGGAGAGTTCCCAGGTATGGAAGTAAGGCTAGGGTAGCCCCCAACACACCCCTGATGGTGTCAGAGTAGGCAAATAGGCCCAGATTTGAGATTTAGGGGTTTATGTAAAACTTGGGTAACAGCAAGAGCACCACCCAGCTGAAAAAAATCTAAGACTCAAACGTATTGAAATAAGTACATATGAATTAACATCTTCCAGCAGTGAGAGTACCCTGTCCTACATTAACCCTAGGAGTGCCAGAGGGGTATGCAACACATTCAAACCAATGTGTTACATTCAAAGGGTTAATAGCTTTTATTATCCCTTTGACTGTTTAAGAACCAGAGGGGTGTGCTTGTTCCTCAATGGGTTAGGAATAGTGAACTCCAGTACTTTGTGCCTACGGTACCAGCAGTAGCTCCTCTACTTGGTGACAGCAGTGTTATTTTCGGAAGGAAAGACACAAAGCATGTCACTTCCCTTCTCACACTGATCAGTCATCCTGTGCGAGGGAACAGACCATCATCTCCAGATTTGCATTGTCAGCCCTCCTAGGGTTCTTGACACTGCAAAGTCAACTGAGGATATGGAAAGCAGGATAATGGGGTAATGTTCTACCTGCATTGACTTGATGTAATGATGCCTAAGGGAGAGCTGCTGTTACTTTGAGCCGCAAGTCTCACACATCTATCCCTCTGACTACAGCTGGCTTTTCAGTTATAAAAGGCTTTGGAAAACTGTCTCTCTTCGCCTGCTGTTTAATTACATTACCCATCATGCCCAGCCAGCCACTGACAACTGGAGAGCCACTTGTCATCCACCACTGATTTAGAACACATAAGACTGTTATATTACAGTATTCATCATCCACAGCAGGAGGCCCCAATGTAACTGTACACGAAGCATACACACATGCACAAACATATAGACACACACACACATATATATATATATATATATATATATATATATATATATATATATATATATATATATATATATATATATATATATATAATATACACACACACACACACTCAGCCTGGTAGCTCCAAGGACAAGACATATTAATCTACTCTTGGAGTCATGTCTCGTCCTTGGAGCCACCAGGCTGAGTGTATTTGTGTGTTCTATATGGGATTATCACCCTTTACTGTTATATATTTATTGCCATATTTGTGTGTGCCATGACCTTTGCAACATTGCATGTTTATATATGTATAATATAATAAACTGCTCAAAAAAATAAAGGGAACACTTAAACAACACAATGTAACTCGAAGTCAATCACACTTCTGTGAAATCACACTGTCCACTCAGGAAGCAACACTGACTGACAATCAATTCCACATGTTGTTGTGCAAATGGAACAGACAACAGGTGGAAATTATAGGCAATTAGCATGACACCCCCAATAAAGGAGTGGTTCTGCAGGTGGTGACCACAGACCACTTCTCAGTTCCTATGCTTCCTGGCTGATGTTTTGATCACTTTTGAATGCTAGCGGTGCTTTCACTCTAGTGGTAGCATGAGACGGAGTCTACAACCCACACAACTGGCTCAGGTAGTACAGCTCATCCAGGATGGCACATTAATGCGAGCTGTGGCAAGAAGGTTTGCTGTGTCTGTCAGCGTAGTGTCCAGAGCATGGAGGCGCTACCAGGAGACAGGCCAGTACATCAGGAGACGTGAAGGAGGCCGTAGGAGGGCAACAACCCAGCAGCAGGACCGCTATCTCCGCCTTTGTGCAAGGAGGAGCACTGCCAGAGCCCTGCAAAATGACCTCCAGCAGGCCACAAATGTGTATGTGTCCACTCAAACGGTCAGAAACAGACTCCATGAGGGTGGTATGAGGGCCCGACGTCCACAGGTGGGGGTAGTGCTTACAGCCCAACACCGTGCAGGACGTTTGGCATTTGCCAGAGAACACCAAGATTGGCAAATACGCCACTGGTGCCCTGTGCTCTTCACAGATGAAACAGGTTCACACTGAGCACATGTGACAGACGTGACAGCGTCTGGAGACGCCGTGGAGAACGTTCTGCTGCCTGCAACATCCTCCAGCATGACCGGTTTGGCGGTGGGTCAGTAATGATGTGGGGTGGCATTTCTTTGGGGGGCTGCACAGCCTGACTGCCATTAGGTACCGAGATGAGATACTCAGACCCCTTGTGAGACCATATGCTGGTGCGGTTGGCCCTGGGTTCCTCCTAATGCAAGACAATGCTAGACCTCATGTGGCTGGAGTGTGTCAGCAGTTCCTGCAAGAGGAAGGCATTGATGCTATGGACTGGCCTGCCCGTTCCCCAGACCTGAATCCGATTGAGCACATCTGGGACATAATGTCTCGCTCCATCCACCAACACCACGTTGCACCACAGACTGTCCAGGAGTTGGCGGATGCTTTAGTCCAGGTCTGGGAGGACATCCCTCAGGAGACCATCCGCAACCTCATCAGGAGCATGCCCAGGCGTTGTAGGGAGGTCATACGGGCACATGGAGGCCACACACACTACCGAGCCTCATTTTGACTTGTTTTAAGGACATTATATCAAAGATGGATCAGCCTGTAGTGTGGTTTTCCATTTTGATTTTGAGTGTGACTCCATATCCAGACCTCCATGGGTTGATAAATTTGATTTCCATTGAGAATTTTTGTGTGATTTTGTTGTCAGTTCATTCATTCAGATCTAGGATGTGTAATCTTAGTGTTCCCTTTATTTTTTGGAGCAGTGGGATGTGTAATCTTAGTGTTCCCTTTATTTTTTTGAGCAGTGTATATACACACACACACATACATTCACACACACATATTTATACACACACACACATGCATGCATACACAAATACACACACACACACACACACACACACACACACACAAATATACACACACACACACACACACACAAATATACACACACACACACACACACACACACACACACACACACACACACACACACAGCAGGGGGCCCCAATATAATTGCACAGAGCATACACACACACACACACGCACACACACGCACGCACATACGCAAACATGCATACATACCTACATACATACCTATATACATAAACACAAACACACACATATATCTGAGTAGACTGATTCTTGCTTTGCAGGCCTAGCCTTGACAGTTACAGGGGGTGATGTCCCCATCATTGGGGATTCCTCCGCTGAGGAAAGGGAAACTTTAGTTTCAAAAAATTATAGAGCTGGAGAACCAACAGAGTTTGTTGTTCTAAGTGGCCAATATTTACATCACTGAGTTAGTAATGCTTTTTATCATAGCTTTATGAACTAAGGCTAATGATAATTTAGGGAACTGTAACAAATTTATTGGGAGTGTATAGCATATCACAGACAAACATATATTACAGTACAAGTCTTGGTATTAACTTGAGATCAAGGTGAGAAAATGTTATCTCCCTTAGACTATTAGAATCTATATCAGTGTACTTGTGTACTTTGCCTATACTTCATATGAACATTAGGACAGCAAGATTCCAGGGTTTATTCTATAATTTTATCTATATGTTTTATTTCAATAGCTTGTCTATTAAAGGTTAAGTTTTAGTACCTTCACCGGAAGCTATAGACATATATTGTACCTGTATAGGAATTACACTTTCGCTTGTGTACCCCTACCTATATCTATCTGTATATTTTCTTTGTGGAAAGGGAAACTTACACAAACAAATTAGATTCATCGTTATCGGTTCAGGATTCCTATGAGGAAGACCCCAGTTCTTCTGCTGAGATGTTTAAGGTCTTGGAGGCCTTAGATTCTTGTTCTTCTTCCCCCAGTATTTTCAAGAGACTCCTCACCATTCCTTAGACCAGGTACTCATGGAGGATGCCTGACAGGTGGTTATTTCTTAATTGGCGTAACCCTCTCCTGTACCCTTTTTCTGCTGAGGCTTTAGCACAGTGGCTATACCCTAACCCCCCTCTTCCCTTCCTCCTTCCTAAGAATACAGCTTTGCCACTGGTGGATGCTGCGGCTTTTAAGCATCAGGTGGATAAGCACCCGGATTCTGTTTTGAAGGCAAATTATGCGGCCTCTGTTGCATCGTTACGCCCTGCCTTTGCTATTTTGTGAGTAACTAGGGCTGTGGCTTTTTTTGGGGGGGTCAGCCCTTGGATTCTGTCCAAGTGGACACAGCTAAGAAGGATCTGGTGGTTTTTATATCCAAGAACCTTGAAGCTAAAGCATATCTTACTGAAATGGCTTTTGATAATGCTATGTTCACTGGAAAGGCCTAAAGATAATCTCTGTGGTCACTCGACATACTCTGTGGCTTATGATTTGGAAGGCTGATGAGTCTTCTAAAGTTTCTTTTGTTTTTCTCCCTTTTGTGAGCAAATAGTTTTTTGTCCCAGAACTGAAGGTTATCGGCCACTCTGCTGTAGGCAAGACTAATTTTCTGCCTCATGTTACACCTAAGAATTGCTTTTTTACCACCCCCAGTATGGATACCTGCCCAGGGCATCAACACCCTTGGTAACCCAAGCACTTTCTGTCCCAAGACCCAAGCAGGCCTGGTCAGGCAAAATGCCATTGCAGAAGCCCAAACCTAACAATCCCAGGTCCACATGACTAATGGAAATCTGGTCAGCCTCAAGCTTTAAGAGAACAAATATGTTTTTCCACAGTGAGTGGTCCATTCCTATTGCAGACCAGTGGGTTTTGCAGGTGGTTTTGGAAGGGTACCCCATAGACTTCAAGTTTCTTCACCCATGTTGCTTCGATCAAAGTTAGCTGTTTTAAGATGCTGTTTCTTCTCTGTTAGATATGCAGGTGCTGGTACTTGTTCCTTTTCCAGAAAGGTTAACTGGACTCTACATCAGTCTTTCATTGTTCCCGAAAAAGACAGAGCATGCCATCCTATTCTGGACTTTAGAGCTTGTCAACTATTTTTTTCTTGCTCTGCTGTTCAAGATGGAGTCCTTGCTTCCATTATTGCTGCCATGTGACCAGGGGAGTTTTTGGCTTCCCTAGACATAAATGATCCATGCAGACCATCTGCTGTTACTGCAGTTTGGATTTCCACAGTTTTTCAGTTTACCACCCTTCCTTTTTGGCTGGCTACCACTCAGCAGGTTTTTACAAAGGTCATGACAGCCCCGGCAGCTTCCATCTATTTGCTAGAGATTTCTCTGACTCCCTACCTGGATGACCTTTATCTCTGAAAGCCCCTTCAGAGGAGACTTTGCAACCTCAGATTCAGCCTTGTGTGTCTGTTCTGGAAGAACATGATTCAGTTCTCAATTCCAAGAAATCTTCACTGGTTCTGTCCCAGGTCCTTCACTATCTTGAGCTACGTTTCAGTACTTTTCTGGGGAAAGTGTTGCTGCCAGAAGACAAGATTCTGTTTCAGGCTTCAATGCATCCTATTGCAACAGTGAGAGAGTGCGTAAAGGTGTCAGGCTACCTTGCTTCTGCTCAGGAGGCATTTTGCTCAATTATAGCATGATAGCTGCAGCTTTAAATCTGCAGGAATTAGTCCAGCTATCATTGTCATCTCTCCTGCGTCATTTCCTTCTCTGACCGGACCTAGATACACCTTTGTTGGTTGATTCAGTGGTGCCATCTATTTCTGAGAAGGCTACTGGTTATCCCAAATTGGGCCATGGTCACAATGTATGCAGTCCTGACAGGCTGGACTTCCACTCTGGGTCCTCAGAAGGCTCAATGTGGGGAGTAACCTAACATAGTGACAAAGCTGATGAGGCTGAAAAAAGACATGTCCATCAAGTTCAGCCCATGCCATATAATTTCTTTTGATCCAGTGTAGTGTAAAAAAAAAACCCTTGAAACCATTTCCGATTAAAGTCCCAAAAGGGTAAAAAAAATTCCTTCCTAACTCCATATGGGAGTCAAATATTTCCTGGATCAACAATCTACCTTCTTTGAAACCAACTTTCATAATTCTCAACATTTTTCTAGCTAGAAATGTATTCAATACTTTTTTGAAAGTAATTACACTATCTGCAAGCACAACATCCAGAGGAAAAGTATTCCGTAATTGTACTACCCTTACTATAGAAATCCCTTCCTTTGTTTTAGTTGAAAGTGCCTTTCCTCTCCACTATTGGATAACCTCTTGTTTTTGCTCCGCTATTTCAGTAAATAGTTTCTTTGAGAATTATTTTTATTGGCCTTAAATATATTTATAAATGGTAATCACATCACCTCTCAGACCGCTCTTCTCTAAATTAAACAAGCCTAGTGTGGCTAGTCTCTCTTTATAATTCAGATACTGCAAACCCTTTATCAATTTTGTCCCATGTGTCTGCACTTTTTCCAGTTCAATAATGTATTTTTTGAGTGCCCAGAACTGTTGGAGTCCTCACAACGGATTTACATCTCAGGAGCCTGTAGGCACAGATATCTGAAGCGCCCCCCCCCCCTTGGCCATCTCCACAATGCTCCAAATCTCCATATTGCCCTCACATTGCCCCCCATCAGCTCCACATTGCCCTCATATTGCCCCATCATCTCAACATTGCCCTCACATTGCCCCCTATCAGCTCCACATTGACCCCGTCAGCTCCACATTGACCCGATCAGCTCCACCATCAGTTCCACATTGCCCCATCATCTCAACATTGCCCACACATTACCCCCCATCAGCTTCATATTGCCCTCATATTGCCCCATCATCTCAACATTGCCCCATTCAACTCGATATTGCCCCCCCATCAGCTCCACATTGCCCCCCCATCAGCTTCACATCGCTTGCCCCCCATCATCCCCATATTGACCTCACATGGCCCCCATTATCCCCCCACATCCATTTCATATCTCCCTGGTGGTCCAGCGGCTAGAGTGATCTGTGCTTCTACACAGACCTGCAGCTGCTGGAGCTCCTGCGCAGTCTTCACCTTTAGTAATGCAGAGCTCTGGGAGATTTAATCTCCCAGCGCTCTGCATTACTAAAGAGCCGGGAGAGCTCAGCAGCTAAAGGCACAGCTTACAATGCGGCGTTGGGCGGCTTGGCGCGGCATGGCAAACCACGAAACGTCAAAAAAAAAAAAATTGCTGTGGCAAGCTCCCCTCTGTAGGGTGCGCCTGTAGGCAGATGCCTACTCTGCCTTACAGGAAATCTGGCCCTGTGTAGAATTATAGTTCCATCTCGTGCATCTGTACTCCTTTTTATACAGGATAGTGGCTCTTGCAGAGGCTGAATGACACTGCACACTTCTGTGAAGTCTATTGTCTATTGTAGCATGGTTGTTTCTACAGTCCAAATGCATAACCTTACATTTATTTATATTAAGCCTCGTCTGCCACTTTCCTCCCATTCACTAAGTTTATCGAGAACTTTCTGCATAGAAAAAACATCCTGCTCTGTATGTATTTCCTTTCTCAGATTAGTGTCATCAGCAAAAATTGAGACGTTACTTTCAATACCCACTTCTAGATTATTAATAAACAAATTAATAAGTGTTGACTGAATCATGTGGCACCCCACTTAACTTTAGAACAACCTTGAAAAGGTTCAATTTACAACAACTCTCTGCCATCTATCATTTAGCCAGTTCTCTATCAGTGCACAGATATCACATCCCAAACCAAAGCCACTTAAGTTATTCAGTAATCTGTTGTGAGGCACAGTATCAAAGGCTTTTGCAAAATTCAAGTATACTAATCAACAGCAATACCCTTGTCCAAATTACGACTTACCATTTTGTAAATTGCAAGTAAATTAGTTTGACATGATCTATTAAACCATTCTGGTTAGTACTTATAATACTATTGGTCAATATGTAATCCTTAATACATCAGTTAGCAACCATTCGAATATCTTACCCACTATGGAAGTCAAGCTCACAGGTCTATAATGTCCACAGAGACTAAGAGAAAAGGATTTCTTGGTAAGTACACAAAAATCCAATTTTAGGCAATTTGGATCCTTTAAAAAAACATTAACACCTAAAAATGAACTGGGGTTATATACACTTAATATCTTTAATTCATGCTAGCATCTATAAAATTATGTTTCTTTGTCTGCGGCGTAAAATCTAGTTTTAAATATGCTTTATGGTTGTATCCATTCCTGCCTTTTCCAAGGCTCACTCTGATTTTCCATAATCCTATATAATAATTTGCTAAATCGTGTGTAACGCCGCGACATGCGCAGTAGACACTGCTGCACGTGCTGCAGTCATGCACAGTAGAGACTGCCCGCGCCGCTGCTGATACAGAGCTGGGCGCTCCGACCGGGTGGCTGTGACACTGTGGCCCATGTAACAGGTTGTTCAACTAGTTATCTATAATTGGGATGAGATATGTATTTGTGAATATGAGAGCATTGGGCACTAATCACAGTTAATAAACCCCTTAACAACCCTTGACGTGCCAGAACTGTCACGCCTGGTCTGGCACTTAAGGATTGGTGACGGTCATGACACGTCATGGAATTCTGAGGTCTCCGTGCGGCTGCACTCTGCTCGATGACCCTGGAATCCATTGCAACCACAAAAAAGTCCCATGGTCCTTAAGTGCCGGCTGTGTGCCGTGTTGGACAGCCGTTAAGGGGTTAACTGACTCTAGCGCTTATATTTTAATAGAAACAGCACATACCACATTAAATAAATACTGTCTGAGCAAGACCATTTTACAGATGTGTTAAAAAGCAAGTTTAGGTTTATATTTTAGGTATATAAATAATATTTAATTTCTTCTTAAACTGGCTAGCTGTAAGTCTGTTCTATTTAAAGTTATATCTACCTATTTCATTTTTGGTGTCTGTTTTTTTTAATGTAAAATATGAAACAGACATGTTTTACGTGTCAGGCTGTTTTGCATTGATAAAATCAGTGAGGCTGATATATTAAGAAAAAGTGGACTAATTTTTGAGCAAACAAACTGCACCATAGGAGACAAATGTACATTCCCAACATTGCTATTGAGTCAAATGAGGTTTGACTCCCCTTGAGCGCTAGTGGGGTCTCCAACACCAATTCTGCTGGTAGGCTATTCCACTTATCTACTACCCCCTCAGTGAAGTTTAACCTTCTTACATTACGTCTAAACCTGTGTCCCTCTAGTTTCATACTGTGAGCTCTTGTCCTAACATTTCTACTTCTTTGAAATGTACTTCCTTCCTGTGCCTTTTTGAATCACTTCATGAATTTGAATGTTTCTATCTCTCTCATCTCTCCTGTAAGCTATACAGGTTCATAACCATAGTCTTTCCTGGCATTTCTTATCCTGTAAACTATCCACCATTTTAGTAGCCCTTCTCTGATTTTTCTCTAGAGTATCTAAATCCTTCTGGACAGAGTAATGGGCAAGGCATCCTAGGTGCTTGCCTAGGGCTCGGTCAAGATGGGGCCCTCAAAGTTGAACTGTCCCCGCAATAAAAAGCTTGGCCGGTGGGAAGATCAGACCAATCTCCCCATCAGCAAGCTGAGGTCTGTTCCTCCTGTGGCACAGACCTTTAAATGCATCTCCCCCAATGTCCCCAGCACTCTAGTAATGCAGAGCTCCAGGATATGACATAATCTCCTGGTGGTCTGCATTACTGGAGAGAGGACCGCTCAGCGCTCATTAGCTGCTAAT
This sequence comes from Rhinophrynus dorsalis, assembly GCA_037306005.1. Lineage (NCBI taxonomy): Eukaryota > Metazoa > Chordata > Amphibia > Anura > Rhinophrynidae > Rhinophrynus > Rhinophrynus dorsalis. Next base: position 57,490,238 of record CM074720.1, on the reverse strand, counting down.
AGGGGTCTGTGTCCTAAAGAAGGCACAGACCTCTTCTTTCACCCTGCATGCCACTGGACCACCAGGGATGAGCCCCCCTCCTGTGCCAGCAAAGGTAGGCAAATAGGAGGGGGCCACAGGAAAGGGGAATTGGGAGGAAAAACTGTGGGAAACTGATTATGGGGGCAGAGCAACAGGGAAACTGGCAAGGGGGGCAGATAAATGGGTTGAGGGGGAGAGCTGGCAGGGGGCCCCAATTTGGGACCTGCCTAGGGCCCCATTGAGGCTTAATACGGCTCTGCTTCTGGAAATGGGTTCTCTAGTACTGTACTCGATAGGTGAGGTCTATCCAGAGATCTGTAGACTGTCATAACCACTTCCCTTTTTCTGCTACAAATTCCCCACGCTATACAACCCAGCACCCTGCTTGCATTACCTGCTGCTTTGTTACAGTTCCTGCCTACTTTTAAGTCATCAGCAATAAATACTCCCAAATCCATTTCCTCTGTTGTCTCTGGAAGCATAGTACCCTTAATACTATATTCGGCCATTTCATTTTACATCCCAAGTGCATTATTTTATTGCTTATCAATCAATTGCTTCTGGATCTCTCAGTGGCGGAATCTCTACGGCTTCCCTCCCGTCCGGATCTTCTTCTACAGCAGTGGTTCTCAATCTTTTTTTGATCAAGGCACCCCTAACACGCAATCTGGAACTCTCGGGGCACCCCTAGCACATGTAATGTAATTTATTAAGGACATAATGAAGGGTACAATACATAAATATAGTTATTATTAGGTCCCATAATGATGCTACCAAAACTAAACATTTTGTGCAGAACAATTTCCACAAATAAACATTTTAAACTCAAAATTCACATTTATGTGAAAATTTTCATAGAAAACATGGGGCACCCTAAACTGATGTCCGTGGCACACCAAAGTGCCACGGCACCCTGGTTGAGAACCACTGTTCTACAGGGTCATCATCTGGCTTTGACAGCATGGAGACTGAATCTTCAGATTTGAAGAAGAAGGGATTTTCTTCTGGTGTGGTGGCTATTATGCTTAGTTTCCTCTAAGGCCTACCATTGAATTTGGTCTACCTTTCTCTCTTGGTGTGCTGATAGGAACTTGTCTCAGGATTTTGATCTTCCTATGGTCCTTTTTCTTCCTCCAGGATGGTGTGGATAAGGGTCTCAGTCTGAGTTCTCTTAAGGTTCAGACCTCTGCTCTCTCCGTTTTCTTTCAGAGGTTCCTTACTATTCTTCCTGATGTCAAGGTTTTCTTCTAAGGCGTTGCTCATACCCGTCCTGTGTTTAAGTCTCCTGCTCCTCAGTGGGACCTTAACTTGGTTTTGGGCATCCTTCAGCACTCTTCCTTTGAGTCATTGGCCACTATACCTCTCCGTCTGACATGGAAGATGGCTTTCCTCCTGGCGATTGTATCTGTTCGCCGTGTTGCGGAGTTGCATGCCCTGTCTTGTGGGCCACCCTTTTTGGTGTTTCACAAGGACAAGGCGGTGCTTCACACTTTGCAGGAGTTTCTCCCGAAGGTGGTCTCTGAGTTCCACATTAATCAGGAGATTGTGGTGCCTTCTTTCTGCCCTACCTCTGACAAGGAGAGGGATCTAAACTTGTTAGATGTAGTGCGTTGTCTCAAGTTTTATGTACATCGCACTGAGTCCATTAGACAATCTGACTCATTGTTCGTCATTCCTGAGGGCCCCAGGGTAGGGAGACCTGCATCCAAAGTTACTATTGCGCCTTGGATCAAGTCCACTTTTTGTAAGGCTTACGAACTTAGAAAGAAACCTGTTCCCTTTCAGGTCACGGCTCATTCTACGTGATCTATTGGGGCATCTTGGGCCTACAAGAATCAGGCCTCAGCTGATCAGCTGTACAAAGCGGCCATTTGGTCGTCCATGCATACCTTCTCAAAACACTACCATGTGGATGTGTTGGCATCGGCTGATGCCAGTTTTGGGAGGAAGATCCTGGAGGCAACCTTGCCTGTCTAGGATCTCATTAGCCTCTCAGTACTTTTTCACTTTTGAGCCCTGCTGGCTCTAGTTCTGTGTGCTGTGTGACGGTTCCTGGGTTCTGTTTTACCCCTGTTCGTGTCCATTGATACTTTGTGGTTAATGTTGAGCTATTCATGATCTCTTGGTACATTGGTGCTCTGGTGACTTTGGGGGCCTGCGCCTGGTCATTGCCTTTCTTCCTGCCCTGGGAAACTTAATGGTTGGACATCCCAAAGTTACCAGTAACCTGTATTGGACAACAGATAAAAGAGGATTTTAGTCTTACCTGTTAAATCCTTTTGTCTTAGACCATACAGGTTACTGGTCTCCCACCCTGACAAGGGACCATGCATGGCTCTCCTGTGGCAGAACGTGGAGGTCCTTTTGGGTTCATGCTTAAAATAGTCTTCCTTTACCTTCTTACTACCTAGTCAATAGTTCATTTTCAAATCTTACTGAATGGGGATTTGCTAGCTGCAATCTAAGGAGAGGAGGTAGGCTCCACCCAGCAGTCACTTCTCAGAATTGTTCCTGCCTACTTAAGGGGGATGATCACCTGCCCAAAGTTACCAGTAACCTGTATGGACTAAGAGAAAAGGATTTAACAGGTAAGACTAAAATCCTCTTTTGCCCCCTACATGCAATTTGTTTGCCCAGGAATTGTGTCACTTTCTCTTAGTACATTAGCCTTAGAGAGGTTAAATGTAGAGGGCTGCCTAAAATGCATCAGTGCTCCTTTAAGACTAAGGCAATGGGATTAGAAAACAAATGAATATGTAGGAGCTCTTCTTGTTTAGTTATGATTCACTTCATTGAACCAATCTATTTTATGAAGCTTCTTTATAGATTTCCTCTGTAGATACTTTACATATCAGTTTTCTGCAGCTGTTGCAGTCATATCTAGGGGATACTTTTATTTTACATTTCTGCAAATGTAGGTGAGACATTTTCTGTCTGTGTGAAAGGGTAAATAACATGGTTCCTGTTTTGTAAATTAACCTGTCTTATGTTAGAGATGTTCTTAATGCACTGCAAAGCATTAAACGAATGGCAATGTTACATTTAGACATTATGGGCTAGATTTAAAGGTTCGCATTAATTCAGCTGCTAAGTAAAAAAAGGCATATCTGCCGCAAATAACACATGACTTGCGGCAGATTTAAAGGTATGAGTACAGAATAGCTATCGAGCGTAGGCACAACAAAAACACTTAACACAAAAACCAGCATCGCACCTGTTTTCGCATCACCGAGCGTCCCAAACACCTGTTAAAACACAACTTAAGTCAAAATGTAACATTATGGCTGGTGTTGGGTAGCAACCCTGATAGATGCACAAACAAAATTCAAATCTACAGCCAATCCCAAGGCCCCAAAGTAGCAAAAATGTTCAAATACACCTATATATACCCCAAAATAATGGTCACACCTTGTCTGTGTTTTGAGTTTTGGCGAGCTAGATCACAGGACCCAGGAGTGGAGGATAGCGTTTAGAGAGAGGGAGAGAGGAGCTTACATTGGAGGCAGAAGGAGTTTTTTTGGAGTTTGGAGAGAGGTGCACTAATTCGACACATATCACACTTTTGCACATACACCCATACAAACACAAACATATACATACGCAGTCTGTTTTTTCATAACACTTTACACATTTTTTAAACTCTATTTTTACAGTGTGAATCTGTGAGTGAAAGAGTGTGACAGAGAGTGAGTGGGATCGAGTGTGTCTGTGAGGGCCTGTGCGAGTTCCTGGGTGTAAGTGGGTGAGTGATGGCTAGGAGAGGAGGACGGGAGAGTAGTGGAGGAGGAGGAAGGAGAGCAGGACATCCCTGTTGAGAGTAGGGGCGGGAGAGGGAGATCCGCAGGGCTGAGAGGGAGCCAGCCCAGAAGAGCAGGTACACAAAGGACAGGGACAGAACCTGCAGTGGGACGAGGGGTACATGGTGGGGATCACCATACACAGGCAGGGGCAGTGCAGGCATGGCGGTCTGGTTCAGACTCCTCACAGGCCGGAGGTGAGGAGGAGAGGATCAAGGATCCCCGTTATAGTGAGGAGGAGAACAGGGCCCTCGTGGAGGCTGTGCTTGAGAGGAAGACCATCCTGTTCCTGAGGGAGAGGGTCCCTGGCCTGGCTGCGAGGAGGAAGGCTGTCTGGAATCAAATATGCATCAAGGTGAACGCCGTGGCCAGCATCAGACAGGACGTAGACTCAGTAAAAAAAGAGATGGGGTGATGCCGCCCTGCACGCCCAAGACACCGGAGGTGGTCCCCCTGTCCCTATCACCTTCAGCAGATGGGTGGACAGGCTGTGGCAGACCTTGTCGTCTACACTAATTAAGGGGGTCCCTGGAGGATCTGACACTGGGGATGAGAGGAACCTTCATACTACCGGTAAGGGCATCATCCCATAACCACACACCACATCAAGCAACACAAGCCGCACACTCAAACACAGTCACATCTCCACACATGTCCATCATTCATCCACACAACTGCACCAACACAGCACCCTGAGGATTAAAACAGGACGCAAGACAAGGACAAATGTCAAGGTTCAACAAGGCTCAAACCTGTCCAACTCCCTGGTTAATCCTCATGTTGCTGTGCTGATCAAACACAATACACACAAACCATGCTCAGAAAAGTGTTGTATGTTAAACATCAGAACTGCTCCAAAACAATGTCACCCATGTACCCACAGGGAAACCAGAACATAACCCCTTGAGTGCTAGAGGGATTATCAATGCATCGCTCAACAATGCATTGGCAATCCCTCTGGTACTCAAAGGGTTAACCAGAAAAAAAAAACAAGTCGATAAGCTAACAATTGCATGCTACACAGGGGACATTCACTAAGCGGTGAAAAAGAGATGAATGAGAGAAACGAACGCTTACATACCCTCACTTCACCAATCCCAATGTTAGTCTATGTAGAATATTCAATGACATTAATCAAGTTGCTAAGGTCACATTGTATAGACTCCATAGAAAACATTGCAAATGGGGAAATGAGATCACTGTAGAAGTCAGCATCATGTTCAATTCATCAGGTCTACTTCATCACTTACTGAATCACAAAAAGGATGGAGCAGGTCACAAATCATAGTGTCTCTGAGAATAACTGGTTGTATTTGCAACACACAGGCCTAAAACAACTCCACAGCATTAAAGGTGAAAAAGTAGGCCTTGGTGTTGTGCACGCAATCATTTACTCTAACTTGAAATTATACATTTGATTCACACATGGATCCTCAGGAGTGCTGATGCCATGGATGGTACACCAGCCACTATTTGCAGGATACATATGTGAACCAAATATGAACCATTGTAGTTTGGTCAATAACAGGCCATGAATTATGGATATCTATGATTGAGTACGGCTGCCTCACTCAGAAGGATGGATGGGCTCATCCAGAAAAAAAAACACAGGCCTCAATCAAAGATATCCTTCAATACTGGCTTGATTGTTGGCCTTCAGGATTCAACTGGAACAGACCTCATGGACAGGATCCTGTCAAGTACACCAATCTCTGATTGCCAGGGTGGTATCCCATGCATCACAATGCAATACATAGGATACCATCATGACAACCAGAGAGCGACATGTAAAATAATACAAAATCTTGCATTGTACAGGATTAATTGCTAACATCGGGATGAATACCACTTGAATCCCACTGCAGATCAGTTAAAAAAAGATATGTACACAAATAATAACTGTCAGATATGTATGTGGATATGTACCTTTCAAATGGGTACAAAAATGTCCCAACAAGATGTGAACCCAGAGATCAGTTCAGTACGTGTGATTGCCTTCCGGCCCATATATGTGCACCCATCACAAACTAACTGTTATTGATATCATGAAAATACACATACCTAGTATATCCCACCTTACTTAGATGGGATATACAAGGTATGTTTGTATTCATGATATCAATAAAAGTTAGTTTGTGATGGGTTCACATATATAGGCAGTAAGACAATAACATGTAGTGAACGGATCTCTGGGTTCATATCTACTAACGATATGTTTGTACCCGTATGAAAGGTACATATCCATATACATATCAGACCATATTCCTTTCTGTGTACCTTGCACGGGATGGCAATGGTTAATTTCACCTTGATGCAATATTGTAGGCATTGTAAAAATATGTGGATCCATGTTGGTCCTATCCCTCCTACCCTCATGGTTAGACAGATATTGCTGTATGTGACAGCTGTAGATAACCGTCATTTGACCACATGGAGGCTCTTCGGCAGAGCCAAAATTGTCCCATTTGGAGATCAATACGTCTTTTGAATGGTCTACAAAGTTTGCCTGGTTTGCAAGCACACTCTGTGGACCATTCCAATGAAGTATTCATCTCCAAATGGGGCAATTTTGGCTCTGCTGAAGAGCCTCCGTGTGGTCAAATGACAGATATCTCCAGCTGTCACATACAGCAATATATGTCTAACCATGAGGGCAGGAGGGATAAGTCTAACATGGATCCACATCTTTTTACAATGCCTACAATATTACATCAAGGTGAGATTAACCATTGCCATCCCGTTAAAGGGATAGTAATACTCAAAATGTGAAACGAAAAATATATGTTGTAAGGTTTCTTCCCCAAGTAAAACAACGTTATCCCCACTGCTGAAAGGAGTTGTATTCCAAAAGTCTCACAGCTCAAACTTGAATATTTCAGGTGTAATAACCCAGTGGCCTGAAATTGTACAGTGGTACTGTTGCTACACCATCCTATGGATAGCTCTGGTCCCGGGACCTTAAATCTCCATAGGATGATGTATCAACAGCGGCAATGTATAATTCCAGGCCACTGGGATATTGCACCAAAGGAACTGAACTTGGAGGTGTGGTATGTTTTGAATGAAACACCCTTCAGCAGTGGGAGTACCCTTGTTTTACTCAGGGAGGATCAGCCCTACAACATACATTTTTCTTTTCACATTTTAAGTATTGATATCACTTTCATCCTATCATTGCTACGTTTACTGATCACACAATCTCATTTCTACACACAGCTTACGGGCTTCCACAACAGCAGGAGCCCGTGGAGGAGGCTACCTCACCACCCAGTGAGGAGTATACAGAGGAGGGGACCAGCTGCAGACCACCATACTCACCACCCACACCTCCTCCACAACTGGCTGCACCTCCACCGGCTCTGACCCAACTGGCTGCACCTCCACTGGCTCTGACCCAACTGGCTGCGCCTCCACCGGCTGCAACCCAACTGGCTGATCCCCAACTGACTGCTCTACCCCAGTACAGCAGCTTGATGCAACAGTAGGAGAGGTGGATGCATCCCACCACCTCCAGGAGCTACTACCCTCCAGTAGCACCACTAGCAGGGAGGCAATGGCTGCCAGGGACTGTGTCCACCACCCAATATGTGCCTTTTTCCACACAGATGGACCTACCCTCCTGGATGGCTCCGCAGCATGGCCCCAGGTATGATCCCAGATGGAGGCCAAGCACATACCCGTGGCCAAGATATGACCCTTGGCCACTCGACTACCAACCCCTGGGCCTGATTGGGGAGCCCCAGTGCCCTTTACGGAGGTAAATAATCACTCCACCACCAGGACAGCCATCATTGGGCAGCAGTGAGTCACTTCATGTTGTGGGCATATGCCCATCATCTGCACCAGCCACTACTACAACAGCTATCACTGCAGCAGCAGCCACAGTACAGACAGCAGCTGAGGACACAGCAGCAGAGGACACAGCAGCAGCAGGAACCCCACCAGCAGAGTCACCGGGCACATCCACCACCAGCATTGCACAACCCACGGAGATGGAGGCGGAGTGCATGTCCCTACAGAGGAGGCTACTCTGGGTGTGCCACAGGATCAACGAAAATGTCACAAGGAACAGAAGGGAATCCAGGAGGAACACATCAAGAATCCAGGCAAGGATACATGCCCTGGAGTTGGAGCACACAAGACTGAACACACAACTCCATCAGCACCACACAGGGATGATGGACATGCTGAGGCAGGTGCTGGTGGAGTTGAGAGACCACAACTGCAGGGAGAACCTGCACCCACCACTTCCTCCAGCGTGACACCTGAAGCCACACCTAGGGGTCAAAGGGTGACCAGGCAATCAGCCAGGTTATCCACCTCTGGCACCCAGTCTAAGGTCCCCCCCCAAGAAAAAAACATAAACTGCCCAACTTGTCATGGTCCCCCTCAATAAACTAAACATTGTGCTTTTGAATCCTGTCTGATATGTTTTGTGTTTGGTGATAGCTTGGGTGGCAGAGTTGTAGCCAATGCATTGCCAAGCAACGCAGTGAACACAGCTTCTGCCTAGGTAACATGTCGATGGGATGTTACAACATGGGTTCACACACACTCTGTTGTACAAATTCAACTGGCAATCCATCCCTGGAGCCATATAACATGACAGTGTTATATGGAGATGTTGTGGGTTGAATTTGAACAATACATACCCCTTAGCACAACAACTGGTGCAACATTGAACATTCGTCTGCATCAAATGTTGCGTTTTAGGGGTTAACCAAACAAACAGCTATTTGACTTAGCAGAAAACTAACAAGCAGGACAGATGGAACATGCAGCAAAATCGTATTTGATTGAAACTCTTATTGTGAAACTGACTTACTGGGGAACCCAATGTTCACTGTAGGATTTCAATGTGTAGCACGCACATTGAAATCCAGGGGTGAGCATTGGATTCTCCAGTACGTTGAGTTATTGTTTTACTAAGGTTGTAACAGACTTCACAAGTGATAACACTTGTCCACTTAGTCTGGTTGTTTGTTGATGTAGGTCATGTACTGAGATATGTCAAACTAAAGCTATCTCAGAACATTGATTATATTGAACAACACAGAAACCGTGGACATGAAATCACTGTGGAAGTATGTCCCCTGGATCACCTCTTTATCACTCCCAACACACATTAGTGTATCTCTGCCATCATCTGTTTGCATGAATACATCAGAGTCCATTCACTGGCAAACAAGTAGTGTACTCCTGTGATGTGGGTCATGCCTTCCCATGTATGGGGGATACTGTAGCCTTGAGTGTGGTTACGCATTGACACATGTGTAATCCAACATTTCTTCATACAGACACAGATTGAATAGTGATGGTTCTTCTTTATTGTGTCTCAGAGTACATTAGAACGTACATGTGTTTTCTGGGTATATTGCCTATATACATTAAAACCTTGTATGAGCACACTAAATGTACTTTCAAACTAAATCTTAATACTTTAGAAACACTACTGGCCTGCTCATGTGTTGTCCACAAGGTTTGACAACTCTGTAGATGAGCATTCTAACTGTACAGATTTGATACCTGGATGTTAGTACACACATGAATTCGTGTTTTCTGTGTCCAGTAGAGGCTGCTGTGAACATCAGGTCAAACATTGCATCACCAACACAAACACTTGAAACACCAAGTGGTGAGCTTCATAGATGTGTTGTCAAGACATCAGTCCAGTCACATGGAAGATCTTCTGTCCAAGGATGGATCATGCTATGGATGCCTGTGGGACAAGAGGACAGGATTTGGAGCAGCACCCTCGAACTGTTCATCATGCAACAACTTGAACTTCCTAATCCCCTCAATCTTTTTCGTTACAGGTGAGTACACAAACCATTGCTTTGTAATGTGTTGTGTACTCATCTGTAACCCATTATGTAGAGAACTAAGGAAATGTGAAGCAGCTCTAGGGATATGTGCCCCTGACATGAATACACACATCAACAAGTACGTTCTGAGAGCTCCATGAAACTAATGTATTTGGGCTGCCACTGTGAGAGTTACAGTGGCAGCCCAATTTTATTTGTTTCATGGAACTATTATGACATATTTGTTGATGTGTGTATTCATGTCAGGGCCACATATCACTACACACTCACAGGTCAGCATGGTGTCCCTGGAGATCTGATCCACGTTTCATGACCTCTATATTGTGTAACATTACCACTGTAGATCCATCCCTCTGCTGCTCTTCTCAGCTCTAGCAAACTACAGGTCCCATGTTGACTATAATGGCCCTTTAACCCCTGATGTGACAGTGTTATCCAATGCATTGCATTACATAGTTACATAGTTACATAGTAATTTAGGTTGAAAAAAGACTTGCGTCCATCCAGTTCAACCCTTTTCCTATTCCTGTTTACCATCGCTGACCCAAAAGAAGGCATCTGACTCCAAATGGCAATCAGACTTCTCCCTGGATCAACAAGCCCTAACTAAATATTAATCCCAATACTAACGTGCATAGCCCTCTATATTATGCTCTTTTAAATAATTATCCAGGCCCCTTTTAAAGGCATCTAATGTATTTGATAGCACCACCTCCTCCGGAAGTGCATTCCATACCTTTATTGTCCTTACTGTAAAGAAACCCTTCCGCTGTTGTAGACTAAATCTCCTTTCCTTAAGTCTAAGCGGGTGGCCCCTTGTCCTGTGTACTGTTCTGTTAATGAACAGGTCTTTTGAAAGCCCTTTATATGGGCCTTGAACATATTTATATAGTATTATCATATCCCCTCTAAGACGCCGTTTCTCTAGTGTGTACAAGTTTAACTTTTCTAGCCTCTCTTCATAACTAAAACATTCCATTCCCCTTACTAGTTTTGTAGCCCTCCTCTGCACTCTCTCTAGTTCCATAATGTCCTTCTTCAGAAAGGGCGCCCAGAATTGAACAGCATATTCTAGGTGGGGTCTTACCATGGACCTGTAAAGAGGCATAATTATATCTTCCTCCCTTGAGTCAATACCCCTTTTAATACATGCCAATATCTTATTGGCCTTTGCCGCTGCCAGCTGGCACTGCATGCTACTGCTAAGTCTATTGTCTACCATTACTCCTAAATCCTTTTCATTAGTAGATTTCCCCAGAGAAACGCCATTTAAACTATATGTTGCATTTTTATTATTATACCCAAAATGCATAACTTTACACTTGTCTATATTGAATCTCATTTGCCATTTGCCTACCCAGTTACTCAATTTGTCCAAGTCCTCTTGTAATGAAGACACATCCAGTTCAGACTTTATTACCTTACTTAATTTTGTGTCATCGGCAAACACTGATACATGGCTTCCTATGCCCTCTGGGAGGTCATTAATAAACAAATTAAAAAGAAGAGGACCCAGGACAGATCCCTGAGGCACTCCACTTATCACGTTTATCCAACTGGAGAACTTGCCATTTACTACCACTCTTTGCATTCTATCTTTCAGCCAATTTCCAATCCACTCACAAACATTTTGCCCTAGTCCTATTTCATTCAATTTGTACAGTAACCTCTTGTGTGGAACCGTATCAAATGCCTTGGCAAAGTCTAAATAGATCACGTCAACCGCCTCTCCCTCATCTATATTATTACTTACTTTTTCATAAAATGCGATCAAGTTCGTTTGACAAGACCTATCTTTCACAAAGCCATGTTGGCTATTGCTAATGATATTCCTGTTCCAGCAGAATTCTTGAATATATTCCCTTAGCAAACTTTCAAACAGCTTCCCTACCACAGATGTCAAGCTTACGGGTCTGTAATTTCCTGGCTGGGACTTTGATCCCTTTTTAAATATGGGCACCACATCTGCTTTACGCCAATCCATGGGCACCATACCAGAAATAAAAGAATCCCTGAAAATCAGATATATCGGTCTGGCCAGGGTCTGGCTTAGCTCTTTAAGTACCCGTGGGTGTATACCATCTGGCCCCGGAGCTTTGTCTACCTTGACACCATTCAATTGTTTTAACACTTTTTCTTGTGTTAGCCAGTCCCATGCTTGCTGTGACTGTTCTGTAAAAGTAGTTTGCAGACTCTTGTCCAATGGGTCTTCCTTGGTAAAAACAGAAGAAAAGAAATTATTTAAAATATCTGCCTTCTCTCTGTCACCTTTGACCATCTCACCCGTTTCAGCTAACAAGGACCCAACATTATCAGACTTTAATTTTTTGCCATTAATGTATTTAAAGAATTTTTTTGGGTTGCTTTTGCTCTCCTTAGCAATATTTTTTTCATTCTCCAGTCTAGCTAATTTAATAGCCTTTTTACAGGTTTTGTTGACATTTTTGTATTCTGCAAATGCCTCTGCTGATCCCTCAGCTTTGTAATGTTTAAATGCCGCTTTCTTGTTATTTATTTCATGAATTACTTTACTGGTTAGCCACATTGGTTTTAATTTGCTTCTTTTGTATTTGTTTCCAACAGGGATAAATTTATATGTGTATTTTTGCAATGTTATTTTAAAGGTATTCCACTTACCTTCTGTGTTTTTTCCTGAAAATATTTTATCCCAGTCAACGAGACCAAGGGATGAATTAAACATGCTAAAGTTGGCCTTTTTAAAATTCAGTGTTTTGGTGGAACTCATATCAACTTGTTTTTTTGAATTAATCTCAAACGATACCATGTTATGGTCACTATTCCCCAAGTGCTCCCTTACTTGGATGTTAGAGATAAGTTCTTCATGGTCAGTTATTACCAAATCCAGACATGCATTCCCTCTGGTTGAGGTCTGCACTAGTTGTGACAAAAAATTGTCATTCAACAAGTTCAGAAACTTGCTGCTTTTAGCAGAGTTAGCTATTCCATTTTTCCAGTCTATTTCTGGATAATTAAAATCCCCCATAATTATAGTTCTCCCTATTTGGGAAGCCTTTTCTATTTGCATTAATAGCTGTGTTTCTTCAAGGTCACCAATGTTTGGTGGTTTATAACAAATACCCACTAATATTTTCTGGGCAGTTTTATCCCCAGTGACTATTTCAACCCACAGGGATTCCACATGTTCACTACTGTCATCACATATATCTTCCCGCAATTGAGGCAATAATGCTGGTTTGATATACAGACAGACCCCACCCCCTCTTTTGCTTGACCTATCTTTTCTAAATAACATGTAGCCCTCTAAATTGATTGCCCAATCATGTGTGTCATCCCACCATGTTTCTGTTATGCCTATCAAGTCATAGTTTTCAATTTCAGCTACCAGCTCCAGTTCCCCTATTTTACCAGTTAAACTTCTGGCATTTGCAAGCATACAATTTATGCCACTGCTGTGTTCCATTTGTGATTTAATTTTGTTGTGGCTTATAGTCTTCTCCCTATCATCTGTACTAACCCCGCCCCCAGATCCTCCCACCTGGTTATTAACTACATCGCCTTCCCTTTCTATACTATCTATCCCAGTATTTATTGGCCCCTCCCCCCCCCCTTCCTAGTTTAAAATCTCCTCCAACCGTCTAGTAATCCTCTCCCCAAGCACTTGAGACCCTCTTGCATTCAGGTGCAATCCATCCCTGCTATAGAGATTGTACCCCAAAGCAAAATCAGCCCAGTGCTCTAAAAACCCAAAGCCCTCCTTCTTACACCAAGACTTCAGCCATGCATTGAGCTCCCTAATCTCCCGCTGTCTCTCTGGCGTAGCGCATGGCACAGGTAGTATCTCTGAGAATACTACCTTGGAGGTCCTGTTCCTAATCTTACTGCCTAAATCCCTAAAATTACCTTTTAGGACTCTCCACCTTCCTCTAACTTTGTCATTGGTACCAATATGCACCAAGACAGCTGGATCCTCTCCAGCCCCTCCCAATAATCTGTCCACCCTGTCTGCAACATGCCGAACCCGGGCACCCGGGAGACAGCAAACCATTCGGTTGCTGCGATCAGAGCCACAGATTACCCTATCTGTTCTCCTAATAATAGAGTCCCCTACCACCACAACCTGCCTAGGCTTCACTTTCCTCTGGATCCCCTCTGTGCTAGAGGAGCTGTTCTCCCGGCTGTTAGGGAGAACAGTCCTCTCCAGCAATTCCACCTCTGGGTTTGCCTTCCCAACATCTTCACTTAAATGAGCAAATTTGTTTGGATGGAAAAACTCAGGACTGGCTGCCCTCTTCCTCTTCCCTCCCCCACTGCAACCACTTCTAACTGTCACCCAGCTATGTGCCTGGTTCCCTTCTAGCTGATCTCCTCCCTCTTTGCTAGGTGACCCAGCTAGACTCTGCTCCGTTAGCAAGAGACTCCTCTCAAGGTTGTCAATGTCTCTCAATGTTGCAATATGACTCTCTAGAGCTCCAATCTGAGCTTCTAGAAGGGCCACTTGCTCACATTTGCTACAGCGGTATGGACCCTGGAACTGCTGTTCCAAGCATGCATACATATGGCATGATGTGCACTGAGTGAGATCTCCAATCTTGCTCATCTTGTATGGTGCAAATGTGAGTTCCTAAAATGTAAGCAATTAATTTACCTGTGTTGCACTACCTCCTCTGTTTCACCAACTGCTGTGTTTCACAAACTGTACACTTATTACAGAGCACTTAGGAAAGAGCACGCTCTATTTGTGAGCAAGCTCTGTGAGTCCTGTACCTAGATTTATACAGGCCTACACAGGGGATTGTTCACAAACCCCACCCTTAATTAATTAATTACACACACTCCCAGAGAAAAACACAACCTTTTAAACTTTAACCCTTTAACCTTCTTACTGCAGGTTAGAATGTCAACACAAAAAACACTTTTTCCAATGCTGGGATGTCCAACTGTTCAATTCAAATTACTCCAGAGCACACCTGAGCTTGTGAGCAAGCTCTGTGAGTCCTGTACCTAGATTTATACAGGCCTACACAGGGGATTGTTCACAAACCCCACCCTTAATTAATTAATTACACACACTCCCAGAGAAAAACACAACCTTTTAAACTTTAACCCTTTAACCTTCTTACTGCAGGTTAGAATGTCAACACAAAAAACACTTTTTCCAATGCTGGGATGTCCAGCTGTTCAATTCAAATTACTCCAGAGCACACCTGAGCTTGTGAGCAAGCTCTGTGAGTCCTGTACCTAGATTTATACAGGCCTACACAGGGGATTGTTCACAAACCCCACCCTTAATTAATTAATTACACACACTCCCAGAGAAAAACACAACCTTTTAAACTTTAACCCTTTAACCTTCTTACTGCAGGTTAGAATGTCAACACAAAAAACACTTTTTCCAATGCTGGGATGTCCAACTGTTCAATTCAAATTACTCCAGAGCACACCTGAGCTTGTGAGCAAGCTCTGTGAGTCCTGTACCTAGATTTATACAGGCCTACACAGGGGATTGTTCACAAACCCCACCCTTAATTAATTAATTACACACACTCCCAGAGAAAAACACAACCTTTTAAACTTTAACCCTTTAACCTTCTTACTGCAGGTTAGAATGTCAACACAAAAAACACTTTTTCCAATGCTGGGATGTCCAGCTGTTCAATTCAAATTACTCCAGAGCACACCTGAGCTTGTGAGCAAGCTCTGTGAGTCCTGTACCTAGATTTATACAGGCCTACACAGGGGATTGTTCACAAACCCCACCCTTAATTAATTAATTACACACACTCCCAGAGAAAAACACAACCTTTTAAACTTTAACCCTTTAACCTTCTTACTGCAGGTTAGAATGTCAACACAAAAAACACTTTTTCCAATGCTGGGATGTCCAACTGTTCAATTCAAATTACTCCAGAGCACACCTGAGCTTGTGAGCAAGCTCTGTGAGTCCTGTACCTAGATTTATACAGGCCTACACAGGGGATTGTTCACAAACCCCACCCTTAATTAATTAATTACACACACTCCCAGAGAAAAACACAACCTTTTAAACTTTAACCCTTTAACCTTCTTACTGCAGGTTAGAATGTCAACACAAAAAACACTTTTTCCAATGCTGGGATGTCCAACTGTTCAATTCAAATTACTCCAGAGCACACCTGAGCTTGTGAGCAAGCTCTGTGAGTCCTGTACCTAGATTTATACAGGCCTACACAGGGGATTGTTCACAAACCCCACCCTTAATTAATTAATTACACACACTCCCAGAGAAAAACACAACCTTTTAAACTTTAACCCTTTAACCTTCTTACTGCAGGTTAGAATGTCAACACAAAAAACACTTTTTCCAATGCTGGGATGTCCAACTGTTCAATTCAAATTACTCCAGAGCACACCTGAGCTTGTGAGCAAGCTCTGTGAGTCCTGTACCTAGATTTATACAGGCCTACACAGGGGATTGTTCACAAACCCCACCCTTAATTAATTAATTACACACACTCCCAGAGAAAAACACAACCTTTTAAACTTTAACCCTTTAACCTTCTTACTGCAGGTTAGAATGTCAACACAAAAAACACTTTTTCCAATGCTGGGATGTCCAACTGTTCAATTCAAATTACTCCAGAGCACACCTGAGCTTGTGAGCAAGCTCTGTGAGTCCTGTACCTAGATTTATACAGGCCTACACAGGGGATTGTTCACAAACCCCACCCTTAATTAATTAATTACACACACTCCCAGAGAAAAACACAACCTTTTAAACTTTAACCCTTTAACCTTCTTACTGCAGGTTAGAATGTCAACACAAAAAACACTTTTTCCAATGCTGGGATGTCCAACTGTTCAATTCAAATTACTCCAGAGCACACCTGAGCTTGTGAGCAAGCTCTGTGAGTCCTGTACCTAGATTTATACAGGCCTACACAGGGGATTGTTCACAAACCCCACCCTTAATTAATTAATTACACACACTCCCAGAGAAAAACACAACCTTTTAAACTTTAACCCTTTAACCTTCTTACTGCAGGTTAGAATGTCAACACAAAAAACACTTTTTCCAATGCTGGGATGTCCAACTGTTCAATTCAAATTACTCCAGAGCACACCTGAGCTTGTGAGCAAGCTCTGTGAGTCCTGTACCTAGATTTATACAGGCCTACACAGGGGATTGTTCACAAACCCCACCCTTAATTAATTAATTACACACACTCCCAGAGAAAAACACAACCTTTTAAACTTTAACCCTTTAACCTTCTTACTGCAGGTTAGAATGTCAACACAAAAAACACTTTTTCCAATGCTGGGATGTCCAACTGTTCAATTCAAATTACTCCAGAGCACACCTGAGCTTGTGAGCAAGCTCTGTGAGTCCTGTACCTAGATTTATACAGGCCTACACAGGGGATTGTTCACAAACCCCACCCTTAATTAATTAATTACACACACTCCCAGAGAAAAACACAACCTTTTAAACTTTAACCCTTTAACCTTCTTACTGCAGGTTAGAATGTCAACACAAAAAACACTTTTTCCAATGCTGGGATGTCCAACTGTTCAATTCAAATTACTCCAGAGCACACCTGAGCTTGTGAGCAAGCTCTGTGAGTCCTGTACCTAGATTTATACAGGCCTACACAGGGGATTGTTCACAAACCCCACCCTTAATTAATTAATTACACACACTCCCAGAGAAAAACACAACCTTTTAAACTTTAACCCTTTAACCTTCTTACTGCAGGTTAGAATGTCAACACAAAAAACACTTTTTCCAATGCTGGGATGTCCAACTGTTCAATTCAAATTACTCCAGAGCACACCTGAGCTTGTGAGCAAGCTCTGTGAGTCCTGTACCTAGATTTATACAGGCCTACACAGGGGATTGTTCACAAACCCCACCCTTAATTAATTAATTACACACACTCCCAGAGAAAAACACAACCTTTTAAACTTTAACCCTTTAACCTTCTTACTGCAGGTTAGAATGTCAACACAAAAAACACTTTTTCCAATGCTGGGATGTCCAACTGTTCAATTCAAATTACTCCAGAGCACACCTGAGCTTGTGAGCAAGCTCTGTGAGTCCTGTACCTAGATTTATACAGGCCTACACAGGGGATTGTTCACAAACCCCACCCTTAATTAATTAATTACACACACTCCCAGAGAAAAACACAACCTTTTAAACTTTAACCCTTTAACCTTCTTACTGCAGGTTAGAATGTCAACACAAAAAACACTTTTTCCAATGCTGGGATGTCCAACTGTTCAATTCAAATTACTCCAGAGCACACCTGAGCTTGTGAGCAAGCTCTGTGAGTCCTGTACCTAGATTTATACAGGCCTACACAGGGGATTGTTCACAAACCCCACCCTTAATTAATTAATTACACACACTCCCAGAGAAAAACACAACCTTTTAAACTTTAACCCTTTAACCTTCTTACTGCAGGTTAGAATGTCAACACAAAAAACACTTTTTCCAATGCTGGGATGTCCAACTGTTCAATTCAAATTACTCCAGAGCACACCTGAGCTTGTGAGCAAGCTCTGTGAGTCCTGTACCTAGATTTATACAGGCCTACACAGGGGATTGTTCACAAACCCCACCCTTAATTAATTAATTACACACACTCCCAGAGAAAAACACAACCTTTTAAACTTTAACCCTTTAACCTTCTTACTGCAGGTTAGAATGTCAACACAAAAAACACTTTTTCCAATGCTGGGATGTCCAACTGTTCAATTCAAATTACTCCAGAGCACACCTGAGCTTGTGAGCAAGCTCTGTGAGTCCTGTACCTAGATTTATACAGGCCTACACAGGGGATTGTTCACAAACCCCACCCTTAATTAATTAATTACACACACTCCCAGAGAAAAACACAACCTTTTAAACTTTAACCCTTTAACCTTCTTACTGCAGGTTAGAATGTCAACACAAAAAACACTTTTTCCAATGCTGGGATGTCCAACTGTTCAATTCAAATTACTCCAGAGCACACCTGAGCTTGTGAGCAAGCTCTGTGAGTCCTGTACCTAGATTTATACAGGCCTACACAGGGGATTGTTCACAAACCCCACCCTTAATTAATTAATTACACACACTCCCAGAGAAAAACACAACCTTTTAAACTTTAACCCTTTAACCTTCTTACTGCAGGTTAGAATGTCAACACAAAAAACACTTTTTCCAATGCTGGGATGTCCAACTGTTCAATTCAAATTACTCCAGAGCACACCTGAGCTTGTGAGCAAGCTCTGTGAGTCCTGTACCTAGATTTATACAGGCCTACACAGGGGATTGTTCACAAACCCCACCCTTAATTAATTAATTACACACACTCCCAGAGAAAAACACAACCTTTTAAACTTTAACCCTTTAACCTTCTTACTGCAGGTTAGAATGTCAACACAAAAAACACTTTTTCCAATGCTGGGATGTCCAACTGTTCAATTCAAATTACTCCAGAGCACACCTGAGCTTGTGAGCAAGCTCTGTGAGTCCTGTACCTAGATTTATACAGGCCTACACAGGGGATTGTTCACAAACCCCACCCTTAATTAATTAATTACACACACTCCCAGAGAAAAACACAACCTTTTAAACTTTAACCCTTTAACCTTCTTACTGCAGGTTAGAATGTCAACACAAAAAACACTTTTTCCAATGCTGGGATGTCCAACTGTTCAATTCAAATTACTCCAGAGCACACCTGAGCTTGTGAGCAAGCTCTGTGAGTCCTGTACCTAGATTTATACAGGCCTACACAGGGGATTGTTCACAAACCCCACCCTTAATTAATTAATTACACACACTCCCAGAGAAAAACACAACCTTTTAAACTTTAACCCTTTAACCTTCTTACTGCAGGTTAGAATGTCAACACAAAAAACACTTTTTCCAATGCTGGGATGTCCAACTGTTCAATTCAAATTACTCCAGAGCACACCTGAGCTTGTGAGCAAGCTCTGTGAGTCCTGTACCTAGATTTATACAGGCCTACACAGGGGATTGTTCACAAACCCCACCCTTAATTAATTAATTACACACACTCCCAGAGAAAAACACAACCTTTTAAACTTTAACCCTTTAACCTTCTTACTGCAGGTTAGAATGTCAACACAAAAAACACTTTTTCCAATGCTGGGATGTCCAACTGTTCAATTCAAATTACTCCAGAGCACACCTGAGCTTGTGAGCAAGCTCTGTGAGTCCTGTACCTAGATTTATACAGGCCTACACAGGGGATTGTTCACAAACCCCACCCTTAATTAATTAATTACACACACTCCCAGAGAAAAACACAACCTTTTAAACTTTAACCCTTTAACCTTCTTACTGCAGGTTAGAATGTCAACACAAAAAACACTTTTTCCAATGCTGGGATGTCCAACTGTTCAATTCAAATTACTCCAGAGCACACCTGAGCTTGTGAGCAAGCTCTGTGAGTCCTGTACCTAGATTTATACAGGCCTACACAGGGGATTGTTCACAAACCCCACCCTTAATTAATTAATTACACACACTCCCAGAGAAAAACACAACCTTTTAAACTTTAACCCTTTAACCTTCTTACTGCAGGTTAGAATGTCAACACAAAAAACACTTTTTCCAATGCTGGGATGTCCAACTGTTCAATTCAAATTACTCCAGAGCACACCTGAGCTTGTGAGCAAGCTCTGTGAGTCCTGTACCTAGATTTATACAGGCCTACACAGGGGATTGTTCACAAACCCCACCCTTAATTAATTAATTACACACACTCCCAGAGAAAAACACAACCTTTTAAACTTTAACCCTTTAACCTTCTTACTGCAGGTTAGAATGTCAACACAAAAAACACTTTTTCCAATGCTGGGATGTCCAACTGTTCAATTCAAATTACTCCAGAGCACACCTGAGCTTGTGAGCAAGCTCTGTGAGTCCTGTACCTAGATTTATACAGGCCTACACAGGGGATTGTTCACAAACCCCACCCTTAATTAATTAATTACACACACTCCCAGAGAAAAACACAACCTTTTAAACTTTAACCCTTTAACCTTCTTACTGCAGGTTAGAATGTCAACACAAAAAACACTTTTTCCAATGCTGGGATGTCCAACTGTTCAATTCAAATTACTCCAGAGCACACCTGAGCTTGTGAGCAAGCTCTGTGAGTCCTGTACCTAGATTTATACAGGCCTACACAGGGGATTGTTCACAAACCCCACCCTTAATTAATTAATTACACACACTCCCAGAGAAAAACACAACCTTTTAAACTTTAACCCTTTAACCTTCTTACTGCAGGTTAGAATGTCAACACAAAAAACACTTTTTCCAATGCTGGGATGTCCAACTGTTCAATTCAAATTACTCCAGAGCACACCTGAGCTTGTGAGCAAGCTCTGTGAGTCCTGTACCTAGATTTATACAGGCCTACACAGGGGATTGTTCACAAACCCCACCCTTAATTAATTAATTACACACACTCCCAGAGAAAAACACAACCTTTTAAACTTTAACCCTTTAACCTTCTTACTGCAGGTTAGAATGTCAACACAAAAAACACTTTTTCCAATGCTGGGATGTCCAACTGTTCAATTCAAATTACTCCAGAGCACACCTGAGCTTGTGAGCAAGCTCTGTGAGTCCTGTACCTAGATTTATACAGGCCTACACAGGGGATTGTTCACAAACCCCACCCTTAATTAATTAATTACACACACTCCCAGAGAAAAACACAACCTTTTAAACTTTAACCCTTTAACCTTCTTACTGCAGGTTAGAATGTCAACACAAAAAACACTTTTTCCAATGCTGGGATGTCCAACTGTTCAATTCAAATTACTCCAGAGCACACCTGAGCTTGTGAGCAAGCTCTGTGAGTCCTGTACCTAGATTTATACAGGCCTACACAGGGGATTGTTCACAAACCCCACCCTTAATTAATTAATTACACACACTCCCAGAGAAAAACACAACCTTTTAAACTTTAACCCTTTAACCTTCTTACTGCAGGTTAGAATGTCAACACAAAAAACACTTTTTCCAATGCTGGGATGTCCAACTGTTCAATTCAAATTACTCCAGAGCACACCTGAGCTTGTGAGCAAGCTCTGTGAGTCCTGTACCTAGATTTATACAGGCCTACACAGGGGATTGTTCACAAACCCCACCCTTAATTAATTAATTACACACACTCCCAGAGAAAAACACAACCTTTTAAACTTTAACCCTTTAACCTTCTTACTGCAGGTTAGAATGTCAACACAAAAAACACTTTTTCCAATGCTGGGATGTCCAACTGTTCAATTCAAATTACTCCAGAGCACACCTGAGCTTGTGAGCAAGCTCTGTGAGTCCTGTACCTAGATTTATACAGGCCTACACAGGGGATTGTTCACAAACCCCACCCTTAATTAATTAATTACACACACTCCCAGAGAAAAACACAACCTTTTAAACTTTAACCTTCTTACTGCAGGTTAGAATGTCAACACAAAAAACACTTTTTCCAATGCTGGGATGTCCAACTGTTCAATTCAAATTACTCCAGAGCACACCTGAGCTTGTGAGCAAGCTCTGTGAGTCCTGTACCTAGATTTATACAGGCCTACACAGGGGATTGTTCACAAACCCCACCCTTAATTAATTAATTACACACACTCCCAGAGAAAAACACAACCTTTTAAACTTTAACCCTTTAACCTTCTTACTGCAGGTTAGAATGTCAACACAAAAAACACTTTTTCCAATGCTGGGATGTCCAACTGTTCAATTCAAATTACTCCAGAGCACACCTGAGCTTGTGAGCAAGCTCTGTGAGTCCTGTACCTAGATTTATACAGGCCTACACAGGGGATTGTTCACAAACCCCACCCTTAATTAATTAAT
Organism: Rhinophrynus dorsalis; assembly: GCA_037306005.1. Taxonomy (NCBI): domain Eukaryota; kingdom Metazoa; phylum Chordata; class Amphibia; order Anura; family Rhinophrynidae; genus Rhinophrynus; species Rhinophrynus dorsalis. The sequence continues at coordinate 57,467,739 of CM074720.1, read as the reverse complement.
TACACACACTCCCAGAGAAAAACACAACCTTTTAAACTTTAACCCTTTAACCTTCTTACTGCAGGTTAGAATGTCAACACAAAAAACACTTTTTCCAATGCTGGGATGTCCAACTGTTCAATTCAAATTACTCCAGAGCACACCTGAGCTTGTGAGCAAGCTCTGTGAGTCCTGTACCTAGATTTATACAGGCCTACACAGGGGATTGTTCACAAACCCCACCCTTAATTAATTAATTACACACACTCCCAGAGAAAAACACAACCTTTTAAACTTTAACCCTTTAACCTTCTTACTGCAGGTTAGAATGTCAACACAAAAAACACTTTTTCCAATGCTGGGATGTCCAACTGTTCAATTCAAATTACTCCAGAGCACACCTGAGCTTGTGAGCTTGTATGACACTCTTTCGCTACAAGGCTACCATGGTTGCTCTGTCTATGATCATGGCAAATCACGTTAGCTGCTGTCAATCTATCCCTGTCAGATGCTGAACATGGGTTATGTGTTGTACCTTGTTTCTCCTGGGGGTGTGCGTGATATCCTTGAGGTATCAATGTCAACATGGAGAAGGGAATGGAAGGTGGTTTTGGAATCCCCACACACAATATGCCACATCCATGGAATGGATGACGTTTGGGGCCATACTGCTGACAGTGCAGTGCTGTGTTAATGATCCTGTGGGATGGAACAGAACATCATGTGTGGTGTGGTTAGCGTGTTGGCACCAATTCACAGGACTGATGGAGGACTTGCATGGATTGTTTGATGCCTGTGTTATACTCACAGCTAAAGTGGTCCGTGATGAGCATGTCTCGAATCTGCGCCCCTCTCAGGGTCTCCTCAACATGGCCGATGTCCATAGGCACTTCAGGTATGGGGGGGGGGCTGGATATCATTCACCAGCCTGGTGTCCACTGCGATGTTGTGCAGTATTGCACACACCATTGTGATGTCACACACTTGTCCAGGTGCATACTGCAGTGCTCCCCCCGAGTGGTCAAGACATCGGAATCGAGACTTAAGGAGGCCAAATGTCCGCTCAGTGGCATTCCTTGTTTTGCCTTGAGCCTGGTTGTATCTTTCCTGGGCATCTGATTGGGGATTGGCAACCGGGGTCAGTAGCCAGGATTTGCATCACCTGTGTAATGTGAGTGACATGGTGAGACATGGAGCACATATTGTGTGAGTGATGTTTTGTGTGGTGGACGTACTAGCTGTGAGTCAGGAGCATGGTGAGCAGTGTTGTGTGTACACCTGTGGATGTGGTGTGATTTAGTATTGTGAACTCACCCAGAAGCCACCCCCCTGTATAAGTTCCATTTTCGAAGACTCTGTGTACTGAGGAGTTTTGGAGAATGTACGAATCATGTGAGCTGCCAGGATATTTTGCACAGACATTCATAATCCTCATGTTGCTGTCACACACCATCTGCACGTTCATGGAGTGGAAGTTCTTCCTGTTGATGTAATATGTGCGTCACGTGCCGGGGCTCTGATATGGACATGGATGCAATCTATAGCACCCATGACCCTGGGCATGCCTCCCCTTGCGTAAAAGCCCTGCTTGAGATGTATCCACTCCATGTCGGTAGTGGGGAAATGTATGTAGGTACTGGCCTTGCTTTTGAGTGCTGGCAAGACCTGGGCCAGCACTCTGGAGAATGTGGCCTGTGACATGCCAGATGCGTAACCCTCAGTGGACTGGAAGGCGCCACTTGCCATTAAGTGTATGGCACAGAGGAGTTTTTGCAGGCCAGATAGGGCATGGTTGTGGATGTAGATGGGATCTACCTGATCCTTGATGACCTCATACAAGGCAATGACGCTGTGTGGCCTCAACCTGTAGCAATCAATCACCCCGTCATCGATCATTCCAAAGATGGTGACCCTTGGACAGTATACCCTGGTCCTTGGTGGTCGTCTATCCATCCTCCGCTGCTGCAGGGGTCCCTGTGGCAGGTGGGGAGGATCCTGTTGCTGTGGAGCATCCTGTTGCTGCAGCTGTGCATAGGCAGGCAGGTGCTGTCTTCCAGGTGGGCATGGGCTCCTGTGTGACTGTTGAGCCAGAGCCTCATCACGTGCAACAGGTGAAGGCTGTTGATCAGGTGTGCCTGGGGCTTGCTGGTGTTCCCTAGCTCTCGACCTTGCACGCCTTCTCAGCAGTCTTCTCATCAATAAGTATCCCAACATACGTATTATTCTTTCTCTATCTCTCTCTATCTCTCTCTATCTCTGTCTCTCTCTCTCTATCCCTTTATCTCTCTCCCTGAGTGGAAAACAAGCCACAAGTGAGTGTGGTGAGCTGTCCCTTTAAGTACCTGGTAGGGTGTTGTGTAGGTGTGGTGATGAGGTGAGTGATGACCACTGAGAAGGTGTTTGTTGTCCAGTTAAGTGTTTGCAGGTGTGTCTGTGTTTTAACCCCTTAAAGACCCTTGACGGTCATAGTACATCAAGGGTCGATTTGACTGAACGACCGATGACATACTATGACCATCATCGAATTCCGAGCTCCCCCCGCGGCTGCACACCGTTTGGGAAGTCCGGAATGCAACAGAGCAATAAAAAAAAAAAATGCTCCGTTGTCATTCAGTTGCGTCCGCTCGCCGATTCCCCGGTCGCTAAGGGGTTAAAATGTGGTGTGTTCTGATTGCTGTGTCTCTGTCAGTTGCGGGTGTGAAGTTGTGGGGTGCAGGTGGCATCTAGATCGTGTGGCGATGTTTTGTATTGGCAGGTGTCCGTGTTGTGTAATAACCCCCACTGTTCCGTGCCATGTTGTGTTGGTGTTTTTTGGAGGTCCATGTCCCTGTGGTGTTGCTTGTTGTTGTGTGTGAGAGTGATTTGTGGTGTCTGTCCATGTATTTGTGTTCTTTTGGCATTGCACGGGTTAATTTTGCCATTTACATTCTTGTGTGATATGCAGATTGTCTTTAATGGTGGTTTCTTTTTGACTGTTATGTGTCTAATGGCTAACAAAACTGGGTCTTAAGTTTTAGCCATTAAGTGTATCTTTTATTCAGCCGTTGCAGTACCGCACTCCTTTAAATAGCTCTGGGGAATCTTGTTTTATGCGTCTCAATGCACGTCAGTCTATCGGCCGTAAGGATTTGTGAACTGCCGTTAGCTGTTCTTAACAATCTGTTGCGTACCCCTCTGGCACTCAAAGGGTTAAAACAGACCTTTAAATGGCTTACAACATGTTAACGCACCCGTTAGTGCTTTTTTTTTTTTTTTTTTTTGCTAACGGCTGCCTTTAAATCTACCCCTATAACAGGTCAAGATACTGTCTATGTATGTTTGTGTTGAGGTTTACAGTCATGGACTGAAATGCTTTATACAGACTAAAGAAACACCTAGTGGTCAATTTTATTGAATTTTTCTGATTAAAGAAAGGGAAAGAAATGAAACAAGTTTAATCTATTGTAATTTTTGAATGGATTATCTTGATGTGTGGGATTAGCCATGTGTTACAATGCAGGGAAAGCCCACTCCTGGGAAAAGCTGCCTTGAAATCTATCATAGCACAGAACTGGACGTTTAGTTTGTGTTACAACACAAAGGCAGATTTTAATATTTGTATTAGCCATTTCTCTGTATAATAGCTTTGGAGAACTTAACTTTAATGTTTAGGTGGCTCATTGTAGCACAATCAATGTGCTGTTAGGATTGTCCCCAGTGTGTGGGTTCTATAGATTCATTCATAACACAGTCTGTGGTAATATTGACCCAGCAATGAAATCAATTTGCATAAAGTGCCACGTTGTGCCGCCAACAAATAAAAGTTAAGTGATGAAAAATTATTTATATAATGACAAATTAGCAGTACAGCATAGAGACAGTTTTAAATTCTTTAAAATTAACTAAACTTCTCTTGAATATATAGTATCACCCCAAAAAAAGAAAAGGGCACAATTTCATTGAAAGACTATGTTCCCAGACAGTTTTTTTGTTTAATGTTTTCTCTGGTGGGAAAGATCTAAAATCTTTTAAAATAATAGGTAAAAGTAGCCAGTTTGGGCTGTTTTTTTAATCTGGTCTGTTAAAGCGGAACTTTCATCCGCTATAAAGTCGCCCTGCTATAATTAAGCAGGTAGCGACTAGCTTCAGAATATATATTTTACCTTTGAAAAGTAGCCCGTTCTAAAGAAATCCATCACTGAAGGAAACTGGAACCCAGGCTACAGCGCAGACATCTTGTGTGTACACCTGCGCTGTCAGTCCCGGTCATCTGCAAGAAGCATTGCAGTGTACCATATGGTAACTGGAAGGACTGATGGTGCAGGCGTGCAGACTGCGCTAACCCGGACGTCAGTCTCCTACAATAATGGATTTCTTTAGTACGGGCTACTTTTCAAAGGTAAAATATATATTCTAAAGCTAGTCGTTTTAAAAACAGATAGAACCTTAAACAGTGATAATTGATTTGAACCCATCCATTTCAGTTCACTGCAATTCTTACCTTTAATTTATATGTTTACCTAAATCAAGCCATACATTGCCCCATCACTTGTGTAAGCAAAGAGAGGTCAAATGGCCACGCAAGCATGCTTATCCATATACAGAAATCGAAGTGAATCTGGTTCGCTGTCAGGAGGAGTGGCTGGAAAGCACTGATTGGTTGAGGAACCTCCTCAACCAACCACCAGTGCCATTCTGTTAATAAAAAAAAAAAAAAAAAAAGCTACTGATCTCCTAGCAGATTTGGTTGGGAGCTCAATAGAGGCAATGCAGGGGAGCAAGAGGGCTCCCCTACTTTCATTGTACCCGGAGCCTGGAAGGAGTGGGCAGGTTCATCAGATCCTCTTGTGTCAATGACAGAAAGTGTCCCTTGTAAAATGAAAATGGGGTAACAGTCTTGCTCTCCTGTGTTGCCTCAAGGCAGACATGACAGTTCCTGGTAATTTTCCCAAACTGAAGCAGGCAGAGTGCATGAGCGTCGACCGTGTGCGCTTCACAATCCTCAAAGAATTAAGATTACAATTTGTAGCTACCGGATTTTGTTTTGGGTTTCTGGCAGCAACTGTCATGTCAGCCTCCATGGACATCACATCCATGTTATCTTTTCAGCAAAGACACAAGGGAAACATTCATACAAGGAGTTCACATATTCTGACTCAGTGGCGTAACTAAAAACCACTGGGCCCTGGTGCAGAAATTGCCATGAGCCCAGTGCAGAAATTGCTATGCCCCCCCTCATCTTCACATTGCCCCGTGTCCATCTCCTACCTCCATCTTTACCCGCTCCTGCGCGGTTCTCTGTAATGCAGAGTGCTAGAAGATGATGTCATCTCCCAGCGCTCTGCATTACTAGAGCGCCGGGAGATCAGCTGAGTTGCTGCAGGTGCGTGGCAATGGGGTCGCAGGGGGCGGCCGGGCCCCTGGAGTAACGTGCCCGGTCGCTGGTGCGACCCTTGTTGTTACGCCACTGTTCTGAGTATAGTAGTGTGGGGTAAGGGGAGATTATTATTAGGGGGTGTATATCCTCTCCTTTAACCCTTTGAGTTCCAGAGCGGTACAAGCAATGCGTTGCGTACTGCCCTGGCACTGAGGGTTAAAGAGTGTACATGTGATGTTAACAAGTCAATCAAAGAAGCTTTCACTAAGGATGTTGTTTCTAGTTTGTATCTGAACGATCCGTCCCAGTTACAAGGACACTTCTACACTGTGATTCCTGTACAGGCAGGTTAAAATTGGAGCAATATTCTAGTTTGCAAACTGCCATATCATCAGCCACACAGTAGTTTGTTTTTTTTTCCCTTTAGTAGTGATAGCACTTACGCCACCAGCAGAGTATATTGAAAGATGAGAGTGTGATTTTAATGACTGCACCAGTTGGATAGCTGAAAAATGTCTTTCCTGAGCACATAGCAGCAGGTCTGCAATTTTATGTAATGGAATCATGAAATCGGTGCTAATTACTATATTTTAGATTTGTTTCTTAAGTGTACTGAAGTTTAGCAAGTTAAAACTTCTTTTAAATGACTGTTTTGGCAGCAATTCAACCCTTGAGTGTGATGGAGACCTCTGGCATCCAAGGAGTTAACACTCAGAGTGCATTGCTGTGGACTGTGTTGCATACCGCTCTGGCTGTTGAAGGAATTCTAGCTCCCTGTGGAAAAATATCCTCCTCATTTATCTGCTTTGAATTAATGTAAGCAGAGCCCTGCATTGGGGTCATTTCTCACAGGACAGCGATAGATACTGTAGCATCTCAGAAATAATGTCCACATTTTTATCCCTTTTCACATTATGTGAGGTGTGTGTGTGTGTGTGTGTGTGTGTGTGTGTGTGTGTGTGTGTGTGTGTGTGTGTGTGTGTGTGTGTGTGTGTGTGTGTGAGAATTGGGGATGTATGTATCATACATGAGTAAAACAAATATTTGAGTCCCTATCAATCTCTCCCCCCATCTCAATAATCTATCTGCAGCCCCCATCCACAAAATAAACTTAAAATGCCCCCCTCAAACTCTACTCTCATCGTTCCCTCCCACCAAAGTGATAATGTTATCTGGGTGCCCCCCTTTCCCTTCCTTTACTCTCCTCCATGTCCAATACCACCCTCAGTAGGCAGCCAGGAGATTTGTGCAGTGGGCAGCATCTTACATTTGTCACCTGATTTAACTCCTCCTCTCCAGAAATAAGTCTGTGCTCTGTGAAGGCCTTCATTTCATGACAGGACACTGCCATAGATTAAGTGTGGACATTGAATCTGCGATAATACCCTGTCAAGAGATCTTGCCAGAGCACAAACCTATTTCCAATGAGAAGGTGGTACTACAGTGGAGGAAGCAGGTGGCAAATGCAAGCATGCCACCCACAGCATGGATCTGCCAGCTACCTCAGGAGGGGGTTCCTGCTTATGAAGGTGAGAAAGGGGGTGTTCTGATAAGGTTGTAGAGAAGGGGGGGAGATCGAAGGGGGATTTTAAGTTTATTTTGTGTGTAGAGGGGGGTGCAGATTGTTGAGCTAGTGGAGGGAGGGAAGGGGGAGAGGGAGATCGAGGGGGAATTTAATATTTTTGTGGGCAGAGGGAGGGAAAGTGGGGGGGAATATTATACACGTGTACTTTATATTATACCAAAAATCTTGGGTATAATTTACACCTTCCTATTATACACAGGTGCATATTATACACAAGATTTTACAGGAAGTTTGGCCTGAACATAATATAGTGTCATAGTGATAAAGATACAGGTTAATTTCTTAAAAACTACTTGTTATATGGAAATGTCAATACAACATATAGGAAGATTGTAATTCTCTGTAAAACAAACCAAACTTGTTCTGGCTGGTGACAGATGTATCCAGAACATTTTTTGTGTTGGTAATCAATAAGGGCATCTGTTTCCAAAATTAAATAAATACACTATTCTACGTTACCTTTCTTGTTGAATAAAATGTTATATAGTACCGGCACCTCCCCCCCAGGAAAAAACAAAACAAAACAAAAAAATAGTGGCACGCTCACAGCCAATGCCAATACATGTGTAGAATAAATCTTAAGAAGACAGTGAAATCCACAGTGAAAGAAACATGAACTGTTTATAATTACACACTTTATACCTCTCTTTACACCGAAGAGAGAATATATAATAATGATAAAAAGCACTTTAGAGTCATCATTAAAGCTATATATTGAAACTGCCAGAGCAGGTTTTAGAACCTTTGAGGCCCCCAGAGGAATTGTGAATGGAGCCCCCCCCCCCAAAAAAAAAAAAAAAATGATAACATTTAGGATCATTAAGTTGAGTTGTAGACTAACTCACATTTACATTTTGTGCACCTAGAACTATCTCACTCCTCACTGGCCATCTGACTAAAGGATTAAACTGATTCCTTTCTATAAACATGGGACTGTTATCCAAGGTGAGCAGGGGTGGATTGGTGCAATACCAGCCCGGGGGATTTTTTTTATTTAACTGGCCCACTAGCTGGTATTCTAATCTGTATGCATATATTAAAACCCTTTGAGTGCCAGAGGGGTATGTAAAGCATTGCTGTGCAATGCGTTGCTTACCCCTCCGGCACTCAAAGGGTTAACATAACCCACTGTATGCATTGCTAAAGAGGCATAAATGGCTACTTATTAACCCCTTAACATACTGTATGCAATAAATGATCAGTTATTAACCCCTTGCATGCCAGAGAGGTATACAGCAATGTGTTCTGTGATTAACCCATTGAATGTATCATAGGTGCACAACACATTGCACAGGAATGTGTACCTCAATGATTAACCCCTTGTGTGCAAAAGAGGCATAATTCATCAGTAATTAACAGCTTTATTCGCCTTTCTAGCATACAAGGGGTTGATTACTGATGGATTATGCCTCTCTAGCATATAGGGTTGTCACCTTTTTTTAAAAAAAATACCGGCCATGGTATTCTCTCCATAGACTTAACATTGGACAGAAGCCAATTTTTTACCGGCCTGCCGGTAAAATACCGGCTTGGTGGCAACCCTACTAGCATACAAGGGGTTAATCCATGAGGTACTGCACCTATGAGGAATTCAGTTGGTTAATAACAGAATAAAACATTGCTGTAATCATGTCTGGTATGCAAAGGGTTAATAACTGATCTATACCTCTTTAAAGCATAAAAGGGGTTAAAGGGTTAACAGATGTAAAATTAAGCCTGTCTATAAATGGGAACAATTAGTTAAGAAAAATAAAATAATACCCATTTAATCTGCTAGGTAGTTAGATCCCAGAAGTTCTGCCTGCTAATAAATCATGCACTGCACCAGTATACACAATGCAGGCAGAGCAGGGCCAGCTAAGACAGCCTTGGGGGCGGGACAGGTACATAGTAACATAGTAAATTAGGTTGAAAAAAGACACAAGTCCATCAAGTTCAACCTTCGCTTCATACCTCAGTAACTGAGAATTTTATAGCTTTCCTGCTACCAATTAAATTAGTCTTTATCAGACCTTCCTGATCAGCCTACTGATAAACAGTATAACTCTGTATGTTCCCTTTTGAAAGAAATGTATCTAATCTTCTCTTAAATGTATCCATTGTATCTGCCATAACTACCTCCCTGGGCAATGAATTCCACAATTTGACAAACCTTACCGTAAAAAAACCCTTCCTCTGCTGAAGTTTAAACCTCCTTTCCTCTAATCTCAAGGGGTGTCCCCTGGTCACCTGAGCAGGCCTTGGAATAAATAGCTCACCGCAGAGATCCTTGTATTGACCTCTCATATACTTGTACAATGTGATAAGGTCTCCTCTTAGTTGTCTTTTCTCTAGAGTAAATAAACCAAGTTTGTTTAGTCGTTCCTCATATGTCAAGTCCTCCATGTACAGAGTACAGAACCTGGTCTTCACTGCTGCACTGCTCTGGTAAGCGAGTTGTGCCTTGTATCCATAGAGTTGTGGGCTAGAGAGGAGAGATCATCTGATCTCCCTACCGACCCATGACTGGGCGGCCCACCAGGGGATGCCCGATCCCCTGATAGGGCAGTCCGCCCCTGAAGGTGAGGACCTCTGAGACTGGAGACCCCCTGCATACACCTGGGTACACCCATGTGTTAAAATGTCCCTGGAAACTGCTTGTTGTTCTTCAATGAGTGTAATGGTATTAGAGATTTATGGTATAGTAGTTAGCTCTTTAATCTTTATAAAGCTGAGCTCTCTCATTTGTGTAGCACAGCCTGCATAATTGAATTCATATTTTGTAATCTATATATATAAAAGAGGCTCATTGCATAATTTATGTCTCCTCAGGAGACACACACACCCAGGGGTGGCAATAAGGAGGGGTTACTGTTCCCATTGGGTGATTCAATGGGGGTGTGATTTTCACACCAATTGCAGTGGCCGAAGGGAGTTGGCCCACCCCCACTATGCAGCCCGCCCACCACTATCAAAGTCAGAAAAAAACAATATGGCCGCCACTTGCTCCTACACCACAGACAAACACACACATGCCCCACTCACACAGCACCAAACTCACACACATGCCCCACTCACACAGCACCACACTCACACACATGCCCCACTCACACAGCACCACACACACACATGCCCCACTCACACACACAAATGCCCCACTCACACACACAAAAGCCAGAAAGAAATATGGCTGACACACAGTCACTCACCATGACTCCCAGTGGCCTCAGCAGGACCTGTACTACAGCCACTGAGGAACAAAATGGCACTCAAAGGGTTAAGGTAGGTCCTCATTGCTCACTTATTTCTTCACTGTCATCATTTGCCATACAACACAGAGGACAGGCAGGCATCAGGTACACACTTAACCCACTGACTGCCACAGGGTTGTGTATCAAGTTTTACCCCTCAGTGAGTGTGTTCAAACCCCTCACACTGTAAACTTGCATTTCTCTCCCACTTCTCCTCCTTCCCCAGCCTATTACTAACACTTTTCCACATTTCTCTTAAGCCCCGCCCCTACTCGTGATTAAACCCCGCCCCCTTTAACCCAAATTGCCCCATTGCTCTCTCCACATCAGCACCACATGAGGGACTCCACAAGTAAAAGTTCCCAAGTATTACACACAAATGCCCCACTCACACACCACCAAACACCCACAATGCCAGAAAGAAAGATGGCTGACATACAGTCACTCACCCTGACTCAGCAGGACCTGCAGTTTAGCCTCTGAAGGGTACTGCATCACCAGGGGAACAAAATGGCACTCAAAGGGTTAAAGTAGGTCCTCATTGCTGAATTCTTTCTTCACTGTCATCATTTGCCTTGCAAGACACAGGACAGCCAGCCATCAGGTACACACTTAACCCACTGACTGCCACAGGGTTGTGTGTCAAGATTTACCCCTCAGGGAGTGTGTGTTCAAACCCCTCACACTGTAAACTTGCATTTCCCTCCCACTTCTCCTCCTTCCCCAGCCTGTTACTAGCACTTTTCCACATTTATGTTAAGCCCCGCCCCCTACTCGTGATTAAGCCCCGCCCACTTTTAATCCAAATTGCCCCATTTGTCTCTCCACATCTGCACCACATAACTCCCCTCCAGAGACAACACAAATCAAAGTTCCCAGAATGAACACACTTCCCACTGCTATTTAAATCTGACATGCCTCTCTATAACTTAACCATTTGAGTGCCAGAGGGGTGCACAACTCACGCGTGCATGTGTTTCTGCGCATATATGTTGTGTGTGTGTGTGTACATCTCTGCTACATATTTGTGTGCATGTGTGCATCTCCGGTGTGTGTGTACATGTCGTTTGCATGTCTCTGCCGCTCACTGTGTGCCTGTGTGTTGCATATATCTGTGTTTATCAGTGTGTCTACATTTCACACACACACACACACACGTGCGCCCAACGGTCATAACATGACGGCCAACGCCGTCCCACATAGTCTATAAGCACCCAACATGTGTCACTTAACCCTTTCACTGCCAGAGGACTATACAACTCATTACACAGCGATGTGTTGCGTACCTCTCTCACACTCAGAGTTAAAGTGCTTCACTCCAACCAACTGCTACACTAGGTCTGTATAATGCAGTAACCCTACAGCCCTGTATTTCATGTCTACTTCACTATCTATGTATAGTCATTTCTCCCCCTCACCCATTACTTTACTGTAACACTTCACTGTCCCTCTTCTCCTCAATCTCTCATCTCCTCCTCCCTTGTCATCCCCACTCACCTATCCCCTAGCCATTCATCCATAGTCCCAATCTCTCCATTTTACTCCCACATCACTATTACATTATCTATCACTTCATCTGTCACTTAACCCTCTGTCTGCCAACCTATTTCTTCAAATGTACTGCAGTATCCACTGCTGTAATCTAAATTATTCCTTTACTCACAAACATCTTCTCACTGTGACCTTCACCAAGTACATAGCACACTCACTTCAACTGTAAGGATACAAGACCTTATTCATCAAGTAACACAGCACACTCACTTCAACTGTAAGGATGCAGGGCCTTATTCATCAAGTAACACAGCACACTCACTTCAACTGTAAGGATACAGGGCCTTATTCACCAAGTAACACAGCACACTCACTTCAACTGTAAGGATACAGGGCCTTATTCATTAAGTAACACAGCACACTCACTTCAACTGTAAGGATACAGGACCTTATTATCAAGTAACACAGCACACTCACTTCAACTGTAAGGATACAGAACCTTATTATCAAGTAACACAGCACACTCACTTCAACTAGGCTTGCCACCCAGCCGGTATTTTACCGGCACAGCCAGTAATTAGGACCTTAGAGCCGGTGCCGGTATATCTACCGGTATTTGTTTGTGCGACGTGTCCAGAGTCAGTCTCCTCCACTCAGCCCTATATGCCAGCTGCTCATGTGGCTCGCTTAAAGTCGTTAGCGTTCACGCGCCATCACCAGCCAATGAGTGAAGAGTATTTGGACATCAATGGTCCTCATTGGCTGGCTGGTGTGTCACGCTTGCCTGGTGTATGTGTCTGAGTCTTGTGACTGACAACGGGGAGTTAGGAATTGTGGCAGTATGCATGCGCTGTGAGAGTGTCAGTGCTCAGAGACTGTGGTGCACTGTGCACAGGAGGCCGTCTGGTCGGAATCCACTGGACCACTCCATGTGTGCGGCCTACACGGTTCAGCTCATCCTCGGTCTCTCCTGCTCCCCGGCTCCAGCCCTGGCAGATCTTGGAAGTAAACAACACCGCCCTCAGCACGCACACACTTCCAGGTATGACGTGACAGAGGTCGGTAGAAGGCCAGAAGAAGCGGGCCTAGTGTTAATAATCCCTTATTGGTAGGCACTCAGTTGTCCTTGGCCAAGTGTAGGCAACCTACAGCTCTTCAGCTATAGCTGACTGGTGGAGAGGATGGGAGCCGTTTTTTAACAAAGTTAAACCATCCCCAAACATGTATTTACAACTTAAAAAAGTGCTACAGCCCATCTGCAAAACACTTACAAAAAAAATATATTACAGTATGTAACTGATGACCTTTATGATGGTCGCTCTGCTTTATTTTACAAAGATACATATGGTTACTGAGACAGTTCAGGGCATTTCTGTGATGAATCTTAGCAATAACAGATAATGTCACCGCTACAGTTGTCTTAATGGGATGTAGATATTTGTGTATTTAAGATCTTAGTGATTTGTACAGGTAACACAATGTGCATCTATGTCACACCTGTAGTACACATGTACTGAGCGAGAAAAGTAAGTAAATGTTGTGTCCTGTCTGTGTACAAACACTGGGCCTTATATATACAGGCAAAGTAGATCCGTTCTGGGCAAACCATCTGCACTATAGAGGACAAATAGGGCCTTCAATGCAGCGCAATGTATTCCAGTATTCAAGCAACTTGACTAGGCCTCAAAGGCTTAATTGGGAGGTCTGATCACGTATGTGTGTAGGGGATCCTTCACCACTCTGGCCTGGGAGAGCTTAGTTTGAGAGAGAGAGTGAGTGCTTAGTCTGAGAGAGACAGAGTGTTTAGTCTGATAGAGAGAGATAGAGAGCGCTTAGTCTGAGAGAGACAGAGAGTGCTTAGTCTGAGAGAGAGAGTGAGTGCTTAGTCAGGGAGAGAGAGTGCTTAGTCAGAGAGAGAGAGAGAGAGTGCTTAGTCTGAGAAAGACAGAGAGTGCTTAGTCTGAGAGAGACAGTGTGTTTAGTCTGATAGAGAGAGACAGAGTGCTTAGTCTGAGAGAGAGAGAGAGAGTGCTTAGTCTGAGAGACAGAGAGTGCTTAGTCTGAGAGACAGAGAGTGCTTAGTCTGAGACAGAGTGAGTGCTTAGTCTGAGAGAGAGAGAGAGCGCTTAGTCTGAGAGAGAGTGAGTGCTTAGTCTGAGTGAGAGTGAGTGCTTAGTCTGAGTGAGAGTGCTTAGTCTGAGAGTGGTCATGCAACATTGAGTGGTTCTGCCCCTTTTGTGGCTCCTCCCTTTTGTGACTCCACCCTCACACAGCTATGGTCGGTATTTTTTTTTAGGAAAAGTTGTCAACCCTAACTTCAACTGTAAGGATACAGGGTCTTATTCATCATGTAACACAGCACACTCACTTCAACTGTAAGGATACAGGGCCTTATTTATCAAGTAACACACCACACTCACTTCAACTATAAGGATACAGGGCCTTATTCATCAAGTAACACAGTGCACTCAATTCAACTATAAGGATACAGGGTCTTATTCATCATGTAACACAGCACACTCACTTCAACTGTAAGGATACAGGGCCTTATTCATCAAGTAACACAGCACACTCACTTCAACTGTAAGGATACAGGGTCTTATTCATCATGTAACACAGCACACTCACTTCAACTGTAAGGATACAGGGCCTTATTCATGAAGTAATACAGCACACTCACTTCAACTGTAAGGATACAGGGCCTTATTCATCAAGTAACACAGCACACTCACTTCACCTGTAAGTATACAGGGTCTTATTCATCAAGTAACACAGCACACTCACTTCAGCTGTAAGGATACAGGGCCTTATTCACCAAGTAACATAGCACACTCACTACAACTGTAAGGATACAGGGCCTTATTCATGAAGTAATACAGCACACTCACTTCAACTGTAAGGATACAGGGCCTTATTCATCAAGCTGAAGAGCTGCAATTAAAACATTTTTTACAACTCTTATCAGCATATCTACATCACTACTGCGTCTGTCACACACTGTCTACATATGTGACATACGTCATGTATGTGTGTGTCTCTCTGTATGTATGCGTTTCACAGTGTGTGACACGCTCTGTCTCTTTAAGTGCGTGTCTGTAACACTGCATATTTCTGTTTCACACAGTGTCTCTCTGTGTCAATAATATGACGGGCAACGCCGTCCCACATTGCTAGTTTATTTATATTGCTTCACAAGTGTACACAGGTCTCTTCCTCATTCTTCCTTCAGAGCTTGCCGGAGCATATCACCTTTTGCCAAGAGGTGGAATAAATTAATGGGGAGGAATTATTATGCAAATATTGTCAAAATGGATGTTACCACTGAGATGAGAATTAGGACATGTGGCAGATCCTCTTTAACCCCTTAAGGACCCATGACGGTCCTGGACCATCATGGGTTGTTAAAGGGCAACAGTTATGTTTTACTGAGTCTGTTCCTGTCAGCTATTTGGTGGGTCAGGAGGGTGACCCCCCTGGCAGACAGTTTGGGATGGCCTTAGATACTTATGGTCAGTGCCTCTTAAGGAAGAACAGCAGATAGATATACCCTCTTCTACAAACCTACAGTCTCTTTCTGTTATTGATTTTTAACTTTTTGAGTGCCAGAGATGTACCAAATGCATTGCAACTGGGGGAATCCTCTCATTCTGAAGTGCATTTGATTGATGGCAGTGATACTTTAATGCTTTTCAGCAGATTTTTTTCACTGTTCACTTTTATTTCCTAAAGTTTCCTTTTATTTTGCCTCTGTGCCTTTAATAACAGTATGTGCGGTTGAATTGTTTTGAGCATAAGCATGCTACAGTGGGACTTCTCTTGCTTTTTTGTTGGTTTCAGTGGCAGTAAACAGGTTTATGGCTCTCTCATCCTTATCCACTAACTACTGGTCTTCTGGGACCCCCTGTTTCCAGGGATACCATTTGCCGGTGGGCTGGTGTGCCGTTGTGCATTTTTTGTTTGTGGGAAACTAAATTTGTCAGCCGCCCGTTCTTTCTGGGCTTTTGAGCAGGGGCAGAGGTGGTGAAACCCTGCTGGCTACACTGAGGCTGATTACTCCCTCCTGCTTGCCACATTAAGCCGTTGCAGTCAGATAAGTCCCTTTTAAGTTCTTCTGAGTACTTGTATTCTGTTTTGTCTGAACGTTTCCTACTTTTAACATATGCTTTAGGGTTCTTCTGATTATGTCAGACCTCAAGAGAGACATGGGCAAATCAAAGGCTACTAAAGATTCAGGGGTCCCTTTAACTCCCTTGACTCTTCTCTTTTCATGCCACATTAGGCTTCTTAGGGAATTTTTGAGTACTCTATATCCCTCATTCTGTGTGGCCCCTGCTCATTCTTCTGGGGCCCAGCCCTGTGGAGCAGGGAACTGCATGGGTTAAGGTGCTCAGTTAGTTCTGTCACCTCCTCTATTAATGGGGCTTTAGATTATTGGCCTGTGGGACATTCTACTTCCCCAAAAAGGCACTTCAGTGATGTTGAGGAGGGGACACACCCATTAACGTGGATTCTTCCGCTGAGAAAGTGGAAACTGATGTGGACGACTTAGATTCGTCCTACTCTGTTCATGAACCCTGCTCTCCCACTGAGGATCTTATTTGGGCTGTCCTAGAGCCTCTTAAGGTATCAGAGGCTTCCTCTTCTAGTTCCTCTTCCATGAATATTTGTAAGAGACGCAAGAAAGAGGTTGCGATTTTTCCTCCCCACCATTCCTTGGACCAGTTGCTGAAAGAGGAATGGAAGACTCCCGATGGGAAGTTTTTCCTAACGATGTATTTCTCTTTTATGCACTTTTTTTTGCTGAGGCTTTAACACAGTGAGACTTCTCAATTCACCTTGCTAAAAATACTGCTTTGCCACTTGTGGATGCTGCTGACCACAAGGATCAGACAGACAAGCTCCTGGATTCCTTTTGAAGGCAAAATATGCAGCCTCTTGTGCTATCATACACCTTACGTTTGCCATTGCATGGTTCACTAGGGCTATGGCTGTCTGGGGGTATTAGCGCTTGGATGCCATCCAAGTGTATGCACCCAATTAGGACATGGTGGTTCTTATATCCAAAATCCTTGAAGCTAATACTTATCCTACTTAAATGGCCTTTCTCTGTCGTCCAGTACAGGTTACTGGTAACTTTAGGTCACTGGGAACTTTGGGTAGGCAATCCACCCCTTTAATTGTAGGCAGGAACAATTCTAGAATTGTATGCAGGGGGTGGAGCCTACATTCCCTCCTTGGCTGCAGCTAGCCAACCAGCTCCAGAAAGATTTTTCCTTGGTGAAGACACAGACAAGAGAACAGTTCTGCTATAGTTTTAGAAATGTTTTTATTTTTCTGTTAGAAATGGAATACCACCATTAGGCGGATTACCATAACTGACAATGCCCTTATATGTGGCTAGCTCAGTATCCAGGTGCTTTTCGTGGACCTTAAAACCTGGGGGGAAAATCTTGTCTACAAGTTCTTTCCTCAGGAGTTGACCACCGAGGCTTCTTCTTAATACATGGTAATCTGAAGACAGAAGATCTTCAGGAAAGGTGAGCAACCCTTTGAGTGCTGCAGGTCCACATGTCCCACAGTGCCCCTCCGCACAGGGGTTTTACCTTTGGAGTTCATATTGCACACTTCTGCACTCATTGGGTCTATCTGTATGTCTGTTGGGTGTTTTGGAGCAGGGTTATGTGGTACTTTAACCCTTTAGCTGCTGGTTTTGCATATTTTGGGGGGGGTTCTGACACTTTTCCTACTGATTCAGTGTTTTTTGGGTATTCTAACATGTTCTAGTTATGTTTCTTGCATTTTTATTTTACTGTTTCAATGGCGCGCTTTACCGCATAGGCGCCATTGCTCCATTCATTCCTGTGGGACTGTACAGTTTGGGACATATATCTGCAACTGCTTAAGCTAGTGACTTCAGATATGGCTCATTTTTCTTGTCTGCCCTTGCTCTATCATCCGGTTCATGCTTCTAGTGTGTTGGGGGCTCAGGGGGCTTTAGGCATTGTTTGGGTACTTTTTCTGGGAAAGCTACATTTCCCATGTGCGGTTGCTTCGCGCTCTCGTTTCTGAGTGGCTCCCGCCGTGGCAGCCATTTTGTGCTATTTCCAGAATGAGTATCCTATGCAGGGCTTGGACTCTCCTTCTCTCCTCTGCTGATTAACCCTTCGCCTGCCAGATAAGTCTAGTTTAGCGATTTCTGGGGTGAAACTTTAATCCTACACACTGTACTTGGGTGATTTCTTTTATTATAAGGTTATTTGACACTGTGAGAATGTCTATACCGTTGGAGCTTGGGACCAGACCTAAGACTAAGGATGCTGGGGTCTCTGTATCCCCTATTGCGCATTGCTGTTCCTGTCATTCAGGGTTACCTAGAGAATTCTCAGGTCATTTATGCCCAGCATGTTCTGATGTCCATGAAAGTCTCCCAGGGACCTCCAGCCATGCATTAGTGCCAGTCTGGGTGCAAGAGTTCAAGGCTGCTACTAGGGACCTTAGGTCTACATTGCAACTCTTTCCATCCCAGTTACAAGGGGTCTTCCATTCCTGGCAGACCCCTCCTCCATCAAGTCTTCCCTGCCAAAACCACAGGGAGTACCTGACGTATCAGATTCCTAGGAGGAGGAACTGCTGGTGGGTTCAGATGTTGAGAAATGTTCTGTTGTGGGCTCCTCTCAGTTTTTTGGGGATCAAGGCGGTCTTGGAGCGGTCAATTTCAGTGTCCGCTACTACTCACAGTGCTCCCGCAAGAGCGCTTAGTAAAAAATACGTGATGTGCCAGGAACATGACTGGTCCTTTAGGCAAAAACAGCATTGCCGGTCCTGACATGTTACTGGACGTTAATGGGTTAAATTTTTATGTGAAATTGCCATTTACAATATATGAAGATCCTCTTCACATATCATTTGCTTATACAATTTAAAACTTTTGTGACACTATATATTTCATTCAAAGGGTAACATCCTAGCACACGTGTTAATTGTATTTGCTTTTAATGATTAACACCTGATATTAATTTTATTAGTATGGTCCTGCTAGTGCTTCTAATAGTGCTCCTACAAGTGCTTGTGTTAGGGCCTTTGAAGAAGGACATCAGTTGAAATACCTTTTGTAATCATGTCTAAGGAACTTAGTTAAGCAGTTAGAGGACAAGTTGTTCTCCTGAATGTTGAAAAATGTTCCCAGCACCAAATTACAGATAAGATGAATATTTCTAATGGGGCAGTATAACGCACACTGAAGAGATTTTCTGAAACCAAATACTTTTCTTCCAAAGCAAGACCACTCAGACCTGAAGTGACCACACCATCAGAAGACCAATATATTAAGCTAATATCATTACTGAGTAGAACAGCATCTGCATACACAATTCAGGAAAATGGTGGTCATCCCAACAATTGAGATTTTTTTATTTTTAGTATGTACTAACAAACATATGTTTTACTTTTATTACTGAAAATAATTAACTTGTTTAAGAAATACTGTATATTTGACAAAGAAATTGGTTTTTCATAAATGCTGAAATTAAAGCAGATAGTGGTAGTGGACTCAGACTTTAGGACCCTACTGTGCAGTTTATAATATATGTTCCTTGTTCTTGATTGTAGATATTTGAGAGTCCACTAGATGGGTGAGATATAGTGGTGGAGCTCTAGATGCTGGGACATCTGGAGGATATATTATAGTGCAGGGGTGATAATTCTCTTTGTGCCCTTTAGGTACATAGACACAGCATTAATTTTGTTGTGTTTGCTCCAAATATTGAGGACTACAGGAAATACAGAATACCTGCAATGTGACTGTTTTTTTAAATAGGATTTTATATTTTATTTTTGTATATATGCTGCATGTATAGGATTGTAGCGCTCTTTAATAGTGATTTTTTTTTAATAAATCATATCAACCTTTTGGTATCTCCATGTGTATATTAATTATTTTCTAATGTTGCAGTAATGGGGTTGTTGCAGTTTAGAGATTATATATTTCTTATTTGGATTAGTTTGTACCTGTTAGTGGTGGTATTTTGCTCAAGCAGCCTACTTCATAAAGTTACTATTTATATCTTTGTGTGCACACATCTGAGCATTATTTCAGTTCTTTGGTTTGTAGTGTTGGTGTCTATTGACACCTGTGGTTCATGTCATACCAGTTCATTCCAGTTGAACCTGGACTACGTTTTAAGGGGGGAGGGTTATATTTCCCTCCTCTGAATCTTGGTGAATGCTTTGGTATATCCCCATGGTTCATGTGTTCCAAAAAGGGATTTTTGTGTACTTACCAAAAAATCATTTTCCCTTAGCCCACAGGACTTCCCTCCCGAAGAAAAACGTCTGTCTCAAGTCCTGGGCAGGGGTCATCTTGGGTTCTCTGTTCATGGAGCCCCTGTCTTGTTCCATTTCTATTTCTTGTCTCTCTCTCGGCTTTGCTCTTTGTTAAAATGGGCAGGGTAAAGTGGTGCAGCATGGAAGTATCTGCCTCAGAGTGCTCTGTCCTCCTGTGGAGAGGACTTTACGCCATGGTTCCTGTGTTCCACATGGACTAAGGGAAAAGGATTTATCAGTAAGTACACAAAAATTCCCCTTAATGTCTAACCCTCCTAACCTCTTGGTATTCACTGAATCCTTCTCGTATCGCTAAATTGCACCCTTCAGTACATCCCTCCCATCCTTACACTCCCATTTTATTTCTTTGAAGTCAATGCAATCTGCTTCTTTTCTCATTTCTCATTGCAAGTTGATGTCATATATCGCCCCCTTGGTTCTCCTCTCCTATATCATCCTTGGTAACTTTAATATATCTGTTGAGATCCCTGTAACCTTTGCTGCTTCAAAGCTCATCACCTTAACTTCCTCCTTTGGTTTCACCCAGTGGGCTAACTCTTTCACTAACTAATATGGTCATTCTCTAGACCTATGATTCTTACTTCTGCTTTCAGGTGTCAATTTCTCTAACACTCCTTTCCCTTTCTCTGACCACCACCTGTTAACCTGCAACCTAACCCCAGTTCATGTTCCTTTTACTCTACCTAATCCCACACAAATAGAAACCTAGAATCCTTTACTTTCATCAGCTCTCCACATCTCTACCTAATCCACTGGACATTATGAGACAGGTCTGTCCTGGTTCTCAGACAGGCCCTTTAGTGTTTTCTGTGACGGTACCAGTGGACCCCCCGTCTGGGTGTCCCCGTCAGTCGCTGTTTCCTTCAATCCTGAGCAAGGCTGCTCTGCTGGAACATCACAATTTTCCCCAATCACCAGGCAGGACTAGTGTATTGCTTTAGAATCAGTTCTCCTTTATTCAATCAAATACACAGATTATATCCACTTACAGAGACTCTTATCAAGATCAGCATGCAAAAATGGGACTTGGAACAGTGTTTCTACTCTTGACCAATCAGCCACCAACACCTTTAACAAGATAAGAATGCAGATTGAGACTTGAAAAATAGTCACTCTTAACTGGCTCATAAATAACCTCCTATGATTGGTCAAGGTAGCACAGCAGGAATCAATTAACATTCCTTAGCACAGATCTGGAGTATATTGAAAGCAATGCCCAACCCCCATTATCTCTGCACTCTAGCTCTCAAATATCAAATCCCTCCAAAGGACCCACAGTACTACACCCTGTCACACAATTACCCCATGTCACACAATGTACAACACAGTGATCAACATTTCAAATGGTAAAGTCCCAGAGATGAAAGTCACCACATGTCCCTGTGCTGATTCCCCCAATCAGTCCAAGGGCAGTCCTTTTCTGTGACACCCTGTGCCCATCAAGCAGCACAGGGTGACTTAGACCCAGTAGGAGGCAGGGAAGCTGGGAAAGCCACTTCCCCATGCATAGAGTCCATAGTCTGTAGGAAGGGGGCTGGCCCCCAGGCCCCTCCAGTAGCCAAGGGTGGTTCCGGTGGTTCCTGTGACATTTTCCTTTTCAGACAACACTTGCTCTCTGCTCCCTCTTTCCGTTGTGGTTCCTCAAGGTACCCTGGACCCCTTTCTGTTATTTATCTATACTTCCTCTCTATGAAATCTAATCTCTTTATTCAAAACAGATCCTGTTTCCCCCATCCACCAAGCCTCCTCCTGAAGTTATTATCACTTTGAATGAATCATGTGTAATTCTCATCCCTGTAGCTTGCTGTCTTGTAGTAATCGTTGACTCTTCCCTCTCTCATTCTCCACGTCCAAGCCCTTTCCAAATCCTCCTTGATTCATCTCAGAAACCTCTCACACCTATCCCATAACATTACATTGCTCTCATAATCTCCTCCTCAGCTAACCGTTAATACACCTGTGCTTCTCTTCACTGTAATATTACCCCTCTTACTGCTTTGTGCCTGGATCTCGTTGCACTCTTACTTTACTCCTACACTGAGTCAAGTCATGTTACTTGCTCCCACTCCAACCCAATCACAGTCTTCCACATTCCCCAGGTTTCGAATGTTCCACCCTGCAAGTCACTTTTTGCTCTCTGTTATCATAATCTGTGACTGGACAAGTCTGCAGCTCAAAGCTGTTCGACATTGTATATTCTATAGATTGTACGTTCCATTGAGAAGGGCCCCCTTCTGGTTCTGTGTCCACTGTCTCTTAGTGCTGATTGCAAATAGCCTTATATATTTTACTCCATTGTGCATTGTTCTGTTGTCTTGTTTAACTATTATACATCGCTGCACAATGTGTTGGTGGATTTATACATAAATAATAATAATAAAATCATAAGTTTTAAAAAAAATCAAAGCACACAAGGTGGCACAGAATTAAAATTAGCCAAACTATAACCCCATTTGAATCAGGATAATAGAAAATGTCTAGGATTTTTAGTAGTAGGGAATTGGGGCCTAAAAATTATTCTGCACCAGGGCTCTCAATAACTGGGTCTGCCATAGACTCAAACTCCCACAATCCCCAACCAACTGTTGTGACTTCGTCCAATGATTGACTACCACTGTCCTAGGCAATACTTCCCCTTTAATTCTTTGAGTACCAAAGCGGTAGCAAACATTTTTTTTTATCTTATCACAAAACTCCACATTAGTATTTAACACTTTGATGGCCAGATAGCTGCTGAGTTGCTCTCAAAGGGTTAAATGCTACAAATGTGTGTTATGGTAGACAGTCTCATTTGTTATTACAATTAGAAATAATTAAATATATTTGATGGCTTTGGATTACATTTTTTTTCCACTTGGTAAGATGTCCTTGTGTTACACTCCTCGGTGGCTGTATATCCTGTTTTGTAAGCAGAGCTTTCACCATTTTAATCATATCCGATCTCTGTAATAATTATCTTTTTAATGAAATTGCAACATTCTCTGCACACAGTAGTACAGTGGTCATAAATAATATTATTTTGAGTAGCATTTATCTCAAACAAGGGTAGCTGTGGCCTTCCATTATAATCATAGCTGGGAACTCTCTGGGTTTGCCCCGGAGACTCCGCTTTTGCCTCTGCATTACCGGGTCTCCGGGGCAGAGGCTGATTCTCTGGGGTATGGGCAGTTTCTTAAGGAAAATTTGTCCATTAGTGCTCCTTCCCTAAAAGTTTCACCCACTCCTCGCCCATTTCTCCTCCTTCCCAGCCTATTGCCTGTAGTTTTACAACTTTCTGAAGCCCCACCTCCAGTTGCAATTAAGCCCCACCCCTTATTGACACAAATCGCGTTTTGTCTCCCTAAACAGTACCACAGGCCTCCCCCCTCTGTGAAGGCCAGAAGAAAAAGTCCCCAGGTATGTTTATAATGGTTGGAATGTATCAGGAGACAGCATTAAAATCTGAATGTCTTTGATAACTACTATGACTAATAGTCATTTTGGATTTTTATGGTATGAAACCTTAATACATTTTTCAATCCGCTATAGTGTTCCCCCCAAAAAAAAATCTTAAAAAAAACCCCCATGTCAGATATATTATTATTCCCTATATGAAGAAAATACCTCTGTTGTGTGCTCCATTTCAAGAGGGAGAGCACTGCCATCTTGAAGAAGTGTAGAATGATTGACAGGGCTCTCCCTCTGAGGAGCTGCCTATTCTCCTCTCTAAGCTGACCCCCAGTTTTGTCTGTATGGTGGATGCACAATGCAGAGTTCTGAGAAATAAAATTGACAGTTTGTTGTGTTTAACCCTTTGACTGCCAGAGGGGCATGCAATGCATTACATACTCCTCTGGCACTCAAAGAGATGTACAAGTCCCCACAGCAATGTCTAATATAATACAATATAGGGGATTTATACGCTGTGTAATGAGGAAGGATTCCCTGTGTGGTTGTGCTTTTGCTTGAGGTAAAGGTACAAGCTTGTAGTGGCCCGGTGGCCTGGATCTCATAGCTCCTATTTGGGTTAGCATTCTGTATGTGGAATGCACTGTAACATATAGAGTGACTGATAGAATGTGGAACTCTTATTTGTAGTAAAAGATTGTTGCGTTTCTGGCACTCAACACCATATAAACACCTGTCACACAATTATATCAATCACGTGTGTTTAACCCTTTGAGTGCCTCAAGCGAAAGGTTTTTGACCAATGTGTCCTCCCAGTCCTTACGCGTGGCTGTAAAACATGGATTCTGAATGCCAAAGCCATATAAAACGTAAAGGGATAGTAATAATTTAATATTACTAATCCCCGTAGTGTAGCTGTTTAACCCCTTAAGGACCCTTGACGTACCAGGACCGTCAAGGGTAAAAGCGATCCAACGACCCTTGACGGTCCTGGTACGTCAAGGGTTAAACTCTTCCATCGCGGCCGCACGGAGCGATGGAAGAGTTCAAGCCGCTTGTTACCGGGACACTTAGTAACAAGCGGCAGAAACATTGTTGCAACATGCGATTCTCTTCATAAGCGAATCACATGTTGCAAAACCTGAATGACAGGGACAGTATTTGTAAATACTGTCCCTGTCAGATCTCTATGCCTCCCTTCACCTTGCATACTGCTGAGGTGGAGAGAGACAGAGAGAGATGGTGTTCCAGTGTTCCTGGAGAAAAAAAAAGTTAAAAAAAAGTTTAAATAAAAAAAAATTAACCCTTTGATCACTGTTCTGCAGTGATCAATAAGTTCCCCCCATCTGATCACTCTTGGAGTGATCAATTTGCTGCAGATCAGTTTTTCTGATCTGTGGGACACCCCCCATCCCCCTGGAATTTTTTTAGGTTTTTTTAAAATTTTTTACATTTTTTTTAATTTTTTATTTTTTTTTTAAATAGTAAATATAGTTTAGGTAGGTAGTTTGGTAGGTTTAGTGTAGACGTGTGTTAGGGAAAGTTTTAGGGATAGATTTAGGTTTAGGGGAAAAAAAAAAAACCCAACCCCCCTCCCCAAAAAAAAAAAAAATATATATATATATATATATATATATATATATATATATATATATATATATATAATAAGCGCAGTTTAGATAGGTAGTTCAATTGGGTTAGGTAGGTTCAGGATATACGTAGGTTAGGGTAAGTTTTAGGGTTAGATTTAGGTTTAGGGATAGCGTAAGAAAAAAAAAAAAACCCAAAAAACACCAAAACCCCCCCCCCACAAAAAAAAAATATATAATAAGTGCAGTTTAGATAGGTAGTTCACTTGGGTTAGGTAGGTTCAGGATATACATAGGTTAGGGTAAGTTTTAGGGTTAGATTTAGGTTTAGGGATAGCGTAAGAAAAAAAACAAACAAAAAAAAAACAAATTCCCCCCCCCCAAAAAAAAAAAAAATATAATAAGTGCATTTTAGATAGGTAGTTCACTTGGGTTAGGTAGGTTCAGGATATACGTAGGCTAGGGTAAGTTTTAGGGTTATATTTAGGTTTAGGGATAGCGTAAGAAAAAAAAAAAGTTTTTTTAGTGGGCAAAATGCAGCGCAGGTACAGCGTTGAAGAGGCATATGCCTTTTTGGCGTCTGACTCTGAGGCAACAGACACTGTGTCAGATTTTGACATAGCGCAGTTTTCAGAAAGTGAGAGCAGCTCTAGTGATGACGCTGGGCCTTCTGTCAAGAAAAGACGTACTGCCCCAAGAGCTGCTCTGGCAACTGCCCCAGCACCTGCCAAAAGAACTGCCTAAAGACCTACCAAAATACCTACCCAAAGAAATGCCCCAAGTGCTGCCCCAAGAGCTGCCCTGGCAACTGCCCCAGCACCTGCCAAAAGATCTGCCCAAAGACCTACCAAAGAAATGCCCCAAGTGCTGCCCCAAGAGCTGCCCTGGCAACTGCCCCAGCACCTGCCAAAAGATCTGCCCAAAGACCTGCCCAAAGAAATGCCCCAACACCTGCCACTCCGGATCCTAATGAATGGGTATCAATTTATGCCCACAAATCTCAGAATTCACAGGCAACCCAGGGATTCAAATTGAGGTGGAAGGATTTACCCATGATCATTTTTTTGATTTGTTTTTGGGGGAAGACATTTTAGGTGAAATTGTGTCCCAAACCAATTTGTATGCAGTCCAGTATACTGCCGCCAACCCTAAGTGTGAAAAACGCTGTTTTTTTTTTTTTACTTACGTCATGGTTTACGAGGGATTGGTGGTAAAATGGTTGTGTATAAAATTGGAAAACACACCTAAAACGAGAGCCTGGGGTATCTACTTTCCAAAAATATACACTTTTGGGGGGAAATCTTAAAAAAGAGCACTGTTACACAGCCCCAAATGAGACATGGCACCAGTAACGCAAGCTGTGAAGATTCAAAGTGTGAACCTGGAACCGCGAATGTTCCAATTTGGCCCCCATAGCTCCCCCAAACCATGAGAAAGCTATGCATATGGGGTATTGCCGTACTCAGAAGAAGGAGCTGAACACTAATCAATTCAGTTTATAAAATCTTCACCTATTCTGTGCTTGAAATTCACATCAACATTGAAGGCAAAGTGTGAAAAACGCTGTTTTTTTACTTA
Source organism: Rhinophrynus dorsalis (assembly GCA_037306005.1). Taxonomy (NCBI): domain Eukaryota; kingdom Metazoa; phylum Chordata; class Amphibia; order Anura; family Rhinophrynidae; genus Rhinophrynus; species Rhinophrynus dorsalis. The sequence continues at coordinate 57,441,201 of CM074720.1, read as the reverse complement.
CGTCAAGTTTATGAGAAAGTGGTGGTAAAATAGCTGTGTAAAAAACTTGAAAACACACCTAAAATGAAAGCTGGGGGTGTCTACATTCCAAAAATATACACTTTTGGGGGGAAATTCTAAAGTGCAGCACTGGAAAATGAGTAATGGCACCAGTTAACCAAGATGTGAAAATTCAATATTTGTTCAAAATTGGGCCCCGTAGCTCCCCCAAACCTTGAATAACCTATGCATATGGGGTATTGCCGTACTCAGAAGAAGGAGCTGAACACTAAACAATGCATTTTTAAAAATCTTCACCTATCCTGTGCTTGAAATTCACATCAACATTGAAGTGCAAGTGTGAAAAACGGTGTTTTTTTAACTTACGTCAAGATTTGCGAGCGATTGGTGGTAAAATGGCCGCGTAAAAAAATTGAAAACATACATAAAATGAAAGCCTGGGGTGTCTACTTTCCAAAAATATATACTTTTGGGGGGAAATCTTAGAGTGGAGCACTGTTACACAGCCCCAAATGAGACATGGCACCAGTGATACAAGCTGTGAAAATTCAAAGTGTGAAACTGGAAACGCGCATGTTCCAATTTGGGCCCCATAGCTCCCGCAAACCTTGAATAACCTATGCATATGGGGTATTGCCGTACTCAGAAGAAGGAGCTGAACACTAAACAATGCATTTTTAAAAATCTTCACCTATCCTGTGCTTGAAATTCACATCAACATTGAAGTGCAAGTGTGAAAAACGCTGTTTTTTTAACTTACGTCAAGATTTGCGAGCGATTTGTGGTAAAATGGCTGCGTAAAAAAATTGAAAACATACATAAAATGAAAGCCTGGGGTGTCTACTTTCCAAAAATATATACTTTTGGGGGGAAATCTTAGAGTGGAGCACTGTTACACAGCCCCAAATGAGACATGGCACCAGTGATGCAAGCTGTGAAAATTCAAAGTGTGAAACTGGAAACGCGCATGTTCCAATTTGGGCCCCGTAGCTCTCCCAAACCTTGAGAAACCTATGCATATGGGGTATTTCCGTACTCAGAAGAAGGAGCTGAACACTAAACAATGCATTTTTAAAAATCTTCACCTATCATGTGCTTGATATCAACAGTAGTATTGAAATGTAAGTGTGAAAACTGCAAAAAAACAAAATATTACCACAATTTTGAAATTTTTTTCTGGAAAAATAGCTGCATGAAAAACTCCAAAATTCTCCTGATTATTTACTTTATGTTGTGTAGTTTTCAGAAACATATACCTTTGTGGGACATTTTTGGTTCTGGCACCGTCAGCTAAGCTATGATGCTCACATGCCAATTGCTGAAACATCACAAGTTGGAAATAACGGCAGCCATCTTGTAATATTTACCTTGTAAATGTGAGTAAAGGACTAAAATACTAGGCATATGGGGTACTCTTATATTCAGGAGAAGCAAATGAATATATTTAGGGGTATTTTTTTTCCATTAACTAATAGTATGCAAATCCTGACAGAAAAATGTAATCAAAATGTTGTTTTTTTTTCAATTTTTTTCCTCTTTTTTTCTATTTTAATCAAATTAAACAATGAGGTATTCATATAATTGTGGTATCAAAAGAAAGCCCTACTTGTGCTTAAAAAAACAGTATATAATTTATGTGGGTGCACAAAAGGAATTAAAGAGAAAATATGGTTTAACAAAGACATAGTCAAAAAAGTCAAAATTGCTCCGGTCTTTAAGTCAAATCTAACTCAGATTTTCCCGGTCCTTAAGGGGTTAAGAAATAATGAAATTACCCCCAGGTTCATGAGAGAAAACCATAAGCAAAGTTCCCCTCCCTCCCCCTTCCCTGAAGTCAGCGTTGTACTGACTGCAGGGAAAGTCTGTTGTAAGACAGGCTTGCGGCTCTGCAGCTGAGCCGAGATCGTGTTAGTGAAAAATAATTATTTCACTGAAACGGTCTTCTACGTGTGCTTGGTTTGTGCTTGGTTTGCAAGCACACGTAGAAGACCGTTTCAGTGAAATAATTTTTTTTTACTAACTCGATCGCGGATCTGCTACAGAGCCACCTGATGAAAATAATACCGGATATCCCTGCAGTCAGTACAACACTGACTTCAGGGAAGGGGGAGGGAGGGGGGAACTTTGGTTCCGGTTGAACCTGGGAGCAATTGAATTATTTTTTAAAGAGCTACACTATGGGGATTAGTAATATTAAAGTATTACTATCCCTTTAAGGTTATGCTGAGAAGTATGACAAGGAACATTCTAAACTTCGCAAAAAAAAGACTAAAAACGTGTGCATGGATTCATCAGCAAGCAAAACTGTGTGACATCAGTGAAAGAGTAAAGTGTCTGAAATGGAAATGGCGGGCTGCATAACAAGAAGACCTGATGGACTGTTTTCATTTATGTGTGAAAAGAACAAAAGAGGGCGCCCAATGGTTCCTAGTATCCTTTTTTAAAACAAATTTTGAAGTATATAATTGAAATTATACTCATAAAAATAATGGCTGTGGAAAGATGTATATCATACCACAGCTAATCAAGCATGCAGATATATTTTCCTGTTCCAGCCAATACAGACACAATCAAGCTAAATCTGAAGAAGTGGTCAGAGTACCACGAAACGTTATTGTAGCCTGCCATTTTTTATTTTTGTATTATGGTGAAAATTTTATTATTTTATTAAACTATTTTGGAGACAAATCTGCAGCAGTTAGTGAATTTCATCGTCCCTGAGTACAGCTACCTGAGCAGAGACAGGAAAATATCTCTGCAAGCTTGATTAGCTGTGGTATGATATACATCTCCCCACAGCCGTTATTTTTGTGAGTATAATTTCAATCGTATACTCCAAAATTTGTTTTAAAAAAGGATAATAGGCACCATTGGGCGCCCTCTTTTGTTCTTTTCACATGTACTACACTTTCGTTGAGTTGTTTTGAGGAGCTGGCCTTGGTGAAGATAATATTCTTGCTGTGCAGGGGACAGTGTATCAAAATATCCCCAAAGCGTATATGTCAACTAGCATCTAATTGTTGAGTTGACCTTGGAGAATTGTGAGTACGTTTCGAAGGGGAATGTGTGGATTGATCCACTATTGTTAGAAGTTATTACACTAGGAGCACCTTCTTTTTTGTTTTCTTTTGTGGTGTTTTAATTTATGCCACAGGAGGGTTAAAACAGCTCTTTCCAACTCTAAAGGGTAATTTAATATCTGACTGGAGCTACATTCTACCTGCAATGAAACTGTCATAATTTCCACTGTTGTTTTGAGCTATAATGGAATCCAATACTTTTTTAATGTATATATGTAGTGAAAATGAGATATTCTGCTGGCAGCTACAGTTTTGGCATGTGGACCACATGTATATATTTGATGCATGTGATCTAAAGGATCTGCCAATACAGCCTCCCAAGGCAAAAAAATCCACATCCTTACAACCCATAGTTCTGATGCAGCCACCCATGTTAACTACCGGCATTACCTTGTATTTCCCCCTACAGTTCTGTTGATGAAGGGGTCTGACAGGGGCTTCAAATATGGCTGGCTCATGTCAGCATCAGCCATATACAATATAATTGGAGGGTCAGTTACTGGAAGTTGCAATGATGATTGCAACTTCCAGTATAATTCTTGAGAATCATCTGCACATCAGCCTGTAGACCACAGTGCAGATCAGCCCTGATGCAACTAGAATGCATTCTGCACATTATTCATCCAAGTGGCAAAATAATTTATTGGACTGCATTAACACATTCTGCAGGTTTGGCATTTTGCAGACATCCGTAATGTCACCCATTTTAGCTAGCCCTAACGACTTAAGCAGGGGAGGACTGGCAACTTTTGCCCTGGGGGAGCAAGTACAATCAAGTGGCCTGTTTCTACTATCACTTCTGCCCACCCCATATTTTTTCATTTTATGTCTGACATTAATATTATGGCAATTGATACCACAGAGCTTACAAATGAAACTGTAACGCTAGTGATATCACAGACATTACAGTTAATATGGACCTACACTAAAGCTAACTCAGCTTACAAATGAAACAGAGCTACACTAGTACTACATAGCTTACTTGGAGCTCCACTAGTGATACCGCAGAGCTTCCAGTTGAAATGTAAGTACAATAGTATACCACAGGGCTGACAATTTAAAGGGATAGTATAGTCCCATAAAATAGTATCTCCTAAACCGTAGCTGCAGTAGAAAAACATTCAATGTGCTTACTCCTTTCTCTCAAACCATTATGGTTTGAGAGAAATAAGAAAATAAAGACCTCCACTCCCTACCCTTTCTGCCTGTGGAGCTGTAAAGCTGTCAGAGGCAGAATCCAGTCGCCTGACTGTATGTGGCTCTTCAGCAGCGCTGTCATCTAGATATCTAGGTATAATTACTTCATCGGTATGGTCTACAACATGTGCCTGGCTTGCAAGCACACGTTGTGGACCATTCCGTTGAAGTAATTATACTTAGACATCTAGATGACATCGCTCCTGAAGAGCCACCGTCTGGTCCCGGATGCAGTATTTCATGACGTCCGCTGTACAGTGGACGCATGAGAAGGGGGAGGGTGTGGAGGTCTTTATTTTCTTATTTCTCTCAAGCCATAACGGTTTGAGCGAAAGGAGTAAGCACATTGAATGTGTTTTTTACTGCAGCTACGATTTAGGAGATACTTTTTATGGGACTATACTATCCCTTTAAGTAAAGTTGCACTAATGAAACCACAGAAATGTAGCTACGCTAGTGATACCACAGAGCTTAAAACTGAATTGGAGCTACAATTGTATACTACAGGACTAACAATTTAAATTAAGCTACGCTTGTGATACCACACAGCTTACAGCTGAAATGGAGATACACTAGTGTCTGTGCATTTGAATTGTAAACTCAGCTGTGTCACTTGTGTATCTTCATTTCAGTTGTAAGCTCTGTGATATCACTATTGTTAGCTCCATTTACAGCAGCAAACAGAGATGGAGAGAGGCAGACTTATGAACAGCCTGGGAGACATTTGCTCCCCCCCAGGCAAAATCTCCCCCCAGACCAAATCTCCCTTGCACTTGAGTGTCAGCTGAGACATTTCTGGAATCCAAGGGACTAAAATGCACCAAAATTATAATTACTGGTGAATTTGTGTGCTGTATGCTAAATGAACTATTTATATTAAAGATACTTAAAAATTATGTCTAAACAAGTGAGAGATCTATGAATAGCCATCTTATAGATCAAATGAAAGCTGATTCAATTTTGGATACAGAGTGTAGTAATTAGTACAGTGTAGACGTAATGCAATAAACCTACTAATATGATTATAAAGCAATTCAGTAGTATTACAGCCCAGATCAGGATAAAATCTGTAGAGACATCAGTATAGAAGAGACTGGAGAGAGCTTCCTTACTATAGAAATGCTTCATTTACTCCAACACACTCCAAGGCGTTTAACCCCTTGATGACCATGAGGATGTACAACCCATTGCTGAGCAATATGTTGCACATCCTCTGGTCCTCAAGGGTTAATTCCTTTATGGGTCTCAACTGTTACTATTGTTATGCTAGGACATGTAATAGTTTACTTATTATCTGACTGCCGTTTAGAGTCAGGAAGGAACATTTTTTCCCCACTTGGGGTTAGATTGGAAATGGCTCCAGAGGGCTTTTTTGCCTTCCTCTGGATCAGCAGGGGTGTTTTTGGCATGGGCTGGACTTGATGGACGCATGTCTTTTTTCAGCCTCATCAACTATGTTACTATGTTACTAAATCATAGGTTTGATCACAGTCAACCATTTTTCCAGCACTTTTTTATGTATTGACATTTGTGCCCTGACCTCCTAACTGGAGCAGAACACATGGACTAAGAGAAATGGAATATACTGGCAAGTACACAAACATTTTCTTTTAGCCTGTTTCGGTTCTCTCTCTGAACATTTTTATTGTCATTTCTGCTACATGCTGTTACCACTTTGGGTTCCCAGAAGGCAACACACTTGTGCACCTCTACCTGTTGGGTATTGGTATAGTCAGGGGATATGTGACCTTCATATTTCACTCTTTTTTGTTTGTGTGAGATACTGTGCTGTTACTTGGAACTGTAAAAATCTGAAACCTATTGTATTCCAAGAAACTTTCTTACTTGATGGTTTTGTATACAGAGATATTAGGTAGTTCAGAATTATCTGGGACTCAAAAAATGTATGCTTTTAAGGGGTAATTTTGGGTAATTACATTTTGGTTGTCTCCATGAAAGTGTCAATTGTAAATTTGGGGCCCCGTGGATGGACGTACATTGCCACTATTGAATTTCACTAAATGCAAGAAATACGCTACATGACCAAAAATATGTGGATACCACTTCTGATTAGTGGATTTGGCTATTTCAGCCACACCCATTGCTGACAGGTATATAAACTCAAGAGCACACAGCTATGCAACCTCTATAGACAAACACTGCCAGCAGAATGGCATGTACTGCAGAGCTCAATGACTTTCAACATGACACTGTCATAGGATGTCAGCTTTCCCACAAGTCAGTTTGTCAAATTTCTGCCCTGTTAGATTTGCCCCGGTCAAGTGCTATCATTGTGAAGTGGAAACATCTTGGAGCAACAGCAGCCCAGCAGCAAAGTGGTAGGCCACAAAAGGTCACATAACAGGACCTTTGAGTGCTGAAGCACAAAGCATGTAAAATTCATCTGTCCTCAGTTGCAACACTCACTGCTGAGTTCCAAACTGCCTCTGGAAGCAACATCAGCACAATAAATGGTAGTTGGGAACATTATGAAATGGGTTTGCACTGCCAAGCAGTCACACAAAAGTCTAAGGTCACCATGCTCAATGCCAAGTGTGGTCTGGAGTGGAGTAAAGCTCACCTCCATTGATCTCTGGAACAGTGGAAATATCTTCTCTGGTGTGATGAATCACACTATACCATCTGGCTGTCTGACAGATGACTCTGGGTTTGGTAGATACCAGGAGAGTGCTACCTGTCTGACTGCACAGGGCCAACTGCAGATTTTGGTGTAAGAAGAGTAATAGTTTGGGGCTGTTTTTCATGGTTTAGGCTAAGCCCCTTAATTATAGTAAGGAGAAATATTAATGCTACAGCATACAATGACATTCTAGATGATTCCAACTTGGTGGCAATAGTTTTAGGATTGCCCTTTCAGCATGACAGTGCCCTGGGCACTAAGTGAGGTCAATACAGAAATGGTGTGTTGAGAGCAGTGTGTAAGAACTTGAATGGTCTACAAAAAGCCTTGAACTCAAACTGTTAGAACACATTTTGGATGAATTGGAACGTCAACTGAGAGCAAGACCTAATGGCCCAACATCAGTGCTAGCCTCACTAATGCTTTTGTGGCTGAGTGGCGGAACGTTCCAGCAGCAATGTTCCCATATCTAGTGGAAAGCCTTCCCAGAAGAGTGGAGGCTGTTAAAGCAGCAAGAGGGGGACCAACTCCATAATAGCACCTCTGAATTTGGAATGAGATGTTCGACTAACAGGTGTCCACATACTTTTGGCCATGTAGTGTATGATGCATTCACATTTCATACTTTTTGTTTGTGATGTTAATCTTACTTAAGATGTTGTACATTAGCTTATGACTTTAGTGAATATCTCTGAAACATTTCTGAAAACTCATATTTTTAACAAAGTGACCTTGTTTGACGTTTTTGTGTTGGAAGAGACTTCAGTCACTTTCTAATTCTTAAGAAACATGAAGACCTAAATATTAACTGTAGTTATATGCACTTTAATATTCTGTGCTCCATACGAGCATCTTCAAAAAATGTCTGTAAATGGAGTTAGATAATAGCCTCTCTGAATAGGAGAGTGGTGGGTACTTATCACATCACTGATATTAGCTTTTATCTCTCATTACAAACAGCACAAACAATATAAATAAATGCAGGACAATTTACACATGCATTTAAAAGAAAGTTTAGAATTATATTTTAGGAATGTAACACATGAATATTTTGCTTTTACATATTCTAGTTGTAAGCTCATGATATTTAAAGTTATATCAACCTATTTGTTTTAAGGTGTTAGAATTCATTTGTTTGTCTACTATCAGGAATTCTATTCTTTTATATGGTTATTGTGCTGTTTTAGGGTGTATTTACCTTGTAACCAAAGGAATGTCCATTTTTAGCTTGTAAAGTTAACCCTTTGAGTGCCAGAGGGTGTACGCAACGCATTGCTTTGCAAGGCATTGCGTACCCCTCTGGCACTCGAAGGGTTAAAATACTCTTTGCAGTCCTGTTAATTGTGCAGGCCATTCAGTTTGGTAAAACTATACATATTTGGTATTGGTGTACTTGGGGGTTGCAGAGCTTTTTGATGCATTTATGGCACTTAACGGGTTAGGAAAAAAGTATGTTTGAGGCATCTCCCAACAGTTGGAGTGCAATTGTTTATTTCAGCAGGAAAAACCTTATAAATCTCCTGTACACCACACTCTGCTAAGTCAGACAAGAACACGCCATCTACGTGTAGATGCTTTATTCAACAGTTATTATATCTCAAACTTTTTTAAATTCAACTATTAGCAAGTTTGTGTGGTGCAAACGATGTTATCTGTCGTTTATGCGAGAGCTTGAGTCTTAGACTGATAGCAATAAAAAAAATTGCAGGTTTTTTTTTTTTTTTTTATTTAACTGTGTGAGAACCTTGCGACTACTGGTCTGTATAGTAATAACAAAATATATAAACATTTTCAGGTCTGACGTAGGGAACACTAACTAGGATTGTTTTCTTGACCCCTCCTTTCATTGTCTTTAAAAAATTGGGTCATAAAATAAAAGTAAGTCTTGCTGGACAATAATTCTAAAAATACAAAACCCAATTATCTAAAATAAAGATCTACTTGTTCCTGTAAAGCAGCTAAATGCTGACTGAGAACAAAGCTAAATTAAGGGAATCTAGATAGGTAAGTTATGGTTACATTGTCACTTTAATTCCAAATAGGAGGGACAGAGCATTGTATCCAAATGTAAGAAATATCTGCCAGATACTAAGTTTCTCTATAAGCTGGAGGCTCCTATTGCTTTGTGATGAATAATTATGTAGGTAATGCTAAGGGTAGAGATGCACCAATACCACTTTTTTTTAAGACCGAGTACGAGTACCGATACTTTTTTGAAGTACTCACCAATACCAATTACCGATACTTTTTTTTTGCGGTCATTTGCCAGTTTTCCAAGTACCTAAAGCGCATATATATATATATATATATATATATATATATATATATATATATATATGCTTTACTTGGAAAACTGGCAAATGACCGCAAAAAAAAGTATTGGTAAGTACTTGAAATATATACACACACACACACCACCTCTTGACTGTCCCCTTTTACCTCTTTCTCCCCCTCTTGATTCCCACCTTTTACTTCATTCTCCCCCTCTTGAGCTCCCTCCGTTTGCCTTGGCTTTTTCTCTCCCTTTTGATCCCCCTTTCTCCCCCTCCTTGACTCTTGATCCCACTCTTTTGCCTCTCTCTCCCTCCTAATCCCCCCTCCTTTTGCCTCTTCTTGTTCCCCCTCCTTTTGTCTCCTGATCCTTCCTCCTTTTGCCTTTTTTTTTTTCTTTTTTCTTAGTCCCTTTTGCCTCTTTCTCCCTCTTGGCCCCCCTCTCTGCCTCTTTCACCACCCACTCAATGTCCCATCTTGCCTCCCTTACCCTCCTCTGCCGGGTGCTCGCTGTTCTCTCACGAGCCCCGGCAGAAGTCAGCGTCGGAGCGTTACCATGGTAACCCGCGGCAACGCTCCGACGCTACAGGAGGGAGAGAGGCAACCGGGGAGCATTGTGAGCAGCTCCCCGGGCTCCCTCACTGCAGCACCGACCCTGACATAGGGTATCGGTGCTGGCATCGGCCGCATTTGTGCAAGTACAAGTACTCGCGCAAATGCTGGTATCGGCACCGATACCAGTATCGGTATCGGTGCAACCCTAGCTAAGGGTTAACTATTTCCATCCCTTCATTTCTTGTAAAGAGAACAAGCGTGACAACACATGGGAATATCTCAAAACTTCCTGTAAGAAGCCAAGATAATAGGTTTAGTATCCCAATATTAACTAATACATTAGTGATAGTAGTCTAAATCTAGATTCCTTAATATTCCTTGGTCTAAAATGACAGAAGGCTTACACTCCACTCTAAGGCAGTGAGCTCCTGATCTGCTGGTGTCAAATGTATAGTGCTCAGGGCCAGCTGTCACATTCCCTCATTCCCTTTAGATTGTAAGTTTTGGGGCAGGGACCTCAAATCCAGTATTTCACTCTACAAAGTACTTGTAACCCTGTATTGTCTAAAGTGTTAACTTGTAAAGCAATGTTTACTCTTGTGGAGCTATATAAATAAACATAGTCATTCATTTAACCGCTAGTAGAGCCGGCGTCATACAGTATCAGGCATCATATTAGTCTTTCTAAGTAAGAGGCTGAATTGTTATTTGTAATACAAAAAGACTGGAAAAGGCTGATTTGGAAAAATACAAATCAAGCACTAATAACACCTAACCGCTTATTTTCTGGATGTCGCCTTATTTGAGATCCTAACTGACCTATACCTTGCCATACAAGCAGGGAACTCCTATTCTAAAAGTGTGCAAAGTGACAATGCTGAAAATTAACTATCTTATTCCCTTAATTTGCTGCAAGCACAGCAGTGGTCACAAAAAACTTGGCATCACACATATCTATCAAAAGCAGTGACTGAGTTACTGAAATACCTCACGCTAAGTTGAAAAACCAAGGAAAGAATGAAATTGTCAGGGAGAAAACCAGACGGTAAATAAAATACCTTTTATTAAATCAAAAATTAATAGCAAAAATAAATGTAAAGCACAATCCGGAATTGTAGTCAAAAATACAAGCCAGGGATCAAAGACAAAATGGGTAGTCAGACGAGCAGAGTCAGGAGCACAGGCAGCAACAGTGTCTGGAACGGAAGCCAGGATCAGGAACCAGATGAATCAGTCAGCCAGGCCAGGGTCATACACCTGAACAATAGCCACAACAGCAGGAATACACAGGGAGGTCATAGACCACGCAAGGGCAGAGAGATACTGAACCTTAGTAGCTAAATAGCTGGCTAATTGACAGGTAACCGTAGTAACTGAGATTGACAGACAGTAGTAACCTATCATCTGAGTAAGCCTGAGACAGTGAAGTATGGCTGCTCGTTAGTGATCAGCCAAGGTGTATACCTGTATTGCTGAGTAAAAAGCAATAGTGGAGCGGGGGAAGGGTGAGAACCCTGACAGAAATTGATAGTTAATTTCTTAATAGGATCTATATAAATACACAGATCATAATGTTCTCCCTATGTGAAGCGCAATCGGACTGATCTAAAAGCGCACCCACCCATGCGCACCCACCCATGCGCACATCTATCTTGGGTGGTGGGAGTCTTTAATGAACAGATGATGAAATACACAGAACATGTACATATGTGGATACGTTATATTTATGTTGTGTTCCTGATGTGGGAGGAGAAAGAAGATCTTTTACTTGAATTCTTTTTCTGTTTGAATCATAATGATTGAAAACTGAGACTCACTCATCAAATAGAGAAAGCTGAAGTTCCATTTTTTGGATCTAAAGATCATGAGGGGAGTTGATGGAATAATTCAAATTGACCTGTTCCAAAAATCAACTGCAGTTAATAGCCTCTTACACGGTCTTCTCATCCTAAAATTACTATTGCCAATTTGCCAGTGTGAGTACTTTTGAGAATTCAATGGAATTGCTCCACCTTGTCACCCTTTAAAGCTAGATAATCAGAGCTAAAAGAGAGAGTACTCTTGATAGGTTATTCCAACATTTTTATAAGCAGGTCATATAACAGTGCATTACATACTGATAGGAATGCTTTGTTGGTTCCCAAAATACGAGATATGTCTGGTGAGGAGGTGATTTGTTATGTCACCACTTACTGATCTGACGATGGATATATTAGATAAGTCATAAATAAAAATTGGTGTAACCTTACATCTGATCCCACACTGAGGAACATCCTGGGTGATAAACCATCATTTAGTTTTAGAAGGAATAAAAATCTAGGGGATTTACTGACACAAAGCCACTTTACCAATGTAAGCAAGAGTTTCAGTGGGTCTTTATCGAAAGATTCCTTCTCCTGTGGTCACTGTAGGATGTGTCCTAACATAAAAAAAAAACAAAGAGTGTAATGACAGATTTGGAAAAATGCATAGATGTAGGGATTTGATTATTTACAAATTAAACATTGTATTTATTGTCTGCAATGTACTTGTGAACTTTTAAATATTGGTAAGACATCTAGAAAATTCTACATCAGACTGGGGGAACATGTTAGTACTATTAAGGATGCACGAGTTCATCAACGAGAACACGTACCTTGACTACTGTAGCAAAACACTTTTTGGAGGTCATAACTGTAACCCCAAGGATTTGAAATGTTGGGGTTTGGATGACTTAAAATTGAAATCAGAAACCTTCTTTAATCCTGCAGTAGTAAATTTCACTTAGGGTTGGCGTTGCCACTTCATAGTTTGGCAGGCGAGCCCCAGAATCAGATTTTTCTCCAGAGTTCAGTAGATTATCTTCACACCCCTTCCTGTAGTAGCCTGTCTGTGTTTTCAAGCACCTCAACCAACTGCATTGATTACTCTTTCTGCTTCAGCTAGCAGTAGCATTGGGTGTTGCTCCAGGTGAGAAACCAAACAGTGGTTCTCCAGTCCTGCCGTGCCTTGCACTGAGGGACCCTTAGCCCATCTACTTTACAAGATCTGTATCAGTTATTCAGTGAGCAAAGGCCAGATCCTGTCATTCATTCAGTCTGGCAAATCCTTCTGAATGAACTCTATGGGACCAAACAAACATATGTACACAAGCTTTACTTAGTAAATCAGGTTGAAAAAGGCATAAGTCCATCAAGTTAAGCATTTACCACAGTATATCACAGAAAGTGAGAACTAAATGGTCCTTCCCAACTCCAAGATGGATGTTAGTCTATTTGCCAGAACTTCCTATTTAATCTAGTAACACATCGTGTAACCCTGTACTTCAACATCCATTGTATCTGCCGTCACCACATCCCCAGGCAAAGAATTCCACAATATAACAGACTTTAATATAAATAACCTCTTAATATGCAGTTGAAACCTACTTTCCTCTAATTTTAAACACCCCTCATTATTTGATCAGGCCTTGGAATTAATAGTTCACTCATATGGAGCTCAAATATACTTGTATACTGTAACAAGGTTCAGTCTTCAGTATCTTTTCTCTAGAGTAAATAAGCCAAGTTTGGGTAAACATTCTTGGTTTGCTTTTAAACGGTTGCACGCCAAAGAGCGCACAACCACATCACACATTAACTATGTCACCATGGTAAAAATAGCGATATGAGACTCTCGCACTCATGACAGAGCAAGATTCTCATGTTGCGTACTGAAGGATACATATGTTTTGTCTATTAAAGAATTGCAAAAAGATTTACTCCAACGGGTCTTGGAGCATTCAGAAGTCCAATCAGATTTACTTAAACAGGTCTTGGAGCCTTCAGTATGCTTCTTACACCTCAATATCCTTGGCAGCGCAAACATCAAACGAAACCCGTCATTCTCTTCACCTCCCAGCTGAACAGAAGATCTGCTACTGGGAGCGACCCAGCTTAACAGGTTTTGTTTGATATTTGTGCTATTTGAGCTGCCACGGATATTGATATGCACATTTTTCATATTTCAGTTCCTCCATCTCTTTAAAAATGTTTAGAATATCCCATTTAAGAACAGATGTTCTCTAAGAGGACATTGAAATATCCTTTAGAAAACTTGCATAAATTGACCTGTAACCTTAAAACATCCATTTTATTATAATTTTTTTCAGATAATTAACATCTGCCCATATGCTGCATCAGCCAATGCTCTGCAAAATAAATATAGGAAAAAGCTGGTACCATGTCAGCCATGTAAAAATCAGGAGTGCAAGCTTTCAAGACAACTTAGTTCTTTGTCAGAAATGTTAAAATTTCTGTCGAAGAGACCTAACTGGTCTTGAAAGCTTGCACTCTAAGGTTACTCAGTTAACCAACAAAGGTATCAAGATCACTCTGTTAGTCTCCTGTAAAATAAATAGTATTAAAGAAATTAATCTCCATGTTTTGGAGCCATGTGTATGTGCTTACTTGGGAACTTTGTCTTCTGAACTCCCAGGACTGGAGTCCTGTAACGCCACTGGGGGAGATAAATGACGTGTTTAGCATTAAAAAAGGGTGTGTCTTAATTGCTAGTGGGAGTGGGGCTTAACGGACATCTTAAAATAAAAATGAAGAACAGGGTTGGAAGGAGGAGGAGAAGTGGGCGGGGAGTGCGAAGAACAGGCTAGGAAGGAGTAGAAGTGGGCAGAGTTTAATTAGAAACCCCACACATCCGAAGAATCAGACCCTGTAATGCAGTGTGAAAACCAGAGTCTCTGGGTCAAATCCGGCGAGTTCCCATCTATGTGTATTTCACTGAAATGGCTCCATTTGCCTCATATTTTTATGGCATTACCCTGCCTTGTGTATGTTAATCAGGAAATACAGCTGGTAAATATATGATGATATCTGTTAATGATCACCGAGATTATTAGCAAATCTGATACACTGCTCTTACTGACACTTTATTCATCTTGGTGTAGCACAATAATGTATTTGTTTTGCTGTACTTTTGAAGGTGAATGATCTGTTTTGTCACATCAGCTACTTGCTTAAAAAACATGAGCAGTTTTAATTTATTAACCTTTTGATTGCCAGAGGGATGCTATATACTGCATGCAAAAGGTTAACTTTTATTAGTAGAAAATCAATTCTTATTTGAATTTGTAATAAAGGTCACACTGTCAAAATAGTTCAAAGTAAATTAATCAGGAAATAAAATTTGTCCAAGAGAGATTAATTACTTGTAAATAATCTCTCTTCCGCCTTTCTTATTACTTTATAATGTGTTTGTGTATATATATATATATATATATATATATATATATATATATATAATGTGTATAATATACTGTGTGCACAATTATTAGGCAAGTGAGTATTTTGACCATATCATTATTGTTATGCATATTTTCCAACTCCAAGCTGTATAAACTTGAATGCTTATTGGAGTTAAGCATATCAGGTGATGTGTATTTGTGTAATGAGAGAGGGTGTGGCCTAAGGAGATGAACACCTTATGTCAAGGTGTGCATAATTATTAGACTGCTTCATTTCCTCAGGCAAAATGGGCAGAAAAAGAGATATAACTGACTCTGAAAAGTAAAAAATTGTAAAAAGTCTTTCAGAGGGATGCAGCACTCTTGAAATTGCTAGGATATTGGGGCGTGATCACAGAACCATCAAATGTTTTGTTGCAAGTAGTCATCAGGGTCGCAAGAAACGTGTTGAGAAAAAAAGATGCAAATTAACTGCCAGAGATTTGAGAAGAATCAAACATGAACCCATTATCCTCCAGGGCTGTCATATTCCAGAACTGCAACCTACCTGGAGTGTCCAGAAGTACTAGGTATTCAGTGCTCAGAGACATGGCCACGGTAGGGAAGGCTGAAACCCGACCACCACTGAACAAGACACATAAGTTGAAACGTCAAGACTGGGCCAAAAGATATCTGAAGGCAGATTTTTCAAAGGTTTTATGGACTGATGAGATGAGAGTGACTCTTGACGGTCCAGATGGATGGGTCATGGCTGGATCTGTAATGAGCACAGAGCTCCACTTTGACTCAGACGTCAGCAAGG
The DNA here is from genome assembly GCA_037306005.1 of Rhinophrynus dorsalis. Taxonomy (NCBI): domain Eukaryota; kingdom Metazoa; phylum Chordata; class Amphibia; order Anura; family Rhinophrynidae; genus Rhinophrynus; species Rhinophrynus dorsalis. Next base: position 57,425,437 of record CM074720.1, on the reverse strand, counting down.
TGGAGGAGGGGTACTGGTATGGGCTGGTATTATCAACGATGAGCTAGTTGGACCTTTTTCCCAAACCTACTGCCAGATTTTAGAAGACACTTTCTTCAAGCAGTGGTACAGGAAAAAGTCTGCATCTTTCAAGAAGACCATGGCTTTTTGTTACAGCTCACCTTGACTTCAGCATCACTTTCAGGCGCGAGGCATCTAGCAAGCTGCAGGCCTCTGTTTTAACTGTTTGCTTACTGTAGTCTCCGCCTACCAACTTCCTACTTCCTCCCTCTGAGCTGCTCCTCTGACTTCCTGTGGAGGGGTTCAAAGGGCAGACTGAGGCCTGACTCAGATGCCCTTACGTTGTTGTTCAAAGCAGATCTGTTGCATTGGGCTCCGTGTATGTCCTGGCTAGTCTTCCATCCATTCTGGAGATGACCTGTGTCTTGTCTAACTATTCTTTTGCCTAACCCCTAATAGTGGATATCCAATCTGGTGCAGACTTGTGGCTCTGGATGACTACCTGATCTGTGTATGACCCGGCTTGTCTGACTACCCCCTCTGGTGCTGACTAGTGGCTCTGTCTGACTATTCTTACGTCTTTTCTCTTGGTGATCAGGCACCCAAAATAGTGCGGCCTGGGGCTCTAGTAGACTCGCATATCTGACTGCAGGCTGAGTCAGACCCTATTCCTCTTCAGATCAAGATCCTGGGTTACTGTTCCTGGTTCCTGTTCCTGGTTCCAGCCAAGACTTCCAGTGGCTAAGGCCTAGTCTCCAGCACAGTGGTTTAGCTTTGCAACCTATTATTTCTGATAGCAGGTTTGCTGGCTATTACCCTGTGCTTATTCTTATTGTATATATTGTATATACCCGCTGTATGTCATTTGTTAATAAACTGCATTAATAAACCGTACTGACTCCTGAACTTCTCTGGGTAACAGTGACACTTTTATGCAGGACAATGCTCCATCTCATGCATCAAAGTACTCCACTGGGTGGCTAGCCAGTAAAGGCCTTAAAGATGATAAAATAATGACATGGCCCGCTTCCTCACCTGACCTAAACCCTATTGAGAACGGACGGGCCCTTCTTAAATGGCAGATTTATGCTGAAGGAAAACAGTACACCTCTCTGAACAGTGTCTGGGAGGCTGTGGTTGGTGCTGCACAAAAAGTTAATTGTCAACATATGAAGAAACTGAAAGACTCCATGAATGGAAGGCTTATGACTGTTATTGAAAAGAAGGGTGGCTATATTGGTCACTGATTTTTTTTTTTTTTAATTGTCACAAATGTTTATTTGTAAATTTTGAGTTAGTTGTTTATTTAGTACTAGTTGAACAGCCCGTTACACGGGCCACAGTGCCTCTGGCAGCCGGTCGCGGGGCAGTCACGTGCAGTAGAGACTGCCTGTGCCACTGCTGATACTGAGCTGGACGCTCCTTCGGAAAGCCCAGCTTTGTATCAGCCGCTGCGCGGGCAGTCTGTACTGCGCATTACTGCCGCATGCGCAGCAGTGTCTTCTGCGCATGTCGGGTGTTACACACAACTTAGCGAATTATTATATAGGATTCTTACTTTAATAGATGAAAATAAACACGTAAGGGGATTATCATTTTTCATTTAGTTGCATAATAATTCTGTACACTAATAGTTGCCCAATAATTGTGCACACTTAAATATTCTCCTAAGAAAGCCAAAACCTCACTTTTACTTCATCGGAATGATCTACAACATGTGCTTGCAAACCAGGGACACGTAGACCGTTCCAATGAAGTATTTACTTTTCGGTATCGCTATGTCGGCACTGCTGAAGAGCCGCTCTCTGATCCAGGAACCAGAATCTGCTTCTGACAGCTTTACAGCTCGTCAAGCAGAAAGGGGAGGGAGCGGAGAACTTTATTTTCCTATATCTCTCAAACCATAAAGAATAAGTATAAATACTCTCTTTTAATTGTATCTACCATATAGTTAATACTTTTTTTCTGACATTACTATCCCTTTAAATATTCAGGTTTAAGGTTTCTTAACATTTTGGATTGAGGGAGAGCACTGTAGTTGTTCAATAATAAAATTAATCCTCAAAAACACAACTTACCTAAAATTGTGAACACAATGTGTATGTGTGTGTGTGTGTGTGTGTGTGTGTGTGTGTGTATATATATATATATATATATATATATATATATATATATATATAATATAATTTTTTTTTTTTTTTTTTTTTTTTTTTTTTTTTTTTCTTCTCTCCACAAAACCTTTGTTATTATGCTCCAGGCTGTTCAGTTTTTGATGCTTGGAAGCAGATTAATGTATCATAATTGTCTACAAAATAGAAATTGTGGCAATGTGAATTCTGTTTGGAACTGTGACAAAACTAATTACTTCTGTTGTGTGCTTCATTAGGCTTCTAGTTGGTATGCATTCTCACAGACACACAGCAGTCAGACAATAGACTGAAAAGTGTTATTGAACCACAGTAAAGGAACGCAGAGCAGCTGAGTCTGATTAGTATTGATCTGAATTTTTCCTTCTTAATAATTTTCATAATGACTCTAGTGGGCCCTGTGTCTTTTTTCGATAGGATTATCTATCCTATTTACATCATACAAACGGTGAGAGGATTTCCATGCTATAAATTCCACAACAGGTGTAATAAGATTTTTGTTAAGCATATAAATATTGGATTGTTAGTTAAACTGGAGCACAAGCAATGTTGAAGGTGTTTAGCCTTAACTAAATTATCCTCCTTTTGCTTTTATGTTACTCACGTCTCCACTAAGTATGTTTTAAAAGATACTAACATTCAAACAATCATTTCAGTTATTTTTCTGTGAACAGCCCACTTGTAATATATCTATGTGTATAAAAGAGAGAGTCTCATTGCATAATTTATATCTCCTCAGGAGACACGCACATAGAAGAGAATGGCTCATTACATAATTTATGTCTCATCAGGAGACACACACACCCAGGGGTGGCAGTAAGGAGGAGTTACTGCTCCCATTGGGTGATTCAATGGGGGCGTGATTTTCACTGGAGTTGCAGTGGCCGAAGGCCGAAGTTGACCCACCACCACTATCCAGTGCGCCCACCACTATCCAACTGAGGAAAAAAACAAAATGTCTCCCACTTGTTCCTACACCACAGACACACACACATACTCCACTCACACAGCACCAAACACAGACACACATGTAGAAATAGCAATGCTGGAGATAAAGGGTGTGTGTGATTTGGACAGGAGTGGGCAGAATTTGCCCCCCCTCAACTTCCTGCTCAACCACAAAGAAATATGGCTGACACACCACACAAAGACACACCACACACACACACACACACACACACACACACACACACACACACACTCACTGTCACTCACTCTGACTCCCAGTGGCCTCAGCAGGACCTGCAGTACAGCCAATGAAGGGAAGCTGCAGCAGCAGGAGAACAAAATGGCACTCAAAGGGTTAAGGTAGGCCTTCATTGATCAATTATTTCTTGACTGTCATCATTTGCCATGCAAGACAGAGGACAGGCAGCCATCAGGTACACACTTAACCCACTTACTGACACAGGGTTGTATATCATGTTTTACCCCTCAGGACACACCAGAAGCATAGGAGGGCGTTTAACCAAACCCATCACACTGTAAACTTACACTGTAAACTTGCATTTCCCTCCCACTTCTCCTCCTTCCCCAGCCTATTCCTAACACTTTTCCACATTTATGTTAAGCCCTACTCCCTACTTGCAATTAAGCCCCACCCACTTTTAACCCAAATTCCCTCATTGGTCTCTCCACATCAGCACCTCCAGGGACTCCACAAGTTAAAGTCCCCAGGTATGAATACACCTTCCACTCTGACATGACTCTCTATACCGTAACCCTTTCAGTGCCAGAGGGGTGCACAATGCATTGCAGCGCCCTCTGGCATTCAAAGGGTTAACATGCTGGTATAACACTCCTTTTATTTTCTGCTTTCCATTTGCACAACCCAAACACACACAGGCATAATACTGCAATTCTGGCCCAAAGTAAAGGAGAAATACAATATAACATTGCATACCTCCCAAGTGTCCCTTTTTAGGATATATTAGTGCTTCATATCTGCCAAGTGTCCCTCTTTAGGATATATTAGTGCTTCATACCTCCCAAGTGTCCCTCTTTAGGATATATTAGTGCTTCATACCTCCCAAGTGTCCCTCTGTAGGCTATATTAGTGCTTCGTACCTCCCAAGTGTCCCTCTTTAGGAGGGACACTCCCTTTTCGACATGCAAATCCCTCTGTCCCTCTTTTCTACTCTTTTTGTCCCTCTTTTCTGGAGATCAGAATAAGTAGCGTGTATCATATTGCTCCACAGCAATAAAACTCACATAAATGTGTAGCTAATCTTCAATATATATGTTTCTAAATTAACCTGTTTAAATAAAATACTTTAGTCTTGATGCAAATAATTTATTCATTTACACAAAGAGGTGTCAGTAGGTTTAAACCCTTATACACTCTTAACTTAAAGTAAAGTACAAGGGAGGGAGGGATGTCGGACACCTATTCTGCTCAAACGGTTAACCCTTGGTGTGCCACAGGGGGTTGCAATGCATTGCTTTGCAATGCACTCACAAACCCTCTGCCACTCAAATGGTTAAAGGGATAGTAATAGTTCTAGTAAACTTTAGCTCTTAGTCTTCTTTATGTTTTTTTAAAGGGACAGTATTGCTTGAAAATAGTTTTATTTTATATTGTAGCCCTTAAAAAAACATTAAAAATGATATGTCTTATCTCCCAAACCTTTATGGTTTGGGAGATATTAGCAAGTAAAGTTAATAATAATAAAAATAAAGTTCCCTTTTCCTGGCTCTTTTAGCTAAGTCTGCCATCTAGTGGACAGATTTGGAATCCGGTCCATAGATCAGCCGGCAGCTCTTTAGCAGTGCCAAGATCACGAGCTTTAAAAAGAACTACTTCATTGGAACTGTCTACAAAGTGTGCCTGGATTGCAAGCACACTTTGTAGACCATTCCAATGAAGAAATTCTTTTTAAAGATCATGATCTCGGCACTGCTGAAGAGCCACGGACAGTCTGCGGACCAGATTCCAAATCTGAAGGCTTGAGCAGTGATGTCACTCCAGGGGAAACTTTACTTGCTAATATCTCCCAAACCATAACGGTTTGGGAGATAAGACTTATATAATTTGTAATGTTTTTTTAAGGGCTACAATATAAAATAAAATTATTTTCAAGCAATACTATCCCTTTAACAGGGCTCAAAATTTCCACTCGCCACTAGGCAATGGCGAGTGAAAATTGAGCCCTGGTGAGTAGAAATTCAGCCCTGGTGGGTATGCTATGGCTTGCAGTGGCGAGTAACTTTTCAGGTCTGGCTAGTGGCAAAGGACTTCCAACTTTTAAGCCCTGCCTTTAACATGTACCACTGTATTTAACTTCTTACAGTGTTGTACTTCTCAGTCTGGTCTGGATGGAGTGCGGCATGGGACAATCTTTATAAAGCAAAGGGAAAATCCTGCCCTTGTTCATCAAGGGGTTCATTATACTTACTAAATGAAGATTGTCCCTCGCTGCATCCGTCTTGTACAATGACCGGATTCCACATCTAATGATAGGAGGCCAGAAGGGGGATCCTTTTGGCTTGAACACAGTTTTAACTACAACACTAAAAGTAATTAAATATAGCAGTACATGTTACTACAAATATAAAGAAGACTCAGACATATCTTTAATCGAAGTATTACTAGCCCTTTAAAACATTTATATAGTCTTGACTTTTTAGGGTGTGACCATGTTTTGGATGGACAGTGGATGCCCCGGGAGATCCCTGTTCTTTCCTCAACTCAGAGCACACCCTCTCTATGGCCGATACCCCTGCCAGCCCCTAGGCTTACGCTTGTTTCCTCGTAATCAACAGCGGCTTCTTCCTCCCGCACTGGATCTGGACATTGCGAGGGACATTGTGAGTAGAAGAATGTCTGTGCTGTACCAGGGCCAGTAATGCGGGGCTCTGAACCTACATTATTTTATGTCTATGGGACAATTGAACATCACTCTATTTAACTTTGAGTGCCAGAGAGGTAACTAATGCATTGTACCACAATGCACTGGATGCTTTTCCAGCACTGACATGACACACCACTGTATATTGCATGGCACTCCATGGCTTAATATTTCTCTCACATAATCTTTTATTTTCTGCTTTCCACTCCAACATGCCAAAACACACAGAGGCATAATACTACAATTCTGCCCCACGCTAAAGTAAATAACAAATACCATTGATTTCACAGTTTCACCACCTCAGTGGGGATGGCAAAATGTTGTGAAGTGATGTCCTCTGGTCCTTAGAGGGCTACATTTGGCTTCTAACCTTCTGAATACTGGAGATATTCACTTCAATACAAGATTCTTACCTACACAGCACTGTAAAGCTCCTACACTAATCCCAGGGTGGCCACAGCCCACACTTCTACACTCAGAACCTACAGATCCGGGGGACCAACAAGAGGCAGAACCTCCACACATGGGGGACGCCTATCACTGTGTCAGTCTCCCCTCTGTGTGTGTGTGTGTGTGTGTGTCTGTTGCGTGTGTGTATGTCTGTTGTGTGTGTGCATATGTTTGTTGCGTGTGTGTGTGTGCATGTGCCTGTGTGTGTGCGTATGTCTGTTGCGTGTGTGCGCGAGTGTACTGTTGTGTGTGTGTGTTCGTACTATTGCATGTGTGTGCGTACTGTTGCGTGTGTGCGTGTACTGTTGCGTGTGTGCACGTATCTCTGGTGTGTGTGTGTGTGTATGCGTATGTCTTTTGTGTGCATATGTCTTTTGCGTGCATATGTCTTTTAAATGTGTGTGCATGTCTGTTGCATGTGTGTGAGCATATTTGTTGCTCGCATGTGTGTCTGCGTATATCTGTTGCGTGTGTGTGTACATATGTGCATCTCCGGGGTGTGTATGTGCATGTCTTTTGCATGTTTCTGCCACTCACTGTGTGTCTGGCTGTGTGTTGCATATGTCTGTGTTTTTATCAGTGTGTGTACATTTCAGAAATGTATGCCCAATGGTCATAACATGACGGGCAACGCCATCCCACATTGCTAGTATTTATTATGTCGAAGACCCTACAACTTCAAAAGATAATATTTGTTCATAAACAGACCAGACCTTCCCATTAATGGAAGAAACATATTAAAGAGATAAGGTAATGTTTCACAAAAATAGCAGCTCCAATTAATCTTCATAGTATTTGAGCCATAGAGAGTGTTATTTCAGTACTGTCAGAGCTGTAGTTCAAGAGTAATTGAATGATAAAGTATCCCCCTCCCGCCCCTTTTACCTAATGTAAGACACCTCCCCTTAGATGTGGAATCTGATCCTGAGACAGATCACAGCAAGGGACAATATTCTTCCTGTGAGAACAATGAAAAACCTGACCCTCTTGACATGTTTTTCCCTTATGCTAATTGAACAAGCCATATGGACACCAACTTGCTTTTCTAAGATGAGCAGTGTTACATCAGTAAAAGGGGCGGGAGGGGGATACTTTATCATTCAATTACTCTTGAACTACAACACTGACAGTATTGAAATAACACTCTCCAAGGCCCAAATACTATGAAGATTAATTGGAGCTTCTTTATTGTGAAACATTACTGTACCTTTAAATATTTAAATCTCATGACTGCACTACGTTCAAAGAAGTTATGTAGCATGAATTTTTCATACCTATTTCCACATAAAAGCTGGCCTAGCCAGAGAACATTAAAAAATGTCTAATATCCATGAGAAAATGCATTTAGTTGTGTATTTGGTACCAACTAACTTTTCCAAAATGCCAAATGCCTGCGTAATATAGACTTGTCTTAAGGGACCTATTATCTGAAAACTAGAAGGCAGAACTTTTTTAGGTGCTCGGAGCCTCCTGACATACCCTGCAATTTATGTCTTTAAATATTGAGTGATCATGTGATAATCCACGATTGCCATGCTCAGGAGAAGCCTTAATAAAGCCTTCTTCATTTGAAGGTTCAATTCATATAGTGAGCAACATCTCCTCCCAACAAACACCTCTAATAAATGTATCCTAAGTGTTATTGTTTAGTGATAGATCTGCATTTTATACTCCCTGGAGTATCATTATTTGACATGTCATTTCCTCTTTCAGAAGAATGTATTTGTTCAGTGGGGATGAAAGATGCATTTTAGAGGAACTTCTGAAACTTCATTTGTCTTATGTGATGACTCCAGGACCTTTCATAAAATAGTCTTGTTGAGAAGTGATGTTTCCCTGTTTGCAATTAGGATTCTTTTGTACTGTGTAACAGTAGGAGATTTCCTTAGCTAAGACTTTAGAGACCCACAATCCAATATTACGCAATGTATTCACCTGGTATAGGTACCCTCATAAACAGGCTTGTTGGAAAACAAGACTCTTTCCTTTCCAAATTGAATAATCCTGTCCAAATGAGAATGGTCGAAAGGCAGATGGGGCATCTGTTAGAGATCCACCTCCTTCCTAATTTCAGTAACAAACCTAGTGGTCCAGTGAACCTCTGGGCCATAACTGATGTCCGTGCCACTGCATACAATAAAATGACTATGTTCATTTAAGGCCTCTGGCATTGTGCTACTGTACAGTCACTGGAGGACTTGTCCAAGGTAGGGAAGATAGATAGCCATCATACTCCCTCACTTACACACAAAGATACACCAATGTCATCCGCTAATACAGTGTCTGATTCTATCAATTAATGCAAATTAATATTTTTGCCTTATTTACCAAAGAAACCTTTAGTAAAACTTGGGCAAATCAACTGCAGTTCAGGAGAGCAATAAACATTGCCCAAACTATCATTAATTTAACCCTGTTAGTGCCAGAGGGGTATGCAATGCATTGCATTGTGTACCCCCTCTCGCAGTGAAAGGGTTAAATGGGGGTTTTAACCCCTTGATTGCATGAGGGGACTACAACACATTACTTTGCCAGGCATTGCAGACCTCTCTAGCATTCAAGGGGTTAAACTCAGTTAAATCAGTGGTCAGTATGGGACTTTTATACTTTCCTACTGCAGTATAGATGCTTGCCCCAGAATGGACTCCACTTTTCTTTTCTGCGTAATAATTAAAGGGACAATAATGTCGCAGAAAAAATGCATATAGTTTTGTAGTAGTTTAAAAAAAAAAAAGAAACTGTATGCCACAAATCCTATCTCTCAAACCGTTATGGTTTGAGAGATATTCACATTCATTGTTCCCCTCCCTCCCCTTCTCCTGATGTCAGCTGTAAAACTGACAGCAGGAGATTCGGGTTGTGCAACTCGAGGAGGCTCTTCAACAGAGAAGAAATAGCGATATTTAAAACTAACTACTTCATTGGAACGGTCTACAGCGTGTGCTTGCAAGCCAGGCACACTTTGTAGACTGTTCCAATGAAGTAATTATTTTCTAATATCACTATTTCAGCTCTGCTGCAGAGCCGCCGGCTGGTCCCAAGACCGGGATCTCCTGCAGTCAGAACAGCGCTGACGTCTGGAGAAGGGGGGGGGGGGACTTTGAATGAGAATATTTCTCAAACTGCTATGGATTTTTGGCAAATAGTTTAATTTTTTTAACCACTACAAAACTATATGTATTTTTTATGGGACATTACTGTCCCTTTAAGGATAGGAAATCAGACTCCTTAAAATGGTACATTTGTAATCTAAATAATCTACTTTAGGTTCTGTCTGTTTCATAATAATCTTGATAATTACTTGGTCACATGACCACTCAGCTGTTTACACATACTTTAGAGCAGAAAGAAAGTGACTTGTGGATTAACCCTTTGAGTGCCAGAGGAGTATCCAACTGATTGCTAAGCAATGCATTGGTTACCCCCCTGGCACTCAAAATATAAAGGAAAAGTGGGGCAATTATGGAACAATCCAACTGTGTCAAACGTGATGAATAAATATCCCTATTCATTTAGAGTAGACATAACACCTCCTAATAATAATCCCCCTCACTTACTTTACTATGGGAAGGAAATCCTAATAACCCTTAGGGATTTTGCCCTTGTGCTTTTGCTCAAGAGATTACATATTGGAAGCAGCCAGAGTGAGCAAGCCTACTTAACCCTATAACCACTTAGCTGGTAAGGAAGTGATGGACAAAGTCTTCAGCACACCCATAAAAACCACTAAAGATATAGCCCACTATATCTTCTGCAGAGGGACAGCGAAGAGGGTTAATTTTGGGGGCTGGGATTTACCATTGTTGAAGCCTTCAGTCTTCTGTTACAATACACTGTTGGATGTGTCATTTCATGCCATTGATGTCACCACGCCCTTCTCTAATGTAAACAAATACAGTTTGGCTAGTCTCCCTTTAGAGCTAAATCGTCCAATCCCTTTATCACTTACATCCAATGTGGAACACAGGAACTATGGGGTAAAGTTCCCCTCCTTCAGAGGGCAGGGCACTTAAAAAGGCAGTACTTTTGAGGCAGAAACTCCCCTCTTCCCAGCCTCTTCCTCAGTCTGAAGTAACCTAGCCTGAAGCTTGGGTGTGTTGGTTAGACTTCTTTTTTACTCTTAGATATGAGGCTGTATAATCCTCCATTAGGCAGGTCCCAATTAACTGGATTCCCTGGAGTTGGATTGACCAGTTCACAGGTGTATTTCTGAACCATCTCCCTGTGGAAGTTGAATTTATTATAAATCTATGCCCCACAACTGAACTTCTCTGAAGTTATGTTTTTAAAATAGGAGTCTGAAGACTGGAAAGTTAATCATTTGAGTGCTATGGACCTATCTCTGATATCCCTACTATTACTTAACACTCACTGGGATGTGGTGTTCTTTCCCATTATGCACTCAATCCTTCTCACTTTCCTTTCATTCTGTGTCTTTACCCTTTGAGTGCCAGAGGGGAATAAAACACGTTGAAAAGCAATGCATTGAATACCTCTCTGGAACTCAATGGGTTAAAGGTGGCTGTGTACTTACTAAAGGTTTTTAACCCTTTCTCTGCTCGGGCTGTTATAGCTGGGCTTTTTCCTCCTTTTAGAGCAGACCACATTCTCTTTGCCGCCCCACTTGGTCATCCCCTCAGCTCTGTATCGTATTTTATACATGTTGTGCACTCCCAAGGGAACAAGGTGGGGGGTCATGCAGCGTTGTTCCCTTACCCACTGCTAGGCACAGCACCCCATGTACCCGGTCTGATCCCCAGCCTTGTTCCCTTACCCACTGGTAGGCACAGAACCCTATGTAAACGGTCTAACCCCCAGACTTGTTCCCTTGCCTATTGGTGGCCACAAATCCAAATGGGTACTGCCTGGGTAAGGTAACAAGGCTGAGGGTGTCAGGCAGTGTATGTGGGGCTAACACACAATGGGGATGTTCCCCATGCTACCCCACAATATAGAAATCCAGCATTCTGCCCCACAATGTAAAAATCCAAACTGCTGCCCTTGCCCTATAAACTGTGACATGATGCCCCTCCAGTCAACTCTGACATGCTGCCCTCGCCCTATAAACTCTGACATGATGCCCCCCCCAGTAAACTCCATCATGCTACCTTCCCCCTATAAACTATGACATGATGCCCCCCCAGTAAACTCCATCATGCTACCTTCCCTCTATAAACTCTGACATGATGCCCCCCCAGTAAACTCCATCATGCTACCTTCCCCCTATAAACTCTGACATGATGCCCCCCAGTAAACTCTGACATGCTACTTTCCTCCTATAAACTCTGACATGATGCCCCCCAGTAAACTCCAACATGCTGCCCTCCCCCTATAAACTCTGACATGATGCCCCCCCAGTAAACTCCGACATTCTGGCCTCTCGCTATAAACTCTGACATGATGCCCCCCCAGTAAACTCCGACATGCTGGCCTCTCCCTATAAACTCTGACATGCTGCTCTCCCCCTATAAACTCTGGCATAATGCCCCCCCCAGTAAACTCTGACATGCTGCCCTCCCCCTATAAACTCTGGCATAATGCCTCCCCGCCCCAGTAAACTCTTCATGCTGCCCTCCCCCTATAAAGTCTGGCATAATGCCCCCCCCCCAGTAAACGCTAACATGCTACCCTCCCCCTATAAACTGTGACATGATGCCACCCCCAGTAAACTCCGACATGCTGCCCTCCCCCTATAAACTCTGGCATAATGCCCCCCCCAGTAAACGCTGACACTCTGCCCTCCCCCCTATAAACTCCGACATGATGCCCCACCCTGTAAAATCTGACATAAGGTACCCCGACTATCAAAAACATATATTGGCCTTTTTTGTTTGATCTAAGTAGACATGTCATTTATATATTAACCCTGTCATTTCCAGAGGGTTGTGCAGTGCAATGCATTGTGTACCCTTCTGGCACTCAAAGGGTTACTGTCACAAATGATGTCTGCTTTGTGTGTTAGAAAATCAGACCTTGTGGGGGCATCAGGACCCCTCCTGATGTCCCTCTGGCATTGATCACCTATCCAATAGGATAGGTGATCAGTGCGGCAACCAGGAAGGCGATCAGCACCTTCCCCTTCTAGCTCCTATACTATTCATGCCGGCTTTCTATTAATGATCCTCCAGTCAAGCACCCATTCGTAGAAATCCAGTTCAGGAGCTCCTTCATTAAAAGCTGTGGTGCTCCACATGTATAGGCTGGCATACCATATAGGGTACAAGGAGCCCTAACATACATCTGACACTTTTCGTTTTTTAAAATGACTTGCCTCATAAGAGTCATAACCAAGACTGGAAAATACCACTTATAAGTGAGGAGTCAGAAGACTGAGCAGAAGAGTGTTAGCACAACTAGCTAAGTGAGACCTGGTAATCTCCCCCTGTCACTTGTGAGTTTCATAACTTTTTCTTTTATTTTAAAGGGATAGTAATACTTAATATATAAACACCTATGTTGCAGAGGTTATCCCACTGAGTAATACAAGGATACTCCCACTGCTGAAAGCTGTTTATTCAAAAGCTGTTACAGCTCAAACTTGGGTTTTTTAGGTGCAATATCATAGTGGCCTGAAATTGTACAATGATGTTGTTGTAACACCATCCTATGAAGAGTTATGGTCACTTGACCAGAGCTGTCCATAGGATGGTGTAGCAACTGTGTCACTGTATAATTTCAGGCCACTGTGATACTGCACCTAAAAAAATTAAAGTTTGAGCTGTAATAACCTTTTAATAAAACACCTCTCAGCATTGGGAGTACCCTCGTTTTACTCAGAAGAATAAACAATACAATATATATTTTTTACATATTATGTATTACTGTCCATTTAATACAAAAAATACAATTGTACTCCACCCTCCCTGTATATGGTAATGATGGGGTAGTAGTAGGTACCCTTTATGGATTACAAACTCTGAAGTTTTACTTTCTCTTTTACTTGCAAACACTGTGATTTAGTCTATCAGTACTGTAACAGTGAGCTGGTATTATAGAATGTATGCTCTGTGATTCAGCCTGTACCTGTACTGTAATACTGGATCAGTTGTATTGAATGCAAGTTCAGTGATTCAGTTTGTGTGTGTACTGTAACACTGTGGGTCAATTCTATAGAATGTAATCTCTGTCAGTCAGTCTGTATCTATACAGTAACACTGGACCAGTTCTGTGGAATGTAAACTATGTGATTCAGGCTGTATCTGTACTGTAACACTGGGCCAGTTCTATAGAATGCAATCTCAGTGACTCAACCAGTATCTGAACTGTATATTTGTGGGAATATCTTTAAAATGCAAGCTCTGTGATACAGTCTGAATCTGTACTGTAAGACTGGGTCAGTTCTACGAAATGCAAGTTCTGTAATATAGTCTGAATCGGTACTGTAAGACTGGGTCAGTTGAGTGGTTCTATTTCTACCAGCGGGACTGTGGAACAAGACTGGGGAAGCAGACATTGTATGTGTGGCTCTATAGGTACCAGTGCAGCAGCTGAACAAGACTGGGTTGCGATACAATGTATGTGTGGATCTGTTACTGACAGTGGAACAAGGCTGGGAAGCACACCATGTTTGTGTGGGTACCAGGGAGGTGTCCAGTGCACTGGAAAGCAGTGTGTTGGTGACCTCTTTGGTACATATGCTCTATTTTTTAAACTCAGGCCTCCTTGGAAGAGGGCGACAGGACCCTTCCTGATGCCAGCCCTGGTATTGGTCTCTTATACTTTTGTCTGAGTGATCAATATTGTTGACTAGAAGGCACTCATAGTCTTCTTTATCCCTCCACCATTAAAGCTGACAATCTCTGAAGTTCTGGCTAGAGTGGGAGGATTGGGGAAACCGTTGCATCGTTGTTGGAATTAGTGGTGCTGCCATGGAGCCTTCTTGGTATTCCCACTCAACCCTTTAAGAGAACTCCAGGATGAGGATGGAGAGAAGGTTGTGCATACCTTCCAGGTTGCCAATATCGATCATACAGTCGATCAACACTGGGGGAAGTGTGTGTGTGTGTGTGGGGGGGGGGTAACGGGGGGGGGGGGTAACTGAGGGTCCTGATGCTCCTGAAATGTGCTCTGATTGAGAAAAATTATAAGTGTTGGAGAGCTTACCAAACCTATATCCACCAGGTACACATGATTAAGCATGTTTTTGACACAGGCTAGGAAGTGTGAGGGTTAAGGGGTTAGGCCCTGTGTCCACTATGTGACTCAAACCACCTTAAAATGTAATTAATTTTTCATATTTTCACCTTTTACTGCTCTTTTAAGGATTTGGGATGTATCCCTGTGGAGCACTTGTGCAAAAACCTGCACTCTTAGATCTTTACAACTGCTGTTTGAAACCCCTAAAATACAATAAGGAATTGCATACTGACTTAGTAGTACAAGGATAGTATAGTATAATTTGTGGTGTTCTTTCCTACAGATACATTTATATCCCAATGGGTGGGTCTCATTGTGGATTATATGGAATGCTGATGTCTACAGCCCTGACATTCATATTTGTTTGCTGCTGGCACGGAGCCCATGAATATCTTTGGTACTGGGCAATAATGAATTGGATTGGTATAATCACGGAACATGCAGGAAAAAAACTACTTGGGGTTTCAGCCATCCAAGACAGGATTGTAAGTACATACCCAGTTGCTTTCAATGCAT
The DNA here is from genome assembly GCA_037306005.1 of Rhinophrynus dorsalis. Classification (NCBI taxonomy): domain Eukaryota; kingdom Metazoa; phylum Chordata; class Amphibia; order Anura; family Rhinophrynidae; genus Rhinophrynus; species Rhinophrynus dorsalis. The sequence continues at coordinate 57,410,340 of CM074720.1, read as the reverse complement.
TCACAATGGAACTCATTTCTTTATGTTTTCACTTTGATTGATATCTTCTTTGGGCTACCTTATGTGTATGAAGCTGTATTTCAGGGATAGGTAATGTCAGCCTTCAGATCGACTGACTGATCCATCTGTTCGCAAACAGAGAGATCCTGAAAACCAGCATTGTTAGTAGCATTGCAGGTCGACGTTCCCTACCCGCTTGTACATGTGCTCAGACCTGTCCTAAAACAAAACCCAAGAGTGCAGGTTTTCAGGATTTTTTCAGCTGATCACAGGAGGTTCTTTCACTATCGCAAGTGGATCCTTCGCAATGACAGCCATTCTAGCGTTCAGTCGTGCCAATGCCATTTGTTAGCAGTAGCATAATTTATACATCACTTGTTTGCTCTTCCCCATTGGTCTTCTATTGGATGCCTTTCACATTTTATACATGATTCTTATGCAGGTGAGTGCCCGTTCTCCTTACGTTATGACTTTGCCGTTTGTTTCTGTGAACAGACCTTGGCTTGGATTCCTAACTTTGCTCCTGCCTTGTCCCGGGGTACCATGCATTGCTTTGACTTTTGGCTATAGGTACTGACTCTCTGTCTCTGCCATCCCCTTTCCCAAGACTTGACTTGGTGCGACTTAGTTCTCTGTCCTGCTGCTACCAATTTCCTATCTGGTTTTGGTACAGGACTTGTCTGACTACTTGCTGCCTGTTGCCTCCTTAGCTCTGGGTATTCCCAATCCTGTATCTTCCATTCTCTAGTCTCTCAGTTGTCTCAAGGACTTGCCCACTGCTCCTTTCATCAGCTTCAGTCTCCTGGCCTGCCTCAATGTCACCAGCCCAACTGGCAGGTGTCAGTACTGCTGACTGCTTCTGAGTCATTTGCCATCTATGGCCAAGTTCCTGTATTTCATGGAGTACAGTGTATATTGCCTATCTATTAGTATCTGAGCTACAGTCTAGCCTCTCTTGTCCTAGAGTCATTCCTGTATCCTGTTTAGTGCTGTCTGTTTTGCCAGTGGTTTCTCCTCTCCCTAATCTGCATTTGGACTCTAACAGTTTCAGGGTGCATGTATCCACTAACATGGTTCCTTGGTATGGATAGAATGGTCTGATTCCTGGCGCCTCTGGGGTCAGACATCTGATGTTGTGGCCAGCACATTTAACCTTGGCTATGGTTGTAGCAAGACACAAACAGAAAAGGCTGCACTGGTCGACTCCACGCAATGAAGAGTATAATTAAAATTCAAACATTTATTTCATATACTTCATAAAATCAAGTTGCTTCAGACTACCAGCACTCACATATTGACAGTATTCACCTGTGTGCAGATCAACGCGTTTCGCTTTATACACGCTTAATCATTCATGATTAAGCCCCTATTTCCAGGCTATCCAAATCTACTGCATTACCAGTCTCTGATTCCTCTGCGCTGAAGGACTGGACTGATAAGAAACTTGAGGTTTCCCTCAAGTCCATTTTTGCCACTGCTGGGACTGGTATGCGTCCAGCATGTGCGGCTGCGTGGGTGAACCGGGCCATTGCGGTCTGGACTGAGCAGCTCACCAAGGCTGTCCGTCAGGATGCCCCTATTTTGGATAAGTTGCGTCTCCTCGCCAACATATCTGAGGCACAACACTATGTTTCTGCTACCTTATTTGATGCCATCCGTATGATGGCTAGGGCTTCCACCATGTCTGTGGTGGCCATACGAGCTCTTTGGCTCATGATTTGGTCTGCTGACACTGCTTCTAAGAAAGTCTTACTTTCCCTGCCCTTTCAGGGTACCTCTTTGTTTGGGCCATATCTTAAGGATCTGATCAGTGAAGCCACTGGGTATAAGAGTACACTCCTACCCTTGGTTCCTAGGAAGAAATTGCCGCTTAAGTGTAACTGGGTTTTTCTTTCCTTTCAGAATGAGACACGTCCGGCGAACCAGACGGTTCCCTCAGCTCTGTGTACCTCCTCCAAGTCCAAACACCAATGGAAGCCCAAGGTCACCTTCAAGCCCAAGGCTTACAAGACTTCTTCGGCATGACTCCCCGAACCCGGGTCCACACTCCGCTGTGGGTGGTCGTCTGCGACACTATCACAGCGTTTGGGAGGACTCTGTGGCGGACCCATGGGTTTTACAGGTAGTGATGGAAGGGTACAAGATCCCTTTCATTTCTCTTTCTCCCTTTCACTTTCATCCTTCTCATACTCCTCAGGGTACAGAGAAAAGCTGTCTGTTCGACAGCGCTGTTCAGGCTCTTCTGGACAAGGATGTTCTAGAGGCAGTGCCTTTCCAGGACAGGGGTTCAGGGTTCTACGAAAACCTCTTTGTAGTTGCCAAAAAGGATGGCGGCTGTCACCCTATTTTGAACTTGAAGGACCTCAATTCCTTTGTGACCTGGACTCATTATCGCCAGGAGTCTCTGTGCACAGTGTTTGCTTCCATGTCCCCGGGAGAATTCCTTGCTTCTCTGGATCTTCAGGATGCGTATTTACACATTGCCATTCATCCAGAGAGCCGGCAGTACCACCGGTTTGCCTGCGACAGGGGACATTTTCAGTTCTCAGCCCTTCTATTTGGTCTGTCGACGGCTCCTCGGGTCTTCAACCGTGTCCTGGGTGCCTTGATATCCGTCCTCCACCGTAACTGCATCAGAGTTACTCCATACATGGACAACTTGCTTCTGAAAGCCCCCTCTGTGGAACTCCTTCATCAGCAAGTTCAGAACTGCATTCAAGCTCTTACCTGTCACGGGTGGATCATCAACTTGGGTAAGTCAGATCTTGTCCCATCCCAGCATCTGGTCTTCCTGGGCCTTCTCTTCGACACTCAGAAGAGCATAGTGTTCCTCACGGACGAGGTGGCTCACCAGATCGCCCACAGGGTTTCAGAGATTCTGTCTCAGGATCCAGTTCCAGTCCAGAAGCTTTCATATCTGGTGGGGAAATTCATTTCCACCATAGAAGCAGTTCCGTTTGCCATGGCGCACACCAGGGAGCTCTAGAGGTTCGTGATCCAGGTGTGCAAGGGTCAACCGGATCTTCGGAAGTCATTTGTTTCCCTTCCTCTTCATGTGGAACTGAGCTTGTCATGGTGGCTTGACCTTTCCAACCTGCTGAAGGGCAAGTCCTTTCTGGTGACCTTTTGGACCAAGGTGACGACGGACGCCAGCCTCTCCGGCTGGGGTGTAGTCCTGGGTCGCTTGAGCGCTCAGGGTCGGTGGTCTCCGGATTAGTCTCTCCTTCCGATCAACATTTTGGAGCTTTGGGCAATATTTCATGCCCTGAGACATTGGACATCTCAACTAGAAGACTGTCCGGTCCGAGTGGAGTCCGACAACGCCATGGAGGTGGCCCTGCCAGACTGAGAACCACTGTTGCCTCTGTTACTGCTGAACCTCCCGTTAACTCTTGCAGAGCTGGTTGCCTACGTTACCACTGAGCCTTCCATTAACTCTTGCAGAGCACAGTTGCCTCCATTACCACTGAGCCTTCCATTAACTCCTGCAGAGCTATTGTTGCCTCCATTACTGCTCCGGCAGTGTGACCGTGGTTGCGTTCCGTTCAGCTGTTGCAGAATACTGTTGCCCACGTTACTGCACCGGCAGGGTGCCATTGGCTCATTTCCATCAGCTCTCGCAGAGTACTGTTGCCTCCGTGAAGGCACCGGTTGGATGTCATTGGCTCTACTTAGCAAGCTCTTGCGGAGTACTGTTGCCTCCGTTAGTGCACCGGTCGGGTGCCTGCGGCTCGAGTCCGTTCAGCTCTAGCAGAGTATTGTGGCCTCCGTTACTGCCACGGCAGAGGGTATAAGTCTCAGCTCTGCTTTGCAGATCTAGGTGCTTGTCTCCTTTCTCGCACCACAGTCTCCTGATAGCCGTTTACCATCATACTGGACGTTGCCAAACACTCCACATCAGAGACTGATTATATCATTGGACTTTAACCCATGCTGTGCTGAGCCTTGTTATGCCTGACCTGTGACAGTATCTGTACCATCTTTCTCACTGTATACTGGGCCTGTGTGGGAATATATCTATGACCTATATTTTCCTGTCTATTCCACTGTGATACGCTATAACCCGCTAGGGTATTTTCTTTGTGTCTTTTAATAAAACTGTGTTTTATGCTAATCTACAGTGTCTGAGTGTTGTACAAACCGTTACAGCGGCCACTTGGTCATCTGTGCACACTTTTTCTAAGCACTACCTTGTGGATGTGTTGGCATCGGCTGATGCCATCTTTGGGAGGAAAATCCTGGAGGCAATATTGCCTGTCTTGGATTTACCTTGGTTCTTAGTGCTCCCTTTTCTGTGAACCCTGTTGGTTCTAGTTCAGTGTGCTGTGTAACGTTCCTGGGGTTCCATTACCCCTGTTTTGTGTCCGTTGACACTTCAGTTGTTGTTGGGCTATCTCTGATCTGATGTTATGGCGACTTTGGAGGCCTTGCGCCTGGCCCTTGCCTTCTTCCCACCTCTAGGAAACTTAATGGTTGGACATCCCAGAGTTACCAGTAACCTGTATTGGATGACAGAGAAAAGAGGATTTTAGTCTTCCCTGTTAAATCCTTTTCTCTTAGTCCATACAAGCTACTGGTCTCCCACTCTGTCAAGAGACTATGCTTGGCTCTCCTGTGGCAGTCATCTTAGTGTCTCAGATCTTTCTGGAGCTGATTGGCTAGCTGCAGCAAAGGAGGAAAGGGAGGCTCCACCCCCTGCATACACTTTGAGAATTGTTCCTGCCTACTAAGGGGCGGATCGCCTCCCAGAGTTACCAGTAACCAGTATGGACTAAGAGAAAAGGATTTAACAGGTAAGATTAAAATTCTCTTTTCAGCCATAAGCCTGTTTCAGTCCCTTCCTTTGCCTCTGTCTATAGTTCCTGTTCTGTCATTGTGTGAAACTGGATCACTGACAAGTGCTTCTCTTATTACTTAAAAAAAAAATCTAATTTCTTATAGGAAAATATAAAAAATGACTGAAGTGTTCCCGTGACAGCATAATTAAGCCATCACACTTTAGCTCTATTAGTAATCTTTTCGATTGCATTTCTTTTCATAAAGTAGATAACTTCTGGACAGTCTTTTATATTCTCGATGCAGAGAGAAATTCTGATTTTAATAGGATTCTTTGTTATTTATTCATACTTCTCTGCAAGTATGAAATGGTTCTAATGTATGTCATTTAGAAAGTATAAATGAGTTATAAACTTTCAGAAAGGTATTATGAATTAGATACAAAGTAATTCTTATTACACAATGTTCCACAGTCAAAGTTCCATATTTAGTCCTGTGCTTTGCAATGCTTTGGAGACCTCTTAAATTGCATGTGTTAAAATCCTTATTTAAATCCATTTCATTTAAACTACAGTGGGTAGTTGGTTTGCTCCAGAATTGCCCTTTTTAGCTGGAAGTTCCAAACTGATACAAATCTGAAGAAAATCAATGGTATCACATTGCTTTAGGTAATAGGAAGGTGAGGTTCTACTCTTGCCCTCTTTATTCCTCTTTGTCAGCAAAGTGCCACACCTGATGCTGGTTTATCCCTCCTTTCATACTGCTTTAACCCTTTCAGGCAGAGACGTACATTTATGCTATTTTTCTGTCCAGTGTTTTTTTATTAAGGGTCTCCTGGCTATCTCTGAGCAGAAGGAAGAGGTGGGCAAGTCCAAGACCACCAGGGCTTCATGGTTTCCCCTTTAACCTTCTCAGACTCTGATGATGACTATTTCTCCTTCACTGTTGGGGACTCTTTTTAAGAAGATCCTGGTTCTTCTGCAGAGGGTCTCATCCAAGCTGTCCTGTAATCTCTGAATGTCTCTCACACCTCCGATTCCACTTCTTCCCCTGATATTTTTAAAAGGTGAGAAACAGAATCTGACATTTTTCCTTCTGACCATTCCTTGTACCAAGTACTCCTATACCAATCGAAAACCTCTGATAAGAGATTATACCTTCCCAGACATATTTCTCTCACATCTTTTTTCTTTGATGCTTTAGTGCAGTGAGATAACCCCCAAGCAGTAGATCCTCCAAATTATTTCCTTTCCAAGCATTCCTCTTTGTAGGTTAAATTTGTGGCTTCTGTTGCTGCTTTACTTCCCAACTTCATTGTTGCCTGGGTGCCTAGGGCTATCGCTGTTTGGAGGGATAATTTTTTGGATGCTGTCCATGCAGCCATTCCTTAGAGGGATGTTGTTTTGACTATCTTTAAAATCCTTGCTGCTAATGTGTATCTTGCGGCTAACAGCCTCTGATGCCACCAGATTTACTGGAAAGGCTTTAGCACTTTCTGTGGTTGCACATTGTACTCTGTGACTTAAGATCGGTCAGTTAACTGGTCTTCCAAGAAGCAATTCATCTCTCTTCCATTCCTGGGCAAACAGATGTTTTGCCTAGAGTTGGAGAAGGTTATTAGTTATGCCAATGGAGGTAAGAGTGCTTTATTGCAGCAGGTTACTCCTAAGCATTCTTTCTTTCCATGAAAGACATATGGTTGTTGTAACGGAAGCTAGAAGGACACCGGGTTGTCCTCAGCCATCGTTCTGGGTCTCTCCTTCTCGAAGGCGGATTACACAGCGCGATTCCTACCGGTCGAGCAATAAATGGCTTGATCGAGCTTTCGCGGTGTTATAAACTCCGTGTCAGAGTTGGATGAAGGCGGCAGAGTCGTCGACTCCGTGTCGGAGTCGGAGGAAGTTGATAGCATTGAGGCGAACAGAAGACAGTCGAAGGGACTCAGGGAAGGGTCGGGTCGCAGACCGGACCACGGGTCATAGAGAGTGAATAGCTCTACACCCGGTCGAAGGATAGCTGGAGGAAAGTGGAGTCCACATCAAAATACCTGATAGTCCATGGATCCCAAAACCCCCAACTCTGGTCCGGATTAGCAGGTAGCTGGCAGCAGGCCATCAACGACTCAGGTTACCTTGCTTGTATGGGCATCAGAGGACACTTTAAACCATACAGGCGCAAAGACACCAGGACTCGTTCTTAGTGCAAAATGACTAACTCTTTATTAAGTGAAATCACAGCATATTTATACACTCCAAACTACATTGACTTGGGCACAGCAGACATGACACAATGGGTGAGTTTACAGAGATAATACAGTTATAACACATGAGACAAGGAACCAACAACAAATGGTTTGAGGCAACACAGTAAGGCAGACATGATTGCATTATTACACAAAAGGCTTGACTGGGATAAACAATAGACATCAAGGCTTGAGGGGTGGGAATACACATTCAAGGGACAATGGCCAGGGGTTGAAGCACGTCCTCGACTCATTTGCATATTCCGCTTCAACCCTTGCCAATCAGTTCATACAGAGAGTCCGTCGTTCGACCAATCCCTGAGCTGCCTACTTTTCTCCGTGTTAGGTCTATGGAAGACCTTTAAACCTCCTGCTCAGGGATTCGACCAATCTGACATCAACTTACTGTCCCTGACTCCCCATGTTCGACCTGGTGTCGACGAGTTGGACACTGAGTCGGGAACCTCCAACTAGTAGTCGGTGAATGTGTAATCATGATGTCTCTCCCCAGTTCGACACTTAAACAAGACACGCTGCCCTAAAGTTCTCGGCTGTCCATAATAAGGGCTTTAAACGTTTGAACGCCCAGCTGATAAGGGCTCCAGGTACGACAAATTGTCCCCAGGTTCTTGTGTTTATGGGCTGCGCAATCGTGCGCCCAGATAATGATTTTAGTAACGTAGTAACGTTGTCATTAGCCCCGTTAGTATGGGTATTCTTCCAGGGCATCTATTTCTATAGCAGCCCAGGATCACCCTAGCCCAAAATCAAATAGGCCTGGATAGCCAAGATACAAACAACCCAGTCCCTTTCTTTCATTCCCCACCGCTTTATTATATTGCCTGCCTACCTTTAAGTCATTAGAAATAATTACTCCCAAATCCCTTTCCTCTGTTGTCTCTGACAACACAGTACCCTTAATAGTATATTTTTGCTTTGGATTTTTATGTCCCAAGTGCATTATTTTACATTTATCAACGTTAAACTGCATCTGCCACACTCTTGTCCATTCTTCTAATTTACCTAAATCATATGTCATTTGGCTTATTCCCCCTGGAATGTCTGCCCGATTGCAGATCTTGGTATTATCTGCAAAAAGGCATACCTTTCCTTGAAGACCTTTTGCAATATCACTAATATAAATATTAAAAAGAATGGGCCCCAGTACAGATCCCTGAGGTACTCCACTAGTAACACTACTTTCGTCCGAATAGTCTCCATTGACTTCCACCCTCTGTATCCTGTCACTCAGCCATTGCCTTATCCATTTAAGAATGTAACAAGAAAGAAGAAAGGGTGCCCAATGGTATAATAACCTCTGGCAAATAGTAATAAATGAAAGATGTATATAAATATACTCACAAGAGTAGATGCCAGTTAAAATGAAAACTGACAAATATGCATTTGGAGAAAATACACCTGTCTCCGCTCAGGGTAACTGTAGTGTCAGGACTTCAAGCACACTGTAAATGAAAGTACTCCGCACAGCTCCACAAATAAAATAATAAATTCAATAGAATATAAAAAGTAAAATCAGTAAATATAGATACAGAAGCAATCTAACGCGTTTCGTGGCTAAACATGCCACTTTATCAAAGATATAGTGAAAAAACTTCTGACCTTATCCATTTAAGTATTTTTACATCCAGACCCAAACACTGCAGTTTATTAATGAGTCTTCTGTGAGGGACAGTGTCAAATGCTTTACTGAAATCTAAATAAGCTATATCTACTGCTCCCCCCTTGGTCTATTCTTTTAGTTACCCAGTCAAAAAATCTATGAGGTTAGTTTGACAAGATCTCCCTGCTGTAAACCCATGCTGTTTGGTATCTTGCAAGCCATTTACATTCAGATATTCAACAATTCTTAAAGGATGCCTATCTGCATATTCCCATCCATGAAAATCATCAGCATTTTCTCTGGTTTGCCTTTCTAAACTGTCATTTTCGATTCTCTATCCTTCCTTTTGGGATGGTTTCCGCTCCACTGGTCTTTACGAAGGTCCTGACAGCAATTGAGGTTCACATGTACTATCTAGGGATTTTGTTAATGCCCTATTTGGAGGAAGTTTTTTTAAAGGCTCTTTCAGAGCAGTCTCTGCTTTTTCAGATTTAGACTTGCATGCCTGTTCTGGAGCAACACAGTTGGCATCTGAGTTTCAATAAATCTTCTCTGCTTCTGTCACAGGTCCTTCACTTTCTTGGTATGAGGTTCAACACTCTTCTGGGGAGGGTTTTTCTAACAGAATACAATATTCTGTATCTGTCTTGTCAGGTGTCTAAGGCCCTTCTTCTCCCATCCACGATGGTGTGGATACATGAACATGCTGCGTTATCTAGTATTTGTCCTGGATGCAGTCTTTTTACCCAATTCCATACACTGGAACTACAACTGGAGATACTCCGGAATTGGTCCAGGTGCCAGTTTCATCTCTCCCATGTCATGTCTCTGTCCAAATGGATAAAGGTGGATCTTCATTGGTGACTTCAGTGGTCCCATCTGTTGCTGGAACAGCAGAAGGTCATTCCAAATTGGGTGATCGTCACAACAGATGTCATCCTGAGAGGCTGGTGAACCACCTTAGTCCCTCAGACATCTCTGGATATTTGAACCAGGGCTGAGAGTCTTCTGTCCATCAGTGTGCTAGAGTTCCTGGCAATTTACCTAGCTCTGTGGCATCGGTCTCAATCACCTGTAGAGATCCAGTCTCTGCAATAGAGATGGCCTACATCAGCCGCCAAGGAGGTACTAGGAGTGTGGCCGCATAGTCCAAGGTTTAGCTGATCATCACATAGAGGAGACTTGTGCCAGCTCTCTGCCCATTCCAAGGGTAGACAGCATTGCGGCAGACTCAGTCACCAGTATCTGGATTCTTGGAATTGGGAGTTCATCCAGATAATGGTGGACCTAATGACTTCTCTTTTGAACAGCAAGGTTCCCTGATTCTGTGCCAGATTCCTCTAGCTCTCATGGAGGATGCAATGGCCATCATGTTGCATTTTTTCTTGGCATACGTGTTTCCTCTGTTCTCTCTGATTCCCAAAGTGTTAAGGAAAGACAGGATGGACTGGAGTCATGTTATTCTGATCACCCCTTTCTGGCACTGCCAGGTCTGTTTTTCAGATCTTCTCCATTTATCCATGGCGGAGCTGTTTTAGCTCTCTCTGCTTCCAGGTCTCTTGACTCAAGGCCTGTTGTGCCATAGAGAGGTGGAAAAGTTGGCTTTGATGGTTTAGTTCTTGAAGCCAGCATCCTGGGGAAGAAATATTTTTCTGACTTCGCTGTTGCCATTATGACGAAAGCCTGTAAACTGGTTTCATCTGTACCACAGGTTACAGTCCTTATTTTATAAATAGTGTGAGGACAAGGGTTCATGCCAGTGGCCATGCCTTTTTTTTCTTCAGATTGTTTCAGCTTGGTCTTATTTCCATCAAGGTTCAGATCTCAGCTCGCTTTGTGTTTTTTCAGAGATGTATCACTTTATTGCCAGATGTGCAGACTTTTGGATGAGGGCTAACTTATGCCTACGTAGTCTATCTAGATTCCACTCCGTGCACTTTGTTCTGGGAGATCTTGAGAAGGTTCCTTTAAAGCACTTATTTTCAGTTTCCCTGCATCTTTTGACTCTCAAGACAGCCGGAAGAGGCGGGAGTCCAAGATGGCGTTGATGATATATTCCTCAGAATCATCAATGGAGATCGGCAGAGGAAGAGATGAGGAGGGATGTGAGGCAAGAGCCTGGATGTAAGGCTTCAGGAGGGATACATGAAAAAAAAGATGCACCTTCAAGGTCCAGGTTAAGACCAACCGGTAGGATACTGGTGAGAGCTGGGCCTGGATCTTAAATGGCCCTAGAAAACGAGGACCCAGTTTGTCTGATGGATGGTGTAGTTTAATATTCTTGGCAGAGCCAGACAAGATATCCCGGAGCAAACCTAGGAGCCAGGGAATTATGACGATCAGCTGCCACTTTCTGATGCATCTGTGATGTCAAGAGGGTGCTGCAGATAGCTTGCCAATTGTCAGCCAAGGTATGGGTGTGAACATCGGCAGAAGGAACCTCTAATATGGAAGGGCAGAGCATCAGAGCTGGAGTCCATTCGTCTGTGGTTGGTATTCAGATGAATACTGGAGACAGATGCCGAGTTTAGAGCAGAAATCTCTCAAAAAAAATGGGACACAAAATTAGATCAGATATAATATTCTACGGTATTCGATGATGGTGGTAGATCTACTGAACAAAGTGCTCCGTCAGCTCTATCGAGGTGGGAAGATTGGGTAATGGAACAAAGTGTCCCTGCTTGGAAAACCTCTCCACAATGACCCAAATGACCATATTATCCAAGGAAGGGGGCAGATACCACAAAATCCATGGAGATTTGTGTCCACGGAAGAGCAGGCACTGGTAGAGGCTGAAAAAGACCCACCGGCAACTATCTAGGTATCTTCTTACATCACAGACCAGACAGGAAGACACAAAGGTGGTCTTCAGCTCCGGCCACTAGAAGTACCAGCAGATGAGGTCTTGAGTGCGAAGAAGACTGGGGTGTCCGGCTTTCGTGGAACAATGACTGAGAATGTCTGGATGATACTGTTCAGGTATGTAGTATACATTGAGAGGCAAAGAAACTCTGGACGGACAAGTAGCCTAGGATTTCTTGAAATGGGTAAAGAAGGCAGTGAACAAAGAAGAGATGACCCGGACTGGAAGGACTTGATACTCTTTGTCCCAGGGATGTACGAAATAATAAAATTAAAATGGGAAAAAAATAAGGCTCCATGGAACAGACAAGCATTTAGGCACTTGGTAGAGGTTAGGTACTGAAGATTCTGGTGGTTTGTCAAAATCTTCACCGCTTGAGGCGATCCTTCAAACAAGCACCGCCACTCTTCCAGTGCTAACTTTACAACCAAAAGTACCCTTTTCCAAAGTTTCTTGTTCTCCGCAGATGTAAAGTGTCGGGAGTAAAGTGAACATGTATGAAGAGCCCCAGAAGTAGTGGATTTCTGGGACAGAACAGTTTCAACCAATGCCTCTGACACTTTGACCTCTAAAATAAATGGAGCATGAGATTCCGGATATCTGAGGATGGGGACAGAAACAAAAGCAGACTTCAAGACCGTGAATGCTTGTAAACCCTTAGGACTCCAATGGTGTGATCAAAATGTTATGATATGACAGACTAGAGTGCCTAATGTAAGCTGCCTGGGTAGACTCTGTAAAGTAGATTCCTCACAAAGATGTGACAGACTGCTATTTGATATGTACATAAAACAAGAGCGCACAACAACAGACACAGGGGTAGACTGCAGTGTGTAGGCATCAGTGGGCCATGCTTGAGAACAATGACTGTGGTTTGAGGCTGGCTGCCAGTGGCTGCTCTCTAGGCTGCCTTGCTGTGGCCTAGGCTGGGTTAGAGATGCTGGCCACAAGGCCAGATTAGTGCCGACTGGAGGAGCCGACTTGCACCCTGGGTGACAACCCACAGAACAGCTGCTACCCACTGGTGTCGAAGTAGAGAGCAGGACAGACAGCCTACCTGCAGTACCTGTTGACAGTTGTTGTAAGAGGAACACTGCAACCTGGAGCTCGACTGAGGAGACTGTAGGAACCAGAAGACATGATAAGTTGACTGATGATTGAGGTCAGACTGGTGGTCGATGTTTGACTAGTGGTCGAAGTACCACAGAAGATGCAGGGAATAGAAGCCCTCCAAGGTCAAAGAAGACCAGAAGTAAGACCAGCCATGTCAGTAATGGGCAGGCGACGTTGTACCAAGCAGCAGACAGAAGAATGGCCGGACAACGGAACCAAGGTCAGAAACTAATCATGCAAAGCAGCACTAGGCGGTAGGCAGAAGAGTAGTTGATAAACAGAGCCAAAGTCAGTAACAGGATGTCAGAAAATATGGTACCAAATAGTAAAGCAGGAGGTAAGTTGAAGGAGAAGCTGGGTCAAAACGCAATGCATCAATCAGGAAAAAGACAGGAACTATGGGTCACAAAATGGAAACCTTTGATTGTGTGTATGCCCTAAAGCGCTGATTCTCCATAAAGGCTCAGAGCAAGCACAAGACAAGGCGGGGAACCAGGATCTCGATGACAAAGAGAAACAAACAAAAAAACAGACAAGGAATCACAAGAAGAAGAAGAGAAAAGGGGCTGAACATGACACCCCTGGTGGACTAATTAGTGGCTCACTTTAATAGGGTTACCTGTGCTCATTAAGGGATATCATGAAAACATGCACTGTTGGTAGCTCTTGATGACCATGTTTGGCTACCCCTAATTTAAAACTAAGGTTTACAAGATATTTAACTTTATTTGTGAGTTTATTCAGATTAAGCAGTACTGGCTGGAGCAGCCTGGCTTATTAGATACTAACATTCCATTCTCCCTCCCAACTGCCACTTCCTACCAGGAAGTATTGTATAATTCACTGAAACTGACAAAAAGAGAAATATCTCATAAAGTATTATTTTAAATATGTAATGGGTATGATAAATATAGGTAATTTTGAAAGATTTTTCAAAACCACTAAGTCTTTGTGAGTTGTTCCACTTTAATAAAAACAGCATTGGCACTCTCCAGATTGGCCTTGCAAACTGTAACCCTTTAAGGACCAGAATGATATGCAGCACATTGCTTCACAATCTGTTGAACACTCCTCTGGTTCTTACAGGGTTACAAATATAAAGTTGTTTTTCTCAATAATCTGAATGTTTCCCAGTTAGGAAAACTCAATGGTTTTCTCTTACTTCTATCCTTTTCACATTTTAACCTCCCAGTTATGGTCAGAAGCCAAACCCTGCAAAGGTGGTGAAAAGGAACAGCATGAGCTGAGAGGTCTCGAGGGGATCTGAGCAGCTGGCATCACCATAGCAACACAGAAGCTTGTTAAACAATCTTTAATGCTTCTATGTGAATAAGAGATGTGTGGACATCAGTAAAACTACAGATCTGATTTATTTTCTCCCCTTAATATGCGTACATTTCCTACCTCTCTTTGGCCTTAGGAGACACTGCACCCTTTTAATCCATCGGTCTGGAGTTTCACATTTTCTTTTTGCCGATGACTGTGTTTACCCCAAGGCTTTTATATCACCTGGGCATACCTTGTGCACACCAGGGGCATCTGTCCCAGGGGACTTGGCAATTCCTAGATCAGGGATGATAAAGAAAAAAACTATGCACACTCTCTATTATATCGGCCCAATAACAATCAAAAAAATGTGCTAGTAATGCAAGGGTGCTACATGGGATGCAATATAATGAATAATAAAGAAGAAAGAAAAAGATAACCCTGCCTAACTAGCACACCTAATTACTCAAGCACAAAATGAAATAAATAGACCAGGGATAGAAAGTGTAACTTTACTCGATGTAATCTCTACCTAACATACCGGGGCATAATCCGGCTTGCCATGAATTAACAAAACAGAAAATAAATAAATAAATAAAACTTAACTTTTAATAAACCCTACCTAAAAAGTATCTAATGCCGGGGCACAAACCGGCTTGCCATCTATTAAGCTAAATCCTACCTAAAAGAATACCGGGGCATAAACCGGCTTGCCAAATATTCTGTCTACAAAGTACCGGGGCAAGCCCCCCAAAAAAAACCCAAAACAAAACTGTGTCATATAGTGTATGACTACTGTGGACAGTAGAACCAAGGCTGGGGAAGCAGGCAGTGTATATGTGGCTTTGTGGCTACCAATGGAACAAGGCTTGTGTGTCAGACAGTGTGTATGTGGTTCTATGGCTATCAGTAAAAAGGTTAGTGTGTCCGACAGTGTATGTGTGAATCTATGACCACCACTGGACAATGAATGCAAGTGTGTCAGACAGTGTATCGGTGGTTCTATGGCTTCCAGTGGGACAAGGGTTGGTTGTCAGGGAGTGTATGTGTGGTTCTCTGACTACTAGTGGACAGTGAAAAAAGGTTATAGTGTCAGACAATGTTCTTTGACTACTGGTGGATAGTGGAAGAAGGCTGGGGTATCAGACAATGTATGTGCGATTCTGTGGTGTATGTGGGATTCTGTGGCTTCCAGTGGACACTGGAAAAGGCTGGGATATCAGACAATGTATGTATGATTTTGCGGCTACCAGTGGACAGTGGAACAAGTATGGGGTATCAGACAGTGTATGTGTGATGTTGTGTCATATGGTTAGGTGGCTTCCTGCAGACAGTAGAGCAATGCTTTTATTGTTAATATAGTATTGTGAAGGTTGAGTTTAAAACTATATACCAAGGGTGGTGGGAGATTTAAAACAGTTGTTTATGATATATTTAGCTTTATTTATTTGTCAGTTTAGGCAAATTGGCTACTTCTGACTAACAGGGAGTGACAGGTGGGAGAGAGTGGAATGTTAGTATCTGGATAGCAGAAAGTGGGAGGGACAAAGAGCAATGTCGCTAGCAGGAAGTGACAGGTGGGACAGAGGGCGGTGTGGAATGTTAGTATCTGGCTAGCAGGAAGTGGCAAGTGGGACAGAGCAATGTGGAATGTTAGTGTCTGTTTGGCAAACCAGTTAATGTTGTCTACTGTGCATAAATTGGAAAATGAGACAAAGTATCTAATTAACTGTTGATTTATAGGATGTGTTACACCTTCTAATAATAATATGCTACTTATTTTACTATGGTCTGAAAATACTAATAGCCTCTATGAATTTTGCTTGTGTGCCTTTGTTCAAGAGTTAGTTAAATTACCACTGTCACTTTCAAACACACATTAGCTATTTTTTAATTTAAAGGGACAGTGCCTCCTCTGAAATTGAGATAAGTATGGTAACATATTAAGAGGAAGAAAATAAATTTGATGTGTGTCCTTATGTTGCTATGACAACAGGATAACTCTGTGATCTCAGTGTTGTCTAGTCTGGAGATGTTAGCTGCTCACATGCCACCCAGCCCACTCAGCTCATGCTGTTCCCTCAGATTTATTTCAGTGATGTTGTCTTTTGATCATCAGTGAGATGTTTAAAAGAAAAGAAGTGCCAAAGAAAGAGAAAAACATCTGATTTTAGAGACCCCTGAGAAATTCAGATAATGTTAAAAATATCAAACACTAACTGTACATATGTAACCACTTAATGACCGATGGCGTGCTAGGACCGTCTTCTGTGAATTTGACTTAAGGACCGATGATGGTCCTAGCACGTCATGGGTTTTTTGCTCACAGCATTCCTGCGGGAGCCCTGGGAGCACCTTCGGAGTGTGAAACTGACCGCTTGAAGACTGGAGTGGTCGGTATCAGACTCTTGTTCGGCGAGCCGGCACACGTGATCCATCATGTGTGCCGGCTTTCCACATTAGATCAAAGCGATCCATAACCCCTTAAGGACCAGAGGTCCAGGGAAGTTACCTTCCCTTAAGGACCGCTTTGATCCTTGCAGATGTGCCGGTACACATGATCAGTTACGTGTACCAGGCGCGCCACTTTGAGGCCTAAGAGAGATCACTGCAGTCTTGGAGCGATCAATTCTAGGCCCTGTTTTTACTTACAGCGCTCCCGGTAGAGAGCTGTAAGTAAAAAGTACGTGACGTGCTATGACCGTCACTGGTCCTCAAGGGTATAAGGACGGTGACGGTCATAGTACGTCATGTAGTCCTTCAGGGGTTAAGGGGAATCCACTCCTCAGGACTGCCGTTGTTAAGGGATTAAGTTTTGTGGGGCCACTTAGGATTGTCAGGGATAAACTCCTAAATGGTTTATTTTTATTTTGTTTTCTTGATCTAGGAGGCACTACCCCCTTTGAAGTAGTAGTAACACCTCCAATAATAAACCTGTACATATTATGATGAAAAACATCCCAAAGGCCCCCTATAACTTTTGCCATTGTTCTAGTGACAGCATTTTCAATCAGTCCTGGAGGAGGACATGACAGTTGTTAGGAGGACCATGGGAAAGGGTTAAGTACGTTCCTGCACTCTACCTGCTTCAGTTTGAAAAAGAAAACTGCCAGCAAATGTCATGTCCTATCCTGGATGTTATGCCCATGGAGGCGGACATGAAAGTTGTTTGCAGTTTTTTAAAGGGATAGTAATACTTAAAATGTAAAAAAAAGATATGTTGTAGGGTTTATCCCCCTGAGTAAAACAAGAGTACTCCCACTGTTGAACGGTGTTTCATTCAAAAGTTATTAATTTTCAAAGTTGAATTTTTTAGGTGCGATATCACAGTGGCCTGAAATTGTACAGTGGCGCTGTTGCTACACCATCCTATGGAGAATTATGGTCAACTGACCAGAGCTGTCCATAGGATCGTGTAGCAACAGCGCCACTGTACAATTTCAGGCCACTGTGATATCGCACCTAAAAAATTATCTTTGAAAATTAATAACTTTTGAATGAAACACCTTTCAGCAGCGGGAGTGCCCTTGTTTTACTCAGGGGGATAAATCCTACAACATATTTTTTTTTACATTTTAAGTATTACTATCCCTTTAAGCTGAAGCAGGCAGAGTGCAGGAATGTGCTTAACCCTTTTAGGACCAGAGAGGTGGACATAGCATTGTCAATCAATGCATAATACATCCTTCTGGTCCTTAAAGGGTTAAGATTACCATGTGCAGGGGGCGGAGTTTGTGTCCTGTGGTCCTGCAAGCATCTGTCATGTCTGCCTCCATGGACTTAACATCCAGGACAGATTGAAGATGTTATCTCCTGAACAAAGGCATAAGGGTAAAATTCATAGAATCCATTATTTTATTTATTTATTTATTTTTTAATAAGATAAATGGATTGTTGCTATTAGGAGGTGTTACTTGTCCTTTAAATAAAAAAAAAAAAATATCTAACTTGACTGTAAGTGTTTTGGAAAGTGACAGATGCACTTTAACTACAGTATAAGAAAAAACTAACTGTATGCCTTCAGGTTTCAACTACCATTTCATTGGTTGTGGATCCCAATACAATAAACAAGTTTCTGCTCTATGTAACCTCACTTAACCCTTTGACTGCCAGAGGGGTATTCAGTGTATTGCTTTGCAATGTGTTGCATACCCCTCTGTCACTCAAAGGGTTAACAACTGTAACATTCTGGTAGAAGATATTATGGCACAAGTCTATGCCCAGGATGTTCTAACTAGTCACCAATCAAGACCACTGGCACTTCATAGCTGCGCCACTGACAACCTTAAAGGTACAAAATTACCATTGTGACACCACGAACTGATACTGTACAGCAGTAGCGAAGTTAAACAAAATAGGAGGGGAGTAGAACACTGGAAATCAGAGAGAAGTGATGAACATGGAATTAGAAATGGGAATTGCAGGTGGATGTCTAAGTGGCAAAAAGATACATACATGTATCAAATATTGAACCGGCAGAAGGGAAGATGCAGCTCAGTCTTTTGCTGTGGAGCCATTGGGATAGTTTATATATTTTATTTATTATCATTTGAACTATACTTCGTATTAGAATTCTCTGTTAAGTTAATGCTAAGGCTATTATTCCCTTTTAAGTGGAATTCTGATTGTAAAAAATAAGTAATTTTGGAAGAACGTATATTTGGTCATTTGTAATGAAAATAATAATTTATGAAATGTGTAGCTTTGTTTTTTTGTCAGTTCATGCAGATTAAACAGTACTAGCCAGCGTATCTGCCAGATACCAACATTCCATACTGCTCTCCCTCCTATCTGCCGCCACTTCCAGTTGGCCAAGAACTAACATTCCACACTGCTCTCCCTCCTACTTATCATTCCCTGCAAACCAGATACAAACATCCCACACTGCTCTCCCTCCTACGTATCATTCCCTGCAAACCAGATACAAACATCCCACACTGCTCTCCCTCCTACGTATCATTCCCTGCAAACCAGATACAAACATCCCACACTGCTCTCCCTCCTACGTATCATTCCCTGCAAACCAGATACAAACATCCCACACTGCTCTCCCTCCTACGTATCATTCCCTGCAAACCAGATACAAACATCCCACACTGCGCTCCCTCCTGCTTGCCATTCCCTGCAAACCAGATACTAACATTCCACACTGCTCTCCCTCCTACTTATCATTCCCTGCAAACCAGATACAAACATCCCACACTGCTCTCCCTCCTACGTATCATTCCCTGCAAACCAGATACAAACATCCCACACTGCGCTCCCTCCTGCTTGCCATTCCCTGCAAACCAGATACAAACATCCCACACTGCGCTCCCTCCTGCTTGCCATTCCCTGTAAGCCAGATGCACACATTCCACACTGCTATTTGTTACAAAATGACAGTACCACCTTTACCCTTGGAGTGCCAGAGGGGTTGGATGCCCCTCTGGCACTCAAGGCTTAAACCCTTGGATGCTTTAGAGGTCTCACTAGAGATATCACTAGCTTTCAAGGTGATATTTTTTTTAACAATAATTTAGGATTTTAGCCCATAATGTACACCCCTTTGGGAGGATTGAGGTCCGCATATGTGTCCTATGGAGAGAATCTGGTTGCCTGTCACTATTCTAGTGAGTCACTATTCTCGGAAACAAGATGACATCTGGGTCAGATATCTCAGTGCGTGCAATGTATGCCATCACATGGTGGAGAATTAATGTGTACACTTCATAAGGAAGATTCATCTTGATACAGTGTAGACATTTTCATTGAAGATGCGCTAGGAATGTAGAATGTGAATATCTGGCTGACCTTTTCTCTTATGTCCAGAATAGAACATAGAAGCCATGGGGTCAAGTTTCCTCCTCCTGGAGGGAGCTCAACCCCATGGTTTCTGTATTCCATATGGACCAAAAACAAAGCAATTTAATGATAAGTTCCCTAAAATCCTATTTTTTGCCATAGATAAAATTGGTATATGTACACATACCTCCCAACATTTCAAATTGCCAAAGAGGGACACTTGTGTTTTAGGGGGTGTTCCCAGGGGCGTTGCTGGTAGACGGGGCAGTACCGAGAATTTTTAGGCTATTTCATGACCTATTGACACCTTCTTGTGTGACCTAATAAATTACTTATAACAAGACCAAAGGATTTTATTTACACAGACTAATTTATAAACACATATACTGATGTTTAAACAAACAATAATGTGATTTTTATTGCTGTAGAGCAGTACGATACACTTATATATACACCTCACCAGTCTGATCTCCTAAAAAGAGGGACATCAGGGTGGGAAAGAGGGACAGCGGGATTTGGGTCTAAAACAGGGCTGTCCCTTCTAAAGAGGGACACTTGGGAGGTATGTGTCCATGTATTCTACAAGGTAAATTGGAGCTGACTCATCCCTGATTACTGTAAATTGCATATAATGGGAGAAGTGGTTCTAAGGGTACAGACTAGAGGCCATATACAAAAGTGGGGAAAAAAATCTCATTTAGTTAAAGGTGACTTATAACCCAGTTGGGGAGATAAAGAGGTGATAAAGTGGAGCTGATTTCTCCAGTGATATCACTTCTCCAATTCCTTTGTTATTCTATGGAGCTAATACACTTTGGAGATCTTAGTGAATAGGCTCCATAGAATAACATAGGAACTGGAGAAGTGATAAACTGGAGAAGTCATCTCCACTTTATCACCTCTTTATCACCGCTTAGTTAATCTCCCCTCTTGAATGCAAGTGAGGTGCCACCTCTCCTGTAGAATGCAATAGAATAACTGTCTTAACACCAGGTGGCAGTGTTGATAACAGCTTAAAATAATAAAATGAGTTTGAACACTAATTATTTTCAAAGCAGTACAAACAGATATTTTTCATAAAAACTGTACTACTCTTTAACCCTTTGAGTACCAGAGAGGTATCCATAGAATTAGCCCTCAAGTAGTTAAGAGGCAACTAATTTGTCTTTGCATTGTTGGTTCTCTCTTTATTATTCCTCCATGTTCAGGCAGTGCAGGAGCTCAGAGCCGCTATTAACCCTTTCAGTGTCTGAGAGGTATACACTGCATTGTGTTGCAATGCATTGGATATCTCTCTGGCATGCAAAGGGTTAACATCCCCCTTCCAAACGAAGAGGAGGCACGCTCCCCTGGAGGAGTGATTTATATCTTTTCTTAGAAGTTAACCCCTTCGCGACACAGGACGTACATGTACGTCCTGTGTGGCTGTCACTTAGTGACAGAGGACGTACATGTACGTCCCGGAAATCCGGCTCCCCGCGCGGCTGCACGCCGTTCGGGGACGCCGGATTCTTTTAGAAAAAAAAAGTTAGACAGACGTTAAGTGACGGCCGCGTCTGCACGCGGCCGTCACTAAGGGGTTAAACCCTTTGAGTGCCAGAGAGGTATTCAACGCATTGCACTCTGGCACTCACAGGGTTAAAGGAGTAGTAAAAATTAATTGAAAACAAAAAAATATTTAAGATTTTTCCTACTGCTCTGTAGTGCTTTGTTCTGAAGTGTTTTCTTTTTTTCGTTTGTTTGAGGGTTTTTTTTTTTTTTAATGATACAGATCTGTTGTTAGTACTGCTACCAGTTGTCCAGACTGTTTTCCATTGCTCTCTGGAGAGAGACAAGACACCAGATATAGTTCTTCATAGAATGTGATGATAACAGCTTTAGCACTTTCACCTGTAATTTTTGAAGGAATTGGCTCCCAGTGGTACCCTTACAGGAAAATGACTGCCTAACATTTATTATTTGTTGCTAAACACTACGACCAAAGTTATAACCCCCCCCAAATGATTCATCCTGAGTATTGTGCAACTATAAAGTTAGTAAAGATTTATATACAGTATTCATTTTATAAAGAAGTATCTTTTCAGTCCATTAAAAAGTGTTTCAGCCTGAAGTGTAACAAATCTTTCCATCCCTGGGATCAATATATTATTCTGCTTTCCAGTTTTTATTGCAGGGAGAGCTTTTTCAGGTCTTTGGCTTTCTGCTTTTTATATATATTGTGCTTACATGTGTGGAAAAGAATTTGGATATTTATGTGAAATATATTGTTTGCATGTATTTTTGAAATCCCTTGTTAGATGTCCTAGCGTAGTATAAGTTCTGATATTGATATAACACAGACAGGGCCAGATTTACATCCCCAGTGTCCCTGGGTAAGGCACCCAAAGAGTACTTAAACCCATCCACAGACACTCCTCCCCGAACATTCCCATGCTCTACACCCAGACACATCTAGGGCTGCATTACATCCAAGCATGCCTCCCAGTATTTCACATGGCCAAAGAGGGACACTTTTGTTTTAGGTGGTGTTGCTGGAGGCGTTGCTAGAGGTATTACCAATACTTTTTAGGTTATTAAATGACCTCTTTGTGTAAATGAATAAATGATTTAAAGCAAGACCAAAGTATTTTATTTACACAGACAAACTTATAAACTCATATACTGAAATGTATACAATCATTAATGTGAGTTTTATTGCTGTGGAGCAGTGTGATACACTTATATACATACCACAGTCTGATCTCCTAAACAGAGGGACATCAGGGTGGGAAAGAGGGATAGAGGGATTTGGTTCTCAAAGAGGGTCCTTCCCTCCTAAAGAGGAACACTTGGGAGGTATGTCCAAGGTGCCTGTAGGCAGAGAACTCTAGGCTCCCTTCGCTCTGTCCATGGCCACACACCCCTCTCCTCACGTGACTCCACCCCCCAGTCCCACCCACTGTTTTCTTTCACATTAATTACCTTTGGCCGATAACAAGCAAGAGTGGAAAAAGCTTTAACACCTTTGTTGCTGGAGATATCTCTGGAGATATCTCCAATGCATTGTTCTGTACTGCACTGGAGATATTTTTAGCATACGAGGGGTTAAACAATAGCCTGTGAAGCGGTATAAACCTGGGCATTGAAATGATTCAGAATATGGGTGTGGGCAACTCTAGGCAGTTGCCTAATCTGCCTATTGGGGAATCCGGCCCTGGACACATCCACTGTTTCATGGCACAGAACCTTCCATTAGTCTATAAAAGCATAAGCACAAAAATAACTCTTAACCCATTGGCTGTTAGAGAGGTCTACATGTGTTGCAAAGCATTACATTGGTTACCTCTCTAGCATCCAAGTTGTTAAATAATGGCCATTAAAGGGTTACGGATTGCTGTGCCAGCTTAGAAAGTGGGCATGGCCAGCACAGCTGAGATGCTCCTTAAAACTTGGTAGTCAAGGCCTGATGGGAACTCCAGTGCTCAGCATGGATTATGGCTCTCACTTGGTGAGAAGTGTATACCGGTCTTTTTTCATGTTATTTACAGTATGTCGTATTCTGTGCTGCATAACTGGATGTTATGTAAGGTCTTACTGAAAATATTTAATTCTTCATCAGTGCAGATCCTCAGTGTTACCCTCGTATTGCATGCATTCATTAAAAAGAACATTAAATGAACCATCAAATCTGCAAAGGCCTCCTTTGAGATCCCTTGAAAAAAGTACCTACTCTCTTGATGTGAGAAACTTATTGATGTCAGTAGAATGAAGTTCACTCTTCCATGCAATGTGATGTATAATTCAGAGCTTGTGGATCTAATGAAAGCTGTTCTGCCAAGATTCCATCCAGCAAGCATTTAATTGTATAAAAACCTTGAACATAATGATTTAGAACACTCCTTTGCAAAGAGGAGTGAGCCAGGTACGATACAGGGCTGTTCAGGCTGTATAGGGATGTGTCCTATAAGAAAGTCTGCTCCCCTTGGATCTAACCTGCCGATTAAGCCGTGCTGCATTGTTAGCCCCAGTGGACCAACAGGAAGTTGTTCCAAGTGTGACTCTAAGGGCGAGATGTTCAGAAAGTGGTGATAACTGAAATTGTCTGTAATCAGAATAAAAAAGTTCTTACACAATGATCCGTCAATTCTCAGACATGTTTGTCATTTTTTGCATCCAATTCAGCCATCTCTGTCAAAGGGAAAAACCTGTCTTAAAAGTGGGTGTGGTTTAGTCTTCCGTCATAATGTAACCAGACTGATTATATATATATATATATATTTATATGGAAATGTCTTCTCTGCAGTGGTATATGGATATAATACGCACAATTTTACCCCTCTTCATCTTATGTGAAGTGGGGTGGTGTATTATACATGAGAGTTTTTTTATGGCTGTCAGTATCGTTCCTCCCTCCCCCGTCGCTATCCGCTTTAAAAAAAAAAAACTTACTATGCTCCACTGAGGTCCCTGTTGTAGCCAAAAGAAGAGAAGGCAAACTTCATCTGTGTAAATCTTCCAAGCGGGCGGCATGCTTACATTTGCCACCCGCTTCCTTCAGTGGGCTTGCAGGAGCTTCCGCCTCCAGCCAGTGGTAATGCCCTGATACATAGGGCATTACCATTGGCTGGAGGCTGAAGGTCCTGCAAGCCCATTGAAGGAAGCGGGCGGAAGATTTACACAGATGAAGTTTGCCTTCTCTTCTTTTGGCTACAACAGGAACCTCAGTGGAGCATAGTAAGCTTTATTTTGAAAGTGGATAACACCGGGGGAGTCACAGCCATACATTTTTATTTTCTTAAGGGGGACAACAGGGGTGCGTATTGTACATAGGCACTCTTGTTTTCCCCTAAATCTTGGGTATAATATACACCTGCTTATTATACCTGAGATTTTACGGTAAACTATCAAGTTGTATTCATTTTCAGTGTGGGGTTGTAGTATCTCTTGTTTTGTAAGAATCCTGAACTCTAATTTCCACCCACTGCAGTACTGACATCTTGTACAGGCTTATGTAATTCCAGTAGGTGAAGTTTAGTCCAGGAATCTGGCCTGCAAAAAACATGGCCACCTCTGTGGGCATGATAAGGTAGTTATCCTTAAGAGGTATTAATGTTGGCTTCATTTTAATGCTCCTGTGGTCTAAATCTGTACATTTTTTTATTTTTATTTTTTTTTTCAAATAATGCTGTATTCTTCGAGATATAGGCTTTTAAAGAATCCAGTGACGTCACTTGAAGACAGGCTGTGGGTCAACTCTGTACCGCAGTCTGTCAATCTTCGTCTGTTCCCCTCCCCACGTAGTGCCTCGTTTTCACCTCCTAGTCTTATGGAGGCTTCCTCCATGTGAGCTGGAGCAGTCTCATTGGCAAGAGACCTCTCCAACTCACATGGAGGAATCCTCTGTCATCAGAGGAGGTTGGAACGAGGTGCTACTTGGGGAGGAGAACAGATGAAGATTGACAGGCTGCGGGACAGAGTTATGTAGAAGGTCATATGATTACTAGTTCCACATATATACAGGAACAATAAGAATAAATCTCTAGTGAGAACAGGGATTTAGATATGACACAAGGTAATCCACTGAGATTAGAGGACAGGGGATTTCACCTTCAGCGAAGAAAAAGGTTCTTTACTGAGAGTGGTTAACGAGAATTTAATACTGATGAGGCAGTTTAGGCAGATACGTAGGCCTTGATTCAGTTAAGTCCGACGTGAAAAAAACAGTCTACGGCATTTTTCAAGCGCAGTAAACTATTCAGTTACCCTATGAAAAAACGCAGGCAAAAAAACACCCCCAAAAAAGTGTTGTGATAAATGTAGCTGCGTTTTCTCCCACTGAAACATAAAACAAACCCTGAAAGATGCAATTCAAACGTATCAGTTTGCAAAGTTACCTCCCCTTGCTCTGATGTCAGGTTTCTAACTTACAGATGAGATCCCGGTCCGCAGACTGTCCTGCGGCTCTTCAGCAGAGCCGAAATCTCACTAGTTACAAAGAAATACTTCATTTGAACGGTCTACGTGTGCCTGGTTTGTAAGCACACGTTGTAGACTGTTCAAATTAAGTATTTCTTTGTAACTAGTGCTCTTTCGGATCTGCTGAAGAGCCGCAAGATGGTCTGTGGACCGGGATCTCCATCTGTAAGTTAGAAAGCTGACGTCAGTGCAAGGGGAGGTAACTTTGCAAACTGATATCTCTCGAACCATAAAGGTTTGAGAGATCGGAAACAGCGCAATTAATTCAGATTTTTAATATCTACCAAATTACATTTCTTTAAATCCATGTATTACTATCACTTTAAGTAATGTGTGCATACAAAATGTGCCTGTCATTTTGGAACTGGACCGCCCTTTTGGACGGGATTAGTCTAATGTCTCCTCTGTAATGGCACTAGAGAGCTATAACGTGATGCTTCTGAGCAGTGACTAGATGTAGAACAGGCCATTGTGCTGTTGTTCGTCCTCAGAAGTCTCTCACATTTTGTATCCTTATTTTGAATACTCTTAGGGGTTCTCCCTAAGAGTGAAGGGTAATCAAGATGTTGACCCCTTGCTCTCAGTGCCTGGGGAATCCAACTGCACCCTCCTGACGAGGCCCAACTAGGCCGAAACGTACGTTCTTTTCTGTATACTTTTATATGAGGTAGAACAGGCCAGAACAAACTTCAGCACCACACAGTTTTGTGTATAATATATGGGGCTATATGTAACACATACTTTGTATTAGACTAAGACCAGTGGCCCATATTTATAAAAGCCAACAGGAGTTATTCTGGAATAAACTATCTGCACTATAGGGAACACATAAAAATTCCCTTTAAATAAAAATTTGGATTTTAACCCCTTGAATGCTAGAGCGGTCTCCAATACTTTGCAAAGCAATGTATTGGAGACCTCTCTAGCACTCATGGAGTTAAAAAAGCTCTATTCAAGTGCATGGGAATTTAGGAATTTTAATTTGCCCCCTATGATGCAGTTGGTTTATTCCCAAATAAGACCACTTGGCTTTTATAAATATGGGCCATGTATCTCACCTTAAGATAAGTTGAATTATTGGTAAAGAGAATTAAAAACTGCCTATATGTTGTTCTAGACATTTATTTGTAATATAAACACTTTTCGATAAATTAATATTGGTTGGTGGCACAGTCTGGCAATTTATGCTAATTAGTATATGTGCTGGGCCAATATCCCTCCCCACATGCACACACTGACTATGAATGACTCTAGGCATAGCCCAACCATGGTGTCAGTTCCAATAGCACATAATAACTTTAGTCTTGAATAGTACTAATTAGCCTGCTATCCAAGGAGTTAGCATGAATGCCACACAGTGCCATCAAAACACAAAGGTTGGTTAAATAAAATACATATTTTACAGAAAAATGGATACTACAACATATATGCAGGCTTTCATTTTCTGTAAAACAAATTAAATGTGTCGTAGGATTACAGGCCCACTTCAAAAAGCGCACAAATCAGCTTGGCAGATATCCCACACTAATAGTAAAACACTTTACATCTAGCGTTTGTACATTGTCTCTAAAGTAAACTTAGCAAAGTACTTGCCAAAAGACGTGATTTTTTCAAAATGTATTTTTTTTGTGCCAATCACGTAGCTGTATTTGCATTTTTAACAATTTCCTCAGTAACCTCCATCATATGACACCATGAAGACTAATATGAATGATTTAATGCAGCTCTGAACTCATTAAGCCAAACTCACCTGTGTAGCATTACCCTAATGGTTTGCTGCTACATGATTCTGCATTTAATAAAGCCAGGTTGTGTTCTTGTGACATTATACATTTGTGAAGTAATACATATCAAGCTGCTATTATGTCATTGATTACTGTTGCCATCTGTGTTCAGTTGAATATAGGGTGACCTTAATAAAATACATAAGAATTTTTACTGGCATGGATTTAGCAGTGATGATTAGCGATTAGCACAGATGGCTGATGCAATTGTATGGATCCAAATTTAAAGCAAAGCCTTAGCATTTATTTGAGGTGGATGCAACTGTCTTAACTGGGAGCTGTGCCATTCAGAAGACCCCTCAATCTGCCTCATATGCCACAGGTATGGAATGTGGAGGGGTACTGCTACTGTGAAAGACACTCTTCCTCTTCAGTCTCTAGGGACCTGTTGTGTCATTGAAAGGGTGTACCTCAAATACACAAAAGGTTCTCACCATGATTAACAGAAGCAAGAAGAAGCAGGAACTTCCAGCTTCCATGAAAGATAGAGCAGGACGTGTTGGCCTGAAGCTGAAGCACAGGTTCCATAGGAGCAAGACCTAGTTAGGGGAAGAACCCTACTCTGCCATACCTGTTTTAGCTGAAACCAACTGTACTATAAGGAATAAAGGAAAATCCCCTTTACATTGGCGACTTCTCTAATATTGGACCTGTCACCTTGATTCAAGTTTGCATATTTGAAACTTTATGAAAAACTGCTGTGTCATGTTAGCCAAAAGACCAGCAAAGGTGGGGAGATGGGCCAGAGGAATAGGGAGGACACTCCTGTATTTACTAACCCTAACTGACTTGGTACATTCGGTGATGAAGCTGGCACAGGAATGACTTTGCTGGAGATGACTGTTCTCTCTGACAGCTGGAGAACAACCCCTCTAGCACTGATGGGATTCCGGACTCTGGCAGACCTATACAGATGGTGGTGGTAGGAGATTCTATTATGGAAGACAGACTGGGTAAACAATTTGCTGTCTTCCGGGTGCTTGGGTTCGACATGTGGCAGATCAGGTTGATAGATTGTTGGGAGGGGCTGGGCATGACCCGGCTGTCATGGTATATGTTGGTACCAATGAAAAAGTCAGTGGAAAATGGAGGTCCATTAAGAAGCATTTCAGGGATTTAGAGACAGAAAAAAGCTCACAGCGCAAGCTCACCATAATAAATACATGTAGTGAATAGAGTGAAAGAAATATAAAGTGACTGGCATCACAATGGCAGCAAGGAATGAGAGGACTCTCCAGTACCCCCAAACATTAGGCCGAAGCTTGTGGGTCCCAGTGTGTATGCAATTTCTTTGAATTTCTGTGATTTAGGATATTAGCTTAAGCAGAGGACCTCTAAGGAAGTATTTTCTGAAATACTACCTGTGCCACACACTGCATCATAAAGTCAGCAAGAGATTAAGGAGTTCAATTTGTGGCTAAAGACTTGGTGTAAGTCAGAGGGGTTTGGGTTCCTAAAGCAATGGGTGGTCTTTTCCCTTGGGGGCAATCTTTATGGTTGAGATGGATT
Organism: Rhinophrynus dorsalis; assembly: GCA_037306005.1. Lineage (NCBI taxonomy): Eukaryota > Metazoa > Chordata > Amphibia > Anura > Rhinophrynidae > Rhinophrynus > Rhinophrynus dorsalis. The sequence continues at coordinate 57,381,427 of CM074720.1, read as the reverse complement.
TCACCTTAGCGGATAGGGAGCTACGATTCTAGGAGTTAGGATGGTTAGAGTGTTGGGGCAGACTTTAAACTAGAAAAAGGGGGAGGGTGATGCAGCACAGGATGAAGAAGGTAGTATAATTGAGGAAATGGGATTAAAGAAGGGGAATGGGCTACTTCATCTAATATGGAAGTGCCAATGTTACAGACTGATAAGAGGCAAATACATTTTACAAAGTATGTAGTTTTTCAGAGTGGTAAAAAGATAAAATGTATGCACGTAATCTAGCTGGTAAGATGGGGGGAACGAGAAATTATTGCAATGTATGAGCAGTATGATCTAATTGGTGTGTCTGAAACCTGGTTAGATTATACATATAACGTGGCAGTCAATCTAGAGCAGTGTTTCTCAACTCCTGTCTTCAGGACCCACTAACAGGCCAGGACTTAGGGATTTCTCTGCTAGAGCACAGGTGTGGTGATCAGAGGCTCATTCACATTGATTAACTCACCTGTGCTCTAACAAGGGAATCATCAAATCCTGGCCTGTTAGTGGGTCCTGAGTACAGGACTTGAGAAACACTGATCTAGATGGTTATTCACTTTTTAGGAGGGATAGTGTTAATAAAATGGCAGGGGGTATGCCTATATGTAAAGCATGCTTTAAAACTTAGTATAAGGGAAGGTACAAATGAAGGTTCCATTGAAAATGTAGAGGCCGTGTGGGTTGAAAAACACACCAGAGTCACACAAAAAGATGTTAGTGTGGATTTGCTACAATCCACCTAATATTGGGTAGTTTGTGGAAGCCCGACTTTTACTGCAAATGGAAAAGGCTTCTAGGTCAGTAAATGTAATCAAAATGAGAGATTTCAGCTAACTTGAAACTGACTGGAGAAATATGACTTCCAGCACAACAAAGGGAAATTATTTTTTAAGTATGACTAATGAAAATTTTATGTCACAACTTGTAAAGGGGCCAAAATGAAAATAGGCCTTGCTTGACCAAGTGCTCTTAAACAGTTCTGACAGGCATGAGAAACAGTATACAGGTTAATAAACATTTAGGCAGTAGTGATTACAATATGGTATCCTTTGACATTTTTTATGAGAAACATTTTAAACCCTTAACGACCCTTGACGGTCATAGTACGTCATGGGTCGATCTGAGTTAACGACCCATGACATACTATGACCATCATGGAATTCCGGGCTCCCTCTGCGGCTGCGCGCCATTTGCGGAGTCCAGAACTGGAATTTGAAAAGAAAAAAAAAAGCTCAGTGGTCCTTAAGTGACCACACCGATCGGCCGGTTGTTAAGGGGTTAAAAAATGGCTAATTTTACAAAGCTAAAAGAGGTATTAAATGATATTCAGTGGGATGTAATCTTAAAGGTATAGTAATACTTAAAATGTAAAATAAAATATGTTGGGTTTTTCCTCCTGAGTAAAACAAGGGAACTCCCACTGCTGAAAGATGTTTTATTCAATAGTTATTGCAGCTTAAACTTTTTTTAGGTGCAATATCACAGTGGCCTGAAATTGTACAGTGGCGCTGTTGCTACACCATCCTATGGTGATTTATGGTCTACGGGACCAGAGCTGTCCATATGGGCAAATAGACAAAACAACAGGATTTCCTCCATTATGGATATGGCTTACTGAGGACAAAGTCCAAAAGAGACTGGTAAATGTTATGGTGAATAAAGCACTGGACCTGATGGTATACACACAAGGGAAATTAGTTCAGTAAGACCTTTATAATTAATATTTATTGATTCACATTCATCAGGCATAGGGCCCTGTGATTGGAGGAAAGCTGATCCATTGTTCAAAAAAGGGATAAGATCCAAACCAGAAAATTATAGACCTGTGCACTTGACTTCCATAGTGGGTAAGGTATTAAAAGCTTAAGAACTGTCAGGATTCAGAACTATGTGAAGACAATATTATTAGTAGGACTCAGCATGGTTTTATGATGAAAAGATCATGTCAGACTAATTTATTTGCATTTTACGAAAGGGTAAGTAGTAATTTGGACAAGGGAATTGCTGTTTATGTAGTATACTTTGATTTTGCAAAAACCTTTGATACAGTGCCTCACAATAGGTTACAGCATAAATTAAAAGGCTTTGGTTTGGGAGGTGTTATCTGTACGTGGATTGAGAACTGGTTAACTGATAGATGGCAGAGAGTTGTTATAAATGGAACCTTTTTAAAGTTGGTCTAGCAGTTGGTGCAGCAAAACTGATAAAAGGATTGGAGGATCTGAGGTATAAAGAAAGAGTAGCCAAACTGGGTTTGTTTACATTAGAGAAGAGATGTCTAAGTGGTGGTATGATTACTATTTACTCATATATTCAAAGTCAATACAAATCACTATCCAATGAATTATTTACGCAAACAGCTGAGATAAGAACAAGAGGTCATCCATTAAGACTAGAGGAAAGGAGTTTCTGAGTAAAACAAAGGAAGTGATTTTTTACAGTAAGGGCGGTAAAGCTATGGAATTCTTTGCCTCAGGATGTTCTGCTTGCAGGTACAGTAACTGCTTTCAAAAATGCAATGGATACCTATCTTGCACGAAACAACATTGAGAATTATGAAAGATGGCGTCAATGCAGATAGGTTGTTGATCCAGGGAACTATTTGACTGCCATTTGGAATTAGGAATTTTGTTTTACCCACTTGGGGCTTAATTGGAAAATGCTTCAATTTTTTTTTTTGCCTTCCTCTGGATCGGCAGGGGTGATTTGGCATGGGCTGGACTTGATGGACGCGTGTCTTTTTTCATCCTCATCAACTATGTTACTATATAAATGTACAGTTGTGGGGATATCCATACTTGATACTATATGCTAATGTATGCTAATTGCAGTACCGTGTGGTACTAATGACACTTCATATGCAAAGAAAGCTTTTCTGTGAATTTCATATGCTACTAAAGGTTTTTAGTGACATTTCATTTGCTAATGAACATTTGCAGTGACCATTCATATGCTAATTAAGTGATATACTGCACCAGGATACTTTCACTTTCACTTTTCCCAGAAATAAAAGTGGGAATATTTCTTAAACTGTGCATCTGCTGGATTTTTAGTTAACATGATACATATGAAGTTTTGAATGAAGTATTCAAGTATGTAAATACAATTCAAGATGACAGGTCCCCTTTAACCCTATGAGTACCAGAGGGGTGTCCAAAGCATTGTGAAGCAATTATTTAATCACTGAAATCAATGGCAATTTTAATGAGTGCCTTATGCACTTTGTCCCATAATTCCTCCTCTTTTTTTATTTGTGTATACGACTCTACATGTGACAAGATTCGAGATGAGTTAACCTTCCCTGACCTGTGCTTATTGGCTGATTATACTTCTGTGTCTGCCAATGGCTACAGAGGCAGTGAGGCTGATGTACTAAGAAAAAGTTATGCAATTCTGGAGCAATTTAATGGCATCATAGGAGATGCATTAAAATTCAATTTGAATTAAATGTGTCTTTTAACCCCTTTAATGCTAGAGTATACTGCTACACAATGCATTGGAAACCATTCCAGCACTGAAGGGGTTAAATATCCCATTTAAATATATGAGAATTTTGGGAGTTTGTATTTGTCCCCTATGGTGCAGTTAGTTTTCTCCCAAATTGCTCAGATTCTGTTAGAGCATCAGCTTCAGTGTGATGCAACAAGGACTCCAATTTAAGACTTCACCCTTCAAGTGCCAGAGGGGTATACAACAGATTGCAAAGCAATGTGTTGCATACCCCTGTGGTACTCAAAGGGTTAAATGAGCAGCAATGTTTCTTTTCTTCCTGAGTAAAACAGGAACATTTCTGCCTTTGGCAGACGCTTCATTCGAAAGTATATACAGCGCAAACTTGCTTTTTTAACATGAACTGTACTTTTTGTTGTGGTCACCAGGTGGTGCTGCTGCAAGCACTTTTTGTAGAGAACTAATCTTAATTTTCAAACGCTCAAAAGTCTTTTCAATTCCTAACAGTTTGTTTTAATACAATAAAACTGAGTTGTAGCAACTTTTGAATTGAATATTTATATTGTTTTCATAATCATTCATTGATTCGCTATACGTTGCTCACCCCTCTGGTAATGGAAAGGGTTAATAATATGTATGTATATATATATATATATATATATATATATATATATATATTTAAAAGCAAATACACAAAATATTGGTGCACATCCAAATTTTCATCACCATTAACCCTTCACTCTGCAGCATTATGCCTGCATATCACTACTATATTAAAGATGAGGATTTAGTTACATTATATGGCCATAGAATGCTAAGCTTGCCACTAACGCCAAGTCTCTCTCCACTAATGAGTAAAGCTCACCAAGACTCAGCTCTCAGGATAAAGTAAATTAAGGTTACTAAATGCCTAAAGTAGGAGAGATTCAGCTCATAAGACAAAGCATATTAAGGTTCGGTACTTGCCAAAATGAGGTATCTTGGCGTTGGTGGCAAGCTTAGCATTCAATGGCCATATAATGTAACTAAATCCTCATCTTTAATATAGTAGTGATATGCAGGCACAATGCCGCGGAGTAAAGGGTTAATGGTGATGAAAATTTGGTTGTGCACCAATATTTTGTGCATTTGCTATTTTGGTCAAAATTGGTCGCACTCCAGTAATTTTAAATGTGTTTTTTTTTCTTCCTATGGGTGTGCTTACCAAAACCTGGACTGGAATTGGAATTATATATATATATTTATTTATATGAGATTTCACAAAGAAATAGATTGTGGAATGGGCCTCGAAACCAAATGTGAAAGCTAGTTGCACAGATTGTAATCACTGTGTTTACATAGGCTAAGATTAAACAAAAGATTGAGTGGGCAATAATTACAAATGTTGTTTAACACAATTACCTTTTTGTCCTTACAGAATCAGTATTTGTCTCCAAGGATGTATCGCTGTATCCATGCTGCTGTATCATCTGTTTCCACTGCCTTGTTGATTTTAACCAACCTCGTATTTCTGGGAGGAGAGCAAGTTGGAAAAGTGTACTGGGACAGGTTGTTCGTACAAGGTAAGTCCCTCATAGCCAGACTTAAATCAAGATTTTTCATTTGAAGCTATTAGAGTTTAATTTGGTGTTCATATGTCAAATTACAAAAAAAAATTGAACCCTTTGGATCCTAAATGAGTCGCTAACTCATTAGCTGGGCTCAGTATACAGGATTTAGACAGGCCCTCAGGATTTGGTGAACTGAATCTGTATTCTTTGCTTCTGGCTAAAGATTACTCTTTTGAGTGCCAGAAAAATGTGCAACTACTGTGTTGTTAATGCTCAGGGCACAATAAGTGATAGAAATTTTACACTCTGAGTGTGGAGAAATTTTACACTCTGAGTGTGGAGTAGGGTTTCCATGGCAACCCTATCTCAGACAGTCTACCAAATGAGTCAGTCCCTTCACTGAAGAATGAGTAGACATCAAGGTAAGAGTTGGGAGGGTAGAAAAACTTAATCAACTATGAATTGAAGCGTACAGTGTTTTTTAGAGTGTGACTGAGATCTAGCACATAGACAGTGCGCTACTGACAGATCTGTTTGCCTACCAAACAAGCGTGAGCATTGTGAGCCACAATGAACTAACAGTGAATATGAAAACAGACCTACATTTCCTTCATTGGTCCTGTGAGAAGAACCTGAACTACAAGAACAATGTTTTTTAGTTCAGCCTCTAGTCATGCAGTTTTCATGCAACCTCTACTTTGGGCTCGAGAGGCATACACAGAGGGTCTATGGAGACTGTGTGCAACCCCTGAGGTTTGTGGCTGAGAGTCACATAATTCCGTGATGCATTCCAGCCAGTTTTCTGGACCCCCCCCCGAGCCACTGACATGAGCTGTTTTGGGGCTGCACAGTGAAGGCCAGTATATTTACTCAATCTGCTCCATAATACATTGCTCTTTAATACATTTAAGCATTACTGTCTCTGTAAGCTGCTGAGTTTAGCCACACCCACATCTCCTGTTACGCTACTAGTTACAAAATTATAATTAATGTAATGATCTTTAGTGATCACAAACACTGCTTATTACGCCTGTAATCATTTGCTCTTTAGTTAATCTTAACCTTTGTCACCTAATAAAGGTCAAGGCTTTTCATCATCGCACTCTGATCAGTCCACTTGCTGATCACAAGACATCCGATTTATGATTTGCCTATTTTCCAACAAGAAGGAAAAAATCTGAGCCGTTCAATGGAATTAGAAATGTACTTATTTAATTGATCATGATTTGGAAACGATGTCCTATAAGTTAAAGGGATAGTAATGTTTCATAATAAAAGCAGCTCTAATTAATAATCATAGTATTTGGACCTTGGAAAGTATTATTTCAATTCTGTCAGAGTTGTAGTTCAACAGTAATTCAATGACAAAGTATCCCCCTCCCGTCCCTTTTACTGATGTAACACTGCTCAGCCTGAGCAGAAGGGAGGTGCCCAGGTAGACTGCAGAGAGGGACAATCTTCAATTAAGATACGGGAAAAACCTGAAAAACTTGTCAAGGGGGACAGGGTTTTCATTGTTCTCATAGGAAGAAGATTGTCCCTTGCTGTAATCTGTCTGGTCTTACAACCAGATTCCACATCTGAGGGGAGGTGTCTTACACTAGGTAAAAGGGGTGGGAGGGGGATAGTTTATCATTCAATTACTCTTGAACTACAACTCTGACAGTATTGAAATAACACTCTCCATGGCCCAAGTACTATGAAGATTAATTGGAGCTGCTGTTTTTGTGAAACATTACTATCCCTTTAAACTTTGAACAGAAATTGATAGTCACTTTAATAATTTCTGATGAGAGATACAATATTATTTTTTGCTTATATATATAATATATAATCAGTTTAATCTTTAACCACATTAGGGAAACTCTGCAAAACTGAACAATTCTGGAGCACACGATCTACACCACAGGGAACAAATAAAAAACTCCAGGAGTACCCTTCTGTTACTCAGCAGGAAAAGTTCTCTAACATAAATTTTAATAAAAAAAAGGTTTACTGCTCCTTTGAAGGTCCCATTTATATAAATGGAAAATTATTAATGCCTATGGTGCAGTTGACTTGCTCTAGTGCTAAATAAACCAGCCTGTCCGTAAAATGATAGGCAGTGGTGAGATATGTCTCACTGCGGGGATTTTTCTCATTTTAGTGCTTTAACGTTCTCTTTGCTGAGTTATATATTTGGTACTATGGAAAATATTCATGCAGATCCATTCAACATTTTTGGAGAAAGCACTGACTTCACTCTTGTGTGTGTATATTTCAGTAACATATTGTAATATTGTTTGGAGACATATTTGTCTTATAAAGGTTCCTTCTGCATTCCATTTCTGTAGTCATTACCCTATGATTAAACTCTTATTGGATGTGTAGAATCTTCCCTCTGAGATTTAATGCTGTGGTCTACTATGAAAAATACAATGCAAGCAAATTAATTTTTGCCCTGGCTTCAGCAATGATGTGAATTCAGATTTATTGCATATTTCTGAATGCTTCACTTCTTAGCTACAAGAATGGCCTTTGGTGGTTTAAAGAAATAGTAAACATTTATTATGCAAATATACATAATTTAGTACTTTTCCTGTTGAGTAAACAGGGGTATTCCCACTGCTAAGAGATGCCTTATTGAAAAAGTTAGGTCACTAACAGTTCACCTTATGTCCTGACTGTTGTTCTGTTGCATTATATGGGATAGGTGAGTCACTGACCACAGTTCAGTGGACTGTCACTTTGTGACATTTTGAACTGTTATTACTTTTGAATAAAGTAACTTCCAGCAATGGGTGTAACCTTGATTTGCTCAGCAGGAATTACTTGTTTTTTTTTTTTTGCAATAAAACTTTATTCATCGTGTAAAGGGATGCTATACTTGTAAAAATAATTGGCTCTTAATGTAACAGAAGGTCTTATCTAGGTTGGAGTCCATCACATATCTGTCTAGATTTTATATATATTTTCATTGATAATTTTCTATCTTATTATCACATACACGCACAGTGTATCTCCTATGTCACAGGACCTTATTCATCAAGCTAAAGAGGTGAAATTCTGGAGCAAACTAATTTCACTATAAGGGACAACCTTAGTGCATTGGCTCCATAGAAAACATAGGACTTGGAGAACTGATATCACTGGAGAAGTCATCACCACTTTATCACACCTCAATGCATAACCACCAGGATGTTGCTGTACATTCATATCTGGTCAATATGAACTCTCTATACTGCTGCACATTGCTTGCATATAATCACTGTGTTAAAGTGGAGGGTTTAGTCACATAACATTACCACAGCATGGCAAGCTTACCACTGCAACAAGGCACTATATTGGGGTGCCTTATAGTGATTAATATAGTGCTAATATTCAGGCACTGTGTCACTGTATAGAGCGTTAACCCTTTGAGTGCCAGAGGGCTATCCAATGCATTGCAGAGACCCTCTGGCACTCAAAGGCTTTTGCCCCAAATGGATTTTTGCATTTCAACTATAGTTACCTGTATTTACTGCTCTCCATTGCTGTATTTAGAAAGGCAATATATTATCTGGTTGAGAAATCCCACAGAGAGAGCCCTAGCCACATTCTGTAGAATCATGTTAATTGTGATATGCAGTATTGAGATATAATAATGGTTCTTAACCTGGATGTCATGGACTTTGGGGTGCTGTGAATGCTAATGTGGACTGCTACATTCTTACTATGAAGATACAGATAATAATGTGAATGTTAAGTTTGAAATGGAAATTTGTATGCACTATGACACATTTTTCATAGGCATTTGGTATTTAGATATACATCTTCATTGTGTCCATGATAAAAGAGTTAGGGTGACCTGGAATTTCTAGACTTTATTTGGGGGTCTTGAGAAAAAAAAGACAGCAAATCACTGAATAGTAGACTGCTTTGTTCCACAAAATATATTGATATGCCAAACTGCTGTATTTAATCTTATGAGATTCTTTTAAATTTGGTATGCTGTCTTTTTTTCAGAGAGAGAGAACATGATCTTAGCCTGATAATTAAAGGCCAGTTATCTTGACATTTTTAGGGAGTGGCTTCTTTACTGGTTTTAAAGTGGCATTATTTAACAAAATGAACCAAAAGTTACGTACCCCTGTGACACTCAAAGGGTTAACACCTGTGGGACATTGTTTTGAAACAGTCGTTGTTAGAAGCACACACAAGTCTGATTCCCCCTAACACTGGTTCTCAAACTTTCTGTGGTTTTGGTTGCACATACAGTGTCAGGGACTGCTTATCAGGCAAACCTCATAATCCCTTGTATTGTGGAGAAGTGTCGAGTGTCCATTGTTAATGCATTGGAGACCGATTTAGGGCTGGATTCTATTACAGGTACTCATTTTATCACTGCGTTTATCTCCAGTTTTCCCCATAGATTTCAATAGGAAAATGTTTGATAAAATGGGTGTTAACATTTAGCACCTGCAATAGAATCCAGCCCTTAGTATCCAGTGGTTTTATACCTTCTGGCATTCAAAGGGTTATCATGGTTTCCTCAGTTGTCCTAGAATGCTATTTTTTTTTTTTTTTTTTTTTACTAAGAATAGCATGAAAACTAAATTGTTAGTTTAATGTTTGAGATAACTATTCCATAATTTTCCACATAAGTGAAGACAAATGGGACCGTGCCGGGGGGAATCCTGGAGCAATGATGTGGGGGGGAGAAAAAGAGAAAACAGCACTGCACTGCTTAACCCTCTAAGTGGCATAGTAGTACGCAACAGGTTGCAATCAGTTTACCCCTGTAGCACTCATAGGGTTAACACCTGTGGAACATTGTGTTTTGAAACAGGCGTTGTCACACTGCATGCAGTGTATTGTGTATGTCCATAGGAATGTGGTTCTGATATCCCCCAGGCGGTGGCTTTTTGATCTATAATGATATCAGTTCTAAACAAACTAATGTTAGTCAATTAAAGAGACAGGAGAAAGTATTATATGTAACTTTTATTTTACTAAAAATAAATTAAAAACAAAACATACAAAAGAAAAACAAAAGAATTGCCTGTTCCTGTGAAGCAGCTAAATGCTGGCTGAGAACAATGCTGAATTAAGGAAATCCAGATAAATAAGTTATAAGTTGTCACTCTAACAACTCCTATTGCGGGTTGAGGTGGAGGCTGATGCGGGAGGGTATGCTCCAGGGCAGTCTATGCTGGCTACGAGCACCCAGGAGAGAGGCTTCCTTGAGGAGGGTGTGAGACGGAGGCTGATGTGGGAGGTAGCTTCCAGGGCAGCCTCTTTCACCCTTTAAGGACAGGGAAAATCTGAGGTAGTTTTCCCTTAAGGACCGGAGCAATTCTGACCTTTTTGACTATGTCTTTGTTCAACAGTGTTTTCCCTCTTAGGCTTTTATTCCACCCCCATAAATTATATATATTTTTTAAGCACAAATAGGGCTTTCATTTGATACCCTACTTATATGGATAACCCACCATTTACTTTATTAAAATTAAAAAAAAGGTAAAAAAAAAAAAAAAGTAAAAAAACACCAGTTTTGTTTTTTCTTTTGGGATCAATTGGGCACAAAGGGTTAAATTTTTATGGCGACTGCATGAAAGGTATGACAGGTCAGTCATACCTACAAAATGTGCAGTTTAAAGTGGCCACTCTCCTCCCCGGGTGAAAATCCCCATGTCCCTTTTTCCCACCCTATTTTGTCACTTTTTTATCCCTGACATTTGCCGGTGTGTATAAGTGTATTACATGGCTCCACAACAATCACACTTCCAAAATTGTTTAATGAGATTAATCATGAGTTAATCATTTCTTGAGTCATCACATTTTGCTGAAAGGCATCAATGTCATTTCCTCTTCAGGAAAGTCTCGCTAACTCAGTTACATAGGGCAAATAACAGCACATTATCTATAGGAAGAATGGTCTTCATTTACTCTGAGGTTAATGCAGTATCTCAGATGACAATTACAGATGTCACCAGTGTTACTGCATTCATACATTGAATTTCACATGAAACGTATCACACTCAATGGCCATTAGAAGTTATCCGAGCTGAAATACTAAAGAAAATGGAGCAATTCAGGGGGAATTGCAGGTTCGTCATATAGAACAAATAAACATGTCCATTGATTTAAATGGATTTTAGCCCTTGAATATTAAAGGTCTTCAACACATTTCTGCACAAAGCATTGCAAACCTCTCTAGTGTAAAAGGGGTTAAAAATAACTCTTTAACCCTTTACGGACCAGAGGGGTGCGCAATGCATTGCTAAGCATTAGTTTGCTTCAGGACTGCTCTTCTTTTTATTAGTACATGAACTTCCATATGTCACATCTGAACCAGGGATCAGAGATAGTAATGTTGTCTCTTAAAGGAATACAAACTCCCGCTAATAATATGCCCCACACTTACCTTACTGTAGCCAAAAACACCTATTTACACTATGAATTATGCTCATGAGCCTTTTTTGAACAGATAACGTATTTCATTAATCTTATATATTATGTCCATGCTTTAAAGAGATAGTAATGGATCTTTTAAACTTAATTTAATATTGTAGCTATTAAACAAAATAAAGAATTAAGGCCAGTTTTATCTCTCAAACCTTTATGGTATGAGAGATATACGATTGCAAAGTTCCCCCCTCCCTCCCCTTTCACTGACGTCAGGTTCAATCTTACAGAAGGCAGTCCTGGTCCGCAGCCCGACTGGTGGCTCTTCAGTAGAGCCAAAATAGTGAGATCTAATGAGAAATACTTCATTGGAACGGTCTACAAAGTGCACCTGGTTTGCAAGCACACTTTGTAGACCGTTCCAATGACGTATTTGTTTTTAAATCTCGCTATTTTGGCTCTGCTGAAGAGCCGCTGGTCAGGCTGCGGACCAGGACTGCCTGCTGTAAGATAGAGCCTGACGTCAGTGAAAGGGGAGGGAGGGGGAACTTTGTAATCGTATATCTCTCAAACCATAAAGGTTTGAGAGATAAAACTGGCCTCAATTCCTTTATTTTTTTAATAGCTACAATGTTAAATTAAGTTTAAAAGATCCATTACTATCTATCCCTTTAATTTGGAAGAGAATATCAATCCCAGTGGTCAAAGCTTGACGTCCAATAGTCCTGCTAGTGAATGTCATGTCCGCCTCCGTGAACATAACATCCTGGACAGGCTGAGCAGTGCTAGTTAGACATTAAGAATTTCCTGCCATTGTAATGTATTAGAAAGTGTTACTTGTTCCTTTGACTTTCATGGTGAAATATATAATATATTCTTAATCATAAAGATTACATTAGCACATGTAATGAGGTGTTACTACAATTGTAGATGTTAACATATGGTGTTTTAATTGACTTTATTTTTTTCCCCTTTTGTCTATAAAGGCTTTCAGAAAAAATGTGAATGCTGAGTTTCATATGTGTATTTATGGAAATGGAAATGCACAATATGTTTTATATTTCATATTCTGATTGCGTAATCCAAGAATAACTGGATATTTATGGATCTGTAAACTCAATTACTCAATTGACAAATGACGTATTCAGTGTAAGCCAGGGCTTATAATTTTAAGTCCTTTGCTACTAGCCAGACCTGAAAAGTTACTCGCCACTGCAAGCCATAACATACCCACCAGGACTGAATTTCTACTCGCCAGGGCTAAATTTTCACTCGCCATTGGCTAGAGGTGAGTTTAAATTTTGAGCCATGATGTAAGCGATAGGTTGAGCAAAAAAAGCTTCAAAACCACTTGTTTAAGTCTTGTGGTGAAAAGCAAAAGAGGGAAGCAATTCTAAAGCATAGGGAACAGCACAACAGAGTGACAAATAGAAATTAAAAACATTTCTATTTATTTAAATAGAAACCCTTTCAATTCTAGAGAGGTATCCAAGACGTTGATCCCATCTGTCCACACACTTTTTAGATCTGTGCCTCCCATTCCCTATTTCTACACCTCACACCCACTTCAGACCTCCACTTCTAATATCTACTGAGTAAGCAGACTGTATGTGGTGTTCTAGAGATACCTGTGAGACAGTGGAACAAGGCTTCAGTGCGGTTCTGTGGCTACCAATGGACAGTGGAATATGGCTGAGATTATCCTCTGGATCAACAGGGGTGTTTTTGGCATGGGCTGGGCTTGATGGACGCATGTCTTTTTTCAGCCTTATCTACTATGTTACTATAGCATAGATGTAGTTCTGTGACCAGCAGTGGACAGTGGATCAAGAGTGGATTTTCAGACAGAGTATGTTTGGTTCTATAGTTACCAGTGGATAGAGGAACAAGGCAAAGGAAGTAAACATGTATAGTTTCTATGACTACTAATGGACAGTGCAACAATTCTGATGTGCCAGACATTGTAAGTGTTGTTATGTGACTAATAAGGCACAGTGAAACAATGATGGGTTGTCATGTGTAGATCTGTGACTACCAGTGGACTGTGGAACAAGGCTGGGGTGTCAGCCATTGTGTGCAGTAGCATAGTAAATTAGGTTGAAAAAAGACACAAGTCCATCAAGTTCATTGCCTCATAAACCAGTGACATGAGAATTATATAGCTTTCCTGCTACCAAATATGTTAGTCTTTATCAGAACTTCCTGAGTTGCCCAGTTACCCAGTATAACCCTGTATGTTTCCATTTGAAAGAAATGAATCTAATCTTCTCTTAAATGTATCCATTATATTTGCCATAACCACGTACTTGGAATTCCATAATTTAACACATCTTACTGCAAAAAAAAAAAAACCTCTTCCTATGCTGATGTCTAAACCTCCTTTCCTCTACTCTCAAGGGGTTTCCTTTGGTCATTTGATCAGGCCTTGAAATTAATAGCTCACCAGGTATTAACCTCTCATATACTTGTACATTGTGATATGATCTCCTCTTAGTAGTCTTTTCTCTGAAGTAAATAAACCAAGTTTGTCTAATCGTTCTTCATGCGGCAAGTCCTCCATTCCCTTAATTATTTTTGTTGCTCTTCACTGTTCCCTCTCCAGTTCAAGAATATTCTTTTTCAGAACCGGTGCACAAAACTGCACTGCATACTCAAGGTGAGGTCTTATCAATGATTTGTACAATGGCAAAATAATGTTATCCACTCTTGCTTCAATACCTCTTTTTATGCAAGACAGGATTTTGTTTGCTTTTGCTACTGCTATTTGACACTGGTTACTGTTTCCAGGTTTGTAGTTTACAAGGATTCCAGGTCTTTCACTAGCAACAAGTCCCCATAAATAGTATTGGGATTTTTTCTTCCCAAACGCCTTCCCACATTAAACTCCATTGTTTGCGTGTTTGCATGTAAATACATGACCGTGTGTATGTGCATGTGTGTACCTGTGTGTGTGTGTGCGCACGTGTGAGAGAGATAGACTGAGTGGGGCAACCTACCTGCTTCATAGTGAGCAAATAAAGGCTGCTATTGATTTAAAGAGAGCTAGACGGACACATTGCAATGTGTTGGACGTCTTTAACATTAAAAGGATTTAAAATCCCAATTTATAGCATTGTCAGTTTGGGGGCTTTTTTTATACCTTCCCCATCAAACTGACTAGCTTCTCTGTTGTAAAAACAGGCAATAATTATCTCGGACCTAGGATTTACAGGGAGGGTTGTCCAAAAATAAACTTAGTGTGCAATATCAGTGCCTAGAACTTGTTTTCTGTAAATGTGAAACCAGCAACTCGTCTCCCACAGCTAGCTGGGGATGATATAGGTTGTAGTCCAACAACAGCTGGAGGTGGGCAGAAAACAATGGAAGTCATACTCCAAAAACAGATGTAGGTGTCCTGAGAATAACAGGATAACAGAGGGTATTGAGAAGGTAAAACCAAGGTCTCAGTACACTCCAGGCTCCATCTCTAGTGTGCGTCTCCACAGGTAAGTGCTGCTCCTGAGATCAGCTGTGTGTACATACCATGGCAAATACAAACAACGCAGAGGAGACAGGTGCACAAACGCTGAGTACAGAGCAGGAAAGACACAAAATCCAATCTCTCTGTTAGCAAACGCTGGTTTATTTTTGTCTCATGAATACTGATGATGATCCTGCTCTGCAACATTCAGATTATTTAAATGTGAACCCTGTGGCTGGCAAGCTTGGATATATTTTAACCAACAAAATCCTTATTTTGAATGAGTTAATATGGAGGTTATAATGTATGCTATGCACAGGGTTCACATTTAAGTCTTTAACACTGTAGGCTCGTTTCAGTTCTGTTATTTCTTTGTGGATTGTGGAGGGTACTGCCCGTCCTTGCTATTCTTCATATTTTGTTAACTCGTGCTCTCTTGTATGTTATGCTGGTTTAACCCTTTGAGTGCCAGAGGGGTACACAACGCATTGCCTGCCCCTCTGGCACTCAATTGGTTAACACCATGACTTCCTTTTCCATTTTCCTGACAATTGCCTTCTCCTTCTCATGTGAGCTGCTTTCTCACCATCTCGCAGTTAATTCCACTTTATAACTGACAGTGATGGAATGGAGTGCATGAAAGTGTGCTTTTACATATGTGCAATTGCTGTGCAAGAGAGGTTATAAAGATATAGTGCATGGCATTAGTTTAATTAACATTTTCCTGCCCATGTTAGGCTGTAATTACTCCAAGTTACTTGATTAAGTGAAAGTGAAAGATTCGGTATGTACTGTAAAGTTGTGTTATCCAGGCTTCATGCAGTTAATAGTAGTCATACCTGGGAACTCTCCGGATTTGCCCCGGTTCTGACAGAGCTTTATCGAGTCTCCAGGGCAGAGGCAGATTCCTCCGGATGTGGGACGTTTCTATTGAAACTCTGCCCACATCTGCTGTTTCTCCCGGTGTTCCTCCTTCACCAGCCTTCTGTGTGACACCTTTAAGCCCTGCCCCCCAACTCACATCAAGCCCCGCCCCTTTTTGACACAATTTGCATCATTATTTTCACCCCCTGCTGAACCAGAGGACTCCCCTCCGGGCAGACCTCAATTGGAAGTTCCCAGGTATGATAGTAGTGAGTCTGGCAGACCTCTATAAAAATTGACCATGGATACATTCCTATGTGTGAGGTCCCCATTCACTCACTGCAGGCAATTCCTCCTGATGGCAGGTCACTTATGCAATGGGGCACTATATAGAGCATCCTTCCTTCCTTCCTTTTTATATAATAATTTGCTAAAACGTAATGACGCAGTCATGCACAGTAGAGACTGCTGCTCGTGCTGCAGTCATGCTCAGTAGAGACTGCCGGCGCCGCGGCTGATATAGAGCTGGATGCTCCTTTGGAACGTCCAGCTCTGCATCAGCAGCGGCGCGGGCATTCTCTACTGTGCATGACTGCCCCGCAACCGGCTGGCAGTGGCACTGTGGCCCATGTAACGGGCTCTTCATCTAGTTTCATATAAAGCATTTTTATAAGTCACAGGATTTGGTTAGCTGCAATAGATAGGACCTGCCTAAAATGGGGTGCCTTGACATGGCAAGCAAACTTAGATGTGTTTTGACTCAGCTATGCAAGAAAATCCGCATTTCGAAGTGAGTTAATATGGGGGTTATGCCATGTGCAGGGTTCACATTTAAATCATTTGTATGGAGCAGTGCAGGTTTGTCTTCTGTTTTGATTTTACTTTGGGGATTAGAGAGGGTCTCCTCATTCCTTGCTGCACTCCATAGTTTGCTCACTTGTGTGGCGTGTTTGTATATGTAGATCATGCTGTTGTAGCACTGCAAGTTCATTTTCATTTAATTTTCATCTCAAGGCAGAGGACAGTTTTGATCGGAGAGCCACTCATACCTAATGTGTTTTGTGCCCCTAATATCAGGTACTTCATCATAGCCTTTTAAGCTCCCAGCGCAATGGACATGAAACGTGTAAGGGGTGAGATAGGTCTCTGATTCAAATTATCATCTGTCTGAATCAAAAATAAACCATCTGCTTTTAGTGAGATTGGACGTTGTGTCTTCGTCTCTGGGTCCAGTGTTTATTAACCTGTCTCCGTTGCTTTGTTTCAGAATAACAAAGATGGTGGTGGCCTGAGATTAATGGGGCTTCTAGTCCAACAACACATGCCCCACCGCTGGCACAGACAATGGCACAGCAAAAAACAGTTCTTAATGCCAGGTGCTAAAGCTTTATCTCTTTATTATGTCTGTGGGGCAAAAGCATGAACAGGGGTTTGGGGCAACTAGAACTACCCCCCCCCAGTTTGCCCTTTTTACTGCCACATTTAAAACTAGAAATTTGATGGCTCTGTGCAGCTTTACATTTCCTGTAAAATAGCAGCTCGATGTAACCATACAAAAAAAATAACCACTTTTACTGCCGTTTGTACACTCTGATCAAATTATGAAAGATTTACTGCATAGCCTCTCCTTTCGGTTACTCGCCTCTTTAAATTTCCCTTCAGCACCCTGGACAGCTCATTAGAGTCTGCAGAATTGCAGGAGCGAGTTTTTATTGTTTTCAGTTTTATAATGTGACTAACAAAACAAACTGAGCTGGCAGATAACATAAATATATAGATCAGGGAAGGGAAACCTGTGGCCTGCCAGCAGTTCAGGACTACAATTCCCATCACCCCCAGCCAGCCAGTAGCTGGCTAGACACAATGGGAATTGTAGTCCTGTACAGCTGTCAGGCCTCAGTTCACCCACCATTGCTATAATCAAACCCTTTAAAGACCATAGGATGCAGGAAGCAATGCATTACACAACCCTGTTGTCCTTTAAGGGTTAAGGGCCATATGTACAAAGTAAAACTAAACTAATTCTGAGAAGAACCAGCCACTATCGGAAAAAAAATACAAATCCCAAAAATTTGTTTTGTTTGAGAATTTGGAGGAATTTTAACCCTCTGAATGCTAGTGAGGCCTCCATACCTCTCCAGAATTCAAGGAGTTAACCCTTTGGGTGTCATATGGGTACATAACCCTCTCTGGTACTCAAAGGGTTAAATGCTCCATTTAAATCAATGGGAATTTGTATTTGTCCTTTGTGGTGCAGTAATTCCCCAGAATCTCTTCAGTTTTCCCTTGAACACAGCATGCATAGACTAGACTGCTAGATCCCAGAATAGAAAGTCCATTGTTTTGGAGCCATCTCTTGCATTTCAGGGGTTCAGATGGATCTATCACCCCTTTAAAAGTTATGCTCATTAGTTAGAGCATTTAGCGAATAAGCTTAAAACTATATATATTTTTTTAATTATTTAAAAAACAAAACAAAAAAAAACGCTATTTGGGTTAAATCGATAGTTTATAGAGTGCCTTGCACCCTACTTCCATTGCCACAGATTGCCGCTCTGCCCTTGCTCCCTTCCCACTACCCAGCCTCCTCCTATGACAGAGGCTTTCTCTCTCTAAGCTGGAGTGATCTCATTGGCAGAGATCGATATCTAGCCTATGAGATCGTTCCAGCTTAGAGAGAGAGAGCCTCCGTCATTGGAGGATTCTGGGTAGAGGGATGGGAGCAGAGGCAGAGCGGCAAGAACAGTCTGCCCAGAAGTAGGGTAGGACACACTTTAATCCTTAATTTTCACACAAGTAACTTTTTTTTTTTTTTTTTTTTTTTTAATAATATCGTATTAAGCTTATTCGCTAAAAGCTCTAACTAATGAGCATAACTTTTAAAGGGGTGATAGATCCACTTTAAAAGTTCAGTGTAAATGATGACAAATCTGCCTCTTTATATCTTACTAGTGCAAAAGCCCATGTACAGGGGCAAAGGTCTGGGTAATGTTAAGCGGCCTCTACCTCACTGCTCCATGCAGTGCAATCTTGCATCGCTTCACTCAATGCGCATGAAAGCTTTTGACAAACATCCTAGCGAATTATTATCTAGGATGATTTATTTTGAACTTCTTCACTAGGAATTTAAATTGTTTTTACTTTTATGCTTTGAACATGCATATTTGTACTCACTATATCTGTTCTTTAATATAAGAGCAATAACCTAATAACTTATGCACTTATCCATGTGTCACTGTGTTGGTGCTCTGTGGATAGATGTGGAGAAACAACCATCAATGTACTGATGAGGGAAATTCCACAGCACAGGAACTTTCTCATTCAGACAATCAGATTACTGACACTGCCCTGAAGAAGACCATTATGCCGAAATTGCAAGTTTGCGTCCCAGACTTTTTCATATCACAATCAATAATGATGTGACTTTAATAATCCTTTAACTCAAAATGCAAATTTGATTTAAAAACCATGTCAGTGCAGTAATTCATTGTATAATCTTCTCTGTCAGAAATGCCAGCACAGCATTAGTTTGATATATGTCAGACTGCAAATCTGAGGCATGTCATAACTAGGACAAAATGTCCATTCTCAGTCAGTGTGCTTTAGGCATAAACCTTAAAGAGGAATTGTGCCCTAGAAATAAATGTCTCAAGATGTTGCTTCACAGTGCATTCAGATTGATTTACCATGGTAAGGGTCCCTCAGACAGCAGTTGGGTCTATCTGTTCTGTACAGCTTTTACCAGTGTATCTGCTGTTCCTCTATATAATTCTTTATTCCACACTTATCACAACAAACAATAGGCTCTAATAGCCCTGAATGGCTTGTATGGCTTTATCAGATAATACACTGAAACTAATTAGTAGCAGATTATAGCAGATCAAATGAAAAAATATATAGATGATAATTGACTGCTGTATGAAGGACACCTGCCTAGGTAAGATTCTGTTAAATTGAACCTCTTATTTATAGGATAAAGTTCAAATTTGAATTATTATCTTGTCAGTGCTCATACTAAGCTGTGAAATTCCAGAATAACATTTCTAATATGATATTCAAATCAAGACAGCAGCATTTTAATTATTTTCTCTCCAAATTTACTTACATGTTGACCAATGTATCACCATTTTTTATTCTGCCCAAAATCACTTATCAGAAAGTTTGTAATGATGAAATGGAATTTTAAATACCTAATTATTATTATTATTATTATTATTATTATTATTTTGGGATCAACTTTCTTTGCAATTTTTTTCCATAGTTAACCCCTTGGATCTCCATGTTGCTTGATCCAAGTAAGACAAGGTCAAAGTTTCCCATCTGTAGTTCATAGGAACCAGCAGCAATGAATGCAAGGTTTCAGGATCTCCTAATTTAAACTTCTGTGCTCATGTACGGATATCTTGAAAACCTATACTGCTGGAGTATGAGAGGTCTAGGGAGTCCAATCTCTCTTTTTTATTTTGTTATCCTTAATAAGGTCATCTCAGCTCTTAAAGGGAAACTAAATCCTTTTTTGCACAGCTGTCTATGAAAGAGATGTGTGTGAATACTCTCTGCTTTAGGCTCAGTTCTGACATCCATGACATGACCTAGTTCTGGGCCCTGGAATCTTGTCTGAGCTTCTCCAAAGGTACTTAACATATGCAGATGTGACATTGCTCAGGGCTAAATGTTGACATTGACACCAGGAAGCACCTAGTGGAACCTTTTCACCATGGAATACACACAAGATGGAACAAATGGATTGCAGAGACCCCAAATCATGCTATAACAATGAAATATTAAGGTTAATACATGTTTGTGTGGATGGTTATTTGTTGAGATAAATGCCCCTTTACCTGTTATTTTTCTAAGGCAGAGGTGAGTAAGCTTATGCTCAACTCTCACCAACTCTTAAGGTTTCCAGGATATCCTGCACTGACCACAGGTGCATGTCAATAGCATCTGCAAATACGTCGTAATTGTTCACCCATTCTTTGGTCTACCTGTGATCATGTGAGGAGATACTGAAAATATGTTCTGTTGGGAGGACCAAGGGCAGATTTGAGTACCTATGACCTAAAGTAGCATACCTTTGATCTTCACCCCTTTTTTCATTTTTGTCACCATCTATAAGTCAGAATACAAAGTGATTGATGTCATTTTTGAGTCATTCCATCCAGGACCGATGCACACTAGGCTTATATTCATGGACAATTACAGGATTACCAGAGAGGGTTTTCCAAAATTGACATACGCGTTTAATAACAATGCCTAGAATTTGTTTTGTGAACTCAGCATGTGAAAGTCACAACCGATCTGGAGTGAGAACTTGTGGTGTTCCAGCTACAGTGAGGGGAAAAAATTATTCGATCCCCTGCTGATTTTGTATGTTTGCCCACTGACAAAGAAATGATCAGTCTATAATTTTAATGGTAGGTTTATTTGAACAGTGAGAGACAGAATAACAACAAAAAAAATCCAGAAAAACCCATTTCAAAAAAGTTATAAATTGGTTTGCATTTTACGGAGCGAAATAAGTATTTGACCCCCTATCAATCAGCAAGATTTCTGGCTCCCAGGTATCTTTTATACAGGTAAGAAGCTGAGATTAGGAGCACTCTCTTAAAGGGAGTGCTTCTAATCTCAGCTTGTTACATGTATAAAAGACACCTGTCCACTGAAGCAATCAATCAATCAGATTCCAAACTCTCCACCATGGCCAAGACCAAAGAGCTGTCCAAGGATGTCAGGGACAAGATTGTAGACCTACATGTGGCTGGAATGGGCTACAAGACCATCGCCAAGCAGCTTGGTGAGAAGGTGACAACAGTTGGTGCGATTATTCGCAAATGGAAGAAACACAAAATAACTGTCAATTTCCCTCGGTCTGGGACTCCATGCAAGATCTCACCTCTTGGAGTTTCAATGATCATGATAATGGTGAGGAATCAGCCCAGAACTACACGGGAGGATCTTGTCAATGATTTCAAGGCAGCTGGGACCATAGCCACCAAGAAAACAATTGATAACTATAACGGTGCCCGTGATCCTGTCTGCTGCGTGGTGACATTCCTACTTCCTTGTTTACTATGCTGGATTCTTATTGGTCCCTGGACCTGACTCCACCCAGGGCCAGCCCTTGTATACCCTGTCCTGTCAGTATTCGGGCGCTCTTTCTTGGTGTACCTGAACCTAGCGCTAGTTACTGCTGCTTCACTGTTCGTGTATGTCGTGGCCTGCCTGACAACGTTCCTGTGTATCCTGAACTTCTGCCGCTACGTTGCTGACTGGACTGGCTGAGAACTCGCATCTGTTGCTGACCGGACTGGCTGAGAACCCACTACATTGCTGACTGGACTGGCTGAGAACCCACACCCGTTGCTGACTGGACTGGCTGAGAACCCACACCCGTTGCTGACTGGACTGGCTGAGAACCCACACCCGTTGCTGACCGGACTGGCTGAGAACCCGATATGTTGCTGACTGGACTGGCTGAGAACCTGCACCTGTTGCTGACCGGACTGTTTGAGAACTCGCTTACGTTGCTGACTGGATTGGCTGAGAACCCGCTTATGTTGCCGACCTTAGGCTGAGCACCCGCTGCTGTAGCTGTGCTTACTGGCATCAACCGTCTCTGTCGGTGTGCACATACGGAGTACCGGTTTCCGTGCTGTCAACAGTCGGGCTGAGTTACTCATCTCCTTACTGACGTGTCCGTTGTTACCACTGTCACTAGCTGTGCTCACTCCTGGTTGGGAGTTATAGGCAATCCTCTGGGCGTTATCAACACCATTGTTGAACCTCTCTATCACCCTAGAGTTCTAGGTCCGGTTCACTATCTCGCCCTGCCTACCGTACCGATGTGGCCTTAGGGCTCAAGAGGCAGCTGTAGTGTGGTGGTCCTTCTCCTGTACACTTATGTACTACCGGACACCCGTTTCCTTCCGTGGTCTGTTGCCTCTGTCTCACCCCTAGCTTTCTAGTGTCCTTGCTGCCAGTAGCTGTGAGTCTTGGGCCTCCATACTACCCTAGCATTCTAGGGTTCTTGCTGCCAGTATCCGTTAGTCTTGTGCCTCCTGACAACCCTAGTGTTCTTGGGTCCTTGCTGCCAGTGTCCGTGAGTCTTGGGCCTCCTTTCTACCCTAGCCTTCTAGGGTCTTTGCTGCCAGTATCCGTGGTCCGTGTGTCTCCCAACAACCCTAACGTTCTAGGGTCCCTGTTGCCAGTATCCGTTGGTCTTGGGCCTCCATTCACCCCTAGCGTTCTAGGGTCCTTGCTGCCATAGCTGTGAGTCTTGGGCCTCCATCCTACCCTAGCATTCTAGGGCACCAGTGACGCTACCAGCAAGTTGCTGCCTCCACCTCGCCCTAGCGCTCTAGGGCTCCTGCTGTCAGTCTGTATATTATTTGATATACTGTTCCGACCTGACCTGTGTAAGTGGTGGGAAGTACCTGTACTGTCTACTCTGGGCCTGCGTGGGTTGGGAAAGTATTTGCTGATTGTACTTTATTGTCAATAAAGTTCTTTTAACCTTACAAGTCTTGTGGGAGTGTTCTTCAAAACTGTGACAGTAACACACCATGAAGGACTGAAATCCTGCAGCGCCCACAAGGTCCCCCTGCTCAAGAATGCACATGTACAGGCCTGTCTGAAGTTTGCCAATGAACATCTGAATAATTCAGAGGACAACTGGGTGAAAGTGTTGTGGTCAGATGAGACCAAAATCGAGCTATTTGGCATCAACTCAACTCGCTGTGTTTGGAGGAGGAGGAATGTTGCCTATGACCCCAAGAACACCATCCCCACCGTCAAACATGGAAGTGGAAACCTTATGCTTTGGGGGTGTTTTTCTGCTAAGGGGACAGGACAACTTCACAGCATCAAAGGGATGATGGACAGGGTAAGAACCTCCTTCCCTCAGCCAGGGCATTGAATATGGGTTGTGGATGGGTATTCTAGCATGACAATGAGCCAAAATACACGGCCAAGGCAACAAAGGATTGGCTCAACTAGAAGCAAATTAATGTCCTGGAGTGGACTAGTCAGTCTCCAGACCTTAATCCCATAGAAAATCTGCGGAAGGAGCTGAAGGTTCGAGTTGCCAAACGTCAGCCTCGAAACCTTAATGACTTGGAGAGGATCTGCAAAGAGGAGTCGGACAAAATCCCTCCTGAGATGTGTGCAAACCTGGTACCCAACTACAAGAAACGTCTGACCTCTGTGATTGCCAACAAGGGTTTTGCCACCAAGTACTAAGTCATGTTTTGCAAAGGGGTCAAATACTTATTTCACTCAGTAAAATGCAAATCAATGTATAACTGTTTTGAAATGCGTTTTTCTGGATTTTTTTATTGTTATTCTGTCTTTCACAGTTCAAATAAACCTACCATTGAAATTATAGACTGATCATTTTTTTGTCAGTGGGCAAACATACAAAATCAGCAAGGGATCAAATATTTTTTTCCCTCACTGTATATTTGGTCTACAATTCCCACCATCCCCTATGACCAATGACCATATGAGGATGATGTGAGTTGTTGTCCAACAACACTTGGAGAAGGACCCAGTGCCCAAGAGTAGAAACATTTTTTGTTATTGGGCTGCTTGAAGTTTGTCTTTCATCACTCTGATGGGCAAGAGCATGGGGGTGGGTGGGTTCTGGACACTGGAAACCCTCTCTGTTTGCTTTTGATACAAGAATAAACGTGCAAACAGGACAATACAATCTCATTGTAGTATCATGCCTTGGATCCTCCAACTGCCCTCTCTCCCAGTACTTTGTTTCAGTCTTTCCATGTGTTAAAATGTGTGAGATCTCAGAACAACCAATGAAGGCAAAAGCCTCAGAACAGACGATGAGCTGCAAGAACCAAGAGTGGGAAGATTCCAGAATGCCCTGTAGGCCCAAGTTCCTGTAAGTATTGAGAGTTCTTCTATCTAAACAGTGATGATTTCAGCACAAAGAGGATAGGGATTCTATCATGGAGAGTGGGATGTGACTACCACTAACTCAGGTGCATAGGGGAAGACAACCCTGGGATCTCAGTTCACTACATTAGGGGGTGTAAGATGCCACCTGGAGTAGCAGAAATAGGTTGGATGTAGCAGGGTCTGTTCTATATAAAAGCAGGCCAATCTACGTACTTCTCCTTTTTTCCTGTATAATTTGTTTTTCAAATGAAATAAAGATTATTATTTCAGAAGTTATTCATATTAAGGTACTATATATTTATTTATGAAAGCATCATTAGCCATTTTTAGTTCCAGATGAGTGTCCAACACAGGGCAGAGCAATGTCTTGGACTCTACTCTGACACTCAGAGCGTAAAGAGTGGGGTGGGTTATAACAGGATATTAGGGGCAGGGGGCACAAGCCTGAAGCTGTGTCTGTTGTGCAAAGTATACTTGCACCGGTTCTGATTCCATCTAGAATAAAGGTGAGCAAAATTCATGCCACTGGCTAGATTTGACCCACTGACCAGTTTTATCCAGTGTGTGGATCTAGATCGAAGACCAATCACAATCCAGCTTCTCTTTTCTCCACTACCTTGTTGTGACTGCCAGCAAGGTCAGTGTGGTAATGACTTTGTCACATAGTGGTGACCTGCTTGAGCTCACAATGGGGTTCTCATGAAGGGAGAAGCCAGGTTGAGATACTGGGGACCCTGTCGGCTTCTCTGTACATAAAGGTAAGAAAGTGTGTGTGAGAGGGTATGTGAAAGAGAGTGTGTGAGTGATAACATTAGTGTAGAGTGATGTTTGCATTTGGGCAGGCTAATAAAATTTATATTTTTATATATATAATGACTGCTACCACTATAATCTGTTGCTGTGTTTGATTATTTCGGGAAGGCTTAGCCTTGTGTGTATGTGAGCACAACCCCCACAAACTCTTAATGTGACCTCAGACTGAAAAATCTGCCCATATATGATCTAGCATATGATTGAGCACAATTTAATTATTTTGTATGTAGTTGGGGAAAAAATAATGATAGTTTCTTGTTCTGACATCTCTTGGTCCAT
This sequence comes from Rhinophrynus dorsalis, assembly GCA_037306005.1. Classification (NCBI taxonomy): domain Eukaryota; kingdom Metazoa; phylum Chordata; class Amphibia; order Anura; family Rhinophrynidae; genus Rhinophrynus; species Rhinophrynus dorsalis. Next base: position 57,355,705 of record CM074720.1, on the reverse strand, counting down.
GTTCAGCTCACTCTGCACTCCTCCCTTTCTCACCTTGTTGTTCCTGCTCTCCAGAGCTGCAGATTCCATCAGAGGCAGCCGTCAGCTCTTGGCAGAGCCGGCACTTGGCAAGCTTCAGCACCACTTTGCAAAATCAGAGCTCAGCAAGTGCTAACCATTGTTCCAGCTGATTGTGCCAGCTCAACTATTCTTGTTTATTTTGACGCTGCAGGGTCTTTTTTTCCTGGTGGATGACTGCCAGCGTGATCCAAGATATAATTTAGTAATTTTCAACACTTTTTTAAATACTTTTGTCACCTTAATGTGCAATACAGTATCATAATTGCAGCTTTCATATCCAAAGTTTCCATGTTTTGACAGCTGTAATTCTTCAAGCCTGTTCACTACAATTTAATAAGGTTTTGGGATCTTATGTTCAGAAGGAAACTGGAATAATTCTGGGGCAGATCAAATGCACCAAAGAAGATAAAAACATTCTCCAAATTCTCATTGCACTGGAGACCTCTCTAGCATTCAAGGGGTTTAAACCCAGTTTAAATCTCTGGAAGATGTGTATATCTCCCTTATGATGCAGTTGGTTTTCTCTATAATTACTCCAAAGACGACCCCAAATAATTCCTCATTTGGTGACTAGCTGCTCAGTAGCGCTAGTCGCCAGAATTATTACCTCATTAATGCGAATTATCAACTGTTCCAGGACTGACAGGCAGGACGGAGCGCAGACATCTTTCCACAGTGACGTCTGCACACCTGCTCTGCCAGTCCCTTTTGGAGCTGAACGCCTCCTAGAGCCGGCTGGGACTGACACCGCAGGTGCGCAGATGTCACTATGGAAAGATGTCTGCCTGTCAGTCCCTGAACAGTGGATAATTTGCGTTAACGAGGTAATAATTCTGGTGACTAGCGCTACTGAGCAGCTAGTCGCCAGATGAGGAATTATTTAGCGCCATCTTTGTTAAAGTTAGTAGTTCCGTTTTACAGCGTAATATACCCTGAATGTCCAGTTTGATAGGTACACTCACATCATTCAGGTAAATAACCACTGATGGGAGTGTCCACACCAGTCCCAATAAAAGCAGGGAGTAAGTCACTTAGGAATAGTGTGTGTGTTCATTTCAGTGACTGAGCATGGGCTCCAGACGTGCCACTGCAAGTATCACAGGCTCAGTCCTGATAGGATAGTCATGCACAACAGTGTCTAGAATGCACCAAGAATAGTTCAATAACTAGCAAACTCCAGTCGGTGGAAATTCATTGGTTGACATAGCTTGTTGATGCTAGCAGCCACTGAAGGATGGAAAGAGTCATGCAGGCATCCCTTCGGTCTTGTTCAGTTGTAACTGTGGCATGTGACTAAGTCTGGATGAAACACCAGAGACACCACCTACAGAACTGCAAAAGCAATGGTAACTCTACCTGGCGTCCATACCTATGGAGAGATTTCCCATGTCTCGATGTTTTTGCAGAGTCCTGTACACTAATTACAGCAAATGTTAGTGTTCAGGACTCTGAGAGCATTCATTTAGGGAGCTATGTCGTTAGGTATGAACACCAGGTAGAGTTACCATAACTACTGCAGTTCCATAGGTGGTGGCTTGTTGGGCAACCAGAGTCAGTTCATTCTGAATGATGGAGCTGATGTTACTGAAAGAAGCTGAATGGAATGAGGGCAATGTAAGGTATTCCAGTGAATGTAAGTGTTTTGTAGAGAGTGACTGACAATAGTCACTGTAATATATATTAGTATCATGTGTCTCCTGCAGAGACATTGAGATTGCTCGGGCCACATCTATAACTCAACAAGGTGGGAGTGGCCAGTATGGAGTAGCCCTACGTAGCTGTCTACTTTGAGTAATGGAAAATTATTCCCTGCTCCTAATCACTGGTTCTTTCTCCTGGGTTTAAAGAGACAGAGGGAACATATTGCCCTTCTGAGTTCAGCATTCCTTTCCACTCAGTCCTAACTTCCCATCTATATATGGATTAGAAGGGAAAGAAAACATAACTTTTATTGGAAAACTTAAAATCAAGGCAGTATTTGGAGATGCCTTGTAGTAATAAAGTAGTATGTCCTAATGTATTGCCGGTGCAGAGAAAACTGACTTGGCATACCCATAATTGCCAGACTCTATAAGGGCTATTGGTCACCAGCCCTAACATGGACTTTTGTGACCTTACTTATCTGGTCCAAAAAAAAACCCACAAAGAGGCCATAGCAATGAAACATTCTTACAGATCAGAGCCCCAAAATTGTCATAGCTTGATTCCACTATAGGTAAGTGACCTGTTAGAGTATTAAAAAATATGCATACATTTTTTTTGTCAAATTTCTCATTTCATCTCATCAGTGGTCTTTGTGACATGCATTTCACCTATTAAATATTTTTGCCATTATGAAGGAAGCTGACTCCACCCACTGATATACACACACTGATTGGCTCCCAATCACATGTTGCTCCCACTGGGAAGAGGGGGCGATTCCTAGCGCTATGTGCAATCAGCTGTGTGTTGTAAACATTGCAATATAGAGTACAGCTTAAATGCACATTTATTATTTACAACATACAGCTGATCATGCATAACCTGTGTGGGAGCTGTGACACGCCTTAAGAATGTGTTATAAATATTACATGATCTGTGTGAAAAAACTATATGCTGCAATACACATAATACATAGTTGACCACTGATAATATAACTCTCATTTGTGGAGCATTGATAAGTGTTAGGAGTCTGTATATTGGAGGCACTTTGTAGTAATAAAACAAACAGTACCTACTTTTTTAAGTTTGCAAATAAGTTTGTAAGTAAAATGAGTGTTTTAATTCCCTTTCTAATCTGTACCTAGAAGGGAAGTGGGTTCTAGTTTGGAAATTAGTGCTGATTTCAGCAGGGCTATGTTGTTCACTGTAAGCACCTTCTGACGGACATTTATAAATCTCCTTGACACTTTGTAAAAATAGAGGTTGAATGGAAGAATATGTTTTTTGTATAGCACCACAAGTGTACATAGTTCATTACAATTTAAGGGTTTGGACAATACAGGGTGACAAGTGCTTAGCAGGAAACACTGGGAGTAGGGTCCCTGTTGGAAGGCATACAATCTAAAGTGGAAAAGGGGACATACAGAGTACATAAGGGTTAAGTGCTTGAGTTCTAGTCTGGATATAGGACACATAAATAAAGTAAATTATATGAGTCTTGGCTGTACAAAGACATTAGGGGAGATGCACTAAGCGGTGATAAAGAGGGGATAAAGCGGAGATGGCTTCTCCATTGATATCACTTCTCCAGTTCCTATGTTATCCTATGGAGTCTATGCACTAAAATGTCTCCACCTTTACATATCTTAGTGTATAGGCTCTATAGAATAAAATAAAACAGCCTCTAAGGGAAAAAAATACAGAGTGAGAAACCCACTTGTGTACCACAGCTATTCTACAGCTGGACCGGTACATGGACCAAACACGTTTAGATTTTTGTTCCCAAAACGCTAAACAGAGTGAATTGTGGGAACATCACGGGAAGAAAGCCAACTCTCTCCTTGTTTGACACAGTGTCAAACAAGATTGAGCTCAAAGCACAGATACCCTCGCCCCACCTCCCAAACACTAACCCTACACTACCCCTATCGTGACACTTAAACAATACTAGCCCTAACACTATCACACACAGAACCGTAACACTTACCTGTCATCTGCTGTCCTTCTTCAAACTCCTCTCTTCTTTCTTTTTGTTCCAATTGCAGGCTAGCATCCATTTTGAACAGAGACTGGCGTATAAAAAGCCAGTATCTGTTCAAAATTCCCTCATTCGGATTCAGGCAACGGCCCGAAAGGTATGCAGTGAGGGGGATCTGTGCCATTATGCATGCCTGCCACCACCAGTGTATACGGACATATATTTACAGATTGGAAGCAATTTTATTTCTGGCCCAAAGGAATTACTTCTAAATGTTATAATGGAATAGCTGAATATTAATTTTAAAAGATGTGCCACGCTGCATTTAAATCTTTAAGTGCCGGAGGGGTACCTCTCCAGCACTTAAAGGGTTAACTCTGACATATCTTGGGGGGGGGCACTTTTTTGGAGAATACAGCCTTCATTTGGGTTTTTTTGTAACTAAACAGATTTTGAAAGAAGAAGGAAATGTGGACATGTGTTAACTTTAGGGAGATTAACCATGGGGTATGCAACGCTGTCAATGCATTTTATACCCTACTGGCACTCACAGGGTTAATCTTCTTTTGTTTTTAAGCACAAGAGTGTGCGTTGGAAACTGCTTTTCAAAGACACTGGTGGTTTTCACCTTACGTTAGGGCTCTGCCCTTCCTTCTCATGGTGCAGTTTTTCAGCAATAAAAAGTGCATTGAAGCCACTGAGTGTCATAGGAGTCCAGATTGAACTAGTATTACGTGGTGTCCAGTGGGTGCAAATTTATACACAGCGGTGGTTTTTGACAGCATAGTTAATAGAATACCAAACTGTGCTTTCAAAACCAAAGTTGCCAGCTTTTTATCTTAACGTGGGCGATAGAATCGAGCCCTTAGTGCATAACCCCCTTTGCCTTCTAGCTTGCTGAGGAGGTGTTCACTAGGTTCAGGTGTTTTAGTTTTTGTCTTTCCCCTGAGTTACCTGTTCTCCCTCCAGTCTGCATGAATGGTTGAGAGATATGTCTGGTCCGGATCAGGAAGTGTTTAACCCTTTGAGTGCCAGAGAAATGTCCAACACTTTGAACTGCAATGCAAAGGACACCCTTCTGGCACTCAGTTCTGGCACTCAAAAGGTTAAACTCCTGCATCTTGTTACAGCTGTCACTTAAGGAAAATAGTTTATCAATTTAAATACATCATTTGATATTTCTCGTTGACACTGAGATGTAATCACATTGAGATATTAAAAAGACCACAAACCTGTAAAATGCACTTGGGTTATATCATTATGTTAGTCTAGATCTAGAAAATCCAATCATGAATTTGCATTTTAATCCATGTGGAGACTGCTCTGTGTAGACACCCATTGGTTAATTTTATGTGTGCAGTATGAATTGATGAAAAGAGCTAATGCAGTTAACCCTTTGAGTGCCGGGGGGTATGCAACGCATTGTTTCACAATGCATTGCATGCCCCTCTGGCATTCAAAGGGTTAATTTATAGAGATTAGTTCTCACAGCTGCTCTGTTCAAAGACACTTTTTGTTACCTTATCTCGGCCTGTTTCCAGAGAATACACCACAATTGCTAGATGAAGATTTCCCTGGTCATGACTAATAAGGATGGCAGCCTTATTTATCATGTTAAAGTAGTGCAATAACCCCTGTGTTACAGTTGGCTTGCCCTAGAATTGCACCTTTTTAACTTGATGAATAGCAGTGAGTATAGGGTATTGAAGTATATATAACCCTGGATGTTTTTAGGTGTTAGTGTTCTTTTAACCCCTTAAGGAACCATGATGTGCCAGAACATGAGAAAACTTCCCTTAAGGACCCACAATGGTCCTGGCATGTCATGGAATTCTGTGCTGGCTGCACATCTATCGGAGATCCCTGAGTCGGTTGTGCTAGTAAGAAAAAAAAAAAAAAAGGGCTGTGGTCCATAAGTGCCAGCTGGGCCGCCATGGGGCCGGTTCTTAAGGGGTTAACTGAAACACAGTCCCAGCATGCCTAACATTACAACCTGGGATTTATGAATAGCAAAACAAAAAAAAAAAAATTGAAATCCGACAATAAATAATTAAAAGAAAATCTCAGACGAATAAATAAGGAAATGTACGTTAACCCTTTGAGTGCAACAGGGGTATTCAATGCATTGAGGATGAATGCATTGCGTACCCCTCTGGCACTCATAGGGGGAGATGCACTAAGGTGTGATAAAGAGGTGATAGAGATGACTTCTCCAGTGATATCACTTCTTCAGTTCCTGTGTTATTCTATGGAGCCATTTCACTAAGATTTCTCCAGTTTTGGACATCTTAGTGCATAACCCCCATAGGGTTAATAGAGTGAAAAATTGAAGTTTATCAACCCATTGAAAGCTATTGACTGGAGCAATATGACTTCAGGCACAACAAAGGGAAATATTTTTCTAAATATGATAAATGATAATTTTATGTCCCAACTAGTAGAGGAGCCAACTAGAAAAGAGGCCTTGCTTGACCTAGTGCTCTCAAACGATTCTGACATTGTAAACAGTGTGCAGGTAAGGGAACATTTGGGCAGCAGTGACCACAATATTGTATCCTTTGAAGTTTGTTATGAGAAACCCAATAGCAAGAGTTTAACCAAAACATTCAATTTCAAAAAGGCTAATTTTACAAAGTTAAAAGAAGCTTTAAAGTATATCCAGTGGGATGTAATTTTCAAAGATAAAAATGCACAAGAGTCATGGAATGTATTTAAAATGCTCTTGGGCAAATATACACGTCAATATATACCATTGGGGAATAAGCACAAGAGAAGTAAAGCAAAACCAATGTGGATTAATAATGTGGTTAGCAGGGAAATGAGAAATAAAAAGCAGGCTTTTAAGGTGTTTAAGTCAAATGGGTCAGATGCATCATTTAAAAAATATAAAGAATGTAATAAAATCTGCAAACAAGCAATTAAGCTAGCTAAAATAGAAAATGAGCGAAACATTGCAAACGAGAGCAAGAAAAACCCTAAACAATTCTACAAGTATATTAACAACAAAAAAGTTAAGGTTGATATTGGTCCTCTTAGGACTGAAACAGGTGAATTGATTAGTGAGGATAAAGCTATGGCTGAGACCCTAAATACGTTCTTTGCTTCAGTATATACAAAGGAAGCAGAAATGACAAGCTATGGGCAAACAGACAAAACCATGGAATTTCCTCCAACATCTACATGGCTTACTGAGGACAAGGTCCAAAAGAGACTGGAAAGGGTTATAGTGAATAAAGCGCCTGGACCGGACGGTATACACCCAAGGGTACTTAAGGAACTTAGTTCAGTAATAGCAAAACCATTATACTTAATATTTATTGATTCGCTTTCATCAGGCATAGTGCTCTGTGATTGGAGGAAAGCTGATGTAGTTCCATTGTTTAAAAAGGGCGCAAGATCCAAACCAGGAAATTATAGACCTGTGAGCTTGACTTCCATAGTGGGTAAGATACTAGAAGGGTTATTAACTGATAGTATTCAGAACTATGTGAAGACAAACAATATCATTAGTAGGAATCAGCATGGTTTCATGAAGAACAGATCATGTCAGACTAATTTACTTGCATTTTATGAAAGAGTGAGTAGTAATTTGGACAGGGGAATTGCTGTTGATGTAGTATACTTGGATTTTGCAAAAGCCTTTGACACAGTGCCTCACAACAGGTTACTGCATAAATTAAAAGGCTTCGGTTTGGGTGGTGGTATCTGTACATGGATTGAGAACTGGTTAAATGATAGATGGCAGAGAGTTGTTGTAAATGGAACTTTTTCAAATTGGTCTAGGGTTATAAGTGGGGTGCCGCAGGGTTCAGTCCTGGGCCCAATGCTTTTTAATTTGTTTATTAATGATCTAGAAGTGGGAATTGAAAGTAGCATCTCAATCTTTGCTGATGACACTAAGCTATGTAAGGAAATACATACAGAGCTCGATGTTTTTTCCCTACAGAAGGATTTAGATAAACTAAGTGAATGGGCAGAAAAGTGGCAGATGTCATTTAATGTAGATAAATGTAAGGTTATGCATTTGGGTTGTAGAAACAAACTTGCTACATATACTCTAAATGGGAAACAACTTGGGAAATCCTCATTGGAGAAAGATTTAGGTGTACTGATAGACAATAGTCTTCACAGCAGTGTGCAGAGTCACTCAGCTGCTGCAAGAGCAAATAGAGTACTAGCCTGCATAAAAAGAGGTGTAGAAGCAAGGGATACTAATATTATCCTACCTCTGTATAAATCCTTGGTTAGGCCTCATCTAGAATATGGAGTACAATTTTGGGCGCCTGTTCTAAAAAAAGACATTACTGAACTGGAAAAGGTGCAGAGACGTGCAACAAAACTGATAAAGGGATTGGAGGATCTGAGTTACAAAGAGAGACTAGCCAAACTGGGTTTGTTTACATTAGAAAAGAGACGTCTAAGGGGTGATATGATTACCATTTACAAATACATTCAAGGTCAATACAAAGAACTATCCAATGAATTATTTATGCAAAGAGCTGAGCTAAGAACAAGAGGTCATCCATTAAGACTTGAGGAAAGGCACTTTCGACTAAAACACAGGCAGGGATTCTTTACAGTAAGGGCGGTAAGGCTATGGAATTCTTTGCCTCGGGATGCTGTGCTTGCAGATAATGTAACTGCATTCAAAAAAGCAATGGATGCCTATCTAGCACAGAACAATATTGACAGTTATGACAGATGGCTTCAAAGCAAATAGGATATTGAGCCGGGGAACTATTTGACACACTCACACACACACACCTACACTGGAAATTGCTCCAGAGGGCTTTTTTTTCTTGCCTTCCTCTGGATCAACGGGGGTGTTATTGGCATGGGCTGGACTTGATGGACGCATGTCTTTTTTCAGCCTTATCTACTATGTTAGTGAGATACACCACAAATTACTTCCCGATGCCATGGAGATCCCTCTAGCATCAGTAAGGATAAAGATATAAATGATCCACTGGGTGCATTTTATACTATAGTCATAATATTACTGTTCTTCAGACTGTGGCTCATGTCATTGCTTTGAGCCTTTGTAGTTGACCATATGTATATTTTCTTTCTGTAATGCGTTATAATAAATCAATGCAATAATTCTAATAAGTGAAAACACATAATGATGAAATAGATAATTAGATTTGCATTAGAGCAGTGCTAGTGTCCTGTGTTGTCTTTGATCTAGATAAATTAACATGCCGTTTCATTTTGTGTTTTATTTCTCTGAGATGTATAAACCTGAGACTAAAAAATTGTATGTTTCTGCTCATTGGGGAAAGGAATTCATATGAAATTATGTAAACCAATTAAAAAAAACTGTTCTTATCCTCGACTGGACCTCTTCTGCACTACAATGTATACTTGAAATATATTTATTTGTAGCTAATAGGACAGCTCTTCCATTTTTAATATATATTTTAATACCAATATAATTCAATAAATATAATATTAAATACATATGAAAACCTGAATAATATAGCACGGATAAAACAAATCCAATAGAAAAAGTCCTACACGAGTGATCAGCGGATGTATTAATATGGGGACCTACTCCCCATATCAACGCAATCAAATTACCAAAAACACAGAACCAAACATTGAATAACCCATTGAGTGCCAGAGGGGTATTCAACGCATGGCAGAGCATTGCATACCCCCCTGGCACTTAAAAGAGTAATTCCCCTAAAGCTTAAAATACATTATGGCCCATTCCCCAGAGCTGTAATACTTACCTTGAAGTCGGAGGTCCAGCAGAGTCTTCAACCTGGTCTTCCTCTGTCTTTTTTTTTACTTCTGCTGTAAGTCTTTTTTGTTCTTCTGTAAGTCTTCTTTCTTCTTCTTTAAATGTTTTTGAAGTCTATTAAAAAATAAGAGCAATAAATGAAATTAAATCCCCCCACCCCACTTCCTGCGTCACAGCCAGAAAGAAAAATTGCACCTCATGGCTGGGAGGGAATTCTGAACAGACTGGCTTTTATATGGTCAGGGCATGGAATGTGCCCTTCAGTAACCACACCTCACAACCAATCAGCTTCTAGTTAAAGGGGTCACAAATGCACATTCTTTCATGCCTCCAGCTAGCCAATCATTGAATAGCTGCAGGGATGATGAAACACGCATTTGTGACCCTTCCAGCTAGAAGCTGATTGACTGGGAACATGGGATGCAACTTGAACAGAGATTGACCATATAAAAGCCGGTCTTTGTTTAGATGTCCCTCACTTTGGCTTGGGCAATGGCCCAAGCAGGAAATTCCATGGGAGTAAGTTTGCTTTCTGCCTGTGGCAGCAATAATGGCAGTAGTAAACGGGGGGAGGAATTTCATTTCAATTATAAAAAAATTTAAAGAAGAAGAAATGAAACTTACAGAAGGAGAAAGAAGTCTTGAATAAAGAAGAAGACAGAGGAAGAACAGGGTGCAGAAGACTCCGCTGGACTTCTGACTTCAAAGTAAGTGTTACATCTGCGGGAAATGGACCATAGGATAGTGTTAGTGCTAGTATTTTTTTTTAACTTAATTGTTAATGTTAGGTGTAGTGTAAGGCCAGACAGGTACTTTTAAGGTTAGTGTTTAGGAAGACGGGAGGGGGGGGGGAAGGATGACTGTGTTATTAGCTCACGCTCAATGTGTTGGCTAGTTTCCATTGATTCTCCCATTACTCATGCTACTTAGTGTGAGTTATGGTAACAGAAAGCTGTGACAAGCGTTAGGCCACAACATGATTTTTGGCAACCAGCCCTCTACTGTGTATGGTGACCAAGCAATAGAATTCCAACAGTACAGCTATGTGTGTACTGCCCGGAACTCATTTCGCCCCTAACAACAGCACTAATAGAGTTTATAACCTCAGGACACAAATAGAGTGTTTTTACAGATGCTAGCATAAAGTAAAAGGGCATTAAAGTACACTCCAGTTGATTTTTACGAGTTAGTGTTCCTTTAACCCTTTTGGTTTTCAGAGAGGGGATCAGTACTTTGCAAAGCGATGTGTGTCTTTCACTCAAAAGGCCATATGCACAAAGAATTGGTGAAACAATTCTGGGGAAAACCAATAAGGGATAAATAAAAATTCCAATGTGTTTAAATGCGGCTGAATGCTATAGACATCTCCACCCATAGAGAAACATTGGAGAACTCTCTAGAATTCCAAGGTTTAAAAGCCCCATGTAAATGGATTAACTTTTTTTTTTTATAAAGGCATTGTAATAGTGACAGGGTTAGTAATACTTAATATATGTGTGTGTGTGTGTGTGTGTGTGTGTGTGTGTGTGTGTGTGTGTGTGTGTGTGTGTGTGTGTGTGTGTGTGTGTGTGTGTGTTGCTGAGTACAAGGAGGGTACACCCACTGCAGAGACACATTTTATTCCCAGGTTATTGCAGTGCAGACTTGCATTTTTTTGGGTGCAGTATCTCAGTGGCCTGAAACCTTATGGTGGTGCTGTTGCTACAGAAGTCTATGGACAGTCCCGATCAGTTGACAGTAAATTTGCACAGGATGTAGTAGCAACAGAGCCACTGTAACATTTCAGGTTATGAAGGTATTGCACCCAAAAAGTCAATAACTGCAGTAACTTTTGTTATCAGGATAAACCCTGCAATACATTTTTTCAGTTGTAAGTATTGCTATTCATTTAAAATGTACATTTTTAAATACTTACTGTACATGTTTCTTAAAGCGACTGGTCTCTGTCAAAATGGTATTTTGTATAACATTTTTCTTCTACCCCTTCCACCCTTGTCATTGACATCCATCTCTTTGCTGTACACTGTGTGAATTAGTCAGTCATCTGGATGTCTGAAGCAGGTACATAATTCCTCTGTCTGAGCACTCAGGCAGTGTTCACAGCAACTGGCACACGACTGGAAAAGAGCAGAGGGAATCCGATAGGCGTGGGTTGGTTATACAGGTACCTGTGAAAGGGGCCTCTGGCACTCAAAGGGTTAAAACATTCCTGAATTTGGAGTTAAGGAGTAGCAAACTCTTTTCATAAATAAACTAATATAGAGGCTTTAAGCAGATGGCAGGGTGTGCAAGGCCTCTGAATAAATCAAGGCAAAGAGACATGGCTGCACTTTAGTTATGTAACTGTTAGTCTTTTGAAAAATATGTTCTAACATTTGTGGGGGTGTACAAATTGATACCATTACTACCTCCTTAAAGGGATAGTAATGTTTCATAATAAAAGCAGCTCTAATTAATCATCATAGTATTTGGACTTTGGAGAGTGTTATTTCAATTCTGTCAGAGTCGTAGTTCAAGAGTAATTCAATGACAAAGTATCCCCCTCCCGCCCCTTTTACTGATGTAACACTGCTCAGCCAGAGCAGAAGGGAGGTGCCCAGGTAGACTGCAGAGAGGGACAATCTTCAATTAAGATAAGGGAAAAACCTGAAAAACTTGTCAAGGGGGGGCAGGGTTTTCATTGTTCTCATAGGAAGAAAATTGTCCCCTGTTGTTATCTGTCTGGTCTATGGACTGCATTCCACATCTGAGAAGAGATGGCTTACACTAGGTAAAAGGGGCGGGAGGGGAAACTTTGCTTGTGAATATCTCTTAAACCATAAAGGTTTGAGAGGTAAGACTTATATCATTCTTCATGTTTTTTTAATGCCTACAAAATTAAAATAAAGTTAAAATGAAGTATTACTATCCCTTTAAGTTACTAAGTGCACTGTAGGTTGACTGGCATGTTTTCCTCACACCCAAACAACCTCAAGTTGACAAGAAACCAAGACAAATGTATGCAACTATTTAAATACTTTGTGAAACCAAGCATTACTCAATGTTAGTCTGAGAGAAGCATATCACCACAGAACAGACCTCACTGATATCTAATTCTCTATGCTGTTCACAATCTCTTGTTTTATGTAATTGTCTGTAGATGAAGGTGACAGAATTGTTTGCAGATCTTAGATGCACTCGTGTTTGCAGAAAGAAGTGGGAAAAAAAAATAAAATTACAGCATGGCTGTGCTTTTTATATTCACAATAGTCCTCAGTATTGGGAACAATAAAATAAGAGTATCAGTGCTGGTTTGTGATAATGATGTGACATGAAATACTATGTGTTTGCAAAGCTATGTTCTGCAGACTGACAGTATTAAACAGGAGACTGGGTAAGATGCCAGTCTGAAGATTACAATAATACAGCTGTCTTATTTGAAAAAAGAAAAAAAAAAAAAAAAAACCACAACAAAAAACTGTTTTCTAATAACCATTTAAGTGCCAGGGACTGTTCGCAATGCATTGGGCACAACTCTGGCATGAAAAGGGTTAAAGGGATAATTATGTTGTATTTTTATTTTAATAATGTAGATTAAAAGGGCAACTATCACCTGGATATTACCCCTTCTGCATGTCTTTTATGTTGAAAGCAGACCTGCCTATGAAGCCAGGGCTGCACTGTGTCCCAGTGGACCAATGGAGGAGCAGAACTGGAATCCAAAAGAGACCCCAGATGTTTCTCTAGGGAAGACACTATATTGCATCAAGCAGACAGTTCTCTGTCCTGTGCAGTGCATGTCCCATAAACCCTCTGTACCAGGTCAAACAGAGCAGTTCTATGGGGACTGCACGTAGAACCCAAGACGTCCGGGTTGTGTTTCAGCCAAGGGGCTGACCCCACAGAATGGCTGATTGAAGATGCTTTGGGGTTGCACATTTCAGTCCTGGGCTTTTTACTAATTCTGATCCCTCTGAAGCAGACATAGTAAAATGTAATAATTGTCCTTTAAATGAGTAATAAAGTTTTATTATCATATGTACACAGAGGTACTCCCACAGCTGGGAGGAGCTTCAGTCACAAGTTGGGTTGGTTTGTTTTTTTATTTTTTTTTTGGACTTAGACTGCTAGCAATGGCTAAGGGCATATTGCTGTTATTATTATTATTATTATTCTTATTATTCTACATAGAAGAGCTTGAGTCTAAGTGCCTTATGCACAAAGAAAAGAGGAGCAATTCTGGAAAGAACCAACTGTACTGTAAAAAATAAAAATCCCCATTGATGCAAATGGTGTTTTTAACCCACTGAATGCTAGAGAGGTCTCCATTCATTGATAAACAAATTGTTAGTGACCTCTCTAGCATTCAAGGGATTAAAAGCCCCATTTTAAACAGTGGGAATATGGGGAAGTTTTATTGCACCCCTATAGTGCAGTTGGCTGATCCAGGCTGAATGTTCCTCTTTTCTTTTGTGGATAAGTAGCTTGGACTAAAGATCTCTATGGAAAGTAATAGAACTAGCACCACCTGGTGACCACAGATGAATATTACTAATTAAATGCCCTTTGAGTGTCATAGAGTTGGATACCTCTTGGGCATGCAAACGATTCATGAAAAAATTGAGCTGTAATAACTTTTAAATTATCCATATCCAAGAGGTGGGAATATCCTTGTTTTAATTAAAGGGAAATTTTCACCTGTATTAATGTTGCCTTTATTCCAATACTCCTTTTCATTGAACATGCAATCTTTTTTTAATATAACACAGTATTCTCCAAGATATTTGCTTTTAAATTGAAAGTCACTTCAGGGCAGGCTGCGGGTCAACTCTGCCCCACAGCCTGTCAATCTTCATCTGTTCCCCTCCCCAAGTAGTGCTGCATTCCAGCCTCCTCCAATCACTGAGGATTTCTCTATGTAAGCTGGAGAGGGCTCTTGCCAATGAGACCGCTCCAACTCACATGGAGGAAGCCTCCGTCATCAGAGGAGGTTGGAAATAGGTGCTACTTGGGGAGGGGAACAGATGAAGATTGACAGGCTGCGGGGCAGAATTGACCGCAGCCTGTCCTGTAGTGACGTCACCGCATTAATTTAAAAGCAAATATCTTGGAGAATACCAATTTATATTTAAAAAAAAAAAAAAAAAATGACATGTTCAATGCAAAGGAGCACTGGAATAAAGGCAACATTAAAGTGTTAGTAATGTCTGAAAAAAACTTTTTTGCATTTAGAAGAGCTTAAAAAGCTGATCTAAATGCAAAAAAACGTATCTCTCAAACCGCTGTGGTTTAAGAGATACGGGCGTTTAAAGTTTGATTTCTCCTACTGACAGCTGTAAAGCTGTCAGCAGGAGATCCGTGTTGGTCGACACGCTGGCGCTTGAGAAGTGCCGAGTTCTCTTTACTTACTCGGAATCCCTTCATTGGAATGGTCTAAAACGTGTGCCTGAACACTAGGCACACGTTTTAGACCATTCCAATGAAGGGATTCCAAGTAAGTAACGAGATCCCGGCACTTCTCAAGCGCCAGCGTGTCGACCGACACGGATCTCCTGCTGACAGCTTTACAGCTGTCAGTAGGAGAAATCAAACTTTAAACGCCCGTATCTCTTAAACCACAGCGGTTTGAGAGATACGTTTTTTTTGCATTTAGATCAGCTTTTTAAGCTCTTCTAAATGCAAAAAAGTTTTTTTCAGACATTACTAACACTTTAATACAGGTGATAGTTCCCCTTTAACAGGAAACCCGACAAGATGTACATTTTTTTTTATTCTGTACACTGATTTAGAATCTATTATTTTCATTTTCCTCTTCTCCAGTTTTCAGTGATACGGATACTGTCCACCTGGGAGGAGATATTTTAAGGTGCAATAATGAGTCAAGAACATCTCCAGTGTGATAAAATCTCCAGTTCCTATGTCATTCTAGGTAAAAGTTGGTACCATATTAGCCGTAGAAAAGCAGGAGACTGGTAGAGTAAAAGTGGTACCTTTTATTGGCTGAGTAGATTTAGAATGCAAGCTTTCAAGACAATTTAGGTCTCTTCTTCTGGCATGTTTATTCTGTGAAGCCAATGTACTAACATCTCGCCAACCTGAGCAATCTTAGTGCATTGGCTCCATAGAATAACATAGGAAATGGAGAGTTTATCTCACTGGAGACATGACCTCCTCTTTGTCTCCTCTTTATAACATCTTAGTGCATAACCCTTCTTCAGGATGTACAAGTGTGAGTACTGTCAGAGTTGTAGTACAAGAGTAATTGAATGAGAAAGTATCCCCCTCCCGCCCCTTTTACTGATGTCACACTGTTCAGCCAGATCAGAAGGGAGGTGCCCAGGTAGACTGCAGAGAGGGACAATCTTCAATTAAGAAAAGGGAAAAACCTGAAAAACTTGTCAAGGGGGACAGGGCTTTCATTGTTTTCATAGGAAGAAGATTGTCCCCTTCTATTATCTGTCTGGTCTATGGACTGCATTCCACATCTGAGAAGAGATGGCTTACACTAGGTAAAAGGGGCGGGAGGGGAAACTTTGCTTGTGAATATCTCTCAAACCATAAAGGTTTGAGAGATAAGACTTATATCATTCTTCATGTTTTTTTAATGCCTACAAAATAAAATAAAGATAAAACGAAGTATTACTATCCCTTTAAGGAGGTGATAAAGATGTAATAACTTCTCCAGTGAAATCACTTCTTCAATCCCTATATTATTCTATAGAGCCAGTGCACTAAGATAACTCTTACTGACTGGAGAATTGATCTCACTGGAGAAATTATTTCCCATCACCTGTTAATCACACCTCAGAGCAATTCTAGAGCAAACCAAATGCATCATAGGGTGCAAATAAAAATTCCCCCATTGATTTTAATGGGACTTTTAATTCCTTGAATGCTAGAGAGCTCTCCAACACAATCTCTTTAGCATTAAAGGATTTAAAACCCCCATTTTATCCAGTGGACATTTTAATTTCTCTCCAAAGGTGAATTGATTTGTCTGAAAATTGCACTACTTTTATTAGTAGATCAGTGTCTGTGAGGCTGATGTACTAAGTGAAAAAGGTGCAAATAAAAATCGGAAAAATTCCAATTGATTTAAATGGGTCATTTAACCCAGGGCCAGATTTACATTCCAGGCTCCCCTAGGCAAGGCACTCTGGGCACCCTTAGCTCTGCCCAGGGCCACACCCCACTCCTCACATGACCACTCCACCTCCGGCCTACAACAAGCAAGGACATAAAAGCTTTAACCCCTTGGTTGCTAGAGAGATTGCCAACACATTGCAGAGATCACTAGCATTCAAGGTCTTAAATAATAGCCTGTAAAGTGGTGTATAAGCTACTGCATGGATACAGAGATTGCTCTGGCCACACCCACAATTCAGAATGTGGGTGTGGCCACCACAGCTGAGGCACCCCTCAAAATTTGGAGCTCGAGCAGGTGCCTAGTCTGCCTGTTGGGAAATCCTACCCTGATTTAACCCCTCAAATTCTAGGGATGTGGTCAATGCATTGAGCCAATATTTAAGGGGTTAAACACCCCCTCCTCTTTAAACCAATGTAAATGTTTATTTCTCCCTTATGGTGCAGTTGGTTGTCCTCAGGATCTCACTAGTGTCCTTAGTACATCAGCCTCTGTATCTTATCATCCTTTCACTTGTAGGTAGGCTGCCCAGCCGGACAGATGAAAGGGAATAAAGCATGTCCAGAAAGGGTTATCACTAGATACGGTCAAATCACTTCTGTAGTTTGAACGTAGAGGAAAATAACTGTAACATGTCCTACGCCATCCTGACCATTAACCCTCTGAGTGCCAGAGGGGTACCTCTGGCACTCAAAGGGTTAAGAATGGAAAGTCAGGAGGCACCATGTGTAGATATATTCAGCAACACACTGTGTTTAAGGTTTTGAGTGCCAGAGAGGCATCCTCTGACACTGAAAGGGTTAAAGGGGAAATGACAGCTCAACTGAAATTATAAGGGAAGGTAGTTATTTGACAGCTTAAAAGTCTGCAGTACTCTCATAGTTCTCCCTGCAGATCAAGGAGATCTGCAGGACTGGGTGGTGTTAGCACTTCATTCAGAGATTCTGGAAGATTTGTATTCTCTCCATTAAATCCCATTGTCAGTGAATTCCCTGATACAGGGCTTCAGTGGGAAGGACAATAATGTCACTTCTTCTCCCGGAAGAGCAGAGCGAATCACTGTCAGAAAATCAGCTTCCGTCCCTGGGAACCAGATAATTAACCATTTTAATGCCAATGGGGTATCCAACGAATTGCATAGCAATGTGTTTGATATCCCTCCGGCACTCAAATAATTAAGTGTGAAAAACAGAGTCTCTAGGGCTGATATGGAGAGTCCGTAGGGATGTCTATGAAAATCACTTACTGTGTCATAATGCAGTAGTCGTTCAGATCACTTTAGGATATGGAAAACGTTACTAATTCAATTGTTACAATTTTCTATCTTTAGTTTAATCTCCTTGATGTTAAATTGGTCACCAACACTTTGTTTCACAATATGTTAGAGACCACTTTATCATCCAAGGGATTAAAGAAGAATGTTGACTCTTATCTGTTTAACCAAAGGACTTGCTTAAGAATGTGCCCTTCATGCAGCAGTCAGCCATTGAATTAATGTTTTTTTGCATTTGAATTTAAGAACATGTTCATGGGCCATTAGACTCATAGCCGAGTCTCTCTCAATGGCTAATCTCATTCAGACTCATCACATCAATGTTTTTTTGTGTGGAGTTAAAAACTACAGTAATTACAGACCTAAAATGGTGCTCTGCAAATACAGGCAACTGCAAATATAAATATATTTAGATATACCTGACTGCTCCATGAAGGACTGTGATCTAGGTAAGTGCATCTGTTAAACACATTAACCCCTTAAAGGGATAGTAATGTTTCATAGTTAAACCAGCTCTAATTAATCATCATAGTATTTGGACCTTGGAGTGTTATTTCAATTCTGTCAGAGTTGTAGTTCCAGAGTAATTCAATAACAAAGTGTCCCCCTCCCGCCCCTTTTACTGATGTAACACTGTTCAGCCACAGCAGAAGGGAGGTGCCCAGGTAGACTGCAGAGAGGGACAATCTTCAATTAAGATAAGGGAAAAACCTGAAAAACTTGTCAAGGGGGGCAGGGATTTCATTGTTTTCATAGGAAGAAGATTGTCCCCTGCTGTTATCTGTCTGGTCTATGGACTGGATTCCACATCTGAGAAGAGATGGCTTACACTAGGTAAAAGGGGCGGGAGGGGGGAACTTTGCTTGTTAATATCTCTCAAACCTTTATAAGACTTCATCATGTTTTTTTTAATGCCTACAAAATAAAATAAAGATAAAAAGAAGTATTACTATCCCTTTAAGGACGAGTGACATACCAGGACCATCACATAATTTTGTCCTTTGAGGATAGATGACGCTCCAAGCAAAATATGACTTAATGATAACAGTGCGCCTCAGGGGTGGGGGCTGCACTCTTTGGTGGGGGTCTGTAACTGATTGCTCCAGCTTCTATAGCAATCACATGTGCCAGTGGAGCCACATGACTAAGGCAATGTATGTCAGTAAACATTACCTTTCTCACTGTTCTCTGCAACGATCTCCTTCTCACTGTGATTGTGAAAAAGTGAGTGGTAGAGAACAAAACTCCCAGAGCCCCAAATGGCTAAAGATGGGGTACTTTGGTATACTGCGTGAGGTGAGATTTAATATAAAAAAAATAGTCCATAGCGCATTTGTACCACTCTTTGTATACTGAATAAATGATTTGGAGCAAGTCCAAAGTATTTTATGTTCACATAATAATTTTTAAACCTAATACTAATTGTATTTATTTACACAGTATAATTTAGAAACATATATGTAAATGTGTAGCTTCTTGCTGTAAAAGTTCTCCAGGACTTGAAAATGAGAGAAATCTCAACGTATTCTTCCTGGTGAAACATTTTCTAAATTACATCAATAAATGCCAACATTTAAACAAACATTAATGTGAGTTTTATTGCTGTGGAGGAATGTGATACATTTATATACACACAGCACACAATCTGATCTCCTAAACACAGGGACACCAGGGTGATACACTTATACACACACCACACAATCTGATCTCCTAAACACAGGTACACCAGGGTGATACACTTATATACACACCACACAGTCTTATCTCCTAAACACAGGGACACCAGGGTGATACACTTATATACACACCACACAGTCTGATCTCCTAAACACAGGGACACCAGGGTGATACACTTATATACACACCACACAGACTGATCTCCTAAACACAGGGACACCAGGGTGATACACTTATACACACACCACACAATCTGATCTCCTAAACACAGGGACACCAGGGTGATACACTTATACACACACCACACAATCTGATCTCCTAAACACAGGGACACCAGGGTGATACACTTATATACACACCACACAGTCTGATCTCCTAAACACAGGGACACCAGGGTGATACACTTATACACACACCACACAATCTGATCTCCTAAACACAGGGACACCAGGGTGATACACTTATATACACACCACACAGTCTTATCTCCTAAACACAGGGACACCAGGGTGATACACTTATATACACACCATACAGTCTGATCTCCTAAACACAGGGACACCAGGGTGATACACTTATATACACACCACACAGTCTGATCTCCTAAACACAGGGACACCAGGGTGATACACTTATATACACACCACACAGTCTGATCTCCTAAACACAATTACACCAGGGTGATACACTTATATACACACCGCACAGTCTGATCTCCTAAACACAGGGACACCAGGGTGATACACTTTTATACACACCACACAGTCTGATCTCCTAAACACAGGGACACCAGGGTGATACACTTATATACACACCACACAGTCTGATCTCCTAAACACAGGGACACCAGGGTGATACACTTATATACACACCACACAGTCTGATCTCCTAAACACAGGGACACCAGGGTGATACACTTATATACACACCACACAGTCTGATCTCCTAAACACAGGGACACCAGGGTGATACACTTATATACACACCACACAGTCTGATCTCCTAAACACAATTACACCAGGGTGATACACTTATATACACACCGCACAGTCTGATCTCCTAAACACAGGGACACCAGGGTGATACACTTTTATACACACCACACAGTCTGATCTCCTAAACACAGGGACACCAGGGTGATACACTTATATACACACCACACAGTCTGATCTCCTAAACACAGGGACACCAGGGTGATACACTTATATACACACCACACAGTCTGATCTCCTAAACACAGGGACACCAGGGTGATACACTTATATACACACCACACAGTCTGATCTCCTAAACACAGGGACACCAGGGTGATACACTTATATACACACCACACAGTCTGATCTCCTAAACACAGGGACACCAGGGTGATACACTTCTATACACACCACACAGTCTGATCTCCTAAACACAGGGACACCAGGGTGATACACTTATAAATACACCACACAGTGTGATCTCCTAAACACAGGGACACCAGGGTGATACACTTACATACACACCACACAGTCTGATCTCCTAAACACAGGGACACCAGGGTGATACACTTATATACACACCACACAGTCTGATCTCCTAAATACAGAGACACCAGGGTGATACACTTATACACACACCACACAGTCTGATCTCCTAAACACAGGGACACCAGGGTGATACACTTCTATACACACCACACAGTCTGATCTCCTAAACACAGGGACACCAGGGTGATACACTTATATACACACCACACAGTCTGATCTCCTAAACACAGGGACACCAGGGTGATACACTTATATACACACTACACAGTCTGATCTCCTAAACACAAGGACACCAGGGTGATACACTTATATACACACCACACAGTCTGATCTCCTAAAAGAGGGACACCAGGGTGGGAAAGAGGGACAGAGGGATTTTTGTCTCTGAGGGACAGCAGCCTCCTAAAAAGGTAAATTTGGGAGATATTAACAAAAATTCATAGCTTTCATCCAGTAAAACAAAACAATACACAAAGGAGAACGCAGTAATTAAATCCAACCAAATAGTCCCCCAAAGGCAGCAATGAAAAGGTAACAGATATGCTATCAAAATTGTACTTTACTACAGTATGCAAAAATTAACATAAAATCACCCCGTGACACTGGTTATACCCGGATATACATATAATAATAGTAAGAATATATATGGAATGTTAATTCCGAGGAGTCTGCATTCCTTAACAACTGCTGGCAACAGTCATAGGTCCACTGATGGAATAATTGTGTAAAATATTACCTATCCTGACTGAATATACATAGACACTGTGAAGATCTCCTTTCTCTCTTGTCCTCCAATGACCCCTGCTGTTATTGAGGATGTTGTCATCATGATGAATGATAATATCTTTGTAGTGATAGGGGTTCCCCGCTCCATAACTTTTCAGCTTGATCAGGGCTGTGTGAGTCTTTGATGGGGGGAAGGTTAGGACAGAAGGCAGAGTCTGATGCTGAAAAGTTCCTAAGCATTTTCTAAAAGATGGTCCAAGCAGGCAGAGGGATTTTGAATTCCTGACGTAGCAGCCAGCAAAGTTCTCACAATGTTTGGAATATTCAGACTCTGTCAGGACATTATTTCCCACGCGTTTCATGTCTCCAGGACACAGTGTTAGGGTTAGTGATACTTGGCACACTTGTTTTAGGATGGTCGAAGACTAGTACTTGGGTAGCTCTTATATTCTGGTGCATTTATATGTTATATTATATTATTTTTAAACCTGCAGAGAGCGTTGTGTGTCCACTATTTCTTCTAGCAACCTTTGATCCAGTCCTTGTTAAGAATGCACTAACTGAGAACAAATAATACTAGGAAAACCTATAAAAATGTTGTGGTTTCTGTTTTTCATTTTTTATATTATTACTTAATTAAATTATAGGTTATACATATAAATGTGGCATCAAAAAAAGCCTAGTTCGCCTTAAAAAAGCAATATTTAATTTGTGAGTGTACTAAATGAATTAGGGTAAATATGGTTGAACAACAGCATACTAAAAGCCCAAAATGACTCTTGTCCCCTTGCTAAAAAAAAGCCCTTATTAAAAGATTAAGAGCCACTTTCTCTATAGGTGTAGTTCATCTTTAATATGTTTATATGTATATCTTTGAAGACAAGCAATCAAGTGAAATGCTTTTTATAGACTCTTTGATAATTACAGGATTTTCCATATTATAAAACAGGAGTTGGATGGCTTTGACTGATATCTTTGTCATTGGATAATTAATCTAGGCCAACGTAAAGAGAAATGTGTAGGATGTTGAAAGTCTTTTCATACATATATATTCCACTGATCCTTTCTGATGTGTATACAGTATTAGAAGTATCCTTTCATGAATATTAATATCATTCATGACCACTACAATTTCCATATTAAGGCCTAGTTTCATCAAAGGCTGGGTTTTACAAAATCTCTGCTTCACTATGTGTTTGTAGGCCACTTATCAAAGGAATTAACACGAGGATATTTTTATATTTATGTACGCTAAAAGCATGTAAGTTATTGATTAGTAAGTTTATATTTCAAAAGCAGAATGATACAAGTTTGTGATATGGCAACACTCCATTATGCAAGAAAACTGATGTTTTACCCCCTATTTCTGTGGGAAGGAACATGATGCCAATTAAATAAAAAAAAAGGTCTGAAATCAAAGTCTATGTGGACATTTCTTTTGACATAATAGTATAAGAGGTAGTGTTTTTGATCAGGCAACAGGAAATAGATGTGATAAATGTGTGCTTGTAAGCTACTATAGAATCCTTGCAGATGAGGAGGTGATTCAGACAAACTGTGTGCCTTTATGGGTAATCTGTCTTTCTGTGAGTGAATGATCTGTGTACTATAAATATACCTAAAGAGGTTGCTGTACAAAACAGGAGCAGTGCATGCTAGGCACATATCTATATGTCCACATGCACTGAGCTCTGCTTACCTCTGCTGCCCACAATCTTATCATACATCTTGTTTAGCCATGAATTAGGCCAATGTGTGCCTAGTTACCCTGCTCTTAGGTTGTATATAGCCTACAGCTGGATACAGAGGAAGGAAACACCCCTACACATTCCCACAGTCCCCATCCATTGGTACATCCATTTTGCTACTCGGAGGCCTTTAGACATATGAGCTAAGCGGGCACAAAACCTGCGTAGCACATATAAATGTCGCTTAGCTGAAGAATAGCTGTTGCAATGCATTTGTGCATACCCCTCATTTTTGTATACGATTAAGTATTATAAATGTTATATTTTCAGTGCAAAGTTCATTTAATGGCGGTATGTTTGTTGCACTGTATAAAATAATTAATAAAATAGAGCTTTACAGTGGAGCAAGGATTGTGCTACATTGCCTTCTGTACAATTAATGGAGTGGAACAATGACCATTAGCATTTTGGCCTTGAGCATATCATAAAGTATCCTCTTCCACTCAATACTTTTATCCCTCAAGGTACAATACTAATAATACAATAAGGATATCTAACCACCCCCTCCACTCTGACTCTTTCCTAGTGTCATAAATTTCAGCTGTCATATGGTTTATTTTAAGTGTAATGATCAAATGTTTTACTGCTAAGCTGGCTACCATTATAAAGCCTTTCTAACAATTTTGATTTCCATTGTCTTGAGGCAGTCAAATAATATTATGGCAGAAATGTCAGTTACTATTGATCAATGACTCTGGAAAATATATATATTATACAAGTTTAATTTTTCTTCACAATATTTGAGGTTATATTTAGAATTTACTTTGCTTTAACAATTCTTTAAAGGATCGGTCAAGTTTTGTTACTGAAAAACACATTTTAGAGGGTTTTTCTGTACTGCCACTGATGTCAGTCACTTTATTCACAAGTCATTACAGATAATTCTGCCACTGTTGGCCGAGTTGCGGGGAGCCAGTTCTCCTGCCGAGCAGTAAGAGTTGCTACACATCGTCTTGAAGTTTGTAATTGCATAGCCTGCCCAATAGTCATGCACTGCAATGTTCATCTTTCCTGAGGAAAAATGTGCCTCAACCTGCCACCCAACATCCCCTATCACAAAGTTTATTGCTATTCAGCTACAAAGTCCACATCAGAATGAAGGCCTTGCACACTCCTGCAAATCTCAGTGCTTATATCATTGGGTGGGGTTTTCATCACAACCATTGTTTATCTTAGCACCACTTCTTACCCTGGTGTGCTCTACTCTTAAGTACATCAATGGCAAGTACAGTATAAAATAAAAATATGCTTCTCCTACCCCTGTCCTGTCATAAATGGATGGAGATTCAGCTCTGAATTATTGAGGAAGGGGTGGTGGATTGTATGTTTGTAACCAGCGTGCTTGCTTCCATCCTGCTTTTCTACTGGGACTCTCTTTAACATATTTGATCCTCGCCACTTTCTCCTTAGCCTTCCTGTCACTCCATCACTTTCTCATTTGTACCTACTACAGCTCTCCCGCTTACCCTCTTGCCACACTACACTATCATAGTATTTCTAATTGTCACAGCAGATTACCTACTTTTAGCTCTCTTACCACCAACACACCCTAAACTACTTTATCCTCTTTGGGCAAGGTAACTTCCCCCACCCTATACACTCCTGCCACACTCACCTATCTCTTCTACGTTTTATCACTTCTGCCTTAAATTATTTTCCTGCAACATTCTTTCTAATTTAGGGACTAAATTACAGGCATGTACCATGGCCACTGTAACCAAATGAACCAACACAGTGAATTTATGAGCTCCCTTTTTCTGCTTTTAATGCCAGTTACATGTTATTATCCTACCTATGACTAAAGTGTATTAGTGGCAGTGGGAAAAAGTCTGGAGTGAAATGTGAAAAAATATGCAAGACAGAGGGGGTTAAAGGCTGGTGACATAGTGTATATGTGGGCTAGTTACTACCAGTGAAATATCTCTCACTTCCCTGCCTATGCTTACATGGGCAAAACCATTATTTGCTAGTATCTATATAATTAATGTGTGTAACAGAAGTACTTACATAGGTAGTAGTCCATCACACAACAGTCAGGTATAGCTAAATATTAACTGTATGTAACAGGACTTACCTAGGTCAGAGTCCATCATAAAGCAGGCATGTGTATCCATATAATTACTGTGTATACCAGAAGTACTTACCTAGGTAGGAGTACTACATACAGCAGTTAGGTGTGTCTATATAATTACTGTGTGTAACAGAAGTACTTAACTATGTTGGTGTCCATCATACAATAGTCAGTTATTTCTATGTAAATACTCTGTGTAACAGAAGGAATTCCCTAGGCAGGTCCTTCATACAGCAGTCTGGTATATCTATATAATTACTATCTGTAACAGAAGGTCTTCCCTAGGTAGGAGTCAGCAGTCAGGACTAGGCAGAAGTCCATCATACAGCAGACAGGTGTATATATATAATTACTGTATGTATCCCTTTTAGATATAAACTACAGCAGTTCAAATACAAATCAAATGCATAAAAGTATTACATAGAAATAACGTACTTCTGTATAAAGGACACATTCTTGAGCAAGTCTCTCTAGTAAACAAATGAAGAACCAGTTACCTGTAATATTTTCCTTTAAATGTAGGGCAGTGGGTAATAAACATTTAGACGTGACAGACGTGTAGATGGGTTCTGATCACTTAGTCCATTCTTTCCCCTCACTCTATCAGCTACTTCTGCTGCTACCAGTCACAATATTCACACTGTACAATAATGCCAAGCCTACTCTCATAAAAGTAAAAAATAGTTTAACCCTTTTAGTGCCAGTGTGTTATACCTCTCTGTCATTCAAATGGTTAAGTCAAGTTTAAACCAAATGCACCATAGGAGAGAAATCTAAAGATGGACTTTCACCTTCATTCAAGTTTGAATATTTGAAAACTTCATTAAAGCGGAAATACCACCCTGCCAAAAGTTGCCCCCAAAGAATTACCCATTTGGCGACTAGCTGCTCAATAGTACTAGTCACCAGAATTATTACCTTGTTATAGAGAATTCCTACTGCTCCGGGGACTGACAGCCAGGAAACAGCACAGACATCTTTGCATAGTGACGTCTACACTCCTGCACTGTCAGTCCCAGTCCGCTCTAGGAGGAGTTGCTAGGTATCGGCAGGGACTGACAGCGCAGGCGCGCAGACATCACTATGCAAAGATGTCTGCACTGTTTCCTGGCTGTCAGTCCCTGGAGCAGTAGGAATTCTCTATAACGAGTTAATCATTATGGCGACTAGTACTATTGAGCAGCTAGTCGCCAGATGGGTAATTCTTTGGGGGCAACTTTAGGTGGGGTGGTAGTTCCACTTTAAAAAGTGGCCTAGGTGTCTTGTTAGCCAAAAGAACAGCAAATGTACAGTTGAGATAATCATACTTCTTACATATGCTAATATATGCAAATGTCAGTACCCGTGCAGTACCAGCAGTGTTTCCGTAGGCTAATTAAGCTTTTCAGTGACATTTCATATGCTAATTAAGCCTTTTCAGTGATGTGTCATATTCTCATGAAGATTTCAATTATGTTTCATATGCTAATGAAGGTTTTGGTGATGTTTCATATGCTAATGAAGGTCTGTGCAGTACCAGGAAATGTTCACTTTCACTTTTCCCAGAAGTAAAAGTGTGACTATCTCCTAAACTATACCTCTGCTGGAATTTTTGTTAACATGAAACACAGGCAGTTTTAAATACAGATTTCAAATATGCAACTTGAATTAAAGTGAAAGTTCCACTTTAAGACTGGCTCTTTAACCCATTGAATGTAGTTAGGTCTCCAGTGCATTGCTTAAGAAGCAGTGCTTTGGCTCCTCTCAAGGCTATTGCTCTTACACACTACAAGTAATAGAGAGAGAGAGAGACTCTGGGACATTACTGCAATGCACTGTAGACCTCCCTAGCATTCAGGGGGAAAACCCCTTAAATCAATGTGATGTTTTATTCCCCCCTGTGGTGTAGTTAGTTTATCCTCAAACTGATTGTGTGGAGCTTCCCAAATATGACCCCCCCCCATTCAGAAGTACACAGAATTCAGTTGGCGTCAGCAGTGGCTTTATATTATTATATCCCTCTGGGACTCGCTGGTATTTCATGAAATTACAGCAATTATCTGTTTAATATGTGGCTACTTTATTTAGTTCCTCACTGCATAATTTATGTGTGTAATTATTACACTTTTACTGTCCAATTAGTCAGGGTGACATTAAATCTCTTAAGAGAGTTGTAACCCAGTAAATTATTATGTTGGACAATGTAAATGTTTATATAATGAGGCATGTTTTTTTCACTTAAATGGGATAATCAGCTCTTAATTTGTTTAGCAGGATTACCTATCTGGTCATGTGGCCACTTAAAACATTTTTATATGTATATTATATAAACTAATTAACCCTAGCATTCTTTATTGTGAAAATTGTGGACATTTCCAACATATAGACACAAACACACCAAAAATCACAAAATCTGAGAACAAATGTAATTAAAGTAAAGCAGAAAAGGGAAGGGGGAAGGTGATGATTTAAAGGTTGCCCGACTGTAACATTTCAATAAACCACTAGAAGAGATTTATAAAACTGGAGTGGAAAATATATTTAAAGTGTTCTAAAAATTTATTTTTGTATTTATAAAGAGTGTTGCAACAGTTTTTGACGTGTTATGGTAACAGTTCGGTTACTGGGAAAATGGCTCTGGTCTCGTCCTGAATTCTTGCACAATGAATTTATTTAAAAAAAAAAAGTTGCAAATTGTGACAATTTTGAGAAAGAATTTTAACACCAGGTAGGAACCATTCTTATCGGAAAGCAGACATTAGACTTCTTTGAAACCTAGTGATGTAAGAAAGGCGTTTTTTATTAGAGCTGTATTTATAATGCTTCCATAGTTCTTTTATAAATAGCCCACACTTTACATATAATAGCGACATATCAACAATCATAATGCTAAATCATTCTAGGATACTTTTTATGAATCCCCCCTTTGACTTTAACATTTTTTAATTAAAGTATTTTGCCAGGAAGGATAAATTTAGATGTCCTGGGTACTCATTTTATCTACCTCAGAAGGGTGACCTTGCCGAGACTAGAACCAGCGACCTTAAGGTTTGAAAAGATTCTGCAGCTGGTGCATTAACTAACTGAGTTATTTCACCAAAAAGGCAAAAGGAGATTTTTGTGTACTTACCAGTAAATTCTTTTCTCTTAGCCGTTGTGGAACACAGGACGTCCCTGCAGGAGAAAATCATATTTTTCTATGTTCCATATGGTCTAAGAGAAGTAGTTTATTGGTAGGTAAAAATCCCATTTAATTGACTGCAAGGACATTGAGAATGTTTGGCCACACCCACATTTCAGAATGTGGGTGGGGCCAGAACAGCTTAGGGGCTCCTTAAATTTGGAGCCCTAGTCTACTCTGCCTATTGGGATATCAGGCCCTTGGGACACTATTTGTTTGTCTCAATAGTGTATAAACTCTTAGGATAAATATGTGGCTTTTTAATCCTGAGCTTTATAACTAGATTGGTAAGAAGGCAAACCAAACCCTCCAACATTTCACAAACAAAAAGTACATTTACTTGGGATGCCGATAGATAGAAATATTGCTATCTATATACATATTTTTTTTTTTATAAGACCTTTATTTTAACTCATTTGAATACCTGAGAAGTGTACAATACAAAGCATTGTGTTTGGAAGAATCACTAACACCCAAAGAGTTAATGCAGGACAAATGAAAAATATATACTCAACATATTTAGTGTAAAGTTACAGCACTGAGCATGTGGGTTCCAATCTGTTATTCGACTACAACTCTCTTCATTCCATGACATCCTTTGGCTAATTGTGGTTAATGGGAGTTGTAGTCCAAGCAGCTGAATAGTCACATGTTGGCAATCTATAGCATCAGCATTGTGGGGCATTTAAATATGAGTAACAATACCTTTAGTGTATTAAGGACAATCTCAATGAACAACTCAACATTTGTCCCCCCAGGTTCTCCTGCAGTCCACATTGAAGCAGTGTGGAGGGAACAGAAGAGCAGAGATCCACATAGCCTGCCATGTGATCTGATTGTCCACTAAGCTCAGTGGTTGTCCTTAGCTGACAATCAGCACCTACAAGCCAGTCAGAGTGCATACAGTATAAACATGGGACAAGCACACAGGCAATGAGAGATAGCCGGGAAGCATAGTGGCATTTTGTCCAGTATAGCTTCCAAGATAGCAGTGCTGTACCAGCCAACACTGTATAGTTGGGGACTGTTGGCAGACTAGATGGTTCTTATTTGATACCAACCCACTTTGTATTGTGTTTCTCCTTGCATGTTTATTTGAAACTGAGTACTTGATCAGTGTGGACCATCCAGGGTATATGAGACTGAGCTTCTGTACTGTTTGGATGCTTTTGGATGATATTATCATTATTGTAATTATAATAATGATTATTATTATTGTTAGTATTATTAATCATTTATAAAGCATCAACATTTCCCATAATACTTAACAATTGGGGAAAACTCATTACAAGCAAATGAAACACATATACAAACTAATATAATTGGTGGGGAGGGCACTGCTAAGGAGAGCTTACAGTCTAGAATGACAGGACCATGAGAGGTAATAGCTCTCCCTACCTCTCTTTTTCTATGTGAAAGCACCTATGGCTGCCTGGCCTAGATGCACAGCACATGGAAATCTAGTCCTTGCTAGTCACATGATCCCATGGAACACTATTGTAAAATATTACGTTCTTAATGAATGCGGGATCCTTGGGGAACTCCGGACATGAAAACATTATGTTGAGGAAGGGACTTGAAATCTATGTGGTACCCTTCTGAAATCACCTGCAAAACCTCTGTGATGGACCAGGCCCCAGCTATTCGTGCTGAGGTAAGTTTGTTAATTTTGGGCTTCTGCAAGGGTTTCTTGCCCACCCAAGCATGCTTAGGTTTTTTGAGTAGGATGTCCCTGGGTTGCAGGGGAGAGCGGAGCCCTGGAAGTTTGCCGATATGTGTAGGGGAAATGAAAACCATTCAACTTTCTGGGAAAGAAGGAACTCTTATAAGTGAGGTAACATGGTACTCTTTCTTCCAGTGGCATGACCATGGGTGCCAGGTTCACTCCCATATATGCCAACCTAGGGGGCATTGGGAGCTCCATAGTGTTTCGGGGCAGGTTTGGGGTCAAGCCTGGCATTCTGTGGCAGGTTCTTCGATGATCTTATTTTTATGTGGCAAGTCTACCAAATGATCTGGAGAGCCTTGTAACCAAATGTAATACCAATGATAAAGGTCTTAAATGTACATATACTAAAGATTTGCATACAGTAAACTATCTGGATTTAACACTTACACACAATGAAAAAAAGTATAATTGCAGAAACATATATCAACTAGTGCTAACAGCTATCTTCATTATGATAGTTGTCATCTTCCTAGCTGGAAGCAAAATATCCCCAAAGGACAATACCATAGGCTTAGATGCAACTGAAAGAGAGATGATGATTTTCATAGACAATCGTTTGATCTAAAGACTATATTATATAAGGAATAGTTATGCTTAAAATGTAATAAATATATATTGTAGGGTTTATCCCCTAAGTAAAACAAGGGTACTTCCACTGCTGAAAGGTGTTTTATTCAAAGGTTATTACAGCTCAAAAGTTAATGTTTTAGGTGCAGTATCGCTGTGGCCTTAAATTATACAGTGGCACTGTTGCTACATCATTCTGTGGACAACTCTGGTCAGTTGACCATAATTCTCCATAGGATGGTGTAGCAACAGCACCACTGTACAATTTCAGTCCACAGTAATACTGCATCTAAAAAAAATCAAGTTTGAGCTGTAATGACTTTTGAACAAAACATTTTTCAACAGTGTGAATATCCTTGTTTTACTCAGGGGGACAAACCCTACAAAATATTTGTTTTTACATTTTAAGTATTATTATCCCTTGAAATAAAAAAATATCAAAAAGATTTGGTTGAAAATACTTGCCAACAAATGACTCAAATGGATAGAACAAATATCCTTTTTACAAATTCTGCATCTAGGGATAAGGAAACAAATGAATTAGATCCATCTAATGACTCACAAATATGTAGTAAAAAAATAAAAACTATTTTCGGGACTATTTTATTATTCTACGTAGGATTAGGGACATATCCATTTTTATATATTGTATTTTTTCTTATAGGTCCTTATATTATTGCTGTGTATTTTATTAAATATAATTTTCCTGTATTATTTGTATGAAGTGTTAATACTATGGGAGCGCTCTCCTGTTGCCCATATTCCTTTTATTTTTAGGGTCATTTTGCTCACTAAAAGACCATCTAGGATAACAACAACCTCCCATAGTGTTATTTTATTTTGGATATATATATATATATATATATATATATATATATATATATATATATATATATATATATAAAATATAAATAAGGGACCCTGGGAGTTTTTTGCACCTTTAGCAATGCCATAGCCAAGAAAGGTGAAGGTTACATCTAGATTTGAGTGATACCCACTTTAATTATTTAAACATATCATAATGATTGGTAGTTAAATTACATTGGTGGACAAATCAACATAGTGACCTATATGGTATAGAGTTTACCAAGATGGATTTGTGTCACAGAAGCATGCACTACATTCCCATAGTCTATGACTGGCATTAGCATGTGTGTTTTCTTACTCACTGTTGTGTGATTTGGATGAAAGCCTGATTGAAGCTAAGTGAAAAATCTGGACAGCTGGAATTGCACAGTTGCATGTACACATTGCACATTTTTCCAGAGAATTGGTAAGCAACCCACTTTGAATTTACTGACTTGTTATACTGTCCATGGACATATCTGGAATTCAAGTGATGCCCATTCTACTGCCCCTTTAATGTTTAATGCAAGGGTTGGTGACATGCAGTCTTCCAGATGCTGTTGAACTGTAATTTCAATAGCATCTTCTGAAAGTCTTTCATCTGCTGTTGGCCTAAATTCTCATCCTCCTTAGCAGCCAGAGACTAGCTGATGGAAGTTGTAGTTCATTAACAGCTGGTGGGTGCACACTACTTTCTTAGCCTCATGGCTTCTCATATTTTCATCTTACAAGTAGGGCGCCACAGTAAATTGTTTTGGATAGTGGTTCCATAACATTTTCCAATGCCACCCCCCATGACAATAAGCTACTGATATGCTACATAGCAAAGGGCATGGCTTGTGCTGAAACAAAGCCTCATAGCCCCCACAAGGGCCTTATGCAACCCAGTTTGTGCTGCAGTGAGTGAGTGAGTGTACATGATGACTTTGTGCATGCTTAGTGATGTCATTCTGAGAACTTAAGAGGCACCACTCAACACTGTCTGAAGTTGGAGCAGGAACACCTTAGGAGGTAAATTTTGCAGTAAATTTCTGTAGAAAGGATAGTTCTGGAGCCCCTTTTATGCTAAAATTCCCACGAGGAGGGAAATGGATGTTCTGTATTGTATGTCCTAATTGAGAGCAGATTATTCAGATTTCGGTGTACCATTTTATTTGTATGCTGTTTTGAGGGAAAACTAATTAAACTCATTAGTATTTTTATCATGGTTTGGCACATATTTAAATCCCCTTGAATGTCTCATCAGAACTATTAATATAACAAAGGGAATTAAAAAGCTTGTTTTTCCGATATGGGTCTGAGCCTGCTTTTATTTACTGTTAAGCATATTTGCGAAGGATTGGCAGATAAATGACACTGGTTTATGCTTTTCATCTTGAAATGTAGGCTTTTATGAGGATCTTAGGAAGTGCATCTTCTGTTTACGTTTTCATCTAATGTTTATTTTCAGACTGCAAGCCTATTATGTGATAGCTGAAGGGATTAAACGCCTGGTTTCATACAGACATTACACAACTTATCTGCATTTGGTTGGAAATTAAAATCATGTTTATTGAGCATTGTCTGCCTCTGATAAAAAGGGAACCAAAACTGTTGAGCGTCATGCCATTTTGTCTGAATATTTGAACTTGGCAAGAAATTAGATAATTACTAGTACAACCTGTGTGTTCTTGCAGAACGGAGGTTTTATCCTCTGTTGAGTCAAAGATTTCACCAGAATGTTGGGATGTTTGTATAAAGGAAAAAGTGGTTCCATTCTGGGGCAAGCCAGCTGTACTTTAGGGAACAAATAAAATACCCGTTGATTCGGACTTTTAAAGCGGAACTACAACATGTTAACAACTTTAGCTTCAATAACTCCACATCTGGCGGCTAGTTGCTTAGTAGCTCTAGTCCACAGAATTATTACCTTGTGAAGGAGAAATGGCCATTCTTCCCCAGCTGACAGGCAGGACGGATCGCGGACATCTTGCCTTAATGACGTCCATGCGCCTGCTCTGTCAGTCCCTTCCAGAGCCGAACGGCTCCTAGCAACGCCTCCTACAGCCGGCTGGGACTGGCAGAGCAGGCACGTGGACGTCACTATGGCAAGATGTCCGCCATCCGTCCTGCCTGTCAGCTGGGGAAGAATGGCTACTTCTTCTTTACAAGGTAATAATTCTGGCGACAAGCGCTACTAAGCAGTTATTTGCCAGATGCGGAGTTATTGAAGGTAAAGTTGTTAACATGTGGTAGTTCCGCTTTAACCCTTGAATGCTGGAGAGGACTTCAATGCATTGTGAAGCACTGTCTGGAGATTCTTCATTCAAATGTTATTGTAGATAATCCTTATATAATAAAACTCTAAGATGTTTGTCAGATGCAGACATGCGCAGTAGAGACTTCCCGCGGTCGGGCAGTCTCTATTGTGCGTGATTACATCACATGAGTCAGGCGGCACATGACTGCATCATGTGGAGCAGTGAGGTAGCGGCAGTACGTAGAGCAGGACCAGCCTCTTAACCCTTTGAGTGCCAGAGGGGTATGCAACGCATTGCAAAGCAATGCACTGCGTACCCCTCTGGCATTCAAAGGGTTAACATTACCCAGACCTTGTCCCATGTACACGGGCTTTTACACTCGTATGGGCATAAAGAAGGGATGTTGGAGAGCTTTAGCCCTAGACTCGGCTCTTCCATAGACAGCAATAGAAAAAAATGTCATCTGGACACCAGGTTGTGCTTTTGCTAAAAATGTTGCTTAAAAACAATAAATAATATATATTTTTTCTTTACTAAAACTTAGAATGGACCTCTCACTAAACAAGTTTAGTTTGTTTCACTGAAATTGTAATTGTGCCTATATCTTGCAATAGACATATTTTTTTTTGTAAAATCAGGGCTGGTTTTAGGAGAGTGCCAAGGGGCAGTTCTCCCCACCCTACTGCTTCCCTGCTTGTGACTTCCATTCCGGCTGGGGAGGAAAAAGATATCTCCCCTAACTGTGCCATAGAGGTCTCTGCCTACTCTGCTACTGACCTTTATATATCTTGCTTCCTCATAGTGAAATAGTGCAGAGTGCTGGGATATCACTCTCTGATCCTGTCATGTTCTGCACCTTTTTCTTTGTCTTTTGTGATAGCTTGTCTGGTTTTCTGTTTGTTTTCCCTTTTATTCGGATCCTGGTTCCCAGCCTTGCCTTGTGTTTGCTCTGAGCCTTTATAGAGCCTCTGTGCGATTGGGTGGGGCATGATCAAAGCGTTCCAGGTTGTGAACCTGAGTTTTCTGTCCTATTCTTATGTATTGACCTGGCTTGTCCTGCAACTTCCCTCTTGTTTTGTGATTTGGTACTGTGCTCATCTGATATCCTGTTACCGACCTTGGCTCAGTTCACTCAACCATTGCTCTGTGTGCTGCCTTGTACTGCATTTCTCGCTCATTCCTGACCTGACTTATCTGACTTCATGTTTGCCTTGACCCTGGTGGGCTTCTTGCGCTTCAACCACCCTGCTGGACTTGGACTATCTTGTTCTCCGTCTTCCCAGTCAAGCTCCAGGCCTCTTTTTCCTGTACAACAACTACAACTATACTGATGATGGGTTATTTGTTCAGTATCCTCTTCAATGTAAGTGGGTAGCTGCTGTTGTTTGGGTTGTCATCCGAGGTGCAGTCTGGCTCCTCCAGTCCTCACTAATCTGGCATTGTGGACAGCATTTCTTACTCAGCCTAGGCCACAGCAAGGCAACCGAGAGAGCAGCCACCACCAGCCAGCTTTGTACCCTAGTCTTCGATCCCTAGCATCTGGCCCACTGGGGTCTGCCTTGCAGTATACCTGTATTGTCTGTTGTTGTGCTTTTATCATAGTATTCACATCAAATAGCAGTCCATCACATCTTTGTGGGGAATCTGCTTCACAGAGTCTACCAGACAGCTTACATTGGGAGCTTAGTCTGTCAGATCATTACAGATCCAGCACCATGAGGGAGTTGGATATAGACATCTGCTTCAAAGGAGACTCATAACTCTTGTTAAAAATTCCGCTGGACCACCAGGGATATCATGATGCTCTCCTCCCACCTGAGATGTCTGTATGTGTGGGACTCTGACAACAAGTCAAGAGTGGGGGATAGAACGATGGAATAACCAACCGGGAGAGGGACATAGGGGATAAATAACTGTGAAAGATAGAGGGGTAAAAGACTGGATAATAGGGGGAAATGCCTGGGGGTTGAGGGGATAATTATCTAATTTAATGGTTCATTGCTAGTATCCTAAAATGGTGTGTTGCCCTGCTGATCTCCTCTAATGGTGTATTGCAATGCTCTGTCTCCTGTAATGGTTTGTGTGAGTGTGTGTATATAATACAAGGGAGAAGTCAAGGGAGAAGTTCTAGGGCCTACAAACCCTAGAACTGGCCAAAATAAATACCTTTTGAGAAAGGAACCTTTATTTTTGGAGGTACAATGTGGCACTGTATGCCAATTAGTGTTTTTAGGCCAAAACCACTCATTTTGCTATCAGAAAACCCCTAGTGTCTGGATCGGGCACGTGCACACATAGACACCAAGGGGGGCTTGAGCAGCTGCCCTTTTTGTCCAACGTGCCCTTTTAACAAAACAAAAAAGTTGCCTCGCCTCTTGCATTAACCCCCCCCCCCCACCGCCCAGTCAGGTCTGTGCCTCCTTCAGGACATACCTGTAGATAATGCTCTCCCTCGTCGGCTCTTTAGTATTACAGAGCGATGGGAGATGACATCATCTCCCAGCGCTTTGCATGAAGAGAAGACCACGCGGGAGCTCCAGCAGCTACAGGTCTGTGCCAAAGGAGGCACATACAGACCTCTCCTGCCGCAAGGACTGTCAGTTAAGGAATTATCATGGACTAACAATTGATTATTATGGTGTTTTTTTAATAAATACAATAATAATTATGTGAGTAAACAATTAAATAAAGCAGTGGTCTGTTATCCCCAAAAATAGATGTGGTTGGGTTTTATTTGGTGGATCATACCCTCTCCTCATGACATGGTACCTTTCCCACCGGTGACATAACCATGGAATGGTTGCACACCCCTCTTGTCCTCACGTGGTTAAATATAGACTTACTACCTTGAATGTTCCATAGGTTTCCCGTGCAATGTTTAGCATAAATGGTTCTTACCGATGAAAAAATGATTACCTCTTAAGACTGCAATATTACTTTTTTTTACTTTATTTTCTACAAGCAGTTTTTTTTGTACATTGGTGAATAAGAATAATCCAATTCATGGAAATTATCAGCATGCACTGAAGGAAAAAAAAAGCTTATTTTAGTATTCAGAAAGTAAAACAAAACCACATATCTCTTTGGATCCAATAAACCCTTTCAAGTGACCTGCTTTTTAAAAATAGGACATTATTATATTCCAAATGAATCTTTTATCAATAGAAGAGGGATTTAATAGTGGAAAGAGCTGAACTGAGGTTTTCTTCTTTCGTTTCTTAAAGACCAGAGGACATTTTGTTCCATTTTAAGAAAAAAAAATCTAAATTGCTTCACAGTTTGATCAACAGGAGGGAAAAAATTAATTGCGAGAGTTCATTGATAATTAGAAATATATTAAAATATGAAAAAGTGACTCAGTTTGGTTTTGGCAAGTTTTCATTAACTACATATGGAAATTAATTTTTCCTCATTTTTATGTTATTTAAGATTTTTCAATATATTTAAAGGTACCAAGCAGAGTATATGTATTTTATTTTTAGGAAACATCTATAGCAATGCATAAAATACCCACTAGTATACATAATATAGAAATTTCCTCTGCCAGAAATATTAGATGGAAGAGAAGGCCATCAAGTTGGATCAGCCAAATGTTTTTGGTCCTTCCAGAGTGTAAAAGAACATTAGAAATACAACCACTATTTATGAGACATAATAAAGCATCTTACCCCATCATGGTATGGAAGGCCGAATGCAGAAGCCAGAGTCCTTGTTGATGACACATGAACCCAGTGGTGATGTCACCTGCAAATGGCATGCTTCACCAAGCTCCGGGACACAGAGTATGATCGGTAAAAGCTCAGCTAATACAGAAAGGATACAATAAGAGAAAAGAGGAAATAAAATGAAGAAAAAAATACAAATAAAAGTAAGAAATAGCATACTCAAGTGGATACACATGGATAAAATGTATAAAGTACAGTACTGTGTAAAAGTCTTAGGCAGGTGTGAAAAAGTGTTTTAAAGTATGAATGCTTTCAAAAATAGACCTGCTGATAGTCTATCTTAATCAAGTAACAAAATACATAGTGAGTGAACAGAAGAAAAATCTAAATCAAATCAATATTTGGTGTGACCACCCTTTGCCTTTAAAACAGCATTGATTCTTCTAGGTGCACTTGCACACGGTTTGTTAAGGAACTCCACAGGTAGGTTGTTCCAGATATCTTGGAGAACTAAGCACAGTTCTGTGGATTTAGGCAGCCTCAGTTGCTTCTATCTCTCTCTCTCTCTCTCTCTCTCCATGTAATCCCAGACAGATGTTGAGGATGCTGAGATCAGGGCTCTGTGGGAGTCATACCATCACTTCCAGGACTCCAGTTCTTAATGACATTGGCTGTATGTTTGGGGTTGTTGTCATGCTTCCGAATAAATGTGTGGCCAATCAGATGCCTCCCTGATGGTACTGCATGATGGATAAGTATCTGCCTGTACTTCTCAGCATTGAGGAGAACATTAATTCTGACCAAATCCCTAATTCCATTTGCAGAAATGCAGCCCTAAACTTGCAAGGAACCTCCACCATGCTTCACTCTTGCCTGCAGACACTCATGCTTGTACCGTTCTCCAGCTCATCGCCGAACAAACTGCCTTCTGCTACAGCCAAATATTTCACATTTTGACTCATCAGTCCAGAGCACCTGCTGCGATTTTTCTGCACCGCAGTTCCTGTGTTCCATGAAGACCACTTCTGACCAGATTTCTCCTTACAGTAGATGGGTGTGGCAGAGTCCCCCTGTTTTCTGCCAATTTGGGCTGATGGCTCTGCTGGACATCTTCCAATTGTGAAGGGAAGTAAGCATGATGTGTCTTTCATCTGCTGCACTAAGTTTCCTTGGCCGACCATTTCATCTACTGTCCTCAGCGTTGCGTGTCTCCTTGTGCTTCAACAGCACACCCCTGCCTGCCTTGAAATTTCTGTCTGTGAGAGATGCAGTAAAACTACTTTTTATCTTGTTGCTGTGCTCAGTCTTGCCATGGTGTATGACTTTTCACATTAAACTGCCTTCAGCAACCTCACCTTGCTAGCTGAGTTTGGCTGTTCCTCAGTCAGATTTATTCCTCTTATACAGCAGTTTCTTTTTCAGTTAATGATTGTTTTCAATCCACATATTAAATTGAGGATCATAAGCACCTGTTTGGTTTAATTGTTTAATCATACACCTGACTATATGCCTGCAAAAATCCCTGACTTTGTGCAAGTCTACCTAGAAGAATTTATGCTGTTTTGAAGAAACACCAAATATTGATTTGATATAGATTTTACTTCTGTTCACTCACTATGCATTTTGTTAATTGATAAAAATAAACTATTAACATGTCTATTTTTGAAAGTATTCTTACTTTACAGTATTTTTCACACCTGCCTAAAACTTTTGCACAGTACTGTATATTGAAAGATGTCACATGCCAAGGAATATAATAAGATATCAGGGATTTCATGGAGAGACAAAGCATAAACCATATGGCAAACACCATAGAAAGAACAAAAAGCCACATGCAGGAAATTACATAATCAGATGCAGTCCATGAATCGCCTATATCTAAAGGTTATTAAAGTCAGTGTTAAGTTAGCTCATGCAATGCAGGTGTCCATCCGGACAGCAATATTCAGTCCAAAAACACCCGTGGTTTCCCCATGCATAAAAGTTAATAGTGTTAAAAATCACAAGATTGCTGGGTACAAATCCTTGTGCCACCAAAGATGCAGATCCAGACATCATGTTGGAGAACCTTGTAAATTCCAAAGACTGCTCTCAATTACATTTAATCCAACCACAAGATGTAAAGTTAGCTCCATAAATATGGACAAACATCCATGGTTTCCCCATGTGTAAACATCAGTAGGGTTACAAATCACAGTACTGCTGGGTTCAAATGGATTAGATGCATTTCTTTCAAGAGGGAATATACAGGTTTATACTATGTATTAGTAGGTAAAACAGGACGTTCCGGTAAATAGACTAATACTTCTCTGGTAGCAGGAAGGCTTATATAATTCTAATTTTTCTGGGTTATGAGGCAAAGTTTGAACTTGATGGACTTGTGTCTTTTTTTTCCAACCTAATTTACTATAATACTGTGTTACAAATCCGTGTTGGTAATGCACTGAAGATTACCTCCAAAGATGGAGATCCATCCACAAGATGTAAAGTCAGCTCCGTAAATGTGGACCATAGCTGCTGGGTGACATCAGTGCAAGATGTTGAAAAGAGGTTACTTCTATTAGAGAAAGCAGGAATGTTTTATCTCATGATTAATCCCCATTATGCTTAACTGGCATAAAACAAAAATTCTACAGATTATGTCCTTCTAGCCCAAACTGCCTAGCAACAGGCTGGCACATGCTTTTCTTCATATCCAGTTTACCCTCCAGGGCTTTTACGTATAGCAGTCCTATGGTTATTAATCTTCTCTGTTAACATGATACTCATCTTTCCGATATAGCATAATCCACAAGGACATCCAATCATATATATAACTTCTCTAGTATGCAGATGTTTTTTTTTTTTTTTGCTCATGATCGGGTAAGGACAATTTATGCATCCCTTACATTTAAATACTCCGCTGAGACGTGTCAACCAACCGCGATCAATTTTATATTTATGAACCCTTTCTTAAATGGGCTTGGGTGATGACTATCATAGAGCAAAAGCATGTTCTAGTCAGTAGGATTAGTGCAGGCCCGGACTGGCCATCGGGCATGCCGGCCCTTACATGCCCTCCGCATTAATATTTAACTTTCTGGGACTCCCCGCCAAAATGCCGCGCTCCCCACTTGCAAACCAAGTCAGTGGCATAGCGGGGGAGCAGTGAGCCCAAAAATGTATTGGCCAGCCCTGCAGCCCAAGACTTTGACAGCAGTCGGAACCAAGTCATGGACACGTAGCTACACAGACATGATGCATGCTGGGGTTTTGTTTCATCTGTCTGGATGCCACTTTTAAACTTGCAATGAAAAGGGGAGAGACTGTGTGAAAAGGGGAGAGACTGTGTGAAAAGGGGAGAGACTGTGAGAAAAGGGGAGAGACTGTGAGAAAAGGGGAGAGACTGAGTGAAAAGGGGAGAGACTGAATAAAAAGGGGAGAGAAAGAAAAGGGGAGAGAGTGTTTAAAAAGGGGAGAGACTGTGTGAAAAGGGGAGAGACTGTGTAAAAAGGGGAGAGAAAGAAAAGGGGAGATCCTGTGAGAAAAGGGGAGAGAAATAAAAGGGGAGAGACTATGTGAAAAGGGGAGAGAAAGAAAAGGGGAGAGACTATGTGAAAAGGGGAAGGAAAGAAAGAAAAGGGGAGAGACTATGTGAAAAGGGGAAGGAAAGAAAGAAAAGGGGAGAGACTGTGAAAAGGGGAAGGAAAGAAAGAAAAGGGGAGAGACTATGTGAAAAGGGGAGAGAGAGAAAAGGGGAGAGACTATGTGAAAAGGGGAGAGAAAGAAAAGGGGAGAGACTATGTGAAAAGGGGAGAGAAAGAAAAGGGGAGAGACTATGTGAAAAGGGGAGAGAAAGAAAAGGGGAGAGACTATGTGAAAAGGGGAGAGACTATGTGAAAAGGGGAAGGAAAGAAAGAAAAGGGGAGAGACTATGTGAAAAGGGGAAGGAAAGAAAGAAAAGGGGAGAGACTATGTGAAAAGGGAGAGAAAAGGGGAGAGAAAGAAAAGGGGAGAGACTATGTGAAAAGGGAGAGAAAAGGGGAGAGACTGTGAAAAAGGGAGAGAAAGAAAAGGGGAGAGACTATGTGAAAAGGGAGAGAAAAAGGGGAGAGAAAGAAAAGGGGAGAGACTGTGAAAAGGGGAGAGACTATGTGAAAAGGGAGAGAAAGAAAAGGGGAGAGACTGTGAAAAAGGGAGAGAAAGAAAAGGGGAGAGACTGTGAAAAAGGGAGAGAAAGAAAAGGGGAGAGACTGTGAAAAAGGGAGAGAAAGAAAAGGGGAGAGACTGTGAAAAAGGGAGAGAAAGAAAAGGGGAGAGACTGTGAAAAAGGGAGAGAAAGAAAAGGGGAGAGACTGTGAAAAAGGGAGAGAAAGAAAAGGGGAGAGACTATGTGAAAAGGGAGAGAAAGAAAAGGGGAGAGACTATGTGAAAAGGGAGAGAAAGAAAAGGGGAGACACTATGTGAAAAGGGAGAGAAAAGGGGAGAGAAAGAAAAGGGGAGACACTATGTGAAAAGGGAGAGAAAAGGGGAGAGAAAGAAAAGGGGAGAGACTGAAAAAGAGAGAGAAAGAAAAGGGGAGAGACTATGTGAAAAGGGAGAGAAAAAGGGGAGAGAAAGAAAAGGGGAGAGACTATGTGAAAAGGGATAGAAAGAAAAGGGGAGAGATCGTGAAAAAGGGAGAGAAAGAAAAGGGGAGAGACTATGTGAAAAGGGAGAGAAAGAAAAGGGGAGAGACTGTGAAAAAGGGAGAGAAAGAAAAGGGGAGAGACTATGTGAAAAGGGAGAGAAAGAAAAGGGGAGAGACTGTGAAAAAGGGAGAGAAAGAAAAGGGGAGAGACTATGTGAAAAGGGAGAGAAAGAAAAGGGGAGAGACTGTGAAAAAGGGAGAGAAAGAAAAGGGGAGAGACTGTGTGAAAAGGGGAGAGACTATGTGAAAAGGGAGAGAAAAGGGGAGAGAAAGAAAAGGGGAGAGACTATGTGAAAAGGGAGAGAAAAGGGGAGAGACTGTGAAAAAGGGAGAGAAAGAAAAGGGGAGAGACTGTGAAAAAGGGAGAGAAAGAAAAGGGGAGAGACTGTGAAAAAGGGAGAGAAAGAAAAGGGGAGAGACTGTGAAAAAGGGAGAGAAAGAAAAGGGGAGAGACTGTGAAAAAGGGAGAGAAAGAAAAGGGGAGAGACTATGTGAAAAGGGAGAGAAAAAGGGGAGAGAAAGAAAAGGTGAGAGACTGTGAAAAGGGGAGAGACTATGTGAAAAGGGAGAGAAAGAAAAGGGGAGAGACTGTGAA
The DNA here is from genome assembly GCA_037306005.1 of Rhinophrynus dorsalis. Lineage (NCBI taxonomy): Eukaryota > Metazoa > Chordata > Amphibia > Anura > Rhinophrynidae > Rhinophrynus > Rhinophrynus dorsalis. Next base: position 57,312,668 of record CM074720.1, on the reverse strand, counting down.
AAAGGGAGAGACTATGTGAAAAGGGAGAGAAAGAAAAGGGGAGAGACTGTGAAAAAGGGAGAGAAAGAAAAGGGGAGAGACTGTGAAAAAGGGAGAGAAAGAAAAGGGGAGAGACTGTGAAAAAGGGAGAGAAAGAAAAGGGGAGAGACTGTGAAAAAGGGAGAGAAAGAAAAGGGGAGAGACTGTGAAAAAGGGAGAGAAAGAAAAGGGGAGAGACTATGTGAAAAGGGAGAGAAAGAAAAGGGGAGAGACTGTGTGAAAAGGGGAGAGAAAGAAAAGGGGAGAGACTATGAAAAGGGAGAGAAAAAGGGGAGAGAAAGAAAAGGGGAGAGACTGTGAAAAGGGAGAGAAAGAAAAGGGGAGAGACTGTGAAAAAGGGAGAGAAAGAAAAGGGGAGAGACTGAAAAAGGGAGAGAAAGAAAAGGGGAGAGACTATGTTAAAAGGGAGAGAAAGAAAAGGGGAGAGACTGTGAAAAAGGGAGAGAAAGAAAAGGGGAGAGACTATGTGAAAAGGGAGAGAAAGAAAAGGGGAGAGACTATGTGAAAAGGGAGAGAAAGAAAAGGGGAGAGACTGTGAAAAAGGGAGAGAAAGAAAAGGGGAGAGACTGTGAAAAAGGGAGAGAAAGAAAAGGGGAGAGACTGTGAAAAAGGGAGAGAAAGAAAAGGGGAGAGACTGTGTGAAAAGGGGAGAGAAAGAAAAGGGGAGAGACTATGTGAAAAGGGAGAGAAAAGGGGAGAGAAAGAAAAGGGGAGAGACTATGTGAAAAGGGAGAGAAAAGGGGAGAGACTATGTGAAAAGGGAGAGAAAAGGGGAGAGACTGTGAAAAAGGGAGAGAAAGAAAAGGGGAGAGACTATGTGAAAAGGGAGAGAAAGAAAAGGGGAGAGACTGTGAAAAGGGGAGAGACTATGTGAAAAGGGAGAGAAAGAAAAGGGGAGAGACTGTGAAAAAGGGAGAGACTATGTGAAAAGGGAGAGAAAGAAAAGGGGAGAGACTGTGAAAAAGGGAGAGAAAGAAAAGGGGAGAGACTGTGAAAAAGGGAGAGAAAGAAAAGGGGAGAGACTATGTGAAAAGGGAGAGAAAAAGGGGAGAGAAAGAAAAGGGGAGAGACTGTGAAAAGGGGAGAGACTATGTGAAAAGGGAGAGAAAGAAAAGGGGAGAGACTGTGAAAAAGGGAGAGACTATGTGAAAAGGGAGAGAAAGAAAAGGGGAGAGACTGTGAAAAAGGGAGAGAAAGAAAAGGGGAGAGACTATGTGAAAAGGGAGAGAAAGAAAAGGGGAGAGACTGTGTGAAAAGGGAGAGAAAGAAAAGGGGAGAGACTATGAAAAGGGAGAGAAAAAGGGGAGAGAAAGAAAAGGGGAGAGACTGTGAAAAGGGAGAGAAAGAAAAGGGGAGAGACTGTGAAAAGGGAGAGAAAGAAAAGGGGAGAGACTGTGAAAAAGGGAGAGAAAGAAAAGGGGAGAGACTATGTGAAAAGGGAGAGAAAAAGGGGAGAGAAAGAAAAGGGGAGAGACTGTGAAAAGGGGAGAGACTATGTGAAAAGGGAGAGAAAGAAAAGGGGAGAGACTGTGAAAAAGGGAGAGACTATGTGAAAAGGGAGAGAAAGAAAAGGGGAGAGACTGTGAAAAAGGGAGAGAAAGAAAAGGGGAGAGACTGTGAAAAAGGGAGAGAAAGAAAAGGGGAGAGACTGTGAAAAAGGGAGAGAAAGAAAAGGGGAGAGACTGTGAAAAAGGGAGAGAAAGAAAAGGGGAGAGACTATGTGAAAAGGGAGAGAAAGAAAAGGGGAGAGACTATGTGAAAAGGGAGAGAAAGAAAAGGGGAGAGACTGTGTGAAAAGGGGAGAGAAAGAAAAGGGGAGAGACTATGAAAAGGGAGAGAAAAAGGGGAGAGAAAGAAAAGGGAGAGACTGTGAAAAGGGAGAGAAAGAAAAGGGGAGAGACTGTGAAAAAGGGAGAGAAAGAAAAGGGGAGAGACTGAAAAAGGGAGAGAAAGAAAAGGGGAGAGACTGTGTGAAAAGGGGAGAGAAAGAAAAGGGGAGAGACTATGTGAAAAGGGGAGAGAAAGAAAAGGGGAGAGACTGTGAAAAGGGGAGAGAAAGAAAAGGGGAGAGACTATGTGAAAAGGGGAGAGAAAAGGGGAGAGACTATGTGAAAAGGGGAGAGAAAAGGGGAGAGACTGTGTGAAAAGGGGAGAGAAAGAAAAGGGGAGAGACTGTGTGAAAAGGGGAGAGAAAGAAAAGGGGAGAGACTGTGTGAAAAGGGGAGAGAAAGAAAAGGGGAGAGACTGTGTGAAAAGGGGAGAGAGAGAAAAGGGGAGAGACTGTGTGAAAAGGGGAGAGAGAGAAAAGGGGAGAGACTGTGTGAAAAGGGGAGAGAAAGAAAAGGGGAGAGACTATGTGAAAAGGGGAGAGAAAGAAAAGGGGAGAGACTATGTGAAAAGGGGAGAGAAAGAAAAGGGGAGAGACTATGTGAAAAGGGGAGAGAAAGAAAAGGGGAGAGACTGTGAAAAGGGGAGAGAAAGAAAAGGGGAGAGACTGTGAAAAGGGGAGAGACTATGTGAAAAGGGAGAGAAAGAAAAGGGGAGAGACTGTGTGAAAAGGGGAGAGAAAGAAAAGGGGAGAGACTGTGAAAAAGGGAGAGAAAGAAAAGGGGAGAGACTGAAAAAGGGAGAGAAAGAAAAGGGGAGAGACTGTGTGAAAAGGGGAGAGAAAGAAAAGGGGAGAGACTGTGTGAAAAGGGGAGAGAAAGAAAAGGGGAGAGACTGTGAAAAGGGGAGAGAAAGAAAAGGGGAGAGACTATGTGAAAAGGGGAGAGAAAGAAAAGGGGAGAGACTATGTGAAAAGGGGAGAGAAAAGGGGAGAGACTGTGTGAAAAGGGGAGAGAAAGAAAAGGGGAGAGACTGTGTGAAAAGGGGAGAGAAAGAAAAGGGGAGAGACTGTGTGAAAAGGGGAGAGAAAGAAAAGGGGAGAGACTGTGTGAAAAGGGGAGAGAGAGAAAAGGGGAGAGACTGTGTGAAAAGGGGAGAGAGAGAAAAGGGGAGAGACTGTGTGAAAAGGGGAGAGAAAGAAAAGGGGAGAGACTGTGTGAAAAGGGGAGAGAAAGAAAAGGGGAGAGACTGTGTGAAAAGGGGAGAGAAAGAAAAGGGGAGAGACTGTGTGAAAAGGGGAGAGAAAGAAAAGGGGAGAGACTGTGTGAAAAGGGGAGAGAAAGAAAAGGGGAGAAGACTGATTGAAAAGGGGGGAAACTGAGTGAAATGGGGAGAAGACTGAGTGAAAAGGGGAGAAGACTGAGTGAAAAGGGGAGAAAGTCTAAAGGGGGGATAAGACCAGGGGCGGATTGTGGTCAGATACTTTTTTGTGTAAGAGAGCTACATAAGGGGCAATTCAAAAAGCCAGAGAGTAAACCACCTGCTTTATAGGAGACAAATCATAATTTCCAAATGATTTAACCCTTGCCTTGCAAAGGGTTAAATGGGGCTATATATATATATATATATATATATATATATATATATATATATATATATATATAAAAACATAGGGGTGTGGGCGTGTTTTGGGGGGCATGGTTTTGGTGGCGGGGGCAGCATTTCATCCATGGACCCAGGCAGTACAATGTCTTGGACCGGGGCCGGTCCGGGCGTAAAAAAAAAAATAAATAAAAATAACGAACGGCCGCCGCACTCCCCCCCCCCCCCCCCCCCCCCCCCCAATGGGCTGCTCAAAAAATAAAAATGGGCTGCTCAGCCTTAAATGCCCGGGCCTATTTTTTGTCCCAGTCCGAGCCTGGATTGGTGAATAATTAATATGCAATTGATTCCCATCATGATAGACAGTCACATCAAGAAAAGTAATGCAACTTCTGTTGTAATTAAGGGTATATCTAATAGTTGACTCAGTACTATTTAATGTAATCACAAATCAGCACAACTTGGTCTCATCACCATTCCGCAGAAGACAGATGTTGTATAGTGTAGAAACAGAAGAGGGGAAGAGAGTGTTTCATCCTGTCTGTCATAACCATTATATATCCTCCTTTGTTTGGCTTGTTTCAGGTGAGACTATGACAATTGTTAAGAACCAACATACTAGTTATGATCATAAGAGTGAACCTTGGGTCAGTAGAGTTGGCTTTAGAGAGAGGCAAAATTGCTCTGTGATGGACAGATTGAGAAGATCCAAGAACCAAGCTCGATGGGGCCTAAAAGGAGCAATCAGAATGACTTGAAAACCTTCCATCTTGATCTTCCACAGAACCCTGGGTTTCAGGGGAAATGCAGGAAACAAATGTGCCAGATGGAAGTTACATGGAGTGGACATCATGTACAAAGCAAAATGCTAGAGGATTCTTCTTCATGGTTCAGAATAGTGGAACTTTCTGGTTCTCGTGGGATGCCATGAGATCCACTGATGGCAGACTGCTGAGGTAAACAATCTGATCGAACATACTCTGAGTTCCCAGTTTACTAGATCCATATTCTGTTGATGTAAAAAGTCTCCAACCACTTTTTCCATGCAGGGAATGTGAACCGCCAAGATGGTTGGTGCCTGAGCTTCCACCCACTGAAGGAAGTCACAGTGGATGCAAGCTTATGGGGTCTTGAGACTTCCCCAGATATCACAGATTATAATAAGGCAGCTTTCCTAGGACTTTCTCTCCTCAGTGGCAGTACTATGCTGGAAATTACATAGAAAAATATAAAGAATGTTCCCAATAGTGTTATAGTGTATTGGAACCCAAGTGTTATAGGCAAAGTAAAACTGGTTACTCACATGTGGTGATAGTCAGGCAGAGAGTACTCTCAGTAACCTGACTAAAGTGTATACAGAAAATATGCCAGTCCCCATTCAGATATCCGTCACTACTGATTAATATCGCTTTCTGGACCATTTGAATGCTGTGTCTGACTGGGGGCTGTGCAATTATGTGGAGACTATCGTTTTCATCCTATCTTCACCTTGCAGCCGTGAAGCGGACTCAGTGTTTAGGCAACTGAAGGACTTGGTTTCGGTTCACCTATTTGCTCTCACCTTTTATGAGTATTCTCCATTAACATGATACATTTTCATTGCAATGCTGCTTGCTGGTTTGCCCTATCTGTGGGCTGCACAATATAGTGTAAATTCTTACCCCTACACACATCTTGCAGTCTCATGGAGGTGGTTGGACTTAGGCATACAGAGCGACCCTGTTTTGCCTGTAACATTAGCCATATCCTCTATTCAACCATTGTACTTATTTAGCCTTTTATACCTTATGCATGCAGGCACTTGCTGTGAGCTCTAGACTGGACACCTCGGTACCCTTGCACCTCAGTAGCTCCACAGTTGCTGTTGGCTTTCATTTCTTCTATAACACACTTTTCTGCCACTATTATTTGTATTAATCTGTCTTAGATGGTGTATTCTTTTATATGACATTTTAAATGTCTCAGACACTGGCATTTGGAATTAACCATTCAGAACCAACTACAGATACTGCATGTAATCGAGCTGTTTAGTCCATAAAAAAGAATATGTATATGCCCTATAACCTCAGACGCTGTATAGTTACACTGTGTAGCTGCATAGCAGGCATATTTTCATTTTCACATTGTCATATTTCAGCAGCGAGTTAGCCAGTGGAATAATATTGTGAACAATGCTCTGTGCACAGGTCTTCAAAACAGTAATGGAGATAATGCAACATAAGAATGTGTCAACACTTGTGCATGAGATATTGTTATTTCAAGCATTTTAACCTGGAGTGATTTTTAATGCGCCATTTGGTTGGTCGACCAGTAGTGGCCACTATTTCGAAAGTGACCCCAGCCTCATCCTCTATTTTTTGGTACTGAAAATACCCTTGTCCAATAATAAGCAAGGACAAAAGAAAAAGCTTTAAGCCTAACAGAAGGACTTACCTCTGTGCGTGTCCTTCATACAGCAGTCGGATCTGTTGAAGTTCATTGCTGTGAGAAGGTATGTCCTAGAGGGGAATCCTACTGAAATGTCACCCTCTATTTGAACAACCATCAAAAGGGCGCAAGATCATAATGTCACCTGCCTCAAAAGGACGACATCAGAATGTCACCAACTCGGCCATGTAGAACTTTTCAGAACTTTCAATACTAAAACCCCAGTGGCACACCCAAATCTGGAGAACTTTATTTTTAAATATAATAATACAATTTGCCCTGTAACTCCCTCATTAATTAGCAGCATTTCAATAGTAAACCATGCACACCCTCCATCTGTGGAGAAAGCAGTGCCCAAGCAACTTCTTCATGCTGTGCCTTAAGATGCACTCTTACTCTCACAAGCCCTGATGACTGAGCACAATGTCATAAGAGCGTTCAGTGCAAAGGACATGTTAACCCTTTATATTTGATACTAGTTGAACAGCCCGTTACACGGGCCACGGTGCCTCTGGCAGCCGGTCGAGGGGCAGTCACGCGCAGTAGAGACTGCCCGCGCCACTGCTGATACAGAGCTGAATGCTCCTTCGGAGCGCCCAGCTCTGTATCAGCCGTGGCGCGGGCAGTCTGTACTGCGCATGACTGCCGCACGCGCAGCAGTGTCTACTGCGCATGTTGGGCGTTACACACAACTTAGCGAATTATTATATAGGATGGGGGGTATAGGGCAAATTGTACTATTTTATTTTAAAATAAAGTTCTCAAGATTTGTGTGTGCAACATCAGAATACCACTGGGGTTTAGTACTGAAAGTTCTCCAAAGTTCTACATGGCCATTCTGGGCAACCCTTAAGCGTGTAACATCAGAATGTTGCCCTTTTGATGCGGGCAACACTCTGATGTCACCCTTTTGATGCAGGCAACATTATTTTATTTATTTTTTTAGAAAATGTTTTACCAGGAAGAATATATTGAGATTTCTGTCGTTTTCAAGTATGTCCTGGATTATGATCTCACCCTTTTGATGGTCACCAAATACAGGGCGAAATTTCAATAGTAAATCACCTAGTGAAAAATATATACAGGATACTACAGCCATATTACAAAACATATCTTTACAGTACATTTGGTTTGACTCTAATTTATCTTAATACATCAACCTCGCTGACTGTTCTGATGTTATCATCTAGTCCATACACCATTTAGTAGCACTTTTTGAATTTTCTATATGTTGTTAAAGGAAAGGTAATATTTTAAATACTTTTTCTTTAATACATTCTACAATACTAAAGAGTGTAAATGATATCACTCTATAATACACATTTTAAAATATATTTATGAAGTAATATCTCCCCTCACACCCTTTTCTCTGTCCTAAACCCCTTCTGAAGAGGAGTTTTCACATTCAATCCAGTGATGGAGTTTTGTTACCATGGAACTTGACTTGGTTCTAACACACCTATCAAAAATTGTCTTCTTGAACATGGAATAATGTGGACAAATGTCTTGGTGCAAATTAAAGCCGAGCCACCTCACCTTGGTAACCGAGTTCTGCAGTTGACTAATCAGGTCAGACACTTCACTGCAGAAGAAGTTGACATCAAGGAAAGACGTGAATGAGGAAATATTAAAGTGTTAGTAATGTCTATATTTAACAGACGCTAATATTGAAGCTATTACAGAATGAAAATAAACAACCCTAGTACCATCTCTCAGAGCTATAGAAGGCTAAAGTTCCCCGCTCCCTCTGCTTTCTCTGACGTCAGCTGTAAGCTGATGCCAGGATATCTTGGTCCTGGGACAAGCAAGCAGCTCTTCAACAGAGCTGAAATAGCTAAATATAAAAAGAAATACTTCATTGGAATAGTCTACAAAGTGTGCCTGCAAACCAGGAGTGTTTCACTGGTAGTCATAGAGCCACACATACACTATATTCTTCCCCAACCTTGTTTCACTCTCCACTGCTAGTCACAGAACTACACATACTGTCTGACATCCCAGCCTTTCTGACATCCCAGTCTTTTTCCTGCTGTGCTATTTCGGCTCTGCTGAAGAGCCACCTCAAATTGGCCGAATCAAATCTCCTGCTGTCTGCTTTACAGCGGACAGCAGGGAAAGCGGAGGGAGCGGGGAACTTTAGCCTTCTATAGCTCACAAACCATAAAAGGTTTGTGAGATGGGACTGGGGTTGTTTAGTTTCATTTTACAATAGCTGCAATATTAGCATTTGTTAAATATTGACATTTCTAACACTGTAAATACAGAATATATGTTCAGCTAAATCAGTGGCTCTCAAGCTTTTTTTTGCTCAAGGCACACCTAATACTTAGTATGTCATTTTTGGGACACTCCTATCATTCTATGTCATTTGGCAAGGGTGTAATGAAGTTTACAAATCCTATATAATAATTTGCTAAATTGTGTGTAACGCCGCAACATGTGCAGTAGAGACTGCCCACGCCGCGGCTGATACAGAACTGGGCCCTCGGAGCGTCCAGCTCTGTATCAGCCGCGGCGTGGGCAGTCTCCACTGCGCGTGACTGCCCCGCGACCGGGTGGCAGTGGCACTGTGGCCTGTGTAACGGGCTGTTCAACTAGTACATAATAAAGAGTTATTGTTAGACCTCGCAACTAAAATAAACATATTGTACATACTATTATCCTTACATATACAGTTGCAAGTCTACATTGACATTTTTGTGGAAGCCTTATAGCTAAAATTGGGCACCCTAAGTGGATGTACGTGACACACCATAGTGCCACTGCACCCTGGCTGAGAAACACTGAGCTAAATAGTATTAATGAGTGTGACTAATATCACTGACACTCTTTAATACTGTTCAATGGTACGGTCACTAAAGGACCACGGAGCTCTTTATTTATTTAATTTTTTTTTTCGGATTCCGGACTCCGCGAACGGCGTGCAGCCGCAGGGGGTGCCCGGAATTCCGTGACGGTCATAGTACATCATGGGTCGTTAAGTCAGAACTACCCATGACGTACTATGACCGTCAAGGGTCGTTAAGGGGTTAAGAAAATTATTTGAAAACTATTACTATTTCTTTAAGGGGAATTGAAAATGCAGTTCATTTAATCTGGGTCTAAATACTGTGTTTTTAAGAATGTGATATTTTATTCATGAGAAAAAATAATTTTAGTCTGTTGTTACAGAATGGCATTAGACTAGCACTGATTCCAAATGAGGAGGTAAGAGCGATATAGGACACGTTCGTGTAGTAAAAACACCGTATGGCTCATTCAAGTAAAAACTGAACATATGAGACTAACTCAGAACAGTTATTTATTAAATAAAGCACTCAACTTCCCTCTGTCTTCCAGCTCATCACATTCCAGAGATGAATTTTATTGGGTCCATAAAAAACAATTGCAATCCTTTCATGCACAAACCTTACAGCCTGACATAACACGTGCATATCATTCAGCTCCTAGCTTGTTTTTCTTTGTTATTTTAGCACATATACAACTAGGGTAGAGACATTTAGATAAACATCATGCTGTGCTCACATCTGGAAATCTGGGAATGATCTAATTAGTTTAGGTGGTGAAGCACATTAAGAACAATTCACTCAAATATATGATATCAGTGATACTTTCACATAAAAGCAAAGAGGATAGAAGAACAAAGTAACATGAATTTGTGCAACTTAGACAGCAGCATGAAGGGGAATTTACCCCATTTTGTTTATCATAATTCCAAGGGATGGCAACAATGGCTGAAATCTTGTGATAGCCCTTTAATCTGAATCGCTTAATTTTCTTTGTGCTTATGCACCCATTTACATTGCTTTCTTTAAAGAAGCAGTAAACTTTTTTTATGAAATCCTATGTTATAGAGCTTTTCTTGCTGAGTAAAACAAAGGTACTCCCACCGCTGTCAGCTTTTTTAGTCAAATTATATAATAGTTAAAATAAACAGGAAGTGAATTTACTGTATGTTTACTTCCTGATTGTTCTGACAGGAAGTGACTCAGCAGTTTCTATAACATTCTATGGAGAACTTTAAGTGACTGACTTTCTTCTCCATTAGAATGTAACAGAATAACTAACTGGAATTTGACCACTAGAGGGCACTGCTAATGTAAAAAAACACAGGTTTAAACAGTAATAATGTTGGAAATATGCATCTATCAGCAGTGGGAGTACGCTTATTTTACTCAACAGGAAACGCGCTACAATGTATATTTTTTCATGAAAAAACTTTACTGCCTCTTTAATTTTCAATATTGTTTTCTCTTATAGGGGACAGGTTCTAGTATTTATTACAAGAGCAATATATCTGGAAAGAGAATATCACCGGGTGAAAATGTTTAAGCGTCTTTTGGTAGACATAGACCCACATAAGCATTGTCTGATACCTCAGCATTGTTTAGCTGTCCACTGGTAGTCATAGAGCCACACATACACTATATTCTTCCCCAACCTTGTTTCACTCTCCACTGCTAGTCACAGAACTACACATACTGTCTGACATCCCAGCCTTTTTCCACATTGGGATTCACAAAAACACACATACACTATATGGCACCCCTGTCATCTTCAACACTGAGAATCACATAACCACTCATATACTGTCTGACCCTGCCCCCTTCCCATTTTAAGGCTTCACCTGCTGAATAAAGGAAGGGTACTGCTGTTGCTAGAAGATGTTCAATTCCAAAGTTAATACACCTTAAATCAGACCACAAAATGCATTTTAATTTTGCTCCCTTTAGAGAATCAGTGGTCATCAGTTGTAGTTCTCCAGAGAAAATAATAGCAACATCTCTTCCTAGTGGTAACATCATAAACAGAATTTTGATTAAAGATGGAATGAGGCTGAACTCTAATAACATTTGATTGATGTTTTATTCAGATTGGAAAAGCAATGCAGCGATTGTTTTTGTTTTTTTCTAATGAAACATTGCTATTTATTTAGGTGTATGTGTATAACAGAGTATCTTAAAGGGACAGTAATGTATCACAATAAAAGCAGCTCCAATTAATCTTTATAGTATTTGGGCCATGGAGAGTGTTATATCAGTACTTGTTGTAGTTCAAGTGTAACTGAATGATAAAGTATCCCTCTTACACCCCTTTTACTAATGTAACACTGCACACCTCAGAGCAGCAGGACTTTCCAGATGGATCGCAAAACCTGTCAAGGGGGGCAGTGTTTTACTCACAGTAAGAAGATTGTCCCTTGCTGTGAGCTGTCTGGTCCCAGATTCCACATCTGAGGGGAGGTGGCTTACACTAGGTAAAAGGGGCGGGAGGGGGATACTTTATGATTCAATTACTCTTGAACTACAACTCTGACAGTACTGAAATAACACTCTCCGTGGCCCAAATACTATGAAGATTAATTGGAGCTGCTGTTTTTGTGAAACATTACTATCTCTTTATGCAGGAAATAATGGCAATTTAGGTTTACATATTCCACCTCTGTTAATTGTCCTTTCCACTTTTACAGTTCCAATTTTGCATGTCCGTATTACAAAGGCATTTTCTCGAAATTTCATAAATATGGTTCGCATGTAATCAGTGGATGATGCCAAATCTTTATCTGTCATCTTATTAGATGACAGATAAATTCAGCTGTGACAAAAACTGCCTACTGAGAGATATAAAAGTAATTACAAATAAATAGATTACAAAAGAAATGTGATAACAGCATAAGTTAGTCTTCATCATACAAACTGATACTAATGCAGATTGCATTTGATCATTGTTGACAGGTCAAAAGCCCTAGACTGTACATAATGGGGGTTTGACATTCTTACCCAAACACAATGACAGATTTAATGCATGGAAACACTTGAAGTTTGCATGACAGGTAGTTTATCAGTATTAAAAATTGTGCAACATCATCAACCCTTTGAGGATTTTCAGAATTTAGCAGTAATATTATTCTTTAAAGAACTATCCTATATAATAATTTGCTAGGATGTTTGTCACGATGCAGTGATGCACAGTAGAGACTGCCAGTGTTCGGGCAGTCTCTACTGCGTATGATTGCATCGCGTGAGTGAGGCGACGCAAGACTGCATCGCGTGGAGCAGTGAGGTAGCAGTCTCTTAACCCTTTGAGTGCCAGAAGGGTACGCAACTCATTGCTTTGCTGTTGGGTTACGTCTGTATGCTGCATAGTCCCACCTACCAGCCTACAGGAGCACGGGACCTAATTTAACAGGGACTGACCATGTAAAAGCCTGTCCTTGTTAATTTTTTGCTCACACGGACTCAGGCAATAGCCCAAGCAGTACAATAGGGGGGTATGTTTTAGAGACGGTTGTGGTGATGGTACCCGGGGGGGGGGAGGGGGCTTTTTTTTTTTTTTTTTTTAAGGTTTAATTTATTTTGTGAGAAGATGCTGGAGGACTGGAGAATAGAAGACATTGCTGGACCTCCAACATCAAGGTAAGTATGTTACTTGTTACACATGTGAGGATTGTTTTTTTGTGCTGGTAGAGTTTTGGGGGGTGGCATTTTAGGGGACATGTTTATTTTGTGTTGCTTAGAGACTTGGATGAATTGAAATTCCATTTCCATTCATGGCCCTCCTTTATCCGTACCAAATTATACGCCCTTCGCAGGTCGAGCTTAGTGAATACCTTAGGCCCTTTCAATCTATCGAATAGCTCAGTAACCTGTGGAACAGGGTAGTTGTTCTTAACCGTGACGTGATTGAGCCCTCTGTAGTCAATACAGCGTCTCAGTTCACCACTCTTTTTCTTCACAAAGAAAAACCCTGCCCCGACAGGAGAGGAGGACTTGCAGATGAACCCCCGGGACAGCACATTTGCAACATACTCCTCCATGGCCTTATTGTCTGCGACATAAAGAGGGTAGACTCGACCTCGAGGAGGTATGGCACCTAGTTGTAGTTCAATGGTACAATCATATGGGTGGTGAGGTGGGAGCTCACCAGCCCGGCCCTTATCGAATACATCACGGAACTCTTAGTACTTGTCAGGCAGTAAAAAAACCGAGGGTGTGTTTAGCACCCTCCCCACTTTTACTAGGCATGTCTTGGAACAGTTGGGTGACCATGCCATGACTTCAGCCCTTGCCCAATCGATCATGGGATTGTGTTTGCGCAACCATGGATAACCCAGGATCATAGGATAGTGAGGAGAGTGGATCACTTGGAATTGTAAGGTTTTGTGATGGAGAGCCCCTACAGCCATAGGCAAAAGAGTGGTCTCGTGGGTGACCTGCGGTGGCTGTAGGGGTCTACCATCAATCGCCTCGAGGGCAGGTGGAGTGGTACGGAGCTGCAATATAATGGAGTGCTTCTGGGCAAAGTCACTGTCAACAAAGAGGCCTACTGCACCGGAGTCAATAAGTGCCTCTGAAGTAATGGAACTTTTGCCCCAAGAAAGCCCAACCGAGACTAGTAGTTTATCAGTGTGTATATCTGGGGACGCTGAGACGCCACATAAGGTCTGTCTCCTATAAGACCTTAGGTGCGGTATCCGAAAGCCCATTGGAGAAAGCAGCCACGAGAGCCTCATTATTCCAACCAACCTCGGTTGCCAGGGTACAAAACTCTATGACATAATCGGAAGCTGTCCTAGTACCCAGCTGGATGGACATTAGGTGCTTGGAAGCCGAGGTGGAGCTGCCCAGTATATCAAATAGCCTTTTGAAGGATGCCACAAACTCAGGGTAATTGTATACAATGGGTTTCTGCATCTCCCAAAGAGCAGTGGCCCAAGCCAAGGCCCTGTCAGAGAATAAGGAAATCACAAGGCCCACCTAACTAACCTATCAGATGGGAAAGACTGTGGTACCATCTCCAGATAGATGCCAACCTGGTTTAGAAAAACTCTGCATTGGTTAGGGTCGCCCTCATAATGCTGGGGAAGTGAGGCAGACCCTGTCATACCTCTCGCAACAGTGGAATCACCATTGGCAGCCAGAGTGGGAGCGGCAGCAGCTATAGGGTCAGCCTGCACCGAGGACCTCTGAGGCTGTGGAACCAGATGCTAAGTACAGAGTGACAAACCCTGGAGGCCTGCAACAAACTGGTCCATGTGCTGGTCTACCTGGTCCAGCCTGAAAAAATATTTGGTGGATTGCCTGCGTCTCTTGAGTTCATGGTCCTTGTGTACTGTTAGGGACCAGGAACTAGACAGGACAAAAAAAGGTAAAATGCAATACACCTTTAATAGTGCAACAAAAACAGAAGCATGATCCAAGAGCATAAACCAATAGACACGCCAGGGTCAGGAACCAAGACAGGTATTCAGCCGAGCCTGAGTCAGGAAACCAGACATCTGCAATGTCAGGAACAAGCCAAGGGTCAGAAGCACAGAAGTCAGAGAGTCTGGAACAAGCCAAGGGGTCTGGAACACAGTAAACAGGAGCGCAGGGAAATTCACATCAGCCAGCAGCAACAGGTCAGCAAACAAACACAAGGACAATGAGGAAGTGAGCCAAGCTGCTTATATACCCTAGGAGGGTTGGCTGTGAACAGTCAGGTGAGTAATCAGAGCGGTCAGCTGATTCAGCCTGAACCAGAAACTCAGAAGGCAGCAGCAGTGGATAGCAGAGCACTAGATTAGCTCAGACAGCAGAATCAATAGGCAGAATGGGAACAGCTCAGCAAAACATTGACAGTGGGTTACTAGTTTATGGATGCCTAGTTGTGCATGCATGTGTGGGACTTTGATACTTTTCTATTGTTCATCGGTGGTTATTAACACTTGTCAGAGACTCAACGCCTGTGTTTGGTAGGAGCTGAATAACCAGCAGAAAATGCACCTCCTTGATGTGTGTTAGCAGCCACTGAATAAAATAGAATTGGAAATGGATGTGCTGCTCCATTGCTTTCAGTGAACACTAATCTAGTGACCATAGTGCATTATTACCTGGTAGTAGCTTGTCACAGCACAGGTCATAGAATGCCAAACTGTTACCTAATCCTTTGAGTGCCAGAGGGGTACGTAACACATTATAACTAAAAGGTAGTTATACTGCATCAGCAAGGTCTTTCCCAGGCAGCAAGGTCTTTCCCAGGCAGAAATTTCAAGACAGAAAGGGGTTTCCAGATGTGCTGTTCAAGCTCTTTTGAAGAAGTACAAAGAAATAGGCAACATGGAGGACCATAGATGCAGTGGTCGGCCCAGGTAACTTAGTGCAGCAGATGAAAGAAAACAGTGGGACCCTGGTACACCCATCAGGAGAAGTCTGGTCAGAAGTGGTCTCCACGAAAGACTTGCGGCCAGAAAGCCATACCTCTGATGTGGAAACAAGGCCAAGCAACTCAACTACGCATGAAAACACAGGAACTGGGGTGCACAAAAGTGGCAGCAGGTGCTACTTATGAGTCAAAATTTGAAATATTTGGCTGTAGCAGAAGGCAGCTTGTTCACAGAAGGGCTGGAGAGCGGTACAAGAATGAGTGTCTGCAGGCAACAGTGACGCATGGTGGAGGTTCCTTGCAAGTTTGGGGCTGCATTTCTGCAAATGGAGTTGGGGATTTGGTCAGAATGAATGGTCTCCTGAATTCTGAGAAGTACATGCAGATACTTATCCATCATGCAGTACCATCACAGAGGCATCTGATTGGCCTCAAATTTATTCTGCAGCATGACCGTGACCCCAAACATACAGCCAAAGTCATTAAGGACTATCTTTAGAGTAAAAAATAACAAGGAGTCCTAGAAGTGGCGGTATGCCCCCCACATAGCCCTGATCTCAACATAGAGTCTGTCTGGGATTACATGAAGAGAGAGAAGCAACTGAGGCAGCCTAAATCCACAGAAGAACTGTGTTTAGTTCTCCAAGATGTTTGGAACAACCTACCTGCAGAGTTCCTTAGCAAACTGTGTGCAAGTGTACCTAGAGGAATTGATGCTGTTTTGAAGGCAAAGGGTGGTCACACCAAATATTGATTTGAATTAGATTTTTCTTCTGTTCACTCACTATGTAATTAATTGATAAAGAATAAACTAGTAACCTGTCTCTTTTTGAAAGCATTCTTACTTTACAGCATTTTTTCACACCTACCTAAGACTTTTGCACAGTACTATATATTAGCATCAGTGGCACGTGTTGCCCATCTAGTTTAACCCTCTGAATGCCAATGGGGTTATCCAATACTTTTTTAAACGGGCCATTCTTATGACTCATATGGTGCTTCGCAGGGGCGGTGTTCTGGGGAAGTGAAAATGTCATAAGGGACATAGGGAAGTGAAAGGGAGGTATTTTGAAGGAAAACAGCTTTTGAGAGAAAAAGGAATGGAAGAAGAGTGAAAGTGGTGAAAGGGAGGAAGGTCGGAGAAAGCAAGGTTGTTGAGACACCGGTGAAAGGGGGAAGTGGAAGATCAATTTGGTAGAGATGCAAGGGGGAGGTTGATTTGGAGGGAGAATTGTAACTCTAGGCTATTAGAAGTGCTTTCTGTCTGCTCTGCCGATCCTTGTGTGCCTATCAACAAACACCACTACGTGAAAGATATTCAGGAGCATGTAGAGGATGAGGGGTGACTGCTAGTGTTCATGAACAGGGAGAGCCCAGTGAAGCTGCTAAAGGGAAGGCCATTACAGTAGTGAAAATTAAGAAGGGTGGTTGGCCTAAAGGGAAGCTGAGGAAGGGAAGTGAGTAATGATATTGTTAAAGGGAGTCAGAGTGGGTAGGCTAAGCTAAACCAGCAAAAGGGCTGGTGATTGGGCAGGCTAAAGGGAGACGGGTAGGCAAAAGGGAAGCAGCAAGGAAAGTCTGTGCATTGATTTAGACAAATAAACATTTGACCTGTAATAATGTTTTAATGAATCTCTCAGCGCAGTAGGAGCACCCTTGTTTTTTGCAGCAGGAAAGGGGTGAAAGTAAGAAGAGCATAGAATTCTAAATATAAATCATCCATTTTGTTGTTGATTTGAAAATGTGTTTTTCTGTTAAACACTTAGCCGGCCATGGCAAATTAAATCTGTTTATTTTCCAAAACTGCGTCCTGTTTCCCTTTGAATTGTGCTGTTGTCTTTCTGATGTCAAGGCGCTGCAAATAACGTTCTAGAAGAAAGACAGACTCTTTTCCTTTTCACTTACCAGTTCTTGCAAAATGAATGGTTCTTTTGGAACATTTGAGCAGAATTTATTTTAGTAAAAGGACTAAAAGCTATTTCACACTGGGAAATATAGAGATGAAAGAGGACAAACTGTGGTGTTTACTGGGGTGAATGGACACACGCACATGTTCTTTACAGCAAAAACACTTTGCAGTTCTCTTATTTTATCAATTGACATTTTGTCCTTGTGTGAAAGCAAGGTCAGAAGTCTAACAATGGGGGCGTTTGAGCATTTAAAGCGGAACTTTCAGATAATAGCCAGTCGCCATGCATTCATTAAATGCATGGCGACTAGCTTGAAAATAGTTGTCTTACCGTAAAAAAATACATGTGCCTAAAGGAATCCGTTACATTTCGTGACTGACAGGCAGGTTAGTGTGGTCTGTGCGCCTGCGCCGTCAGTCTCTTCCAGTGACCATATGGTGCAAAGCAGTCTACTCTGTGGAGACTGGGACTGACGGCTCATGTGCACAGACAAGATGTCTGCACTCTAGCCTCAGTTCTGGTCTCCAAACGGGACGGATTCCTTTAGAGACATCTATTTTTTTATGGTAAGACATCTATTTCCAAGCTAGTCTCCATGCATTTAATGAATGCATGGTGACTTGCTATTATCTGAAAGTTTCGCTTTAAAGCGGAACTACCATCGCACAACATCTTTAGCTTAATTAAGCCCCCTTCTGGCGACTAGCTGCTTAGTGGCGCTAGTCACCAGAATTATTACCTTATGTAATAGTTTTATGCTTTCTTCCATAGCTGACAGTAGCATGGACATCTTGCCATAGTGACGTCCATGCGTCTGCGCTGTCAGTCCCTTTTGGAGTCAGCTGGCTCCTAGCAACTCCTCCTAGACCTGGCTGGGACTGACAGTGCAGGCGCGCGGACGTCACTATGGCAAGATGTCCGTGCTACTGTCAGCTATGGAAGAAAGCATAAATCTATTAAATAAGGTAATAATTCTGGTGACTAGCGCTACTAAGCAGCAAGTCGCCAGATGGTGATTTAATTAAGCTAAAGATGTTGTGCGGTGGTAGTTCCACTTTAATTATTTCAAAATAGGGAATCCCCTGCTAATCCGCTGGACCATAGTCATAGCTTCCATCTCAGTAATGATTCTCTCCCCGCACAGTGGTAGATGAACATTTCCAATATTCTGTAGACAAAGTAGTATGTGCAAGAATTGTGGTGTGGTTGCAGATCAGCAAAAATGTCAATTGAGTTGTGTGACACGTAGGAGTAGAACATTCCGCAACCAGACGCGCCAACATATGAGACACAAACTTTTTTAAAAGAGCAGTAAACTTTTTTAATGAAAATATATAATGCTTTTCCTGCCGAATTATTTGCCTCAAGATGATGTACTTGCAGATACTGTAATTGCAAAAAAGTAATGGATCCCTATCTAGCACAGAACAATATTGAGAATTATGACAGCTGGCTTCAAAACATAGAATGTTGAAAGAGGCGTTACTAGAAGCCTCCGGGCCCTGGTACAAGAAGTGCCATGGACCCCCCCCCTCGATCATATTGACCCCCTCCACAATGCCCCTCAACCTCCACAATGCCCCCATGTCCTACCTCCTACCTGGAGCTCCCACGGGGTCCTCTTAGTAATGCAAAACACTGGGAGATGATGTAATCTCCCAGCGCTCTGCATTACTAGAGCGGCAGCGGGAGATTGTGGGTGCCAGGCGGAGGGGTAGCAGGGGGAGGCCGGGCCCCTGGAGTGCACGGGCGCGGCCCGCAGCTGCGACCCCTATAATTACGCCACTGAATGTTGATCCAGTGAAATATATGACTGCCATTTGGAACCGCGAAGGAATTTTATATCTCCAATTCGGACTTAATTGTAAATGGCTTCAGTGACTTGTTTTTTTTTTGGGGGGGGGGTTTAGATCAACAGAGGTGATATGACTTGGGCTGAACTTGAGGAACTCATGTCTTTTTTCAGGTTCATCAACTATGTTACAATGTATTGAATTGCAGTTTTCCACTGTGGTCACCAGGTGGGGCAGTTCCTTTCACAAACATGGAGTGGTGCAATTCTTGTGTAAACAAAGTGCACCATAGTGGACACATAAAACTTCCCTATATTTTCATTAATTCAAATAATCTTTTTAACCCTTCGAGTGCTAGAGAGATCCCAGTGCATTGCCTCACAATGTGTTGGTGACCTCTCTAGCATTAAAGGGTTTAAAAGTCCCATTTAAATAAACTGAAACTTTTATTTGTCTGTTATGGTGATGTTGGTTTGCCTCAGAATTGTACTAATCCAGTTTTATGCATAAGGCCCTATGACTGAAGCTCTCCCATTGAGTGCTATACAAAACCAATATACCTTTTGGACACTAGTTGGTGCTGGTGTTAACAGCTTGATTAGAAACAAAATATGTTTGACCTCTAACCCTCTGAGTGTCAGTGGGTATCCAATGCATTGCTTTATTGAATAACAGAGAGGAGAAACACAGCATTCCCACTACTGAACAAAAATGTATGTGGTTGGTCAGTTTAGAAACGGATGGATTAATGTATTGGAAAATGAATGGGTGGATTTCTTTAAAATATGTCAAATTCTCAGAAATGTATTGCATGCTTTTTCAACAAATATACATAGTTTAGATGTGTTTCTTTTGCACTGTAGATAAACTAATGTTGTAACAGTATGACCATGGAAACAACAGGTTTAAACTATAATGGATTGAAACAAAGAACTAGAATATGTTAGTGTTTGGTTCACGCGTCTTAACTAAAGGGATAGTAATGTTTCATAATAAAAGCAGCTCTAATTAATCATCATAGTATTTGGACTTTGGAGAGTGTTACTTCAATTCTGTCAGAGTTATAGTTCAAGAGTAATTCAATGACAAAGTATCCCCCTCCCGCCCCTTTTACTGATGTCACACTGTTCAGCCAGATCAGAAGGGAGGTGCCCAGGTAGACTGCAGAGAGGGACAATCTTCAATTAAGATAAGGGAAAAACCTGAAAGACTTGTCAAGGGGGGCAGGGCTTTCATTGTTCTCACAGGAAGAAGATTGTCCCCTTCTGTTATCTGTCTGGTCTGTGGACTGCATTCCACATCTGAGAAGAGATGGCTTACACTAGGTAAAAGGGGCGGGAGGGGAAACTTTGCTTGTGAATATCTCTCAAACCATAAAGGTTTGAGAGATAAGACTTATATCATTCTTCATGTTTTTTTAATGCCTACAAAATAAAATAGAGATAAAATGAAGTATCACTATCCCTTTAACACTTAACGTTTATTTCATTACTTAAAGGGGTAGTAATGTTTCAGTTAGACAGCAGCTAGGATCCCTCCTTATCATGTGTACAATCGCTCTGTTCTAATGGTAATGGGGAAAGTGCTATATTTCCGAAGTTGTGATATTATTAATTCTCCCCCCTCCCGTTCATTTATTGCACAAGGCCTCATCCTCTGAGATGTGAAGTCCGGTCACTTGACCAGACCAGTCGCAACGTGGGACAATCATCCTTCATTCAGTATAAGGGAAAACCCGCCCTCCTTTATGAAGGAGGGCAGGTTTTTCCTTTTACCGAATGAAGATTGTCCCTTGTTGCGATCCTCCTCCAGTGCTGAGGCACGTAGAATGAAGTTAGCATAAGGGGTGGGAAGGGGAGAATTAATAATATAATAGCTTTGGAAATATAGCGCTTTCACCATTACCAGTAGAAAGGAGCAATTGTACACATGATAAGGAGGGATACTAGCTGCAGTCTAACTGAAATATTACTAACTCTTTAAAAAATAACAGTTCAAAATTATATTAAAACTAGCAGAAGCTCTTCCATCTGTGTTACCTCTTAATTGTAAAATAATATATTTTTTTGCCCTCACTGACAAAGGGCCAAAGTTTAAAGAACACTTTGGGTGAGAGCCAGGGATTCAACTGACAGAGCTGATAGTGTCAGTGACAGCAAATATTTTTTGGAATTAAGCAGTAATCCAGATGGGAGAGCTTCTGCTAGTTTTAATTTAATTTTGGGTTACTGTTAATTGTTTGTAATCTGATAAAAGTTAAGTATTAATATACAAGTGTGGACCAATCACCATCTTTCTTCTCTATTCCGATACATAAGTTACAGTGTTGTGGTAGCATCAGAGATAGCAGTTGTTTATAGGGCAGATATCATTGTGACCATTTAACTATTCTCAAATATATTTAGGAGATATTACTAGGTGTAGTGCAGTCTCTCACCCTTCTTTTTGTTAAAAAATACCATGAACAGTTTGTAGTTACCATGACAACTGCCGATCCATCAGATCTTTGAAAACTGATATTTTAAATGTTTTGCAAAGGACAAACTATGTGTGTCAGAAACAAAGTAGTGTAAATGTAACTGCCTTTCAGTTTATTGTATGAGAGTGAAATGCGTAGGAGCTTATCAGCCTCTTTAGGGAAAATGTATGGATCCGCCAGGATAACTCATTATCAGCAGTAAGACACTGGCTATAGAATCTTGCTGCTGCACTGGGGTTATAAACTAGAGCAAGGGTAACCAAACGTAGCCCTTAAGAGATAATAGAGCAGGTTTTCAGGATATCCTTGAATGATGCCAGGTGGACCAATTAAAGTGATTAAGCCACTGAGTTCACCTGTGCTCCAATGGTCACTGACAGGAGGAGTAGTATGACATTGGCAGGAGACAGAAGTAGTAGTATGACACTGGCAGGAGTAGTAGTATGACATTGGCAGGAGACAGAAGTAGTAGTATGACATTGGCAGGAGTAGTAGTATGGCATTGGCAGAAGACAGGAGTAGTAATATGACATTGGCAGGAGGAGCAGTATGACATTGACAGGAGACAGGAGTAGTAGTATGGCATTGGCAGGAGGAGTAGTATGACATTGGCAGGAGACAGGAGTAGTAGTATGGCATTGGCAGGAGGAGTAGTATGGCATTGACAGGAGACAGGAGTAGTAGTATGGCATTGACAGGAGACAGGAGTAGTAGTATGACATTGGCAGGAGACAGAAGTAGTAGTATGACATTGGCAGGAGTAGTAGTATGGCATTGGCAGAAGACAGGAGTAGTAATATGACATTGGCAGGAGGAGCAGTATGACATTGACAGGAGACAGGAGTAGTAGTATGGCATTGGCAGGAGGAGTAGTATGACATTGGCAGGAGACAGGAGTAGTAGTATGGCATTGGCAGGAGGAGTAGTATGACATTGGCAGGAGACAGGAGTAGTAGTATGGCATTGGCAGGAGGAGTAGTATGGCATTGACAGGAGACAGGAGTAGTAGTATGGCATTGACAGGAGACAGGAGTAGTAGTATGACATTGGCAGGAGGAGCAGTATGACATTGACAGGAGACAGGAGTAGTAGTATGGCATTGGCAGGAGGAGTAGTATGACATTGGCAGGAGACAGGAGTAGTAGTATGGCATTGGCAGGAGGAGTAGTATGACATTGACAGGAGACAGGAGTAGTAGTATGGCATTGACAGGAGACAGGAGTAGTAGTATGACATTGGCAGGAGGAGCAGTATGACATTGACAGGAGACAGGAGTAGTAGTATGGCATTGGCAGGAGGAGTAGTATGACATTGGCAGGAGACAGGAGTAGTAGTATGGCATTGGCAGGAGGAGTAGTATGACATTGACAGGAGACAGGAGTAGTAGTATGGCATTGGCAGGAGTAGTAGTATGGCATTGACAGGAGACAGGAGTAGTAGTATGGCATTGACAGGAGACAGGAGTAGTAGTATGACATTGGCAGGAGGAGCAGTATGACATTGACAGGAGACAGGAGTAGTAGTATGGCATTGGCAGGAGGAGTAGTATGACATTGGCAGGAGACAGGAGTAGTAGTATGGCATTGGCAGGAGGAGTAGTATGACATTGACAGGAGACAGGAGTAGTAGTATGGCATTGACAGGAGACAGGAGTAGTAGTATGACATTGGCAGGAGGAGCAGTATGACATTGACAGGAGACAGGAGTAGTAGTATGGCATTGGCAGGAGGAGTAGTATGACATTGGCAGGAGACAGGAGTAGTAGTATGGCATTGGCAGGAGGAGTAGTATGACATTGACAGGAGACAGGAGTAGTAGTATGGCATTGGCAGGAGTAGTAGTATGGCATTGACAGGAGACAGGAGTAGTAGTATGGCATTGACAGGAGACAGGAGTAGTAATATGGCATTGGCAGGAGGAGTAGTATGGCATTGACAGGAGACAGGAGTAGTAGTATGACATTGGCAGGAGGAGCAGTATGACATTGACAGGAGACAGGAGTAGTAGTATGGCATTGGCAGGAGGAGTAGTATGACATTGGCAGGAGACAGGAGTAGTAGTATGGCATTGGCAGGAGGAGTAGTATGACATTGACAGGAGACAGGAGTAGTAGTATGGCATTGGCAGGAGTAGTAGTATGGCATTGACAGGAGACAGGAGGAGTAGTATGACATTGACAGGAGTAGTAGTATGACATTGGCAGGAGGAGCAGTATGACATTGACAGGAGACAGGAGTAGTAGTATGGCATTGGCAGGAGGAGTAGTATGACATTGGCAGGAGACAGGAGTAGTAGTATGGCATTGGCAGGAGGAGTAGTATGACATTGGCAGGAGACAGGAGTAGTAGTATGGCATTGGCAGGAGGAGTAGTATGACATTGGCAGGAGACAGGAGTAGTAGTATGGCATTGGCAGGAGGAGTAGTATGGCATTGACAGGAGACAGGAGTAGTAATATGACATTGGCAGGAGGAGTAGTATGACATTGGCAGGAGACAGGAGTAGTAGTATGGCATTGGCAGGAGGAGTAGTATGACATTGGCAGGAGACAGGAGTAGTAGTATGGCATTGGCAGGAGGAGTAGTATGGCATTGACAGGAGACAGGAGTAGTAGTATGGCATTGGCAGGAGCAATGGTGAGCAGCACTGGAGTAAACAGGGCAAGAAAATTAGTAATTGAGCAATTGCAAAACACTTCGTATGGCGTGGAGGAGAGTGGGTGGGATTATTCTGCAATTCGGATACCACCACTGGCACTCAAAGGGTTTAATAATTTTCAGATACAACATATTTTTAATTTTTTGTTTACACCTTGCCTACTTACACCTTTGAATCATAAGACTCTCTGCTTCCTTCTCACGCAAGGGTTTAGCAGGAAGAGATCAGTGGGAGGATGATACACACGCTTGTTCACAACAAGTGGAGAGTTAATATATGTATGTGCTAAGCCAAGTAACTCACACCACACAGTTTTCTTTTCCTGCCCGGTACATTGTTGGACAGGTAGTATTTAACAATGCTATACAGATGCATGGGGTAAATAGCTAGTAATAAGAATCTGAAAGCATACCTCCCAAGTGTCCCTCTTTAGGAGGGACAGTCCCTCTTTTGCACCCATATCCCTCTGTCCCTCTTTCCCACCCTGATGTCCCTCTTTTTTAGGATATCAGATTGCATGGTATGTATATAAGTGTGTCACATTGCTCCACCGCAATAAAACTGATATTGTTTGTTTAAATGTCAGTATATGTGTTTATAAATTAGTCTGTGTAAATAAAATACTTTGATCTTGTTATAAGTCATTTATTAGGTTACATAAGGAGGTATCAATAGGTCATCAAATAGCCTAAAAATTCTCCGTAATGTCCCGCCCACCAGCAACACCCCCTAAAGCACAAGTGTCCCTCTTTGGCAATTTGAAAAGTTGGGAGGTATGTGAAAGTAAAGATAAACAATGCAGCGGTGCCATTGGCACACTGAAATCTTACATCTTTCATTTCCAGAAAAACTATGGAGCATATTGCTGCAGGCTTCTGATAGGCCTGAGTGTAGTACAGTACTAGACGCGAAATTCATTTAACCCTTTGAGTGCCAGAGGGGTATTGCATACCTCTCTGGCACTTAAAGAGATAATAGACCTGAGCAATGTGCAACACCTATTGGTCCTTACCCCTGTGAGAGTAGTGCCAGCGCATTGGTTTGATATTTTACAGTGGTGCCATTGTTAGACCATCCTATGGCCTTTAAAAGGTTAAGTATTGTGTTGCTTACTATGGCCTATATGCATAAAGACAAAGTGTGGTAAATCAACTGTACCATGTCTATTAAGAGTTTCATCAGTTACACCAAATATTTTAACTGGCAGGGATATGGGTGGGGTTAAAGGCAGGGATATGGGTGGGGCTAGGCATGGAAACTGGTGGCTAGTAACTTTTCAGGCCTGGCTAGTAGCTCAGGACTTGAAATTTTGAGCCGTTGTTAAAGGTATATGTTGCTGTAGGACTCACAACTTTTAATTTCAACTACTCCTTTCTCCAATACAGCCCTCAGAAGAACTAATATTGTGATGGGGAATGTTGCACCATAGGAAACATAGGCTAAAATTTGTTGGCATTGGCAAAAAATAATCCATTTCTCACGAATGCAGGAAATTTTTCAGACTCACCCCTACTGGAGACCTCTCTTGTCTCTAAGGGGTTAAGGCAGCCCTAGAAACCTGTGCCTGTCCTTTGCTTGCTGCAGGAGAAAATGCACTTTGTTGTAGCAGCATCCCTTAGTCTTCAGTGACTCTGCAGTAATTTATTTAATCCCTTAAGGACCAGATGACACACTATGACTGTCACGGTCCTTATTCCCTTAAGGACCGGTGACGGTCATAGCACGTCACTTACTTTTTCTTACAGCGCTCTACCGGGAGCAATGTAAGTAAAAACGGGGCCTAAAATTGCCCGCTTCAAGACTGGAGCGATCTCTCTTGGCCCCAAAGCGCCGCGCCGGTACGTGTAACAGGTCACGTGTACCGGCGTGTCTGCAAGGAGCAAAGCAGTCCTTAATGGAAGGTAACTTCCCTGGACCACTGGTCCTTAAGGGGTTAATTATTTAATGACTCCTATATTTAAGAGACTAACATCTGGAAACCTGCTTTTTATAGTCATTATTTTAAATTAGTTTTGGAACCAAGGGCCTGCAGTTGTGTTGTCCTGCTTGTTTGAAGCAGGAAAGCTTTTGCTGTTTATTAAGCTGGTGCAGCACAACAATTCTTCATCTGTGTCAGGCCGTTAGTTTTTATATTATGCATCATTCCCCTGCATCCAGACGAACAGGACTTGCCAAATCTAGACTAAAAGGATACATTGTTGAGTTTTCTGTCAGAAATTGCTTAAAGGAATAGTAATACTTAATACGTAAAAAAAAAATATGTTGTAGGGTTTATCCCCCTGCGTAAAACAAGGGAACACCCACTACTGATAGATGTTTTATTCAAAAGTTTTTACTGCTCAAACTCTAATTTTTTTAATTGCAATATCACAGTGGCCTGAAATTGTACAGTGGCGCTGTTGCTTCTCCATCCTATGGAGGTTTATGGTCAACTGACCAGAGCTGTCCATAGGATGGTGTAACAACAGCGCCCCTGTACAATTTCAGGTCACTGTGAAATTGCACCTAAAAAAATGTAAGTTTGAGCTGTAATAACTTTTGAATAAAACACCTTGCAGCAGTGGGAGTGCCCTTGTTTTACTCAAGGGGATAACCCCTACAGTGTATATTTTTTTTTTTTTTTTTTTATTTTAAGTATTACTATCCTTTAACCCTCTGAGTGACAGAGAGGTACCCAATGCATTGCAATGCAAAACTGACACTCAGAGGGTTAAAGCAGGTATTTCCTCAGGATTGTGATTTTTTTTAATGTCCGTTCCATTTTAAAGGGGTAGTAACCTTTTATTTTGACTTTATATATTCTGCAAGTTCATAACATGAAAAGTAATATTACCTATATTTTGTTTTTCATTTTCATCTATATTTTTTACACTATTGTGTTCCTGACATTGCACTAGATCTGTCTGCAGAGAGTATTCTGTCAGGGACTGTAAAAGAAGATGTATTTATAAAGTGTAAAAAGGTACAAAGTAAAAAAAGAATACAGAGCACACAGATCTGCAGGGATGGTGATACATTGTATCATTCTCCTGCTTTGATGGTCAGTGAAACAGAAACTCAGTGTGCTCACTGTCCGGGACATAAACATGTAAATAAAATAAGCAAAGATAAAAATAGATAAATAAATAAAATTATCAGCAATTTGATTTTACATGTAATGCAGTTGCAGAATATGTAAAGTTGCAAAGTTTCTATCCCTTTAAGGCTATAGTGGATCAAAGCTGGGCAAAAGATAAGTAACAGGTTCCTTTGCAATGCATTGTAGACCTCTGTAGCATTCAAGGGTTAAATAATAACTATATTTACATAATAACTAGACCTGCTTTCCTTTCCTCTTAAAAGTGAGTACTTCACACCTAGGTTCACATTATTCTAAGCACGTATGCCTACAGTAATGTGACAAAATTCTATGTTTTCATACTATTGTCACAAAATGCTGTGAAGCAGATTCTGTTTCCTGGATCAGACGGTGGCTCTTCAGCAGCATCGACATAGCGATATCTAAAAATAAATACTTCATCGGAACGGTCTACAACGTGTGCTTGGTTTGCAAGCACATGTTGTAGACCATTCCGATGAAGTATGTATCTATAGATATCGTTATATCTGCACTGCTGAAGAGCCGCATCTGGTCAAGCGACCAGAATCTGCTTCTGACAGCTTTACAGCTCGGCAAGCAGAAAGGGGAGGGAGAGGAGAACTTTATTTTCCTATATCTATCAAACAATAACGGTCTGAGAGATACGAATAAGAGCAAGTACTCTCTTTTAATTGTATCTACTATATAGTTAATACTTTTTTTCTGACATTACTATCCCTTTAAAAGAACATTAACACCTAAAAGATACCTGGGGTTATAGACACTGAAATGCCCTGTACGCCATACTAGCATCTGTAAAAAAAAAAATAAAAATCTCTAGTTTGTTTTCTGAGGCCTAAGATGTAAATCAGAAATGTGAATGATGAGGTTTAACGTAGATAAATGTAAGGTTATGCATTTGGGCCGCAGATACAAATACACTACATATACACTAAATGGGAAACTACTTGGGGAATCCTCATTAGAGAAAGATTTAGGAGTACTAGTGGGCAGTAGACTTCACAGCAGTGTGCAGTCACTCAGCCACTGAAAGAGTTAGTAGGGTACTATCATATATAAAAAGGAGGATAGCTTCACAGGTTGAGAATACAATTCCTCATCTATATAAATCATTGGTAAGGCTTCATCTAGAAAATGGAGTGTTGTTTTGGGCACCACTTTTTTAAAAAAGACATCACTGAAAAAATTGTAGCAACTTGAAAAACCAGGTAAGGGGATTGGAGAATCTGAGTAACAGATACTAGCCAAACTGGGTTTGATTACATTAGAGAATAGACATCTAAGGGACAATATGATGACCATTTACAAATAAATTAGAGGTCAATTCAAAGAACTCGCCATGGAACTATTTACTCAAGATCTGAGCAATGAAGTCATCCATTATGAATTAGAGGAAAGGTGCTTTTGACTAAAATAAAGGCAGGGTTGTTGTTTTTTTTACAGTAAGGGCAGTAAAGTTCTGGAATGCTTTGCCTTAGACACAGTGCTTACAGATACTGCTTTCAAAAAAGTAAAGGCTACCTAGCTAGCAGGGCATGGGTTATTACAGGAAAGGACAGTAAAGGTGTGGAATTCTTTGCCTCAGGATGGCAGATACGGTAGTTGCTTTAAAAAATGTAAGGGATTCCTATCTAGCACAGAACATTATTGAGAATTATGACAGTTGGCTTCAAAGCAGATAGGATGTTGATCCAGGGAAATATCTGACTGCCATTTGGAGTCAGGGAGGGATTTTTACCCACTTTGGGCTTAATTGGAAATGGTTTAAATTGGTTGTGTTTTGCCTTCCTCTGGACCCACAGGGGTAATTTGACATGAGCTGAACTTGATGGACACATCTCTTTTTTCAGCCTCATCAACTATGTTACTATATGTTAACATGTTACTATTTTACAACATACATGTTAAACTGAACACTAAAAAGCATTCTTGTAAATTGTATATTTAGCAATTATCACTTGTTATCTTAATTAACATTAGCAGGCATGCACAGTATGCTTAATGTAAGCCTGCTTCTAAATACAAATAAAGTATGCATTGTTAAATAAAATAAGATTATCTCAAAGCGGATCACAGGTGTCCGTTTCTTAAAGCTGTAATCAGGATTAGGCATTTAAAATGTTTTCATTTCAGCAATGAGCAGTCAGCTCGCATTGAAGCTATACTTAAAGGGGCAGTATATAATATGTAGTGTGGCTTTTCCTGTAGAGTTAAACAAGGGTTCTCCCAAATCGAGATGTCTCTTTCAAACGTTATTAAAAAAAAAGATAACTTGGCATGGGGTGCTGTTGCTTTCATAGGATTACAGTAGTTTCATTGATGTATTTAGGCTTTCTGTTACTCTAGGGATAATCAAGTGCATTCACCCCACCTCATGCACACGTTGCATCACCTTCATTTTATACAGCCCTTTTCACAAGCACCCCTCCTTCCTTCAAACACACACAGAAGCATAATGTCAATGCAAGTGGCTGGCATCCAGAGGATTAGGAGAGAGTGAGAAATGTGATTTATGAAAGAAGACCATATGGGTATGATCACTGTTAAAGAGGTGCCTATGAGGAGGCTATAAACCCTGAACCTTGGAGGAGCACATTTTAAAAATAGTGCATTTTCTTTAGAAAATGGACAGAGGCATGGATCAGCACAATCTATTGTCCTTGAAAATCTGCTGACATAGGCCTAGGTTGAATATACAATTCAGTGGCCTCTTTATCCCATGAGCACCAAAACAATCTGTACCACCATTCTGCTTGAAGAAAACCAGTGAATTTGGAAGAGTAAAGAAACTACAGTATTGAAGATACAGCAATGATGTGTCCTTTCACCTAAATTAACTTTTTCTGTCCCTATACTGCTCCTTTAACCTAGATAGCGCATATGTTATGAAAGTGTGGTCCTTTGTCATTGGTCATTGATTACAATATTTATCAGATTTGAACACTCAATTTGAAGGTACCTTAAACTGACAGTAAACCCTAATTAGAAAATGTATGTGTTGTATGGCTTTTCCTATCAGTTAAACGAGTCCTCTCAATGCTGGAACATGCTACTTTCAATATTGCAGACAGAGAGCAGTTGCATTTCTCTGATAGTTATAAATATATCACTGCCGGGTAGTGCTCTTCCCACAGCAATCTATGGAAATCTTTTGTATGTCACACTTTAACTCATTTTACTTAATGTTAACACATCTTTCATCAGAACTGACCCATATATCTTAATGTATATATACTGTCAATAGCTAGCACAAATGCCATGTTAGGTTAGTTTTTTAAAGGCCATTCTAACGATGAACCCACCCACTCTTGCCTGAAAATTCAGCTGCTCCCTTCTGTTGTGCCGTTAAAACGTTTTTAAGAACCAAAATGAGCTCTATCCAGTACACACATTGTTGTACATCCTTGGCCAGCATCCTTTGCAACAAGCACTGGTTGCATGAATTCATGTTGAGGTCTAATGCTAGTCATAGCTTTCTAGTCCCACAACTCGCTCTAAATACCATGAGTAGTGGGTACATCAAAGGAAACTAGCCAACGCTTGATGTTTGAATTAGTGTCTGCTAGTTACTCAGTCACCTTCCCCAACCCAATCCCTAAAAGTACCCTCCTGGCCCACTACTACACCTAACATTACCAATAAAATAAACTACCCTCCTTGTCCTAACACTAATCAATGGCCCATGCCCCCTCCCCACATCTGTCACAATAAAACTTACCTTGACATTGGATGTCCAGTAGTGTCTTCTTCACCCTGGTCCTCCTGCTTCTACTCCTTAAATAAAAAAGACATATCAAAAGAAAACTAATATACCCCCTGTACCACTTATAATAACATTTGAAAAGCAGAATCCTTTTGGTGTGGCTCAGGCCTTTGCCAGAGCCAATGTGAGGGAAATTTGAACAAAGGTTTTTTTTTATATGGAAGATGCCCTGGAGTAACTGGAGGGGTCATGGATGCACATATCATCATCCCCCCCCCAGCTAGCCAATCATTGAATAGCTGGAAGGATGCAGTATACACCACCGTGACCCCTGCAGGATATATTTTTTGCCCTCTGTGACACCATATCCAGTGGGAGCATGGGAACTAATATGAACAGAGATTGGTCATATAAAAGCCAAGCTCTGTTAATATTTCCCTCAGACTGGATCATGCAGGACCAAAAAGGGGAGGGTGAATTTTATTATATAAGGTGGAGGTGGCAACAGGAGAAGATGTAGCAGGAGCAGGATGAAGAAGTCATCTCTGGACCTCTGACATCAAAGTATGTATGAGGTATAGGTAAAAACACAGCTTTATTGAAACACACAATGAACAAGGTAACCCTCACGGGTCCAGTTAGCACACTGACACAAGACAGGTTACAAATGGTTAACCCACATGGGTCCTCACTCTGCAGGCTAAATGTCGCCTGACATAACGGAGGCCACAGGAACGGACTGCCAACTGAGGCTCTGGACGCCTGTGAATGTGACTAATGGTGGACGCCCACCTACGACTAACAGAGAGGTCAGATCTCGTGCTTAACGGAGGCCCTACCGAAATAACCCAGCTCCGTGTGCACACACTACCTGACAGGGTTAATGGGCTATGGTATAAATGGATGGCCACAGGAAGCGCCCTACTCATCAGCGGAATACCAAGCCCAACCAATACTGCCCAACGGAACCCAATGGTAGTGACAACGAGGCCCTTCCCCCGAAGGGGTTAATGCACTGTGGTGTGTACAACAGAATGTAACGGAGGCGCCCTAATGAACCAACACAGACCAAGCGAGTGCAGCACAGAGTGGAAGCAGCGAGACTCTGACAACGGATGAGAGTGTGCAGACAACGGACACAGCACTTTGACCAAGCACAGGATTTGTGCCCAACTGGGAGGCTGGCAAGCAACACAAATCGCCAACGGGAACAGCAGCACAGGAACCTCGCCCGGATGGGCGGTAGTGAGATCAGGAACGTCAGCCAGGCCAAGTCAGTACACAGAGCAGGATCCTCAGATGCGCCGGTTCGGTACACAGAGCAGGGTCGTCAGTCACTCCGGGTCGGTACACCGAGCAGGAACGTCAGCCGGGCCGGGTCAGACCAGGAAGCAGGAACATCAGCCAATCCGAATCGGTGCACAGCAGCAGCAGGAACGAGACTAGAGAGTGGTCAGACAGTCCGGGGTCATACACTGGATCAGAATAACGATTCTAGCGCCAGGCATCAGGTACACCACGAAAGGACACTCACAGAGTGACAGCCCAGGGTATATAAAGGCTGTCACTAGGAGGAGCAGTACAGGCAGCCAATAGGAGCATAGAATCAGCCATGATGGACAGAATGTCACCCAGATCACGGGCCGTTTTGGCTTCCACTCCTTCTGTACATCTTGACTCAGGGTCCTCTGGAGAATTTGGCTCTGACAGCTTGGCTCTTGAAGCCAGCATTCCGAGGAAGAAAGATTTAATTGATTTTATCATTGATATTATGATTAATGCTCACAAGCTGGTGTCATCCAAAATTAATCATAGGGTACGGTCCTTGTTCTACAAATCGTGTGAGTCATGGCTGCATCCTTTTCATCTCTTGTTATCTTAGCCTTTCTTCAGCTTGGCCTTCAGAAAGGGCTTCTTTTTAGCTCTATTAAAGTCCACATGTCAGCTTTATCTGAACTTTTTCCAGAGGTGTGCTGCCTTATTACCAAACACACAGGCCTTTTTTTTGCAGGGGGTGACTCATGCCTATCCAGTCTTTTGGGAACCCACTCCTCCGTGGACATGAACTTGATCCTGAGAGTGCTTCAGAAGGCACCCTTTGAGTATGTGTCTTCTCTTTCTCTTTGGCTGTTGACTCTCAAGAAAACTTTCCTGCTGGCAATAGTGTCTGTTCTGGGTTTGCTGAACTTCAGACATTGTCTTATAAACCCCCCATTTTGATAATTCTTTCTGATAGGGTGGTTTTGAGGACTTTCATAGGGCTTCTCCCTAAGGGTTTTCTGAGATTCACATTGACCAGAAATGTGTTCTTATTTCTGTTTGTCTGGCTCCATCTAACATGCAGGAGCAGGAGCTTCATCTTTTGTACCTGGTTAAGTGCTTGTACTTCTCCTTTCATATCACACAGCCTTTCTGAAAATCTGACTCTCTTTTTGTCATTCCTGAGGGACCCTTGTGCTGGCCACATTGGTTGAAAGAGAAAAGAGGATTTTTGTGTACGTACTGATAAATCCTTTTACCTTACTTAATGTGGAGCACAAGACTTCCCTCCTGCAGAAAAATAAGTTATTTGCTTTTCGGATAGGGTGGTCCTTTTGGTTCTCTTGTTCAGCTCACCCCCTTGACTGACTCACTTCAGCATTTTGCTAATTGATAAAACTGAGCATGTCTGGTGGGGGTAGAGTGGAGTAGGGAGGGAGTATCCTCCTTCAGAGTCCCTTTTTAAGGCACGTGCCCTACCCTCCTGGCCGGATGATACTTTAACCCACAGTTTCTGTGTTCCTAGTGAAATAAGAGAAAATCATTTATTGGTAAGTACACAAAAATTCTCTTTTGTACATCCCTCCAAATAGACTTACTTTTTTTATCTAAAAATACAAAATTGCCTGCAGTCTGGCATAGTAAATTAACTTTGAAATAGAGACCTGTCTCTGTAGCATTGATTACAGATGGAATGTTAATCCTAGCTGCTCTATTGCTTGGCAACATTAAATTGAGTTTTTCAGTGATTCATGTTTCTAACAAGTGAGAATGTATTACTTTTGCCTGACAAAAATAAAGGGAAAAGGTAAACTCAGTAGGGGAGAAACTAGCATTACCTGAAAAGGTTGTCATACAAAAAAACATATGCAAATATATATTATATATATATTACATAGAAGATAGGCACTCCATAACCTAAAGCAATGGGCTTTGAGATTGCCTAGGTGCAGCTTAAAGTGGTATACATATACATTTTTTGGGGTGGAGGGGGCAATTTTGCATATTAATGCCTTTGCAGCAACCTGTGCATAGAACAGGAATAGCCAACCTGAGGTCCTCCTTCAGCCATTGTTGGACTACAGTTCCTATCATAAGTGGACGTGACAAGCTAGGATTGTGTGATCATATCACAAGTCAGAAGAAAGACCCACTTTTTGCTTTGACTGTTTGTTTTTTTTAACTAGAAAAATGTTCCCCTTGAGAAGGTAAAATATGAGTTCTGAACAGTTTATATTTAGATTCTTTGGGGCATATGGGAGTGGAGCAATTCTGGGGCAAACCAACTGCACCATAAGGAACACGTAAAAACTAAATTTGTTAGAATTGTGCTTTTAAGCCCATCAATTCTATAGAGGTCTCTAAAGCACTGCACACAGGTGAAGAACATAGTAGGACTCATTATATGGTAGAGAATAATTTTTGTAAACATCTATTACACAGGTACTGGTTAATGAGAACAATATATTGGTAAGGAAATGTCTGCGATTTTTGTCTATCCTGCTCAATATCCTAATTTACTGTCATTGATATGAGGAATATCAGGCAGAAAAAGGTAGCAGCTATTTAATGGAACTTTCACTGGATGTGTAGACATGTTCAATACATGCCTTTGTATAGCCAGAAATAACAAAGTGTTTCAAATACTTCTAATCTTACTACAAATTTAATCCTGTATTCTTAGCCCTTTGTAAATCTGTTCACAGTAATTACTGTAATGTACTTTGTAGAAAAGTCAGTACACATAAATGAGCTCTACAACTGACCTGTTACGCCTCTCTCACATGGACAACAGAATGGTTCACTCACCACCTCCTGCCTTCCACCACTGATCCATACGCAGGAATTTTGGTGGCAGAAAGGAGCTCTCTGGCGCTTTTAGTCTGCCCCTGTCCCTATCTAATTTAAAATACACAGAGTTACATGCCTCTCAGAATAGGCTTTGTCCCTACCTCCTCTGCTTGGAGGCTATTCCATTTGACTGGCAAGGTGAGAGGATGCTTCCCCAAATTAGATATCTTTGCAAGGTGAGCAGTACCCTTTGTCAAATTCCACACATTCAGAAACTGCTGCTGGAGATGCTCAAGAATTGGTCCAAGCAGCAGTGTCATTTCTCTGTCAGACTGAACAAAGTTTGATCTATCTTGGTAGCTTCAGATGTCCCATCTGACTTTGGGACAGCCATTTGTTATTCTGAGTTGGGTGATAGTCATGACAGATGGCAGCTTGTCAGGCCTGGAAGCCAGCTTTGGTCCTCAGCTTTTAAATCGTGAGAGAGTCTCATCAGTGTCCTCTGATATCACAGGAGAAGGCATCTCCACTTTATCACCTTTTTATCACACCTTAGTGCATAACTCCCCTTGTCACTTGCAAACTTTTCCATAAGGAAAGTGTGTTTGATATGGGGGTATTTTTAGGAGGTGTTAGTTTTCTTTAAAATCAATGGGAATTTGGGGGAATTGTCATGTGACTCATTTGGGTAAGTTGGTTTGTTCCGAAATTATTTTGCTTTGAAATAAGGTACTTGGTTTCCTTGGTAAGTATATTCTGGATATTGCTTTCCTATGTAAATCTTGAGTCAAAAACCTCTCTCCGAAGCCATCTGGTCTTACTATCCTAGAGGGAAGTCCATGAACTGTACAACTGATTACTTCTAAAGCAAAAACAGAAAAGTGGCTAATACTGTAAAAGAAAATTGGGCTGGGGTGGCAAACATTGTTCATGTGTTCTATCACATATAAAACGCAAATACTGCCAATACTGTTGTTTTAATCCCTTGGATGCTAATCATGTATCAATGCTATGTGAGTTAAAGCCCATAAAAGGCCACAGTACCACTTACCATGGCAGAAAGTCTTAATGACTCTTTGAACTTTTCCCTTGCACCTTGGTTCAAGACATAACGTCATTGCTCAGTCCTGGAGGTCAGGTCCATGGAGGCAGATGTGACAGTGACCGGCAGGACAAACAAGCATAGACTCTCTGGTGACTTCCAGGAATGTAGCAGCCACACAATCCAATGTAGGGGAACTGTCTGGTAAGTGAGGATAAAAAGTGGGTGCCTGGATAAATAGTGTTCCACTTGAAATATATATATATATATATATATATATAGAGAGAGAGAGAGAGGGAGAGAAGAGATTGTAGCCGTATTAGTCCAGTGGTGCAGATGTAAAATAACAAACATAATAAGTATCTTGTAATACCTTTTTTATTGGGCTAACAGAATTTTGGGTTGAAAAGCTTTCGGGAGAACCTCCCTTTCTCAAGTCTAAAGCAAGTCTCAAGTCTAAAGCAATGCTTTAGGGGGAGACAGGTCTCAGTAAGAGCAAGAGGCTGGAGTGCACATGAGCAGAAAAGGCCATGTATGACAGTAGATTTGTAAGTGAGGGAAGTAGACCACATGAGAAGGGCTAGGCAAGAAGTGGGAAGGTAAGGATGGGGTAAGGTTATAAATATCAGAGCCTCTGTGAGATAGAGAAGAAAGTGGGCGTGGGTGGTGACATATGGGGATGCGATTAGGGCCTGGTTTGGGGAGATGTCACATTTTTAGTACTATGTTATTACATATATCTCAAATGTCATACAGTATATTTACTTATTTAATCCTCACAATGTAATTAGATAATTATAAAGGGATCAATAGTGAATTTGAAAGAAGATCAGCTTATTCCTTATTATTTTAGTTCATTTTTATAAACAAACATGTAATTGTAAATTCAAGGTTCTAAGAAGTTTTCAAGTGGAAAGTCCTTCAATAATAATCCTACTGTACACAGAAGACAGAAAATAACGAGTGATCCAAAAAATAACTCTGAAATAGGAGTTCAGCTGCAGAATGAAAAAATATGTTCTCGGTGACCAATCAGGGCAAAGTGACAAGTCTATCAGTAACAAGCAGAACTAGCACAAGAGCACATCTAATCAGTAGAACACTGCATGGCTATAGTGTCACTGAAGGAGTGCTGGGTACAGTGGGAGATTCTAAAAAAAAAAGTTTTTAGCCCTTTTTAAAGAGTTGTCCTTAAGTCATGGCAACTGGTGATGTCAGATCTGATTTATAAATGAGTAAGTGACCTGTGCCCTGAAAGACTGAGTTTGGATACTTGCTGGAAAAATAGAATAAGTATATTGTGTGTGGTGTAGTGCGGTAAAGGAGAGGTTAAACAAATCTCTGGGTTTTGTTTTCCCTCTCTTTGCTGTGAGACAAGCTGGTGTGGTGGGAGTGACTAATTGCTGTGTTTGTAATTGGTGAATTCCTGAATTAAATAGCAGATACATAGTGAATACTTGAACGTGTGAATCTTGCATCAGTCTGTAAGTGCAGAAGTGTGGTAAGTGCGGGAATTTAAAACAGGGGAATTCAAGTGCAGAAGTGTGGTAAGTGCGGGAATTTAAAACAGGGGGAATTCAAATACAGGGGACTGCTATTACAAGTGACTGGTTCCAAGGGAAGAGTTAGAAGGAATCTGGTTAAGTACATAAGAGTGTGTTTGGTGTTGGTATTTTATTAAGGTTTACAAAAAAAAAAAAATTTGTGTGGGTATTGCAAGAGTTAAAAAAACTGTTTACTAGGTTTTTCTCTGGCCTGTGTGATTAGGGCTGATTGCTAAGGGATTTCACCTGGCTGCTAGTTACTATAAATACAGTCCATTAGCTCTGTGGAGCTGGCTCTGTGAGACTGCTATTACAAGTGACTTGTTCCAGGTGAAGAGTTAGAAGGAATCTGGTGACTATCATTTCAAAGGATTTATTGCATTCACATTTAAGGTTGGTTACTTACCATATAGTGAGCATTAGAGGATAGTATAAAGCTATTTGAATTGTAAAACCAAGCATGAGTGATAGCAGGTTAGCCAATCTCACGCAGTGCACATCTTGTCACATGTTTGAACACTTGGAGCAATCGTTCCAGGGGTCATACCGCTGTGCCAAGTGTGAGCATATTTTCTCTTTAGAGTCTAAGATATTGGATTTGGAGAGAAATATTGCAACATTGCGAGATATTGGAAACCTGGAAAGGAGTTTAGAACTCACAGAGCAGGTAGTATGTGGGGTTCGTGGTGAAGAGGGTGGAGTTATAGATGAGGAGCGACAGGTAGGCAGCTGGGTAACAGTAAGGAGGGGAGGTAGTGGGCAGAGGAAGATGAAGGCCAGTTCTAAGTTGACTCAGTCCAACAGATTTGCAAGATTGTGTGAAGATGTTGATGAGAATTGCTCAGAATTGGCAACACTGGAGAGGGCTGATTCCTCTAGCAGCCAGGGGAACAGTCCTCCTTCCAGGCTAGATGGGATGCAGAGCAGGCAGAAAACAAGGCAGGTGGTGGTAATAGGGGACTCTATTATTAGGAGGGTGGATAGGGTAATCTGCCGCCAGGAACGTGAATGCCGAACAGTATGCTGTCTCCCGGGTGCTCGGGTTCGGCATGTTGCGGACAGGGCTGACAGATTATTGGGAGGGGCTGGAAGTGATCCAGTTGTCTTGGTACATATTGGAACCAATGACAAAATAGGAGGAAGATGGAGGTCCCTAAAAAATGATTTCAGGGATTTAGGATGCAAGCTCAAGGCAAGGACCTCTAAGGTAGTATTTTCTGAAGTACTGCCTGTGCCATGCGCCAGTGCAGGTAGGCAGAGGGAGCTCAGGGAGCTTAATGCATGGCTCAAGCAATGGTGTAGGAAGGAGGGTTTGGGGTTTTTAGAACACTGGGCAGACTTTGCTCTTGGGTACAATCTATATGGAAGAGATGGATTGCACCTAAATGGTAGAGGAGCTTCTGTGTTAGGGGAGAGAATGCTACGAAGCTTGGAGGAGCTTTTAAACTAGGAAAGGGGGGGAGGTATAGATAGCAAAAATGGGGTAGATAGAGCAGATAGGAACTGGGTCCAAGTAAATGACCAGGGGGGTGGAGAAAGGGTGGGGAAAAATTTAGTCAGTAGGGAGGAACTCCTAGTAAATGAAGGTGAAGAAAAAAGACATGTAGGGATTAATATATGTAAAGACTTCAAAATTAATTGTATGCTAGCAAATGCAAGAAGTATGGTAGATAAAATAGGAGAACTAGAATTTCTGGCGGTTAATGAGCAAATGGACATAATTGGAATAACAGAAACATGGTGGAATGATGCACATGACTGGGCTGTAAATATAGAGGGCTATTCCCTGTTTAGAAGAGACAGAATTAATAGAAAAGGTGGAGGTGTGTGCTTATATTTGAAAACGGAGCTAAATCCAGTTTTGCGAGGTGATATTAGTGAGGAAACTGGCCAAATTGTGGAGTCCATGTGGGTAGAAATCGAGACTAGATGTGGTGTGAAAGGTAAAAAAAAGTTGTTGGTGGGCATATGCTACAAACCACCAAATATCGATGACAATGATGAGGCCCAACTGCTGTTGCAAATGAGGAAAGCTGCCCAGTTTGGGCACACTATAATTATGGGAGATTTTATTTATCCAGATATCAACTGGAAAAATGAGACCTGTCAGAGTGCTAAGGGTAGCAGGTTTTTGAACACAATCAGTGAAAGCTACATGTCACAAATGGTGGAAGCGCCGACAAGAAATAACAATGTATTGGACCTAGTGATCACTAATAACACAAAAATGGTATCCAATATTAAGATAAGAGAACATTTGGGAAACAGTGATCACAACATGGTTACATTTGAGTCTGGCAAAGCAAAAATGTATGGGTTCAACCAAAACTCTTAATTTTAAAAAAGCGAACTTCAAATTGTTAAGGGCCTCAATGCAACACATAGACTGGGATATTTTATTTAAAGGCAAAAATACTGAGGAAAAATGGTCAGAATTAAAATTTAGGTTGTAGAAATGTACCCAACAGTATATACCAATGGGGAACAAATGCAAAAGAAGTAAGTCACAGCCATTGTGGTTAACTGCAGATGTAAAGAAGGAAATGGCAAGGAAAAAAAAACGCATTCAAATTATTTAAGTCAGAAGGAACTGAACAATCTTTCTTAAAATACAGGGAGTGCAACAAAGACTGCAAAAAGGCAATTAGGGTAGCAAAAATAGATAATGAAACTCGAATTGCAAGGGAAAGCAAGACTAATCCAAAAAAGTTTTTCAAATATATAAATAGCAAAAAACTTAAGAGGGAGTGCATTGGACCATTCAAAAATGAGATGGGTGAGTTGGTTAGTGAGGATAAGGAAAAGGCCGATGTTTTAAACACTTTCTTTGCATCAGTATATACAAGGGAGCAAGGAATGGTAGAAGAGCCTCCGCAAGTAACAAATAAAACAATACAATTAATAGATATTGGGTTAACTCAATGAGATGTCATGGAAAGACTGAACAAAATTAAGACCGACAAAGCACCGGGTCCTGGTGGTATACATCCAAGGGTTCTTCAGGAACTTAGTGCAGTGTTAGCAAAACCCCTATATTTACTCTTTAAAGATTCTATCACCACAGGCTCAGTGCCACAGGCTTGGCGAAGAGCTAACATAGTGCCTCTATTTAAGAAGGGAACTAAAACAGAACCTGGGAATTATAGACCAGTGAGTTTGACCTCTGTAGTGGGAAAACTGTTAGAAGGGATAATAAGGGACTATATTCAGGATTATAACACAAAAAATAAAATCATTAACATGAATCAACATGTTTTTATGAAGAATAGATCATGCCAAACTAATATTTTCAGCTTCTATGAGGAGGTAAGCAGCAACCTAGACAATGGCAAGGCAGTAGATGTAGTATATCTAGACTTTGCAAAGGCATTTGATACAGTGCCACACAGAAGGCTGGTGTATAAAATAAGGAAATTGGGGCTAGGAGATAACCTTTGCAATTGGATACAAAACTGGCTGAAGGATAGGGAACAGTGTGTGGTTATAAATGGAAAATTCTCCAGTACAGTTAAAGTGGAGAGTGGAGTACCTCAGGGTTCAGTATTGGGTCCGCTGCTTTTTAACATGTTTATAAATGACCTGGAAATAGATATAGAAAGCAAAATATCAATATTTGCAGATGATACTAAATTATGCAAAGTCATTAATTCAGAACAGGATATTTTCTCTCTACAGAGGGACTTACATACAATGTCAGATTGGGCAAACATGTGGAATATGAAGTTTAATGTGGGGAAGTGTAAAGTCATGCATTTGGGAGGAAACAATCCCAAGGCTACTTATAAACTTAATGGAATAATTTTAGGTGACTCGTTGCTAGAAAAAGACCTGGGCATCCTTGTCAACTACAAACTAGGAAACAGTGACCAGTGTCAAACAGCAGTAGCAAAGGCAAACAAAGTCCTGTCTTGCATAAAAAGAGATATCGAAGCAAGAGTGGATAACATTATTTTGCCATTATACAAATCATTGGTAAGACCTCACCTTGAGTATGCAGTGCAATTTTGGGCACCGGTTCTGAAAAAGGATATACTAGAACTAGAGAGGGTACAGCGGAGAGCAACAAAATTTATTAAGGGAATGGAGGACTTGACATATGAGGAACGACTAAACAAGCTTGGTTTATTTACTCTAGAGAAAAGACGACTAAGAGGAGACCTTATCACATTGTACAAGTATATGAGAGGTCAATACAATCTCTGCTGTGAGCTATTTATTCCAAGGCCTGATCAGGTGACCAGGGGACACCCCTTGAGATTAGAATAAAGGAGGTTTAAACTTCAGCACAGGAAGGGTTTTTTTACGGTAAGGTCTGTCAAATTGTGGAATTCATTGCCCAGGGAGGTAGTTATGGCAGATACAATGGATACATTTAAGAGAAGATTAGATACATTTCTTTCAAAAGGGAACATACAGAGTTCTACTGTATCAGTAGGCTGATCAGGAAGGTCTGATAAAGACTAATTTAATTGGTAGCAGGAAAGCTATAAAATCTCAGTTACTGAGGTATGAGGCGAAGGTTGAACTTGATGGACTTGTGTCTTTTTTCAACCAAATTTACTATGTTACTGTGTAAGAGTGTTGTTACAAATACCGTAAAATCTCAGGTATAATACGCACCTGTGTATAATACGCAGGTGTATATTATGCCCAAGATTTTAGGGGAAAACAAGAGTGCCTGTGTATAATACGTACCCTTCTTTTCCCCTCTTAAGAAAAAAAATTAAGCCTTCCAGATCCCTTCCCTCCCTCCCCCGGAGCTATCTGCTGCTAAAATTCCATTTACTTACGTTAAAATTCAAGTCCCCGCATTTTCCCCATTAGCAGGCAACATATAACCCATGTCAATATTCCCTGCGGGCAGCATGCTTCTATTCACCACTCGCTTCCTTCTGGCTATGGTATTGCCC
This sequence comes from Rhinophrynus dorsalis, assembly GCA_037306005.1. Taxonomy (NCBI): domain Eukaryota; kingdom Metazoa; phylum Chordata; class Amphibia; order Anura; family Rhinophrynidae; genus Rhinophrynus; species Rhinophrynus dorsalis. The sequence continues at coordinate 57,270,441 of CM074720.1, read as the reverse complement.
TGTGAGGACCTTCAGATCCTCACAGGGCATTACCATTGGCTTGAGCCGGTAGGTCCTGAAGGAAGCGGGCGGTGAATGGAAGCATGCCTCCCGCAGGGAATATTGACATGGGTTATATGTTGCCTGCTAATGGGGAAAATGCGGGGACTTGAACTTTGAAGTAAGTAAATGGTATTTTAGCAGCAGATAGCGCCGGGAGAGGGAGGGAAGGGATCTGAAAGGCTTAATTTTTTTATATAAAAAACTCTCAGGTATAATACGCAACCCCCACTTCACATAAGGTGAAGTGGGGTAAAATTGTGTGTATTATACCCGAGATTTTACGGTATGGTGTTATTATTCTGATGTTAATACCTGGAATGCATAAGAACAGATTATAACTGGCGTTTTGGATTCTGGTGGAAATTCTGTTGTTAAATTGTCACAGTAAGCAACATTTTTTTTATAAATTCTCAGCACCAGAATTTTTGCTAGATGTACCATCACTTTTCCTAAAATACAACAACATTGCGTCAAGGCTTCCAAAACTAGTATAATTGTATTTTTCAACTTCAGTTTTAGTACAAATTACAGTCATTTCTCTCTCTATCCCATTTTTATAAAGCTTCTCCAAACGGGCCTCATGTATATCAGAAAAATGGATCGATTCTATAGCAAACCAATAGCACCGTAGGGGACAAATTAAAATTCCCCAAATTTACATTGATATAAATGGAAAATGTTACTTTTTCCATACAGAGATGCATTGGAGGCTAATATACCTAGCAATCTATAGTGACTCACATGACACAGTAGAGGTAACAGTCAGTACTGACACACATGACACAGAGGTAGCAATCTATAACAGGGGTCCCCAGCCTTTTCTTTCATGAGACCTATTTTTAATCAATGAAACTTACTGAACGTCTCTAAAATGGATATTGGAAATATATGAGCTTCTCTAAAACGTTTATTGGAAATATATGGGTTTATAAATATATCTACTAAATCATCTCCAAAATCTGCACTTACCTACTCGTAGGCCGGAATTCATCAAACTGTGGAGAGAGTAGCATATCAAATACGCTGTCTTTTGCCACGATCATTGATACCTTCGGGTAGTCATCATTGATTTTGCTTGTTTGGAGAAACTTTCGTAAATTGGTCAGTCATGGTGAAAACACACGTATACGCATAAGTGAAAATGTGTATGCGTGTGTTTGCCTCATGCATTTAAATGGGATACACCAGATTGCAGCTAGCGGATCACATTTGCGGATCTATCTGGCTATCACTTATTGAAGAATAAGCGATGGCCAGATACAATCCAAAAGTTGCTGAATGGGGAATGGTTAATACGCGGAGAAATCCTCTGATTTTCCTGCTTATTAATCCATTCGCACCTTGATGAATCCAGGCCTTAGTTCCTACCCAAAACTTCCAATAACAAAGGGATGCACAGAAAACACATGGCCATTTTAACAGCTCAAGACAATAAAATTCCTTTATTAGACATATCATTTTTAACAGAAAAAATCCATTTTCAGTGCCTTGCCATCCTTAACCCTTTGAGTTCCAGTGGTACACAACGCATTGCTTTGCAATGCATTGCGTACAACTGGCATTCCTCGAGTTAAAAAAACACTATCCCATATTACTATGCATGTTTAACCCTTTGAGTGCCAGAGGGGTACAGAATTCATTGCAAAGCAATGCATTTCCGTACCCCTCTGGCACCAACAGAGTTAAAGTTTAGAGTAGTTTAATAAACATTTAACAAATACAACAGAAAAGAGTTAAACAAATCAGGAGCCACATACATATAGTTATATTTGTAGTTCCAATTTAATGTTCTGTTATTGGAATTACAAATAATAATTAATATGTCCACATTTCTATTTCTTGCTGAAACATTGAACATTTTGGATTTTTTTATTTTAGACTTGTTTTTCTGAATTAGTAATTCCTATTTCTCTGTCATCCAATACAGGTTACTGGTAACTTTGGGTAGGTGAACCGTCCCTTTAAATAGGCAGGAACAATTCTAGAAGTGAATGCAGGGGGTGGAGACTACCTTCCCTTCTTGACTGGATTGGTTCTTTGGATAAAGACACAGGCAAGAGAACAGTTCTGCTATAGTTTTACCTATTTTTTTATTTATATGTTAGATATGGAATATCACCATTAGGCGGATTACCATAGCCAACAATGCCCTTAGATGTGGCTAGTTCAGTATCCAGGTGCTTTCTGTGGACCTTAAGCCCTGGGGGAAGGGAAATCTTGGGTTCAAGTTCCTTCCCCAGGAATTGCCCACTGAGGCTTCTTCTTAATACATGGTGATCTGAAGAAAGAAGATCTGCAGGAAAGATGAGCAACCCTTTGAGTGCTGCAGGTCCACATTTCCCACAATGCCCCTCCACACAGGGGTTTTTCCTTTGAAGTTCCTATTGCACACTCCTGCACTCACTGGGTTTATCTGTATGTGTGTTGGGTGTTTTGGAGCAAGTTTCTGTGGTAACTTAACCCTTTAGCTGCTGGTTTAGCATCTTTGGGGGGGGGGGGGGTGTTGTTGGCACTTTCCCTACTGGGTTCACTGTTTATTGGGTCCAGTGACATGTTTTAGTAATGTTCAGTGCACATTTACTTCTTAGTTTCAACTTTGCAAAATTTTTGGCACACTTTTACCACATAGATGCCATTGCTCCATTCACTTCTATGGGACTGTACAGTTTGGGACATATCTTTGCAACCGCTCATCATAGCGACTTCAGAGATGGCTCATATTGTTTGTATGCCCTTGCTCTATTATCCGATTGACGTTTGGTGTGTGTGTTGGGGGGCTCAGGGGGCTTCGGGCACTATTGGGGTACTTTTTCTGGGAAAACTACATTTCCCATGAGCGCTTGCATCGCACGCTCGTTTGTGATTGGCTCCCACCACGGCAGCCATTTTGTTCTTTTCATGGATGAGTATCCTATGCAGGGCTTGGACGCGCCTTCTCTCCTCTGCAGATTAACCCTTCGCCTGCCAGATAATTGCATTTTAGCGATTTCTGGGGTGAAATTTTAATCTTACAAACTGTATTTGGGTGATTCCTTATACTTTAAATGTTTGACACTGTGAGAATGTCTAATCCGTTAGAGCTTGGGGCCAGACCTAAGACTAAGGACGCTGGGGTCTCTGTGTCCCCTATTGCGCTGTTCCTCATGTCATTCAGGGTTACCTAGAGAATTCTCAGGTCATTTATGCCCAGCATGTTCTGCTGTCCCTGAGTCTCCCCCAGGGACCTCCAGCCATGCATTAGAGCCAGTTTGGGTGCAAGAATTCAAGGCTGCTACTAGAGACCTTCAGTGTACACTGAAACTCTTTCCATCCCAGTTACAGGGGGTCTTCCACTCCTGGCAGACCCCTACTTCAGTTAGATCTTCCCTGCCGAAACCGCAGGGAGTACCTGATGTATCAGATTCCTCTAAGGATGAACTGTTGGTGGATTTGGACATTGAAGAATGTTTTGGTGTGAGCTCCTCCCAGTTTTTTGGGGACCCCTTTGAGGCTGATCCTGATCCCTCGGCTGAGGGCTTGGTCAGAGCCGTCTTAACTACCCTAAACATTCCCTTAGTTCAGGAGGTTTCTTCGGGTCCCTCTGATGTATTTCAGGAGCCTAAAAGGCCCTATACTAGTTTTCCATCTAACCCCACTCTTGACTGCCATGTGTCTGATGAGTGGAAGTCTCTGGACAGGAAACCTTCTGTTTCCAAGAAATTGGCCAAGCTTTACCCCTTCTCTGAGGTGGCTCTTGCTCAGTGGGTTCATCCCCCCAAAGTGGATGCTCCTGTCTCCAGGCTGTCTAAGTCCACTGCCTTGCCAGTTGCTGATGCGTCCACTCTGCAAGATTGGACTGATAAGAAACATGAGGTCTCCCTCAAGTCCATTTTTGCCACCGCTGGTACTTCCCTACGTTCATTGTTTGCTGTGGTATGGGCGAACTTCGGATATGTTTCTGCTTCTTTCCAACATTTCAGAGGCCCAGCACTACATATCTGCTGCCTTGTTTGATGCCATCCATTTGATGGCACGAGTTTCCACCACATCTGTGTTTGCTAGACGAGCTCTTTGGTTCAAGATCTGGTCTGCTGACATTGCTTCCAAGAAAGCTTTGCTTTCGTTGCCTTTTCAGGTCACTTCCTTGTTTGGGCCAAATCTTAAGGATCTGATTAGTGAGGCCACAGGGGGCAAGAGTACCCTTCTGCCTATGGTCCCCAGGAAGAATACACCTATCAAGCGTAATCGGCTTTTTCGTTAATTCCAAACTGAGACACGTCTGGTGAACCAGACGGTTCCCTCAGCTCCGCGTTCCTCCTCCAAGGCCAAACAACAATGGAAGCCCAAGGTCTCCTCCAAGTCCAAGGCATCCAAGCTTTCTTCAGTATGACTCGCTGAACCCAGGTCCCCACTCAGCTGTGGGTGGCCATCTGCGTCACTACCACAGCATCTGGGAGGACTCAGTGGCGGACCTGTGGGTTTTGCAGGTGGTGACAGAAGGATATAGGATCCCTTTCGCCTCTCTTCCTCCCTTTCAGTTTTTCCCTTCTCACACGCCCCAGGACGCAGAGAAACGCTGTCTGTTCAATGGTGCTATCCAGGCCCTTCTGAACAAGGATCTTCTGGAACCTGTTCCAGTTCAGGACAGAGGTATGGGTTTTTATTCAAAACTCTTTTTGGTCTCCAAGAAGGACGGTGGCTGTCCTCCCATTTTGGATTTGAAGAATCTCAATTGCTTTGTTATCAAGACTCATTATCACGAGAAGACCCTAAGGAAGTTGATTGCTGCTATGTCCCCAGGGGAATTCCTTACCTCTCTGGATCTTCAGGATGCGTATTTACACATTGCTATTCATCCAGAGAGCAGACAGTATCTCAGATTTGCCTGCAACCAAGGGCATTTTCAGTTTTCAGTTCTTCCTTTTGGTCTGACTACAACTCCTCAAGTCTTCAATAATGTCCTGGGAGCCTTAGTGTCCGTCCTCCATTGGGACGGCATCAGAGTCACTCCATACATGGACGACCTGCTTCTGAAAGCCCCTTCTGCGGAACTTCTTCAGCAACAGGTTCAGGACTGCATTTATGCACTCACCCATCACTGGTGGATCCTCAGTATGGACAAGATGGATTTTGTCCCATCCCAGCATCTGGTCTTACTGGGCCTTCTCTTCGACACTCAGCAGAGAATGGTCTTTCTCACGGACGAGGTGTGTCACCAGATCGCCCACAGGGTTTCTGCTGTTCTGGCTCATGATCCAGTTCCAGCCAAGAAGCTGTCCTCTCTAGTGGGAAAGTTAATTTCCACCATAGAAGCGGTCCTGTTTGCCATGGCTCACACCAGGGAACTCCAGAAGTTTGTGATCCAGGTGTGAAGGGGTCAGCTGGACCTTCTGAAGATGTCATGTGGAACTGAGTTTGTCGTGGTGGCTCAACCTCTCCAATCTGCTGTAGGGCAAGACCTTTCTGGTATCCTTCTGGACCACAGTGGACCACGGTGATGATGGATGCCAGCCTTTCTGGCTGGGGAGTGGTCCTGGGTCACCTGAGTGCTCAAGGTCGTGGTCTCCTGAGGACGTGTTGAAGCTTCGGGCGATATTTCATGCCCTTAGCCACTGGACACGCCAGCTGGAAGAATGTCCAGTCCAGGTCCAGTCCGACAACATCACGGCAGTGGCTTACACCAGTAAGCTGGGCAGAACAAGAAGTCTCTCTCCATGGTTAGAGGTCAAAGCTATTTTGTCCTGGGCAGAAGAACACGTTCCTGCTATATCCGCAGTGCACATTCCTGGCTTGGACAACGTCATGGCAGACTTCATCAGTCAACACACGGTGGACAGTGGAGAGTGGGAACTGCACCCAGAGGTGTTCACCCTCAGTGTTCGGAAGCGGGGTCTTCCTTGCATCGATCTGATGACGAAAAGACAAAACCGGAAGGTTCCGATGTTCTGCTTTCACTGGAGGGATCCTCTAGCTCTAGCAGTGGATGCCATGTCCATTCCTTGGTTATTTTCTCTGGCTTACATCTTTCCTCCCCTCCCCATGTTGCACAGGGCGTTAAGGAAATGGAGACTGGAACGCTGTCCAGTCATTCTGATTGCTCTGTACTGGCCTTATGCAGGCTTGGTTTCCGGAGCTTCTGGATCTGTCAGTGGTGGAGCCATTCCAGCTCCCTTTCCATCTGGATTTTCTTCTACAGGGTTACCTGTGGAAGGAGGATGTTCATCTTCTAGCTTTGACGGCTTGGAAACTGAATACTGAGAAAGAAAGAAAGAGGTTTTTCTTCTGGTGTGGTGGCTACTATGCTTAGTGCCCACAAACCTGTTTCATCTAAGGCCTACCATTGTGTCTGGTCGACCTTTCTCTCTTGGTGTGTTGGTAGGGCTCTCTCAGGAATTTGATCTGCCTACGGTCCTGGCCTTTTTGCAGGACGGTATGGATAAGGGCCTCAATTTGAGTTCCCTTAAGGTTCATACTTCTGCTCACTCTGTTCTCTTTCAGAGGCGCATTGCTATTCTTCCTGATGTCAAGGTTTCCTTCCAGGGTGTTGCTCATACTTGTCCTGTGTTTGACTCCCACTCCTTAACCTGGTTTTGGGCTTTCTTCAGAGCCCCCCTTTGACTCCTTGGCTACTATTCCTCTACACCTGCTGACGTGGAAAATGTCAGTTCACCTTGTAGCAGAGTTGCATGCCCTGTCTTGTAAACCACCCTTTTTTGTGTTTCACAAGGACAAGGCGGTGCTTCGCATTTCTCAGGAGTTTCTCCTGAAGGTGGTTTCTGAGTTCCACATTAATCAGGAGATTTTGGTGCCTTATTTTTGCCTTGACCCTACCTCTGACAAGGAGAGGGATCTCCACTTGTTAGACTTGGTGCGTTGTCACTATGACGTCACTATGCAAAGATGTCTGCTCTGTTTCCTGGCTTCAGTCCCGGGAACAGCAGAATTTCTCTATAAGGAGGTAATAATTCTGGCGACTAGTACTACTGAGCAGCTAGTCACCAGACTGGTAATTCTTAGGGGGAAACTTTTTGTGGAGTGGTGGTCCTGCTTTAAAATAAAATAAAAAAAATCATTCTTTGTGAGCTGGGCTACTTGACAGCATACTGTTTTTTTAATCTGATTTTAGCATTTTTTTTTATTTTTTGTTGAAGTTGGAATTTCATCACAGTTCAGTTTCGCTACCAAACTTTTCCTTCATATTTTCATAATGATTTTTGCATTCCTTCCACTATTTCAATCTCCCTACTATGAAAGTAGATATATTCATTAAACATACCAAAAGTCCACATGCAAATCGAGATCTTGATTTACAGCATATGTTTTTGTGAATTTTCTTATCTCCTACAAAACATCTGTTCTCCTGTGAAATGTTTAATACACATACTTTTCTCTGTTTATTTTTTTTTTTTACGCCATGCATCTTAAAGTAGTCTGCTTTTTAATATGGAGATCAATATGCCTGATTTTATTTTATTGTACTTCATGCTGTACAAATGTATTTTTATTCATTATTAAAAGTACATTTACATGCAGATTCTATTAACATCTGTTAACTCCTTGGATGCTAGAGAGGTCTTCAACATATTGCTTTACAAAGAGTTGGGAGCTCTGCAATATGCTTAACATTTAGATATTCTGAAATGCTGCAAGGTTTTCTATGCCAAGAAAGAAAAAAAAGAAAATGTTGTGAAACCTCACACTGGAGCCCTTTGTAACCCCTGAAAATGAACCCATTCAGTGCTTAAAGGGATAGTGATACTTGCAAATTACTAATCCCCATATTGTAGCTTTATTAAAAAGAAACTTATTGCCCCCAGTGTCATCTCTCAAACTCTTATGGTTTGAGAGGTGATAGCGCTCATAGTCCCCCCCTTCCCTAACTGAACGCTGACTGCAGGGGAAGCTGTCGTACAACAGTCTTATGTGCATCAGGCGGCTCTGCAGCAGAGCCAAGATCGCATTTATAAAAAAGAATTCTTTCACATTCTTTCTACATTTGCTTGGTTTGCAGAGCCACCTGATGCAAGTAATACCGGATATCCCTGCAGTCAGCGTTCAGTCAGGGAGGGGGGAAATTTGAGCGCTATCATCTCTCAAACCGTAAGGGTTTGAGAGATGACAATGGGGGCAATAAGTTTCTTTTTAACAAAGCTACAATATGGGGATTAGTAAATTGCAAGTGTTACTATCCCTTTAAGTGGAGTACTGAATATTTCTGATTGATTGTTTAAAACTTAACCTTTAATCATAAAACAAAAGTTAAAAACTTGGTAGCTGTCGTTTAAAAAATACCACAGCTTGTACAGAACCCAAACTTAACTGTAATAGTATTTCACCATCAAAACTATGGTTAGTTTATAGAACTCAGTAAGACTACTGATTTTAAATATCAATATGATAACATAGTGAAAGCAGAACAAAGCACCTGGAGCCTGTATGTAGGAGATACAAGTACTAGTATTACCTCCCGGATCAGAATTTACTTCACCGGTAACCTTCCCTGAGTCACATCAGAAATTTGTTATAGATTAAGAGGAAGGACACCCATAAGTTTGGGTGTTTTGAAAGTAGTCAATTACTATCACATTACTAGCATAAATTGAGTCTTGCAATTGCCTGATGGTGAGAAAATTAACCCTTAAAATACCCTGTGTTTCACCACTCATGTATGGCAGCTTCGTCAAAATCCCGGTAGGCCGCCAGCACTGGGCCTCCCTGGGGGCCGGCCGGGGAGGCTTAAATAAATGTGCCAAGTTTGTAAAGCCAATCATCAGCGGCCGCAAGGTAACAGGCTAGACCCAGTGACGTCAGAAGCAGTGTGAAAAGCACTGCGTCTGCGCACCGGGTAGGCTGGCCGCTCCTACCTTAAGGATTTGTGTGGTCTGTGGAGACAGATAGAGCTGAGCGGGAGGCTGGGAGCAGAGACCGCATCAGCAGATGCCAGACACAGTCACAGGCAAGAGGGGGGATCAAGACAGCAAGAAAGGCAAAAGGGGGATCAAGAGGGTTTATATAGAGGTAAGAGGGGGAGAAAGGGATAAGGGGGATCAATAGCGGGTAAAAGAGGCAGAGGGGGGCAAAAAGGAGAAAAAAAATTGGCAAGAGGCAAAAGGAGGGGGGATCAGGAGGGGGAGAAAGAGGCAAAAGCTTGGGATCAAGAATCAAGAAGGGGAGAGAGAGAGGCAAAAGGAGGATCAAGAGTTAATGAGGGGGAGAAAGAGGCAAAGGGGAGATCAAGAGAGGAAAATGGAGGGGGATCAAGAGGGGAAGAAAGAGGCAAAAGGGGGAATCAGGAAGGGGGGAGAGAAAGAGGCAAAAGGGGGATCAAGACAAGAGTCAAGGCTGGATTAAGACAAGAGGGGGAAAGAGGCAAAGAGGGGGATCAAGAGGAGGAGAATGGCAAAAGGGGGGATGAAGAGACAATGGGGGAAAGAGGCAAAATGGAGAATCAAGAGGGGTAGAGTGGCAAAAGGAAGATCAAGAGGGGTAAAGAGAGGCAACTTGAGAAGAAGGGGAATCAAGACCGGGTGAAAGAGGCAGAGGGGGGTCAAGAGTGGGAAAAAAAGAGGCAAATGGAGGGGGGGGATCATGAGGTGAAAGGAGGGGCAATCAAGAGACAAAAGGAGGGACCAAGAGGCAAAAGGAGGGAGGATCAGGAGGGGGAGAAGCGCAAAAGGGGGGCTCAAGAATCAAGGAGGGGGAGAAAGGGGATCAAAAGGAGGGGGGTCAAGAGGGGGAGAACAAAGCAAAAGGTGGAAATGAAGAGTGGGAGAAAGGCAAAAGAGGGGAATCGAGAGTCAAGAGGTGGTGTGTATGTGTGTATATATGTATGTATATATATATATATATATATATATATATATATATATATATATATATATATATACATATATACACAACTCTTTATTACTCTGGTGGTGACATAACTCTGAATTGCTCTGGTGGTGGCATTCAGATGTGTTTTAAAATGCATGTTTTCCCCTTTTATAAACAAGAAAAAAATGCCATTATGCTATGAGGCTGGTATAATGACGCAATGCTATGGGGTTGGTCAGCAATTTTTTCCAGGGCTGGTTTTTATTCCCAGTCCGGCCCTGTGCATTGTTGTGCTTAGCAGTTCTCTTACCTTGGGCTATGTGTATGACCTGGCTAGTCTTCCATCCAGCCTGGTGCTGACCTGTGGCTCTGTCTGACTATTCGTTTGCGTATTCCTATTAGTGGACATCCAACCTGCTGCAGACCTGTGGCTCTGGCTGACTACCTGAGCTGTGCATGACCTGGCTTGTCTGACTACCCCCTCTGGTGCCGACTTCTGGCTCTGTCTGACTACTCTTACGTTTGCTCCCTTTACCTAGCAGACACCCAACCTAGTGCGGACCTGGGGCTCTGGTAGACCAGCTCTGATACTGACTGCAGGTTTGAGTCAGTTATCTACTCCCTCTCTGTCTGCAGGCTTAGTCAGCGTTCTCTCCTTACTGACGGCAGGTGTGCATCCATACATCTCCTACTTTGGATCAAGATCCTGTGTTCCTGACCCAGTTCCTGCTCCTGTTCTGTTCCTGATTCCGGTAGAGACTACCAGTGGCTGAGGCCTAGTCTCTAGCATTGTGGTCAAGCTTGGCAGCCTATTATTTCTGATAACTGTGCTCGCTGGCTTGTAAACCTCTACTTGTTTTTTTGTATATATTTGCCTACTTCCTACTCTATATATTTGCCTACCACTACTATTAATAAATTGCATTTAACTATACCGTACTGACTCCTGAACTTCTCTGGGAACCATGAAATTGATTGATAAACACAATTACTAAAAACCAAAGAATTTCCGTTGTGATGACACAGGTTGTCAATTCCAGTGGTTCTCAACATGTTCCCTCAGTCACCACTAAAAGGCCAAGATTTGGGAATTTCCTTGGTTGAGTACAGGGACATCCTCATGTCTTGGCCTGCTGTGTCATTGGTTGGGAACGATTGGTCTATTTTATTATCCCACACCAGTGGAATGAAGTACTGATATTTATTTATTTATTTATTTATTTACTTTTAGTGATTACTACACCTAGAAAAAACAGCCGTTTCCAACATTTGGATCGAGGCCTAAATATGATTTATTTTGTATAAAGTAGGAATGAATACATCTAAGGGACAGATCAATTCTTATTTTTAGTAAAATGTTAACCTTTGAAAGCCTGACGGGTTTGGCAAGGCATTCCGTTCCCCACTGGCACTCAAAGGGTAAAGGCAAATATTTCTAATGATTTTTTGGTATTTATATAACCCTGAAATGTATTCAAATGATTTGATTTCGCATATTTTTAATTTCATACTGTCACAGTACCGTGTAGCGCGGCCTCTTCTCCAGCTCCAGCGTCATTTCCACGAGCGGTTGGACGCATCAATGCTAGATGCGTTATCTGCAGGCTTCTGTTGTATGTGTTTGAGGCCTGTATTCTCCTCCTACCTACTTCCTCCTTCTGAGCTACTCCTACCTACCTACTTCCTGAGGAGGGGTTTTAAGGGCAGATTGAGTCCTGACTCAGTTACCCTTACGATGTTGTTCCGAGCAGTTCATTTATTTGGTATTCCTGATTCTTGTGTATGACCTGGCTTGTCTGTCCATCCATTCTGGTGCTGACCTGTGGCTCTATCTGACCATTCTCCTTGTGAGTTCCGATTTGGCTTAGACATCCTTTCTGGTGCAAACCTGTGGCTCTGGCTGACTACCCGCTCCGTGTGTGACCTAGGCTTGTCTGACTACCCACTCTGGTGTTGACCAGAGGCTCTGTCCACTGAGCATCCAGCATACCAACGCTTCAGTGGATATCCTGTCTGGTGCAAACCTGTGGCTCTGGCTGACTACCCGCTTCTTGTATGACCTGGCTTGTCTGACTATCCTATCTGGTGCTTACTAGAGGGCTCTGTCTGTTTGCTCAGTGTGTTGGTCCCATTCCACAGACATATTTCCTAGTACTGACCTGGGGCTCTATCAGACTCCTAGCTAGTGACTGCAGGCGTGAGTCAGTAGTCTCCGTGGTTGTGTACAGTATTGAGACTCCTCTCCTAGACTGACTGCAGGCTGGGTCAGTGCTACCTCTGGGCATTACCTTTTACCATAAGACTCCAGTGGGCTGAGGCCTAGTCTCGGACAGTGTGGTGGATGCTATTTCTGATACAGTGCTTGCCTCTTTGATCACCCTCTGTGTGTTATTTGTTATTTGCATTACTGTTTATATATTTCTAATAAAGGTGATCTTAACTATACCATCTGACTCCTTGTCTTGCTTGCCTACCGTAACACACACCTCATCTTGCTGTGCTTAATTCCTAAATTTTAACTTATGGTCTGGTGCATAATCAGGCAAATACACAATCCTATATAATAATTTGCTAAATCGTGTGTAACGCCGCAACATGCGCAGTAGACACTGCTGCGTGTGCTGCAGTCATGCGCAGTAGAGACTGCCCGCGTTGCGGCTGATACAGAGCTGGGCGCTCCGAAGGAGCGTCCAGCTCTGTATCAGCCGTGGCACGGGCAGTCTCCACTGCGCGTGACTGCCCCGCGACCAGGTGGCAGTGGCACTTTGGCCCGTGTAACGGGCTGTTCAACTAGTCTCTAATAAACCAGTATCTTAAGTAAAACACTTCTCACATACTTTGGTTCATAACATTGTTTTTATATTCTCATACACGTAGGGAGATATTTCACAATGCATTCATAGCGAGAGTAATATAAATAACATATGTTTCAATTAGATTGTCTTTAGGAATACTCCCCACATAAAGGCCTAATTTAAAGGGACAATTCCCAGAAGAATCAATAAATTGTATAATTGGGTAATGTATTTCTTGGGGCTCCCAATCTACCAATTAGATGGGAACACTCCAAATAGACACCCAAAATTTCCTATGATAATCCTGTTTCATGCCCAGGATCCGTTTAATACGTGTCACAGGCAGGGGAGGGCTGGCAATTTGTGGCCCAGGGGGCAAATACATTCAAGTGGCCCATTTCTATTATCGCTCCAGGCCACTGTTCCAGCCCACTCCATTTTGTTAATTTTAAAATTGGCATTAATGTTGTGACGTAAGTCACGTGATACCACATAGCTTACAGTTGAAATGGGGCTACACTAGTGCGCCACTACAAAGCTTACAATTTAAGTAAAGCTTACCTAGTGATATTATAGAGCTTATAAGGGAAATGATTTATGCTACTAGTGTAGCTTCATGTGGATTGTACCTCGGTGGTATCACTAGTGCAGCTCCATTTACAGCAGCAATCAGGAGATTTAGTGAGGTGCAGTGGCCTACCAGCCCAGACATATGACCAGCCCAGGGGGCAATTGCCCCCCTGCCCCCCAGGCCAGCCCTTCCCTGGTCACAGGTGTAAAAAACACAATATACAGATGTGTTCGTATATGGCTACCTCACAAAGGGGGCCCACACACAAACACAAGATCCTTACAACAATAAAATATCCTACTCTATCACTAAACCCCTGACCCTCCCCTAAATAAACGATCTATTGTTTGGTTAAAAAAGAAAAAAACTTAAAAAGGAAAAAAGTTTCCAAAAATAATCAAATCTTTCCACACAGACAAAAATAATAGAGCTGGATACTACAAAATTAAGTATTCATTATCTTGTTATTCAGATGTCACAAAGTTGCCACTATTACCAGTCTTGTTTTTCAATCCATGTATCCATCCTCTAATCAAAGTTTATTGTTATATCCACTGGTACAAACTCTCTAAAACGTACCAAACTGTTTAACAGGATATGCACTTAATCCACAACACATACACAGTTTATACACCTGGTTCTTCTCCTCTCCTTGGTGCAGTGTCTCCGACCTTTATTACTGCTGACCTTTGCTGTGTTTAAGCTCTTAATGGCAATATACCAGCTGTTGTGCAAAACAAATACTCCAATGCGTTTCAAAATCATCCGATTTCTTCTTCAGGAACAAAAAAATGTATATAACCTACACCTAACTTTCTCATCTTATATACCTACATACTTCTCAGTCCCCCCAAAAAAATATCTGGTAGTCTCAGGATAATTACGTCACACCGAGGATATTGTCTTAAAACCCAAAAGTACATCAAGGAATTTTTATTAAAAAACTCAACCATCTGGGTCCATAAAACCCAGCATCCCTCAACATATTGAAATTGACCATTCCATTAAATCACACTAAATATAAACATTATCTTGCGTTTTTATTATAGCCGTCTTCGTTTGTATGGAGTGCTATTCAAGTCATACACTTTTATTAAAGGCAAACATTGAGTCACATTGCGTCTGAAGGACCAAACAACATAGCACGCTTCCAGTCACAGCATTTCCCTTTATAAGGCAACAGAGTATAACGAACTCAAGTAGTTCATGAACTTCAATTGAATCACCAATCTTTCCTCACATCCAACAGTACTTAATGGCCATAAATACATCATATTATCACTGTTAGACCTGAACTGAACTTTCAGATAATACATAATAATAACATATTTGCAAAATCCCGCTTGGAATAATTGGTGCTGATGGTACACTTTCCAGATATACATATTCATTACACTCTCCCTATTCGCATAACTTCCTCCAATTTATATCCCAACGAATGCAAAAATCTCTTAAAATTAAAAAATAAAAATATATGATCAAAAATAAAAAAATAAATGATAAAAAATAATATTAATAAAAAACTAAACGAAATTCACATGAAATACTTAAATGAAAATATATCATCAAATTTGCACCATTTCAATGCACTCCACAATCTAGTTGCCAATACTCCATACCCCATTCCCATCAAATATTGATTTCCAGTACAGATATTAAACACTTGATCCAAGGCAACATTAAATCAATGTTGGTTCCCTGAACATTTACATGTTCTATGATAAATATTAAACACTAATTCAGGGCAACACTGACTCAATATTAATTCCTGGAACATTGGACATTAATTTCTGTTCAACATCCCTTAAATTCACCATATCCACATCAAATTTGCGAATTAAAAAACACCAAAACACACTGTGCATTACTAATTCCCAAATATACATGTCTATAAAGATTTCCATGACAGAAAAATGGTTCACCTTTTCTTCAAACAAAAACCTACTTTACAGGAAACCAAAAATTTCCGCTTCCAAATTTAAACCGTATGAAATAGGGTTTCCATTTTATAAATCCAAAAAGGTTTTTTTCAACATATGTTTGATATAGTCCCCTCCTTGCCACTTCTTTTTCACTATATCTATTCCCTTAAAGTTCATTTTATATTACCTAAGTGTTCTCTAATACGATCTTTAAGTTTTCTTTTAGTTTTCCCAATATATTGTTTGCCACAACGGCATTGGGCATTGTATCAAGTAGATTACTCCTTTCATATTACAGGTGATTACTTGTTTGATCTCAAAATTTTCACCTGTTTTACTTGAAGTCAATTTCTTTTTTTCTTTATGAATCAAACAATTCAGATACCACAACTATAAAATCCTTTCCCAGCATCCTACGCAGCACGGTGGCTCAGTGGTTAGCACTGTTGCCTTGCAGCTCTGTGGCCCTGGGTTCAAATCCCACCAAGGACAACATCTGCCGTGAGTTTGTATGTTCTCACCGTGCTTGCGTGGGTTTCCTCCGGGTACTCCGGTTTCCTCCCACACTCCAAAAAAAACATACTAATAGGTGAATTTAGATTGTGAGCCCCAGTGGGGACAGGGACCAACATGACCAATATGAGTGTAAAGCGCTGCATAATCTGTGTGCACTATATAAAAATAAAGAATTATTATTATTAATTATCTAACCAACTACTTGTTTTTACTTTTCTTTTCAACTTCCTAACACTAGGAGCTACATTTATCCCCAGATTGGGAGCTTTTGTGTATATAATGACAGGACTCTCAGGGAGTAGACTATTGAGGGTTTTATCTCCCCTCAATGTCTCCCAATGTTTATTAATAATTTTCTTGAATTCCCTGTGTTTTGTACTAAATGGCACTGTTATAGGAATCTCATCTTCACTATATTTTTTTGGTCCAAATTCTCTTAATAACTCTCCTCCTTCCACTATTTCTATTTTTGAAATGCAACCATCTAGATCTTTTTCTAAATAATCTTTCTCAAGAAATCTCTTTTTCAGAACCATAGACTTTTGTTGAAAAATTTCCTTCTCCGTACAATTATGCCTTAATCTTGTAAATTCCCCTTTTGGAATATTGTTCAACCACAGGCAAAATGTCAGTTATTGAGGGCGATGTAGCTATTACAGTCAACTGGCTTAAAGAACATTTTTGTTTTGATTTCCTCATCTTCAATGAGAATTCCACCTCCTTATTACTACTGTGCGTGGTACATTTTCAATTATAACTGTTGTTATTAACATAACTAATAAACTCACATAGAGATTATTCTCCCCCTTCCCAAACAAAAAACACATCATCTATAAAGAGATGCCATGCCACCAGGTTTGCGTCCAGCTTGCCATCCCGCCAAATGTACTGGTCTTCCCAAAAACCCATGTACAAACTGGCATAGCTGGGGGTGAACATGGTGCCCATCACCGATCCCTGCAACTACAGAACAATTTCCCCTTCAAACCAAAAATAATTGTGTGTCAAAATGAATAAAATTAAACTACAAATGAGATCAATTTGTGCTGGTAACAATACATTCTGTTGTGTAAATAAAAAAAAAAAAAAGACTGTTCTAATGAAGTATTTGTTTTTAGATATGACTATTTTGACTCTGCTGAAGGAGCCTCAGGACGGTCCCAGGATAAGATAGAGCGTGACGTCTGTAAACGGAGAGGGAGGGGGGAAGTTTGTAATCGTATATCTCTCAAACCATAAAGGTTTGAGAGGCAGTAATGGCCTCAATTATTTTATTTTTTTAATAGCTACAATATTGCGTTTACTTAAATTGATCCATTACTATCTCTTTAAAGGTTTAGACAATACAGGGTTACAAGTGCTTAGCAAAGTGAATCACTGGAAATGGGGTCCCTGCATGAAAGATTACAGTCTAAAGTGGTAAAGGGAGACGTACATAGTACATAAGGGACAAGTGCTGAATACAGTGTTAGTCCTACACCTTCACTCAGTATGAGCGAGGGTCATCTAGGGATAGACATGGAGCTCCCTGGTACCTTCACCCTGTCTTTAAAGCCCTCTCCTCGTGTAGTATTCTCCCACTAATGATAAAGTAGATTTTTTTTAAAAAAAAAAAAGAAAGTTTTTAAATCTTTATATGTGCTTTAATACTATGCTGTTCTCTTGGGGGGATTTGGGGAGATGTGAGTGTCCCTCTACAGGAATAACCCTTTATTTTTACTTTACATATTCTGCAAGTAGATAAGATGTCTAGCCAAAATGCCTATACTTTATTGAGGTTTTTTTTTTTTTAATTGTTAACTATTTTATTTACACTAATAGTGATCTGCTTGGATCTCAGTTTCCAGAGAGTTTTCTGGTTAATAGATCATAATGTAATGCAATGTTACACTGTCTGCAGCACTGAATGCTCTGTGTGATGTAATACAATGTTACATTGTCAATGCAGCACTGAATGCTCTGTGTGATGTAATACAATGTTACTGTCTCTTTGCAGCACTGAATGTTCTGTGTGATGTAATACACTGTTACACTCTGTCTGCAGCACTGAATGCTCTGTGTGATGTAATACAATGTTACTGTCTCTCTGCAGCACTGAATGCTCTGTATGATGTAATACAATGTTACACTCTCCCTGCAGCACTGAGTGCTCTGTGTGTTGTAATACACTCTTACACTGTCCCTGCAGCACTGAATGCTCTGTGTGATGTAGTAAAATGTTACATTCTCTCTACAGCACTGAATGTTCTGTGTGATGTAATACAATGTTACACTCTCCCTGCAGCACTGAATGTTCTGTGTGTTGTATTACACTCTTACACTGTCCCTGCAGCACTGAATGCTCTGTGTGATGTAATAAAATGCTACATTCTTGTCACAGTGCTTTACCTCGGCCTGCGCCATTCGGCCAGGAGCAGGGTTCTGGACTGATGCTCCGGTGTCACTGGCCGTGTCCCTCTCTGCCTGTGGCCTGGTCGTCTCTGGTTCCTTGTTACTGGCATCATGAATCAGGCACTTGCCTGGACTCCTGTTATAGGCCCAGCCTGGGGAACCTAATTGGTCCCGCCTTCTCCTACTACTTTATACACCTCTCTGGGCCTGAGTATCATTACCCTTAGGTTGTTGTTCTGTGCAGTTCTGGTTCCAGTTCCTGTGTCCTGTGTGTGACCCGGCTTGTCTGACCATCCATTCTGGTGCTGACCTGTGGCTCTGTCTGACATTCTTCTATATGCACCACTTCACCCTTATATGATCTGGATGTCTCCCTTAACCCGAGTGCCAGAGGGGTACACAACACATTGCAGAGCAATGCATTGCGCACCCCACTGGCACTCAAAGGATTAACCCCTTAACAACCCTTGATGGTCCTGGCACGTCAAGGGTAGATTTGCGTTAAGGACCCATGACATGCCAGGATCGTCATGGAATTCAGGGCTCCCAGCGCGGCTGCACGCCGTTTCGGGGAGCCCTGAACCGGAAGCGAACATAAAAAAAAAAAACATGGTCCGTGGTCCTTAAGTGATGGCCGTGTGCGCGATCGGCAGTCCTTAAGGGGTTAATCTCTTTAGATTGCATGCTTTCTAGTAGGGATCACACTTCCCGTGTTTTACTTTGCAAAGCACTTGTCTCCCTGTATTGTCCAAACCCTTAGTTTGTAAAGCGCTGCGTACACTTGTGGTGCTATATAAACATATTAATTCTAAATACATCTATTAGTTCCCCTCATGTGCCAGACTAATTCTGAGCATTGAAAATGTGTTCATTATATATGCATTTTATTGGAGACATCTAATCAGAATTTTAGCTAATGTCTTGCTGTCTAGCATACAGATGGAGATGCTGGCAAACATCTCTATTTCAATTAAAACCTAATGAGTTGCTTTTGGTTAGGCATATTTTTAATTAAGACATGCAGTGCTTAATTGTCTTCATTAATGCTATTATGAGCGATGTAAGTGAAATGTGACAGATTTTAAATGTAATGTAGACAATGTCACTGTAGTAATGCACATTTTGTGGACACACTGGATGTTTCCCATGCATAAAGGTTTAACATTTTATTGCACTGGGTGCAGGAGACACTTCCGCTGCTTTTGGAAGTAAAACAAATGCAGGAGAAATTGCATCTAGGCAGGAGTCATTCATACTGCAGTTTTGTAGTTTGGTGTGTTTCACTGGAGAGCTACAGCTGTAGACACCTAGGACGCATACCAGGAAACATTTTCTTCTAGAGTCCCTGGTGGTCAGGGCTTAACAGAATGCATCATAAAAGTGGGCAGAACACGGTGGGAAGGAGGAGATGTGGACAAGAAGTGGGAGGAACAGCGTGGGAAGGAGGAGAAATGGGCAGAGTTTCATAAGAAATTCACCACCACCTTAGACACCCTCTGTCTCCAGAGACCCTGTAATTCACTAAAAAAACTGGAGTCTCCAGGGAAGATCCAGATAATTCCCAGGTATGCTAGGCCCTGATGTAGAATGTAAAAGTTTAGCAGTTCTGGAGCATAACAAGTACTTAGGTAGGAGTCCATCATACTGCAGTCAGGTGTATCTATATAATTACTGTGTGTAACAGAAGGACTTACCTAGGTAGGAGTCCATCATACAGCAGTCAGGTGTATCTATATAATTACTGTGTGTAACAGAAGGACTTACCTAGGTAGGAGTCCATTATACAGCAGTCAGGTGTATCTATATAATTACTGTGTGTAATTACTGTGTGTACCAGAAGGACTAACCTAGGTAGGATTCCATCATACAGCAGTCAGGTGTATCTATATAATTACTGTGTGTAACAGAAGGACTTACCTAGGTAGGAGTCCATTATACAGCAGTCAGGTGTATCTATATAATTACTGTGTGTAATTACTGTGTGTACCAGAAGGACTAACCTAGGTAGGATTCCATCATACTGCAGTCAGGTGTATCTATATAATTACTGTGTGTACCAGAAGGACTAACCTAGGTAGAATTCCATCATACAGCAGTCAGGTGTATCTATATAATTACTGTGTGTACCAGAAGGACTTACCTAGGTAGGAGTCCATTATACAGCAGTCAGGTGTATCTATATAATTACTGTGTGTACCAGAAGGACTAACCTAGGTAGAATTCCATCATACAGCAGTCAGGTGTATCTATATAATTACTGTGTGTACCAGAAGGACTTACCTAGGTAGGACCTAGGTAGTTCCATCATACGGCAGTCAGGAATATGGATGCAAGAACTTCAGTGCTGTGTTAAAGTGTCCTGCACCCACTCCCGCTCGCTTCCATCATTTATCCTGCCAAAGTTGTGGAAGGTGGCAGTGAGCAGGAGGGAAGGACACAGCCTAAGGTGGAGACCAGCGGAGTGACAAATGCCATCATTGCCCACGTGCTGACCAAAATGCAATGCGATAAAGAAGGCTTGGGGATGCTCAGCCACCCTAATCTTAATTGCTTCCTATAGTACCTTTATGTTAATATTTAGTCAGTTTGACGGATATGAACAGTGGTGTAATAACATGCCCCTTCTTCACCCAGACTGACTCCATGCAGCTCTGAATTTGGATCAGCCCTCCAGTGCTAAATTTATTGATGTGTTGATATTTTCTAAACCCTTTCAATGCCACAGGATTGTGCAATGCACATCCCCGTGGTGCTGAAGGGGTAACGCTGTTTGTGGTGCTGAAGTCTGAAAGCATCCTCTTTGTTCTCCCAATGGATAAGTGAGGGAGCGTAGGTGATGTGAGTCTCTATTGTCAAGGAGATGTACTCACCACATATTGCCAGACATACACTGCCACAGCATTGCCCCTTAATGCATATTCCCCTTGTTTTTACATTATACCAGTAAGTGCTTCCTGCTCCCACCAGTTCTCTAAAACACACGTGGATCAGCTTTTTTATGTACTTAGCCACTGTCCTATGCTTGTCCTGTTTGGTAGTAGAGATGTTTTATTAAACTGTAATTTTCTGTTTTGGTCACCTGGTAGTGCTGTTTATATCACAATCTGTTTAGATCTGTAGTCAATTATTCCGGTTCTCCCATAAGAGTGCATTATAAAAAAAAGTGCCCTTTTCACACTAGTTGGTGCTGTTGAGTTAGAAGAAAAGAAAAAGTTGACATAACTTTAAATGAAAAAAAACTCACAACAGTGGCAGTACCATTTTTATATTTTTGGTAAACCCATGACCAAGATATCCGCTAACATATCCTGCTCTGTATCAGCTGCGGCGCGAGCAGTGTCTACTGTGCATGACTGCCCCGTGACCGGCTGGCAGTGGTACTGTGGCCCGTGTAACGGGCTCTTCAACTAGTATATAAATAATATAATTATAAAAAACCTGGTTACTACTCCTGCATTTAACTAGTGGAAGATTGATTTATGACAGTAAATATTAATGACATTAATAACTTGAGAGTTAATCATGCCTGCCAACATTGTTAGCATATTCATTCATTAGCCAAAGGAATTCATTTTTTTACCTCTTGCTGTTTTTCTTAAATCATTTTAAGAGAAATTTTCCATTTGGCTCTTTGTCCTATAAAAAATAACATTTGTTCTACATGCGCACACTACATGCCACAATAAAGACCCCATTATATTTTCTGAAATCGACTTCCAATATTTCTGCTGGCGATTCTTACTATTAAATGTGACATGGAATAAATGATCTATACAGAGGGAGCTACTTCAATAATTATGCACAATGACATCAATTTCTATCTTGTAGAGAAAGGTAATTTAAACTTTCTGGCATACTCTAACTATATCCGTTAATAAAAGTCACCTTGAAAAGAGTATGCTTGAATCTTTTACATTTCATATGCTAAGATATTATTAAGTAATGAGCTTAAGCAGGTCTTTAAATAATTTAATTTCTAGATAGCTTGGAGAATACTATTTGACTAGGCTTATAAAAATATGATGCCAAAGATTCTTCCATTTTTTTAAGGAAAACATGCCTTTGAATTAAATATTTTTTGTTCTGCAAGTATATTAAGAAATAAGGTTACCTTTTCCTTTTGAACTTTAAGAAACGGACACACAAATGTATAATATATCACAAACCTTGACTTAGACCAGTTTAATTTAGTTTTAATTTTTAACCCTTTGAATGTCAATTGCTCTCCCGTCCAGCACTCAGAGGATTAAAGGAGAAGTAAAAATTATTTATCTGTATTAATAAAAAGAGAAGGCTAGCAGGGTGTCAACCACACACACACCCCTGGGCGGACAAACACACCCATGGGCGGCAGTAAGGAGGGGATATTCGTGTCGTTCAAATCATTGAAGAATTTTATTTCTCCCCTATGATGCAGTTGGTGTGCACTGAATTTCATATAGTTTTCTTAGTACAACGGCCTCACTACTGGGACATTACCTCTATAATGGTAGCAACAATGTCTATGAAGAGCTGCCACCTAATCCTCACATTCTACCTGAAAATAAAATTAGTGTCTGTATACCAGGTGTGAGGTGTGGGGTGTGAGGTGTGGTGTGATTACTTATAGTTTAATAACATTTGAATTAATGATCTCACGTAATTGAGAGTACTCTTGTTTACTCATCAGGAAAAGCCATACATACAGTGCCATGCATAAGTATTCATTTATATGATTGTATATCATAGGCTCATAAATTGGATGCGGACACACTTATTTTACACAAAATTGGTTTTCTTAAACTCAATGTTTTAGCTTTAAATGGAACCTTTATAAAGAGCAGTATCTTAAAAAAATAGGGATACAACATACTGCCAAGGATCTAAGTCTTCTTAACTGGCAAACACCAGTCTTTAGTGGTCATATTCACAATGGGTTGCGTATGAACATAAGATATACTCTCAAGCCTGATTCTGATGACGCCACTGCTCCATCAGTAGATCCACACTTGGATATTCAAATAGAAGCAAATGAGCTGAAGAGAGAGGTATATAGTGTAAAATAGTAAGTATTAAACAGCGCAATGCCAACCTTGGTACTGTGGTCACATTGATATACATGTCTCTCTTTGTATACACACACACACAGCAGATTTTATGTTGCATAACGGAGATCTTGTAAGTAAGAAATGGCTTTTCTTTGTTTTAAATGTTGTGCTGTTATTTGGCAGTTTTTATTACAAATATTTATAACTAGTGTAAGATCCCGTGTACACGGGCCCAGCATTCTATACGCTGGGCAGTCTGTACTGCATATGACGGCTTCAGATAAACATACATCTGGCCTTTTATATTATAGGATATCCGAACCAGATATTTGTGTTTTCCTATAGCCTTAAAGGTGAGAAGCTTGAAAGCTCTCCCACATGTTACTGTACATAGACAGACATCTATCAGTGTGAGTACGCCTTCAACTTTAGAACTGGGTTGTTTAATAGTGTTTTGCACTTTGTGCTCCTTATTTCTATTCTTTTGTTTCTTTATCAAGATCATACTTTAAGAGTTCTTGATAAAGACTTTCCTGGGAGCCAATAAATTAAAATTAACAAATACATTTTTTTCAGAAATAACAGCAAATAGGATGTCCCTAATTATGCCAAAGCTACTGCATAGGGATCAGTTAGGATTCACAAAAAACATACAAGTAGTTCTGAATACAAGGAAAGTGTTAGCAGTTGTTCCCAGATCAGAAACCTTTAGATGCTATAACATTATAATTGCTATTGATGCAGAGAAGGCTGTTGACAGTGTCTGCTGGGATTACTTAGATCAAGTGCTCCTTCATTTTAATATAAAGGAACAAGACAGGGCTGTCTACTATCATCCTTATTAATTTGACCTTTGAACTCCTCGCTGTGAACATTACTCCAGTTTGAGGGAATCAACCTAGGCCAGACAGAAGAACTGGCCATGTTTACAGGCAGCATATTAATATTGGTATCAAACCCAAACACTGCACTTCCCCATATCTTCAAACTATTTCAACATTTGGTTCCTTTTTGTGGTTATAAATTGAATATTCAAAAAACTGTCATGCATACACTGTTTTATAACCTCCCTAGGGTTAGCAATTTCAAGTCAGCCAATTAGGTATTTGAACTTCCATATAACTACAGATCTAAGGGGCAATTTATAAAAGTGGATTTAAAGGGATAGTAATACTTAAAATGTAAAAAAAAAATATGTTGCTGGGTTTATCCCCTGAGTAAAAAAAAGGGAACTCCCACTGCTGAAAGGTGTTTTATTCAAAAGTTATTGCAGCTCAGATTTGAAATTTTTTAGGTGCAATATCACAGTGGCCTGAAATTGTACAGTGGCGCTGTTGCTACACCATCCTATGTTCAGCTCTGGTCCCGGGACCATAAATCTCCATAGGATGGTGTAACAACAGCGCCACTGTACAATTTCAGGCCACTGTGATATTGCACCTAAAAAAACTCAACTTTGAGCTGTAATAATGTTTGAATAAAACACCTTTCAGCAGTGGGAGTACTTTTGTTTTACTCAGGGGGATAAACTCTACAATATATACATTTTTACAAACTAAGTATTACTATCCCTTTAATAGAAAAGAAGCTTTAAAATGACTGTAAGTATTACGTTTAGGGGGACATAACGCTGTGTAATAAGTTTAAAAAAAAAATGGAGTAAGAAAGTTTGTAAAAAGTGGCGCAGCGTATTTATAAAGAAATGTCACTATTTGCGACAGTTTAGCGACAGACTTTTGACCAAATATTTAAGGCCATGTCTGACCTGTTCTTATTTTTTACGGTCACGTTTATAAATGTAACTAGAACACTTTATAAATACAAACATTCATAATAAGGGCAATTTAAGGATCCATTGACAAAAATGAAAAGAACACTTTTTATAAATCTTCCCCTTAGTTACATAATTTTAATATTTCCCCAGGTATATCTAAAATTACAACTGAAATAGCAAAATGGTGTAAATGCCCCCTCTTTAAGTTTGATTGGATTCAAAATGTAGGAAACTTAGTCCTCTGTAGAAAACAGCTTGGTATATAAGCACATATTCACTGTCTTTTACTCTTCATACCAAATGGAGAAATGTTAAAACAAATCTTTTATTTAGAGACAACCTAAAATCTGGGCAGGTGTCACTTGCTAATCAAAAAGTTTTGTACAATTTTAGCAAATACATATTACAGGAAACTCAGTGTTTCAACCTAGAAACATACATAATATATATGTATTACACAAGGCACAGAGGTGTACTTTTATTCCAATTTCTTTTCATAGATGAGAAATATTAATTTTAAAGGAGAGTTGAAATTAGTCAAACTGAACATAGTCAATTTATTTTTGCTAAAAACAAAATCATGTATGGGCATGACCAGAAACAGTGGGCAAAATCAGCTAACGCTAAGTCACGCTTTGACATTTAGGTCCATGTGTTTGAATTTGGAGCAGTGCAATTATTCTATTGCAAAACGCATACAAATGTAGATAAACATCTCTTAGGCAGGTCAATATATGTATTTGCTATTCAATGACAAAGTTAAAAATGTCTGAAATCTATTATGCAAGTTGGTCAAACTTCCTAGCTGTTACTAACACATTCTGTAGAGAACTGTACCCTGATCCTTACCTCCCCCATAGAAAGCAATAGAAAAACTGGGCATCAGGTGAACTGTCTGCCCATTAGGTTGTTGACAGTCTAATATTAAAACAGTTTGCTATCTAATAACTTTGGAACTAAACATCTCACACACGTTTTACTAAGTAGGAAAATGCATTGTTGTAAAAAAAAAAAAACTTTACTAATGCTTTAAATGAAATCTGTTGTCATGTTTAATTTCGTAACTGCTAATCTGAGTATTTGCTTTTTTTCCCCCTCTTCCAGGTTGGCCGTGGGTCCCTCTAACAGTTTTCGCGTGTCTGTATTGCTTCTCTCAGGTTGGAATAGAATGGGAAACATTTCACTTCCCACATTACAAGGGCCGGTTTCCTGTCTGTTCGGTGAATAGGGTGGTAAAGTGATTCTACTCACCTGTAAACCACCTGGGGTGTCGAATCCTGATCCCGAGCTCCCAGCACAGAGACATTACTTTCTAGGAGTATTCTGTGGACAGGAATTTACATATGGATCTACTTGATACAGAATGTCATGGAATATGTGATACACCAGATCATATGATTTCAACCCTTTGAGTGCCAGTGGGTTGTGAAACACATTGCGAAGCAATGCACTTCTTACCCTTCTGACATTCAGAGGGTTAAATATACTGATATTGATGTATTAAGAAGAGCTAGAGCAATTCTGGGGCAAACCAAAGGCACCACAGGAGACAACTATACTTTTAACCCTTTGAGTGCCAGAGAGGTATCCGGTACTCAGAGGGTTCAATGTATTTAAACTGGGATTTTAATCCCTTGAAAGCACTGCGTAAAAAACAGCATTGAGCTCGTTAGCATGTCATGTCTATGGCACTATTAAGGTCTATATTACATTGCGGCTGACAACCTTATAATTGATTTAGACTGGGGTCTTAACCTCTTTAGTGCAAGAGGTCTGCAACACATTGCAAAAGCATTCAAAGGGTTAATTAATGCAGAACTACCAGGTTAGCTAAAGTCGCCCTGCAATAATTAGGCAGGTGGCGACTAGCTTAATAATAGTTATTTTACCTCTCAAAAGAACCCCCTTGTAAAGAAATCCTTAATCTTCCGAGACTGACGGTCAGGTTAGTGCAGTCTGCGCGCCTGTGCTGTCAGTCCCTTCCGGTAGCGTTGGGGGCAGGTCAACGCTGCTGAAGGGAGGCCGGGACTGACAGCGCAGACGCGAAAACAAGATGTCCATGATGATGCCTGGCTTCTGGTCTTAGAAACTTAAAGGGATAGTAATACTTAAAATGTAAAAAAAAATATGTTGTAGGGTTTATCCCACAGAGTAAAACAAGAGTACTCCCACTGCTGAAAGGTGTTTCATTCAAAAGTTATTAATTTTCAAAGTTGAGTTTTTTAGGTGCAATATCACAGTGGCCTGAAATAGTACAGTGGCGCTGTTGCTACACGATCCTATGGACAGCTCTGGTCAGTTGACCATAAATCTCCATAGGATGGTGTAGCAACAGCGCCACCGTACAATTTCAGGCCACTGTGATATTGCACCTAAAAAATTCAACTTTGAAAATTAATAACTTTTGAATGAAACACCTTTCAGCAGTGGGAGTGCTCTTGTTTTACTCAGGGGGATAAACCCTACAACATATTTTTTTTTACTTTTAAGTATTACTATCCCTTTAAGGATTACTTTACAAGGGGGCACTTTTGAGAGGGAAAATAACTATTATTAATCTAGTCGCCACTTGCCTAAGTATTGCAGGGCAACTTTAGCTAACGTGGTAGTTCTGCTTTAAAAGCCCAGTTTAACTCATTGTGAGTTTTAATTTGCACCCAACTGTGAAGCTGAGAATTTGCACCAGAATTTGCTTTTCTACATAAGGCCTAATGTCTCATACCGAACACATTTTCAAGATGATGTCTACAGGAGAGAGAAAATCATAGAAACATAAATGATGCAGCTTCTACTCACATTGCTGATGGAAATACCACCACCCTTTTAAAGCTGAACTTTCAGGCATATTAAAGTCTCCCCCCCCAAATTATTTTTCACATAGAGATAAGCATATCAGTACTTGTATTATCCTTATTAAGTCCGGCAGTATTTCACCAGCAGGCATCTTGACGTAAAGGAATCTGTGAGCCTGCGCTGTTTGTCCCTTTCTGTACCTTAAGGTACAGTGCAACTCCCCCTTACCAATCATAGAGGAGACATGGACGGACAGTGCAGGAGCACAGATGCCTCTTTGGCAAGATGTCTGCACTGTCGTCTGAGGTAAGCATCCATAGAAGTTGGATTTACTAAGGATAATACAAGTACTGATATGCTTATCGCTATGTGAAACATTATTTGGGGGGGCACTTTAATATGCCTGAAATTTCCTCTATAAACATAACCTATGTACAGTCTAATCAGCAAATATCTGAGCTATGATGCACAAATACATTCCAATAAAATAGTTGTGTGCAGCAAAATGGTTAAATATAAAGATGAAGTCGTGCAAAGCAATGCATGAAATAAACTTTCATGGAGAAAGAAACAATGTAGTTATTGAAAAGCATAAAGTGATATCCGCTGTAGGTGATACATGTTATCACCGGTTTTATTGCAGAGTGTTCTTTTGAAATCTACGAGGAAATTTGTAGCTAAAACCACTGATATGTCACCTGCAGTGGAATCTAGCCTATTACTGGATGTGGTAGGGCATATGTGTTAACCTTTTGGGTGCCAGAGGGGTACACGCTGCATTGCTTTGCAATGGGTTGCATACCCTGCTTGAGCTCAAAGGGTTAAGACTGTTGCAATAATACTGATGCAAACTAACTCCACGATAGAGCAAATAAACATCACCTTTAATTTAAATGGGTCTTTTAACGCTTCTAGTTTTGACATATATCCAACACATTGCTTCAAGGTTTTCCAACATTAAACTGTAAAAAAAAAAAAATCCTTCTTCCTGTCTTTTTTTACCCTGACCCCTTTTCTCATCTGTTTTGTTACTCAACCCCTTGAGTGCCAGAGAAGTATGGATCGCATTGCAAAGCAATGCATTCCATACCTCTCGGGCACTCGAAGGGTTAATAGATCATATCAATGTAAAAAGATATGATTTATCCCTTTGTAATGCACCGCAATTCAAAGGGTTTAAAATTGTTATGGGTTGTTGGTTAGTTATGGAGTGATTTTAGTCAGGTTCCAAGTTACTTCTACTATTCACCACTATATGACAAATACTACAGCGTTCTACATCTAAGGCTAACCAAGACTAAAGGAGAGCTAGACTTTCATTATGAAAAAGAAACACATACTAAGGGCTGTGTTGTTGAGTATAACAATATTTGTTCCATTACTGGAAGATGCTCCATTCCAAAGTTATTACAGCTCAAACTTTTGTAATATTAAAGGGATAGTAATACTTCGTTTTAACTTTATTTTATTTTGTAGGCATTAAAAAAACATGAAGAACGATATAAGTCTTATCTCTCAAACCTTTATGTTTTAAGAGATATTCACAAGCAAAGTTTCCCCCTCCCGCCCCTTTTACCTAGTGTAAGCCATCTCTTTTCAGATGGGGAATCTGGTTGTAAGACCAGACAGATAACAGCAGGGGACAGTCTTCTTACAATGAAAGCCCTGCCCCCCTTGACAAGCTTTTCAGATTTTACCCTTACTTTAATTGAAGATTGTCCCTCTCTGCAGTCTACCTGGGCAACTCCCTTCTGATCTGGCTGAACAGTGTTACATCAGTAAAAGGGGTGGGAGGAGGACACTTTTTCATTGAATTACTCTGGAACTACAACTCTGACAGAATTGAAATAACACTCTTCAAAGTCCAAATATTATGATGATTAATTAGAGCTGCTTTTATTATGAAACATTACTATCCCTTTAAAGTGGATCTGTCCCTTTAAGACAAGTTTTGTTTATTTTACAGATAATGAAAATTGGCTTGTATGTTGTTTTATACATTTGTCTGTTGTGGAGAATTTAAACTGGCTTGATGGCACAGTGTAGCATCTTATGCTAATTCCCTGCAAAGTATGATAATTAGTTTGGTTTGAGGTCAAACTTACTACTTTCTGTTCTGTCTGGTCCATACAGACAGCATCCTATATAATAATTCGCTAAATCGTGTGTAACGCCACAATCATGCACAGTAGAGACTGCTGCGCGTGCTGCAGTCATGCGCAGTAGAGACTGCCCGCGCCATGGCTGATACAGAGTGGGGTGCTCTGAAGGAGCGTCCCGCTCTGTATCAGTCCAGGCGCGGGCAGTCTCTACTGAGCTTGACTGCACCGCGACCGGCTGCCAGTGGCACTGTGGCCCGTGTAACGGGCTCTTCATCTTGTTATAGTATATTTTGATTAGTTTAGGAGCAAACAGACAGCACTATAGTATATTTTGATTGGTTCATTAGAAAACACAGCACTATAGTATATTTTGATTGGTTCAGTGCTGGCACTTGCTCCAAAAGTTATAGCTAGCAGTGAGTGGATGTGGCCTTTTGTAAGGGCCCACCCACTCCCTGCAGATGATCCCTTTTGAATGTAGAGTCAAATATCCTAACTCTGGGGTGCTCAAACCTCATCAGGCTTCCCCATCAGTACATGTTTTTGGGATCTCACATGAACGCAGATGAACCAATCCATGACTCACCATTCTAAAGGATCTGCAAACATTTTTATGATTTAAATTGTTTTCTCTTTCTTTTTTTCACTCTTTGGGCTGTGTTTGAAACTACAGTATAGTGGACAAATAAACATTCTCAATTCACACTGATTTAAATGTTTTTTTTTTAACCCTTTCTAGCACTCAAGGGGTTCAAAGGCCTAGTTATATTAATGGGCATTTTAGCTCATCACTTTTATCATAAAGTGCAACACTGTGCCACAAACAAGTAAAGATACATTCATCAAAACCTATTTATATTACAAATAAAGGCTAAAATGACATAAATTCAGTGTCTACTTTTCTTTACAATTAAAGAGGTACTGTCACACTTTCAAGTCACCCCTCAGTGGGAACCTCCGTTTGAAAAGGATTTTCATTATTATTCTTCCTTATTAATTTAATCAACATTCCAAGAAGGTGGAGAGAGTTTATAAGAAAGTAATTATTCAGGCTTCATCAGACAGGTCAAGAAACAAAGCTCTGCTGAGATTAGATTCAAAACAGCACTGCTTATCTTTTGAACCAAGCGATAAAACTTGACATCAAAGAAACTGAAGAGCACAAAAAGGAATGGATCCACACAATTGCACCTTTCACTTAGAACAGAAACTGGAGCAAAAGAAGAGGATAAGCGCAACCATCTGAGAGTGATCTTAATACAAAAGGTGGTAGGTGATAAAAAATGAATCTATTTACAAGACGTATTCTTGTAAGTGTAGCGCATAGAGGGATCACTTGATATAGAGAGAAATGTAGATAGTTGATAGATGGAAAGATCTGGGTCTCAGAGCTGTGTACAGTCACTATCAGGTACAATGATATCCATAGGTATCCTTAATACAGAGACCCAAAAGACACCCGATCTAAGAGTAGATCTCTACAACAAATGTATTCCAAAAGGACCCCTAAAAGGACCAGACTTACCAGATAATCACTTGTATGCCTGTGTCAAGAAGCCCGACCTGGCTTGAGGTAACGAGCATGCCAAAGTGAGTATCCTTAATGCAAAGACACAAAAGACATACAATCTAAGTGTAGCTCTGTACAACAAATTTAGCCCAAAAGGACCATTAAATGGACCAGACTCACCAGATAGTCACTTGAATGTCTGTATCAAGAGCTCGACCCAGCTTGAGGTCACAAGGGCCAACCAAAGCAAGTTGGGTATAAAAATATAAATACTTTATTGTATAATATGTCCCTATGTGTTTCGTGGATCATGTGTCCACTTCATCAGGGAATAAAAAGAAAATGTGTACAACAGCTTCTATTTATACATAAGGTATTAGTATTTTACTATTATTTTATGTATAAATAGAAGCTGTTGTACACATTTTCTTTCTATCCCCTGACGAAGATGAACTTGTGTTGAATCAAACAGAACTTGAGACTTAATAGGGGCTGAAGGATAATGAACTTGGCTAGTGGCAGGCTAATATTGCACTTAGCTAGTGAAAGGCAGATGTAAAACGTGGATGGAGGCAAACCAGAACATCTCTTGATTTGAGGCAGAGGAACAATAATTAGCTAGTGACAGACTTTAACAATACTCAGTAACAGACTGGAGCACTATATTGTTTGACACAGACTCAACTTATATTTGGTTTGACACGGACTGGAACAACATTTGGTTTAAGGCAGGCTGGAACAACACTTTATTTGAGACATACTGGGACAATAATCTTTGGAGACAGGCTGGATCAATACTTTGTTTCAGCCACACTGGAACATTATTTGATTTGTTTGAAACTAGAAGAAACGACCAGGAACAAAACTCAAACCAGACTGACAGTAGAATTCAATGAATTTGCAGAGAAGTGCTTATGTTATAGCTTTTTAAACACAATAGAGGTATGTCCAGCTAAGACTTCAAGGGAAACAATTACTGAGATGGTTCTCTGGGACTGGATTCCAACAGCTGCATGGTTCACTAATAATGCATTAACCTGGCCCAAGCCCTGTGTATTTTTGGAAATGGGTACTCTCCTGCCTAAGATATGGATCTAAGGACTAAAAACACTCAACCAGCACTGAGAGAAAATATAGTATTTGTTTAAATTGAAACAAATTTGCAACGGATTACCTATTATTGTTAACTAGTGTAAAAGCCCGTGTACACATGCCAAAGTCCGAGTGATGTTAACCTTTCTCTGGCATTGCGTTGATTACCCCTCTGGCACTCAAAGGGTTAAGAGGCCTGTCCTGCTCTGCTTCCTGCCACCGACGCAGTCATGCACTGTAGAGACTGGCCGAAAGCACAGAATGCTCCCAGCACAGAACTCCCAGCATTCTGTGCTCCCATCACAGAACTCCCAGCATTCTGTGCTCCCACCACAGAACTCCCAGCATTCTGTGCTCCCAGCACAGAATTCCCAGCATTCCATGCTCCCAGCATTCTGAGCATTCGGACAGTCTCTACTGCACATGAAGGATTCTGACAAACATCCTAGCGAATTATTATATAAGATGTGAATCAACATTTCAGTTCACCGTGCACTGTCATAGTGAAAATCCATAGCAGACCAAAATGATGACTGAGCGTGTCAATAAATTGCTTCATTTTTATTTTATATCATGGGAGTGGTTTGTGCTATATAAAGTGTGATGAGGACTGTTAGTTGCAATTTAAAATGGGGGAACTTCTGTTAAACTTTATTTCCTCTATAATATTATTAGTGGCTTTAAATATGGAGACTCTTATCCCTCACCATCCTATATAGCACAAATCCAAATACTAGTAAAGCCTAACAATAACCATCAAATGCCTATCAGTGGTATATATAAATAATATATGGGTTTCCAAACCAGTATATAAAATAAACCTTTCTATTAATATCTTCATTATGATTAGGAACTGGTAAATCATAATTAACGTCTCAGTGTGACTCAGTATTAGGTAATTCAGCAGCTATCTTTCAGAACAAATGGACACTTCAACCACAAAGAAAAGATGAAGGGCATTATTGTGAAATTTATGAAGAATTATTAGCAATGATCATAAATGGGAAAATTTGCAAAAAAGTATTACTTTGATAATTGTACATTTGACCCAATGATTCAAAGATCACTTGCATGAGCAAAATGTTGATTACAGATGGATGGAAATGAAATACAAATGGAGTGAATAATACAATGAATGTTTATAGATAAATGATGCCTCATAACAAAATACATATGCAATAGAAAATATAAAAAAAACAGAGTGAGGTCTCTATATTAAATGTATGAAAAATACACAAATTGTAGTATATATATTATTAGGGATAATATCAAGCAATTGAATCTTGACAAAATCTTCTTACAAGGGGTCCCTTTATTCTGTCATGTATACGGGGTAGAAGATGTAACACGCGTGGCTCTACTATGTAGCGAACAGGTTTGGAGCATATGGTGGTATTAGATTAAACCTTCTTCTCTTGGTTAACTCAAAATAGTTGAAGATTGCAAGCTGGTTGCTAATCTAATGCACACACTCAGCTGACTGACTGGAGGTGGTCCTAATTCACCCCACATGCCATCGGCCCGAGCAGTCTTGTTTGACAGGCAGTAACTGCTTTCATGAGTATCTGACTGTTTATATCATACCTTGCAACCTTTCAGTTCTTATGAGTTTACCAGTGGTAGGAGGTTTAATCTAATACCTTCATATGCTCTAACTCTGTTTACTAGATAGGGTCTAGGCAGAAAAGCATGTGTAAGTGTTATTACATCTTTTGTCTAATATCATACACGAGGAAATAAAGTGACAGTGGGACTCCATTAATTATTTATTTTGTTTTAACCCATTACAAGAATATTTGGTCAAGATGCTATTTCCTGAGCATATTCCTGATATTATTAGGATCTACACTTTTTGTACTTTGTGTGTTTCTCAACTGCTCTGTATAAAGACCACACTATGTTCTATTACATTTCTCTTTTCTGTTTTATATATATTTCTTATGAGACCTCATCCAAGAGGAAGACTGGGATACATATGAACATCCATTTCCTTTGTCATTCATATTCCATTTTCATCCATTTGTCATCATTTTGTTATGTAAGTGATCTTTGAATTGTTTTGCAGTTGTATTAATATAATATTCATACTGTATCTTTTTTGCACATTTTCACATTTTAACAAATTTGACACTGGCTCCATTCCTCTTTTTTTATCATAAAATCATTGTTAGTAGATTGGTCCTATGGCAGGTTAAGCCTCAAAACATTTACAGCAAACTGTGGCCTTTGGCAAGGTAAGTCTTGAAAATATTGTTAGCAGGCTGAAGCCTAATGCAAGATAAGCTTTGAAAAAATTCTTAGAAGGCTGAGACTTATGGTAAGGTAAACCTTGAAAAAAATTGTTAGTTGACTGAGGCCAACGGAAATATAAGCCTTTAAAAAATTGTTAGGCCAATGGAAATTTAAGAACTGAAAAAAATTGTTAGCTGGCTGAGCCTGTGGGCAGTATAAGCCTTGAAATAAATCTTAATATGATAAGGCCTGAAGCAAGATAAGTTTTGACAAAATTGTTAGCAGGGGAATGTTGTCTTTGTTGGCGATAAATAACCACACCTGATTTCTTGAGGGATAGTAAGGTTGCCAACATAAACCTCAGGGTGGTTATGTTGGATGTGTTAAATTAGGGCAGACATGCCAAGGTGTGATTCCCCCCTTCCATCTCTTCACAAACATTTCACACAATGTGCACATTACAGTTTTACGATAACAGTCCCCGCCCCAAGACAAAATATTCCCATAATTTCAACAACTGGATACCACCAAAACTCCTTAAATCAAGCATCTCCAGCTCCCTCTCTTTTCCTGTCTATCAACACTATGTACCCTCAAAATGTCTGCTTTCTGTCTCTCACACAAGCACAGGCTGACAAATTGTGATAAACTGACATCCCATTTTGTACTGGATACTTAACACACTGGGAAAACATGGGGAAGCTCCACTTGAGTGGAAATTACATTATTCTCATTGATTCATTGCAATGAAAATCTGTAAAAACTGCACTTTTAGCAGAAATGTTGATGGAAGGAGGAAAGTGTCATTGTTCTCGCTCACCCGTCCTTAATAAAGATATTGTCTTTTTTTTTTAGTTCCCCTGATTTAAGATGAGTCTTTATGTACCTGTTCCCAATGAGAGCAATGTGTTGGAGACATCTCCATTATTAAAGGTTACCTGATACGTGGTTTGTAATACTCAAGAAATAAAAGGGTTGTTTTTATAAGTGCACATCCAGTCTACTGGTTATGTGAATCACCTGTATATTTAATAACTGAAGAAATTAAGAATATTCAGTAAAATGTGTTGAGACATTCACATTATAAGGGGACATTTTAAGAGAGAAATTATTTTTTGTAATTGTTTTCTGTCCCTTTAAAATAGTTGTATTAAAAAGGTGTCACAAATAGAACAAGTCAAAATGTCCTCTATTGGCTAATCTTTAAAATTCTCTTTGATTGACCTATTTGTTGTCATTGAATGCAAAATTAGCTGATACCTGCTGTTTTCAGTGATTACTACATTCCATGATTAACACAGAATTTCTAGTCAAGGTTCATTTCTTAAAAAAAAAAAAAACCCACTGCATTTGTTTGTATTTGACCAAGCAAAGTCACTGTTATCAAACCTCTTTTATACCACTGAGACTAAGATGTCGTTTTTAAACATAAATCTCACTCATTGTCCATAAATACAATGTACTGTTGGATGTTTGATTAAGGAATACATTTGTGGTTGAAATTAAAATGTGTAGGCGTCTATTGAAATAGTCTCATGTTTAAACCTTAGGATCTTATTTGCCGGTCAGTGATTTATAATGGTGTAAATCTATGCTGATCTCCCTAATTGTAGTGGTGTAATTGGAATCCAAACCCCAGATATTTTTACAATATAGAGACTCCCCTGGCTTCTATGCAGCCTTGCAGTATGTATCTTTCATTAGAGGCCGGTGGCGTCACCTATGTTAAAACATCCTTAGCACATCTCACCATTCAGTTGTACTGCACAGTAAAGTGATATCTGGTATTCATCACAGTGGTGCTTAGTAGGTACCTAGTAGGCAGTGGTGTCTTTCAGTGTGATAAATTATGTACGTATAGTTGAAGGCAGTAGTCTATATACATTGGGCTAGTAGGCGAAATAGTGAGGTTATGGCAGAAAG
Source organism: Rhinophrynus dorsalis (assembly GCA_037306005.1). NCBI lineage: Eukaryota > Metazoa > Chordata > Amphibia > Anura > Rhinophrynidae > Rhinophrynus > Rhinophrynus dorsalis. The sequence continues at coordinate 57,233,956 of CM074720.1, read as the reverse complement.
CTTTCTTTTTTCTGATGGTTTACATAATGATTTATGTATCTGCATAAGATCGGCCTAATGGGGTGGTTATTACTAATAATTTATTAGTCAAACACTTCTTTATCCATCCAGCCGATGACCTTAGTTGGATGACATTGTCAATATATTTTTGAATTACATAGAACAAAAGACAGGTCTTCATATGTAGTCATATCTGATGGGAGAGGATCTCGTCTGTATTTTCAGTGTAATTGAGTATAACAATTTATTCTCCTTTAGCTGTCATTTTATCACAATAGTATTGTCTTCGCAGAGAGTTTGTTTACCCAGAATTCCTCCGTAGGAAAATGTCTGTAAGGCATTTCAATTTAGGAATGGCTTCCAAAGTGTCTGTCTCTACTAGCCTGTGCAAGACCATATAGGAGGAATTGTTAGACCCTGGATTAAATATGGACAGAGATGTTAAAAGCACAATATTTTCTGCTGAAGTTTTATCTTTACCAAAAAATTTTTTACAGTGTACAATACAATTACATTTATGTAAATCTGTGCAACAGTAATACAGAGGATGTACTGAAAGGGACATGGTATATTCCTCTCTGGAGTAACCTTGACTTGCCTATCATCAGATTGTGTGATAAAATATTATATACTAGGTTTATGGTAGGGGTGGAATACTTGAGTCATCTCCCGTTGCCCACTCTCTTTGTGCACGTTTTCCTCCCCATTGGTACTGTTTTTCTCCCTTGTCGCCTCCTCCCAAATGTGCTTGGGCAGTCCCACTATCAGGTTTACATTCTAGCTATAATGAAGGAAAAATGTAAAGAAAGAATATCCTTGGAACTTTAGTCTTTGTACAAGTTCCATTCCTAACTGAGCACAAACTAGAAAACCACTTGAATATCCCATGTTTAATGTAATCAGTAATGATTTTATTAAATGTATTTTTTGTGCTTTGCAAAATTTTCCCTGCAAGTATCAATAACTTAATAAACCAGTCAAAACTTTTTTTATCTGCCTTTAAAATCTTGATAAGTGTCAAAACTAAAATAACTTCTAACAGTTTGTTAGCCACAACCATGAACAGCACCATAACACCAGCCAAAACTTCTCTAAGATGCCTGTCCACAGAACTCCACACTATAATGTCCAATGATTGCAGTATTCTTAATTTGGAAGCCTCTTCTTCTGTCTGTGATAGTCCAAGATTGTTATCCCATGTAGATAGAGGCCTATGTCTTGCTTCCTTAGTCTTAAATTCTGGTGGTTTACTTCTCTGGACCTCTAAAAAGCACAGAATGCTTTCTTTTTGTAGGTTTGAGTCTTTTTCTTGTACCCTTCTTCTGTTTCTAAAAACCTTCAGTGGGAACTCTTGAACAAGATGTAGTCTGTAATGTAGGTTTTGAATAAAGTCTTTAGGGTATGAATAGTGTGGGTGCACCATAAGACAGACAAGCAATCTGATGCTTATTATAGTTAAGGTGGAATGGGTACTGCCACTACTGTGTGCGTGGAACTTTAAAAAACATACAACAGACTAGTGATGTTTAAAAAAAACTATGTCATTAATCACACGACTGTAAAATGTGATAAAATAAATGCAATGTTTTATTGTTAACATTTGACGACCTATGCCTCATATGTTACATCCAGCCAGCACTGCTGGAACTAATATCTAAACTCCTAACTATTAACATGCAGGATCTACATTCAGGAGATAACAACAAATTATTACCACTTTATTGTTTCTGGGCAAGGACCGTAGCATACACTACTTCAGTGTCCCTAGTTGTTAAGTTACGCCTTGGGTGTCTATTGAAGGTATATACTAGAGCCCACAGACATTGTCCATGAATTTGACCCTGCAGGGATGTGTGAATATAACACTTCTGTCATTCTACATTTGTATACTGGTCACTGTATTCATATGTGTGGGATGGTTTGGCGGCTGGTACAGCTAAGCCCTATATGAAGACTTGAGGTGCATTTTGTTTAACCCACTAGGAAGGGATCCTTGGGAATGTGCAACATTGTACATGTGTGTGTTGCCTTGTTTTATTTATCTGTGTATTTTTATACACCTTCACAAGAACTTGGTTTTACAGCAATACTGAACCACAATATGTATATGATATTGACATCTTTATGAAGATGATGACACAAATCGCACATTGGACTGCTTTGGCAGGTTATACATTGTATGTTTGTGTATAAGGTCACCTTTTATGGTGCACTGGTTGTCTGTAAAGGCACAAAACAAAGTTCTCTATTCAATTAGGTCTGACACCAACAAAAAACAGACCACAGCATTTTTTTCCAAGCAGGATAAGAGCTATTCGATTACCTGTGCTATGAAGAAATACCTGTGAAAAAAAAAAGTCAAGCGATAAAGTTAAATATGTTTTCGCCCACTGAAAATAAAAAAAATGCCGTAAGATGCAATCAATTTCATGCGTTAGCCCTAAGATGCCTTAAGGACTCAGAGTCCCTTAACGGATCTAAATTGGGGATTTTCCAAGTGTTTGGCTGGCATCTGCTCCTGTGAAGAAGAGGGGAGTGTCAATTTTAGTGCATCGCTCCCCTGGGTCCATATACACACCTTCTCTGACCCTAAGGGCCAATTTCTCTTTGTTAAGGAGAAGATTGATCTCTTTGAGGTAACTTTTGCGAATATTTATTGTCCTAATCAGGGCCAGTTGCCATTCCTCCATGGGGTTCTAGATCACCTCAACTCCTTTCGCTCTGATACTCTCGTTTTAGGGGGTGATTTTAACTTATCTCTGTGTCCCAGCTTGGATTGCTCAAACCGTAAATCCTCCATACGTCCATCTATTCTTAATGCTGTCAACAAATTGTTTCATTCTCGGGATTTGGTGGACTTCTGGCAGTCGCTACACAACACTGAACGTGATTATACATTCTACTCTTCTGTACACCAGTCTTATGCTAGAATAGACTATATATTTGTTGACCACTACAGCTTAGATCTAGTGTCTGCTTCCTCCATTGAGACTCAAACCATGTCTGATCATGCCCCTGTGACCCTGTCCCTTGCTGTCTCTCTGGCTGCTGCCCCACATACTTCATGGCGCTTGAATGATTCCCTTCTCCTTGATCCACGTATTAAAACTTTAGTGTCTTCTTCTATCACGGATTTTTTCATGGATAATATCCAGTCTGGTCCTTCTCTGGGGAGCACGGAAGAAAAGGGTTAGGGACCAACAGATTAATGATCTCTTGACTCTTATCCGGTCATTAGAACTCAACCACAAATCATCTCTCTTTCTGTCCGGACACTCTCCAGCATCTACAGAGCGTACGCTCTAGCCTATCTGCTCTAGTCCAGCAAATTTCAGCTAAAACGTATATGTGGTACAAATATCCAAACTGTTTTATGGGAAATAAATCGGGGATGCTTCTAGCGAGACTGATCTGGATTAAGCGGCTGGGTTCTCATATAGCCTCGATAAAAAACAGGGTTTCCAGGGAGGTAACCAGATTTTCAATGATCCTAGCAGCATTCAAGGATTATTATGAATCCTTGTATAATCTCCCCAAGTCTGCTCTCGCACCTTCAGCTTCTGGCACATCACCAATTGCAGATTTTCTCTCTAATGCTAATATCCCTAAACTGCCTGTATATTCTATTAGTTCCTTGGATACCCCATTTTCCTTGAGTGAGCTGTCTAAGGGTAAATGTTCCACCCCTCAGGGGAAAAGTCCAGGCCCGCGCAGCTTCCCAGTACTTATTACAAGACCTTCAAAGACCAATTGCTTCCTCCCATGTTAGCCTCCTTCAATGCAATACTTATGGGTGACTCCTGGCCGGGCCATTCCCTCCAATCTCACATTACTGTTTTACCCGCACCGGGAAAAGGTCCATCTCAATGTAGTAGCTATCGATCCATTTCGATAATCAATACAGATTTTAAACTATTCGACAAACTGCTAGCTTCCCTTTTGCAGCCATTCCTTCCAGATCTTATACATGATGATCAAGTTGGTTTTGTCCATGGCAGATTGGTGAGAGATAACATGGTTAAGGCGATCTCAATGTTGCACCATGTAGGGCTATCCCACTCGCCTGCAGCTTTCCTTTGGATGCAGAGAAGGCATTCGATAGAGTGGGGTGGCCCTACATGGAGGCTGTTTTGTAGTGGATTGGACTGGGACATCATATTTTACATTCAATTCCATCTCTTTATGCTAGCCCCACAGCCCGAGTGAAGGCTAACAGTCTTCTCTCTGAACCTCTGGGGATTGCTAATGGTACGCGCCAGGGGTGCCCCTTATCACCCTTGATATATGTTTTGACGCTGGAGCCACTCTTAGCTCTGATTCGCTTCACCCCTGCAATTGAAGGAATCCGTTTTCGTTCAACTGAATTCAAATTGGCTGCATTCGCAGACAATGTTTTATTACTCCTTTCAGACCCATCAAAATCTCTTCCTGCCTTGTTGGTCATCGCAGCATTTTCTAGCATCTCCAACTACAAACTTAATGTGAATAAGTCTGAGGTTTTACATATCCATTTGCCATATCTGGAACTGGCTCAATTGAAACTCACTTACCCCTTCCAATGGTCTTCTTCTGCCATTAACTACTTGGGTATTAAACTCACCTTTTCTCTTTCTGATCTTGCCCATCTCAACTTTGAGTCTCTCCTTCCAGCTTAAACTTTGGATCTTCGTCGCTGGTATTCTCTTTTTGTATCCTGGTTGGGAAGGATCCAAATTATCAGGATGGTAGTCCTTCCTAAGGTATTGTTCTTGTTTCAATCCATTCCTCTGCATGTTCCTCTTGCTCTTATTATCTTATAACAATCAATGTGTACCTCATTTGTTTGGTTTTATAAAAAAATCTAGATTGCCCCACTCTCTTTTATATTTAGCACCCTTGAAGACGGGCCTGGGGCTTCCCGATTTTCTATCTTATTAAAAAGCCTATCAGCTGACTATCCGACTCACCTGCTCCCATTCTGCTCATCGGTCCGCTGGCTGGACTCGGACTCTTGGATCTTCCCTCCTGGGCGTGGCCTTATCGCAACTGCCATGGTGTAGGAGTTCTAACATTCCGGGGACATGTTCTACACACCCTGTTCTAGGACATTTACTTTCCTTATGGAATTCCATAAACTCATCACTCCGATTGGCTCCTTTTCCGTCTTCGTTAATGCATTTAGTGGGAAACCCAAGTTTTCCTCCGGGATTGCAGTTGAAGGCTTTTCGTCAGTGGATGGGTGTCTCTATAGGGGATTTGATGTCAGATGTGGGAATTTTACCTTTCGAGGCCTTGCAACGTAAATTTTCATTATAATCAGATATTCCATTTCTTCTCCAGTACTTTGGTTCGACTGCCTGGCCCACACGGTCGGACTGCTTTTGAAACAATGTTTCACACGTCTCATTTTCTGTCTAAAACCATTTCATGATTATACCAATTGTTAATACTAAGCCCCTTTAAAAGACGGTGGAGGTTTCAGGATACATGGGAGGGAGATCTGGGTGTGGGGATCCCTGCTGAGGAATGGCTTCACATATTTCATTTAAATTCCAAATATGTCACATCCTCCTCTTAAGAGAAACAAACTATAAAGATCTTACACTGTGGTACTTTACCCCCTTGAAATTGCCTACTTTTTCCCTTCTAGCTCCACAACTTGCTGGAGATGCTCCTCGGCTGAGGGTACATTTTTCCATATACGGTGGACTTGTCCACTGATACATCCCTATTGGACAGGTATCGCCTTCGAAATGCAGTGATTACTCTCTGACTCACCCACTTTGACACCCAAATCTTTTTTCCTCAACTCTATACCCTCTTCTCTTCTTTCTCAGGCGCCAGCAAAACGCCAGTGGATGCTTGCCTCATCACAGACGAGAGAATGTATACCCCTAGGCTGGAAATCTGCCACTCCTCCAACTGTTGGGGAATGGAAAGAGAAACTGAAATCGATGTTTGTCTTAGAAGTCAGCCTTATGCAGAAAAGATGTGCAGTCCTGGAGCAATCTAACTGCACCACATAATGACAGGGACAAATAAATCCCATTGACTTAAATGGGGCTTTTAACTGTGAGAGGGGTCTCCAATGCATTCATGTAAGCGAATAGGAATTTTGGGAATATTTCTGTTTCCCCGATGATGCATAAATTACCTTAGAAATTCATGTGTTTCTCCACAAGGCCCTAATCCTTTTAGTGCATTGGATCTGCTGTAACTTGGCAGCTTCCCCTCTGCTCCATTATCCAAAAAACATGAGCAAGCAATATTTCTGCATGTTATCCTTTTATAAGCGCAAGCATATGTTCCCTGGCACATTGCTGTAACAGACATCATTGCATGGAAAATAATGCAGACTGTAAAATTAAAGGGATAGTAATGTTTCACAAAAACAGTAGCTCCAATTAATCTTCATAGTATTTGAGCCATAGAGAGTGTTATTTCAATACTGTCAGAGTTGTTGTTCAAGAGTAATTGATTGATAAAGTATCCCCCTCCAGCCCCTTTTACCTAGTGTAAGCCACCTCCACTCAAATGTGGAATGTGGTCTTGAGACCAGACAGCTCACAGCAAGGGACAATCTTCTTACTGTGATCATAAGGAAAACCCTGCCTCCCTTGACAGGTTTTTCCCTTATGCTAATTGAAGATTGTCCCTCTCTGTGATCCACCTGAACACCACCTTGCTGGTCTGAGTTGAGCAGTGTTACATCAGTAAAAGGGGAGGCAAGGGGGATACTTTATCATTCAATGACTCTTGAACTACAACTCTGACAGTATTGAAATAACACTCTCCATGGGCCAAATAATATGACATTCCTGCAATAGGGAATATAAAGCAAAGGATCACTTTAAAACAAGGAGGGTTTATACTCTTCGATGCTCAATATGTCTACAACTCATTACTTACTACAATGCATTGGTGACACCTCTAGCATCCAAAGAACTAAAAACACTTATGTCCCTAGATTCTCTGAAACAATAGTGCAACACTGCACGGTAAGTGCCTTCCCCAGGCACTAGCAATAAAGTCCATGTCTGTCCTGCCCTTGTATCACTGATGCAATGAAAGTGAACATGGAGCTATGCACATGCATTTTATGTCAAACGTATTCTTCACTTCTTGATTTTTATTTTGTCCCTTGTTTATCATGGCTCTGATTTGATAACGATGACCACTCTCTATGGTAGTCCAGGAACATTCTATTGTTAATACAGACACATTACACAGACATCCCACCTCGCTATAAACTTTCTTCTCTTCAGTCTCCTCATTGCAACTCTGGTCTTGATAGTGAAGTACAATGACATACTAATATGCACCTTTAGTAAGGTAACCTCTGCAATTGGTTTGGACCAACAATTATTCCACTTTTGCTTTCATACAGAATGTATTTAGAAAAGTGTTTTACCAGGAAGGATACATTGAGATGTGATGGTAAATAATTATACATTGATCCATTAATTCTGCTAATGTGTCTATTTTTTTTTTAAAGGCTCACACTTAATCATTAGGGAAGTCTTATATCATTCCCATAAGTTCTTAACTCTTTAAAGATGAGATGGGTGTGCTTCACAATGCATAGAGAATCCCTCCAGCTCTTAACTCTTTGAATACCAGATGGGTACGCATCGTCTGGATTTTCGGTTATATGACACATACACAGTTCCGAATGAAGTTCTCAAATATGTAAAAAAATGTCAAGGTGACTTTAAGACCTTTGTTAATTTGGCTTTGAAGTGGGATGGCCATAGAGAATAGAGAGTCATAAGGCTATACCCCCCTCCTGGGCTTCCCTTGACTTTGGGGAGTGGACGTTAAATATGATATTTGGCAGTTGTCAAACCTCCCCAAAACTTAGCTTTGGATTAAATGCCATTCCCAGGAAAATTAATTAACACCCCACCTCCCATTTCCACGTCCTCTGGGACTTTGAATGGGAGTCAACACCTCCCTGACCCCTGGGTTATGTGGCAGAGATCATATACACTTGGTGTAGTGAATGATGTCCCTCCCTTTGTGACTTTGTGGGGATGTCCCTACTTAGCCCCTTGACCTCTTAGGCAATGCCATTTGGTAGATGCTTTGGAGTCAATGGCTCATATGTATAAAAGTAGAGCATCGTAATTGCAGAGCAAACCAACTTAACCACAGGGGACAAATAAAAATTGTCATTGGTTTAAATGGCTTTTTAAACCCCTTGAATGTCAGCTTTGGAGACCTCTCTAGCAATCAGGGGGTTAAAAGACCCATTTCATTCAATGGGGATATGGGGAATATTTACTTGTCCCCTATGGTGCAGTTTATTTGCTTCAGATTTGCACTGCTCTACTGTTTATCTTTCGGTCTGTACACCTATCTGCTATCTATCTATCTATCTATCTATCTATCTATCTATCTATCTATCTATCTATCTGCTATCTATCCACCTATTCCGGGTGATATGACCTTCTACTGACCCCCATACCAAGACTGTGGGGGCTGCTATGGATCTAGTTTGCTTCCTTGTTCATACCCACAGCTACAGTGCACAAATAACCATTTTCTAATAATAATAATATGTGGACTGTTCCTGAGCCACAGTTACTGACAGTCTGTAGTCAGTTGGTGCTCTTGCTTAAAGACAAAAATATTTATGACAGATGACTTCAATGCGGATAGGATGTTGATCTAGAGAACTATCTGACTTCCATTTGGAGTTGGGAAGGAGTTGTCTTTTTACCCTCGTGGGGCTTAATTGGAAGTGGCTTCAATGTTCTGTTTTTTTTTTTGCCTTCCTCTGGATCAACAGGGGTGATCTGGCATGGAACGAGCATGCCTTTTTTCAGCCTCATAAACTAAGTTACTATATTATATTTAATCTGGGATATAGTTTGAATTAAAACTCTCTCAGTAGGGAAGTAGTCTTGTTTCACTTAGAACAAAAAGCACTATAACACATACATTTTCATGGGAAGTTTACTTATCATCAGTATTTAGTGGTAGCCTCCCTCTCTAGTTGGGACAGGAAAAGCGTTCCACTAATATACTTCAGTTCTCTTTTGTTACGAAATAAACAGGTTCTTTCTGGTCATATATCTCCCCATTCTGAATCAGTTTGTTCAAGCAGAACATTTCAAGATGGAGACCATCAATTCAGAAATATACATCTTGAATGTAAGAAATGCGATGGCTTCTATAGACTTACAAGATGCTTGTCTTTGTTTCCACAAAATTGTGTGTAATAACTGAGAATCATATAAAAGGTGGTCACTATAGTAGTCATTTCAGTTTGCAGCCCTTCTTTTTGACCTCCTATCTTCCTCAATAAAGTTTACAAAGGTTATATTGGTGGTAGCATTGCAACTATGGAACAAGGCATTTGTTATCCCTTATCTGGAGGAATAGTTGATTAAAACATCCATCCATAGCTGCTTCCTCATAAAGGGGTTTTGGTTTTGTAGTCTGAAATGGCTGCTTAATCTCACAGATCTGGTCCCAGAACAAAAGAAGTGATGTCTTATACTGGATGTCAAGTGACATCTTTCTTCTACAGATATCCTAATGTGTCTTGCTATTTTGTGTTCTAATCTTCTCAATATTAAAGATGACCAAATGCATAATCTGGATGCAAAATGATGTCTATTAACCTCTTTGGTCCTTCAATGCCATGAAGGGCTCCAAACTTACTACTGCAAAATAGTTGCATTTGGCTATTTCAAAAGCTTACATTTATGGATACGAACCTCCTAAGAAGATTATAGCTCATTCTACATGTGTCTTAACTTCATTCTGAACTCAAAGGGCAGTGGTTTCCACAGAGCAGATAGGTAGAGCTGCCACGTGGCTAAGCATCTATAGCTTCACAAAACACAACAGGCTCTGTGTTCTTAATGCCCTTGTTACTTAATGCATCTCTTGGTTTAGCTTTGAGATTTCGCTAAGTGTGTGCTACCCAGAAACTCTGAAGGAAAGAGTCTTATGTGCCAATTCCTTTTCCTTCAGGTCTCCTTTGGTGGCACACAGCCATCACATCCTTTGTTTTGTTGTCATTAATCTATGTGTGAGAATCATATAGTGTCTGGTTTGCCTCCATTCAACACATTGAGGATGGTGGAGGTGGGAGGTCCTTTAAACTTTTTCCTGTCTTCCAGGATTTGATAACCAAAAAGACATGAAGAAAAATTAATTGACAGATAATACAATTCTGTCTTTAATTGAATTAATGGGTAAAAATATGATGTAAGGTTTCTCAGTGTTACCATATAGTTCAGGAGGTTACACTTGTAGCATATTCCATTGTTTCTATCTATTTATTTCACTGCATTTACCATTGCCTGTGTTGTCAGTATAAAGAAACTCAGAGATCTAGTGATAGAGGATTTATTTTCTTAGATTAAACGAGCAGTAAGATTTCTTTAAGAAAAAAGTAAAATAAAACAATAATAATAATTTAAAAAATATATATTGTTGTGACGATACGGCCGTGGTGTCTCTGCCACAGAAGGTATAGCAGTTCAGGCCCGTTATCGTCCGTGGGTTTCTTTCGCTAATCTGCACAGCTAACCACTATACTAAGCACTAAGGCCTGGTACTTTGAGTCGTGTATCCACAGGCAATGCAGGATATACTGCACTGATACAGTAGATCCGGTTCTTATAGGATATTCTATCTATCTAGTCCCCTGGCAATTCTCTATGAGTAACTGCTCTATAGTGGACGACAAACCGCAATATACCTGGATACTTCAGAGAGACAAACACTCTCCTTCTTGGTAAAACACAAACTGCTTTATTTTTAACCAACACATCATTTTAACACAGCTGAGAGAAAAGAGGCAGTCACCACATGGATAAAACATGACACGCTGGGTTTAACATCAGATGTGGTTACTAAAAGGTGGGGGGAGGTGGTCACAAGGCTCTGGTCACATCCTGTAGAAACCTCCAGGGGGGAAGGGGAGTTAGAACAAATATACATCCCCTGTGAATAGCGCGTTCCCCCCATAAAACCATCAATCTCAGCTGATAGTTATCTGTCTCTGAATTTGTTATCATTCAGTATTAGTGTCCACATGGTCCCAGCCAGGGGGAGTAGAGGCTCCACCTCTTGGGCCATGTGACCTGTGACAATCCTGTTCATCACAATCATCATCATCTTTCATCATGATATTTAGCCATTGTCAATCCCCTGCAGGATGAAGGCATGGTTACTGCAATGAACAAATTGTCATCAAAAAGGTCACATTTCTTGGAAGGGGGGGGGCTTGGTTACAGTGTATTCTACATATATATTATTATTGTTACTGACTAGGACTTATCCTATATAATAATTTGCTAACAATGTTTGTCAGAAGCCGTCATGCGCAGTAGAGACGGCTGAGCAAGCTGCAGTCATGCACAGTAGAGTCTCCCCATGCCACGGCTAATACGGAGCGGGGCGCTCCAAATTCAGACCAGAGTCCTCTCTGCGCACCTTCCTGGTCACAGGAAGATGCGCAGAGAAGACCACGGTCTGAATTCGGAGCGCCCCACTCCGTATCAGCCGCGGCGCGTTTCCGGCAGTCAGTACTGCTCGTGACTGCAGCACCACCACTGTTGGTCCGTGTACACGGGCTTTAAAACTAGTATAGCTATAATGAATATAAAGGGTGAGAGGAGGTAGTCCTGTCTAGTATCATCTTTGAGTGTAAAAATGGGAGACAGAATGCTATTAACCTTGATTATGGCAGTGGACGTGGTATATAAGGCAAGAATGTATCGCAGAATGGTAAGGCCAATGCCATTTGTGACATAATTGTCTATTACACTGTCAAAACTTTTCAGCATCAACAGGGAAGAACAGTGCTTGTCCTTTCTAATAGTGTACCTCTTGATTAGAGGTATCACTTTAATTGTATTATCCCTCGCTGCCCTAAAAGGGGCAAAACCAGTCTGATGAAGATGTATTATATCTGGAATTCATTTTCTGAGTTGAGTAGAGAGGATTTTGGTGTATACTTTTATGTCTGTGTTAAAGGGATAGTAATACTTCAAAATTACTATCCCTTATATTGAAGCCCTTGTAAAACGGATTAAAATGCCACCAGCGGCATCTCTCAAACCTTTATGGTTTGGGAGATAGCCACTTTTAAACTTCACTCCCCCCTGCCTCTCCGCTGACGTCAGCGTTTTTGCTGCAGAAGGGAAATCCCTTCTTTGAATCAAGCGGAGGCTCTTCAGCACAGCCAGATCTCGCTATAGAAGAAAAGATTCTTCACTAAAACAGTCTTCTACATGTGTTTGGTAACCAAGCACACGTAGAAGACCGTTTTAGTGAAGGATCTTGTCTTCCATAACGAGATATCGGCTGTGCTAAAGAGCCTCTGCCGGTCCCAGGACCGGATTTCTCTGCTGAAGCAAAAATGCTGACGTCAGCGGAGAGGCAGGGGGGAGGTTTGAGAGATGCCGCTGGTGGCATTTTATTCCGTTTTACAAGGGCTTCAATATAAGGGATAGTAATTTTGAAGTATTACTATCCCTTTAAGGAGTGATATAGATTGTAGGCACAATAAAGTTTTGCATCTTTACTTTCCCTTCTGTTTATGGTTTGTGCTTATGACATTTTAAACTTTAAAGTTTGAATTGCTGTGCTCTGAGCAACATACCCCATATGGAATGAACACTTTGCTTTATAGATTTTATTTTTCTTTAAGATGTTTTGTTCCTGAAGTATTCACACTCTGTTGTCCAGAGAAGTCTGGTCAGTAGTGGTCTTCATGGAAGACTTGCAGCCAAAAAGTCAGACCTGCATCGTGGAAACAAGGCCAAGTGACTCAACTATGCATGAAATGGGGTGCAGAAAAATTGCACCATGTGCTCTGGACTGATGAGTCAAAATTTGAAATATTTGGCTGTAGCAGAAGTTGGTTTGTTCTGGAAAGGAGTACAAGAATGAGTGCCTGCAGGCAACAAAGAAGCATGGTGGAGAGACCTTGCAAGTTTGTGGCTGCATTTCTGCAAGTGGAGTTGGGGATTTGGTCAGAATTAATGGTCTCCTCAATGCTGAGAAGAACAGGCAGATACTTATCCATCATGCAGTACCATCAGAGAGGCATCTGATTTGCCCCAAATTTATTCTGCAGCATGACAACAGCCCAAACATACGCCCAAATCATTAACAACTATCTTCAGGGTAAAGAAGAACAAGGAGTCCTGGAAGTGATGGTATGGCCCCCACAGAGCCCTGATCTCAACATCATGGAGTCTGTCTGGGATTACATGAAGAGAAAGAATCAACTGAGGTGCCTAAATAAACAGAAGAACTGTAGTTGTTTTGCAAAGATTTTTGAACAACCTACCTGCGGAGTTCCTTAAAAACTGTGTGCAAGTGTACCTAGAAGAACTGATGCTGTTTTGAAGGCAAAGGGTGATCACACCAAGGACGAGATGTTCAAAAAGTCATCATAATGAAAAACTTGTCGGATCATGAGTTGATGATAAAGAAGGACCATATTTTCAGAAGTATATCGGTGACGGTAAGAAGATCTCATTGAACATTGTCTATAAAAATTCTGATCTTAAAAATTGTCTTTAATTTTGTCTTTGAAACAAAACCTTTCAAAGAAACAAAGACATTTTTTGTCTTTGAAATGAAAAATTGTTTCTCAGTGCTTTAATTTTTCTTCTCCAAGTTTAGACCTTTTTTATTATGTCGGGAAAAAAAGACGTTAATCAGACAAAAAAAAAGACGTACAAACGAATATTTTCTATGAAAATACCTTACATTATTACGGAAGATTAAACCACACCCACTTTTAAGACGGCTTTTTCCCTTTGATGGAGGTGGCGGAATTGGATGCAAAAAATTACAGAAACATGTCTGAGAATTGACGGATCATGGTGTAAGAACTTTTTTATTCTAATTACAGACAATTTCAGTTACTACCACTTTCTGAACATCTCACCCCAAATATTGATTTGATTTAGATTTTTTTCTTCTGTTCACTCGCTATGCATTTTGTTAATTGATAAAAAAATAAACTATTAACTACTATTTCTGAAAGCATGCTTACTTTACAGAATTTTTTTCACACCTGCCTAAAACATTTGCACAGTACTGTATAACTGGTTATTGTGTTCACAATTGTCTTGCAGTGGGGCAGTCTCACATGTTATGGAATAAGAATTCATTTTGTTTATTGCATTTTTGGCCTAGTTCATATGGGTAACTTTGTTGCAACAGCTTTGTTTCAAGATGTAACAATACAAGGTTGCCATTGTAAATGATTGTAGTAAATGAAAGCTGTTGTCCTTATTTGGGATGTCTGTTATTGTTGCTGTTTTGGGATGTATTCTGTATATGCACAGTATGATGTGTGATTTTGAAAATCTAGTTCCTGCCAGTACTAGATAGGTGTATCTGCAAAGTGGCCACTGAGTGTGTGTGTGTGTGTGTGTGTGTGTGTGTGTGTGTGTGTGTGTGTGTGTATATACATACTATATGTGTGTGTAGAGAGATAGATATACAATTCTATTGCATTTGATCTCTGCTGTAGTCAACAGCTAGCTAGTTTCAACTTATAATCTGATAAAGACATATGACCTATACTAGCCAATAAAGTCCACTGAATCCTATTGTTTGCTGTATAGAGGTACGAACTAAAGACAGACTTCAACAGAGATCGCTATATAAAGGCAATGGCAGATACTATGCAAAAATATATATCTAGATATACCCGAATGCTGTTTGAAGGATACCTGTCTAAGTACATCCTCCTGTTAAAGGTATAGTAATGTTTCAAAACAAAAGCAGCTCTAATTAATCATCATAGTATTTGGACTTTGGAGAGTGTTATTTCAATTCTGTCAGAGTTGCAGTTCCAGAGTAATTCAATGACAAAGTATCCCCCTCCCGCCCCTTTTACTGATGTAACACTGCTCAGCCAGAGCAGAAGGGAGGTGCCCAGGTAGACTGCAGAGAGGGACAATCTTCAATTAAGATAAGGGAAAAACCTGAAAAGCTTGTCAAGGGGGCAGGGATTTCATTGTTTTCATAGGAATAAGAGTGTCCCCTTCTGTTATCTGTCTGGTCTATAGACTGCATTCCACGTCTGAGAAGAGATTGCTTACACTAGGTAAAAGGGGCAGGAGGGGAAACTTTGCTTGTGAATATCTCTTAAACCATAAAGGTCTGAGAGATAAGATTTATATCGTTCTTCATGTTTTTTTAATGCCTACAAAATAAAAGTAAACGAAGTATTACTATCCCTTTAAAATGCAATTAGCTGTAGTATCCCATTGCACAAATAAGGTAAAAGAATCATTCTTGTAATCACATTTATTCTTAAGACACCAACTAAATAATGTAATTAGCAAGGCAAGGGAGCACTGTGTTCTGCTATTTGATTACTAATGCGAATTGATCTTCTAGTTATTTTCATAGTTCCATGGGAATGAACTAACAATATAGAAATCACTTTAAGATCATTAAACCCAGCAAAACAGACACGTGATACAGCTAACAGGATGCAAGATTTCACTTTGTATGAAATGCGGCTGACTGAATTGCCATATATCTTTTTTTTAAAAAAGGCAATATTTCTACTGAACTAAAGCCAGTCACATTATAAATGGAGAAATGTAGTTTGACTTGGCAACCGTGAGGTATAACATTTAAAATGATAAATAGCTTCCAAATGCTAAAGAGTCATTAAAATCAAATTTATCAATCCTTTCCATTTGCACTAGAACAAAACCTGAACTAGAAGTACATCCAAAATACAAGTACAAACCCAGCACCTGATTTAAAGTGATACAGTAGCTTGGGAATAAGTAGTTCTTCATTTATTTAAAGTGGCATGGTAATTTTGTAACAAATAGCTAATTTTAAAAGAAGTTTCAGAATCAACTATAATATGGTATCCATTTTAATTAACCCTTTGAGTGCCAGAGGGGTACGCAATGCAATGCAAAGCTCCTTCAAAGTCATATATTTACAAAGAGACAGGCATTAAAGGGATAGTAATACTTCGTTTTATCTTTATTATATTTACAAAGAGACAGGCATTAAAGGGATAGTAATACTTCGTTTTATCTTTATTTTATTTTGTAGGCATTAAAAAAACATGAAGAACGATATAAGTCTTATCTCTCAAACCTTTATGGTTTGAGAGATATTCACAAGCAAAGTTTCCCTTCCCGCCCCTTTTACCTAGTGTAAGCCATCTCTTCTCAGATGTGAATCTGGTTGTAAGACCAGACAGATAACAGCAGGGAACAATCTTCTTCCTGTGAGAACAATGAAAGCCCTGCCCCCCTTGACAAGTTTTTCAGGTTTTTCCCTTATTTTAATTGAAGATTGTCCCTCTCTGCAGTCTACCTGGGCACCTCCCTTCTGATCTGGCTGAACAGTGTTACATCAGTAAAAGGGGTGGAAGGGGGACACTTTGTCATTGAATTACTCTTGAACTACAACTCTGACAGAATTGAAATAACACTCTCCAAAGTCCAAATACTATGATGATTAATTAGAGCTGCTTTTATTTTGAAACATTACTATACCTTTAACAGGAGGATGTACTTAGACGGGTATCCTTCAAACAGCATTCAGGTATATCTAGATATATATTTTTGCATAGTATCTGCCATTGCCTTTATATAGCGATCTCTGTTGAAGTCTGTCTTTAGTTCGTACCTCTATACAGCAAACAATAGGATTCAGTGGACTTTATTGGCTAGTATAGGTCATATGTCTTTATCAGATTATAAGTTGAAACTAGCTAGCTGTTGACTACAGCAGAGATCAAATGCAATAGAATTGTATATCTATCTCTCTACACACACATATAGTATGTATACACACACACACTCAGTGGCCACTTTGCAGATACACCTATCTAGTACTGGCAGGAACTTTGCCTCAAGAACAGCCTGAATTATTCACGGCATAGATTCAACAAGGCGCTGGAAATATTCCTTCGGGATTTTGGTTTGTGCAGACTTGATCACATTATGTAGTTCCTGCAGATTTTTCTGCCACAAATTTATGATGCAAACCTCCCATTTCACCTCGTCCCAAAGGTGCTCTGTTGGATTGAGATCTGGGGGCTTAGGTATGAGTACTTTGGTATTTGTTGATACCTTTTTTTATTTGGACTAAGAGTTTATATTTCCAGATCAAGTAATAATGAATCACCAGGTCTGTTCAATTGCACAGTCTGTTCAAAACACTGTGGAATTCCCAAGCTAGATAATCTAGGATGCTTACAGATAAAGCTTGGAGAGAGTGAAAAAGGTTATAGGTATGTAACTGGAGAGGGCAATAAATAAAGGGTGTCTGAGCAGTGGTTTGGATGCAAAGCAGAGAAATAAGGCAGATGGGAAAACTGCAGAGAAGGCACTGGTTATAGAAATGCTTGTTAGTGAGATAATATCTTTATTGTGTCCTATTTCCTACAGTTTAAAGAGAACTATCATTCTTAGTTCAAATATCTTTCATTCTTAGATGCTTTTAAAATTACCTTTTAGGATCCTGATTGTAAGATTGCTCATTCAGTGATCTGGTTGATAAAAATGGTGTTCAACTGTAGTACAGTAATTTTCTTCACTGTGATGTTATTGTTTGTGTATGCTTGTTCCTACAGGTTTGTAATTTTGGGCATTTTTTCCTAATGTTGCATCCTTGGTGCACTTATTGCATTAATTCATATATATATATACTACATTACTGGATGTACGGCAGTATGATCCTGTGATGTTGAAAGTCCCTGTGGTGTGGATGACTATGTTGGATTTGTTTGTGCGTTTGCAAAGTTGGCATTGAGTGACATTGCATGGTTTTGTCTCATTGCCCATTAACCATTTGAATTTAACTACAGGTGTATGATCATTGTCATTGGGGCGTAATTGTTCTCAAATCTTCCTAAATTAATTGTAAGAGACGTGTTTAGGGATAGGCAAAAAGTCTTGTTTTTTTCCTGGACATTTTCATGAAAAACCTGCAGTATACTGCTTTTTCTTCAGAAATGCCCACACATAGAAACTACTTAAACTTTCTGCATATTGGTTAACCCCCCAAAAACATTTCCTGCAAAAACATTGGTTTCCACCTGTTCCCAAGACATCGTGCCAGGGTTTAGACTCAGAATGTGTGATTCTATGGCTACCACTGCAGCGGGAAAGATTGGAGGTGTCAGTATGTGTGGGTCTCTGGCTACAGTGGGACAAGGATGGGAGGTCTCTATGTGTGGTTCTATAGCTTCCAGTGCAGTAGAACAAGGATAGGGGGGTGAATATGTGTGGCTCTATTGCTAATACTAGACAAAGCTGGGTGGGCCAATATGTCTGGTCCTATGGCTGCCTGCCCAATGGGACAGTGCTTTGGAAGTCTGATGTTACTGATGGAAATGGGAAGGAAAGCTGCACTTCCTGTAGGTTTCCTCACTTTTTCTCTTCTGAGATGAACGTTTTCACCCATTTCTAGCTGTGTTTGCTAGCTGCTGATTTTTTTCATTCTATATTATTTTCAGATCTTTTGATTCATTTTATTATTGAAATTATTTTATTTTTCTTCCATATGACTGTTACTTTGGGTAGGAAATGGGCTGGAGAGGAAAAAAAAAGAAAGTTTACTCAAATCTATTTTATTTCCCTAGACAATGCTTAATTAATTCTTGAACTATCTACTAAAAGTACAGTTCCAGGTCATATCACCACCAGCTGAAAAAGCAATTTGGCATGTTATCAGCAATAATCCTATATAATAATTCACTAATGTATGTTTGTCAGAAGATGTCTTGAGTAGTACAGACTGCCCGCACCGCGGCTGACAATGGAGTGGGGCGCTCCAAATTCAGATGGTCTTGAGTGTGCAGAGAGGACTTCGGTCTGAATTTGGAGTGCCCCGCTCCATTATAAGCCACAGTGCGGGCAATCTGTACTGTGCATGACTGCACTGCGGCCGTTGCTGCCTGGCACTGTGGCCCGTGTACACAGGCTTTTCAACTAGTCAGTAAGAAAGTGGACCTGCCTCCGTAAGGCAGGTTTAGTGTCTTTTATAGACAACTAGTTTTAAAGCCCGTGTACATGGTCCACAGTGCTACCCAGCAACCTCGGCTGGTGGCCAGATCCTCTCTTATCACTGGCAGCACTGCAGTCATGTGCAGTACTGACTGCCTGAACATGCTGCAGCTGATAAGTAGCGGGGCACCCCGAATTCAGACCGTAGTCCTGTCTGCGCACCTTCCTGGGACCTAGCGTTCCCAGGAAGGTGCTCAGAGAGGACTCCGGTCTGAATTCGGAGCTCCCCGCTCCATATCAACAGTGGCGAATTCGGGCAGTCACACGGCTTCTGACAAACATCCTAGCAAATTATAATATAGGTTTAACAGCTGCCAATAAGTAGTACTAATCATTTTTCTGTAAAATATTTTTTTTTTTTGAGACACAAACTTTTACATATATTTTTAATCAATACATTTTTGTTGAAAGTACTAAAACGAAGCAGGGAAAAATCAGTTTTTATCCAATCCTGGAATATTTTATTTGTTTAGATTTTTTTTTTTTTTTTTTTTTAACCAGGAAGAGATTTCTCTCATTTTCAAGTATGTCCTGTAGACTTTACAGTAAAGAGTTACATATTTACACAAATAGAGAAACATTATATCTGAACACATAAACATACATACTAAAATGTATATACAGTTCCATTTGTTTGTAGATATAAGAAGCAGTTGTTTTTAAGAATTTTAAACTGGGAGAAGATCTGATTTTTTTGGGCAGGTTAGCCCAGACTTTCAGAGCTCTGAAGAAGTTAGATCAACCAGATTCTTTCTTGTACTGTGGAATACTCAGTGAGTTGTTAGCAGTGGAGTGGAGGTTATAGTTAGTATGGAGATCTGGAGTGATCATATTGCTCAGGTAGTGTGGAATAGTCAGTGAGTTGTTAGTAGTGGAGGTTATAGTTAGTACGGAGATCTTGAGTGATCATATTGCTCAGGTAGTGTGGAATAGTCAGTGAGTTGTTAGCAGTGGAGTAGAGGTTATAGTTAGTATGGAGATCTGTAGTGAGCATACTGCTCAGGTAGTCTGTTATCTTTCCTGAGAAGTGGTTGTATACTAAGCAAGAAAGGTGAAGGGCACGTCTAGATTCGACTGTTAGCTAACCTAGTTCTTTAACCCTTTGAGTGCCAGAGTGGTACGCACTGCTTTGCAATGTGTTTTGTACCACTCTGGCACTCAAAGTGTTAAACATATCACAGTGATGGGTAGTGTAATTACATTAGAGGATAAAGCTGCATAATGGGTTATACAAAGTGTCAAGTTTACCACCATAGATTTGCGGCATGGGAGCATATACTCTGTCTCCATAGTCTATGACTGGTATTAACATCTGTTGAACAATAAGTTTTCTTACCAGAGGACTTAGACAGAATTTGTTTCTAAACAGAGGACCTATTTTGGGATAAAGTTTGGATGTTAATTTATCAATAGGAAGACCAAAAGTGAGGTTGGGGCCAAGCCACATACCAAGATATTTGTAGGAGTCCACCGAGGCCAAGTTACACTCTGTAACAATGGATAAATGGGTATTGTGGAGATTACTTAGTTTGTGGTTTATACCAAATAGCATTGTGACTGTTTTGTTGGTGTTTAAATGGATAGCAATGTTTCATAATCAAAGCAGCTGTAATTAATCATCATAGTATTTGGACTTTGGAGAGTGTTATTTCAATTCTGTCAGAGCTGTAGTTCAAGAGTAATTCAATGACAAAGTATTCCCCTGCTGCCCCTTTTACTAATGTAACACTGTTCAGCCAGATCAGAAGGGAGGTGCCCAGGTAGACTGCAGAGAGGGACAATCTTCAATTCAGATAAGGGAAAAACCTGAAAAACTTGTCAAGGGGGGGAAGGGCCTTCATTGTTCTCATAGAAAGAAGATTATCCCCTTCTGTTATCTGTCTAATCTTACAACCATATTCCACATCTGAGAAGAGATGGCTTACACTAGGTAAAAGGGGCGGGAGGGGAAACTTTGCTTGTGAATATCTCTCACAACATAAAGGTTTGAGAGATAAGATTGATATCGTTCTTCATGTTTTTTTAATGCCTACAAAATAAAATAAAGATAAAATGAAGTATTACTATCCCTTTAAGAACAATTTGCTATCCATCTTTTAACTTCAGAGACATCAAGCTGGAACACAGCTTCAAGTTGAGAAACGTATGAATTTTTAGAATAGATTATGTTGTCATCTGCATACATGTACACATTAAAAATAATAAAAAAATAATACAGATATAGAATTTCATATCAGCAGCATTAAAGAGATAGGATATCAAGCAGCTCAGATCATTTTTATACTCTATAGTCCTGATGTCTGACTCTCTCAAATATCTTAGGAGAAGACAACTTGGTAAGGAGCGCTCGACGGACCCGCCACGCTCAGGAACATCCAAAAACTCCACACAGCGATAAAAATATATCCAATTTTTATTGCAAAAAATACAAAAACTAATAAAAACACTGTATGGAGAATATGGAAAACATAATGGAGACACGATAGCTACACAAAGCGCCTAACGCGTTTCATGTAAGGTTACATTTAATCATAGGCTCGCTGTGTAAAATACAAAGATTACCTTTATAGTCAGTGAATCAGGTGTTTCAATTACCACTCCATAGATCAAACTACGATATCACATCTGATTCAAAAACCAATCCCAAAGCTGAAAATGGTATCTACCCAGTTCCAAGGATGTTAACCCTTTCTATCCCACATTTAAAGGAAAATAACTGACATATAGACAGGAATAACAAAAAACATATATACAGTACTTGTGAATGTGTCTCATGCTGAATAAGACATAAACATACATGTAGATATTATAAATTGCAATAGTGCCACTAAATAGACACAAAGAAATGTCAAATCGCGTGATGACCTCATTCACATATACTGATATACAATAAGACATAGGAATAAATATACATTAAAAAAAATGTACAAACACTTAGTACAAATGCAAAACTACCTATGTATAAATAAACTGACATCATGTTCAGAGTTTAACCCAAAGGGTTTCCGAGTACAAAGAAACAAAATCCATCTAACCTCCGCTTTATCTAATATGATGTGAATATCACCACCTCTCTCATGTGATGTGATACGTTCTATGCCCTGAAAGGAGAACATATTAATGTCCCCTTCCGAGCAATCCATGAAATGTTTACCCACTGGTTTAGTGATATCTTTATTTTTAACTGCGAGAATATGTTCCCTTATACGATCTTTCAACGGTCGAGTAGTGCGATCTACATATTGTTTAGAACATCTCAGGCAAGTAATTAGATATATCACAAAGCTGGTTCTGCAATTTATATATTGTCTCATGGTAAAAGACTTACCATTTGCCGAACTAGAAAAGGTCCTGCTTTCATTCACCAATGAACATGTTAGGCATTTCCTAGCTCCACACTTATACATTCCCACGGTATTTAACCAAGTGGGTACTGGTCTACTCGTTGACCTAAAAAGACTAGGAGAAAGAATATTTCCTAGAGTTGGAGCCTTTCTAGCGACAAAATGGCAACCTTGTCCCAAATGCGACTTTAACAAATTATCACCCCATAAAATGGGCATGTATTTGTTAATAATACCTTTAACACGATTGAATTCTAAACTATAATCTGTAACAAACACTGGAATGTTACCATAGTTTTTTACTTTATTTGAGCTACCCCCCATCTGTCCTTGTATGAGTGACATGCGATCAGTGGATTTAGCCCTTCTATACGCACGATCCACTATACCCGCCATATAACCTCTACTGATAAAGCGTTCCTTAAGGTCCACTGATTCCCGTTGGAAATCCAATTCCCTGGAACAATTCCTGCGGACTCTTAAAAACTGACCAATAGGGATGGCGCGTATAGTATGTTTAGGATGTCCGGATTGCGCATGCAATAATGTGTTACCCGCACAAGGTTTTCGATAAATAGTGGACTCAATTTGTGTGGAGCCAAAAAATAACTTAAGATCAAGAAATGCTATCTCACTCTCTTGAAATTCACTAGTGAACTTCAATCCCAAATCATTAGTGTTAAGAAACTGCACAAATGCCTCAAAATGTATCCTAGTACCAGTCCAAATGAGGAGCAAATCATCAATATAGCTATGATATGTTAAAATATACTCACGAAAACAATTATCAGAGCCATAAATGAATTGCTCCTCAAATAAGCCCATATATAAATTGGCATACGATGGGGCAAATTTTGCCCCCATCGAAGTGCCCCGCTTCTGAAGATAAAAGACATTATCGTATTTAAAATAATTATGTTGAAGTAGATAATGTATAGATGACATCAGAAATTGCACAAGATCATCAGAATATGAGCTATATAAGTAACAAGATGGAAATGAACTGCTTCCAGACCTTTATTATGTGGAATAGTTGTGTAAAGAGAACTCACATCTAGAGAACCCCAAACACAACTATCCTCCACTCGAATCTGTGCCAATTTAGACAATAAATGTCCTGAGTCTCTGGTATAGCTCTGCAACCTTAACACCAAAGGTTGGAGATAAGAATCGACAACCTGTGAAAGATGTTCATTTAAAGAGCCAATACCAGAGACTATAGGTCTCCCTACAAATGGCCTCTCCGGTTTGTGTATCTTCGGCATATGATGGAAGATAGGTATACACGGATGTTGAACCAAAATAAAATCAGCCTCCTTCCGATTCAGAATGCCCAAAGACAAACCCTCATCCACTAAATGTTTCAATATTTTCATAAAAGCTTTAGTGGGGTCTCTATTCAACACCAAATAAGATTCGCTATCCCCCAACTGTCTTAGAGATTCTTGATGGTAATCTGTAGCATCCATAACAACAACACAGCCGCCCTTGTCCGCACTCCTCACAACTATACTAGTATCACTTTTAATCTCTCGTATAGCTTTTCTCTCAGCTGCAGTAAGGTTATCAGGGGTGCGGGCAGGGCCAGTGCCAATACCACTATATAGATCTATCAACTCCTGTTCCACAAGTGACTGAAATAAATCTATAATAGATCCTCTACATTGTACAGGATAAAAACTAGTGGAGGAGATCTTCCAATTATCTTTATTCACCGATTCAACCCCAACACATTTCAGTCCATGAGAGTGACTCTCTCTTTGTAGACATTCCAAATCATACACAGCACATTGATTAGAAAAATAACCGAAATTAGCAGAACCTAAACCTGGGGCAAATTCCACAGAATATAGAGCCGAAGGTTCGCCTAAATGATCTTTACCATCCATTGAGGACAATACATTATTAGTCTCTATGGACGAATCATCTTCCTGTACAAAAAACTTTTTCAAAGTAAGTTTCCTCACAAATTGATTAACATCTATGATGGTATTTAGCAGATCAAAATGTTTCTTTGGAGCAAACCCCAAACCTTTGGATAATACGTCCGATTGTGCTGGGGTTAGAACTCTAGCAGACACATTCAATACTGCCTGCCACGACCCCTCACGTGTCGTCTTGTTCCTCCTCTTCCCCTTTGACCCCCTCCTCGTGTGCCTTGATTTAGATGGGACTGTGGATAATTCCGGGGTTGTTGCCGTGACGATTCCTTGAAACTCTGCCGCGCTGACATCATACCCCGTCTTGCTCACCGGTTTTTTGATACCTCAGAACCACTACGGGAAGAGTCCATAAAGACTTCATTTGAAACACTTATTCTTTCATCCTGTTGGAAAGAAAAGGTAGAGGCAGGACTCTGTTCGACAGTATCACTGTCTACACTAGTAAAACTAACACATTTATCTTGTTTGTCAGATCTCAATATTGATTTGTTGGAAGATTCTTTCCTAAAAGTGTTTCTTCTAATCCTCCTCTCTTGGGGCCACGTATAAACCCTATTCTTATCATAATCCTCAGAATCCCTGACAAATTTCCTCGATTTAATGAGGGTGATATTATGCTCCAATTTCTGAATCTTAGTTTTCATATCATTACTGAAGGAAGTAAATCTATCGATCTCACTATTTGCCTTTAAGTGTACTTGTAGTGACTCCAAATCCTTCCTCAAAGTAGTGTAAGTTCCTTGTTTAAATTTCAAAATTAATTCCATTAACCGTATGGAGCAATCATTCAAAATTGTATGCCATTCAGTCATAAAGTCACCCTCATCATGTGCAAAAGTGGGAAATTTCATAATCCGTAAACCTCTAGGTATCATTTTATTGGCTATATATTTCTCTAGGGTAGTTATATCCCACCATGTTTTTACTTCTTTAGTCATCGTCTTCTCCAATTTAGAATATGACATATCCAAATCAAATAATACATCCCCTGTATAGGGGGTTTCCAATGAAAACACTTGCTGTGCTCGCTGCATGCGCTGTAATAAAAATATATTGGATATGTCTTCAATTTGCGATTCAACATGTGAAACCACTTCGTCTAGTTGTCCTTCCATTATCTATATATATGCTGCAACCGCACTTCAAAAGATAGATAATATATACTATGATAATGGTTGGAGTTCCTAAAGATGAGTGTTGCCTGATAAATAAACCTCCTTATAGAGGGAGCCAACCAAAGTTAACGCCATAAACCAAAACCACATCTAATACTAATGGTTGCTACTAATTGTCAGGCTTGAAACAAATGTATAGTATATATCCACTCACCTAGCCAAAAAGGCTTTGCAGGTCCGGAGCTGCCCCCTACAGCCCCGGCTAGGGCTTCAACAAACGAGAAGACAACTTGGTAAGGAGCGCTCGACGGACCCGCCACGCTCAGGAACATCCAAAAACTCCACACAGCGATAAAAATATATCCAATTTTTATTGCAAAAAATACAAAAACTAATAAAAACACTGTATGGAGAAACTAAGATTCAGAAATTGGAGCATAATATCACCCTCATTAAATCGAGGAAATTTGTCAGGGATTCTGAGGATTATGATAAGAATAGGGTTTATACGTGGCCCCAAGAGAGGAGGATTAGAAGAAACACTTTTAGGAAAGAATCTTCCAACAAATCAATATTGAGATCTGACAAACAAGATAAATGTGTTAGTTTTACTAGTGTAGACAGTGATACTGTCGAACAGAGTCCTGCCTCTACCTTTTCTTTCCAACAGGATGAAAGAATAAGTGTTTCAAATGAAGTCTTTATGGACTCTTCCCGTAGTGGTTCTGAGGTATCAAAAAACCGGTGAGCAAGACGGGGTATGATGTCAGCGCGGCAGAGTTTCAAGGAATCGTCACGGCAACAACCCCGGAATTATCCACAGTCCCATCTAAATCAAGGCACACGAGGAGGGGGTCAAAGGGGAAGAGGAGGAACAAGACGACACGTGAGGGGTCGTGGCAGGCAGTATTGAATGTGTCTGCTAGAGTTCTAACCCCAGCACAATCGGACGTATTATCCAAAGGTTTGTGGTTTGCTCCAAAGAAACATTTTGATCTGCTAAATACCATCATAGATGTTAATCAATTTGTGAGGAAACTTACTTTGAAAAAGTTTTTTGTACAGGAAGATGATTCGTCCATAGAGACTAATAATGTATTGTCCTCAATGGATGGTAAAGATCATTTAGGCGAACCTTCGGCTCTATATTCTGTGGAATTTGCCCCAGGTTTAGGTTCTGCTAATTTCGGTTATTTTTCTAATCAATGTGCTGTGTATGATTTGGAATGTCTACAAAGAGAGAGTCACTCTCATGGACTGAAATGTGTTGGGGTTGAATCGGTGAATAAAGATAATTGGAAGATCTCCTCCACTAGTTTTTATCCTGTACAATGTAGAGGATCTATTATAGATTTATTTCAGTCACTTGTGGAACAGGAGTTGATAGATCTATATAGTGGTATTGGCACTGGCCCTGCCCGCACCCCTGATAACCTTACTGCAGCTGAGAGAAAAGCTATACGAGAGATTAAAAGTGATACTAGTATAGTTGTGAGGAGTGCGGACAAGGGCGGCTGTGTTGTTGTTATGGATGCTACAGATTACCATCAAGAATCTCTAAGACAGTTGGGGGATAGCGAATCTTATTTGGTGTTGAATAGAGACCCCACTAAAGCTTTTATGAAAATATTGAAACATTTAGTGGATGAGGGTTTGTCTTTGGGCATTCTGAATCGGAAGGAGGCTGATTTTATTTTGGTTCAACATCCGTGTATACCTATCTTCCATCATATGCCGAAGATACACAAACCGGAGAGGCCATTTGTAGGGAGACCTATAGTCTCTGGTATTGGCTCTTTAAATGAACATCTTTCACAGGTTGTCGATTCTTATCTCCAACCTTTGGTGTTAAGGTTGCAGAGCTATACCAGAGACTCAGGACATTTATTGTCTAAATTGGCACAGATTCGAGTGGAGGATAGTTGTGTTTGGGGTTCTCTAGATGTGAGTTCTCTTTACACAACTATTCCACATAATAAAGGTCTGGAAGCAGTTCATTTCCATCTTGTTACTTATAGCTCATATTCTGATGATCTTGTGCAATTTCTGATGTCATCTATATATTATCTACTTCAACATAATTATTTTAAATACGATAATGTCTTTTATCTTCAGAAGCGGGGCACTTCGATGGGGGCAAAATTTGCCCCATCGTATGCCAATTTATATATGGGCTTATTTGAGGAGCAATTCATTTATGGCTCTGATAATTGTTTTCGTGAGTATATTTTAACATATCATAGCTATATTGATGATTTGCTCCTCATTTGGACTGGTACTAGGATACATTTTGAGGCATTTGTGCAGTTTCTTAACACTAATGATTTGGGATTGAAGTTCACTAGTGAATTTCAAGAGAGTGAGATAGCATTTCTTGATCTTAAGTTATTTTTTGGCTCCACACAAATTGAGTCCACTATTTATCGAAAACCTTGTGCGGGTAACACATTATTGCATGCGCAATCCGGACATCCTAAACATACTATACGCGCCATCCCTATTGGTCAGTTTTTAAGAGTCCGCAGGAATTGTTCCAGGGAATTGGATTTCCAACGGGAATCAGTGGACCTTAAGGAACGCTTTATCAGTAGAGGTTATATGGCGGGTATAGTGGATCGTGCGTATAGAAGGGCTAAATCCACTGATCGCATGTCACTCATACAAGGACAGATGGGGGGTAGCTCAAATAAAGTAAAAAACTATGGTAACATTCCAGTGTTTGTTACAGATTATAGTTTAGAATTCAATCGTATTAAAGGTATTATTAACAAATACATGCCCATTTTATGGGGTGATAATTTGTTAAAGTCGCATTTGGGACAAGGTTGCCATTTTGTCGCTAGAAAGGCTCCAACTCTAGGAAATATTCTTTCTCCTAGTCTTTTTAGGTCAACGAGTAGACCAGTACCCACTTGGTTAAATACCGTGGGAATGTATAAGTGTGGAGCTAGGAAATGCCTAACATGTTCATTGGTGAATGAAAGCAGGACCTTTTCTAGTTCGGCAAATGGTAAGTCTTTTACCATGAGACAATATATAAATTGCAGAACCAGCTTTGTGATATATCTAATTACTTGCCTGAGATGTTCTAAACAATATGTAGGTCGCACTACTCGACCGTTGAAAGATCGTATAAGGGAACATATTCTCGCAGTTAAAAATAAAGATATCACTAAACCAGTGGGTAAACATTTCATGGATTGCTCGGAAGGGGACATTAATATGTTCTCCTTTCAGGGCATAGAACGTATCACATCACATGAGAGAGGTGGTGATATTCACATCATATTAGATAAAGCGGAGGTTAGATGGATTTTGTTTCTTTGTACTCGGAAACCCTTTGGGTTAAACTCTGAACATGATGTCAGTTTATTTATACATAGGTAGTTTTGCATTTGTACTAAGTGTTTGTACATTTTTTTTAATGTATATTTATTCCTATGTCTTATTGTATATCAGTATATGTGAATGAGGTCATCACGCGATTTGACATTTCTTTGTGTCTATTTAGTGGCACTATTGCAATTTATAATATCTACATGTATGTTTATGTCTTATTCAGCATGAGACACATTCACAAGTACTGTATATATGTTTTTTGTTATTCCTGTCTATATGTCAGTTATTTTCCTTTAAATGTGGGATAGAAAGGGTTAACATCCTTGGAACTGGGTAGATACCATTTTCAGCTTTGGGATTGGTTTTTGAATCAGATGTGATATCGTAGTTTGATCTATGGAGTGGTAATTGAAACACCTGATTCACTGACTATAAAGGTAATCTTTGTATTTTACACAGCGAGCCTATGATTAAATGTAACCTTACATGAAACGCGTTAGGCGCTTTGTGTAGCTATCGTGTCTCCATTATGTTTTCCATATTCTCCATACAGTGTTTTTATTAGTTTTTGTATTTTTTGCAATAAAAATTGGATATATTTTTATCGCTGTGTGGAGTTTTTGGATGTTCCTGAGCGTGGCGGGTCCGTCGAGCGCTCCTTACCAAGTTGTCTTCTCGTTTGTTGAAGCCCTAGTCGGGGCTGTAGGGGGCAGCTCCGGACCTGCAAAGCCTTTTTGGCTAGGTGAGTGGATATATGCTATACATTTGTTTCAAGCCTGACAATTAGTAGCAACCATTAGTATTAGATGTGGTTTTCTCTCAAATATCTTAACTTGATAGTTATGCAGTAATCATACAATGAATATTATGCCTCCTGCCCCTTTTCCCATTCTGAAGCTGCCTCCAGTCACTTGCGGGACAATCTTCCCTCTGTCAGTATACGGAAAAAGCTGCCCTCCTTGACGAAGTCGTGATCCGCCTCCGGCTATGAAGAGAGGCGGTTTCAGAAAGGGAAAAGGGGTGTGAGGGGTAATTTTCATTACTATATAACTATCAAGTTATGATCTCTGAGAGAGTCAGATATCATTACTATATAGTATTGGAAACTATCTGAGCTGCCGGATATTCTAAACATTACTATCCCTTTAAATTGATGACACAGTGTGGAACTTTATATTTATTCTCGGTGCAATGTGCAATTTGTTCTGTTCAAGATCAGACCTATAATTCATTGTGCAACTGGAAATAGCACAGTGTGTGATAATATTGGCCTGGCACAGAAATGAATTAGCCACACTGTGCCATCAACCAATAAAGCTTAATTTCTCAAAAATGGTTTATATTAAAAACAAATAGCTAGCACAACACATGGACAGATTTTGATATTCTTTAACCCTTTTGAGTATCAGAAAGGTATCCACGCATTGTGTTGCAATGCGTTGGATACCTCTCTGGCACTCAGAAGGTTAAAATAAACTTATGTCAGGATGATGAGTCTACTTTTAGGATGATGTGCTCTAAGGGATTAATGTATCATCTTAAAGGGGAACTATCACCTATATTAAAGTTGGCTTTATTTGAATGCTCATTTGCAACACATTTATAAACCTTGTATTTTTTAAAGGGACAGTAATGTCCCATAAAAAATGCTTAGAGTTTTGTAGAGAGTAAAAAAATAAACGATATGCCACAAATCCTATCTCTCAGACCACTATGGTTTGAGAGATATCCTGCGCTAAACTTCCTCTTCAAATGATGTCAGCTGTAAAGCTGACAGAAGGAGATCTGTGTCGGCCGACACGAGAAGACTCTTCAGCAGAGCCGCAATAGCGCGATTTAAAAAGAAATACTTCTTTAGAACGGTCTACAAAGTGTACCTGGTTTGCAAGCACACTTTTTAGACCGTTCCAATGAAGTAATTCTTTTTAAATCGCGCTATTGCAGCTCTGCTAAAGAGTCTCCTCGTGTTGGCTGACACGGATCTCCTTCTGTCAGCTTTACAGCTGACATCATTTGAAGAGGAACTTTAGCGGAGGATATCTCTCAAACCATAGTGGTTTGAGAGATGGGATTTGTGGCATATTGTTTATTTTTTAATTTCTACAAAACTCTAAGCATTTTTTATGAGACATTACTGTCTCTTTAAATATAATTTGGAATTCACCGAGATACTTGCTTTTAAACTTAAGGCCCTTACTTCACTTCAGGACAAGTTGCAGGTCAACTCTGCCCCACAGCCTGTCAATCTT
The DNA here is from genome assembly GCA_037306005.1 of Rhinophrynus dorsalis. Taxonomy (NCBI): domain Eukaryota; kingdom Metazoa; phylum Chordata; class Amphibia; order Anura; family Rhinophrynidae; genus Rhinophrynus; species Rhinophrynus dorsalis. The sequence goes on along the minus strand of CM074720.1, from coordinate 57,202,950 downwards.
TGTCTGTTCTCCTCCTCAAGAGAGCATTCCAGCTTACATGGAGAAATCCTCTGTCATGTGAGGAGGTTGGAATGATGCGCTGCGGTACAGAGCTGTACACATAGCCTGTCCTGAAGTGATGTAACGGCCTGAAGTTTAAAAGCATGCATCTTGGAGAATACCAAATTATATTGAAAAAAATACAAGGATTACAAATGCATTGCAAATCAGCTTTCAAATAAAGCCAACTTTAATATCGGAGATAGTTCCCCTTTAAGGTTTTGTACTTTTGTTCTTTGCGGTTAACAGAAAAAATGTAAATACATTTTTAAGTCTCTTTTTACACACATAAGTGATCAGTTACCTGTACAGAGTCTAGAATGCAATCATATATCTGTCAACCTCAAGGCTCAGAGATGTTCTGATTCACTTATTTCCGAATATGTCTTGTGACAATATTGTGATAATGCTCCAGGCTAGTCCTGAAGAATGTAATTTCATGGACTCCTGCACTTAATTCCCTTTTTGTGGGATATCTAGTAGCTGTTTGTTGGGACCAAGTGGATGCCATATCCTATATAATAATTCGCTAGGATGTTTGTCAGAAGCCGTCATGCACAGTAGAGACTGCCCAAACACACAGAATGCAGGGAGTTCTGTGCTGGGAGCATTCTGTGCTTTCGAACAGTCTCTACAGTGCATGACTGCATCGGCGGCAGGATGCAGGGCAGGTCCGACCTCTTAACCCTTTGAGTACCGGAGGGGTACGCAATGCATTGCAAAGCAATGCGTTGCTTACCCTGCTGGCACTCAAAGGGTTAACATCAGCTGGACCTTGGCCAGTGTACACGGGCTTTTACACTAGTATAGAAATATTCCCTATAATACAGAAATGATATGTAAGCTCGCTATGTAAAGAGGAGATTGCAATCATGTTCATGTTGTGTGACATTCCTACCTTGTCATGTGAAGCCCATAAAAGTGATTCTTACCTTTAACAGGAGCCTTTATATTCCATCTACATATAATTAACCCCTCAGATGCTAGAAAGGCCCCTACTCATGGCTTTTCAATGATAAGTAACATTTTATAATAACCCCTAATCCTGATGAGATTTGCCCTTGCATCTTCAATCAGACCTGTGTGACATGTCATGGAGGCGGACATATTTGTTGGTGGTTGTTTTATATGAAGCAGGCAGAGTGAATGGGCCTGCTTAACCCTGTGAGAACCATGCTGCTCTGGTCCTTAAATGGCTAAGAATACCATGTATAATGGTTGGAATTTGCATCTTGTTATTCTGCTAGCACATGTCATGTCTGCCTCCATGGTGAGTGCTTCTTTGTAGGCGTGTGAGCTCTCGTGATTATTTTCACTTTCCTAGCATGTTGCCATTGGACATGACATCCAGGACTGACTGAAAATGTTGGGGAAGATGCACTAAGGTGTGATAAAGAGGTGATAAAGTGAAGATGACTTCTCTAGTGATATCTCTTCTCCAGTTCCTGTTATTCTATGGAGCCAATGCACTAAGATGTCTCCTACTGTTGGAGATGTTAGTGCATAGGCTCTATAGAATAATATAGGAACTGGAGAAGTGATATCACTGGAGACGTCATCTCCACTTTATCACCTTTTTATCACGCCTTAGTGCATAACCCCCATTATCTCTTTAAATAAGGCACAAAAGCAAAACTCATAGGGGCCATTAAGATTTTCTGTCCGTAGTAAGATAAATAAGTAGTTATTATTACGAGTTACTTCTTGTCTAATTATTTAAGAGAAGGACTATTGATATAGTTTTTGGTATTGTGCTTATTCCTATTGTATATATTGTGTATATCTTCTTTATGTTATTTGTTAATAAATTGCATTAACTAAACTGTACTGACCCCTGAACTTCTCTAGGTATTAGGCAACCGTGACACCTATGCAGCACACTGAGGCGCTCCACCTGCTACTACATTTTAAGTAAGATACACTTTTAATCTTGCGGACTTTTATGTGTGCTTCTACAGCTTCTTCTTTTATAGTATAGACTAGCGATGCGGGACGGGCGTTGCCTGTCTAAATTTTGGAACCATGGATCAAGTAATGTAAAGTTGACTGCCTGCTATGATGATAACACTTTCTGGCCTGCACTGTGTGTGTTTCTTTACAGTGCGGAGTGGGTGCAGACTGTGAGTCATGTATGCTTGGCCCACTACGACGGTGGAACAGGGTTTGGATGGCATACAGTGCAGGGAACGACAAGATGCCAGTACAATAATATCTCCTTCAGCCTCTATCCAAAGCATTCATTGCAAAATATGTTGGCGGGTATGTGCATACCTGGGAACTCTCCGGTTTTGCCCTGGAGACTCCGGATTTCAAAGTGAATTACCGGGTCTCCGGGGCAATGTGTGAATCACCGGGTGGGCAGAGTTTAAATAGAAACTCTGCCCACTTGTGGTCCATCCCGCCCGGTTCCTCCCACTCCCCGCCCTCTTGCAGCCATTTTGCATTGGGTTTTTTGTCCCGCCCCCTGTGACTAAGCCCCACCCCTTTTATGACGTGATTCGCGTCATTTTCCTCCCCCTGGGCACTGACAGGGTTACCCTCCGGGTAGCCCTGTTTCAAAAGTTCCCAGGTATGGGTATGTGCCTACCTATGGTCATGTCTGACACCCCTCCCCTTAAACCTTTGAGTACTACGAGGGTACGCAACGCTTTGTAATGCGCTGTGTACCTCTCTGGCACTCAGAGGTTTAATGTTTAAAGCACCCCTAACCAGTGCAATCCCCAGAAGTTATATTGGCTCATTTCCCGTCAGACAGTTAACAGTCCGTTTTTGGCCTTCAGTCATCTTCAGGGGTTTTTTTTTTCACCCCTCCACCATCTTGCGGGACTTTGCTATACTATAAAAGACAATCCTCCTGTCTATATGTGCTTCAGTAAGAAGCCTGGATGTCACAAACTGTAAATATGCTGCCGCTCACACAAAGTAAGTCTGCAAAGTGTTAACCCCCTCAATATCACATGATCGCCTATTCATTAGAGTCTGTCTTCTAATGTCCTTCGTCCTTATCTCTCTCCTCCCTCCTTACAACTGTTATGTCATTTTCTTCCATGTTACTTGCTCTCCACCTTCACACAAATAAAATATATATTCACAGCTGCTGTGGGCATTTTTTTCACCTCTGCCCTGCAAAGCTGCCCACCTCAATTTGATTCTCCCTCCCCTTCGTCTTCTCTTCACCTCATTGCTGTTTTCTCCTCTGCTCTAGAACTGACAGTGCATTACTCCTCAATATGTTGCACACTCCTGTGGCATCAAAATGTTAACCTGTGAGCTCTGTCACGGTCTATGTACGGGAGGCATCTGAGCTCTGTCTGTATCCCCCACGTGTTGCTCTTTTTATCAGTTTGTGTGAGACCGTAAATAATTCCCTTCTCTGTGACACACACACACACAAACTGATAACCGGAGCAGAAGGGACGCTGAATGTTTCTCACTTAATGCTCCTTTCACTGTCTCATGTCTCTCAACCCCGCTCCTCTGTCACCAACTTCCCTGTATGTCTCACCTCCATATATCAGAAGAGATATTGTCCATGTGCATGCCACATCTGTTATGAAGCCAACTAACCTCACTAAGCAAACAAATGTTCAATCCATTTAACCCTATCAGTGCCACGGAGATATGCAACACATTGGACTGCATCAGATACCTCTCTGGCGAACAAAGGATTAAATTAGACTTTTACCAACTTGGATGCTACACATCTTAAAAATGTATGGACATATGTGTAGCACTGAAAGAGTTACAAACCCTACATCACAGGGAACTTCACTTTATACCATATAGTCTACATCAGGGCTCAAAATTTCAAGTCCTGATCTACTAGCCAGGCCTAAAAAGTTACTCCACACAAGTTTCCACTCCTAGCCCCACCCATATCCCTGCCTTTAACCCCACCCATATCTCCGCCTTTAACCCCACCCATATCCCTGCCTTTAACCCCACCCATCTCAAGTTCCCTTCATGAAATGATACTGTTGTTCTATGTTTTATTCAGAATAAAATTAACAAAAGTATTCAATAACAAACAAACAATGTACATATAATTAAAAAAAAAAAATAAGGGTACTTTCCTGTTATCCGGAACCATTTTCAAAACAACCATTTTCAAAAAATGTTTCAAACATTTTTAAACAAAATATTTATTACTAGTTGAACAGCCCGTTACACGGGCCACAGTGCCTCTGGCAGCCGGTCGCGGGGCAGTCACATGCAGTGGAGACTGCCCGCTCCTCGGCTGATACAGAGCCTCTGATACGGAGCGCCCAGCTCTGTATCAGCCGCGGCGCGGGCAGTCTCTACTGCGCATGACTGCCGCACGTGCAGCAGTGTCTACTGCGCATGTCGGGCGTTACACACAACTTGGCGAATTATTATATAGGATAATATTTAAAATATATTCTGACAGGAAATAACAACAACAGATTCTGACAGGAATTAGTTTTGAAAATGGTTCCAGGTAACAGGAAAGTACCAAAATAAGCGCATAAGTGGAGGCATAACATTTTTAGTTTAACCCGTTAAGGACCGGTAAAATGTGGGGTGGATTGCACTTAAGGACTGGAGCAATTCTGACCTTTTTGACTACTGTAAAATCTCGGATATAATGCACACAATTTTACCCCACTTCACCTTATGTGAAGTGTGGGGTGCGTATTATACACAAGCATTTAAAAAATAAAAAAATACATTGAATAGCTGTCTGGCACTGAAATGTTTGAAAACACAAAGAAGAGACACACACACACACCCATAGGAGAGTAGTGGATAGGAAAGTACAGTGGATCATTCGGTCTGGTTGCTGAGAAGGGAGGAAAGAGACAGAGACACAGTCATACTCTCTCTGTCTGTCTGTCTCTCTCTCTCTGTCTCTCTCTCTATATCTATCTACCTACCTACCTCTTACTGCAGCATGGAGAGGGTGGAAGGTAGAAGGAGTGTCAGGGGCGGGGGGTGATGGAGCAAAAAGAAGAGTAGATACAACGGGACCTTGCCTCTGTATGCACAGGTAATGCAGTGATTTTCTTGCTAGTAATATATAAAATCAAACTGCCCATACTTTGTATTATTTTTTCACCTACACCACCAAAGCAGGATATTTATACACAATCCCTGCATGAAGGAGTGCTCTGTGTGCTATCTTTTCATACCTTGTATCCTTTTTACTTTACATCACTGTCCCTACAAGTCCCTGGCAGAGACTTTCTGCAAACAGATTCATGCAGTTCATTGTCAGTGACAGAAAAGTGCAAAACATAGATTAAAACATAAGCAAATTAACTTGCAGAACATGTAAAGTGAATATAAAAGTTCACTATCCCTTTAATCCTTTGAGTGTCAGAGGGGTACGCAACACATTGCAAAGCAATGCATTGTATACCCCTCTGGCACTCAAAGGGCTAACCATTTGAATGCTAAAGGCCCTGGGTACCTAACGTACTAATTTGTAATGCATTGGACACCCTTCTGCCATTCAAACGGTTATCTAGTCATCCGGTCAATAAAAATAAAGTATGTACATTTATTTTTGTGCTAGTGAAGTCCAGTATTCAAGAGGTTAGCCTTTGTGTGCCAGAAGACTATGCAATGCATTGCAGACCAATGCATTGCTTATCCCTCTGGCATTCAAAGGGTTAAACCTATGTCAGATTACAGAAACCGGACATGCAGCACAATAGGGAAAAAAAGTATTCTCCCCCACTGGATCTCATCAGTTCTGTTTTGTAGCAGTCAAAAATATTTAGTCGTTCAAAACATCTGACAATTTAGAATCTTGGTCAACTTGCTGAGCGGAACGTCTGACTTGCATATACAAAACATGTAAAGCTCCTGCAGAATGACATCTTTTAAGAATCTGGAACACAGTCAAAGCTCCTGACATTGTTAGTGATGTCAAGATATACTGAGTGTTATGCTCAGCATCCAAACATCCTTTAGAACTGTCAGAACTGTAAGGCATTGATCTAGCACCTTATACAACATCAGATTGTGCCTTTGAAGTGCTAGCAGAGACTAGAAAAGCTGCAGAGAAGTTTGTTTCCAAAGTTTATTTTATTTTGGTGTTTTAAAGGGTTAGTAATGGTTAGTAATAGTTAATTTTAAGTTGATTAAATATTGTAGACATCAAAAAAAGATTAATATCAATATAAGTCTTATCTCTCAAACCTTTATGGTTTGAGAGATATAACTTGCTAAAGTTACCTTTTCCTGGCTGTTTTACTCAAGTCTGCCATCTAGCTGACAGCTGCAGATTCCAGTCATTTGACCAGACAGAGGCTCTTCAGCAGAGCTGAAATCACGCTATTTAGAAATAAATAGTGATGAGCGAGCATGCTCGGCCAAAGCTCGGTTCGGCTCGAGCATCGCTCTGCTCAGCACATGGCGGTACTCGTACGAGTACCGCATGTGCTCGCCCGCCATGTTCGGGTCTCCTCCCCGCACGTTTCGCGGCTGCTGCGCAGCCAATAAACGTGCAGGGAGGCTCTGACATCAGTGTAATGCCAGCAGCCATGTTGGCTGCTGGCATTACACTGATTGGCTGGCCAGAACCCGTGATCGGGTGCTGTATAGCACCTGACCAGCGAGTTCGGCTCAGTCTTAGCCAGGGAGAGATGAGGATAGGAAGGGAAAGTCAGTGTAGGGAGAAGAAAAGCGATTTAAAAAAAAAAAAAAGACCCAAAAGTCCTTTTTAGGACTACTGTGTGTGGGGGCAGCAGTTTATTTTGTTTGGGGGGGCAGAGATATAAAAAAAAAAACTTCACATATTCTGTTCACTGTGCCTAGCCGCAGATTAGCAGCACATTCTGTTTAGTGTGCAAAGTTGCAAATTAGAGCACATTCTGTTCAGTGTGCAAAGTTGCAGATTAGCAGCACATTCTTTTTAGTGTGCAAAGTTTCAGATTAGCAGCACATTCTGTTTAGTGTGCAAAGTTTCAGATTAGCAGAACATTCTGTTTAGTGTGCAAAGTGTAAAATATCAAAGTCACATATTCCATTCACTGTGCGTAGCCGCAGATAAGAAGCACATTCTGTTTAGTGTGCAAAGTTGCGTATTAGGAGAACATTCTGTTTACTGTGCAAAGTGTAAAATATCAAAGTCACATATTCCATTCACTGTGCGTAGCCGCAGATAAGAAGCACATTCTGTTTAGTGTGCAAAGTTGCATATTAGGAGAACATTCTGTTAACTGTGCAAACTGTAAAATATCAAAGTCACATATTCCATTCACTGTGCGTAGCCGCAGATAAGAAGCACATTCTGTTTAGTGTGCAAAGTTGCATATTAGGAGAACATTCTGTTAACTGTGCAAACTGTAAAATATCAAAGTCACATATTCCATTCACTGTGCGTAGCCGCAGATAAGAAGCACATTCTGTTTAGTGTGCAAAGTTGCATATTAGGAGAACATTCTGTTAACTGTGCAAACTGTAAAATATCAAAGTCACATATTCCATTCACTGTGCGTAGCCGCAGATAAGAAGCACATTCTGTTTAGTGTGCAAGGTTGCATATTAGGAGAACATTCTGTTAACTGTGCAAACTGTAAAATATCAAAGTCACATATTCCATTCACTGTGCGTAGTCGCAGATAAGAAGCACATTCTGTTTAGTGTGCAAAGTTGCATATTAGGAGAACATTCTGTTAACTGTGCAAAGTGTAAAATATCAAAGTCACATATTCCATTCACTGTGCGTAGCCGCAGATAAGAAGCACATTCTGTTTAGTGTGCAAAGTTGCATATTAGGAGAATATTCTGTTAACTGTGCAAACTGTAAAATATCAAAGTCACATATTCCATTCACTGTGCGTAGCCGCAGATAAGAAGCACATTCTGTTTAGTGTGCAAAGTTGCATATTAGGAGAACATTCTGTTAACTGTGCAAACTGTAAAATATCAAAGTCACATATTCCATTCACTGTGCGTAGCCGCAGATAAGAAGCACATTCTGTTTAGTGTGCAAAGTTGCATATTAGGAGAATATTCTGTTAACTGTGCAAACTGTAAAATATCAAAGTCACATATTCCATTCACTGTGCGTAGCCGCAGATAAGAAGCACATTCTGTTTAGTGTGCAAAGTTGCATATTAGGAGAACATTCTGTTAACTGTGCAAACTGTAAAATATCAAAGTCACATATTCCATTCACTGTGCGTAGCCGCAGATAAGAAGCACATTCTGTTTAGTGTGCAAAGTTGCGTATTAGGAGAACATTCTGTTAACTGTGCAAACTGTAAAATATCAAAGTCACATATTCCATTCACTGTGCGTAGCCGCAGATAAGAAGCACATTCTGTTTAGTGTGCAAAGTTGCGTATTAGGAGAACATTCTGTTTACTGTGCAAACTGTAAAATATCAAAGTCACATATTCCATTCACTGTGCGTAGCCGCAGATAAGAAGCACATTCTGTTTAGTGTGCAAAGTTGCATATTAGGAGAACATTCTGTTAACTGTGCAAACTGTAAAATATCAAAGTCACATATTCCATTCACTGTGCGTAGCTGCAGATAAGAAGCACATTCTGTTTAGTGTGCAAAGTTGCATATTAGGAGAACATTCTGTTTACTGTGCAAAGTTGCAGATTTGCAGCACATATTCCGTGTAATATGAAGAAGGCGGGTAAAAAGGGACGGGGAAGTGGACGTGATCCTGATAGTTCAGGGCGCGGGTCAGGACGCGTAGAAACTGTGCCTGGTGCCAGAGCACAAGACAGAAAGACATCCACCATACCTAGCTTCATGTCTCAGTTTACAGGGCGTCGCAGGACATCACTCTCGAGGTCAGACCACTGCGAACAGGTGGTCGGTTGGATTTCAGCTGATACTGCTTCCAGTCGGTTAAGCACCACCCTGTCTTCCACCAAGTCCACTCTCAGTAGCCAAGAGTCTGGTCAACATAATCCTCACCCTGATCATCCTTCCTCCCACCATAGAGGATCTGGTCAAAGAAGTGATCCCACACTGGGATATAGTGAGGAGCTCGTCTCATCACCAATCCTTAATTTGAACCTCTCTCCAAGCACGCTTGCAGAGGAACATGACATCTTGTGCCCTGATTCACAACCTCTAGAGGGTACCCAATCACAAGAAGATGACAGAGGGGAACGGCATTTAAGGTAAAAGGAAGTGGATGATGATGATGATGAGACACAGTTGCCATTAAATCAACCACTATTACTGTCTCAAGACCTTGATGAGGAGGATGATATACAGTTGTCAATGACTGAGTATGTGGTGGGATCAAGACATGAGGAGGATGATCAGAGTGAGGAAGTGGAGGAGGACTTGGTGGACGATGAGGTGACTGACCCCACCTGGGAAGGTGTAGAGCCGAGCGATGACAGCAGTCCTGAGGGTGAGCCATCTGCAGCACCGCAACAGGCTGGAAGAGGCAGTGGTGTGGCTACAGAAAGAAGGCGGACCGCACCAAACCGGCCCGCAAATGTTCCACGGAGCACCCCCTTGCATAAATCTCCCTTGCCAAGGGGTAGGTGTTCCGCGGTATGGCGTTTTTTTAAGGAAAGTGCGGACGACAAAAGAATTGTAGTTTGCAACCTGCGCCACACCAGAATGAGCCGAGGCATGAACACTAGAAACCTCACCACCACCAGCATGATCCGACACATGGCATCCAAGCACCGTAATAAGTGGGAGGAACGCCCGGATCGCCAATCTGTGTCTGCAGGCCACACCACTGCCTCCTCTTCCCCTGTTTTCGGTGCCGGCCAATTGCCTGTCGAAGGCGCAGGCCCGCATACCTCCCGCCCTGCACCTGTACCATCTGAAGCACCATCAGCGACCACATCCACTTCCCTGTCCCAGCACAGCGTCCAAATGTCGTTACCCCAGGCATTTGAGCGCAAGCGAAAATACCCAGCCACCCACCCACAGGCCATAGCACTAACCTCACACCTTTCCAAATTACTGGCCATCGAAATGCTGCCATTTAGGCTTGTGGAGACTGAGTCCTTCCGCAGCCTGATGGCAGCAGCTGTCCCTCGGTACGCAGTCCCCAGCCGCCACTACTTTTCCCGGTGTGCCGTCCCCGCCTTACACCACCATGTGTCCCGTAACATCACCCGTGCCCTGACCAACGCAGTTACTGGGAAGGTCCACTTAACGACTGACACATGGACAAGTGCTTGTGGCCAGGGACGCTACATTTCCCTGACGGCACACTGGGTGAATGTCGTGGAGGCTGGGAGCGACTCGGACCCTGGGATGGCACAGGTGCTACCCACGCCGAGGATTGCGGGCCCTACCTCCATCAGGGTTTCCGCCAGCACCTACGTTATTGGCTCCTCCTCCGTTTCCACCTCCGAATTCTCTGCGCGCAGCGCCACTCACCCATCAGCCGGTAGCTGGAAGCAGTGTAGCACTGCAGTGGGGAAGCGTCAACAGGCCGTGCTGAAGCTGATCTGCCTTGGGGACAAACAGCACACGGCCTCAGAGCTGTTGCAGGGGATTAGTCACCAGACCGAGCAGTGGCTCTCGCCACTCAACCTGCAACCAGGCATGGTTGTGTGTGATAATGGGCGTAACTTGGTGGCGGCTTTGGAGCTCGGCAAGCTCACACACGTACCATGCCTAGCGCATGTATTTAATTTAGTGGTTCAGCGATTTCTAAAAACCTACCCCAATTTGCATGATCTCTTGACCAAGGTGCGCCGCGTGTGTGCACATTTCCGTAAGTCATCTACAGCTTCAGCCGGCCTGTTGAAGCTGCAGCAGCGCTTACAATTGCCAGCTCACCGGCTGCTGTGTGACGTGAGCACGCGCTGGAACTCCACCTTCCACATGTTGGCCCGGCTTTGTGAGCAGCAGAGGGCAGTAGTGGAGTACCAGCTGTTACATGGTCGTCGCCTCTCCGTTCAACTTCCTGTAATCAGAAGTGAGGAGTGGGAATGGATGTCAGACCTCTGCGAGGTTTTACGCAATTTTGAGGAATCGACACAGATGGTGAGCGGCGATAACGCTATTATCAGTGTAACCATCCCACTTCTGTGTCTACTGAAACGCTCGCTGCTCACAATTAAAACCGACGCTTTGCATGTGGAAGAGGTGGAAATGCGGGAGGAAGAGCTTACACAAGGTGATAGCCAGAGCACCCTCACTTCGTCTTCTCAGCGACAATTGGAGGAGGCGGAGGAGGAGGAGGAGGAAGACACGGTTGCCTCCGCTACAGAGGGTAGCCATGGAACTTTAGTTCCATCTCTTCAGCGTGGGTGGGCAGAAGAGGAGGAAGAGGATGAGGAGATTGAGAGTCATCCTCCTGGTGAGGACAGCGAAATCTTGCCTGTTGGTACTCTGGCACACATGGCCGACTTTATGTTAGGCTGCCTTTCCCGTGACCCACGCGTTATACGCATTTTAGACAACACGGATTACTGGGTGTTCACCCTTCTGGACCCCCGCTACAAAGAGAATTTCTCATCTCTCATTCCTCCGGTGGAGAGGACAAGCAAAATGGTGCAATACCAGAAGGTTCTTGTCAAAAAATTGCTCCAAAATTTTCCATCTGACAACGCTGGCGGCAGAGTACGTGCTACCTTGGCCAACCGAGAAGGGGAGAAAAGGGGAGCACACAGCAGTTCCGACAAAGGCAGGGCAACACTCTCCAAGGCGTGGGACACCTTCATGACACCCCGCCAGCACCCTCACCCTGATGCGCAGCCTAGTGTCACAAGGAGGGAAAAGTTTTGGAAGATGGTGAAGGAGTACGTAGCAGACCGTGTCAGCGTCCTCAATGATCCCTCTGTGCCTTACAACTACTGGGTGTCCAAGCTGGACACGTGGTATGAATTGGCACTCTACGCCTTGGAGGTGCTGGCCTGCCCTGCTGCCAGCGTTCTGTCTGAGCGGGTATTTAGTGCTGCTGGTGGCATCATAACAGATAAGCGTATCCGCCTTTCCACCGAAAATGCTGATAGGTTGACACTTATAAAAATGAACAAGGCCTGGATTTCCCCTGACTTCTCCACTCCACTGGAGGAAAGCCCCGGGGGAACATAAAGTCACTTTATATATGTTATTTACAATGATGGGAATACTCTGTATTCCCATTCACCCCTTCCACCCAAAAAACGGGTATATGGTTGACTCTCTTCCATATGCCCAGTGATATAATTTTTATATAGGGCCAGCTCACCAGCGGGCCCAGTGATATAATTTTTATATAGGGCCAGCTCACCAGCGGGCGCAGTTTGACAATTTTTGTATAGGTCAGCTCACCAGCGGGCCTTCTCATATAATGTTTTATTGGGTCAGCTCTCTAGCGGGCCCTCTCATATAATGTTTTATAGCGTCAGCTCACTAGCGGGCCTTCGCATATAATGTTTAGGATGGTCAGCTCCGCAGCAGACCCTCACCCATAATGTTTTAGATGGTCGGCTCAGCGCACGTTTCCCTCTTAATCATGGCCCCAGTTCAGAAAAATCGAGGAAATTTTTGGGAGAATTTGCCTCTGCGCACTTTTCCCTCTTAATCATGGCCTCAGTTCAGAAAAATCGAGGAAATTTTTGGGAGAATTTGCCTCTGCGCACGTTTCCCTCTTAATCATGGCCTCAGTTCAGAAAAATCGAGGAAATTTTTGGGAGAATTTGCCTCTGCGCACGTTTCCCTCTTAATCATGGCCCCAGTTCCGAAAAATCGATGACATTTTTTGCAGAATTTGCAGATGATATACAAGTAAATATACAGCAAATACTATTTGGTAACAATTTTTCGCCTAAAGTCGTTTTTATCTTCCTTTTTGTGTGTTTTACGGTCAGTCTGTAAAAATGGCGTACTACGGGCGAAAGATCGTTCCCAGCAGCGACGTTGGAGTCCAAGATGCATCCAGACATCCTCCCTATGCTGTCCCTGAACCATTTCTGTGGTGTTTCCATCATTTTCCTATGGACCATGCACCCTCCCCTCATCAGAGCAGGGGGTGCCTGGTGTAATGCTCGAGTCCTCCCATTGACTTCAATGGGGCGCGGGTGCTCGGCCGAGCACTCGAGCCTCCGGGGGCGCTCGGTCAGAGCACCCGAACACCCGAGCATTGGGGTGCTCGATCATCACTAGAAATAAATACTTAATTGGAACAGTCTACAAAGTGTGCTTGCAATCCAGGCACACTTTGTAGACCATTCCAAATTAAGTATTTATCTTTAGATATCGTTATATGGGCGCTGCTGAAGAGCCACATCTGGTCAAGTGACCAGAATCTGCTTCTGACAGCTTTACAGCTCGTCAAGCAGAAAGGGGGGGACCAAAGAACTTTATTTTCCTATATCTCTCAAACCATAACAGTTTGAGAGATACAAATAAGTGCAAGTACTCTCTTTTAATTGTATATACCATATAGTTAATATTTTTTTTCTGACATTACTATCCCTTTAAATTGCTTCCTCTCTATTGAGGCTGATTTCCACAGAATACACAGAGATCACAACAGTTGTGAGTTTGTATATAAGGAGCCATATGTGCACTGGGGAAATAGCGTGATGCTTCAAAATGCATGGGGCTTCAATTTCTTGTTTGTATGGCCAGCCATATTAGCTTTTTTTTTTATATTTTTATATCTTAATAAACTACTCTTGTACTTGTGTTAGTAGTCAGAGTTTTCCCTTTGGCAGCTTCCTCTACCCCCCTTTATCTGTCTTCTTACATTACAACAGTACTCCTACAGGAATTGAGGAACAACGTTTCTCCAGGACCAGTTTGGGAGACAGGACAAGGTGGTGATAGATGGTGGGGAAGATAAAAAGGAGATGTGTGGAGAGAATCCTGAACTGGGTGTCTAACACTGGTACTGCTTTATAATGAAGTGGACAGTGCCTCAAGCTAATGTGAGCACTTACTTTAATGGGGTGTGTAATCCGAGATGAAGAAAACCATAGAATACTACGTTTAGGGCCTTTTTCGCAAAATAAATGAGAAGCCATTCTAGACCATACCAACTTCACAGTAGGGAAGAAATACATATTGAATACAAACAAATGAACTGGTTGCTACTATTTGCAATGATCTGTATAGCATAAAAAGCCTAAATAAAATGTGTTAAATTGAAAAACTCTCACAGCCACAATGGCCTCCGCAGCTCCGGTGCAGCTCCCAACAATCACTGCAAGGATTTCAGCAGATAAGAAGACACCATAAGGGATCGGTCAACTGAGCCGCCAGGAGATCCCAAACCAGTCAGAGCCTGGGTTTTAAAAAATACCAATTTATTCTCATTATTAAAAAATGAAACACTGACTGAATGAGAGGAAAATACAGGCATGTAGGAAGTAGTAACACGACCCACCTAACACATAGGTGAAATATATCACTTAATCATAGGCTGCAGTCTGTGTTTTGTTTTAAAGGATGTGAATAAATTGGTATTTTTTAAAACCAATGCTCTAATTGGTTTTGGATCTTCTGGTGGCTCCACTGAGCGATCCCTTCCGGTGTCTTCAAGAAATACATATCCCCCAACTCTCATTGCTTAAATATGGCTTTTAACCCCTTGAATATTAGATAAGTCTCCAATGCATTGCAAATCACTATGTTGGAGACCTCGCTAGCATTCAAGCATCCTCCCAAATGTCCCTATTTAGGAGGAACAGTCCCTGTTTGAGACCAAGTTCCCTCTGTCCCACCCTGATGTCCCTCTTTTTAGGAGATCAGACTGTGTGTATATATCACATTGCTCCACAGCAATAAAACTGTATCTGTGTTTATAAATTAGTCTGTGTAAATAAAATACTTTGGTCTTCCTCTAAATCATTTATTCAGTTACACAAACACGTCAGTATGGCATGAAATAACCTAAAAATTCTCAGCAATACCACTCCCACCAGCCACGCCTCCAGCAACGCTACCTAAAGAATACATGTCCCTCTTTGGCCATTTGAAATGTTGAGAGGTGTGTTCAAGGAGTTAAAAACTGCATTTAAATCAGTGGAATACTTTACTTGTGCCATTGGGTGCAGCTGGCCCAATACAAGGCCCTTAGTGGTGCATGCGTTGTTGTTTTTCCTTCTGTTTTTCTACATGTATATTGTCCGAAAATACCGATGTCTTCAATGAGTAATGGTAATAAGCTAGTAGTAAGCCTGGCTATTTGCAGTAAGACGAAATTAACAAAGTTTTTATATATATATATATATATATATATATATATATATATATATATATATATGAAACAAATTAATATCCCCCAATTTTTTATCTAAATAAAGAAGTTAAATATAAAATTAACAGATAAATGTCCCCCAATGTCACACTTATTTACATGAAGATTTTAACTCACTGCTTTACCCCATTAAACGCATTGTTTGTAATATGGTAGAGACCTTTCTAGCAGGTGCGGGGTTAACCCTCCCCCCCACCAACACAAACGTAAATCGATGGGAATTTGTACTTATTTCCTGTGGTACAGTTGGTTTATTCCCAAAATGACTCCAGTTTTGGGATTGTGCATATTGCCAAGGCATGGGCCATTTTTTTGACCACATCTCTGTTTAACATATTTTCATATTTGTATTAAATCAAAGTAGTCTCTTATGTAGTATTAATAATAATAATAATACTAATAATAATATAAACTATATACATACAACCCCTGCCATCCTTTACTGAGAACTAGAAATGATTGCAGTACATGAGCAGTATGATCTGATTGGAGTGTCTGAAACCTGGTTAGATGATACGTATGACTTGGCAGTCAATCTAGAGGGTTATTCACTTTTTAGGAGGGACAGGGTTAATAAAAGGGGAGGAGGGGTATGCCTATATGTAAAGCAGGCCTTAAAACCTAGTTTAAGGGAAGATATAAATGAAGGGTCCAATGAAAAGGTAGAGGCCTTGTGGGTTGAAATACACACTGGGGGCACACATAATAAAAAGATATTGGTGGGGGTTTGCTACAAGCCACCTAATGTTGGGGAGTTGGAGGAAGCCCAACTTTTACTGCAAATGGAAAAGGCTGCTAGGTCAGCAAAGGTAATTATAATGGGAGATTTCAACTACCCTGAAATTGACTGGAGCAATATGACTTCAGGCACAACAAAGGGAAATATTTTTCTAAGTATGATAAATGATTATTTTATGTCCCAACTAGTAGAGGAGCCAACTAGAAAAGAGGCCTTGCTTGACCTAGTGCTCTCAAACGATTCCGACATTGTAAACAGTGTGCAGGTAAGGGAACATTTGGGCAGCAGTGACCATAATATTGTATCCTTTGAAGTTTGTTATGAGAAACCCAATAGCAAGAGTTTAACCAAAACATTCAATTTCAAAAAGGCTAATTTTACAAAGTTAAAAGAAGCTTTAAAGGATATCCAGTGGGATGTAATTTTCAAAGATAAAAATGCACAAGAGTCATGGAATGTATTTAAAATGCTCTTGGGCAAATATACACGTCAATATATACCATTGGGGAATAAGCACAAGAGAAGTAAAGCAAAACCAATGTGGATTAATAATGTGGTTAGCAGGGAAATGAGAAATAAAAAGCAGGCTTTTAAGGTGTTTAAGTCAAATGGGTCAGATGCATCATTTAAAAAAATATAAAGAATGTAATAAAATCTGCAAACAAGCAATTAAGCTAGCTAAAATAGAAAATGAGCGAAACATTGCAAACGAGAGCAAGAAAAACCCTAAACAATTCTACAAGTATATTAACAACAAAAAAGTTAAGGTTGATATTGGTCCTCTTAGGACTGAAACAGGTGAATTGATTAGTGAGGATAAAGCTATGGCTGAGACCCTAAATACGTTCTTTGCTTCAGTATATACAAAGGAAGCAGAAATGACAAGCTATGGGCAAACAGACAAAACCATGGAATTTCCTCCAACATCTACATGGCTTACTGAGGACAAGGTCCAAAAGAGACTGGAAAGGGTTATAGTGAATAAAGCGCCTGGACCGGACGGTATACACCCAAGGGTACTTAAGGAACTTAGTTCAGTAATAGCAAAACCATTATACTTAATATTTGTTGATTCGCTTTCATCAGGCATAGTGCCCTGTGATTGGAGGAAAGCTGATGTAGTTCCATTGTTTAAAAAGGGAGCAAGATCCAAACCAGGAAATTATAGACCTGTGAGCTTGACTTCCATAGTGGGTAAGATACTAGAAGGGTTATTAACTGATAGTATTCAGAACTATGTGAAGACAAACAATATCATTAGTAGGAATCAGCATGGTTTCATGAAGAACAGATCATGTCAGACTAATTTACTTGCATTTTATGAAAGAGTGAGTAGTAATTTGGACAGGGGAATTGCTGTTGATGTAGTATACTTGGATTTTGCAAAAGCCTTTGACACAGTGCCTCACAACAGGTTACTGCATAAATTAAAAGGCTTCGGTTTGGGTGGTGGTATCTGTACATGGATTGAGAACTGGTTAAATGATAGATGGCAGAGAGTTGTTGTAAATGGAACTTTTTCAAATTGGTCTAGGGTTATAAGTGGGGTACCGCAGGGTTCAGTCCTGGGCCCAATGCTTTTTAATTTGTTTATTAATGATCTAGAAGTGGGAATTGAAAGTAGCATCTCAATCTTTGCTGATGACACTAAGCTATGTAAGGAAATACATACAGAGCTCGATGTTTTTTCCCTACAGAAGGATTTAGATAAACTAAGTGAATGGGCAGAAAAGTGGCAGATGTCATTTAATGTAGATAAATGTAAGGTTATGCATTTGGGTTGTAGAAACAAACTTGCTACATATACTCTAAATGGGAAACAACTTGGGAAATCCTCATTAGAGAAAGATTTAGGTGTACTGATAGACAATAGTCTTCACAGCAGTGTGCAGAGTCACTCAGCTGCTGCAAGAGCAAATAGAGTACTAGCCTGCATAAAAAGAGGTGTAGAAGCAAGGGATGCTAATATTATCCTACCTCTGTATAAATCCTTGGTTAGGCCTCATCTAGAATATGGAGTACAATTTTGGGCGCCTGTTCTAAAAAAAGACATTACTGAACTGGAAAAGGTGCAGAGACGTGCAACAAAACTGATAAAGGGATTGGAGGATCTGAGTTACAAAGAGAGACTAGCCAAACTGGGTTTGTTTACATTAGAAAAGAGACGTCTAAGGGGTGATATGATTACCATTTACAAATACATTCAAGGCCAATACAAAGAACTATCCAATGAATTATTTATGCAAAGAGCTGAGCTAAGAACAAGAGGTCATCCATTAAGACTTGAGGAAAGGCGCTTTCGACTAAAACACAGGCAGGGATTCTTTACAGTAAGGGCGGTAAGGCTATGGAATTCTTTGCCTCGGGATGCTGTGCTTGCAGATAATGTAACTGCATTCAAAAAAGCAATGGATGCCTATCTAGCACAGAACAATATTGACAGTTATGACAGATGGCTTCAAAGCAAATAGGATATTGAGCCGGGGAACTATTTGACACACTCACACACACACCTACATTGGAAATTGCTCCAGAGGGCTTTTTTGTTGCCTTCCTCTGGATCAACAGGGGTGTTATTGGCATGGGCTGGACTTGATGGACGCATGTCTTTTTTCAGCCTTATCTACTATGTTACTATGTTACTATGTTACCCACTACTAAACCTCTCCCCGACTTGTAATAGACAGTGAGATATCAGTCTGTGTGAGAATAGTGACTTATTAGTGAAAATGACTGAGTTATGTCTGATTGATCATAGACATTGCATTGATACATCCATGGTTCCACAGTGAAAATTTTATTTTTGTCTCTCTGCACTAGAAATGTTAAACATTGTATCAGTGTTGTGCTCAATGATAAAATTGATCACTTAATTTGCAGAAAAAGCAAAATGTATATTTTGCCGTGTGTACAGCCAGACAGTCCTGAGGGCCAAGGAAAATCAATAGATAGTAACATAGTTGACGAGGCTGAAAAAAGACATGTATCCATCATGTCCAGCCCATGGCAAATCACCCTTATTGATCCAGAGGAAGGCAAAAAAAACCTCATTGAAGCCATTTACAAATAAGCCCCAAGTGGGTAAAAAATTTCTTCCTGACTCCAAATAGTTCCCTGGATCAACAACCTATCTGCATTGAAGCCACCTGTCATAATTCTCAATATTGTTCTGAGCTAGATCTGTATACATTGCTTTTTTGAAAGTGGTTACAGTATCTGCAAGCACAGCATCCCAAGGGAAACAATTCCATTACTTTAACATCCTTACTGTATAAAATCCCTGCCTTTGCTAGTCTTGAAGGATGACCTCTCGTTCCTAGCTCAGTTCTTTGCATAACTAATTGGATAGTTCTTTGTATTGACCTTTAATATATTTGTATACGGTAATCATATCACCCCTTAGATATGTCTTCTCTAATGTAAACAAACCCAGTCTAGCTAGTCTCACTTTATAACTCAGATCCTCCAATCCTTCTATCAGTTTTGTTGCAAGTCTCTGCACTTTTTCCATTTCAGTAATGCCTGGTGCCCAAAACTGTACACCACATTTCAGATGAGGCCTAACCAAGGATTTTTATAGAGGTAGAATTATATTAGCATCCCGTGCATCTATGCCTCTTTTTTATACAGGCTATTCCCCTATTTGCTCTTGTAGCAGCTGAGTTACTCTGCACATTGCTGTGAAGTCTATTGTCTATCAGTACTCCTAAATCTTTCTCTTATTAAGTTTCCCCAAGTTGCTTCCCATTTAGTGTGTATGTAGCATGTTTGTTTCTACAGCCCAAATGCATAACCTTACATTTATCTACATTAAATGTCATCTGCCACTTTTCTGCCCATTCACTCAGTTTATCTAAATCCTTCTGTAGAGAAAAAAAAACCCATCCAGATCTGTATGTATTTCCGTTCACAGCTTAGTGTCATCAGCAAAGATTGAGACACTACTTTCAATTTCCACTTCTAGATCATTAATAAACAAATTAAACAGCATTGGGCCCAGGACTGAACTTTGTGTCACCTCACTTACAGCTCTCTGCCATCTATCATTTAACCAGTTCTCAATCCATGTACAGATATCACTTCCAAAACCGAAGCCTTTTAATTTATGTAGTAACCTGTTGTGAGGCACTGTATCAAAGGTTTTTGCAAAATTAAAATATATCACATTAACAGCAATTCCCTTGTCCAAATTACTACTTACTCTTTTCGTAAAATGCAAGTAAATTAGTCTGACATGATTTACTATTCATAAAACCTTGCTGACTCCTACTAATAATTATGTTTTTCTTCACATAGTTCTGAATACTGTCAGCTAGTAACCCTTCTAATATCTTACCAACTACGGAAGTCAAACTCACAGTCCTATAATTTCCTGGTTTGGATCTTTTTGAACAGTTGAACTACATCAAATTTCCTTCAGTCACAGGGCACTGTGCCCGATGAAAGTGAATCCGTAAATATAATGGTCTTGCTATTACTGAACTAAGGCCTCGATCCAAATGTTGGAGACGGCTGGTTTTCCTGCCGACAGCATTTTTTCCAGCACAGTAAGCTATTCAAATGTCTGTGCTGTCAAAAAATACCGGCAAAAAAAGAGCCGTCATGAGTTAAAGTTAAGAGGTGTTTTCATCCATTGAAAAAGATGAAAATGCTGTAAATTGCAGTTCAAATGTCCGAGTTAGCCAAGAACAGGCGATAAGGGACTCAAGTTATCGCAGGAAAGTTAACACCTATTTTTTTCAACTTGAGTCCCTTATCGCCTGTTTAAACAGCCGACACAGACACTTGGAAGTTAAAACCAAGGACCTCAGTGGATGTATTGATATGGGGCTCTAAGACCCATATCTAAGACCCATATGCATACATCCAAAGGATGAAAAATGTGTCTGACGTTAGTAGAATTAACCCTATGAGTGTTACAAGTAACACTTACCATTAATCCTGATGTCCAGCGGAGTCCTCAGCTTCCTGGTCATCTTCTGTCCTTTTCTATCTTCTTTCTTCTCTTCTGTCTTCTTTCTTCCATCTTCTTCCAGTGAAAGAAAAAAAAAAAAAGTTTGAGTTGAAAGCATAGATACTTTAACCCCTTGAGTGCCAGAGGGGTACGCAACGCATTGCAAAACAATGCGTTGCGTACCTCTCTGGAACCCAAAGGGTTAAAGTACATATAAAGATCCTCCATATTTAATGATAAACATGTCATGAAATGTTTGCTATACATCATAATGAAATGGTATGTCTATTTTCTATAACAAAAATAAAAAGCCAACTTAGCTTTTCAACGTTGCTGTCTCCGCCGCTGTGAGAGGCACTGAGGTGGTGGCGGAGACAGAATAAGGTGGTAGACCCCTCCCCTCTTCTTCTTCATGGGCCGATGCCCGCTCCTGTCTGAGAGAATTAGAATTGAGGCTGCCCTTATATTTGGGCAACCTTACTTCTAATTCCCTCACAGCCATTGACTGGGAGATGCTTACTCACTTCCCAGCCAATCAGCTTTGAGCTGCTGTGCTTCAAATGGATTGGCTGGGAGAATGGTTGTGATGCGTTAGTGACCTAGCATTTAACCCTTTGAGTGCCAGATGGGTATGCAATGCATTGCATACCTCTCTGGAACTCAAAAGGTTAACAGCCCCATCAAAATCAATGTGATATTTTAAAAAATTGCCTGTCATCCCCTTATGTACAGTTGGCTTTCTCCAGATGTACTCTTGTTTTAGGCCGTGAGAATAATAATACTATTACTGCTTTACCTGTCAGCTATTTTCTCCAAAAACCTGCTCACTGTTGTCCAGTTAAGGGTGATGGGAATTGAAGTCCAACAAGAGCCAGAAGGTATTTCCTTCCCTGCTCTATTCCCTAGGCAGCATGAGAATGATCATATACCCAATGACTGTACTTACAGCACATCAGCCATCAGTCTGGTAGATGTGCATGCCTGTGATAAAATTATTTTGACGTGTCTGGGTGCAGTGTTGACCCTTCACTATTCTGGTTCAAATACCCATCATTTGGGAAATAATGAACAGATGTATAGCGAGACTGTGTAGAATTTGATCTCATGCTTTCTGTATTTTTATAATCACTTCTAAAGTATCTGGTCCTCTTCATTGTTTGCATATATTTAACTTTTGTTTCTTTTACCAAATATTCACTGCAGAAGTACATTTCTCTTTAAAGGTATAGTAATGTTTTATTATGTTTTTTCTGCTGAGTAAAACAAGGGTACTCCCACTGCTGGGATATAATTAATTTAACAGTTGAAACTGGTATGATTTCTTATTTTTCACTTTCTTAATCAAAATAATTCTATAAAAGTGACCAGTAGATGGTGCTGTTTCATAACTTCCTGTTCATGATTTCTGTCTTCAGTTGTAAAGCTCTCCAAACACTGAAATAAAAATGCGTTATCTTGAGTTGTTACAACCTTTGTATAAATAATTTCTAAGGAGTGGGAGTACCATTGTATTTTCAGCAATAGCTAGGCATGCTGAACTTGTAGGAAGCCTCCAAGGTGCTCCTCCCCTTTTCATCATGGATGCATCCATGTACTTTTCACAGTCCACTGGGTGAAGCATCACACCAAAACAGGGAGAGGACTGATACATATCAGCGGGTTTTCACATCAAACCAAAATAGGTGACAAATAGCACTTCCCGCCGAGCAGGTTTCCCTTGAAAATGGCATTTTTTTCTCCTAGCTAATTGCATTGAAATCAGTGGAAAGACTGAATTTACAAACAACATACACAATTTTATTTTATTTATCAGTGACATGGTATAAAAGGGGTCTGAAGGTGCCTGTGTTGTTGGAGTCTGTGGAAATAATCAGCTGAACAGGGAATTTTTTTGGGGGGGAGTTGTTGATATGGATTGGGGGGGGGGGCAGTTCATATGAAAAAATATAAACAAATCAAAAATAAAATAAAACATTTTGTACGTAATGTCTCATAGACAGGGGCCCCCCTAACATAAGCTGTGACTTGGGTAGACTGATACTTCACAGGATAAAGTATTTTGTGGATGATGATTTGTAGGATTTAGACTTGTTAGCGACCAAACCCTGAGGAAACATTGATTTGTAGGACTTAGATCGGTGTCAGGCATAATCCCAGAGGAGAACTTAGACTTGTTGTTAGATGTCCAAGCCCTGAGGAAACATTGACATGTAGGACTTAGACTTCTGTTAGACACAAGCCCTGAGGAAGCATTGACATGTAGGGCTTAAACTTCTGTTAGGCACAAGCCCTGAGGAAACATTGATTTGTAGTACTTAGACATGTTGTTAGAGGCCTAAGGCCCAAGGAAACATTGATTTGTAGGACTTAGATTTGTGTTAGGCACAAGCCCTGAGGAAACATTGATTTGTAGGACTTAGACTTGTTGTTAGAGGCCCAAGCCCTGATGAACAATTGATTTGTAGGACTTAGATTGTTAGACCAGCACCCTGAGGAAACATTGATTTGTAGAACTTGACTTGTTATTAGGCACAAGCCCTGAGGAAACATTGATTTGTAGGACTTAGGCTTGTTAGGCACAAGTCCTGTGGAAACATTGATTTTGTCAGACTTAGGCTTGTTAGGCACAAGCCCTTAGGAAACATTGATTTGTAGGACTTAGACTTGTTGTTAGAAGTCCAAGCAGTCCAATGTAAAACGATTCAGCTGCTCGAACCCAGTCATTCAAATAAATCATGAACCAGTATCCATCTTGGATCCAAAAAGAGTTGCAATAGTATATGCCTCTATGAAAACATCTGCTATATCAATCACATGGCATCACGTGTACAGCTTAAAAGCCTCTCCATCTGCTCATAATCCCATATGAAAGCATAGAAAAAAACACACCTAAACACTGAAATCCCTTTCAATGTTTCAGATTTATTAAAAGTAAAACATCTTTATTGCACAATGTTTCATAAAAAAAATAATGACTGAGAAATGCAATAAATAGGTACATGTTAGTTTGCCATGAAGCAAGATCAATGCATCAATGCCGACAGCACTTACTCATGATAATGATCAATATTGATCATGTCGGCATGAAACTTGTTGCTCTTGCTTCATGGCAAACTAACAACATCATTGCTCCCATGTACTGCTTTTCCCCAGACAAGGATATTATCCCAGCCACAAATTAAGTACCTGTATACAGGGGCGGATTGTCCTATAGGGGGATCGGGCATCCCCCGGTGGGCCAAGCAATCATGGGCCGGTTTCCACTGTCTGGTCTATGCTGTTTATATGAGGGATTGGAGAAATGTCTGATTAACCTTTGAGTGCCAGAGGGCTATGGAACACATTGCTTTGCAATGCTTTCCATACTCCTCTGGCACTCAAAGAGTTAAGGTGTGATCTATGAGCTGAGACGAAGAGAGTTTAATGAGTAGCATGAGCAGTGCGTTGCATGTGGGATGTAGTATACACACTACATTCCCCTCCGAGTAATTCTAAGTTATAGGTTGTCACTTCTGTTAAAAAAAAAAAAAAAAAAAAAAAAAAATGTATGTGCAACTTCCCTTAAAATTTATCTTGAAGGCTTCGGTACTCGACCTTATGCAGCAGCCACCACGGAATGAGGTTGGAGAAGGGGGAGGCAAGTTATAGTGCAGTCCTGCCCACTGTGATTATTTATGGTCCTCAGGTCATGCTAAAGCGTGAAGTGCTTTCTGACAATTGTTCAGAAAATAAGTCGCTCTCCTATTAGCAGCGTGGGGACCGGCATGCAGTAAAAAAAAATACATATTATCAGTTGTAAAGCAAAGTAATTACACAAATAGTAATATATTTAACACTTGGGGTACTAGATAGATGTCCAAATCATTTTGAAGCCCTTTTCTAACATCTAAGGTTGTTAACACTTTCATGGCCATTTGAGTGGGCAAATCAATGCAATTTTCTCTGCACCAAAAGGAGTTAATAACTCTCTGTCTCTCTCTCCCCCAATAGTAGCCCAGCATCTTCTCCGCTGTGGCCCTGTCATACATACACTGCACTCCCTTTCTGTAGAAACCAGATATATACATACATTTTGACTGGGGAAAAAAAAAAATATATATATATATATATAGTTACATAGTAATTTAGGTTGAAAAAAGACTTGCGTCCATCCAGTTCAACCCTTTTCCTATTCCTGTTTACCATCGCTGACCGAAAAGAAGGCATCTGACTCCAAATGGCAATCAGATTTCTCCCTGGATCAACAAGCCCTAACTAAATATTAATCCCAATACTAACGTGCATAGCCCTCTATATTATGCTCTTTTAAATAAGTATCCAGGCCCCTTTTAAAGGCATCTAATGTATTTGATAGCACCACCTCCTCCGGAAGTGCATTCCATACCTTTATTGTCCTTACTGTAAAGAAACCCTTCCGCTGTTGTAGACTAAATCTCCTTTCCTCAAGTCTAAGCGGGTGGCCCCTTGTCCTGTGTACTGTTCTGTTAATGAACAGGTCTTTTGAAAGCCCTTTATATGGGCCTTGAACATATTTATATAGTGTTATCATATCCCCTCTAAGACGCCGTTTCTCTAGTGTGTACAAGTTTAACTTTTCTAGCCTCTCTTCATAACTAAAACATTCCATTCCCCTTACTAGTTTTGTAGCCCTCCTCTGCACTCTCTCTAGTTCCATAATGTCCTTCTTCAGAAAGGGCGCCCAGAATTGAACAGCATATTCTAGGTGGGGTCTTACCATGGACCTGTAAAGAGGCATAATTATATCTTCCTCCCTTGAGTCAATACCCCTTTTAATACATGCCAATATCTTATTGGCCTATATATATACACACATACATAAATGTAATGGAATACCAGCTAGTGGGCCAGTTTAAAAAAAATCCCCCGGGCTGGTATCAAGCTACAATCCGCCACTGCCTGTATACAATACATTTTGCAATAAAGATATTTTGCTTTTAATAAGTCTGTTGAATTTAAAGAGATTTCAGTGTTTAGGTGTTCTTTTTTCTATGCAATAATATGTTAGATGCCCAGGCACTGAGGGACAATTGATTTGTAGGACTTAGACTTGTATTAGGTCCAAGCGCTAGGAAACATTTATTTGTAGTACTTAGTCTTGTTTTGCCTAAGCCCTGAGGAAACATTGATTTGTAGGACTTTGGCTTGTTAGAGGCACAAGCCCTAAGGAATAAGTTTGGATTGTTTAGATTCGGGATTTTTAGAGGCACAATCCTTGAGGAATTAGTGATGAGTTTTTTGGATTTAGGCTTATTAGAGGCACAAGCCCTGAGGAATCAGTGATAATAGTTTAGACTCCCTGCCACCAGCTTAGTGTATTCTGCAGGATGGAATCTCCTCACATGCTGCTTGAGTCCATGCCTGAGATTATACTTCACCACACTGCCATGTTTTATCATAGAACGTGCATAGGGCTGTCGATGGTGACCGCACTGTGCTGCCCCAAGTGAAAAATAATCCCACACCCATGGCCTCTTTGTTCTTCTCCACAATCCCCTTCCCTGGCTGGTGGCAGAGGATGATGCTGCTGCCTCAGAATCAGCACTACAACTAGGACCAGGAGTATTGCTAGCAAGTGGAACCTTCCCTAGTCCCACATCACAACTACTGCTGGACCCCATTCCCACAGTAGCCACAGTGGTCTGTGGTATACTAGCCTGCTCATCATCAGCCTGCTGTCCTTGCAATTCAGCAGTAGCAGGAATTACATCATCATCAGCAGGAATTACATCAGCAGCAAACTCTGCAATTTCAGTGCTGGTAGTGGTGGTGATACCCATCCACATTTGCATATCTGTCTTGCATGCCTTCTCACTTTCAGCTAAAAAGTCCATTAATGTCTCTTCCACCCCAGCTGATCCACATCACCGACACCACCACCACCAGCAGTCTCTCACTGCCGCTGCTCTATAAGAGTTTCACTGGTTGGTGATGATGGCAAATGTGACAGAAGATCCCCTACTGTTACACTTGCTATCTCTACGGGTGAAGAAGTCAGACGGGCAGCACTAGCAGCAGGCACAGGCAGCTGATCTGTGCTGATGCTCATACTGCTAGGCAGTTCTGCCTTCCTCAAATTAAGATCACAGAGGTACAATGCCTGGGGAATGAGAATCACAGGGTCAGTTGTGGGCTCCATTGATCGCTATTCTAGCTGCTTGGCTTCACTTTCCCGTTCCACCTCAACAGGAGGATCTACAGCAGTCATGCTAGTCCCACCACCAGCTGCTTCACTACCTTCACCATCACCCCCAACACACTTCAGTCTGAGCCTCTGCTACCTTAATTTCACTAAATAAATAGCTTCAAAATACCCTAGCACCCTCTCTATCTGCTTGATTTTGTGTTTCACATCTTGGAAACATCACGATTTTGATGCGAAAACGTGAAGTACACATAAGTAAAGGGGCTGGAAGTTTGTAGCAAAGATTTTAAAATGGAACTTTCACTCTCTCTAAAGCCGCCCTCCAATAAATAGGCATATGGTGACTAGCTTCATAATAGTGCTATTAGCTCTCGTAAGTGCCCAGTTCTGAAGTAATCCTTAGTCTTTGGAGACTGGAAGCCAGGCATCAGCACAGACATCTTGCTTTAGTGCCCTCTGCGTGCCTGTGCTGTCCATCCAGCACCAGAAGGGACTGATGGCGCAAGCGAGCAGACGGCACTAAAGCAAGAAGCCTGGCCGTCAGTCTCTGAAGACTAAGGATTATTACAGAACCGGGCACTTATGAGAGCTAATAGCACTATTATGAAGCTAGTCGCCATATGCCTAATTATAGGACGGTAACTTTATAGAGGGTGAAAGTTCCGCATTAAGGGCTTTGTTTAAGGCAGATTTTTCTCGCAAAAAAGCAGACAACCGCTTGGTTTTCCTGGATTTTTTCACAGGAACACATCGGGACCTTTCGCCCGCCCTTACCAGTCAATAAAAGATTTCATGCTGAAAATGTTGACATAACTTGGATTCCTCCAGCTAACACAACGTACATACTTGTTACATGGTACCCTGGCTTTCTTGGAAAGGCACATACTACGGCTTAATGAACTAGGGTGTTTGGGTACCAAAAGGACATGTAAAATATGTACAAACTAGTGTAAAATCCAGTGTACACGGGCCAAGGTCCGGGTAATGTTAACTCTTTGAGTGCCAGAGGTGTACCTCTCTGGCACTCAAAGGGTTAAGAGGCCGCTACGCTACCTCACTGCTCCACGAAATGCAGTCTTGTGTCACCTCACTCACGCGATGCAATCATGAGCAATAGAGACTGCCCAAACGCGGGCAGTCTCTACTCAGCATAACTGCATCGTGACAAACATCGTAGTAAATTACTATATAGAATACTTCATACTGTAAGGGATGGTTTTTGGTGATCTCCTCACGGTTAGTTGGGGGTTAATGCTCTGCAGTCATGTAGCAAGCTAAACAACAGAGAGTAGTGCCATCTTCAGTTACGTAGTGTTTATGAGAGGCGCATAGTGCCGTCTCCAGTTGCGCAATATTCAGTGTTATATAACCAAGTAAATACACATGCGTAGTGTTAGACATACCCTGCATACCTTTAAGGGTGTAGTCTGTATTTACCCCATCATCAACACGATTCTAGTTTAGAGCCATATGAGACCGGAGAGAGTGTACCTGGTCTCAAGTCTGAGAGATAGAGCAAGAGTGTAACTCATCTCAAGCCTGTGTGTTGAAAAGATTGTTGCTGCAGGGGCGTATGGAGGGCTCTCCCATGCTGATGAAAACTCCGGCAGTAGCTAAGTATCTTTTATGTCCTCTTTTTGCAATGTATCTTTAATAAACTGTAGTTATAGTTTTTTTTTCAATACCACTGTGTGTATTTCTTTATCTTTTCTGGAATTCCAGACCTCTAATGTAACACATACTATGTGTAACGGACCCTAGGCCGTTACTATGGAGGTTCACTTGGTTCACAAAAAAGTCCTGACTTTCACCAAAGTGGCCAAAATGCAGAGGCTCCACTGAGTCTGAGTTCCCATTGTTTCCATGTTTACCCCTGTCCCTTATCCATGAAGTTCAGCCCTTTGTGACATTGTGTGCCCATTGTTGCTAAATTTAATCATGTTAATTTAATTATAGAATGTTTTGTGCCCTTTTGTTAAGTGTTTGACTTGATGCAATTAACTCTGCTTAAAAGAGCTGAATTCAGCCAAAATAAAGTGTGTTCAGTTTTGGAACCTGACTGGCGTGCTGTGTCGTTCGTTTGGGGTGGTATCAAGGGTCTTCTTTTGACCCCCATCCTGGGATAGCTGGAGTGGAGCACTGGAGACATCACCCTTCCCTGGCGGCCCCTGCAAGAGAGAGACCCGGCATAGCAGGCTAAGTCAATCTGAGGACTTAGGATCCTGTTACACTGGTGGCAAGCGACGGGATCTTACTTTTTCACGGAGAACTGCAACTGGGACCAGCATCCAGGGGGAGATACAGCCACAGGCTTGACCCCGGTCCCAGCAACATAACGGAGGCCAGCCCAGCAGGGGGACCATCTTGCTCGCCATTCTGAGGGATACGGAACACTGTTGGAAGTCAAGGGGGTGCGATGGCCGATGTTTACAGGCAGCGCTCGGTGGCTGAGCTCCAAATTATGGCAGAGGAACGTGGACGAGACGCCAGGGGACTGAAAAAAGGTGAACTAATAAATCTCCTCCAAGCTATGGATGAGGAGATCGTGGATCGGGCCAGGGTTACAGATTTGCCCCAGGATGATTCCTACAATAACCCTTCCAATGCGGTAGGATCTCCGCCACCGATTCAACCCGTGCCAGCTACCTCAAATATTGTGAATCAGCGGGTGGCCGACAGATTGGCCCTGGCCGGCCCAGACCCATCGCCTGACTTTAGGATAAGGACAATTCTTGCTGTGGAAAAGGAGTACCTGGAGGAGTTATCCCAAAATCGTTCAGGGCCCCCCAGTCACAGCAATGACTCCAGAATGGACTCATCGGATCACCACCGTCGCCTCCCCCATCAACTATTTAAAACTTTTGACGATGCAGGAGGGGACATTGATGGGTTTTTAAGGGACTTTGAGCGACAATGCCAAGTGATCCAGGTTAATCGCCAGGACTGGGTCCCAATCCTAGCAGGCAAGCTCACGGGGAGGGCTGCGGATGCATACCGTGCCATACCAGATGCTTGGATTACCGATTACCCCGAGGTAAAGCGAAGACTGCTCCAAAGGTATGCAGTGACCCCTGATGCATACCGGAGGCAATTCAGGGAAGGAAGCCGCCAACCTAAAGAAACCCACACGGAGTGGGTATACAAAATGGAGCGGGCATGCCGTAGCTGGTTGCAAGGGGCAGGGGCCAGGACCTGGGAAGACTGTTGTCAGCAAATTCTGTTGGAACAATTTTTCTATCAAGTTACCCCGGAGGTGCGGGATTGGGTCCATGATCAAGCACCCCGCACGGTTACCACGGCCGCAGAATTGGCCGACAAATTTGAAGAATCTAGACGGCGAAGCCCTCGAGGAAACACCCTTCTGGGGACCCCGGGATCAAGTAGTACCCGCTCGGCCGGAACCCCAGCTCCTGCCACTCGGACGGCTATATCGGTTCCCACACGGGACACAAGTTACTTCCAGCCTCGGTCCAACTCCAATCCTCGGTGCTATCAATGCCAGCAGTATGGTCACCTGCGTCCCAACTGCCCCCAGAACCGGACTGTGCAAAGACCCCCGGGTGGTTCTTCCAGGTGGAACTCTCAGCCCTCCCAAATGAGAGGGGCTCCCAGACCAATTCACTGTGTCAGTGAAGCAGTGGACACCGAGTCAGTTTGGCCTTCTCCCCAGGAAGTTGTGCGGGGCCCCACAGATCGGTCACCATGGGGCTATTACCATGAAGTTGCCCTCGCTCGGGAGGGGCCCTCCGACAATAGAAGCCATCATATGCAGCCCATTAATGTGGATGGCTATCCCACGGAAGGACTAAGGGATTCCGGGGCCACACTCACCTTGGTGCAACCCGGATGCTTATTACCCCGCCACCGCACGGACCAGGTTGTGGAAGTCCGCGTAGCGGGTGGGAAAATATATCGCTTACCTATGGCCCGAGTACACCTGGACTGGGGTAGTGGACAAGGATACAAAAATGTTGGGGTGATGCCTGGATTGCCGGCGGATGTACTCTTGGGCAACGACTTGGGCCGGTTGGAGAGCCAATTTACCGACCCACGACCGGAGGATTGCCAGGCCGTCACCCACTCACAAACCAGACAAGCAGTGGTAAGCCCCCCGACTACTCCACCTAGCCCCAGACCCGATGACCGGCCCTTCCAGTGGTTTCCCCCAGACGAGTTCCGGACGGCCCTACAGACAGATCCCACACTACAGGGGTACAGGGAACAGGCCGACACGGGGAGGACTGGCCCTAATGGGGAAGTTTTTAGCTGGGACAATGGACTGTTATATAGGCAGACTAGGTCCATGGGACAGGGACAGACAGAGGTTCTCAAAAAACAATTACTTGTCCCTGCGGCTCACCGAGCCGCCTTGCTGTCACTGGCTCATGAGGTGCCGCTGGCCGGTCACCTCGGAGCCAAGCGTACAGAACAGCGGCTCACCAGAGCTTTTTACTGGCCCCAACTGTCTAAAAATGTTAGCACGTTCTGCCGGACCTGTGACCTTTGTCAGCGGGTCGGCAAGCGTGGAGACCGCCCCCGGGCACCTTTACAGTCTCTTCCCATCATCGGGGTTCCTTTCCAGCGCGTGGCTGTGGATATTGTGGGACCCTTGGCCAGGTGCAGCCGCTCGGGGAAAAAATTCATACTAACAGTAGTGGACTTCGCCACTCGGTACCCTGCGGCAGTTGCCCTGGCCAACATCACCGCAGAATCTGTAGCAGACGCACTGATTAAAATCTTCACCCGGGTTGGGTTCCCCCAGGAGATATTATCAGATCAGGGCACTCAGTTCACGTCTGAATTACTGCAGCAGGTATGGAAGTTGTGCGGAGTTAAAGCACTCCACACCACAGCATACCATCCCCAGACTAATGGGCTTTGCGAACGGTTCAATGGAACCCTGAAGCAAATGCTCAGAGCCTTTACGGACTCCCACCGAGATTGGGAGCAGTATCTGCCTCATCTCCTCTTTGCCTACCGAGAGGTGCCACAGGAGTCCACGGGCTTTTCTCCCTTTGAACTACTCTTTGGGAGACGAGTTCGAGGACCCCTGAATATCCTCCGGGAATACTGGGAAGGGAAGTGTGAGGCAGAGGAAACTCCCGCAGTAACATATGTGTTGGAGCTCCGGGAGCGCTTGGAGACTCTGATGGGCATGGCCCGACAGAACCTCCAAACCGCCCAGACCCGCCAGCAACAGTACTACAATAGGCAAACCCAGGACAGGGAATTTATCGTAGGGCAGAAGGTACTGGCCCTGCGGCCGGTCCGCCAAAATAAACTTCAGACAGCCTGGGAAGGTCCCTACCAGATAGTAGATCGTCAAGGGGAAACCACCTACCTAATAGCCAAGGGACCCCAGTTGAAGGACAGGCGGGTCTGTCACATTAATGCTCTGAAAGCATATGAGGAGCGGCCTGAGGAGATTCTGGCCATATGCACCTTGGCCAGTCAGGAAACTGAAGATAGGGAATTGCCGGACTTATTAGCGGACACCCACAGTACGGTTCCACTCAGCCCGGTGCCCCTAGGGGCCCATCTTACCCCGGAGCAGCAGGTACAACTGCACAGTATTGTCACCCGGTGGCCCAATCTCTTCTCGGCTTTACCGGGTCGCACGACCCTAACAGAGCATAAGGTGGAAACCTTAACACAGACACCGCTCCGGCAACCCGCTTACCGGGTACCCGAGGCTGTCAAAGCCTCTATTCAGAAGGAACTTAGGGAAATGCAGGACCTAGGAGTCATTGAGGAGTCAGACAGTCCTTGGGCTTCTCCGGTAGTCCTGGTCCCCAAAAAGGATGGCACCACACGTTTCTGTGTGGACTACCGGCGACTCAATGACAAGACAGTAACCGACGCTTATCCCATGCCCCGGGTAGACGACCTCCTGGATAAACTTGCTGGAGCTCGCTTCGTCACCACCCTAGACTTAAGCAAAGGGTACTGGCAAATTCCCATGGCTCCGGAGGCAGTGGCCAAATCTGCCTTCATCACCCCATTTGGCCTGTACCAATTCACGGTCATGCCATTCGGGATGAGGAATGCGCCCGCCACCTTCCAAAGGCTGGTGGATCACTTGCTGACGGGGGCACAGGAATTTGCTTGCGCTTATCTAGATGATATAGCGATCTTTAGTGAGTCCTGGGAGGAGCACTTGTTGCATGTGGAGGCAATCTTGGGGCGCATACAGCAGGCAGGGTTGACCATACGGCCCGACAAATGTCAGTTTGGGATGGGGGAGGTTCAATATCTTGGCCACAGGGTAGGTAGCGGGTGTCAGAGACCTGAACCGGCCAAAATCGAGGCCATTGTAAACTGGCCTCAGCCCCAGACCAAAAAACAGGTCCTCGCGTTCCTGGGAACCTCGGGCTACTACCGTCGGTTTGTCCCCAGGTACAGTGACCTGGCGAAACCCCTGACTGATCTCACCAAAAAAGCCCTGCCCCGGGTAGTAAATTGGACCCCTGACTGCACCCAAGCATTCGAAGCCCTCAAGACTGCGCTAGGCAAAGGTCCTGTCCTCACTGCTCCCAACTTTAACCAACCCTTTCTGGTCCATACAGATGCCTCAAACGTCGGGTTGGGAGCAGTGCTAAGTCAAATGGACGCCACAGGGGCTGAGCATCCTATCGCATTTCAAAGTCGCAAGCTCCTGGACCGAGAAGTGGGATACTCCGCCATTGAAAAAGAATGTTTGGCACTAGTTTGGGCTATAAAGCGGTTTCAGCCCTACCTATATGGCAGAGAATTCACAGTACTCACGGACCATAACCCCCTTGTATGGCTGAACAGAACATCTGGGGATAATGGGCGCTTGCTGCGATGGAGTTTAGCTTTACAGCCCTACACTTTCACGGTTCAATACCGGTCTGGCAAACAGAACAGCAACGCTGACGGATTATCACATCAGGAGGACATCTAAACAGCTAGGAGTACTACGGGGTTTTTCCAGATTGGAAATCCCAAGCCCTTCTCTGAAAACGGAGTGAAGGACTTGGATGCCCGAAAGGGGGGGGGTGATGTAACGGACCCTAGGCCGTTACTATGGAGGTTCACTTGGTTCACAAAAAAGACCTGACTTTCACCAAAGTGGCCAAAATGCAGAGGCTCCACTGAGTCTGAGTTCCCATTGTTTCCATGTTTACCCCTGTCCCTTATCCATGAAGTTCAGCCCTTTGTGACATTGTGTGCCCATTGTTGCTAAATTTAATCATGTTAATTTAATTATAGAATGTTTTGTGCCCTTTTGTTAAGTGTTTGACTTGATGCAATTAACTCTGCTTAAAAGAGCTGAATTCAGCCAAAATAAAGTGTGTTCAGTTTTGGAACCTGACTGGCGTGCTGTGTCGTTCGTTTGGGGTGGTATCAAGGGTCTTCTTTTGACCCCCATCCTGGGATAGCTGGAGTGGAGCACTGGAGACATCACCCTTCCCTGGCGGCCCCTGCAAGAGAGAGACCCGGCATAGCAGGCTAAGTCAATCTGAGGACTTAGGATCCTGTTACACTATGATATAGATAGGCAACCTTTGACACTTCATTTGTTGGGGACAATGGCTGGTTTGGGATTTTGGGAGCTCTAATCCTAGATGAAATACTAAAGGTAGTCTACTCTTTTACTTTATGATAATTTCCCTTTAACCATAAAAGCAGTCTACCTATACTCAGCAATGCTTCTTATAACTCACTTGTACAAGAAAAGTTAAATTACTATCAGAGGTGTATTAGTCAATAGGTTACAACATTTGACTATGTTTCAGTGTTTTTAAACTTCTTCATCAGTCATGGAATGAATTATGTTTTCAATAATGTGAAATATATTTATTACCTATCACCAAATGTATATACACTTTTCAAATTCATTCCATCGTGCCTTTGTTTATGAGGGCACTATGTATTTAAATAATGCACAAGCAGTGTTAATGTATAAAATAGTTTATTACTATCATAAATAAAATTAAACTTTTTTTTTCTTTACAAATATTATTTGTGCTTGTTAAAAAAATGCCAGCATGAAGACATAAAATATGCATTCGTTGGAACATTCAAAACCAGATGATGTAACAGCTGATATATATCGCTACAGGTGGTCTCTTTGCTGACAACAAAAATATTTCTGTATCAATCTATTTGCTTCATTTCTGTACAATCCCTGGAGCATAATGCATCTTTCAGAGTATTTGGTGGTCTTCAAACAGGACAAAGCAATTGACAGACACGAACAAGCCAAGGAAACTGCATTACAATAAAATGTTCATGCAGAGGCAGCTGAATACGGACCACAGCATTGAACAGATGGAGAATGAATACAATTTAAAGACTGTTAGAAAAGACACAAATAGCCTTCATACAGTTACACCAGCAACTTATCAGTAGTTCACTTCTTTAAATTCCCAGCATATTCCTATTTGCTTTGCAGTTTGAGATCTGAAACAATTTCAGAACAGTTTAATGAGTATCAAAAACAGGGGCTGATTGGCTTTGACAGATTATTACTTCTGGCCAAGGCATCAGTAAGCCTCATTGTATGGGTAAAAGGGAAATGGGCTGAAAATCGCACTGGTCATCACTTTTTGCAGAACGTCTTGTATAATATAGCTTCTAATCAAGGCCAGGTTTCCTCTGCATTCAGGGCCTGATTTCCCAATACACAGAGTAGGCAACTAACTAGAGCTCCAAATTTTGAAGGGAGCCTCAGCTGTGCTGGCCACTCCCACATTCTGAATCATGGGTGCGGCCAGAACAATCTCAATGTGCCTGCACCAGTTTTATACTGATTTACAGCCTAAGCAGCCAAGGGGTTAAAGCCTTTTTTGTCCATGCCTGTTATAGGCCAAGGGTATTTCCTTGCCAGGAAACAGTGGATGGAACTGTGGGCGGGGTCATATGACTACTGGGGGTGTGGTCATGGGCAGTGCTAAATGTACCTAGATTGTCTTGACTAGGGGCACCTGGGATGTAATTTTGTAAATCCAACCCTGACTGCATTTATCACTGGTTTTATATTCATATTTCCCATACAATTCAGTGGGAATCTGTAACACATGTGCAGTGATGACATTTATCACTTACAGTGGGATTCTTGTAGTCATAAAGGCTGATTTAATAAGAAATTAAGCAATTTTGGAGCAAACCAACTGCACCACAGGGTTCAAGTAAAATGATCCATTGATTTAAATGGTGATTTTAACTTCTTGAATACAACGCATTGCATTGGAGACCCCTCTAACATTGAAGGGGTTAAAAGCCCAATTTATATGAATTGGAATTTTGGAAATGCTTATTATTCCCCCATGTTACTATTAGTTTGCTCCAGAATTGCTCCAGTTATTGTAAATCATCAGCATCTTATCTCCCCAGCTGATGCCAGACTACATCTCCCATTAGTTTTATGAGGATGATGGGATTTGTAGTCTGTCAGTATGTATAAAGTAACAGGTTTCCTACTCCTGGGCTATGGGGTTCACTGAATGTAATAATGAAGCGGCTCCCTGCAATAGCTCACAACATTAACCCCCTTAACCTTTCGAGTGCCAGAGGGGTATGCAACGTATTGCAAAGGAATGCATTGCATAGACCCCTTTTTAAATCAGAGGGTAAAGACCACAGGGTTGTGACATGTATTACTTATTAACGCGTTCAATACACTTTTGGTTCTTAGGGGGGGTAAAACCTCATCATCGGGGAGTAATACTGGCCATTCAACAAAAGGTTTGGGATATATAGTAGACATTGAGCAGGTAAATGCAAGACACCGGCACATTATATTTAAGTCATATCTAAAAGGTATCATCATACAAAATTACAGCTGTGGGTGGTATCATTTCAGTGTAAATATTGTACTGGAATATAGGAAACAAGAATGGATCAGTAGTGGGATGAGAAGACTTCTCCTTAGCAACGTTATAACAGCGTATGTAGGGAATCAGCTTAACCCTTTGAGTGTCAGAGAGGTATCCAACACATTGCAACACAATGCGCTGGATACCTCTCTGGCATTCAAAGAGTTAAAAGCATGATGTAGCCCATAATAAACTCTATGGTAAATAACTGCTAGAGCAAGTAGATCTATAGAGACAGTATGCAACTTTATATCAGTCTACCATCCCAACACGTTGTACTAATGCCCTTTCGAAACTAAACCAATTTTTATGAATTCTGTATTTAGATTTCATTACAATTTATTACGTTTAGGAATATTTAAATAAGATCTTCTTACTCTCTTGAGGACCAGTGGGGTATGCAACGCCTTGACTCACTTGCACATGGTCCTCAATGGCATAAAGCAATTGTCCCACATCTAAGCTGCCACTTTCTCTGCTGTAAACATCGGCTATTAATTGGTCACGTCCATATCTGATCTGGCTGACTGTACTTGTGTTTGTAAAACACACTGCACTTACCGCTGTGCTGCTGCACAGATGAAAAGAGATAAAATTATTCAGCTTTGTGCATAAAAACATAGTGCTGATACAATGTGGGTTATGCACCAAGGCATGATATAGAGGTGATAAAGCAGACATAACTTTTCCAGTGAGATCACTTTTCCAATTCCTATGTTATTCTATGGAGCCTATGCACTAGGATCTCCAAAGTCTGAAAGGTCTTAGTGCATTGGCTCCATAGAATATCATAGTGATTGGAGAAGTGATATCACTGGAGAGGTCATCTCCACTCAATCACCTCTTTATAAGCGTTAGTGCATAACCCCATTGTATCACTCCTCCAATGTGGCCATCTACAAGTGATCTGGTTCTTTTTCTGCAGAGCAACAAATCTCTTAACCCTCTGTACTTCTCTCTCAAAAAACATAATTTTCTCTCCACACACTCACTCATGCCCACACATAGGCATGAACTCTCAAGTACATGTACACACACACACACACACACACACACACACACACACACACTAACTCATGCCCACACACATGCATGAACTCTCAAGTACATGTATACGTACACACACACACTCACTCACTCATGCCCACACATAGGCATGAACTCTCAAGTACATGTACACACACACTCACTCATGCGCACACACATGTATGAACGCACGCACACTCACACATACTTCTCATAATTCTCTCTCTCTCTCTCTCTCTCATACACATTCCTCTGACAGTCACCACCTCATGTGTCCATCACTCCTTGTTACTAGTCAGGGACGGGAATTACTAGTGTAGCAGGAGTATAAAGAATCATGTTGGAGTTTGCTGCAAATGCATTATATATATCATAGGTTGTCTGGAAATGCTGAATATCTATTGCCCTCCATTGTTTTGTTTTCTCTTTTTGTTTTTATTGGGGGTTTTTTTATATAGAGATATGGCCTTCAGTCCAAAAACATTGTCCACCTCATTAAAGTACATTAAAGCAGATATTTTAGTAACCTGTGAGATAAATTTCTTGAGATAAACAGAGAAAGGTCAGCAGTCTATTTGGCATTCCACTGTCCATGAAAGTAGATCCACAAGTTTGTATCCTGCTCAGAAGAATGTGCCAGTGCTCTGGGATAAAGGCTTACCATTAGAATGTATGGTAATATGCAAATGGATTCCCAGGGGGAGATGTGATATGGAGTGATAAAGAGGTGATAAAGCTGAGATGATTTCTCCTGTGATATCCCTTCTCCAGTCCCTATTCTATGGAGTCTTTGCACTAACATTCCCACTTGAGGAATGCATAGGCTCCATAGAATAACCTAGGGATTGGAGAAATGAAATCACTGGAGAAGTCATCTCCACTTTAATGTTGCTTTATCAC
This sequence comes from Rhinophrynus dorsalis, assembly GCA_037306005.1. NCBI lineage: Eukaryota > Metazoa > Chordata > Amphibia > Anura > Rhinophrynidae > Rhinophrynus > Rhinophrynus dorsalis. The sequence goes on along the minus strand of CM074720.1, from coordinate 57,164,123 downwards.
ACCTCAGTGCCTCTCCCCAGTGCGTGTGGGTATAGACTTGTACCATTTCTCACCCGGGCCAAAACACAAAGCAGTTTAATAGAAATGAAGAAACAGTATGATGATAAAACACAGTTCCATGGATCCTTTAACCCTTTAAGGACTGGGGGGTAGTCAATATATGTGCTGTACACGCCTTTCGTCCTTAAAGTGATAGTAATCTCTAACAATAATATATATTTTTTGTAGATGAAAAAAAAAATATTTGCTGCAAATCCCATCTCTCAAACCTTTATGGTTTGAGAGATATTCATATTGAAAGTTCCCCTCTCCCTCCCCCTTCCCTGATGTCAGCGCTGTAGCTGACAGCAGGAGACCCCAGTCCGGGGACCAGCCGTTGGCTCTCCAGCAGAGCCAAAATCACTTTATATATAAAGAACTACTTCACTGGAACAGTCTACAAAGTGTGTCTGGTTTGCAAGCACACTTTGTAGATTGTTCCAATGAAGTAGTTATTTTTAAATAACGGCATTTCTGCTCTGCTGAAAAGCCTTCTCGAGTCGTCCGACTCGAATTTCCTGCTGTCAGCTTTATAGCTGCCATAAGGAGAAGGGGAGGGAGGGGGAAGTTTCAGTGCCTATATTTCTCACCATAGTGGTTTGAGAGATGAGATAGGCAGCAAATATTTTTTATTTTTCATCTACAATAAAAAATAATATTATTGTTAGGCATTACTATCACTATAAAGGTTTAATTGTTAAAAGCCCCTGCGGGTTATGCACTAAGGTGTGATAAAGAAGAGATGATTTTTCCAGTGATATCACTTGTCCAGTTCCTATGTTTTTCTGTGGAGCCAATGCACTAAGATCTACATCATGGAGGAATCTTAATGCATTGTCTCCATAGAATAACATAAGAATTGGACAAGTGATATCAATGGGGAAGTTATCTCTGCTATCCACAGTTCTTTCCCTTAAAAGTTGAAATAACTGGGGGGTTATGCACTAAGGGGTGATAAAGAGGTGATAAAGTGGCGATAACTTCTCCAGTGATATTACTTCTCCAATTCCTGTGTTATTCTATGGAGCCAATGGACTAAGATATCTCCATCTTTGGAGATCTTACTGCATAGTCTCTATAGAATAACATAGGAAGTGGAGAAGTGATATCACTGGAGAAGTCATCACCTCTTTATCATCTCTTTATCACACTTTAATGCATCTCCAGCTAGGTGTTTACTTCTCCAATCACTAAATAGTTACCTGAGGGTCTCATACTATATATATATATATATATATATATATATATATATATATATATATATATATATACATATATTCAAATAGGATAATGCATCTGATGTATTTACTTAAAGATAAAGGCCTATATTTATAAAGGCAAACTGGAGTTTTTCTGGGGAAAACCAACTGCACCACAGGAGACAAATAAAAAGTCCTATTACATTAAATCAGGCTTTTAATCCCTTACATTCAGGGGGTTAAAAAGCTCTATTCAAGTTCATGGAAATTTAGAAATTTTTATTTGTTCCCTATGATGCAGTTGGTTTACTCCAGAATAACTCCGTTCAGTGGCGTAGCCACTGCCTGGCACCCGCAACATTCTGATAAGCGGACCACCCTCTGGCACTCTAGTAATGCAGAGCGCTGGGAGATTACATCATCTCCCAGCGCTCTGCATAAAGAGAGGACCGCGTGGGAGCTCCATCTGTATGGAGGCCTGTGCAGAAGGAGGCACAGACCGCTCCTTCCATGCCACTGGACCACCAGGGAGGTAAGAGATTGGCAATGTGTGGGCAATGTGGAGATGGGGGGCAGTGTGGTGGCAATGTGGAGATGGGGGCAATGTGGAGATTGGGGGCAATGTGGAGATGCGGGGGGAATGTGGAGATTGGGGACAACGCGGAGGTGGCCAGTGGAGATGGCCAATAGGGGTCCAATGTGGCTGAGGGGAGGCAATGTCGTTGGGGGGGGGGGGCATGGCAATTCTTGCACCAGGGCCCGGTGGCTTCTAGTTATGCCTCTGACTCAGTTTGTCTTTATAAATATGGGCCAAAGTTCTTACGATGCTACCTTCTTTGTCTAACATTCTGCCTCTTTGTTATTTCTGTTATTGTATCACTCATATAAAATCTCCACTTAGTATGCTTGAGCTTCCACTGTCCCTAGCCACAGTATATCATTTAGGCAGGATGTCAGGATATCATCCAAAATGATATAGTTCAACAGGGCCTAGCTTTATCCTCTATCAGTATCGTGTATCCGTTACACATGGCCTCTCTGGTTAGCTATGAATATGCACAAATTTAGAATCTCCCTAACAGACTCATTTTAACCTTTTCTTCCATTAAAGGGATAGTTATGCTTCATATATTTAAGCTTTAACCCTTTGAGTGCTAGAGGGGTAGGCAATGCATTGTGTACCCCTCTGGCACTCAAAGGGTTAATAATGAAGGTATTAAATAAATACACTAAATAAGTAAAATAAATAAACTGATAAATGCAAGGGGGTGAGAGGAAGTAGATGGGCAGTGGCATAACTATAGGGGTTGCAGGGGTCACACCTGTGACCGGGCCCGTCGCTTCAGGGGCCCGGCCGCCCCCTGCGACCCCTCCGCCTGGCACCCAAAATCTCCCTCCGGTGCACTAGTAATGCAGTAACGCATTACTAAGAGGCCCGAGCGGGAGCTCCAGGTAGGTAGGAGATTGGGGCATTGTGGAGGGGGTCATTGTGGTCCAGGGGGGGCCAATGTGGTGGTGGTGGGGGCCTGTGGAACTTCTTACACCAGGTCCCAGTGGCTTCTAGTTACACCTCTGTAGATAGGCGACCAGTAAAATTCCTATTGATTTAAATGGAGGTTGTAGTCCCTTAAATCAACTCTTTGATTGCCAGAGGGGTGTGAGATGCATTTTTATGCAATGCATTGCATATCCCCCTGGCACTCAAAGGGTTACACTTAGACTTCTAACCAATGACTCTAGTACCTTATATGAAAGTGCCCATCATTTTTTTCTGAATATTGTTGACATTTTTAATAAACTAACCGCCTTTTCTTCAGGCAGAGCTATAAAATAAGAAATAGTATTTTTAGATAAATCACAGTCTTCAATCCATCACTCATAAAGGATCTTAAGGCAAAATGTTGCATTCTTATTGCAATTGTCTGTCTGTTGAGATAAATGTATTTATGATATGAACAATGATACAATGCAAGTTTTGTACTTAAAGGGTTAGTAAAGCCCAAAATAATGTTGATTCTATATGTTAGATTTTACAAAAATAACATATTTGGAAAAGTCTTCTCTCTCAAGCCCTTATGGTTTGAGAGATATCCTCTGTTAAAGACATTCGGCTCTTCAGCAGAGCCGCATTAGCGAGATTTAAAAAGAAATAATTGTTTGGAACGGTCTACAAAGTGAGCCTGGTTTGCAAGAATACTTTTTAGACCATTCCAAAGAAGTATTTCTTTTTAAATCTCGCTATTGCGGCTCTGCTGAAGAGCCTACTTGTGTTGTCCGACACGGATCTACTTTTGTCAGCTTTACAGCTGACATCAGGAGAAGGAGATCTTTAGAGGAGGATATCTCTCAAACCATAAACGTTTGAGAGATAGGACTTTTTCCAAACACTTTATTTTTGAAAAATCTAACATATAGAATCAACTTTATTTTGGGCATTACTAACCCTTTAAATAATCTACAGATTGTGAATTAGGCATTTCTGGATTCAGCTGTTTTGCAGATTTAGGCAGCCACTGAACCACTAACACTCAGGTGAATAATTTACTTCTTGTGCAGTTAAAATTTGATGGAAAGGCATCATAAATTGTAATTTTTCTTAAAGATACAATAAGGCTGATTTACTAATCAGAAGAGAAGCAATTCTGGGGCAAATCAATTGCACCATAGCAGGCAAATAAAAAATCTTATAGATTTAAATAGGTGTTTAACCCTTTGAGTGCTAGAGGGGTACGTAACGCATTGCAAAGAAATTTGTTGCTTACCCCTCTGGCATGCAAAGGGTTAACCCCTTGAAGTTATTGCCTCTTTATCACAACTTAGTGCACCCCCTGGGGAACTGTAGGTGAACTGTCTAGACAACAGATGGCTCTGTTAATGTAAAAATTGTTTAAACGCTAATGACTTTGAAACAACTCATCTCCCAGCAGTGGGAGTATTCTTCTTTTACATAGCAAGAATAGCCCTATAACATACATGTTTAATGGAAATAATGTACTGCTGTTTTAATGCATATTGATATCATACATTGGTGAATGATTCACTTGTGGATCGTTCACATATTTAACCCTTTGAGTGCCAGAGAGGTATTCAACGCATTACTCCACAATGCATTGCTTACCTCTCTGGTACTCAAAGGGTTAATATGTTCCCTTCTCCATACACACTTTTTCTTACTGGCTAGGTCAAGGGTAGTGCTGGACTTCCAACCTGCTTTAAAGGGATAGTAATACTTTTACCTTGATTTTATTTTGTAGGCATTAAAAACATGAAGAACGATATCAGTCTTATCTCTCAAACCTTTATGGTTTGAGAGATATTCACAAGCAAAGTTTCCCCTCCCGCCCCTTTTACCTAGTGTAAGCCATCTCTTCTCAGATGTGGAATGCAGTCCATAGACCAGACAGATAACAGAAGGGGACAATATTCTTCCTATAAGAACAATGAAAGCCCTGCCCCCCTTGACAAGTTTTTCAGGTTTTTCCCTTATCTTAATTGAAGATTGTCCCTCTCTGCAGTCTACCTGGGCACCTCCCTTCTGCTCTGGCTGAACAGTGTTACATCAGTAAAAGGGGCGGGAGGGGGATACTTTATCATTGAATTACTCTTGAACTACAACTCTGACAGAATTGAAATAACACTCTCCAAAGTCCAAATACTATGATGATTAATTAGAGCCGCTTTTATTATGAAACATTACTATCCCTTTAAAGTGGACATGTTACATATGTATAACATAGCATCAATATTTAGGCTACATAAATTTAACTTAGAAACTCTGGGCATCAGCTTCTTCTGCATAGACTGCGGTTACCTGAGGTTACCGTCTCTCTGCCTCTGCTCTCCTCCCTCCTCCGATGACGGAGGCTTCTGTCTGTAAGCTGGAGCGGTCTCATTGGCAGAGATCGATATCTAGCCAATGAGATCACTCCAACTTTCCAGACAGAAGCCTCCATCATCGGAGGTGGGAGGAGAGCAGAGGCAGAGCAGTCTATACGGAAGTAGCTGTAGCCCATACTTTGTAAGTTAAATTTACACCAAATAAAACTTAAAAAAATAAATAAATTTAGTTTTTGTGGTAGTCACTATGTACCCTAAATAGTGATGCCCCATTATACATATGTGACACACACTACAGGTTGCCAACCACTGAAAATAATTTTTATAGTAAATACAAGAAAAAATTATTGGCAGCTACAATTTTTTAAACTGCTATATTTTTTGTAACACCACCATTTTTACAGACTGACTGTAAATGTATTGATGGTTAGTAACCCTGGATCACAGGTAGCTTCTAATGTGGAACAGGAGGGTATGGAAAGCAGAAAGACAACATCTGTGCCATTACATGAAACAGCACATAGAAAGCCAACATAAAGATCTGCCAAAACAGATCAGTCTAACATCAAAATTCACTGTTATATCCTTCAACTGACAAAACAACACCATTCACCAGCGTACGTACACTGAACAGACTTTAATAAAGAATGAGCATCAGGGGCATTGGTAAGTACTGAACGAGAGAATTAAATCCCCAGGCCTTATACCTAAAGGGGCAGAAATCACTAATTATAAAACTATATTTTGTAGGTTTTTTACTATTAAGTAAGCAAGAGTACACCCAGTCCTGGAAGATACTCAATTCAAACATTATTACAGTTAACTTAGCATTTTTCTGATTGTTTGGCTTATAAATGTTTCGCTGCCAGGTGGCGCTGCTCCTATATTAATCAATGGAAAGCTTGTGTCTGAGACATTCAGCCTTTTAGACGGCAACAGCAACAGTGCCACCTGGCTGTAAAAAAAAATGTGAAATTCAAGCTGTTAAAAAAATGCAGGTCTTCTCTGTAATAATGCTTGTTCCAGCAGAAGTTCCCTTGTTGCACACTGCACTTGAGATCTATTTCGTATTCAAAGGGTTAAAAGCCCATTGTCTAGCCCAAATCATGCCTAACAACAGTTTAATAAGCTTCCGAGGCCACCTCCTTCCCCCTTTCAGTGTCAGAGAGATATCCAATGCATTGTAATGCAATGTGTTTGATACCACTCAGGCACTCAATGGGTTAAAGCCACTTGAACAAAAGAGGAGGGCAGAGGAGAAGTGTAGGGGTATTTCTTCTGTTCCTTTTCATAATACTTTATTTAAAGCAGAACTATCACCCATATAAAAGTGGCCCAAATTAGTTTTTACTATAGCGTTAAGCATTTAAATCCATTCATAATCCTTAGTAAATCCGGCATTATTTAGAAATCTAAGTTCTTTGGAGACTCACCGCCAGGCATCTCACTGAAGAGGCATCTATGCACCTGCGCTGTCTGTCTCTGTCTGTACCTTAAGGTACAATGCAACTCCCCCTTGCCAATCATTGAGGAGACATGGATGGACAGCACCTCTTTGGCAAGATGTCTGTGCTGTCGTCTGCTGGTGAGTCTCTGAAGAAATTGGATTTCTAAATAATGCCGGACTTAACCCTCTGAGTGCCAGAGGGGTACGCAATGCATTGAGTGCCCCTCTGGCACTCAAAGGGTTAATAAGGATTATAAAAGGATTTATATGCTTAACACTATTGTAAAAATTAATTGGGGAGCCCTTTTATATGAGTGATTGTTCCACTTTAACATTGTGTATTAAACATGACGCAAAGGAAATAAATGAAATATATGTCACTTTGGTAAGGGACTGCGTGGCAATAACCCTTTGAATACCTCTCTGGCACTCAAAGGTTTAAAGTCTTAATGACTGCAGAGTGTGCCCTGGTAGGCATTGCAGCAATAGTTTGTAGTGCACGCCCTGAGGTGCTGCCATTGGCATTGGTACTGAGCTGGCGAATTTGTCTATTCACACCAGAGTTTCTAAATTATGTATGCCTTCATAAAGGCACAGTAACGATATGTAAAAAATATATGTTGTAGGGTGTATCCTCCTGAGTAAAACAGGTCTACTCCCACTGCTGAGATGGGATTCCTCTGAAAGTTATTGCAGCTCATCCTTGAAGTTTTAAGTGCAATATCTCAATCACCTGAAATTGCACAGTGGAGCTGTTGCTACACCAGTCTATGGAAATTTATGGTCAGTTGACCAGAGTCGTCCACAGAGTGCTGTAGCGACAGTGCCACTGTAAAATTTCAGGCCATTGAGAAATTGCACCTAAAACAATTAAAGCATAAGCTGCAACAACTTCCAAATAAATCACCTCTGCAATAACTTCCAAATATATCACCTCAGTGGGAGCTGACTTGTTATATTCAGGAGGTTAAACCCTACTATGCATAGTTTTACGTATTAAGTGTTACTGTCCCTTTAATATCTGCTATAGTTATTTGGGGAAACCAAAAACTTTTAATAAGTTTGATTCTCTTCAAAGTTCTATCTCATTTAAGATATCGAGGTCACTTCATTTATTTTCATGATGCAGTGTTCTATCCAAAGGTCTTTGGAGTTGAAAATCAGCTTTCATAACCAATTGCAATTTTTAAAATTGAAGCACATTTATTTGTGGGTTTTATGGTCTTGTATTAACTCCTTGGATGCTAGCGAGGTCTCCAAAGCATTGCAAGGCAATCCACAGGAAACCTTTCTAGCGCCCAAGGGGTTCAGATTTGGGGTTTAGAGGAAGTTTTAGAACTCAGCATTCATTTGCGACTGTGGATACAGAAAATAACTACGTCTTGTATTTTTGTTACAGTCGATCATTATAGATTCTAAGCATTACATTATTGCACAAGCAGTGATACACATTTAACCCTTTGAATGCCAGAGAGGTATCCAACGCATTCCTGATGTCAAGGTTTTCTTCCAGGGTGTTGCTCGTACCCGTCCGGTGTTTAAGTCCCCTGCTCCTCAGTTGGATCTTAACCTGGTCTTGGGAGTGCTCCAACATCCTCCTTGTGAGTCCTTGGCTACCATTCCTCTACGTATACTGACGTGGAAGATGGCCTTTCTCTTGGCAATTGTTTCTGTTTGCCGAGTTGCGGAGCTGCATGCCCTGTTTTGTAGACCACCCTTTTTAGTCTTTCACAAGGACAAGGTGGTGCTTCGCACCTCACAAAAGTTTCTCCCGAAAGTGGTGTCTGAGTTCCATATTAATCAGGAGATTGTAGTTCATTCCTTCTGTCCTAACCCTACTTCTGACAAAGAGAAGGATCTTCATCTGTTGGATGTTGTTCGTTGTCTCAAGTTCTATGTGCATCGCACTGAGTCCTTACAGCAGTCTGACATTCTTTTTGTCATTCCTGAGGGTCCTAGGGTAGGGAAGCCTGCTTCCAAGGTAACCATTGCTTCTTGGATCAAATCCGCGATTTGTAAGGCTTGCAAACTTCGGAAGAAGCCTGTTCCCTTCAGGGTCATGGCTCTTTCTGTGAGGTCTATTGGGGCTTCTTGGGCCTACAAAAACCAGGCCTCAGCTGATCAGTTGTGCAAGGCGGCCACTTGGTCATCTGTGCACACCTTTTCTAAACACTACTTGTCCAGACAGTTCACCTACAGTTCATCTGGTGCACAGACAGTTGGTCTGTTGCATTCAGTTGTAGAGGTGAGTCACTGACTGCTGTTCATGATAGAATGTTGTAGAACTTAATCACTTCCTGACAGTTTGAACAATTATAACTTTTTTAGTAAAGCAACTGCCAGCAGTGTGTGTATTTGTGTTTTATTCAGCAAGAAAAATTCTATAATATATGATTTGTCATGCAAAGCAATGCCCTGAAGAGGTCTGTAGCATGTAAGGGGTTAAAGCACTCTCTATCCATTGCTGTAATGTGGTTTTACAAACAGGGGGCACCAGTGAGAAAGGCCTTCACAGTGATGTAGTAAAGAACTATCCCAGCAATTCTTAGGCAAACCATTGATTTTTAACCCCTTGAATGCTAGAGTGGTCTCCAATGCATTGCAAAGCAACACGTTGGAGACCTCCCTAGCATTCAAGGGGTTAAATGCTCCATTTAGATCAATGGAATTTCAGGAATGCTTATTTTTCCCCTACGATACGGTTGGTTTACTCCAGAATTCACACTACTTTGTACATATGGCCTCATTTATATAAACATTCAATCCCCAAAAAAATATTAAATAAAGTGACTAGTTCCAAGGGTCTATAATCTGGTAGATAAATGGGCCTAGTTATTATACAATGTGGACATTACAGCAATATACAGTATGACAGCAGACAAACCAAGAGTGGGTGTCTTGTGCAAGGGGACTGACACATTTCTTTCCTCTTCCACTGTGGGTGTGGCCAGCACAGCTGTTCCACCCATTTCGGCACTATAGGTGGTTGTCTGCTCTGCCTAATGGGAAATCCCAGCCTGTTCCCTGAGCTTGTTAACATGTGTATGATTCTAAGATTCCTCATGTTGAAATTGCTGCTTTATCCCTTTGAGTGCCAGAGGAGTAAGCAACGCATTGCACTCAAAGGGTTAAAGGAGAACTAGCACCCCATCCACATACCCCTATGACTCTTGCCTTTTTTCAGGAGGTAACATCTTCAGTCAGTCTTGGATGTCATGTCAAGGCCTTGAATGGGCGATACGCGTTGGGATGGGTGATTAGAGGAGGTCTACAGCTGGTGCCTACGTTCATTTGCTTCTGGGATAAGTATTGATATATTTATATATATATTTTTCTTGGTACTTATAATTTTGGTGGCTGTTTATTTTGTTATATTCACTTTATTCCTAGGTTAGGAAATATTTTCTTTGTATATTTTTTCTTTTTTGATTTAATGCAGGTTCACTATCTGTTTATTTTGACCTCCTCTGATGTGTTTTTAATTGTTTTTAAAAGTCATCTGTATATGTATGTATTTTTTGTATTTCAATAAAAATATTTATCTGTGTAATTTTGTTTTCTCTGTTGTGAGTGCCTCATGGTAAGGGATTTTCCTGTTTTTGAGAAATTGTCCTTGTTGGACTCTTTTTCTATTTAAGTATATATGTTGTTGTTTAAAATCCCGAGAGCACCCCACTATTTCAGTGGTTTGCAATAGAGAAATGATCAATTAGTGCCTACCTTTTTCTTTAGAATGTATACATTATGTCTATGGAGGATGACATGACAGTTACCTCTGTTATTTATTTATTTTTTTCAAATTGAAGCAGGCAGTGTGCTTGAGCCTAATTAACCTTTTAAGGACCAGAAGTGTGTGCATTGTATTGTGTTAATATTACCATGTACAGTGAGCAGAGTTTGAGGACCTGTGGTCCTGCTAGTAATAATCTTGTCCACCACCATGGCTATGACACCAAGAACAGACGGAAGGTTTTATTTCTTGAACAAAGACGCAAGGACAAAATGTAAATGGGCCATTAGGAGTTACTGTGGGATTACTATTAACAGATGTTAAAGGGATAGAAATAATATGAAAAAATATATATATTGAAGGGTTTAGCCACCTGAGTAAATTAATGATAATCCCACTGCTGAAATGTGTTTTATTCAAAACTTATTACAGCCGATGCCAGCACCGATACCCTGTGTCAGGGTCGGTGCTGCAGAGAGGGAGCCCGGGGAGCTGCTCACAATGCTCCCTGGTCACCTCTCTCACTCCTGCAGCGTCGGAGCATTGCCGCGGGTTACCATGGCAACGCTCTGACGCTGACCTCTGCCGGGGCTCGCGAGAGAACAGCGAGCACCCGGCAGAGGAGAGTAAAGGAGGCAGGATGGGGCAGAGGGTGGTGAAAGAGGCAGAGAGTGGGGCGAAGAGGGAGAAAAAGTCAAAAGGAGGAAGGATCAGGAGACCAAAGGAGGGGGGCCAAGAAGAGGCAAGAGGAGGGGGGATCAGGAGACCAAAGGAGGGGGGCCAAGAAGAGGCAAAAGGAGGGGGGATCAGGAGGGAGAGAGAGGCAAAAGGGTGAGTCAAGGAGGAGTGGGAGAAAGAGGGATCAAAAGCCAAGACAAAAGAAGGGGGCTCAAGAGGGGTAGAATGAAGCAAAAGGTGGGAATCAGGAGAGGGAGAAAGAGTCAAAAGGGGAGAATCAAGAGGTGGTGTGTGTGTGTGTGTGTGTGTGTGTGTGTGTGTGTGTGTGTGTGTGTGTATATATATATATATATATATATATATATATATATATATATATATAATATAATATTTGTCAAGTACTCACCAATACAAATTACCAATACTTTTTTTTTGTGGTCATTTGCCAGTTTTCCAAGTACCTAAAACATGTAGGTACTTAGAAAACTGGCAAATGACCGCAAAAAAAAGGTATTGGTAATTGGTATCGGTGAGTACTTGAAAAAAGTATCGGTACTCGTACTCGGTCTTAAAAAATCAGTATCGGTGCATCTCTAATTTTAAGTATTACTATCCCTTTAATTATCCTTCAATTGCTAAAATGTGCAACCTTCTTTTTTTAAACACTACTTCTTTTAAACACTACTCAAAAAAGCATTGCTAAAAAAAATCATTAAGAAATCCTTGTGAGACTGACATCCAAGCATCAGCGCAGACATCTTGGCTAAGAGACATCTGTCTGCCTGCGCTGTACGTCCTGGTCTCCTTCACTGTACCTTAAGGTAACAGGAAGGGATGACAGCGCAGGTGCACAGATGCTTCTAAAGCAAGAAGCATGGCCGTCACTCTGAAGAAGAAGGATTTCTTAATAACGTTGTACTTATGCTCAATAATAGCACTATTTCTAAGCTTATCGCTATATGCCTAATTATTGTGAGGGCTTTATTTAGGGTGATAGTTCCACTTTAAAGTGCAAGTCAAAATTTCCTAGTGGAGAACAAAGCTTCATTAGCATAAGAAACGTCAATAAAAATCTTAATTAGAATACGAAGCATCACAGGTACTGCATGGTTACCACAGTTAGCATATGGTAACAAGTATGAAAGTCTCCTTAACTGTACATTTGCTGGTCTTTCCGTTAACATGACACATAAGCAGTTTTTAAATATGCAAACCTGAATTAAGGTGAAAGGTTCACTTTGAACGGGGAGTGATTTGTAAGGTATTTTAGACCTCTCTAATGGGTTGCACTTACCATTTAGAGGTATAGTATACCTTAAATATGAAAAAAATCATATATTAATGTTAAGAAAAACAAGGGTCCACTCACTGCTAGGAGGTGCTTTCTTCTAAATGTATTACAGTTCAAAATCTGCTGTTTTTAAACTATAGTGTCGTTTGGAGTTCAGACAGGTCACCTACAGATCACTAGAGGGAGATGGACTAAGGAGTGATGAAGAGGAGATAATGGATCCAGGGGTGATGAACTCCTATGCTATTTCATTGAGTCTATGGACTAAGGTTTCTCAAGCTGCAGAGATGTTAGTGTATAGGAATTGGAAAATGTACCTTACTGGGGTTATCTCCCTTTTCACCTTTTTATCACACCGTAGCGCATTACTCCCTACATATCCAAACAGTTAAGAGGACCTATCACCTTTCCAAATCCTCTCCTCAGTGGGAGCTTGCACCTTGTAATAATTTACATGATGATTCCTCATTAACAATTTATCCCACCCCTCTGGTGGAAAATTACAGGTTTTGGCAGTGTATGAAGGTAGAGAGAGACGTGATTTTATGGACACGTGAGTAATTATTTATGCAACATTATTAGGCCAAGTCTGAGGACAAAGCTCTGCTGAGATTAGATTACCCAACAGCTAACGCAAAAATCTCTAACACTATTAACCCTTTGAGTGCCAGAGGGGTATGCAACACATTGCTTAGCAATGCGTTGCATACCCCGCTGGCACTCAAAGGGTTAACCTGTCTGAAGAAAAAAAAAGCAGAAGTTATGGGCAATATAAACAGATACATTCAATGAGGCTATAAGCGGTGTATGTAGAAGGTCCTCTTTATTCTGTTACATACAATGGGACATGTGACTCACTGGCTACAGTTCCTCACAGAATGTAACAGTAACTTCAACACATTAAAGCGTAACTATCATCATAAATAAAGCCCCCCCACCCAATAATTAGTCGTATAGCGATAAGCTTAGATATAGTAGTATTTTCCAGAATAAGTACAGCATTATTAAGAAATCCTACTTCTTCTGAGACTGAAGGCCAGTTATCAGCGCAGACATCTTGGCTTAGAGACATCTGCATGCCTGTGCTGTCCGTCCCGGTCTCCTCTAGGAGATCTTGCATTGTACCTTAAGGTAACATGAAGGGACTGATGGTGCAGGAGTGCAGATGCCTCTAAAGCAAGAAGCCTGACCTTCAGTCTCAGATGAAGTAGGATTTCTTAATAACTAATGCTGGCTAATAGTACTATTTTTAAGCTTATCGTTATATGACTAATTATTGGGAGGGACTTTATTTGAACTGATAGTTCCACTTTAAAAAAAACTTCTCCCAGCAGTCACAGTATCATTGTTTTATTAAGCAAGAAAACCCTACAATATTTTTGGCTTCGTAATGCAACTTTACTAATCCTTTAAAACCAGGGCTGGAATCACATCCCAGGAGCCCCTAGGCAACGCACTCTAGGTGCTTTTAACTCCACCCATGGCCATTCCCCTACCTTTCACATGACCTCCACCCCCAGTCCATTCTATTGGTTACTGGCATAAAAATTACTCTTGGCCTAAAACAAGCAAGAACAAAAGAAGCTTTAGACCCTTGGTTGCTAGAAAGTTCTCCAGCATATGCTACACAATGCGTTGGAGATCAATCTACCATCCATTGGGGTTACATAATAGCCTGTAAAGTGGTATAAAACTGGTGTTTGGACACTAAGATTGCATTGGCCACACCCATAACATGGATGTAACCAGCAAAACTGAGTCTCCTCCCCTCACAATTTGGAGCTCTAGGCAATTGCCTATAGTACCTGTTGGGAAATGCAGCCCGGTTTAAAAAGATGGGAATTTTTTTTTTGTCCAAATTTTTCTCAAATTCTTCTTAGTACATCAGCCGTCACATCTCCAGAATGCCTACTATGTTTTGCTCTTTATGTAAATAAAGATATTGACAGGTCTGTTTAAATATAGAAAAGATAAGGACATATATATATATATGTATACATTAACAATAATAGATTTATTTTTATATAGTGCTGTAACAAAATGTCTTCAGGCACAATGATTCCCTGCCCCATAGAGCTTACAGTCTATTGGTTAGTGCCTGATGCATAAGGAGATAATTTAATATTCTCAAAGTTGTTGACAAAGATCTATCACAGGTATTTATCATTGCTTTAACCCTTTAAGTGAAAGAGGCATATGCAACACATTGCAGTGCAATGCACTGCTCAGCACTCTGGAACTCGAAAGGTTAAACTCTGTGTTTTTTAGGGGCACTAATACTCTTGATCAATAATTAAATATTAATTTGTTTCTAACATGTTTCTTTTTTTTATTGGGGGGGTTAGAATTTACAATCTCCACTAGCATTGTGGGACAACTAGTAATTCAAACTATTGGCAGCTTCCCGTACCTTCTAATGCAATGATTCTCAACCTGTTTTTGCTGAAGGCACTCCAACAAGCAGTCTGGAATTTACTAAGCTATCATCTCACAGGCTATTGGATAGAGGAAAAACCAATAGGACACATTTAAATAATCACTCTTAGATCTCGGTTTTATTATGATGTAAACAAGGAGAGCAAACAAAAGTGATGGGGCATTGTTAATTCTATTAAAGGAACACTAACACCTAAATGGAATTAAGTTATATAATTTTAATTATAATATACTTGCAGCCGGCATCTGTAAAAATGTGTTGTTTTATGTTAGATTCCTAAAATCAGATCCTAAAACTGCTTTAAAATTGTACATTTTAAGACTGCTCTATATAGACACTGTTTAGACACTGATTAATTTTGTTTTTACAGTTTGTAATTTCAGACAAGACTGAATTTAGTTATTTATTTATGTATGTATTTATTTATTCATTCATTCTTCGTTCATTTATTTACAAAGTGTTTTACCAGGAAAAATACACTGAGATTTCTCTTGTTTTCCATAATATCTTGGAGTTAATGTATTGAGTTTAGCACCACCCACCACTCATCTATTTACAAGGGCCGTTACAGTAGGTCATCCCATTTACAGATAATACAGTGCCATCCCGTCTCAGACAACCTATTAAAGTTGCTATGGTAATAGGAGTCAGGGAGTCCTAGAAATGACAGGAATGGCTGGGTACAGACATATGTAAGAGTAGATTTTAGGCCTCAGGAAACAAACCTACAATTTTTACAGATGCTTGTATGAAGTACAGGGAATCTAAGCGTCTATAACCTCAGATCATTTTACATGTTAGTGTTCCTTGAATTTACATTTGAAACTCCATGTTTTCCTTAAAAAAAGAACAAACTGCATGTAAGCATGTATTGTACATGCATTACCATTAGTTTGTGGTCACTGGCCATTTCAGAGAGTTGACACGCCCAACCAGAATGCTCTTCTACCACTGAGAGTCCTCAAATGATCTGCTAGTGGTAACATGCTCCTATGAACATGGCTGGTACCAATGTAGTGTCCATGTCTTCTCTAGAAAAAACATTGCACCCACAGTTAGTGTACCCAGTTGAGATCCATTGGATTAAATCATGGATGCTATGAAACTGAACCTTAACAGTTGGACATGCCATGATGGTTCCAAGATGCTGGCTTCATCACCAGGAGTACCTACATATTCCACACCCATCCCTGGAAAGCATGGGAACTGTGTCTGGGAGGAGCTATCAATCCTCCTCATAAGTGGGAGTAGATCACCCTTAATTCCATGGATGCTAAATAGGTCTTCAATTGATTGCAATGCTTTGAAGACCTCAGTTGCATCCAAAGGATTAAAGACTGATCGCATCACTTATATGTGACTTTACACATACAGAGGAAGTACAAACATAAATCTATCAAAATTAAATGACTAACTATGCCTGTCCAATACTTACCGGTGCACATGCTTTCACTAGCAGGTCTTTGGTATTTTTGATTTATCGCAAACAGACTTTCATTCTAGACTGGAGAAGGTCATTTTTCCCAAATCAATTAGGATACTAAGATAC
The DNA here is from genome assembly GCA_037306005.1 of Rhinophrynus dorsalis. Taxonomy (NCBI): domain Eukaryota; kingdom Metazoa; phylum Chordata; class Amphibia; order Anura; family Rhinophrynidae; genus Rhinophrynus; species Rhinophrynus dorsalis. The sequence continues at coordinate 57,147,916 of CM074720.1, read as the reverse complement.
TATGCTAAGGGAATCTGAAGCATTTTAAAAATATTTTATCTCTATATATTTTTATTTTTTATTATTTTTTGGTATATACAAATATTACTGTGCAAAGTACTGTGTATGATAAGATGAGATTCTCCTAATGCAGGGGGAGTAAATAATGACTCTCGAGCTGTTGGAGACTATGACTACGAGATGTAGCCGCCAACAACAAGAGAGTCAAAGTTACCTACCTCCTGCCTAGAATATTGGTATGATGAGTAGATCACACCAAGGACAGAAGATTCCATATCACAGAATGTATATATATCTAGGAGCAAATTGAAAATGACATTCTGGAGAAGTATGAAATTGTATTGTGGAGAGGAGAGATTCTACTGTCAAAAAAAGTAATTCCAATGATTGAAAGCCAACGGGTAAGCTTCCTTTCCCCGGTAAAAGAAAAGCACTTGCCAAACACAATAAAGCTTAACATTTGTTGTATCAGTCTTCAGATCCCTGGAGCTGTGTTGGACAGTAGAAACAATTCATAAAAGGAGAACTGCATCTATTATCATATAACTATTTGTCAAACTGCTTTGTCAGGTCAAATGCGTTATGTAATGATTAATACCGTACAGCAGGAGGCGGGCAACTTGTGACACTCCAGCACTTGTTAGACTCCCATGCCATCATCAACCTTAGAAAGTCCAGCTGTTGTTGGACTACAACTCAAATCCTCATCAGCCAGTGAATGGCTAAGGATGATGGGAGCTGTAGTTCAAAAGCAGCTTTAAAGCTAGAGATTGCATTTCCCCTGCTGTAATCTGTTTGGGGCATTTTCCCATGTCCCTGCAAAAATATAAACTAGTATAATATATATTTTCAAATTTATATATATATATTTTTTTCTAGAATAAAGAGCGTTTTTTTTTGGGGGGGGGGGGTTAAATTGGTTTTTCCATAGTTCTATGAACCTGACGACTCTCCATCCTAAAACTGAATAATAGCTTTTATGACTACTTTCTATGATCGATGAAAGATCTACTGTTAACTGCAATTTTAAAAAATAGATAAACTTTGAAATAAATGAAATAATAAAACATATACTGTGTTCTCTCTGTTACATTATTCTATGCATGTAAGATACCAAAATATAAACTTACTATCAGCGTAGTAAATTCTTACGTTTCTTATCATAAAAATATAGTCTGAATGTCACAATATATATTCAGATGCACCAGTCTGTACGAAACAAAATATATATTTCTGGAATTGCGCTGCAGTCAATTTATATGTCTCAAAGTGGAACTGATAACACCTTATAACAACTTGGGCAAGTTTAACTCCTTAAGGACCAAAGACGTGTGCAACGCGTTGCCAAGCAATTTGTTACACACCCCTCTGATCCATAAGTAGTTAAAAAAGCTTTTAAAATCCCTTAAGATCTACGTTAGCCATTATGTATTTAAATTAGATTTTTAATTTTATTTGTCAGTTTATATAAATTAGACAGTAATTTTAGGTTTAGCTTTCTTTCTGATGTTTTTAGTTTTATTTGTCAGTTTATGCAATTTAGACATTACTGGCTGGCATGCCAGGCAGATACTAACATTCCACACTGCTCCCCCTCATAGCTGCCACTCCCTGCCAACTAGATACTATCATTCCACACTGCTCTCCCTCACAGCTGCCAATCCCTGCCAACTAGATACTATCATTCCACACTGCTCACCCTCACAGCTGCCACTCCCTGCCAACTAGATACTAACATTCCACACTACTCTCCCTCCCATCTGCCATTCCCTGACAACTAAATACTAACATTCCACACTACTCTCCCTCCTACCTGCCACTCCCTGACAACTAAATACTAACATTACACAATACTCTCCCTCCAACCTGCCATTCCCTGCCAACTAAATACTAACATTCCACACTATTCTCCCTCCAACCTGCCATTCCTTGCCAACTAAATACTAACATTCCACACTACTCTCCCTCCCATCAGCCACTCCCTGCTGACTAGATACTAACATTCCACACTACTCTTCCTCCCACCTGCCACTCCCTGCTGACTAGATACTAACATTCTACACTTCACTCCCTCCCACCTGCCACTTTCCACCAACCAGTAGTTGCTAATTTGCATAAAATAATGTATAAGTGCATTTAAATACATTTGTTAAAACTGGTTAACAATATATACAAGTCTCTTTCAAAATACCCTAAGTTGTTCTAGTGTTAGTGCCACTTTAAGCTTTTATTACCAAACAAGGGAGAAAACAGATAGTTTATTTAATAAATATAAATTAATTATTCTCTAAGAACTACTTGAAATAATTACTGGAAGACAACATCCAAAGCATAGTGATATGTTAGCATGAAAATGTTAATAAACATGTATATGGAGTCTACGTGTAAAATTCAATAACCAGTATTGGAGATCACAAGATTTAACCCCTAGAGTGTCAGAGAGGTGTGTGATATATTGCACCCCTTTGTGTCTTGCAGAGAATCAGAGTTAACCCCCCGAGGACCAGAGGTGTGTGCAAGGGTTTATAAGTCTACCAATCTCAAGATATAAATTGCTATTATATGAAAGAGCGAGTTGCCAAATTTGGATTCATATATGTCAAGGTTTTCATAGCTTGCAAGAATGTAAGAGGGGGATTTGCTAAGACAAGTTCTTGCTAAAACAGGTGCCTTAGTTGAATTATAGGTGCTGAACTTGCCTAACGTCTATGTACTAAACTATCTATGCCAAAATGTCTGCTTGCGTCAAAAGGAGGGTGGTGGAGAAGTGTATGGGAGTTAAGGGGCATTCAGTTTCCCCTGCTCTCTGTTTAACTCTTGGTATTAACAAGGCACAGAGGAAACTGGCACAAAATGTGTAAATTTTCCTGTGAGTGCTACAGGCACGGCAATACATTAAAGCTGTAATATGCACCTATTCATAACACAAAGAGCAAGCACATTATTTTTAAGTTAACATATAAGAGAAGAAATTAATTGCACTGGCGGATAAGCACATTTCTTTTAAGAAAAATAAAATTGCATGTACTGTTTTTAGGAGATTGTGGGAAGCAATTTACCTCTCACTTCCTGTTGTGCTTTCAACAGTGCAGCCTCCTGACCAAGAAGTGATGAATGGAAAGTAAAATGGCTCCCCCCACACCACCAAAAAACAGCACATTCAATGCCTCATATCTTACCCCTTTAAACACCAGAGGGGGTATGATACATATTCCTTTGTTCCCTAAAGGGGTAGGTTCCATCGAGGTGGGTCATTACATACAAAACTCAATGTAACAACAAGCTCTTTCATATACAAGTAACTTATATGTTGGCAATACTTTTCCTTTTAGAATTCAGTTGCTCCAATATCACTTTGTAAATTCTCATTCAGTCCTAATGATCCCGTACTGTGATCAATATATTGTGACATTCAGCGTGTGTTTTACAAGCTGATGGTGAAAAGCGGTTAGCAGCGGAGGATGTTTGATACAGCCCTGCACCCTGTCCATTTCTCAAATTAGATGAGCAGCAAACTCATTTACATAAGGCATGCTTCTGGAAAAGAATATATCCAATTTCCTTGTTTAAAGGTACAGACACTCTCTCAGATGTGCAAAACTCATGTTAACCCCCCTTGCATCCTCAAAGTAGTACCCCAGACTTTACTTACTATTAAAATCCACTACTTCTAAAGATTTTAATAGCTTTACCTTTTTTTTTAAATTAATATCTTATTAGTCAGATACATCCCCCCCATTCCTGTGCTAATGATAGATAGTGTGCATTCCAAATGTAACGATATTGAATATAGAGTGAGTGCACCTTTAAACGGACAATAATACTTAAAAAAAGATGATATTAAGTGAAAAACAGATGTTTTAACATTCACGGATATATATGTAAATGCTTCTGTGTCTTGATAGAACTTAATATATATGAAATTGTATGAGCTGTTTCTCATCAGTTTGTGAGAACAGTTTTAAATGGAATTAATTGTTTTTACATGACCTGTGACCAGTTAACGGTACTGAGCGTGATTCCTAAAACCCCATTGCCTTTCAGAATGCTGGATTTATATCTATGCAAAGCATTCTAGGTGCCCTTGGCTCAACCCATGACCATGCTTTCACTCCTAACCTGACCCCCATCCCCAGCTCAACCCATTTTTGCCTGGAACAGAAAATACCATTAACCTATACATAAAAGCCAAAAAACTAAGAACTTCTCCTTGACTGCTAGACAGGTCTCCAGTTAATTTCTTCATATTGCATTGAATATCCCTCTAGCATCCAAGGGGTTAAACAACCAGTGGGAGGAAATGAAAACTGATAAATAATGTATTTGCCATCTGCTGCAGAGAGAATGCTCTGGCCACCTTTCAAAATCTTGGTGCTGCTCTATGTAATTGCCTACTCTACTTAGTGTGTGTTTGTATGTATGTATGTATATATATATATATATGCATGTATATATATATATATACATACATTATTTTTTTAATTATCCACTCCTGCCCAGTAGTTCAGGTGTGATGGAAGAAGGGGAGTCCCATTGCTCCCCTGCTTTTCCTCTATTGATCTCCCAGTTGGATCGGCTGGGAGATCAGTAGCTGGGGTCGGGGCATTAGTAGGGGTCCTGATGCCCCACCACGAGGTCCGACTGGTGAAGAGGAGGAGCAACACTGTTTGCCTTAGTGAAGGGGAGGGGCGATCCTGTTCCCCATGGTGAAGGGGAGGGGCTACCATATCCCCTTCTCCATAGCGAAAGGGAATGTGCATTGGTGGCCCTTCCCCTTTGCCGCTGTGAACATGATAGCCTCTCCCCTTCTCCACAGTGTACAGGATGGCCCCTCTTCTTTGCCATGAGGAAGGTAGGCAATGAAGTGAAGGTTTTGGCTGATAATCCAGAGTGAAGGGTTTGGCTGAGGAGGTGAATGGGAGGGAGTGCTGTGGTGAAGGGGAGGGGCCAACCTGTTCGATTTGGTGAAGGGGAGGAGTCACCATGTCCCTGTTGGTCTGTGTGTTTACAGACATCAGTGTAGTACATGGTGGCCCCTCCCCTTCACCACAGTGAATAATTTGGCCCCTCCCCTTGGCAGCGGCGATGAGGTGAACTATTTGGTTGAGGAGGCAGGGGGGAGGCAGGGGTCTTCTGATCCAATAAGCATTTACATTGTTGCTACATCCCATTGGATGCACAAAGGGGAGTTTTGCTTAACTCCGCCTTTGCAATGCCCTGGGGTGTGGCTGACAGAGAACCAGAAACACTTTTAGTTTTATACATATAGATATGTATGTATCTTGTATTCTCTTCTCGAGTCAAGCATGTTTTCTTTTAGTGACCTACCAAATTGTTTTCCCCATGGAAAAAACATTGTTTAAAAGGCCTTGTTATTGGACTTGTCAGACATCAGATTTTATATATTTGCTGATCAAGAAGAAGGAAAGGACCGCAGGTAAAACTGCTAATCCAGACATCTAAAAAACAGCACAGGCAATTTAATAAATCTTAATGGGAAATATATCTATATGAATAAGTGGCTTTTAGATGGTTAATAGAAGGACTTGCTTATGTAGGTAAGCAGCAGTTCTCTATATTTACTAATAATGAATTATATCTGAAGTTCCCTGTATTTACTGATCTCGAGTTCTCTCTGTGTTCAGTGTTAACCTTTCTTCACAATAGATAACAGACTTCATTAGTTTGAATGTGAAATCCTGTAAATCTTTGCATGTATAGGACTCTGCCAGGACAGCTCCTCTCTGATATCGACCTCCAAGGCCAGTGACGGCACTTCAGAGTGTGATCGCTGTAGAGCATACCGGTGGACACACTCTGCCTTAGTAAGGACTCTGACCCTTAGTGTGCCAGGAGGACTATGCAACACATTGCAAAGCAATGCCTTGCACAACCCCTCTGGCACTCAGAGGGTTAATGTCAGCAGCTCCCTTACTCCTGTCCCATAGCATGCACAGGAAAATGGTTTAACGTTATGTTGATTTAATCTGTCTCATTAGTACATCAATACCAATAACCCACTGCCTTCCCCTTAGTGCAAGAGATGTTAAAGGGATAGTAATGTTTCAGAATAAAAGCAGCTCTAATTATTATTCATAATATTTGGGCCATAGAGGGTGTTATTTCAATACTGTCAGAGTTGTAGTACAAGAGTAATTGAATGATACAGTATCCCCCTCCCGCCCCTTTTACTGATGTTACACTGCTCACCTCAGAGCAGCAAGACTGTCCGGATGGATCGCAGAGAGGGACAATCTTCAATTAGCTTAAGGGAAAAACCTGTCAAGGGGGTCAGGGTTTTCATTGTTCTCACAGTATGAAGATTGTCCCTTGCTGTGACCTGTCTGGTCTTAAGATCAGATTCCACATCTGAGAGGAGGCGGCTTACACTAGGTAAAAGGGGAGGGAGGGGGATACTTTATCATTCAACTACCCTTGAACTACAACTCTGACAGTATGGAAATAACATTCTCTATGGCTGAAATACTATGAAGATTAATTTGAGCTGCTGTTTTTGTGGAACATTACTATCCCTTTAAGGGGAGCATTTCAAGAGAGTAAGTAGCTTAGTAAACTGATGTTAGGAAGGAATAGGGCTAGGAAATTGATTCCACCTCTTGTGTCAGCACAGAATCGTACTTGTTAATTAATTGGGTGGGCAGGGCTTATCAGCAGTGTACTTGTGATGTGGGAAGAACAGGGTGAGAAGGAGGAGAAGTGGTCAGGACGTGGGAGGAACAGGGTGGGAAGGAGGAGAAGTGGGCAGGAAGTGGGAGGAACAGCGTGAGAAGGAGGAGAAGTGGTCAGGACGTGGGAGGAACAGGGTGGGAAGGAGGAGAAGTGGGCAGGAAATGGGAGGAACAGGGTGGGAAGGAGGAGAAGTGGGCAGGAAATGAGAGGAGCAGGGCGAGAAGGAGGAGAAGTGGGAGGAACAAGGTGGGAAGGAGGAAAAGTGGACATGAAGTAGGAGGAACAGGGTGGGAAGGAGGAGAAGTGGGCAGGAAGTGGGAGGAGCAGGGTGAGAAGGAGGAGAAGTGGGAGGAAAAGGGTGGGAAGGAGGAGAAATAGGCAGGAAGTGGGAGGAACAGGGTGGGAAAGAGGAGAAGTGGGCAGAAAGTGGGAGGAGCAGGGTGAGAAAGAGGAGAAATGGGCAGGAAGTGGGAGGAACAGGGTGAGAAAGAGGAGAAGTGGGCAGAGTTTCACAGGCAACTCACTACTGCAGGAGAATCAGCCTCTGTTCCTGGAGACACGGTAGTTAAAGAGATAGTAATACTTAATTTTATGTTTATTTAATATTGTAGGCATAAAAAAACTAGGAAAAACGATGTAAGGCTTATCTCTCAAACCTCTTCTTGGCTGTTTGAATGAAGTCAACGCTTAGCTGACAGCTGCAGAGCCTAAAACACACGATCTAAACATAAATACTTCATTGGAATAGTCTACAAAGTGTACTTGCAAACCAGGCACACTCTGTAGACCGTTCCAATGAAGTATTAATGTTCAGATCATGTGTTTTCTGCTCTGCTGAAGAGCCTCCATCCAGTCAAATGACCGGATTCTGCAGCTGTCAGCTAGAGCGCTGACTCCTCTCACGAGGTAACTTTAGCAAGGTATATCTCTCACACCATAATGGTTTGAGAGATAAGCCTTACATTGTGTTTCATAGTTTTTTTATGCCTATAATATTAAAAAAACATAAAATTAAGTATTACTATCCCTTTAACTCTAAAAACCGGAGTCTCAGGGAAGATCCGGAGAGTTCCGAAGTGTGTGTACCAGACTACTGTATGACAGGGCACTTAGAATTAGAACAAGAGGACATGATCTAAAATCTAAAGAGTATATAGAGTGGAAGACTAAGAGATAAAAGGGGGGATCTAGTAATAAGATTCTGTGCTAAAGTAGGTATTGGGATTGATTCTTGGGTACTGTGCCTGCCTATTACCTATATGCTAAACTTATGCCATCTATTCTCCCATTTATGATGCTTGTGCCAAAGGGTGGGCAGTGTGGGAAAAATATGGGTATTTCTGAGATTTCTGTTTTTCTGTACCCTGTGTATCCCTGTGTAATATCTCTTTGAGTGGCAGAGAGGTATAACTCTCTGGCACTCAAAGAGTTAACAAAGCACAGAGGAAATCTTTGTGAAACAACTCCATTTTCCCTGAGCATGATATAGAGGAGGTATTTGGGACTTGCTCGTATTAACCCTTTGAGTGCCAGAGAGGTTTGCAACGCGTTGATGTTTTGCAATGCGTTGCATACCACTCTGACACTCAAAGGGTTAAAATCCTAACAATGACAGCTTGTGTATGTGTGTGTTATTATACAAAATCATTCCTCCCCTCTTTAGTACATGAGCGGACATGCACACACATGCTTTTTTTGTTAAAGGTTTAGTTATGTCCTACAAAACAGAGAAGAAATACTGTAGATAAACTTAAAAGAAATTGATTGGTGCAAGTCCTGTATCTCATACCTTTATGGTTTGAGAGATAGAACGTTTTAAAGTTCCCCTTTCCCTGATGTCAGCTGTAAAGCTGACAGCAGGAGATGCGTGTCGGCCGAATTCTGAAATCGAAAAAGAATTACTTCATTGGAGCAGTCTACAAAGCGTGCCTGGTTTGCAAGTACACTTTGTAGACCGATCCAATTAAATATTTCTTTTTCGATTTCGGTGTCTCGGCTCTGCTGAAGAGCCGCCTGCCGGCCCCTGGACCAGAATATCTTGATGTCAGCTTACAGCTGACATCAGGGAAAGGGGAGGGAGAGAAGAACTTTAAAACGTTCTGATTTGAGAGATAGGACTTGCACCGATCAATTTATTTTTTAAAATTATCTACTATATTACTTTTTAGTCATGTAGGACAATACTATCCCTTTAACATCTAAGGGCAGAAAATGAGCTGTGCTGGCCGATTCATACATTTCTCTAGTATGCACAACTTTACTGACTGGGTGGTAGTTGTATGGAACAGCCACCCAACTGAAGTGGTAGGGGGCTACAGTATGGCAATTCAATAATGATTGGCATGAACACAGCTTTATTATGGAGATTATTTAAAGGGATAGTAAGGCTTAATATGTATAAAAATATATATTGCAGGATTTATCCTCCTCAACAAAACAAAGATACTTCCACTGCTGAGAGGTATTTTATTCACAAATGATTGCAGATCAAACTTGAATTTGTTAGGTGCAGTATCTCAATGGCCTGAAATGTTACAGTGGTGCTGTTGCTACACCATCCTATGGACAGATCTGGTCAGCTGACCATACAACTCCATATCATGTTGTAGCAACAGTGCCACTCTACAATTTCAGGCCATTGAGATGCTCTGCCTAGAAAAATCATGTTTGAGCCACAATAACTTTTCAGTAAAACATCTTTCAGCAATGGGAGCACCCTTGTTTTACTCAGGAGGGTAAACTTTACAATATATATTTTTCCACATATTAAGTGTTACCATCCCTTTAAGACTGAACGTCTTCATAAGCTAATAGGCAGAATAAATGGACCAATCCGATCTTCTCTCCATCAACACTGAAGATTCTATTTCAGCCTGGATTATTTTACACTATTTTAGTAACTCCTTGGATGCCAGAAACATTTTTAATGCATTGTGAGACATCGCTAACACCAACGAGGTTAAACTCATTAACCCTTTGAGTGCCAGAGGGGTACGCATCGCATTGCAGAGCAATGTGTTGCGTACCCCTCTGGCACTCAAAGGGTTAAGAGCCACTTAATAGATACCGTTCTGTATTAAGTTCTATCAAGGTAAGGAATCTTTTACATCTATATCTGTGACTAGAAAAATACACCTTTCCACATGAGGAAAACAGTTTTTTAAGCATTACCACCCCTTTAAATTTCTCTACAGGGCACCGAGAGACAGAAATGATGTAAAACAAAACAATTTCTGTATTCTCTTTCTTTACTTTGATATTGTTTACACAGTTCAGAGGGAGCTGCCAGTCTGATGTCTGGTTGATGTTCCTGCCCATGTCTGCGCAGGGAACACGTTCATCTTTAACTGCTGTGAAGTCCTGAATCACCTTGCAGAGCGGAACACTGTGTTCTAGGCACCTCTGGCGAAGCAGGGCTAATAAACTGGTCACTTCTTTCTCCAATGATAGTTTTACTGTTCTCAAAGTATCTTTAGCTCGATCCAAATATGTCCCTTTCTGATTCTGGAGACTGGGGCCTTGATATTTCAAATATTTCTTGCGGGGATTGAGAACATCTTCTTGAAGCTAATATCCTTAGAATCTCAGCCAGCTGTTTTTCGATATTTGTCATTTTTGAGTTCAAGGCCTTAATATCTTCTTTTAACTCATGCTTCACCTCTAAGACCGTGGCCTGGAGAGTCTGTTCTGGAATGGGATAAAAAGTGTGTTTAACTTCTGCCTGCACAGGACTTCGGTCCTGGGGGCTCCTAGTCTCCCCAATACTGTCTAAGCGCAAATCACTTTTGGTAATGCCACTGTCCCACGAATCTGTCTTCTTTAAAGTAGCCTCCCCAGAAGGCTTAGTTCTGTCAGGTAATATCTCCATAGACTCTGCTTTGGATACTTTGTTCCAATCCTCCCCTTTCCCACATGCATCTCTAAACTTGGCCCACCCTTTCCTCTTTACAAATTCCCCTGCCACTTTACCTCCAGTGCCTTCTGAGACTGGAGCATGGAGCTTAGCCCGGTCTGACACTCCAGATGTTGAGGCGGACTGGAAAGAGATTGGTGTGGCTGGGCTCTCTGTTACAGTAACCAGGCTCGCTTTTATGGTATTGCGAGTGGAATGTTCCACTAAGATGTTTCCTTTCTCGATATCACGTTCATTAGGGTCTCTTCCCCCCCTCTCTGCAGCCAGCCGGGCTTCCTTTTGCTGCCTGAACCTCTGGAAGAGCCTGCGAACTGGATGATCGGGTGGAAGGATTAAGGGGGCTTCATTTTTACTTTTCATCCACTCTTCTTCTTCTCGCTTCACATCACTGATTTTCCTGAATACAATCTGTAAGGCACAAAAATGTCTGTCAGTTTAGAGATCCATAAATTGCCATAAATTAAAGGAGCAGTAAAATGTTACCAATACAATTGACTCTCTATTTACTGAAAGAGCTGATAAAAAAAGAGGTCACCCATTAAGACTACAGGAAAGGCACATTCAATTAAAACAAAGGCAGGGACATTTTACACTAAGGTAAAGGTCTGGAATTCTAAGCTTCAAGATGCTATACTCTGTACTTGCAGATAGTGTGGATTACTTTTAAAGAAGTAATGCACAACTTTCTAGCTCAGAACAATATTAAGAATTATGACAGTTGGTGTCAAAGCAGATAGAATGTTGATCCAGGGAAATATCCATTTGGAATCAGGAAGGAATTTTCTTTTTACCCTCTTGGGGCTTAATTGGAAATAGTTTAGTTTTTTTTTTGCCTTCCTCTGAATCAACAGGGATGGTATGGCATGGGCTGAACTTGATGGATGCATGTCTCTTTTCAGCCTCATCAGCTATACTTTTCCTGTTCAGTAAAATCAGGGTAATCCCACTGCTGGGAAATTTTTCATTAAAAAGTTATTACAGCTGAATGGTTTTTAAATAACCATTCAAGTACCAGGGTGATGTGAAACACGTTGCTTTGCAATGCAATGCACAACCCTCTGACATTCAAAGAGTTAAAGGGTTAAACTGCAATTTTCTATTGTGGCCACCAAGTGGGGATGTTCCTGTCGCTTATTATAGGGAACTGTAGTCAGTGACTTCAGCTGTCTCATAGAGTGCATGATTAATAAGCAACTGCCTTTTGGACACCAGCTGGTGCCACTGAGAACAGTTTGAGCTTTAATGACTTTTGAAGGAAAAATCTCAATTGTCTTACTCAGCAAGAAAAGTCCTATATTGTATTTTTCAATAACCCTTTGAGTACTAGTGGGGTACGCAACACATTGCAAAGCATTGCTTTGCATATTCCTCTGGCACTCAAAGGGTTCAAAAAGTTTACAATTCCAAAACCAAGGATAGTCAGTTCTTGGCTCTCCAGCTGTTGGTGACCACAACTCCCATCCTCCCCAACCAGTCATTTTCTGGGATGGGAGTTTTAGTCCCAACAGCTGGATGTCTGACAACTTGACTACACCTGACTACGGTTTACTGATATTTTTGCATTGCGAAGGACATGTCTATCTCCCATGGATGCTAAGGGTTCACTATGAAAATGTCGCCATGTCTTGGGTGACCATGAAAACGGTGAATTAAAAATTACTCCTGAATCAAATGGGCTACATGAGAACGTTTCCCCGATCAAAAGAGCGACAGTCTATTGTCGCCCACTTAAAGGTCACATTAAGTCTGTTCTGTCATGTCCTCCTGCCCTGGAGCTTGTACCTCATTCACTAGTATAGTGTCCCAGATTCTCTCCCTCTACCCTACTCTATGTACCTCACGTCCTCCTCTGTGCCACCCGCAGAGTGTAACTCATCCTGAGTCTGCTTAGTCTACAACAATGTGCAAACATCTCAATAAGATACCAAAACGGTGCAGTGTAGCAGCAATGGAAATCTTGAAATTATTAACCCTTCACTGGGTTGTGTAAGTGCAACACCCACAGCACTACACTAACTAAATGTTACTGACTTCATATTCTTGTCCCAGAACCAGATGAGTTACACTCTGAGGAGATGCATGTACATACACCCAGTGAAGTGTTAATTATTTCAAGTTTGCCATTGGTGTTAGATTGAGCCGCTTTGGTATCTTATTGAAATGTTAGCACTTTGTGGCGGATTAAGCAGACTCATCCTGAGTTACATTTCGTGGGTGGCATAGAGGAGGACATGAGGTACATAGTGCAGAGGAGAGGGCTGGGACACTATACTGGTGAAAGAGGATGTGACAAAGCAGACTTAATGTGACCTTTAAGAAGGCGACATGAGAATGTCACTCTTGATTGGGGCAACATTCTCATGTCATCCATTTCATTCAGGTGTCATTTTTAATGCACCGTTTTCATGGCGACATTTCAATAGGATACCAATGCCAGGGAGGTCTCATTGCAAAGCAATTGTTGGAGACTTATCAAGCAGCCAAGAAAGTGGAAAAAGTTGGGTGCAGTACATTTTATTAACTTTATATTTTATAGTGGCGCTGTTTTATTGCTGTCTAAAGAGAGCTTTGGTCAGCAAGAAAAGCCCTGCATAAATATATATTTTTCATAAGTATTATTATTGCTAGAAGGAAAGTGGATAAAGATTTCTTTGGGGTTAGACAGTAAATTATACTTCTCATTACTTTAATGTTAGGAACAATCAGAAGGATCAATATCACATGAATTGTAGTTATTATTATTATATATTCTTACTAGCGTAAAAGCCTGTGTACACAGGCCAAGGTCCGGGTGATGTTAACCCTTTGAGTGCCAGAGGGTACGTACCCCTCTGGCACACAAAGAGTTAAGAGGTCGGTCTTGCCCTGCATCCTGCCGCTAACGCAGCCATGCACTGTAGAGACTGGCTGAAATCACAGAATGCTCCCGGAGCAGAACTCCCAACATTCTGTGCATTCGGGCAGTCTCTACTGCACATGACTGCTTCTGACAAACATCCTAGCTAATTATTATATAGGATATTATTATTAATCATTTTGTACAATGGGTCTGGAAGACAATATCAGCACAAAACTGCAGGAAAGTAATATCCAAAAAGTTACATGTAACCCTTTTCAGTGCTAGAGGGGTATGGAATGTATTGCAAAGCACTCAAAGGGTTAATTAGTATTATGTTATCCATCTATCTGTCCATTTATCTATTTTACTTTTCTATTGCAGTTCTCCATAAAATGTGAGAGTTACAGCTCCACCAATTTGTCACAGGTGGAACTTAAATAGCATCAGTGGGAGATGTGCTAAATCCAACAGCTAAAAGGTCACAGGTTGCCTTTAGCTGGATTAGTCTTTTCTTAAAGGGATAGTAATGTTTTACAAAAACAGCATCTCTGATTAATCTTATAGTATATGAGCTTTAGAGAGTGTTACTTCAGTACTGCCAGAGATGTAGTTCAAGAGTAATTGAATGATAAAGTATCCCCCTCCCATCCCTTTTACCTAGTGTAAGCCACCTCCACTCAGATGTGGAATCTGGTCCATAAACCAGACAGGTCACAGCAAGGGACAGTCTTCTTACTGTGAGTACAATGAAAGCCCTGCCCCCACTGACAGGTTTTTCCTTATGCTAAGTGAAGATTGTCCCTCTATGCAATCTAACTGGGCACTTCCCTGCTGCTCTGAGGTGAGCAGTGTTACATCAGTAAAAGGGGCGGGAGGGGGATACTTTATCATTCAATTACTCTTGAACTACAACTCTGACAGTACTGAAATAACACTCTCCATGGCCCAAATACTATGAAGATTATTTGGAGCTGATTTTATTATGAAACATTACTATCCCTTTAAAAGCCCTGGGTGCATTTTCTTCAAAATGCAAAATAAACTGAATAATTAACACAACCTTTGGACATTCTAAACCACAAGGAAGGCAATGGATTGGAGACCTCTCTAGCATTCAAAGCATTAAAATCCTACTTTAAATCAACGAAAATATATATTTTTGTCCCCTATGGCGCAGTTAGTTTGTCCACTTTGGTTCCATGCACATGGCCCTATGTGTTAGAGTAATATAGACCTGAGACAAATATTTGACAGATTAAAAACCCAGCAACGCAAAAGCTATCAGTTCTCATGGCACGAGCTACCCAGATACTTGGCAATAGTGCAAGTACCCATCTGCATGGTAAGAATTCTCTCTCTGCTATGTAAGAATTATACATTTACATGGAGTGAATTATCCAACACTATGGCACAACTATCCACCAATATGACAATCATTTTCTATTTACTTGGAAATAATTATCCAGCTTTATGGCAGTAATTATTAATCTGCATAACAGGAACTACTTGGCTATATACTAGTAATTATCATCTGCATGTCAAGAACTGTCCATCTGCAGGGTCCAAATTATCCAATTCTATTGCACTTACCTATTTATATGGCAGATATCAAGACAGAGCAGTAGTTATCCATCAATTTCATGGCAAATATCCATTTACATGGCAAGGATTTTCCAACATTGTAGAAACATAGAATTTGAGGGCAGATAAGAGCCATTTGGCTCATCTAGTCTGCCCATTTTTCCTACTGTATAAACCTCAAACCTCATTTGGTCCTTGGTCTTGTCTTATGTTCAGGAGAGCCTTATGCCTATCGCATGCATGCTTACAGAGACCT
Source organism: Rhinophrynus dorsalis (assembly GCA_037306005.1). NCBI lineage: Eukaryota > Metazoa > Chordata > Amphibia > Anura > Rhinophrynidae > Rhinophrynus > Rhinophrynus dorsalis. The sequence continues at coordinate 57,132,637 of CM074720.1, read as the reverse complement.
CTACCACTTCTGCAGGTAGGATGTTCCACTTATCTACCACCCTCTTGGTGAAGTAAAACTTCCTTACATTACATCCAAGCCTCTGTCCCCATAGTTTTAGAATATGACCTCTTGTTCTAACATTTCTACTCCTTTGAAATGTACAATGGGGGCATGGTTTTGACAGGAGTGATAAGGGAGGCGTAGCCCCCCTGGTCACTCTTGTCTAAATCTCTGCAAGGAGATGCAGGGGCTACAATGAACACACACACACAATATATCACACACACACATAATACACACATACACACACAATACAGACAACGCTACAATCAAAATGCTATATGCACAATGCGATACACCACAGAGCTATAAGCGAAATGCCACTCACAAAATGTTACAGACTAAGCACTAAAAATGCTATGGGCAATACGCACAATGCCACACGCAAAAATGCTACTCTCAAAATTCTAGAGGCAACACGCACAACGACAAAAGCAAAATGCTACCCTCAAAATGCTACACACAATAAGCAGAACACTAGTCGTACAACACTATACACCCTGCGCAAAATGCTATACGTACAATGCAGAATGAAATACGCAATATGCCAAATGCTGTACACATAACCAAATATATATATGTAAGATGCCAAATGCAATACACAATACGACAAAGCAAATTGCTTTATGCCAAACGCTATACATGAAATGACAAATGCTATATACGAAACGCCATATGCTATACACAAATCACCATATGCTATACATGAAATGGCGAACGATATACGCCAAATACTATATGCAAAACCTAAAGCGATATATGCAATACCCCAAATGCTGTACACACACCAAACGATAAATGCAAGATGCCAAATGCGATACACAATATGCCAAAGTAAATCGCTTTATGTCAAGCGCTATACGTAATATATGCTATATGCCAAACACTATACATGAAACACCGCATGCTATATAAGAAACGCCATATGCTGTACACAAAACACCATATGCTATACAAGTAATGGAAACAATATACACCAAATGCTGTACACAATACATGAAGCGCTGTATGCAATATACCAGATGCTATATGCCATATGAAAAATGCTATGTGCCAAAAGCAAATCGCTATATGTCAAGCGCTATAAACCAATACACAATATACTATATGGAAAAAAAAGCTCTGCATGATAAGGCAGACTCTATACACTAAATGTTGTTTGCCATACGCCAGATGCTGTACGTCAAACTCTGTTCACCATATGCTGTACGCCAAATGCTAGATGCAATACGCCAAACACGATATGCCAAACACCATATGACATACACCAAAAGCTATGCAACAAATGCTATGTGCCAAAATCCGTGCACTATATGCCAAACTCTATTCACAATAAGCCAAGTGCTATCCGCCATATGCCAAACGCTATACTCCAAGCACTATACACACCAAGCTATATACAATACGCTGTACGCCAAATATAATACATTGTATGCAAAATGCTGTACTCAATACACCAAACGCTATACACCATAAGTAATACGCTATACTCTAAACTCAATATGCTGTACGCCAAATGCTATACGACATATGCTATACACAATACGCCAAATGCTATGCACCAGACTCTATATGAAAAGCACTATACACTTTACATGTGCCAAAGCTATACGCTATAACCAATACACCACATACTATACGACAAATGCAATACTCCAAATGCTACACATAGTACACCAAACCCTATATGCCAAGTGCTATACGACATATGCCAAATGCTATGCGCAATAGGCTGTTCACCAAACACAATATGCTCTATGCAAAATGCTATGCTTTATACGCGCAACACTATAAACAACAAGTTATACGACATATGCTATACGCAGTACGCCAAACGTTCTGCACCAAAAAGTATATGCAAAGCACTAAACATCAACCGCTATAACCAATACACCACACCCTATATGCCAAACACAATACACTATTCAGTGAACACTATACGCCAAACGCAATACACGGAACACTATACACCAAATTCTATATACAATACACTATACACATGCGCTCCACAAATATACACATGAAACTCAACAATCACATTTATGTCAAAGTGTTTAGAGTAAACAATACACACACTAAGTGGGTGTCGGTGGCATACCATAGTGCCACAGAACCCGGGCTGAGAATCACTGATCTAACTGTGTCTCACAAATGATCTGTGTTGCAATAATCAGCCATCTATACATTAGTATAAAGGGGGACACTGTAGATCTGTACTAGTTCAAATGCTGTATACATTTGTAACACTGCACAGGCAAAATCAGGGTGACTGTATGTGTTACTTGTCCCTGGGCAAATATAAAAAGTAGGACCCTCTCTACGCTAGGGAGGTCCCTAAAAGTGCTGGTGACCTCTCCAGCACCCAGTGGGTTAACTACACCTGTTTTCACCTCCAGCTGAAAGTGAATGATGTGCGCTAACACTTACCTCTTTGATTGCCAGAGGGGTACGCAGTGCATTACTCCACAATGCTTCCCCCTCTTGCATTCAAAGTGTTACGTTTACACAATGCTAAGTGCTTGCACCTAGAGAAACTTGACACAATACTTTGTTTCCACACATATATATTCACACAGTACTGAAGCTGATGTGAGAAAAATTGAGATAATTCAGGAGTAAACCAGATGCCCCACAGGGGACAAATTAAAAATCCCTATTGCTTTTAATGGGGACTTAAACCCCTTGAATACTAGAATGGTTGCACCTTGCTAGAATACAACAGGTTAAAATCCCTATTTAAATCAGTATAAACCTGGAATTGTATTTGTCCCCTGTAGTGCAGCTGGTTTACTCCAGTGTATTGCATGAAGCCCAATGTACTCTGCTTACATAATTATTCAGCTACCTGGTTAGGATGATGCTGTTCTATGGCCATAATTCTACATCCAGCTGGAGAGAATAATCCATTTATATAATAAGAACAATCTAACACAAAGGCAGTAAATATCCATCTATATGGCAAAATAATAGCCCACTGCTATGCAGTTTATCATCCATCTGCATGGCAACAATTACCCAAATGTCAGACAATAATAGAATGATCCATTTTCATATCCAGGTATTTGGAGCTAATTTTTTCACAAGGACAGATATCTATTTCAGGTGTCCTCAAGCAAGGCATTCTAGGCTCCCTTACCCCGCCCACTCCCACATCCCTAGTTCTCACACGTCACCACCCACAACCCCATCCAAAGTTGCCTGGCACAGTCTATAGCATACAAACATATAAAAGTGTTTACCTTCTTGTGTCTTTGGCAGGAACACTGGGATTGTCCTGGCCATGCCCACGAGTCAGAACGTGGGTGTGGACAGCACCGCTGATGCACCCTTCAAAATATATCGCTCCGGGCAGTAGCCTACTCTTCCTAATGGGAAATCTGTGCTTTATTATTTATTTATATGGCAAGAATTATCTATTTACATGATACGAAAAAAACAACTCCATGACAGAACGGGGCTATAAAACAGGATTCAGGAAAAAAATATTCATGTTGTTACTTTCTATAAACACTAATAATGGCAGAAAAAATTCAGAGTATGCAGTTTGTGTCTTTATGGAACTTGAAGGGTTTATACAATTAATTTCGGGAGTGTCACTGACTGTACTAACTGAATCTGCCTCCTGCAGAGTGCCCAGCGGGATTCCCAGTGTGCCCTTAAAAACGGCTAAATACCTGAAAACCCAGTGGTCCTGAATGCCCCATCGTTTTGCACTGTTAACTCTTTGAGTGCCAGAGGGGTTTGCAACGCATTGCTTTGCAATGCGTTGTGTACCCCTCTGACACTCAAAGGGTTAAGCAGAGTGCCCTGTGGCTTTTCCCACTGTCCCCTGGCGCTTGTGAATGGAACCACTCCTCTTCCCCTCTTTTCAGATTGTTCTCATTTGTTATCTCCTCATAACGTTGGCTGTCTTCACTTGTTTTTGCCCTTTTGGCTGTTTATAAATGAAACAAGTCAAAAAGGAGCCGCTCAAGGTGGAAACCTTGAAAACCTGAAGTTATGACAGAGACAGACGAGGACAGCCAGACAGAAGAGGTTTGGTTACATTCAGAAGTGCAAGGAGACAGTGTGGAAATCCATAGGGCTCCCAGTTTAAAGGGATAGTAATGTTGCAAAATAATATCAGCACCAATTAATCTTCATAGTATTTGGGCCATAGAGAGTGTTATTTCAGTACTGTCAGAGTTGTAGTGCAAAGGTAATAAATGATAAAGTATCCCCCTCCAGCCCTTATAATGATGTAATACTGCTCACCTCACAACAGCAGGGTGGTGTCGAAGTGGATTGCAGAAAGGGGCAATCTTCAATTAACTTAAGGGAAAAACCTGTCAAGGGGGGCAGGGCTTTCATTGTTCTCACACTAAGAAGATTGTCCCTTGCTGTGATCTGTCTGGTCTCAGGACCAGATTCCACATCTGAGGGGAGGCGGCTTACACTAGGTAAAAGGGGCGGGAGGGGGATACTTTATCATTCAATTACTCTTGAACTACAACTCTGACAGTATTGAAATAACACTCTCAATGGTTCAAATACTATGAATATTAATTGGAGCTGCTGTTTTTGTGAAACATTACTATCCATTTAAAGGGACAGTAATATTTAATATGTAAAAAAATATATATTGAAGGTATTTGTCCTCCTGAGTAAAAACAAGGGTACTTGCACTGCTGAGAGTTGTTTTAGTCAAAGGTTATTACAGTTCAAACTTATTTTTTTAGTCCAGTATCACAGTGGCCTGAAATTGTACAGTGGCGCTGTTGCTACATGATTCTATGCACAGCTCTGCTCACTTGACCATAAATCTCCATAGGATGGTGTAGCAACAGCTCCACTGTACAGTTTCAGGTTACTGTGATACTGCACCTAAATAATTCAAGTTTGAGCTGTAATAAAATTTGAAAAAAAAAAAAACCTCTCAGCAGTGGCAGCACCCTTGTTTTACTCAGAGGGATAAACCCTACAACATATTTTTTTACATTTTAAGTATTATTATCACTATGGAACATTGCCTCTGAACCACTATTTTTTTATACATTTGGACTGTAAGAAACGCACAAAGCTAAATTTACATCCCAGGCTCCCCTAAGCAAGGCACTTTAGGCGCCCTTAGCTCCACCCATGGCCACACCTACATACCTCACATAACTCCACTGCATCCTGGAACAGAAAATACCCTTGGCATATAACAAGCAAGAGTCAAGAATGCTTTAACCCCTTGTTTGCTAGGGATATCATCAAGACATTGCTTCAATGTGCTGGAGATCTCTCTAGCATCCATGTGGTTAAACAATCGCCTGTAAATGGGGTATAAAACTGGTGCGGAGATAATGAGATTACTCAGTCCAGAATGTGGGTGTGGCCAGCATAGCTGAGGCTACTTCCCTTTATAACTGGAACTCTAGGCAGTTGCCTACTCTGCCTAATGGGAAATCTGGCCCCGGAATCAAGGAATTTTTAGAGAACTTTCTTCCTACAAATAAAGTATGTCTTATAGTCCAGAAGATATGCTAACCATCTAAAAGGCAAGAATAACCATTAACATATTGATGATTATCAACTCTATTACCCATCTATCCACAGAGTCGGGTTTCCCAGTAGACAGAGTAGGCAGCTGCCCAGCGCTCCATTGCTGGCCACACCCATATTCTGAATTGTGGGTGTGGCCAGAGCAAGCTTCATGTCTCAGGCTATTATATAATCCCTTGGATTTCTCTAGCAACCAAGAGTTTAAAGCTTTTTTTTTTTTTTGTTCTTGTATGTTAGGGGCTAAGGATATTTTCTGTGCCAAGAAACTGTGTATGGGACTGGGAGCAGGATCATGTGAGGAGTGGGGGTGTGGTAATGGGTGGAGCTAAGGGCACCTGAGCTGTAAGTCCAGTCCTGTCTAGCTAACACTGTCATCATCTACATGTCAAGAATGATCCAACTCTATGGCAGTAATGATCTGTTTGGTTGATAGAAACTATGGACCTTATGTATAAAGCTTTGCTTGACAATGCGTTGAAGACCTCTCTAGCAGTCAAGGGGGTTAAAATCCCCAATTAAATAAGAGAGTGTTCTGGTAATTTTGTGTGTTCCCTCTTGTGCAGTTGGTGTACTCCAGAATGGGTGCACTTTGCCTTAATGCATAAGACCTAATATATTTATGAATGGTCTTACAACCGGTTGTTTTATGCTTATACCAAGCACACTTTCAGCATCACAAGTTCACCTAAACCCCCTGCAATTAGGGACTACAATTCCCATAATCCCCATTCAGCTTTAAATGGCTACTATTGCATCAATAAAACCCTGCGCGCAGATCAGCCGAAGAAGCGGGATCTGCATTGTGAGACCTGGTGGACCAGCAGGGGGAGCTAAACCAGAGTCCAGAAGTTGGTCCTGACCCTCGCTCATTGGTCCAGTGACAAGAATCACAGTTCAGTTTTGTTGGTCTGAGCACAGACTCCTTAGACCCCAGTGAACAGTGCAATTAGTGGCTGTGAGTTACAAATGATAGGGTTGCTTTTCGAGCATGTTGCTTTCCTGCCATTTGTGGGGGTTAATCTTCTGCCCCCAAATGGCTGACAAGAGCAGTTCTGTGTTGGCCAACTTCACCCTCAGGATTGTTACAATGTCTTCTCTTATAGGAGCAGAAGTGGTAAAACATGATGATTGCACTCCAAACGATAACCATTTTTCATGGTTATTAGTTCCTTACTAAAATTAAAGAGACAATTCCTCTGCCTAAAGCACTGAAATACAGGTAATGAAGGCAGATTCCAAAGGTTAATAGAGATATTGGGACAATTTACATGGAAGAGTTGTTTTATCATCAGTAGTCTGGATTTTGGACATTACAATGTAACCTGCTTTACGTTCATAGCATTCCATTTAAATGACACAAATTAAATGAGCTGCACTCTATTAGCAAACATCCAGAAATAATAGGTTAAGTACTAACAGATAAACAACCAGAGCTGATTTAATTATCGGCCTTTTAGTATTTCTTAGATCAGCATGGTTTTCTATGACTATAAACTAGTTTTATCATATTGTGAAAAATGTTTGTATCTTGATAGTTTAAAGGGATAGTAATGATTTACAAAAAAAAGCAGCTCCAGTTAATTTTTATAGTATATGGGTCATGGAGAGTGTTATTTCAATACTGTCAGAGCTGTAGTTCAAGAGTAATTGAATGATAAAGTATCGCCCTCCTGCCCTTTTACTGATGTAACACTGCTCACCACAGAGCAGCAAGACCGTCTGGATAGATCGCAGAGAGGGACTATCTTCAGTGATCATAAGGAAAAACCTGAGAAACCTGTCAAGAGGGCAGGGTTTTCCTTATGTTCACAGTAAGAAGATTGTCCCTTGCTGTGATCTGTCAGGTCCCAGGACCAGATTCCACATCTGAGGGGAGGAGGGTTACACTAGGTAAAAGGGGCGGGAGGGGATACTTTATCATTTATTACCTTTGATCTACAACTCTGACAATATTGAATAACACTCTTCATGTCCCAAATACTATGAAGCTTAATTCGAGCTGCTTTTTTATGAAACATAACTATTTATGAAACATAACTATCCCTTTAAGGACCAGATAGGGTGAGAAACACATTACTGCATAATATTTTACATGCATCTCTGGTCCTTAACCCCTGAAGGCCCCTGTCGATCCTGGACCATCATGGAATTCAGGGCTCCCCGCACGGCTGCACACCATTCGGAGAGTCCGGAATCGGATTCTAAAACAAAACAAAAAAAACCCCCCAAAAAAAACAAACAAAAAAAAGGTCCGTGGTCCTTAAGTGATGGCTGCGTGCGTGGCCGGTCCTTAAGGGGTTAGAGGGTTTATGAAACACTAATGTGAAAATCCTAATTACTGTTGCATGAAAGAGCATGTTATAACACTAACAGACTGAAAATCCAGACGCATCACCACTTAACCCTTTGAGTGTCAGAGGGGGCAGGCAACACATTGCAGAGCTCTGGCACTAAACGGGTTAAGGCCTCTTAACAGGAAGATTTATCTTAGATTGAAAGATGGATCACTAAACAAGTTGTTCTTAAACACTGATAAAATGGTGACACTGGTATTTGGTAGCATAAACTACTTACACTTCACAATACTAATTTACCAGGTTAGAGCTATCATAAAGATATTAGAAATTATGTTTTTCATGTTTATAATCAGGGGCTTTTAACCCCTTAATGAATGGGTTGTAGTTAAGGACCACAGGGATTTTTTTTTCTCAGTGGATTCAGAGGTCCCCGAATCGTGTGCAGCCGCGTGGGACCCCTGAATTCCATGACGCACCAGCACAGTCATGGGTCCTTAACGCAAATTTTCCCATGACAGTCATAGCGCGTCATGGGTCCTTAAAGGGATAGTGATGGCAGAATAAAAATGCAGCTCTGATTGATACTCATTTAGCGAAGATCATGAAGCTTTGTATTTCAATATTTTAGTTTTTTGTAGTTCAAGAGTAAATCAATTCTAAAGGATCCCCCTCCACTTTTACTTATGTTATGCTGCCTCTCTGAGCTGGCCAGATGGAGCGCAGCGAGGGACAATCTTCTTTGAGCATAAAGAAAATCCTGGCCTCCTTCAGCAAGGGGGGAAGGGTTTTCTTTACACTCAGTGGATGAAGATTGTCCCTAGCTGCGTGCTGTCCTCACCCACAACTGGATTCCACATCTGAGGGGAGATGGCTAAGTGCAGGTAAAAGGGGCAGGAGGGGGATCCTTTAGAATTGATTTTTTTCTTGAACTACAAAATATAAACTACTGGAATACAGCGCTATATGATCCTCGTTATATGAAGATCAATCAGAGCTGCATTTTTATTCTGCCATTACTATCCCTTTATGGGGCTAAATCTAATGCTTTTCCTCACATGAATTCATCAGGGGCATTTTTAAACTTGGATAGGTATGGCAATGTATATTAGATAGGACGTATTGAAATGGGGTAGCTTAAACATACTGTGGCTGTATTCCGCAACAAAATCCTCATTATTTGCACTTGTACCAACACAGCGGTATAATATTTGCTTTATACAGGACTTACATTTGGGTAACTTGTATGGAGAAGCGCAGTGTGTTTTTCTGTTCTTAGCTTTAAGTTTTTGCCTAATTTGTGGGCTTGGAGAATCCCCTTAGTCCTTGCTGCTCTCCATGGTTTATTTACGTGAGTTCATACTTTGAATTCACATATTACATGTATATGTTATGGTGTGCTAGCGCTGTCAGTTTCTTTTCTTCTTTGACATTCGCAAATTAAGTATCGTAACAAACAGTAACTCGGTCCTAGTCAATGCCTTCAAACATCTTAGTATGTTGCTAAACCCCTACCTCACATCTGGTCTACATGTTGATGAATTAAAATCCAAACTTTATTCTAAAGTAGGCACTCTGAAACAGATCCTATCTACGTCCAAGATAAGAAAACATATGGAGCAACAGATGTTAATGCCTGCCATAGACTACAGGAATGTAGCATATGCACCCGTGTCAAAAATCCACCTGTAATCTCAACACTCTTTATATTTCATTATGTCTCTTTGTTCTGCAGAGTACTTATTGTACCCATCATAGCAATATGTTAAAACAACCAAACTGGCTAATGTTTGAATCTAGACGTACCTGTGACCTTTCTTGCTTAATTTATGACCACATCTCTAAAAAGCTACCAGGCTACCTGTGTAGTATGATCACTCCAGCTCTCCATGCTAACTATAACCTGCTCTCTAGTGCTAACAACTCACTGACTATTTCACACTACAAGAAAGAATATGGTTGCTCTGCAAGGCTGCAAAAACCTACCTGAAAAAAACTAAAATCTGCCAGCTTAAGATCCCTAAAAAGAACTGCTTCTTTGCATTAAAAGAAACCGTATTTAAATGCTAATGTGTAATTTATATTTTCTTGGTTTCTACTACTGTATACATTTTTGTATTGCCAGTGGTCTCCAGGGCATACTTGTAAATAAGAGAAATCTCAATTCATTTGTCCTGATAGAATATGTTCAAAATAAGGTATTTAACATCTCCCATTCATAGTAACATCATTGATAATAATAACTAATATTTATAGAGCACCGTTCTTCTAGTGGGACTCAAGGTGCTGTTAGCACACATTCTCAGAATTAACCAAATCAGTAATAGGAGTTATTATTACACAATCAATGGTACTCATTTATTGACCTCAGAAGGATGAAGGGCTGAGGGGACCATGCTGGGATTCAAACCTGCAACCTTGTAGTTTGAGCAGGCTCTGCAGGCAGGGTATTTATCACTGAGCTATCTCACTAGCTGAGATATTAAAGCTGCAAAAATACGTGTCCATCAGCTTCAGCCTATGCCATTTTTTTGACACTCCCCATAATTATTTCACTGTAAAACAAAGGAAATGTTTCAAAGACAACTGTACAATTTAATCCCTTTAATTCCTAGAGAGGCATTGGCGACCTCCCTCGCAAATCAGAGGTTATATAAAATATTTGATTGTGATGCTTGATTGCTCTAAGAGTCACTTCAACAGGTATGTACAAGATAGATTGTCTATCCTATCGGTATGCAGAGGGTTCTGGCATAGAAAAAAGCCTGGGGTCTAACTCATGCAGAGAGCAATAACCCTGTACTCAGTCTTCCAATAAAATTCCATCTACATCAAAGAGTAACCTTGCCTGATATTATTGAGTGTACTGGCCAGCAGATTCAAGCCTGCTGAATGTTAATAGCTTAACAGTGAATCTAGCAAAAGAGACTGCATATCACAATAGAATGTTTTAATCAACTATTTTAACCCTTTGAGTGCAAAGCAATGTGTTGCATTCCCCACTGGCACTCAAAGGGTTAAAATAGCAGAGGAGTATTTTTTTAAATTAATCTATATAACGTTTTAAATTCCTTACACTAATGATGTATATAATTTAGAAATGTGAATAGTTTAGAAGTAAAGGTACAGTGGTTATATTATGAAAAGTATGTATTGTAGGGCTTTTCCTGCAAAGTTTAAAAAAAAAGAAAGGTACACAAACTTATGAGAGATGATTTATTCCAAAGGTATAAAAGGTTTGAGTAATTGTTTTAAAGCTAATTACAATCCAATAAAAGTGACCACTAGGTGGTGCTATTGAATTCGTCCCTATAGAGAAATTCTGTCCCTGACTGTAAAGCTCTCCAAACATTGAAACTGAGAGGCATTATCTTGAGCTGCTGTAACTTTTGAATTTATTATTTCTCAGCATTGGAAATACCCTTGTTTTTTCTTAGCAGAAAAAGCACTATAACATCTGAATGAACATTCCATAAATCCTCATTGATTGAAATGGGGAACTCTCACCTCTGTTAAAGTACTTCTTCTCTGGAAGTGCTATCCAAGTTTATCTTCCGCCTTTTTTTTTTTTTTTTAATATAATGCAGTATAGCCAGAGATTTAACCTTTTAAAAATAAGCCGGTGATATCAGTTAATAACAGGTTGCGGTACGTCTCTGTACCTCAGCTTGTCAGTCTTCACCGCTTCCCCTCCCAAGTAGCGCCTCGCTCCACCTCCTCCGATGACAGAGGACTTCTCCATGTGAGCTGGAGCGCTCTGTTGCCAGTGAGAGCACTGTGGCTCACATGGAGGAAGCCTCTGTCAGAGTAGGGGGTGAGAACGAAGCACTGCTGGGGAGGGGAAGAGGAGAAGATTGACAGGAGAGGTACAGAGCTGTACAGCAGCCTGTTATTAAAGGGATAGTAATAAAAGCAGCTCCAATTAATCTTCATAGTATTTGGACCATGAAGAGTGTTATTTCAATACTGTCAGAGTTGTAGTACAAGAGTAACTGAATGATAAAGTATCCCCCCACACCTTTTACTGATGTAATACTGCTCACCTCAGAGCAGCAAGACTGTCCTGATGGATTGCAGAGAGGCACAATCATCAGTGAGCAGGAGGGAAAAATTGAAACACCTGTCAAGGGGGACAGTGTTTCCCTTATGTTCACAGTAAGAAGATTGTCTCTTGCTGTGACCTGTCTGGTCCCAGGATCAGATTCCAGATCTGAGGGGAGGCGGCTTACACTAGGTAAAAGGGGCTGGAGGGGGACACTTTATCATTCAATTACTCTTGAACTACAGCTCTGACAGTATTGAAATAACACTCTCCATGGCCCAAATACTATGAAGATTAATTGGAGCTGCTTTTATTGTGAAACATTACTATCCCTTAAACTGACGTCTACGGCTTTTTTACAAGGTAAAATCTCAGGCTAGACTGTATTACATTAAAAAAACAAAACAAAAAACAAAAAAAACAAAAACAGATGGAAGATAAACGTGGATAGCACTTTAACCCCTTCGTGACAATGGACGTACATGTACGTCCTCTGTGGGTGTCACTTAGTGACAGAGGACGTACATGTACGTCCAGGAAATCCGGATCCCCGCGCGGCTGCACGCCGTTCGGGGACTCCGGATTCTGTTTAAAAAAAAAAAAAAAATGTTAGACGGACGTTAAGTGACGGCCGCGTCTGCACGCGGCCGTCACTAAGGGGTTAATGTAAGTACTACTTTAACAGAAGTGAGAGTTCCCCTTTAAATGGGGCTTTTAACCCATTGAATATTAATGCACTGCATTCACGGGGTTAAATGCCCCATTTAACTCAATAAGGATCCTAACCCCATGCCTGATGGCGCAGTTGCTCTAATCTAGAATTGCACCTCTTTACCTTGATGAACAGGCACAAAAATTGGAGCACATCTGAAAAAAAACCCAAGTACACCCGGGGGAGGGGGACAAAAAACCTAATTGCTTTAATATATGGGAATGCTAATGTATCCCTGTTTTACAGCTGGTTTGCCCCAGAAAGTCTCTTTCTTTGTGCGAACTTCTCACATTTACTTGTCAGCAGAGAGGTTTCCCCAGGCTTTGGGGGAGCTGAATTACTGCCTTCTAACTCCACAGACTGCTGCTTGGCATGGGGTCAGTCAGACCAATAATTAGTGTATTAATGATGTATGCATTATGCTAAGCTTACTTACATGCCTATTAACAACACAATTAACCCTTTGAGTTCCAGAAGGGTACGCCCCTCTAGCACTCAACGGGTTAACAAGAATTTGCAAAGAGGAAGCGTACTTACAATAGTAATGAACTGGTCATGCTCAGTTGTGTCTTACATTGGCCAGAGTATGGTAACCATGATTGACACTGGCTAATTATGGACATTGACTTCAACAAGAATGGGCATTATATACAACAGAAAACAGGACCATTTGCAGACCCTCCTCCTACCATTTTGGCCAGTTCAGCACCTTTTTCTATATTACTGACCAAAACAAATGTGTATCATTGTGCCAAATACTAGTGCTTACCCCTCCAGGCTTCTTTATTATTCAACTTTCTTCTCTGATGTTAAAGGGATAGTAATGTTTCACAAAAAAAGCAGCTCAAATTAATTTTTATAGTATTTGGGCCATGGAGAGTGTTATTTCAATACTGTCAGAGTTGTACTTCAAGAGCAATTGAATGATACAGTTTCCCTCTCCCGCCCCTTTTACCTAATGTAAGCTACCTCCCCTCAGATGTGGAGTCTGGTCTTAAGACCAAACAGCTTACAGCAAGGGACAATCTTCTTACTGTGAGAACAATGAAAGCCCTGCCCCCCTTGACAGGTTTTTCCCTTATGTTAGTTGAAGATTGTCCCTCTCTGCAATCCACTTGAACACCACCTTGCTGCTCTGAGGTGAGCAGTGTTACATCAGTAAAAGGGTCAGGAGGGGGATACTTTATCATGCAATTACTCTTGAACTACAACTCAAACAGTATTGAATTAACACTCTCCACGGCCCAAATGCTATGAAGATTAATTGGAGCTGCTTTTATTTTGAAACATTACTATTACTTTAAAGGGATAGTACTACTAAGTTTTATCTTTATTTTATTTTGTAGGCATTAAAAAAACATGAAGAACGATATAAGTCTTATCTCTCAAACCTTTGTGGTTTGAGAGATATTCACAAGCAAAGTTTCTCCTCACTGACCAAAACGGTCAAGTCTGCCATCTAGCTGTCAGATTTGGAATCCGGTCCACAGATCAACTGGTGGCTCCAGCAGAGCCGAGATCTCAAGATATAAAAATAACTATTTAATTGGAAGGGTCTAAAACCAGGCAAACTTTGTAGACTATTCGAATGAAGCAGTTCTTCTTATATCTCGCAATCTCGGCTCTGCTGCAGAGCCACGGCTGGTCAGTGGACCGGATTCCAAATCTGACAGCTAGATGGCATACTTGACTGTTTTGGTCTGTGAGGGGACACTTTGCTTGTGAATATCTCTCAAACCGTAAAGGTTTGAGAGATAAGACTTCTGTCATTGTTCGTGTTTTTTTTTTAATGCCTACAGAATAAAGATAAAACAAAGTATTACTATCTCTTTAATTCAGAATAACCAGGATGTCTTATCATTGGCCCATGGGAACAGCCTATGCTCTGATTGGCTGGAGGTACAGCCTATACTGTGATTGGTAGAAGACCTGCCGCAAATCAGATGTCTTCTAAAGGGCTTCAGCCCGAGGAATCAATCCATATAAAGTTTAACATATACCTTATCAATATCTGAAAATACTGGCAAGGACAAACCACCAAGCCTTGACAAATCCAATCAAAGGCCACATTACAGACAGGGACGGCAGGATGCTGATGCTTCTGGCTTCCCCAAAGAAATGGCAGGTTACTTCCTGCTGCATATACTCTCAAGCTCTGCTCCTCCTACCCTTAGCTCCAAACACAGACTTCCATATCCACCTTCTCGTTGACATGCTTCCCCTCTATGTACACTGTGTTTCTACTCCGGGGAAGTCTATACACTGGGGTAAAATTATGATGGCAATTCCACTCTAAAACTGGCACTGGGTTGGATTTTTTTTCCCAAAGTCAATTTGTAAGCTACCTACACTGGAGTTCCTCACCTTAACACTGCTTGCACTAAGGGGAGAACAATGGGGCACACTGTGGGGTTCTGGGGTGGACCTTTCTTCTACCTCTCTGGTATAGACAGGGTATAGAGGAAATAGCCTGAGCGTACACCTTGTGCATGCTATGTGGCTGGTGTATGGGGTGGAAACTGTCCCCTGGTATGCCCTACAGTGCTCATACACTATACTACATACATACCAACAATGCAGCCACTGGCATTAGAGGCTAATGTCAGTGGAGCTACACTGGCAAATTAATACACTCATTACATTGTGTTTTACATGGTTTCTAATATGCATTGTTTTCCTTGAATGTAATTTAAAAATGTTGAACTACCTTTCTGATTGGCGTACTTAGGAGCCCAACAATTCAGACTTCCTAACACACCCTGCTGGGTGAGCACATGTACTGTAACTATTTCAATTACCCTTAATATAGAAATACACTTCCACACGGCCTACCCCTTGATATTAGTGTTGCCACCCAGACAGTATTTTACCGGCAGGCCGGTAAAAAATTGGCTTCTGTCCAATGTTAAGTCTATGGAGAGAATGCCATGTCCGGTATCTTTTTTTAAGAAAATGTGGCAACCCTACTTGATATTAGAGACACAAAGAGGAGAACCTGACAGTAAATCCCTTGTAAAATAAGCATTAGCATAAAACAATCACTTTGTGTCTACTTTTGTTCAGAATTACATTCATTCTTCCCTTGAATGTATAGTGTAAAGTAACAAAAGTGTTTTTAAAGTGAGTTTCTCCTTCCTTTCAAGAGTTTTTATTAGTTAGTAATGAATTGAAAGAAGTAAGTAAATAACAAACAAACAAAAAAACTTTAATCCCTTGAGTGCCAGAGATGTATCCAATAAACTGCAATGCCTTTAACCCTTTATTGGACAATTCAACCCCCCGGAGACCTCTATCATCCAAGGATTAAAAAAATAAATAAAACATAACTGAATAGACATATGTACATTGCAATGCACACCCCTCTGGTCCTTAAGGTATTAAAATTTAGAAGTTAACACTGAATAAAATGTCACCCTTAATCTATGCAGCCACATTGATATCAAATATTTCACATCACTTATCCTTTCCTGCATGGACTACTGTACCCTTCTTCTCTCTGGCCTTCCTGCCTCTCTGCTCCATCCTCTTCAATCCATACAGAATGCTTCAGCACAAATTACCCTATTGTCATCTAGGTTTGTCCATACGTTGCTCCTCCTGAAATCTCACCAATGGCTGCCTATGAAACTTGGGATCTCTTTCAAAATTCTGCTTCTCTCATTCAAAACTCTTCTCTCCTCTACCCATTCCTACATTTCCACTCTAATCTCCTGATATACCCCATCCTGCCACTTATGATCAGCCAATCACAATCTTCTCTCATCTCCTTTTTTGTCTACAGTCCTCTCACG
This sequence comes from Rhinophrynus dorsalis, assembly GCA_037306005.1. Classification (NCBI taxonomy): domain Eukaryota; kingdom Metazoa; phylum Chordata; class Amphibia; order Anura; family Rhinophrynidae; genus Rhinophrynus; species Rhinophrynus dorsalis. Next base: position 57,116,230 of record CM074720.1, on the reverse strand, counting down.
TATCAATCCTTTTTCTCTCATTGCTTCCTAACTATAGAATGTTCTTCCTCCCACCCTGCGCCACTGCACCTCTCTTATGGTCTTCCTTAACAAAACTTAAAGGGATAGTAATACTTAAATATTACTAATCCCCATATTGTAGGCATGTCAAAAAGAACTTAATTGTCCCCAGTGTCATCTCTCAAACCTTTATGGTTTGAGAGATAACCGCCCGCAAAGTTCCCCCCTTCCTCCCCATTTTGAAAAGCATCTGTATACTTTATTGTCTAAACCCTTTATTGTAAAGCTCTGTGTACACTTGTGGCTCTACATAAACATAATAATTCATCATGCAAAACACTCAAAATTAACTGTGTAGTGAAGAATACATAGAAATATGGGTTCTTATCCACCATGCTGCAGACATCCAACTGTGCTATAGATTTGAAATGAAAATTCTGCCAATTCACATTTATTTAAAAGGGACATGAACATTTAAAAATTAAATGGCAGACATAATGTTAACCCTCTGAGTGCTAGAGGGGTAAGCAATGCATTGCACACCCCTCTGGTATTCAAAGGGTTAAATACCATGCATTTACAAATAGCACGTGTAAAAATCATATGTTTTGCTTTTCAATGCACGTGTAAGCTGTTTATTATGATTATTGCCCATTGCTCTTATATTCAGAAAGGCTGAAGAACCTTGTTCTCCCTGTCTTGTGCATGCTCACTTAATTCTAGGTGTGCGAGTGTCCAAATAATGCAATTCACTGCACATAGTGGGTGGGGCTTGATTGGGGTGGGATTGGGATGAGGAGAGGCGGAGTTTACCCTTACAATGTGTGGTGAGTGGGAAGGAGAGGGCAGATAGTGAGAGGAACTGTCAGTGAAGTGGGCGGAGTTACAAGGAAACTCACTGAGCCAGAGATCCAGTAATTAAGTATAAAAATCAGAGTCTGCAGGTCATATTAAGATAATTCCTAGGTACTGGGAGCCCTGAAAAAGACAGTAATGGCAGCTCCTCAGAGCATACATGAGACTAGATTTTAGGCCTCAGAAATCAGAGAATTTGTACAGAGGCAAGCATAAAATACAAGGTATTTAATTGCATACAACCCCATTTTATTTTTAGGTGTTAAAGGTATAGTAATGTCTAAAATACAGATGAATCTGGAATCCTGTAGTGGGACCGGATGGATGCAGCGAGGGACAAACTTCAGTCAGTAAGTATAAGGAACCCCCCCCACACACACACTAAGGAGTGCAGGATTTTCATTTTGCTTACTGGGGATTGTCCTTCTCCACTCTCCATCCACACCAAACTTACAGGCAGCGTGACACAGGGAAAGGGGCGGGAGGGGGATAATTTAAGCTTTAATATCTTTTAGCGCTGCTTGTTATAAAACCAATAGAGCAGACTCGGAGCTCAACTTTATTATAGACCTCTTCAGCATTCAGTGGATTAACCCTTTGAGTGTCATGGCATTCCTTTAGACACCCCTCTGGCACCCAAAGGGTTAAAAGCTCTATTTAAATCAGCTGGGGCCCACCCCCAAACGTATAACTGGTATAACATGTATAAAATTGTTTGCTCCAGAAATGTAGCTCTTCAGTTTGTTTAATAAGGTCAGTAACTCACTGCACAATGGAGGCAAAAAAATTGACCACAAAAACAGATCCACTCTAAATCTGGACTAAGGCAACTTTACTGTTTGCTGGCTAATAATCTCATAACTAGTGATAATGTTATTGTCCTTTGTCTGAGCTACACAAACACAATCACAGCAGTAATAGACTTTATTCCCACGAGGCAGAGGGAATAACAGAGCATAACAAGCAAATGTATGCTCTTGAATTATTGAATTGATGTTACGCTTGCAAATAATAGGTGAAAGGTACACGTCTTACTGCCCTGCATTAACAATTAATTATATTTTTAGTCAAATAAGCAGGACAATCTGCAGAACTAATCTTAAACAGCTGGGCATCAGAGAAAAGCCAGAAACATTAATCAAGATGAATTTTTTAACTGCTTGCATGCCACAAATGTATCCAATGCATTGTAAAGCAATACACTGACGATTTCTCTAGGACCCAAAGCGTTAAATCTGGGATAGGCAAAAGCACTGCCCTTCAGCATTTATTAGACCACAGTTCCCAGCATCCTTTGCACAATATTGGTTAGCAGTTAACAGCTAGAGAGCTGAAATATTAAAGGACACCTATTTATTATTGACGGTACTGTGTTCACTTAGGCTTAACAGTGCAGTAAAGGGTAATGGAAAAGGGCCTTCTAATTATAGGTCACAGCCTCACGGCTAAGGGAACCAAGACCCCATAGCTTAACACACTCCCAGCCACTCAACAATCACCTAGCAGATCTCTGTGATCTGCAGAGTTGGGTAAGGTGAGAACCTCACAGCACTTATGGGAGATTTCTATCCTCTTCATTCAAGTCCACTGTTGGGGAGCTGTTACACGGAGCTCCTAGGAAGAGATAGTGATACTGATTCCTTTCCTAGGAGCGGTGAGTAAGGTGCTGACTTCACCCTGCCCTGCAGGTCTAGAGATCTGCGGAGTGAATGGAAGTATTTTAAGCTATGGGAACTCAGTTCTTTTAGCTGAGAGGCAATGATCTAGAGCAAGGCTGTCCAAGTCCAGTTCTCAAGGGCCACCAACAGGCCAGGATGTAAGGATTTCCCTGATTAATCACAGGTGAGTTAATCAGTGGATCATTCATTGTGATTGACTCACCTGTGATTAATCAGGGAAATCCTTACATCCTGGTCTGTTGGCGGCCCTTGAGGACTGAACTTGGAGATCCCTGATCTAATGTCACCTTCTAGAAGAAAAACAATTCAGCATATAAAAATGCTTTTTTAGTCTTGACATCATCTTATGGAAAAATACCTGTTTATTTTGACGTATTCAAAATGTGTGAATATTCACTGTATTGAGATGTCTTAGGTTTCAAAAAAACCCAAAGAAACCAAAACACAGTAATGCACAGTGGCTATTTACTGCAATAAAATATTTTGAGATTTGAAAAAGACATATATACACACTCTACAGAATGGCACATATTTATTTGTTTCCTACAGTGCACTTGGTTTGCCTCAAATTTAAAAGAGCAGTAAACATTTAACCCCTTAAGGACCAGCCGCGCACGTACTTTGCGGTCCCTGAAGGACCACGGAGCATTTTTTTTTGTGTGTGATTCATTCCAGACTCCCCGAACGGTGTGCAGCCGCGCGAGGAGCCCGGAATTCCATGACAGTCCAGGACCATCTTGGGTCCTTAAGGGTATAACAACCCATGACGGTCCAGGACCGGAATGGGTCCTTAAGGGGTTAATCATTAAAACCTATATGTTATAGAGCTTGTCCTGATAAGTAAAACAAGATCACTCCTACGGCTGTCAGTAGTTATAACAGTTCATATAACCAGGAAGTGAATTTACTGTGCGTTTACTTCCTGGAAGTTCTGACAGGAAGTGTCTCAGCAGTTTCTATCACATTCTATGGGAAACTGTATGTCATTGACTTTTTTCTCTAATAGAATTTAACAAAATAACTAATTGGAATTTGACTACTTGAGGGCACTGTTAATGTAAAAAAAACACGAGTTTAAACTTTAATAACTCTTGAAATCTGCATCTCCCAGCAGAGGGATTACCCTTATTTTACTCATCAGGAAAAGCCCTACAATATGTATTTTTTTCATAACAAAAGTTTAATGCTCCTTTAACCCACTGGCTAATTTACTATGTTACATTAGTTCAAGTTTCACTGTAAAAAAATAATTTTGATTAAAACATTTATGATGAAAATTGCTTTAAAAGCTTACATAAAAACTAAAATCCTTTAATAACAAATCTTCCGCTTACCTTGCTGTGGTAAAAACATTCTAATGGTCCCTATTAATTTTCCCTTGCTCCTTGGCTCAAAGGAAAATATCTCCAATCACTTTTGGATGTCATGTTCATTCATGGAGGCAGACATGACAGTCACTATCAGGAACCCTTTGAAGGGTTAAGAATGTAAAAGAAAGGAGCAGGGTACTTCCAGGAGAGGTCAGGGTGCAATTCTTGTTTGATTCAAAAGCGGCACACTAATCTTATATGAGTGCATCTCTTCTTACATGTCATAACTTTTATAGTACAACCCACTGAACATATAACACACTGATTGTGTGTGTGATTTTTTTGTAGATATGGCCAAGATTAAAGTGGCCTAAAAATATAGCACATTTTAATACAATACTTAAAATCATGATAAAAAGGCATAATAAAATATCTGATGAAGAGACCTAAGTGGTGTTGAAAGTTTACACTCTTAAAGGGATAGTATTGTTTCATAATAAAAGCAGCTCTAATTAATCATCATAGTGTTTGGACTTTGGAGAGTGTTATTTCAATTCTGTCAGAGTTGTAGTTCAAGAGTAATTCAATTACAAAGTATCCCCCTCCCGCCCCTCTTACTGATGTAACACTGCTCAGCCAGAGCAGAAGGGAGGTGCCCAGGCAGATTGCAGAGGGACAATCTTCAATTAAGATAAGGGAAAAACCCGAAAGACTTGTCAAGGGGGGCAGGGATTTCATTGTTTTCATAGGAAGAAGATTGTCCCCTTCTGTTATCTGTCTGGTCTATGGACTGCATTCCACATCTGAGAAGAGATGGCTCACACTAGGTAAAAGGGGCGGGAGGGGGAAACTTTGCTTGTGAATATCTCATAAACCATAAAGGTTTGAGAGATAAGGCTTATTTCGTTCTTCATGTTTTTTAAATGCCTACAAAATAAAATACAGGTAAAACAAAATATGACTATCCCTTTAAACAACTCAGTCAGTTAAGGTATCACTTGCATCTAATTTCCTCCTGCTTTATTCATGCAAACACAGTACTAACCTTTATAGATGTATTGTATTAATCATTTTAAGATTGGATATTTCATTCCTCACCTTTTTGATGATATCACTTACCTTCTATACCTGGTACTGCATGCAAAGTATTTAATTTACATACAGAACCATAAAGAAAGTGGAGATTCACGACCAAAATCCAAATAAAATGTTAAGCTTTTGAGCAACAGAAGGGTGGCACATTACCACTGGGTGCAGGAACTATATTTTTAATATCTATTTAAAATAGAACACTTTGTTATTATTGTATATTGAATTAAGAAAGTATCACAAAATGGTGTTGGATTGGCGCCTCGCTTACAGGTTCTCAGCTTCTCTCCGGTGAGTTTTTCTCCGGGTCTGGAAGTTGCAGCTTAGCTTGCCTGTATTGTCCTGTTCATTATGCATCTGTGATATGGATTGCACGGAGGAGCGTATTGAAAGGGGCACTCAGGGTGTTAATGAAGCTTTATTCATTGAACTGTTGCCGTGTATGTGACGACCATTAAGCGTGCAGTATAAGAATGTTGATCTATTGATTGGGGTGAAATTCTGATATTGCCTTTTTGGTTCAGGCAATATTTTTAACACGCCCAATACATGGCGACATTTCAATAGGATACCCTTTTGTCCATTGCAACATTCACAGTATATTACCCAAAATAGATTAATTAAAAGTATGGTGTTAGGTGTACAAACCAAAAATCCTTATTCTCGCTGAATCTTGGCTGGGCCCTAAAATATCAGATACTGCCATTGCCATTCAAAGATACTCATGAACACAAAGAATCTATAAACTTTACTCTTTTAAATGACTCTTGTATTTCTACCACATGTATGAATATATTGCTGGCAAAATTATATTTCCCTCCTCAAAACCAGTGGTAATTGCTAGCAACTATTGAGCAGTTAAAGGGATAGTAATACTTAAAATGTAAAAAAAAAATATGTTGTATGGTTTATCCCCCTGAGTAAAACAAGAGTACTCCCACTGCTGAAAGGTGTTTCATTCAAAAGTTATTAATTTTCAAAGTTGAATTTTTAGGTGCAATATCACAGTGGCCTGAAATTTTACAGTGGTGCTGTTGCTACACCATCCTATGGAGATTTATGGTCCCGGGACCAGAGCTGTCCATAAGATCGTGTAGCAACAGCGCCACTGTACAATTTCATGCCACTGTGATATTGCACCTAAAAAATTAAACTTTGAAAATTAATAACTTTTGAATAAAACACCTTTCAGCATTGGGAGTACTCTTGTTTTACTCAGGGGGATAAACCCAACAACATATTATTTTTTACATTTTAAGTATTACTATCCCTTTAATACCCCGGCAAGTCCTTCTCAGACGTAGCCCACCTCCAAACTGAGATTTCCACTTGAAACAAATAAAGCGAGGAGTTGGTTTTTTGGAGATTTTACTGATAATTGGCTGGACCCCAGTAATGACAACAAATCTAACAAAATTAGCCAAAGCTCAATATGATGCTGAAAATGAACAGTAACTTATCAAAACCAGACAACTTTTGGAAGGTTATTGATTATATCTATAACCCCCCTAACCATTCTCACCATTCAACTATAAAACAGGCAATGAAACACTACATTGCCCCATATCGATAGTTAATACATTTAACAACCACTTCGTTGGATGTGCCACCTCCCTCATTACACAAAACTAAAGTAATTGTGAATTAGAAACATCCATTGAACAGTTTCTGGCCAAACAGTATAGCTGAATTAAATTTAATACCAGTATGATAAACCAAAAAAAAATGTAATCATAATCTGGGACTGGTCCGCTGCTGGGAATGTTACTAAAGCTAAGTGCCCATCCTGGTGTATCCCTGATAAATACCTTCTTTGTCATGCAGCTATATTCCTAAAGCCTGGAAAGTAGCTAGAGTTCTTTCTGTCCACAAAAGTGTTCCTAAAAATGTGGTATCAAATTAAAGACTATTATCCTTACTCTTCACATTATATAAAGTCCTGGAAAATATGTCAGCATGCAACTATGAAAGTATTACCATCTGTCCACCTTTTTCACCACACTTCAGTCTGGGTTTTGTCCAAAATGGTTGGAAAAATGGTGAACTTACTGGAGCTATTTTCCTTTATTTTGCAAAGGCCTTTGATAGAGTAGACAATAATATTCTCAAAAGTACAAGACTGGATATTCAACGAAAGAAAAAACAGGAGAGGCGCCTATAGTTTATTACCAGAGTTGGTAAGATGGCAGAGTGTATATACACATAGATCAACTCACATTTAATAAATGTTAGTAATCAGGCTTATACCTGTCACCAACTTAAAAACCCTACAGGGTAGTATACCCGTCCCTGTAAAGGTATATGATGTCCACTGTTCACGTCCTCCACCACTGGAGGACATAAACAGTGGACATCAGCCACCTATTTTGTAAGTGCAATTTCATTGGTGGTGGTTGGTGTTTTTTTACCATTACGTTAATTCACTAGGTTTTTTCTTTTGTTTTTACAAGATTAGATATTCATTCTATAAACTGTTTACAATCCTATGTATCATATAGAACAAATATGTGTCTATTGCTAGGAATGTTTACCTTCTGCTAAAAGTAAAAAGTTGGGCTCCCCAAGGCTCCATTCTTGACCATCATTTATTCTCCCTATTTATAAATGATCTTCTCACGGTTTGCAAAGCATCTTCTGTGCACACATGTAGACAACATTATAATCTATGTTAAAAATCCAAATGTATCACAATATGAGGCAGTATTACAGGATAATTTTTCTTAAGTTTAAAAATAAATTGCTAAAAACTCTGTCCCTAAACACTGACAAAATGGACACAGTGGTATTTGGTAAAAAGAGCAAATCACTGAAACTCCATTATACCGATTTAACCCTTTGAGTGCCAGAGGGGTACGCAACGCATTGCAGAGCAATGCGTTGCATACCCCTCTGGCACTCAAAGGGTTAACAATTGTATCAAAGTCTAATTATAACTTGTGCCTGGTCAACTCCTACAACCTCACTTTTGGTCTTCATTCATATTCATAAATTACAGTTCTCATCATTGTGATATGTTTAAATCCATGTTTATAACCACTTCATACTACAAGAAAAGAGCAGGCTGATCCGCCTCTCCTTCAGAACTGAAATCCTGGAATGGCCTACCTGAAAAAAATCAGATCAGCTCCCAATCCAAAATCTCTAAAAACAGAGGCTTCTTTATATTTAAGTATAACATGTAACCGTATATAAAATTGTTATGTTTTATTTACATATGTAAATACTAGTTGAACAGCCCGTTACACGGGCCACAGTGCCACTGCCACCCGGTCGCGGGGCAGTCACGCGCAGTGGAGACTGCCCGCGCCATGGCTGATACAGAGCTGGACACTCCTTCGGAGCGCCCAGCTCTGTATCAGCTGTGGTGCGGCCAGTCTCTATTGTGCATGACTGCAGCACGTGCAGCAGTGTCTACTGCGCATGTTGCTGCGTTACACACGATTTAGCGAATTATTATATAGGATATTTTCTCTCTCTAGTTCTGTAAATATGAAACTTTGCACTGCAGAAGCTCTCCAGAACATACTTGAAAATGAGAGAAATATCATGTAGTCTTCCTGATAAAACACTTTCTAAATATTTATATTATTAAACTGCAATTGTCGATTATGCTCGCCAAGTGGTACTCTTCCTGTCACTTACTATGGAACGTGTAGTCAGTTACACAAGGTGGGGAGATGCACTAAAGTGTGATAAAGAGGTAATAAAGTGGAGATGACTTTTCCAGTGATATCATTTCTCCAAAAAACAAAAGAAAGGGGAGGACGCCCCATAGTGTAATACTGTCTAATAAATAACAAATTTAAAATAAAAATGTACTCACAAATGTATATGTCAGCTAAAATCTGAGCTGACAAATGTGCATCCGGAGAGAACAATCCTGTCTCCGTTAAGGGCTGCTTTGATACAGGTACTCCAAATCTCTAGAAATCAAACTGCTGTAGACGGCTCCAAACATTCAATATATATCAAATTTATTATAAAAGAAAAAACTCAATTATAAGTATAAAGTCAAATAAGGAATAAGCACAGAGGTATTCTAACGCGTTTCGTGGCTATAAACGGCACTTTCTCAAAGAAACAGTAATGATCTTCTGAACTAAAGGAGTGGAGCCGGCATAACGCAGAGATTCAAATACTCCTTGTCTCTCTATGATAGGGCCAACGAGACGAATGCTGCAAGCAACATCCACCAATGGGTAAATAAATAGACGACAAGCCTCCAACAATGGAAGCAACGTCATCCAGAATCATACATCACCCAATCGGAGATAAGCGATCACATGACCGCAACTTTAAACTGTCTCAGTAACATATAAAATCAGCGATAGTCTCAATGGACGAACCAGAGCAAAACAAGAAGGGACGAATAAAACACAATTGACAACAATTGTTATTATACAATAACAATGCTCTAAGATTTCTTCAACTTTGGAGATCTTAGTGCATAGGCTCTATAGAATAACTCAGGAATTGGAGAAGTGATAAACTGGGGACGTCATCTCCACTTTATCACCTCTTTATCACACCTTAGTGCATAACTCCCAAGGTCTCCAACAGACCGCATTATAAAATATTTCCCTTTGGACACTAGTTAATGATGTTGATAAATTATGTTTGTGGCATAACGTTTTTTTGAATGGTACATCTCTAAGCAGCGGGTGTAATCTTATTTTATTCTGCATGAAACCCCATCTAACACCTGTGTTTTTCAGAATAAAAGTTCACTGCTACTTTAAGTTATTTTTTTTACTCTTGCTTTTAGGGAGGTCTATTTACATTCAGAAAATGTTCAAGGACAACAAGGCTACAAGCAATTACTGGCTGCGTAGAGTCTGCAGCTAAGAAATATGTATGATGCGCTCCAAAATTGTTTTCTGCACTGTCAATAAAAGTCTGTCCCATTAGCAATCATTTCCAAACTTCTGCTATAAGTGTTTATTAATGTGATGGGCAATAGAGTGAGAAAATGGAACATCTTAACTGGCTTGCAAACATAATGCAGCAATTCAGTAGCTATCCAGATATCAAAAATGTAGCCTGACTGCATTCCTATTAGCATCACCTAAATGGGAGCCCCCCACTGTCAAGACCATTACATGTGGCACTGGGTGATCTTGTCTTGAAACATTACAATTTGGTAAAGTGTTAACAATCATGAAGTACTGTATGTGACTACCTACACCTTTCTTGTTACCATTTCTTTATTATATACAAATTATATATATATATATATATATATATATATATATATATATATATATATATCATTTTGTATCTTTCATTTTAATGGCAGCTCTTGGGTTTAGCATACTATAACTCCACAAAGCTGCAAAAGAAGTTCTGTAATTTCTAAAAATGTCTATTTTATGTCTCTGATCATTCAACTTGGCAGGTTTCCCAGAGTGTCAGTATAATACCTGCTGCTATAATGAGCACAGACTAAAGCAGGGATTAAAGCATGTGGCTCACCAGCTGTCTCTAGACTTCAAATCCCATCATCCTCAAACTGAGTAAGAGATGGAAAACATGAAAATAGAAGGATAGACTTAAAGAGAGACCGGAAAAAAATTGAAAGACTGAGGTACAGGCTGAAAGATTGAGATACAGATGGAATGAGCAAAAAAGACACAGACAGATGCAGACTAAAAGAGAGATACAGATTAAAGAGAGAGAGAGAGAGAGAGACTGAAAGATAGAGACAGACTGAAAGAGAGGCAACCGAAACACTTTGAGTGCCAGGGAGATATCCAATGCATTGCTAAAGATGGGCATGTTGTCTTGGTTTTCATAAAAGCCCTATTTGGCGCAGAAATGTTGGCATTAAATACACATTTACACCATTTTTCTGGAATCCTGGGAGTGCTTGCATTAAGGCATACAAGCCAGCATTACTCTATGAATATATAAATTAGAGTTCAAACGTACCTGTGCTGCCCGAGGTGAATAGTGCACACACTGTGTTCCCAGACACCCCACAGTCATCCTTCAGTCTCTGTGTCATTTCCTCTCAGTCTGGATCTCTGTCTCTCAGTCTGTATATCTGTCTCACAGTCAGTCTGTATATCTGTCTCTCAGTCAGTCTGTATATCTTTCTCTCAGTCAGTCGGTATATCTTTCTCTCAGTCAGTCGGTATATCTTTCTCTTTCAGTCAGTCTGTATATCTTTCTCTCAGTCAGTCTGTATATCTTTCTCTCTCAGTCACTCTGTATATCTTTGTCTCAGTCAGTCTGTATATCTTTCTCAGTCACTCTGTATATCTTTCTCTCTCAGTCAGTCTGTATATCTTTCTCTCAGTCAGTCTGTATATCTTTCTCTCAGTCAGTCTGTATATCTTTCTCTCTCAGTCAGTCTGTATATCTTTCTCTCAGTCAGTCTGTATATCTTTTTCTTTCAGTCAGTCTGTATATCTTTCTCTCAGTCAGTCTGTATATCTTTCTCACTCAGTCAGTCTGTATATCTTTCTCTCAGTCAGTCTGTATATATTTCTCTCTCAGTCAGTCTGTATATCTTTCTCTCAGTCAGTCTGTATATATTTCTCTCAGTCAGTCTGTATATATTTCTCTCTCAGTCAGTCTGTATATCTTTCTCACTCAGTCAGTCTGTATATCTTTCTCACTCAGTCACTCTGTATATCTTTCTCTCAGTCAGTCTGTATATCTGTCTCTCAGTCAGTCTGTATATCTTTCTCTCAGTCAGTCTGTATATCTCTCTCAGTCAGTCTGTATATTTTTCTCTCAGTCAGTCTGTATATCTTTCTCTCAGTCAGTCGGTATATCTTTCTCTCTCAGTCAGTCTGTATATCTTTCTCTCAGTCAGTCTGTATATCTTTCTCTCAGTCAGTCGGTATATCTTTCTCTCAGTCAGTCTGTATATCTTTCTCTCAGTCAGTCGGTATATCTTTCTCTCTCAGTCAGTCGGTATATCTTTCTCTCTCAGTCAGTCTGTATATCTTTCTCTCTCAGTCAGTCTGTATATATTTCTCCCAGTCAGTCTGTATATCTTTCTCTCTCAGTCAGTCTGTATATCTTTCTCTCTCAGTCAGTCTGTATATATTTCTCTCAGTCAGTCTGTATATCTTTCTCTCTCAGTCAGTCGGTATATCTTTCTCTCTCAGTCAGTCTGTATATATTTCTCCCAGTCAGTCTGTATATCTGTCTCTCAGTCAGTCTGTATATCTTTCTCTCTCAGTCAGTCGGTATATCTTTCTCTCTCAGTCAGTCTGTATATATTTCTCTCTCAGTCAGTCTGTATATCTTTCTCTCTCAGTCAGTCTGTATATCTGTCTCTCAGTCAGTCTGTATATCTTTCTCTCAGTCAGTCTGTATATCTTTCTCTCTGTCAGTCTGTATATCTTTCTCTCTCAGTCAGTCGGTATATCTTTCTCTCTCAGTCAGTCTGTATATCTGTCTCTCAGTCAGTCTGTATATCTTTCTCTCTCAGTCAGTCTGTATATCTGTCTCTCAGTCAGTTTGTATATCTTTCTCTCTCAGTCAGTCTGTATATCTTTCTCTCTCAGTCAGTCTGTATATCTGTCTCTCAGTCAGTCTGTATATCTTTCTCTCAGTCAGTCTGTATATCTTTCTCTCAGTCAGTCTGTATATCTTTCTCTCTCAGTCAGTCTGTATATCTTTCTCTCAGTCAGTCTGTATATCTTTCTCTCTCAGTCAGTCTGTATATCTGTCTCTCAGTCAGTCTGTATATCTTTCTCTCTCAGTCAGTCTGTATATCTGTCTCTCAGTCAGTTTGTATATCTTTCTCTCTCAGTCAGTCTGTATATCTTTCTCTCTCAGTCAGTCTGTATATCTGTCTCTCAGTCAGTCTGTATATCTTTCTCTCAGTCAGTCTGTATATCTGTCTCTCAGTCAGTCTGTATATCTTTCTCTCTCAGTCAGTCTGTATATCTTTCTCTCAGTCAGTCTGTATATCTTTCTCTCTCAGTCAGTCTGTATATCTGTCTCTCAGTCAGTCTGTATATCTTTCTCTCTCAGTCTGTATATCTGTCTCTCAGTCAGTCTGTATATCTTTCTCTCTCAGTCAGTCTGTATATCTTTCTCTCAGTCAGTCTGTATATCTTTCTCTCTCAGTCAGTCTGTATATCTTTCTCTCAGTCAGTCTGTATATCTTTCTCTCAGTCAGTCTGTATATATTTCTCTCTCAGTCAGTCTGTATATCTGTCTCTCAGTCAGTCTGTATATCTTTCTCTCTCAGTCAGTCTGTATATCTTTCTCTCAGTCAGTCTGTATATCTTTCTCTCTCAGTCAGTCTGTATATCTCTCTCAGTCAGTCTGTATATCTCTCTCAGTCAGTCTGTATATCTTTCTCTCAGTCAGTCTGTATATCTTTCTCTCTCAGTCAGTCTGTATATCTGTCTCTCAGTCCGTCTGTATATCTTTGTCTCAGTCAGTCTGTATATCTTTCTCTCAGTCAGTCTGTATATCTTTCTCTCAGTCAGTCTGTATATCTTTCTCTCAGTCAGTCTGTATATCTTTCTCTCTCAGTCAGTCTGTATATCTTTCTCTCTCAGTCAGTCTGTATATCTTTCTCTCTGTCAGTCTGTATATCTGTCTCTCAGTCAGTCTGTATATCTTTCTCTCTCAGTCAGTCTGTATATCTTTCTGTCTCAGTCAGTCTGTATATCTTTCTGTCAGTTAGTCTGTATATCTTTTTTAGTCTCAGTCTAGTTTTCATTCTATCTCTGTCTGTTTTTAACACTTTGGGTACAAAACGCATTGCAAAGCAATGTATTGTGTACCCCCTCTGACACTCAAAGGGTTGTGTCTGTATCTCTGTCTACCTCTCTCTTTTAGTCTGACTCTTTTTCAGTCTGTTTTTCAGGTTGTCTATCTCTCAGGCTGTCTATCTCTCAGTCTTCCTCTGTTTCAGTCTGTCTCTCATTATATTCTTATCTTTCTCTCTCTCACTGTCAATTTCTTGGGAGCTGAAATCTATAAACTGCTGGAGGGCAACAAGTTCCTGGCCCTGCCTTAGTCCATGCTAGATATAGCAGTAGATATTATATTGACAGTTTGGGAAGTCTGCCAATTTGCAATCTATTTGTAGTTGCCTCCTTCTGGTTCTTAAAAAAAGTTAAACCCTCGAATGTTAGAAATGTCTCCAGTGCACTGCATCACAATCTGTAGGAGATATCTCTATAAATGGGAGTTTGGGGGGATTTTATATGTCTTCTTTGGTACTGTTGGTTTATCCAGAATTGCTTCAGTTCTTTAGTAGATAAGTGTAATTGAGCAGACTGTATTTTGTGCCCAAGATCATCACGGAGAGGGAGATCCAGGTGGTTCCAGACTGTTTTATAATGGTCAGTTTCTCTTTGACTGACCTTTCCACCAGTGGGTTCTAGAGTTGCACACTTTGCTCTATTGTTAAAATGCCCCTTCACAAATGTTTGCAGCTAAGTAAATTCATCAAACATGCACACATTTTTTTCTAACGACATTGAAAATTCCCTATGTATACAAAGTACACAGAATACACACTATGGTCGAGATGTTCAGAAAGTGGTGGTAACTGAAATTGTTCATAATCAATATTAAAAAGTTCTCAAACCATGGACCTTCAAATCTCAAACATGTTGCCATCATTTTTGCATCCAATTCCGCCATCGCCGTCAAATGGAAAAAGCCATCTTAAAAGTGGGTGTGGTTTAATCTACCGTCATATCGCAAGGTATTTTCAGAAAAAAATAATCATTTCAACGTCACTTTTTTACCTGATTAACGTAATTTTTTCCGACGTTGGAGAAGACAAATTACTGTTAGCAGGACTGAGAAGCAATTTGTCTTTTCAAAAACATAAAATGTCTTTGTTCCTTTGAAAATTTTCATTTCAAAGACAAAAACGAAGACATTTTTAACATCAGAATTTTTAAAGGCAATCATCATCAAAATCTTCTTACCATCATTTATATAATGCGTTTTATGATTAACGTGTTGTTAATTTGAAGTTGGGAACTAGATCATATTATGTATGTAGTGTCCATAAGCTGGCTGAGGATATGGCAAGAGTTAATGTCCCCAGTCAGGTGGGATGCGATATATTGGCATAAGTTTGTGTCATTAAGAGATATTGATCTTCTGTTTCTGGGTTGATGAATATGTGCTTTATATAGGTTCTGTAATAACTGTATTGAGGTTTGGGAGTAAACTGACAGAAAATGGAAGAAGTTAATGTTTAAAAGTTGTTGCAGACGGTCTGCTACATATATATACTTTTTGGTTGATAAAGCAGACTGCAGTGCGAAATGCGTTGCTAAGTCATTTTTTTCCTGGCTGGTGATGACTGATGTAGTGGATCAGTTTCTTGGTGCTTATGTAAGCATCCTAGTATATTTATGTTATACTTAATTTTCCTTGTAAGGGTTTATTATGTTTGTGACTCTTCCCCTTTAATATAAATTTTGCTGCTGATAAGCTTTGTAGTCCATTACAACAACGGTTAAACTACATGTTATAGCGGTAGAGGATGGAATATGGTTTAATATTGTAGCTGTATGCACACATATTTGTTATCCTTACGACGTTTATTTATTATATTGAAAGTATTTTATGTATTTGATATGTATATGCAGTGAGCCAGTGTAATTCCTCCAATATATCCAGACTGAAATATGTGTGTTTTTTTTACTTATATGGTGATTCAATTTACATATACTTTTATCATAAATTTAATAAGCTTTTTGACTAGACTCTTTGAGTTACGTATTTCTCTCTTCTTATACTACTGGAGATTATTTATGTTCTGCTTTCTCTTATAGTGTTTTTTAAATTACTAGTCTGACAAGATACTGTGTGTTGTTCATATATTATTGCAGGGCTTCCCTGGTTTCACTCGGATCAGCGCTAACTCCTGAGGATTTCTATAACTTGCCCTATGTGTTACTACTTTGAACTACTAAGTAATATAAAAATAAAAGAAATAAATGCACAACAATAACATCACATAAAAATTGACAGATAATCCATATGGGTATTTCTGGGCAACTCTTTTTAGTAATGCTCTAATATTCTTGTGCAGAGCATGTGCAATAGGTGGGTGGTTTTTAAGAAGATTAGTAATCCCCTACTAGTTCAGTTGTTCATTCAATATTTCGATCTTCCAATTTCAGATGAAGGAATCTCTTTTGGGTCGCTGCCCTTTATACACTAGTGAAATGTGTATGTCCCAGTACCATACCTCCCAACATTTCAAATTTCCAAAGAGGGACACTTGTGTTTTAAGGGGTGTTACTGGGAGTGTGGCTGGTGGGCGGGGCATTACCGAAATTTTTTTGACTATTTCATGACCTATTGTGTAACCAAATTTATTTAAAAATAATAAATAAATTAAAAATAATAATAAAAAATTTTTTTTGTAAAATTACATATTACAAAACCAAAGTATTTTATTCATACAGACTCATTTATAAACACATATACTGATGTTTAAACAAACATTAGTGTGAGTTTTATTGCTTTAGAGCAATATGATACACATATACACACCACACAGTCTGTTCTCCTAAAAAGAGGGACATCAGGGTGGGAAAGAGGGACAGAGGGATTTGGGTCTAAAAGAGGGCATGCCCTTCCTAAAGAGGGACACTTGGGAGGTATGCAGTACACTGCAAAAGAAGAGGAGAAAATGGGCAAAGGCAAATCTAAGAGCGTAAACTGTGTGACAAGTAGAATTTGCCCCAGAATAAAGTGTGCTCACCAGATCTATGGTTAATTAAGGCTTTGTATACACCACACCTCCACCTCTTCTGCATACAAAATCCCAGATGAAGGCAGAGCTTTACAAAGTACAAATAAATTAATCAGCAAGTGAGTACTATAAGATAATTCAAAAGACAAATCCCACAGCATCCACTTTTACGTTGAAACGTGAGAATGGATTTTAAGAGAAGCAAGTCATCGTCCTCTGATTGACTACATTTTATTCTAATCATTACTGTTTCCTCCGTTTATTTTTATTCAAAGTAGTGGAAACAGTATCCGTCTTGGCAGCGCAGCTTCCACTTGTCATTGATTTACTATTATTTTTGGATCCTAGCCTTGAACACAAATGACTGAGAGCTGAGAGACAATTGGCACCAGATCCCAGTGAGGCTGATATACTGAGAAGAACTGGAACAATATTCGGTCAAACTGGCTATATTGTAGAGAATACACACTTCTATTTTATTCAAACATCAGTTACATTTTCTTATTAAAAGCATACACACACACATACACACACACACATATATATATATATATATATATATATATATATATATATATATATATATACACATACATATTGAAGGACTTTTCGTACTGAGTAAAACCGGGGCACTCCAGATGTTGGCAGTTGCTTTATTCAGGAGTTATAACAGTTCAAAACTGATATATGTTCTGGAAACAGAAATCCAGTTAGCTTACTTCCTCAAAGTTCAAACTAACAGGAAGTAACAGTTAAAATCTGGTAGAGCTGTTCTTATCACATTCTATGGAGAAGTGCAGCCAGTGGCTCACCTCTCCAATAGAATGTAACTGTCTAGATACCAGGTACATTTTCTGAACACCAGGTGGCACTGCTAATATAAATAAAACAGGTGTAACCCTTTGAGTGCATTGGATACCTCTCTGGCAACTCAAATGGTTAAAATGAAATAGCTTTGGAATTAAGCATCTCCCATTAGTAGGTTTATCCTTTACTCATCAGTTTTTTTTTTCTGCTTTGTTTTTTTTCCAAAACAAAGGTTTACTAGTTTGGATATGGGGATTTTAACTCATTGAATACTAGAAAGATCTCCAATGCATTGCAATGTAATGTGTGAGACCTCTCTAGCATTCAAGGTGTTAAAAGCCCCATTTATGTAAAAAGGAACTTTGGGAATCTTTTTTGCCCCCTACTGGGCAGTCAGTGTGCTGCAGAATTTCTCCATTTTATTTGGTGTACTGGCCTTAGTGCTTCTATTGTCTCTGAATGATGGAGTTTTTTTGAAAGAATTGGCAGGAGGGAAAAAAATAAATCACAAAATTAAAAAGAAATTGTTGTTGGTAGAAATGGTGACTGCAAAGCAGAAAATAAAACGGTGCCCGCTCTCCGTAACCTTGGCATGGGAAACATAAAGCCCTTCAGCTGTTTTTGAACTACAGGGCCCATCAACTTCAGCCAGCACTGACTTTCCAGGCCAGCAACAGCTGGAGCGCGGCATGTTGCCCACTCTTACCCTAACCTGAGCTAAGCATAACATTACAGAAGTTAAACGTTCAGACTTTATATATTCAGTTGCGCCAGTAAAGGCAGGTGGGCTGAAAAATCTCTTTATAGTATAGAAATGAAAAACCCAACAAGAGCTCCCGGCCCAGCTGTTCGTTCTTGGCTCCCAGACCTCCTGCCATACATCAGTGATGTCCAGCTGCTTGCTGGGGTTGGACAGTTTTTTTAGAGAACTAGTCACAATATAAATATATGGAGCTGACTTGCTCCTCCACACATTAACCCCTCTGATGCTAAAGATGCTTTCAACGCATTACTTTGCAATGCATTGGAGAGGTCTTTAGCATTCAAGGGGTTAATGGAGTGCAAACACTAAAATACAAGTAGCTGTTCTAGAAAACAATAGACCTTATATACAAAAAGCAAAATGGAGCAATTCTGGGGCAAACCAACTGCAATATAGGGGGCAAATCAAAATTCCCAAACATTTAAAAGGTCCTTTTAAGTCCTTGGGGGAGATTCACTAAGCAGTGATAAAGAGGTGATAAAGTGGGGATAACTTCTCCAGTTTATCACTTCTCCAGTTCCTATGTTATTCTATGGAGTCTATGCACTAAGATCTCCAAAGTTGAAGAAATCTTAGTGCTTTGCCTCTATTGAATAACACATGAATGAATGTTTATTTATATAGTGCCACAAGTGTATGTAACGCTTTACAATTTAAAGTTTTAAACAATACAGGGTTGCAAGTGCTTTGTAGAGTGACATATTGGGTGTGAGATCCCTGCCCGAAAGCTTACAATCTAAATGGGAGACATACAGAGTACATAAGGCATTCAATTCTAGAGGGAAGTGATTGGCTGGCAGGGAATGATGGGAGTTGCTGTGTAGCAGAAGCTGAAGGGAATCAATTTTCAAGACAGTTGCCTACTTTAGCTAATGGGAAATCCAGCCCTGCTTTCAGCTCACCTTTTTAGTATTTGTAATATTTATAGATCTGCACGAACAATGAACAATATTACAAATAGATATAAGCCTAAGTCAGAGATCAGCTAGTACTTGGGAAATTACATGGTACTGAATTAGAATTTAGAGCTCTAGGCCATAGATGGGAAATTTGGGGACTTCCAGCTGCTGCCTCCCATCATTCACCACCATGGAATGATGGGAGTTTTAGACTGGCAGCAGCTGAAGAGCCTCATGTTGCCCACCCCTGCTCTAGGCAGTTGCCTAATCTGCCTAATGGAAGATCCGGCCCTTCTTTCAGCTCACCTTTTCAGTGCTCGTGTGTCTGTAGTTCAAACACACAAACACCAAGAATATGGCAGAGGATTTTCACTCTAATGGCATCGCATAGAATTTCACTGCATTACTACACACTGGGCCTCATTCACCAACCTATAGAGATGCAGGTCTGGAGTAGACCAACTGATCCATGGGTGGGGGGTGAAAATTGTCATTGATTTAACTGGGGCTTTTAACTCCTTAAATGCTAGAGGTCTCCAGAGCACTGCTTCAATGGGATTAACAGATAAGAGTTGGTACCATGTTAGCCGTAGAAATACAAGAGGCAAATATAGTCAAGCTGATACCTTTATGGCTAACTAAGCAGATTTAGGATACAAGCTTTTGAGCCTCTTAGGTCTCTTCCTCAGGTATGTAATACAGATAAAACATGCCCGAGGAAGAGACCTAAGCGGTCATGAAAGCTTGCATCCTAAATCTGCTTAGTTTGCCATAAAGGTATCAGCTTGACTCTATTTGCCTCAATGGGATTATGCAGAATATTCACCTAAACCCAATGGCACAGTTGGTTTTCTGTAGTAGAATTGCTCCAGGTCCCTCATTGTTTGTCTGTTTGCTGTAAAGAACTTGACGCATGAACGTAAAAAGCCATTGGGCCTTGTGTATAAAAGCAATTCTGGAGCAAACAGATTGCTCCACAGAGAAGAGAGAAAAATTCCCATTGATTTAAATGGGGCTCTTATCCCTCTGAATCCCAGAAAGACTTCCAACACATTACAAAGCAATATGTTTAAGACCTAGCTAGCATTAGAGGAGTTAGATTCCTCATTTAAATCAAAGGGAATTTTGGGAATGATTATTGGTCCCCTCTGGTGCAGTTGGTTTTCTCCAGAATTGTTTATACATAAAGCCCATTCCATTCAGTTCCAAGTCTTTTCCAGTCTAATGGCAGATCTCTGGTTTAGACTTACAACTGCTTGTAACCTTGTCCATTTGTTCAGACTTTCTACCCTGTGAGTGTAAGAGGGTGTGCACTACAATGATACACAATGTGTTGCATACCCCTCCTTAATTCAAAGGCTTTAAGGGATAGTAATACTTCTTTAATACAAGCTTTAATATTGTAGTTATTAAAGCGGAACTACCACCCGACACAATCTTTAGCTTCACTGAGTCCCCATCTGGCGACTAGCTGCTTAGTAGCGCTAGTTGCCAGAATAATTACCTTATTTAATAGATTTCTGCTCTATTCCCCGGCTGACAGACACAATCTTTAGCTTCACTAAGTCCCCATCTGGCGATTAGCTGCTTAGTAGCGCTAGTCACCAGAATAATTAACTTATTTAATAGATTTCTGCTCTTTTCCCCAACTGACAGGCAGGACGGAGTGCGGACAACTTGCCATTGTAATGTCTGCGCGCCTGTGCTGTCAGTCCCAGCCGAGTCTAGGAGGCGTTGCTAGGAGCCATTTGGCTTCGGCTGGGACTGACAGCGCAGGCGCGCAGACATCACAATGGCAAAATGTCCGTGCTCCGTCCTGCCTGTCAGTTGGGGAAAAGAGCAGAAATCTATTAAATAAGGTAATTATTCTGGTGACTAGCGCTACTAAGCAGCTAATCGCCAGATGGGGACTTAGTGAAGCTAAAGATTGTGTCAGGTGGTAGTTCTGCTTTAAATAAATAAAGCACATCATCTAAGTCTTTTAGCATTGCATACAAAGCAAAGCTTCATGAGAACAGTCTACAAAGTGTGTCTGGTTTGAGACAGTAGACCATTGTAATGAAGACTCTCTTTGTATCCACTGCTATTTCACCTCTCCAGATGCGACGTCCGGTCCGCAGACCAGAATCCAAGTCTGTCAGCTAGAGCGCTGACATAGCTAAAAGGGGAGGGAGGGGGAAACTTTACATCGATATTACACTAAAACTATAAAAGTGATAGCAAAAAGACTTAGATGCGGTGCTTTATTTATTTAATAACTACAATAGTAAAGCTTGCATAAAAGAAGTATTACTATCCCTTTAACAGTGCTAGAGAGGAACGCAAAGCATTGCAATAGCACCTCCTAATAAGGACAACTCCCCCCACCACCTTAATCTGGGCAGAAATTCTGTTGGCCACTACGAATCAGTTACATGTGGATCGGTTATCCAAAACTGAGTACCCTTTGAGTACCATGGGGGTACCCAATGCATTGCAAAGCAATGCATTGGGTACCCCCATGGTACTCAAAGGGTTAATGGTGAACAGCACCCAAAGAATAAGTAGATCTTAGTTTATGAGAAGGACTTAACTAGGTAAGTGTCCTTCAACCTTTTGAGTGCCAGAGGTACCCCTCTGGCACTCAAAGGGTCAATCAACAATCAGTTATTTCTATTTCTCTTTTTATTTGTTTTGTTGTCAGTTTTAGTCTGATGCGGGTTGTTTCAGTTTACAATCTGATAAAGGCTAGTGGGGTGACTGTACAAATTTGCCAGCACAGCTCCACTAGAACTGGCCTTTAATGGCTGCACATCGGGGTATTTATGTGTATGATCGGGGTATTTAAGTGTATGATTATTGTAGTACATACCAGCGGACAATCTCAGTCATCATTAGGACTATAACGCTAGCAAACCCCATGTGCCGGCCCCATAATGTGCACAGAGAAATGTCTCACACTCACACCATTTCCTCTGTGTCTTGTTTAGTGCCGAGACGTAAACAAGGATAAAGGAAAATTAGTACTGGATTGAATGTACATGATGATTCTTTGAAAATCTGTTTACTCATGCACTCGGGGCCATTTTAAGTGCAGGGCAAACAGAGCAACAATCCTATATAATAATTCGTTAAATTGTGTGTAACGCCGGACATGCACAGTAGACACTGCTGCGCGTGCGGCAGTCATGCGCAGTACAGACTGCCCGCACCGCGGCTGATACAGAGCTGGGCACTCCGAAGGAGCGTCCAGCTCTGTATCAGCAGTGGTGCGGGCAGTCTCTGCTGCGCGTGACTGTCCCGCGACCGGCTGCCAGAGGCACTGTGGCCCGTGTAACGGGCTGTTCAACTAGTTTAGTATATAAAGAGCAGAGCCGGATTTGCCAATAAGCAGAGAAGGCAAATGCTGAGAGAGTGCCAAAGTTTTGAGAGCTCCTCAGCTGGGCTGGCTACACCCACAGAGCAACCTCAATGTCCCTACATCAATTTTATTCCCCTTTATAAGTTATTATTTAACCCCTTGCATGCTAGAGAGACCAACAGGTTAAAGCTTTTTTCATTCTTCCATGTTATAAGCCAAGGGTATTTTCCGTGCCAGAGAACAGTGGATTGGCCTGGGGGTGGAGTCATGAGGGGGTGTGGCCATGGGTGGAGCTAAGGACACCTATAGTGTCTTGCTTACGGTCACCTGTGATGTAAATGCGGCCCTGATAAAGAGGAAATCACAACAATAAGTAAACTAGTAAATAAACCGGTCACCAGAAACAAAGAGTCTGTTTCTAGTGTTCTAGTGCAGGGGCATACAGCTGGTTTGGGATGATGGGAAATGTAGTTTCTACCATCTGGAGAACCAAAGGTTGCCTACACCTGATCTATATGTTCTTTAACAGGGCCACATTGAAAAGGTTTTCTCCCCCCCCCCAACACTCCCTAAAAAAATTGAACTTTGAAGCTTTATGTCTATTTTACAAACTTCAAATTTCCCAAATTGGCTAGCGTTATGGACTGTTATGGCACACAGAGATAAATGAAAATATCTGACTTCAGCAGAAGGCAAAGTTCCGGTTAAACCTGCAATGCTTCTAATGAAGTTTAAAGCTTTTATGCCTCCATCTTCAAAGCACGCTGCCTGCATTCTGAAAGCATGCCTGCTCTCATTTTTGCTTGTCTGTCTTTTAAATTTTCCAATCTATTAACTTCTATCAGACACTGTGAATCAGCCTGAGCAAATGATTTGTTTAACTTTCCACACAGTCTCCCATCGCTTATGTTGCCATCATTAGGTGAAGTGATTTTTCTCCAAAAAACACAGCTCTAAGGGAATTTTATTCTGTTACATTAGGTGGATAACAGTAGATACGGCGACCGTGAAGGAAAATAAATGGTAACTGTCTACATGTTTTTATTGAAAACAGCAGAGCCATCTTCAAGAGACGACTGCAGCCACTGAGATGTATTTTATTCCACAGTTTCAGCCAAAGCAATGTAACTCTTTGAGTGCTAGAGGTACCTCTCTGACACTCAAAGGGTTAAAGCCATACCCTAATATGCCATAGTTCTTTGCTAATTTTCTTACAAAGCACCAAATTTTGAGATGCGTGCAGATGTGCTGGTCACTACCATATTCAAGTCCAATACAATGGGTCTATGGGTACCTCCATTATGTAGGACAGGAAACTATACCTGGGAACTCTCTCTTTTACTTACAAAGTCTCTGGGGGCAGAAGGTGAGTCTCAGGGCTAAGTGATTCCCTTGTAACTCCACCCACTTCACTACCAGTTCTGACCACTTGCCGCCCATTTTAAGGACAAGCTCTGCCTCCTATCCTACCAATCCTGCCCTCCCCATCAAGCCCTGCCTACTATATGACACAAATCATGTCTTTCGGAAACTCCCATCCTCATAGATTAGTGGATCTGTGGAGGCTGGGCACAAGAAGGTTCACAGGTATGAAAACATGAGGAAAGAAATTTAAAGCTATCCCAAAAAAATGCCATATTTCTTTAGTAATTTTCTTACAGATCACCACATTTTGAGGTGCTTACGACTCTACTGGTCACTCCCATATTCAAGTCCAATACAGTGGGTCTATAGGGACCCGCACCATGTAGGACACAAAATTGTACTTCAAAATGCAGCATAGCTGCACCAAGGGATCTTCGGAAGTCGACTTTCAGACCCGAGTTCTGCTCCCCTGTTAATTTTCTGTGGCTTACAATACAGCCCCAGCTTAATCAGCAGGTCTTCTCCCAGGACAACATATCTGCCAATAGGAAAACTCTCTAATCAGAAGTCTTTTGTCAAACAAGTGTAGAGTCACCTATTCCTAGCAACCTAGTTTAAAGGAGCAGTAAATATTTCCAAAATATAATATTGTGCAAATGTATATATATTAATGCTAACTGGTGTCCAAAATGCACATTATTCTATAATGCACTTTATAGGACAGTTTGTGCCACAGACTATGGCTCTTCATAGTATGCGTTTGACACAGCACCACCTGTTGACCACAATGAAAATTACATTTAAAGGGATAGTCATGTTTCACAATAGAAGCAGCTCCAATTAATCTTCATAGTATTTGGGTCATGGAGAGTGTTATTTTAATACTGTCAGAGTTGTAGTTCAATTGAATGATAAAGTATCCCCCTCCTGCCCCTTTTACTGATGTAACACTGCTCACCTCAGAGCAGCAAGACTGTCCGGATGGATCTCAGATAGGGACAATCTTCAGGAAAAACCTGAAAAACCTGTCAAGGGGGGCAGGGTTTTCCTTATGATCACAGTAAGAAGATTGTCCCTTGCTGTGATCTGTCAGGTCTTAAGACCAGATTCCACATCTGAGGGGAGGCGGCTTACACTAGGTAAAAGGGGAGGGAGGGGAATACTTTATCATTCAATTACTTTTGAACTACAACTCTGACAGTATTGAAATGACACTCTACATGGCCCAAATACTATGAAGATTATTTGGAACTGCTGTTTTTGTGAAACATTACTATCCTTTAATTAAAAAAGAATGTTTGAGCTAAACCAAATTTTGAATGAAGAATGTCCCAGCAGAGGAAGTGGCTTTATTTGGAAAAGTCCAGCAACATGTTTTTTTTTAATGCTCCTTTACGCCCTTGAAAATCAGAGTGGTGTGTAACACATGGTGAATGAGTTCTCAAAGGTCTGTGACTATTTTTCAAGAATGTACAGGTTTGTAAACAAGATAGAAATACTACTGACATTGCTCCTATGTAATATCTACCACAACTATTTCCAAACTTGGGTGAGCACCGAATCTTGATTGCCCAGCACTGTCCCTTATTTTAAATGTGTGTCCCATGCCCTGGTCAGCCCTCTGGCGGAACAATACAAAATCCCGGAATGGAGAGAACTGTCAGTTGACTGCTGTGACAGGAACTGATATTTATTTTGGTCTACAAGAAAATGGCCTCTGCACAGAGTTATATACACTAGAGGGACACCGAATGACTACTTAGTGGTGTCAAACAGGAGCTGCATCTCCATTTTCTTTTAGAGTATGGCTACGCATAGGCTTGGGTCTTGACATACATTATCTTGTAGCCATGTACCAGCATCACATTCTTTCATAGCAGTATCAGTTGTTGTATTTCCAGCTCTTGGGGATTACAATTGTTATTGTACCCCAACCAATCAATAGCCGCAATGGGTTGATGGGAATTGTATCTCCCAACAGCTGAAGGCCCAACAACTGACTACTCCTGCTCTAGTGTTTAGAACTCTTAGGAGCTCCAGAGAAATTGTGAGTTCTGGCTCTGCCCTCTCAGCAGTGCTACAGCAGAGTAGTACTCTAGCATACCAGAGGTTAAAACAGGCTCAGTGAAGTTGTTTGAATGCATCTTGTCTGCTGAGCTCAGTCCTTATAAATGCATTATTCTGGAAAATCTCAGATGTCCGATTTGATCAGAGGAAGATGACAATTATGACAGAAACCTCGCTTCTGCAAACACAAACGAGATGTCCTCTCTGATCAATGTACTTTCAACCCTAAAATGCCTGATATGCGAATTTGTTCATTAAATTACTATAATGACTTGCCTGATCTGTTCCTCAGCCAACATTTTATATCTTCTTGGCTAGAAAGTTAGTAATTAAAGAGCAAAGCCATGTGTTGCCCTATCCCTCTGGTCCTAAGAATGTTAAGTAGCTCTTAATTTGTTTTTAAAAGAACACACACACACCAGTTCAAAAGTTTGGGGTCACTTAGAAATGTCCTTGTTTTTGAAAGAAAAGCAAATCTTCTACATTAAAATACCATCAAATGGATCAGAAATCCAGTGTAGACATTGTTAATGTTGTAAATGACTATTGTAGCTGGAAATGGCTGATTTTTAATGGAATATCTACACTTGCTGCAAATGGACGATTCTTAGACGAAAGCAAAGTTTGAAAGACACAATTACTATTTAAATTAAAATCAATATTTATAACCTTGTCAACATCTTGACTGTATTTCCTGTTCATTTTACAACTTATTGGATGTATGTTTTCATGGAAAACAAGGGAATTTCTGAAGTGACCCCAAACTTTATATATTGAAGCACATTGTGGTGCGACCTTGTGATCAGGACAGAGCTGCATGCAGGATCGGTGGAAATAATGCAAACATACATATAAATAGATACATTTGACTGCTGTATGTAGGACACCTACCTAGGTAAGTCAATCTTTTAAACAAATTAAGAGTCACTTATTGCTAGGGTTGCTGTTGACTATTAATCTAACAGATTGTCAGTTTCTTTTTCTATATTTATTCCATATGTTCTCGCCAAGGGTGCACACACAAACAAAGAAAACAAGAGCGCAACAATCTGAGAGCAGTTGACAGGGCCGGGCTACCATAAGGCAGTTCAGGCAGCCGCCTTAGTGAGCAGCAGCGGAGGGGCGCCGAAACGGGGAAAACTATTTTTTTTATTATTTTTTTTTTCCCCATGTATTAAATATATATATATATGCCAGTGCTCCGCCCACCCCATAGTAAGGCCTGTGCCTTCTTCAGCACAGACCTGTAGCTGCTGAGCTCCCCCGGCTCTTTAGTAATGCAGAGAGCTGGGAGATGACATAATTTCCCATCGCTCTGCATTACTAAAGAGTAGACCGTGTGGGAGCTTTAGCAGCTACAGGTCTGTGCAGAAGCACAGATCTCTCCTGATGCTGGACCACCAGGGAGGTAGGAAACGGATGGAGGTGGGATGTGAGGCTTAGTGTGGAGCTGATGGGGGCAATATTGAGTTAATGGGGGCAATGTGAGGGCAATATGGAGCTGATGGGGGCAATGTTGAGATGATGGGGCAATGTGAGTCCAATACGGAGCTGATGGGGCAATGTGGAACTGATGGGGGCAATCTGGAACTGATGGGGGCAATGTTGAGATGATGGGGCAATGTGAGGTAAATATGGAGCTGATGGGGGCAATGTTGAGATGATGGGGCAATGTGAGGCCAATACGGAGCTGATGGGGCAATGTGGAACTAATGGGGGCAATGTGGAACTGATGGGGGCAATGTTGAGATTATGGGGCAATGTGAGGTAAATATGGAGCTGATGGGGGCAATATGGAGATTATGGGGCAATGTGAGGTAAATATGGAGCTGATGGGGGCAATATGGAGCTGATGGAGGCAATGTGGAACTGATGGGGGCAATGTGGAGCTGATGGGGGCAATGTGGAACTGATGGGGGCAATGTTGAGAAGATGGGACAATGTGAGGGCAATGTGGAACTGATGGGGGCAATGTGGAGCTGATGGGGGCAATGTGAGGGCAATATGGAAATGAGGGGTAATGTGGAGATTTGGAGCACTGTGGAGATGGCCAATGGGGGGAGAAGCTTCAGATTTCTGTGCCTACAGGCTCCTGAGATGTAAATCTGGCCCTGCCTGGAGGACGTACCTCTGCGCTGGGATAATGGGGAAAAAAAGCAAAAGCAGAGGCGGCATGGAATGGAACCCCCGAGAGGTGAGAGAGGCTGAGCGGTCACACCCCCGTGTTATCCGGGACCCAGTGGCATACACTGAGGCACTGTGGGACTTGGAGTGCACTGATGTCACAGGGGCTCCCCCGGATTGAGGGAATTGTCCCCGGAAACAACGTGTCCCTGGAATGAGCCTTCAGCTTAGCCACGGAACTTTGTCATTGGTTGAGTCATTCACATTCAATGGCCACATCATGATGCTCACGTAGCGTTCGGCGTAATCCACCCATGTTGGCAGCTGTAGCGAGTGAGTGAATGAACACGCCGTGGCTGTAGTGTTGGTGTGACAACTGAGTCAGAGCGGGAACCGGAACACCGGATGTGAGACTGAGAATATCAGAGTCCTGAGGTACTGAAGCTGCTGCATTTGTTTAATTTATGGATATGTTGATTTAGTGCTGGGCCAGGGCGCTAACCATGGGAATTTCTTGTTTGTTGGACCTACTATTACCAGACTTAACCCTTCAGTGCCAGAGGAGTAACAAAGCATTGCTTCGCAATGCATTGTGTGTACCCCTTTATGGCACTCAAAGGGTTAAATTACACCTTCTTAATCGTAACCTTTCCTCCTTGCCCACTACACTTTATATGTTTTTAGCACATATAAAAAGGTGCAATCTCTAAAGTTTATTTTATTGCTCTACTCATTCGTAACATATTGTTATTAAAAGTGAATCACAATGTGTTATGAAATGAGTAGAGCAATAAAATAAACTTTGGAGATTGCACCTTTTTATATGTGCTAAAAATCATATAGAGCAAGTGTAGTGGGCAAGGAGGAAAGGGTAAGAAGGTGTAATTTAACCCTTTGAGTGCCAGACGGCTTCACTGGGCACCAGCACCCCCTCCCCACCCAAATAAAATGCAGTGTCCTTGGTGCCCTGCTGACTATTCCCTTCCTCCTCCCTCCCAAAAATAGGACCTACATCTAGCATCTTTTCCTTCTTTCCCCACTCCAACCTTCTCAAACAGTGCCAGGGCCAACACAATGGACAGGGGCAGGGGATTGTGGCAAGGTCGGGGGGCGGCATCAAAATGCACCTTCGCCTGTGTAGACAAAAATCCTTGCACCGACCCTGGCAGTTGAGTACAAATGATGAATGCACGCAATGATGTTAGATGCACTTACAGGAGTCAGAGTGCCCAAAATCATAAACACGCTCCCTTTTGGTCAGGAATTTCCCGTGGTCCGATTGCTTGGATGGGAATCCCAGTGATCATACTGGATTGACTCTGAGGGAATCGCAGATCCTCTAAATATAAAACAGACTCTCTAAGGGTAGACTGTTTAACACGGATAATCCCGGAATTCGGTCCCTTAAGGTCATACTCACTGGATCCCCTAATAATATTCGCACATCAATAGCTATGATGACAGGATACCTAAGTCTCCAAAATAAGATATTTTATTCAATTTACAAGTAGTTCACCAATGTGTTTCATGAGACTTAATCCCAATTCGTCAGGGGTCTTCTGCAAATCTGCACCCTGGCCTTCCTTTTTAATACTTCTTCTGTAAGCTTCTAGCGTCTTCTTCATCTGTCATCTTCTTCAGTCATTAGAAGAATTGTATGGCTCTTAACCCCACCTCCCAGCCAATCAGCTTTTAGCCCATTTCATCATCCCTCCAGATAGAAGCTGGAAGGTGTGGTTACTGCAGGGCACATTCTATGCTCTGTGTAACCCCGCATCCCAGCCAAAGGGATCATGCAAACCATTTTGAACAGGGACTGGCCATATAAAATCCATCCCCTATTCAAATTTCCCTTAGTGTGGATCGGGCAACAGCCCGAAAGGTACAAGAAGGGAACTTTAAAGGGACAGTAATGTCCCAAAAATGTTTTTACAGTTATGTAGAGCTTAAAATATTAATCAAATCACTCCAAACCCTATCTCTCAAACCACTATGGTTTGAAAGATATAGGGATTCAAAGTTCCCCCCTCCCTCCCCTTCTCCTGATGTCAGCGTCTAGCTAGCTGACAACAGGAGATGCCGGTCCGGGGACCAGCAGGCGGCTCTGCAGCAGAGCCCAAACTGCGGTACTTAAAAAGAATTAAGTCATTGGAAATATCTACAAAGTGTGCTTGCAAAGCAGGCACGCTTTTTAGACCTTTTCAATTAATGAATTATTTTTAAGTAACGTGATTCGGGCTCTGCTGCAGAGCCTCTTCGAGTTGTACAACTCGATTCTCCTGCTGTCAGCTTTACAGTTGACATCAGGAGAAGGGGAGGGAGAGGGGACCTTTGAATCCCTATATCTCTCAAACCATAGCGGTTTGAGAAATAGGGTTTGGAGCATACTGATTAATATTTTAAACTCTACATAACTGTAAAAAAAATGTTTGGGGACATTACCGTCCCTTTAATGGACACATTCATTTTAATACTTATATATATTTTTTTTTAAGGACCACACAAAGTTTAATGAAGACTGAAGAAAAGCACAGATGAAGAAGAAAGAAGAAAATGGTAGATAAAGAAAAAAAAGAAGAAAAAATATAACAGATGAAGAAGAAGAGTACAAAGAAGAATTAAAGAGGAAGATCAGGGTGCAGAAGACCCCACTGAACTTATAACATTAGAGTATTAGAAAAGCTTTGTCAGAAAATGGAGAGAGAAGAGACATTTTTATAAAGATATTTTAGGCCTTACGTACAAAAGAAAGTGGCATAATTCTGGAGCAAACCAACAGCACCATAACTGACAAAAACAATCCACTGATTTCAGTGGGGATTTTAAGCCGCTGAATGCAAGAGATGTGACCAGTGCGTTGTGGAGCAATGTATTAGAGACCTCTTTAGCATTCAAGTTATGGTAAGCCCCATTTGAATCAACTGAGATTTAGGGAGTTTTTACTTCTTCCCTATATTGAAGTTGGTTTGACCCAGAATTATTCCACTTTTCTTTTGAAGGTTATTTTTGGAGTTAAAGTGGACCTTTCACCTTGATCAAATCTGCATATTTGATAACTGAATTAAAAACTGCCTAAATGTCATGTTAGCAAAAAGTCCAGCAGATATTTAGTTTATATCTATTTCTGGGCAAAGTGAAAGCAAAAAATTCCTGGTACTGCACAAAGCTTCATTAGCACATGAAATGTCATGGAAACATTCATTATCATATTACACATCACTGAAAAGACTTCATTAGCATACAAAATGTCACTGAAAAGCGTAATTAGCAAATAAAATGTCACTGGTATAGCACAGGTACAGCAATTAGCATACCTTAGCATTTGGAGCCATGTATGAATTTCTTCTTAAATATACATTTGCTGACCTTTTGGTTAACATGACACATACACAGTTTTTAATGCAGTTTTCAAATATACAAACTTGACTTAAGGTGAAAGTTTCACTTAAGAATGCCTTTTTTTAACATGATTTTTTTTCTTTTTTTAGTTACATAATTTGACTATGTCCACTTTCGAGACAATCTGTCTAAAAAAAAGTCTATGACTATGTTAACTATTAAAAA
Organism: Rhinophrynus dorsalis; assembly: GCA_037306005.1. Taxonomy (NCBI): domain Eukaryota; kingdom Metazoa; phylum Chordata; class Amphibia; order Anura; family Rhinophrynidae; genus Rhinophrynus; species Rhinophrynus dorsalis. The sequence continues at coordinate 57,084,664 of CM074720.1, read as the reverse complement.
ATTTCATTTTAAAGATAAAATTATTTTCTGATGTTAATAATGTTTTTTGTGACTACATTTTCTTTTGGATATCGCACCCTAGGCATCTAATCGGTATTAGGCCAGATCAAAGCTAAAACACGGTATCACAGACCTTAAAGTCTTTAGTACTTTATGTAGCAGTAAACGTTTATGGTGGATTCTACAATGATTGCAGCTCATACTATTCTTTTTTAGACTAAACTGTTAGCAGCAGTGCCACCTGAATGATGTCTGTATTGTTCACATGGTGTCCAAACAGTTATCTTATTGCATTATGAGGGAGAGATGAGCCACTGATCACAATTCTCAATAGAATGTGATAACAGCTTCACCAGTTTGAACAATTATAACTTTTGAACAAAGCAACTTCCAGCACCAGAACTAATCCTGTTATACCGAGTGGAAAATCCTTACAATATATATATATATATTTTTTTTAATAATAAAACGTTACAGATAATTTAAGAGAGCGCAGGTTAAGTAAAAGTATGCCACCTACTCTATATTCACCTATAAAACTATGCAATAAATGTATCCAATATATTTCCCTGTTTTGTCATTTATTCATTCATTTCAAATCCTCATGTTTGGAGCTCAAGAAATCCATTATCAAGCTTCCGTTGAAATGACGTTAGTATCTGTGTACACAGACAAAACCTAGTATATATTAGCATCATTTTCCATGGTTCATAAGCATGGATCGAGCTTTTCGAAAAATATAAATGAGAAGAAGAACAGCATTATACAAAAGGCAGTTTAAAATAGTGTCAACATTAACATAGTAAAATTATTCTAATCTGAAACTTGCATAGGTCTACGGTCTGTGCGTCATATCACCATATAATATAATTTTTACTGTGGCAGCAGTTATGGCCGTTATAAATCCTATTGGCTATCAACTGTAAGAATAAACCCTAAAGTGAATGTGAGCAGTATAACATTAATAAATAACTTTAGAAAGTAGCTTAGCGTTAAAGGGATAGTAATGTTTCACAAAAACAGCAGCTCCAATTAATCATCATAGTATTTGTGCCATGGAGAGTCTTATTTCAATACTGTCAGAGTTGTAGTTCAAGATTAATTGAATGATAAAGTATCCCCCTCCTGCCCCTTTTACCTAGTGTAAGCCACGTCCCCTCAGATGTGGAATCTGGTACACAGACCAGACAGCTCACAGCAAGGGACAATTTTCTTACTGTGATCATAAGGAAAACCTTGCCCCCGTTGACAGATTTTTCAGGTTTTTCCTTATGCTCACTGAAGATTGTACCTCTGTGTGATCCATCTGGGCAGTCTTGCTGCTCTGGGATAAGCAGTGGTACATCAGTAAAAGAGGTAGGAGGGGGATACTTTAACATTCAATTACTCTTGAACTACAACTCTGACAGTATTGAAATAACACTCTCCATGGCCCAAATACTATGATGATTAATTGGAGCTGCTTTTATTGTGAAACATTACTATCCCTTTAATCAAACTGGCAATGTAAAAATCTCATCAATTCCAGGAGGGATGAAAATATTATGAAATGTTGTATGTAAAAATATACCTTTGAATTTCTGGTAACATTTATATGTTCCATTGATCAAAGAGTAGAGGTACAAAGCTTCTGGTATGATAGAGGCAAAAGTACTCAAATCACTATTTCTAAAAAATAAAAAAAATGTACAATTAAAATATTTGTTAGCTAATTTTTGCTCTAAATAAAATAAAATAAAATAAAATAAATACAAATTCTAAAATGCTAACAGCCTATAAACAATTTACATTTCCCAATTTTAGTATTATAAGGAAAAAAGTATACATATTCTGTACATGTATGTATATTTTTATTGATATAGCTCCAACATGTATACTTAACTCTTTAAAGTGATAGTAATGTTTCACAATAAAAGCAGCTCCACTTAATCTTCACAGTATTTGGGCCATGGAGAGTGTTATTTCAATACTGTCAGAGTTGTAGTTCAAGAGCAATTGACTGATAAAGTATCCCCCTCCCACCCCTTTTACTGATGTAACACTGCTCACCTCAGAGCAGCAAGACTGTCTGAATGGATCGCAGAGAGGGACAACCTTCAGTGAGAATAAGGAAAAACCTGAAAAACCTGTCAAGGGGGGGCAGGGTTTTCCTTATGATCACAGTAAGAAGATTGTCCCTTGCTATGAGCTGTCCGGTCAAGTGACCAGATTCCACATCTGAGGGGAGGTGGCTCATACTAGGTAAAAGAGGCGGGAGAGGGATACTTTATCATTCAATTACTCTTGAAGTACAACTCTCACAGTATTGAAATAACACTATCCATGACCCAAGTACTATGAAGATTACTTGGAGCTGCTTTTTTGTGAAACATTACTATCACTTTAAAGTCTACATTTAGAATGGAGGGGATGCAATAAGTGCACTAGTTAAGTGTATCTATCTATCTATCTATCTATCTATCTATCTATCTATCTATCTATCTATCTTTAACACTGAGTGTACTGGACACTCCTCTATTGCTAAGGGATAATATACACATACAAAAAACGTATCCTTTGAGTGTTTTGGACATTCCTCTACCAAGAGCTGGAGGGCCTCTGGTTCGCCCACTGCTCTAGGACACGAAGGGATAATGTGTTTTCACACATTCATTCACTAAATGATTATAGAAGAATGATGGAATATATTTAATTTCAAGAAAACCAAAGTATGATATAATATATACCAGATACATGAAACAATTAATATCAATATTAAATGTATTAGGATGCTAGCTGGTACACTATTAGGCAAAATGTATTGAGTTAGAGACATCAGGTATCGGATAATATTGTTTCCTAGGGGAAACTAGATTATAATATTGTTTTCCTGGAAAGATTGCTAATTACAAAAGAACTTTAACAGAGGCCAAAATTGTACATATAAACCAAGAAGGAATATAGGAGATAAAGGAGAAGGGGAGGAGAGTGCAACAGATCTCAGATCTCCAACGTGTTGCAAAGCACAGTAAGCACTTAAGGGGTTAAAAGGCCCAATTCAATCAATGAGAATTAGGGCACAGTGCTGCTGTATCACTTTCTGTATATAGCCTGGTTGTTGGGGCACACATATATATTAGTCTCTACAAGGTGCTTTGGATAATGCCATTTTCTATGGGTACTTACATATTTGACTTTTTAACCCTTTCAGTGCCAGAGGGGTACGGAATGCATTGCAAAGCAATGCATTCCGTACCCATCTAACACTCAAAGGGTTAATCACTGCTAACCATAAAATTCCAGTTACTCAGGACTGAATATCCCATCATCCCCAGCCAGCCACTGTCTGTGGATGATGAGAATTGAAACCCTGCAATACACATAACGATATAACAGAGAAAATAAATACAATGATGAAGTGTCAACCAACAATGACCCAGTGACTCCCCAGCAATACATTCGGTGAACAGACTCCAGTTTCCAGTTATATAACACACTTTCTCACCCAAAATATAAGGTTCAGGAAGACCAGCACAGACTTAGATGAGATTACCCCACTCCGTCCCATCTCTCTGCTCACAAGATGACTTCCCCTAATATGTTACGAAGCTCCCTGCTCAAGCGTCTCCCACAGCAGCCGGGCCAGCCTACACAGAAGTTGAGCGTTGACGTCAGAATTCCATCAGGTGCCTTACGGTCATCTTTAGTTTGGGCAAATATTTATCAAAGCCAGCCTGAGTCACAGGGGAAGGGCCGGGTGGCACAAGTGGGTTGGAGGCAACAGACTGAGGTAGGGTTACAAAGGGTGGAGCCCTTTGTACTGCACCGAATGTTTAAAAAACAAAATAGAAAAATAAATAAAATGATACCTAAAACTGGAAGTGGATGTGACTGGGCCACTGCCAGGCACCCTAGAAAATTGACCGCTCTAGGCCAGTGCCTAGGCAGCCTATTGATAAATCAGGCCCTGCTCCCTCGAGAAGTAAAACCAGGTCATCTGGAGGAACCATAGCACGCTTGGAGTAGGCATATAAAGGGGCAGACTGGCATGTTAGACTTGAGTGGGGAGAGCAGAAGTAAGTGGCCCTTGCTTCAGTGCCTGCAGCCGACAAAATGCTGTTTTATAAGGTAGAGAAACACAAAAATGGGTTATACCTGCTAAAAGGGTACAGTTGAGATGTATGGTGTTAAAAACCTGACATGTAATTATACCATGTTCCTTAGCACAATCAAAGTCCTCAACCCCCATCTTCACAATTACCATTACCATCAGAGCACTTACCCCACCACTCAATACCATGAAAGTATGCAATCCACTCTACCACCACGTCCAGAGATCTCAAATCTCCATATCCTATTAGAGACCTCAAATCCCCCTTTACAACTCTGAATCCTCCCAACACAACCCACAGCCACCTTCCCCCAGCAAAACCCTCAATCCCTTATCAGCTATTTAATTTGCCCCCCACCAAAACCACCCTCTCCCATATCCCCCAGCCCCACATTAAAGTCCTTAGATCCTCCCTCAGGATGCTCAGTCCATCATTCCACAGTCCTCTGTCCCCATCAGAACTTTCAACCAACCACTGGCCTTTGGTCCATTAAAGCCCCAGTCCACCACCACCAGCCAACAGTCACTTTCTCATTGGATCCCTCATTCACCCACAACCCTACCACCATCAGAGCCGTCAGTCCATCACCAGCGCTTTTTCCCTCTTTCTGATAAAACCCCCAATCTACCACCAGTCCTCTGCTCCCATTACAGCTTTCAGCTCACATCCGGCCCTCAGTCCTTATCTAAGATTAGAGACCCCAATCATCTACCAATTTTCTTCTTGCCCCCACCAGAGTCTTCAGCTCATGACCATCCATTAGCCTCTCACATTAAAATTCCCAACACCTGTTCTTCTAGAAAATCAGACTCCTCAGTCCTCCACCACCGTCCCCTGCCCCATCAGACCTTTAGTTCATAACCAGCACTCAGGCCCCCTATTTAATAAGATTTCTCAGCACCCCCACAACATTCAGCATTTATCCACACTGCCCCATCCAACCTTCAGTCACTGTCACCAACCCCTCCTTCCAGAGTAGTTGGAGTCTCCACCTGAACTACCATATCCTTGAGCTGCTGCTCTGCTGCCCCTCTAAAGCTGTATAAACCAACATGGCTGCTGTCCTACATGTTTCTCAACCTCACACTGAGTAATTCCGGTGTGATGAAACCCCATGAGCTTTGCAGAAACACAGGAGGCACAATGCACTCTGATGTACACAGATTGGGAGGGGCAAGAAGAGCAGTGGAGGTTCAACATGCATTATTGATCTTCTTGTGGAGCCTACCAAAACCCTGGCCTACCAGGAGATTTTCCGGAGTCCTGGTGAGCGAATCCATCACTGCCATTGATTGCCTATGCATAAATCTATCCGGACAAGCTCTGGCACTTCTAAATTGCTTTGCATGACTTTTTTTTCTGAACCTTTGTCAATACAATTAGCTTAAATGAAATGTCAGCTAAGGTTTTTTTCTTTTCACAATAAATTATAGGTAGAGATTTCATTATAATGCAATATATGGCTCCCAAGAGATTTTGCACATAATCTAACCCACAAGTTTCTTGAAGTCAATCAATCATAATTGTTATAATAGCCTATGAGTACTATATATTTTCCTCACTGGCGAGCAAGATAAATGATGCTAGAGTGAATATTCCATTCTGTGCATTTACTTTTGTGTTTGTTCTTGACAGATTTGTTGGCATGCAGACTAAATTCAAATAACATTTGACTTAAGTACCGATTTATCCCTATGTGTGCTCTTTATAACTTCCAGGCTAATAGCAAACTTCTTTACCCAAAGTTTTTTGGCAACAACACACAAAACGTTAGATAGAAAATACATGGGTGGGATGTACTAATCTACTAGCATAGAGGCAGTAAATTGGGAAATGCACTAGGGCAGAAGCTCCCAGCTCAATCATTTAAGTAACTCAGCTGTACACAAATAGAGGTATCATAAAAACATGGATTGGGAGTGGTCATTGATTCACCACACTAAAATGTATGGGATAGGATTCACCACACTTAAGCATATGGGATAGGATTCACCTGTTCACTTTTAAAAAGTCACATGTAAAATGTTGAAAATGGTGACATGATTATCTCTCCCTGCATAAAAGCGCAAGATTCTCATGTCGCCTCTTTAAAATCTTAGCTCTTGTTATATACATCTGACAACAAAGATGAAAAGTTAGTGAGCTCTTTGTCAGTTATATGTCAGAGGGTTTTAAATGACAACTCCCGTGGTCGGAGGCACACAAATGGTTAATGTGGGCACTTGGATGCTGCGGCCAGTAAATTGAATGAAGGTAGTGACGGTTAAAGAGGCGACATGAGAACCTTGTGCTTCTATGCAGGGCTAGATTGTCATGTCACCATTTTCAACACGGCAGCATGGTTAATGCTGCTTCTAGCCACACAATCTTTTACATATGTTTTAAAAGGATACCGGATTGACCACACTAAAGAATGTGATCTATTTAAAATATACCTGCTTGCACACTCTGCCATCTTAAGACTTTAGTCCGGGTATGTCATAAATACCTCCCATATAGCATGCACAGGGAAAATGAGTAAAGTTTCATGCTTCCTTTGCGTCTTCTTAGTACACGTAATTAAATAAGAAGCAGAGGAACGCAATGACCCAAAAGACCAAACACTTTCACCTTAGTGCAAGAGAAGCACAGAATAGACATTTTGGAATAAGTAGCTAAGTAAATTGAAGTTTGGCTGAAGTAACACTAAGAAATCAGTTTAGCGTGAAAATGTATCGGCACATAAAACACCATCTTTAAGGTAAGCTGCTTTTTCTGCGACCAGAACAACTTTACATGGTCTTGACTGATCAGCAGCATTCTACTTCTGTCTAGGACCTAGTCCTACAGCAATCTCCTGCTGTTTTGAGCAATGACGCATGTGAAAGTCAAGTGAAGGAGTTATTAAGAGATTATATGTAAGAAAAGCAAGCATCAAAACAAGTTAAAAGATGAACTGATGGAAAACTTTCTGGAAAACAGGTGGCATGGTTACTATGCAAAAGTTTAAACCGTAATACCTTTGGAACAAAGTATCTCCTAGTAGTTGGTATACCCTCATTTACTTAGTAGGAAACGTCCTACAAGATATGTTCTTTCTAAAAATAAAGATTTACCGCTCCTTTAAAACTTTTTACAACAACAGTCCAACAAAGAATTTTATGCAAACTGGCACCTGTCTGAAACATAAAACTACATAATGGACATAGGTGAGCTATGTGCTATACACACCAGGCCTAACAATGCCAAATGGATAGGGAATGATAAAAAACATAGAACTCACCAGCCTTACATAAAACAGCCGAATGTTGCACTGATGCGGTTCTCCTCTTGCCACATAAATGTGACCATAAACTGTATAGAAGACTGCAGCTACTTTCGGACAGAAAAACGGAGTCTTCAAGCTCCATAAAAATTTATTTTAATTCTTCATATTAAAACGACAAACATATACAGTGAGCAACAAAGCACAGTGACCCAAAACCAGGAATACACTTCATGACATTGTCTAACGCGGTTCACTCCAAACGGCGCTTAATCATAGACTCATCATAGACTATGATTAAGCGCCATTTGGTGTGGAACGCGTTAGACGATATCATGAAGTGTATTCCTAGTTTTGGGTCACTGCGCTCTGTTGCTCACATTATATGTTTGTCGTTTTAATATGAAGAATTAAAAGAAGTTTTTATGGAGCTTGAAGACTCCGTTTTTCTGTCTGAAAGTAGCTGAAATCCTCTACACAATAAAACTACATAACATTACTCAGTCATTTATGGTGATGCCCTATTAAAATTAGGAAAAATTTTACATTAATTTTTTTGTTTAACTGGGGGAAATGGGAGCTTATGGCTTCCTGGTAAAACTAATGGAGACCCCACTTTCATAAAATGTTTCTGTTAGCGCTAGTGTGTCCCTTATATGGTCTTAAAGTTCAGAAAGACTGATGGACTGTATTCAGGAAGTGGCAATATGCAATGTGCTGGAGGCCTTTCTAGCAATCGAGAGGTTAAAAACTCCACTTAAGTCAAATATATTTTGTATTCTTCTACTAGGGTGATGTTTTTTTCCCCATACTCCATTCCTTAATACACCAGGCTACCTTATCTCCACCTGAGGTAGTGATACTGAATCATAAAAAGCACTGAGCGTTTTTTAAGGCTGTTGTTTTAATATTGTATGTTTACATTAGCAATTGCTGTTTTTATTTTAATACAGAGATAATTAATTTCCCTTATTCCCTTGACACGCTCTCAGTTTGTGGTGCATGTAATTTATACCCTAGCTTTGTAAAACTGGTATGCACTAGAGTCAAACCTGAGGATCAGATCAGCCTTCCTGTGGGCAAGTTGGTATCTCTTCTGGGATCTCTATACGTTCCAGTGTAGAATATCATTGGAGAAGGACCAGTGAAACCGGAGAGGTAATAACCGTAGTGGGATTTATGCCAGGGGAGTTGTTATACTGAGAGACAGTCCAAACCTCTCATTCAAGTGAATGCGGTTTTAAGTGAAGGCAAATTTAATTTGATAATACTAAACTTAGGGCCATATGTTCAAAGAAGTAGCAAAATAGCTTTTGTCGTTTGTAACGACTTTTCAAAGTACAGTGTCGTTAGACATTAATATTTTCAGAGAGTGTAGGTTGTGATCGGAAACATGTTGTTTGTCCTGACTGAAACTGTTGTATGTAAAGACAAAAATGTCGTATGTAACGACAAAAATGTCTTAACTAAAGACAAAAATTCTCACATTCAGAACACATTCCCGCCACTTTTTTTCTTAACATACAAATTTTGTTTTTTGCAAGACTTTTTTTGTCGTATAGGACAAATAGTTTAGCCATGTCCCTTGCTCCGCCCCTTTGACCGGCAATTCTGGAGTTGTATCGTCCACAACGGACATTACTAGTTTTCTGTCGTATACTCTATACAGTATGTGTTTTAATTTAGGTTTAGGCCTAATGTCAAGGGGACTGGAGAACCCTCTCATTTCTTGCTGCTATCTATATCTTTCATCTTTATACTTATATTTAATTTATATTTATTATATGGATATTTTATGATGAGTTAGCGCTGTGAGCTTTTTTCTTTTTTCTGTTTCTGTACACATCTCCTTTAGCTCAATTTAATCACAAAGGAAAAAAACACATTATTATTTTACTTTATTTCACCATTCCTTTCCTTTTCTATCCCACTTGGCCTTTAAGAACCAGGCTTTTTGGTCTGTTCCAATGTGTATACCCCCTGTCTGTTTTGGTATGATTTGTGAGGAAGGCTGTAAATGGAACATAGTTCTCTATGTAATCACTTTATTACTGCAGGCCCACATGGGTCCTGCACCAGGTAAGTCTTTCATCTACACCCTTTTTTATTCAAAGGGATAGTAATACTTCGTTTTAACTTTATTTTATTTCGTAGGCATTAAAAAAACATGAAGAACGATATAAGTCTCATCTCTCAAACCTTTATGGTTTAAGAGATATTCACAAGCAAAGTTTCCCCCTCCCCGCCTCTTTTTCCTAGTGTAAGCCATCTCTTCTTAGATGTGAATCTGGTTGTAAGACCAGACAGATAACAGCAGGGGACACTCTTCTTTGTATGAAAAGAATGAAAGCCCTTCCCCCTTGACAAGTTTTTCAGCTTTTTCCCTTATCTTAATTGAAGATTGCCCCCCTCTGCAGTCTACCTGGGCACCTCACTTCTGATCTGGCTGAGCAGTGTTACATCAGTAAAAGGGGTGGGAGGGGGATACTTTGCTTGTGAATATCTCTTAAACCATAAAGGTTTGAGAGATAAGACTTATATCATTCTTCATGTTTTTTTAATGCCTACAAAATAAAATAAAGATAAAATGAAGTATTACTATCTCTTTAAATTATGTTTGCTGTTTTTAATTGCACTACACTGGGACCCACAAATAATAATAAAAACATCAAAATATAATTTAAAGGGTCCCTGTCAACACATTTCAAAATAACTCCTTCCTTTAAGTTTTTAATTTAGATAGTATTTGTAGGTGTATTAGAGTAGGACTTACCATAAAGTGAGATACCTTGGCGTGGTTGGTAAGCTTACACACGGATTGGCCAATTTGTGGGATTAAATTCTCACTTATTTCACTTAGATTTACCAAGGATTATTATATATGCCCATTACAGGGCACAAATTATTCACAGTATATAGAGGAGCGCATATCCGTTTTGTTTGTATCTATAGAAAATACGTTGTTCATGCATACATTTACTTATTTCTGTCGTTCATACAACATTTTTTGATGATATGTCTTGTGTCCACAAAGTAACATGCAGCTCCTCTCAACACATCTAAAGGAAGCCAACACATACAAACAACAAAGAAAGACGGAGGGTGCAAAATAGTGTCTTATCATCCCAGTAAATACAGAACAGTGAGATGATATATTGTACTCACATATACAGTTGGATAATGAGGGATTATACCTCCTGTCAACAAGATCAGCCTGCAGAGAAAATGCCCTGTCTTTCCTCGATGGAAATCCCAGGATAAAACCACTTCTCTCAACAAAGTGGTGATCCAATATATAATTTATCATCAGCAATTGTTTCTTAAGAAAGCAGCAGTGTGCTATAAAATGTATAGATCTGCTGTATATATGTATATTTTAAAAACCACGTTTTAATAAATTATGTATTGGATCACCGGGTTGTCGGGAGAAGCCGTGTTATCCTGGGATTTCCCTCGAGCAGAGAGACGGAGCATTTTCTCTGCAGACTGATCTTATTGATGGGAGGACTAAGCCCTCGATATCCAACTGTACATGTGAGTGCAATATGTCAATTTGCTATTGAAATAGTGCAATATGTCATTTTGCTATCAAAATAGTGATAAGACACTATTTTTGTGAACTCCCAATTTCTTTTTCTTTTGTATTGTAAGGCTTTTACTATTATATGAAACAAGGGTACTCCCATACCTGGAAACTTTTTCTAGAGTCCCAGGAAGGTACACATGTGGTGCCGGTGGGCATGTTAAGTTAAAAGTATATTTTTATCAGTATTTGGTGTGACCACCGTTTGCCTTCAAAGCAGCATCAATTCTTCTATGTACACCTACACAATGTCAGGGATTTTGTAGGCATTTAGATAGGTGTATGATTAAACAATTATACCAAACAGGTCTAATAATCATCAATTTAATATGTGGTTTGAAACACAATCCTTAACTGAAACAGAAACAGTTATGTAGGAGGAATAAAACTGGATGACGAACAACCAAACCCAGCTAACAAGGTGAGGTTGCTGAAGACAGTTAAATGTCAAATGTCATACACCATGGCAAGACTGAGCACAGCAGTAATAATTATACTGCATCAGCAAGGTCTCTCCCAAGCAGAAATTTCAAGGCAGACAGGGGTCTCTAGATGTGCGGTCCAAGATCTTTTGAAGAAGCACAAAAAAACAGGTAAGTTGAAGACTGTAGAAGCAGTGGTCAGTCAAGGAAACAGCAGATGAAAGACACATCATGCTTACTTCCCTTCACAATCGGAAGATGTCCAGCAATTCCATCAGCTCAAAACCAACAGAAAACAGTGGGATCCTGGTACACCCATCTACTGTCTGGAGAAGTCTGGTCACAAGTGGTCTATATGGAAGACTTATAGTCAAAAAGCCATACCTCCAACATGGAACCAAGGCCAAGTGACTCAACTATGCATGAAAACACAGGAACTGGGGTGCAGAAAAATGGCAGCAGGTGCTCTGGTCTAATGAGTCAAAATTTTTAAACATTTGGCTGTAGCAGACGGCAGTTTGTTTGACTAAGGGCTCGGGGGCGGTACAAGAATGAGTGTCTGCAGGCAACAATGAAGCATGGTGGAGGTTCCTTGCAAGTTTAGGGCTGCATTTCTGCAAAGGGAGTTGGGGATTTGGTCAGAATTAATGGTCTCCTCAATGCTGAGACGTACAGGCAGATACTTGTCCATCATGAAATACCATCAGGGAGGCATATGATTGGCCCCAAAGTATTCTGCAGCATGACAACAACCACAAACATAAGCCAAAATCATTAAGAACTAGCTTCAGTGTAAAGATGAACAAGGAGTCCTGGAAGTGATGGTATGGCCCCCACAGAGGCCCGATCTCACCATCATCGAGTCTGTCTGGGATTACATGAAGAGAGAGAAGCAACTGAGGTGCCTAAATCCACAGAAGAACTGTGGTTAGTTCTCCAAGATGTTTGGAACAACCTACCTGCCGAGTTCCTTAACAGACTGTGTACAATTATACCTAGAAGAATTGATGCTGTTTTGAAATCAAAGGGTGGTCACACCAAATATTGATTTGATTTAGATTTTTTTCTGTTCACTATCATTTTGTTAATTGATAAAAAATAAACTGTTAGCATGTCTATTACTGAAAGCATTCTTACTTTGCAGCATTTTCTCACACCTGCCTCAGACTTTTACACAGCACTGTATTTTTCATAAAAAAAAGTTTACTGCTCCTTTAAACTTTGCTCACTGCACATGGTGATCTTAACCCTTTAAGTACAGGATGGGTATGCAATGCATTGTGAAACCCTCTGGTCCTATGGGTATGCTACATGGGCTGAATGTTTTTATCTACTGTCAAATTCAATGTTAAATGGTTAAGTAGACTAATGCACTCTGTCTGCTTCAGTCTAGTAAACAACTGCCAGCAACTGTCATATCAACATCCATGGACATGACATCCAGGATCGACTGAAGATGTTACCTCCTGAACAAAGGTACTGGGAAAATATCCATGAGGGGCTATAATTAGGAGGTGCTCAGTCTCCTTGAAAGGAAACATAGGTCAATGGTTTTCAATTCTATCCTCAGAGACCACTAAGACCCTGTTGTATGTGTTTATCGTAATGAAATATAAAACACTGTTGTCTGTGGGTCTGTTCCATTGGGCCACTAAAACAAAGCTTGCACAGCATGTGTTGTAAGCTGTTGCAGTACGCAGCAAGATTGATGCTTTCATTGCAAATGCATCCAAGTTGCAGCATGTCTGATCTGCATAAGGATCTATTGGACCACTGTGCAGATCCCATTTTCACTGACTGGCAAAACCCACATGGATATCAGGCAATAATATATGGCTGGCACAGAAGTGGGCCTGCCCATGTCACATTCCTGTCATGCCCCCCCATACAAGAGGATCGACTAAACAGTGTAGGTGGCTTGGATGGTGATACACCATAGCGCTGTCTAAGTCACCTATGTAAGCAGGACCTAACAGGCCAAGATTGAGGATTTTTCAGCTGGAATATAGGTGAATAAATCAAAATGACTGAGTATCTGATTAACTGACCTCTGCTCAAGCAGCAACATTCTTAAGCTCTGGCCTGTTATTCATGTCTAATGACAGGTTTCAGAAGCACTGACCTAGGTAACCCTAATTAAAGGACCAGTAAACCTTTTCTTTATGTTTTAGTATTTTTCTGGTTGAATAAAACAAAAGTACTCCCACTCATTCTTTTTTTTTTTTAATCAGCAGGAATTTTGGGAGTTTTTGTTTGTCCCCTACAGCATTGCAGCTGCACCACAAATTGGTCATCTTTCTTTGTGCATATTATCTTCTGTTTAGTGCCGCAAAGATGGAATTGTGTACTGTCATGAGATTACTTCCTGAAGGCACACAAAAAAGCCGGCGGTCCTTAAATGACTTGACAGTGAACTGGAACCTTTTTTGTAAGAACAATATGACCACTGAAATGGAATCCAAGATCCGAATGCTAAGAATCAAATTATTTGGGCTCAACCTCAGATTGCTTTTCTCCAGGATGATAATCCAGTTACAATTTTGAGATATTACTATAAAGACGCTGTCTCTGTAGCTCTCGTGTGTCTGATTTTATGATCCAGTCATCAGTGCAGTGATACAGATGCCTTGCTGTTTCAGAGGTGTTGTCAAGCCCCCAATAATTTTTTTAATTTTTCTTTAACGTTCCTGTCCCTTGTCTCAGATTTCCATGGACAGGCCCTACTTTACCTCCCTGATTCAGGATCTTGTTGTAATAGCTTTTTTGAATATATTACGTTTAATTATATGGGGATTAAAAACTGACAATATTTTGTACTAGTAATTTGTTTGTAACATAAATTGTTTTTGAGAAATTAATTATTTCTTGTGGCACAGTGTGGCACTTTATGCAAATTCATTTCTGTGCTGGGCCAGTATTAGAGCAGACAGTGCTACTAATAAATCTAGCAGAGCCCATGCACTGAGAGCATTTCTAATAGCACAGCAACCAGTATGTTTGTCTTTAAATAGAAATAATTAGCATACTGTGCATGGCATTAGCATAAAGTGCCACTCTGTGAACATAAAACAGGTTAATTTCCTAAAAGCAATTTATTTTACAGGAAACTTACCAGTACAACATGTAGGAAATTACATGTAAAACAAACTAAACTTGTTTTAAGATGACAGGGGTCCAATTCATTTTTGAACTTGAATTTTAATCTCCCTTGTGCCCTAGATTTCCCACTATGTGGAATAGGCAACTGCCATATCTGGGAATTTTCAAAATGAGCTGACCCTGATATCTTTGAAATATTAACCCTTAACCCTTTAAGTGCCAGAGGCATATGCAACGCATTGCACTGCAATGCGTTGAGTACCCCTCTGACACTCAAAGGATTAAAGTTTGGCAGAATGTAGATTCTGGGCCAGTGATTCGTAGTTCCAGTCCATGAATACACCAACAGGTTAGGTTTTCCTTTAGATCAATCAAAATGACTGAGGCACTGATTACACACCTATGATCAAGCAGGAATATCCTGAAAATAGGTGCTTACTAACAATGAGAATCACTGTTTTAGACAAGACAGGGCAGAATGAAAAAAGTGGAACATTCACTATTTTTGTGAAAGTCATAAATTTATGCTGTATTTGCAATTGCTCACATTTTGATGCAAGAAACATTCTAAGGCCTTGATGCTGAATAGCACATGCCCCTAAATTAATGGCAAAGTTAGTGAATGCACCTAAATTAACCCTTTGAGTGCCAGAGGGGTACGCAACGCATTGCTCTGGAATGCGTTGCGTACCCCTCTGGCACTCAGTTAATGGCAATGTTAGCCAGATGTATGAAAATGTGTGCTAATTGTTTTACTGAATTAGGCACATTGGCTCCTTCTCTCACAAAACAGCTGATATTGTAGCTGTGCCCACTTTTTGAAATGCACTCGTAAAAATAAGCGCAAATGTTTGCTAATTCTGAAAAAACACAAACATTCACAATTCAGTAACATTTTGGTGCTTATCATTTTGGCATAAATAGTACACTGTAAATAATGATTGTGAAAGTTTCCTGCTTACCTCCCTGCATTCTGTACTGCTAGCTCTAACCCAGAGGTAGGTTAAGGGTGGTACTGTGTTAGCCGTAGAAAAAACAAACACACTGGAAGAGTATACATTCTTACCAGAACCCAGACGTGCTCAGACCAGTCCTCAAGGAACCTTTAACAGGCTGCAGGTTAGAGATAGTGCTGCTTGAATACACTGAAGAAAAGCAAGGCATCTCTTTCTGACAGAAATGGCACTAATATAGAGATTAAAGAAGCTATCAGTTGGTGCAGACCATAAAGTAGGTAACTCTGGACCCTCTCACCTTGAAAATTTAGATTTTGTCCCTGAAATTTTGAGATTTACCACAAAACCCTGTGTCTTGGCGTGTGGAAACAGCATACAGCGCAGGGCTGGTGCAAGGATTTTTGCCACCCTAGGCAAAACCTAATTTTGCTGCCCATTTGGCCCCGCCCCTTGTGTCCCACCCCTTTATACCCCGCCTACTTATACCCACCTCTTTTCATGATTGTCCTCTCTCTGTCCCCTGGGCCAGTCTGTCCCTGGTCTGGAGATGCCAGTAAGAGATGCACCCCACCAGCTCCAACATGCCCCCACCAGATCCAACTTGCCCCCACTGCCTCCACTTTGCCCCCTATCAGCTCCACCTTGCCCCCACTGCCTCCAACTTGCCCCACCAGCTCCACTTTTCCCCCTCAGCTCCAACATTCCCCCATCAGCTCCACTTTGCCCCCATCCGCTCCAACTTGCCCCCACCAACTCCAACTTGCCCCCACCAGCTCCACTATGCCCCTATCAGCTCCAACTTGCCCCCATCAGCTCCACTGTGCCCCTCATCAGCTCCACTGTGCCCCCCATCAGCTCCAACTTGCCCCCACCAGCTCCAACTTGCCTCCATCAGCTCCACTTTGGCCCACCAGCTCCACTTTGACCCCCATCAGCTCCAACTTGCCCCACCAGCTCCACTATGCTGCCCATCAGCTCCAACTTGCCCCCACCAGCTCCACTTTGCCCCCCATCAGCTCCAACTTGCCCCCACCAGCTCCAACTTGCCTCCATCAGCTCCACTTTGACCCACCAGCTCCACTTTGCCCCTATCAGCTCCAACTTGCCCCCTATCAGCTCCACTTTGCCCCACCAGTTCCACTTTGACCCCCATCAGCTCCAACTTGCCCCACCAGCTCCACTATGCTGCCCATCAGCTCCAACTTGCCCCCACCAGCTTTACTTTGCCCCCCATCAGCTCCAACTTGCCCCCACCAGCTCCAACTTGCCTCCATCAGCTCCACTTTGGCCCACCAGCTCCACTTTGGCCCACCAGCTCCACTTTGGCCCTATCAGCTCCAACTTGCCCCCACCAGCTCCTCTTTGCCCCCATCAGCTCTAACTTGCCTCCATCAGCTCCACTTTGCCACCCATCAGCTCCAACTTGCCCCCCATAACATACCTGGAGCTCCCGCGTAGTCTTCTCTTCAGTAATACAGAGAGCGCTGCGAGATCATGACTCCCAGCACGCTCTGCATTACTAAAGAGTTGACAGCGATGAGGGAGCGCAGTAGTGACACAAATCTGACTATGTTGTGTTCCCGGTGTGGTGCTTGCGGGCAGCGGACTCAGCTCATCTCCGCTGCATGCCTGCATCCCCAGTACATGTGCGCCCTAGGCCAGCGCCTACCTCGCCTATAGGTGCCGCCGGCCCTGCTACAGTGCCACATTCTGAGTGGAATCTTAGAGAAGTTAAGCCTAAATCTAAACTTGCTACAAAGAGTAGCCAGGTGTCCTTGTATTCTGTTATGCTACTTCACTAGCTCTGAGGTTAATACTTGCTGAGTCTCTCTCTTAACAATTCCATTAAAGTGAATGCCTCCTCTGCTTCAGGCTTGACCGGAAACTGGGTAATATAACTTCTCAAACTACATTACTACTGTAAGTGTAGAGAGATGAAAACCCCTCTGTGAGCAACTGCAGCAGTAACATGGTGTTCGATGAGTCAGGAAGTGTATTTGTCTCATGTACCACCTTACGCAGTCTCCAATCAAGCAAGAAGAAGAAGAGGAATTAATCCAACCCTGCCGGGTTCAGAACAGGTATACGACTTGATAAGCATTAAAGGGAAACTAAACCCTAGCAATAAGTGGCTCTTAAGTCCCTAGGTAAGTAGTGCCATTTATACAGCATGTGTGCAAAATGTCCAACGGCAATTTATGTTGGTGAAACTGGACAGCCGTTACATAAGAGGTTTAATTCCCACAGATCCAGAGTTAACAACAAAAAGACAAATACCAGTGGGAGAACATTTTTGCCAAAATGGACACAGTGTCAGGGACATTAGATTGACTGTACTGATGGGACAATTTCTCACTCAGAGGGACAAAAAAGTATGGGAGGTAAAATTAATGCTACAATTTGATTCTTTGACTTATGGGCTGAATAGAGACAGAGAATTTCTGTCACATTATCACCTTGTGGATTAACCTACACAACAGTCCCTCTGGGATCATAAATATCTGGACTCCTCAGAAGAAGAATGCAATTTAAATCACATCCTCTACCATTGACTGATCAAAGAATCAGAGTCTGGCTGAACTTTCTTATCTTATTTCCATTATAAACAACGTGATGTGTACTTGTATTTAAGAGACATGTTTTCATATTTATCTGTATAACCAGGGGAGGGCTGGCAACTTGTGGCCCAGGGGGCAAATACATTCAAGTGGCCCATTTCTACTATAGTTCAAGCCCACTGTTCCAGCCCACCCCCCCTTGTTAATTTTAAAATTGGCATTAATGTTGTGACTAGTGATGAGCGAGCGTGCTCGGCCGATGCTCGGATCGGCTCGAGCATCGCTCTGCTCGGCACATGGCGGTACTCGTCGAGTACCGCCATGTGCTCGCCCGACATGTTCGGGTGAAGGGGATCTGTGCCGGAAGAGGCACAGATCCGAAGACGCTCCGCTGGACCACCAGGGACTGGAGGTACGGGGGCATTGCGGAGATGAAGGGGGCATTGCGGAGATGAAGGGGGACATTGTGGAAGAGGGGCATAGACTCTATGCCCCTCTTCCACAATGTCCCCCTTCATCTCCGCTATGCCCCTCTTCCACAATGTCCCCCTTCATCTCCGCTATGCCCCTCTTCCACAATGTCCCCCTTCATCTCCTATGCCATAGAGGAGATGAAGGGGGACATTGTGGAAGAGGGGCATAGCGGAGATGAAGGGGGACATTGTGGAAGAGGGGCATAGAGGAGATGAAGGGGGACATTGTGGAAGAGGGGCATAGAGTCTATGCCCCTCTTCCACAATGTCCCCCTTCATCTCCGCTATGCCCCTCTTCCACAATGTCCCCCTTCATCTCCTCTATGGCATAGGAGATGAAGGGGGACATTGTGGAAGAGGGGCATAGCGGAGATGAAGGGGGACATTGACCAGGCACCCTCCGCTCATCAGAGCAGGGGGTGCCTGGTTTAATGCTCGAGTGCTCCCATGCTTTTCAATGGGGCTCGGGTGCTCGGCCGAGCACTCGAGCCTCAGGGGGTGCTCGGTCAGAGCACCCGAGCATCGGGGTGCTCGCTCATCATTAGTTGTGACATAAGTCAAGTGATACCACAGAGCTTGCAGTTGAACTGGGGGCTACACTAGTGCGCCACTACAAAGCTTACAATTTAAGTAAAGCTTACCTAGTGATACTATAGAGCTTACAAGGGAAATGGTTTATGTTACTGGTTTAGCTCCATTTGGACTGTACCTCTGTGGTATCATTTATGTAGTTCCATTTCAATTGTAAGCTCTGTGGTATCACTAATGTAGCTTCATTTACAGCAGCAATCAGGAGATTTAGTGAGGTGCAGTGGCCCACCAGCCCAGACATATCACCAGCCCAGGGTGCAATTGCCCCCCTGCCCCCCAGGCCAGCCCTCCCCTGTGTATAACATGCCTGAGGAAGAGACCTAAGAGGTCTTGAAAGCTTGCATTCTAAATCTCTTTAGTTAGCCAATAAAGGTATCAACTTTACTAAATTTTTGCCTCCTGTTTTTCTATGGCTAACACGGTACCAATCTCATCTGTTTATACAGCAGTCAGGTACAGCTATCAATTTATATTTTGCATTATATCTGCAGTTTCCTATATATAGAGATTTCTTTTAATGTCAGCCTTTAGACCAGGAGCTCTTACACCTGTCCCTAGGGCCCCTCACAAGGGTGCAGGTTTTCAGGATCTTCTAACATAATCACAGATGACTCTACCAGTAGTTCAGCCATTATGATCTGTCTGACATAACATTCACTTGTGATTAACCCTTTGAGTGCCAGGGAGGTGCCAAATGCAATAAATTGGGGGAGATCATGTAGTAAGTAACACTGGACTCTCCCACCATGAGAATTTGGCCCTTCACACTGAGACAGTGAAATTTGGGTCAAAACCCTGAATCTCCGGGTCAAACCCTGGGGTTCCCAGGTATGATAGTCATACCTGGGAACTTCTTCCTTTTGAGCCACTGGAGACGCTAATGTGCTGCCGACCAGTGACATTTGCATCATGAGGGGAGTGGGGCTTAGCTGGGTGGGTGGGACTGAACATCCTTGTATTATCATAAAGGGGGTGGGAAGTGGGCAGAACAGGGTGGGAAGGACGAGAAGTGGGTAGGAAGTGGGCAGAACAGAGTGGGAATAAGAAGAAGTGGGCTGTAAGTGCGAAGAACTGGGTGGGAAGGAGGATAAGTGGGTGGGAAGTGAGATGAACAGGGTGGGAAGGAGAATAAAATCACTACTGCTGGAGAATCAGCCTCTGTACCCGGAGGCCCAGTAATTCGTCCTGAAAACCGGAGCCTCAGGGGTAGATGAGGAGATTTCCTAGGTATCTACAGGGCTAGAATAGAGGTAGTCAGGTCCATAGTGTCACTTAATTTTTCATTTAGGCTTTACTGTTCTGTTAAGTGTGGTGGCTACACCAGAGCATTTCCAAAGTTCCTACAGCAGTCACCTGTTGCTGGTTTATGATGACTGGTTTGTTTACCAGTTTTATGCCCCTTTTTTAACCATTACTTAACGCCTTAACTTTTTCTGAATTATTTCTCTAAGGGTAAATTTACTCTTATTCCAATTTGAAGATACCCTTTTCTCTATTGCCATTGAGGGATACAGGGACCATGGGGTATATGACAGTGCTTACAGGTAGCAGGGCACTATGAACAAAAGTTCTCCCACTTCCTGATGCCTCTATCCCACCTCCAACTGTCTGTCAGTTTTTAAAGAGTGTTCCTCAGGAGGTACAGGGAATTCCTTCTTCAAGAAGAAAAAATAATGTATTTATTTATTTATTAAATGTATTGCTTTCATTCTATTTATCATATATCATAGGACCCTCATGTATTGAGGAGAGTCCTTGGACGGTATAAATCACCAGTAGCTTATGCTAGTTCCATTGGGACAGCATTTTTCTATATGAAACAGTGAAAGTCCAGGCTCAGCCACTGGCTGAGCAGAAGAAAGTATACAAGCAGCTCTCCAATGGAGAAAGGCAATATCAATTACGATAATATATGTCTATGACAGCGCTCATAGAGCGGCAGGTTAACAAATTGTAATGGCTTAAAGGGATAGTAATACTTAAAATGTAAATATATATATATATATTGTAGGGTTTATCCTGCAGAGTCAAACAAAGGTACTCCCACTGCTGAAATATGTTTTATTCAAAAGTTATTGCACCTCAAACTTGTATTTTGTAGGTGCAGTATCACAGTGGCCTGAAATTGTACAGTGGCGATGTTGCTACACCATCCTATGGACAGCCCTGGTCAGTTGACCATACACCTCCATAGGATGGTGTAGCAACAGCACCACTGTACAATTTCAGGCCACTGTGATACTGCACCTAAAAAATTTCAGTTTGAGCTGTAATAACTTTTGAATAAAACACCTTTCAGCAGTGGGAGATTAACACTACAATATATATATTTTTTACATATTAAGTATTACTATCCCTTTAAAATCACCTACAATATAATATATGTCACTGGATTACAACTTCCATTGGAACAATATTAATCAAATTACTATAATTTAGATTACTTTTATATTGATTCTGACACTATGTTAGAGCAAAGGGAGGAAAAGAAGACTACGAGCAATAAAGGCAATGCTGCCTCTTGCTCAGCCTGTGGTACCAAAGTGACAGGCACCAATTCTAAATTTCGTGTAAAATGTTTAGACACCAGCATTGACAGTGCTGTCACTTCAAAATAATTTCCTCCAAATCTAGAGGAAAAGGCCTCGAAAGGCCAGAAAAGACCCTAGAAAAGGTATTAGATAGATGGTTAGCAGAGACACCATGGTTACCTACTAATAGGCTGTTATCTATGAGTTTCACTAAAGACACATCACTCTCCCTGCAAAATGTATCAGATGATGATTGACAGTGACCCATCTATGTCCATGGCAGAGTAGTCAACTCCTGATGATGATTAGCTAGAATCCGTAGATTCACTGATTAAAGCAATTCTGGAGGTTCTGCTAGTATCTGTTGGACAAGTTAATGATAACTCATCTAAATTCCTCTTTAAGCATAAAGAAAATCAGTTCCTTCCTTATGGTGAATTAGACCAAATTAGCATAGATGACTGGTGCAATCCAAATAAATGCTTGGTATTACCAAGAAATTTGTATTTACCCATTTCACAAAGACAAACTAGACCTTTGGTCTAACCCTCCAGCAGTAGACACAGCTGCCACAGTTGCAACACGGCGTACCTTGTGGCTCATGATATGGAATGCTGATACTCTTCCAAAAAAGCATTAGTAGCAATTCACAGACTCGTTCTTATTTGGATTAGAACTGAACAAAATTATTGGTAAAGCTACCGGAAGCAAAAGCACCCTTTTACCACAACACAAAGCTTGTAGATTTGACTTCAAAAAGGAAAACATTGCATATTGCAGTAAAGTATCATCCCGACAAGCAACATCCAATAAGTCAGGAGATTCCTTTCACTATTTTAAAACAAAACCAGGTTGGTCTCATAAGAAAAACTTACCAAGTCTGCTGAGCCCAAACCTCCCATCATGAAGGTGGGCATTCAGAGTCACCTAGAAATACTCCACAATGGGGAAGACTCCGACACTGCATTCAACAATGGAGGAAATAAATTACAGACAAATGGGTAGTTCAGTTGATACAAGAATGGTACAGGATGTTGTTTACAACACTAATGCCACCTAATTTCTTTATATCCAGGGTACCCACAGAAAAAACACTTCAAGAGTCATTTCATCAAGTGATTTAGCAATTCCTACAGAACGGATTTGTAATCCCAGTGCCAAAAGAACAAAGGTTCTAAGGCTTTTATTCTAGTCTTTTTAAAGTACCCAAAAAGATGGAAAATTACATCCAATCATGGATCTAAAGGCATTAAATCAACGCATCAGAGTACTCAAGTTCAAGATGGAATCAAACAGATCAGAGATAGCAGTCATGGAGTTCATGGCATCACTGGACATCAAGGATGCATACCTCTATATAATGTCGATAACAGAATGGAAAATAATCACAACAGATGCCAGCCTGTTTGGATGGGGAGCAGTATAGGAGAATCACTCCATTCAGGGACAATGGTCTCCAACAGGGACACATCTCTCTATAAACACACTATTGATGTGGACAAGTCTCCTACAGAATCATCCCATTCTTATTCAGTCCAACAATGCCACAGCAGTTGCTTACATAAGAACATAGAGCAAATTGGCTTGAATAGAAGTGGAAAGAATCCTCCTTTTGGCAGAAAACCATGTCCCAGCATTGATAGCCATATACATGCTGTGAGTGGACAACTGCGAGGCAGATTACCTCAGTCACCAGACCATAGAACCAGAAGAATGGGAATTTTTCTGGCAGATAATGGATTTGTGGGGTAGAACGGAATAGAAAAGATGGTGTCAAGAAGAAATATATAACTTCAGTATTCTATGCAAGAACAAGAGACCAACAAGCTCTTGCAGTAGATTCTCTAGCGATCCTATAGAACTGAAAAGGAATATATGTCTTCTCTCCCCTAGATATGATTGCCAGGCTCTTTCTCAATATAAGGAAAGAGAGTGCACACCATTCTAATTGCCCCATTTTGGCCAAGGTCGTCTTTCACCACCTACGAGATATGTCAATAACAGATCCTTGGCCCTATCTTCAGATAAAAGATCTAATTTCTCAGAGGCCAATTCACCACCAAAACCTACACAATTTACTTTGATGGTATGGACCTTGTAACCCAAATATTAAAGAACAAGGGCTTGAGTGATTCAGTCATCCAAACCATGTTGAAAGCTCGCATATCTGTTTTAGCCAAAATATATAATTGAGTTTGGAAGATATTTTTTCCTTCTGTAATCAAATCGGGGTAGAACCATTACATTTCCATCTTCCCTCAGTTTTAGAGTTCTTCCAAGCAGGTCTCAAAAAGTGTCTAAGGGTTAATTCATTGAAAGTTCAGGTTTTGGC
Source organism: Rhinophrynus dorsalis (assembly GCA_037306005.1). Taxonomy (NCBI): domain Eukaryota; kingdom Metazoa; phylum Chordata; class Amphibia; order Anura; family Rhinophrynidae; genus Rhinophrynus; species Rhinophrynus dorsalis. The sequence goes on along the minus strand of CM074720.1, from coordinate 57,060,784 downwards.
CATATCAGTTTTCTTTCAAAAGAAAATCGCCACTATTTCCAAACATTAGATATTCATTCAAAGAGTAAACAGATTCACTCCTCCATACAGAGACCCAATTCCACCTTGGGACTTAAATCTAGTTTTAGAGGCTCTTCAGTCTTCTCCATTTCAACCATTATCAACAGCCTCTGTTAAAGACCTGACCTACAAAACAGTATTTCCCATGTATATTGTATCAGCAAGAAGAGTCTTGGAACTCGGTACACTAACTTGTGCACCCCCACAGCTTATCTTCCACCAAGATAAAGTTGTTTTAAGGTCTGTTCCTGATTCCCAACCAAAAGTAGTTTTGGCTTTCCATATCAATCAAGAGGTAGTCCTTCCCTGTTTGTACCTAACCTGTCTAACAAAAAGGAGGAATCTATTCATACATAGATGTAGTTAGATGTCTTCTACACCAATATTCCCAAGTCAACTAGTACTTTAGGAAGACCAATACATTATTTGTCTCTCTGGATGGCCTTAAGAAGGGCAGACCAGCATCTAAGACAATCATTACTTCATAACTCAAACTGACTATGAGACAAGCATACAGACTGAAATCTGTTCCAGCACCATTCAGAATTACAGATAATTTAACTAGGTCCATCAGAACTTCATGGGCCTTGACAAACTAAGCACCAATATGGTCATCTGTTTTACAAAGTTTTACAAAGTGTACATTTTTTGCATCTCAAGATGCCAGTTTTGGTCACAAAGTTTTGGAGACCATTGGGCCTCCTGATGTTTTTTGGACTGATTTGTGATGTCCCCATGGACCTAGCATCCATCAATGACACTGGAGAAAAGGGGAGTTTTATACTCACTGATAAATCATTTTCTCTTAGTTCATTGAGAGATGCCCTGCCAATTTTTGTTTGAAGCTCTATTTGAGTGTCTATTACCTCCCCGACTTTGATAAACGAAAACTGACAGACAGTTGGAGGTAGGTTACAGGCACCAGGAAGTGGGAGGAGATTTGGTCATAGTGCCTTGTATCCTGTAAGCATGCTCCTATACCCCATGGCTCCTGCATCCCTCAATGGACTAAGTGAAAAGGATTTATCAGTGAGTACAAAAATCCCCTTATTTCTACTATAAAGTTAATGTAAGCAGCTAAACTCTTTGAGTGCCAGAGGGGTAAGGAAGGCATTGCTTCGTCTCCCTCTGGCACACAAAGATTTAAGTCCATTTCAGTTACACAACATTCTGTTGATTGAGGTGCATGGTGCATTGCACTTCTAGACCAGTGCTGACACACCTGTATGCACAATGCAATGAGAGAAATTGTGGAGAAAATCAACAGCATAATTGGAGACAAAATACCAATTGATTTAAATTAGATCTTTAACCCCTTGAATGCTAGAAAGGTCCCCAACTCAGTACTTCACAATGCACTGGAGAACTCAAACAGTATAAACACATTCTATATATTGAAGGCTTTAGATACTATGGCCTCTTATGCTTCTTACTCACACGTGAAGCAGATATAATCATACGTAGTGACCTAGTCTAGGGATGACCCCATGAACGAGATACGCTCTTCCCCTTCTGTATTTCCTTAGGATTGTCCTCTCTGAACACAGGTGTGTTAGTCAAAATGACTGAGCCACCCGCCGTGTTTCCAAATTTCTGTGCTCTTCTCCTCCCCATCCCCTCCCCCCCCACTTTCTATACACCTATTTTCCCTCTCTCTCTATACTTCCTATTGCTCCCCATAAATGGGTCACCCACTTTTCTTGACTCTCTAATTTCGAGATGGTTACTTTGAACACAATAGCTCAGTATGGTCATTATTGTTGACCTGGGTTCACATTGATCATTGCCATGTACTCATGTTTGTGATTACATAACCTGAAACCCTATCTATGTCTGTATTCAGTGATTTCTCTATATTTTCCTTTGCATATGTATTGTAACCATCTGAAATGTCCTTTTATTTTATTGACTCAATAAAGAATTAAATATGAAAAAAATAATGAGCCACTTATATTCACCCATGTGCTTAAAGGAAGAGTCAACAGGCTTTTCTTTATGAATACAACAAGTGTACTGACACTGCAGGGAGATGTATTGTTCCAAAGATATTGCCCTTTTAAACCAAAAGGATGTTGTTGCTTTAAAGGGTTACAATTATGGGTGGAGTTTGTATGCTGTGATCCTGCTAGCAACTGTTATGTCTGCCTCCATGGACATTTGAGTCAGGACTAATTGAATATGTTATCTTTTTAATAAAGGCACAAGCACAACATCCATAGGGGTCATTAGGATTTTCTGACCATAATAATGCAAGATGAGGGATTATTATTATTAGGAGGTGTTGGTTCACCTTTAACATAAACTGGAGTCCACAACTAGAAAAATTCTGCTTTAAATCCCAGATCTGGGTTCTGACTACAGTGACAGTTCTTGGCTCCGTTAGACTGGCAGAACGCATTCCTTTCTCTTTGGAATGAGCTCTATTTAAGGTTCTGTCAGAGGAAACTGTATTGTGCCTCAGGCACTCAGAGCACAAAACTACATTACACAATTGATGACAGGCAAACCAGCCTTTCTGTAAAGCGGATTCCTCAAACTTTTGTTGTCACCAATTTCCTGTGATGTCCATAAATAAGCGGATTTTACAGCTGACTTGGTTTCATCTGGGAAAAAGTGTACAGCAGCAAGTTTCAGATGAGCAATTCTGGGGCTAACCAACTACACTACAGGGGGTGTAGGAAAATACCAATTGATTTAACTGGGTCTCTTAACCCCTTGAACGCAATGCGATGGAGACCTCTCTAGCATTCAAGGGGTTAAAATCCCAATTTAAAAGGGAACTACCACCCCGCAAAAACTTCATCTTAATTAAGTCTTCATCTGGCGACTAGCTGCTTAGTAGCGCTAGTCGCCAGAAATATTACCTGGTTTAAAAAGGCCGGCTCCAAAAGGGACTGACAGCGCAGGCGCACGGACGTCACTATGGCAAGATGTCCATGCTTCCTGCTACTGTCCGCCTCAGAGTAAAAATCTTTTAAACCAGGTAATATTTCTGGCGACTAGCGCTACTAAGCAGCTAGTCGCCAGATGAAGACTTTATTAAGATGAAGTTTTTTCGGGGTGGTAGTTCCCCTTTAACTCAATGGAAATTTTGGGATACTCATTCCCCTGACCCCATGGAGCCACAATGAGCTTCAGGATTGTTCTGCTTTTGCTCTCGCTGCATAAAAACCCTATGTATTGTGCTCTCACTTTGGATATATTGGAATGCACACATTATATATTATTCTGTAGTGTTTACCTACTGGAAGCTCAATAGTTATCCAGTTCATAGTGAAGCAATCCGTAGGAGACATCTCAAGTATCCAAGGGGTTAAAGATTATATTAGTGAGTTATAATAGGTAAGGAAGTGTTTGTTGTAATAGAAATTCCCACCCCGTACTACCCACTTCCTGCCTGTTCCACCTACTTAAAGGGATAGTAATGTTTCATAATAAAAACAGCTCTAATTAATCATCATAGTATTTGGACTTTGGAGAGTGTTATTTCAATTCTGTCAGAGTTGTAGTACAAGAGTAATTCAATGACAAAGTATCCCCCTCCCGCCCCTTTTACTGATGTAACACTGCTCAGCCAGATCAGAAGGGAGGTGCCCAGGTAGACTGCAGAGAGGGACAATCTTCAATTAAGATAAGGGAAAAACCTGAAAAACTTGTCAAGGGGGGCAGGGATTTCATTGTTCTCATAGGAAGAAGATTGTCCCCTGCTGTTATCTGTCTGGTCTATGGACTGCATTCCACATCAGAGAAGAGATGTCTTACACTAGGTAAAAGGGGTGGGAGGGGAAACTTTGCTTGTGAATATCTCATAAACCATAAAGGTTCGAGAAATAAGACTTATATCGTTCTTCATGTTTTTTTAATGCCTACAAAATAAAATAAAGATAAAATGAAGTATTACTATCCCTTTAGGTATCAAACTCAACCTACTCTCTAATCCCACCCCACCCATAGTAGGACATGAATCACATGGACACTCCCACAGCAGCCCTTCTTAGTACTCCAGGGTCTGGTATCAAGGCTATTCTAGGCAGGATGCTCATAGCCATCCCCACCACAAGAGACTGCGACTTCACTTTCAGCACCCACAACCCGGACAGCTCCATTCAGCTCCAAACCTTACTGCACAGTGCCAAGTCTGAGACAGAAGAGCTTCCAAGGCAAGTTAATTCCCTCATTCACCTCTTCCCCAGCTCACAGATGTGGTGTGTGTGTGTGGGGGGGCCTGAGGCAAAGCTTGCGTTACACCGCCTGTCTACATTAGTCAGCCTTATCCATGGGTGCCCCTGGCCAGAAAATTGTGGCTTTTCCGTGCAAATTCTCACAGGGAAAATACTGCCCTTTTTGCGCATCTCTATATAGAGCCTACGATATCTAAAAGTTGAAGTCAATTTATAGGCCCCTTAAAATAACATAGGAACTAGAGAGATTTATCTTTATCACATTCTACAAATTCAAGTTTTCTTAAGTTGGGCTTTGAACCCCTTTAGTGCTTTCAAGAGATTTGAGGAATAGTCAGCATTTTAATGCTATATTTTAATGCTAATGTTATATGTTTTTTTCTCTCTGAGAAAAACAATTCACTTCTGCTGCTGGGTTATTCTTCAGTTAAAAGTAATTACAGCTTAAATGTGTTTTTTTTATGAAACTGTTATCAACAGACCAAAATGGTATCCAAAGACAATTTTTTGCACTCTACAAGAGAACTTGAGAGCTAGTCTATGGCTCTCCATAGTGACTAACAGAAACAGCATCAACTGGTTACCACCATACAAAACAGCAGCTTAATATGAAAACACATTTTCATTGTAAGAACTTTTCAATGAAAGGACCAGCTAGTGAGAGCTTGCAGAATTATCTTGTTCCTTCCACCTAACTAAATTGTAATTTCCTAAAAAAATATATAACAACTTTATTTTTACAGACTATTACATTTATAGGAAAGGTTAAAGGTTTGATCTGATCTCCTGAAACCATTGTTCATGATAAGATGCTACAATATACTGTCCCAGTCTGCAACATCTTTCAGATTTAATTGGATTTGACTTTCAATTAAAAGCCAGCATTCTACCAATAATGGAGTAACATGAGCGTAAAAAGACCTGCTGAAGGTGAACATGACTCACCAACAGATGAATAGGTTTGATATATATGTTTCAAGATGACCTAGCAATAATGAAATACAAGAGATCACTCAATAAAGATATTTCTCTATAATAGTTAATGAGGTGGTATGCATTATAGGTGATGTTAGTTCACCTGAGTGCTATCAGTGCTGAAATATAAAACTACAAATGTTCTTGATCTTATCCACAACAAATGCACAAAATGTATATTGGCAGGGATCACTTCCTTAATTGTCTGTAGCCGCCTAACGGACCCTTAACCCTTTCAGTGCTAGAAAGGTATACAAAGCATTGGAAGATCCCTGGCACTCCAATGGTTAAAAGTATAGGGGGATATTTTTATCATTCAGTTACTCTTGAACTACAACTCTGACAGAATTGAAATAACACTCTCCATGGCCCAAATACTATGATGATTAATTGGCGCTGCTTTTATTGTGAAACATTACTATCCCTTTAAAGCCATGAAACATATGTAAGGTGAAATGGGACCTACAGGTTAAAGCTACAGTAAACTTATATTATTAAAAAAAACAACACATTTTATTCTTAAAAAAAATAAAAAATACAACGTTATTACAGCTGTTTTTTTTACCCTTTGAGTACCAGAGGGGTACTCAACACACTGAGCAATGCATTGTGTACCCCTTTGCAATTAATAGGGTTAATATTATCAGTTAGAAACAGTGCCAGACAGGTTTTCTGTTGCATTATTTTGGAAGATGTGAGCGGCTGGCTGCAGTTCTCCGTCGAATGTTATGTTAACCCTTTGAGTGCCAGAGGGGTACGCAAAGCAATGCGTTGTGTACCTCTCTGGTACTCAAAGGGTTAACAGGTTCACCATTCCATGACAGTTTGAGCTGTAATAACTTTTTGAATAAAATAACTGCCCGTGGTGGAAGCCCTACAATATATGCTTTTAACCATATTAACCATTTGTGTGCTAGAGGGTATGCAACACATTGCAAAGCAATGTGTTGCGTATCCCTCTGGCACTCAAAGGGTAAAACCTTCCTTGACCCTTTGATAGTTTTTTTATGTTTGTAATTTAATAACTTTTGAATGTATATCATTTAACAGAAGTTTGCTCAGGTGCCAGTCATCTCACTTTGGAGACATCATTAGCAACTGATGAGTTAACCCTTTGAGTGCCATAGGGATAGCCAATGCATTACAGAGCAGTGTGTTGGATACTTGCTCTGGCACTCAAAAGGTTATGAGACAGTATTAATTTTTGTTTCTATTATACATTTTGAAATAAAGAATATATATTTTTTTATTTAACATTTTGAGCGCCAGAGGAGTATGCAGTGCACCTCTCTGGAACTTGAAGGGTTAATGGAGCTTTGATGGTATTAAAGGCACTGAGAGAATTGGAAGTATTCAAAAGGAGCAACTACCCAATATTTAGAATTATCTTGTAAAAAAAAACCCCCAACAACAACAAAAAAACGGGGATCTAATATTTCTATAGACAGCAAAATCAACATCAATAAAGTGGAAATGCCACACAAATACTGCACCCATCTATGGAGACAGGTGTACGTCCTATAATAATGGTTGAACTATGCATTACCGTGTTCTACTCAGCAGGAAAAGTGTGTTGCATTTTTTCATATGTTAATTTCCTTTTAAAATGGCACAAGGACTTGTAAAAGTCATCAGAGTGGTTCAATGGACTTTACGTTCAAACGAAAAGTCTATAAATCTTGGCCAATACAAATATACCTTTGGGGGCAAATAAAACATCACATTTAATTAATTGGGTCTTTTATCCCCCTAAATTGTCGGACAGGTCTCCGACACTTTGGTTTGATTTTTTTTTAAGGTAAGTCCCTATGCATTAAATGCTAATCCTTTATCCTGTGTCCCATTTCAGCATCAAAGAGGCTAAACCTGATACCCAAACAGAGTGATCTTGGTGCCAGACATACCAGAAAACAAGAAGTGGTATCTCTTCCTCTGTGAACATATTATTCATGGGTACAGAGACCAGATCCTGAGTTCACAGCATCAATAACCTTAATAGTGAGCAACACCATCAAACTGGTCAAATGAGCAGTCATGTATATAAGCCTTTATATATCAATGAGAAGACCAAGAGTAGGCAACTTTGGTCCTCAAGAGTCCTTGCTTGCACAGTGGGAGATCAATAAAAATGAATAAACTGTTGATTCAGCAACTTCTGCTCAAATGTGCATACCCCTGCTATATAATACCCTGTGCATTGCGTCATGCCTGCTGTAGACCATGAGGACAAGAGATGCTTATGACCTGGATGCAAAGACTCATATTCATAGGGTGGGGGGTTATTGCCTGGCCCGCTGGTGACCTTGAGGACAAGAGTTACTTAAGACCTGGATGCAAAGACATAGTCACAGGGTGTGGGGTGCACATATACAATTCTGTGCTACACAGGTTGCTGGAACTAATTTTCTAGACCTATACCTGCCTAACATCAATTTACTAAGCTACTTACAACAAAGGTTTCCACTTAACACCACTTTCCTCAAGGCTAGGGCAGAGGGGAGGTATACTGACATTTTAGGACATTCTATCCATGGAAATGGCATAATGCTATAGGACCCGCTTAGACTTGAGGAAAGGAGATTTAATCTACAACAGCGGAAGGGTTTCTTTACAGTAAGGACAATAAAGGTATGGAATGCACTTCCGGAGGAGGTGGTGCTATCAAATACATTAGATGCCTTTAAAAGGGGCCTGGATACTTATTTAAAAGAGCATAATATAGAGGGCTATGCACGTTAGTATTGGGATTAATATTTAGTTAGGGCTTGTTGATCCAGGGAGAAATCTGATTGCCATTTTGAGTCAGATGCCTTCTTTTGGGTCAGCGATGGTAAACAGGAATAGGAAAAGGGTTGAACTGGATGGACGCAAGTCTTTTTTCAACCTAAATTACTATGTAACTATGTAACTATGTAACTATGACAGATGTGTGGGGCATTCCATCATTCAGAATAAGTGCATTAATCAAACATACAAGTTAGTGCAAATCCCTAAGTCCAGCACTTGGACTGCAGGAAATTGTACAATAACTATGTTATACACTTCAGTGGTTGACAAGGGAAATGACCCTTTCATTACAGAGTTTGTCCTGCTTGTAGGCTTTAGTAAATCCTACCCAATGTTACTGTATATGATATATACATGATGTATATGCTGTAGTCACTACCATTCAATTTAGTATCTTATTGACCCTTTAAGGACCATAGGCGGTGCACAACGAATTGCTGTGAACCCATGGAATGCTGGTGTGTCTCCACTCTAGTGAGAAACAATGCAATGGAGACAATTCTATCATATTCTTATTGATATAAATGGAGCTTTGAAACCTTTGCCCATTAATTGCTGTAATTGTTCTAAGTACATCACCAAGGGATGTAACTACAGGGGGAGCAGAGGGTGCAGTTGTGCCGGGGGTCCAGAATCCAAGGGGGCCCCATCTGTCTTAAGGTTCAATAAGTTCTGGTTATACCCCTCTAAATATTTTTGCAAAAAGGTTTTCACAGGGCCCTACAAAGACTAATTATGCCACTGGCATCACCTTCAACAAGTAGAACAAAACTGAAGCATGGCCTCATAATTAACAAGACAGCCCTATGCATTTCACCAACTTAACTGCTCTTGTAATTATTTCCCAAAGCACTGCGGTATTACTCTAAGTGGATAATGCAAAACACATTTTAAATATCCTCAGGGTCACCAATACGCAAATGTAGTAGACTGTGACAAGTATAATGTACCAGTCCATTATTTTGATATTTTTCATAAACATGGACAATTAATACGAGACAATTAATACAAGTCTTACATTTTTTCTGCTTTACTGAGAGTGTACTATAATTTCACCATCTGAAATGAGGATTTCTTTTTAACTCCTTATATGCTAGAGATGTATCCAATGCATTGATAAGCAATGCAATGTAGACATCTCTAGCTTTCAAGGGGTTAAGTATGAGCAAGCTACAAAATCAACAATATTCTGGTATCCAATGATACCCCTCTGGCACTCAAAGGGCTAAACATTGTTCTTACTTCTTTACGTCTAGATGTCATCTGTAAAGGAAGAAATTGGAGGGCATTATAATTACAGTGATTCACAAGCAGTATTATTGCATAATCAACCAGAAAAAAATATAGACACAACTTCACAGACTGATTATTAGTGAAAGCAATTACAACTAAAAGCAGACCAAGGCATTCTGTAAACTGACAGCCAGTAATAAGTCATGATTTATAGATTTATATAGAGGAAGAAAAGAAAGGACGTTTACTGTGGAGGTTAAAATGACCCAAGGGATTCTAGTGGGGGATCCAAATGTACAACTGTAACCAAATATTGACCGAATCGTGGAGAAATATTAATTCATGTGTAGCTTCCACTCACGTTATTAAATACTCATCAGATCTATAATAGCATTAGCAGAGTAACTATGTACAGCTAATGTGAGCAAGGTTCCTTTAAGTCTTATTTTTTTCATTACAATTCTGATTTTGGGGAGCCTGTCCAAGTGTCCCTATTGAAGATGACAAGGATTGCATACTCCAGGGGGGTTATGCACTAAGTGTGATAAGGGGGTGATAAGGCAGAGATAACTTCTCCAGTGATATCACTTCACCTTTTCCTATGTTATTCTATAGAACCTATGCACTAAGATCTCCATAGTTGGAGAAATCTTAGTGCACAGGCTCCGTAGAATAACATAGGAAATGGAGACGTGATATAACTAGAGAAGTCATCTCCACTTTATTACCTCTTTATTACGCCTTAGTGCATAACTCCCTGATCACTGTGGAGATTAACAGACACAGTGTGCACACAGAACGTACACTCCAGTTGCTACCTCACACAAGCATGCACTCAGGTCCTAGGTACTGGAACAAGGGGGTATGGATCAGGTCTGATGATAGCCCACTGACATACAATCTTCTCTGGAGGCCTTAGGAAAATGCATGCTTGCTATTTCTTGTGTGCACAGACAAGTAGCTTTGAATTTTGTATGCTGTAATTTCAATCAGCAAAGACAATTTGCAAAGGCTGGACTTGATGGGATCTTGTTGATGTTTCATTGTATCTGTTATGTATGTTATATGACTTTAAACCACCATAAAACAAAATGAAAACTGTGTGAGCATTCTTAAAAGAACTGACAGCAGAGGTGGATTGCCAATGCGCCAAAAAAGCTGCTATTTTTTTTTAAACATATCCCAATTTTGGAGCCCTAAATGTGAGGGTTTTTCTTCATAGTGAACGGGACAGTCATGCACATTTTACAAACTAAACTTTTAATTTTGAGGGAGGATAAATAATGAGTTACCCCTTAAGGACGCTGTGACGTGCGAGGACATCACCGTTTCTTTGCCTTAAGGACCGGTGATAGTCCTGTCATGTCACATGCTTTTTACTTACCGCTCTCCTTTGGGAGTGATGTAATTAAAAATAGGGCCTGAATTTGACCGTTCCAAGACCGTAGAGGTCTTTCTCACACCCCCGTTTGGGGCACCGGTAAACGTCACATTTCACAGGTGCCAGTGCTCCAACAATTATAAAAGCAGTCCTTAAAGGGATAGTAATGTTTCATAATAAAAGCAGCTCTAATTAATCATCATAGTATTTGGACTTTGGAGAGTGTTATTTCAATTCTGTCAGAGATGTAGTTCAATAGTAATTCAATGACAAAGTATCCCCCTCCCGCCCCCTTTTACTGATGTAACACTGCTCAGCCAAATCAGAAGGGAGGTGCCCAGGTAGACTGCAGAGAGGGACAATCTTCAATTAAGATAAGGCAAAAACCTGAAAAACTTGTCAAGGGGGGCAGGGCTTTCATTGTTTTCATAGGAAGAAGATTGTCCCCTGCTGTTATCTGTCTGGTCTATGGACTGCATTCCACATCTGAGAAGAGATGGCTTACACTAGGTAAAAGGGACGGGAGGGGAAACTTTGCTTGTGAATAGCTCTTAAAACATAAAGGTTAGAGAGATAAGACTTATATCATGTATATATTTGTATATGCCTACAAAATAAAATAAAGACAAAACGAAGTATTACTATCCCTTTAAAGGAAGTTAACTTCCCTGGAGAGCTGGTCATTACCGGGTAAAAGTACAAATACCAAAGAGTGTGACAGAACAGTAGAAAAACAAGGGAAGAATGACCCAGGTTACGCAAATGATGAATAATGCATTATTCCACCAACTCTATACAATAAACCCTTTGCGTGCCGGAGGGGTAGGCAATGCATTGCAAAGCAATGCATTGTGTAACTCTCTGGCACTCAAAGGGTTAAAGGAATAGCAATACTGTATTTTAAATTTTATTTATGAATTTACTTTTTTTTTTTTTTTTTGAAGCCCTTGTATTGTGTTGCTAAATTATCAGGTATTTCAGATGTGTAGCCCTTGGTCTCATTGCTCAGTGAAAACAGATATACATAGCTGGGAACACTCTGGTTTTGCCCCGGAGACTGCTGTTTTCACTCTTCATTACCGGGTCCCCGGGGAAGAGGCTGATTCTCTGGATGTGGGGAGTTTCTTCTGAAACTCTACCCACATCTGCTCCTTCTCAGCCTGTTTCTCCCATTTCTCCTCCTTCCTCAGAGTATGTATTGCAGGCCAGTGAAGCCCCGCCCCCACTCATCATTAAGCCCTGCCCCATTTTTTACACAAATCACGTCATCTGTCTCCCACTGTGGCACCAAAGGAGTCCCCCTCCAGTAAAAACAAAAATAAAAGTTCCCAGGTATGCAGATACACCTCAATTATGATCCAAAGGAAGCAAAAACATTTATCTGGGATTTGATGCCACTCTGGTGCACAGGAGATTTGCCTGGCATTTCAGAGCCAGACTGTCCTTATCGGTATGGACAGATAGAGATCTTATGTAATGGCGCAAGAAAGCTCCAGAGTTGTGTCTAGCCAGAGAATAAGGAAATATGTTTTTGTTCATACTGAGTTTTCCACCTCTGTGATTTTACTTTAATATTTTAGAAGCAAATATGAATGCATTTACCATCTTTGATGTATTTATGTATGTTATTTTAAACCAACTACTTCAATGCTTTTCTCTCACTTTCATTAATGTGAGTACCCTCCACCTGTGATTTGTAAAAAAAAGATTCTGTGACCCAACAAAACAATGTCTGTGAATGTCATGCTCTCCATTAGATTGTTCCACTTGTTTAGCTGAATAGAGCATTAACAGAACAATATGCAACGTTCTTATGATACTTTGCAACAGGGTGGATTTGAGATAAATCATGATTTACATCATAGTCAGAAAAACTCAAATTGTATGAACGTATGTATATTTTTATTTATATACGCCAACCTGTGTACTTGGCACTTTACAATTTGCATTTAGTCTACAAGGGGTACAATAAGTGCAGTGATCACGTGCTTATAGGGATAATAATATTTCAAAATAAAAGCAGCTCCAATTAATCTTCATAGTATTTGGGACATGGAGAGTGTTATATCAATACTGTCAGAGTTGTAGTTCAAGAGTAATTGAATGACAAACTATCCCCTTCCCGCCCCTTTTACTGATGTAACACTGCTCACCTCAGAAGAGAAAGGTGGTGTCCAGATGGCTTGCAGAGAGGGACAATCTTCAATTAGCATAAGGGAAAAACTTGAAAAACCTATCAGGGGGGGCAGGGCTTTCATTGTTCTCACAGTAAGAATATTGTCCCTTGCTGTGAGCTGTCTGGTCTTAAGACCAGATTCCACATCTGAGGGGAGGTGGCTTACACTACTATCCCTTTACATAGACAATCATATTGGGAACACCAGGTGAATATACATTAGGACTTAAATAACTAGTCAGTGTGACTAGATTTAATCATAGTTTTCTATATGAAAGTACATTCTTGTTACTTGTTACAGCCTTAAAGGGGAATGGTTCTTTGTAAAAATCCACTCTTAATCTGATTTACTAAATAAATATATTTCATACAGCAGTCAGTTTAACCTTTGCCACAATATAACCAAGGAAATGAGAATTATATAAGCCTTTCCGACTCCTAATTGGTTTGCACAGATCACCAGAACTTTCTGTTGTACCTACTAATACACAGTAAAACCCAGTGTTTTACCTTCTGCTTAAATACATCTAATCTTCTTTTAACTGTCTCAGTGTGTCCATTATACAACATGCTTGGGCAAGGAATTCCACAATTTAACAGACCTTACTATAAAAAAACCCTTCCTCTGCTGAAGCTGAATCTTACAGGGCAGCCCCTATTTATTTGATTAGGCTTTGGAATGTAATGCTCTCCAGAGAGATCCTTGTATTGACCTTGTATATACTTAGTGTAACAAGATCTCCTCTTAGTAATCTTTTCTCTAGATTAAACAAACCAAGATTGTCTAGACGTTCCTCATACGTCAAGCTCTCCATTACCTCAATTCATTTTGTTGCTGAACTCTCTCCAGTTCTAGAATATCTGGTGCCCAAAACTGTGCAGCATATTTGAGGTGAGGTCTTAGCAATGATTTATACAATGGCAAAATTATGTTATCCACCTTTGGTACAACACACCATTTTGTGCGAAACAGGAGGACTTTGCTTTTGCCACTGCCGTTTGCCACTGGACACTGTTTTCAAGTTTGTAATTTACATACCTGGGAACTCTCCGGTTTTGCCCCGGAGACTCCTGGTTTGACAATGAATTACCGGGTCTCCGGGGCAGAGTCAGATTTTCCGGGTGTGGGGAAACCCTGCCCACTTGTGCTCAATCCCACCCTGTTCCTCCCACTCCGTGCCCTCTCTACCCCTTCCCTAGAGCATTCTATATGTTTTTTTATGTTTAGTAGTCCCACCCCTCCTCACAATTAAGCACCGCCCCTTTTAAATGATGCAAATCGCATCATTTCTCTACCCTCATCGGCACTAGAAGGCTGTCCTCCGGGCAGCCCCAAGTAAGAAGTTCCCAGGTATAGTAATTTACAAGGATTTCCAGGTCTTTCTCTAGCAAAGAGTTTCCTAAAATTATTCCATTAAGTTCATAAGTAGCATTGGGATTTTTCTTTCCAAATGTATAACTTTATACTTTCCCACATTAAACTTCATATTTTGTTTGTTTGCCCTATCTGCCATTTTATGAAAATCGCTCTGTAGAGAACAAACATCCTATTCTGCATTTGTTACCTTGCATAATTTAGTGCCATCTGCAAATACTGAAATTTTGCCTTCTTTACCTAAACATGCTAAAAAGCAGTAAACAAAATACTGAATCCTAATTTACTCTACCCTTAACTGTATTGTATTTCCATTTTCAACAACATACTGCTCCCTATCCTCCAACTGAATTTCTATCCAGTTTTTCTATTTATTTACTGTGTTTTGCATTTGTACTTTGTTGAAGTCTAGAGCTGGACAGTAACATTTTACTTTTTCTCAGTTGTAGAAGATTTTTCCACTGCTTTCTTTAAAAACATTTCAGATTAGCTTACAGATTTATCAGAAAATGGATGATTCTTTGATTATTAAATTGCTTCAACTCTTGTTGACTCCACATTTGTGACTAGGCATGGGATACCTTTGGTTGTCAAGTAGGTTCCTTCACGTATCACTCATTGGTGTGCATTCTATGACTTCCTGCTTGTCGGAATTGACTCTTATTTAGGAGTGGCCACCTCTAAGGTAATTTGTCCTCCACTGAACCTTCTAAATCTATAAATACCTTGGCTTTTCCTTTCTAACTGCCACACTGACTTGTACACAAGCAGAATCTTGTCCTAGGGTATCTCTTCCCCACATCATCTTATTTTGACTGTGTCTTTAGCATCTACTGATGATGCCCTCTTATCTTCTTCTTTGTTAGTGGTCCAGACACCAGCAAAAGGCAGCCAATAGAAGCCAATCCTCAACTCCACTGTATGAACCAGGTGATATGGTCTGACTTTCCACCAAGAATATTAGGTTGACCAAGCCAAAAGTTAAAGGGATAGTAACACTTCGTTTTAACTTTATTTTATTTTGTAGGCATTAAAAAAACATGAAGAATGATATAAGTCTTATCTCTCAAACCTTTATGGTTTATGAGATATTCACAAGCAAAGTTTCCCCCTCCCGCCCCTTTTTCCTAGTGTAAGCCACTGTTCAAATAAACCTGCCATTAAAATGATAGACTGATCATGTCTTTGTCAGTGGGCAAACATACAAAATCAGCAGGGGATCAAATAATTTTTCCTCACTGTATATCCAGTGTTGCTGACCAGTGCCTGCTCTTGACTATTCCTCTGCTTGCCACTTGCCCTGGCTTGTGCTTCTATTGATCAAGTGCTGCTCAGTTTGTGCTTGAATTCATTTCCTACTGTTCCATTGTTAACATACTGCTGCACCTGGATTCTGTGTCAGCATACTTTTGCCCTTGGTGGGGATTCACTTTATTGCAGCCAGTTTCTTCATACATCAGCCTCCTGTGGGGTGGAAGTAGAAATAGTAGACTAAGGTCTCTGTTTGCTTCCTCCTGTGGTGATTCCAGGCTATTCTGATTCTTGTGGAAGTAAGTTTGTTCCAAAACTTCAGGAATCCTGCTAATGCTAACGATTAGTGGGTATGAGCATCATTGACTGGCCCCAACTCAAATGGAGACTAGTTATTAGCTCTTGTGGTTGACATGTTTAATCCTGATTTTAAGCAGCAGTAAGGATATGTCCACTTCCATTTATGCTTTCAAGCAACAAACTCAAGCCTCACACCCCAGACTTAAGTAGCAGGTTTTCCCTGCTATTTGGGTCTGCTATCTAACACCCTAACCTTGTTCTGCTGGTAGTCACAGAATGAAACAAACACTGACACAGAGCCTTGATCCATTGTTCACTGGTAGTCACAGACCAATCCAAACACTGTCTGACACCCTAGACTTGATCCAATGTCTACTGGTAGTCACAGAACAACCGACACTGTCTGACACCCTGGACTTGATCCATTGTACATTGGTAGTCGCAGAGTAACCCAAACACTGTTTGACACCCAGGACTTGTCCACTGTACTCTGGTAGCCAAAGAACCACACATACACTGTATGTCACCCCAAAACTGGTCCACTGTCTGCCATTATATATATTTGTTCCATCCCTACGTGTACTTCTTCATGGAATCCTGAAGTTCCACGGAACAGATTGAGACCCACTGTATTTGACTACACACTATGATAAAGTCTATGCCACATCTTTTGACTATGTGTGTTGTCTAGTGTTGAGCGAGCGTGCTCGGCCGATGCTCGGATCGGCTCGAGCATCGCTCTGCTCGGCACATGGCGGTACTCGTACGAGTACCGCCATGTGCTCGCCCGACATGTTCGGGTGAAGAGGATCTGTGCCGGAAGAGGCACAGATCCGAAGACGCTCCGCTGGACCACCAGGGAATGGAGGTACGGGGGCATTGCGGAGATGAAGGGGGCATTGCGGAGATGAAGGGGGACATTGTGGAAGAGGGGCATAGACTCTATGCCCCTCTTCCACAATGTCCCCCTTCATCTCCGCTATGCCCGTCTTCCACAATGTGCCCCTTCATCTCCGCTATGCCCCTCTTCCACAATGTCCCCCTTCATCTCCTATGCCATAGAGGAGATGAAGGGGGACATTGTGGAAGAGGGGCATAGCGGAGATGAAGGGGGACATTGTGGAAGAGGGGCATAGACTCTATGCCCCTCTTCCACAATGTCCCCCTTCATCTCCGCTATGCCCCTCTTCCACAATGTCCCCCTTCATCTCCGCTATGGCATAGGAGATGAAGGGGGACATTGTGGAAGAGGGGCATAGCGGAGATGAAGGGGGACATTGACCAGGCACCCTCCGCTCATCAGAGCAGGGGGTGCCTGGTTTAATGCTCGAGTGCTCCCATTCATTTGAATGGGGCTCGGGTGCTCGGCCGAGCACTCGAGCATCAGGGGGTGCTCGGTCAGAGCACCCGAGCACCCGAGCATCGGGGTGCTCGCTCATCCCTAGTGTTGTCCATAGAATATATTTTTGTGAATACATTTCATTTTAACTAGGTACAATGGAGAACAATGTGTTTCTATTTTACATGTCAGAAATTTAGTGACACAAACACTTTGGCCTAGATTACATTACAGGTAATAAATGTTATCACTCATTTTATCTCAATGATTTCTTTTGAAGTTTATGGGGAACTTCGTGGATAAACCAGTAAAGAACATGAACTGCAATGGAATACAGACATTGTTAGTTATGTATCTACTGCTTATGAGCTTTCTTAGGCATCCTCTGCCTATTATCTTGTACATGAAAGCTATTACTCACAAGGATGTCAGAACCATTCTACCTTAAACACGTCTGTGTCAGCGCTGTCAATATTTATTTGTAATAATGTTTTTCTTTATACAGTTCACTTATTCAAAGTGAAACTGCTACTAGCCAGTTCCTTTGAAAACTCACTCTACAGAATCATAATAATTTTATGCAGGATGCACTTCATTTCTTAATTTTGGATCTCTGTGTTATTCTCTACTGGCTCTTGGAATTGCATTGATTAATTGGTCTACTGAAAACCTTTCAAATGAGAAAATCCATTGACCTTTCTATGTAAAACAAAAGCATTACATCTAAGAGGTCATGTTGAGCAGCGTAAAGAGGTCAGTAAGAGCCTTCTGTATAAGACAAAAGAGGAGTAATGCTTTTAAAAGGCGCATGAAAGTGGGGAGAAATAATACTTTCCAAACTTCTCATTGAGTTAACTCTTTAAGGACCAGAGGTGTGTGCCGTACATTAAAAGGCTATGCACGGCACACCTTTCTGGTCTTTAAAGGTTGGAATTGGGGGTTCTAACTCCTTCAATGGACTAAAAACCCAATTTTAATTAACGGGAAATCGTATTTGTCCACTCAGATCATCTTGGTTTGTTCCTGAATTCCTATTTTCTTTTCCGCATAAAACCTAAAATGCCTACCTACTGTATCTTGCAGATCATTCACAATATGTATAATATGTGTAATTAATAATAATAAGACCTATTTTTCAGGAAAGAGGAAGATAACATGACTTCACTGAATGCTAGGCACATCTCCAGTGCCTTGAAAAGCAAAAAAGACGGGCGACAAGGCAACTCCTTACAAAATGATTGCGCTAAACTGCAGGGGGAAAGAGGTCGCGACAATCAATTAAACAATAAAATCCCCAGATTAAAAAAACAATGGAAGAAAAGTGGTATGGACAAAATGCAGGTAGATAAAAGAAAGGGATTAGAGGAAGATTACAAAGACATTTGAGAGGTTTGAGGCAGAGATTATCAATATACATACCTGGAAACTTTTTCTTCTGGCTTCCCTTGAGGGGGAGGCCTGTGGTGCCGTTGATGGAGACAAATGACGCAATTTGTGTCAAAAGGGGTGGTGCTTAATTGTGACTGGTGGGGGGGCTTCAAAAACTTGTAAAAATGTAAGTGAATAGGCTGGGGAAGGAAGGGAAGTGGGTGGGGAGTGGGTGGAACAGATAGGGAAGGAGCACAAATGGGCAGAGTTTCTTAAGAAACTGCCCACACCTCAAAGAATCAGACTCTACCCCAGAGAACCAGTAATGAAGAGTCAAAACTGGAGTCTACGGGGCAAACCCAGAGAATTCCCAGCTATGTCAATAAATTAGAGCTACAATAGGCATTAGAGTCATTTGAGATATAGATTAGATATAGATTAGCTAGATTAGCAAATAAGTGAATTAGAGATGAAGAAACAGATTAGAGAAATAATAATAATAAAGATTAGGTAGATAGACAGGTGGATGGAAGGACAGACAGACTCAGTGCTTCTATTACTGATACAGCACCAGTTGTAATGGGTGCAAACATGCATTTGTTAGGTAAGCATGTTGCAAATATAACAATTAATTACTACATTTGACAATTCCATTCAATTAATATTAAGCACTTGATTGAAAATGGATAATTACACCATAGAATTAACTGTAAATACCCTCAAGGAATATGTTCAGAAAAAGATCGTCTTAGGAAACTTAATGAGAGCAATTTATTTTTTTAATGATCCTCATCATGCATTTTTCAGAAACACCACATTTACATTAAATTATAATAACTCATGTCTAACAGTAATTATGCAAACATGAGATTTCAGATGTACCTAAATGATATTGCACATGGTGCACAGTCGATCAGAATGTAAATGGCCTGAATAATGCAAGGCACACAGGTTCGCTCTCTTACTTCCATTTTACTTGTTACTGCATCTGCATGTTGATAGCCCAGACGCTGAAGTGACAGCAAGTTATTTAGCGGTGCTTCCTGTGCATATTGGTCCATATGCTCTGGAATCCAAGGACTCTATATCTGCCCCTTCCATAATAGGCAGCAGAAAGTAATGGGTAGTGATGAGCGAGCACCCCAATGCTCGGGTGTTCGGGTGCTCTGACCGAGCACCCCCTGAGGCTCGAGTGCTCGGCCGAACACCCGAGCCCCATTGAAGTCAATGGGAGGACTCGAGCATTACACCAGGCACCCCCTGCTCTGATGAGGGGAGGGTGCCTGGTCCATAGGAAAAGGGCAGAAAATGATGGAAACACCACAGAAATGGTTCAGGGACAGCATAGGGAGGATGTCTGGATGCATCTTGGACTCCAACATCGCTGCTGGGAACGATCTTTCGCCCGTAGTACGCCATTTTTACAGACTGACCATAAAACACACAAAAAGGAAAATAAAAACGACTTTAGGCGAAAAATTGTTACCAAACAATATTTGCTGTATATTTACTTGTATATCATCTGCAAATTATCCCAAAAATTTCCTTGATTTTCGGAAGTGAGGCCATGATTAAGAGGGAAACGTGCGCAGAGGCAAATTCTCCCAAAAATTTCCTTGATTTTCAGAACTGAGGCCATGATTAAGAGGGAAACGTGCACAGAGGCAAATTCTCCCAAAAATTTCCTTGATTTTATTGAACTGAGGCCATGATTAAGAGGGAAACGTGCGCTGAGCCGACCATCTAAAACATTATGGGTGAGGGTCTGCTGCAGAGCTGACCATCCTAAACATTATATGCGAAGGCCCGCTAGTGAGCTGACGCTATAAAACATTATATGAGAGGGCCCGCTAGAGAGCTGACCCAATAAAACATTATATGAGAAGGCCCGCTGGTGAGCTGACCTATATAAAAATTGGCAAACAGGGCCCGCTGGTGAGCTGGCCCTATATAAAAATTATATCACAGGGCCCGCTGGTGAGCTGGCCCTATATAAAAATTATAGCACAGGGCATATGGAAGAGGAGGAGGAGGATGAGAAGATTAAGAGTCAACCATATACCCGTTTTTTGGGTGGAAGGGGTGAATGGGAATACAGAGTATTCACATCATTGTAAATAACATATATAAAGTGAGTTTATGTTCCCCCGGGGCTTTCCTCCAGTGGAGTGGAGAAGTCAGGGGAAATCCAGGCCTTGTTCATTTTTATAAGTGTCAACTAGTGTTGAGCGAGCGTGCTCGGCCGATGCTCGGATCGGCTCGAGCATCGCTCTGCTCGGCACATGGCGGTACTCATACGAGTACCGCCATGTGCTCGCCCGACATGTTCGGGTGAAGAGGATCTGTGCCGGAAGAGGCACAGATCCGAAGACGCTCCGCTGGACCACCAGGGAATGGAGGTACGGGGGCATTGCGGAGATGAAGGGGGCATTGCGGAGATGAAGGGGGACATTGTGGAAGAGGGGCATAGACTCTATGCCCCTCTTCCACAATGTCCCCCTTCATCTCCGCTATGCCCGTCTTCCACAATGTGCCCCTTCATCTCCGCTATGCCCCTCTTCCACAATGTCCCCCTTCATCTCCTATGCCATAGAGGAGATGAAGGGGGACATTGTGGAAGAGGGGCATAGCGGAGATGAAGGGGGACATTGTGGAAGAGGGGCATAGACTCTATGCCCCTCTTCCACAATGTCCCCCTTCATCTCCGCTATGCCCCTCTTCCACAATGTCCCCCTTCATCTCCGCTATGGCATAGGAGATGAAGGGGGACATTGTGGAAGAGGGGCATAGCGGAGATGAAGGGGGACATTGACCAGGCACCCTCCGCTCATCAGAGCAGGGGGTGCCTGGTTTAATGCTCGAGTGCTCCCATTCATTTGAATGGGGCTCGGGTGCTCGGCCGAGCACTCGAGCATCAGGGGGTGCTCGGTCAGAGCACCCGAGCACCCGAGCATCGGGGTGCTCGCTCATCCCTAGTGTCAACCTATCAGCATTGTCGGTGGAAAGGCGGATACGCTTATCTGTTATGATGCCACCAGCAGCACTAAATACCCGCTCAGACAGAACGCTGGCGGCAGGGCAGGCCAGCACCTCCAAGGCGTAGAGTGCCAGTTCATACCACGTGTCCAGCTTGGACACCCAGTAGTTGTAAGGCACAGAGGGATCATTGAGGACGCTGACACGGTCTGCTACGTACTCCTTCACCATCTTCCAAAACTTTTCCCTCCTTGTGACACTAGGCTGCGCATCAGGGTGAGGGTGCTGGCGGGGTGTCATGAAGGTGTCCCACGCCTTGGAGAGTGTTGCCCTGCCTTTCTCGGAACTGCTGTGTGCTCCCCTTTTCTCCCCTTCTCGGTTGGCCAAGGTAGCACGTACTCTGCCGCCAGCGTTGTCAGATGGAAAATTTTGGAGCAATTTTTCGACAAGAACCTTCTGGTATTGCAACATTTTGCTTGTCCTCTCCACCGGAGGAATGAGAGATGAGAAATTCTCTTTGTAGCGGGGGTCCAGAAGGGTGAACACCCAGTAATCCGTGTTGTCTAAAATGCGTACAACGCGTGGGTCACGGGAAAGGCAGCCTAACATAAAGTCAGCCATGTGTGCCAGAGTACCAACAGTCAAGATTTCGCTGTCCTCACCAGGAGGATGACTCTCAATCTCCTCATCCTCTTCCTCCTCTTCTGCCCACCCACGCTGAAGAGATGGAACTAAAGTTCCATGGCTACCCTCTGTAGCGGAGGCAACCGTGTCTTCCTCCTCCTCCTCCTCCTCCTCCTCCGCCTCCTCCAATTGTCGCTGAGAAGACGAAGTGAGGGTGCTCTGGCTATCACCTTGTGTAAGCTCTTCCTCCCCCATTTCCACCTCTTCCACATGCAAAGCGTCGGTTTTAATTGTGAGCAGCGAGCGTTTCAGTAGACACAGAAGTGGGATGGTTACACTGATAATAGCGTTATCGCCGCTCACCATCTGTGTCGATTCCTCAAAATTGCGTAAAACCTCACAGAGGTCTGACATCCATTCCCACTCCTCACTTCTGATTACAGGAAGTTGAACGGAGAGGCGACGACCGTGTAACAGCTGGTACTCCACTACTGCCCTCTGCTGCTCACAAAGCCGGGCCAACATGTGGAAGGTGGAGTTCCAGCGCGTGCTCACGTCACACAGCAGCCGGTGAGCTGGCAATTGTAAGCGCTGCTGCAGCTTCAACAGGCCGGCTGAAGCTGTTGATGACTTACGGAAATGTGCACACACGCGGCGCACCTTGGTCAAGAGATCATGCACATCGGGGTAGGTTTTTAGAAATCGCTGCACCACTAAATTAAATACATGCGCTAGGCATGGTACGTGTGTGAGCTTGCCGAGCTCCAAAGCCGCCACCAAGTTACGCCCATTATCACACACAACCATGCCTGGTTGCAGGTTGAGTGGCGAGAGCCACTGCTCGGTCTGGTGACTAATCCCCTGCAACAGCTCTGAGGCCGTGTGCTGTTTGTCCCCAAGGCAGATCAGCTTCAGCACGGCCTGTTGACGCTTCCCCACTGCAGTGCTACACTGCTTCCAGCTACTGGCTGATGGGGGAGTGGCGGTGTGTGTAGAGAATTCGGAGGTGGAAACGGAGGAGGAGGAGCCAATAACGTAGGTGCTGGTGGAAACCCTGATGGAGGTAGGGCCCGCAATCCTCGGCGTGGGTAGCACCCGTGCCATCCCAGGGTCCGAGTCGCTCCCAGCCTCCACGACATTCACCCAGTGTGCCGTCAGGGAAATGTAGCGTCCCTGGCCACAAGCACTTGTCCATGTGTCAGTCGTTAAGTGGACCTTCCCAGTAACTGCGTTGGTCAGGGCACGGGTGATGTTACGGGACACATGGTGGTGTAATGCGGGGATGGCACACCGCGAAAAGTAGTGGCGGCTGGGGACCGCGTACCGAGGGACAGCTGCTGCCATCAGGCTGCGGAAGGACTCAGTGTCCACAAGCCTAAATGGCAGCATTTCGATGGCCAGTAATTTGGAAAGGTGTGAGGTTAGTGCTATGGCCTGTGGGTGGGTGGCTGGGTACTTTCTCTTGCGCTCAAATGCCTGGGGTAACGACATTTGGACGCTGTGCTGGGACAGGGAAGTGGATGTGGTCGCTGATGGTGCTTCAGATGCTACAGGTGCAGGGCGGGAGGTATGCGGGCCTGCGCCTTCGACAGGCGATTGGCCGGCACCGAAAACAGGGGAAGAGGAGGCAGTGGTGTGGCCTGCAGACACAGATGGGCGATCCAGGCGTTCCTCCCACTTACTACGGTGCTTGGATGCCATGTGTCGGATCATGCTGGTGGTGGTGAGGTTTCTAGTGTTCATGCCTCGGCTCATTCTGGTGTGGCACAGGTTGCAAACTACAATTCTTTTGTCGTCCGCACTTTCCTTAAAAAAACGCCATACCGCGGAACACCTACCCCTTGGCAAGGTAGATTTACGCAAGGGGGTGCTCCGTGGAACATTTGCGGGCCGGTTTGGTGCGGTCCGCCTTCTTTCTGTAGCCACACCACTGCCTCTTCCAGCCTGTTGCGGTGCTGCAGATGGCTCACCCTCAGGACTGCTGTCATCGCTCGGCTCTACACCTTCCCAGGTGGGGTCAGTCACCTCATCGTCCACCAAGTCCTCCTCCACTTCCTCACTCTGATCATCCTCCTCAAGTCTTGATCCCACCACATACTCAGTCATTGACAACTGTATAACATTCTCCTCAACAAGGTCTTGAGACGGAAATAGTGGTTGATTTAATGGCAACTGTGTCTCATCATCATCATCATCATCATCCACTACTTCCTTTGACCTTAAATGCCGTTCACATCTGTCATCTTCTTGTGATTGGGTAGCCTCTAGAGGTTGTGAATCAGGGCACAAGATGTCATGTTCCTCTGCAAGCGTGCTTGGAGAGAGGGTCAAATGAAGGATTGGTGATGAGACGAGCTCCTCACTATATCCCAGTGTGGGATCACTTCTTTGACCAGACCGTGTATGGTGGGAGGAAGGATGATCAGAGTGAGGATTATGTTGACCAGACTCTTGGCTACTGAGAGTGGACTTGGTGGAAGACAGGGTGGTGCTTAACCGACTGGAAGCAGTATCAGCTGTCATCCAACCGACCACCTGTTCGCAGTGGTCGGACCTCGAGAGTGATGTCCTGCGACGCCCTGTAAAATTACACATGAAGCTAGGTATGGTGGATGTCTTTCTTTCTTGTGCTCTGGCACCAGGCACAGTTTCTCCGCGTCCTGACCCGCGCCCTGAACTTTCAGGATCATGTCCACTTCCCCGTCCCTTTTTACCCGCCTTCTTCATCTTACACAGAATATGTGACTTTAATATTTGAGTTTGAAAACTTAACAGTATTTCTTACTATTCTGCAACTGTACAGAGTACACAGAATAGGCTGTTAAACGGCGGTGAAACACACTGAATGGAATATGTGACTTTAATATTTGAGTTTGAAAACTTAACAGTATTTCTTATTATTCTGCAACTGTACAGAGTACACAGAATAGGCTGTTAAACGGCGGTGAAACACACTGAATGGAATATGTGACTTTAATATTTGAGTTTGAAAACTTAACAGTATTTCTTATTATTCTGCAACTGTACAGAGTACACAGAATAGGCTGTTAAACGGCGGTGAAACACACTGAATGGAATATGTGACTTTAATATTTGAGTTTGAAAACTTAACAGTATTTCTTATTATTCTGCAACTGTACAGAGTACACAGAATAGGCTGTTAAACGGCGGTGAAACACACTGAATGGAATATGTGACTTTAATATTTGAGTTTGAAAACTTAACAGTATTTCTTATTATTCTGCAACTGTACAGAGTACACAGAATAGGCTGTTAAACGGCGGTGAAACACACTGAATGGAATATGTGACTTTAATATTTGAGTTTGAAAACTTAACAGTATTTCTTATTATTCTGCAACTGTACAGAGTACACAGAATAGGCTGTTAAACGGCGGTGAAACACACTGAATGGAATATGTGACTTTAATATTTGAGTTTGAAGACTTAACAGTATTTCTTATTATTCTGCAACTCTGCACAGTACACAGAATAGGCTGCTAAACGGCGGTGAAACACACTGAATGGAATATGTGACTTTGATATTTTAGTTTGAAGACTTAACAGTATTTCTTCCTATTCTGCAACTCTGCACAGTACACAGAATAGGCTGCTAAACTGCGGCGAAGCACACTGAATGGAATATGTGACTTTGATATTTTAGTTTGAAGACTTAACAGTATTTCTTCCTATTCTGCAACTCTGCACAGCACACAGAATGTGCTGCTAAACTGCGGCGAAGCACACTGAATGGAATATGTGACTTTGATATTTTAGTTTGAAGACTTAACAGTATTTCTTCCTATTCTGCAACTCTGCACAGTACTCAGAATGTGCTGCTAAACTGCGGCGACGCACACTGAATGGAATACGTGACTTTGATATTTTAGTTTGAAGACTTAACAGAATGTGCTCTAATCTGCAACTTTGCACACTAAACAGAATGTGCTCTAATCTGCAACTTTGCACACTAAACAGAATGTGCTCTAATCTGCAACTTTGCACACTAAACAGAATGTGCTCTAATCTGCAACTGTGCACACTAAACAGAATGTGCTCTAATCTGCAACTTTTCACACTAAACAGAATATTTTTTTTTTTTTTTTTTTTGTTTTTTTCCCCCCACACACAATATAACCTGCTGCCCCCACACACAGTAGTCCTAAAAAGGACTTTTGGTTCTTTTTTGTCACAATTTTTTTTTTTCCTCCCTACACTGCCTTTCCCTTCCTATCCTCAGCTCTCCCTGGCTCAGACTGAGCCGAACTCGATGGTCAGGTGCTATACAGCACCTGACCACGGGTTCTGGCCAGCCAATCAGTGTAATGCCAGCAGCCAACATGGCTGCTGGCATTACACCGATGTCAGAGCCTCCCTGCACGTTTATTGGCTGCGCAGCAGCCGCAAAACGTGCGGGGAGGAGACCCGAACATGGCGGGCGAGCACATGCGGTACTCGTACGAGTACCGCCATGTGCCGAGCAGAGCGATGCTCGAGCCGATCCGAGCATCGGCCGAGCATGCTCGCTCAACACTAGTAATGGGCCATCAGGGACATAGACCTGTGAAGATTATGACTCACACAGAGTCAATGTTCCTTCTTATCCAGGGTTGTGAAAGCTGTGGCCTCAGGCTCTTGTTGGAATACAATTTCTATCATCATCAGCTAACCAACGGCAGAGTTAAAGTCCAACCAGGGGTAGATTTACATCCCAGGTGCCTTTAGGCATAGCACATTAGGGGCCCTTAGCTCAGCCCATGTCCACACCCCACTTCTCACATGACCCCACCCCCAGTCCCACCCACTGCTTCCTGGCACAGAAAATACCTTTGTCCTATAACAAGCTAGAATGAAAAAGCTTTAACCCCTTGGTTGCTAGAGAGATCTCTCTAATATCCAAAGGGTCATATAATAGCCTGTAAATGGTTATAGACCTGATGCAGGGACATTCAAATATCTCCGCCCACACCCACAATTAAGAATGTGGGTGTGGCCAGCACAGCTAAGGCAACCCTCAAAATTTGGAGCTCTAGGCAGTTAACTACTCTGAGTCCAACAACAGCTGGAATCCTGTAAGTTTCCAGATGTTGGGGGTTGATGGGAGCTGTAGTCTCCAGCAACTTAAGAGCCAAAAGTTGCATACCCCAGTTCTAGAGGTCATCTAGATACTAGGTTCATTACCAAAACAGTTGCATGAGAGCAGAAAACTAAATACATCTCATCCCTTTGTCCAGTCCTCACCAACAAAATAATAATGTAGACATCAGCAGCCAGTGCAGCGGTCCTCTTTAGAGGGAATCATTAAGCATGTGGCCTTCCTTAGAGGTGATCACTGAATATATGGCCCTCAGCCATACCTCGCAAGTGTCCCTCTTTCCCACCCTGTTGTCCCTGTGTTTAGGAGATCAGAGTGTGTGGTGTGTATATAAGTGTATCACATTAAATTTCAGCATATGTGTGTATAAATTAGTCTATATAAATAAAATACTTTGATATTCATCTAAATCATTTGTTCAGTTACACATAGAGATATCAACAGGGCATGAAATAACTTAAAAATTTTCAGTAATGCCCCACCCACCAGTCACACCCGCATTCAATGCCACCTAAAACACAAGTGTCCCTCACTGGTCATGTGAAATGTTGGGGGTATGCTCAGCTTTAGTTGAGTTTTACATGCCTGCCTTAGATGACTGAAACATCTGTAATACAATTCAAAGCAATGCATTGTGTCTAGCATTTAAAGGGATAGTAATACTTCGTTTTATTTTTATTTTATTTTGTAGACATTAAAAAAACATGAAGAACGATATAAGTCTTATTTCTCAAACCTTTATGGTTTGAGAGATAGTCCCAAGCAAAGTTTCCCCTCCCGCCCCTTTTACCTAGTGTAAGCCATCTCTTCTCAGATGTGGAATCCAGTCCATAGACCAGACAGATAACAGCAGGGGACAATCTTCTTCCTATGAGAACAATGAAAGCCCTGCCCCCCCCCAACAAGTTTTTCAGGTTTTTCCCTTATCTTAATTGAAGATTGTCCCTCTCTGCAGTCTACCTGGGTACCTCCCTTCTGATCTGGCTGAGCAGTGTTACATCAGTAAAAGGGGCGGGAGGGGGATAATTTGTCATTGAATTACTCTTGAACTGCAACTCTGACAGAATTGAAATAGCACTCTCCAAAGTCCAAATACTATGAAGAATAATTAGGTCTTCTTTTATTATGAAAAATTACTATCTCTTTATGGCAGTAGCAGTTAAGTGTTGGACTTCCAGATCGTGGGGTCTAGAGCTTCTATCCAGTGCAGTTTTAACAACCCTTGAGGTCCCTGGTGAAATTGTAAGCAGAATCCCCCCCAAAAATGGAAACATTTAGGATCTTTTTAGGTTTAGTTGCAACCTTAGGTTTTTCTCTTCCTATTGGTGGGGGCAATATGCATGTGTTGTACTCACAGGACAGAGTTACTTTTTCTTGATCATCTGATGACAGGATTAAATTGGTTCCTTCCGGTAAAACTGGGACTGTTGGGAACACAAGGGGCTGGATTCTATTACAGGTGATACTTTTATTTCTGATTTTATCTACAGGTTTCCCCGTAGACTTCAATAGGAAAATGTTTGATAAAACGGGTGTTAACATTTATCTCCTGCAATAGAATTTAGCCCAAGGTGAGGCCCCTGAAACATCAGGAGGATTATACACTAAGTTGTGATAAAGAGGTGATAATGTGGTGATGACTTCTCCAGTGATATCACTTCTCCAATCCTTATGTTATTCTATGGAGCCCATGCCCTACGGTCTCCAACATGAGAGAAATCTTAGTGCATTGGAACCGTGAAATAACATAGGAACTGAAGATGTGATATCACTGGAGAAGTTATGTCCACTTTATCATCTCTTTATCACATCATAGTGGAATTACCCCAGATATTACTGGAGAAGTTATCTCCACTTTATCATCTCTTTATCACATCATAGTGAAATTGCCCCAGATATTACTAGAGAAGTTATCTCCACTTTATCATCTCTTTATCACATCATAGTGAAATTGCCCAGATATTACTAGAGAAGGTATCTCCACTTTATCATCTCTTTATCACATCATAGTGGAATTGCCCCAGATATTACTGGATAAGTTATGTCCACTTCATCAACTTTTTATTATACTTTAGTGCCACAAGCGTCACCAGAAAGTTTTCCAGAGGGGTATAAAGCCATAATAAGCCCCTATGTTTACCCAGGGTGGGCAAGTCCGGGGGGCCCCCACAGACACACATGCTTACTGCATCTTGCCCCAAGTTGCTCCAGTTATTAAAATGTTCCTGGTCCCATTATCCTTCATATGCTGTTTTCTGGCTGGAATTGATGGTAGTTGTAGTGCCCAACAGCTAAATTAATCCCTGATTTAAGGGGTTAAGAAGAGGTCTGTTAAAATGACAAAAACTGTTCAAATATATGAATACATTCTATATGCAATAGTTTATTGTTCCTTTAAGAAACCACCACTTAAACCTCTTCATACCACTCAATAAAATACCACAAATCGTAATCTCTACTAAAGCCTAATAGCCCTTAAACCCAATCTACTGTCTCTTCACATTGTTTGACATCAGCCGTATATACTAATGATTGCCTTGGGGTACTGAAACAGCAATCAGGAGAGAACATTAGGTGCATCCCATATACACATCCTGTTCTAAGACAGTCCACGGGATATGTCTCAAAACTGAGGATAATTTACTAAGAAAACTGGGGTAAACCAGATGTACCATGAGGGAAAAATAAAAATGCATTACTTTTCCATTCATTTAAATGGGACTTTTAACCCCTTAAATGCTAGTGAGGTCTCCAACGCATTGCTTTGCAATGCGTTGGAGACCTCGCTAGAATTCAAGAGGTTAACCCTTTCAGTGCCAGAGGGGTACATAACGGATTGCAAAGCAATGAGTTGTGTACCCCTCTGGCACTGAAAGGGTCAAAGGCACATTATCACCCAAAAGCATCTTTCAAGGACCTTTCAAAATCACCTATATGTTACATTAGCATTTGTTATATAGAAAGCTAGTTTTGATTTATTTAGATTAATACAGGGCCGGATTTTCATTCCAGGCTACCCTAGGCAAGGCACTCTGGGCACTCTTAGCTCCGCCCATGATCACACACCACTCTTCACATGACCACACCACCAGTCTCATCCACTGTTTCCTGGCACAGAACATACCTTTGACCTACAACAAGCAAGGACATAAAAGCTTTAACCCCTTGGTTGCTAGAGAGATCTCACTAGCATCCAAGGGGGTGTATAAGTTACTGCATGGAAACAAAGATTACTCTGCTCCCACCCACAATTCAGAATGTGGGTGTGGCCAGAACAGCTAAGGCGACCCTCAAAATTTGGAGCAGGTGCCTAGTCTGCCTATTGGGAAAACTGGCCCTGGATTTATAGATTATGCTAATTAATACATGCTGTGACTACCTGACTGTTTACTTTCCTACTAAAGTTGTCTATTTTATGCAGTAGATGCTGACAACAGTGTCTTACTATTTCTCACTAAAGAGAGGCGATAGCACATCCAGTGAGAATCAGCATCACTAATGGATGTATGGCTTAGACTTGGACATACACAGAATATTTATAATTTGGACAATCGCCAAAGTTCCATGATTTAACACCATCCTAACAGTATCACACTTTTTAAAAAAGCAGTAAATTTCATCATAAAAAATATTTTGCATGTGTTCTCCTATTAAAGGGGATGTATCATTTAAAAAAATGTTTGCCCATAGGTTTGCAGATATACTACTTTTAAGTCAGATAGAGCTGTGCCGAAGAATCAGCGTGCTGCATTATGCTGACTGGCACAGCTCTATCTGCCTAATTCTCCTCCCACCTCCCTCCCAGCTGCCCCAGGGAGCGCGTTCACACTTCCCTTCGGTGTGCTATGACTGTCTTCTAACGTTACATCGTGCTACGGTTAGCATTATACTGAGGTTGCAATCTCAGTATAATGCTAACCGGAGCTTGCTATAACTCTAGAAGCCGTTCACAGAGCACTGAAGGGAAGTGTGAAAGCTCTCCCTGGGGCAGCTGGGAGGGAGGTGGGAGGAGAAATAGGACGTGCAGAAGAGCTTTGCTGTGCACATAATGCGGGAGTGCACAGCACAGAAGATTAAATAACTGCAAAAGGATTTACATTAAAAAAAAAAAACAACAGCTTCCCTAATACTTCTACTACTAACCAAACCTATGGGAAAAAATGTTTTTTTAAGTGATACATCCCCTTTAAATAAAAAAGGGTACTCATTGCAGCTCATATACATATTTGTTTAATTAAACTTCTAGCAGCGGTGCCAACTGGTGTCCTGGGACCAATTGTTTCTACTGAGTCTTAGACAAAAGTTTGCTATAAAAATTATCACAATAAAGCCACCTGATGGCCTCAATTTAAATAGCTTAATAATATAAAACAGACAGCTTGAGCTGTGATAACTTTAGAATGATGCATTTCTTAGCAGCAGTATCCACTTTTGCTCAGCAGGAAAGAATGAAGCAATAACTCTTTGAGTGCCAGAGGGATGAACAACGCACTGTGAAGCAAAGCAGCGCACACATCTCTGGCACTCAAATGGTTAATACTCCTTTCACCCTGTTAGGGACCACAGGGGTGAGTGACAGCTTAATTTGCAATACATTTCTTGTCCCTGTGGACCTTAAAGCGGAACTTTAAGGTTGCAACCACAGTAGCATTGTAAACAGAGTTTGCTGTAACTCTACATCACAGAAATCCAGCTTCCAAAGGGGAGCGTGAACACACTCCCTGGGGCAGCTGGGAAGTCCTGAGACGTCATGGAGTGCCACAGAATGCGTAAGTGCCTGATATTAATAGACTTTTACTTTGAAATGAAATGAAAGGCTATATAGCTTTGCTCCAGGTTTCCTAGCCTTTTGTCTTGATGCATATGCCGCAGGGTGTGTGATAAGTCAGACCTCTGGACTATATGTATAAAAGCAAAAGTGGAGCAAGTCTGGGTCAGACTAACAGTATTATAAGGAATAAATAAGCATTCCCATTTTTCTTTTGATTTAAATGTTTTTTTTTAACTTTTTGAATGTTACGACAGGTCTTCAACACACTGCAGACATTTTAACATTTATTTGTTCTCTTTGGTGCAGTTGATTCACCCAGGATTGCTCCACTTTTCTTTACAGTTATGACTCCTCTGCATGTACCTACACAATACTGCCATACCTGGGAACTTCTTTGCCTGGCCCCCCCCCCCCGGAGGGGAGCCCTGTGATGCTGCTGCTGAAGGCAGAAAAATTACGCGATTCGTGTCATAAAAATGGGTGGGGCTTAATAGTGAGCGAGGGGCGGGGCAAAAAACAAAACATAAAAATACCTAGAATAGACTGGGGAAGGAGAAGAAAAGCCACAGAGTGAGGTGAACAGGGTAGGAAGGAGCAGATGTGGGCAGAGTTTCATAAGAAACTCCCCACACCCGGAGAATCAGACTCGGCCCCAGAGACCCGCTAATTCAGGGTCAAAACCGGAGTCTCCAGGGCAATCCCAGCTATGAATACTGCGCTACAACATGCGCTGGAACTGCATTATTAGGGCCGTATGTTCAAAAGGAAAGTGGAGGAGTTCTGGGGCAAACCGCTTACACCAGGGGAGGGCTGGCAACTTGTGGCCTGGGGGGTCAAATACAATCAAGTGGCCTATTTCTATTATCATTCGAGCCCACTGTCCCAGCCCACCCTGCTTAGCTTACAGTGGAAATGGGGCTACAATTCTGATACAACAGAGCTTACAGTTCAAATGGAGCTACACTAGTGATACCACAGAGCTTACTAGGAAATTGGGTAATGCTACTAGTGTATATCCATTTGGATTGGAGCTCTGTGGTATCAACAGCAGCAAGTGGGAGACTGAGTGAGGCACTAGTCCACTGGTCCAGATATATCACTGGCCCTGGGGGGCCCCTCTGCCCAGCAGACCAACCCTCCCCTTATTTACACTGTAGGGAAGAACTAAAAATCCCAAAGATTCCAACTGATTTAAATGAGGATTTTAACCCTTAGAATTCAGGAGTGGTTTCCAAAGTATTGCGAAGCAATGCTTTGGAGACCACTCAAGCATTCATGGGGTTAAAATCCTCATTTAAATCAATGGGAATTTTTATTTCTCCCCTACAGCCCTCCCCTGGTGTAAATGGTTTGCCCCAGAATACCTCCACTTTCCATTTGAACATACAGTCCTTAGTCTTACACCAGTTTAATGTCCATTTACTAAACCAGTGGTTCTCAAACTTTTTTTGTTTGGGGCACCCCTAACACATAATCTAGAACATTCGGGGCACCCCTAACATATTTAATGTACTTTATCAAGGGCATAATGAAGGGTATAATACACAAATATACAGTTATTATTAGGTCTTACAATCATAGTAACAAAACCGAACATATTGTGCAGAACAATTTCTTTAAATCTTTATTTAAAAGTCCATTTTTGTTAGTCTTCATAGAAAATGTGGGGCACCCTAAGATGATGCCCGTGGCACACCAAAGTGCCATGGCACCCTGGTTGAGAATCAGTGTACTAAACTACTACCATATGTTCAAAGTAGTACCGAAATAGCTTTTGTCGTTTGTAACGAATTTTCAAAGTACAGTGTCGTTGGGATCATTAATATTTTCAGAGACTGTCGGTTGTGATTGGAAATATGTCATTTTCCTGACTGAAATTGTCGTATGGAACGACAAAAAATGTCTTACCTAAAGACAAAAATGTCTTAAAAAATGTCTTAACAACAAAAATGTCTTTAAAAATGTCTTAACTAACAACAAAAATGTCTTAACTAAAGACAAAAAATCTCACATTCAGAACACATTCCCTCCACTTTTTTCTTAACGTACATATTTTGTCTTTTGAGAGACATTTTTTTGTCGTTAGATATGGCAAATTTTCTTTTCCTCTATATGACACTGGAGAATAGTTTAGCCACGCCCTTTTATCCATCAATTCTGGAGTTGTGTCGTACACAACGGACATTACTAGTTTTTTGTCGTATACTCTATAGAAAATATGGCGCTCATGCATTCAATTACTTATTTTTGTCTTTCATACATTTTTTTGTCATTATCCCTTTGAATATACGGCCCTTAATCTAAAAAATAATCTCCTTAACCCTGCATGCACCAAAGAGAGGATTTTGGGGATTTGTATGTATTTTGGAGTGTTTTTTTCCTGATCACCTTGTTTTACTCTATGTACTAACAAGCAGAGAAATGTGGCGTAACGTTACACCATTTTCCCACGTATGTTTAGTGGAGGCGTTCAGGGCTTGGTCACACCATAATGGTTTGAGAGATATGAATAAGTGCAAGTACTCTCTTTTAATTGTTTCTACCATATAGTTAATACTTTTTTCTGACATTACTATCCCTATTTTTATAGGTTTTTATCATATCACCAGTCTGCTTCATTTATTCCAAGCTGAGT
Organism: Rhinophrynus dorsalis; assembly: GCA_037306005.1. Lineage (NCBI taxonomy): Eukaryota > Metazoa > Chordata > Amphibia > Anura > Rhinophrynidae > Rhinophrynus > Rhinophrynus dorsalis. The sequence goes on along the minus strand of CM074720.1, from coordinate 57,026,258 downwards.
CTATCCTGGTACCCTGTGTCATGAAGACTATGTACCAATTTAGTGACTTTTCTTTGAACTGTCTCTAATTTATTTATGTCCCTTTGAAGATGTGGTCTCCAGCACTGTATACTGTACTCCTGTGAGCTCTTACTAGTGATCTACAGAGTGACAGTAGTAGCTCTCTTCTTGTGGTTTTTAACTCTTCCTGCAGAATCAACATCCCAGTTTGTTTTTACCACTACTTTACTGCCTTACTTGCCTACCTTCAAGTCATTTGTAATAATAACTCCCAAAGCCTGTAATCCCCGTCTGAGTTTCTATATTCTAAATGCACACAAAATTCAAAAACCTATTACTCATTGATGAGAAAAATGGTTTATTTGCTCAGCTAATAGGATTATGGACCTGTTAGGAATATAAAAGAAATTGAAAGAAAAAAAAGATTATCTATCTCTGAGCGTTATGTCTACTTTCTAGTCTAATAGAAAGAAAAGCTCAGCTCCGTAAACATATTATCTCAGATTTTCTCTTGCTGAGATTATTACTAGCTTTGCTTCTGTATCTCCCGGCTGACCTATGGTGACTCACATCAGTCTATCGAATGCCACTGAAACCCCTTATCAATGAGATGGAAATGTAACATGTCACTTGTGTCTTTATCCTAAACTAGTTTTAAAGCCCGTGTACATGGGACAACACTGGCTGTGCTGCAGTCATGTGCAGTACTGACTGCCTGCGCCGCGGCTGCGCATGACTGCAGCGTGCACAGACATCTCTACTGCGCATGACGGCTTCTGACAAACATCCTTAGCAAATTATTATATAGGAGGTACGGTAAACATTACCATACCAGTTTAACTCTTCAGATTCTTTGCAGTGAGTTGGAAACCTCTCCAGCATCCAAGGGGTTAAACGAAAGTATCACTTTATCACAAAAGTTTTTAAAACCACTTGTTAAAGGACAATTATCATGCTTTACTACATCTGCTGCTATGTATGACTTGTCACCTATTCCTCAATAAAATACCGGCCATAGTTGTGGGTCGGTGAGGGTAGAGCCACAAAAGGGGCAGAACCACTCAATGTTGCATGACCCTACAAAACTGAGCTTCAGGTTCCTCGTCGGCTGCATTGCATACCCCTCTGACACTCAAAGGGTTAACTTGCCAGCTTTATATAAAACATGCTGTATTCTAATGTGATAAAGTGCATTCCCCTGAAGAGTTCCTCTTTCCCACCATGGTGTTTCACGTTTAGGAGATCGACTGTGTGGGGTGTGTATAAGTGTATCTATCACCTTGCTCAACATCAATAAATCTCACAAACTTCAATAGGTGTATATAAATTAGTCTGTGTTAATTTGGTCTTGCTGGAAATCATTTATCCAGTTACACACACAGAAGTGTCAATAGGGCATGCAGTAACCTAAGAATTATCTGTAATGCCCCAGGCACACCAACTAAACAAGTGTTCCGATGTATGCTAGTGGGAGCAAGTCCCTCAGTCATTAGCATACCTCCCAGCATTTCAAATGGCCAAAGAGGGACAATTGTGTTTTAGAGGGTGTGGCTGGGGGTGTGGCTGGTGGGTGGGGCATTACCAAAAGTTTTTAGGCTATTTATGACCTATGGACACTTACTTGTATGACCTATAAATGACTTATAACAAGACCAAAGTATTTTATTTACACAGACTAATTTATAAACACATATACTGACATTTAAAAAAACATTAATGTGAGTTTAATGCTGTAGAGCAATTTGATACACTTATTCACACATCACACAGTCTGATCTTCTAAAAAGAGGGACATCAGGGTGGTAAAGAGGGACAGAGGGATTTGGGTCTAAAAGAGGGACTGTCCTTCCTAAAGAGGGACACTTGGGAGGTATGCATTAGAAATATCTGTAGATTAGCCAATTTTCAACTCTCCCTCTAATCAGTATTATTTAATAATTACATTCTGAGACAGCGATAGCCCCCCCCCACTTGGAATCTACTTAAAGGGATAGTAATACTTAAAATATAAAAAAAAATATGTTGTAGTGTTTATCCCCATGACTAAAACAAGGGTACTACCACTGCTGAAAGGTGTTTCATTCAAAAGTTATTAATTTTCAAAGTTGAGTTTTTTAGGTGCAATATCACAGTGGCCTGAAATTGTACAGTGGCGCTGTTGCTACACGATCCTATGGACAGCTCTGGTCAGTTGACCATAAATCTCCATAGGATGGTGTAGCAACAGCGCCACTGTACAATTTCAGGCCACTGTGATATTGCACCTGAAAAATTCAACTTTGAAAATTAATAACTTTTGAATGAAATACCTTTCAGCAGTGGGAGTACTCTTGTTTTACTCAGGGAGATAAACTCTACAACATATTTGTTTTTACATTTTAAGTATTACTATCCCTTTAAAAACATATGCTTGCTGATTAACCATTTAAGGACCAGCTAGTGTGCAACACATTGCTTCAAACAGCCCTCTGGTCCTTTAACCCTTTGAGTGCCAGAAGTTGCATACCCTACTGGCGCTCAAAGGGTTAAGGTTGAATACCTCTCTGGCACTCAACGGGTTAATGTACTTCACAACATTGCAGCTATGTGAAATCGTACAGCGTCCCTTATACAATAAAATAGACTAACCATCACAATTATTCAGACTATTAAAGAGCAAACTAGCGTTGCAAAACAAGATCTTAAAAGTTAAAATACACAGCATTCATCACGAAACTTAACAAGTAGAGTTACAAAACATCCACATTACAGAGGGAATACATTTATCTAGGGCAACAATATTTTGATATAAAAATTCCTGCATTCAGAACTCCCACTAACTTCAGTCTATAACTATTACTCTGATTCTGCCCTCCCCGACGGTCATGTGACTGTGATGTCAACAAAGGTCCTTTTGCCCACTAGAACCTAGCGCTATAATTAGCCCAATCCTTCCCAGGATTATTACGCACTTTCCTCCTCCCATGTTTTTATGGAGCCTCCTGTTTTTGGTCCTCCTTCTGTGATAATTGCATCCTCTACCGGTGATGTCAGCCATCACCGTGGGCAACGGCTAAGTGACAGCACATTTCAGTTCAGATACTACTTGCTTTGTGCTATGAGCAAGTGCATGCGTTATTCAAACACTGATATGCAAACTCGGGGATGGCAAACATGTGGCTTCCCAGCTGTGTGAGTTAAATATTATCAGCAGTAAAACTCTCTCGGATTGCAGGCCATGCGTGACCCGGAAGCACACAAATACCGGCTTATCAATTGCCGGTATAGTAGTTATACCGGCACCGGCTCCAGTGCCCTAATTACTGGCTGTGCTGGTAAAATACCGGCCAGTGGCAACCCTAGCTCCTATGGGATCTGACCTAGTAAAAAGGATGGGGCTTTTTCAGTAAGGTAATATGGGTATTGTGTGGTAACCATTTCTCAAGTGATTGTAGGAGGGTATGAAGAAGATTGTTTAGGAGAAGGTCATATTGGCTTTCGTTGTGTGATGTGGATGGGGGTACATTTACCCACTTGCTATTTACTCAGGGTTAACTGATTAACTGGAGTCTCATCTCCAGGCCCAATGAAAAAACAAGCCCATTCTCACCAGTTGTGAAGGACAAGGAATTCTGCAACTCACTTACTCAGTATCTGAACAGTCCTGCTTCTGTCATAGACCAACAGCTAAGGCCCGGCTGTTACTGAATTGCTTGCTAAGCTTACAAGTGTAGAGCCCATGTGATGCAACCCATAACTGGCTGTCCAAGACAGGGTGGACAGGCCAACTAGCACTATTACTCCCTGATTTGCTCTCTGGGCCCAGGCAGCTTAGAGTTAGGGTAGTGATGTCATACACATGGGACAGTGCACAATCCAGTGAAGCCAGTTCTAAGCCAAGCAGGCATGGTGCCAGGGCCACTAGGTATTAGGGTAAACTATGCCCATTACACATGAACCATCATAACTTTCAGCTACAGGCCAATTAGACCCTTAATCTGGCCCTGTATTTACTAAAAGAAAATTCTCAGAGTTTTTGGAAAGAACATTGTATATTTCTGCTTCTCTCTGTATCTAATTGTAGTGTAAGTATTTGGGAAATGTGTGTGTTATGAATAAAAATGTAACTTTTTCAGGAAAACATTTTCCTATAGGGAACATTCTTTCTGATTCATGTGAACATCCTTCTACATAGAGAGACCACATGTCCCGTATTGTCAGGTACAGTCCCGGAATTTAAATGTGTGTCCTATGTCTTGGGCAGCCCCCTTCTGAGACAATACAAAGTCCCTGAATAAAGACTCTAAACACTAGAAAGAGAACTGCCCAGTGCCTACTGTGACAGAAAGGGATACATCTGCTGAGCTACAAGAAAATGGCTTCCAGACATAACTCTAAATACCAGAGAGAGAACTGAGCCTTGATCCTGACCTCAAACAGGGGCTGCAAAGCAATTTTGTTGTAGTGTATTGCTAGCCTAAGGCTTTGTGCATTATGTAAATTTTCTTGTAGCCCACCACAGGCATTGATTTCTGTCACAGAAATCAATGGACAGTTCTCCCTCTAGTGTTTAGAACTCTGTGGTGCACCGGAGAAAGAACAGGTTGCGCACTGATGGCCAGTGATGTATAGTGTCCCCTCTTGCATAGCTGCCCTAAAACTGAGGAGAAGTACTCTCCTCTCCACAGTGTCTCTGAATGGCAGAATAGAAATGTGGTCACCCTATACACATGAAATTGCAGAATAACTACTCAGATATTGAGGAACTATTCTCACCTTTTACTAAATCATGGCCTATACCTCTTATGTCAGTGGTTCTCAAGCTTTATCTGCTCAAGGCACCTCTAACACTCAGTCTGGTATTTCTGGGGCACCACTATCATTTTATGTCATTTGTCAAGGGTGGAATGAAGGTTACAAATACATAAATATACATTTATTGTTAGACCTCATAATTGAAATAAACATATTGTGTATAGTAATATCCTTAAATATACAGTTGTAAGTCTACATTCCCATTTTTGTCAAGGCCTTATAGATAAAATGGGAGGTGGGAGGAGAAATAGGACTTGCTGAAGTACTGTGCTGTGCACATAATGCAGAAGTGCACAACACAGAAGAAGCAATATCTTAAGTAGTTAGATTTAAAAAAAAAAAAACAACACAGCTTTTCTACAATAACTTATTATCAAAGCGGATGGTAACACCTTTTTACAAGGTGATACATCCCCTTTAAGGGCAATAAGTCTGCAGTACTGAAGAAAAATCACATCTTCTGTAGCATCGGGCTGCACACAGCTTACAAGAGAAGTTCTCTGCAGTCAGTCCCTTCCGGTGCCTTAAGGCACCAAGGAACGTCACCACCAATACTGGCAGTGAACGGGACAGACAGAGCAGACTCTATGATGTCTGAACTGTCTGTCCTCTGGTTCCTGCCGAAGATGTGATTTTTCTTCAATACCACTGACTTATTGAGCTTAAGGATAGTATAACTTTGCTAGGTTAGTAATCTATTTGGGGCAATTTGATTAGGATGAAAGTTCCGCTTTAAGAGCCATTGCTCACAGGAATAATACTGGTTATCTGGGAGTTTTGTAAGTGTATTTTTTTTATTTACTTTCTCTTCTCTGTCTCCATCAAGCCTGCAAAGAAATGCATTTTTGTAATAGCATAATTGTTGTTTTTTGTTTTTAGGTCTATGTGTATTTTTAGCAAATACCGTAAAATCTCGGGTATAATACGCACCTGTGTACAATACGCAGGTGTATATTATGCCCAAGATTTTAGGGGAAAACAAGAGTGCCTGTGTATAATACGTACCCTTGTTTTCCCCTCTTAAGAAAAAAAAATTAAGCCTTCCAGATCCCTTCCCTCCCTCCCCCGGAGCTATCCGCTGCTAAAATACCATTTACTTACGTTAAAATTCAAGTCACCGCATTTTCCCCATTAGTAGGCAACATATAACCCATGTCAATATTCCCTGCGGGCGTCATGCTTCTATTCGCAGCCCCGCTTCCTTCCGGCTATGGTATTGCCCTGTGAGGACCTTCAGATCCTCACAGGGCATTACCATTGGTTGGAGCCGGTAGGTCCTGAAGGAAGCGGGCGGTGAATGGAAGCATGCCTCCCGCAGGGAATATTGACATCTGTTATATGTTGCCTGCTAATGGGGAAAATGCGGGGACTTGAACTTTGAAGTAAGTAAATGGTATTTTAGCAGCAGATAGCGCCGGGAGAGGGAGGGAAGGGATCTGGCAGGCTTAATTTTTTTTTAAATAAAAACTCTCGGGTATAATACGCAACCCCCACTTCACATAAGGTGAAGTGGGGTAAAATTGTGCGTATTATACCCGAGATTTTACAGTAGAAGGAGAGAGCTGCAAATGTAGATCAATCCGTTTAAGACAAATGTGGAGGTGTGTATACATGTTGGGACAATGGGGCAAATATGTAAAAATTAAATGTGTTAAAATATCTAAAGATCAATATAAAATTCTACATTCCTGCTATAAAACAGTGCAATCATAAAAGAGATTAGAGGAACACTAACATCACTTAATATTAACCCCACTTATCTAATGACCTAATGGTCTCTACAATGTTTTTCCTTGCTCCCTTGTTCAAAAATAATATCTTTAATCAGTCCTGGAAGATAACATTTAATTTGGACAAGAACATACATTTCAAAATAAGGAAGTGAGGAGCACATTCTGTTAATGGATGGTTGTGCCAATGACAATCTGTTTGATAAAATGAAATTATTCAGCGATTAAACTGACTGAAAGGAGAAAAAGTAACTTGTTACTGTAAAACTGACATTGCAATTATACTTCCAGAAAGGTAAAGTAATTGCTTTTGTGAGTTAACCACACATAAATAATGTAGATGATCATGCTCTGGAAGAAAGGAAAATTATGAAATTCGACATAATATGAGAACAGAAAATAGTGAACACCTATGTCAGCGGTAGACAATTCGGATCTTCCAGAGCCTGTACGAGTGCAGGCTTTCAGAATATTCTTATTTCATTGCAGGTAGAGCCATCAGAATCTGCAGGGGGGGGGGGGGCCTGATAAACATAGGGGCTTCCCCCCCAACAAAAATTCTGCAGACTCCCATGAGTGAACCAATGAAGTTGACTGAGACACTAAATGATCCACCTATGCAAAAGTAGAGATAACCTTAAAACCTGCATGGACAGAGCTGATGGTGTCTCTCCTTTGACATAAGGATTGAATATACATTCACAATGCTATAGGTCAGAGCTGTCCAGCTTCAGTCCTCAAGGGCCACCAACAGCCCAGGATTTAAGGATTTCCCTGATTAAGCACAGGTGTTAATCACTGGCTCATTCATGTTTATTGGTCCATCTGTTTTCAGACAAGGAAATCCTTAAAGGGATAGTAATGTTTCATAATAAAAACAGCTCTAATTAATCATCATAGTATTTGGACTTTGGAGTGTTATTTCAATTCTGTCAGAGTTGTAGTTCAAGAGTAATTCAATGACAAAGTGTCCCCCTCCCGCCCCTTTTACTGATGTAACACTGCTCAGCCAGAGCAGAAGGGAGGTGCCTAGGTAGACTGCAGAGAGGGACAATCTTCAATTAAGATAAGGGGAAAACCTGAAAAGCTTGTCAAGGGGGGCAGGGCTTTCATTGTTCTCATAGGAAGAAGATTGTCTCCTTCTGTTATCTGTCTGGTCTATGGACTGCATTCCACATCTGAGAAGAGATGGCTTACACTAGGTAAAATGGGCGGGAGGGGAATCTTTGATTGTGAATATCTCTCAAACCATAAAGATTTGAGAGATAAGACTTATATCATTCTTCATGTTTTTTTAATGCCTACAAAATAAAATAAAGATAAAATGAAGTATTACTATCCCTTTAAATCCTGGCCTGTTGGTGGCCCTTGAGGACTGAAGTTGGACAGCCCTGCTGTAGGTAGATTGAGGCTGCTATTGGTTGGCCTTCTAGATATTGCATGAAACATTCAAGAAGAGTAAAACAACCAGACCTCCCATTCACTAGAGGATGATTATGTGCGGCTGCATAAGAATCAGTATAATCCTGTAGCATGAGCTTTCCATAGGCAGTCTGCAATAACGCAAAGGTCTAGTTGATTTAAAGTACGGTCATTTTTTAAATTGTATTTGGGAATAGGGTGACACTGACCACATTTTAATTCTGCCATTCAGGGACACTGTGGAGTACACCACAGAATTCTAAACACTAGAGGGAGAACTACCCATTGACTGCTGTGACAGAAAGCGATACTTGTGGAGGGCTGCAAGATAATGTACATCACTCCCAAAGCCTTAAACTGGCATTACACTACAACGAAATTTCACTGCAGCTCCAGACTGGTGTCAGGATCAAGGCTCAGTTCCCTCTCCTGTCTTTAGAGCTCTGTCTGGAAGCCATTTTCTTATAGCCCAGCAGAGGTAACACTTCCTGTCACAGTAGGCAATAGGCAGTTGTCCTTCTAGTGATTAGAACTGTGCTCTGGAGTCTTCATTTCGGGACTTTCTACTGTCCCAGATGGGGGCTGCCTGGGACAAAGGACACTTATTTAAAATCATAGACTGTTCTGAGCAATCCAGGTCACGTGGTCACCCTATTTAGGAGACATTTTTGTATATGATGGCTACACCCACTATAATATCAGTTTGTGGTTAATCTTCTTGTTTTCTACCTACGGGATTTCTCCCAAGACCTGATAAGACAGGGAAGCCCTGAGTTATTTCATATGGCTCTTGGCCTTCCTCTGGTCTGGTACTCAGACTGACTTCCCTTACTGTGCTAGCGCCTGTGAGACCTTATTCACCAATGAAAGGAGATACAATTCTGCACCATAGAGAAGAAATTAAAATCTCCCAAACTCCCATTTATTTAAATGAGGCTTCTAACCCTTTGAGTACCAGAAGGTAACACAACATATTGCTTCGCACTGCGTTGTGCGCCCCTCTGGCATTCAAAGGGTTAACGCCATAAATGCTACAAAAGTCTCCATCACAGAGGGGGACAACAGGATCTTTATATGTGCCCTATACTGCATTAGAATTGCTCCTCTGTTCTTTTACACATCAGGCCATGGTGTTTAACAGTAATTTTCAAGATTATTGGTCAGTCCTGAATATGAGACTTATTACTGAAGAAAACACCAGGGGGGAGATTCACTAAGCGATGATAAAGAGGTGATAAAGAGGTGATAAAGTAGAGATGACTTCTCCAGTTTATCACTTCTCCAATTCATATGTCAGTCTATGGAGTCTATTCACCAAGATCTCCAAAGTTGAAGAAATCTTAGTCAATAGGCTCCATAGGAACTGGAGAAGTGATATCACTGGAGAAGTCATCTCCACTTTATCACCTCTTTACCACCGCTTAGTGAATCTCCCCCCTGGTGTCAAGAGGTTTCTATTAGTTAATTGTAGGCAATGATTCCCCACAGAGAGGTGATATTGTACTCAGCATTATGGGTCCTGCTTCCTCAGAAGCAGATGAATGTCATCCGGTCGCTGGCACATGCGAAGTGTTCCGTTGGTATTGCCCATACCGATCATTAAAATGCTGGACTCTACCTGGACTCAGCACATCATTTTTGAATTGGTTTATTTTTTACTCCTTTTGTATAGTGTATCTATCTGAATGGAACTGATAATTTCCAAATTATTGGAAACATCTCAAGCATGGAAGGGATTAAAAACCCTGTTTCAATAAATGGGAATTTGGAGAATGTTTTTTTGTTCTGTGTAGTGCATTCCGTAATTGCTCTATTTTTTCCTTGTAAACTGAAATAAAACATCCTTATGAGCATGCTGCTTCATGAATCCCAAGTGTCCTTCTTTAGGAGCAACAGTACCTCATTGAGACCCAAATCCCTCTGTCCCTCTTTCCCACCCCGGTGTCCCTCTGTTTAGGAGATCAGACTGTATGGTGTGTATACAAGTGTATCACATTGTTCCACAGTAATAAAACTTGCATTAAAGGGATAGTAATACTTAAAATGTAAAAAAATATATGTTGTAGGGTTTATCTCCCTAAGTAAAACAAGGGTACTCCCACTGCTGAGAGATATTTTATTAAAAAATTATAACAACTCAAACTTGAATTTTTTAGGTGCAATATCACAGTGGCCTGAAAATTTACAGTGGCGCTGTTGCTACACCAGCCTATGGACTGTAGACCATAAATCTCCATAGGATGGTGTGGCAACAGCGCCACTATAAATTTTCAGGCCACTGTGATATTGCACCTAAAAAATTCAAGTTTGAGCTGTTATAATTTTTTAATAAAATATCTCTCAACAGTGGGAGTACCCTTGTTTTACTCAGGGGTATAAACCCTACAACACATATTTTTTTACTTTTAAGTATTACTATACTTTTAACCCCTTAAGGACCGGCCGCACGCACATGCGGCCGGCACTTAAGAACCACAGACCATTTTTTTTTGTATCAGGTTCCCAGGCTCCCAGAATGGCGTGCAGCCACGCGGGGAGCCCAGAATTCCATGACAGTCCTGGCACGTCATGGGTCGTTAATGCAAACCAACCCATGACGTGCCATGACCATCAAGAGTCGTTAATGTTTGTTTAAATGTCAGTACATGTGTTTATAAATTAGTCTGTGTAAATAAAATATTTTGATTTTGTTCTAAATCATTTATTCAGTTATACAAAGAGGTGTCAATATGTAATGAAATAACCTAAACATTCTCAGTAATGTCCTGCCCACCAGCCACACCCTAAGCAACACCACCAGAAACAAAAGTGTCCCTCTTTGGCCATTTGAAATATTGGGAGGTATGTTCAGTAAATGCAATGTATCTGCATTCTAATTGCCCATACTAAATGCTGAACTATAGACATAGCATCAGAGTTGATTCTAACCAGATCAATGAACCTTTATATCCAGGATTACATAAGACATCCAGAGCAATACACCATGACACGCCACCAGCATGCAATACATCATTGCATAATGAAGTGACCTGGTACTTTCATTTTTAGAAAACCACACCTGTTGAGGCTGATTTAATACAAGGAAATGGAACAATTGTGGAGCAAACAAACAACGCCTTTTATTTTACCAGGAAGAATACATTGAGGTTGTCTCTCATTTTCAAGTATGTTCTGGACTCATTTTATTTACCTCAGAAATGTGAAACGCTGAGCTGACCTTGCCGGGACTAGAACCTGTGACCTTGTAGCTTGAACAGATTCCACAGCTGGTGCATTAACCAACTGAGCCATCTCACTGGCTCACTTTGGGGGGGGCAATAACATTTTCAAAATTCCCTTTGACTTAAATAGGGGTTTTACCCCTTGAACCTAGAGACTTATCTTGCCTTCTAGGGGTTAAAAGCCTCAGAATGTGTCTATGATTAAACAAGTAAGACGACAAACAGTTTGTGCAACGCTTCCCCAGTGTGATTTTTTTTAAGCCGTTAAGGACTGGCACATGCGTGCAGTTGGCACTTAACCCTTTGAGTGCCAGAGGGGTATGGAACACATTGCAAAGCAATGACTTGCCAGGAGCGTCATGAGTCCTTATGGCTCACTTTGGGGGGGGCAATAAAATTTTCAAAATTCCCTTTGACTTAAATAGGGGTTTTACCCCTTGAACCTAGAGACTTATCTTGCCTTCTAGGGGTTAAAAGCCCCAGAATGTGTCTATGATTATACAAGTAAGACGACAAACAGTTTGTGCAACACTTCCCCAGTGTGATTTTTTTTAAGCCCTTAAGGACTGGCACATGCGTGCAGTTGGCACTTAACCCTTTGAGTGCCAGAGGGGTATGGAACACACTGCAAAGCAATGACTTGCCAGGAGCGTCATGGGTCCTTATGGCAAGTTCACCCATGACGGGCTAGGCACATCATGGGTCCTTAAGGGGTTAATCATCTTCAGTAAAGCATCTGTTTTTTATACTTTAGCAGCGTGGATGTGTTTTGAGTACTGAGTTAGACTATATGTTCATGGACTGAGTGATGGATCAACTCTCTCTGCACCGGATCCTGATTATACATTTTATAACTGGTGAGCATTTTGTATTATCCCTCCTGCCCTTGTGAGTTGTTCATGGACGTTTATGTTGGGGTTTTGAGCAAGTCTGGATTACCTCTGGGCACCATTCCATGTATTACCCCAGAATAACTCCAGTAGTCTGACTACATGAACATCCCTTAGTGTAAAACCTGAACTCAGTCCATTGTCAATCACATTGGTACACACAATCTTATGTAATCAACATTCAAGGCAACTCCATGTGATTCTGGAACAAAGCATGTCAAGACCACATTGTCATAAAACCTGTAAATCAAAATACAGAAAGGGCAATCGAGGAACAGAATACAAATCAATTTCAGTACAAAAGAGCATTAAATAAAATGTGGCATTAAGATTTATTGTTAGACAAGAGAAAGACGAAGAGCTGAAGTGATTCACGTACTGAAACAGAAGCTAATCGCATGTCACAAAGGATTAATATTTACTACTGTTACTTCCTCCAGAGGTGTCAGAATGGGAAAGATTAGTTATAGACAATAAGATTAAAAGCAATAAGATCCAGATGTTACCCAATTTACTGACTACTATGACTTACGACACATAATGTTATAATAAAGGCTGATTTTCCAGTGCAGTCATTGTAAAAAGATACATCACAATGGGAAAAAGTGACAATCATGCTTAAAGGGACACTAATATCCCATAAAAATAGTTTCTAGTTTTGTAGAGCTTAAAATAATAAACTATGTGCTACAAACCCTATCTCTCAAACCGCCATGGTATGAGAGATATAGGCATTGAAAGCTCCCCCCTCCATCCCCTTCTCCTGATGTCATCGTCTAGCTGACAACAGGAGATCCCGGTCCGGGGAGCAGCAGGCGGCTCTGCAGCAGAGCCGAAATCACGATATTTAAAAATAATTACTTCACTGGAAAGGTCTACAAAGTATGCTTGCAAACCAGGCACACTTTGTAGACCTTTCCAATGAAGTAGTTATTTTTAAATTATGTGATTTGAGTAGTATGACTCGAATCTCCTGCTGTCAGCTTTACAGCTGACATCAGGAGAAGGTGAGGGAGGGGGGAACTTTCAATGCCTATATCTCTCAAACTATTTAAGGGATGTTGTCCATAGGTGACACATGCCCTTTAATTGTCATTGTATGAAAATTAGACAGTACTAACTGGCATGCCAGCAAGATACCAACATTCCACACTACTCTCCCACCTTCTTGCTACTCCTTGATGGCCAGTACTAGCTCATGTGCATAAACGGACAATCAGCAAATCATGTATTAGTGGATGCTCCCACTGAGGTGAGACTGTGGACAGGTGGCAGTTACAGGTGTTATATGTACTAATATGATTGATTTAGAGATGTGGGAATAAGTAATCACATACTGAAATAGCTAGATGTTTCCAAAGACTTTATCTGCTGTGGAGTTCCTATGCTGGAAGAAACTTCAGTCAAAAGTTACATTTCAATGTGTTTTTTTTTTTTAAATTTCAGCTGCAATTTTACGTTTCTGCTACTAGATGGTACTGTTGCTATTGCCTTATATGGAGAGCTTTAATCTAAGATTACAAGTTCTCCCATAGATAGCAACAGGAAAAAAGCAATTGACCTCTGGTCACCAGTCATAACAGATGGCAACAGTGAAATAGGAAGAAAAAGTTTGAACTGTGTTCATTTTGGAACAACTCATCTTCCAGCAGTGGGAGTATCCTTGTTTTACACAGCAGGAAAAGCCTTGCAATACATGTCTGTTTGATGTTTTTTTCATAAAAAAGTACTATTGTTTTAAAGGGATAGTAATGTTTCATAATAAAAGCAGCTCTAATTAATTTTCATAGTATTTGGACCTTGGAGAGCGTTATTTCAATTCTGTCAGAGTTGTAGTTCAAGAGTAATTGAATGATAAAGTATCCCCTTCCCGCCCCTTTTACTGATGTAACACTGTTCAGCTAGAGCACAAGGGAGGTGCCCAGGCAGACTGCAGAGAGGGACAACCTTCAATTAAGATAAGGGAAAAAGCTGTCAGAGGGTGCAGAGATTTCATTGTTCTCACAGTAAGAAGATTGTCCCTTGATGTGATCTGTCTGGTCTATGGACTGGATTCCACATTTGAGGAGTGGGGGTTTACACTAGGTGAAAGGGGCAGGAGGGGGAAACTTTATCATTCAATTACTCTGGAACTACAATGCTCACAGTAATGAAATAACACTCTATGGCTCAAATACTATGAAGATTAATTGGTGCTGCTGTTTTTGTGAAACATTACTATCACTTTAAAGATGCACTTCTGTTAAACAGTTTGAAAGGCACTTATACATCAGGCATAATTACCCTTTATATGAACAAGTAGTTCCAAAGCATTACCATCTAGTACAAAAGAAATTAATGGGACTTATGATTCCAAGCAAAATGTCCAACTTTGAATTTAGGCTAGCTCTTAAGAAAGCAGTTCGGTAACTGAGAAACGTTGGTAAAATTTGCTTGCCTGTATATTGTTTTAAAGGGATAGTAATGTTTCATAATAAAAGTAGCTCTAATTAATCAACATAGTATTTGGACTTTGGAGAGTGTTATATCAATACTGTCAGACTTGTAGTTCAAGAGTAATTCAATGATAAAGTATCCCCCTCCCACCCCTTTTACTGATGTAACACTGTTCAGCCAGATCAGAAGGGAGGTGCCCAGGCAGACTGCAGAGAGGGACAATCTTCAATTAAGATAAGGGAAAAACCTGAAAAACTTTTCAAGGGGGGCAGGGTTTTCATTGTTCTCACAGTAAGAAGATTATCCCTTGATGGGATCTGTCTGGTCTATGGACTGGATTCCACATCTGAGGAGTGGGGGTTTACACTAAGTAAAAGGGGCAGGAGGGGAAACTTTGCTTGTGAATATCTCTCAAACCATAAAGTTTTGAGAGATAAGACTTATATCGTTCTTCATGTTTTTAATGCCTACAAAATAAAATAAAGATAAAACGAAGTATTACTATCCCTTTAGGGTATTTTTATTAATTAAATATATTTTTGAGACTATAGCAGCTTTCTTGAAATCCTTACAAGAATTTGTAATTTGAATGTTGAGATTATTGGATTGAAGCACCGTCCCCATTCCAAGGACCCGAGCAGGGACAGGTTTAAAATTCCTTGCATGTCTGATTTGTTGTGACTGTACATAAGTCCATTCACAGCCACCACTCTTGTGAGTACGATAATTATCATTTTAAGAAATAAGTGTCAATAACGATAATAGGCACTATTGGGTGCCCTTTTCTTTTCTGTTTTTTAAATCTATTAAGCACATATTCCTGATATTATTTATGTAATTCCCAAGTCATATTTCTTGTGAGTATACCAGCACATGGTGGTGGTGATTTGGTGCTAAAACATTCTACACAGGGGTGCCCCATTTTCCCCCTTCATTCCTGTGTTTCTATATTTTCTCCCCAGCTCTTGTTGACTACAACTTCCATCCTCCCCAAACCAGTCGTTGGCTGGTTGGGGAGGATGGGAATTGTAGTCTCCAACTGATGGCATGCCAAAGGCTTCCTACACTGATTAATCTTTTGAGTGCCACGTGGTACGCAACGCATTGCTCCACAATCCATTGTGTGTCTTTCTGGCACTCAAAGTTTAACCCTTTGAGTGTCAGAGCAGTATGGAAAGCATTGCTTTTGCAATGCGTTCCGTACAGCTATGGCACTCAAAGGGTTAAAGGAATAGTAATGTTTCATAATAAAAGAAGCTCTAATTAATCATCATAGTATTTGGACTTTGGACAGTGTAATTTCAATTCTGTCAGAGTTGTAGTTCAAGAGTAATTCAATGACAAAGTATCCCCCTCCCGCCCCTTTTACTGATGTAACACTGCTCAGCCAGAGCAGAAGGGAGGTGCCCAGGTAGACTGCAAAGAGGGACAATCTTCAATTAAGATAAGGGAAAAACCTGAAAATCTTGTCAAGGGGGACAGGGCTTTCATTGTTTTCATAGGAAGAAGATTGTCCCCTGCTGTTATCTGTCTGGTCTATGGACTGGATTCCACATCTGAGAAGAGATGGCTTACACTAGGTAAAAGGGGCGGGAGGGGGAAACTTTGCTTGTGAATATCTCTCAAACCATAAAGGTTTGAGAGATAAGACTTATATCGTTCTTTTTTAATGCCTACAAAACAAAATAACGGTAAAACGAAGTATTACTATTCCTTTAAGATTTGACTAGTCATCATGGGGTCTAAACAATTTTCTACCATTCCTTGTACAATGTAGAATCTGGAGCTGCAATAACAGGCAAAATCTTTGAGTCATTGTTTCAGCCTGATTAGAGTGAGAACAACAGAACAATGTAGGCGTTCTTTTAATACATGTAACAGTGTTTTTTTTATATACTTTTATTTCTTACTCTAAGGCATTGTGATTAATGAGGAGGTGGTCCATTGCCAGCAAATATCATTATTTTCTTAATATCATATGCTCTTGGGCATGTGACAAATAGAGCAATCTACTCTTCCAGAGTTATTTTTAAGAGCAAAATGTAAGGAAGCAATCTACTGGACTGGCACAAAAGCAAATTAGCATCAATATAATGTAACTAAGTAGAATGCAAAATCACAGCTCACTGAGCTTTGCTACAGTTGTGTTTATCAGCACTAAATTACATTCATGCTGAGCCTTACTTTATTCCATTATGTCTTCAAAAAGCAGGAAGCAGGCATCTATGGACAGTGGCATTACAGTCAACTAGTGTGTCTGAAGTACAATAAATGCTATTTTAAAATAGGCCTGTCACTTTAAAGGGATCGTAATACTTCGTTTTATCTTTTTTTTATTTTGTAGGCATTAAAAAAACACGAAGAACGATATAAGTCTTATCTCTCAAACCTTTATGGTTTGAGAGATATTCACAAGCAAAGTTTCCCCCTCCCGCCCCTTTTACCTAGTGTAAGCCATCTCTTCTCAGATGTGGAATCCAGTCCATAGACCAGACAGATAACAGCAGGGGACAATCTTCTTCCTAAGAGAACAATGAAAGCCCTGCCCCCCTGGACAAGTTTTTCAGGTTTTTCCCTTATCTTAATTGAAGATTGTCTGTAAGCTGCTTGAAAACTATCTCTGTGAGTAAGATGGACCCACAAAGGGTAGCAAGCAGCTAAGAATAATATAAATAGGAGAGCAGGCTAAACAGCGATGGAGAACAATCCAGCTACCGAAAACGCCAAAACCAAAACGAGAAGACAAAGACGGAGTGAGGGACGAACCGAGGTCAGGGCAGGCGGCAAGACAATGAAACCGGAGACAAGCCAGAGGTCAAGGGCAGGCGGCACAACAGCAAAAACTGAGACAAGCCAGAGGTCAAGGGCAGGCAGCACAACGGTGAAGATGGGAGACAAGCCAAAGGTCAAAAACCGCAAAAAAAAAAATGAAGACAGAGAGGAAAAAGCACCAAGGAGGGAACTCTAACAAAAGAGCACTGAAGGAGATGAAGAGGCCATTTATATAGGTAGGGGGGTGAGGATCTACGTCACTGTGGGCCCCCGTCATCCAAATGAGATGTTGCAGTGGAGACTGCACATGCGCGGCTACTCGACGTACAGAGGGGAGAACCGCGCATGCGCCGGAACCCGGAAGACGCACTGGGACACGGAGCTGAGCGAGACTCGGTAAGCGACATTGTCCCTCTGTGCAATCTGCCTGGGCACCTCCCTTCTGCTCTGGCTGAGCAGTGTTACATCAGTAAAAGGGGCGGGAGGTGGATACTTACTCATTGAATTACTCTTGAACTACAACTCTGACAGAATTGAAATAACACTCTCTAAAGTCCAAATACCATGATGATTAATTAGAGCTGCTTTTATTATGAAACATTAATATCCCTTTAAGACATGTTTAGCTTGTTTTTACAGAGAATTATAATCTGCCTATATGTTACACTGGCCATTTTTCCGTAAAATAAATAGATATTGATAAATAAAGCTTTAGATTTTGGTGGCACAGTATGGCACGTGATGATAATTCTCTCACCGGTATGCTAATTAGTTATGCCCCAGAACACACATATAAAAAAAGGGACTAAACACAAAAAAGTTTTCTGCTGCACTCACTGTAAATGAATGGACACAAATAAAAGATAAATACTGTCGGTGCACCCATAAGCTATCAGTAGAATGAAAACAAAAGCAAAATACACCGGAAATAAAGATTCCAAGGACCACCCACAACAGAAGCAAGTGTATATCCAAAAAGGTACAAAACAAGCTTTATTACAAAAATATCAAAATAATATATATATATAGAAGACCGTTAAAAACAATTAAAATGAAAATGATACAGGCAGGTACCAGTGGAGGGCTGGCAACTTGTGGCCTGGGGGCAAACACAGTCAAGTGACCTATTTCTATTATCATTTGACCCCACTCTTCTAGCCCATCACGCGTAGATTACAATATAAATGGGGAGCTTACTGTTGAAATGTGTGTACACTAGTTATACCACAGAGCATACAAGGGAAATGGGTAATGCTACTATTGTAGCTCCATTTGGATCGTTGCTCTGTTTACCGCTTGTGTAGCTCCATTTCAGTTGTAAGCTCTGTGGTATCAATAGTGTAGCTCTACTTACAGCAGCAAGTGGGAGACTGAGTGAGGCAGTGGCCCACTGGTCCAGACATATGACTGGCCCAGGCCAGCCCTCCCCTGGCAGGTACATAAAATAATGACAAACTATACCCTGTGAAATAATTAAGCATGTATGATAAGGTATACCTGGCACAGTGCTAAATGTGCAAAAGCTCCAAAAAACAGGCGGAATCAACATAAAGAATGCAAATACATGAGAGTGCAACAAAATGGCAAAAAAAAGAAAAAGTGACAAAAAAAACAACAAGGTATACTTATCTCCAAATGTAGCAAAATAGACACTCAGGGAATAGAAGGAGTAAAGACCTCTCGTATCCTTTTGTACGCCCCTAAATTATATGTTAAGCAACGTGCCCTCAGTGTTGTGCTTATATTAGGAGTACACCGATTGGGTTTGTGGGCAGGGATTTTGTAGCGAGCTGTACTCCTTAATTGATCTTGCGATTATCCATATACATCACATGACAACGTTGCTTTTGGTCATTGGTCTATTCAAACTTTAATTAAAAAGCTTCTGTTGTGGGTGGTCCCTAGAATCTTTATTTCCAGTGTATTTCCCTTTTGTTTTCAAGAACACACATATATCTAACCATACTATTACAAATCAAGGGCAAACCAACAGTGGGTTTCAGGCTGCCCAGAAGACCCTCTTTTCCTTCTTTTGCCCCTTTAGTTCAGAGAGAAACTATTTTTTAGTGCGACCAATAGAAATCAGGGAGAGACAAAGCTTCAGCACCTCTATGAGATATCTGTGCTGGTTTTGTGCATATGTCTAGGCCAGGGGTACAGCCCACCAGCTGCTGTTGTACTACAATTCCCATAATCCTAATGAACAGAATTGTAGTTTAACAGCACTGGAGGAAAACCTCAAGGTACCCACCCTTGGCCTGTGAACAATAGCTTATGGATGCAGAATAACACAAAACACCGGATGTGTGCACAAGTGTCCTAGTGAAGCTGCATAGCACTAGATCTAACACCAGCTGCTGCACTCACAGGTATGCATTACTGAGCATGTTTACTGTAGTGAATACTAACAGACACACTCCACCAGCATTACCTTTTAATACCAGCTAGCCCCATAGCATACACAGAGAAATCAACAGTCACAGAGACCAAGCTGTCTACTCTATGTTAATACACGACTTAGAACATGGCGCTGATTACAGGAACACCCAAAACATCCACAGACTGAATAATTTCCCTCCTCTTGGTGCAACTGATGTTAAAGTAGAACTTCCAGATAATAGCAAGTCGCCATGCATTCATTAAATGCATGGTGACTAGCTTGAAAATGTATGTCTTACAAAAAAATACTTGTGTCTAATGGAATCCTTCCCGATTAAAGACCAGAACTGAGGCTAGAGCGCAGACATCTTGTCTGTGCACATGCATCATCAGTCCCGTTCTCCATAGAGTAGACTGCTTTGCACCATATGGTCACCGGAAGGGACTGACGGCACATGCTCACAGCCCGTCAGTCCCGAAACGGGACAGATTCCTCTAGACTCAAGTATTTTTTTGTTAAGTAAGACAAATATTTTCAAGTTAGTCACCATGCATTTAATGAATGCATGGCGACTGGCTATTATCTGAAAGTTCCGCTTTAAGGGGAGGCATTCTGGAGTACATAGCCTGGTAAACTGGGGTTAGTTGGGCATAGGGACATAACAGCAATTTCAGCTTCTGACCTAGAATTGAATCACAGTCACAGTCATACATTTCCCCCTTTTGTTATTGCATACTTATTTTTGGAAACCCCTCTCTGCAAATCCTGGGTTTGATCCTGGAAATGCCCCTGTGTGTGGACTTCGCCCAGATTCATTCATGGCACATTGTATGGTAATACTGGACTGCATATAAACTAATTAGCATAACGTGCCACACTGGGTCACAGACAAATAGGGGTTATTTCTCAAACTATTTATATTACAAACAAATGACTAGCCCAACATTTTTAATTCTCTTTGAAATGAAATACATTTATCTGAGGGTAACATGTTCAGTTTAAGGACTTGTAAACAAGGTTGACTGGCCCTGTAGGACACTGGGGGATTTTATGGTGGATGTAGCGGCTATGGGGTGGTTACACGTGTGATGAAACAGCATTGGTATACATATAGCTTGAGAAAAGGGGGGTAATTATATATTACTGCACACTGCACATGGAGGGAGAACAAACATTATCTTGGTTGGAATCTCTCCCTCTCAGGCAGTCTGTTATGGAAGTCCAGCCCCTGCTGGTGTAAAGAGTACCAGAAAGGCTGAGTGAGCAGCAGTAACATGGAGTAGCAAGGACAGGACAGAGTAACTAGCCACACCAAAGCTGGGGAAAAGGCAAATGTTGAAACAAAGTAAAGGTGGAAGATCTGAATGGCAGTCTATGGGCTCACTGCCAGTTCTTTCAGATCAGCTCCATTAGATGATTCAAAGCTTATCTCAACCTCCAATAAATGTCTGAACCACTAAATAATAGTTAATGCTCACAGAGGCTGGCTGTTGGTCATGCCCCTGTAACGGGATCACTGGTGGCATCCAGGAGAAGGTAAGTTCAGAATACTAGTGATATAAGTATATCAGGCTGCTAAATTTCTGTTGCCTTTATGAAAAAGCCTTAAAGGATTAGTAATTTTTTTTTTTTTTATGAAAACCTATATCTTATAGAACTTTTCCTGCAGAGTAAATCAAGGGCACTTACACTGCAGTCAATCAAATGTTACAACAGTTCAGATGATCACTAAGTGAATTACAGTGGGATTACTTCCTGGAAGTTCTAACTGACAGGAAGTGACTCAGCAGAATAATTCATTGGAATCTGACCAGGAGATGACATTGCTAATTTGAAAAAAATGGGAGTTTAAACTGTAATAACTCTGGAAACATGCATGTTTTAGTATTGGGATTACCTTTTTTTTACTCAACAAGAAACTCAGTATAATATGCACTTTTTCATAAAAAAGTCTACTGCTCCTTTAAGGAACCTGAAAAACCCTTTTGTCTTTAGAGAGATATCTCCCAATATTACATGCCACATCACAATAAGAAAACACCCACTATAACCCTTTGAGTGTCAGTGGGTTATCCAAAGCATTGCTTCTGGTACTCAGATGGTTAAACAAGTATCACTGGGCCTTCACTGTACAGGCAAATCAGAGTAATTTTTGGAAAACCGGTTGCATCATAGGGGACAAATAAGAATTTCAGTACATTTCAGTGGGGCTTTTAACCCTGTGAATGCAAGAGCAACAATGCATTGGAGACCTCTCTAGCAATAAAGGGGTTAAAAGAGACATTTAAATAAATGGGAATATGGGACATTTGTACGTGCCCCCTACAATGTATTGGTTTGCTCCATCATTGTTCCTCTTTGCGTTTATACATAAAGCTTATTGTATATTGATAATAGTGAGTGCACATGGCTTTCTGCATAAGAATATAGTTTGTCAATACACTGAAACAATATGGGTGAGTTTATCAAACAGTGGAGAAAGCAGTGTAACATATACAGTCATCTGGGCATTTAGATGCCTGTGAGACACCTGTCATATGTACTACCCCATTTCTGCTTCATTTTACCTTCTGTCCACCCCATTACACTCTGTTATACCAACTTCACGTTTTTTGTAAAAGCTAATGTGCCAAGAATAGCGGGTAACTGGGACAAACCAACTGATCTATAGGGGTCAAATAAACATTTGCAGAGATTTAAGTGGGATGTTTCCCCCCTTTATTGCTAGAGAGGTCTCCAACACATTTAATTACACATTTAATTATGCATTTAATGAAAAAATGCTAATGATCCATTAAAAAAGCCCTCAGAACATCTAGTACCATTGATCCTAATGAGTGTGGGGATGATGGGAGCTGCAGTGCCCAACAGCTGATGCTCCAATAACTGACTTCCCCTGATTTATCCCTTAGCACAGGGCATTCAAAACTGTCCTCAAGCTCCCAAAAACAGGACATCCTCAGTTAAACATGTGACTGTCTGTCTCTCAATCAGATCCTTCAGAATGAATGTGCAACTGATTCATTCACGCATGTCTGAGAGAGGAAAAACAAAACCTCCGGACTGTTATGGGGCCATAGAACAGGTTTGCGGTCCCCTGGCTTAGAGTTTCCGTCTGGTACTTTGTGTGGAAGCATAAGAAAAACTGTGAGTTATGGAGGTCACGCAGCAAAGCTGTCAAGAGAAATGATCAACATAATAGAGGAAGACTGCAGAAAGCTCTCAGTGCCTAATAGTGTGTCACTTTAGTCTACGAACTCAAAAAAGCTTTCAACTAATGCACCTCCCTTAAATTTATTGACATTAAATAAAAATAAAAACAAATGCAACTGGTTAAATGACCAATCCATGATTTTTATTTTTAATCCAAACATTTTATTAAGATTTATTGATTTATTATTTGTTAATTATTTATTTTTTTAAATTTTCATTTCTAATGTTTTGTTAGTTTGGTAGAAAATAATCTCTTGGATGCTAGTTAGGTCTCCAACTCATTGTGAAGCAATGCATTGGAGACCGCTGTAGCATCCAAAGGGTTAAAAGAAGTATATTAAACTGGCCTTATGTTAAAGAAACAGTGCAATTTTGTTCATGAAAAATATATATTATAGGGGTATTCCCTCTGGATAAAACTAAGGTCCTCCCATTACTGGGAGATTTTTAATTGAAAAGTTAATTCAGCTTAAACTATGTTTTACATTAAACTGAGATTTCCTATTGTGGTCACTAGATGGTGGTGTTACTATGACTTATTATAGTGCCCTAGTCTATGACCCAAGTTTCCCATACAGTAAATTATAAAGAAGGAATTTGACTTTTGGACATCAGTTGGAACTATTGCTAACAGTTTCATTAAAAAAAAATAATATGTTTGAGCTGGAAACAATTTTGAATTAAATATCTCCCAGAGGTGGGAGTACCTTGGTTTTAATTAGCAGGTAAAGTCCTGCGTATAACATATTTTTTTTCATGAAAAAGCAGTTGTTCTATGTATCAAGCTCTTTACAGCAGAACATTGGCCCTTTGTGCCCTGTGTATCAGGGTCATACAAATGAGAGAGTGAGAAATACAGATACTGCAACACATGTACTAAGTGGATCTGTCATCCAAAGATACTTTGGATACCGCCTATTTTCTGTAAAATAAATACTTTTTGGGAAATTAACCTTTTTGTTTTCATGGCACAGTATGGCACTTTATGCTAACTTTTTGCCCAGTATTCTAGTTAGTTATATTAAGGTCAGACTTACTACTGGCTGTGCTATTAGAAATGCCTCCAATCCACTGTTATTAGTATCCGCTATTCTTGTATTCAGAAAGGGTGTAATCTCAGCCCATTTACAGACAATCATAGACAATCATAAAGTGGAAGTCAGAGACGCTCAACTAGGAATGAACCTTCAATACAAATTTGCAGGCTCTATAGGAATGGTGTCCTGCCCAGGGTGCAATCTCTTTTAGCCCACTAATGCCCTTCACAGAGAGGAAATATCCTAAAACATATCATATTGGTCCTGCCATAACAGCAGTCCAATCATGATATGCCAGGTAATTCCTCTCTGAACAAGAGAAGCAGCCAACCCCAACCCCCCCTCCAAGATAACTGTGATACTTGTAGCTCTGGAAAAGGCAGGGATGGCTGTCCCAACAGGGCATATGTTTAGGTCAGAGCTTTCCAAACTTTTCATGTTGGTGACACACTTTTTAGACATGCATAATTTTGTGACACAGTAATTAAGTTTTGCTAGCAAAACTAATAATCCCTTATAAGAGATACAGACACATACATAAATTGTAATGAGAAGATGTATGGGGACACAACATATCTCATGAAAACCTTTCATTCATACTGCGGAAGGCATTAAGCATGTTGTGTGGTTTTTAAAAGGGCGACATGAGAATGTTGCGCTACATATAAGCTCAAGATTCTCATGGAGCGTAACTGATTTTAGAAGTATTGTCCATCTTTCCTTTCTAATCGGCACTACAAGTAGAAGCAGCAGCCATGTGACAGGCAGCCTCGGCACACAGGGACACTCCAACCTGGCAACCCAAAGAGAGGGCAGAGGTATAGAGAGGTGACATCTCAAAAGATTCTAATAGCTGAATCGCCAAAAGATTTTTAACAGCTGGAGTGCCTCCATGTGCTGCATACATATTATGTATACAGCCCACAGAGGCACTCCAGCTGTTACAAATCTTTTGTGGTGCTCCAGCTGTATGTAGCACACAGAGGCAATCTCTCGCTGTGTAAATGCGACCATTAAGTAGTAGTGTTTTATCTCAGCTCCCAGTGTAGCTCGTGCTTGGGTTGAATGACAATCTCGTGCTGTGTAAACGGCACCTTTGCCTGTGACACACCTACACACTGCAGCTGACACGCTAACGTGTCGCGACACACAGTTTGGAAAGCACTGGTTTAGGTGTTAGTGTCCCTTTAGTTTGTGCTAAAATATTAAAATAATCAGCATACAACTGTGGCCCTTCACTTATGTCTAGTTCAGTTGTATTTACCTTTACGTTTTCTAATGCCTGGGTCAGGAGTGGGAAACCCGCGGTCCTCCAACAGTGAGAAGTACAGTTTTCATAATCCCTAGCCAGACAAAGGCTGCCTGAGGATCATGGAAGATGTATTCTACCACAGCTGGAGGTCTTCAGATTGTCCTCTGCCCCCCCCCCCCGCCCTACCATATAACAGGGCAATGTGTTTCTCCAGCTGTTTTTTACTGTGAACAATAATTATCATCCTCGAGTAGTCAGTGACTAACTGAAGGTAATGGGTATTGTAGTGTTTAACCCTATCAGTGCCAGAAAGGTATCCAACGCATTGTTTCGCAATGGAACTGAAAGCGTTAACATAATAAATTAGGTTGAAAAAAAAAGTCTACAGGAGTCCATCAAGTTCAACCTTTGCCTCATTACCCCTCTGGCACTCAAAGGGTTAACAGATGGACTTAGCTAGATAGGTGTTCTTCAAACAATAATCAGGTATCTCTATTTACTATATTCTAGCTGTTTTAGACCTCTCTTGCTCTGCAATGCATTGCGCACCCCTCTGGCACTCAAAGGGTTAATGGAAAATATAAATATAAAAACATTTCCTGACTGCTGTACGAAGAACACCTACCTAGGTAAGACCTTCTGTTAAATTAAATGCTGTGTATTCTTAGGGTGCAGTTCTCCTTTAACGCTTTGAGCGCGGGGAGAGGTAACCAATGCATTGCAACACAATGCAATGGATACCTTTCTGGCACTTGGTTAAAACCTCATTACTTTCATACCTAGACCCAAAGAATAACAATTAATAAAGACTTTTTCTAAATCAAGTTTTCCTACCACTGTCCTAGTTATTACACAGAGTTTGACAAAATATTCAGACCTAGAGAAAATGTAACTGTTTCATTTATAGGTACAATGTAATTGTTATGAAGCCACATAAGCTATGTGAGTTTCAGTGGGGTATCACACAATAACATCTTATCGCTGGTGTCAATAAAGCAATCAGAACAATAATCTAGCAGTTTGGATACTGCACACAGACATAATTCTTAACAAAAAAAGATTTCAGTTCTATCAAATACAACTCAAGAGTAAGTGCCAAGAGTCCACAGTCTTTGGGATTCCTGTAATATAACAGATACATTTACCACCTGCAATAATATGGTGGATCATTCCAGAGTAGCCCCATAACATCTGTGCTGCATAATGTTTATCATTAGAAATGGCTTCCGGCATGTTATATGAGTTCAAGGACTTCACCTTAGTCTGTGGGTGGGAGCTATTTCGAGTTCGGTGCATAATGGAATGTTTCTGAAATTACCTTAGCTGATGCCCCAATCAATCAACCAATATGCACAGATGATTGAGGTGAACTCGTCATGGTTCTTTATTGCCTACTATTGGTGTATATCATCTGGTACTTCACCTTTATGGAATTGTGTTTTATGTTTTTTATTGATTTTCCTTTTACTATAATTTCTAGCACAAAGAAAAAAAAATTCCCATGAATAAAACAAGGGTACTCCTACTGCTGAAATGTGCTTCATTCAAAAGTTATTACAGCTCAAACATGAATTTTTTATGTGCAGTGTCACAGTGGCCTGAAATTGTACAGTGGTGCTGTTGATACGCCATCCTATGGACAGCTCTGCTCAGTTGACCTTAATCTCTATAGGATGGTGTAGCAACAACGCCACTGTACAATTTCAGGCCACTGTTATACTGCATCTAAAAAAATTAATGTTTGAGCTGTAATAACTTTTGAATAAAACACCTTTCAACAGTGGGAGTACCATTTTTTACTCAGGGGGATACACACTGCAACATAAATATTTTTTTTACATTTTAAGTATTACTATGCTGATGTACTTAGTTGAACCAGAACAGTTCCAGAGCAAACCAACTGTACTTTAGGGAACAAGTAAATATTCCCCTCGATTTATAGGCTTTTAACCCCTTGAATGCTAGAATGCTTTTAACCCCTTGAATGCTAGAGATATATCCAACAAGTCTAGCATTCAAGGGATTAAATATCCTATTGAAATCAGTGGGAACTTGGGGATTTTTAATTTGTGTGTGTCCCCCCCCCCCCGCAATGCAGTTGGTTTTGCACAAAATTGCTCCATTTATTCTTATTGCGTCAGCAACAGGAAATTAAACACTAACAGTATATTACATTATTAAAACATAAACAAATTGAATCTTATCAAATAAATGACAGAAAACTATTAAGAAATAAAAAGTCAAAAATATCCAATATTCCATCTGTATCTGTATTTTGTCTACTCCTGGACCATTTTTTATTTCATAATTGAAAACATTATATATTCCCACTTGGAAAAACACTTCTCATTGGGTAACATATGGCTCAGTGGCTATTGGAGACTACAAGTCCCTTCAACAGGCAACAAGTCCCTACAACAGACTACAAATCCCTTCAGCAACCAACAGACTACAAATCCCTTCAACAACCAACAGACTACAAGACCCTTCAACAACCACAGTTGCCTGTGCTCCCTGCAGCAACCCAAAAGGTGTCCAGATTTGTTATTTTTCCTACTATTCAGTTGTTAAAAAAATTATTCAACTCCCAATGCAAATCAGGTTTATTGTAAAAATTTACAGACTTTCAGCTGTTTGCAGCAAACAAGTCAGACAAAATCAATTGAAATATCTCAACACAACAAATGCTTCAAGTGGTTCGCAAGTCCAAAGTAAAAGGAACAGTGAACGGGGCAGAAAAAGGAAGCTATCAACGGCTGCAACCAGATTTCTGAGAAGGCAGGTTTAGAAAAACCCGCGAGTGACTGCAAAAGACCTGAAGCAAGACTTGGTGGCAACAGGCACTAAGGTTTCAGTGAGCACAGTAAGGAGAGTACTACATGCAAAAGGTTTCCATGCAAGAACGACAAGATGTACACCACTACTGACCCAAAAGCACAAGAAAAATTCGCTCCAATATGCTCAAATTCACATAAATAAGCCACAGAAGTTTTGGGATTCTGTTCTGTGGAGCGATGAAACAAAACTGGAACTTTTCAGCCCAATGGATCAGCGGTATGTCTGGAGGAAGAAGAATGAAGCATACACTGAAAAGAACACTCTGCCTACGGTTAAGCATGGTGGTGTCTCTGTGATGCTCTGAGGCTGCTTTGCATCCTCTGGCACTGGAAACCTGCAGCATGTGGAAGGCAAGATGGATTCATTGAAGTATCAGGAAATCCTAGGAGAAAACATCCTGCCGTCTGTGAGGAAGCTGAAGCTTGGGTGTCACTGGACCTTCCAACAGTACAATGATCCCAAGCATGCCTCAAATTCCACCAAGGCTTGGTTGCAGAAGAAGTCCTGGAAGATTCTACAGTGGCCATCACAGTCACCTGACTTGGACCCCATAGAAAATCTCTGGTGGGATTTGAAGAAGGCGGTTGCAGCACGCAAACCCAAGAATATTACTGAACTAGAGGCCGTTGCTCATGAGGAATGTGCTAAGATTCCTCATGAATGCTGCTGGAAGCTGGTGTCTGGCTATGCATCTCATTTGCAGCAGGTCATTACAGCAAAAGGGTACTCTAGTAAGTACTAAAGATGCTTGCCATGAAGGGGTTGAATAATTTTGAGACTGGAGAAGTCATTCTAAGTTGCATTTTCAGTTGAATTTGGGTAAACCACCTGAAGCATTCGTTGTGTTGAGCTATTTCAATTGCTTTTGTTTGATTTGTTCATTGCAACAGATAAAAGTCTGTAAATCATGACAATAAACCTGATTTGTAATGGGGGTTGAATAATTTTGATTATAACTGTGTATTTAGAGACACGTATGTGGTTTTATCATTGGAAAAAATGACAACAATAAAAAAGATAAACGCCCTTGAACCCCTCAGATGCTTGTGAGGTCTCTTAACCGTTTGAGTGCCAGAGGGGTATGCCACTCATTGCTTTGCAATGTGTTGTTCAACGTTCTACCACTCAGTGGGTTAAACTTTTGAGTGCTAGACGGGGGTCCAATACATTGCAGAGCCATGAGAAGGAAACCTGTCAACCAAGGGGTTAAACAATAACGTTTCTATGCCAATTTCCAACTTCCCGGGAGAATCAACGAGGTGCATATTTTGCAAAATTTATTCTTAATAAAATATGTTTTAACACTTTGCGTGCCAGAGAGGTATCCAATGCACGCAACACAATGGAGATTATGCACTGAGGTGTGATAAAATGGAGATAAAGTGGAGATAACTTCTCCAGTGATATCTCTTCTCCTGTTCCTATTCCTTATTCTATGGAGCCTATGCACTAAGATTTCTCCAGCTTTGGCGATCTTACTGAATAGTCTCCATAGAATAACATAGGAACTGGAGAAGTGATATCACTGGAGAAGTTATCTCCACTTCATCATCTCTTTATCACTGCTTAGTGCATAACTCCCATTGTATTGGATACCTCTCTGGCACTCAAATGGTTACGTCTAAAGACAAGGAACAGTCACCTGCTACATAGGGGAACAGTTTGCTCAAAGCGACCACCTCTACTGATTTTTTAATTGAAAGCTAAATAGAGTTAAAACATGTTGATTAATATGAATCCAAATATGTTAGAATTTGTATTTCCCCTTATAATTTTTTTTTTCAACAAATGTTTATTGACAATAGATGCAGCTCAGTTGTATATTTCAAAAACAAAAAAAATCATCAATAATCACATAACAAGTAGAACATACAAGTTGCATAACTGAGATCGACTCAGATATCTGCTTATATTAACCCTTTGAGTGCCAGAGGGGTTGCTTTGCTCTGGCATTCAAAAGGTTAAGCTAGCAAGGTAGAACAAACACAAGGTATAAAACACTCTGGGGGAGATTCACTAAGTGGTGATAAAGAGGTGATAAAGTAGAGATGATGTCTCCAGTGATATCACTTCTCCAGTTCCTATGTTATTCTATAGAGCCTATTCACTAACATTTCTTCCACTTTGGAGATCTTAGTGCATAGTCTCTATAGAATAACATAGGAATTGGAAAAGTGATATCGCTGGAGACGTCATCTCTACTTTATCACCTCTTTATCACACCTTTATTACCGCTTAAAGAATCTCCCCCTCCAGTTTATCACTTCTCACTTCTCACTTTTTTGATAAATTTCCTATACATAAAATATAACTGAAATCAAAAAAGGACACTTTGAAGAAAATTCTCTCTCTTGAAAAAATTGCCACTATTTTATAAAATTCAGCCAAATGAATGCATGCTTTGTAAACCTCTTAAAGAGACAGTAATACTTAAAAATGTAAAAAAAATATGTTGTAGGAGTAAAACAAAGGTACTCCCATTGCTGAAATATGTTTTTTTCAAAAGTTATTACAGCTCAAAGTTGAATTATTTAGATTCAGTATCACAGTGGCCTGAAATTGTACAGTGGTGCTGTTGCTACACCATCCTATGGAGATTTAGAGCTGGCCATAGGATGATGTAGCAACAGCGCCACTGTACACTTTCAGGCCACTGTGATACTGCACCTAAAGAATTCAACTTTGAGCTGTAATAACTTTTTAATAAAACACCTCTCAGCAGTGGGAGGACCCTTGTTTTACTCAGGGGGATAAATCCTACAACATATTTTTTTTTTTTACATTCTAAGTATTACTATCCCTTTAAAGCCAGAGGGCTGTACAACACATTAGTCTTTAACCCAGTGAGTGCCAGAGGAGAGTTCAATGCATTGCACACTCCTCTGGTACTTAAAGGGTTAAGGCCTTATACAGAAAGAAAAAGTGGAACAATGGTGGAGAATATCAAGTGTTTCCTGAGGAAACTGAAAATCCCCTTAATTCACATTGATATAAAATGGGGGTTTTAACTGTTTGAGTGCCAGAGGGGTATCCAACTCATTGCTCTCAGGTTGTTAGACACCTCTTTGGTACTCAAAGGCTAAAGATGACTCCAATGTATTACTCTGCAATCCACTGAATGCCTCTTTAAGTGTTTAAAAGCCCTATTTAACATTTGAGTGCCAGAGTGGTGTTCAATGCATTGTGTTGCCTTGCAATGCTTTGGATACCTCTCTGGCACTTTGAATGACAGACAGGTACAAAATACATTGCTTCACCTCTGGTAACCAAAGGGTTAAATCAGTATCTATCTATCTATCTATCTATCTATCTGTCTATCTATCTCTGACAGAGCATTTGGATCGTTCCATAACTGCTCTTGTTTCTTACACATCAGCCTCACTGTCCCTTCACTCATTAGGCATCAGTGAGGAGATCAAATGAAGGCCATACTGATCCGTTACAGGGATTGTTGTGGTCCTGTATAAATCAATGCAAATCAAGAAGGAAATCATAGCAAACTGCATATCAAGAGCTTTCAGAAGACACATGGTAGACAGAAGTCAGCTTACCCTTTTCCGCAGGTTGTAGGTAAGAATCAAGTTCCTGGAAAACGAGTGGGAAAAAGCGGTATAGAATTCCAGAACTTTCTGTAAGGCATCCCGTTTGATGACGTGAAGGTCACAGTATGTCAGAGCCCTAACGTTTGCACAGGAAGGAGCCAGAGTGGTCTCTTTCCAGAAAACGTCTCCGAACACATCACCCTTTCCTGGGGAGACAAGGAGAGGAACATTAGCGTGTTGCACTGGTCATAGGAAAACATGGCTGGTAGTGAATGTGAAAATAATATAAAGATGTATTGTAGGGTGACCACGGGTCCCGGAACGTCCGGGACTGTCCCTTATTTCAGGGACATGTCCCGCGTCCCGGGTCCCCTTCAACCGGGACAATGAAGTGTCCCGGAATGAAGCCAAGCCGCCCTGAATGTCAGCCTGCAAGCGGTGTGTCACATCATGGACGCCGCTTGCA
Source organism: Rhinophrynus dorsalis (assembly GCA_037306005.1). Classification (NCBI taxonomy): domain Eukaryota; kingdom Metazoa; phylum Chordata; class Amphibia; order Anura; family Rhinophrynidae; genus Rhinophrynus; species Rhinophrynus dorsalis. The sequence goes on along the minus strand of CM074720.1, from coordinate 56,994,265 downwards.
GGCTGACATCCAGGGCGGCAATGCAACTTACCTGATCTGGAGGCAAGCGCTCTAGTAATACAGAGCGCTGGGAGATGACATCATCTCCCAGTGCTCTGCATTACTGAGCACAGCGCGTGGGAGCTTCAGCTCTGTGCCGGAGGAGGCACAGAGCACTTTGCACTCCGCACTCCGCTAGACCACCAGGGACTCAAGGTAAGGCAATAGGGTGACCACGTCCCGGAATGGCAGAAGGGAAATGTGGTCACCCTAATGTATTGTTATCCTATTTCACATTAACCCTCTGAGAGCCAGAGGGGTGTCTAATTCATGCACTGCACAACCCTCTGTCACTCAAAGGGTTAAACTAGCATAAAGCAAAGGACTTGAACTGGCCTTGAGGTAAGAATACTGAGATTAAAATAGCAAAATTAATGTCACATAAGGTCTCCATAGACAGCAATAGGTAATAACCTTTTAATAAAGCAACTACTAGCAGTGCAACTTTTTGCAAACACTTCATAGATCTGGGACTTTCCTGGGGTAAGAAAGGGGAGATTTAAAGAGACCATGTACATTATACAAGCTCTCTATAGACATACATAGGAACAGTTGCCCCTATTTATGAAAGCAAACTTGAGCTATTCTGGAGTGAACTAACTGCACCATAGGTAACAAATAAAAATCACTGTTAAGCTGCATTTTCTTTTAACCCCTTGAATGTGAAGCAATGCAATGGAGACCTCTCTAGCATTCCAGGGGTTAAAAACTGTATTCAAGTGTATGGAATCAAGGAATTTTTATTTGCTCCCTATGGTGTACAGTCGAACTGCTATACTTTTTATTATTTTTTTTTTATTTAAACTATTTTTACACTTTTATGCCCTAGACAATGAGCTCCCTAGATCCATTTGCAGAGAGCTTTCTATTAGGGAATATGCAATAGAATACACAATGTAAACAAGAAAGCACACAGAGCATTCAATGCTGCAGAGAGACTGTAACAATGTTTTACATCGGGGGGAGATTCACTAAGCTGTGATAAAGAGGAGATCAAGTGGAGATGACTTCTCCAATTTATCCCATCTCTAGTTCCTATGCTATTCTATGGAGCCTATTCACTACAGGCTGGATTCAAATGCAGGTGCTAACTTTATCTCCAGGTATCCACATAGACTTCATTTTTGATAAAACAGGTATTAACATTTATCTCCTGCATTGAATCCAGCCCTAAGATCTTCAAAGTTGAAGAAATCTTTGTGCATAGGCTCCATAGAATAACATAGGAACTGGAGATGTGATATCACTGGAGAAGTCATCTCCACTTTATCACCTCTTTATCACACCTTTATCACCGCTTAGTGGAACTCCCCCTGGTTTGATGGTAACCAAAAAACTCTTTGGAAACTGAAATCCAGGTGGCTCACTGTTATGGCCTTAAGTCTATAAAAAAAAAAAAAAAAAGGTGAAGATGAAGATAGGCTGTATGTATTTGCTGAATATGTAAACAGCTGACCCTGACATTATTCAGCACTTACAGCTGAACCCACCATTTTACATCACTTACAGCTGACTCCTGAGGAATTACCACATTGGCTATCTACCATTGCTTCAATGGATAACATCACCACCCGTGACCTAAGTCCAGGGCAGACTCCCAAAGGGCTTGCACCTGAGGTTAAAAATCCACATCACTTTACCACATAAGTTATCTATCTCTGAAAACCAGGAAATGACTACCCTCGCCTGCAGTAACACACACCAAACGCTACAAACACACCAAAACAGGGAGGGAGGGATGTTTCTTTTTGTCTTTTCATCCCCAAGCAGCAATCCACTTCCTGTCACCAACCCTTAATAACCTTTTCCCTTACTCCTCCCCTATTACACACCCAACTAGTCTAGATCAACCCTCCTTGTGACATGCTTCCTCTCCCTGTACATTTCGTTCCCTTCCGGGGAAGTCTTGTGTGTGTGTATGTGTTTGTGTGTGTATGTATGTATGTGGGTAAGTGCATGTGTATGTGTATATGTATGTGTGTGTGCTTGTTGTCTTTTATGACACTGGTTGGTGCCGCTGCTGACAGTTTGAACTGTAATAACTTTTGAATGAAAAATCTTCCCAGCAGTGAGAGCACCTTTGTTTTGTTACTCAGTAAGAAAATTTGTATAACATGTCTTTGGTCATAACAAAAGTCTACTTCTCCTTTAAGACAGTAAATTAAAATGTTTAATTTTGGTCTTGCATAAATACTTTATTTTGTTTTCTTAAAAGCCAACAGTGTCAATACAAAATATGTTTATTTGTATAGCATAATCAGAATTTAACCCTTTAAGGATCAGTCAGCTGTTCAATACATTGAACACCACTCTGATCCTAACAGGGTTAATATTCCTTAAGCATCTACTACGTGTGGATCAATTCACAAACTAACAAAAGAGTTGTTTATAACGTCAGCTCCCTGCTCAACATAAAGGTTTGATAACTGCACACTGGTTGACAAACAATGATTAATCCTATTTCATTTTGCTCAAGAACAAGCCATAAGGATTTATGAAGTCAGTACAGAAATAAACTAAACACGCTGTAAATCTGGGGCAAAAGAACAATGGTGATGGCGATGGAATCGCTGTTAAAGTCATAGTAATACTTAATTCAGTAGATATTTAAAAAATACATTAATTGTGCCATTTTCGATCTCCCAAACCTTTATGGTTTGGGAGATATAAGTCTGAAAGGTTCCTCCTTCTCTCCCCTTGTGCCGACGTCAGCTTTCTAACTTAGAGGTGGAGATCACAGTCCATAGACCATACTGCGGCTCTTCAGCAGAGCCATGATCACGGTAGGCACAAACAAATACTTCATTTCAACGGTCCACAATGTGTGCTTGCAAACCAGGCACACGTTGTAGACCGTTCAAATGAAGTATTTCTTTGTAACTACCACGATCACGGCTCTGCTGAAGAGCTGCAGGACGGTCTATGGACTGCGATCTCTGTCTCTAAGTTTGAAACCTAACGTCAGCACAAGGGGAGGGAAGGAGAAACTTTGCAGACTTATATCTCCCAAACCATAAAGGTTTGGGAGATTGAAAATGGCACAATTAATGTATTTTTTAAAAATCTATTGAATTAAATTTATATGTTTTCAAGTATTACTATCACTTTAAATCCTTATGCCGCTCTAATGATAGTCTACTATGCTACCTGCACCAAAAAAACTCCCTTTGCAATGCGTTGCGTACCCCTCTGGCACTCAAAGGTGTAACGCTGTTTGTGCCAAATTGTGATCACGGAGGCAGTCAGTGAACATTTTTGGGCATTCCTTTAGTCAGCACCAAGCCGATGTGGTTGGTATCACTGTGAGTTTCCCAGTCCATGATATGGAAGTAATGAGACAGGTGTATGGGGCTATGGCACACCAATGGCCATACCTGGGAACTCCGGTTTTGGCTTCAGATTACCAGCTCTCTGTGGCAGAGGCTGATTCTCTGGATGTGGGGAGGTTCTTATGAAACTCTGCCCACATCTGATCCTTCCTCTTCTGTTTCTCCCATTTCCCTCCCACTTCTCCTCCTTCCCCAGCATGTTCAATGCACTTTTTCCAGGTCTGTGAAGCCCCGCCTCTACTCTCAATTAAGCCCCTCCTCCTTTTTGACACAAATCACATAATCTGTCACCCCCAGCAGCACCACAGGAGTCCCCCTCTGGGTAGTGAAAAAGAAGATGTTCCCAGGTATGCCAATGGCGTACACTGTACTGCATTCCCTTGTGTTCACCCAAATGTCCCTATTTTGGAGGGACAGACCCTGTTTGAGACCCAAACTCCTCTGTTCCTGTGTTTAGGAGACAAGACTGTGGTGTGTATATAAGTGTATCACATTGCTCCACAGCAATACAACTCACATTAATGTTTGTGTTAACTTCAGTATATGTGTTTCTACATTAGTCTGTATAAATAAAATACTTTAGTCTTGTAAATCATTTATTCAGTTACACCAGGTGGTAATAGGTCATGAAATAACTTAAAATGTATCTTAATGCCCTGTCCCCCTACAAGCCAAGCACCCAATAAAACCATCTAAAGCACAAATGTCCCTCTTTGGCCATTTGACATGTTGGGAGGTATGCAGTGTGCTAAAGGTGAATACCGTGTGGCTGTGCTAGCACATTCACACATATGTCCCAGTATCTTATGTAAGTAATTCCCTGCTACATTCCGTGATGAAATGAGAACAGGTATAAGATATATTTCAGCTGCATCTACATCAATTGCAACAGTAAATCTGCAAGAAATCCATAGGGGAAGTAGCAGAAAATAGCCGCTATGAATTTTGATTTTGAGCCTGTGTTCTAGAGATAATATATTCAATCAGACGTGACCGATCTAGAATTAAAGGGGTTAAAAGTCCCATTTAAATCAATGGGAATTTTGATTTGCCTCCTATTGTGCAGTTGATTTACAAAATTCATAAAGAGCAGAGTTGACTAACATGTGGCTCTTAGGGTGACCACACTTCAGTTCTGCCACTCAGGGACACTGCAGAGAGAAGAGTGCACCACAGAGGTCGAAACACTAGAGGGAGAACTGCCCATTGACTGCTATGATAGAACATGATACCTGTTGTCGGCTACAAGAAAATGTACATCACACCCAAAGCCTTAAACGCACAATGCACTACAACAAAATTACCCCGCAGCTCCTGACTGATGTCTGGATCAAGGCTCAGTTCTCTCTCTAGTGTGTAGAGCTCTGTCTGGAGGCCATTTTCTTGTAGCCCAGCAGATACATCACTTTCTATCACAGTAGGCCATGGACAGTTCTCCTTCTAGTGTTTAAAACTCTGTGCTCTGGAGTCTAAATTCAGGAACTTTTTAGGGGGCTGGGCAGGACAAGGGACACACACTTAAAATCCGAGACTGTCCAGGGCAATCCGTGACACATGGTCGCCTTAGTGGCTCCCCAGCTTTACAGATATAACTCACATCATCCTCTGCTAATTCCCAGCTGGGGATAATGGGAGCCAGAAAGCCACAGTTTGTTCCCTGCCATAGGGATACAAGGTCCCATATGAAGAAAGACGAGGTGGTGCAGTTCTGAGTAAATACAATTACAGAGAACAAATACCAATTAAAAGAGATATAAATGGTTATTTAATGCATTGCATACCCCTCTAGCACTGAGAGGGTTAACCAACTAAAAGCAGGAAAGGTATGCAGTGCAATGGAAATTAATGCACTGCAGACCTCTATAAAATTCAAGTGGTTAAAAACCCCATGCAATATGTATTTGTCCACAATGATGCAGTTACTTTGCTCAATAATTGGTTCATTTGACTCAAGATCTGCGCTGTGAATGTCACATGCTTAGGATCACACGCCTTCATTTTCCATCCCTGAGTTGAATTGCATATTATGCCAGGTATTATGTCATACACATTTTAGAAACTTGAACTTAAAACAACATTATTGTGTCCTGATGTATTTGCTAGCTCTTAGGTAATTTATATATTTTATATGCGTTTGAGGTCTTTCCTTTTTCTACTTATACATGGAATTCCTAGATGTTTTGCACAACCTGTGTCAAGCAGTTTTAAAGCTCATGCTATGTTAGCCACCACCATCACCACTAGGGGTGCTATTCCACTAATTTTGTAAAGTAGTACATCATTTTCCAACAGCTTGCCAACTTCTGGCATTTGATCATGCTGTGATGCTTTGTACCTCTTGCTTTAGTTAGTGTTTTACTTGCTGTGAAACAGATATTGTCTTGGGTATTTGTTCAATTCCTTGTTGTGCACCTGTCACAAATTTTGTCATTACCTAGAGTATAGATCTTCAGTGGGAGTGAAGGAAAACCAGAGAAACAACAACATGATGTAAAAGAACAAAAAAATGTATTTGATACAAAATCCTATACAATAATTCACTAAATAGTTTGTAACAACACAGTCATGAACAGTAGAGTTGGATACCTCTCTGGCTCTCAAAGGATTAACTCATGAAGAGATCCTTCAGAACAACTGAACCACTGACTGATGCCCCTGTACTCACGTGAGGAGAGACTGAAAACCTGCTCTTATGGGGGGTTCTGAGGACAGATTTGAGTATACCTCTTGGAGATCAATACTGTTTGAAAGGCCACAAGTTGCTCATCGCTGCTGTACATCATCATAATGTTCAGTTCCTGCGGTGACCAAGAAGACAAATAATGTCCATGTGTCAGCGACTTAAAGGCGACAGTGAGGACTGCTAACTCAGGCTGTATTGCAACTGGTACTTTATACTATTTCTTACACATATCAGTTTCATTTAATAACTGGAGCAAGATTACAGTCCAAACAACCCTCACAGAAATACAAGTGGAAAGATGCCAAGGTCATGCTACTCAGCACTATATTTCCAAGTCACTTGGACATTACTTAGCCAAGTTATTTGAAGGTCATGTTGCTGTAATATCCTTTTGAAATCCATGTTGTAAGCTGTTTCTATACACTTATCCTAAGTCTGATTTAAGTACATTGTACTTCCATAATAAATTAACATGATATGGAGAAATGTGAATCCTATTATTGACTTTCCTGTATCAGTGACCTTGTGACACTGTTGAAATGAGAAGTACATCAGAATATAGGATTAGCTTATACTAACTGAAGAGAGAATATCTGTACATGACTATCTGCAGTAGATCTACTGGCCTAGGCCAGAAATGGGTGGGTGATGGTCTTGCTATGTTTTAAAGTGAACTAGTATCTCCTAATAATAAACCCCACTTACTTCACTATTGCCAGAAAATACTTGTGGCCACTGTGAATTATGTCCTAGCAGATTTGTTCAAGAGATAACATCCACAATTAAACTCTAGTCTCTACACATGCTAATCTTAACATTTTAAGACCTGAGGAGTATGCATCGCATTGCTTCACTCCCTGGTCCTTAAAGTGGATGTGTCACCTTACCCCTTAAAGACCGGCCGCGCACACACGTTGCAGTCACTTAAGGACCAGGGACCACTTTTGTTTTTTCTGAATCCAATTCCGGACTCCCTGAATGGCGTACAGCCGTGCGGGGAACCCGGAATTCCATGACGTTCCAGGACCGTCATAGGTTCTTAAGTGAAAACAAGCCATGACGGTCCTGGACCGTCATGGTTCCTTAAAGGAATAGTAATACTTGAAAATAATTGTATTTTATATTGTAGCCCTTAAAAAAACATGAAAAATGATATAAGTCTTATCTCCCAAACTTTTATGGTTTGGAAGATATTCACATGTAAAATATAGTAAAATGCTGTTTTCCTGGATGTTTCAGCCAAGTCTGCCATCTAGTGGACAGATTTGGAATTCGGTCCACAGAGCAACCGGCAGCTCTTTAGCAGTGCCGAGATCACGATCTTTGAAAAGAACTACTTAATTGGAACTGTGTACAAAGTGTGCCTGGCTTGAAAGCACACTTTGTAGACCATTCCAATTAAGAAATTCTTTTTAAAGATGATGATCTCAGCACTTCTGGAGAGGCACAACCGTCCCAGACCGGATTCCAAATCTGAAGGGTGGAGCAATGACGTCACTCCAGGGGAAACTTTACTTCTGAATATCTCCCAAACCATAAAGGTTTGGGAGATAAGACTTATATCATTTTTCAAGTTTTTTTAAGGGCTACAATATAAAATAAACTTATTTTCAAGTATTACTATCCCTTTAAGGGGTTAAAAAACGTAGCATAAATAGTTAGGCTATATAGCGAATATTATTACTGTCTTAATTTTTATTTTTAGCTTTATTTGTTGTAAATTTAAGTTATAAAGTCGGTCCTGTGGCCACTTCCGCATAGACTGCAGTCTGTTGCTCTCCCTCTGCTCCCTTCCCACTACCCAGTCTCCTCCACTGATGGAGGCTTCTGTCTGTAAGCTGGAGTCTCATTGACAGAGATTGATATCTAGCCAATGAGAGTGCTCCAGGTTACAGGCAGAAGCCTCCGTCATTGGAGGAGGCTGGATAGTGGGAGGGGAGCAGAGGTAGAGCGACAGACTGCAGTCTATGCGGAAGTGGCTGCAGGGCTGACTTTATAACTTAAATTTACAACCAATAAAGCTGAAAAAAAAAAAAAAAAAAATCAGACAGTTTTAATATTTGCTATATAGCCTATTTATGCTATGTTATATTAAGGTGACACATCCACTTTACGGACCAGGGGGTGAGCAACATATAGTGAAGCAATGCGTTTCACACTCCTTCGGTCTTAAAAGGTTAAGATTACCATGCGCAGAGAGCAGAGTTTGATTGTAGATGCTACGTTATATTGAGGCGATACATCCACTTGAATGTGTTAAAGGGGAACAATCACCTCCTGGAAAGTCCTCCTTATCTGAATCTTGCTAGCTAATAAATGTTCAAACCGGTTTTCTTTTTTTTTTTTTTTTTTAAAGCTGTATTAATGGAGATATAAGCTTTAGAATCTAACCACGTGACGTCACTTCAGGACAGGCTGCGGCACCGCTCTGCCCCACAGTCTGTCATTCTGCGCTTCTTCCCCTCCCCAGTAGTTTCTCCATTGCCACCTCATCCTCTGACGGAGGTGGCGTGCTCTCGTTGGCAAGACAGCACACCAGGTCACATACTGGATTTCTCTGTCAGAGGAGGAGGTGGCTACGGAAAAAATCTACTGGGGAGGGGAAGAGGCAAAGATTGACAGGCTGTGGGGCAGAACGGTGCCGCAGCCTGTCCTGAAGTGATGTCACACGGTTCGATTCTAAAGCTTATATCTCCATTAATACAGCTTTTTGAACAATTATTGGCTATCAAGATTCAAATAAGAAGGACTTTCCAAGAAGTGATTGTTCCCCTTTAAGTAGGCTCATGCACTCTGCCTGTTTGAAAAACTGCCAGCAACTATAATGTCAACCTCCATGACATCCAGAACTGATTGAAGATGTTATATTTTGTACAAAAGCACAAGTGTAACATTTATATGGGCCTTTAGCGCCTTATTAAAATAAGTCAGGGTTAATTTTAAGTGATGTTAATTCTCCTTTAAGATGAGATTAAGGGGATTTTTTTTAACCATGAGGATCCTAAAGACATCTCCAGTGTGCTGCTTCACACAGTGGTGAGGGTGTCTCTTGCATATAATACAGGCGTGTGATCAGATACAGTCAAGGGTCAAATACTTTACATTCCTCCCCAAAGAGGACTGCAACATTAGCTGCTAGGGACCGAGAAGCGCATTTTTGACATGTCTGATCTAAGAGGTTAAAGGACTGAAAAAATAAAGATGGGAGAATTTCCCATAACTGAAGCGCCCAGGAAGTATGGGCTCAGAAGATGGTTTTAGAACAGTGGAGAGAAAGACCTTTTACAAACTTACAGGTCTGCCATCCATACAGTAAGCACCCCAGCCCCTGGCTGAGAAGGCCACACTTAGATCTCAGGCACCACAATGCAAGTCATCCTAGGGGTCTCTAGCCCCCTAGTCACATGGCCCTATCCCTAGTCCCTGCCACAGACAGAAAATACCCTTAGCTTTTAACACACAAGCACTTAACATTCTTAGAACACTTGTGTCCAACATGTGGCCTCTGAGCCAGTTGTGGTCCTCCAGAGGCCTGGATGAGTTTGCCAAAGATATTTAGCAAAAAATGTTTTTACATAATTAGCTAGCATACCTTGCTTTTCAGCCTGTGGTGAATGAGACCTTTAATGTAGCAGGACAAGGAGACTTTGTCCTCAAGATTAAGTTTCCCTGTGACTAGCTGCGATAGCAAGTTGCATACATGAGCTTTCCCTTAATGATAAGACTTCTTTACCTATCTTGCCTCCTTGTGCCTGTCTACACTCTACCCTTCCCACTTACCTGTGTCATTGCCTTGGTCCACTGTATCCTTCCCACTCACCTGTGTCATTGCCTTGGTCCACTGTATCCTTCCCACTTACCTGTGTCATTGCCTTGGTACACTCTACCCTTCCCACTTACCTGTGTCATTGCCTTGGTCCACTGTAGCCTTCCCACTCCCCTGGTCATTGCATCTCTTGTCCCTCTCTTTCTCAGCTGCCCCCCAGTGCCAAGGTTGAATAAAGTATTAAATGGACTACTTTTGTAATACATTTCCAGGATAAAGGTGGTACAGTGTTAGCCAGCAGAGTAGATGGGATTCAGTATTGCAAAAAAAAAAAAAAAATCACAAGATTGATATAAAGGTGAAAGCTTTTAATGGCTAACAGGTCATAGAATGTGCAAGCTTTCAGGACACAAAGGCCCCTTCTTCAGGTCAACGTCTTGAGAACAAGGAAATATACATTAACACAGAGGTGTGAATTGCCTGTTAGTCTGGTAAGATCTATCTCTGTATAATCTCTATGAGACATAAAGCCCATCTCCGGGTTCAGGACTGTTTTTCATGTGTCAAACATAACCATTCATTTAAATTCCCAGATTTTTCTTTCCCTCTGTATTCTAAAGTTCCCCTTGAGTATGGTGACCTTCATGTTTTATAGACTATGATTTAGACCACAAAAATGCCTGCCAACTGGTGTGTCAACCTTTTTTTGTATACTTTGTGGTGATGGAGGTTCATTCTTTTCATCAATGTCTGTCCTGGATCTGGAAAAATTACTTTTGAAATCCTCCGTAGCAAGTATAATGTATAATCAATAGACTCCTCTTCACATCTATAGACACTCAGGATCGCAAGAATAGTCTCATTCTATTTGCTGCACAAGATATATAAACAGTGGAACCTAGGAAGACCAATAATCTCTGGGGTAGGGACATTGACTGAAAATATCTCTGACTGAGTGGAAAACATCCTAAAACCCTTGTTAAGAAGCACAGCCAGCTACCTCTGTGACACTACAGAACTGCTAAACAAGATAGGTCCAGTACCTGAAGGGACAATTTTGGCTACCATGGATGTTGACTCTTTATATACAAATATTCCTCATCAACATGGCGTAGTAGCATGCAAGGACTTTTTGGACCAACAAGATCTATCCACTGAGACTGTTGTGGAACTTACAAAATACATACTCATGCATAATTACTTCACATTTGGTGATGACATATCTATAAATAAATGGCAACAGCTATAGGAACAAAGATGGCACCACAATATGTTAACTTGTTCATGGCAAAACTGGAACAAGATTTTCTTTCCACCTATAGCACCAAGCCAGTAGTTAACTTCCGCTACATAGATGACATCCTGTTAAAAGGATAGCAATACTTCAATTTTACTATCCCCCATCTTGTAGCCCTTAAAAACTGAATTAAACGAGCCCAGCGGCATCTCGCAATGGTTTGAGAGATATCCGCTTTCAAAGTTCCCTCTCCCCTGACGTCAGTGTTCTAGCTGACAGTAGGGAATCCAGGACCGGCGAAGGCTCTTCAGCAGAGCCGGGATGGTGTTATGGAAGAAGAAATCCTTCACTGAAATGGTCTTCTATGTGTGCTTGGTCTGTGAAGAGCCTACGCTTGCTCAGGGACCTGATTTCCCTTCTGTCAGATAGAACGCTAACGTCAGGGGAGAGGGAAAAAAACTAAACTTTGAAAGAGGATATCTCTCAAACCATAAAAGTTTGAGAGATGCCGCTGGACTCGATTAATTCAGTTTTTTAATGTCTACAAGATGGGGGATAGTAAAACTGAAGTATTACTATCCCTTTAATCTGGACTGCCTGTGAACAGGACCATACAAAATTCCATGCCAGATTTAACCAAATCCACCCAACCATTAACCTCACTCTGAGCAACTCTGTTGAACACATGCATTTCCTTGATATCATGATCTATATCAAGGACCAAAACATACAGACATCCCTGTATCACAAATTCACAGATAGACCCTCATACATATGATGTGACAGTTTTCACTCCAAACATACCAAACACTCCATCATCTACAGCTAAGGTAAAATATGCAACTGCATCTGTTCAGGCAGTACAGACCGGTACCAGCATCTCCATTCACTTAGGAGGGGATTCAGAAATCAGGTAAACCACCCAAAAATAATAGACAGTCAGATACACAGGGCCAATAAAATATCCAGAGACACAGTCCTCAAATACAGACCATAGGTGAAGAATAACAGGGTACCACTTGTGGTCACATGCAATCCGAAGAGCGGCACTGATCTTGATGGCAATCAATCATTATTTCACTCACCAACTCAAAGAGGAGACACAGTGCAGGAGGATAAGATGAGCAGAAACATTTGATGCACGTAAAGAAACAGAAAATCCACTTTTTTATTGGAGCAATAACATGTAACACTGGATACTGATAATCTTACACGTTTCGCACACACGGTGCTTACTCATAGACTCTATGCGTAAGAACCATGTTAGAAACGTGTAATATTATCGGTCTTCAGGGTTACATGTTATTGCTCCAATAAGTGATTTTAAGGAGTTCCATGACTGTATTGGACTTTCTGTAGCCCTATGGAGGATTGCAAAAGACTTACAACCAATCCTCCATAAAGATAGTAGATTAAAAGTCATTTTTCCAGATCCACCATTTATATCATACAGACAACCCCCAAATTTAAAGAAAATGATCATTTGCGACAAATCACAAGAAATGGCACATTCCGTTGTGAGACCTGTCCACGCATTCCAATGTACAACAAAGATGAAAATATCCAATACACAGTAACGCTATGGAATTTACAGTTCCTTCACTTGCTCCTCAGCAAATGTGGTATTACCCCATAACATTTACATAATGCTCCACATGAAGACAGTACATTGGGGAAACAGGACATTAAGGAAAAGAATGAACCTCCATCACTACACAGTATACAAAAAAAAATTTGACACACTAATTGACTGGCATTTTTGCAGTCCAAATCATAGTCTACAAAATATGAAAGCCATCATACTCAAAGGGAACTTTAAAGCACAGAGGGGAAGAAAAATCTGGGAATTTAAATTAATGGTTATGTTTGACACATAAAGAACAGGTCTGAACCTGGGTATGGGCTTCATGTCTCTCCATAACAGATAGAAGATCTTGGTATGGAAATTGTATCTTGCCAACTCCCAGACTAACAGGCTCTTTACACCTCTGTGTTAATTAACTTTTCCTTGTTCCCAGGAATTTGATCTAACCCTATGTATATAATTTCATATCTATGCAGACTGGATGATTACTAAGTTAAAGTGGAACTACCACCCCTGTTCAAATTTTGCCCAAATAAATACCCATCTGGCGACTAGCTGCTCAGTAGCACTAGTCGCCAGAATTATTACTGCTTTAATGAGAATTAAACACTGTTACCGGACTGACACTCAGGAAACAGTGCAGACATCTTTCCATAGTGACGTCTGCACGCCGCTGTCAGTCCCAGCCTGCTCTAGGAGGTGTTGCTAGGAGCTGTTCGGCTCTAAAAGGGACTGACAGCGCTGGCGCGCAGACGTCACTATGGAAAGATGTCTGCACTGTTTCCTGCCTGTCAGTCTGGGAACAGAGTTTAATTCTCAATAACCAGTTAATAATTCTGGCGACTAGCACTACTGAGCAGGTAGTCACCAGATGGGTATTTATTTGGGCCAAATTTGAACAGGGGTGGTAGTTCTGCTTTAATTGTCCTCCGACTGTGTACTGAGATAATTTCTTTCAAATAAATGTCATACTCTGTAAATATAAATTAAGTGCTATTCCAGCTTTATTTGTTAACCCATGCCTGAACAAGGGACCTTAGTGTCCCAAAAGCTTGCACTTTCTATGTCCTAGCCATAAAAAGGTATTACTTTTATATAACTATTGTGAGTTTTGTGCTACAAACCCATCTGTATTACTGTTAACACTCCAGATTTTTGAGTCGTTAACAGGTCGCAGTTATCAAGAAAATGTGTGTAGCCCATTCATGTATGGATTTCTGATCATGTGTTCACTACTGAGAAAACATAAACACCCTTCAGTTTAGTAATGGCCATCAAAGAGGGACATGTGAACTGGCAAATAAACCAGCCACCATAAAACTGGAGCAGTGACGAAGCTCTGGGATTGGTATGGGGACATCCATCAATTCGGAAAGTGGGTGCGGTCAGTATAACTTATGCACCCCTTAATATTTGTCAATCAAGCTGGTTGCCTGCACTGTCTACTGACACATCCACCCATGTATCTGGGTGCCCACACAGGAGCTAAATCCAGCTGGTATGGATATTAAATATATTTGCTCCATTCATTGTTTTTGATTTCATGATATCCCTTTTCCTGCAATTCTGTTGATTAAAACAAGCTACTAAACACAACTCTCCCAGTTCATGAATCATATTTTGTATATTACAGTGCTGCAATATTTGGACAAATACCAAATGTACTGGATCAGTTGGTTCATCTCTATTGATACGGATTTATAACACATCCTATGTTATCAATACATATTTCTTGCCTCTTTAAATAAATCACCTAACCCCTTAATTCAGTGGCTCTCAGACTGTATTCCATTGCTGTCTGAAGAAGCAGAAAATTTCCACAGAACAACTTGTATAATGGAGGGAAATAGAAGAAGACTGGAGTGGTAGACAGTGAGGCTGATCTTCTAAGAAAGTGGAAAAATTCTAGAGAGAAGGGACTGCACCACAGAGAACACATGCAATCAATTATATTGATGGCTTTTAATCCCTTGAATGATATAGAGGTCTCCAACATATTGGGAAGCAATGTGTTGGAAACTTCTCTAACATTCAGTCTTGATCTTAATACATCAGGCTGAGCGTGTGGGTGGTTCTGTTGGTTCTGTGACTATCAGTGGATGCATGGAACATTATGGAAACACTTTTCTGAAACTTAACAATTTAGCATTGATGCAAGTTTAGTATAAGCTAGTATTCCAATACATGTGATATAATTTAAACCAATTTAACCCCTAGGATCCTTGAGAGGTCTTTAACAGATTTGATATTGATACCAACATAACCTTTCAGATGGTTATAAGGATTCCCACGCATTTTAAATCAATGTATTGGAAACCTATCCACATCCCAAGGGGTTAACCTTTTGAGTGCCAGAGGTTGATGCAATGCATTTTAAAGGGAGTGGCTGTTAGGGTTCCACTATGATTTTGTGCAAAACCAAAGGGTTCTACCACTGCATATAGTTTCAGAGCCACTGTCTTAATTAAAATTAAAGGGAACTATCGTAAGACAGTTCACCTTTGGCATATCTCTCTCAGCAGCAGACCTGTCAATATATTGACTGCGCTGTGCAGTTCCCTTCTGCAGTCCAGGGATTACTGCCATCATCAAACCTATCAGTGTTCAAGGTTTGGAAGTGTTCTACTTCAAAAGAGAAGTAACACCCCTCCTAATAATAATAACCCCTCACTTAAATTGTTATGCCAAAAAATCCTAATGTCCCCTATGAATTATGCCTTTGTGCCTCTGTTCAAGAGATAACACCTTCAATTAGTCCTTGATGCCATGTCCATGGAGGCAGACATGACAGTTGTCAACAGAACAATGGGGGTGGGGGAATTCCAAACACTTCTCATAGTAATGTTCACCATTTAAAGAAAGGGAATGTATATATATAAAAGAGAAAGCCTCATCATATAATTAATGTCTCCTCAGGAGACACATACATAGAAGAGAATGCCTCATTACATAATTTATGTCTCCTCAGGAGACACACACACACACACCCAGGGGTGGCAGTAAGGAGGAGATATAGAAATCTCTTCACTACTGCCATTGATACAGGGGTGTGTGTTTTTGACAGGGCAGGGTTTGCCCTCTCTCAGCTTCCTCCTCAACCAGAAAAAATCTGGCTGACACACAAACATACACACACAAACATACACACACTGTCACTCACTCTGACTCCCAGTGGCCTCAGCAGGACCTGTACTGCAAATATATGTGTTTCTAAATTAGTCTGTGTAAATAAAATACTTTAGTCTTGCTGTAAATAAATTATTTAGTTACACAAAGAGGTGTCAATAGGTCTTGAAATAGCCTAAACATGTTTGCTAATGCCCCGCCCACCAGCCACACCCCCATAAACACCGCCTAAAAAAAAAGTGTCCCTCTTTGGCCATTTGAAATGTTGGGAGGTATGGCTTTAAGACCATGGGGGAGTTGCTACACATTGTAAAGCAATGTCCTCTGGTCCTTAAAGGGCTACATTTACCGTCTAACTCTCTCAATACTGGACATGTTCACTTCAATACAAGATTGTTACATAAACCTCCTACATGAGGAGTTACGTAAAACTCCTACACGAATCCCAGGGTTGCCAGAGCCCACACCTCTACACTCAGAACATACAGATCCAGGGGACAAGCAAGAGCCGCAACCTACAGAGACAGGAGTCCTATCACTGTGTCTGTGTTCCTCTGTGTGTGTGTGTGTATGCATATCTGTTGCATGTGTGTGCATAGCGGTTGCATGCAGGTGTACATGTCTGTTGCATGTGCTATGCATGAGTGTGTATCATGGTACCATAATTCGGGCCTTGGCTACCTGACTGTTCCTGTAGTGGCTGGCGGCTACATCCTAGTCGCTGACTTCCTGGTTGCTCGTGCGTCATTAAGCACTCAATATTTTAATAGGCCACGCTCACCTTAGCTTTGGTAACTCCTCCTTCTTAGTAGGCCTTATAAGCCACATGTGGCCATAGCCTCATTGCCCTTTCGTGGTGTTCCTGAGCATTATTGTTCTCTGTTGCGATCCGTTTCTGGCTGCCGTTCCGATTTGTGTATGGCCCTAGGCTTTGTTTGACTACCCGATTTAGTGTCTGAACCTCTGGCCTTGTCTGACTAACTGCTCCGTGTATGACCCTCGGCCTGGCTGACTACCCGCTACATGCTACCCTGGCTCTGTCTGACTACCCGTTTTGTGTATGACCTCGGCCTACGTATCCTACTACTCCTATTGGGCATCCAAGAGTGAGTGCTGGTGGGTTAGCGGCTCTGGTCATCCATATTGTCTTACTATCCTAGCATTCTAGGACATCCTTAGTATCCTAGCATTCTAGGTTACTTGAGCCTTTCCTTGCTCCCTGCTTGTGTGCCATTATACCACTTACTGTTCGTGGGTTGTGCTTACCATCCTGGTTCGCATTCATCCAGAAGCGGAGTCTGGCTATGTTCAGTGCTGTTCCTGTAGTGGACCTTGCACTGTCCCCACGCTTGACCTTAGGAAGGTTGGGGAAGTGTGTTTATTATTTACTGCCTGAATTTCAAAAGGGCCATGACTGCTTAAGGTACAGGTAGTTCACAGCTGCCTAGCATTGTCTCCTGTATGGATAGGCAAGATCAATGCATTGATCAGATATCCTTGGCGATGCAAACGCTCCTTAATCGAACAGCACATCTAGAAGGGGGGTGGCCTCTCCCGATCCGGCAAAGGTAGCAGTGGCCAATGCTGAAAATTTTTTGCCCTGAGGACTGTCTGGATCCACTCCTCTCCCTCTATGATATAATGGTGAACCCACGTTGTGCAGTGGTTTCCTAAATCAGTTGGGCATATTTCTAGAACTGGTACCGAGTTCCTGTCAAAACGATCAAAGCAAGGTAGGCTTCATGATCACCCTGTTGTCTGGTAAAGCATTGGCATGGGCAAATCCGCTATGGGAGATGCAGAAACTCATAGTCTCGAATTTTCAGGAGTTTGTAGCAGCTTTCTGTAGGGTTTTTGATGTTCCAGCCCGGGCTATATCGGCCGCAAAACAACTTATGACTATCCACCAGGGTGCACGCATTGTAGCACAGTACGCTATAGAGTTTAGTATTCTGGTGGTGGAGGTGGGCTGGAACAATGAAGCTCTAATAGCTGTTTTTTTGCAAGGGCTTGATGACATGATTAAGGATGAGACGGCAGACCGTGAGCTGCCAGAGAACTCATCTCCTTTGTCATCCTAATGGATACTAGGATCAGAGAACGATCCCCGTTCAGGGAATGACTGAGGAGCTCTCACTCCTGACTGGCACCCAGTTTTGATCTCCCATCCATTCCTCCCTCACCTCCCATGCCTCCTAGTACTGAGCCTATGCAGCTTGGGGCTACACATCTGTCTGGGGAGGAGAGGGCATTCCGATGCAGGGAGGGTCTGTGCCTTTATTGTGGAAAGGAAGGTCACCTGTTCCGATCTTGTCCAGTGCAGTTGGGAAATGCGCACGCCTAGGGTCATGTCGGGGACAGACCCTGGGTGGTGTTTCACAGTCCCCGGGACAGTTACAAACCAAACCGACCCTCGTGGTCATTGTCTCACGGGCTGCCTGTTCTGTGTCAGCTTCGGCTTTGGTTGACTCCGGAGCAGCAGGACATTTCATGGATGTAGAATTCACCAAACAACAAGCCATTCCATTGTTGCCTCGTGCTTCTTCTCTCGCTATTGAGGCCATTGATGGTAGACCACTGCAGCCTTTTCATATGACACACAAGACGGTGCCACTGACCGTAAGGGTTGGGGCTCTCCACGTGGAGACCCTACAATTTCGGATTAAAAAATCTCCACATCATGCTATCATTCTGGGGTTCCCTTGGTTGCAGAGACACAACCCCAGAATAGATTGGGAAATGTGCAATATTCTATCATGGTCATCTCATTGTTCTAAGTCTTGTCTTCAACAACCCACTAAGATTTATTGTACCTCCTCCTCACTACCCTAGGAGTATCATGCGTTCAGTGAGGTATGTAATAAGGTGGAGGCTGGTACCTTGCCTATGCATAGGACTTACGATTGTACCATTAATTTTATTCCAGGCGCTACTCCTCTGAAGGGATGTACATATCCTCTGTCCATGGAGGAGAATCACGCTACGGAGGAGTATGTGGCCGATGCTCTGGCCAGAGGAATTATTCGTAAGTCCTCCTCACCTGCGGGTGCAGGATTTTTTTTTTGGAAGAAGAAGGATGGGGAGTTGCGGCCGTGCATTGGCTATAGAGGATTGAATAAACTTATGGGCAAAAATGCTTACCCCATACCTCTAATCACGGAATTGTTTGACCACATTAAAGGTTCTTCGATATTCACTAAGCTGGACCTAAGGGTGGCCTATAACCTGATAAGGTTCAAGGAAGGTGACGAATGGAAGTCTGCCTTTTATACATGCAGTGGCCATTACGAATACTTGGTCATGCCTTTTGGCTTGTGCAATGCTCCGGCAGTGTTTCAAGAGTCATAAGGGACTTACTACAGAGTTGTATAATAGTATATCTGGATGATATCCTTATCCACTCACTAGACCTAGCTACACATCGGGACCATGTGGCGACAGTTTTAGGTTTGTTGAGTTCCACAAATCACAAGAGACATTTTTGGGCTAATCTCACCTGCCAGTATAGCTATGGGCACACAAAAACTCTCAGCTGTCCTGCAGTGGCCCCATCCGGCAGGGTTGAAGGCCATACAGAGATTTGTGGGGTTTGCTAACTATTATAGGAGATTTATACGGAACTTTTCTACGGTGGTCAAACCACTTACGGATCTAACGCATAAAGGGGCTAATCTGTATGAATGGTCTCCTAGTGCCAACAAGTCCTTTGAGGATTTGAAACTTGCCTTCACCAAGGCTCCGATTTCGTCTTATCCCAACCCCGCCCTTCCCTTTACATTAGATGTGGATGCTTCAGAGACAGGGGTGGGAGAGCTCCTATCCCAGCAATCCGGGCCTGATAAAAACCTATTGTCTTGTGGGTTCTTTTCTAAGAAGTTATCCAGGGCCATCCCGGTTCACATTCATTTGGAAGCGGAGTCTGGCTACTTTCAGTGCTGTTCCTGTAGTGGACCTTGCACTGTCCCCACGTCTGACCCAGGAAGAATGGAGAAGTGTGTTTATTATTTACTGCCTGAATTTCAATAAAATCTTTATTTTATTCTACCTGTACCTGTCAGAGTATTTATTTGTCTAGCAGTCCCGTGACAGTGTGTCTGTGTGCATGTCTCTTCCATGTCTGTGTCTCATTGTGTGTATGTGTCTGCCTGAGTGTTGCATATGTCTGAGTGTATCAGTGTGTCTACATTTCAGACATGTACATCCAATGGTCATAACATGACAGCCAGCACCGTGCCACAGGGGCTGCAGTAAGGAGGACATATTCATATCAACTCCATACTGCCAGTCCTGGAGATACAGGGGGACATGATTTTGACAGGAGTGGTCAAAATCTCTGCCACAACTTTGTCCTCCCTCAACATTCACCTCAACAGCCACAAAACATGCACACTCACACACAAAAAATGCCCTCACCTGCACTTCTCCTGTTAACCCTTTCAGTACCAGAGGGGTACACAAAGCATTGTTTGTGATGTGTTGCAAACCAATCATAAGGATGTGTTGAGAAACCCTCTGCCACTCAAAGGATTAAAGGGATAGTAATGCTTCTATTAAAGGTTATCTCTGAGTCTTCATCGTATTCTTTTACATATAGCGCGATATTTAATTACTTACAGTATTGTAGTTCAAATGATATTCAAGCCAAAAGCATCCCCCCTCTTGCCCCTCTCCCTGCATCAGTCAGCCTCTAAGTCTGGTCCAGATGGAGCGCAGCAAAGGACAATCTTCAGTAAGCAAAAGGAAAATCCTGCCCTCCTTCTTCAAGGGGGGGGGGGGTAGTGTTTTCCTTATAGTTACTGAATGAAGATTTTCACTCACTGCATCCATCCGGTACCACAAGCGGATTCCAGATCTAATGGGAGGGGGATCCTTTCGGCTTGAACAGAGTTTGAACTACAACACTCTAAGTAATGAAATATAGCGCTACATGTGATAAAAAATATAAAGACGACTCAGAGATAAACTTTAATAGAAGTATTACTATCCCTCTAAAACATTATATACTCTTGACTTTTTCTGTTGTGATCATGTAGGGTTTTAAATTTTTTGGGGGGGTCTTTTCTTATATGGACAGTGGATGCCCAGGAGGATCCGTGTTCTTTCCTCAACTCCCAAACTCCCAGCATGGCCTCTCCATGGCCGATACCCCTGCCAGCCCCTAGGCTCACCTGTTTCCCCAGAATCAACAGTGGCTTCTTCCTCCCGCACTGGATTCGAACATTGCGAGGCACATTGTGGGGAGATGATTGTCTTTGCTGTACCAGAGCCAGTAACGTGTGGAGGTGAATCTACATTATTTTTGTCATTGGCACAACTTCTTGATAGATTAACAGCACTCTATTTAACCCTTTGAGTGCCAGAGAGGTAACTATTGCATTGCATTAATGCTACACTAAACCCAGGGTGGCCACAGCCTACACTTATAAACTCAGTACCTACAGGGCTGGCTATCACTGTGTCAATGTCCCCTCTGTGTGTGTGCGTGTGTATGTCTGTTGAGTGTGTGTGTGCATATGTCTGCTTATGTCTGTTGCGTGTGTGCATATATTTATTGCATGTGTGTGTAAGTATGTCTATTGCAAGTGTGTGTGTATGTCTCTTGCGCACATGTGTGTCTGCGCACGTCTGTTGCTTGTGTGTACATCTCTGTTATATGTGTGACATGTGTGCATCTCCGGTGTGTGTGTGTGTACGTCTTTTGCATCTTTCTGTCTGTCACTGTGTGTGTATGTGTCTGCCTGTGTGTTGCATATGCCTGGGTGTATCAGTGTGTCTACATTTCAGACACATAGCCCAACGGTTATAACATGATGGGTAACGAATCCCATATTGCTAGTATATTGTATTGGAAGCACTCACGCTTGAAGTAGATATCTGCCTGGGTGCAAATAATGCATTTGTCAAAACACATAAGCACACACAGGACTTAGATGAGGATTGACAGATCAAAATGTATTTATCAACATTTCGGGTGCACACAGACAGCCTTCCTCAGCATCATCGTCTAAGTCCTGTGTGTGCAATGGCAATATCACTGCTGAAAGATGCATATTTCCAGTTATTACAGTTTAAATTCATGTTTTCTTTTTACATTAACAGTGCCCTCTAGTGGTCAGCTTCCAATTAAGTATTCTCTAGGAGAGGTGAGTTATGGAGAAACAGTTCTCCCTAGAATATGATAGAAACCGCTGAGTCATGGTGTCAGTTTGACATTTCAGGAAGTAATCACACCGTAATTCACTTCCTGACAATTTGAATTGTTATAACATTTCAATAAAACTGACAGTTGTGGGAGTTCTATTATTTTAATCAGCAGTAAAAGCTCTATAACATGTAGATTTTAAAATAAAACAAAAGTTGATTGCTCCTTTCAAGTTTTTTTTTATCTCCCAATTTTTCATATTCTTTGAAGGCAGTTGGATGTTAAAATAATGATGCAGTGGAAATGTGGGTGTTTTTGTTGATCCTATTCTTTCTGTGCCACCTCTCTGACCTTACTTGCTTACACGAGAAGGTAAAAAGGCAATTTAAATTCTATACCATCACAAAAGTTCCTTTCTCTAATCTAACATGCAATTCCAGTTGTTTTCAGCACTTGTATAGATGACATTTAGATTTACTTGGCAATGAAATACAGAGTCAACATAATGCCTCATTGTCTGGCTGAAAGAGGCAGCTGTTTAAGACATGCAGAATGTCCCTCTCTGTATTGCTCCATAATAATACAGAAGTTACTTTCAACTATGTTAATCCTGATGTGAGTTAAGTTGTCACCACTGGGACTGAACCACATTTTGGATCATGGATATATTTTGGAATAATAGTGAGATAACTTGAGTCCTTTATCGCCTATTCTTGGCTAACTCAGACATTTGAATTGCAATTTACGGTGTTTTCCTCCTTTTCAATCGATGACAACACGTCTTAACTTTAACTGACGACAGCTCTTTTTTTGCCGGTATTTTTTGACAGCACAGACATTTGAATAGCTTACTGTGCTGGAAAAAATGCCGTCAGCGGAAAAAACAGCCGTCTCCAACATTTGGATTTCTTGACTGTAACAATCGTTTGGAACCTGTGCAGTGTGGATTTTGATGTGGTCACTCAACTGAGACAGCTCTCTGCAGAGTGGCTGATGATCTCCAGACTGCAAAATCCATATTCCAGTTCTCTATACTCACACTACTCAACGTATCCTCTGCCTTTGATAGAGTTAACCAATCCCTTCTTGCTCAGATTCTCCACAACCTTGGTTTCCACAATTTTGCTGCTTCATGTCTCTCCTCACATCTCTTACAACATTCCTTTTTTATATCTTAT
Source organism: Rhinophrynus dorsalis (assembly GCA_037306005.1). NCBI lineage: Eukaryota > Metazoa > Chordata > Amphibia > Anura > Rhinophrynidae > Rhinophrynus > Rhinophrynus dorsalis. The sequence goes on along the minus strand of CM074720.1, from coordinate 56,971,180 downwards.
GGAAACAACATCTCTATTTGTGGGGGTGCCTCAAGGCTCAGTTCTGGGTCCCCTACTTTTCTCCCTGTACAACCCTTCATTGGGTGAACTTCTTAATTTATTTGGCTTCAAGTATCATCTTTATGCTGACAATACCCAAATTTACATGTCCACTCCTGATCTTTCATCTCAAATCCAGTTACAGATTTCAGACTGCCTCTTGCCCATATCCTTCTGGATGGCCCACTGTCAGCTGAAGTTAAACATCCCAAACCGAACTTCTCATTTCCCCTCAAAGATCTTGTCCAACACCCAGCTTCACCGTTACAGTTGATGGAATTGACATTGATCTATGCAGCTCAGCACTCTGTCTTGGTGCTATATTTGATTCCTCCTTTTATTCTCCCCTCACAATAACTCAGTGGCTAGAACATGTCCCTTCTTTCTCCGCAACATTGCAAAAATCCTCCTGTTCGTCTCCAAAAATAACTACTAAAACTCTTGTGCCTGCCCTCATTCTGACCCGTTTAGACTATTGCAATGTCCTACTAACTGGCCTCTCGGCTTCCTATCTTTCCCCTGTGCAATCTGTCTTAAGCTCAGCTGCACATATCACCACACTCTCTCCAAAAACTTTACCTGCTCACCTCATTCTTAGAAATCTGACATGGATCTCTATTCAGCAACACATCCCTTACAAAGTCCTTCTTCTTCTTTCCTTTAATGCTCTCCACTCTGCTGCCCCCTTCCCTCCTTAGAGCTCTTCCCTCATCTCCTCTTATGTTCCCAGCCGCCTCCTTCACTCAGCACAAAATGCTTTTCTTGTTACACCATCCACACCCTCTGCCCTCTCACATCTCAAACCTTTTCCACTTTCTACTCCCTACCTATGGAACTCCATACCTCCCTCACTACATCTAATACAATCCCCCTCTGTCTTTAAGTCTACCCTGAAATCTTATATTCTGGAGCTCTAGCACAATGCACAACCTTTTGTCAAACTCAGCACTTGACACCCTCTTACCCTGCTGTCTGTCTCCTATTACCCATTTAGACTGTAAGCTCCTTGGGGCAGGGGCCTCTCTCCTATTGTTTCTATCACCGTGACACGTATTTTATCCCCATTTATTTATTGTAGCATATGTCTATTGTAAGGCACTACATACACTGTGTGGCACCATATAAATTAATATATATATATATATATATATATATATATATATATATATATATATACATCTAAAGATTCACATACATGTTAAGTATTAAACTTAAGAAGTGATGTTTAGTGACGAAATATGCATTTATATATCGATTAATGATGATATTCATGTAAAGTCATATTGTTATAAAATGTTCAGTATTGGAGAGAGGTGTTTCTAGAATATAATGATAAATAGATCACCACTTCTGAATGGCTGCATAAGGCAGAGGCTGTGGCAATCAGCCAATCAAAGCAGGGGTAACTTGACTTTCTACTCCTAAATTGGTGTGCACAAAGTTTTCAGAAGGGGGCACAGGTACTAAAGGAAACACAGGCATTTTTTACTTTTACACCCCCCCTACTATGATGGAATCTTTGAAAACCATGGAATTTCCTATTGTATTTAATAGCTTTTCAAACACAACTTGCCTGTAATAAAATGGTTGTAACAACCACAGAGATGAAGAAAAGGTAGACAAAGCATAACATTTTGCTGCATCAAATGAGGGGTCACTAGCCTTTGTACCCTTAAGAAGGATGCTATAGAGACCTCCTACAAATTGCAGATCTTTCTAACATCCAAGGGGTTAAATATTAGCCCCTAAAGGGTTATATAAACTGGTGCAGGGACATTGAGATTTCCCTGGCCACACTTATAATGCAGAATAGTGGCATTCTAGGCAGTTGCCTTCTCTGGCTATTGGGAAATCCGGCCTTCACCATACAAATACTAAGAATGAAGGGAGAGAAACAGCGTATTTGTCTTCCATCATTCTTTTCCTTAACTATGAGAGCGCTACAGTTATCCTGTATCCCTGCTGTTCTGAACACATACTTTTGGGGCAAGGTTCTTCCTTCTAGAAACTTATAAAAGGAATAGTCATAAAGACAGATCTAAAAGGAAAAAATAGGTGAAAATGAAAATAAAATTATAAATGTAATTGCTAATTTGACTTTAAAGTGTTAGTAATGTCCTAATACATAAACATTCCATCTGAATCTCCAGATTCAATAAAGTATATTGGTAGCTTTAATTTTGAAAAGCGTTTAATCATTCTTTCGTTTTTAACCTTCAAAGTTTAGTGACAATGGAAGCACGTCCGCCATATTTAAAAATCCTCAGATAGAGCGTGTGCTTGTGAAGTCTGTGTCTTCTATGTGCACTCCACTGAATTAGCCGATGGGAGGGGGTGCAGAGGAAGCGGCACGTCACTGCTGAGGGGGCAGGATTACATTCTGGCTGAATAGAAGTTTGTGCCTCTGAAGGATCCGTCGTGTCGGCCGACACCAAGTCGTCTCTAACCAACTTACAGGGAGTTTGATGAAAAGGGGCGGGAGGGAAAGACTTCAACAAGGAATTGCGGCAAAATGTTACAGGTACAGACATTACAAACAGGGACATGACTACTGAAAAACTTTAATGAATCAAACTAGGGCATATTGTTGTTGGACATAACTATCCCTTTAAACATTATACACTTGCAAATAATGTAGTAAAAAACTGGTTTATTGTTCTCTTCACACAGTTTGTCTAAAACATATAACTTACTGTAGCCTTTTTGACTTGTTTTCTGGGGTTTCAGAATATTTTACATAGAAACATAGACTATGGAGGTATATAAGAACTATTCAGGCCATCTAGTCTGTCCTTTTTTCCTGCTGTTAAAAACCTATAATTTTATTTGGTCTTGCCCAATGTTCAGGATAGCCTTATGCCTATCCCATGTATGCTTACATTCCTTCACTGTATTAACCTCTACCACTTCTTCTGGCAGACTATTCATCTACTACACTCTCAGTGAAGATAAAATTTCTTACATTACATCTAAAACTCTGTACCACTAGTTTTTTAGACTATGACCTTTTGTCGACTCCTTTGAAGTGTACTTCTTGCTTGTGGTTTGTAGAATCCCTTTACATATTTGAATGTTTCATGATATCCCCCTCTCACTTCTTTCCTCCCAGTTATACATGATCCGATACTTTAGTCTAAAATGATAATTTTATCCTTTAAACCATTCACCAATTAAGTAGCTGTTCTCTAAACTCTCTCCAAAATATCTATATCCATCTGGAGATGGGGTTTCCAGTACATAATTCTGTAGGTCAGGTCTAAACAGAGCTCAGTAAAGTGTTATAACCACGTCCCTCTTTCTGCTACTAATGCCCCTAGCTATACAACCCAGTGCCTGTTGCATTTCACACGGCTTTGTTACATTGACTGCCTACCCTTAAGCCATCAGAAATAATTACACCCGAGCCCCTTTCCTCTGTTGTCACTGACACCACAGTACCCATAATACTATATTCGGCCTTTGAATTTTTACATCCCAAGTGTATTATTGTACACTTATTAACATTAAACTGCAGCTGCCACACTCTACGACCATTCTTCTAATTTACCAAAATCGTTTGCCATGTCAAAGCAAATTTACTAACGCTTTTATACACTTTTCCAGTAACGTGTTTTTTTGAAGGAGTTGTAACGCTTAATACTGAAAACATTTTTATTGCAGGGTTTAGCCTGCTAAGTAAAACAAGGGTATTCCCACGGCTGAGAGACATTTCATTCAAATCTTTGCAGTTCAAGCTTGCATTATTTGGATAGAGTACTTCTATGGCCTTAAATTTTACAGTGGTGCTGTTCCAACATCTTCCTATGGAAGTTTATGGTCAACTGACCAGAGCTGTTCATATCCTTCAGTAGCAGTAGCGCCACCATAACACTTCAGACAATGGATGTACTGAGCTGCAATAACTTATGAATAAAGCATCTCTCAACAGTGCCCTTGTTTTACTCAGCAGGATAAACCCTACAATATATATATTTTTTCATTATCAAATGTTTCTATCCCTTTAAAGTTTTATGTCCCTGAACGTTAGCTACTTGGAGTTTTCTGTGAAAGTATATGAAATTGGGGATAGTGATACAAGCTATAAGATAGGGAACGGTTAGCTTATAATAATTAATAATAATACTGTACAAAGTGCTGTCAGTGCAACACGATTATCATTACATTATATAACTCTCTTGCTTTTGGTGATCAATTGCTCATAAAACACTCTGGATAAAATGGATCAAGTGATCTTAATGTGAGAGATATAAAATAAAAGTGAATACAATTCATAGGTATTCAGGATCGGGATGGCCTCAGTGGGCATGGGGGAATTGCTCCAGGGGCTAGTCATAAGTTTGGGCCAGCAGGCCACAGCCTCAATCCATCTCCCACTTGGGACTCTAGGAATTCTCATTTAATGTTAAAATAGATGAATCCTTTAAGGTCTAGAGGGTTGTGCAATGCTTCACATTTTTTTGCATACTCCTCTGGTACTTAAATAGTTAATATTTATGGCTCCAAGTCAGATAGCCCAGAGACAAGCCCCATGGGCCTCTGTTTACATACATGTCAAGTTGTTGCTTGATATGAAAACCGTTATTTTCCTCTCTTTTCTGAATATAAAGTGGCAACATCTGAGCCATTCACCACATCAAACGAATATCCTCGCAACACCAAATATAACAAACACGTGCCATAGCAAAAGCCCCCTCCATCATCAAATTCCTCCATGTAACATCAAAAGTCCCCATCAACATAAATACCTTCCTGAAACATCAAAACCCCCCTACATCACATCCCACAAGTAGCAGCAATAAAAATCCCTGCACCATTAAAATTCCCATCAAGTAAAAGCCCAGTGGAGTAGGCATCATTTTCTACCACCAGTTATTTAAAATCCAACAGGTAGCACTGGGACAATAAGCATTAATCTTCTTTCATTGGCAAGACACATATCAAATACCGACGAGTAAATATTACAACATTTCTGAGGATAACATACCAAGTTAACTCTCCCACCTTATTGGCTGGTCTTAACACACTGATGGCTAAATGAGATCTGAAGTCCAATTCACTCTGTGGAAGAATTACTTTAGTTAAAGCTTTCATCCTGACAAGCTAATGTTATGTCTCCATGTTCCTCTCAGTGGAGGTTCTGACATATATTATATGAAATGTGCAATGCAAATCATGAGGATTATCTTGGAAGCAAGAAGGGCATGAGTGGAATTTGCAACTCTCTGCCTGGGTGTTGATTTTGAGCGGCTAGTGGTCCCAAAACTGATATTGTATTATACAGCAGCCATACTTTCCCACATGCTGCAGCATAGTCAAACACTTCAAAATGGGCTGTCATGGGAAACACATTGCTCAAGCCATTTCTGTGCCTCAAACTAATGTAGTCTGGATTCCACCCTCAAGTTCAACCCTTCAGGACCACATCAGTAGTGCTCTGGGACTCACTGAAAGGCCCTTCTTATCTGTCCCGCTTACAGACTCTCCTCACACCATCTGAGCATAACCTTTGGCTTGGGGTATCCACTCTGTGGGAGGATACATCATCTTAAAGTTTACCAGAGGTGGAGGATTCCCTGCATGGGAATTCCTCCAGATACCAGTTGCAGAATTTGGACAGGTGTTAAAGATCTTGGCCCAGATGGAATATTGCCTGAGCCCACAACTAACCGATTTTGAGAGGTTGGTAGTAGGACAGGTGTGTAGACAACAATGGGAGTCCATGCTAGATGAATCAGTAGAAGGGGAAGAATGGAAGATCTTTACAACAGTCCGACATAGCTATCTGGACTTTACACCTAATATACCTAACCCACACTCAACTGAATCAATCCCAAATACCTGGATACCTGCTTCTTGACCTGGGGAGATGTTGGAACATTCCTACACATATGGTGGACCTGTACTTCAGTCAGAGCAGTATGGGACAAAATCCAGTCCTTGCGTAGAGAAATTATTATAAACAGTACTTCCACATTTAAGACAGCAACTTGGTAGCTCAAATCAAACCTGAATCTGAATGACCCTGTGGCAAGGCTGAAAAATCCTATACGTAGAATGACTGTGCCTGCTATCATAAGGAGAGAACACACCGATTCTGTAAGAGATGGAGGCCCTGGGATGACAATGACTGGCAATCAAACTCAGCTAACCCCTGAACTGTCCAACCTGATAGAATTCTACAGACCTTGACTGTTTGCACTGCCTGTATTCATTGGTTCTATTGTTCATTCCTGCTCTGTTATTCAGCCTTTTATGACACCTTGTTCTGTTTAACGTGTAGGTGTTACACTATTGTATTAACTTTAATAAACTGCAGTGTTTTTTGCATTTTCTCAACAGAGAAACAAATACCTAATATATTAAATTAAAGTGATAGTAATTTTTGACAGTAAAAGCAGCTCCAAATAATCTTCATAGTATTTGTGCCATGGAGAGCATTATTTCAAGGAAAAACCTGAAAAACCTGTCAAGGGGGTCAGGGATTTCCTTATGCTCACAGTAAGTAGATTGTCCCTTGCTGTGACCTGTCCGGTCAAGTGACCAGATTCCACATCTGAGGTGAGCAGTGTTACATCAGTAAAAGGGATGGGAGGGGGATACTTTATCATTCAATTTCTCTTGAACTACAAATCTGACAGAATTGAAATAACACTCTCTATGGCCCAAATACTATTATGAAACATTACTATCCCTTTAATCTTGTTTAATAAACATGATTTATAAAATTAAATTAAACATAATATGCAATATGTTTGTAAAAAAATGTGGGCTTTACCAGCCTTGAATAATCGATAATAATTAGCATTTTTTTATACAGTTGATAGTGATTAAAACTGGACAGAAATCACACCAGTCCAGAAGACAATGTCTCCTTCAGTGACCTATGGGTGCACGGTAAGAACCTCTGGAGATTATTCATCAAGCTGAAAAGGAGCAATTTGGGAGGGTACGAACTACACCATGGGGGGGTTAAATTGACATTTATTTATAAAAGGCTTTAAACTTGAATGCTAGAGAGGTCACTTATAATGTTAGAGACCTCTGTAGACTTCAAGGAGTTAAAAAAACCCAATGAAATCAGAGTATGTGGGGAATAATATTTATATATGATGCATTTGGATTGCTCCAGAATTTCACCTCTTTAGCTTGATGGATAAGGTTCACTCATAGTTTCACACTTATAGGTATCCTAAAAATACAGATCACATTTTTATACCAATATAGGCCAATATTCAATAAACCATAATAAGCACCAACTCAGGAGCACAGCAGCTCCACCCACTTGAATAAAGAAAAAAAATATTGCAAATTTACTAATGATTTAAATGGATGCATTAGACACTTGTCTAGCATAGCTGGGAACTCTCCTGATTTGCCCCAGAGACTCCGTTTTTTTGTAGTGAATTACCAGGTCTCTGGGGCAGAGGCTGATTTTCCGGATGTGGGGAGTTTCTCCTGAAATTCTGCCCACTTCGCCTCCTTCCCAGTCTGCTCCTCCCACTCCCTGCCCACTTCTGCTCCTTCCCTGTCTGTTCCTCCTACTTCCTGCCCACTTCTTCTCCTTCCCCAGCCTATTCCTCCCACTTCCCACATTTTTTATATTTGTTAGGCCCCGCCTCCAGTTGTGGATAAGCCACGCCCCCCCCCTTTTTTTTTTTTTACAAGAGTCACCTCAGTTGTATCCCCCAGTGGCACCAGAGGAGTCCCTTCAGGACTCCATAACAGAAAGTTCCCAGTTATGCCCACTAGTATTCAAGGGGTCCAAATTAATGTTTCTTCTCTATTGTGCAGTTGGTATTGCTCCAGAATTGCACAATTTTAGCTTATTGATTATGACCGATAGTTCCCTTTTAACAAATACTTGGTGTTCTCTAATGTACTGTAACATGCAGACCCACATTTTACTGAAATACAGCTGCATACCAATAGGGAATTGCAAATGGTATGAAAAAACATAATAAGCCTAAATGTGAAAGGAGGTAAATGTTCTTAGTGATACAGCGGGAGTCCGTACAATTCTAGAATATGATTACAATCCCTGTGCAAGTTCAGAACTAATATCATTAGTTTACTAACAGAGAACATTCATCTGAATGCATTCTTCAAATAAAGCACAAGGAATGTAGGAACTGAAGATGTAGAAATATTTTTTTTTTCAAATGCCGAGGCTTCAACATGTACGTCCTTATTTATCTCAGCTTGTGTTACATTTCAATGTGCTAATTACCATTAATCTACAAGTGTAAAGTCTGTAGAGAAGTGAAGTCTGCAGGCAGACCAATATACCTCCAGCCGTGTCTGCTAACTATGGATTGCCACTCTCCCCCGCACCTTTATTTCTAAGATATAGTTTGAAAAGGGAGCCCAGCTGGATGGCAGAAACAGTTCTGTGACAATGGTTTACTTGACAGATGACGCTTGGTTGACTGAAGTCATAGAAATCAAGTCCTATTCTACTTTTGTCTCTTGGTTTCTGTGCAACCAGTGGTGTAACTATAGGCGTTGCAGGGTCCGCACCTACGACCGGGCCCATGCACTCCAGGGGCCCGGCCTCCCCCTGCGACCCCTCCGTCTGGCACCAACAATCTCCCGCCGGTGCTCTAGTAATGCAGAGCACTGGGAGATGACATCATCCCCCAGCACTTTGCATTATTAAGAGGACCACGCGGGAGCTCCAGGTAAGAGGTAGGAGATGGGGGCATTGTGGAGGGGGCCAATGTGGTGGTGGTGGGGGCCCATGGCACTTCTTGTACCAGGGCCCCGGAGGCTTCTAGTTACGCCTCTGTGTGTAACAAAAGCTACTGTTACAAGTGAGCTGCAGCCAACATACCAGTTAGTTATGGTGGTGTACCCCATACTTATATTTACAGTTTGAGTGCCAGAGTGGCATCCAACACAATGGGGGAGATTCAGTAAGCGGTGATAAAGAGGTGATAAAGTGGAGATTACTACTCCAGTTTATCACTTCTCCAATTCCTAAGTTGTTCTATGAAGCCTATTCACTAAGAATTCTTCATCTTTGGAGATCTTAGTGCATTGTCTCCATAGAATAACATAGGAACTGGAGAAGTGATATCACTGGAGAAGTCATCTTCACGTCATCACCTCTTAATCACCGCTTAGTGAATCTTGTGCTGCAATGCACTGGATACCTCTCTGGTACCAAAAGGGTAAAAGAAACATCAGCTCCTAAAAATTAACCCTCACTTACCTTAACTATTTGAGCACCAGAGGGGTGTTCAAAGCATTGCTTTGCAATGCATTCTTGCATACCCCTCTGGCTCTCAATGGACTAATCTGCACAGAAAATTATAATGGTCATAATGAATGAATTCTGTGTACACTGGTTCTCCATAATACATCATTAATTGCTACTGGATTTCATGTCCATGGAGGCAGACATCATTCATTGTTGCAGGCAGAACTCTTAGAGCCTTCTGCTGCCTCCCAGTGTATTCAGCAATCAACGCTGATAACTTTAGATACACCATTTATACTGTAGTTCAAGGTAGTGTGTAGTTCTCCAAAACAATAGTGTGTGTATATATATATATATATATATATATATATATATATATATATATATAATTACACACCATTGTTTTGGGGAACTACACACTACCTCTGAACTACTGTGAAAAAGATGGGTCTAAAGTTATCAACGTTGATTGCTGGGAGGCAGGAGAAGCCTCCACAGAACGTGATTAGAACCATGTGGGATAAGGGCATTCAAAAGTTTTGAGCATCAATCAATACTACTCTTAGAGTATTGTGCTGCGGTGTCTTTTTCTTGCTTTTTCTGTTGTGACATACAGTGACGTGGGTCACGACAGTGATACCCAATATAGACAGTAGTGATGAGCGAGCACCCCAATGCTCGGGTGTTCGGGTGCTCTGACCGAGCGCCCCCTGAGGCTCGAGTGCTCGGCCGAGCACCCGAGCCCCATTGAAGTCAATGGGAGGACTCGAGCATTACACCAGGCACCCCCTGCTCTGATGAGGGGAGGGTGCCTGGTCCATAGGAAAAGGGCAGAAAAGGATGGAAACACCACAGAAATGGTTCAGGGACAGCATAGGGAGGATGTCTGGATGCATCTTGGACTCCAACATCGCTGCTGGGAACGATCTTTCGCCCATAGTACGCCATTTTTACAGACTGACCATAAAACACACAAAAAGGAAAATAAAAACGACTTTAGGCGAAAAATTGTTACCAAACAATATTTGCTGTATATTTACTTGTATATCATCTGCAAATTCTCCCAAAAATTTCCTTGATTTTCTGAAGTGAGGCCATGATTAAGAGGGAAACGTGCGCAGAGGCAAATTATCCCAAAAATGTCCTTGATTTTCTGAAGTGAGGCCATGATTAAGAGGGAAACGTGCGCAGAGGCAAATTATCCCAAAAATTTCCTTGATTTTCTGAAGTGAGGCCATGATTAAGAGGGAAACGTGCGCAGAGGCAAATTATCCCAAAAATGTCCTTGATTTTATTGAACTGAGGCCATGATTAAGAGGGAAACGTGCGCTGAGCTGACCATCTAAAACATTATGGGTGAGGGTCTGCTGCAGAGCTGACCATCCTAAACATTATATGCGAAGGCCCGCTAGTGAGCTGACGCTATAAAACATTATATGCGAAGGCCCGCTAGTGAGCTGACGCTATAAAACATTATATGCGAAGGCCCGCTAGTGAGCTGACGCTATAAAACATTATATGAGAGGGCCCGCTAGAGAGCTGACCCAATAAAACATTATATGAGAAGGTCCGCTGGTGAGCTGACCTATATAAAAATTGTCAAACAGGGCCCGCTGGTGAGCTGGCCCTATATAAAAATTATATCACAGGGCCTGCTGGTGAGCTGGCCCTATATAAAAATTATAGCACAGGGCATATGGAAGAGGAGGAGGAGGATGAGAAGATTAAGAGTCAACCATATACCTGTTTTTTGGGTGGAAGGGGTGAATGGGAATACAGAGAATTCCCATCATTGTAAATAATATATGTAAAGTGAGTTTATGTTCCCCCGGGGCTTTCCTCCAGTGGAGTGGAGAAGTCAGGGGAAATCCAGGCCTTGTTCATTTTTATAAGTGTCAACCTATCAGCATTGTCGGTGGAAAGGCGGATACGCTTATCTGTTATGATGCCACCAGCAGCACTAAATACCCGCTCAGACAGAACGCTGGCGGCAGGGCAGGCCAGCACCTCCAAGGCGTAGAGTGCCAGTTCATACCACGTGTCCAGCTTGGACACCCAGTAGTTGTAAGGCACAGAGGGATCATTGAGGACGCTGACACGGTCTGCTACGTACTCCTTCACCATCTTCCAAAACTTTTCCCTCCTTGTGAAACTAGGCTGCGCATCAGGGTGAGGGTGCTGGCGGGGTGTCATGAAGGTGTCCCACGCCTTGGAGAGTGTTGCCCTGCCTTTCTCGGAACTGCTGTGTGCTCCCCTTTTCTCCCCTTCTCGGTTGGCCAAGGTAGCACGTACTCTGCCGCCAGCGTTGTCAGATGGAAAATTTTGGAGCAATTTTTCAACAAGAACCTTCTGGTATTGCACCATTTTGCTTGTCCTCTCCACCGGAGGAATGAGAGATGAGAAATTCTCTTTGTAGCGGGGGTCCAGAAGGGTGAACACCCAGTAATCCGTGTTGTCTAAAATGCGTACAACGCGTGGGTCACGGGAAAGGCAGCCTAACATAAAGTCAGCCATGTGTGCCAGAGTACCAACAGTCAAGATTTCGCTGTCCTCACCAGGAGGATGACTCTCAATATCCTCATCCTCTTCCTCCTCTTCTGCCCACCCACGCTGAAGAGATGGAACTAAAGTTCCATGGCTACCCTCTGTAGCGGAGGCAACCGTGTCTTCCTCCTCCTCCTCCGCCTCCTCCAATTGTCGCTGAGAAGACGAAGTGAGGGTGCTCTGGCTATCACCTTGTGTAAGCTCTTCCTCCCCCATTTCCACCTCTTCCACATGCAAAGCGTCGGTTTTAATTGTGAGCAGCGAGCGTTTCAGTAGACACAGAAGTGGGATGGTTACACTGATAATAGCGTTATCGCCGCTCACCATCTGTGTCGATTGCTCAAAATTGCGTAAAACCTCGCAGAGGTCTGACATCCATTCCCACTCCTCACTTCTGATTACAGGAAGTTGAACGGAGAGGCGACGACCGTGTAACAGCTGGTACTCCACTACTGCCCTCTGCTGCTCACAAAGCCGGGCCAACATGTGGAAGGTGGAGTTCCAGCGCGTGCTCACGTCACACAGCAGCCAGTGAGCTGGCAATTGTAAGCGCTGCTGCAGCTTCAACAGGCCGGCCGAAGCTGTAGATGACTTACGGAAATGTGCACACACGCGGCGCACCTTGGTCAAGAGATCATGCACATTGGGGTAGGTTTTTAGAAATCGCTGAACCACTAAATTAAATACATGCGCTAGGCATGGTACGTGTGTGAGCTTGCCGAGCTCCAAAGCCGCCACCAAGTTACGCCCATTATCACACACAACCATGCCTGGTTGCAGGTTGAGTGGCGAGAGCCACTGCTCGGTGTGGTGACTAATCCCCTGCAACAGCTCTGAGGCCGTGTGCTGTTTGTCCCCAAGGCAGATCAGCTTCAGCACGGCCTGTTGACGCTTCCCCACTGCAGTGCTACACTGCTTCCAGCTACTGGCTGATGGGGGAGTGGCGCTGCGTGTAGAGAATTCGGAGGTGGAAACGGAGGAGGAGGAGCCAATAACGTAGGTGCTGGCGGAAACCCTGATGGAGGTAGGGCCCGCAATCCTCGGCGTGGGTAGCACCCGTGCCATCCCAGGGTCCGAGTCGCTCCCAGCCTCCACGACATTCACCCAGTGTGCCGTCAGGGAAATGTAGCGTCCCTGGCCACAAGCACTTGTCCATGTGTCAGTCGTTAAGTGGACCTTCCCAGTAACTGCGTTGGTCAGGGCACGGGTGATGTTACGGGACACATGGTGGTGTAATGCGGGGATGGCACACCGGGAAAAGTAGTGGCGGCTGGGGACCGCGTACCGAGGGACAGTTGCTGCCATCAGGCTGCGGAAGGACTCAGTGTCCACAAGCCTAAATGGCAGCATTTCGATGGCCAGTAATTTGGAAAGGTGTGAGGTTAGTGCTATGGCCTGTGGGTGGGTGGCTGGGTATTTTCGCTTGCGCTCAAATGCCTGGGGTAACGACATTTGGACGCTGTGCTGGGACAGGGAAGTGGATGTGGTCGCTGATGGTGCTTCAGATGCTACAGGTGCAGGGCGGGAGGTATGCGGGCCTGCGCCTTCGACAGGCGATTGGCCGGCACCGAAAACAGGGGAAGAGGAGGCAGTGGTGTGGCCTGCAGACACAGATGGGTGATCCAGGCGTTCCTCCCACTTATTACGGTGCTTGGATGCCATGTGTCGGATCATGCTGGTGGTGGTGAGGTTTCTAGTGTTCATGCCTCGGCTCATTCTGGTGTGGCACAGGTTGCAAACTACAATTCTTTTATCGTCCGCACTTTCCTTAAAAAAACGCCATACCGCGGAACACCTACCCTTTGGCAAGGTAGATTTACGCAAGGGGGTGCTCCGTGGAACATTTGCGGGCCGGTTTGGTGCGGTCCGCCTTCTTTCTGTAGCCACACCACTGCCTCTTCCAGCCTGTTGCGGTGCTGCAGATGGCTCACCCTCAGGACTGCTGTCATCGCTCGGCTCTACACCTTCCCAGGTGGGGTCAGTCACCTCATCGTCCACCAAGTCCTCCTCCACTTCCTCACTCTGATCATCCTCCTCATGTCTTGATCCCACCACATACTCAGTCATTGACAACTGTATAACATTCTCCTCAACAAGGTCTTGAGACGGAAATAGTGGTTGATTTAATGGCAACTGTGTCTCATCATCATCATCATCATCCACTACTTCCTTTGACCTTAAATGCCGTTCACATCTGTCATCTTCTTGTGATTGGGTACCCTCTAGAGGTTGTGAATCAGGGCACAAGATGTCATGTTCCTCTGCAAGCGTGCTTGGAGAGAGGGTCAAATGAAGGATTGTTGATGAGACGAGCTCCTCACTATATCCCAGTGTGGGATCACTTCTTTGACCAGACCGTGTATGGTGGGAGGAAGGATGATCAGAGTGAGGATTATGTTGACCAGACTCTTGGCTACTGAGAGTGGACTTGGTGGAAGACAGGGTGGTGCTTAACCGACTGGAAGCAGTATCAGCTGACATCCAACAGACCACCTGTTCGCAGTGGTCGGACCTCGAGAGTGATGTCCTGCGACGCCCTGTGAAATGAGACATGAAGCTAGGTATGGTGGATGTCTTTCTTTCTTGTGCTCTGGCACCAGGCACAGTTTCTCCGCGTCCTGACCCGCGCCCTGAACTATCAGGATCACGTCCACTTCCCCGTCCCTTTTTACCCGCCTTCTTCATCTTACACGGAATATGTGACTTTAATATTTGAGTTTGAAAACTTAACAGTATTTCTTCCTATTCTGCAACTGTGCAGAGTACACAGAATAGGCTGCTAAACTGCGGTGACACACACTGAATGGAATATGTGACTTTAATATTTGAGTTTGAAAACTTAACAGTATTTCTTCCTATTCTGCAACTGTGCAGAGTACACAGAATGTGCTGCTAAACTGCGGCGAAGCACACTGAATGGAATATGTGACTTTGATATTTTAGTTTGAAGACTTAACAGTATTTATTCCTATTCTGCAACTCTGCACAGTACACAGAATGTGCTGCTAAACTGCGGCGACGCACACTGAATGGAATATGTGACTTTGATATTTTAGTTTGAAGACTTAACAGAATGTGCTCTAATCTGCAACTTTGCACACTAAACAGAATGTGCTCTAATCTGCAACTTTGCACACTAAACAGAATGTGCTCTAATCTGCAACTTTGCACACTAAACAGAATGTGCTCTAATCTGCAACTGTGCACACTAAACAGAATGTGCTCTAATCTGCAACTTTGCACACTAAACAGAATATATATATATTTTTTTTTTTTTCCACCCACACAAAATAACCTGCTGCCCCCACACACAGTAGTCCTAAAAAGGACTTTTGGTTCTTTTTTTTCACAATTTTGCTTTTTTTCCTCCCTACACTGACTTTCCCTTCCTATCCTCAGCTCTCCCTGGCTAAGACTGAGCCGAACTCGCTGGTCAGGTGCTATACAGCACCCGACCACGGGTTCTGGCCAGCCAATCAGTGTAATGCCAGCAGCCAACATGGGTGCTGCCATTACACTGATGTCAGAGCCTCCCTGCACGTTTATTGGCTGCGCAGCAGCCGCAAAACGTGCGGGGAGGAGACCCGAACATGGCGGGCGAGCACATGCGGTACTCGTACGAGTACCGCCATGTGCCGAGCAGAGCGATGCTCGAGCCGATCCGAGCATCGGCCGAGCATGCTCGCTCAACACTAATAGACAGCTACATACAAGATCAACAACGGTGAAGCCGGAGACCCTGATTCACCCACTAAGGTGCTTGTTAAGTATCTGCTACTTAAAGACTTCTTCTTCTGAAAAGAGTTCAGTCGCAGGAGTGGAGTCCAGGAGCCTTGCAAAACAAAACATGTCTGATACCCTGGATATGATGTTCAATACCAATTAAATATTAAATATTAGTTTTGGAGAACCAATCCATCCAGAATTGTTTAATTGTGGTCATCATGATTTTTTTAACCAGATTAAATTAATGTTTAGTATTAAGAGGTGTTCGTGTTCTTTAAATCTGTGCAGAAGATCCTAATGGTCACTATGAACCAATTCTGAATGGATTATTTCCCTAAAATGGACCTTTAAGAAAATAGTAATTCTAAGTATAATATTGTTTAACTGAATAGTTTTCCATTTAAAAGTGTGACTGATCTCATTCACAGTCTTAAAACACTATATTTTGTCAACTGCATTGTATTAATCATTTGTCCCTCAATTTTATGTGGTGTCAGCACCTTCTCCTTGGAAGTTGGAAGTTGCCATGATAACCAAACCCAGTGACCAGTAGACTAAGACACTTCCCTGTGTGGGTGTTATAAATGAGTCCTGATCACTAGCTGTATTATTGCAAATGCTAAAGAATTTGTTTACAATATCCAGACAGACGGGAGACCTCTCAATAATTCATGGGGTTAAGATTCTAAAATAATTCAAGGTGAATTTTTTGTTTGTCCCTACAATGCAATTGTTTTGACCCATGATTACTTCATTTTACCTTTATATATAAGGCCCATATTATCAATATTACAGTTTAAGAAAACACAAAAATACACGGAACCATAAACAGAAGAAAAAAAGCTTTAGCGTACAGATAGAGAAATTAAGTAATAGACTATAATGTCCAGCTTGAAGTCCTCATGAAAATAGCCAAGCATTTCCAGCAAACCAACCCTAAATAAAAAATAACAGTGTGAGGGAAATATTTCCCAGTCTGTCTTACAGACAACCTTTGTGCAATAAATAGTTCTGCTTCTCATGGTTTATACTGTTAACCATCAAGTGTCTGGAATGATTCCACTGTAAAAACGAATCAAATACTCGCTGGGTATTCAAAACAAGGATATCCAGCTGAATACCTAACCCAGCGAGTATTTGATTTGCTTTTACAGTGGAATCATTCCGGACACTTGATGTTTAACGTTTTAAATTAAACCTGTATTGTGTTATATAGTTTAGGGGTGTATATATATATTTTTCTGCTAACAGACGGGAGTTGGCAAATGGCAGCGTTGTAATATCGAAGGATATTAATTTTTGAAGGTGCAGCCTTCCCTTTCTATTGACCTTAAGTTGTTTTTTAATATCTCTCTATTTGGCATTTAATGTTCCTCTAGATTGAAGTTTTATAGTGTGTTTGTATATGTTAAACACCAGTATAAAGGGGCAGGACACAAGGAGCAGAGACAAGGGGGCAGCAAAATGAGGTTTTGCCTAGGGTGGCAAAAATCATAGCACCAGCCCAGCTTATACACTCCTAATCTGTGAGAGTAAGCTACTCTGTTATATAGAGGCCAGGATTTAACCCTTCAGTGCCAGAGAGGTATTCAATGCATTGGATATATCTCTGGCACTCAGAGTTAAAGATTTTCATTCTTGGCCACAGGTGGATTAGTCAAAATGACTAAGCTTCTGTTTAATGGACCTGTACTTAATTCAGTGATATTCATAAATTCTGTCCAGTAACCTGAGCGTTTTACTATTCTAATAAAATATTATTAATACTTGGACACAAATCCTTGGACTACTGTAGTACATTTTATTGATGCTCTGCAGAAATGATCATCCAGCCACAAAGTAGCAGGTAATATTCCTCTAACCAAGGAAAGCTATGAACCCCAGACATACATTTCTTGGGTTATGTCAGTGGTGCAGCTGAGTTAGGGGTCCATGTCTGCGTTCGCCTATGACCAGTAGCATAACAATAGGGGTCACAGGGGTCACACCTGCAACCAGGCCTGTCACTCCAGGGGCCCCGCCGTCCCCTGCGAACCCATCGCCACTCGCCTGCAGCCCGTGCCCTCAACAGCTCAGCTGATCTCCCATCGCTCTAGTAATGCAGAGCGCTGGGAGATGACATAATCTCCCAGCGCTCTGCATAACACCACCACGCGAGAGCGGGTGATGAAGGTAGGAGATGGACATGGGGCAATGTGAAGATGGGGGGGTAGCCGGGCCCATGGCAATTTCTGCACCAGGGCTCGGTGGCTTCTAGCTACGCCACCGCCTATGACCCTTAGATAGACCAATCCCAAAGGTTATTTGCATATATAAAGCAATGATCTGGAACACTGAAAAGAGGACAAGCCTGCCAAATTCCTGTAGTGTGCTTTGTAGGACCTTATCTTCTCCAGGTCTGGCAAAACAAATTCCAATATTTGGCGATGCAGTCATGAGCAGTAGAGACTGTCCGAACACACAGAATGCTCCCAGCATTCTCCATTGTGCATGACTGCATCGGACAAACATTCTGGCCTTTTATATTATAGGATTAAAAGTTAATTTAACCCTTTGAGTTCCACAGAGTTATCCAACACATTTCAATGCAATATGCTGGATACCTTTCTGTCAGTCAAAGGGTAAAAACTTTTTTGTTTACGTTAGCTTTTATTTTCTAACACCATGACCAGTTCTCCACCATCAGAGTGCACCAGGTCTCTGACACGTCAGCCTTAGCAAAGAGAACACACAAGATTCACTTATTAGAATAAAGGAAATTGGAACATCTCTAAGGAAAAAAAGAAATACCAAACCACAGACCCACTGACCTTTTTAATAAATAAAATTACAATGCACAGTTGGCTTTTTCATATTAATAGGCAATTTTCTTTTTCTTTTAAGTCACAGGTCTTCAAATGGTAAATCCATTGCAGAGCCGGAAAAAAGTGAAAAGATATATAAACTATTACTATTGTCTAAATTGTATCTTGGTGTACTTAAAGGGATAGTAATGGCTCATTATAACTTCAACTAGTATCGTTCCTTATAGTGTAGTGTTGACAATGTTGACATCTCTCTAGGTTCTCCGAAATGATGTTATAAAGTGTCCCCCTCCCCTTTTCCTTATGTCACTCTTCTGTCTTCAGAGCTGAAAGCTGGCCTGGGCAGACTGCGACAAGGAACAATCTGTCAGTATAAGGAAAAACCTGCCTTTCTTATACTGATAGAAGGAAGATTGTCCGTCATTGCAATCTGTCTGGTCCAATGATTGGATTTCAGATCTCAGGGGAGGTGGCTTAAAATATTGAAAAGGGGCAGAAGGGGGACACTTTACAATATACTTTAATAGAAACCAGAGCAATGTCAACATTGCTAACGTTGGAGGTGACGAGCCATTGATATTCCTTTAAAGGGATAATACAATATCTATCTATCTATCTATCTATCTATCAAATGGTCTATTAGTGGAGCAACAGTTCCAAATATTCACATCTGGCAGATGACACGCAGCCGAAATGAAATCCCCACACTTGGAGGGTACTATGTATACATCTATCTATCTGTCTGTCTAGCTGTCAATCTGCCTGTCTATCTATCTGCCTATTTTTCTTACTATGCCTGAATAAGAAACCTAGTTGTTTTGAAAGCTTGCAGCCAAAGTCACTCAGTTAGCCAATAAAAGGTATCATTTTACTGTACTAGTCTCCTGCATTTTCTACGGCACACAGTACCACACTTTACCCATAACGGAGTAAGGTATTCTACCACAGAGAGATGCTTCATTCAAAAGCAGGCAGAACTTTCCATAGTCTGCGACAGCAACAACTCCCCAATACAATGTCATGGCCATAGGAAATATTTGCAACTGAACAAAATGCAAATTAGGACAGTAATAACTTTTGAATGAAGAATCTCCCAGAAGTAGGTGCACCCTTGATTCAATGAGCAAAGGAAAAGCCCTGACACAAGCATATCTCTTTGGGGCATGCAGATTGAGGGAACATATACTGTATATATGGACACATATCATGTATGAAGCATGAGGATTAAAAATAGGTACTAAGACTGGCACACAACCAAAAGTTACATTGGCATACACTATGGCAGGGCTAAAAATTTCCACTCACCACTAGCCAATGGCGAGTGAAAATTTAGCCCTGGCGAGTAGAAATTCAGCCCTGGTGGGTATGTTATGGCTTGCAGTGGTGAGTAACTTTTCAGATCTGACTAGTAGCAAAGGAATTAAAATTATAAGCCCTGCACTATGGAATAAAGACGCTGCTAAATAATAACTCTGATCCTCCAATCCCTTTATCAGTTTTGTTGCATGTCTCTGCACTTTGTCAGTTCAATTCAAAAACTGTTGACCGAACCTGTACTCCATATTCGAGATGAAGCCTTACCAAGGATTTATATAGAGATAGAATTATATAGCCATTCCATACATCTATGCCCCTTTTTATACAGGATAATATGTGAAGTCTACTATCTATCAGTACTCCTGAATCTTTCTCTAATAAGGATTCCCCAAGTAGTTTCCAGTTTAGTGTGTATGTAGATTGTTTGTTTCTGCAGCCCAAATGTATAAACTTACATTTATCTATATTAAACCCCATCTGCCACCTTTCTGACCATTCACTCAGTTTACCCAGATCATTCTGGAGGAAAAAATGCTCTGTATGTATTTCCTTACACAGCTTAGTGTCATAAAAGAAATGAGGCTCTGCTTTAAACACCAACTTCTAGATCATTAATAAACAAGTCTAAAAGCATTGAGCCCAGGACTGAACTTTGTAGCATCCCACAGATCAACCTGAAAAGGTTCAATTTACAACTCTCTGACATTTATTGTATAACCAGTTCTCTATCCATACACATATATCACCCCCCCCAAACTTTTTAATTTATGCAGTAACCTGTTGTGAGGATCATTTTTGGTAATTTCAAGTATACTACATCAACATCAATTTCCTTGTCCAAATTAATACTTTCCTTTTGTAAAATGCAAATAAATTAGTTTGACATAGGAATCTGATTCATACGATGCATAGTGACAAAGCCATAACTTTAAGAGACTCTCAAGTTTTTTGTCTGTCCAAAATTGGATGGGAAGTATTGTTATCATATATTTACATTTTCTGTGATAATATCTCTTATACAGAGAGGATTGTATGTTTCTATGTTTCACTAGTATTAGAGCTGGAACAGTCTTCCTGGCATTTTGCTGAAAACAGAAGAGGAAAAGGACTTGGCAGTTATTATTTCATATAACTTAAAAGTAGGCAAGTAATGCAGTAAAGCAGTAGGAAAAGCTAAAAGGGTGTTTGTACTATAGCAAGTGTTATTAGCAACAGGAAGAAAGAGAGGCATTAAAACCACCTGGAGTTATGTGTACTATTCTGGAGGTAACATTTCCAGAAGCACATTAAGCCATTAGCGGAAGGTCAAAAAAAGAGTCACTGCAATGGTGCAAAGAGTTCACTGCAAAACGTCATAGGACACACTCAAATATTGGAACAGATGATGGAAAAGGGTACTGTGATAGAAACTCATATATATTAAATGATTTACTAAAGTTCTGGAGGAAAATATTTTCTTCAAAAAGAGGACCACTAGAGGAAGAGGTAATGATATAAACTTAGAGCATGGAAGACTCAGAAGCAATGTTAGTAAGTATTACTTTATGGAAAGTCATAGATTCATGGAACAGCCTCCCTGTAGAAATGGTAGGGGCTAATACAGTAATGGAATTCAGACATGCCTAGTATGAGGCACTCTTATCTTCCATCAAATTATTTGTTTATATGTTTCCGTGCTTGCTGGGTTTCCATTCAGTTTTTCTATGTGACAATCAGGGGAGCTGCTGATTCTTAAGTGACTCAGGATTGGGCCAACCTAATGCAGTGTTAGAGCACTGCCTAGCCCAGTCGCACCCTTTCTGTTAGGGAGATTGGTATAGCTATACGCCCCAAGCTCTCAACATGACCCAGGTCTTCAAACATGTGACCTGGGGCTTTAGCTTCCTCAGCCAGTAGCAATTCCCCTAGTGCACATAGAATTTATTAATCCAAATTTAGAAGAGAAAACATATTTACTAGACAGCTGAGAGACAGAAAATCAGCTTCACCTCTAAATAGTAAATCGTAGCCATATATGCATGTATGAAAGAAAACATCTAATGTTCATTATTTATAGACAGATAGATAGATAGATAGATAGATAGATAGATAGATAGATAGATATTGAAGTTGTTTTGCCCAGAATTGCTTTACTTTTTTTTGATACACATCTTTTTTAAAATTGATGCTAGATTTTATCTTGTGCAAATATGAACACATTTCCATCTACCACTTAACTAAACTTCTGTGAAGTGAGCCCAAGAGGGAAATACAGCCAAAAATTCACATTGAGTAGAAGTGATCTTAAATAATCTGGATGAAACATGTTCTTAATGCCTATCATCTGTCAACTTAAAGCTCAAGATCAAAACATAATGTAGCATCTCCAGGGAGCAGATCACCAACCACAGTCCTGAGTCAGCAAACTCTAGAGAAACCCTGAATATATTAATATTAATCTGCACATTGATTGGATTTCCAAAGAGTCTGAATGCATAGCAAAAGTCACAAGGTCACACTGAGCTCTCCAGAGGCTTATGAGCTGTAATGGCCGTGATCTGAATTAACGCAATATGTTGCATACCCCTCTGGCACTTGCTGTTCTGTATTTGCTTAACACTTTTTCCTCTCTTAGGACCAGAATTACCCAAACTACTTTTGGGGTTGACATTATGTGCCTTAAGCAGGCTTTGACTTATTTTGGTTCTACTAGCAACTCTCATGTCTACCTCTATGGACATAATAACATCCCGGGTCTGATTTAGTAAAGGCACAAAGGTAGAAATCATAGGATCTGTTACAACTGTGCTTACATTGTAAGATAATTGGAGGTAATTATTGGGAGATGTTACTTCTCCTTTTAACCCTTAGAGTGCCAGCGAGATACACAACGGATTCCTCTGAAATGCATTGTGAACCCCTCTGGCACTCAAAGGGTTAAAGCAAACAACTCCTTGTTACAGAAGCTCACCATATGCACCACTGTAAATAGGACAGTATCATTTTTTTTCATATTTCTAGACCGTCCCTTCTTTTTAATATAAATGTCAATTTTGTCCCGTTTTTAATATAACTTAAATACAGTTTTTAATTTTATGCAAAACACAACGCGGCTTGTTTATTTTTCAGAAGATAAGGTAAATCACACTAGTAGTTTTACTGTACACATTAATAGAGTCTTATGACTTGAGTGACTCATAACTGTCTAAGAATCTCAAGTCTATGGTAAATTACCATACAGTCTCTTAGACAGTGATATGATGACGAGTCATAAGACTCTATGGTAATCAATGAGTACAGTATACACAGTAAAACCACTAGTGTGAGTGACAATGAGAGGAAGTTCCGATTTACTTCTGGGGCAGGCTTTTTGGACAGAGAGAGAGAACACCGCTAGTAAGAGATGGAGCAAATGCATTCTCGCTGCTTGCAGCTTACTACAGTCGGACTCGGAGTCCCACTGTCCATCTGTCCCACACCCCATCCCATTTTTGTCTCAAGAAAATATGGTCAGACTATTGTTACAGGGAGATCCGACTGCTGCTTAGGCAATCTAAGCACACTGAGGATGATGTACTAATGGAATGGAATGTGATTCTGGGGCAAACCAAATGGACAATGAGGATAAAACTCCCAGAATTCCCTTTTAACCACTGAATGCTAGAAAAACTCTTGAGTGCATTGAGAAGCAATACCTTGAAGACCTGTCCAGTATTCAAGGGGTTAAAGCCCCATTTTAATATGATGCTTATGATGAAATTGGTTTGCCCCAATAGTACTTTTTCTTAGAATATCGGCTTCACTGAAATCTGGCAAATTAAAGGAGCAGCAAAATGTTATAAGGCTTTTCCTTAAAGCAACGGTGCTCTCGCTGCTGGGAGGTTTGTTATTTATAAGTTATTTCAACTCAAAGGGCATTTTTATAATGCACTCTATGGGAGAGTTTAAGAGAAAGAAACAGCACCACCTGGTGATCATAATAGGAAATGTAATTTTAATGTAACCTATAGAGTGCCATAGAAATGTGCAGCGCATTGTTCTGTAATGCTTTTGCACACGCCTCTGACCCTCAAAGGGTTACAAAGCAAATAAAAAGGAGTCAAGTACAAGAAAGCTGTAATGATTATAATATAGTTATACTAGTGTAAAGGCCAATGTACATGGGCCAAGGTCCAGGTGATTTTAACCCTTTGAGTTCCAGAGGGGTATGCAACACATTGTTTTGCAATGAGTTGCCTACCCCTCTGGCACTCGAAGGGTTAAGAGGCCGGTCCTGCTCTGCATCGTGCCACCGAGGTAGTCATGCACTGTAGAGACTGCCCGAAAGCACAGAATGCTCCCAGCACAGAACTCCCAGCATTCCGTGCTCCCAGCATTCTGTGCTTTCGGGCAGTCTCTACTGTGCATGATAGCTTCTGACAAACATCCTAGTGAATTATTATATAGGATATTTTTTTAGAAAATGTTTACTAGGAGGAATAATTGAGATTTCTCTAGTTTTCAACTATATTCTGAGAGGCTATCACCTTTTTTGTATAGTAGTACTTACCCAAATTACTTCTGTGAGTAAATTTAGATCATGACCTCCTGTTATAGTATTCGTCAAAATGTATTTATGTATAACTAGTTTTGAAGCCTGTATACACGAGCCAACACTGGCGGCACTGCAGTCATGTGCCGTACTGACTGCCCAAACGCAAAGCGGCTGATACACAGCGGGGCACTCCTAATGCATACCATAGTCCTCTCTGGTGCACCTTCCGGTGCACAGAAAGGACTCCAGTCTGAATTCGGAGAGCGCCCCCGCTCCGTATCAGCCGCAGCGCGGGCAGTCTGTACTGCGCATGACTGCAGCGTGCCCAGACGTCTCTACTGTGCATGACTGCAAATTATAATATAGGATGTTTCCCTGTAATAAAATCATTTTCCGGGGTTGGCAACACAGGTGGCAATTAGCTAGTGAAAAATAAAGTAAGAACCAATTTATTCCTATACAAGTAAATAATTATTTAATGCATGACAAGACATGATTGATCCGTGAACAAAATGCGCTTGTCTCCTTACTCAGTGTTGTCTGCTATTTAGTATTCTTTAGTGCCACATGAACAGCCTGTTAGATGCAAATATAGAAGGAATTATTTAGTAGTTATCACCCCCAAATGGCACACCCTGACCTTGAGCAGATTTCGTTCTTAGAAGTTCCACTAAGATTGATATGTTCTTTTGTTATAATTATGTCTTTGCCGCTTGTGCATAACAATCACAGTACAATGTAGATATTATCTTCAAAGGGGCACGTTCACAGTTTGGCAGTTATTTCAAGTCCAAATTAGGTTAAACAGAAATACAAGGAAAAAAATTATTGTTTTGCAGACTTAGACTGATGGAAAAATGAATCATTGTTTTAAACCTTTGAGTGCCAGAGGGATATGCAACGCATTACAGAGCAATCTAATGTGTATCCCACTGGCACTTTAAGGGTTAAAAGGAGAAGTAAGGAGTAATTAGATTTGGCAGTCATAATACCGATGGGGAGATAGTTGGTCCACTTCCTTATGGTCAAAGTCATCAGAGAACTTGTGGTAGGCTTTAGGTAGAGCTTTTGAAAGTACAGGCTGAGTAGATAAGAGCTGTTGGTCTTTGGCTTGGATGGTAAAGTAGGAGACTGTGACAAGGGACCAGTCAATATGTGGATTCTATTTTTGAAGCCAGGGTAACCTAAGGATCAGAGAGTACAGATGACGTGAAATTACATAAAGATTTAGTGTTTCATGATGCAGAGATCCAATGGACAAGTGAAGCAGTTGGGTCTCATGGGACACCGGACCACATTGATGGTTTCTCCTATCAACCATTTGGAGATGGAGAGGAGAGATCTTGGGCTGCGTAGGGATTCGCAGCAGTGTGACCATCTTGTCTTCCATGAAACATCCAATCGAGCCAGAGTCTATGATAGCAGGGATGTTATGCTTTTTGTTACCCTACACGGGGACCTTGGGGGTCTCTTAGTGCAAGATCATAGCAGATGTCCACTTTTACCACAATGCAAACATAAGTTAAGGTGTTGTCTGCGGGCCTTTTCAGCTTCAGACCAGGTTCCACAGACTTCAAAAAGCCTAGCGGAATATAAAAGTAGTGGGGAAAAAGCGTCAGGCGATGCTGAGCATGAACTAATTATCGATGATGTTGATCTAGAATATATCCCTCCAATATTCTCTACTTCTTCAGATACAGATTAAGTTGAGAGTGAGATGATGACATGACCAGAAAAGTAGCTGAAAGGCAAAAGCCCAATCTATCACCACTGAAAAAGACTGTTTAAGACATCAGTAGGAAAGTCTGACTGTGGCCAATTAAAGATGCCTAAAAATACAAAATCATCCTGTCAGCACTGTCACCGCTTCCAAGTCCTACCCCCACCCGACCACACGCACCAGTAACCACAACCCTAGCTATGATGAGTGTTTCTGCTGCTGTTAGAAGCAGGGTGGATAAAAATAAATGATTTAAAAAAAAAAAAAAAATCTGATTTTTTTTATTTAAATCAAAGTTATTTTAATGAAATGCTTTTGGAGGAAAAATCCATCTAAAGATGGTTTTCTATTATGATGCTTTATAGTTTAAAGGTTATTCAGCATGAAACAGAGCTTAGTTATGTACCTGAGGCTGTATAGTCATGCAATTATATTTTATGTTATATTTTATTATATGTTCCAAATATGAGTGATTAATCTATTAAACTAAAATCAGTTCTGATATTGCTGTTTTACTAATCTCGCAGGTTATATTCTAACTATGACTTCTTCACCTGGTTGCAAATATTGATGGTTTTAACTACCAGTAAGAATGAGTTTTTGCATTTAAAAATCATGATTTAAATCAAGACTTACTGACTAGTGATTTAAATCATGATTTAAATCGTGATTTAAATTTACTTGATTTAAATCAAACCCATCCTGGTTAGAAGTGTAGCACCTTTGACAAAAGATAGTACAATTGCAACATCTAGCACCAGTAGTAGAAGTAGCCCTCGGTTTATGAAGTCAAAAGCTAAACATGTTGCTATCTGTTGTCTGTGTAAGAAGCATGTGAGCAGGGGGGAAGCAGGATCACACATAGGCACCTCCTCACTGAAATCCCACCTGAAACAGAACGATAGGTCTGACAGGAATCACTATTAACATGTCAGAGGTGTCACAACTAGCATCAGCATAAGCATTTCTACAAGTTCCCTGGGCTCAAGTCATGTTGTTAAAGCAAAAAGGTTTCACAGTTCTTTCACTTTGTACTTAAATTCAACACTTAGTGAGTTCTTTTAAAAGAGTCAAAACCTGCACAACAATAATCCAAATGTACTCCCGTGGAATAGTAAAGTTGACAAAATGGTAGCAGTTGACATGCTGCCCCTTTCATTTGTTAAAAACAGATGCTTTAACGAACTGATGGCCTGTGTTGCACCCTGATGGCATATCCCAAGCTACAGTTATTTTTGAAGGATTGCTGCGCTAGTGTTACACAAGAAGCAGGTTAGTGTTATGGGCAAAGGACAAAGGCACCCAGCCTACTAACAATTATTTCAAGGCATATGTTGCTATAGGAGTCAGCCGGCTTACAACTTTTACTATCAGCTGTTGTTTTCTCTGCTTCAGCTCTCAGAAGCAGTAGTATTGTGGTGGGAAATCTTTCAGTCATAGAAAACATCAGCAACAAATGGAAATTCTCACATGGAATGTATTGGCAGTGTTGAAAAGGCTGAAATTTTATGTATTTTCCATGGGCACGAATTGTCATGGGAAAAGTGGGAAATTGTCGGCTTTCCACGAAAATTCCTGCTAGAAATATTTTTTACTTTTCACTCATTCCTAATGGAGACACCAAAGAAAAGGCATGTTTTTTGGGTTTTTTTTTTGCCTTTGTGTCTTTCCTTTTTGTTCAGGTCTCTTTTGGTACCACACAGCAGAGACGTAACTAGAAGCCTCCGGGCCCTGGTGCAAGAAGCGCCATAGGCCCCCCCCCACATTGGCCCTCTCCAAAATGCCCCCATCTCCTACCTCACTGGAGTGGCAGGAGCCCGGAGAGGTGTGTTCATCTCCCGCGCGGTCCTCTTCAGTAATGCAGAGAGCTGGGAGATGATGTCATCTCCCAGCGCTCTGCATTATTGCAGTGTCAGACGGAGATCGCGGGCGCCAGGCAGAGGGGTTGCAGGGGGCGGCCGGGCCCCCTGGAGCGACGGGCCCGGTCGCGGGTGCGACCCCTGCGACCCCTGTAGTTACACCACTACAGTTACACAGTCTTCTAGCCCTTATGTTTGTGGTCAGTTAAAGACTTTACTGTGCATCAGCTTGGTGTCTGGTTAGTCTCTGTTTAGGCACTGGAGCTGGTGGGTTTGGAGGTCCATTTTTAAAGCGGAACTACCAACCAAATTAAAGTTACCCACAAATAATTATGCATATAACGATAAGCATATCCATACTAATATTATTCATAATAAGTCAGCCGTTATTCAGAAATCCAACTCGTTCTGAGACAGTCAGCTTGCTGTAGAGGCATCTGCATGCCTGCGCCATCAGTTTCTTCCTGTACCTTAAGGTACAATGCAACTCCTATTAGAGAGACTGGGATGGACAGCGCAGGCTGAGCAGATGTCTCTTTGGCAAGATGTCTGCGCTGATGCCTGCCTGACAGTCTCAGAAATTAACAATGCATCAGACAACCCTCTGGCATTGCATTGCGTACCCCTCTGGCACGCAAAGGGTTAAAGTTTTCCACTGTGTTAAATCATTTTCTATTTAAATATTTACTATTGCTGCTACTTTTAAAAATTATCTTAAATGTTCAGAAGCTGTCATCTTCCATTAAAGAGTAGTGTTTGTCCTTTTTATACGTCCTTGCCAGAATTTACAAAAACAATATTTGATTATCCTCGCTAGATTGTCACTTTGAGGTTTAATGCATTTTGTTTAGAATATAAAGTATGTTATTACGTCGTGCCCATTGTTGCAGGCCAGATGAGAAGAATGTCATCTATAAAGCTTATCTAGAAGATTGCTCTGTTTGGGGATTCTTTTATATTTTCTGTACAAGTTACGATGTGACAAAATGCACTTTTTCAGTGTGCTAGAAACTTTAACTATACACGCATACATATTATATTTATATACACTAGTGACTGCTGCACAGCATTGCCTGTGGGATTCAGTGCTCCGTGCACTGAGGAGAACCGATGGAACTCTGATGGCAGTAAGTCTTGCTTTGCCCTCCATCCACTCCTGTGTATATTGCTGCCCCTGTGAATCTCGCTGCAGCAATTTAGACAGGAGTGGCCAGGGGGCTTCGCCTCTTGGCCAATCATGTAAAAATCACTTCCCCTTGGCGATTTGTTGTTGAGGCCACAGTGCTCCCCCATGCCACCCCAGAAAGGGGTGAAGACTGGAGAGTGAACCAAAAACAGTTAGATTTAGTCGATACTAAACGTCCAAAAAGAAGACCAAAGACAAAATGATGAAGTTACCAAGTTGGTGGTACACAGTGGCAGAAGACAGCACAGGACCGTCCCATATTGAGAGGAGAAGAGTCAGAGGAGTGAAAATGAAAGTGGAAGGGAGGGGAAAGCCACAGTGGTGACGTTGATGAAGAGGTGTGGTGTGAGGTATGCAGGCTGTAGTAATTGCTTGGAGGAGGTAGTTCTTGCAAAGCAATGCGATGTGAACCCCTCTAGCACTCAAAGGGTTAAATAGAGTTACTACCGCTTAAGATAATGCCTTTCTGCCTTTGAATTCCAGTGTCTGGGGAGTTTTACAGTGGCTGAAAGAAATTCTATATAAGAACTAATGAAAGAGCGCTATTGGTCACTTTATAGATTTTTTTGTTTTGTTTTTGTTAAAGTGGAACCTACACTTTATAATGATGGGTGATTTTGAATGTACTGTCAAAACCATGTATATTTATGTTAACCATTCCTTGTTTAACTCTTTAATTGCCAGAAGGGCATGCAGGGGATTGAGAAGCAATGTATTGCATTGCTTTTGGTCCTTAAAGGTTAAAACTACAGTTTCACCCCTTAAGGACCACGTGCTGTGCTATGACAGTCATACAATTTTCCCTTAAAGGGATAGTAATGTTTCAAAATAAAAGCAGCTGCATAGTATTTGGGCCATGGAGAGTGTTATTTCAATACTGTCAGAGTCGTAGTTCAAGAGTAATTGAATGATAATGTATCCCCCTCCCACCACTTTTACTGATGTAACACTGCTCACCTCAGATGTGGAATGTGGTCTCTTGACCAGACAGCTCACAGCAAGGGACAATCTTCTTACTGTGAGAACAATGAAAACCCTGCCCCCCTTGACAGATTTTTCCTTATGCTCACTGAAGATTGTCCCTCTTTGCAATCCATTCGGACAGTCTTGCTGCTCTGAGGTGAGCATCAGTATAAGGGGAGGGAGGGGCATACTTTATCATTCAATTACTCTTGAACTACAACTCTGTAGTACTGAAATAACACTCTCCATGCCCCAAATACTATGAAGATTAATTGGAGCTGCTTTCATTTTGAAACATTACGATTCCTTTAAGGACCGGCGATGGTCAATGCACGTCACAAACATTTTACTTACACCAATCCTACAGGAGAGCTGTAAGTAGAAACTGGGAGTGAAATTGACCACTCCAAGACTGGAGTGGTCTCTCACAGTCCACAACACGGCACACTGGTACATGTAACAGGTCACGTGTACCGGGGCGTCGGAAAGAACAAAGTTGTCCTTAAGGGAAGGTTGCTTCCCAGGACCATGGTCATTAAGGGGTTAAGAGATATTTAGCTTTAATCTATTTATCTATCAGTTTAGGCAAATTAGGCACCACCAACTGCACAGTCTGATGCGTCAGATATTGACATTTTCACTCTCTCTCCCAACTGCCACTTCCTACCAGAAAGGATTGGTGAATGTGCACACTGACAAATAAATGTAGTTTAAATGGTGCATATCTAATATAAATATACTAGTTGAAGAGCTCGTGTACATGGGTCACAGTGCCACCCAGCAACGGCTACTGTGCAGTTATGCACAGTAGATAGAGACTGCCCTTGCCGCGGCTGATACGGAGTGGGCACTTTAAATTCGGACCGTAGTCTGGTCTGAATTTGGAGCCCTGCTCCGTTATCAGCCACTGAGCGGGCAGTCTGTAGTGCGCATGATCGCAGCACGTGCATCCATCTCTACTGAGCATGATGGCTTCTGACAAACACATTTAGCGAATTATTATATAGGATATGATTTAAAAAGTCTTTAAAAAGCCTTTTCAAAATCACTCATTATTAAAAAGTGTTAGTTCCAATGAAAATACAAGTTTGCTCTTGTATAAGTTTGTAATGAATTATCTTCCAGCAGAGGGAGCACTGTTTTACATAGCAGGAAAAGCCATGCAATATACATCATTTTTCTTTCATAATAAAATATTACCAAACCTTTAAATAAAACATAAAAATGGCAAGTAAATAAAAGTGATTGTAAATTAAAGGGATAGTATAATATAAGTATTGCAGGTTGTACTGAGCAAAACAAGGGAACTCCCACTGCTAAGTTAGATGTTTTATTCAGTTATAGCAATTCAAACTTGCATTTTTTGGGTGCAGTACCTTCCATGGCCTGAATTTTTATGGTGGCGCTGTTTCTACATATTCCTAAGGAGAGTTTTTGTCACTGTGGCTGGAGTGATAAGTAGAACCTGAGTAATTCTGAAGGAAGAGTACCACAGAGGAAACGTTAAAATGTCCGTTGACTTAAATTGGGCTTTTCACCCCTTGTAGGCTAGTGAGGTATTCAACACAATGTGTTGGAAACACCTCTAGCAATCAATGGGTTAAAATCTCATTTAAAGCCATAAGCATTTTGGGAATGTTTTCCTTTTTGTCCCCTGTGGAGCATTTGGTTTACTCCAGTTCTCTTTAGTACATCAGCTCTTGTGACAGTGACATCCAAGGCCATGGAGGTGATTCACCTGAAAAATACAAGTTTCAGCTTTTTAGTAAAACCTCTCTCGGGAGTGGGTGTGCCCTGCAAAAAATAAATAAAGAATAAAGAATGAAAAATAATATTTTATTTTCCCATATTAAAGGGATAGTAATACTTATTTATTACTAATCCCTATATTAAAGTAATATTAAAAATAAACGTATTGCCCCCAGTGTCATCGCTCAAACCTTTATGGTCTGAGAGATGAATGCTCCTAAAGTTGCCCTCTCCCTCCCCTTTCCCCGTAGTCAGCGTTGTAGCTGACTGAAGGGAAGCCAGTCGTACGACTTTCAGGCGGCTCTGCAGCAGAGCCAAGATCGCGCTAATAAAAAATAAATATTTCACTGAAACAGTTGTCTACGTGTGCTTGGTTTGCATGCACACGTAGAAGACCGTTTTAGTGATTTTTTTTTTTTTTTTTTTTTAATTACCTTGACCGCGGCTCTGCTGCAGAGCCACCTGATGATCGTAAGACAGGATTTCCCTTCAGTCAGCTACAATGCTGACTTTGGGGAAGGGGGAGTGAGAGGGCAACTTTAGGAGGGATTATCTCTCAAACCATAAAGCTTTGAGCGATGACACTGGGGGCAATACATTTATTTTTAATATTATTTTAATATAGGGATTAGTAATAATTAAAGGGATAGTAATACTTCGTTTTATCTTTATTTTATTTTGTAGGCATTAAAAAAACATGAAGAACGATATGTCTTATCTCTCAAACCTTCATGGTTTGAGAGAGATTCACAAGCAAGTTTCCCCTCCCGCCCCTTTTACCTAGTGTAAGCCATCTCTTCTCAGATGTGGAATGCAGTCCATAGACCAGACAGATAACAGAAGGAGGCAATCTTCTTCCTATGAGAACAATGAAAGCCCTGCCCCCTTGACAAGCTTTTCAGGTTTTTCCCTTATCATAATTGAAGATTGTCCCTCTCTGCAGTCTACCTGGGCACCTCCCTTCTGATCTGGCTGAGCAGTGTTACACCAGTAAAAGGGGCGGGAGGGGGACACTTTGTCATTGAATTACTCTGGAACTACAACTCTGACAGAATTGAAATAACACTCTCCAAAGTCCAAATACTATGATGATTAATTAGAGCTGCTTTTATTATGAAACATTACTATCCCTTTAAGTATTACTATCCCTTTAAGTGATTCTGTCCCTTTATAACTGCAGAACATCTGCATCAAATAAGACACAAAAAGTGCAAAACGTCCCATGAGATAAATGACACTACAAAAGAGCAAAAAGATTTTGTTTGAAAGCCAAAAGACCGCAATCAAACACAATGAAATCATCAGGGATGTTCTATGCTCTGCTACCGAAGCGCTGCTATAGCACCTTAGATCTTCACTGAATCTACAATAAGCAAAATGATGCTGCCTTTGCCTCTAATGTGCAGCATTTTACATATGTCCTACAAGATGTCAGATGAGTAACGTTTTTAACCATTTAAGGACCACAGGGTTGGGCAAAGCATTGCTTACTCATCTAGACCTTAAAAGTTCAACATATTGAGACAGATTTACTAAGAAGAACTCAGTGTTATGGTTTAAAGGTGAGATAAACGCTCCAGTTCCTAAGTATTCTGTGGAACCAATGTACTAATATAGCTCAAATTAAAGTGATAGTAATGATTCACAAAAACAGCAGCTCCAATTAATCTGCATTGTATTTGAGCCATACAGAGTGTTATTTCATTACTGTGAGCATTGTAGTTCCAGAGAAATTAAATGATAAAGTTTCCCCCTCCCACCCCTTTTACCTAGTGTAAACCCCCACTCCTCAGATGTGGAATCCAGTCCATAGACCAGACAGCTCACATCAAGGGTCAATCTTCTTACTGTGAGAACAATGAAACCCTGCCCCCCTTGACAGGTTTTTCAGCTATTTCCCTTATCTTAACTGAAGATTGTCCCTCTCTGCAATCTACCTGGACACTCCCTGCTGCTCTGATATGAGCAGTGTTACACCAGTAGAAGGGGCGGGAGGGGGATACTTTATCATTCAATTACTCTTGAACTTCAGCTCTGACAGTATTGAAATAACACTCTCCATGGCCCAAATACTATGATGATTAATTAGAGCTGCTTTTATTATGAAACATTACTATCCCTTTAAAGAGACAGTAGGTTTAATTGAATAACATTTGAACTGGAAACCTTATCACTCCCTTATCTCATCTTAGTACATCTTCCACCTGGGGTAATTCATGAGAAAACCAGCTGCACCAATGGGACATTAACTCCCTGAACGCTAGAGAGTTGGATTGCTCCAGAAGTACACCCTGGAGATTATGCACTACAGTGTAATAAAGAGGAGATAAACTATGATGTCAAAGGCATAGGGTATAAGGAAACACACCACATATGGACTGAATGGGACAACTTTACTACAATAAATCAACCAAATATCCCATTTTACATTTGTTTGTTGTATATTATAACTTTATCCCAATACCCTTCTCATGGCCAAAATTGAACAAGCTCATGTTGAACGCTTTTCCCAACCCTCCCCTTTCACATTCCCCCTTCTATATTTCACAAGGGGGTTCTAGCATGATAAACTCTCCAGTTGCTACCAGAGGCGTAACTAGAAGCCACCGGGCCCTGGTGCAAGAATTGCCGTGGGCCCCCCGACAACATTGGCCCCCTCATCCACATTGGCCACCTCCACATTGCCCCCCAATCTCCACATTGCCCCTTCATCTCCACAATGCCCCATCATCTCCACATTGCCCCTTCCACAATGCCCCCTTCATCTCCACATTGCCCCCATCTCCAATTCATCTCCACATTTCCCCTTCCACAATGCCCCCATCTTCACATTGCCCCTTCCACAATGCCCCCTTTATCTCCACAATGCCTCCCTTCATCTCCACATTGCCCCTTCCACAATGTCCCCTTCATCTCCACAATGCCCCCTTCATCTCCACATTGCCCCTTCCGCAATGTCCCCTTCATCTCCACAATGCCCCCATCTTCACATTGCCCCTTCAACAATGCCCCCATCTTCACATTGCCCCTTCCACAATGCCCCCTTCTTCACATTACCCCTTCCACAATGCCCCCCTTCATCTCCACAATGCCCCCCCCTTCATCTCCACATTGTCCCTTCCACAATGTCCCCTTCATCTCCACAATGCCCCCCTTCATCTCCACAATGCCCCCATCTCCACATTGCCCCTTCCACAATGCCCCCTTCATCTCCACAATGCCCCCCTTCATCTCCACATTGCCCCTTCCACAATGTCCCCTTCATCTCCACAATGCCCCCTTCATCTCCACAATGCCCCCATCTCCACATTGCCCCTTCCACAATGCCCCCTTCATCTCCACAATGCCCCCCTTCATCTCCACATTGCCCATTCCACAATGTCGCCTTCATCTTCACAATGCCCCCCTTCATCTCATCTCCACATTGCCCCTTCCACAATGCCCCCTTCATCTTCACAATGCCCCCCCTTCATCTCATCTCCACATTGCCCCTTCCACAATGCCCCCTTCATCTTCACAATGCCCCCCCTTCATCTCATCTCCACATTGCCCCTTCCACAATGCCCCCATCTCCAATTCATCTCCACATTTTCCCATATTAACTCCTTCTCTATTCTATAAATTGGTTCCACTTGTACCAAGAAGGCAGAGGGAGAATTCCTGCTTGTCTTGTGGGTGTGTTCATACAGTGATACCTTTAAGTTGCTGCATGTTAATAGTTCACTGAACACTGATTAGTGCTATAGTACGAGAACTGTAACAGAGGGGTATGCAATGCATTACAGAGCAATGCTTGCATACACCTCTGGCACTAAAAAGGTTAAGGATAAACATTTACAAGATCTCAGACTCAT
Source organism: Rhinophrynus dorsalis (assembly GCA_037306005.1). Lineage (NCBI taxonomy): Eukaryota > Metazoa > Chordata > Amphibia > Anura > Rhinophrynidae > Rhinophrynus > Rhinophrynus dorsalis. Next base: position 56,935,707 of record CM074720.1, on the reverse strand, counting down.
TCTGAAAGTTCCCAGCTATGCTTATTACATCTCACCCTTAGTGGTACACCGGCCTCAGAGCACAGATCAGTACAATGAAATCCAAGTTTCTTTGGTTATAGTAGATAGTATAGACATGAAATTAGATTTATAATAGAACACACCGATCCCTGTAGAGCATAAAACTCTGCAGATATGAAACTATACTCCTCACTCAGAAAATAGGAATAATGTATAAAAGAGAACTGGAACAATTCTGGGGTGAATCAAGTGCACCAAAAGGGAGAAAGTTAAGTTTACATGAATTACATGGGGATCTGTAATCCCTTGAATGTTGGAAACCTTTCTAGCATTCAAGGGGTTAAAAGTCTAATTTAAATCAGTGGAGATTTGGGGGATTTTTATGCCCCATATATTGTACTTGGTTTGCCCCAGAATTTCTCCAAATTGCTTATGTCCATGAGGTTCACTGGGGATGTACAGATATGGTGTTATGGAAAAATAATGTTGCAATTGGAATGTTTGGTGTGTATAGTGTTTGGTGTGTATAATGTTTGGTGTGTATAATAAGCAGCACCAGTTCTCTAACTGATAACTGACAAGTTGAGGTTTTGGAAAACTAAATTTATGAAAAAAATTTATAAAAATGTTTGCTAATAGCAACAATTGTAAAGACAGAATGTCTTACGAAATCTTAACACCAAGGGCTAGATTTACTAAAATTCGAAGATGGCTGAAAAACGTTGATGTCCTGTCGGAGCAGTGTCGAAGGCACATCGATAGTATTCACTAAAGTGTCTACTTTGAATGGCCTGGTGATTGATTCATTCATGAAAGAGCAGCGCTTCTCATGAATGAACCCAGTGACACGGTTCACTACTAGCACTTCTACTCCAGCCAGCTTATTAGCGGCTGGAGTAGGAAGAAAGGAATGAAGCAAATGCTTTCCTTGTCGCCCGCATGGATCCCCTATCATACTGGATATGTGATCAATGCTAGAGTGGTATTGGGAGGGGTCCTAATTATACCTGGGAACTTTTGAAACAGGGCTGCCCGGAGGGTAACCCTTTCAATGCCGACCTGGGAGGAAAATGACGCGTTTCTTGTCATAAAAGGGGCGGGGCTTAGTCATGGAGGGGGGGTGGGACAAAAAAACCTGCAAAATGTATCTAAGAGGGCGGGGAGTGGGAGGAACCAGGCGGGACGGAGCACAAGTGGGCAGAGTTTCTATTTAAACTCTGCCCACCCGGTGATCCACACATTGCCCCGGAGACCCGGTAATTCAGTCTGAAATCCGGAGTCTCCGGGGCAAAACCGGAGAGTTCCCAGGTATGGTCCTGATGTTCCTCTCGAGGTCTGAAAGATATATATATATATTGGTAATAAAGAGCATAAAACATTTGTCACACATATGTTATATGTGCTTTATTAAAGATGCTGGCATTGTCGCCCTCATTGGTCACCTATCCTACTGCATAGGTGATCAAAGTACATCTCCCTGCAAAGCAATGCGTTGCTACCTCTCTGGTACTCAAAGGGTTATGTATTCAATACATCTACAAGGGTGCACTATGGTTGTGAGCAAGATCAGATTTGACAGGCGCAAGTTATTATGTCAGATGGGAGCACTATATGTCGAATTGCTAAGGTGAGGTTAATATGTCGACGGGAGGCACTCTGAGTCAGACTTCTGTATTGTGTGGAAAACAACACCATTGTGTGTTAGACCCAGATACATTGCCTGACACCCCCAGCCTTTTTCCCTTGCTCAGGCAGTGGCCATGGGGATTTGTGGCTAGCAGTGGGCAAGGGTAAAAGGCTGGAGAGGGTCAGAGATTGTAGATGGGGATCTGTGGTTACCAGTGGTCAAGGGGATAAGTGTGGGGGCCAAGGCTGGGGAGGCAAGTGGTATCCACAAATCCCCATAGATGCTGCGTGGCCCCCAGTCTTGTTCCCCTGTGAGTGCACAACATGTATAATATATGATACACAGGTTAGGGGATATTTGTGTAGTGCTTGGTGTACTATTTTTTTTTTTATTTTAACCATTTGAGTGCCACAGGTGTGAACAATGCACATCCCTATGGCACTCAATGCTGTCCATGGTGCTGAAACTGTTCTCTCCACTCTCCTATTGACCAAGAAGTGAATGCTGTTCAACTTCAGAACTGTCGTAGTGTTGGTGATGTGTGAATGGAGGAGACCCCATCCATATCAACAGCACTTCGACAATCCTGTCTGCTAATAGGGACCTTCTCCAACCCTCCCATTGGATCCAACAATTTTAGTCAATATGTCGTTGAGTGTGTGTACATCGAAATGTCGAAGTATTTCAAACACATCCACAAGATTATATCTCCACATCATCAACCTTTAGTGAATCTAGGCCCTAGTCTCAACTGATCTTAACTCTTTCAGTGCCAGGGAGATGTCCAAAGCACTGGGTTGCAATGCAGTGGATACCTGTCTGGCACTCAAAAGGTTTAAAAAGCTAGCAGTTAACAGCATAGCAATTTTCTTTGTGCTTTCATTATATTTTATAAATGTTATAAATATCTCTGCTCATTATCACTCTGCGGTTTTTAGCTAATGTTTTAAGAACAGTTTACACATCACCCTAATGTGCGATGCTGTCTGCACTTTTCCACATTTGCTTCTGAAATACAAGAACCCCTACCATGCTCACATTGTATGAAGGACAGAAAGGTATTGGGGTGAATGTTTAAATCCACTGGAACATCTCCGATGCCAGTAGCTACACTGCAGGCTATGTATTAGAGTATATGATCGCTGTAGGGCATAAATAAGCGCACACTGTGAGTTTAATTCCAGTAAATCCCTTATGCCTGTCCCATAGCATGAGCAAGAAAATGTTGTAAAGTTATAAAAGCTCCTCTCAACATTGTTTTATACATAGAGATAAGGCACAGAGCAGTGTTTCTTAGGGCATATTAACAGTACAGTTTTTCAAGATACCAATGCCTGTTAATGTGTTTCATCAGTGGCTAAATCAGTTGTGATTGACCAACCTGTGCTTAACCCTTTAACAATATATGATGTTTGAGGACATATGATGGTCTTGGCATATCAAGAGTTAATTATCACAGTGGGCCACTCGGCAGGGAGGCTGTTGCTGACTGCTCCAAGACTGAAGAAGTCAGTCCCAGACTTCCCTGGTGGCTCGGCACATGCAATTGCTGCTACGGTGAAAACATGTGCAAATGGAGTCACATGACAAAGGCAGTGAAGGTAAACATTCCATCTGTCCCTGTTCTCTGCCTCTCTCCGCCTCACTGTGATCATGAGGCAGAGACAGACAGAGAACACACATCACAATAGATCAAATGGCCAAAATAGGGGTGCACTTTTATTTTAGATGGTGTTACTGGGGGCAGGACCAGTGGGTAGATATTTTTTGGTAACATCATAACCTGTTGGAGCTGCTTTGTATAGATGAAGAAATTATTTAGAATAACATCAAAGGATTTTATTTACACAGACTCATTTGTAAACATATCCATACCTAACAACATTTCAAATGGCCAAAGAGGGACACTTTTGTTTTAGGGGGTGTTGTTGGGGGCGTGGCTTGTGGGCGGGGCATTGCCGATAATATTTAGGTCATTTTATTACCTACTGATACCTCCTGGTGTGACTGAATAGATGATTTAGAGCAAGGATAAAGCATTTTATTTACAGACTAATGTATAAACCATATACTGACGTTTAAACAAACATTACGGTGAATTTTATAGCTGTGGAGCAATGTGATACACTTGTATATACCACTCACAGTCTGATCTCCTAAATAGAGGGACATTGGAGTAGTAAGGAGGGACAGAGGGATTTAGGTCTCAAAGAGGGACTGTCCCTCCTAAATAGGGACACTTGGGAGGTATGCAGTTTTGAGCAGTCATTTGAATACAGATACATACAGCTCACCACTATCACTATGTGCTGTGTGCTGTGCTTTTACAGTTTCTTAGCTATAGCTTCTTCTTGAGAGGGTATCATTGTAAATAAAGTTTTAGTAGCATTGCCGCTGTACTTTTCTGTGCTGTTGCTGCCGTTGTGTTCGCCAGATTCTAAGCTAAACTCAAACTAGTGTACACAGGCAAGAAACATGCTGATGGTGATGTATAGCTGTAAATTAATGGCTGGACAGAAAACGTTGTTGTTCACCCCAGTTCTAGCCCCACAGTCATCTTACCAGCACATGCTTTGCTGTAACAGGCTTGGATCATAACAGCCTGGCTTCTAACCTGCAGAAACAGAAATCAGAACAAGGCAGAAAACAGAAGTCTGTTTTTGCTAAGTATTTCTTCCTTGCCTTTCATCTGTATGATAGATATATAGTGGACTGAGGAAAGATGTTGTTCTGTTTGTCCTCACTCAGGCTCACGCAGTATTTACAATTGCACTAGCAGCAGCTGTGCTCCTTACTGACATAGTTGTGAGGAGCCAGTAAACGTTAGATACATGTATTGACCACACTGATATTACAGGACACCACTGTCTGATTGACTGCTCTGTCCGAGCCGCGCAGGGTGTCTAAAAATTGAAACTGATTCAGACACCACCAGCCGGCTTAGCTACTACTTCCTCCGAGTCCCGAACTTGGACGCCACCAGGCAGGCTCAGTGTGGCGGAGAGACAGACAGCATCGTGCGGTGCCTCTAGCAACCCCACCTGCACAATTTAGCTCTGTATGAGAGCAGCAAGCCACCGCTGCTGCGATCGGACAAGACAGTGCACACTCACTGAAAATATATTTTAATGTACCTGAGGATGGAGGGACCTGACCGTACATGAGGACCAGGACACAGTGAAGATACCAGTGGCTATCTCAGCCAGCCTCACTCACTACTGCAGCTCGGGCAGGCGGACTATGGCACGGTTGCGTGCGCACATTTAACAAGTGTGTGGCACGCACGTGCAGAGTTAACATTGCAATAATGTCACTTGATTCAGCACGGTGCGTGGCGCTGCTCACACACAATTTTAGAGCGTACCATGCGTCCAAGCTGCTGGAGAGCCGGTACGTGTGGGCAATATTTAAAAGGCCTGGTAAAACGGGACAGACAGTAATGCGGGCGGGACAGCGGGTTTGGGCCATAAATCCGGGACTGTCCCGCGTAAATCGGGACAGTTGGCTGGTATGCATATCCTATATAATAATTCGCTAAATAGTGTGTAACGCCCGACATGCACAGTAGACACTGCTGCGCGTGCGGCAGTCATGCGCAGTAGAGACTGCCCGCGCCACGGCTGATACAGAGCTGGACGCTCCGAAGGGCAGTTTCGCGCGGGCAGTTTCCACTGTGCGCGACTGCCCCGCGACCGGCTGCCAGAGGCACTGTGGCCCGTGTAACGGGCTGTTCAACTAGTACTGAAATAAAAAAATATTAATGTGAGTTTTATTGCTGTGGAGCAATGTGATACACTTATATACACACTACAGAATCTAATCTCATAAACGGAGGGACACCATGGTAGGAAAAAGGGACATAGGGGCTTGTTTCTCAGAGGATCTACCTCTCTTAAAAATGGACACTTGGGAGATATGAGCAAACATTCATACTTTTTATCCAGTCCCTCTTAAAAATGCACTAACTACAAGTTGTCATAGGAAAATCCATAAAAATGCTGTGTTTTTTTTCCTCAATGTTTTCCAAATTTCTTTATATTATTATCAAACTACCTGAGTTTTAAAAGGTTAATAAATTGTATATAATTTGTGTGAGTGCAATAAATGAATTAGAGAAAATATGGTTGAACAAAAACATACTAAAAAGGATGAAATTGCTTTTGTCATCTAGTGCAAAAAAAGCCCGTATCATCTAATCAGGGGTCTTCTTAAAGGGATAGTAATACTTCGTTTTAACATTATTTTATTTTGTAGACATTAAAAAAAACATGAAGAATGATATAAGTCTTATCTCTCAAACCTTTATGGTTTATGAGATATTCACAAGCAAAGTTTCCCCCTCCCACCCCTTTTACCTAGTGTAAGCCATCTCTTCTCAGATGTGGAATGCACTCCATAGACTGGACAGATAACAGAAGGGGACACTCTTATTCCTATGAAAACAATGAAATCCCTGCCCCCCTTGACAAGCTTTTCAGGTTTTTCCCTTATCTTAACTGAAGATTGTCCCTCTGCAGTCTACCTGGGCGCCTCCCTTCTGCTCTAGCTGAACAGTGTGACATCAGTAAAAGGGGCGAGAGGGGGACACTTTGTCATTGAATTACTCTGGAACTACAACTCTGACAGAATTGAAATAACACTCTCCAAAGTCCAAATACTATGATGATTAATTAGAGCTGTTTTTATTATGAAACATTACTATCCCTTTAAATCTGTCCCATTGGTGTGTTCTGAGGACCAGAGCTGAGAATCTCTTGGGATTTCCTGGTCATAGTAAGGCAAGTGGGGGTGTTATTATTAAGAGTTGTTAATTCCCCTTTAACAAGCCAGCCAATTCTGTTACAGAAGTAGATTTTGGCTGGAGTTGAGGACACCAGCTGCAGGAGGTTAGGTAGGGATAGAGGTATTTCTGTGCTGTATGGAAATATTGGATTGCAGTGTACAAAATCAAAGGTATCATGAAGGTGAGGAAAGTTTTATATAGACAAACTGTTCTTTTGTATAAAAGCAACTTTAAGGATTCTTTTTCCTTTCAACTATCTATGAAAGAATCCACTTGACAGTGCTGCCCTTGAGAATGCCATAGTGAGAGAGATCTTAACTACCTCTGTTAATTTGGAATATTCTAGTTAATTTAATGTCTTTCACTGGATATGCAGACCTTTTAATGGTAACATATATGTCAGATAATTAAATGCTTATTTAATCATTGGATACCTCTCTGCCACGCTAAGGGATAACTACCAAAATTATGTGGCCTAAGAAAAACAAAGAAATGGCATGTTATTAACCACCTAGTCGAGTAATGAAATGCATTGTGCCGGCGGAAGCCATTTTGATCGTGCAGCCATCTCAAATGAGGCAGCAGTAGGGTGTTATTTTAGGTATGGGAAGGAGAGATGGAGGAGACTCATTTTAGATATGGGGTGATAGGGGTCTCTTTTGGTATGGAGGTCTCGTTTTAAGTATTTGGATGTGGGGTCTCATTTTAAGCATGATGAGGAATGGGAAACTTACTTTAGGTACGAGGGATAGAAATCGCATTTTAGGTATATGGAGTGGGGATGGGGATCTCATTTTAGGTTTGGGCAGGAAGCCATGTGAGTCTCATTTTAGATGTGGGGGGCAGGATATCATTATACTAGGAGGGGGAGAATGAGGGAGTTTCATTATAAGTATGGGAAGTAAGTAAGTCTTTTTTTTGGGTCTGTAGAGGAGGTAGGTGGAGGAAGCTTAATAGAACATGGGGGGTGTTAGAGGGATCTCCAAAAGGACATGGGTGGACATTAGGGGGGAATAATGCTGGATGGGGTATATATGAGGAAACCTTGTTTATTTATTTTCTTTTTGTGAAAGTATTTTACCAGGAAGAATACAGTGAGATTGTCTCTAATTTTCAAGTATGGAGTCATGTTATCTACCTCAGAGGGGTGAAAGGCTGAAATGACTTTGCCAGGACTGGAACCTGCAACCTTGTGGCTTGTTGCATTAACCAACTGAGCCATCACACCAGCTTATAGGACAGTGTGTGAATAATGGAACATGGGTGAGCATTTGGGGGGAAATGTGGGACTGGTACTCCATTTTCTTCAGGGCTGTTTTTTTATACCCTGTCCTGCTTTGGTCCACAAAGTTGCTTTTAGGTGATTGGATCCCTTTAAAGGGATAGTAATACTTAAAATGTAAAAAAAAATATGTTGTAGGGTTTATCCCCCTGAGTAAAACAAGAGTACTCCCACTGCTGAAAGGTGTTTCATTCAAAAGTTATTAATTTTCAAAGTTGAATTTTTTAGGTGCAATATCACAGTGGCCTGAAATTTTACAGTGGCGCTGTTGCTACACAATCCTATGGAGATTTATGGTCCCGGGACCAGAGCTGTCCATAGGATCGTGTAGCAACAGCGCCACTGTACAATTTCAGGCCACTGTGATATTGCACCTAAAAAATTCAACTTTGAAAATTAATAACTTTTGAATGAAACACCTTTCAGCAGTGGGAGTACTCTTGTTTTACTCAGGGGGATAAACCCTACAACATATTTTTTTTTACATTTTAAGTATTACTATCCCTTTAACTAATAAAAGAATAAGCTTTAACGCATAATTAATTGAAGTTATAGAATGAAAACTAAGACAAAGATGGAATGTCATTGTGCCATTGAATCATTCAATGTGAAATTCCTCAAGTAATTTTACAAAAAAATGAATATAATTCCAGCTGCATCTGTGCTGTTAGAGATATATTAAAATGCGTTTTTAACTTCAATATACAGTGCCACCAGAGCATGTCAATTAAAATACTGATAGTCTCACAAAAGGATTGAATTCAGAGAGGAACATAGTAAATGACTAATTGACAGTGAAAGACCATTTACTAGTGTAATTACTATGAACTCTGCCGGCATGCAGAAAAGCAGAGTGTTTTCATGGATATAACATTAAAATTCAGCAATTCAACTATGCCAGTGTATGGTAACTTGTGGCTTTCCAGCTGTTACTATAAGACTACAAATTCCATCTCATAGGAATCTCAGTCCATCAACAGCTGGAGGGCTGTAGATTGTCTATTACGAACTGATAGTCTTGATTCTCATGTTTTCAAAGGGATAGAATGTAATTATTAATTAACGTCAAGATAAGTGGGCCTTAACCCTTTGAGTGCCAGAGGGTTACACAACGCATTGCTTCGCAATGCGTTGCGTACCCCTCTGGCACTCAAAGGGTTAACAGTATGACATAATGTTAACCTTACTAAAATGAAACTCTAGCTGTTAAGATACGTCTGTCTCTACTGTATCACCCTTAAGCCCCTTAAGGTCATCTGCACAAAGATGTAAGTGGACCTGTTCTGTGGCAAACATCAACGCTCTGTTCGTTTTAACCCTCTGGGCCCCATAGAGGTATCCAACGCGTTGCATTGCAATGCACTCTATACATCTCCAGCACTCAAAGGGTTAAGATTCAAATGAATTTCTCATTTCTGAATTGTTTACAAACTTTGAACTGATTCAGTTTGTGCTTTGCTCATGTATAGTGCCATGTGGGTTAAAAAAGTGCTGTGTTCAGAACTCCTCCTCTTCAGCTTGATTAAGTCCCATAGGCCAAGATTTATACATGGAGGCTTTCTGGAGTAAACCAGCTCCCACAGGAGACAAATATAAATCTCTAAATTCCCAAGCACTTGAATAGAGCTTTTAAATCCCTTGAATGCTAGAGGGGTCTCCAATGCACTGGACACCTCTCTATCAGTCAAGGAGTTAAAAGTGCAATTTCATTTAACAGGGATTTTGTATTTGTTCCCTGTGTTGTAGTTGGTGTACTCCAGAATAACCATACCTGGGAAATCTTTGGTTCTGTCCCAAAGATTCTGGGTTTTTAGTGTTAATTACCAGGTCTCCCTGGACAGAGGCAGATTCTCCTGTGGTGGGAAGTTTCCTGTGAAACTCTGCCCACTTCTCCTCCTTCTCACCCTGTTTCTCCTCCTTCCTGCCCACTTCTCCTCCTTCCCTCCCTATTCCTCCTCCTTTCCACCCTGTTCCTCCTCCTTCCTGCCCACTTCTCCTCCTTCCCTCCCTATTCTTCCTCTTTCCCACCCTGTTCCTCCTCATTCCCGCCCACTTCTCCTCCTTCCCTCTCTATTCATCCTCTTTCCCACCCTGTTTCTCCTCCTTCCTGCCCACTTCTCCTCCTTCCCTCCCTATTCTTCCTCTTTCCCACCCTGTTCCTCCTCATTCCCGCCCACTTCTCCTCCTTCCCTCTCTATTCATCCTCTTTCCCACCCTGTTTCTCCTCCTTCCTGCCCACTTCTCCTCCTTCCCTCCCTATTCTTCCTCTTTCCCACCCTGTTCCTCCTCATTCCCGCCCACTTCTCCTCCTTCCCTCTCTATTCATCCTCTTTCCCACCCTGTTTCTCCTCCTTCCTGCCCACTTCTCCTCCTTCCCTCCCTATTCCTCCTCCTTCCCACCCACTCCTCCCCCTTCCCTCCCTGTTCCTCCTTCTTCTCACCCTGTTCCTCCTCCTTCCCTCCCACTTCTCCTCCTTCCCACCCTGTTTCTCCTCCTTCCCGCCCACTTCTCCTCCTTCCCACCCTGTTCCTCCTCTTCTCCTCCTTCTCTACATGTCCCTCCCACTTCTCCTCCTTCCCACCCTGTTCCTCCTCTTCTCCTCCTTCTCTACATGTCCCTCCCACTTCTCCTCTTCCCGCCCTGTTTCTACTCCTTCTGACCCACTTCTCCTTCTTCCCGCCCACTTCTCCTCCTTCCCACCCACTTCTTCCCACCCTGTTTTTCCTCCTTCCCACCTACTTCTCCTCCTTCCCACCCTGTTCCTCCTCATTCTCTCCCACTTCTCCTCCTTCTCTACATGTGCCTCCCACTTCTCCTCCTTCTCAATTTGTCCCTCCACTTCCCTCCCACTTCTCCTCCTTCCCACCCTGTTCCTTCTCCTTGCCTCCCACTTCTCCTCTTCCCGCCCTGTTTCTGCTCCTTCCGACCCACTTCTTCTTCCCGCCCTGTTCCTCCTCCTTCCCACCCACTTCTTCTTCCCACCCTGTTTTTCCTCCTTCCCACCCTGTTCCTCCTCCTTCCTGCCCACTTCTTCTCCTTCCCACCCTGTTCCTCCTCCTTCCCAACCACTTCTCCTCCTTCTCTACATGTCCCTCCCACTTCTCCTCCTTCTCAATTTGTCCCTCTACTTCCCTCCCACTTCTCCTCCTTCCCACCAACTTTATCACAAAATTACAACAAACTCTGCCCACCTGATTAAGCCCTGACCCCCTCTATGAAGCAAATTGTGTCATCTACTCTGGTCACTGCACATATCCTATATAATAATTTGCTAGGATGTTTGTCAGAAGCCATCATGCGCAGCAGAGACTGCGCACATTCGGGCATTTTTCTACTGTGCATGAAGCGACCACTTAACCCTTTGAGCGCCAGAGGGGTATGGGTACCCCTCTGGAACTCAATGGGTTAACATTACCCGGACATTGGCCCATGTGCACGGCTTTTACACTAGTATATAATATATATATATGAATCTGTGGCAGTCTGGATCTATAATACACTGCACCCCATCACTGCTATGGCTGCTATATCAAATCAATCTTTCCCACATAACATAAAAAAGATAAATGTCTACACATATTATGATCGATGCAAAGCAATGCGTTACATACCCCTCTGGCAGTCAAAGGGTTAATGTTACACACAACCCAATATTCTGTTTTCTGCTGAGTGATAAGACAAAATGTTGAAATATTAAATATTTATTTCAACATATATTTGTTAGCAGTAGGAGCACCCTAGTTTACTCATAAAAATAGTTTGTTACTTCAGTTATTTTCCAGTTTTCCATCGGCTTAAGATAAAGTCTTCTTCATCACTACCTGCCAGTTATTGTCTACGAGAGAGAAAAGGCATTCTTCCACTCTTCCACTGGTTTATTTATGTGTCTGCAAGTGGATTCCATGCAGAGCACCCCCTGTGATTCTGTTTTATGAAGGAGCTGAATTTAGCTCTATTGCACATTGCAGAACTGGGTTAATTTACTCTCTGAATGGAGAGACTGAAGTATATTTTGCTCATTATCAACAAATAACAATGAATAGAATATGCAAATAATCTGATTATTCACTGCAGCTCTTGATAGAGTAAATGATAGGGGTGCACTGAAATTTCTACCATCTAAATGTTTCGGCCGAAAATGTCATTTTCGGCAAAAAGACGAAATAAAAAAAGTCCCATCATCCTTACCTTGCCTGGTGCCGAACATAGCTTTGTTTGAGTGCTAGAGAGAGCAGTGAATGAGCGCTGCCTCACTCTATCTCCCACCCTGTCATTCTGCATGCAAAGCAGGGTAGAAAGCGGGGCAGCGCTCATTCACTGCTCTCTCTAGCACTCAAACAAAGCTATGTTCGGCACGAGGCAAGGTAAGGATGATGGGACTTGTAGTAAAGTGAAGATAGCAACTTTTAAAGGTATAGTAATACTTCGTTTTAACTTTATTTTATTTTGTAGGCATTAAAAAAACATGAATAATGATATAAGTCTTATCTCTCAAACCTTTATGGTTTATGAGATATTCACAAGCAAAGTTTCCCCCTCCTGCCCCTTTTACCTACTGTAAACAATCACTTCTCAGATGTGGAATGCAGTCCATAGACTGGACAGATAACAGAAAGGGACACTCTTATTCCTATGAAAACAATGAAATCCCTGCCCCCCTTGACAAGCTTTTCAGGTTTTTCCCTTATCTTAATTGAAGATTGTCCCTCTCTGCAGTCTACCTGGGCAGCTCCCTTCTGCCCTGGCTGAAAAGTGTTACATCAGTAAAAGGGGCGGGAGGGTGACACTTTGCTTGTGACTATCTCTTAAACCATAAAGGTTTGAGAGATAAGACTTATATGATTATTCATGTTTTTTTTAATGCCTACAAAATAAAATAAAGTTAAAACGAAGTATTACTATCCCTTTAAAGTGGAGAACTAACACGTTCTGGGAGCATGTCGCAGAAGTGAGGACACTGACTGAACATAACGAGCAAAACCTTCTCTATGGAGAAAATGGCGCTCAGTCCCCGAAATCATTAAAATAAAAAAAATGAATGAATGTAACAGGCAAGCACTGTGAAAGAAGAGCGCTAATTTCGGCTAGGACATAAATATGTATATCAGATCCTGATACTCTAATGTACACAGATACTAGCAGTAAAAAATAAATTAGTTTACTAATAAAGTAAATACATACAAACGATACCCATAAAAATACAATATAGATTTCTCCTGTCAATTTGCATAATCATACTTTGCGCAAACTGCGGTCCATGCACTTAACGGATTTACAACTTTGTCCAGAGAACTTTTCATAGACTGCAGGCCATTTATTTTGCAGAGCACTGCATATTTAGTTTGATATTTTAATTCATACAGTGTTTTACTATATTGTATATTTTAGACTAAAGTTATATTAAAGCAATGCATCCTGGGACTTGTAGACCTGTTTAGCAAGCAGTATTTTGTATGTGTGTGTGACTCATGGTCAGTGTGTCTGGCACATCAGTAAAAATGGGACTTGTGGATAATGTAATAGCAATGGATGGGAAAGGTCACTTTTTTCCAGGCAAGTTGGTAACTTTCAGCTCATGGGACTTTCACTTTTACTACTATATTTTTGGTTTTCCTATAAACTAAAAAAAGTCATTTTCGGTTTCGGTTTTCGGTCAAGTGCATCCTGACATTTCGGTTCAAAATTCTCATTTCAGTGCACCCCTAGTAAATGACCAGTCTGTAAACTTTTTTCATTGTATATTCAACAGTGCTATGCTTTTAATTTTACTGTTTACTCAAAAAAGTGACAATTGATTTTAGCTGGATATTATGCAGTCAGATATATGTTTGGTACGGCCGAAGGATTGTTCCTTTGGTTTTCATTAACAACATCTGTGGGATATGCACAAAGACGTGATAATGAGGTGATAACTCAGAGATAACATCTCCAGTGATATCACTTCTCCAATTCCTATGTTATTCTATACAGCCCAGGAACTAAGATCTCCAAAGTTCTAGAAGTCTTAATGCATTGGATCCATAGAATAACATAGGAACTGGAGAAGTGATATCACTGGAGAGGTCATCTCCCCTTAATCCCCTCTTTATCACATCTTAGTGCATCTTAGTTCTTGACATGCACAATCTATCATGGACACATTATCCTTCTTCTATATGAGAAAATTGCTTATTGAAATCCACTTGTCATTTATGGAGTTGAATGTTATTTAACCCCTTCACACTTGGAGCCACTGTTTTTCTCGGTATCTCTTGAAGTGCCAGGCACAGAAACTGTTAATCTCTTGGACACTTGTGACATCTCCAACACATCCAGTGGGTTAAAGGAGCAGAAAACTATTTTTAAAGAAACAAAATACATGTTATAGAGCTCTTGTTGCTGAGTTGAACAAGCATACCACTGCTGGTAGAACTTTCATTCAGAAGTAATTATATCTCAAGGTTGCTATTTTTTTTTCATTTATTTTTTTATATCAGCCGCACCACCTGGTGACCAATATGGAACTTTTTATAATGTACTTGAGCTTTAGACATGGGGGGGGGGGCATAATGAATATGATTCTGTATTTAAGACGGAGCTGGGATTGATTTTCTGGCCTTTGGCCTGTATAACACAAATTGGATAAGCTACTTACATAGTACATTTTCCCCTTAACTCTGCTTGTACCAAGACTAGGTCAGTAAGGCAATGTTTGACATTTTGGGTATTTCCTTTCCACTGCACCTTGTTCAATGTTATGTATTAAACAAGGAGCTGAGGAACATCACTCCATTCTCCTTTGTGTACTATGGGGCAGGAGTAGGGGACTTGCTGACCAATGGCAGAGTGGTTGTGCCCAAGGCCAGATTTATATCCCAGAACCTGTTAGGCAATGCACTGTAGAGGCAATTAGTCAATCCCATGGCCACACCCCACTCCTCACATGACTCCACCCCCAGACACATCCACTGTTTCCTAGCACAGGAAATACTCTATAACAAGCAATAACAAAAAAAAAAAAAAACAACTTCAATCCCTGCATTGCTAGAGAGATCTCTATGTATAGATTTACAATTCACTGACAATCTCTCTAGCATCCAAAGGTTAAATATTAACTTGTAAAGGGATATAAAACTGGTGCAGAAACAATGAAAATGCTTTTGGCCACACCCACCATGTTAACCCCTTGATTTCTAGAGAGATCTCCAGTGTATTGCTTTGCAGTGCATTAGAGACCACTCTAGCAGCTAAAGGATTACATGTGGTAGAGGGAATAAAAGTGGAGCATCAACGTTGAGTTTGCTCTGGCCACACCCACAATTCAGAATGTGTGTGTGGCCAGCATAGCTGAGGCTCCACTCAAAATTTTGAGCTCAAGGCAGTTGCCTATGCGGCCTATTGGGAAATCCAGCCCTGGGAGCGCCAGTATGCACTAAAGTGATCGTGTACTCTAGTGCATACGCCTAATAGCAGCCGATGACCTTGGAAGCTAATGTCAGCAGAGTTGAGCTGGCAGATTCATCCATCCAGCAGCTGCTGGTAGTCATAATGGAAAATTACAGTTTAATATAAAACACTTAATTTGAACTTTAATAATCTTTGAATGAAAACTCTCCCAGACGTGGGAGGTGGGAGTACCCTTGTCTTACTCAGAAGGGAAAAGATTATAACATATTTCTTATTCATAAAAAAAGGTTACTGCTCCTTTAACCATTTGAGAGCAGAAGGGTATGCAACCTATCGGTTTGCAAAGCATTGTATAGCCCTTTGGCATTCAAAGGGTTAACCCTTTAGATTGCTAATGATGTCTTCAACATATTGCTCCACTGGAGACGTCTTTCATCAATACAGTTAAATACTAGACATACAGAGTAATTCCCCATTTATGTGAACTGCAGAAGGGTCAGAAGGGTGTTCAATTCATTGCAATGAAATACATTGCAGACTTCTCTCGTACTCAAAGGGTTAAAACTTTTTTTTAAAAAGGGATATTTGGCACCTGAAGGTTGCAAAAAAAAAAGAAATGGACGTGTGATGTACAGAGTTGTCCAAATCAAATTAGTTTGGTTTATGAGCTGTATTGTAAAGAGTTAGAAACTTTCTCTCATATTGAAAAGCTACTTAAAGGGATAGTAATACTTGAAATGTAAAAAAAATATATGTTGTAGGGTTTATCCCCCTGAGTAAAACAAGAGTACTCCCACTGCTGTAAGGTGTTTCATTCAAAAGTTATTAATTTTCAAAGTTGAATTTTTTAAGTGCAATATCACAGTGGCCTGAAATTGTACAGTGGCGCTGTTGCTACATGATCCTATGGACAGCTCTGGTCCCGGGACCATAAATCTCCATAGGATGGTGTAGCAACAGCACCACTGTACAATTTCAGGCCACTGTGATATTGCACCTAAAAAATTCAACTTTGAGCTTTAATAACTTTTGAATGAAACACCTTTCAGCAGTGGGAGTACTCTTGTTTTACTCAGGGGGATAAACCCTACAACATATTTTTTTTTACATTTTAAGTATTACTATCCCTTTAAAGGGGATGTATCACCTTATACATTTTTACCATAGCTTTTGTTAATAAAGTAGTAATAGGAAAGCTGTTTTTTTGTTATTTTTTTATTTATGTAAGTACTTCAAAAGATATTCTGTCTTCACGCTTTGCAGAACAGTATAATGTAGCACGCTGATTCTTCGGCAAAGCTCTTCTTGACTGCTTAATTCTTCTCCCACCTCCCTCCCAGCTGCCCCAGGGAGCGCGTTTACACTTCCCTTCGGTGTGCTGTGAACAGCTTCTATCGTTATATCAAGCTCCGGTTAGCATTATACTGAGGTTGCAACAGATTCATACTAGGGATGAGAGAAACTATTATGTAAAGGAAAAGAGATCACATGCTGTCCAGAAAAAAATAAACAGAAAGAGCAGGTTCTCATACCTGCAGCATCATGTATGTGCCAGTAATCATATGAACATGAAAACTGCTTGAGGTGGATAATACTAGTACATAAATATAGTCAAGTTGATACCTTTATTGGCTAACTAAGCAGATTTAGGATACAAGCTTTCAAGACCTCTTAGGTCTCTTCCTCAGGCATGTTATATTGTGCCTGAGGAAGAGACCTAAAGGTCTAAGAGGTCTTGAAACATGCCTGAGGAAGAGACCTAAGAGGTCTTGAAAGCTTGCAACCTAAATCTGCTTAGTTAGCCAATAAAGGTATCAACCTGACTATATCTGCCTACTTTATTTCTATGGCTAACACTGTACCAACTCTCATCTGTTACCACTACTTAGGCACTGCCGGAGGGCTCTCTCACTCTCCCTGCGTTTCCTTAATGTCATATGTATCCCTTTGAGAACCAGAAGAGTGTTTAACGCAATATATATATGTCATATATTCGACACACTCTCTGGCATTTAAAGGGTTATATATAGCCTTTAATAAGATTTCAGTGCAATGGATATCACTTAACAATCCCCATGGTATAATAGAGAGACTTGGTTAATGCATTACTGAAATGACACAGCCTCTTTAATTAATTTAGCCCTATTTCTCTGACGCCATCTCCAGCCACCACTGAGTGTTGGACCAATGCCAGCACGTGCATTTTATAAATCTCATCCTTTCTTTAAAGAAGAGCATTATTTGGAAACACGATGAGCTTTCAAGCATGGATCAATTTAAATCAATCAAGATATCCTTGATGTTCCTCAGCTTTGCAGTGTTTGGAAGCACAACTGTTAGTTTGACAAATACAATACACATCCAGTAGAGCAGTCCATGATCTTATAAAATTGCTCAATTCATTTGATAATTTAGGGATTTGATAAACACTAAGGTAGAATTATTAAAGCGGAACTATCACCCAAATTAAAGTTACACACAGATCATTATGCACATAACGATAAGCGTATCCATACTAGTATTATCTGGAATAAGTCCAGTGTTATTGACAAATACAACTCATTCTGAGATGCTCAGGCAGGCACCAGCGCAGACATCTTGCCAAAGAGACATCTGCACGCCTGCTCTGTCTGGTCCAGTCTCCTCTAGGAGGCGTTGCATTGTACCTTAAGGTAGAGGAAGAGACTGACGGTGCAGATACACATATGCCTCTACAGCAAGATGCCTGCCTGCGGGTCTCAGAATGAGTTGGACTTGTCAATAATGCTGGGCTTATTCCTGTAATACTAGTATGGATATGCTTATTGTTATGTGCATTATTCTTTAGGGGTAACTTTAATTTGGGTGATAGTTCCGCTTTAAACATGCCTCCTCATAATATACAAGGCCCGCTTAGTTTAATCCAAGCAGAAAATCAGCATGGACTCTAATATTCAAATCTGTGTGGACTGGTTCTCCAAAGTTAATCTTAAACTAGCAGTCTATATCACGTCCATGGAGGCAGACATGATACTTTCTTCAGGACTTCCTACTGAAGTCTTCTTGTCTTCAGTGGGAGAAGTTTGGGGTCCTTGAATCCTAAAACAAAGAATCATGTCTGCTTCCATGAACAGAATTCATTTGTAGGGGCTTAAGAATTTACATTTCGTTTTTCTTTTTTCTGCAAAATAGAACAGTTTTATTTAAAAAAAAAAAAATCAAAATAACTTTACTTGGGTTATTTCAAAGTTACAGTATGTCAAAAAATTCAGGACAAATTAATAATGGCGGAAAACTCTGTACTCTTACTAAGTGTTACCAGGGCCGGATTTACATCTCAGGGGCCTGTAGGCACAGAAATCTCCACAATGCTCCAAATCTCCATATTGCCCTCACATTGACCTATCATCTCCACATTGCCCCCATCACCTCCACATTGCCCCCATCACCTCCACATTGCTTGCCCCCATCATCCCCATATTGCCCTCACATTGCCCCCATCTCCACATTAAGCCTCACATTCCCCCCCATCCGTTTCCTACCTCCCTGGTAGTCCAGCGGCAGGAGAGATCTGTGCTTCTGCACAGACCTGTAGCTGCTGGAGCTCCCGCGTGGTCTTCTCTTTAGTAATGAAGAGTGCTGGGTGATGATGTCATCTCCCAGCGCTCTGCATTACTAAAGAGCTGGGGGAGCTCAGCAGCTACAGGTCTGTGCCAAAGCTGGCACAGACCTTACCGTGCCAAAGGTGGCACAGACCTTACCGTGCGGCGGGCGGGGCGGGGCAGCGCGGCACGCCACTTAAAAAAATTATATATATATATTGATTCAAATGGCAGACGCCCCTCTGTTGATGCCTACTCTACCTTATGGAAAATCCGGCCCTGAGTGTTACCGGGGCACAAGAGATGGATGTAGCTGCGAGCGCCGAATACAGCAGGGCTATCTGTTTTTCTCCAGCTATCAATGTAAGAATGCATGTAATAATAAACAGATTCAATAGAACATAGAGCACAGTCCAGCAGTTACATAAAAAAGGAGAACACATTGATGATGTTCTATATAATCAAACTGACATTACAAGTCTTGGGATATCAACATTATGTTTTTTCAGCATAGTTTCTACCATCTCTGCACTCTTTACGTATAAAATGATTGAAGACTGGTTATCAAGTAGGTCCAGATATTGTAGTCCTATTCAGAACAAGAATAGTAAAAACATAATACAACAGATAAATCAGTAGGAAAATGAAAGGGGGTGGCAAAAGAACCTGGGTGGAGGTAGGGGAGGGGAAAAGGAAAGGGTATCCATTCATACCCTATATCTGTATATTTGAAGGATCTGAGTTAGTGAAGACTTCCGTTCCAAGGAAGTGAGGAGAGGTGGTGGTAGAGCAGTATTAACCAAGGTCTGTGTGGGTTGAGTTTAAAATTTGACAAAAAAAATGATGGTGTAAGGAGGAGAGCCAATATAATTTTCTATATGTGGGATTTTTTTTTATTATTAGGAGTGTGTGTCCCTTTAACTACTTCACGTCCTTGTGTTTTCAAGGATAGAAGATGTTTATTCCAAATCAATAAGAAGTCATTTAAAAGAGAAGCAGAGATCCGATTACTTTTATCCAGCTAGCTAAGAGCACATAGTATCTGTGGAATGCAGGCTAATTGACTTTGTTTCATTGTTACAGTTTGATGGGTGTCTACAGAGGAAACAAGCACAAGTTTAATAGAATTCATTTTGATATAATATCTGAAGGTGTGGGTTGGTTCTACTGGGAAGCCCAATTATATGGTAGATAATGATCTATTCCTTTCAGTACGGTATTGGAGTTTACATTATAGGGCAGAGGCTTATTTCTTAGCCATTGTTAAACCAATATTTTGATCACATATAACACATAGGATGCTAGAGGGATCTCCAATGTAATAATTTGTGTTAGAGACCTCCTTAGCATCAAATGGGTTAATGAAATGGCCAAAAATAAATTATCTGCAGTTCATTAACGTGGCCCTATCATCTAAAACAGCTAGGGATTTGGACAGAGCTTTGAATACTAAAAGCACATATAGGTGGTTATAAGCCTATTTTTTATATTTTTTAGATGTAGGGATTATGCTAATTAACCCATTGAGCACCAGAGTGATAGGCAATGCATTGCTGAGCAATGTATTGCATACCCCTCTGGCACTCAAAGGGTTAATGCATGCTGTGCTGGCACTTACTGTCAGTCCCAGATTACCACCCTCACTTGCTCACACTTAAAGGGGAAGTAATACCTCCTAATATTAACACCCACTCTTACCTTACTACAGCCAGAAAACCCTAACTGCCCTTAAGAATTTTGCCCTTGTTCCTTTGTTCAAGAGATAACATCAAATCAGTGCAGGATTTCACGCCCATAGAGGTGGACATGACAGATGTCACAAGGTCTTCTACAGCACATGGTAATATTTGTCCTTTAAAGATCAGAGGGTGTGCAAAACATTGCTGCACACTGTACAGGTCCTTAAGGGTTAGATTCATGTACTCTGCTTCTTTAAAAAGACTGTAAAGAACTGTCATGTCTGCCTCCATGGACATAACATCCAGGATTGACTGAAGTTGGCATAATGGCAAAATTCATAGGGGCCATTAGAATTGTCTGCCCATAATAAGGTAAGTGGGGTTATTATCAGGAGGTGGTACTTCTACATTAACCTATCAATTGCTGGGGTTGGTAATGCATTGCTGTGTAGTGTCGGTGAGTGTGGGTGGTAATATAGGGCTAAGACAGCAATTATCTGCATGGCGCACCCTAATTAGCATTCCCTATAGATTTAAATGACTCAAAAACTGTTTTCTAGATAGAAATGGATAATACAACATGTATGTGATATTAAAGCTTGATTTTAGGTGATTGGGGTCCTGTAAAAAGAAACTTCACCTATAACAGGGCTGTCCAAGTTCAGTCCTCAAGGGCCACCAACAGGCCAGGATATAAGGATTTCCCTGATTAATCACAGGTGAGTCAGTCACAATGAATGATCCACTGATTAACTCACCTGTGTTTAATCAGGGAAATCCTTACCAAATGCATCATAAGGGACATATAAACGTTGCCTAAACCTTTTGAGTGACAGAGGGGTGTCCAGTGCATTGCAGAGTAATGCATTGGACACCCCTCTGGCACTCAAAGGGTTTAAAGGGGACATATCACCTCTATATATCTTAGTCTAAATAGTGAGATTATATATCGAATATCACTAAAAGTGTCATAATTTTGTTTGTTTTTAGCTTTATTTAGTGTAGTGTTATAAAGTTTGGGCTGCAGCTACTTCCAGACAGACTGCAGTAAGCCAGCTCTGTACCACAGTCTGTCACTCTGCCTCTGCTCCCCTCCCTCTATACAGCCTCCTCCAATGACGGAGTCTTTCTGTCTGTAAGCTGGAGTGATATCATTGGTTAGATATCGATCTCTACCAATGAGATCACATATGGTTTCTGAATACACAAATATCCTATTTTGAAGGTATATCTTTTGTATTATGTGTTGATTACCAATAAAAGTTGTTTTTATATTTTCGGAAGAAATTCTGAGTGTGATTTTTTGATGTGCTGTAAGTCGGAAGTAGCTGCAGCCCAGTGTTATAACTTCCATTTACACTAAATAAAGCTTATGACACTTTTAGTGATATTTCATATATAACCTAACTATTTAGACTAAGTTAGATAGCGGTATACATCCCCTTTAATGTGGCTATGCTAGAGAAGTCTCCTACACATTGGGAGTTAAGCATTAAGGCATGATGAAGAGATGATAAACTGTAAATTACTCCTCCAGTTCCAATATTATTCTATGGAGCCAATGTACTAAGGTTTGTCAACTGTTGAGATATTAGTGCATTGGCTCTATAGAATAACATAGGAACTGGAGAAGTGATATCATTAGATATGCTGGGGGAGATTCACTAAGCGGTGATAAAGCAGAGATGACTTCTCCATTGACATCGCTTCTCCAATTCCTATGTTATTCTATGGAGCCTATGCACTAAGATCTCCAAAGTTGAAGAAATATTAGTGCTTAGGCTCCATAGAATAACATAGGAATTGGAGAAGTGATAAACTGGAGGTCATCTCCACTTTATTACCTATTTATCACCTCTTAGTGAATCTCCTCTCTCATATCCACTTTATCACACTTTAGTGCATAAACCTCATTGTGTTCTCCCCTAAATAAGAACCGGTGTCATTGTGAGTTTGTACATTACTATTTTCCAGATATAAGTAAAAGATGGTATCAAGTTAACCTTAGAAAAAGCTTAGTGGTCTCTTACTGAGTAAAAATGATACTTTTATAGGTTAAGAAGCTTCAGAAACCAAGACATGTTTTGAAGTTTCATTCTAAATATTCCTGTTTACCTAAGTCATCTTGAAAGTTTGCATTCTAAAGTCATTAAATGTATCACTTTTCCAGTCTCCTCCTTTTTCCCCAAGCAGTGGTTTTCCGTAGATATTCAAAATGTCAATTTATTATCCTATAACATAAAGTCCTGAATGCATCACTCACTGTGTGCGTAACTGCACATGCGCAGTAGGGACTCACAGAATGTGCTGATCCGCAGCGGAGAGCTCCGGAAGGAACCGTCACCCAGCACCTCCACTGCTGCCTCAGAGCCGGAAGCACAGACAGTCTGTCAGCCTTCCGGACCTCCCCGCTCCGGATCAGCCCATGTATACAGTCTTTGTAACTAGTATATGCTATGTTTTGTCAGTTTTCATACATATTACTATCATTTTTTTTGCATTCAATTCTACCATCTTTCTCAAAGGCAAAAAGTTATTCAAGGTGAGCATAGTTCAATCTACTGTCATATGATAAGTTATTTAAAAAAAATGTTAATTATTCTGTCTAAATTCTGTCATTTTTTTCTGACAGAATGAAAAAGGTCTAAACTTGGAAAAGGAGATGTTTAAAGGAATATTAGCTAAAAAAAAAACATTTTTACACCACCGGCACTTGTCTACCATTTTCCGTATTTTACAACACATTTTCAAAAGGGACGGCTTTACTTCTGAAGAAATATACTCCTTTTACCTGCAACCCACGATCTGACATTTTTTTCATTGCAACAACTTTTTGAACATTGCACACTTAGTGTTACAATGGATTACGAAGGTGATTGGTTAATATTAAAAATCAATCAGAGATTAGGGGCAAGTATGGTAAATGGCTCAAGGCAGGGGTAGTCAATTATTGTCCTCCAACTGTTTCAGAATACAACTAGCCAATCGTTAGCTGGGGATGATGGAAGTTATAGTCTCCATTATATAGAGTCCCAATACTTGAATATCCCTGGTTTAAAGTTTCATAGGACAACACAGTCACACATAGTAAGACAAGGATAGGCAATTGTGGTCTTTCACCATGTACTCTCACAAGTCTGGGTTTAATGATATTGGACCTGGAAGTCACTGATTGATGTAATGGTGCCCCTCTTTTTGACTTCCTCTTTGACATGCACAGATTCTTAATTTGATTAGCACACTGCCAGTCTGTTAAATAGATATACCTACTTACATATATTTATCCTATTATCTGCAGTTCACTGTATTAGATGTAAGTCTGTATTTACATCACACCTCCTCACAACAATAGACTTGTCTGTCTTTATGACATTAGATGTAGAGAGAGGCCCACCTGTGGCTCTTAAGAATCATGTAAACATTCACAAGACAGTAAAATGTCAATGTACCACTACAACAGGTGTGCCCAGACTTTAGTGACATGGGCCTTACATTTCTCTTAATCATTCTAACATGATCTACCAGCATGCATGGATGGTTCCACTCTAGCAAATTCAAATATGTTTCAAAACACAGATATAATTTATTGTCTGTCTATATAGAATACAATTGGCCCAAAACATGTAGAATGTAAAAAATCTATTAAAAACAAGTAACTCTGTAAGTAAGTAAACCTGGGGCAAACAAACTGTACCAAAAGTAACAAATAAAACTTTCCAAATTATATATTAGTTTAAATGGGATATGTAACTTATTCTATGCTAGATAGGTATCCAAAGTAAACACTACTCACCATGAGTCTTCTTGTGGTCTACTGGTAGACTTTGATCTGCCTATTGGGCATCCCTACCCTACAGACTACAGCAGCAGTCAGATTGTTTAGATGCTGATAACATCTCCAACAAGAGAACATCGGAGTACCTGACACATTGTGAGGCTGATGAACTAGGAAGAACTGGAGCAATTCTAAAGCAGACCAACTATATCATAAGGGACAATTTACAATAATAAAAAAATCCTCATATTTCCATTGATTTAATTGTGCTAACTCCTTGTATGATGTAGAGGTCTCCAACCCATTGAGTCAAGATAAGGAGATGGCTGACATGTTAAACAAATAATTTGCTTCTGTATACACAAAGGAAGCAACAAAGACAGGCTATGGGCAAAGAGAAGTGCATCATTTCTTCCTCCATGTGCGTGGTTTCCTGAGGACAAAGAGGGACTTAAAAAAGGTAACATTGAATAAAGCAGCTAGACTTGATGGCATACACCCAATGGAATTTAGCCCATTATACTTGATATTTATTGAGTCAATCTCATAAGGCATAGTACCCAGTGAAGGGAGGAAAAGCAGAAGTAGTATGAGTACTAACAAACAAGGCAATACTTAGACTTGTTAGTTTAACTTCCATAGTGGGTAAGAAACTAGAAGGGTTACCAAAGGATAGTATCCAGGATTATGTGATGACCAACAACTTAATTGTTACAAGTAAGCATTGTTTTATGAAGGTTAAATTATGCCTAACTTGCTTTTTATGAAAGTGTAGGTGTTAACTTGGACAGGAGTATCATTGTGAATATAGTATACTTGGATTTTGCTAAAGCATTTGATACTGTGCTTCAAAATAGGTTAATACATAAATCTAAAGGTATTGGCTTGGGAGATCATATCAGCCAATGGCTGGAAACCTGTTAAATGATAGAATGCATTGTTGTTTTAAATGGAACCTTTCCAATCTGGTCTAAGATTTTAAGTGGAGTGCATCAATGTTCGGTTCAGGGTCCAATTCTTTTTAATTCATTTATTAATCATCTTGAAGTGGTTATTGAAAGTAGTGTCTAAATCTTTGCTGATGGCACCAAAACATGTAAGGAAATACATACAGAGCAGAATGTTTATTCTATACAGAAATATTTGGATAAACTGTGTGACTGGGAGGAAAAGTGGCAAATATATATACATGTATAGATACATGATAGATACATGCAGATACATGTAAGATTCTGAATTTGGCCTGCAGAAACAAACATGTAAAATATAAACTAAATAAATGCAAAACTACTTGGCAGATCATTGTCAGAGAAAGCTTTGGGGGTACTGGTAAACAATAGACTAAACAACAGTGTGTAATATCATTCAGCTGCTGCAAGAGCCAATAGAGCACTGTCATGTATACAAAGGGGTATAGATTCATGGAACAAGAATATCACTCTACCTCTTTATACATTCTTGGTAAGGCTTCATCTAGAATATGGAATACACCAAGAGGTAAAATGACTACCTTTTACAAATAAATCCAAAGCCAACACAATGCTACATGATTTAAAGGAGACTTAACCCCTTGGATGCTAGAGAGGTCTGCGTTGGAGATGTCTAGCATTCAAGGTGTTAAAAACACATTTAAATCAAAAGGTATTTTCATTTGTACCTTATGGTACGGTTAACTTGTCTCAGAATTGCTCCTCCTTTCTTTTTGTATGTAGGCAGTGAGACTCACCCAAGATGGCAACAACCTCATCATCCTGAATTACTTCCAGAGAGCCAGATACCACAAAGCAGAGGGTATCGATACTTTCCCCAGCATGGTAAATTAAATCCCCTGGGGCACAGTGCACAGTCTGGAACTCCATGGCCAGAGCCCGAAGACAGCCATCACTAGCCAATCGAAATGCAGGGTGTTCTTTGAAAACTTTGCGGTTCAAGTGCACACAAATATCCGCTCGCATGTCTTTAGGGCAAATCTGCAAAACCTGGTGAAACACAAATATTATTATCAACCCCGCTTCAACAAAGGACCCCTTCAAATGGCTGATGTTAGAGCAGAATTTCTATAAAGCTGCATTAAATACAACACCTTCATGTATGTTCTGAGGCTCCCAAAATTGCCTGAGGTTGAACTATTAAGAAGAACTGGAGTAATTCTAGTTTAAAGTGAGTGTACCACAGGGGATAAATACAAATTCCCACCAATTTAGCCCTCTGAGCACCAGATGGGTATTCAACTTATTGCAGAGCAATGATGCACAACCCTCTGGTATTATATGTTAAGACGTCTCCAGAGCATTGCTCCCCAAAGCATTGGAGACCTCTCTAACAAGGGGTTAAATCCCCATTTAACCACTTCACTGTTAAGCCTTTTTACCCCCTTCCACCCCTGTACTAAATATGCTTTCACACTTTTGTTGCAGCTTACAGTCAAATGACAATATCCTGTGTTTTTCTGTGAAAATCTCATTTCATACACTGTTTACTTTGGCACCATTGGTTTGTGGGTATCCTCTAACATGTCCACAAATGTATAACCAGAATCAAATAAATTAATTCTAAGTTTAGTATTAACTTGTCTTTCTAAAGCACCAATATTCATAGTTTTTATTCATGGGTCTACCTGTAAAGATTAACAGTTGAAAAAAATATATTAGTTTAATAGTTTCTTCTTTCACTTTTTCTTCATATTTACACTTTTTCAAATATATAGAAACCCATGAGAACCATGGGAAAGCATATCATGTTAGGTAGCTACAAGCCTCCTGAGTAAAATAGTACTACATTGTTATGAGCTGACATGTAATAAGGATCCCGGGACCACAAAACTACACAGACCACAATCTGTCAATGCTTGTGTATTTTATGTGACACACCTGCATTTAAATTAATGCAACAGATACAGACAAGAATAAAATGTTAGACAAGGCATACAATTTTGGAAAGAAGACAATCCACTACATCAAATTAAGGGTCAACTGCTTTTATACCCCTAGCCTGGTATACACAAATATTTACAGAGGTTGGTGCCATGGAAACAAATATGCATTTTTTACATTTCTGTCCCTTTAAAGGTGCAGACATTTTTAAAAAGTGAGATATTTCCTATTATATTTGTTATCTCTCCCAAGAGAAAAAACAATACTATAACGGGTGCCAGAAAGGTAAGTGATGCATTGTGAAACCATGTCTTGCTGATTCCCTGGCACTGAAAGGTTTAAACAAAAGTACCCTTGAATAAAAATGTGTACTTCCATCCTATATAGTAATTCGCTAAATCGTGTGAAACGCTGCAGTCATGCCCAGTAGAGACTGCCCGTGCCGTGGCTGACACAGAGCGTCCAGCACTATATCAGCCGCTGTGAGTGCAGTCTCTAATGTGCATGACTTCCCCGCGACCGGCTGGCAGTGGCACTGTGGACCGTGTAATGGGCTCTTCCACTAGTTCTTTAATAAAAGGACATCCTATAATTTTTTAGAGCAAGAGGAAGTGGGATAGGGGCTCTTTAATAGCCCCCCCCCCCCCGCTATCTCTCTATGCATTTTGTTTATGTCTGGTGACCTGTGATAATCCAGCATTTACATGTGCAGCTGCGACACCCAAAATAGGGTATATAGAGCCCTATGGATCAGCTGTGATGGACTGGAAAACATCTTGCTGCAACTTCCCAACAACTAGCGATGGCTGAGGGAGAGTTGCAGCAATAAAGGTGTGCAGACAGGCCTATGAGAAGGTCATGCAGGCTGTTAAAGTGAAAGCAAAACCTTATGGCAACATAGGTACCTTTGAAAGAGCTTTCAAAATCACCTATAATGTAACATTAGCCAATTTCCATGAATACATAGTTTGCAATATTTTGCTTTATTTATTTAGTAGATTATTCAAGTTAGACAGTCACCGATATATGTCAGATACTAACATTCCATACTGTTCTCCCTCTCAACTACCACTTCCTTATGCTCTTCCTCCCACTTATGTATTTTGGTAACTGGAGAAAGGAGGAATGGAAAACACCACTCTGTAATAAAAAATATAACTCTGTGTTTTTTAAACTCTTTAGCGACAGAGAGATGTCGGAGCTATACACTACAGCTGCATCTGGCACATGGATATGCCAGCCAGTACTGTCTAACTTGCATAAACTGCCAAATAAATAAAGTTAAATATCTCCTAAACTATTATTTTAAAGGAGCAGTAAACTTTTTTTATGAAAACACATATTTTATAGAGCTTATCCTGCTGAATAAAACAAGATCACTCCTATCGCTGTCAGATGTTTTATTCAAATATTATAGCAGTTTAAATAATCAGGAAGTGAATTTACTGTGTTTACTTCCTGGAAGTTCTAACTGACAGGAAGTGACAGGCAGTTTCTATCACATTCTATGGAGACCTGTATGTCGCTGACTTTTCTGACTTTCCTCTCCATTAGAATCTAACAGGAAATCTAATTAGAATTTGACCACTAGAGGGCACTGCTATTGTAAAAACAAAATATGAGTTTAAACTGTAATAACTCTGGAAATATAAATCTCTCGGCAGTGAGAGTACCCTTATTTTACTCAATAGGAAAATCCCTACGATATATATTTTCTCATAAAAAAAAGTTTACTGCTTCTTTAAATTTAAAAACTGTCTAAAATAAAGCATACTGCATGTGAAAGCTTTTTCAAATTAACCTAAGTTGTTTTTAGGTTTTACTTCCACTTTAGCAAGAGTGATTAAATTATTGGGATGCTGTTTGCAATGATCCAATCACAAGCTGTCCTACATCAGCACCAGCCGATAAAGTAAGGCTAATGCGTTTATGGACCAGATTCAAAGTGTATGCCTTCCTGTTTTTGCTTTCCAGAGGGGAACACAGTGGAAGAGACAGTGGTGACATCAGGCATTGCTTCTGTGAATAAGTCCTATAATGTACTGTGTACTTTACATGGGAATGGAGGTCATTAAACCTAAAACAAATAAACACACAAAAAAAAACTTGGGTAAGCCTTTAAGGACAATAGTGATGTGCAATGCATTGCGAAGCACTTTTAACCCTTTGAGTGCCAGATGGGTAAGCAACACATTGCTTTCCAATGTGGTGCATAACCTTCTGGCACTGAAAGGGTTAATGGAGTACAATAAAGTAGTTAGAAATTATAAATAATGTGTCAGCATTTTGACAAAGTCTTGAAATGAATGAACTACATATCCATTAAGGATCACTGACACATTGCCAAAATCTTTGAAATTCATTTATCCCAGGGGTTTTATCTAATGGGGTTATCAAAGAATCAATCAATATATCGCCATCTCTGGGGACTGGATAATATTGACTGATAGGCATCTGGTCCTGTAGTACAGTTTCCACTAAAAAGGGTATTAATTGTAATAATGAAAGACCCAACGGTCTTAAAGGGACAGTAATGTCCCAGAGTTTTTTTCTAGTTTTGTAGAGGTTACAATAATAATCTACATGCTAGAAATCCTATCTCTCAAACCGCTATGGTTTTAGAGATATTCACATTCAAAGTTCCCCCCTCCTTCTCCCCTGATGTCAGCTGTAAAGCTGACAGCAGGAGATTCAAGTCTGACGACTCAAGGAGGCTCTGCAGCAGAGCCAAAATCACGTTATTTAAAAATAACTACTTCACTGAAAAGGTCTACAAAGTGTGCTTGCAGACCAGGCACATTTTGTAGACCTTCCTATGAAGTAATTATTTTGTAATAATGCGATTTCAGCTCTGCTGCAGAGCCGCCGGCTGGTCACAGGACCGGGATCTCCCGCTCTCAGCTAGACACTGACTTCAGGAGAAGGGGAGGGAGGGGGAAACTTTCACTGCAAATATCTCTCAAACTATAGCGGTTTGAGAGATAGGATTTCTGACACATAGTTTATTTTTTTAACCTCTACAAAACTAGAAGTAGTTTTTATGGGACATTAGTATCCATTTAATAGGTAACTAAAATAGCACAATTCCCACTGATTTAAATTGGGTGTTTAACCCCTTGAATGCTAGAGAGGTCTACAAAGCATTGCAAAGCAATGAGTTAGAGATCACTCTATCAATTAACCCTCTGAATGCCTGAGGGGTATATGCAATGCATTGTGTACCCCTCTGGCACTCAAGAGTTAAGGGACTAAAAATCCAGTTTAAATCCTTTGTAGTACAATTGGTTTGCTCCAGTTTTCATTTAAGGGGTTATATGCTCCATTTAAAGGGGAAGTAAACCCTAATTATGGAAAAATATATCTGGCAGGGCTCGGGGACATGCACAGACATTTTGGGGGGCAGGGGCTCAAATGAAAAAAAGGGCACTTCTCAATTATTTTATTTTTTTAATTTGTTAAAAGGGCACGAGGGTACTTTGGACAAAAAGGGCAGGTGCTCAAGCCCCCCTTGGTGTCTATGTGTGCACGTGCCTGGCAGGGCTCTTCGTATAGAATAAAACAGAGATTTTCCTTTCAAAAATTATTACAAAGAACACTTATTTTTCTGATAACTTTAGTTCAGTGTGTTTTGGCGCCAGGTGGCACTACTGCTGTGTCCGTCTATGTGAAGCTTGTGTCTGTAATATTCAGATTTACACAGGCTGTAATAGAAATAGCGCCACCTAGATGAAAAAAAAAAAAAGCTATCAGGAAAATTAAAGAAACATCTCCAAGCATTGGGATTAACTTTATTTTACTCTATAGGGAAAAACCTACATATTTGCAGAATGATGGTTTACAGTCCATTTAATCTTTTAACCCTTAAGTGATAGAAGAAATGCATTGCAAATCTTTCCAGTCTTTTAAGGGTGGAAATCAAGGATTGAATGTGGGAGATTTTTATTTGTATTCTATTGTGCTGTTAGTTTGCCCCATAAATTCACATATTTATCTTTCTGAATGTGGCCCTATGATCCAAACTTCTGCCTGTAAACTGTACTTGGGGCGTAACAGCAGTTCTGCTGGTGCTCAGCATCCAAGGGGGCCCTCCATGTGATCCATGGTACAATAGGTTCTAGTTGTGCCTCTGAAAATGTTAGGGGGCCCCCAAAAAATGTTTGCACTGGGGCCCTGCAATGACTCGTTACTCTATTCATTCTAGAAACCCATACATTCTATAGACTTCACCATCTCTGGTTAAAGACTAAAATTCACTGGATCATCAAAAAGGTAATTAATCTTGTTAGTATTTTCTAGTCCACTTCAAAGAGACTTTACTAGACAGTAGGGAATGAATTATGGTCCATCCTGATAAGAAGATTAACTGCCAGTAGAAATACTGCATGATGTGCATGAGTGTTTAAAGTCATGTATTATGTATTCAGCCTTCATTCTTGTTTTGCCTGAAGAAGAGATCTAGTTGTCTTGAAAGCTTGCATCCTAAAGCCACTCCGTTAGCCAATGAAAGGATCATTTTTACTCTACTTTTATATGGCTAACACGGTACCACACTTTACCCCAATTCATTCTACTGTCTGGGAGATCTGGTGGAAAGTCACAGGAGACATGGGTTCACTTTTAAAATGTCGCATTTTAAAATGAAAAGCTATATGTTATAGAGTGTGTGTAAGACATGTATGGTTGTGTATGTGTTTGCATGTGTGTGGATGTGTCTTTGTGTGTGACTATGTATATGTGCATTTGTATGTGTGTGTAACTGTTCATGTGTGTGTCTGAGTGTGACTGTGGACGTATGTGCGTTTGTATGTGTGACTGTATGTGTGTATGTGCGTTTGTATGTGCATGCATATATGCATGTGCATGTAGAAAGATCATGGAGCACTCACAAATCTTGTGCACGCATGATCCTTTAAGGCTCTGAGTGCCAGAGAGGTATCGGTTACCTTTGTGGCACTCAAAGGGTTAATCACAAAAATGGCCAATTTAAAGGGATAGTAATACTTAAGTATTACTAATCCCTATAGTAAAGCCCTAATAAAAAAAAACCATATTGCCCCCAATGTCATCTCTCAAACCTTTATGGTTTGAGAGATGAACGCTTCTAAAGCTGCCCTCTCCCTCCCCCTTCCCCGTAGTCAGCATTCTAGCTGACTCAGGGAAATGCGGTCAGAGATCATCAGGCGGCTCTGCAGCAGAGCCGCGATCACGTTAACTAAAGAAAAAACTTTCACTAAAATGGTCTTCTATGTGTGCTTGCAAACCAAGCACACATAGAATACCATTTCAGTGAAAGTTTTTTTTTTTAGTTAAAGCGATCAGGCTGTGCTGGAGAGCCGCCTGAAAGTTGTACGACTCTCATCCCTGCAGTCAGCTAGAATGCTGACTACGGGGAAGGGGGAGAGAGGGCAATTTTAGAAGCGTTCATCTCTCAGACCATAAAGGTTTGAGAGATGATACTGGGGGCAATACGTTTTTTTTTACTAGGGCTTTACTATAGGGATTAGTAATACTAAAGTATTACTATCCCTTTAAATGGGCAAGACCCTGTGAGTGCTCTGTCCCACATATCTGTTTCACTGTGGAAGCGCACAGACAATGCACTTTATCACTGTCAGTGCTGGATTATGGCCTATCTATATATATAAAAGAATAAGCCTCATTGCATAATTTATGGTACTTCACACACAGAACATAATTTATGTCTCCTCAGAAAACAAACACACATTGAACAGAATGTCTCAATACATAATTTATGTCTCATTAGGAGACACAACTCCTGTTGGGTGATTCAATGGGGACTTTACTGCTCCCATTGGGTGATTCAATGGGGGCATGTTTATCATACAGGGAGTTGGCCCGCCCCCTCCAGCCCGCCCACCACTATCCAACTGACAAAAAAAAATATAGCTGCCACTCGCTCCTGAAGTAGGGGATATCAATAACTTCTCCCAGTCCACACACACTCTCACTCAGGATCATGACCCCACAAACACACTATTTCATCTCCCACAGATAATTTTAACCCTCCATACAAGGGTGTAATGTTTCCATAAAATATAAACACTCAGGGATAAACTTAATAGCAACTCTTTTATTTAACTCTTTTCATCTCTTCAGTCAACCTCACTAAATGTCTGTTTTCAACTGTCACTCCTCCACTTCCTGCTTCCTGATTCCCGCCCTTTCTACTTAAAGGGAGAGAGATGCTTTGCTGTATGTTACAGAGGGCAAGCCTCAAACACCACTTTCTATTTGTTCCCTCAGCATATTGCTACGCTGCCTCAACTGAAGAGCCACCATGTGTTA
The DNA here is from genome assembly GCA_037306005.1 of Rhinophrynus dorsalis. Taxonomy (NCBI): domain Eukaryota; kingdom Metazoa; phylum Chordata; class Amphibia; order Anura; family Rhinophrynidae; genus Rhinophrynus; species Rhinophrynus dorsalis. The sequence continues at coordinate 56,902,414 of CM074720.1, read as the reverse complement.
TATTGCTGTGTTACCTCAACTTAACCCTTTGAGTGCGTTGCGTTCCCCTCTGGCACTCAAAGGGTTAAGTAAGGAGGAGTTACTGCTTCCATTGGGTGATTCAATGAGGGAGTGATTTAAATCATGCAGGGAGTTGGCCTACCCCCACTATCCAGCCCGACCACCACTATCCAAGTAACTGAAAAAACAAAATGGCTGCCACTCGCTCCTACACCACAGACACAAACACATCAGACAAAAAACACACACACTCACACACACTCACACTCTCACACACACTCAATCATACACACTCACAATAATTCACACACACACACTCTCTTACTCACACTCTCTCATTCACACTCATTCACACACTCTCATTCACACACTCACACACTCTCACTCACACACTCTCACTCACACACTCTCACTCACACACTCTCACTCACACACTCTCACTCTCAATCACACACTCTCAATCACACACTCACACTCTTTCACTCACACTCACTCTCATACACCCTCACACACACTCACTAACACACTCACATGCAAGCACTCACACACACTCACTCACACACACACACTCACTCACACCCCGGGAGCCAGCACGATCCACCTTCCACCATAGTCCCACTCACACTCACTCACACCCCGGGAGCCAGCACAATCCACCTTCTACCATAGCATGTGCAATTACCACATGCATTTCAACTACATGAATGAATGCCACTCACTCACTCACACACACTCACTCACACTCACACTCCGGGAGCCAGCACGATCCGCCTTCCACCATAGTACATGCAATTACCACATGCATTTCAACTATATGAATGAATGCCACAGTGGAGGCATAAGTACAAACACAAACTCATTACAATGACACATAAGTCACCCCCTTATGACTCACTTCTGTGTGTGTGTTCCTCACTGTGTGTGTTGCATGTCTGTATCACACTCTATGTGTCTGCATGTTGTGCATTGCATGTATGTGTGTATGACTGTGTCGCTCTTTATGCATCTCAGTGCATGCGTGTGCATTTGCGTGTGTGTCTCTGTGTGTGTGTTTGTCTTGCATCCGTGTGTGTATTAATTCCCTATATATCCTGACGGGCAGCGCCGTACCACATTGCTAGTATATATATATATATATATATATATATATATATATATATATATATATACTTTACTTTGACTTAAAATTTCCAGTACAAGAACAATGCATCATGACGTACCTTTTCAGTATCTATGCCCCTAGACATTGACCACGTGGAGACAATATAATCCATAACACGCTCACTCAGACCTTTGGGGACTTGGTAGAGTTTAAGGAAATCTCGAACGCTGTTTAACATTTCATGGTAACGGTTTGTATTTGCGTACATTTGTTGGAAGATGGTAGTCACGTTACCAAAAATAGTTGCATATAGAAGTGCTAAAAAATAAAAAACAGAGCATTTTATGTATTTAGGTCACAGGTTGTCCACAGTGATGAAAACAAACATAGTTTCAAGTTATTGTCATAAACTGGCAACTGCAATTCACTAGTAAGCAATGCATTATTTGAGCCAATTCAATAATAATAATAATAATAATAATAATAATGTGAAGCAATTCACTGGAGCATGGAGGGGCAGCATGAGACCCTCCAGCTGTTGCTGGACTATAACTCTCACCCGCCTGCCAGAGAATGATGGGAGTTATGATCCACCTGAACTGTAGGCAACCATCATGCAGAGGAAAAGGTGAATTATACCTGTAGCATACCTCCCAACATTTCAAATTGCCAAAGATGGACACTTGTGTTTTAAGGGGTGTTGCTGTGGGTGTGGCTGGTGGGCGGGGCATTACCAATAATTTTTAGGCTATTTCATGACCTATTGATACCTCCTTGTGTAACCTAATAAATGACTTCTAACAAGACCAAAGGTTTTCTATTTACACAGACTAATTTATAAACCCATGTAATGAAGATTAATGTGAGTTTTATTGCTGTGGAGCAATGTGATTACTTATATACACACCACGCAGTCTGATCACCTAAACACATGGACACCAGGGTGATACACTTATATACACACCACACAGTCTGATTTCCTAAACACAGGGACACCAGGGTGATACACTTATATACACACCACACAGTCTGATTTCCTAAACACAGGGACACCAGGGTGATACACTGATATACACATCACACAGTCTGATCACCTAAACACATGGACACCAGGGTGATACACTTATATACACACCACACAGTCTGATCTCCTAAACACAGGGACACCAGGGTGATACACTTATATACACACCACACAGTCTGATTTCCTAAACACAGGGACACCAAGGTGATACACTTATATACACATCACACAGTCTGATCACCTAAACACATGGACACCAGGGTGATACACTTCTATACACATCACACAGTCTGATCTCCTAAACACAGGGACACCAGGGTGATACACTTATATACACACCACACAGTCTGATCTCCTAAACACAGGGACACCAGGGTGATACACTTATATACACACCACACAGTCTGATTTCCTAAACACAGGGACACCAGGGTGATACACTTATACACACACCACACAGTCTGATCTCCTAAACACAGGGACACCAGGTGATACACTTCTATACACACCACACAGTCTGATCTCCTAAACACAGGGACATCAGGGTGATACACTTATGTACACACCACACAGTCTGATCTCCTAAACACAGGGACATCAGGGTGGGAAAGAGGGACAGAGGGATTTGGGTCTAAAAGAGGGACAATCTCTCCTAAAGAGGGACACTTGGGAGGTATGCTGTAGGAATGAGAAACTCATTATTTGTTTAAACTTTTGAGTGTCAGAGAGGTATCCAACATACCTTTCTGGCACTCAAAAGGTTAACAGAAAGACATCCCTAAGAAGAAGTCCTTCATTAATTAGTCAATTCTACCTTGTATGTCTGTTACTCTACAACCTGAGACTCAGGATTTTGATACAAATCTGAAGATCTCAAATCAGGGTGAGAGAGTGCAGAATTTCCTAATATAGGATCTGCACCAATTAACATACCTGGGAACTTTGTTCTGTGCTCTGTCCAGAGGGGAGTCCTGTGGTGCCGGTGGGGGGAGAAAAATGATGCAATTTGCATCAAAAAGGGGGCGGGCTTAACCGTGAGTGGGGGTGGGGTTAAATGGGCTGGAAAAAAAATACGCTGAGGAAGGAGGAAAAGTTGGCGGGGAGCAGAAAGAAAGACTGAGAAAGAGCAAGAGTCTATAGGGCAAATCCGGAGAGTTCTCAGCGATGCCAATTAACAGTTTCTTATTTCTTTATGTTGGTGCAATTTCTTCCAGAAAGGCAGAGGAAGACATCGGGGGAGATTCACTAAGTGGTGATAAAGATGTGATAAAGAGATGATAAAGTGGAGATGACTTCTCCAGTGATATCACTTCTCCAGTTCCTGTGTTATTCTATAGACCCAATGCATTAATATTTCTTCAGCTTTGGAGATCTTAGTGCATAGGCTCCATAGAATAACATAGGAACTGGAGAAGTGATATCACTGGAGAAGACATCTCCACTTTATCACCTCTTTATCACCGCTTAGTGAATCTCCTCCATCATGTTTGTCACGTGTGTGTTCCAGCAGGGATAGCTCTAAGCTGTAGAATATTAAGAGCTTCTAGTTGACTGGTTGGGGCACATGTGGGTTACAGAAGGCAGTGACATTACCTACACACACTGACTACAGAGGCTCTCAGTCTCTCAGTTACATTTTGCTCAAGGTACTTTTACCTCAAAATCTGGAACATTTTCAAGGCACCCGTAACATATGACAAGTAGTTTGTCAAGGGCACAGTGAAGTTTACAAATATGTAAATATACATATATTCCTAGGAGCGATAAAAATACATATTGTATATAACAATTTCCATAAGTATATATATTTGAAACTTGCCATTCAGTTTTTTTGTCAAAGACTGTATAGAAAAAAGGAGCACTCTATGTGGATGTCCATAGCGCTAAAAATGCCACATCGCCCTGTTTGAGAAGTCCTAGCATGCAGTTTTAACCCTTCGAGTGCAGAGGAGTATGCAGCGCATTGATTTGCAATGCGTTGTGTACCCCTCTGGAACTCGAAGGGTTGTTGCTTCATTCTGAAAGTTCCTGTGTCTGTCTGTCTATCTATCCATCCATATCTATCTAATTAATCTATCTAATTAATCTATCTATCTATCTATCTATCTATCTATCTATCTATCTATCTATCTATCTATCTATCCATCCATCTGCAGCTGCTGCTTACATCTCTGAGTTTCCATTTTATCCTACATTTAGTTCACACTATCTCACAAAAGCCAATAGACTGAATGACATAACTCATAGAGAAAAGCACCAGCCACGGTTCTTTAGAACCATGTAATACATTTCAGACTTTAACCCCTTAATGTCCGCGGTCCCTTAAAGGGATAGTAATACTTCGTTTTATCTTTATTTTATTTTGTAGGCATTAAAAAAACATGAAGAACGATATAAGTCTTTATGGTTTAAGAGATATTCACAAACAAAGTATCCCCCTCTCGTTCAGCCAGATCAGAAGGGAGATGCCCAGGTAGACTGCAGAGAGGGACAATCTTCAATTAAGATAAGGGAAAAAGCTGAAAATCTTGTCAAGGGGGGCAGGGCTTTCATTGTTTTCATACAAAGAAGATTGTCCCCTTCTGTTATCTGTCTGGTCTTACAACCAGATTCACATCTGAGAAGAGATGACTTACACTAGGTAAAAGGGGCGGGAGGGGGAAACTTTGCTTGTGAATATCTCTCAAACCATAAAGGTTTGAGAAATAAGACACATCGTTCATCATGTTTTTTTTAATGCCTACAAAATAAAATAAAGATAAAACGAAGTATTACTATCCCTTTAAGGAACACAAAGATATCATTCAGCGAGCCTGCACGCTTGACTGATCACGTCTGCCGACTCATCAAACGAAGGTCTGATACAGCCCACTCCAGTCTTGCAGCGGTCAGTTTCAGACTCAGGTAGTAGTACTCCCAGCCCTTCAGCAGGAGGGCTGCTGGCAAAAAATATGTGACATGCCAGGACTGTCATTGGTCACTTAGGTGTTAAATGGTCCTGTTCACCAAAGTCTCAATGCAATAAATGTATATAGATCCATTATATCTGATTCCTGGAAGGTGCGTTCACTTGTTATATAAATCAAAGGCCCCTTAATCCTAGGTAAAGTTCTTTTTTTTAACCCTTTGATTGCCAGAGGAGTAGCCAAAGCATTGTTTCTCTGGCCCTCAAAGGGTTAAATGTATAACATTTTAAGCGGAGCAAACCAGCTGTAACACAGGGAAGAAATGAAAAATTCGATTAATGAGGCTTTTAACCAATTGACTGCTAGAATTGTGAACAATTCATTTGCAACATCTTTACATTCAAGAGATAAAACCCCATTTAACTGAAATGGGATTTGGGGAATTTGTGTGTTTGCTTTGCCCTACAAAGGCTTCAATTTTCCTTTGTACTTTTGGCTTAACCCTATGAGTGCCAGAGGGATACACAATGCATGGTGATGCGTACCCCTCTGACACTCAAAGGGTTAACATCTTTATTTGTTTTTAATCTCATCAGATGCAGAGAAGGTCTGCTTCTATTTTCCCGTGAAGCCAGTTATAGAGAGAGAAGGTAGGACACTTACAATGCAATTTAAGAGCTGTGACTACATAACAAGAGTACAGCGGGAGCAATCTACAGACCAGGCCTGACAGCTGGCCTCTGTCCCAGTGCACTTGTTTAATTGCCACTAAAAGAGTCGGGCAGGTAAAAGGAAGGTGGTTAAGAATCAGTGCCAATTACTGCTGCCCGTCTGAGCTTCTCATTATACCAGCAGCAAAGTTTTCTGATCGTGAAACATGGGAACTTTCAAAATGAGCCAACCCTGAGATCTTTGAAATATTAAGCCTTTGAGTGCTACAGGGTTACGGAATGCATTGCAAAGCAATGCGTTGCGTACCCCTCTGGCACTCAAAGGGTTAACCTGTAAACTTCCCTAGAATTTCTGAGATATATCCCTGGTTGCTTTCACCGGGAGTAGGGTGACCACCTGTCCCCGATTGCCCAGGACAGTCCCTTTATTTTAAACTAGTTGAAGAGCCCGTTAGACGGGCCACAGTGCCACTGCCAGCCGGTCGCGGTGCAGTCATGCTCAGTAGAGACTGCGCGCGCCGCGGCTGATACAGAGCGGGATGCTCCTTCGGAGCACCCTGCTCTGTTTCAGCCTTGGCATGGGCAGTCTCTACTGCGCATGACTGTGGCGTTACACATGTTTTAGTGAATTATTATATAGGATGTGTGTTCCATGTCCCAGGCAGCCCCCTTCTGGGACAATACAAAGTCCCAAATGCAGACTCCAGAGCACAGAGTTCTAAACACTAGAATGAGAACTATCCATTCCTTTTTGACTTTACATTATACAAGTGAGTAACATATACAGTCAAATTGCATACATTATATCTCATCTTCACCTATTTTTTTAGGACACAAGTCCATGAGAGTGAGCTCCCTTGATTTCTATTTTCAGGGAGCTTTCTGTCAGGAACTGTGAGAGCAGTGATATAAGAATTAGAAAAGAATGTGTCCAGTCTATTGAATACAACATACAGAGCTCTCTGTGCTGCACGGACTGTGTGAAATTGTATTGCTATTCCTGGATAACCCTTTGAGTGCCAGAGAGGTAGCCAACACATTGCAAAGCAATGAGTTGGACACCTCTCTGGCACTCAAACGGTAATAACCCCTTAAGGACCAGCTGTGGGGGCACGCAGTCAACATTTAAGGACCATGGAGGTTTTTGGATTTTTTTGCCATGCTGGGACTCCAGAATTCCCCTGCTTTTTAACATTAGCAGTGCCTTCTAGTGGTCAAATTCCAATTAGTTATCCTGTTACATTGTAACAGAGAGGAAAGTCAGTGACATACATTTTCCATAGAATGTGACAGAAACTGCTGAGTCACTTCCTGTCAGTCAGAACAATCAAGAAGTAGATGTGCTGTAATTCACATCCTGATTATTTGAATGGTTGTAAATTTTGAATAAAACAACTGACAGTGGTGGGAGTACCCTTGTTTTACTCAGCAGGAAAAGCTCTATATCATATAGGTTTTAATAAAAAAAGGTTTACTGCTCCTTTAAGTGGAGCTGAAAATATAATAGATAGCCCCGGACTCTCACCCTGATAATTTGGCCATTCACCCTAAGATTTTGGTCAAACCCTGAGAGATTCCAGGTATGATTCTGCGCAACCTGCCATAGGAGACTAAAAAACAGCCCCTGGGGATACTTTTGTGCACCCCGATCATCTATGCAGGTGATCTGCTGGATTTACAGGTCCTTGGCTGTACTGCTCCTCTGTGATACGGTGTGATAGTTGCCCTTCAAACATCACACAAGCCTGGACTGATAAACACAATAAGCAATGACATCATTCCCAGCCTCTGCGCACATTAAGCATGCACTGGGTGTAGTAAGTCATTGTCACAGAGACGAAATGAAAGGTGGCTTCAAGGACAAATGGACACTTTCAGCACTGCAGAGCAACTTCACTGAAAAGGCAATTTCTGGTAAAAAAAAAAAAAAAGACCTATTTCCAGAATCTACATGATATTTACAGGAAGCTAACCATTTAATGATGTGAGGGAATAATTTCCTGCAGCTCTATAGGTGCTAGAAGGACCAACAACACATTGATCCATATTTATAAAGACATAATGGAGTTATTCTGGAGTAAACCAACAGCACAATAGGGGACAAAAAATAATTCCCAAATTCCCTTGAATAGAGCTTTTAAACCCCTTGAATGCCAGAGAGGTCTCCAATTCTTTCTAGCATTCAATGGGTTAAAAGCCCAATTTAATTTAACAGGAATGTTTATTTTTCTCCTGTGGTGCCGATGGTTTACTCCAGAATAACTCCAGGTTGCCTTTATAAATATGGGCCAGTGTTCTGTAAATAGGTGTTCACATCTAAGGCATGGGTGCTCATATCTGTCCTCCGCACCCCACGCCAACTGTGCAGGTTTACCAGATCTCTTTATATGAACTCCAATGAATCAATCAGTGGTTCAGTCGTTCTAGATCAGTGGTTCTCAACTCCTGTCCTCAGGACCCACTAACAGGCCAGGATTTGAGGATTTTCTTATTAGAGCACAGGTGAGTTAATCAATGTGAATGAGCCTCTGATCACCACACCTGTGCTCTAGCAAAGAAATCCCTAAGTCCTGGCCTGTTAGTGGGTCCTGAGGACAGGAGTTGAGAACCACTGTTCTAGAGGATCTGTCTGAGTTAACGACATTCACTTTAATTGAGGGGATCCTGAAAACAGGCACTGTTGGGGGGTGGGGCTGAATACAGATTTGAGTGCCTCTAATCTAAGGCACTCAAACAGTTAAAGTCAATTGAAAAATTGCCACATTTAACTATTAAATTATTCAAAGTGTTATAGTTGAGGTGCATAAACCAGGCACGCAGTGGGAGATGCCTGCTGAAGGATACCTGGCACCCTAGGTTATGGCGACAAGAGACGCTAAAGAGAGCAAGTCCAGTACACCATTCCTCCGGCATGCACAGGGAAATTGAGTCGTTATGAGACTTTCCTCTGAATCTTGTTAACCCTTTGAGTAAGGTGACCTCATGATTGCCTGGGACAGTCTGGGATTTTATGTGTGTGTCCCGTGTCCTGGGCAGCCCCCTTCTGAGGCAATACAAAGTCCCAGGATGGAGACTCCAGAGCACAGAGTACTAAACACTAGAAGGAAAACTGCCTATTGCATCCTGTGTAGGGTTGCCACCCAGCCGGTATTTTACCGGCAGGCCGGTAAAAAATTGGCTTCTGTCCAATGTTAAGTCTATGGAGGAAATGCCATGGCCGGTATTTTTTTGAAGAAAAGGTGGCAACCCTAATCCTGTGGCAGGAAGTGATGTATCTGCTGGGCTACAACAAAATGTCTGACAGACAGAGCTCTAAACACTAGAGAGATAACTGAGGCTTGATCCAGACATCTACTGGGAGCTGCAGTGTAATTTTGTTGTAGTGTGATGTTAGTTTAAAGGGATAGTAATGTTTCATAATAAAAGCAGCTCTAATTAATCATCTTAGTATTTGGACTATGGAGAGTGTTATTTCAATTCTGTCAGAGTTGTAGTTCCAGAGTAATTCAATGACAAAGTGTCCCCCTCCCGCCCCTTTTACTGATGTCACACTGTTCAGCCTGAGAAGAAGGGAGGTGCCCAGGTAGACTGCAGAGAGGGACAATCTTCAATTAAGATAAGGGAAAAACCTGAAAAACTTGTCAAGGGGGGCAGGGATTTCATTGTTCTCATAGGAAGAAGATTGTCCCCTTCTGTTATCTGTCTGGTCTATGGACTGCATTCCACATCTGAGAAGAGATGGCTTACACTAGGTAAAAGGGGTAGGAGGGGGGAAACTTTGCTTGTGAATATCTCATAAACCATAAAGGTTTGAGAGATAAGACTTATATCATTCTTCATGTTTTTTAATGCCTACAAAATAAAATAAAGTTAAAACGAAGTATTACTATCCCTTTAAGGCTTTTTACAATGTATATTATCTTGTAGCCCACAACACACATTAGTTTCTGACACTGCAGTCAATGGACAGTGCTCCCTCTAGTGTTTAGAACTCTGTGGTGCGCTCTTCTTTCCGCAGTGTCCCTGAATGGCAGAACTGAAATGTAGTCACCCTACCGCTTTGAGTGCTCCAAAATGCGTTGCACACCCCTCTGGCACTCAAAGGGTTAATGCACAGCATGAAAAAAGAAACCGGAGAAAGGAACACCCTTCATGTAACTTTTCACAGTAAGTATCTTAGTAAATAGGGAAGCAGGTGTAGCAGTAAGCTATAGTGGTTTTTTCACCTATCACAGAGCTGAATTGTATTACTACATTCCCCATACTCATCCATAATAAGCCATTTAAAGCTTAATTTACAACTTAACAGCACATTTGTATCAATGACATTTTATTACAGCATTCATTTCCTTTATTTAATTTGAAAAATAAGAATATTGAAAAAGGGGATCTGGGTCTACAAATCCACCACCCTAGCAGCTACCTGGTTTGGCTTATAATTACTGTGACCCAGAGTGTACCAGCTGCAACTGAGCATGTTGTTCTATCAGAAAAAGCGTTCTGTACCCCTTTGGCACTCAAAGGGTTAAATTCAGCTTGTATTTTTGGATAAACTTTTCCTTCCACCCCCTGGATACTAGACATGTGTCCAGTGCATTGTGACGGACTCATCTCCAATGCCATGAGAAGGGGTTAATAAATAGATTCATTTCAGCATCTCTCCACAGAGAGGAACACAAACACAGTCTGTATCCAATGCCTTATGTCATTTTGTACCTTTGACCCCTTAAGAGCCAGAGAAGTGATCAACTCATTCCAATGCACTGCTCACTCCTGTGGCACGCAAAGGGTTAAAAATGTATATCTGTTTGCAATTATAGACCTATTACTCTAAGTACAATTTATAATTACACATGCAGATATTGTATTTTTCAACTGCTTTTTACCCTTTGAGTACCATAGCGGAGACCTGAGACTTGCTTTGCATCCATCTGGCAGACAAAGGGATAAAAAAAAAAAAAAAAAAATATATATATATATATATATATATATATATATGTGTGTGTGTGTGTACCCTTTTCTCAGCAGAGAGAAAATGTCTACTTCATATGGCACATTGCTACTTACGAGTCTGAATGCACAGGATCTGTCACCTTAACCCCTTGAGGACCAGAGAAGTATGCAAAACATTGCAATCCTTGGTTGTTTAACATAAGCTTTGTTGCTCTCAAAGAGAATTAAAGTGGTAGTAATTTTTCAAAAAAACAGCTGCTCCAATTAATCTTCATAGTATTTGGACCATAGAGTGTTATTTCGATACTGTCAGAGTTGTATTTCAAGAGTAATTGAATGATAAAGTATCCTCCTCCTGACCCTTTTACCTAGTGTATTCTGCCTCCGCTCAGATGTGGAATCTGGTCCACAGACCAGACGGCTCACAGCAAGGGACAATCTTCTTACTGTGAGAACAATTAAAGCCCTGCCCCCCCGACAGGTTTTTCAGGTTTACCCCTTATGTTAATTGAAGATTGTCCCTCTCTGCAATCCATCTGGACACCACCTTTCTGTTCTGAGGTGAGCATCAGTAAAAGGGGAGGGAGAGGGATACTTTATCATTCAATTACTCTTAAACTAAAACTCGGAAAGTAGTGAAGTAACACTCTCCATAGCCCAAATACTATGAAGATTAATTGGAGCTGTGTTTATTATGAAACATTACTATCCCTTTAACCGTATATAATTGTAGCAGCCATTTATTTATAATATAGAAATTAACCTTTGTAGATGGGAGGCACAATGTGGCATATTATGTTAATTTTATTTCTGTGCTCATCCATATTAGCACACACTGTGCTATGAATGGATATAGACAAAGCAAGACTGGACCACACACACTTTCAGAGAGATGACTTAGAGAATAAAACCAGTCCTTTATTGAGTAGGCTGACCAGATCTCACCTTTAACTGGGGACATATAGGAAATAGCCATTTTTCACTACTTCACTGAAATCAAAGGAGACCTGCAGTATGTATTTTTCCTATGTGTCCCCGGTTAAAGGTGAGGTCTGGTCAGCCTGTTATTGAGGGACCATACAGACACTGAAACTAAGCACTAAGTTCAGTCTAACTCGTTTTGCACAATAAGTGCTTAATCATACACTCCTCTTGATTAATACATTTACACAGACTGGTGCTGCTATCTTGTTTGAATTTAGAAAGAGCCCACTCACTGGAAGCAGAGAGGAATTTCAGCCAGGTCATGCCAGTTGAACGTCCCTGTACCCGGTACCCTTTGTTAGTGACTCAGTACCTTTTATTACTGACTGTGCACCAAGAATAAGGTGATTCTTTTTACCTTTCTTTTTACAAAATCATCCCTGGCTGGAGGCATTACTAACAGGAAACAGTAAGCTTGGCCTCAAACAAAACTAATTAGCATTCCTGCAGGGAATTAACATAAATTGTCACATTATACTAACACGACATAATGCTTAATTCTCAAAAATTATTTATTCTACAGAAAAATGGCTAGTACAATATGTAGGCATATTTCAGTTCAATCTAACTCAAACTCAATTTCTTAACAATTTGCGTGCCAGAGGGGTATACAACAAATTGCAGAGCAATGCACTGCACACCCCTATGACACTATAAAGGTTAAAGGGCAAGTAACACGCCAACAGTGCCCTGTTGGCATATATGATCCCCTGGGGCCAACTCTGCAGATGAAGCTAGATCTCCATTATGAACGTTGGCAGACCAAGGATGGGGCATAACTAGAGTTGGACAAGAGATCCCCAGAATCCCCTATTTGGTCTTGTGAGATGAGACTGGAAAGCAAGACTGAAGTTTCACAGTCCAGTCTCACTGGATGTGCACGCTGCTCCCATAGCCTTTAGTGAAGGGCTTCCAAGCCTGGCATTTGTGATCTATAGGGGTAAAGACAGGGCCGGATTTACAATAAGGCAGAGTAGGCATCTGCCTACAGGCGCACCCCACAGAGGGGCTCCCAACAAGTGATTGTTGGGTGACACTTTTTTTTTGGGGGGGGGACGCTTCAGATTTCTGTGCCTACAGGCTCCTGAGATGTAAATCTGGCCCTGGGTACAGGTCCAACCCACAGAATATATAGCCGTGAGTCCCATTCTTCCACTTGCAATCCAGACTGATAAAAGCCAAGGGGGTCAGATGTCTGATGCCCCCATGTGGCTGATAGGCATACCTGGGAACATTCAAAATGAGAAGACCCTGAGATCTTAAATATATTAACCCATAATATAAGTTCCTGGTTGCTATAACCCAGAGCTACTCCATTCAGACCTCAATGAACCTATAATTTGCTCTAATTTAAAGAGATCACTACATGAACACGTGCAAAACAAGCAGATTTGGCACCAAATTAGAGACCACAGAAGCAGTAAATTAGTCCAGGTCATGTAGTATAGCTGTGGGCAACATGCGGGCCCTCCAGCTGTTCAGGACTTCAAATCCCATTGGCTACCTGGGGATGATGGGATTAGCCGTCCTAAACAGTTGGACTTTCCCACCGTGAGAATCTGGCCCAACCCCCTGAGATATGGGTCAAAACCCTGAGAGTTCCCAAATATAGGCTGACCAGATCACATCTTTACCTTTCAGTACTTAGGGTTAGTGGGAGAAACAGAGCAAAAAATGGCCCCTAAGAGTAGTACGAAATTTGTTTAGACAGAAAATATAAAAAAAAATGTGCATAATATACATATCCCAGAGTATTTATATCTCTAACATATAGAAACACATACAATTAAAATGCTAAACAAATGGTACACCTAACAGGTATATATATAAGGTGCATATAATATAGCCTCATATATATGCACAATATCGAAGTAATCCTCTTGAGTAAGGAATAAAATACATGGTGGAGAGAAGGATATGGAAAATGTATATATATATATATATATATATATATATATATATATATATATATCCTCTTATGACCAAAAAAGAATGCACTCACAGGACTTCTTGTTGGTATTGAATTCTATTGAAGTTTATTCCATCAACGCTTCGGCCCTGCTCAGGGCCTTTGTCAAGATGCTTACCCAGCGGCCCCGGCTACTGCCCCGGAGCAGAGACAGGTGGTGAGCCGCCCGGAGCTCCCCGCTCCGGATCAGCGCGTTCAGCTAGTCTCTCGCCGAACGCGATGATCCTCAACGGGGAGCTCCAGACGGCTCACAGCAAAGCTCCCTGTGTGTGAAACCACACATGCACAGTCTCTACTGCTCATGTGCGTTTACGCTCACAGGGAGCGACGCATTCTATCACTTTATGTTATAGGATATATATATATATATATATATATATATATATATATATAGTTAAGATTGTAGCCGAATTAGTCCAGTGATGTAGATGTAAAATAACAAACAAAAGTAATCTTGTAATACCTTTTTTATTGGACTAACAATCCATAATTCTGTTAGTCCAATAAAAAAGGTATTACAAGATATTACTTTTGTTTGTTATTTTACATATATATATTAAACATTAGCTATGTAGGAACGCATTCCTTTATCCTTGGTATTATAATTATGTTTATCTTCACAACCGGTGCTCAAAACATTGATCCGGCAATGAATGATTTTAAGAAAACCGAGAGTGCCGATCATTCAAAGAGTAGAAATATATATATATATATATATATATATATATATATATATATATATATATATATATATTTATATATATATTAATGTTGGAGCATACTACCAGAATATGAGGTGTGGAGGAATGCAGTGTGAGACACTAAAGCTGGATGGTAAATATGCGGAAAAAGATAACTCTCTTTGTTTACAAGAATTAATAATATTTCAAGCTCTGAGTGAAAAGTGCTGTGTACATAAAAGATGACTCTATGCACTTACAAGAGTTAAGAAAGTTTCAAGCTCTCAGTAGCATATACGCTGTTGGGCTATCTCGTTAGCCTCTCCTGTCCTGTACTTCAGTACTTCACTGCAATCAAAGCAGTCCTGCAGTATGCATTTTTCCTATGTGTCCCCAGTTAAAGGTGGGGTCTGATCACCCTACCCAAGTATGCTGATAGCAGCTGTTTTGAGGCTGCTCAGAGCATCCTCAGACTGTATAATAAGTCTGCTATAATACGAGCAGACTGAGTAAAATGTGATTACTGACCTTTAAAGTGCTGTGTCTTCTCTAACATTTAAGATGCAAGAGGTCTAGAATGTATTGCTTTACTTCCAAGGGGTTAAAATACTTAGCAGCAGTAATGAGCAAGATGAGTTATTTGATGCACAAGACAAAAGGCCAAATTTATTGTGTGTATCAATAAATAATGTGTGGTTGTGCGCATCTAAAGGTCCATTAGGAGAGTCGAGTGCCAGAGAAGATTACATAATGAATTCTGAATGATCTAGAAGTGCCGGCCCAATGACTCTGGACGATGGGCGAGGTTTCTTTTGGGATCTGTGTCCTGGTTAGCTGGTCTTTGTTCACAAACTGATGTTGTAAACTAAACGAGGTATAGGGCTATATGCACAAAGTCATAAGTGGAGGAATTCTGGGACAAAGCAGCGGAACCATTCTGAACAAGTAAGCCTTTTTCAAAGTCCCAACTCTTTGAGTGCCAGAGGGGTGTGCAACGCATTGCACCGCAATGCGTTGCACACCCTCTCTGGCACTCAAAAGGTTAATGGTGGCTTTTAACCCTTTGAACGCTAGAGATGTCACCAATGCATAAATGCATAGGGTGAGCAATTCCTGGGGCAAACCAGCTGTATAAAAAGTCATCAAAGTCTCATTGATGTGAATGGGACTTTTAACCCCTTGAATGCTAGAGATATTGCCTTAGCACAGAAGTCAGGGGGTGGGCAATGTGAGACCATTCAGCTGTTGCTGGATTTCAAGTCCAGCAAAAACTGGAAGGTCTCACATTGGCACGTTTAACTCTCTGAGTG
The DNA here is from genome assembly GCA_037306005.1 of Rhinophrynus dorsalis. Taxonomy (NCBI): domain Eukaryota; kingdom Metazoa; phylum Chordata; class Amphibia; order Anura; family Rhinophrynidae; genus Rhinophrynus; species Rhinophrynus dorsalis. Next base: position 56,886,815 of record CM074720.1, on the reverse strand, counting down.
CAGAGGGACAGACAACGTATTGCAGAGCATACCCCTGTTACACTCAGAGGTTTATGTGTTTAAAAGCCCTGTTTAAATAAATGAGGATTTTTAGTTTGTTTGTTTTTTTACCTATGGTGCAGTTGGTTTGTCCTGCAGTTGCTTCACTTTTGGGTTTGTGCATACTGCCCAGAGGCTGTTGTTCTCCATTAGTCCTCTGGGGGTGCTATTTGTTGTACACAACTTACTGGAAAACCTCAGATTACTAAACATGGACAGTGGCAGAGGAGTACACAATGCGATGTTCTGCAATGCATTGTGCACTCCTCTGGCACTCAAATGGTTATTTAATTGTTGTTATAGAGATGTGGAAAGAATCACATGTATAATTGAACTGTTACTTGTAACAAATAGGGGATTTGGGAATAGATTTCACAATCAACTATGTTAGTCAGTCTTTATCTAAAAGAATAGTTTGTAAGATATTTAGCTTTGTTTCTTTGAAAGTTAATACACATCTGGCAGGCATGCCAGCCAGTTACTAACATTCCACACTGCTTTCCATCCCAACTGCCATTCACTTCCTAGTCCATTTACATCAATTGAGAAATGCATCTAAATATCTGAGTTATTGTTTGAAATAAAAAATGGCTACCATAAATTTGGTGATTTCGAAATCTGTTACAAAATTACCTGTTTGTTTCAAAGTGGCATTTCCACTGTCACCCTTTGAGTGCCAGAGGGGTACCCCTCTGGCACTCAAATGGATATGCAAATGATACAACAAATATGTAAATACATTTACTGAACAGCCTTGTTCCCTCTGATACACTCCAGGGACAGAAGGCACACTGGAGGAAGTATATGAATTAACCAGTGGAGCTCATTGCAATTGATGTCTGATTTTATACTTTAGCTGAGAAATCATGCACCTGCACTCATGGGTATGTATAAACACTTTAGTGCAGCTCGCTGGGATGATAGAGTTGTAGTTCTTAACAGCTAGAGGACTTCAGGTTGCTAACCCCTACTTTAGTGCATAGCGGAACATAAAACTCTGCCATTATTAAAGTAACAATCAACCACTTTTTTTGTCTTTACTTATTTGGCAAGTGCACGTCATAGGGAGAGGGTATGATCCGTAAATAAGCACAGACACATCTATTTTTGGGTTAACAGACCACAGCTTTATTTAACTATCTTCACTCACATTGTAACCATTGTTCTTATTCAAACACAATAATACTTAAACATAAACCTTTGTCAATCCATTTTTCCTTGAAACCAAGCATGGCTGAATTGTACTGGCTCATGCTGAAATTCCCACCTTCTTCAGCACTACAGCTGATCCCAATGTTCGTCAGCACTCCCAGCTGACTCCACCTTTCTTCAGCACTCCCAGCTGACTCCACCATTCTTCAGCACTTACAGCTGACTCCACCATTTTCAGCACTTATAGCTGATTCCCAATGAATTACCCCATTGGCCACCACTTTAAATTTAATGGGTAACGTCACCTCCTGCGACCTAAGTCTGGGGCAATCTCCCAAAGGGCTTTCGCTGGAGGATAAAATCTCCTAACTTTACCACATCAGTTATCAATCTCTGAAAACCATGCAAGGACTATCTGCCACGAGGCCTGGCTATCAATACCTTGACCAGTTGTGCCCCCCACCACCAGGCTCGACAGTTGATGCCACGCTGTGGTCTGTACCCCCATGACACTCACAGCACAGTAAAAGCAAAGCACACAACCCACCGGGCACACTACCTAATAATCAGCCTCATTTAACCAAACCCTTAGACAAACCACAAAAACCAGCAAGAACTAACCTCAGACCATCCCAGCAAACATGCACCAACCTCACTCACTTAACTCAAAAACCAAACCCAGCAACTCCAGGCACGCAGTACATCATACAAAGAGTACATAACAGGCACCTCATGAAATCCAACCTGTCAACTGTACCCACTGTAAGCAACGGACAAATCACACAAAACCACAGGGAACAGCAGAAGAGCCAGACACCACACAGTGAACCTCTATACAGACACCAAATCACCTACAGACCTAGACACATACATGTATACATATATATGTATACAGCAAGCAGCCAGTGGCGATGATCCTTAACCAACCACAACCACCTGCTGTAGTAATCACCGCACAGTGGGAAGAAACAGGTACTCCCACAGCTCACTCAAAGTTGTGGTATGCCAGCCAGGCCACCATCCCCCAGCTCCACACCGCCCACCCAGACACACTACCCATAAACCATGCATTATGTTAAGTTTATTTTCTTCATTTTTTTTTTCATGTTTTGTTTTGACAGACACATACCTATACATACCTACCCCAAATGCAGGGATTCCATGTCCGTCATGTGGCAGCACGGAGTGGGGGGAGGCTCACAGACATAAGGGCAGAGCCATGCTGGCTAAGACAAGGAGCATACAAGGACTCAACCCTAGAACTGGGCCGCCATTCACCCATGCAGCCATAGCTGCCCTTCAGTTAAAGAAAGAAAAGGGGGGGGGCAAAGAGGGGAGCCAAGAGAAAAATGAAAGGAGAAGAAAAAACTAAAATAGAATGAAGAGGACAGACATGCCTGTGGACATGCAGCTGACAGCACCCCAGAGCACCCACTCACAGGGCCTGCGACAAAGCCTGGAAGTCCCCCTACCAAGGGAAGATCAGGCGCAAACATCTAGGGAGCACTCTGAATGAACTGAAGCCACGTGCCTTGACACCAACCAGCCGCTGGTGTCCTGGATGTGCCGTGGACCACCAATCAGACACCACCTCCTGATACATGTCTCGCCTTTCCTCAGTTCCACGACAGCATTCTATAACTGCGGTATCCTGGTGCCGACAAAGGCCACCCCCACGGAGCTTCCTGGTTCCAGCGTGATCGCACAGACATCAGGTTCTAGGATACCCGTCCAGCTGGTGGCGGTGTCAGGTTCTCCCATAAGGTAATGCATCCGGAGCAAGGCTGTAGAATCTGGTCGTCAGCAGCATGAAGATCGTAAGGCCCAAAGGCTAGATCCCTACAACCATAAAGGTGGACCACTGTACACACTCCCTGCGAGAGTCCACTGCTCCACGACAATCCCCAGTCAAATAGGGAGCGCAGCAGGGAGGGTTGGGCTGCCCACGATACAAAAATCAGAGTACCCCCATCAGATTAGCAAAAACCACACAAGAGGAGGAAGCAAAAGCCAACATAAGATGTAACACCGCCCCGCAGGAACCACCAGCATTCGCCAGGCAAAGGCAGTAAGAGAATCGACTCAGGATCCACTCGCTCACAAAACCCAGGAATTCAGCGGGTAGAGAATTTGGCATGATGCTTCCTCTGTCCCCTCTTTCTCCAGACAACAGCCCATTTCCTGCCACCAAACCTTTAAGCCCTTTTCCTTTACTCCTCCCATCACACACACACTTCCTGTATGGATCAACCCTCCCCTTGACACGCTTCCCCTCCTGTACCCTGCAGTCCCTTACGGAGAATTTCTTCGTTTGTAAAGTCATATTGCACTTTTAATAAAATTTCACATTTGTTTACACTTTATGTCCCTGACTGTCAGCCCACTGTTCCCAAAGAGCTCTCTGTCAGGAATTGTGAAAGCAAGGATAGTTATACAATGTAACAATAATTGCTGCAGCAGTCAATGTCAACATAGAAACATAGGAACCCCCCAGCATCCAAAAAACAAAGAAAAAAAACTAAACAAATTGAGGCCATTTCAATTATGCCTGAAGTGGATAATAAAATGTCTTCCTGGCACCAAATGGCAGTCACATCCTATCTGCTTTGAAGCCAACTGTCATCATCATCTATACTAAAAATATATCCAAAACTTTTTGAAAGTAGCTACATTATTTGCCTTCCCAGCCTACCGAGGCATGGAATTCCACATTCTTACTGTCCTTAGAGTAAAAAATATCTGCCTTTGTCAAATCTCCTTTCTTCTTTTGCTTAGCTCTTTGAATAAACAGTTTACCAGAGAAAGCCTTTTATTGGTCTTGAATATATTTGTAAATAGTAATCATATCACCCTTAGACATATTTTCTCTAATGAAAACAAACCTAGTTTGGCTAGTCTTTCTAACTAAAATCTTCCAACTCCTCACCCATCTTTGCTGCATCTCTGTATTTTTTAAGAACATGTACTCCATATTCTAGATGAGGTATTACCAATGATTTATAAAGAGGTATAATTTTATTCCCATTCTGTGCATCTACATCCCTTTTTATACATGATAGTACCCTATTAGTTCTTGCAGCAGCTGAGTGACACTACACACTGTTGTTTAGTCTATTGCAGAGGTAGCCAGCCTTGGTCCTCAAGAGCTACCAAAAGTGCATGTTTTCGGGACAGATTGACTAATTTCTAGCTCAGCCACTTTGCAGTGTAGAAAAATAAAATCACACCTGCTCAGATGTATAACACCAGCAAATTAATGTACAGTCAAAAAGTAGAAAAATTAGATCACACCTCTTCAGATGTGGAGCAATTAATTCACCTGCTGCTCTAATAAGCATGGCCCTCATCTGCCCACCACCCCAAGAGGTAGCATGCTCCATGCTTGTACTGGCAGTCACTTCCTCCGCTGCTGTGTGTGTCCGTTGCAGGAGCTGTAATATTACAAAATGTAACCCTTTGAGTGTCAGAAAGGTATCCATTGCATTGGATAGGATGGGAGGAGATGAGGCAAAGGGTGGGTAGGTGATCAGGTGAAAGTGATTCTAAGGTGATCAGGTGAAGGAGAGGGGTAGGCGATCAGGCAAAGGGGAGTGTGAGGCGATGAGGAGGTGTGTACTGTGGTGGAGGGTGAAGCCCTGTATGCAAAAAATGGGAGGGAAGGTATAGAGGGAGAAGGTGTGTACTGTGATGGAGGGTGAATTCCTGTACATGTGGAATTAGAGGATGTGAGTAGTGTGGTGGAGGGTGAAGTCCTTGCAGAGATTTTCACAGGCTATGCCCCCCTTCCCACTGTTGTGTAAATCACGCCCATGCTTACACCAATGGGATAGGCAGTATAGAGGTAATATGCATAAATCCTCCTTACTGCCACCCCTGGATGTGTTTGGCTTTGGACAAAGCTTGTTGGACACATGATGATTCCTTTTATAAGGTATATATATATATATATATATATATATATATATATAGAGAGAGAGAGAGAGAGAGAGAGAGAGAGAGAGAGAGAGAGAGAGATGATCCAAATGTTTCTGTAGAGAAAAACATACTGCTCTGTGTGTGTTTCCTTACATTGGTTAGTGCCTAGCAAAGATTGAGACACTGCTTTCAATGCCTACTTCAAGATAATTGATAAACATGTTAAAAAGCATTGGGCCAAGGGCTGAAGTCTGAAACACTCCACGTACAACTGTAGACAATTTACAACAATTTGCTGCATTCTTTCATGTAACCTTTAGTCTCTTTTTAACTTTGTCCTCTGGTAACCTGTACATGGAGAAGATACTGTGGTTCTCTCTGCCCAATTTGGAGTATAGTTTTGGGCACTAGTTCTTAAGAAAGACATTATTGAACTGGAAAAAGTGCAGAGATGTGCAACAAAACTGATAAAGGGATTGGGGGATCTGAGTTATAAAGAGAAACTAGCCAAACTGGGTTGTTTACATTAGAGAAGTGATATGATTACCATTTACAAATATATTCAAGGTCAATACAAAGAACTGTCCAATTAATTATTTATGCAAACAGCTGAGATAAGAACGAGAGGCTATCCATTAAGACTAGAAGAAAGTGCTTTTGACCAAACCAAAGGCAGAGGTTTTTTTACAGTAAGGGCAGTAAAGCTATGGAATTCTTTGCCTCGGGATGTTGTGCTTGCAGATACTGTAGTCGTTTTCAAAAAAAGCAATGGATACCCATCTGGCACAGAACAATATTGGAAATTATGACAGTTGGCTTCAGTGCAGATAGGTTGTTGATCCAGGGAACTATCTGACTGCCATTTGGATTCAGGAAGGCATTTTTTACCCACTTGGAGCTAAATTGGAAATGGCTTCAGAGGTCTTCTTTGCCTTCCTCTGGATCAACAGGGGTGTTTTGGTTATGGGCTGCACTTGATGGATGCATGTCTTTTTTCAGCCTCATCAACTATATTCTATATTCAAAACCGGCAACAGTTGCTTTCTTTGTATATACACAGAAGAATGTGTCAGCTATTGATTTATACTGACTTATTAATTCATCTGTCTGTTTTTTACTATATATATAAACTTTGTACTATTTATATACTTGTATAGGTTTTTAGAATATGTTTTGCTGTCATTTGCAATTATTTTCTCATTTTTAATTTTGGCTAGCCTAATTGCTTGTTTGCTGATACTCTTGTATTCTATATATTTTTAAATGTTGCATTGGACCCTTCTGACGTAAGCAATTTGGAAGCCTACGTCTTCCCATTTGCCCTTGAAACTAATTTTTATGGCACATTGGCCTTAATTTGTTTCTCTTGTATTCATTACACTATGATATTTACTGGTATGTATATTTATCCAAAAGCATTTTGAGCCAATTCTATTTTGGTTATTTTTATTTTCATCATTAATATAACATCATTGGATGCCCTTTAAAAATACTGCTTGTGGCATGGTAAAATTCACTTTTTTTTAGTTGAATGTTTTAATTGTGCCCTTATTAAAGGGATAGTATTGTCAGAATTTAATAAAAGCAATCTTGCAGCTATAACAAAACTAATCTAAATGCCCCCAGTCCTATCTCTCAAACCTTTATGGTTTGAGAGATAATTGCAGCGAAAGATTCCCCCTCCCTCCCCTTTTCCTAATGTCACTGTCTAGCTGACAGCAGGGGAATCCGGTCCCGGGACCATCGGAGGCTCTTCAGAAGAGCCGAGATCGAGAGACATAAAAAGAGTTACTTCACTGGAATGGTCTACAAAGTGTGCTTGCAAACCAAGCACACTTTGTAGACCATTCCAGTGAAGTAAATCTTTTTATGTCTCTCGATCATGGCCCTGCTAGACTGGATTCCCCTGCAGTCAGCTAGACACTGACATCAGGGAAAGGGGAGGGAGCGGGAATCTTTCTCTGTGATTATCTCTCAAACCATAAAGGTTTGAGAGATAGGACTGGGGGCATTTAGATTATATTTTTTAATAGCTACTAGATTTGCTTTTATTACATTCTGACAATACTATTCCTTTAACAGGGTTCTCATAACATATGTAAAAGTATATCATATTATAGTCACTGCTACCCAGATGTGTACTATTTCAGAATTGTTTGCAATCACTAGATCAAAGAGGGGACATGAAGTTGTCATTAACCTTTAAGGAAAAGAGGGATGGGAAACACTTTGAGAAAAAATGCATTGTGCATCCCTCTGGTCTTTCAGTGGTTAAGCATACCTATGAAATTACTTCTTTGCTGTGCTGGAAGTCTTATTTCTCAGTTCAATTTCAGGGTAGTTATAATCTCTCTTTATTACATTTCCTAATCTATAAGACCTTTCTATATGCAGTAGCACTTAGGCCTCTTCATACTCCCCAGTATTAGATGACTTGTAGTAAATAGTCACACCGTAAGGCGGCAACTGACACAACCCATTTAAGAAGACATATTAAAATGGAATGGATGTGCTGAAGGAAGAGTGACAGCTGAGTCAAGCCATCTGACATGAACTTGTGAATATATATCAAAGAAACTCTGCACTAATCCAGAAAATAAAACCAATTTTTCTAAATTCATCCACAATTAAAAACATTCAGACACATGGGCATTGGTCGGGTCAGCTTAAATGGTGGATTCAGACACCACCTGACTCGTTTCACTCTATCAGTGATTACTCATAAGCATAAACCCTATCAATGTCCACATGCACCAATGTTTCTAACTGCGGATGAATTAAAAGGTTTTGATTGTAGTTCCTGGATTGGAGAGGAGTTTCTTTGTTAAAATTTTCACAGGTGTGTAGTAAATTCCTATCAACATCTTTAATTATGTTTACCCCCACTTTGTATTTCAACTCACAGAGCCTCTATATTCTCACTGGTCCCTTCATTAACATTTTCCCTTATACTAGGAGTTAAAGCTTTTTTTACATAAAGGCATACACCTCTTTTGTGCTTGCTTATCCCATACTTCCTAAACAGTACACATGCCTCTATATTGGCTGCCCAATCATGCATATCATCCAACCAGATTTCAGGAAAACCTAGAGACCTTACTGCTCATTGATTGAAACCAGTTCCAATTCTCGCATCTTCCCAATCAGATTATGAGCATTTTCAAGCATATAAAAGTTCATCTGTATACAAAAGATCTAGCAGCGGGTCTCCGCTAGAAACAGTGTCAGGGATGAAAACCAACTTGATATTTAATCATTGAGTATATGTAATCATTAAGTATAAGTAATATTTTCATGATGACATTATTTTAATATAACGAGTTTGGTTATTATATCATATTGTACTATGTTTGCAGGGTCCGTTAATCCAGGTATATGTTTTTATTCACGATAAATGTATGTATGGGCACTTAAAGAAGGTGAAAGGTGAAAGGTTACAGGTGTGGGGGTATAAATTAGCGGTATGTGTGTTCACTCGCCATCTTGACAAAGATCCCTGTTGGGATCGAAACGTTGATCCACCAATAAAAGCTATATTGCAACATGAAGAAAAGTTCCTGAGAGTGCTGATTTTATTACGAATATATATATATATATTTGTTTTTGTTTCTGTTTGTATAAATGTATAATTTTGTATTGTAAATGCTCCCTAGGACATAATAAAAAATACAATAAATCTCTAAGTACTCTTCCTTAAGAACACTTTGTAAATAAATCAATAATGTAACTATTTCTGGTTCGCTGTTCGCCCCTCCCTGGTGTGTTGTGGGGAGGAGTTTATCTGCACACCAGCGAATCGTGATGGGAAAGTGACTTTGACAGGAGGGGCTGGGGGGCTCTTGTCAAAATCACTGCAGCAAGATTTGCCACCATCAAGCTGAAGCGGTTCTCTGAAGTGCACCACAAATGAAGACAGACCCACGGATCTCACTGGCAACGTTGTGCAGCATTCACTAGTTTCAAATAAATAAGCATACTTTTTTTGTTACTGTCATTCTGAAAATGTGCATTCTTTGGAAAATGTATCTGCTTTTTAGTAGACTATAACATAGATACCTTCCTATTAGCTGAAGTAGCTCTTCCCCCTTCTCCACTCCAATACCCCACATCTAATCCCAATTTCGCTTCTACACTGTCTACCTCATCCTGTATTGTTTCACCCTGACCCTTCCTAGTTTGAAGTTTCTTCTAACCACACTGTCCCTCAGAGGGCAACTGGGGGAGCAGAAAGGATGATCTCAGACTTCAGCATGAAGAACAGCACCAGCGTCCCCTTATTTTTTTGTCTACTACAGGGATGTAAAATGCATTACCAATGCCTGTAGCACTCAAAGGTTTAAAATGCACAGTCCTCTGCCCTGATTAACAGGTAATTCACGTACACACACAGAACTGTCAGATCAGAAGTTACATGTAACAGCTGATCTGCAGGTTTTGTGTTTACTTGAATCAGCAGATCAGTTATTACATGGTCAAAGCGGAATATCAGCTGATTCATGTAAACAAAATACTTTGCCACACTAGGCAAGGCAAACAGAGTGCATACAAAGATTCAGGCCCAGTCCACCACCATACTGGCAAACTGGAACCTTAATACATCTTCCCTCAGCTCTTCCATTAAGTGCATTATATAAAAATTGTCACACTGAACCCAAATGACGCTGTTACTGATAGTTTGATTAACCCCTTATGGACCCATGACGTTCCAGAACCGTCATGGATTTCAGGGCTCCCTGTGCGGCTGTTCGGGGAGCCCTGAGTCAGGTCAGCAAAAAAAAAAAAAAAATTGTGCGTGGTCCTTAAGTGCTGGCCGCGTGAGTGCACGGCTGTTCTTTTAAGGGGTTAAAAAAAATTACATGTTTAGGCCATAATTACATTTGCATGAAAAAACAGTGACGTACCCTTCTTTTATTAAACAGGAGAAAGCCTACAACATATACTTTCATTAAAAAGACATTTACAGCTCCTTTAAAAGCAAATATATTTTAGCCACTGTGGCCATGCAAGGTTCTGCAATAAATATTATATATATCTAAAGCATCTATAGACTTACATTTCCCCCACTACATATATCACCATAATGAACTTGTCCTGGAGATGTGCTAACAGAAAGAGCAAACATTTTTACTACTGCATACAATTCTACCCCTAGTAAATTAGCCGAATGTCAAAGGTTTCATTGAATGCTTTCTAGAGCCTGGCGTGTTGTGTTGAGTTTGAAGGATTTATATTGTTTTTTACTGTTTGCTAAAGAACTCCTTTGATCGTTTATAGTATGGAACACCTGCTACGTGTCCTCTGCACAGTGAAATATTGAGCAGCGAGACAGACGCCCCTTGATGCTCTGCAGCTAAGATAATTTATTAGGAGGTGATAATAACATTATTTTCCTGAGGCTGATGGATTAGGAAAATTGGAATAATTGTTAGGAAAACAAACTGTGTCATAGGGGAGAAAGACAAATTCCCATTGTTTAAAATGGATATTTTAAAGGGATAGTAATGGTTGATTTTAACATTGTTTAATATTGTAGATATTTAAAAAAGAAACCAGTTTTATGTAAGTCCGGTCTCTCAAACCTTTATAGTTTGAGAGACATAACCTGCTAAATATTCCCCCTCCCTCCCCTTTCACAGACGTCAGCCTCTAGCTGACAGAAGGAGATTCGGGTCATGCGACCCAACGGCGGCTCTTCAGCAGAGCCAAAATAGCACTATCTAGAAAGTAATACTTCATTGGAACGGTGTACAACATGTGCTTGCAAACCAGACACACTTTGTAGACAGTTCCAGTGAAGTATTTCTTTCTAATGTTATTTCAGCTCTGCTGAAGAGCCACCAGCCAGTCAAATGACCAGAATCTCCTGCTGACAGCTAGATGCTGATGTCTGTGAAAGGGGAGGGAGGGGGAACTTTAGCAGGTTATATCTCTCAAACTATAAAGGTTTGAGAGATCGGACTTACATCAATTGATTTCTTATTTTAATATCTACAATATTAAAATATGTTAAAATCCACCATTACTATCCCTTTAAAGGGATATTAATACTTTTTTATCTTTATTTTATTTTGAAGGCATTAAAAAAACATGAAGAACGATATAAGTATTATCTCTCAAACCTTTATCGTTTGAGAGATATTCACAAGCAAAGTTTCCCCTCTCTCCCCTTTTACCTAGTGTAAGCCATCTCTTCTCAGATGTGGATCTGGTTGTAAGACCAGACAGATAACAGCAGGGGGACAGTCTTCTTCCTATGAGAACAATGAAAGCCCTTCCCTCCTTGACAAGTTTTTCAGGTTTTTCCCTTATCTTAATTGAAGATTGTCCCTCTCTGCAGTCTACCTGGGCACCTCCCTTCTGATCTGGCTGTACAGTGTTACATCAGTAAAAGGGGCAGGAGGGAGATACTTTGTTATTGAATTACTCTTGAACTACAACTCTGACAGAATTGAAATAACACTCCAAAGTCCAAATACTGTGATGATTAATTAGAGCTGCTTTTATTATGAAACATTGCTATCACTTTAAGTTCATAAATGCGTTGCAGACCTCTCTAGCATTTAACCCCTTAAGGAGCTATGACATGATGGTGCCTGGACTGTCATGGGAAAACTTCTGTTACGCACACATGATAGTTCTGTACATTATGAAAATCAGGTGTCCCCAAGCAGCAAATGCTCTGTGGTCTTTAACTACCAGCTGCGCTGTTGGTCTTTAAGGTGTTAAAAAGTTAACCACCTTATTTTAATCAATGGCCATTAGGATAATTTTTATTTGTTCCCTATGTTGCAGTTGGTTTGCTTAACCCTTTGAGTACCAGAGGGGTACGCAATGCATTGCTTTGCATTACTCTGGGGTGGGCGTCCTTTAATGAATTCTGGGATGGCAGAGCAGTGTGCAGCCGTGCTGCCATCCAAGCATTCCATGACATGCCAGGACCCTCACCAGTTCTTAAAGGGACAGTAATGTCCCAGAAAAAAATCTTTATGGTTTTGTAGTACTTATAAAATTAAACTATATGCAATAAATCCTATCTCTCAAACCACTATGGTTTGAGAGATATTCCCTTTCAAAGTCCCCTCTTCCCTCCCCTTCTCATGATGTCAGCTGTAAAGTTGACAGCAGGAGGTCCGTGTTGGCCGACAGGAGGATGCTCTTCAACAGAGCAGAAATCGCATTATTTAAAATGAATTACTTAATTGGAATGGTCTACAAAGTGTGCTTGCAAGCCAGGCACACTTTGTAGACCTTTCCAGTGAAGTAATTATTTTCCAATAACGTTATTTCGGCTCTGCTGCAGAGCTGCCAGTTGGTCCCCGGACAGGATTCCCCTGCAGTCAGCGCTGCGCTGACGTCAGAGAAAGGGGAGGGAGGGGGGAACTTTAGTGCCGAATATATATAGGATTTGTTGCATATAGTTGAATTTTTTAAGCACTACAAAACTATAAAGATTTTTTCTGGGACATTACTGTCCCTTTAAAGCAGAACTATCACCCTATATTAAGTCCCCCCCAGTAATTAGGTATATGGCAATTAGGTTCTTAACAGCACTATTATCGGCACAAGTACCAAGTTTTAAAGTAATCGTCCTTCTTCTGAGACCAGTGGCCAGGCTTGCACTCAGATATCTTGTCTTAGAGACACCTGTGCTGTCCGTCCCGGTCTCCTCTAGGAGGGCATTGCATGGTACCATAAGGTACAGCAAGGGACTGATGGCACAGGAGCACAGATGGCTCTAAAGCACAAAGCCTGACTGCCAGTCTCAGAAGAAGGACGATTACTTCAGAACTTGGTACTTGTGCCAGATAATACCACTGTTAAGAACCTAATCGCCATATACCTAATTATTGGGGGGGACTTAATATAGGTTGATAGTTCCACTTTAATGTCCGGTATTGAGAGATGGTCCTATAATGTCATGTGATGCTAAGGTGTTAATGTCTATTTAAACTTCAGTATATGTGTTTATACATTAGTATGTGTAAATAAAATACTTTCATTCTCTAACTTATTTATTTAGCTACACAAAGAGGTGTCAGTAGGTCATGAAATAACCTACAAATTCATAGCAATGCCACACGCAGGAGCCACACCCCCAGAAATACCACCTAAAACAATAGTTTGCCTCTTTTGGCATTTGAAATTTTGGGAGGTATGCAAATCTTCCATTTATATGCAGATTTATTTAAATGGAACTTTTAATCCTTTGAGTGCCAGATAGGTATCTAATGCATTGCAGCACATTGCATTGAATAACCATAAATGATCCTCTAATGCCCCTTTTACCTAGTGTAAAGCACCTCCCCTCAGATGTGGAATCTGGTCCTGGGACCAGACAGCTCACAGCAAGGGACATTCAATCTTCTTACTGTGAGCATAAGGAAAACCCTGCCCCCTTGACTATTTTTTCAGGTTTTTCCTTATGCTAATTGAAGATTGTCCCTCTCTGATATCCATCTGGACATCTTGCTCTTCTGAGATGAGCAGTGTTACATCAGTAAAAGGGGCGGGAGGAGGATACTTTATCATTCAATTACTCTTGAACTACAACTCTGATAGTATTGAAATAACACTCTCCATGGCCCAAATACTATGAAGATTTATTGGAGCTGATTTTATTGTGAAACATTACTATCCCTTTACGTCCAGACTTTACATAAAAAAAATTCTGATGTTAAAAAAAAAGCACGTATAAACAACATTGTTATGTTCATTTAACTTCTATATTTTCACAGAGTTTCTGTTGATTTCTGATGAAACGCTCATGAGAATGTTACATTTTCAAAAGTATCTAGGATTGTGGATATTATGTCTAAAAAAATGATGCTAAAATATACTTTTAATTTAGACAGTTTAAAAAGATAACTTTTTTGAACACAGGGACCCAAGCGTTGGGATTGTAAAGACGAGTCCATATGCATTAAGATAAATGAAGAAATCCTGAGGTAAAGAAGTTGTACTACAGTGTGTAAATAAAGCTTCCACTGAAAAATCAGCAGGAATTCTGGGAAGTTTTGCTTTCTATGGTATGCACCAGAATGACTCCTCTTTTCTTTGTTGATATGGATCTTGTAGTCTATGAGAGATGCAAGCACAGCCAATGTAGACCAAAGTGAGAGAGAAATCACTATGATGATGGTGCTTTCACTTTGTCTTAACCCTTTGAGTGTTTGAGACGTTGAGGATCGCCCTGGCACTCAAAGGGTAAAAAATGTAGGGTTTTTTTAAGCTTATTAACCCTTTGAGTGCCAGAGGGTACGGAACGCATTGAATGCATTCTGTACCCCCTGGCACTCAAAGAGTTAATCCCATTGCTCACCCCTCTGCCCCTCATGGGGTTTACATTATGCATATAGTATGCAGTTGCATTGTTTTGCAATGTGTTGGAGACATGTGTAGCTCCCCCTGGGTTAATATTTAGACTTCTGTTCTGTACAACTTGTTTCGGACTGATGGTATAATAATTTCAAAGATAACAGACCACTAATTGCCTCGAGCAATTACTTTTCTTTTCAGATTAATCATCAAGGTTATTTAAAGGTTGAAAAGGCTTAAATGTAATGAAGTGTCTTGAACAGAGTGGCAATACTGTATAAAGAGGAGAGCTGTGGGCTGCGTTCAGCTGTATTAAGGCACTAAGCACCAAACTGAGCAGACTAAAGGGTTGCTATTCAGGAGAAAACAGTTGCACCACAGAGAATGCATGAACATTCTCTTTGACTGAAATGGGTTTTTAAATCTGTGAATGCTTTGTGTTGCATTGGAGAAATTTCTACCTTTAAGGGGGATAAAAATCCCAGTTCAATCAATGGAGTCTTAAAGGCATTTTCTGTTACCTCTCTGGTGCTGTTTGCTCTGGCATTGCACTTCTTTAGCTTGTTAAATTAGGCCCTACAGCTAAGACATGATGTAGCTGAATGGAAATGTGTATTTATTCTGTATGGTGCCGATGGTTTGCAATAGAATATCTCCACCAATAGCATCTGCTGGCATATCTGGAAACACTGAAACAGTGTGATCATTTACTTACTTAAATCATCATATCTCAATAATCCCAAAAATTCAGATCCCTCACTTAACAGATTAATAGTTTTGTTGTGGCATCTAGGGCTGGATCTGTACTGCAGTTCACAGTTTGTCCTAGTAAAGTGGCAATGGTCCTTTGAGAGTTTCCCGGGGTTGAGATTAAGACTCCATAGGGCCTTAGGCAGGATCCAGATTTGAAGCCCTCCCCACCAGCTGCACCAGAGCCCTCCACTGCTGTTTCAAGGATTTTTTTAGATTCCAAAGTAAACAAACATAGAGAGTATAGGTAATCACTGATTTTATTATCAATAAGCATTTAATAGTCAAATAGCATGTAATACTTATCGGCCAATAATCATAGCACAAAATCATGGAATACTTATCAGCTAATGTTCTCCGCACGTACGGGAGAGCCCCTGGATGGATCTAATTAACCACCCATACGACTCTTGCACAGTCACACAACAGGACACGTCTCAGGTTCCCGATGAAGCTCTAAAACAGCCCCCATATCTCAGCTCTTTTAAACCCTTTATCCTCCCCTGATCAAGATGCTATCAGATTACACAACTGGTGTCAATAACCTATGTCACTATTACATGTGGCTGAGAGGGTTAATGCAGTCTGCAAAAATCAGCATTTCTATTAGTGTTGCATGGCCAGGAAAGTGTAACATAATGACAGAAAGCAGTTGTATATCCTCATACACCTGCCTACCAGTGGACAAGGCTAGGGTGTCAGCAAGTCTATGTGAGGGTCAGTGACTACAAGTGAAACATAAAGGCTGGGGTGCCAGACAGTGTGCGCACGTGTCTATGACTACTAGTGGACAAGACTAGGGTGTCAGAAAGTCTATGTGAGGGTCAGTGACTACAAGTGAAACATAAAGGCTGGGGTGCCAGACAGTGTGTGCACGTGTCTATGACTACCAGTGGACAAGGTTGGGGAAGTGCATGTCTGACTTTCAGAGAGGGGTACCCGATGCTATTGATTTCCCAGCTGACAGATCTGTGTAATCAAAAGTAATAACCTCTATCAGCTGAGGGATCAATAACTGGGAGGACATAAGGAGTAGTCCTGATGCCCCCCATCAAGGTCTGGCAGATCGTGTCTTTGAATTGGCACTGGCCCAGTGTAGCCACCTGGTACATAATCCAGCTCTGGCTGGTTCCACGAAGGTACTTAAAAGAGCAGTATTTTTTTAATGAAAACATATATGTTATAGAGCTTTTTCTGCTGATTAAAACAAGATCACTCCCACTGCTGTCAGTTGTTTTATTCCAAACTAGTTGAAGAGCCCGTGTACACAGGCCACCCAGCAACAGCTGCGGTGCAGTCATGCACAGTAGAGACTGCCCGTGCCACAGCTGATACAGAGCGGGGCGCTCTGAATTCAGACCGCGGTCGAGGACTACGGTCTGAATTCGGAGCCCCGCTCCGTTATCAGCAGCGGCGTGGGCAGTCTGAAGTGCGCATGACTGCAGCACGCAGCTGTCTCTACTGCGCATGATGGCTTCTGACAAACAATTTAGCAAATTAATATAGAGGATTTGTAACAGTTCAAATAATCAGGAAGTGAATTTACTGTGTGTTTACTTCCTGATAGTTCTAACTGACAGTAAATGGCTCAGCAGTTTCTATCACAGTCTATAGAGAACTATAAGTCACTGACTTTCCTCCCCGTTAAAATGTAACAGAAAAACGAATTGGAATTTGACCACTAGAGGGTACTGCTAATGTAAAAAAAACATGGGTTTATACTGTAATAACTCTGGAAATATTAATCTCTCGTTGGTGAGAGTACTCTTATTTTACGCTGCAGGAAAATCCCTACATTATATATTTTTTCATTAAAAAAGTTTACTGCTCCTTTAAAGAGAAGTAGCAGGAAGTCGGTTAGTTGGGAGAGGAGCAAGAGATCAGTGAAGGAGGTGGATGGTGGGGATACCCTCAAAGGGCCTCAGTAGACTATCTAGAAGGCCTGGCTACCAGTTCTTATGACAAAGAAGTGAATGAGAAGTACCCAACAGACTTCCTTAAATGCAGCTGTAAGTTGGTAAATCAAACAAGTGTCTTCCTCAGAAAAGAAAATCAATTAGACTAAGTAGTTAGCTTACCTACTAATATACCCTTACTACCTTCCTGCTTATGATATATGGTTATATGCCAGTTCTTTATATGTTGAAGTTGTAAATAAAGTTAGAGTTGAATGAAAACTCCTGGCAACAAGTTGTAATTTTGTTATGTGGCTGCATACATCTGTCTAGTATGGCCCACACCCTGGAGATCTGCAGCGTGAAAGGAAAGGTATCACACCCTGGAGATCTGCAGAGAGAAAGGAAAGGTATCACACCCTGGAGATCTGCAGAGTGAAAGAAAAGGTATTTTGGCAAAAGTGATAGATAGGTAGAATAGATAGATAGATAGATAGATAGATAGATAGATAGATAGATAGATAGATGGATAGATAGATAGATAGGCAGACAGATCGATTCTGGAATAATAAATAATAATCACATCTGCTCTCAGTCTAAAATCCTTAAAAGCAAATGTTTCTTTATATCTAAAAACAGTGTGTAACTGTAAATAATCCCATTATTTAATAAGTATGTATAATTATGTATGTTTGTATATAATGTCTCATAATTAGTGTAAATATGTAACCCTTCACTGAAAACTCTCCAGGACATACTTGAAAACGAGAGAAATCTCAATGTATTCTTCCTGGTAAAACATTTTCTAAATAAATAAATTTATATTATAGAATGTCAGAAAAAGAACACAATACATTACAGCTGGCACTAAGTGGTTAATTACAAGTCTTATTAGTTAATGTCTTGAAAACCTTTTAGGAACCATCTCCTGCTGGAACAAACATGAGTGTTAGCAAATTTTGCCACCAGAAATGAGTTGTTCTTTCAGCTGAGCAATTGCATCAATAATCAACCTGCAGCGCAGTCCATCTGCCAGTCCTTGCTGTAGAATGGCAATAATCTAAAAACGAAAATGCTAAGTAGCAAAAAGTCCAGGATTTCCAAATGCAGACTATCACCAGGGATGTTCCCTGCTGAAAAGCAGCAATGTCAGTGTTATTTTGCTAGCCGCCTTTGATTTCAAGACCCACAGGGACAAATGTGACAAATTCTGGGGTCAATCAACTGCATTATACGTGATGAATGAACATTTCTAAATGTGTTGGTGATTGGATACACCTCTTTCACTCAAAGGATTGCTTTGCATGTATTGCATACCCCTCTTGCACTCAAAGGGTTAAAAGTCCCATTTAAATCAATGAACATTTTCATTTGTAATCTATGATGCTGTTGGTTTGTCTCAGAATTGTCCCACTTTTGCTATTTGCATAGGATCACTTAAGCCGAAATTCATCAAGGCTGGTAATAGGGAATTTCCTTAGCCATTTGCCTGTTCCCCAAAGGTCAGATCATCTGCGCCCATTACTCATTCTTCACTTAGTGAGGGCAAATCTGCTATCTTCAGGCTTGTGGATCCCATAGAAATGTATGGGGGTGGATACACTCAGACACATACCCTCTGTGCTCCTGTGTGTATCTCTATAAGGGCACCATTTACTGCATTTTTCATTATACAGATCTATCTCATATTTGCAAGCAGAGGCGTAACTAGAAGCCACCGGGCCCTGGTGCAAGAATTGCCATGGCCCCCCCCCGACCACATTGGCCCCCTCATCCACATTGCCCCTTCCACAATGCCCCCTTCATCTCCACATTGCCCCTTCCACAATGTCCCCTTCATCTCCACAATGCCCCTTCCACAATGCCCCCTTCACCTCCACAATGCCCCTTCCACAATGCCCCCTTCATCTCCACAATGTCCCTTCATCTCCAAAATGCCCCTTCCACAATGCACCCTTCATCTCCATAATGCACCCCTTCATCTCCACAATGCCCCCTTCATCTCCACAATGCCCCCTTCATCTTCACAATGCCCCTTCCACAATGCCCCCATCTTCACTTTCTCTGACAGAATTGAAATAACACTCTCCAAAGTCCAAATACTATGATGATTAATTAGAGCTGCTTTTATTATGAAACATTACTATCCCTTTGAAACAGCAGCTTTTAAAACATTAACAAACACAAAAACCTACACAATGTATAAAAACACAGGATAGAAATATTATCACAGCTACTGTAAGACTGGATCAAGATAAATATATATGGATGAGGTACAGAAAGTCTATGAATGACATTTTGTACCCGAGATAGAGGCAGTGGATTCTATCCTATTGGCCTGGTGTCGTAATTACTGTTGGATTTAAATATGTTGTTTGGTGAACACCGGTCATGTCTATGATTAAGCAAATCTTGTGCAAAACGCTTGAGACTATTTTTCTCCCCACCCTCTGTCTGTTTGTATGTTGAATAAAAGTTGATTTTGCACCTTCTGATGTGACTTTGGAGTGCAATCATTGCAAATTTGTCCGTGTTCTAAAGGGTGTTTACCCCTTGATCAGCACCCAATGTGCCGTCGTTTGGCTCGGTGAGTCAATTTTCATCTTGGTTGCATGTCTGTTGCTGCCATTGTTTCTCTTCTCAGCTTGTATGTGGGTCAGCCAGTCACTGGAAGTTGCGAACAGCAATGCAACCTCCAGTGTAGCCCATGTGAATGATCTGCACAGTGGGATAACTATACCACAAGGAAGAAAAAGGAAATAGAAAAGAATCAGGCATATAGCCCATAGGGAGAAATACCAGTTCAATACTGTATAATCTTATACCACTATTGATAAATAACAACTACTGACACCCTAAAAAATACATACTTTATTAAATCACAAATTAAAAGGAAAAATGCAAATAAAACCACCTGGAACGAGAGTGATTTAGCTCATCAGTACCTGAAAGCATCACTGTCATGTGACTGTGAGGCCATCTGTAAACTGTAATGTCTTACAAAGAATATTGTCTAGTTTTTGACAAAAACGTGCACATGATAATTCTTTCTAGCAGTGTATATGCCCCTATAGAGGTTATATACAACTGGATACCTCTATTTGGCCTAGTTGTGAAGTTTTGATGTACTGAGAATCCACTTATTAGTCAGTATCTTAAAGGGATGATGTGCATCTAAATATTATGTTTAGCTCATCTGTTTAGTGAGCTGTCATCTATTAATAGAGCTATACTGATGGGAAGCAATATGTATATTCAATTAGTCTCATGTATAATAGATTGCTTATTGGTCTTAATAATGGAAAAAAACAACAACCTTTATAAGACCGCAATGTAATTAAAGGGGATTCCCTGTTGACAAAGTACAATAAAGAGGTAATCTGCCTGAATTAAGTTATCAATAACAGTACTAATATTGTACACACGGGCTCTATTCAGGCAGATGGAGATCATGTGTTCCACATCCACGAAACCTTAAAGCTGCCAACTACTGATATATTAAAGCAGTAAATCACCAGTGAATGTGTGTGCGTATCATATAAAGTATCTTACAAACAGGCACAATAAATAATAGATACATCCTGTATTATCCGCAATCTAACCTCTGATATGAGACTCTATGTTAATTCGCTAAACATACAGGTGAGCGGGACTTTGCTAGATTTCATAGTTCAAGACAGATTACAATTCTATCCTCACTTACCTAGTTTGCCAAAATGATGGACGTATGTATAAGTCCCTTAGCTTATGACCATTAGGCTCTTTTCAGGCAGATTGAGATATCGTGTCTCTCATCTGACTGGAGCCTACGTCAATTTGTAATTCTAAATTCCGTTAGGAGCAATAAACAATATTGTGAAGAGATCCAATAAGTAAACCATCTTAACCGGTCCTTAACCTTATATGTCCATATGTCTTGCACTCACATATAATAATAACCGCTCAAAATCAGAACTTTAGAAAGAAGGTATTAATATATATTCATTCATATATTTCCCATTCTTTCTGATGATGGAGTGACCTTCACTTGTTTCACGGCTCTCGTTCAGCTGAATGAAGTGAAAACAGATCCCCTAACTATGTGACCCTTAGGCTCTATTCGGGTGTATTGAGAAAACTTGTCTCACATCCAAACGGAGTCTATGTCACTTTGTAGTTCTAAGCTTTGTAAAGGACAATGAACCGTATAAAAGACAGATGCAATAAGTAAACCATCTGCACTTGTATGGAATTACCACATACCCTAGTATCTAACGCTCACATATAATGATATCCACTAAAATTCTAAAGTTTGAATGAAAAGTCCTAACTTGCGCTCATTTTTATGTTTCCCATTCTTTTAATATTGGTGTGACCTATGCTTGCCTATTGGCTCTCTTTACCTGGATTGGGTGTAAACAAACATCGAGCCGGAGCCACAAAAGGGTAATCTATACTACTTGAAAGTAAAAGAACATTTCAAACAAAAACTGACTTTTAGCTTGCAGAGCTCCTAAATTGCCCTACGCGTTTCGTCAGGCATGGCCGACTTCTCGTCAGTATTAGTGATGAGCGAGCGTGCTCGGCCGATGCTCGGATCGGCTCGAGCATCGCTCTGCTCGGCACATGGCGGTACTCGTCGAGTACCGCCATGTGCTCTCCCGCCATGTTCGGGTGGCGGGGATCTGTGCCGGAAGAGGCACAGATCCGAAGACGCTCCGCTGGACCACCAGGGACTGGAGGTACGGGGGCATTGCGGAGATGAAGGGGGCATTGCGGAGATGAAGGGGGACATTGTGGAAGAGGGGCATAGACTCTATGCCCCTCTTCCACAATGTCCCCCTTCATCTCCGCTATGCCCGTCTTCCACAATGTCCCCCTTCATCTCCGCTATGCCCCTCTTCCACAATGTGCCCCTTCATCTCCGCTATGCCCCTCTTCCACAATGTCCCCCTTCATCTCCTCTATGGCATAGAGGAGATGAAGGGGGACATTGTGGAAGAGGGGCATAGCGGAGATGAAGGGGCACATTGTGGAAGAGGGGCATAGCGGAGATGAAGGGGCACATTGTGGAAGAGGGGCATAGCGGAGATGAAGGGGGACATTGCGGAGATGAAGGGGGACATTGCGGAGCTGAAGGGGGCATTCGGAGATGAAGGGGGCATAGCGGAGATGAAGGGGGCATTGACCAGGCACCCTCCCCTCATCAGAGCAGGGGGTGCCTGGTGTCGCCCCATTGAAGTCAATGGGGCTCGGGTGCTCGGCCGAGCACTCGAGCCTCAGGGGGTGCTCGGTCAGAGCACCCGAGCACCCGAGCATCGGGGTGCTCGCTCAACACTAGTCAGTATAGCTCTGTTAATAGATGGCAGCAAATATGAACAGCTCACGAAACAGATGAGCTAAACATAACATTTAGATGCACATCATCCCTTTATGATTCCCACTAATAGGTGGATCCTCAGTACATTAAAACTTCACAACTAGGCCAAATAGAGGTATACAATTGTATATAACCTCTATAGGGGCATACTACACTGCTAAAAAGCATAATAGTGCACACATTTTGTCAAAAACTAGACAATATTCTTTGTAGGATATTACATTATACAGATGGCCTCACAGTCACATGACAATGACGGTTTTAGGTAATGTTGAGCTAAATCACTCTTAGTCCTGGTGGTTTTATTTTCACTTTTCCTTTTAATTTGTGATTTAATAAAGTATGTAGTTTTTTAGGGTGTCAGTAGTTGTTACTTATCAATAGTGGTATAAGATTATACAGTATTGAACTGGTATTGCTCTCTATGGGCTCTATGCCGGATTCTTTTCTATTTCCTTTTTCTGTCTTGTGGTATATTCAGCTATTAAGAACTGCAATTTGCTAGCAATGATCTCATATTTTGTTTAATACAGTGGTATAACTAGTCAGGGGAGGGCCCTGGTGCAAACATTGTTTGGGTTCCTATCACAAAAATATGTTCACAGAGTTATAACTAGAACCTGTTGACAGATGAAGCCTGTCAGGGGAGGGCTGATGTGGGGGGCAGGGGGGCAATTGCCTCCTGGGCCGGTCATAAGTCTGAGCTGGTGGGCTACTGCCTCACTTGATCACTCTCTGCTGTAAATGGAGCTACACTAGTGATACCTCAGAGCTTATAATTGCATTGGAGCTACACAATTCATACCACAGATCTACAATACAAATGGGGCTACACTTGTAGCATAACTAATTTCTCTCATAAGCTCTATAGTATCACTAGTGTAGCCCCATTTCAAGTGCAAGCTATGTGGTATCACTTGCCTTGCTTTTAAAATTAAAGAAAGTGGGTAGGCTGGGACGGTGGGCCCGAACTATAGTAAAATGGGCCACTTCATTGTATTTGCCCCCCCCCCCCCCCAGGCCACAAGATACCAGCCCTCCCCTGAAGCCTGTCTTCGATGCTGGCCAACATTACATCTGGACCATCTGCACCCCCTGGAGTTAAATCCCTGGCAGCAAACAGGCTACTGTGCAGATCTTGAATGTTGACACCTAGATGTGCCCAATGTATGAGCTCATCCAATATGCTACACGCTGCATTAGAGTGCATTTCACATAGTGAAATTTACCTGTATGAACTACACCACTAAGGGCAATGTATTACTCAAAGTTGTGTTTCGCACAGCATCATCCGTGCGAACAAAGCCTTAATTTGTTGCAGTGGGATTTTTAAAAGGAAATCACAAATTCAAAACCTTAGGAAAGTGTTGGGAGGGGCAATTATATTTTAGCGAAACTGAATTAGTTTATAAATAATTGCTACCAGACTATTCATCAACAAAGCTAATGCAAATGAAATATATAGACAAGCACCTCTCCATACGCTTGCTATAAGAGTCCTGTTTAGGTGTTGTTATCATAGAATTTGTGCACTGGAAGAGTGTTTATATGAAAACTTGTCTGTAGCTAAGCACAGTGCCGTTTTATAGATCACAGGGGATGCCCTTTAAAAGACCACAAACACCTCCTGATAGACCCTCATTTACCTTAATCTTGTATAAGTCTAGAAAGTTAATTGCAGTGCCAGTTTCTCAGCAAAATCGTATATGTACATCCCCCAGTGACTTTTTATTTACTGGTCATTATAGTAAAGGGGCAGTAATGTCCCATAAAAAAATGCTTAGAGTTTTGTAGAGGTTAAAAAAAACAAACAATATGACACAAATCCTATCTCTCAAACTGCTATGGTTTGAGAGATATTCTCCGCTAAAAGTTCCTGTCTCCCTCCTCTTCCTGGTCCGGGGACGGACAAGCTTCTCTTCAGCAGAGCCGCAATAGTGCAATTTAAAAAGAAATTCTTAATTGGAACGGTCTACAAAGTGACCTAGTTTGCAAGCACACTTTTTTGACCGTTTCAAATAAATATTTCTTTTTAAAACACGCTATTTTGGCTCTGCTGAAGAGTCTCCTTGTGTCGGCCGACACGGATCTCTTTCTGTCAGCTTTACAGCTGACATCAGTGAGCAGGGAACTTTAGCGGAGGATATCTCTCAAACCATAGCTTTTTGAGAGATAGGATTTGTGTCATTTTGTTTATTGTTTAACCTCTACAAAACTCTAAGCATTTGTTATGGGACATTACTGTCCCTTTAAATATATAACACCTTCAGTTGTTCCTTTGCCAGGATAACCCTGATTAGAGATCCTTTTAACAATTGAGAGAAAAGCATGAATCATTTTACAGAAGTAAAAGTGTTAATATGATTATGTTGGGTGACTTGAGGGAATTTGTTCAGACGAAAGCCGACGTACAATGTGATAAAACATTGAGCATATGGGAGATCAGCAAGTACCATCTGTCTGTGTGAATCAGAAGAAAATGTAGATTGTTTTACTCAATAGCAAATAAATACGCCCATAAAAATGGGAAAATACAAACATTAATTACCCAGTGGTGATTCATCTCCCAGATTGTCTCGAAATATCTTAAATCTTTAACCCTTTGAGTGCCAGAGGGGTACGGAATGCATTCTGTACCCCCCTGGCACTCAAAGGGTTAAGGACCTAACATATTGTGCACACAATGTGCCTAGCACATTGAAAAGAAATGCGTTAGGGACCCGTCTGGTGCATAAAGGGTTAAAGGGATAGTAATGTTTCACAAAAACAGAAGCTCCAATTAATCATCATAGTATTTGAGCCATAGAGAGTGTTATTTCAATACTGTCAGAGTTGTAGTTCAAGAGTAATTGAATAATAAAGTTTCCCCCTCCCGCCCCTTTTACCTAGTGTAAACCATCTCTTCTCAGATGTGGAATCTGGTCCATAGACCAGACAGATAACAGCAGGGGACAATCTTCTTCCTATGAGAACAATGAAAGCCCTGCCCCCCTTGACAAGTTTTTCAGGTTTTTCCCTTATCTTAATTGAAGATTGTCCCTCTCTGCAATCTACCTGGGCACCTCCCTTCTGATCTGGCTGAACAGTGTTACATCAGTAAAAGGGGCAGCAGGGGAATACTTTGTCATTCAATTACTCTTGAACTACAACTCTGACAGAATTGAAATAACACTCTCCAAAGTCCAAATACTATGATGATTAATTAGAGCTGCTTTTATTATGAAACATTACTATCCCTTTAATGTGCAATTCAGTGTGATAAGTTTTAAGTATATGAAAGTCTTTTACCATGCATGAGTTGTATTTGCATTAAAACAGATGTGGGATACATGAGTCCCTCCGGCTACTGGCAGACTACAACTCCAGACTACAACTCTCAAGGGGATGATGGGGGGGGATGATCACATTGCCCATCCCTGCATTAATATGAAACTCCTTAGGCATCTATTCCAACAATATTACAATTATTATAGCATCAGGGGTATTTAATAGTTCTCAAAATCTCAGTTTAATTAAAAATATTAATTCCACAGCTCATGTGATTTTGGTTAATTGACTTTTGGCTAAAGCTAGAATTAGAATACATTATTGAAATAAAACTGTTTTACTTAAGCTTTTATTATTCCCCCCCCCAAAAAAAAAAAAAAATAACTAGTAGTGTTGAGCGAGCATGCTCGGCCGATGCTCGGATCGGCTCGAGCATCGCTCTGCTCGGCACATGGCGGTACTCGTACGAGTACCGCATGTGCTCGCCCGCCATGTTCGGGTGGCGGGGATCTGTGCCGAAGGAGGCACAGATCTGAAGACGCTCCGCTGGACCACCAGGGACTGGAGGTAGGGGGCATTGCGGAGATGAAGGGGGCATTGCGGAGATGAAGGGGGACATTGTGGAGATGAAGGGGGACATTGCGGAGATGAAGGGGGACATTGTGGAAGGGGGGCATTGAGGAGATGAAGGGGGCATTGCGGAGATGAAGGGGGTATAGCGGAGATGAAGGGGGACATTGCAGAGATGAAGGGGGACATTGTGGAAGGGGGGCATTGCGGAGATGAAGGGGGCATTGCGGAGATGAAGGGGGTATAGCGGAGATGAAGGGGGACATTGCGGAGATGAAGGGGGACATTGTGGAAGGGGGGCATTGCGGAGATGAAGGGGGCATTGCGGAGATGAAGGGGGTATAGCGGAGATGAAGGGGGACATTGCGGAGATGAAGGGGTATAGCGGAGATGAAGGGGGACATTGCGGAGATGAAGGGGGTATAGCGGAGATGAAGGGGGACATTGCGGAGATGAAGGGGGCATTGCGGAGATGAAGGGGGTATAGCGGAGATGAAGGGGGACATTGCAGAGATGAAGGGGGTATAGCGGAGATGAAGGGGGACATTGCGGAGATGAAGGGGGTATAGCGGAGATGAAGGGGGACATTGCGGAGATGAAGGGGGCATTGCGGAGATGAAGGGGGCATAGCGGAGATGAAGGGGGCATTGCGGAGATGAAGGGGGTATAGCGGAGATGAAGGGGGACATTGCGGAGATGAAGGGGGTATAGCGGAGATGAAGGGGGACATTGCAGAGATGAAGGGGGCATTGCGGAGATGAAGGGGGCATAGCGGAGATGAAGGGGGAAATTGCGGAGATGAAGGGGGCATTGCGGAGATGAAGGGGGCATAGCGGAGATGAAGGGGGACATTGCGGAGATGAAGGGGGACATTGTGGAAGAGGGGCATTGTGGAGATGAAGGGGGGCATTGACCAGGCACCCTCCCCTCATCAGAGCAGGGGGTGCCTGGTGTAATGCTCGTGTCGCCCCATTCAATTCAATGGGGCTCGGGTGCTCGGCCGAGCACTCGAGCCTCCGGCGGTGCTCGGTCAGAGCACCCGAGCACCCGAGCATCGGGGTGCTCGCTCAACACTAATAACTAGTGGATGACAAGAGCATCCACTTCTACTATATACAATAACCGTAGATTGACAGACATCAGTCAGTGTTAACCACTATGCCACACAGAAAGTGCCTAAACCACAGGCAGACAATTTTTGACTCTCCAGCTGATGGGATCACAAATCCATTATACTAAATCAGTTGTTAGGTGGCTGTGGTTGATGTGAATTGCAGTTTCAATAGATGGAGAGACAAAGGTTGCCGATCCCAACCTAAATAAATATCTTGGAATCTGGAATTTCGACCAGGAACATTCATGAGAGGCCATTTATGAATATTGGGTGGAGTGAACTTTTTTCTCCCAAGCGCTAAACCTTTCATATTTATCTAATTTAATGTTTCTCATCAACAGTCCTGACCACACATCAAATTGTCAGGTTTTATTGATATCCCTACTAAAGTAGAAGATCAATCACAATGACTGAACCACTGATTACACTTCTGTCATAATGCAAGGGAATCCTTAAAAGCCAACCTGCTAAACCTGACTTGCTGGTATGTCCTCACAATCCTGAAAACCACTTATCTATATCGTTTTTCTATTTTGACACTCAAGGCCAGAATGAGGATTTCCTGGGCCTCCAAGCAAAATGTTCATGTAGACCTTGACCTACTAATACTCATAACTATCCAGGGAGGTTTCAGAAGTCAGGGTTGATGAGGGGACAGCCCACTGAGAGAAAATCAGTGGCATCATAACTGTCCACTACAGAATGGTTAAAGGCGAACTATAGCCCTAGAATATGGGGCACTTGTCGTCGATTCACTGCAAGATGAAGGCCCCCACAGCAAACTTCCAACAACTTCAGTCCTGCATCTTTTGTTGTCACTGTGAACCAATGTGAGCAATAGCTGTCTTTTTGGCAAGAGACCGCTCCAGCTCACATGGAGAAATCCTCCATCATGTGAGGAGGTTGGCGCTACTTGGGGAGGGGAACAGAAGAAGACTGACAGGCTGCGGAACAGAGTTGTACCTCAACCTGTCCTGAAGTGATGTCACCGCATTGAATTTAATATCTCGGAGAATACAGGATTATATTAAAAAAAAAAATCACGGATTCAGTGCAAAGGAGCATTGGAATCAAGGAAACATTAATACAGGTGATACTTCCCCTTTAGCATGAAGAGATGTAAGCTCCAGAGGGATTTGAGGGATGCATTTGATACCCCTCTGACACTCAATGGGTTAATACATAGAGTTACACACATTGTAGGAAAACAATACCCAGAAACCTCCACAGGTGGCCTTTTCCCTCTGCATGCAGCAAAGGGTGTTAGGCTGAGAATTTTCAGCACAAGCATCTTAGTAATTTGGCTTTAGGCAGGCATAGGGCTAGAAGATTGATTCCAGTGGCTGTTTTTGCACAGAATCGTATTCGTACATTCATTACCACTGTTATTCTGTTAAAAGAATGGATGTTTTTTCTCCTGTATAGATTTTCTCATCCAGATTCTAGCTACTTTTTAGATGGAAAGTCTTGTCTGATTTCTATCTATTGGATGCTGCTTTCATCCTGTGGTTTTCTTTCAGAGACAAAAAGTAACATTGTGCAATGACGTCCTTGTCTCTACTATATATTTAATTCCTTTCTAGCCAGAAAGAACTGGTCTTCTCTAAGCAGGAACATATTAATAAGCCTAGATTAAAGTTTACTGATTCTTCCAGACGCTTTCTGTTGGGTTTAAACAAACAATTATTTTTACTTTGCCATCTGTAGTCATGCATTGGAAATCTAGAGACGCTATTTTGTTAATTAAACACTTCCAACATAATATTGTACATTTAATTTCACTGGAACATGTAAGCCTCAATGGTTGGCTAGCTGTGTATACTAATAAACTGTAATAAGGCTGTGAAGCTTGTAAAAGAGAGAGAACGTTTTCTATTTTTCACTTATCGCTGAGTGAAATAGCAGTTTGTTAATAAAAAATGACGTCTGATAGAAAAGGGCTTTGAGCCAAACAAATAATGTCCAACTTCAGCCTTTTTTAATGAATTGTCTTGCTTTTAAACAGGTATAGTTACTTAGCATTTCAGCTGTTGGAGACTACAACTCCCATAATATTGAAACCTTTGATTGCCAGAGGGGTACGCAACACATTTCAAAGCAATGCATTGCATACCCCTCTGCCAGAGGCGTAGGAACCGTGGAGCATGGGGGGGACCCCCCCCCCCCCAGGAAATTATGCAGGGGACAGATAATGTAGAAATACCCGCCAGGCGCTAGGCACACCAGCCCGGGGGGTGCAGGCTCTGGGTGACCGGCAGGAGGGAAGCGCACTGCACATTGCTCCCTCCTACTGGTCACCTTCTTGTAGCGTGGCCAAGCAGAGCAGATCGTGGGTAGACGAGCTTCTGTATCCTCTACCCCGGTCTAACAGGAACTGCTGGGGGAGCAAAGTGACACACGGGGGGGGGGGGCTGGGGGTTAAATAGACACAGAGGGAGGCTGGGAGGTAAAGAGACACACAGGGGGGCTGGGGGGGCAAAGTGACACACAGGGGGGCAAAGTAAAAATGCTACCCCCCCCCCCAGATTTGTGGGGGTTCCTACGCCTCTGCTCTCTGCCACTCAAAGGGTTAACCAGCTGTTAGCTTGTTGGGGATGATGGAAGCCTGTATCAAAGGAGCATAAACATTTAGTATTATAGGAAAAATATGTATTGAAGGACTTTTTGCCTGCAACAAATGTACTCCCTTGTTTGCTTATGCAAAATGTATTTCTGTTCAAACTTTCTCAAAGTGATGAAGCTGTTACTCTCAAATTCTGTAGAAAACTGTAGCCAGAGGCTAACCTCTCCCATACAATGCAATGGAATGCTAACACCGGGTGAACAGTCCTAACACCAGTGCTTTACAGTTTAATATAAAAAAAATACATTTTAGCTGTAACAACTTTGAAAGATACATCTCTTAGCAGTAATCTTTGTCTTACTCAGCAGGAAAACCTAACAATGTATACATCTTTTCATAATAAAAACTACTTCCTCGCTAATTAATCCCTTAACTCTTTGAGTGTCAGAGTATGCATTGCAGAGTACCCCACTGGCACTCAAAGGGTTAAGAAGCCATGGGAAACAATGGGTTGCACACCCCCTCTGTTACTGAAGGGGTTAAGGTTCTTATAAGTATACATCTTTAGCCACCATGGTGATATAAAAATCCTAAATAAGCCAGAATTATAAGTAATAAACTGCACGCTACATCAACATGTGTATATATAAATTGGGATTAACACTATTTTAGATACACTTAGGGATAAATCCACCTAACACCACATGTATAAAGGATTTCAGACAATTATGGAGTAACAAGTACTGTTCAAATTGCATCTGCTACTGCAAAGCTTTATATAAAGCGTTTCCATCGTGACATTAGGTTTATAAGTGTTGCGCCCTATTTAAAAGGCTAATAATGTTTCATAAAAAAATAATCTTCATAGATTTGGGCCGTAGAGAGTGTTATTTCAATACTGTCAGAGTTGTAGTTGAAGAGTAATTGAATGATAAAGTATCCCCATCCTGCCCCTTTTACCTAGTGTAAGCCACCTCCCCTCAGATGTGGAATCTGGTCTTAAGACCAGACAGCTCACAGCACGGGACATTCTTCTTACTGTGAGAACAATGAAAACCCTGCCCCCCTTCACAGGTTTTTCAGGTTTTTCCTTATGCTAATTGAAGATTGTCTCTGTCTGCAATCCATCTGGAAGTGAGCAGTGTTACATCAGTAAAAGGGACGTGAGGGGGGATACTTTATCATTCAATTGCTCTTAAACTACAACTCTGACAGTATTGAAATAACACTCTCCATGGCTCAAATACTATGAAGATAAATTGGAGTTGCTTTTATTTTGAAACATTACTATCCCTTTAACTGCCTGTGTTTAAAAACCACAAATAATTAACCCTTAGAGTGCCAGAGAAGTGTGCTATACCCCTCTGGCACTCTAAGGATTAAACTAAGGGATCTTGGGCTACTTGCATGGAAAGAAACAAGAAGATCTCTTGACTGTGAGCCTCCAGGGGAAGAAAATTCCTTTTTCACTACTTACTAGTTATACCATATCAGATTACTGCATGTTTACCCATCTAAATGTAAGGAATGGTCCACGCAGATATGCAGAAAGTGGAAGAAGAAACCCTTGAAGCAATGTGTTTGAAACGTCTATAACCCAAGGATTTCATTGCCCTCTTTACAGTACTCAGTATGGAAATTCCAGCTCAGCAATGTTTATATGAGATAAGCATAAAATCATACATATGTAAAAGGGACAATATGAGAAACAGAAAATGAACATTTGAGACAAAAGTTTGCACAAGAGAACGTTTTATTCAGTGGAAAGTGCACCTCTGGACCGGACAGGTTGACTAAATAATAAGGATACCATGAAGAAGTTGGTAAATAATTTCTTGGGGAATGTTAGTCCTCGTGATATTGCTTTGGCCACTCAGCTCCTGCAGGGTGGATGCATAAAGATTCCGGTGGAGGTGATGACCCTTAAGCTGCCACATTTGCTCCATGGTGGACAAATCTGGGGAACATGTTTGTTCATGCCATTTATGGGCAGGTATCATATACACATCGCAAGTGCTACAATTTTCATACAGGAGGTGCTGATGGTGCATTTAAAGGAGCAGTAAACTTTTTTTATGAAAAAATATATATAGTAGGGATTTTCCTACTGAGTAAAATAAGGGTACTCCCACTGCCGAGAGATTTATATTTCCAGAGTTATTAGTTTAAACCCATGTTTTTTTACATTAGCAGTGCCCTCTAGTGGTCAAATTCTAATTAGATTTCCTGTTAGATTCTAATGGAGAGGAAAGTCAGAGACATACAGTTCTCCACAGAATATGATAGAAACTGCCTGTCAGTTAGAACTATCAGGAAGTAAACACAGTAAATTCACTTCCTGGTTATTTAAACTGCTATAAATTTTGAATAAAACATCTGACAGCAGTGGGAGTGACCTTGTTTTATTCAGCAGGAAAAGATCTATACAATATGTGTTTTCATAAAAATAAGTTTACTGCTCCTTTAAGCCAGAGCCCAGGAGGTTTTAGTCCAATTGGTTTTAGTTATACATCTGTGAAAATATTTTTGTGTTGGGGGCCCTAAAAATTTTGCATCAGGTGTCTCCAATGAGCAGTTACTCTACTGTCAATGATTTAGTTGATTTACTCCAGAATTACTTCACTTTTGCCTTTATACATATATATTCCTCACTGACTCTTCCTTATCTTTGTTGTGTTCCCACAACTTTTCTCAGCATTGGAGATTTGTATTATGTATCAGGGAGCTATCCTACAATGGAAAAATACTGGAAACACCATTTCCTACATCAATGAGATTTTCAAGGTCAATTTAACTCTTGATCTTAAGGTGCTGCTTCTTGTCCAATCATTGCTCACACAGAAAATAGAAAGTTATCTTCCTTAGCTGTTAGATGCTCAAGAGCTGTCTCCTGGCTTCAGACCACAATTCCATTTCCTAAATTTCTTCAGATAAGTAATTACTTTATCCTAAATAACTAACGCTCAAGTTTCATTTCAGACATTCACAATACTTTTCTTGAAGTCATGCGGCTTGGAGGTTTGATCTAAGCTGGAATACCTCTAATTTAGTCTCTCCCCTTAACTACTCATTTTTTTCACTTTCTTTCAGTATGAACTACAAACTCCCTAACCTCTCCTGTAATTTATCTATGTACACCTTGGGGGAGATTCACTAAGCAGTGATAACGAGGTGATAAAGAGTAGATGACTTTTCCAGTTCCTGTGTTATTTTATGGAGCCAATTCACTAAGATTTCTACAACTGTGGAGATCTTAGTGAATAGGCTCCATAGAATAACATAGGAACTGGAGAAGTGATAAACTGGAAAACTCATCTCCATTTTATCACCTCTTTATCACTGCTTAGTGAATCTCCCCCTTTATGTTTTAGTGCGGCGACTCAACTTGGGTGACCACATTTCCATTCTGCCATTCAGGGACACTGTGGAGTTGAGATCAGCAGAGTAGCTGTCCTCAGCTTTAGTGCAGCTATGCGGGAGGGATCACTATACATCATTGGACATCGGGACGCAACCTACTCTTTCTCTGGTGCACCACACTGGAGGGAGAACTGCCCATTGACTGCTGTCACTGAAAAGTGATTCCTATTGTGGGCTACAACAAAATGTACATCAGGCCCAAATCCTTAGACTAACATTGCACTGCACCAAAACTGCTCTACAGCTCCTGTTTGATGTCAGGATCAAGGCTCACTTCTCTCCCTAGTGTTTAGAGTTCTGTCTGGAAGCCATTTTTTGTAGCCCAGCAGAGGCATCACTCTCTGTAACAGCAGACAATGATCAGTTCTCCTTCTAGTGTTTAGTGTTCTCGGCAATATAGACAACAGTTCATTGGAAAATAATATATATTATATCTCACCAAGCCAACAAAGCATCCACCTTTTTGTGGACCAGGCTTGTGGACTGGAACAACTTTGGTTTACCATTCAGCAGTTGTATCTGTATCTTGACAAAACAGAAATTTTCCAACGCACTCTAATTCTCACAAAATTCCTGAAATATTTCACTAAACTTATCGTTCTTGGAAGTAAAACCAGGTGTTACAGGGGATATAGATACTGAAAACAAAAGGACATACAGATGACCCTGCTGTACTCACACTCTGGAAAAAATGACTTCTAGTACGTTAATAATATCAGGTAGGATCAAATTATATAAAACTTAACTTTTAATGTGAATCAAAACTATACTAAAAAGGACATAATATATCCTGAAGCTAGGGACTGCTTAACTAAAAAGCAATAGGACAACATAACATTTAAAGTAATATATGTGGGTCCTGTACAGATGTTATGCCAGTATGTATGGGATAAATGCAAGTGTCTGTTGCACTGGCACTACACCTAATCGGGTTACCAGGGCACTCAGACCGGCTCGTCTTTTTTGTGATTCTCGTCTATGAAGAAATATAATAAGTTCATCCGAACCGCTATCCTCCAAATATCCAAATAGGCTAGTGGTTCTAATTCTAGAGATAGATACATTTTCATCAATATGTAAGTGAAACTATCTTCATAGATTAGGTAGTTGTGGCATATGCTAATATGTAATTGGTGTTGAAATGTGTCAATAAGATATAGATCTTAATATTAGTCTCTTCGTGACACTGTGTAACTTGAAAAAGGTATTCCGTCACTCAAAGGGTTAAGATGCTCCTTCTCTAGTATTCACATTGTCTCAGCCTAATAGCTGTGCGCGTCAAATACCTCTCTGAGCAAATTAACCCTAATAGCAACTCTGGTATCGGTAAGGCGGGATTCAATCAATGATGAGGCAAGGTACTATACGTAGATATATGCCTAAATTATACATTGTGGTAACAAGACACTGAAAAATCACTGACCTTGGATGATTAACTACCCCATCTGAATAAATCAGTGCAGTGATATCAATCACACAACACTAGTACTTATGCAAATACTGCACCTCAATTAGTTAAGAATTACACTCTGCTATCACTAGTATATCCTGAGTGTGACTATCTATAGATTTACTGGTAAAAAAAGATGATCAATGAGGCAAATATTATCTGAAAACCAAGTCGAGGAATAACTTAAAAGAATTTTAATTGGCAGGACATGGTTCACCAGCATATTTACAATTTGGTGGTTTATAAAAAGTGACTATTTCTAGAAGAGGAGGTAATTTAAAGCAAAAGCTATGACAGACAGAGATTAGATGGATGGATAGATTAGGTGGACTTGGCAAAGCATGTGTTAATAGGGAGTGTAACTGGCAGACTCTGTTGTTCTGATTGACAAACTGTGAAACACAAAAAGGTGTAAGGTGTTAACACGGATCACTTCTGCTTTTGAAAATGGCTCTGGTATGCCGAAAACGGTCAGGGTGTTTATACAGATGTATTTTTGATAATAAATTCTTTTAAGATACTCCTCAATTCCAGACCTCTTGGTTTTCCGATAATATTTGCCTCGTAGATCATCTTTTCATACCGGACGACATAAGAGTACAAGATACAGATAAGACTGCTGAATGGTGAACCGGAGTTGTTGCAGTCCACAAGTCTGGACCACAAGAGGGTACCTGGTGGATGCTCAGTCGGCTGGTGAGACATCAATTATATTATTTTCCAATGAATTGTTGTCTATACTGCCGAGAATGCTGCAGGCAATTACCTGGAAGATACAATGATGTACTCAGTCTGAATATCTCCTGAATTTTAAATCCTGGAGTGTTTCTCTATATATTATGGATACAGATCTGGAGTAATGAGTATACTATATACTGAGGCTCTACATAGATATCGTTGTTAAATGCACATAATTCAGAATGTCACAATGTGGGTGTGAATAGCAGAGCTGAGGCACCCCTCAAAATGTGGAGCTCTAAGCAGTTGTCTACTCTGCCTATTGTGCAGTCTGGCCCTGTATGGAATTCTCTGAAAAAGGCAGTGAGCATAATGTTGAAAAATCAATATGTAACCTCCTAGATGCTTCACAATACATTAGAGATGTCTCTTGCATTCAAGGGGTTAATTGCAGCATTGTATGAAGTGAACCTATAAAAAATACATAGGATCAGATGAAATGCAAATAAAGATAATTTTAGCACATTGTTTTATGTCCCTGTGTCAGATTAATGTGCGGAGGAATTTTACCATCAGCTTGATCTACTTTCAAAATAATTAAATCAGGGATGGGAAACGTGGATCCCCTGATCCCATTATACTTATTGAACTTGGACTGATTAGAGTTATAGTCCAACTCCAATAACAGTTGGATAAAATCAGTGCTGCCATCAGGTGGATACAGTCAGTATGTACAGGGCCCAGCCAAGCAGGGAGGCCCTCCATGGTATGTCCACCCTGAGAGGGGCAGGCTGGTCTGAGGGAATTTGCCCCTAGCCAGGCCCGGGTCGGTGCATTTTTTTAACTCCGTGCTGGCCCTGAATTACATTCTGATTAATAATCCTAATTTGATTTTTATCAGACTGGCATTTAACAATTAGTATGCAACTGTATACAGCAAAATGCAAGGTTTCTATTAGCCTAGCTATGGCTTGCATACAGTAGTCAGTACAAATTCCCTGTCCATGCATACTTCTCATTAAAGGAGATGTAACACCTCATAATAATATCACTCACTTACTTTACTATGGACAGAAAATCCAAATGGCCCCAATGCATTTAGCCCTTCTACCTTTGTACACAAGATAACATCTTCAATCAGTACTGGGTATCATGGGATACAAAATTCTACCCACTGCACATGGTAAGTAGGATCATGGTAAATAGGCTTATGGTAAGTAAGCTCATGATAAGCGGGCTCATGGTAAGTAGGTTTTTGGTAAGCAGGCTCATGGTATGTAGGCTCATGGTAAGCAGCCTCATGGTAAGTAGGTTCATGGTAAGTTGGATCATGGTAAGTAGTTTCATGATAAGCAAGCTCATGGTAAGCAGGCTAATGGTAAGTAGGATCATGGTATATAGGTTCATGAGAAGCAGGCTTGTGGTAAGCAGACTCATGGTAAGTAGGTTCATGGTAAGAAGGTTCATGGTAAGAAGTTTCATGGTAAGTAGGCTCATGGTAAGTAGGCTCATGGTAAACAGGCTTTTGGTAAGTAGGCTCAAGGTAAGCAGGCTTATGGTAAGCTGGACCATGGTAAGTAGGTTCATGATAAGCAGTCTCATGCTAAGTAGTCTCATGGTAAGCAGGCTCATGGTAAGTAGACTCATGGTAAGTAGGCCCATGGTAAGTAGTCTCATGGTAGGAAGGCTGCACACTACCTCAGGGATAGTCAAGCCATGTCCTCAAGAGCTACCAACAGTGCACATTTTCAGGATTTCCATGAATGAACACATGTGGACTAATTTAAGTGTCCGAGACACTAATTAATCCACCTGTGCTCCAGCTGGAATATCCTGAACACATGCACCCTTTGTAGTTCTTGAGTACCAGTGTTGGTTACCCCTGCTCTACCCGCCTCAGTTTGAAAACAATGCCAGGAACTGCTGGATTGCTCCATAACTGATCCACATTTCATAGTACAGCAGCTCACTATGTTTATATGTTAATTGTTCTGTTTTTGTATGTAAGAAATCAGTTTATGTATACAAGATATTAATAATAATAATAATAATAATGATATCTGGATTCCTGTTATATAGGATAAATATATATCTTCCATTAGATATGATTTATTTGGAAATGACTTCTCTCATGGAAACCATTCAACTAATGGAATTTTCATGGTAGCTATGGATCATTAAACAGAAGATCACCAGGTATAATTACTTGTGGTTTTAAAACAGCTTTACTTCTTTGTTTTCTCAGCAGCAGCATTAGAAACAATGAGTAAGTAATTGGGGCCAAATTAGATTCATTGAGGTATGTTAAAAAAATTAGCTTGGGGTGTTATCAATATACCGTTCACATAAATATTCATTCAGCCATTGGTGAAGGGGAGGAATATGTCCAGATGAGTAGCGACAGGTTATAATATATATATATATTATAATAAAGAATTTAATAATATATATAATATATAAAGTTATTGTCACGACCCGGGGAGAGGAAAGAGAAGGGACTGGAGTACCTAAGAGCAGGAACGGGATGCTCCTCCAACAAGGGGCCACTGAGCAAGATGCTTGGGAGCGATGCTCGGGGACGGAGCTAGGGTACGGAGGTTGCCTAAGCCAAGGTTTTGCTGCGGCTGAGCCGCCTAAAGGTGCTGGCCGCGAAGCCAGATGTAGTGGCCCCCAGCAGAGAAGCTGCTGGGTAACCCCGGATAACCCTAACCCAGACAATCTATACTCAGGGGTCCCCAGGGAGGAAAGTAATCTCCAACAGAAAAAGGTACTCACTCAGGACTCCAAAGAAGAGGGCTCCCGCGAGGAAGGTACAGTTGATGGACACTCCTTGGCTGGAGAAGAAGAGGTGGCTCGGTCCGAGAGGATCCGCTGGAGGCTGGAACAGAAGAGACTCAATCAAAATCGGGCCGGGTCATACACAGGTGATCTGGCAGCAAGGGGTCAAGCAGAAGGGTGGTCAGACAGGTCCAGGTCATACACAGGCGATCTGGCAGCAAGGGGTCAAGCAGAAGGGTGGTCAGACAGGTCCAGGTCATACACAGGCGATCTGGCAGCAAGGGGTCAAGCAGAAGGGTGGTCAGACAGGTCCAGGTCATACACAGGCGATCTGGCAGCAAGGGGTCAAGCAGAAGGGTGGTCAGACAGGTCCAGGTCATACACAGGCGATCAGGCAGCAAGGGGTCAAGCAGAAGGGTGGTCAGACAGGTCCAGGTCATACACAGGAATTCCAGAAACCAAGAAGACTGAACTGAATTCTGGCAACAGAAAGACGCTATACAAACGCGTCTAGACAGGCAGGACTCCAACAGATAAAGCCCCCAAGCCGGAAGGAGCCCTGGAGGACAGGCAAGAATGTCGGGGGACCTACTGCAAAACTCCTCTCTATGGTCCGCCGACGGCGCATGCGCACAGCCACCGAAGGCGGCGCATGACCGACAGAATCCCGGAAGCAGCCACAGAACCCGGAGAGGAGAACGCCCGGGTGAGCGCGGCATAACACTGCCCCCCATCCAACGGCCGCCACCGGAGGCCGCTAGGAGGGACGGCCGGGAAACCGGCGATGGAAATGGCGGAGCAAGGAAGGGGCATGTACATCTCTCACCGGAACCCAGGAGCGTTCTTCCGGACCGTAGCCCTTCCAATTAACCAGGTACTGGAGGTGGCCCCGCACCCGGCGGGAGTCCAGGATGTCATCAATGACATATTCCTCCTGCCCCCGAACAGTGACTGGGGAAGGAACAGGAGAAGTAGGAAGCGGAAACCGGGCAGGAACCCAGGGCTTAAGTCGGGACACATGGAACACCGGATGGACACGAAGAGATCGGGGCAAGGCCAATCGGTAGACCACAGGGGAGATCCGCTTCAACACCCGGAAGGGACCCAAGAAGCGTGGTCCAAGCTTTACCGACGGCTGGCGGAGACGAATGTTACGAGAGGATAACCACACCCTTTCGCCCGGAACGAAGACAGGAGCCGGGCCACGATGGTGGTCAGCAGCCGCCTTCTGACGAAGCTGGGAGGAAAACAAGGTGGTGCGCAGAGTAGACCAGTGTTGAGCCATGGACTGGACCCTGGTCTCAGCAGAGGGGACAAGAGAACGGCCTGGGGACAGCAGAAGAGTCCGTGGGTTATAACCCAGAGCAGCAAAGAAGGGAGAGCAGCCCAAGGAGGTCTGCAGCAAGGAATTATAAGACAGCTCTGCCAAAGGAAGGAGAGCTGCCCAATCATCCTGCCTGTGGTTACAATGGGTGCGGAGATAGGTTTCCAACGATTGGTTAAGGCGTTCCGTCTGCCCATTAGTTTGTGGATGGTAACCCGAGGAGAATTGAAGCCGAATCCCCAGTCTGGCACAAACCGCTCTCCAGAATCTAGACACGAACTGCGAGCCCCGGTCAGAAGTGATATGAAGCGGAATACCGTGGAGGCGCACCACGTGTACGAGGAACAAATCAACCAACTCGGCGGAGGAGGGCACGGACGGAAGGGGAACGAAATGTCCTTGTTTGGTGAACCGGTCGACAACCACCCAGATAGCGGTCATGCCTTGGGAAACCGGTAGGTCAACCACGAAGTCCATGGCCAGTTGGGTCCATGGTAAGGAAGGGACAGGAAGAGGATGAAGCAGACCTAAGGGACGAGACCGCGGGGTCTTAGTCCTAGCACACACAGGACAGGAACCGACGAGATCCTCAACATCAACTCGAGAACCTGGCCAATGAAAATAACGGGAGAGCAGATGGTGGGTGCGTCTGACCCCGGGGTGCCCGGCAAGTGGGGAATGGTGAGCCCAAAGAAGGACTTCAGTGCGAAGAGGACCCGGAACAAACAGGGTCAAACAAGGATCGGAAGACCCAGTGCGAGAAACTGGCTGCTGGGCGTCCTTAATAGCCCGGAGTGTGGTGGAAGACAATGCAGCCAGGACCCGAGAAGGAGGAATAATGGTCTCCACCGGGACCGGAGCAGAAGGAGGAGGCTCATGGAGGCGGGACAAAGCGTCGGCTTTGGTATTCTTACCACCCGGAATATAAGAGATTTTAAAATTAAACCGGGCGAAGAAGAGTGACCAGCGTGCCTGTCGAGGGTTCAACCGTCTGGCAGAAGCTAAATAAGCCAGGTTCTGATGGTCAGTCAGGATGGAGATCTCGTGGGGTGAACCCTCCAACAGATACCTCCATTCTTGCAAAGCCAATTTAATGGCCAAAAGCTCCCGATTGCCAGTATCGTAGTTGCGTTCGGTAGGGGTAAAACGCCGGGAGAAGAAAGAACAAGGATGGTTCTTCCCAGAAAGAGGACACCTCTGGGATAGAACAGCACCAGCGGCACCCTCGGAAGCATCAACTTCCAGCACAAAGGGCAAGAGAGGGTCAGGGAAGCGTAAGATAGGAGCAGAGGAAAAAGCGGTCTTGAGGTTAGAAAAAGCGTCTAGTGCCTCGGCGGGCCAACAAGCGGTATTCACTCCCTTCCTGGTGAGGGCAGTGATCGGTGCCATAATTCGAGAAAAACCCCAAATGAATTTCCGGTAATAATTGGCAAAACCGATGAATCTCTGTATAGCCTTGAGAGACACCGGTAGAGGCCACTCCGAAACGGCCTTGACTTTAGCTGGATCCATGAGGAGGCCGGCAGAGGAGACGATATAGCCCAGAAATGGCAGAGAAGATTGCTCAAAGGAGCATTTCTCCAGTTTGGCATAGAGACGATTAGCCCTAAGCCTCTCCAGAACCTCAAGAACGTGCACACGATGCTCGGCAAGGGACCTGGAAAAGATGAGAATATCGTCTAGGTAAACGACAACAGACGTGAGGAGGAGATCCCTAAAGATGTCGTTCACGAAAGCCTGGAAGACGGCTGGAGCATTACGGAGCCCAAAGGGCATCACGAGGTACTCATAATGCCCCAAGCGGGTGTTAAAAGCCGTCTTCCATTCCTCCCCCTCGCGCATGCGAACCAGGTTGTAAGCACCCCGAAGATCAAGTTTGGTGAAGATGGTGGAACCCCGAAGACAATCAAGGAGTTCGGTGATGAGGGGTAGCGGATAGCAGTTCCGGCGAGTGATAGCATTCAGACCCCTGTAGTCAATACAGGGCCTGAGCGAGCCGTCCTTCTTGGATACAAAAAAGAACCCGGCTCCAGCAGGAGAACTAGATGGGCGGATGAAACCTCGAGCAAGACTGTCTCTTATGTACTCCTCCAAGCTTTTGTTCTCGGGTAAAGAAAGAGGATAGGTACGGCCTCTAGGTGGTACCGAACCGGGGATAAGATCTATAACACAGTCAAAAGACCGGTGAGGCGGCAGGACCTCTGCCTTCTGTTTACTGAAGACATCCGAAAAAGACCGGTAGGACTCCGGTAAAAGGGCAAGAAGAGGGTCCACCCCAGGTTGGTCAGCCGAAAAGACAGAGGACACAGCGCAAACGGGTGGAAAGGTCAAGGTGCCCGAAAACCAGTCGATGATGGGGTTGGCTTCACATAGCCAAGGATACCCCAGGATAAGAGGGGAATGAGGAGCAGAGATAAGGTCGCAAACCACCCGATCGACATGACCAGACTGGGTCCGAAGTGTAAGAGGCACCGTAGATTTGGTGATATGTCCTGACCTAAGAGGGGTACCGTCAACCGCCACAACCAGAACCGGAGTACTCCGAGACACCAACGGAATACCGTGGCTAAGAGCAAAATCGGAGTCCATAAAGAGACCCGCGGCCCCGGAGTCGATAAAGGCCAGAAGAGACACTGAGGAAACAGGAGACCAGGACAAGGTAACCGGAACCGACAGACGCTGGGTTACAGAAACGGGGACCGGGGAATGACTTAGGGAGAATCCCCCACTCACTAAGCCCTTTTGTTTCCCGCTTTATTGGGACAGAACCGTGCCAAGTGCCCAGGAGCGCCACAGTAAAGGCAAAGACCCAGTGAACGCCTTCTGG
This sequence comes from Rhinophrynus dorsalis, assembly GCA_037306005.1. Lineage (NCBI taxonomy): Eukaryota > Metazoa > Chordata > Amphibia > Anura > Rhinophrynidae > Rhinophrynus > Rhinophrynus dorsalis. The sequence goes on along the minus strand of CM074720.1, from coordinate 56,844,399 downwards.
ACCTTTCAGAGTCGGACAAATGGAACACACGCCCAATTTCCATAGGCTCAGCCACCGGCTCGGTGGCTGCAGGGACTTGGAACCTTGGAGCCAAACGAACCGCAGAACGAGGCGGAGGGTGACGAGCACGATCCCGCTCCTTCTCCTGCCTGCGTTCCTGTACCCGATGTTCCAAAGTGGTACACAGAGCTATGAGCTCCTCTAAGGTACGGGGAATCGGACGTGTGGTGAGCTCGTCCTTCAACCTCTCGCAAAGCCCTCTTCGGAAGCTGGCTTTTAGGGCACTATCAGGCCAGTCAGTCTCATAAGCCAGGGTGCGAAATTCCACCGCATACTGGCATAAGGGACGCAGACCTTGTTGGAGGTCAAGCAAGGCAGCCTCAGCTTGTTCCTGTCTGCCTGGCGTATCAAACACCGAGCGAAAGGCAGCAAGAAAGGTGTCAAAATCCTCAAGGATCGCAGACTGACGATCCAACAGGGGAGAGACCCAAGCCAGGGCTTGCCCCTGAAGGAGGGACACAACAAAGGCAATCCTTGCCTGATGTGATACGTACACCTCCGGCTGACAGCGGAAGTGGAGGCAGCACTGATTAAGAAAACCCCGCAATTCTTTGGGATTCCCGTCGTAACGTGGCGGCAGTGGCAAACGAACGGTGGGGATCGATGGAGTGGCCGCCGGCGCGGGGGAGGCAGGCGCAGAACCGGAGATCTCCAGCCTCTGTTGCAGCTGCTGCAACAGGTTAGATATGGAGTCCAGCTTCTGGTCTAAATGGACGATCTGTCCAGCATGTTGTTTCAGGGCAGCGCCCTGCTGCAACAAAGCCGCCGACAGATCCTTGGGGTCCATAAATAGGAGTAGGTGGCGTTTGTATAATGTCACGACCCGGGGAGAGGAAAGAGAAGGGACTGGAGTACCTAAGAGCAGGAACGGGATGCTCCTCCAACAAGGGGCCACTGAGCAAGATGCTTGGGAGCGATGCTCGGGGACGGAGCTAGGGTACGGAGGTTGCCTAAGCCAAGGTTTTGCTGCGGCTGAGCCGCCTAAAGGTGCTGGCCGCGAAGCCAGATGTAGTGGCCCCCAGCAGAGAAGCTGCTGGGTAACCCCGGATAACCCTAACCCAGACAATCTATACTCAGGGGTCCCCAGGGAGGAAAGTAATCTCCAACAGAAAAAGGTACTCACTCAGGACTCCAAAGAAGAGGGCTCCCGCGAGGAAGGTACAGTTGATGGACACTCCTTGGCTGGAGAAGAAGAGGTGGCTCGGTCCGAGAGGATCCGCTGGAGGCTGGAACAGAAGAGACTCAATCAAAATCGGGCCGGGTCATACACAGGTGATCTGGCAGCAAGGGGTCAAGCAGAAGGGTGGTCAGACAGGTCCAGGTCATACACAGGCGATCTGGCAGCAAGGGGTCAAGCAGAAGGGTGGTCAGACAGGTCCAGGTCATACACAGGCGATCTGGCAGCAAGGGGTCAAGCAGAAGGGTGGTCAGACAGGTCCAGGTCATACACAGGCGATCTGGCAGCAAGGGGTCAAGCAGAAGGGTGGTCAGACAGGTCCAGGTCATACACAGGCGATCAGGCAGCAAGGGGTCAAGCAGAAGGGTGGTCAGACAGGTCCAGGTCATACACAGGAATTCCAGAAACCAAGAAGACTGAACTGAATTCTGGCAACAGAAAGACGCTATACAAACGCGTCTAGACAGGCAGGACTCCAACAGATAAAGCCCCCAAGCCGGAAGGAGCCCTGGAGGACAGGCAAGAATGTCGGGGGACCTACTGCAAAACTCCTCTCTATGGTCCGCCGACGGCGCATGCGCACAGCCACCGAAGGCGGCGCATGACCGACAGAATCCCGGAAGCAGCCACAGAACCCGGAGAGGAGAACGCCCGGGTGAGCGCGGCATAACAGTTATATATAATAAAGAAGATTCAAGCACTCACAGGTCTTTCTCAAGAAGAAAAAATGAGTTTTAATTTAAATAATGTGTCAACGTTTCGGCCAGGTGCAGCCTGACAAAGTTAGTGGTACAAGTAAGTCTGTGCTGATGCTAATTGGTTTACCAGTATGCGGGTGAGAAAAAGTGCAGCTTGTGAGAAGATATTTACAAGTATTACACCCAGTACATTTGTAGAAGCCCTTTTTGGCTGAGGGGAGCCAAGTAGAATATTGTTCCATATAGCAGTGGCGAGGATCCGTGAGTACAAACATATCCCTTAAGTTCCGACCCCTCTTGTGGCATATCCTAGGAGTGGTTTTAAATATTGGTGGTAAGGATTTGTCTGTGGACAAAATATCCCAATGTTTTCTGATAGAAGATGTGACTATAGGGCTAGATGTAGAGTATCATGTCGGACACCAGATTCAGATGGATCCTGCTGTGGTGCGTTAAACAACTTTTACAGTGACCTTCCCAGCCTGCATGGGTCCCAGTCTGATATACCTCGTTCTACTGCTGCTACCTTCTTTGACTTGATTTGTAGATTGTTTCCAATATTGAACGCTACATAGTGTCCTCATATGGAGCTCACTATTGTGCAACTTGACTATATGACACACACACGGCGTGGCTCTGGATCATTACACTTGAGCATCAAACGCCGTATAGATTGGACATATGTTGAGTATACACATGATGTGGCACCTTATCTTAACTACTGACATCATATATGTTACAATATGCATCGACTGACCAACACTTCACTTACTTGGATTATTTATTTATTCCCTTTTCATACAGTGGTGTTACGCATTGGTTATAGGGCACATTGCTTTTCATCCTCTGTTTTAGAGCGCTCGCTGTGTGACTTGTTTGTTGCTCTATCTTCCTCGCATTGCACAGCACGCCTTATAGGAAATGCATTTCTCTGTGACTCCTAGGCTGAACAGACTGCTTTTCCATGCGGAGATGAGTGCTGTGCTTAACACCTCTCACTATCGCGTGATTGAGATGCAGTACAGTCCGTGGACTCAACATGAATGGAAATTGTTTGTCCACTTGGCTCCTGTTATGTACAAACAGGATTACTTTACATTGTTGCCATATATATCGATGTGAATTCACCACCATGCTAGCCTCTTATTCATATACTTTGTTTTTTGCCACCAGTAATAGTGATCAATGAGGGACGTCCATCTGCCTCTGTCTAATCAACAGCTAGGTGGATGATGATGTAATCGGGAACATGAGCGACGCTGAGGGCATGTAAGGTATTTAACACACGCCATTATTCACATGTTTGTCTTGATAAAGGTCCCTCAGGGGGACCGAAACGCTGACCTAATGTTTTGACATTTAACCTGAATAAATTTGCCTTTTTATAAGTCCCACAGTTGCTGCCCTTTTCTTATCTATCTATCTATCTATCTATCTATCTATCTATCTATCTATCTATCTATCTATCTATCTATCATCTCATAAGTAGGGCTTCATTTATTTCTCATGAGCAACTAGGGAAGGCACTCTTGGTGCCTCTAGCTCCTCCCACCACCACACACCTATTCATTCCATAACTGTGCCCCTATGTCAAGCCATATTTTCCTGGCCTAGAAAATACCAATAGGGCCTAACACTAGGCACCTAGTCAGAGGTGTGATGATGAGTAGCAGCAGTAGAAGTACTTCTAAAAGTGCAGGCAGCTAAGGGGCACATAATAGTAGTGTTGTAGATGTCTCTGGAAATGGGACAACATTTTCCTCAGTACCAATAACAGCCATGTCTCCTACTGCTGTTGTGCAAATGATAAACATGCAAGAGGGCAACTGAGTTAGCTGAAGGTGACAAGAGTTAAAGAGTTCTGATACCCACTGCCAGGCTTGCCATCACATGTTGCTAAAACAATTACATTGCATAGATCTTCTGTGTGATACCAACTCACTTAGAAATACGTCAAAAATACACAAATATAATGTGAAAGCATGTCTGTGGAATATAAAATGTGCTGAAATGTTGGTGTTTGACATGCTCCCCTATTCATCTGTTGACAACAGAGGTTATAAAAAACTAATGTCATGAGTTGCACCCCACTGGCGTATACCAGTCCGCAGGGTTGTACAAACAGGCAGACAGTGCTGTGCCCAAAAGGCAAAGGGGCTCAGCCTGCGAACATGTTTTCCAGGATTATGTTGCTTTAGGACTCAGTCTGCTAACACGTTACTGTGATCTGTGGAGTCTTCCAGTTCAGCACTCAGTATCAGGAGTCATGCAGCTGCCGATCTCATGGCCATTGCTTGTATAGGTGGAAAACTGCAACGTTTTCACAAACTATTCATTGAAAAGGCAGAAATGTTATGTTTTCATTGAACAGGAATTTCTTCTGAAAAAGTAGCAAATAGTGTCTTTTTCCCACATAAATTCCCATGAAGAAAAACAGAATGCCTATTTTCCTTCTAGCTGTTGGCTTTCTAACCCTTTGAGTACCAGTCAGGCATGCAAAACATTGTGTTGTAATGCACTGGATACCTTTCTGGCACTCTAAGGGTTAAGCCTAGCACCAAAGAGCAAAAGCCAATTAAATTTGGAAGGAGCAGCGTGCGTAGCGAGAGTTGGATGGGATTTGAGCAGATGACATCATCAGATTAATAGATATTGAGGTGAATGCATGGAGGCGATTCAGTGCTAAACCAATCCCTACGCCTACTGAACATCAATATTCTAAGCTCAATTTACTAAGCCTGCTGACATTAAAGTCCTAATGATGGCCGAGATTTCCACCAGGAGGCGTAGCAGTGCTCGTACCCTGTAGGGCGACTCCTCTAATGCAGCCATACACATTACAAGATAACACCATTGGGGCTCTGCTCATTGACAGCACAGACTCTACCAATTGTCACAGAAACACAAGAGGCTTGTTAACCCTCTGAGTGACAGAAAGGTGTGAAACACATTGACCTCTCTTGAACTCAAAGGGTTATAGTATTGTTTTATATTTTTATGTGAATAAGTAATATCAGGACAAAGATAAAAACACAAATCTGATTTATTTTCTCCTCACGACCCTTTGCGTGCCAGAGAGTTGTTCAGCGCATTGCAAAGGGTTAATATAGTACTGTACATATTTTCCTGGGGGAACCCTGCAACTTTAACCCACTGAGTGCAAGAGAGGTATCCAATGAATTGCAGTGCAAATAATTGGATATCTCTCTGGAACTTAAAGGGTTAAAGTGTATCTGTCAATACACAGAATTATTGAATGCATCTATTTAAACTCTTTGTAACTTGTACTTTTTATTTTTCGATCAGTGTAATTATCATAGAGTTATTTGGTGTAGTAAGTAGGGATTCTTTATCATCAGTAAAGCTGATCTCTCTGGCCTGTGCGGCACAGCCTACATAACTACTTACCTGTCCTGAAATTACCTCACTCATCCTTTTGTGGTACAAGAACATATCAGCTTTCACCTAAAGGGACGAATAGAATAAAGGGCAGGAATAATCATAGTCACCTGTGTGAATGTAGTCTTAGACGGAATATGGCTTTTAAGATTACAGTTCCATTTATTATCAATTGAAATGACAGCATTGCAAATAGGGATGTGAGAACACTTTAATTAGAGTAATTGAACATCCTTAGATGGCATAATAATCAAGGAATCATTCCAAAAAGATAGAACATATTATTCTTTATTATATTTCTTCCTGAAATCAAAGCTGATTATTATTATTAATAAAATAAGACTGGACATTTTTAACCCCTTAATGACCGGCCGATCACGCACCCGGCCGGCACTTAAGGACCACGGACCATTTTGTTTTTTACAATCTGATTCAGGACTCCACGAACCGCATGAAGCTGCGTGAGGAGCCCTGAATTCCATGACAGTCCTGGTATGTCTTGGGTCCTAATCGCTCCCCAACCCATGACATGCCAGGACCGTCAAGGGTCCTTAAGGGGTTAAGTCACATATGAAAATGATAGAAATAGAATATTTTTATGAGCCATCAGAGGTAATGTAGAAGGTGCTAGTCTTGGAAATGTCAAGTAAAGGAGCCCTAAACATTTCATGAAAATATATATATATTGTACGTCTTTTCCTGTAGAGGAAAACAACAGTATTTCCCATTGCTGAGATATTTCCTAAGTTATTACAGATAAAACTTTTCTTGTTATAGTAACAGTGCCCTTTAGGGATCAGATTCCATTTAGTTATTATCTTGCATTTCGTAGGAGAGGTGAGTCACTCATATACAGTTCTCCATAGAGTGTGACAGAAACTGCAGAGTTATGCTGTCATTTTGAACTTTTAGGAAGTAATCGCACTGTAAATCACATCCTGAGAAATTTAACTGTTATAACATTTGAATAACTGGCAGCAGTGGCAGTACCCTTGTATGACTCTGCAGCAAAGTCCTATAACATGTAGGTTTTCATAGAAAAAGTTTACTGCTCAGAGGCGTAACTAGAATCCAGGGGGCCCTGGTGCAAGAATTGCCACGGGCCCCCCTCCGACCACATTGACCCCCCTCAACCACATTGGCCACCTCCACATTTCCCCCCAATCTCCACAATGCCCCTCATGCTCCACATTTCCCCCCAATCTCCACAATGCCCCCATCACAATGCCCCTCATGCTCCACATTTCCCCCCAATCTCCACAATGCCCCCATCACAATGCCCCTCATGCTCCACATTTCCCCCAATCTCCACAATGCCCCCATCACAATACCCCTCATGCTCCACATTTCCCCCCAATCTCCACAATGCCCCCATCACAATGCCCCTCATGCTCCATATTTCCCCCCAATCTCCACAATGCCCCTCATTCTCCACATTTCCCCCCAATCTCCACAATGCCCCCATCGCCACATTGCACCTACTAACCCCCGTCCTCCTACCTCCTGGTGGTCTAGCGTTGTGTGTGATATGCTCCCGCACGGTCCTTAGTAATGCAGAGCGCTGGGAGATTATGTCATCTCCCAGAGCTCTTCATTACTCGAGTGCTGGCCGCCGGGACGTCAGCTGTGCTACGGGCGGGTGGCGAGGGGGTCGCAGGGGACGGCCGGGCCCCTGAGGGTGACGGACCCGGTCGCAGGTGCGACCCCTGCGACCCCTATTGTTACGCCACTGTTACTGCTCCTTTAATTTCTTATGGACTAGTGCCCATTTTTGGCAGACAGAAAAAAATCCAGTGATGCACTGTGTGTTCCATAATTAGAACTTATTGGATTCAGGGGCAAGATTTGTATTTCAGAGGCCTTCCTCTAGAATGGCAGAGTGTGTTTCCTGGCACAACACACACATCAACACCTGTGCTGGACACACCATCTTTATCCATAGAATAGCTTACTATATTGGAGGCAGAAAACAAGACACCACAAACAACCATTGGCCTTCTACTGCCTGGATCAGAAACTTACTTCCAGGGTCCAACTGAAAATATGCCAATGTCCTTGTCATGTTCTGACATCAGGTGTCCAAGTACAACCTCAAAATGTACTACTCCTCCAGGCAGTGACCCACCTTCTGTTCAGCAGCCTTCAGATAGTTCCTTTGAAGAGTGCATAGATTCACTGCAGCTGGTGGTTAACCCTGTCCAGTTGCCTTCAAATATTTCCTTTGAAGAACAGTTGACACCAATAAAGGCAAAAAACAAGCGACCACAAACAACCATTGACCTTCTACTGCCTGGTTCAGAAACTTACTTCCAGGGTCTAACTGAAAATATGCCAATGTCCTTCTCGTGTCCTCACATCAGGTGTCCAAGTACAACCTCAAAATGTACTACTCCTCCAAGAGGAGACTCATCTTCTGTTCAGCAGTCTTCAGATAGTTCCTTTGAAGAGTGCATAGATTCACTGCAGCTGGTGGTTAACCCTGTCCAGCTGCCTTCAGATATTTCCTTTGAAGAACAGTTGACACCAATGAAGGCAAAAAACAAGTGACCACAAACAACCATTGACCTTCTACTGCCTGGTTCAGAAACATACTTCCAGGGTCTAACTGAAAATATGCCAATGTCCTTCTCGTGTCCTCACATCAGGTGTCCAAGTACAACCTCAAAATGTACTACTCCTCCAAGAGGAGACTCATCTTCTGTTCAGCAGCCTTCAGAGAGTTCCTTTGAAGAGTGCATAGATTCACTAAAGCTGGTGGTTAACCCTGGTGACCCCAGTGAATATCTGGATGATTTTGTTCAAATTGGACAGGGTTCAAGTGGAATCGTCTATATTGCAACTGAAAAACATACAGGAAACCATGTAGCAGTTAAGAAAATAGACCTCAGGACACAGAAAATGAAGTATCTCTTTAATGAGATTGCAAATTTGATTGATTATCATCATCAGAATGTTGTTGGGATATACAACACTTATCTGGTTGATGAAGAGATGTGGGTTGTAATGGAGCTTCTTGATGGAGGTTCTTTGACAGGCATTGTTACTAACACAAGAATAAGTGAGGAACAGATAGCTATTGTCTGTTTATCCATCCTCAATGCATTGTCACATCTGCATATTAAAGGAGTGATTCTCTGGCATATCAAGAGCGAAAATATACTGCTCACCAGTGATGGACGGGTAAAACTATCTGATTTTGGGCTTCGGGCAAAAGTGACCAAAAATTTCCCCCAAACAATGTCATTCGTCGGAACATCAAATTGGATGGCACCTGAGATTATTTCAGAACTTTCCTATGGAACTGAGGTCGACATATGGTCCCTTGGCATAACGGTGCTAGAAATGATTAATGGAGAACCTTCATATTTCAATGACTATCCATCAGAGTTATTGAAAAAGATTCGTGATGACTTACCACCTAGAAAGTTATATGTTGACAAGGTTTCTGATGACCTTTGTGACTTCTTAGACTACATGTTGACAAAGGAGGTTTCCCAGCACCCAACAGCAGACGACCTGTTAATTCATCCATTCATGGAACAGGCAGGGCCTCCTTCATGTCTCATACCTCTGATGAAGTAATACAAGCCCAACCAAGCTCCTGGTTCTTAGAGTGAATGGAATTCAGGAGAGAAAGATACTTAAAGGAATTAAACATCTAACCAACATGGCAAAATTGAAAACTATCTAATATTAAGGAAACTATGAGCAGCTTCTACATCATCAGGACTGCCTACTTTTCATGAAACGTGACTGAAGCAATTGGGTGGGCTATATGAAAAATGTCAGCTACCTCAAATTTACATGAATAAACTGAATCAAACCGAAAAAGAGGTCTTCTTCTAAATCAATGCGGATTTTTCAAATGTTTCTTGCCCACTAAGGTGAAGTTAGTTTGCCCCAAAATTAACCCACGTTTCTTAAGTGCATATGGCCCTACTTAGTATGTGTTAAAGTGTAAAAAAAATGTGTGTTGAAGAGATACGTGAATGTGTGTGTATAAAAGTGGCGGGTATGTGTATTTATGTAATGAAAAGCTAGGCAAGTGTATATATTGAAGATGTAGGTGTGTTCAATGATGTGCTAGGTATGTGCGTATATTAAAGAGTTAAGTGTTTGATGAAGAGGTAGGTGTGTGTAGAAGAGGAAAGCATAAGTGCTTGTGTTGAAGAGGTTGATGACTGCATGGAAGAGGCGAGTGACTGTATATGCTTGTCTTAGAGGATATATGTACAAGTTCTAAATATGTGCATACACATTTTCTACAAAATATTCTTTTGAGATCTTCACAAGGTAAAAAGCATTAGAGCTTCCACAGCACTTACAGCTAGAGTAGCTTGATACAGTACTTAGGGTGGAATGCAAGAAACATGCACAATCGCTATTTACAGCGTACACTTGGTGACACAATATTTAGCACCTAAATGTACCTGGATCTTAAATGCTTTTCCAGAATCAGCAACTTTTTGTAGAGCTTTGTTTGTGAATGCATTTTAACAAGTGGAAGTGGCTAAAATGTACACCATTTTGTGAGAGGATTAGCAATTGCACCTAATTCAGCAAAGAAACTATATATATATATATATATATATATATATATATATATATATATATAAAATATGTATAGCCAATCCCCAACCAGTTAAGATTTGTTCCTTGAACAGGCAAGGCAAGAGAACAGTTTTGGTTGGTTTTAGTTATATTTATTATTTTCTGTTAGCTATGGGGTGCCGAAATCTCCCATTAGGCAGATTGCCATTACTGACGTCCCAACTGGAGGAGTGTTTAGTTTGCAGGGCTGTTTGTGGACCTTCCAGCCCTGAGGGGAAAATCTTGCATGACAAGTTCTTTCCCTAGGAGAAAGCCACTGTGGCTTCTTCTTTCACAATGGTAGTCTGAAGATAGAAGACCTGCAAGAAAAGGTTAGTAACCCTTTGAGTACTGAGGTCCACTTGTCCCACGCTTCCCCTCTGCACAGGTGTCTCCATTTGGAGTTCCTACTACACTCCTGCACTCATTCGGTTACATGTTAGTCTGTTGGGTTTCTGGAGCACTAGGGTTTCTGTTGTAATTTAATCCTTTGTTTGCCTAATTGAGCACGTATATGGGTTTTTCTACACTCTTCCCTTTGGGTTCAGTGTTTATTCCCTGATTATTGGGTATTCCTACGTGTTTTCAGTGTTTGGACTCACTTTGTTTAAATTCTCTCAGTTGAGCTCCGCACCTGTAAGGCTCGCTTTACCCCATAGACGCCATGCTCCATTCACCTCTATGGGACTTTACACTTTGGGACATATCTCTGCAATCACTCCACATAGCGAGTTCAGAGATGGCTCATTCTACTTGTCTGCCCTTGTACTATCATCCGGTTAGCGTTCTGAGTGTTTTGTGGGGCTCAGGGGGCTTCGGGAACTGTTATTGGGGTGCTTGAAGGGAAACTACAGTTCCCATGAGCGCCCGCTTCGTGGAGTATTTTCTGAATGGCTATTGCTGCGGATGCCATTTTCTGGCTTTCCCTTCACGAGTATCCTACGTAGGGCTTTGACTGTCCTTCTCTTCTTACCAGATTAACCCTTCGCCTGCCAGTTAAGTGCTTTTTTTGCTATTTCTGGGGTGAAAATTTAATCTTTGACACAGTATTTGTATTATTCCTCATACTTTCAGACACTTTATATCTTGTCAGGATGTCAGACCCGTTGGGAACTGTGGCTAGACCTAAGACTAAGGACACTGATGTGTCTGTGACTCCCATTTCGCATTGCTCCTCATGTCAGACAGGGCTTCCTAGAGAATACGCAGGTCATTTATGCCTTTCATGTGCTGTGGCACCTGACTATCCACCAGGACCCTCCAGCCATGTTGTAGAGCCACCTTGGATGAAAGAGCTAAAGACTACTTTGCAACTCCTTCCAACTCAATTGCAGAGGATCATACAGTCCTGAAAACAACATGCATTATTCCAGTCTTCTGTGCTCACACCACAGGGTGTTCCTCACGTGTCAGACTCCTCTGAGGAAGAATTGTTAGTAGATTCAGATGAAGGTGAATGCTCTGAGGGGATTTGTTCCCAATTCTTTGGGGACCCCTTTGAGGCTGACCCTGAACCCTCCACTGAGGGTCTCATCAGGGCTGTCCTTAATACCTTGAACATTCCCCCTGTTTCTGAAGAACCCAAAGATGCTTCTGATGTCTTTCAGAGACCTAAGAAGCAACATAGTGTTTTTCCTCTAAATCTCACTCTTGACCAGATTGTCTTGGATGAGTGAAAATCCCCTGACAAACATTTGACACTACCTAAGAAGTTTGCTAAGCTATACCCTTTCTCAGAGGCTGCGTTAGCTCAGTGGGCTTACCCCCCTAAGGTGGATGCCCCAGTGTCTAGACTTTCTAAAACCACAGCTCTGCCTGTGGCAGATGCTTCAGCTCTCAAGGATTTGACTGGCAGAAAACTTGAGACCCTTCTGAAAGCTATATTTGCCACTGTTGGCTCATATCTGTGTCCCACCTTTGCTGCTCTTGCTTGTGTAAACAGGGCCATTTCTGTTTGGACAGAAAAACTTACTGAGGCTGTTCATCTCAAACTTCCGATTTGCTACAATAGTTGGCTAATTTTTCTGAAGCTCAACATTATGTTTCTGAAGCTATCTTTGATGCTGTCAGACTGGAGGCCAGAGTTTCCACTATTTCCATAGCAGCCAGATGTGTGCTGTGGCTTAAGATTTGGTCTGCAGATACCATGTCTAAGAAATACTTAATACCATTCCTGGGCACTTCCTTGTTTGGGCCAGAGCTGAAGAACCTTATCAGAGAGGCTACTGGGTGTAAGAGCACTCTGTTGCCTTTGGTTCCTAAGAAGAAACCTCAGGTCAGAAGGCGCCATCTTCTTCGTTCCTTCCAGACTGAGACACATACCTCGGCCCCGATGGTGCCACAGGCTCTGCGTTCCTCCTCCAAGCCCAAACAACAGTGGAGGCCCAAGCAGTCCTCCTCCAAATCCAAAACCTCCAAACCTTCCTTGGCATAACTCACCAAACCCCAGATCCCACGTGCCAGTGGGTGGCTGACTGCTCCATTTTCAAAATGTCTGGACAGACACCATGGCGGATCCCTGGGTTTTACAGGTGATTTCAGAGGTGTACAGGATTTCCCTTCTCACACTCCTCAGGGAATGGAGAATCAGCATCTATTTAATGGCACTATCCAGGACCTAGTGGACAAAGAGGTTCTGAAACCAGTTCCCGAACCAGAAATCAGCTCTGGTTTCTATTTCAACCTGTTTGTGGTCTCCAAGAAAGATGGTGGCTGCTGTCCCATCCTGCATCTCAATTCCTTTGTTGCCAAGGCTCGTTATCACCAGGAATCTTTAAGATCGGTGATCATTGCAATGTGCCCTGGGGAATTTCTGGCTTCCTTGGATCTCCAAGATGCCTATCTGCACATAGTCATACATCCAGAGAGCCATCAGTACCCAAGGTTTACTTGCGACAGAGGGCATTTCCAGTTTTCTGCTCTCCTCTTTGGTCTGACCATGGCCCCCCAGGTGTTTACTCACATACATGGACGACTTCCTCTTGAAGGCCCCGTGTCCAGAACTACTTCAACAGCAGGTCAAGGTCTGTATCCACACTCTCACCCATCACGGTGGATCCTGAACATGGACAAGTTGGAGCTAGTTCCATCTCAGAGTCTGGTTTTCCTGGATCTCTTGTTTGACACCATGAGAGGTATGGTGTTCCTTACAGAGGAGGTGATTCACCAAAGCTCCCGCAAGGTATCCTTCCATTCTGGCCTACGATCTCCATTCCAGCCAAGAAGTTGACTTCGCTGGTGGGGAAGTTCATATCCACCATAGAGGCAATGCCATTCGCAATGGCCCACACGAAGGAACATCAGAGGTTCCTGATCCAGGTTTGCAGAGAGAACCCAGAAGAAAGAAGACAGATGATTAAAGAAGAAGATGGACAGTGGATGACAGGTAAGTTTTGCATTTCTGGGTGTTAGGATAGTGTTAGGGGTAGTATTATTTAATTGTTCATGTTAGGGTTAGTGTAGGGTTAGTGTGTGGGAGGTGTTGGGACAGTGTAGGGTTAGTTTATGGGAGGGTGAGTATTTTGAGCTGACACAGTGTCAAACAACAAGATTTGGCTTTTTTCTTTGTTGTGGGAACAAAAACCAATAACTAGCATTTTACCAACACTGGTTGTTCCATGTACCTTGCCAGCTGTAGAATAGCTGCGGTACATAGGTGGGTTTGTCGCTCTGTGTTTTTTCCATTACTGGCTATTTTACTGGAGGAATAGAATGGAGCGCTTAGAGAGAGACTGAAAGAGAGAGTTAGACAAAGACAGAGACAAGAGTCACACAAATGTAAGATATTAAGATACATAACAAGGGGACCAGAAATACCAGCAGGGGAGGGCTGGCCACTTGTGGCCCAGGGGGCCCTTTTCTATAAATCGGGCAAGCCCACTGTCCCAGCCCACCCCATTTTGTTAGTTTTAAAATTGGCATTAATGTTGTGACATAAGGTGATACCATAGAGCTTACAGTTGAAATGGGTCTACACTAGTGCGCTACTACAAACAGTACAATTTAAGTTAAGCTACACTAGTTATATTATAGAGTTTACAATGGAAATGGGTATGTACTAGTGTAGCTCCATTTGGATTGTAGCTCTGTGGTGTCTTTTGTGTTGCTTCATTTCTATTGTAAGCTCTGTGGTATCACTAGTGTAGCTCCAATTACAGCAGCAATCAGTAGATTTAGTGAGGCGCGGTGGCCCATTAGCCTAGACATATGACCAGCCCAGGGGGCAATTGCCCCCCTGCCCCCCAGGCCAGCTCTCCCCTGAATACCAGTATTATCACCCTATTACAAACCCATCATGAACAGTGGCATATGCTACAAAATTAGTTGTTTTTTATAAGTATTATTGCTCAATTTATTTGTCTTATATCTTCATAAAATGTCTTATTCCCACCTTAGCAATTATTAGAATTCTACACAGATATTTTATAAGTAGAGATGTAAAATTAGCTGCTCGACTGACTTTGTGGATTAGTAAATCCTGGTGACTGTCTAGTCTTTACTTCTCCATGATTCTGATTGTGTGCAGGTGCAGTGATTTGCATTTTGATCTCTGTTCACATGAGAAGTGACTGCAGCGTTGACACATTCAAATTGTTGTGTCCAGTGCACTACCCCAGTGAGCGGATGTCAAGAAAGGTGTAGGAAGGCCACAAAAAAAACTGCAGTTTTATTTAATAAAGTAAATTAAAGGTATAGTAATACTTAAAATGTAAAAACAATATGTTGTATGATTTATCCCCCTAAGTAAATCAAGGGTACTCCCGCTGCTGAAAAGCATTTTACTTAAAAGTTATTCCAGTTTATTTTTCAGTTATTATTTTAGGTGCAGTACCACAGAGGCCTGACATTTTAGAGGCGCTATTGCTACACCATCCTATGGTCAGCTCTGGTAGCTGACCAAAAATCTACATGGGATAGTGTAGCAACAGCGCCACTGTACAATTTCTGGCCACTGTCATAATGTACCTAAAAAAACAAAATTTGAGTAGTAATAACATTTGAATAAAACACCTTTCAGCAGCAAGAGTACCCTTGTTTTACTCAGGGGAATAAACCCTACAATATATACATTTTTTAATTGTTACTATCCCTTTAAAGTGTAATAGATTTTAAATGAAGTGTCTCCTATGCAGTGAGACTCCCCTGTTTTCCTCATTGCATTTTTTTGTAATGAGAATAATTATCTTTGATTTAATTAGAACTTATGGGGATTGTGTTACAATGTATTCATTTATTCCAAGTAAATGCAGAGAGCTATCTGGGGAATGTTCCATCTGTAAGACCATGCCTTAGATATTTTAGGAAAGGATTAGATATAGTTTAGATAGAAGGTTACACAGGCATATGACAATTAAAGTAATACCTCCTAATAATAAACTCTCACTTCCTTTACTGTGGCCAGAAAGTCCCAATGACCCTTATGAGTTTCCCCCTTGCACCATTGTTCAAGAGATACAGTATCCTCATTAAGTCCTGGATTTTACAACTTAGAGGCTGATATGGCAGTTGCTGGCATAATGAAGAATTGCTTTGAGCATAGTTAACCCTTTGACCCATTGACCCAAAGCAATGCGTTGCGTACCTCTCTGGCACTCAAAGGGTTAAGGATCAGAAGGGTGTACAACTCATTGCAAAGTGATGAGTTTCATACCGCATTGGTCCTTCAAGGGTTATGATTACTATGTCCAGTGAGCAGACATCCGGGACTGACTGAAGATGTTATCTCTTGAACAAAGGCTCAAGGGCAAAATTTGTAGGGGCCATGTGGATTTTGTTACTATAATAACATAATTGTGGGCATATTGTTAGGCGTTACTTTTCCTTTAAATACAATACTGGAATGATATCAGATGTGTTTGCTTGCCTTCCATTAGGGCAATAGAAAGGAGACAAATGACGTAAGTAGGGAAACTGAATATAAAGTATAGAACGGCTGGTACTAACACAGTGCATCCTCTCACTGCAATAAAAATAGTATTTAAAAAAATGGTATAATTGGACCTTATGTACAAAAGCAAACTGGAGTAAGTCTGAAACAAATCAGTCTCATAATAGAGGACAATTAAACATTCACATTGCTTCAAATGGGCGTTTTAAACCCTTAAATGCTAGAGACGTCTTCAATGCATTGCAAAGCAATGTATTAGAGACCTCTCTAGCATTCATTGGGCTAAAAATCCAGATTTAAACCAATGGGAATTAAGTGAATTTTTTTGACCCCCTGTCTGGCAGTTGGTTTGCCCTATAATTGTTCCAGTTTACTGTCATGCATTATTTGGAGACCGTTTAAAAGCCTTAACCATTTGGTGGCCACATAGGTATCCAATGCACTGAAAAGCAGTGCACTGGATGCCTTTCTGGCACTCAAAGGGTTAGCTTTGTGGTGCTACATCATGTAAGATATTTTAAAGAACACATCTTTCCCTAGTAGAAATAGACAGCTATTAACATATTAACAATATTAACATATTGAAATATCGTCGCCGACATGGCAACCCTCTTGTGGGTGCTGTGTCAATGAGGCATTTGCTCCAGGCATACATTAACCCTTTGGGTGACTTGTTTAACCCCTTGATCTTTACTTCTGTATTGTCCTGCTCATGCTTACAGATTCTGCTGAGTATCTCTTAAGCAGCTCTAATTAATCATCATAGTATTTGGGCCTTGGAGAGTGTTATTTCAGTACTGTCAGAGTTGTAGTTCAAGAGTAATTCAATGACAAAGTATCCACCTCCCTCCCCTTTTACTGATGTAACACTGCTCAGCCAGAGCAGAAGGGAGGTGCCCAGATAGACTGCAGAGAGGGACAATCTTCAATTAAGATAAGGGAAAAACCTGAAAAGCTTGTCAAGGGGGGGCAGGGATTTCATTGTTCTCATAGGAAGAAGATTGTCCCCTTCTGTTATCTGTCTGGTCTATGGACTGCATTCCACATCTGAGAAGAGATGGCTTACACTATGTAAAAGGGGCAGGAGGAGAAACTTTACTTGTGAATATCTCTCAAACCATAAAGGTTTGAGAGATCAGACTTATTTCGTTCTGCATGTTTTTTTTAATGCCTACAAAATAAAATAAAGGTAAAACAAAGTATTACTATCCCTTTAATTCTCCCCTATAGTCCAAATGCTTTGCCCCAGAACACCTCCACTTTTTCTTTTGAACATACGGCCCTTATTAATGCAATTGTAACCAGCATAGATGGTTTGGTTCCAAAGCCATTTATGCAATCTACATTATAAGATATCTGGCCTTGTGTCTTGAGTGTGGTGGGGGGGTAGAACTAAAAGACCCATTTTAATCAATTAGAATTTTTATTTGTTTTCCATGGTGCGTTTAGGCTACCACAGCATTGCTCCACTGTGTCTTTACACATGGCCCATAATCCCATGGTAAATACATGGTACTAATGTATACTGAGGTGGCAAATGCATTTTTATAAAACTTAAATAATAGCATAAGAGGAAAACCATGAAAAAATGTGGGGAATTTAAGGATAAGAAAACAGAATGTTTCGCCATGGAGAAGGAATAAGTGATGTCAGTGTCAGTCTTCAGAGAATATTCTATAAAACAGCACCTAACAGTGTCAAAATGATGTCAAAACAAAATGTCAGCGTGAGTATAGGAGAGACAGCTACAATGCAAGAAACATTACACAATGAGAAATTCTGGTCTACAGAGACAACGCTACAGTGTGAGAAGATAAAATGATGCCAGTGCACATCTGTGGAAATAATATTAAAGTGTGACAAGGAAGAGAGCTATCAGAGTTTTGAAAACAATTTGCAGAATACAATGGTGCAATTGGCCATGAGAGCCAACAAAAAACATACTGCCAGTTACTAATGAAACAAAAATTGGTTACAAAGCATGCAAGCCCCAGATCAAATTCAGAGCTGGCAAATGGTGCACATTCAGTCTTAGTGATACTCCAAAACAGAGGCTCCCAGTCTGTTTTTGGTAGAGCACCAGGATCCTCTGAAGAAGGTCAAGGAGCTCCACTGAGCATATGGAAGTAATTGCAGATAGTGGGAAAAGGGTGGAGTGAAAGACACTGTATGTGGTTCTAAGACTACAAGGGAATGGAAGACAGTGTATGTGTGGTTCTCTAAGAGTACAAGTGGATGGAAGACAATTTATGTGTATGTGTTTTTCTAAGACTACAATTGGATGGAAAACAGTGCATGTGTGGTTCTAAGACTACAAGGGAATGGAAGACAGTGTATTTGTATATGTTGTTTTAACACTGCAAGTGGATGGAAAACAGTGTATGTGTGGTTCTTAGACTACAAGTGGATGTGAAAGATACAATTGCCTGGTGATGGTTACCTGAATGTTTAGCCTAATAACTTGATTTTAAGTTACCACTTCAAACTGGCATTCGGATACATTTGATATTTATTTTATGTTAACCCCTTGCATGAAAGAGCAATTGGTTGTATACCTCTAAAGTATTACAGGGTTTGGCTGTTAAGTTTCCACATAGATTTTGTGCAGAAATCAAAGGGTTCCACCACTCTCAAAGGTTTGAGAAGAACTGCTCTAAAATATATTAAGTACAGTCAACTAATTACAAATTAATGTTATTTTTAAAAATTTTACAAGTCTACAAAAAGAAAATACAGTAAACTCCAAATATATATATATATATATATATATATATATATATATATATATATATATCACATTCCATGTATCAGTATTGAACCACAAGAAAATAGTGCTGCTAACTCCACAAAGTTCTGTTCAGGACACTCTAGAACTCACCAGAAGGAAGGAAGGGTTGAAAGCACACAACAACCCATGGTGTAGAAGAAAAATAAAAACTTAATTTATTAGAAGCCATACTAATACTCAAAGGATTAAGCATAGATTCATATCAGAAATACTTTTGAAGACTCCCCAACTACTGGTAATCTATCCAGTAACCCAGTGGTAATCCCATATACTTCTGTCTTTCTAAGAGATCCAATTCTGCCTGGAGAATTCAGTGAACTCAGATGTGAAGTCCTAACCCAGTGACTTTGGATGGCCGCTCAAGGGGATTATAGAGATTCAGGCAGGAGGTCTACTCCTGATGTGTTCGGTGAGTCAACTAATTACTTTATTAATGGACAATATGGAATCAACCTTAGCCACCTCCAATTTGAAGGCAAAGCAAAAAACACTTTCACTCCACTGATTGTTTCATTGTAAGCGGATGTCCCAATGGTGCTCCTCATAATGGAGTCCCAAAAGATGACATGCAGCCTCTTTAGATCCATTGCTCCCTTTGTGCAGAGGCTACCTGTAAGATTTACACAAAGCCGGAACACTGTGTGCAGCAATTACTGCTCACTTCCCCATTAGAGTAGAAATACAGATTAGTGATGTACAAGGTTGCATTGGAGGTGTGAAAGCAACAGGAGGTTGCACTGAACATGCCCAATCACACACAGGTGACACTCCATTTGGCACCAAACCCAAAAGCCCCAGTGACAGTCCAACAATGCCTAGTTGTATTGGCTTCTTCCTTGTTACTTGACATTATTCTATAGTTGCTGACTATCTGATCTTAGCCAAATTTGTTTCCTTGGATTCCTCTTGATTACTGCTTGCCCCCAACCTCAGTGATGTACTTAGGCTTACTGCTTCCTGAGACACAGGCCAGTGCATGCACCTCTCCACTCACACTCACACACTTTCCCATGCCCTCACTTTATCCTGCTCCCTTTGAATACATAAAGGAGATTACCTGATTATAAATAAAATACCAAAATATCCTCAAATGTGTTGTATCTCCTCATGGAGAAATAGGACAACGTAAAAAGAGAAGGAAGAACTGGCTAATGAATAAAAACAACAGAAAGATAGGGGGACCATCATAACAACACATAATATATAAGTATTAAGCAACAAAAAAAGTAAAGGTGAGTATACAAAACTCAGGGGGGATGTTTAGTACACTTGGGTTTTGTATGTCTATCTTTATGTACATAAATAGACTGCGGAATAGAGAACTGTAAGGAAAAGACAGACAGCCTCACTGAGCTGTCCGCAATGTATAGTAACTGTATCCCCTGACTTGAGTTGTGTTAAAGCCAGATCCACTGTTAACCCATCACAAAAATGAACACACCATGAAACAAAATAATAATTCAATCTTCTAAAGAACTCACATAAAAACCAAAGCAGGATCATATTGCCATTGCGAGGGCTGGATGGCTTCCTCATTCATCCCAGGCCAATTCATGTGGAATCACAAAAACAACATAATTGTGTACGTGTGCTGGGCTGCATTATTGAATGATGTGTGCTTCAATATTGGTGATGTACAGTACTATTACTCCTGATTCAGCTCTTGCATAAAAAACACGGTCAAGCCTGAAGAGCAACTACAAAACTGAATGGATGCTGCTGCCTTTGTGTTCATCCTAACATGCACTCAAGGGCAGCTTTCATTCTCACACCAGCCTTGTATTGCAGCTAATGGTGATTAAAGAAGAAAAAAATCTATGTGACGAACTGCAAGATTCAAAATGTACCTGGATATACCTATTATTATGATCACACACATACAGAAAATAAAATATCAAGCAATCCCATAGGGAGAGCGCTCCAGTCAAACGCATACAACATGTGAAGAGGGAACCTGCTCCACTTCTGCTCCTTAAATGGATAGAAACGTTTCAAAATGAATGTAGCTCCAATTATTTGTTACAGTTTTTGGGCCATATTGAGTTGTATTATCATTCTCTACGATGTGTAATTCCAGAGTAATTGACTTATAAAGTGTCCCCTCCCACCCATTTTACCTATTGTAAACAGCCTCCCTTCAGATATGCAATCTGGTCCCTTGACTGGACAGCTCGCAGTGAGGGACAATCTTCTGGCTGTGAGCATAAACCCCCCCCCCCCCCGAAGGATAAGGGCAGGTTTTTCCTTATGTTAACCGAAGATTGTCCCTTGCTGAGATATCATTTGGACAGTCTTGCTGTACAGATTTACATAGGTAAAAGGGGTAGGAGGGGGACACTTTATGATTCGATTACTCTGGAACTACACATCGTAGAGAATGATAATAATGCTCTACATGGCCCAAAACCTATAAAGAATAGTTGAAGAGACATTTATTTTGAAGCAATACAATCCTTTTAAATATTTACAAGTCAATCAGATGGGGAATTACAGCAGGCCCATGAATGTTGGTATCTTATTGCCTGATGTTAGCCAAATTCTTGTAAGTGTTGGAATTTTCTGACTGAAGAACAATTATTGTTGTCTCCTTCCGCTGTCCAGCCAGACAGCCTCCATGGGTCAGAACAGGGCATTCCACTGTTTCTATTAACTGGTCAGCTCTTCTTGTTCCTCTTATCTCCTGGTTCCCCATCACTCTACCATCCGAGGCCGGGGCAAGTCCTAGTCTGCCTAGGCCTATGTACATACTGTTCAACCTCACTGCCAGTTTCCTAATTCTGAACCTAAGCTGCCTGCCCTTGACCTGGAACATCTGACTATACTTTACCCTTGTGTATAGTGCCTTGGGCTTGTTTCTATGACCACTAGCAGCCACATACCTTATGGGGCACAAACCCAAGGAGCAAGTGGTTGTCACTGCTTGGAACAGAGTGATCTGAACTGGATTGTAATTTTCAGAAATGCTATAGAGAAGCATTAATCTTAGTGGTGGGGATGTTCAAATAAACAATAAGCTGTCAAAGTGGAACATATAAACATATTGAACTACAACTCTCTGAGTAGCACAGAGGTGCCCAACTCATTGCAACGCAAAGCATTGGATACCTGTCTCGCAGTCAGAGGGCTAACCAAAACACCAGTGTCCAGTACCTCACTCAAAGCAAACCATTAACTAATGAGTAAGCTTTAGATGGCTCGTACAAAAAAGAAACCCACAATGTTAAATGCAGGGAATTCCTTTTTTCATTTTGAGATTTAAAAAAATATTTTTCTAAAAAGAAACCGACATAGCCGAACAGACGTGATATCATTAATGAAACTATCTTGGCTCTGGATCTTCATTTAAACACGGAGCGCAGACTGGACTATTGATTAAAGAGTTTTCTTTATAGCATTCCCTGCTCTTAAATTTATTTTAATTGGCAGATTTATTTTTCCCTTTCCTTTTATCCACTATTTCTTCTCTTTCTTCCTCTAACAGTAATGTGATCGGCTTCTACCGACAGTCTGTAAAAGGACTCAGCTGTGGGCTGTTATTTTATTCACAGAGAGAAGCTCTTTTTACATTTAGGTTTCCTAAGCCCTTGGATGATAGAGTCATTTCCAGTGCAATGCGCTGCAATTTGTTAAAGAAATCTCTATCATCCATGATGTTAAATAACAACATGTATGCATGTATACTTCTGACTTTTTATTGCCCCTTTAGGAATCCACTTCTCAAAATAAAAAGTTGCATTCTCACCCATGTGTGCACAATCTCTAGATAGACAGACAGACAGACAGATAGATAGGTAGATAGACAGATAGATAGATAGATAGATAGATAGATAGATAGATAGATAGATAGAATAAAAGTTGTACAGACTTTAAAAAAACCTACAAGAATACAAAATTAGTGGGGAGGAATAGAATTTGCTAATATCAGATGATGATGATGTCCTAATATTGATTATAGATCAAGTGGAGAGCAATGATTATGTGGCAAAAAATGACTTTTAACTGAAATGATAAGCCTGAGTCTTGCTCCGCTGAAATGGAACTATATATATATATATATAATCCAAGATGATGGGCACTCCAAAACTCTCAAAAAACACTTGGGTGCTCTTGCTAATTACAATAATACAAAAAAAGTGGTATCAAAATTGCATTTGATATCAAAAGCAGACACTCACAATATTTTGCATGTAAAAAAAGATTTTATTGATGTCAACGTTTCGACCCTACTGTGGGCCTTCCTCAAGACAGTGTGACACTGGCAAATCTCAACCCACAGTTTATTTTCAAGAGTGGCTGTGATAGAGTTGTACAAGTAGCTGGTTTCTGTAGTGGACAAAGGGCTGGAAACATCATATGGCAACAATCTTCACTTGAGTACATATATGTGGATAAATGGTTGACTAAAGATGCAGACAACATGTACACATACAGCAAACAGAGGTCTAAAGCCTTACTGCACGAGGAGGTCCTGGGTTGCCCTTCTATAGCAGAAGGAACTCTCGTGGGCATAGGACGTATAGGCAGAAATGATCAAGGCATTGCAGAAATTCCATTATTGGTAAAACAAACAAACAAAAAAGCAGAAATTTAACTGCAGTTACTATCTGTGGGAAAAAGAGAAACATTGTTTTTTTCTGCATTTTCGTGAAAAGAAAATCGGCATTTTCACCCATCCCTACGTAGTACAGCCACCACTCTGTATGAGAGAAATGAATGAAAATGGGAGTACATTAAGTGAAAAAGTCCATATGATGCTAATTAGATGATAAGAAATAGCTCAGTAAAACAGTGTCACTAATGGAAGAAAACTCAATTATACCGGGACTATCTAACACATCCATAAGTGTATAATGTGCATAATTTAACTGACCGCATCTTAAATAGTCATTTAGACTAAGGAGGAGGTTCAGATTACATTCAGTATGTGCATAGGTATGTATATAACATGGATACATAAATTAAATCAAGTGGAAGCAAAAGGACTGTAATGAATATGTTCATTTAGCTAATTTCTTAGACCAGAGGCAGGGAATTCCAGTTCCTCTTCGTTATAATGCCCTACCACCCTTCTATCTCAGTCATTTGAAAACTATTGTCTGGAAGGATTCTGTATTATTTTTGCAATTAGATATTTAACCATTTGAGTGTCAAAGGGGTAAGCAACGCATTGCAGTACCACTCTGTCACTCAAAAGGTTAAAGTGCTCCTGTTGCCTTGCAGTTTGCATGCAGTTTGTTGTCAGAGACAACAGAGGAAAGGGATTTGGAAGTACTTATTTCTAATGACTTAAAAGTAGGCAGACAATGTAACAAAGCAGTGGGGAATGCAAGCAGGGTGCTGGGTTGTATAGCTAGAGGCATTAGTAGCAGAAAAAGGTAAGTGGTCTCTAGTTAGATCTCACCTAGAGTATTGTGTACAGTACTGGAGACCCCATCTCCAGAAGGATATAGATACTCTAGAGAGAATTCAGAGAAGGGCTACTAAAATGGTGACTAGTTTACAGGAAAAGAAATCAGGATAGACTAAAGGATCTGAACACGTATAGCTTGGAGGAGAGAAGAGAGAGAGAGGGGATATGATAGAAACATTCAAATACATGAAGGGATTCAACAATGTGCAGTATGGAAGTATATTTCAAAGGAGTAAAAATGTTAGGACAAGAGGCCATAGTCAAAAACTAGAGGGACACAAGTTTAAATGTTATGTAAGAAAGTTTTACTTCACTGAGAGGGTAGTAGATGAGTGGACTAGCCCACCAGCAGAAGTGATAGAAGTTAATACAGTGACATAAAGCTGTCCTGAACATAAGACAAGACCAAGGACCAAATAAGGTTTCTGGGGAAAAAAGTGAAATTCTTTTTCATTGCAGTAACATCTGATAACATGTGAAATTAGTGTATACTTAACATAAGTTAGCATCTAGTGACATACTTTCAGAGTTCAGCATACAGAAATAAATCTATTATTGTCTCTGAAAGTATACATCTGCTTATCTATTGGCTAATATAACGCACAGGCATCATAAAGAATTTGAATATGCATCTATGAATCTGACAGGTGCACATTTATGGAGAGCTAATATCTCCCAATAATACCCCCACCCCACCCTCTTACATTACCATGGCCAGACAATCCTCATGGTCCCCATGAATCATGCCCTTGTGTCTTTTTACAAGAGATAACATTTTCAGTAAGTCCTGTATGTCATCATGACCGGTATTCTTTTGAAACGTCGCCCACTATTGGGCGACAAAGAAAACGTCTCATTAAACATGTTGCCGCAATGAACAGGGTGATATCAGAATCACACCCGCATCAAAAGGATGAGATTCTGATATCACAGGCTTAAATCTTCGTACATTTCAATAGTTAAGTCACACTGAAAGGAAACAAAACAGGAGGCACCCAAAAGTGCCTGTTATCCAGACATTACCAATGTGTGTAAAAGCAAACAAAATTATATTCACAAGGTGAGTTGTTATTTGAGAGCTTATACCCACAAATAACCAAGGAAGCTTGCAAAGATCTATGCCTGCCTCTGTTCTGGTGTTCTCGTTAGTGGAAGGAGTCCAGAACACTGTGCTGTAGTCTTTGATGCACAAAATGTTTTAATACAAAAGGAATCATTTAACATATAAAAATAGCTCTAAAAAAGCATCAAAATAATTCACAGAAGAAAAATAATAAAACCAAGCTATTGGTTCTGTATAACGTTTTGTAGCTCCCTAGCTACTTTCTCAAATGCACTAAACCCTCAGCCTAAAAAATCTATAATGAACAAGCTACAGCACGATACTTAAAGGGATAGTAATACTTCGTTTTATCTTTATTTTATTTTGTAGGCATTAAAAAAACATGAAGATCGATATGTCTTATCTCTCAATCCTTTATGGTTTAAGAGATATTCACAAGCAAAGTTTCCCTCCCCGCCCCTTTTACCTAGTATAAGCCATCTCTTCTCAGATGTGGAATCTGGTTGTAAGACCAGACAGATAACAGCAGGGGACAATCTTCTTTCTATGAAAACAATGACAGCCTTTCCCCCCTTGACAAGTTTTTCAGCTTTTTCCCTTATCTTAATTGAAGATTGTCCCTCTCTGAAATCTACCTGGGCACCTCCCTTCTGATCTGGCTGAGCAGTGTTACATCAGTAAAAGGGGCGGGGGGGATACTTTATCATTCAATTACTCTTGAACTACAACTCTGACAGAATTGAAATAACACTCTCCAAAGTCCAAATACTATGATGATTAATTAGAGCTGTTTTTTTTATGAAACATTACTATCACTTTAAGTACCCCTCTCTCTCTTCTAACAGGAGAATTAAACTAATCACCTATAGAAATGGTCCAGACCATACAATAACATATAATTTTTATATATTCAAAAATCCCACATATTATTTTTATATCACACATATTGTTTTTGTATATTACAAAGATCCCATGTTATCATTATTCAAAGCATTGGTTTGGTCACATAACACAAATTGAACATATCTTTCAAATAAATTTCAAATGAACGCTATCGGACCCTATTTAATTCCGGTTATTCAGGCCGTTATGACCTTTATTATATCAGCTAGATCTAGTTCTAAAAAGATATATAATTACATTTATACATTCGTACAACAAACATACTTGACCTCCATATAAGATGTAAAATACACTATACATATTACTATGTCTGTAAAGATATAATATTATATTAACCCTCACCGTGCTAATCTTGTATCTTGATCGGCATGGAAGGGAAAGAAAAAGATACATCTCAACTCCCTTACGGTTCTGACCATCATAAAAACATATATACGGGGCAGTCTAACTCGGTCACAAATAACCAGCACATAATTGAACCAGCCTACCTGAACTACAGATCCCATAGGTCTCAGCATTTCAAGCACATGTATAGAGAATCCCTGAAACACAAGCCAAATATGGCCGTGCGTGTCAAATCATTCAAAATGTCCAATGACGCAACAAGATCTCAAGACCAAACCAGGACTTTTCATGTTGAGTGAAACAAGGGTATATCCACTGATGAAAGATTATTTATTCAAATGTTATTTCAGCTCAAGCCATGGTGGCGTTGTAGCTACAGGAGTCTATGGACAGCTCCGGTCAGTTGACCAAATACTCCCATAAGATGCAGCACCACCATAACATTTCAGGCCATAGAGGTATTACACCCAAAATATGCAAGTTTGAGCTGCAATAACTTTTGAATAAAGCATACCTCATCAGAAAAGATATTAAGTACTGTTATTCCTTTAACCCTTGGAATGCCAGAGAGGTATACAACACATTGCAAAGCAATAGTACTCAAAGGGTTAATCCAATTACTAACCCCCCTCATTTTGCAGGATTCTCTAAAGGAGTAATTTTTCTAAACTAGCGTAAAACCTTGTACATGGGCCAAAGTCTGGGTGATGTTAAGAGGCCGGTCCTGCTCTGCGTGCTGCAGCCACCTCACTGGTGACACACGTGATACAGTCATGCTCTGTAGCAACTGCTCGAACGCACAGAATGCTTCCAGCAGTGCTCCCAGCATTCTGTGCGTTCAGGCAGTCTCTACTGCGCATGACAGCATCGGACAAACATTCTAGCATTTTATTATACAGGATGAGGCTGATGTACTAGGAAAAAATGGTATGATTCTGACACAAGCAAACTGGCCATTGATTCAAATGGATCTTTAAAACTCTTAAATGCTAGAGGTGTCCAATACATTGATATGCAGTATGATGGCGATCTCTCTACCTTCAATGGGTTAAAATTATCCTAAAAGATGTGGAATGCTTATGAAGGAAGACAGTAAAGCTTGCTGAGTGAAGAATCTACTTATAGGGATGTATATACAAAGAAAATAGGAGCAATTCTAGGGCAAACCATCATCATCAAAGCAAACAAATAAAATATCCCAAATGCCCATTTATTTAACTCCTTAACGTCCTGGGGTTGGAACGCCCTCAAGCACTGCATATACATCATTCAGAGAGCCTGCACACGTGAGCAATTACGCTCTCTGATCTTGTAGTCAGTTTCAGACTCCCATAGTGATCACAGCGCTCACACAGAAGAGTGGTGATCACAAATCTCATGACGTGCCAGGACCTTCATCGTCTTTAAGACATGGACATCATTGACGTGCCAGGACCAGCACCAGTCTTTAAGACATGGACACAGTTGATGTGCCAGGACTGTCACCGGTCATTAAAGTGGACATACAAACTTTATCTAAATTGATACATCTATTAAAAATGCCTGTATGTTCTTTAATCTTTAAAAAAAAAAAAAAAAAACAACAACAGTGGCCTTAAGAGATATAGGACTGGATTCAAATGCAGGAGATAAATGTTACATCCCATTTTATCAAGAACTGTCCTACTGAAGTCTATGGGGAAACCTGGAGCTAACAGCAGAGATAAAATTAGCACTTGCATTTGAATCCAGCCCATAATGTTTTAAAAATGTACCTGCTGAAGTCATAAATTATGTAAAGAACCACTCCACCCAGTACCCTTCCTAGCTCTCCCCAGGACTGTGTGCTCCCTAGGCGATTGCTTTGCTGACTTAGTGAGCCAAAGGTACAAGGGGTCGCTTCTGTTCTACTTTCACTATCGCTTTCTGTGACTTGGGAATATAGTTTCACCCTTTGAGTGCCAGAGAGGTATCCGAAAAACGTTAGATACTTCTCCGGCTCTCATAGGTTTAAATATTAGAGTTCACAACCACGTACAGAGCTCTAGGATCCTATCTCTAGTCTATTTTTTGAGCTTCTGTTAAAAACTTTACAGTATTCACCGTGGAGGTGCTCATTTACCATTATAGCACTTTTGACATATAGTGACACATAGTCCACTTGCAAAGCCTGCCTCAGACCCTAGGGACAGGTGTCCAGAAGGTTTAAAGAAGAGGATTGGTAGTTCCTCAGAGGGAGAGCACTGCCAATCAATTTATATATCATCAAGATGGCCGCACTCTCCCTCTTGAAAAAGGATATCTAATATGTTAATTTTTAAGCTTAGGGGGATAAATGATTATAATTACAGGGGTATTTACACATATGTGGGGATATAAACATATTGGGGGGAGAGTAGGGCTTTAAGGGAGCAGTAAAATAGGGCTTTAAGGGAACAGTAAACGTTTTTAATGCCTATATGGCTTTTACTACTGCTGAGAGATGTATATTTCCAGAGTTACCACAGTTTAACTCTTGGTCTTTTACATTAACAGTTCCCTCTAGTGGTCTGATTTCAATTAGTTATTCTGCTGCATTCTCTGGGAGAGGTGAGTCACTGACAAACAGTTCTCCATAGAATGTGATAGATACTGCTGAGTCATGCTTCAGTGTCAGTTTGAACTCTCAGGAAGTAATCATGCTGTCACTCTCTTCCTGACAAAAGTGGAAGTACCCTTATGGTATTCTGCAATTTATAGATTTCCAGAGATAAAGTATAGCGCTTCTTTAGCAAAGTCAAATTTAATTTAATGGGCATTTTTTTCTTTTCTATCTGTGGTTGAGTTGATTTATTCAAGAATTGCAATGATTTCCAGCCTCAGCTGTGCCTTCAATCCTTTTAGGTGCCGTAGAGATGTCCAATGCATTGCGTCACAAAAAGTAGAGGGTTAAATATTTTATCAATGCACAGGTCAAGTTTACAATTTTTAACCTCTTAAGGACCAGAGGTGTGTTTGTCCAATGCATGGCGTTGTAAGCCTTCTGGTCCTCAAGCTGTTAACCCTTTGAGTGCCAGAGGGGTACGCAACGCATTGCTTTGCAATGCATTATGTACCACTCTTAAACTCAAAGGGTTAAAGCAGTACTTTCACCCCTGATCTATATTGAAAATCACAGACCCATTTGTTTGCTTATTTCCCTTCGTGTAAGAAAGTAGCCAACATCTAATACAATATATGACAAACTTAGTTTAAATCATTTATGTTGCAGAAATGGAAAGAAAATCACTGAAAAATGTGATCAGACTAAAAACAAATGAGTCTAGCCACATACAGCTATGATTCTGTCACAGTGTTTTACTACAGGAACAATAGCTTGGAAGCAGATGGAAGTGTTAAAATACACAGTTATGTTTCCCTGTAACAAGGAAATATCACACTTTGTGTTGCCTGTCTAATGTAGCCACAGCTGCCCTCTGTCTGTCCTCTTCATCTGGTCTATTTGATATACTATACACATATCTCCCAAGTGTCCCTCTTTGAGACCCAAATCCCTCTGTCCCTCTTCCCCACCCTGATGTCCCTCTTTTTAGGAGATCAGATTGTCTGGTGTGTGTATAAGTGATCACATTGCTCCACAGCAATAAAACTCACATTATTGTTTGTTTAAACTTCAGTATATTTGTTTATAAATTAGTCTGTGTAAATAAAACACTTTGTTCTTGCTCTAAATCATTTATTCATTTACACCACGAGGTATCAGAATTATACTTACTTATATTTACATATTATGCTAATGAAGGCGTGACATGCAGACACTTCCTGTCTTAGCCCTATACTACCTCCCCCACCCAATGCATTGCCCACCTCTCCCAGCACTGAAAATGTTACATGTCAATGAATGAGCAAAGCAGAGCTAGACAGGAAGTGCCTGCACAGCATGATTTAATTAGCTTAATCTATAAATCTGAATAACTCTAAAACGAATTTCCTAAGTAAAAATATAACAAATAGATGAATGCTCTTTCAAAATCACCAAAGTTGTTTTTTAGGAGGTAAGGTCTGTTTAATTGGGACTTTGGACTGCTGGTAAATATACTGAACTGCAGGTGCATGGTAACGTTCACTTATTAAACACAACATTTCCACAATGCAAATGGGCAGTGCCAACTGCCAAGCAGAGTCTGAATAGGAACTGCAACGGATCGATGGAACGTTGTGTTTTTCTTGGAAAATCCATCAGTGACTACAGGCATGCTTCTCTCCAGGAACAATAAGGCAGCTAGTATTGTCATCTAGTGCATTGATAAAGTGTTGATGTATTATTACTGTAATACAATTTGTACCAAATTCCATGTATGTGCCACAGGATGAATTTATTAAAGCAGCAGTAAACATTTTTAGGAAAAATGTATATTATAGGACCTTTCCTATAGGACCATCTCAATAAATTTGAATGGAATTGGTCTTTATAACCCACTCGGGGAGATTCAATATGCGGTGATGAAGAGGTGATTAGGAGGTGAAAAAGTGGAGATGACTTCTCCAGTTTATCACTTCTCCAATTCCTATTTTATTCTATGGAGTCTATTCACTAATATCTCCAAAGTTGAAGACATCTTAGTGTATAGGCTCCATAGAATAACATAGGAATTGATAAGTGATAAACTGGAGAAGTTATCATTTTATCACTTCTTTATCACCGCTTAGTGAATCTCCCCAATTGAATGCTAGAGAGATCTCCGAGACCTGGGCGGGGAGATTCACTAAGCGGTGATAAAGAGCTGATAAGGAGGTGATAAAGTGGAGATGACTTCTCCAGTTTATCACTTCTCCAATTCCTATGTTATTCTAGGGCAGTGGTTCTCAACCTGTGGGTCGGGACCCCTCTGGGGTTCGAATGACGATTTGCCAGGGGTCGCCTAAAACCATCAGATATTTATATGTCGATTCATAACAGTAGCAAAATTACAGCAATGAAGGAGCAACAAAAATAATTTTACTGTTAGGGGTCACCACAACTTGGGAAATTTTATCAAAGGGTCACGGCACTAGAAAGGTTGAGAACCGCTGTTCTAGGGAGTCTATTCACTAATATCGCCAAAGTTGAAGACATCTTAGTGCATAGGCTCCATAGAATAACATAGGAATTGGAGAAGTAGTAAACTGGAGAAGTTATCATCACTTTATCACCGCTCAGTGAATCTTCCTATTGCATTGCAATGTATTTGAGGCCTCTCTAGCATTCAAGAGGTTATAAAAAACCTTTTAAATCAATGGGAATATTTATTTGTCCCCAGTTGTAAAATTGGTTTACCCTAGAATTGCTTCTATTTTTTTTCTGCTTATTGCCCTATAAGTAAAATTTTCACCCAGCAGGTGAATTGCTTTGCAATTAATTGTGCTCCCCTCTGGCATTCTAAAGGTTAACTTTTGGCAGACACCAGCAATGTGTCGATCACCAACTGGTGCAATCCACAGATCCCGCTGAAGAACTGAATTCGTTTAGGAATAAAAGAATATCATGGTCAAGATTTAAAAATAAAAAAAACTACATCAACATATTGTGCCTTAAAAGGATAGTAATGTTTAATTTTAAGATTATTTAATATTGTAGGCATTAAAAAAAGAATTACATCAATGTAAGTCCTGCTTCTCAAACCTTTATGGTTTGATATAACTGGCTAAAGTTCGTGCCTCTAGGCCATTTCAGGGAAGTCTGCCCTCTAGCTGACAGCAGTAGATTCCAGTCCCGGGACCGGCTGGCGGCTCTTGAGCAGAGCTCTGCTGAAGAGCCTCCGTCCAGTCAAATCACCGGAATCTCCTGCTGTCAGCTAGAGCACTGACTTCTCTGAAATGGCCTAGAGGGAGGAACTTTAGCCAGTTATATCTCTCAAACCATAAAGATTTGACAGACAGGACTTACAGCAATGTAATTCTTTGTTTTAATGCCTACAATATTAAAGAATCTTAAAATTAAACATAACTATCCCTTTAACCCAGTGATTTCCAAACTGTGTGTCGCGACACGTTGGTGTGTCGGCTGCAGTGTGTAGGTGTGTCACAGGCAAAGGTGACGTTTACATAGCGAGAGATTGTCATTCAACCCAAGCACGAGCTACACTGGGAGCTGAGATAAAACACTACTACAAAATGGTCGCATTTACACAGTGCGAGATTGCCTCCATGTGCTGCATACAGCTGGAGCACCACAAAAGATTTGTAACAGCTGGAGTACCTCTGTGTGCTGCATACATAATATGTATGCATCACACGGAGGTACTCCAGTTGTTACAAATCTTTTGGCGCTTCAGCTGTTAAAATCGTTTGAGATGCCACCTCCTCTATACCTCTGCCCTCTCTTTGGGCTGCCAGGCTGGAGTGTCCCTGTGTGCCGAGGCTGCCTATCACATGGCTGCTGCTTCTGCTCGTGGCGCCGATGAGACAGGAAAGACGGACAATACTTCTAAAATCAGTTATGCGCTATCTATTTACTAATGCGACATGAGAATCTTACACTTATATGTAGCTCAACATTCTCATGTCGCCATTTAAAAAACACACAACATGCTTTATGCCTTCCACAGTATGAATGAAAGGTTTTCATGAGATATGTTGTGTCCCCATACATCTTCTTATTACAATTTATGTATGTGTCCGGGATTATTAGTTTAACCTCCGGTTTGCTAGCAAAACTGAATTACTGTGTCACAAAATGATGCATGTCTAAAAGGGTGTCACCAGCATGAAAAGTTTGGAAAGCTCTGCTTTAACCCACTGGATGTTATGGATGTCTCCATTGAATTGATTGATTCACAATATATATTGGCATAGTGTTTAACATTCAAAAGGTTAAAAGAATAGAGATGGAGAAGAGAAGCAAAAAAGTAAGGGGAAACAAGGGCAACAGTTTAATAATTTGATTTAAATACTACCAGATTGAATGCATTGAATATGCATATGTGTTTCTAAAGAAGAACGGTAATATTCATTCCATGTAATCTGAGAGCTCTCCAGTCAAGAGGTAACAAGAGTGATACAAGTGTTAGCAATTTATATGACATTTATATTATATTTATGACATCTTTAAATATGAGGACAATTAAATAAACGAAAACAGTGATTACTGTTGACACAAAGGCAATGGGCTGATGTCAGGAAGATGTAAAAGCACTCTGGGTTTCTAAGTCCCTCCTTTACAATCTTTTGTACCCTTATTTGAAAGCACTTAATGGAAGATCGATATGCCAAAGGATTATACTCTTATATACTTCTGAATCTGCTGGGTCCTACAGCTCTCATCTCCCAAGAGTCCAACCACTCCACCACTTCCACAAATCAAGATATAAAGAATCTGAGCCTAGCGCTGACCCCTCTCCGATATCGATAAACCTTGAATAAAAGAAAAACACGTGGCAGTATCTAACAAATCTAATAACTTCAATGGTGATGACCCCTAAGAAACTATAAACAAAATATTTATATATGTGTATCTATATCTCTCTCTCTCTCTCTCTATATATATATATATATATATATATATATATATATATATATTCCAAAATACAATGTATGGAGAGCACTGCAAACGTCTGCTAATAACAATAATATTTATTAACAATATAACAATTTAAGTGATGACTTAAAGCAATGCGTTGCGTACCCCTCTGGCACTCAAAGGGTTAACACCACCCGGACCTTGGCCCGTGTACACGGGCTTTTACAGTAGTAAGTAATAAAAGCTATCCTATCAAAATTTTTTAACATGTGGCAGTTTAGGGGTGATTCATATACTTGAATGCCCTTGCGGGCATCTACCAGCGCTCTGCATTCCTAAAGAGAAGACCGCGCGGGAGCAACAGCAGCTACAGGTCTGTGCAGAAGGAGGCACAGACCTCTCCTGCCGCTGGACCACCAGGGAGGTAGGAAACAGACACAGGGGGCAAAGTGGGAGCAAGTTGGAGCTGATGGGGCCAATATGGAGATGATGGGGGCAATGTGAGGGCAGGGCAAGTTGGAGCTGATGGGGGCAATGTGAGGGCAATATGGATATGGGGGGGTAATGTGGAGATTTGGAGCATTGTGGAGGTGTCCAGTGGAGATGGACAATGGGGGGCGCTTCAGATTTCTGTGCCGACAGGCTCCTGAGATGTAGATCCGGCCCTGGTGATACCATAGAGCTTACAAGGGAAACTGGTTATGCTTCTAGTGTAACTCCATATTTATTGTAGCTCTGTGGTATTATTTGTGTAGCTCCGTTTCAGTTGTAAGCTCTGTGGTATCCCTAGGGTAGCTCCATTTACAGCAACAAGCATGCGTTGCACACCCCTCTGGCCCTTAAAGGGTTAAAAAAGAGGTATGTGCCTGTTATTTTATATTTATATTACACTTTGTTGTGAGCAGTTTTTCTTAACCCCTTGAGTGCTTGAGCGATTCCCATTGCCTTTCAATATACTCAAGGGTTTAATCTGCCTTAGTAATAGACTGATCCAAATTTCATCTTCATATGGTTGTTGTTCCTGTTTCATTGGTGAAATTAGGACACTTCAAAGAACTATCTTATCTTCTTTTGAAAGGACGTTTGATGTGTATGGAAAAGATGTTTCTATCATCTGATGAGGAGGAGAAAATGAGGAACAAACAGCAGGTGCTCAGCTGCACATCTCTGATGTACTAACTCAGATCACAGGAATTCTAGATAAATTAACAAAAAAACAAAACAAAAATTGTGCAACAGATATATATATATATATATATATTCTTTACATCCAGAGGCTGTATCCAAAACGTTATAAAAAATAATAATAATAATAATAGAAAATAATAAAAACTACTTAATAGTTACAATAAAAACAAATGTATAAAAAAAATGTATAACATACTTGGATCAGCTCCACGCTTTTCGTGGTTCAATGCCACTTCCTCAGGAGCAGGAATTGAGGAATTGAGCCACGAAATGCGTAGAACTGATCCAAGTATGTTATGCGTTTTTTTATGAATATGTTTTTATTGTAACTATTACGTAGTTTTTATTATTTTCTTCTCTTATTGTAAATTGCTTTGTTGGCATAATATTCTGCAATAAATTAATTTGTGCCTTCTTCTAAGTAAGTGGAGTACTCAATACTTCATAGATATATAATATAAAACTCGTAGTATACCTTAGTCTCAATAAATTTTCGGGGAAAAATGGACAGGACAACCTACTTTATGGGGTGATAATCCCTGTGCAGTGGTTGCCTAAGAGAGCCCTAGAAAACCTAAAAGGAGGCAGTGGTGGATACAGAAAACTGGAGAATTAAAGAATACCAACCCGGGGTATATACCGGGAGAGTAATTACATCTTGGAGGCAGAGTAAAAGCCTCATTAACACTGGCGTCGCTGGGGGGGGGCTAAGGGGGCTAAAGCCCCGAGTGTAGTGTTGGTCAGCCCCGAATGTTGTGGCCCAGTGTCTGGCAGTGGGAAGCCCTGAATGTATGCTGCCGAATTTAATGGATGCCATGCTGCCGTGAATTGAATATACAAAGGTAAGGACAGCATTAGATGTGCCCAACCATCCAGTATCTTCCTCTCCTAGCATGTCGCACAGCAGCCAATAAGAGAGGAGTGCTTTTGATGCTCCTCTCTCATTGGTTGTGAGTGCATGCAATATGGCAAGGCACTGTTGCTCAGAGTTTCTGGGGCAGATTCCTGGAGTGGAGCAGGCAGCAGGGCATTAGCGCGCAAGCCACGCATCGCGAGCTAGAGCAAGAAGGAGGCCAGAGTCAGACGCTCACACTAGCACTGCAGCAGCCGGCCCAGCAGCATCACACATCAACCAGGCTGACGCTGACAGTCAGAGTGTCACTCACTGCCTGTCTCAGGACTGGAGCTTAAGTAAGTAGGTTCAGTTCAGTGTTCACTTCACTGTTAAAACATTGCAAAAAAAAAAAAATCATGTGGCCAGAGTGCATTAACCATTCGCTGTGTGCTTGCTCTTTTGAATTTCATCAAAAGCCTACCAAATTCTGGACTTGATTTATTTTATATCCTCTTGATAATCATTTAATTTTGTCATATGAGACCAAAAGCAAACCATAACAATACAAATACAAAACAATACGCAAGTAGTAGTACACAAGTTCACACAGCACACAGGGGCCATATGTACAATTCTGGGGTAAACCAACTCCATCCTTTGGAAGAAATACAAATTCCCCTTATCACCATTGATTTAAATGGGGCTTTTAACACCTTCAGTGCCAGACAGAGGTCTCCAATGCATTGCATCGCAATGCATGATATCTTTCTGGAATTCAAAGGGTTAAAACTCTCTATTTAAATCAGCTTTGTAATTTTGCCATGGTCTGTAGATGTTTTTGGAACCTAGAAACGCCCCTGCTCATTAATATGTGAGTACATGTCTGAAGAGATCACTGTGGTGAAGGCTAAAGGACTGGTTTAACTGCTACACTCAGCGGAACCTTGTGCGCCGGCTTTTTGTTTTTTTGTTTCTGCCACAGGAATTCTAGGGCAAGGCAACTCTACCATGAGGGACGCACACAACTTCCTATTGATCTAATGAGGATTTAAACCTGTTGGCTGCTAGACAGGTCTGTAGTCCAATGCGATGGAAGCTTCTCTAGCATACAAGCAGTTAAAAGTCTCAATAATTGAAAAGAGGTTAGAGGATTTATTATTTCTCCCCTATGGTGCAGTTGGTTTACTCTAGAATTCCTTCAAATTTTTAAAATCTTTTTTTTTTTTTTAATTCAATGTTTATTGGATTTTTCAAATTAGTTACTGGTACAGAAAAAAGAGAATGGAAGGGGATACAAAAGGATAAATAACAAATCAGACTAAGAAACAGGGACGAAGAATAAGTCAGAAAAGCAAACTGCAGAGGAAGAGAGAGAGAGAAAAAAAAAGTGGGGGGAGGAAGGGGATTCAGAATAGGAAAAGGTCACCGTGGAAGTCAGGGGGGAGCACCGAGTTCACCCATGGAGACCAGATACGGAGAAACGAATCAGATGAAGCATGCAGGTAAGCAGTCATCTTCTCCATCTTAAGGAATTGTTAAATCCTGCCATCTAAAGGGGCATGGCAGGGTGTAACTGTTTTCCAGTGGTACGCAATGTGACATCTAGTCATAGCACAAACCCGAAACACCAACTTGTTAGCAGACGGAGATAAAGGAGGATGTCCAGAAGATCTGTTAAGCAAAGTAGTCCAAGGATCGGGAAGTATGGCAACCCCTAGAGCCTCGCTGAAGAGACCAAAAACACGGGACCATAAAGCCACCACTGGAGGGCACAATCACCACATGTGGCGGCAAGTACCATCCAAGCCGCAACCCCTATAACACAACTGGGAGGCAGAGGAGAGAAATCTATGTATTCTAGCCGGACTATAGAGATAAAACTTTGTAAGCATTTTCTTTGACTTTGGTACGTGGCGTTAGGTTACGAAAGTTAAGAATAATGGCATTCCACTCTTCAGGATCCAAAGCCTCACCCAAGTCTGATTCCCAGAGAGCCCAATATGACTAGGGCTGGGGAAAGAGCGTTGTCAAGAAATGAGAATAAAGATTAGATATGGTGCCCCTCCTATGTAGCAATGTAGAGCACAACAACTTGAATAATGTACTGGAACCAGGCAGAGAGGTTTTCAAAATAAGATGTGACAAAGTGTTGAGTCTGAAGAAAACGATAAAGTTCGGAGGGCGGGGCATTGTATCTGTCACAGAATTGATCTCAAGACACAAGAGTCCTTCCCGGATACAGATCTGAGACTTGTGTAATCCCGGAGTCGCGCCACCAATGAAAGCTCATCGGATTCAAACCCGGCAGGAAATCTCTATTACAAAAGAGAGGACATAGTTTAGAAGCAGGGGTGCGCAGACGATCCTTCAGTTGGCATTGCCACCACAATGAAACAGTGTGCAGTAGGGACAGGCTATTGGCGAAAGAACTCAAAGGTCGGGGAGGCAACCACAACAGATCGGAAGCTGGGGGGGGGCAGCACAAAGAGCCATCTCCAAGCCCACCCACTGGAGAACATTAAAAGTGAGGTGGAATTGAGTAGCTTTAGCCAGCTGAGCAGCCTTATAATATGTTAAAATCTTTTTTATGAAAAAAAAAAAATATTGTAAGGTGTTTCCTGTTGAGTAAAATAAGAGTATTTCCACTGCTAAGAGATGCATATTTCCAGAGTTATTATTATTTAAACCTGTGTTTTGGTACATTAGCAGTACCTTCTAGTGGTCAAACATCAATTAGTTAGTCTGTTACATTCTAATGGAGAAGAAAGTCAGTGACTTACAGTTTTCCATAGAATGTGCTAGAAACTGCCGAATCATTTCTGTTGGAGGCAATTTTTTAAAATCAAAAGATGGATAAACCAGTGTGATATCAGGTATAGATAGCCTTTGTCTGTCCTGCTGTTTTTGAATGATAAATCCCATGAGCCTCAACTGGCTGAGAATGATGGGAGTTATGATCCAATGACAGCTTGAGAGAGTACAGGAGGCCATATTTACAAGTCAAACTTTTATCAGTTCTGGGGCAAACCAACTTCACCGTAGGGGACAAACAAACTCTCCCGTACATTTAAATTTGTTGTGCAC
Organism: Rhinophrynus dorsalis; assembly: GCA_037306005.1. NCBI lineage: Eukaryota > Metazoa > Chordata > Amphibia > Anura > Rhinophrynidae > Rhinophrynus > Rhinophrynus dorsalis. The sequence goes on along the minus strand of CM074720.1, from coordinate 56,805,516 downwards.
CCCTTTTTGTACTTAAAGGGTTAAAGGGATGCTAACACTTAAGACGTAAAAAAATATATGTTGTAGGGTTTATGTCCCCGAATAAAACAAGGGTACTCCCACTGCTGAGAGATATTTTATTAAAAAATTATAACAGCTCAAACTTGAATTTTTTAGGTGCAATATCACAGTGGCCTGAAAATTTACAGTGGCGCTGTTGCTACACCATCCTATGGAGATTTATGGTCTACGGACCAGAACAGTCCATAGGATGGTGTAGCAACAGCGCCACTGTAAATTTTCAGGCCACTGTGATATTGCACCTAAAAAAATTCAAGTTTGAGCTGTTATAATTTTTTAATAAAATATCTCTCGACAGTGGGAGTACCCTTGTTTTACTCAGGGGGATAAACCCTACAACACATATTTTTTTTACATTTTAAGTACTACTATCCCTTTAAGGAAACAGTAAAGTGTTATCATGAAAACTACTGTAGACATTTTTCTGCTGACTAAAACAAGGGGAATTGCTTCTTTCAAAGATTATGACACTCCAAACTTAAAAAAAAAATTAAACTGTTACTACCAGTATTAACCAGCGTCCAGAAGGCATTTTTACATAACCCTTTGAGTGCCAGAGGGGTGCTGAACACATTACACTGCAATGTTTTGTGTACTTCTCTGGCACTCAAAGCATTAATGCACTCTATGGGCGAGATGTTCAAAAAGTCGTCATAATGAAAAACTTGTGGGATCATGAGTTGGTGGTAAAAGAAGGATAATATTTTCTAAAGTAAATTCGTCACGTTTGAAAATTCATCTAAATAATTAAAAATGACGGTAAGAAGATCTCATTGAACATTGCCGTTAAAAATTCTGATCTTAAAATTTGTTTTTGATTTTGTCTTTAAAATGAAACTTTTCAAAGAAACAAAGACATTTTTTTGTCTTTGAAACGAAAAATTGCTTCTCAGTACTTTAATTTTTCTTCTCCAAGTTTAGACCTTTTTTATTATGTCGGGAAAAAAATGATGTTAATCAGACAAAAAAAGTTCAAACGAATATTTTTTTCTGAAAATACCTTACATTACAGAACATTAAACCACACCCACTTTTAAGATGGCTTTTTCCCTTTGACGGAGATGGCGGAATTGGATGCAAAATATGACGGAAACATATCTGAGAATTGATGGATCATGGTGTAAGAACTTTTTTATTCTGATTACAGACAATTTCAGTTACCACCACTTTCTGAACATCTCTCTCCGAGATAGATGAGTCTTAGATTAAACCTTACATTACACCTAGGGAAGAACAGTGCCACCTGGGGGCCACAGTACAATCCTGCAAGAAGAGTTGGAATAACAGAGGTGTAAGTGCAATTATCATACTCATCAGGAAATCCCTAATATAATTAGGTTTTTCCCCATAATTAAACTTTATTGCACCTTTAACACCCTTCCTCTGTGAAATAATGCATTGGAGACCTCACTAGCATTCAAGGAGTCAAAACCCCATTTAAATAATTGGGAATTTGTAAATTATTTTTCTTTCTTATCCCACAGTTAGTTTGTTCTAGAACTGGCCCACTTTTGTATTTGTACACATGGCCCAAATTGCCCTTAAAGAGATAGCAATGCTTAATATTGATAAAAATACATAGTGCAGGATGTATCCCTCCGAGTAAAACAAGGGTACTCCCACTGCTGGTATATGTTTATTCAGAACTTATTGCAGCTCAGCTTTGGATATTTTAGGTGCAGTACCCCTGTAGCCTGAAATGCTATAGTGCTATATGAGCTGCAATGTCTTTTGAATAAAACATCTTTCAGCAGTGTGAGAACTATTGTTTTGCTCATCAGCATAAATCCCTAGATAGATAGATAGATAGATAGATAGATAGATAGATAGATAGATAGATAGATAGATAGATATATATAGACAGACAGGTAGATAGATGATAGATAGATAGATAGATAGATAGATAGATAGATAGATAGATAGATAGATAGACAGACAGACAGACAGACAGACAGACAGATAGATAGATAGATAGATAGATAGATAGATAGATAGATAGATAGATAGATATAGATAGATAGATAGATAGATAGATAGATAGATAGATAGATAGGGATAGATAGATAGATAGATAGATAGATAGATAGATAGATAGATAGACAGACAGACAGACAGACAGACAGATAGATAGATAGATAGATAGATAGATAGATAGATAGATAGATAGATAGATAGATATATAGATATGTATAGATAGATAGACAGACAGGTAGCTAGTTAGATAGATAGATAGATAGATAGATAGATAGATAGATAGATAGATATGGATAGATAGATAGATAGATAGATAGATAGATAGATAGATAGATAGATATGGATAGATAGATATAGATAGATAGAGATAGATAGATAGATAGATAGATAGATAGATAGATAGATAGATAGATCGAAAGACCGACAGACAGGCAGATAGATCGATAGATAGATAGATAGATAGATAGATAGATAGATAGATAGATAGATATAGAAAGATAGATAGATAGATAGATAGATAGATAGATAGATAGATAGATAGATTGATAGACAGGTAGATAGATATGTATAGATAGATAGATAGATAGATAGATAGATAGATAGATAGATAGATAGATCTAGATAGATAGATAGACAGATAGATAGATAGATAGATAGATAGATAGATAGATAGATAATTATGTATATGCATTGCTATTCCTTTAACTATTTTAGATGAGCTCTATAGAAATAAATAGCTTCATACAATAATACTGGAAATCATCATGACCACAGATCATAGTAATGTTAATTACAATATTTAATTGCTAATTAGTTATAATTTATGTCATTTGTGGAGAATATTATTTATTGCAGTTTGAGAATGATATTTTAAATCCAATTTGCAATCAAACTATGCCCAATTACTCATGTAGCTTAATTTGCACTTGATATGTTTATTCATACTTCCAGCTTTTCTCTTGGTTATGATCCCTATTAATTTATACACCGCTAATTGTCACATTACTTACAGCACAATGGTACTTAGGACTAGGGATGGTTGAATAGTACATTTCTTCCCATTAGAATTTTATCAGAAAACCCACAATTTGCAGCTTTTTTTTGGGGGGGGGGGTGGAGAGGGGGTTATTTTCACACACACAGAAACCATATACAATTTGCACGTTTTCACTAAATATTTCATGTGAGAACTTTGCCAGTTTCCACATATGTGTGAGACATTCTATCTGGGTTCACGCTCAGTATGTGTGGTTATATGGCTACCAGTGGGACAAGACTGTGTTAATATGTGTGGTTCTATGGCTACCAGTGGGACAAGGCTGGGTTAGCATGTGTGATTCTATGGCTACCACTGAGACAAGACTGGGTTAATATGTGTGGTTCTATGGCTACCAGTGGGACAAGGCTGGGTTAGTATGTGTGATTCTATGGCTACCACTGAAACAAGACTGGGTTAGTATGTGTGGTTCAATGGCTACCAGAGTGCGTCCTGCCGCCGTTGCAGTCATGCACTGTAGAGACTGCCCTAAAGCACAGAATGCTCCCAGCACAGAACTCCCAGCATTCTGTGCGTTCAGACAGTCTCTACTGCGCATGACGGCTTCTCACACATCCTAGCGAATTATTATATAGGATGATTGTAAGAAGATGCTGTCTGGCAAGAAATGGCAGTTGGGATGACAGGCAGTGTGGAACGTTAGTATCTGGATGACAGATAGTATCTGGATGACATACCTGCCAGACTTGCACTAACCCACAAATAATGAAAGCTAAATATCTCTTGAACTATTGTTTTTGATACAAAATGGCTAACATAAATATGAGTGCATTTGTTACAATACAAAGAGACATTTCCATTAAAGGGATAGTAATACTTTGTTTTAACTTTATTTTATTTTGTAGGCATTAAAAAAACATGAAGAATGATATCAGTCTTATCTCTCAAACCTTTATGGTTTAAGAGATATTCACAAATAAAGTATCCCTTCCCTGTTCAACCAGATCAGAAGGGAGGTGCCCAGGTAGACTGCAGAGACGGACAATCTTCAATTAAGATAAGGGAAAAAGCTGAAAAACTTGTCAAGGGGGGAAGGGCTTTCATTGTTTTCATACAAAGAAAAGTGTCCCCTTCTGTTATCTGTCTGGTCATACAACCAGATTCACATCTGAGAAGAGATGGCTCACACTAAGTAAAAGGGGCGGGAGGGGTAACTTTGCTTGTGAATATCTCTTAAACCATAAAGGTTTGAGAGATGAGACTTATATCATTCTTCATGTTTTTTTAATGCCTACAAAATAAAATAAAGTTAAAACGAAGTATTACTATCCCTTTAAGTGAAGTAACTCTGGGGCAAACCAACTGCATCATAGGGGACAATTCCCAAAAATGTCCATTCAGTTAATAGGATTAACCCTTTGAGTGGCAGAGGGGTATGCAATGCATTGCACACCCCTCTGCCACTCAAAGGGTTAAGTGCTAGAGATGTGTTGCAACCTCTTCAGCATTCAAGGGGTTAAAAGCCCAATTTAAATCAATGGGAATTTTATTTGGCCTATGTGGCACAGTTAATTTGTGCCAGAAATCCTCTACCTGTGTTTTGATATTAAGGCTCATCCTATATAATAATTCACTAGGATGTTTGTCAGAAGCCGTCATGCACAGTAGAGACTGCTCACGCTGCAGTCATGCCCAGCATAGACTGCCCGAACGAGCCGCAGCTGATACGGAGCGGGGCGATCCAAATTCAGACCAGAGTCCTCTCTGCGCACATTTCTGGGACAGCTTGGTCCCAGGAAGGTGCGCAGAGAGCACTACAGTCCAAATTCGGAGCGCCCTGCTCCATATTAGCTGTGGCGCATTCAGGCAGTCTATACTGGGCATGACTGCAGCCCCGGCAGTGAGCAGAGAGGATCTGGGCACCCACAGAGGCTGCTGGGTGGCACTGTGGCTTTTAAAATACGTAGTAGTCTTTAAAATGTTTCTCAGTTATAAAATGAGAATTAGTAAAATAAAGCAGGAGGAATTTATGATCCCTCATATGTGTGTCTCAGTGAAGAGTGACACATTGTGTACAATGCATTGTTAATGAGGATCCCACCACAGCTGCATGGCTGTCCACCTACTAGACATGTGCGAATTCATTCGGAGACATTCGGATTTCGTCGAAAATGGGGTCATTCGGAGACATTCGGCCAATCCGAAACTCAAGGGTCATTCGGAAAAAATGATCCGACTCCGAACAGCCCAGGTCCGAAATTCGTTGAAACTTTCGGAAGTTTCGGCAATCGACACATTTCCAAAAGTTTTGACTACTTTTGACCAGGACATTTTGTACTTCCTGTGCGCGCTCAATTACTTTCCCTCCATAATTTTCCCTCCATGTCTCTAGTCCAATTCCATTCTCCGTTTCATGCACTACTTCCCTCTTTTGTCTGTATTCGAATAGCCTTCTTCGTTTCATGATGGGGGTTGGACTAATGACACAGTCACACAGACAGACTGCCTGCATTTCCTCATTGGGTTGTTGGAGCTCAGAGAGAGAAGAGATTAGAGAGCGTACAGTTGTTGTGTAGGCAGGCAGGTAGCATTAGGCTAGGCATAGGTAGGCAGCCAGCATTAGTTCCAGTTATTGCCACTGCAAGAACAAGTAATATTTGTTCCTGTGCAAAATATAAAAAAATATTAGGTATTTGTTCGAATACAGGGCCGGCCCTTACATGGGACCCAGTGGGTCCATGGACCCAGGCGGCACTTTGACAGGGGCGGCAATTTGCAGTCACATAGCATGTTTATTTTGTGCTCTTCCGCCATTTCTGTGTTGCAGGGTGTCCCATCAGTGTGACTGTCAGCAGCCGGGCAGCCCTATGCTCACTCAGTGGTGATGCCTGCTGGCTGCTTCAGTGACTTGAATTATGTGATAGTGAAACATTATGCCTATTTTGTATTGTTTATCGCCCACCTAAAGTCAAGACTTGAGTAAATAGGTCTACCATCCCAGATTTGCTAGAGAGGTTTTACAAATACAGGAGGGTGCCCCCTGTACAAAATGAGTCTAAACATTTGGGATCCCTAGTATGAGTGCACAACAGTGCATGATGTGTCCTGAACAGGATTGCTGTGAGGTGTCTCCACCCAGAAGGTGCTGGCCGGGCTGAGCTTCAACATTGCGACAAGTGACAAACTAAGAGCACCGTGCCGTGCAGTCATAGCATCACCCCCTCCTACTCTCCGGGTCCCGCTGACTGGCAATAACAGGTGAGTCACTAAGAGATCTGAAGCCTTTCTGGAAGTCCTTTCACTTTGAAAGGGGCTAGGTATTACTTGGGGGAGTTGCCTCGTGTGTAAATAATTTCTAGGTGGGAGATGAATGTGCATCACTTATCTGTTTCCTAACAGTAGTTAGAATACAACTCCCATCATCCCCTGATTATGACATTGGGAAATGCCCAGCAATTACCGTAGAGCCCTGTATTGCACACTCACGGAAAACGGTGATATTGCTATACTAAGACAATGCTGTGGACCCCTCTTCAGTATAGATGTCAAGCATTTTTTTATTTCTCTCCTGTGTTGCAGTTTGTTCACAACAGAATGTCTCAATTTTTCTTTTTAACCCTTTGAATGCCAGAGTGGTATGCAACGTATTGCTTTGCAATGCATTGCGTACCACTCTGGCACTCAAAGGGTTAACACATTACATCTATCACATTACAATCATTGATGTTTATTCTTGATGTAGTATGAAACTCTACAATGTATATACACATAGAGTTATCTGATATGAGGGGAAATCAGGATAGGAAAACGAGAGAGAGGAATTTGGGTACTAAAGAGGGACAGTAGGGTAGGAGGCTGGTACCAGAAAATGAAACCTTAATCTTTACCCATGTACTAACATAGAATGTGACATGTAGTTTGTCCATATTCGAGTCGACCACTTATGTTGAGTAGGATGTGACAGGCATGGGTTTTCGATGTCGAGCATATGCTAAATTGAATGACAGGCATGAGGTTTCGATGTTCGAACATATGCTAGATTGAAGGACAGGCATGGGGTTTCGATGTTCGAACATGATAAATTGAATGACAGGCATGGGGTTTCGATGTTCGAACATGCTAAATTGAATGACAGGCATGGGTTTTCGATGTTTGACGTTTGCATTGTGACTGGCATCCCATGCTAGAGTAGAGGCATGCACAGACTTTCAATGTATGACAATGTCCGTTTTTGGGATAGATCTTTTTCTAAATGCACACCCTGTCTGCAAATAATGATAGAAGCGTGCACGGAGGCGCACTGCTATAATTTAACCCATGTTAAATTCGGCCGAATAATTCGGAATGGATCAGAATTTCGTCCGAATCGAATAGGCCCGGTCCGAAATTAGGATCATCCGAATCAGAAAAAAAAAATTCGTCCGAATTCGAATTTTACCGAAAATTTTGCCCGTGCACAAGTCTACCACCTATACCACATAGACTGTTGGATGACAAAGAAGTGAATTGTAAGACAAAACAATGTAGAGTCAACAAAATTAAATAATAAAGGTTGTATTTGTCTGCTATTTCTTACTTTGCCCCGACAACTCCAATGGGAAATCTGTTCAGCTGAAGAGGTCACCCTGGTATTAAATTAAAGAAGTAACAACTCTAAATAATGAGCCCTGACTTACCTTAAATGGTCAAAAAAACCCTAATGGCTGCTATTAATTTTGATTTTGTCTTTGTTCAATCGACAACATCTTTAATCAGTCTTAAATATCATGTTCATGGAGGCGGACATGACAACTGCTGGCAGTTATTTCAAACTGAAGCAGGCTGATTGCATGAGCCTAATTAAAATCTTTAAAGTGGAACTACCACCGCAAAACAACTTTAGCTTAAATAACTCCCCATTTGGCGACTAGCTGCTTAGTAGCACTAGTCACTAGAATTATTACCTTATTCAATAGATTTATCCTTTCTTCCACGGCTGACAGGCAGGACGGATCACGGACATCTTGCCATAGTGATGTACGCGTGCCTGCTCTGTCAGTCCCACTGCTGAAAACTGTTTTATTCAATCGTTATTACAGCTCAAAGCTGAATTTTTTAGGTGCAGTATCACAGTGGCCTGAAAGTATTCAGTGGCGCTGTTGCTACACCATCCTATGGAGATTTATGGTCCCGGGACCACGGCTGTCCACAGGATGGTCTAGCGACAGTGCCACTGTATAATTTCAGGCCAATCTGATACTGCACCTAAAAAATTCAGCTTTGAGCTGTAATAACGTTTCAATAAAACACCTTTCAGCAGTGGGAGTACCCTTGTTTTACTCAGGGGGATAAACCCTACAACATATATTTTTAACAAATTAAGTATCACTATCCCTAAAAATTCTGATGTTAAAAATATCTTTGATTTTGTCTTTGAAACGAACATTTTCAAAGAAACAAACAAGCAACAAATTTTCATACAAAGACTTTTTTTTACCAGCTAACTCTATAGTATGGCTTCTCACTCAACAGTACTTTCATTTGTCTTCTCCCAGTTTAGACCATTTTTATTATGTAGGAAAAAAACGACATTAATCAGACAAAAAAGTGTCAGTTAAAAGAATATTTTTTTCTGAAAATACCTTACAATATGACGGTACATTAAACCACGCCCACTTTTAAGAAGGCTTTTTCCCTTTGACGGAGATGGCGGAATTGGATGTAAAATATGACGTTAACGTGTCCGAGAATTGACGGACCGTGGAGTAGGAACTTTTTTATTCTGATTACAGACAATTTCAGTTACTACTACTTTTTGAACATCTTCCCTACAGAGTATTTTTCTTGCATTCAAAGCTTTAAAACTTCAACACTGTACATCTGGTAGCTCTGATTTATTGTGTACATCCAATTCCATGCACTGTCATAGGGTAGGGTAGGCAACTTTGATATATATTACAATTATTTGTCCTTGTTCATTTCCATAGTGAGTGTGTAGAGTACAGTTATTTTCCATAATGTTTGGTCAAATTCTTCTAATCCAGTGTTTTCCTGATGTCCTGTCCATTAAATAACGTTACGTTATGGAATTGTGTCTGTCATCTTGTGTCAGGGATGGACTGACAGGTACTCAGGGCCCCTTGGGAAAATTATGGGCCACCTTTATCCGGCCCCCAGTTATGCCCCACCCACATTTATGTCCCCCGTTATCGCTTCATCCCACTGTTACAGCCCGCCCCTTTTGCTAATTTTACATTTGGCATTTATATTGCGAATTAAGGCAACTGATACCACAGAGCTTGTAGCTACGTTAGTGATACCACAGAGCTTACAAATGGAAAAGAACTAGACTAGTAATGAAACAGAGCTTATATCTGATATTTAGGAACTCTAGTGATACCACAGAGCTTACAACTGAAATGAAGCATTAAAAGTGATCCCACAGAGCTTGCAATTGAAATGAAGCTGCAGAAGTGATAACATAGAGCTTGCAATAGACATGGTGCAACACAAGTAATACTGCATGACTTACAATTGAAATGGAGTAACATAAATTATACTGCAGAGTTTGCATTTGAAATTAAGGTATACAAGTGAAACCACAGAACTTACTATTGAAATGGAGGTACACAAGTGATACCACAGTGCTTACTATTGAAACAGATCTACACAATTTATACCACAGGGATTACAATTGAAATGGAGAAACACTAGTGATATTGCACAGCTAACAATTGAAATGTACCAACACTAGTGAAATCACAGAGCCTACAAATGAAATGGAGCAACACTAGCGATATCACATCGCTTATAACTGAAAAGGAGCTACACTATTGCTTACAAGTGAAATGGAGCTATAATACTAGGATAGCTTCATTTCAATTGTAAGTTCTGCTGTATCACTTATGTAGTGTCATTTAAATGGTAAGCTCTGTGGTATCACTTGGATAGGTCCAATTAAATTGCATGGTCTGTGGCATCCCACACTATCCCCCCCTCCATTTTTCCCCCTCTACCTCCAAGGCATGTGCTGCATTATCTGTCTTTCAAGACCTGCCAGGTATGTGTGCAAAATCATTGTACAATTGTATGACACGTCCAGTTGTACAATTGGAATACAGGACCTTGCAGGTCCTGAAAACCAGTAGGTAAAGTGAATGGCAAGTTCAAACATTTGAGGAATCTCCCACAGCTCCGTGTACAATTGACTGGATATGACTGGATAGGCAGGAACGGGAGTGTAGTTCTGGGAGGGACAAAAAGTGTTCTGAGAAGAAGGAGGTGTTCTAGGATAAAATACATGTGTTTATTTTTTTGGTGGGGGATAGAAGAGCACAGAGTCTGGGGTTGCATAGTTCAGGTTGAGGGGCTGGGGCAGCAGATAATGTTTGGAGTGCGGTAGAGCAAAGAGGTCCGACTGTTTAGTGATTGTGTTGTCTCTATTTATCTATCCCCATGGCTGGTTCTACTTGATCAGGCAAAATCAGCCATTGGAAGAGCTAGACCCACAGACAGACCACATCACAATCACTCTGCGTTGCTTTTGTGTACAAAAACATCTCCATATTCCCTTCCTCACCTGGCCATCTGTTTATTCACAGCAACATAGAGCCATAATAAATCACTTAAACTCACATTTGATGAGTTGACTACAGATAGTGCTGCTGTTCTAGTGCTGGGATAGTGTAGTGCAACTCTCACTGCACTGGTTACCGCTACTCTTGTTGTCTCTCTTTTCTGCACTGTTCCAAACACTATTCCCATAACAACTCAAATTGATGGTAACCCACGCATATCCACACTCATACAGATTCACACTCCCACACATACTCAGATTCCTGCAGGTACAAACTCAGTTTCATACACTATACAGTCATGTAGGTCAGACTATCACCCACTCCTTTTACGTCCTTGCTATTTTTTATTTTATTTTATAGGTAGCTGTGTTGTGTGCTCTGTTCTAACCTATGTTTCCTACAGAGTGAAGCTGATCCACAAGCCCCACACTGCATCCTCTGGTATTTCCGAGTTGTATTGATGTGATCTCAGTGCCCCCAGAAGTACAGGGCAGAGAACTTGGACTGAATGCATTCTTATGTTCTGTATTAAACAACACAGTGCACAACAGTATATAGACCATAGTGGGCCAGTCTAATCATCAGTAACCCCCCCCCCACACACACACAAACACACCATGAGGGCTGCAGGGGTATCTGCTATGCCACTGATTTGAGTCTCTCTCTCTCTCTCTCTCTCTCTCCACTATTATCCCCTCAGAACGGCTGGGTCCCCAATAGATGGGCCTTCAGTCCATAACCGCATGCCCAACCACTCAGTCCACCTTTGTCTTATGCTACAGTTCATCAACTGTCAGCCAAGTGACCGTGTTTAAATTCACTTTCGTATTATTAATATTATTATCATTTATTAAGCAACTGATTCTGCATAGCTGTACAATAGGTAGATAATAAGCACTGTAACATTCAGGTACAATGGACAAAAGGGTGTTTACAATAAAGATTAACCCCTTGAGTACCAGAGGGGCAGGCAACATATTGCCTCTGGTCCTCATGGGGTTAAAAGACATTGCAGACAGAAGGATGAAAAGGCCTGGCTTATGACAGCTTGCAATGTATGGGAATTGAGTGACTGTTACATTTGGTCATATTTAAGAATCTAAAGAAATACAATTTGATGGCTAGCCAATTGCATCATGGGAGATACATTAAAATAAAGAAGCTGTTCATTTAAATGGGTGTTTTAACATCTTGACAACCACATGGGTGCACAAACCATTGCTTTGCACACTCCTGTGGTCCTCAATGGGATAAAATATTAAGTTCTAGAGATGCCTCCAGTGCATTACTTCACAGAACATAGGTGGAATCCCCACCAGTCCAGGAGCCCCAAATCCCCATTAAAAGCAAAAGCATTTTTTAGAATCCGATCAGTTCTTTAAAATGCATTTGGTTTGTTTCAGAATAAGGCCTATAAGGGCTGCATTGAGCAAACTAAAGAGGTGTCATTCTGGGTCCACCATGGGGGATTTAAATGGTCATCATAACCCTGGAATGATAGAAAAGTCTCCATCACTTTGTAATGAAATACATTGCAGATCTTTCTAGCATTCAAGGGGTTCAAGGTCCCATTTAATCCAAAGGAAGTTTTCATTTGCTCCCTATGCTACAATTGGTTGCCTCAGAAATGATCCTCTTTAACCCTATGTACATGCATTCACAGAGTGTGACACAGTGACGTAACAATAGGGGTCGCACCTGCGACCGGGCCCGTCACTCTCAGGGGCCCGGCCGCCCCCTGCGACCCCCTCGCCACCCGCCCGCAGCACGGCTGATGTCCCGGCGGCCAGCGCTCGAGTAATGCAGAGCGCTGGGAGATGACATAATCTCCCAGCGCTCTGCATTACTAAGGACCGCGCGGGAGCATGTCACACACGCCTCTAGACCACCAGGAGGTAGGAGGACGGGGGTCAGTAGGGGAAATGTGGCGATGGGGGCATTGTGGAGATTGGGGGGAAATGTGGAGAATGAGGGGCATTGTGGAGATTGGGGGGAAATGTGGAGAATGAGGGGCATTGTGATGGGGGCATTGTGGAGATTGAGGGCCATTGTGGAAGGGGCAATGTGGAGGTGGCCAATGTGGTTGAGGGGGCCAATGTGGTCGGAGGGGGGCCCATGGCAATTCTTGCACCAGGGCCCCATGGCTTCTAGTTACGCCTCTGGTGTGACACAAAAAGATAAGGAACTGACAGGTTATCAGTACTTGGGAAACTTCTCATCCATGGTCCCCAGAGAAACACACAGGGCTGAGGTGCGGGTGTCCAAATGAGGCTGTTCATGTTATAATGTGGGAGGAGCTTAATCTTGTGGGATGGGAATATCCATATGATGCTATCGGTGTCATAATGTGGGACGGGCTTAATCGGGGTGCCGCACACTTGGAGGGATGAGATTTACACTTAACACTTTGAGTGCCAGAGTGGTATCCAGTGCATTCCCTCTCTGGCACTCAAAGGGTTAAATGGGTGTGGAAGTGTAAGGAACAGAGTTGGAGTGGGCGGAATAGGAGATTACAGTGGGCGGGGTTACCACTGAACTCACAAAGCTGAAAAATGAGTCTCTGTTCCCGGAGACCTGGTAACTCATTTAGAAAAGTGGAGTCTCTGGCACTGAAAGGGTTAATTTAAATTAAATGGGATGAATTCCAGCCCTTGAGTGTTATTTACAAGTGAGGTTTAACAATTGTCTGAAAAGTTGATCTGTTATTGGCATTTAGTTGTGGTTTTATACAGCTGCTCTAGATGTAAAATGGAAGTTATGCACTAAGGCGTGATAAAGAGGTGATAAAGAGATATCACTACTCCAATCCCTATGTTATTCTATAGATCCTGTGCACTAAGGCATGATAAAGAGGTGATAAAGAGATATCACTACTCCAATTCCTATGTTATTCTATAGATCCTGTGCACTAAGGTGTGATAAAGAGGTGATAATGAGAAATCACTACTCCAATTCCTATGTTATTCTATAGATCCTGTGCACTAAGGTGTGATAAAGAGGTGATAAGGAGAAATCACTACTCCAATTCCTATGTTATTCTATAGATCCTGTGCACTAAGGTGTGATAAAGAGGTGATAAGGAGAAATCACTACTCCAATTCCTATGTTATTCTATAGATCCTGTGCACTAAGGCGTGATAAAGAGGTGATAAGGAGAAATCACTACTCCAATTCCTATGTTATTCTATAGATCCTGTGCATTAAGGCGTGATAAAGAGGTGATAAACGCGGAGATTGCTACTCCAGTGATATCACTTTCTAGTTCCTTTGTTATTCTATAGAGCCTATACACTATGGAGTGCTAAAGAGGTGATAAAGCAGAGAAGACTTCTCCAGTTTATCACTTCTCCAATTCCTATGTTATTCTATAAAGCCTATTCACTAAGATCTCCAAAGTCTGACACATATTAGTGCATAGACTCTAAGGAATAACATAGGAACTGGAAAAGTGATATCACTAGAGAAGTCATCTCCACTTTATCACTTTCCTATCACACCATAGTGCATAGGCTGTATAGAATAACAAAGGAACTAGAAAGTGATATCACTGGAGAAGTCATCTCCACTTTATCACCTCTTTATCACACCTTAGTACATCTCCCTCACCACCACTTCACACTTGCCCCATTTTGTTTCTGTATGTCACAATGAGGCAAAAGTTTAGAACATTCAGGGAGACTGAGTTGCATCAATATGCATGAAAGATACAGTCACATTTGCCTTTGCAAAGCTCTGTATATCCCTTGGGCCCTCAAGGAGTTAACTTACTAATGGAAACCTTAGTAGATCAATGCATACCTATATTGACTCTGAAATAGTGTGTACACCTTATGAAAAATGCAACATACTGTGTCACTTTGGACCACTCTGCCTTATCAAGAGTGAAAATGAAGCCTGATAAATCTGCTAGCAGGGCCTGTCAGATGAATACTGATTAGGTCACCTATACAGTACATAGATTTGCTCACATAGTCATGTCTGCATGGAATGTCCCACAGTGACCTTGAGTGTTAGGGTCTTAGACGGAAAGCAAAAGAGAAGCAAGGGGGAAAAGAAATTCCCATTCATTTAAATGAGGCATTTAATTCCTTGAATGCCAGAGTGGTCGCAAATGCATTGCAGGTCAATGCGTAGACACCTCTATAGAATTCCAGGGACAAAAAGTTCCATTTAAACCAATGGTGAATAATATGTTCCAGCCTCCAGGGAGTTGGTGTGTTTCAGGGGTGATCACCTTTTTCTTTCTGCATGTGGCCCAAAGGGCTGTATTCCATAAGCTAAAATTCTGGAGAAATTGAACTGCACAATGAGAGGAAATTAACATTCAAATTGATTTAAATGGGGATTTTGATGCCATAATGTTAAATTAGTTTAAAGGGATAGTAATGGTTAATTTTAAGTTGATTTAATATTGTAGACATTAACAAAAGATTAATATCAATGCAAGTCTTATCTCTCAAACCTTTATGGTTCGAGAGATATAAATTGCTAAAATGACCTTTTCCTGGCTGTTTTACTCAAGTCTGCCATGTAGCTGACAGCTGCAGATTCCAGTCATTTGACCAGACAGAGGCTCTTCAGCAGAGCTGAAATCACGCTATTTAGAAATAAATACTTCATTGGAACAGTCTACAAAGTGTGTTTGCAAGCCAGGCACAGTTTGTAGACCTTTCCAAATTAAGTATTTATGTTTAGATATCTTTATATCGGCGCTGCTGAAGAGCCACATCTGGTCAAGCGACCAGAATATGCTTCTAACAGCTTTACAGCTCGTCAAGCAGAAAGGGGAGGGACCAGAGAACTTTATTTTCCTACATCTCTCAAACCATAACGGTTTGAGAGATACAAATAGTGCAAGTACTCTCTTTTAATTGTATCTACCATATAGTTAATACTTTTTTTCTGACATTACTATCTCTTTAAATCACAAGGGATTTGGGGATCTTTCATTCCAGCACTATGGTACCATTGGTGTGCTCCAGAATTGATCTTCTGCTTTCTGTATAGGTCCCTAAGTGCATTACTATTTCTTATAGAAGACTTTTGTGAAGGGAAACTGCAAGATAGTGCTACAGATGCCCTGTGAGATTAGATCATTGCAAGGACTTCCAAGTAACCATACAGAGATTGCTGAGCCTTTGTAGACTTCTATGTCAGTCATGTACACTTTGCAAATTTAAATGTCTATTTATGAAGTATATATGTTGTTGATTTAGAAGTCTTAGACGGATTTAATATCCATGCAGATATCTTCACGTGGCAGGACTTGGGTTATAATTAAAATATATCAGATGTGCAGTATACATTGCAATGGTTATCACCTGATAGATACTAAATGTATAAGACTGGATCATGTATAAGTGATTAATGCGATGATTACAAAGAAGTGTTTCACACTTAAAGAAGTAGTAAACTTGCTTATGCTATAGGGCTAAGTAAAACAAGGGTACTCCCACCACTGACAGTTGTTTTATTCAAATATTATAACAGTTCAAATTCTCAGAAAGTGAATTACAGCGCGATTACTTCTTGAAAGTTCTAACTCACAGCATGACTTGGCAGTTTCTATTGCATTCTAAACTGTTTGTTAGTCACTCATCTCTCCTACAGAATGCAACAGAATAACTAATTGTAACTGTAATAACTGGAAATATGTAGCTCTGAACAGTGGGAGTACCCTTATTTTACTCAACCGGAAAAAAATTAATATATATATATATATATATATATATATATATCTTATATTGTAATTCATTAAGGATGTTTGTCAGAAGCCGTCATGCACAGTAGAGACGGCTGAGCGTGCTGCAGTCATGCGCAGTACAGACTGCCCACACCGCGGCTGATACGGAGCAGGGAGCTCCAAATTCAGACTGGAGTCCTCTCTGCGCACCTTCCTGAAGGTGCGCAGAGAGGACTACGGTCTGAATTTGGAGCGCCCCACTCTGTGTCAGCCATGGTGCATTCGGACAGTCACGTACTGCGCATGACTGTTGGACAATACCATATTCAACCTGAGGTTGATGCACTAAGCAGAATTAACGTAATTCTAGAGCAAGCTAACTACATGGGGCTATTAACCCATTGAATGCTAAAGAGGTCTCTAACTCATTGCATTGGAGACCTCTCTAGCATTCAAGTGATTAAAAATTCCATTTCCACGCCCCTACGCCTGCATAGAGGCGTGGAAAGATGATGTTAGAGTACTGTAGTCCAGTTGTTGCAGGCTTAGGGATTTGTGGATTGAACACTGTGAGGCGGCATGTGTTACGCTCTCAGTTGCTTGAATCAGGACTGAACGCTGGAGGAAGAAACCAATTAAGGATCCAGAGACCCGAACGGAGATGGGATTGATAATCTCCGAATGCTTTTATGGTCAGTTTTGATGAAAGTATCGGACTGACATATACAAAATGTGAGTAGAATTGCAACTTTTTGATATATTTTAAAAATAAGTTGTAATTGATTTACACTATTGGGCTCTTCCTTTTGTGTTTTTGTTTCTTATATACGATAACCATTAGAGGTTCCTGATCCAACAATTTTTGGGTCTCCTAACATAAAAAATATCCCCCCAGGGGACGTAACAAGAACCTATTGGACTCTGGGTCAGATGGGTCCAAGGTGAGGACCCTTGAGACTGGAGGCTCCTGGCGAATGCCTGACTACACCCATGCATTAAAATGCCCCTGTCTTTGAGTGCCAGAAGGGTGCCGAACACATTGATTCACAATGAGCAGAACACCCTTCTGGCAACCAAAAGATTAAAAATAAAAGTAGGAGAAAGTTGCTACTTTTGAAGCAACATTTACTGAAAACAAAATTGATGACCTTATTTTTACTGTGAATTTCCCACACACTGAGAAAATAGGATACATTAAGTGCACTAAATAAAGGCTCCAGACCATGTTTATTTTAGGAGATGGTAAACTGTGAGCTTATACCGTGAAAGGCTTCCACACAAGCTATTGTCTGTATGAATTGTCCTGTCTCACGCTATCATATGTTATAAAGAGACAGCGTTCTGCACCGGCGCCATGCGTGAAGGAACAAATAATTATAATAATGGAACAGAAAATGCATTGGAAGTGGAAGACTGCAGAGCAAATCAAGAACCAATTGAGTGCTTTATTCACTTTAACACAGAGTTGGAAGAAGGGTGTTAATGTCATTTTTGTGTGCAAAGATTTGTGCGTCTTATATTTTTAACCCTTTGAGTGCCATAGGGGTAACCCTTTGAGAACCACTGGAGGGTGCTACACATTGAATACTTTTCACACATGTCTGGTACTCAAAGTGCAATTAACCCTTTGAGTGCCAGAGGAGCGTGCAACGCATTGTTTTGCAATGTGTTGCTTATACCTCTGACATTCAAAAGTTTAATGCCAGTATCTTCAACCACAAAGCCCATGACTGGACAGGCCCAAAATCTAGTGTAAAGCACTTAAAGAGATAGTAATGTCTCAGTGTAAATGAGCATTCAATTAATCCTTACTGTTGGCAATGTTGTTATCAGCGTAGTTTTTGTGTAATTGTATTGTAAAGTTCCCCCCTTCCTTCCCTTTTACATGTGTCACTGTTCTGTCTTCAGAGATGAAAGCCGGTCCGGATGGATCCTGACGAGGGACAATATTCTGTCAGCATAAGTAAAATCCTGGTCTCCTTTGTCAAGGGGGCAGGGCTTTCTTTACACTGATAGACCCAATATTGTCCCTTGTTTAGATCTGTCTGATCAAGTGACCAGATTTCAGATGTGAGGGAAGAATATTGATGTATGTAAAAGGGGAGGGAGGGGGAAACTTTAAAATATAATTACACAAAAACGACATGGATCACAACATTGCCGATGGGACAGAGAATTATTACAAATTATAAAGAAAAAGTGAATGCTCATTTACATAGAGATATTACTATCTCTTTAAATAAACTATCACATGAATAGCACCCTACCGGCAGAGCTTCTTTCTTTTGGGACCTTCTTGCCCCACACCTCATGGAAGGTCCACTAAGGTCTGGAGGTGGGAGTGTTCAAATGTTGAGATTTGCGGCATAAAGTGGGTGAAACTAGATTGGTCTGGGCAGGACTAAATGGAGGAGAGGTGGGGTTTGCCCTTAAAATGGATGCAGAATGGGGAGAACAGGGTAGAGAGTGAATGGAACTGTCAGGAAAGTGGGCGGAGTTAAAAGGGATCTCAGTGAACCCTGAGAATCAGCATCATTTCAAAAAGACACGGTAATTAAAGGGATAGTAATGTCTATAATAAAGTTGATACAAAAGAAATAAGCAGGCACCAGCAAATAATCAAAGAATTATGAAATGTGCACTAAAATAGTGGGGTGCACTCCTAGACCCCAAAAATCCAGAATCCATCACAAGTCAAGGGGAAAAAAAGAGAAGGACATAGAACAAAAGAATACCTCCCCCTTATCCCCTCAGAAAGCAGGTCCATTAGTGGAGGGAATAAATGTAACCAAAAATAAATATACCAAAAAATATATTTATTGGACACTCAAAATACAAAATAAACAAAAAAGTGGCCCATTAAAAACATTTAAGAACAATGGAGAGGAGAGAAGTCCCTTCCTGAATTCCACATATCAACAAATACTCTGTATACAGAGTTCAATAATAGATACAATATAACCGCTCTGCAACCATCCCAAACAGTAATATATATATACCAACAGCATCCCATTCTCTGATTGGTGAGTACAAAAAATCCTATAAAATAATTCGCTAAAACGTGTGTAACAACACAGTCATGCGCAGTAGAGACTGCCCGCACCGCGGCTGATACAGAGCTGGACGTTTGGAGCATCCAGCTCTGTATCAGTGCCGTCTTTACCGCGCATGGCTGCCCCGCGACAGGCTGGCAGTGGCACTGTGGCCCGTGTAACAGGCTCTTCAACTAGTTTCAGTAATAAAGCACTTGACACTTGTTTCCTGCTTGTCTGTCTTTCTCCCATCCCACCCATTCTTATGAAATAGCCAAAATGTTAGAGTTGTAAAGTGAGTCTGTATCAACACTATAAGGAACCATGAAATGGCAACTTAAAGGGATAGTAATACTTCGTTTTAACTTTATTTTATTTTGTAGGCATTAAAAAAACATGAAGAATGATATAAGTCTTATCTCTCAAACCTTTATGGTTTATGAGATATTCACAAGCAAAGTTCCCCTCCCCGCCCCTTTTACCTAGTGTAAGCCATCTCCTCTCAGATGTGAGTCTGGTTGTATGACAGGACAGATAACAGAAGGGGACAATCTTCTTTGTATGAAAACAATGAAAGCCCTTCCTCCCTTGACAAGCTTTTCAGCTTTTTCCATTATCTTAATTGAAGATTGTCCCTCTCTGCAGTCTACCTGGGCACCTTCCTTCTGATCTGGTTGAACGGGGGGGATACTTTGTTTGTGAATATCTCTTAAACCATAAAGGTTTGAGAGATAAGACTGATATCATTCTTCATGTTTTTTTAATGCCTACAAAATAAAATAAAGTTAAAACAAAGTATTACTATCCCTTTAAAGTAATATGAGTCCCATTCAGGAAGCTGAAGAGCAGTAATTCTAGGGTAAATCAGCTGCACCACTGGGGAAAAATAAACATTTCCCAACTTTCCATTAACTGAAATACGGCCTTTTTGAATCTTAGGGAGTTCAACAGTGCTTCACAACAGGCCTTTCTAGCATTCAAAGGGTTCAAAGGCCCATTTCAGTCAATAGAGCAATTGGTTTGCTCCAGAATATCTATTCTCTGCTTGAATATAGTGCTTGAATATGGCCCATGTATAATTTATTGTTCATCCTATATAATAATTAGCTAAAATGTGTGTAACGCCGCAGTAATGCGCAGTAGAGACTGCCCGCGCTGTGGCTGATACAGAGCTGGACACTCCAAAGGAGCGTCCAGCTCTGTATCAGCCGCGGCGTGGGCAGTCTCTACTGAGCGTGACTGCACCGTGACTGGCTGGCACTGTATCAGCCACAGCGTGGGCAGTCTCTAGTGCGCATGACTGCCCCGCGACCGGCTGGCACTGTATCAGCCACAGAGTGGGCAGTCTCTACTGAGCATGACTGCACCGTGACCAGCTGGCACTGTATCAGCCACAGCGTGGGCAGTCTCTAGTGCGCATGACTGCCCTGCGACCGGCTGGCAGTGGCACTGGGGCCCGTGCAACGGGCTCTTCAACTAGTAAAAGATAATACAATCTGGTGACAAAAAATAAAAAAACAAGTATATTCGAATCAGCTAAACTAAGTATTAGTCCCCTATTACAAAGAGCTAGTATCAAATCAGTGCAATAACCTATCACCCCATAGACAGGTAAAAAATATACATATATTACCTACCTAACATCTAAGTCCACTTTGTCAGGGATTACGCGACACGCGTTGGAATCAGCTGCTGAGAGAGAGATAGAAGCCCTTCATGATTATTCTATTCCCATTCTTATACTTAGCTGATGGTTAAGTATTCATTGCACACTATTATGTGTGGATCTTAATTGCATTTTCTTAAAGGGGAACTACCACCCTGCAAAAACTTTACATTAATTAAGTCTTCATCTGGCGACTAGCTGCTTAGTAGCGCTAGTCGCCAGAAATATTACCTGGTTTCAAAGATATTCCAGTTTTTCGGAGGCTCATAGGAGCAGGAAGCACGGACATCTCGTCACAGTGACGTCCGTGCGCCTGCGCTGTCAGTCCCTTTTGGAGCCGGCAGGCTAGTCGCCAGATGAAGACTTAATTAATGTAAAGTTTTTGCAGGGTGGTAGTTCCCCTTTAAGAAAATGCAATTAAGATCCACACATAATAGTGTGCAATGAATACTTAACCATCAGCTAAGTATAAGAATGGGAATAGAATAATCATGAAGGGCTTCTATCTCTCTCTCAGCAGCTGATCCCAAGGCGTGTCGCGTAATCCCTGACAAAGTGGACTTTATCTTAGATGTTAGGTAGGTAATATATGTATATTTTTTGGTTGCAGAGCGGTTATATTGTATCTATTATTGAACTCTGTATACAGTTTCTCTGCTAGATGCATTTGTTGATATGTGGAATTCAGGAAGGGACTTCTCTCCATTGTTCTTAAATGTTTTTAATGGGCCACTTTTTTGTGTATTTTGTATTTTGAGTGTCCAATAAATATATTTTTTGTTTTTTTTGGTTACATTTATTTTTTGTGTCCCTCCACTAATGGACCCGCTTTCTGAGGGGATAAGGGGGAGGGATTCTTTTGTTCTCTGTCCGTCTCTTTTTTCCCCCTTGATTTGTGTTGGATTCTATAATAAAGTTGACAACAGGTGAGAGTTGGTACAGTCTTAGCCATAGAAATACAGGAGGCAAATGTAGTTGTTGATACCTTTCTTGGCTAACTAGATTTGCTTAGTTAGCCAATAAAGGTATCAACAACTATATTTGCCTCCTATAATAAAGTTGAGCTCCGAGTCTTCTATATTGGTTTTATAATATGTTGCACTAAGTTTAGTAACTTACTGTTCTGTAGTTCAAAAGATATTGAAGCTTAAAGGGATAATAATGTTTAAATTTAAGTTTATTTAATATTGTATTCATTAAAAAAAGAATTACATTGATGTAAGTCTTATCTCTGAAACCTTTATGGTTTGAGAGATATAACTGGCTAAAGTCCCCCCCTCCAGGCTGTTTCAGAGAAGTCTGCCATCTAGCTGACAGGAGGAGATTCTGGTTATTTGACTGGACAGAAAATTGCACTATTTAGAAAGAAATACTTCATCGGAATGGTCTACAAAGTGTACTTGCAAACCAGGTACACTTTGCAGACTGTTCAAATTAAGTATTTGTTTCTAAATAGCACAATTTCAGCTCTGCTGAAGAGCCGCCGTCGGGTCCCAGGACCGGAATCTCCTGCTGTCAGCTAGATGGCAGACTGCTCTGAAACAGCCTGGAGGAGGGAAATTTAGCCAGTCATTTCTCTCAAACCATAAAGGTTTGAGAAATAAGACATACATTGATTTAAATATTTTTTTAATGCCTACAATATTAAAGAAACTTAAAATTAAACATTGCTATCCCTTTAAATGATCACCATTCTGGTGGCCTCCCACTGAATCTGGAATCCGGTCATGGGACCGGACGGATGCAGCGAGGGACAATCTTCAGTCAGTAAGTATAAGGAAAACCCTGCCTGCTTGACAAAGGAAGGCAGGATTTTCCTTTTGCTTACTGGAGATTGTCCGTCGCCTCTCTCTAACAGGAACATGAATCGGCCAGAAGGGTCGACAGGGCGATCATTTAAGCTTCAATATCTTTTGAACTACAGAACAGTAAGTTATTAAACTTAGCAGAGCATGTTATAAAACCAATATAGAAGACTTGGAGCTCAACTTTATTATAGACTTTTCTGTCACTTTAAGTGTAAAAAAAAAACAGAGTCTCTGGTCAGACCCAGTTTTCAGTTGCTTATGTCTGAGAGTATTACAGGTACCCTTTAACCCTATGAGTGCCAGAGGGTATGCAACGTATTGCTTTGCAACTCAAAAAGGTTACATTTATTTTAGCACCTGTACAAACAGGCCAAAAACATCACCTGAAATGTTTATTTCTACACGGTGATAAAAATACATACAAACCCATGTTAATATTGTTATTTCAGCCCAGTGGGAGTAACATAGTTATGTGTTTATAAGGGTGCAAAAAGCAGCTCAATTGAATCTGTATTGAATAGCTGATAAAACCTTCCTAAAAGGCAATTTTCTTAGCATTAAAGTCAAGAAACAGCTAATCAACAAGTACGCACACAATCTACTCCCACACAACTCATAAATAGGTGAGAGGTTTCTGTTTGTTTGTTCCTCCATAACTACTGAGGCTGCTAAAATGGACTCTAGCCGTTCTGAGGCAGACTGACTGCATCACAGGGACAAATCAGTTTTTTCAGTGAAATAAATGGGAATTTTAACCTCTTGAATGCTAGAGAGGACTCCAACGGAGACCTCTCTAGCATTCATGTGGTTAAAAGCTTCACTTAACCTTTTGAGTGCCAGAGGGGTATGCAATGCATTTCTCCGCAATTAATGGCATACCCCTCTAGCACGCAAAGTGTTAAATCAATGGGTATTTCTGGGAATGTTTTTATGTCACATGGAGCCATTTTTCCTGTTCTTTCAAGTACATCATTATCCATGAATGCCAGAGGAATACCGACTGCATTCTGGAACAATGTTTTGGGCAACTCTCTGGCACTCAAAGGGTTAACTGTCATGTGACACTTACCTACCCTGCCCTACATTTTGTCCAAATCCCTCAGCAGAGAAGAAACATCCTATTTGAAACTGGGGGCTCCAACAAGTAGCTGTGAGCTAGTGGTAGCTCTTCAGTAGCCAGTGAGTAGCTCTCTCCAATCAGGTGTTAAGCTATCTGACCTACCAGAGACAGGTCTAGTGGTTGAGATCTGCTCCCTAGTTTTCTGCAGCTTTCAGCTTTGATACCCTTAACTGGGAACTCTCCAGATTTGCACCAGAGACTTTGTTTTTTGTAGTTGATTACTGAGTCTCTGAGGACAGATGCAGATTCTCTGGAGGTGGGGAAGTTCCTATGAAAATTTGCCCACTTCTGCTCCTTTTCACCCTGTTCCTCCCACTTCTCGCCCACTTCTTCTCTTTTCCCAACCTGTTCTGCCCACTTCCCACCCACTTCATTAGATAGTGTGTTAAGTCCTGCCCCCACCCACAATTAAGCCCCACTCCTTTCTAACATGCATCACATTTATATCCTCCCATCGACACCACATCAGTCCCCTCTAGGGACCCTAGTATCCAGTAGTAGCCAATCAGAGAGCTGACAGTATTGCAAATAGAGTTCCTCATAGCATTTTCACGGTTTTCCTACCCCATTGCCATAATAGCTGCTTACAGATTAGTATGCATGATTTGTAAAGGCGACTTATATAGTAAATGCTGTGGGAAATGTGTGGTGTCAAGGTGAGTAAGAGCCGCACAGCATAACTCTATGTTCACTCACCCACTGTACTAAAAGTTGCCAGCTTTCTGTTAATTTAATTAAATGTGTTAATAAACCACTCTAATAACTTTAAACATGTGTAGTGACACGGGATAGTGTTGTTAAGAATGGGAACACACTATCAATCAGAACATCTGTGGCTCACTGGAGAGCCACAGGCTTTGTCTTCTGTAGTAAATATGGATTTCTTCTAGTAGAAATTAAACATCTAGTAACAGAATGTTATCACCTTCAGATATTAAGATCACTTGTTTCCTGGGTTATTTGTTATTGGAAGGTGTGGGAATGAACAAAGATTAGGTAAAACCAGTTGTGGAGGTGGTTTAATACATGCATTTATACATTCATATATTTTCAATATATGTCTCAGAATAGCTCAATGCATGTTTCATTGGTTAAGTAGTGGTTGGAGACTCCTGTCTAGAGAAAAGACATCTAAGTGAAGATCTTGTTACAATGTATTTGCAAGGTCAATAGAATGATCACTCTAGTGAGATTTTCATTCCAAGGCCTGTTCAAATGCCTAGGAGCCAACCCTTAAAATTTAGAGGAAAGAAGGTTTCAACTTCAAAAGGGGAAGGGGTTCTTTGAAGTAAGGTCTGTTAAACTGCGGAATTCTTTGCCCAAGGATGGCACATACATTGGACACATTTAAAAGAAAATTAGATGTATTTCTAGTAGAAGGGAAAATACAGGGTTATATATTGTGTATTAGTATACAGTATATATTTATGCCAGTCCACAGACTCATTAATTAGATATTAACCCTCTGAGTGCCAGAGAGGTATTGAACGCATTGTAGCACGATGCATTGGATACCTCTGTCGCACAAAAGGGTTAAATGAGAACTAACACCTCACATTCATAACCTCCCACATATCTTGCTATGGCCAGACAGTCTTAATGGCCCCTATGAATTTTGCCCTTGTGCCTCTGTCCAAGAGATACCATCTTCAGTCAGTCCTGGATGTTCATGGAGGTGGACATGACAATTGCTGACAATTTGTTTTCAAATTCGTAAGCCTTCTCAACCCTTTGTGGACCAGAGAAAAGCAATGCATTGCACACCCCTAGGGTCCATAGTAGATTAAGATTAAGACTGTGTAGTTAGAAGAGTTTGAAAATCTGTAGTCCTGCTAGCAACTGTCATGTCTGCCTCCACGGTCATTCCCTCCAGGCCCAACTGAATGTGTTTTCTCTTGAATCAATGAACAAGGGAAAACAATTCAAAGGAACCACTAAGATGGTAGCTGTAGTAATGTAACTGGTGGAGGTATTACAAGGAGGTGTAGGTTCTCCTTTAAACAATCATACTTAGCTGCTTATACAGCCATAAGAAGAGCACATTTTACTAGGGCTTGTGAATTAACCTTTTGCAATGGATTGCTCACCCCTCTTTCTTAACCCGTTGAGTGCCAGAGGTATATCCAATTGGATACCACAGACTTTTTTTTTTTGCAAGGTGAATTCTGGGATGGCAGAGTAAGAGCCTGCCCAAGACATTGTGCTGCCTGGGTCCACGGATGAAATGCTGCCCCCCTAAACCACGTCCACCAAAACATGCCCGCAACCATTACGTTATATCATGATACCATGAGGAGGAAAAGCTCCATGAAATTGTCCACTGGACACACTGTCCAAAATGTTCATTGTCCACATTGCCCAAATTGTCCACCCTGCCCAAGCTGTCCATTGCACACTTCATGGCACTGGTAGCCAGTTATGGTCCTCAGGTGCTGCCAACAGTTCATGTTTTCAGGAGTCAGGTGGACTTTAATTTGTCTGATTGTGCTTATTCAGGGGTATCCTGAACACATGCACTGTTGGTAGCTTTTGAGGTCCAGGCTTTGCTACCCCCATTAGGTGTTAAAATTCCCATTTATAGGACCACTAATACAGCTTTATAATAATCCCCCATTTACTTTACTGTGGCCATAAAATCCTAATAACCATTAAGAATGTTGCCTTTTTGCAAAAAATCTTGTGCATAGAGCCGGACATAGCTTAATGCAGAACTCCTGGACCCCAACTGCAAAACAGTATCTTCTGCTGGCTCATGCGCACTGCCTTCATCAGTCTGTGTGGGAGTGTGTGTGTTCTAGTGGATTGCGTTAGGGGTTCTGCAAGCAGCTGAAATGCCTGCATCCATGATATTCAAGACTGATGGTCAAAAACTTAAAAAGTGCAAGGGAGGAAAAAAACCCCATAGAGGCTTAGGATTTCCTGACCTTAGTAAAGGTTAGTGTCCCTTTAAATCCATGAGAATTGTATTTGTTCAATTGAAGGCAAGTTTATGTTTTTTAGGTCCCTTGCAACAGGTTTCTCGGTATTATTCTAGATTAAGGACATGGGCGATGACAAGCAGACCGTAAGTTAAGTTAGGGAGAGATGACATAGGTTAGAGACAAGGAGGAAGGCAGTGCAGATGAGCAGTTAGTACATTGTGGAAAAAGGCATTATAATAATAGAATCCATTAGGTGTTTATTGAACTGAAGCGTGAACAAACAGGAGAGTAGAAAGACAGACACAGACCTGCCATTTTGAGCAAGCGCAATGAGCAAAGTTACTGGTGGTGCCCCATGTAGTTCATTATCATCACGTGCCCCTTCGGCCCCGATGACATCATTGAGCATGGTGTGCTGGCCTGAAGGTCACTTATACATGCACAGTCATCAGCAAGTGTTCGGTGTGCATACAGCACCCCGAAATCTTACTTGCTCCCAAAAGATCATGTTTTGGGGCGGCAATTACCTTCCCTGTCAAAGTACCATCTGGGTCCCATAGACCCACGGGGATCCATGTAAGGGCCAGCTCTGGACAGAGGGGTGTACAAGGGGTGCCTGCGATGTACATCTGGCTTTGCCATGGAGGTAGACATGACAGCTACTGGCAGTTTTTAAACCTTAAACGAGTAGAGTGCATGAGCCTGCATAACAAAATTGTTCAGCAATGCATTGCACACCTATCTAGTCCTTAAAGGGATAGTAATTCTTCATTTTAACTTTATTTTATTTTGTAGGCATTAAAAAAACATGAAGAATGATATAAGTCTTATCTCTGAAACCTTTATGGTTTAAGAGATATTCACAAACAAAGTGTCCCCCCTGTTCAGCTAGATCAGAAGGGAGATGCCCAGGTAGACTGCAGAGAGGGACAATCTTCAATTAAGATAATGGAAAAAGATGAAAAACTTGTCAAGGGGGGAAGGGCTTTCATTGTTTTCATACAAAGAAAATTGTCCCCTTCTGTTATCTGTCCTGTCATACAACCAGACTCACATCTGAGAAAAGATGGCTTACACTAGGAAAAAGGGGCGGGGAGGGGAACTTTGCTTGTGAATATCTCATAAACCATAAAGGTTTGAGAGATAAGACTTATATCATTCTTCATGTTGTTTTAATGCCTACAAAATAAAATAAAGTTAAAACGAAGTATTACTATCCCTTTAAAGGGTTAAGATTCCCATGTGCATTGTGGGGACCTGTGTTCCTGCTAGCAGCTGTTATGGCTGCCTCAATGGACATGACATCCAGGAATGACTGGTGTTATCTCTTGAGCAGTGGCACAAGTTCAGAGGGGCCCTTAGGGTTTTCTGGCCCTAGTACAGCAAGTGAGGGGTTAGCATTATTATTATTGCACACCCCACTGATTCCAAAGGGGTAAAAGATCAGAGGGGTGTCCAGTGATGCACGTCCCTCTGATCCTTCAAGGGTTAAGTACGAATCCAGTTATGAATATATTCTCTGTCATCAAAAGAAAATAACTGCCAATTAGTTTTATTCTCTGTCTCTCTCATCTCTTTATTACTCTCCGTGAAATGAATAATTATAGACCTTAAGCCAGTTCTTTGACACAGAAATACTCATGGAATTCTGAAACATCCTTCTGTAATAGGTATTATCTACATGAGTGTGTCTTTTATTTGTTAGTGTCATAAATTGCATAAAAAACACAGCTTAAAATAAAACTATTTGATTACTTTTCCACAGCGAGCAAATATTACTATTAAATCATGGAAATGTAAATAATTATGTAGAGTCCTTAACCCTTTGAGTGCCAGAGGGGTTCACAATGCGTTGTGTGCCCCTCTGGCACTCAAAGGGTTAATGAGAAATTGTCTCTTCTCTAAATTCTCACTTCAGTGGGAGGATACATCTTGCTATGCTTTGCCTAATTATTCATCCCCATTAATTTATTCCATCCCTTTGTGAAGAGGAGCAAGACAATGCTGGATAATTTCAGGACAGAGTGCAGAGAATGCCTAACTAATAAACCAAATCTCCTCACAACCATTACACTTACTGAAAGGCAAAAAACATAAGCCATAGGTAGTGTAATTAGATACCTTTAATGAGTATAAAATCAGATAGGTAAGAAATCCACTTTAAAGTATAATAAAGTCACAAAAAAAGTATCCTGTAAATGGTAGCTGTGATAAAAAAAACACTTAATGTGCTTAATCCTTTCTCTCAAACCGTTTTGGTTTGAGAGATGTAAGAAAATAAAGTCCTCCGTTCCCTCCCCTTTCTGCCTGACAAGCTGTAAAGCTGTCAGAGGCAGAATCCGGTCGCCCGACTGTAGGCGGCTCTTCAGGAGCGCTGTCATCGGGATATCTAACTATAATTACTTAATCGGTATGGTCTACAACATGTGCCTGGCTTGCAATCACACGTTGTAGACCATTCCGGTGAAGTAATTATAGTTAGATATCTAGATGACAGCGCTCCTGAAGAGCCGCCGTCTGGTTCCGGAAGCAGGATCTCATGACGTCCACTGTACAGCGGACACATGAGAAGGGGGAGGGAGCGGAGGTCTTTATTTTCTTACATCTCTCAAACCATAACAGTTTGAGAGAAAGGATTAAGCTCATTAAATGTTTTTTTATTGCAGCTACCATTTAGAAGATACATTTTTGAGACATTACAATCCCTTTAATCAACACATTAAAGTGTACCCATCAACAAAAGATCAATGCATTGCTTAGGAGATATGTATACTTTTTTCTGCATACTGAGCTTTCTGTGTTCAGGACTAATTAATTTATACTAAATAATATTTTCAGTGCACTTACACTACCGTTCAAAAGTTTGGGGTCACTTAGAAATGTCCTTGTTTCTGTTATGGGAGCAGCTTGACTGTATGGTATATAAGAAGTGTCATTCAAGCCAATCCAAATTGTGGGAGCTGCTTCAGGAAGCATGGGGTGAAGTCTCATCACATTACCTCAACAAATTGCAAGAAATAATAAAACTAAATGCAAACTTTAAGTAGCCTGTGCTTATAATTAACACTAAATAACTAAATCAAAACTTTGCAATGATAAATCTATATTCTCCACAATATTTCCCCTTTGACCTCTATAAGGAAGTCCACCAATGAAATCCTCGCTGGTTCAAGAGATAACATATTCAATCCATCCTTAATGTCCATGATGGGAAAAAACAGAAAGTGGTGTGAACAGCACGCACTGAAAATTCATCAAACTTAATACGTTATTTAGGAGGATGGGGGATGGTGCTGCTCAGTCATGTGTTTTGCTCACTTGTGACATTACAGAGAAGAATTGTACATATTTATATCAACTTGGTCCTGTCTACAGAAGGTCCATTACCAGAAATAACATCAGAAGAGAACCAGCAAAACCCCAGATATGTTTCAGCTTTTATTGGGCCTCGTCAGCAAGAATAAACTAATACACTTTATTCATTCCCAGAGTGCACTTGTTACACCTGATTTGTTTTGTGGTCTCCCCAAATGTACTGTTATCCAGGGCGTGGGCCCTTGGACTCCTTGTACCTACAAGGAATAAGCTGCACCTCACTGATAAGCCCACTAAAGGGAAAGATCAGGAGTCTGGGGTTTTGTTATTTCACAGTGGGTCATTAGGATTTTCTGGTGCGGACCTGGGGCTCTCGTAGATTAGCTATTAAACTGACTACAGGCGTGAGTCAGGTATCCTCTGCTACATTTCTGACTGCAGGCGTGAGTCAGGTAGCCCAATAATTACGTTGGATCAAGATCCTGTGTTCCAGTTCCTGCTCCTGGTTCCAGCAGAGACTACCAGTGGCTGAGACCTAGTCTCCAGCAGTGTGGTCAAGCTTGGCAGCCTACTATTACTGATAGCAGTGCCTGCTGACTTGTAACCCTCTGCTTGTTCCTGCTGTATGACTTGTGTATTACCTTTCTTATAATAAATTGCATTTAACTATACCGTACTGACTCCTGAACATCTCTGGGGAAACTGTGACACATGGTAAATTAAGGTATTAGGATATTAATAAAATAGTGTACTTACATCCAGTCATCATCATGGCCACAGCAAAGATCTTCTCTCCATCTGTGGTTGGTGCAATATTTCCAAATCCAACACTAGTGAGGCTCGTCATAGTAAAATACAATGATGAGATGTAAACAGAATCCTTGCTTGGCCCACCTTCCCATTTCCCAGAGCCTGTTAAGTTGAAACGATAAGGAGTTCCAATGGACATTCCCAACTGAACGAGCCAGCTCTCATTTCTTATCGTGTTGGTATCTTCGTTGATTACTTCATAATCTCCAATGCTGTACCAGATGCAAGCCAACCAATGAGCAGCCAGACCAAACACACAGACCAGTAGGACCAAGACGGCTGCTCCATACTCAATGTAATGATCCAACTTCCGAGCCACTCGTCCCAGCCGAAGAAGCCGCACTACTTTTAATGAGCTGAAGAGACTGCTAATGCCCTGCAAACATATTAGATAGTGTTAGTACTGAAATCACTTATATATCATACAACTATATTATAAACAAGTACAGATAATGAGCAGCTTGAAGCAGTCATTTGCAGTAGTAATTATATTTTCTAACATATCTGTGCTGCACAATACGAAGCATATCCAAAAGGGCAATCTGCAGCCAGCCTATGGCACAATAGAGGACAAATAAAAATTCCCATTGATTTAATTGGGGCTATTAACCAATTAAATGCTTTGAAGATCTCTATAGCATTCAAAAGGTTAAAAACCCAATTATATCTATGGGAAAGATATATATACACCTTATTCTGCCATTTTTATCATTGTTCACTTGTTCTTTAGTCTTCATCTGCCATTTCATCGCTTCTCATTTCATAGGTGTTAGTCTACCCACAGGGCTTGATTTACATTCCAGGTGCCCCTTGGCAAGGCACTCTATGCTCCCTTAGCTCCACCCACTGCCACACTCCCACTTCTCACATGGCCCCACCCCAAGACCAAACTACTGTTTCCTGGAACAGAAATTAACAGCCTATAATAAGCCAGGACACAAATCTAGCATAACAACTTGGTTGCTAGAGACATCTCCAATGCATTGCATCCAAAACTATAATCCAAGGGGTTAAATAATAGCCTATAAAGGTGTATAAAATATGCAGGGATATTGAGATTGCTCTGGCCACACCCACAATTTAGAATGTGGGTGTGGCCAGCACAGATACGATACCCTTCAAAGTTTGGAGCGCTAGGCAGTTGCCTACTCTGCCTACTGGGAAATCCGGGCCCTGTCTATCCCCCCAGATTTATATGACAATTGAATGAGTATCACAGTATGTAAAAATACCCCTTTTTTACTGGACTAACAAAGTAATGTGTTTGTACCCCTCTGGCACTCAAAGGGTTAAGGTCTTATTCTCCTGTTGGAAAAAAAACCCTTACAGCAGATTCTTCTTGCTCTAAAGTAGTTGAACTGTGTGAGCATATACTTAGTTAATAATATATATTTTAGATATTAACATGTGCCCTAAGGGATGTGAATTGCTTCCTATTTCATGAATTTAGCATGATTACACTCTTGCATTTTTAATGGGCTATGGGAGTGATGGAGAGTGGGAATCCCTTTAACAATTCAATCCAATTCAATCCTCTTACTATACATCTTACTGCAATAACAATAGTAG
Source organism: Rhinophrynus dorsalis (assembly GCA_037306005.1). NCBI lineage: Eukaryota > Metazoa > Chordata > Amphibia > Anura > Rhinophrynidae > Rhinophrynus > Rhinophrynus dorsalis. Next base: position 56,773,005 of record CM074720.1, on the reverse strand, counting down.
GATATGATTGCGGTAGTTACAAAGAAATACTTCATTTGAACAGTCTACAACGTGTGCTTGCAAATCAGGCACACGTTGTAGACCATTCAAATGAAGTATTTCTTTGTAACTACCATGATCACGGCTCTGCTGAAGAGCCGCAGGTCGGTCTGTGTACTACAATCTCCGTCTGTAATTTTGAAAGATGATGTCAGCACAAGGGGAGGGAAGGGGGAATTTTGTAGACTGATATCTCCCAAACCCTACAAATATCTACAGAACTAAATCTATTGAATTTTAAGTATTACTATCACTTTAAGGCAGAAATGGGCAAAGTGAGGCCCTCCAGCTGCTGCCATACTACAACTCCCATAGTTGGCTTGCTGGGAAACATATACGTGAATCCTTTACACTCTGGGCTATTTAATCAATACAGTAACAAGATCAACATTTCAATGCCCCATTGAACAGTACAGAACAGTAGAATATACAGACCAGTAGAATGTGACATGTGAGTCTTAGTAATATTGACATCAATAATTATTTTATTGATTAAGATGTCTGGATGGCCAAATATCATCAACAGCAGTCACTATATCAATATCAATAACAGAATGTTCTATCTGATACCCCTACTCAGGCAACATGATTAATAATGCATGGTATACAAATGATGCAATTCTTTAAATCTATATGATCAACTGCCCGTTGTTGTACGCTGATTAGGGACAGGCAGAATGTCCTGTTGTTTTCCAGTAGAAATGTTTTGAGGAAAACCTACAATGTGTTGCGTTTTGCACAGAAACTCCAGTGCATAGGAAACCCACAGAATGTCTTCCTTTTCGCAAACTACAATACATTTCCATTGCAAACTTTACCTTGGACACCCATGATTTCTATGGGCATAGAATTCCCAATGAAATACTGGGGGGCAGTCTCAGTATGTGAGGATCTATGGATACCATGTGACGCGGCTGGTGGTTTAGTATATATGGTTCTGTACCTACCAGGGCAATGGAACAAGTCTGAGGGTCAATATGTGTAGTTCTATGGGTACCATGGGGCAAGGCTGCACAGTCAGTATGTGTGGTTCTATGGCTACCAGTGCAGTGGGGCAAGACTGGAGGGTCCATATGTGTGGTTATATGGCTACCAGGGCAGTGGGACAAGGGTGGGAGTGTGTGGGGGAATAAATATATATGGTTGTATGGCTACCAGTGGGACAAGGCTGTGGGGACAGAATTAATGTTTCTATGCATAGCTGGGAACTCTCAGGGTTTGACCATGAGACTCAGGGTTTGACCCAAATCACAGGGTCTCTGGGTGAAGGACCGACCCCTGAATCTCAGGGTTTTGACCCAAATCTCAGGGTCTCAAGGAGAAGGTCCAAATTCTTAGAGTGAAATATTTCTGTGTTACCTACTATATGATTTGCCCCAAGTAAACAGGGCCGGATTTGCCATAAGGCAGAGTAGGCACCTGCCTACAGGCGCACGCCACCGAGGGGCGCCTGCCATTGGGATTTTTTTTTTTTTTTTTTTTGTAATTCGCTACCCTGCCAGCTTTTGATCCATCTGGGTGGACTACAAAGCGGCGGGGGGGGGGGGAGAGTATGCATGCTGCTTGCTGTTACAGTGTCATGTGCTGTGTGAGCCTGTGGTCTCTGGACAGTGTGCCGCATAACCTGCACATTATCACATTTTACTTGAGTCCACTCCTCTCTCTGAGACTCTGACACCTAAGGAGACTGAGTGAAACAGTGAGAGATTATAGATAAGCAGCGCTGCTGCCTGCCTGACGTGCATAAGTTAAGGAGAGTGAGTGACCAGTCCAGACCACTCCTCTCACTTGAATTAATTTCTTAATTAACCCAGTACCCGGAACAAACAGTAGCGCTGCTGCCCAGCCCCGCTGCCAGAGTTCAGCCTCCAGTCTCCTCCACTCCATACAGTGCAGCCTGCAGGGAGCCGCAGCTACTCTAACCACCCACCACGGTGCCGATCTGGTCCGGTCCCAGAGGAACAATGTAAGTGAGCCTGCTGTGCACCGCCACTGGATCCCGGGGGTTTACTTTAGAAATAGCGCATTTTTTTATCGCGCTTCTGTTAGCCGCATTTAGTAGGTCCCAATGTTTAAAACGGCGGCATGACAATCTCGCATTGCACATCAGTGCGAGATTGTAATGCCGCTTCTTTAAAGAGTGCGATCAGCCAGCACTTAATTCCCTTTCATGCTGGACACCTTAATGACATCGGAAAACAGTGCTTTCTCCCGTTGCGATTACTACTTTTGCTCCACTACATATTCACAGTGTAGTGGAGCAAAAGTAGTAATCGCAGAGGGAGAAAGCACTGTTTTCTGCCTCATCTTGCAACAATGTTTACTTTGAAATAATGTAGCAGGAAAACAAATATATATAAGTTTCATTGGTGTCATTTTGATAGTAGGTGTTTTATTATTTGCAATTAATTGTACGGTGTACAAACAGGTTAAAGGGAAGAGCGCTACAGTAGTTTAATATATAAAATCTTTATTAAATAAAATATGTATTAAATATACTTAGCTAAGAGGGTACCCTCATAATGAATACATTTATAGTAAATACATTTAAATAAAAACAACAGTGTAAAATATAAGCGCCCCCGCCCCCCCGAATAAAAGTAAAATAAATAGTCTCTATTTTACTTTTATCCAGGGGGGGCGCTTCAGATTTCTGTGCCTACAGGCTCCTGAGATGTAAATCCAGCCCTGCAAGTAAATGTTTCTTTAGTCTCTACATTGGTGCCATTTGTACCAGAAAGGCAGGGGTAGATGTCCTGCTTGTCTTGTTGAGGATTAGGCAGTGAGATCTCTAAGTTGTAACATGTAACATGTGTCTTAGAGCAAGCAGGTACATACTGCATAAAATCTACATTATGGGAAGCTTTAAGAGTTATATAAACACAAAAAAGAACAAAAGGAGTGGATTAAATTGAGGCACTCAACCAATATATAATCACTCAAAAATATGAAAAAATATAAAAAAATGTATTTATGACTAAATGTCACAATATACCACATAAATTAATAAATTATAGTGGAAATGTAGAATCCCCCCATCCCTAAGGGCATACCATCCACCCCCACCCCCTTCCAAATACCCAAGGCATAACAATCCTCTAAACAAAAAATATAATATATATATTAGAGACCCTAAGCTAACTCCAGCCCCAGAAAATATTGAGCAGAAAAAATTTCTATGGCCATAGACAAAATTAATAAACTGCACTTGATATTAGAAAAATAATATATCATGTCCATAAGATAGTTCCAGCAAATTCAAAATCCTGTAATTCAGTCTCTGGCCCATCCAAATATGGATTAGTTGAATATATATACACATATGATGGACATGGGTATGGATAATGAAAGATGTACATGAGATGACAATATCACATTCTGTTTATTCCTTTTTTCACACATCCACAGCACAATCTATACATGAAGATGAAATGGTGATGAGATACCGGTGTATGTATTCATTATACAGTTTCCATTCAGCAATCGAGTCTGGCCTTACACAGGGTATACTATAGGCTTTAGAGGTATAATGGGGTAGGAATACTCTCACCCAACTTCACCCAGCGCATGGGTCAGCGATATCACTCCACCTCAAACTGCCACCACTGTCGCCACTCACAGGTTGCGTTTGTATTAATGGTCTGAGTAATCACCAGCATCACCAAATTCTCATTCAGTATACAGTCTAGGGCTGCTCCAGCTCCAAGGTCTCCATATTAATCTCCGACTTGTCAACGCGTTTCGTCCATCATTCAAAGGACTTTGTCAAGACAAACAAAAGTCTCCCTTGTCTTGACAAAGTCTTCGAATGATGGAAGAAACACGTTGACAAGCAAAACCTTCTAAACCTGCATCACTGTTAGAGAGGACTCCAAAGCTTTGCTTCACAATATCTCTAGCTAAGGAGTTAAAAAGGAACAGTCACCCAAGGAAATGTTCACCTTAGTGGGAGCATCTATCTTGCATGCTTATTCTTCCAATTTAAATTATTCTACCCCCTTTGGTGGAAGCTGACAGTTTCTAGAAGCCTCTGAAGGAGGGAGAAAAAGTGAAGCAATTTCATGACAGGTGAGTAAGAAGGCTGTGTCACACAGTTCAGAGAGTTCTGCTTTGCTGAGGTTAATGAGTACCTAACTACTAAGCCAAAAATCTCTAAAACCATTACAATTAAAAAAGGAAGAGCATAACCTATAGAAAGTTTCAACAGATACACCTAATGTGACTAAAATCTGTGTAGTGATAGATGCATGGAAGGAAGGAAGAAAAAGGTATTTTGGTTTCACACACCGACTCTAATCAGCATTAATAAAAAATAAAAAAAAAACAATACACCAATATACTCTCTGCTGTTGCATCACATGCAATCTTTTCTTGTATTATATGTAAATTATTTAAATGTTACATTATATGTTGTCTATTTCCTTTGAAAATATGTGGGTTTGATTCTTTATTTGTTCATTTGTTCTTCCCACCTGTAGGTGTCAGCATTGGCTGTTCCTAGTTCAACTGTAACTAGTGCCCATTCTTTATTTTTGAAGGACAGTACATGGGGTATGGTAGTTCTCTAAGGGGGGAGGCATTAATAAACCCTTTTTGGTTGCCAGAAGGAAGTCCAACAAATTGCTTCACAGTACACTGGACACCCCTCTGGTACTCAAAGGGTTAAATGGTGCCACTATATTTAAAAATGTGCACTTCATTTTGTTGTTCTACTGTGTTCTAATCTTTAACCCTTTTAATGCCAGGGAGATGCATACCTCAAAAGTGTTCCTCTTTAGGAGCGACAGTCCCTATTTGAATCACAAATCCATCTTCCCTCTTTCCCACTCTGGTGTCCCTCTTTTTAGGAGATCAGACTGGGTGGTTTATCACATTGCTTCACAGCAATAATACATTAATGTTTGTTTAACCCCTTAAGGACCAGAAAAATCTGAGGTGGATTTCACTTAAGGACCCGAGCAATTTTGACTTTTTTGACTATATCTTTGTTTAACCATATTTTCTCTTTAATTCCATAAAATATACCCACTAGTGATGAGCGAGAACCCCAATGCTCGGGTGTTCGGGTGCTCTGACCGAGCACCCCCTGAGGCTCGAGTGCTCGGCCGAGCACCCGAGCCCCATTGAAGTCAATGGGAGGACTCGAGCATTACACCAGGCACCCCCTGCTCTGATGAGGGGAGGGTGCCTGGTCCATAGGAAAAGGGCAGAAAAGGATGGAAACACCACAGAAATGGTTCAGGGACAGCATAGGGAGGATGTCTGGATGCATCTTGGACTCCAACATCGCTGCTGGGAACGATCTTTCGCCCGTAGTATGCCATTTTTACAGACTGACCGTAAAACACACAAAAAGGAAAATAAAAACGACTTTAGGCGAAAAATTGTTACCAAACAATATTTGCTGTATATTTACTTGTATATCATCTGCAAATTCTCCCAAAAATGTCCTTGATTTTATTGAACTGAGGCCATGATTAAGAGGGAAACGTGCGCAAAGGCAAATTCTCCCAAAAATTTCCTTGATTTTTCTGAACTGGGGCCATGATTAAGAGAGAAACGTGCGCTGAGCCGACCATCTAAAACATTATGGGTGAGGGTCTGCTGCGGAGCTGACCATCCTAAACATTATATGCAAAGGCCCGCTAGTGAGCTGACGCTATAAAACATTATATGAGAGGGCCCGCTAGAGAGCTGACCCAATAAAACATTATATGAGAAGGCCCGCTGGTGAGCTGACCTATATTAAAAAATTGTCAAACAGGGCCCGCTGGTGAGCTGGCCCTATATAAAAATTATATCACAGGGCCCGCTGGTGAGCTGGCCCTATATAAAAATTATATCCCAGGGCATATGGAAGAGGAGGAGGAGGATGAGAAGATTAAGAGTCAACCATATACCCGTTTTTTGGGTGGAAGGGGTGAATGGGAATACAGAGTATTCCCATCATTGTAAATAACATATATAAAGTGAGTTTATGTTCCCCCGGGGCTTTCCTCCAGTGGAGTGGAGAAGTCAGGGGAAATCCAGGCCTTGTTCATTTTTATAAGTGTCAACCTATCAGCATTGTCGGTGGAAAGGCGGATACGCTTATCTGTTATGATGCCACCAGCAGCACTAAATACCCGCTCAGACAGAACGCTGGCGGCAGGGCAGGCCAGCACCTCCAAGGCGTAGAGTGCCAGTTCATACCACGTGTCCAGCTTGGACACCCAGTAGTTGTAAGGCACAGAGGGATCATTGAGGACGCTGACACGGTCTGCTACGTACTCCTTCACCATCTTCCAAAACTTTTCCCTCCTTGTGACACTAGGCTGCGCATCAGGGTGAGGGTGCTGGCGGGATGTCATGAAGGTGTCCCACGCCTTGGAGAGTGTTGCCCTGCCTTTGTCGGAACTGCTGTATGCTCCCCTTTTCTCCCCTTCTCGGTTGGCCAAGGTAGCACGTACTCTGCCGCCAGCGTTGTCAGATGGAAAATTTTGGAGCAATTTTTCAACAAGAACCTTCTGGTATTGCACCATTTTGCTTGTCCTCTCCACCGGAGGAATGAGAGATGAGAAATTCTCTTTGTAGCGGGGGTCCAGAAGGGTGAACACTAGTGATGAGCGAGCACCCCAATGCTCGGGTGTTCGGGTGCTCTGACCGAGCGCCCCCGGAGGCTCGAGTGCTCGGCCGAGCACCCGAGCCCCATTGAAGTCAATGGGAGGACTCGAGCATTACACCAGGCACCCCCTGCTCTGATGAGGGGAGGGTGCCTGGTCCATAGGAAAAGGGCAGAAAAGGATGGAAACACCACAGAAATGGTTCAGGGACAGCATAGGGAGGATGTCTGGATGCATCTTGGACTCCAACATCGCTGCTGGGAACGATCTTTCGCCCGTAGTACGCCATTTTTACAGACTGACCATTAAACACACAAAAAGGAAAATAAAAACGACTTTAGGCGAAAAATTGTTACCAAACATTATTTGCTGTATATTTACTTGTATATTATCTGCAAATTATCCCAAAAATTTCCTTAATTTTCTGAAGTGAGGCCATGATTAAGAGGGAAACGTGCGCAGAGGCAAATTATCCCAAAAATTTCCTTGATTTTCTGAAGTGAGGCCATGATTAAGAGGGAAACGTGCGCAGAGGCAAATTCTCCCAAAAATTTCCTTGATTTTCTGAAGTGAGGCCATGATTAAGAGGGAAACGTGCGCAGAGGCAAATTCTCCCAAAAATTTCCTTGATTTTATTGAACTGAGGCCATGATTAAGAGGGAAACGTGCGCTGAGCTGACCATCTAAAACATTATGGGTGAGGGTCTGCTGCAGAGCTGACCATCCTAAACATTATATGCGAAGGCCCGCTAGTGAGCTGACGCTATAAAACATTATATGAGAGGGCCCGTTAGAGAGCTGACCCAATAAAACATTATATGAGAAGGCCCGCTGGTGAGCTGACCTATATAAAAATTGTCAAACAGGGCCCGCTGGTGAGCTGGCCCTATATAAAAATTATATCACAGGGCCCGCTGGTTAGCTGGCCCTATATAAAAATTATAGCACAGGGCATATGGAAGAGGAGGAGGAGGATGAGAAGATTAAGAGTCAACCATATACCCGTTTTTTGGGTGGAAGGGGTGAATGGGAATACAGAGTATTCCCATCATTGTAAATAACATATATAAAGTGAGTTTATGTTCCCCCGGGGCTTTCCTCCAGTGGAGTGGAGAAGTCAGGGGAAATCCAGGCCTTGTTCATTTTTATAAGTGTCAACCTATCAGCATTGTCGGTGGAAAGGCGGATACGCTTATCTGTTATGATGCCACCAGCAGCACTAAATACCCGCTCAGACAGAACGCTGGCGGCAGGGCAGGCCAGCACCTCCAAGGCGTAGAGTGCCAGTTCATACCACGTGTCCAGCTTGGACACCCAGTAGTTGTAAGGCACAGAGGGATCATTGAGGACGCTGACACGGTCTGCTACGTACTCCTTCACCATCTTCCAAAACTTTTCCCTCCTTGTGACACTAGGCTGCGCATCAGGGTGAGGGTGCTGGCGGGGTGTCATGAAGGTGTCCCACGCCTTGGAGAGTGTTGCCCTGCCTTTGTCGGAACTGCTGTGTGCTCCCCTTTTCTCCCCTTCTCGGTTGGCCAAGGTAGCACGTACTCTGCCGCCAGCGTTGTCAGATGGAAAATTTTGGAGCAATTTTTCAACAAGAACCTTCTGGTATTGCACCATTTTGCTTGTCCTCTCCACCGGAGGAATGAGAGATGAGAAATTCTCTTTGTAGCGGGGGTCCAGAAGGGTGAACACCCAGTAATCCGTGTTGTCTAAAATGCGTACAACGCGTGGGTCACGGGAAAGGCAGCCTAACATAAAGTCAGCCATGTGTGCCAGAGTACCAACAGGCAAGATTTCGCTGTCCTCACCAGGAGGATGACTCTCAATATCCTCATCCTCTTCCTCCTCTTCTGCCCACCCACGCTGAAGAGATGGAACTAAAGTTCCATGGCTACCCTCTGTAGCGGAGGCAACCGTGTCTTCCTCCTCCTCCTCCTCCGCCTCCTCCAATTGTCGCTGAGAAGACGAAGTGAGGGTGCTCTGGCTATCACCTTGTGTAAGCTCTTCCTCCCCCATTTCCACCTCTTCCACATGCAAAGCGTCGGTTTTAATTGTGAGCAGCGAGCGTTTCAGTAGACACAGAAGTGGGATGGTTACACTGATAATAGCGTTATCGCCGCTCACCATCTGTGTCGATTCCTCAAAATTACGTAAAACCTCGCAGAGGTCTGACATCCATTCCCACTCCTCACTTCTGATTACAGGAAGTTGAACGGAGAGGCGACGACCGTGTAACAGCTGGTACTCCACTACTGCCCTCTGCTGCTCACAAAGCCGGGCCAACATGTGGAAGGTGGAGTTCCAGCGCGTGCTCACGTCACACAGCAGCCGGTGAGCTGGCAATTGTAAGCGCTGCTGCAGGATCAACAGGCCGGCCGAAGCTGTAGATGACTTACGGAAATGTGCACACACGCGGCGCACCTTGGTCAAGAGATCATGCACATTGGGGTAGGTTTTTAGAAATCGCTGAACCACTAAATTAAATACATGCGCTAGGCATGGTACGTGTGTGAGCTTGCCGAGCTCCAAAGCCGCCACCAAGTTACGCCCATTATCACACACAACCATGCCTGGTTGCAGGTTGAGTGGCGAGAGCCACTGCTCGGTCTGGTGACTAATCCCCTGCAACAGCTCTGAGGCCGTGTGCTGTTTGTCCCCAAGGCAGATCAGCTTCAGCACGGCCTGTTGACGCTTCCCCACTGCAGTGCTACACTGCTTCCAGCTACTGGCTGATGGGGGAGTGGCGCTGCGTGTAGAGAATTCGGAGGTGGAAACGGAGGAGGAGGAGCCAATAACGTAGGTGCTGGCGGAAACCCTGATGGAGGTAGGGCCCGCAATCCTCGGCGTGGGTAGCACCCGTGCCATCCCAGGGTCCGAGTCGCTCCCAGCCTCCACGACATTCACCCAGTGTGCCGTCAGGGAAATGTAGCGTCCCTGGCCACAAGCACTTGTCCATGTGTCAGTCGTTAAGTGGACCTTCCCAGTAACTGCGTTGGTCAGGGCACGGGTGATGTTACGGGACACATGGTGGTGTAATGCGGGGATGGCACACCGGGAAAAGTAGTGGCGGCTGGGGACCGCGTACCGAGGGACAGCTGCTGCCATCAGGCTGCGGAAGGACTCAGTGTCCACAAGCCTAAATGGCAGCATTTCGATGGCCAGTAATTTGGAAAGGTGTGAGGTTAGTGCTATGGCCTGTGGGTGGGTGGCTGGGTATTTTCGCTTGCGCTCAAATGCCTGGGGTAACGACATTTGGACGCTGTGCTGGGACAGGGAAGTGGATGTGGTCGCTGATGGTGCTTCAGATGCTACAGGTGCAGGGCGGGAGGTATGCGGGCCTGCGCCTTCGACAGGCGATTGGCCGGCACCGAAAACAGGGGAAGAGGAGGCAGTGGTGTGGCCTGCAGACACAGATGGGCGATCCAGGCGTTCCTCCCACTTATTACGGTGCTTGGATGCCATGTGTCGGATCATGCTGGTGGTGGTGAGGTTTCTAGTGTTCATGCCTCGGCTCATTCTGGTGTGGCACAGGTTGCAAACTACAATTCTTTTGTCGTCCGCACTTTCCTTAAAAAAACGCCATACTGCGGAACACCTACCCTTTGGCAAGGTAGATTTACGCAAGGGGGTGCTCCGTGGAACATTTGCGGGCCGGTTTGGTGCGGTCCGCCTTCTTTCTGTAGCCACACCACTGCCTCTTCCAGCCTGTTGCGGTGCTGCAGATGGCTCACCCTCAGGACTGCTGTCATCGCTCGCCTCTACACCTTCCCAGGTGGGGTCAGTCACCTCATCGTCCACCAAGTCCTCCTCCACTTCCTCACTCTGATCATCCTCCTCATGTCTTGATCCCACCACATACTCAGTCATTGACAACTGTATAACATTCTCCTCAACAAGGTCTTGAGACGGAAATAGTGGTTGATTTAATGGCAACTGTGTCTCATCATCATCATCATCATCCACTACTTCCTTTGACCTTAAATGCCGTTCACATCTGTCATCTTCTTGTGATTGGGTACCCTCTAGAGGTTGTGAATCAGGGCACAAGATGTCATGTTCCTCTGCAAGCGTGCTTGGAGAGAGGGTCAAATGAAGGATTGGTGATGAGACGAGCTCCTCACTATATCCCAGTGTGGGATCACTTCTTTGACCAGACCGTGTATGGTGGGAGGAAGGATGATCAGAGTGAGGATTATGTTGACCAGACTCTTGGCTACTGAGAGTGGACTTGGTGGAAGACAGGGTGGTGCTTAACCGACTGGAAGCAGTATCAGCTGACATCCAACCGACCACCTGTTCGCAGTGGTCGGACCTCGAGAGTGATGTCCTGCGATGCCCTGTGAAATGAGACATGAAGCTAGGTATGGTGGATGTCTTTCTTTCTTGTGCTCTGGCACCAGGCACAGTTTCTCCGCATCCTGACCCGCGCCCTGAACTATCAGGATCACGTCCACTTCCCCGTCCCTTTTTACCCGCCTTCTTCATCTTACACGGAATATGTGACTTTAATATTTGAGTTTGAAGACTTAACAGTATTTCTTCCTATTCTGCAACTGTGCAGAGTACACAGAATAGGCTGCTAAACTGCGGTGACACACACTGAATGGAATATGTGACTTTAATATTTGAGTTTGAAGACTTAACAGTATTTCTTCCTATTCTGCAACTGTGCAGAGTACACAGAATAGGCTGCTAAACTGCGGTGACACACACTGAATGGAATATGTGACTTTAATATTTGAGTTTGAAAACTTAACAGTATTTCTTCCTATTCTGCAACTGTGCAGAGTACACAGAATAGGCTGCTAAACTGCGGTGACACACACTGAATGGAATATGTGACTTTAATATTTGAGTTTGAAAACTTAACAGTATTTCTTCCTATTCTGCAACTGTGCAGAGTACACAGAATAGGCTGCTAAACTGCGGTGACACACACTGAATGGAATATGTGACTTTAATATTTGAGTTTGAAAACTTAACAGTATTTCTTCCTATTCTGCAACTGTGCAGAGTACACAGAATAGGCTGCTAAACTGCGGTGACACACACTGAATGGAATATGTGACTTTAATATTTGAGTTTGAAAACTTAACAGTATTTCTTCCTATTCTGCAACTGTGCAGAGTACACAGAATAGGCTGCTAAACTGCGGTGACACACACTGAATGGAATATGTGACTTTAATATTTGAGTTTAAAAACTTAACAGTATTTCTTCCTATTCTGCAACTGTGCAGAGTACACAGAATAGGCTGCTAAACTGCGGTGACACACACTGAATGGAATATGTGACTTTAATATTTGAGTTTGAAAACTTAACAGTATTTCTTCCTATTCTGCAACTGTGCAGAGTACACAGAATAGGCTGCTAAACTGCGGTGACACACACTGAATGGAATATGTGACTTTAATATTTGAGTTTGAAAACTTAACAGTATTTCTTCCTATTCTGCAACTGTGCAGAGTACACAGAATAGGCTGCTAAACTGCGGTGACACACACTGAATGGAATATGTGACTTTAATATTTGAGTTTGAAAACTTAACAGTATTTCTTCCTATTCTGCAACTGTGCAGAGTACACAGAATAGGCTGCTAAACTGCGGTGACACACACTGAATGGAATATGTGACTTTAATATTTGAGTTTGAAAACTTAACAGTATTTCTTCCTATTCTGCAACTGTGCAGAGTACACAGAATAGGCTGCTAAACTGCGGTGACACACACTGAATGGAATATGTGACTTTAATATTTGAGTTTGAAAACTTAACAGTATTTCTTCCTATTCTGCAACTGTGCAGAGTACACAGAATAGGCTGCTAAACTGCGGTGACACACACTGAATGGAATATGTGACTTTAATATTTGAGTTTGAAAACTTAACAGTATTTCTTCCTATTCTGCAACTCTGCACAGTACACAGAATGTGCTGCTAAACTGCGGCGAAGCACACTGAATGGAATATGTGACTTTGATATTTTAGTTTGAAGACTTAACAGTATTTCTTCCTATTCTGCAACTCTGCACAGTACACAGAATGTGCTGCTAAACTGCGGCGAAGCACACTGAATGGAATATGTGACTTTGATATTTTAGTTTGAAGACTTAACAGTATTTCTTCCTATTCTGCAACTCTGCACAGTACACAGAATGTGCTGCTAAACTGCGGCGAAGCACACTGAATGGAATATGTGACTTTGATATTTTAGTTTGAAGACTTAACAGTATTTCTTCCTATTCTGCAACTCTGCACAGTACACAGAATGTGCTGCTAAACTGCGGCGACGCACACTGAATGGAATATGTGACTTTGATATTTTAGTTTGAAGACTTAACAGAATGTGCTCTAATCTGCAACTTTGCACACTAAACAGAATGTGCTCTAATCTGCAACTTTGCACACTAAACAGAATGTGCTCTAATCTGCAACTTTGCACACTAAACAGAATGTGCTCTAATCTGCAACTGTGCACACTAAACAGAATGTGCTCTAATCTGCAACTTTGCACACTAAACAGAATATATGTTTTTTTTTTTTTTTTTTTTTTTTCCCCCCCCACACAAAATAACCTGCTGCCCCCACACACAATAGTCCTAAAAAGGACTTTTGGTTCTTTTTTTTTCACAATTTTGCTTTTTTTCCTCCCTACACTGACTTTCCCTTCCTATCCTCAGCTCTCCCTGGCTAAGACTGAGCCGAACTCGCTGGTCAGGTGCTATACAGCACCCGACCACGGGTTCTGGCCAGCCAATCAGTGTAATGCCAGCAGCCAACATGGCTGCTGGCATTACACTGATGTCAGAGCCTCCCTGCACGTTTATTGGCTGCGCAGCAGCCGCAAAACGTGCGGGGAGGAGACCTGAACATGGCGGGCGAGCACATGCGGTACTCGTACGAGTACCGCCATGTGCCGAGCAGAGCGATGCTCGAGCCGACCCGAGCATCGGCCGAGCATGCTCGCTCAACACTAGTGAACACCCAGTAATCCGTGTTGTCTAAAATGCGTATAACGCGTGGGTCACGGGAAAGGCAGCCTAACATAAAGTCAGCCATGTGTGCCAGAGTACCAACAGTCAAGATTTCGCTGTCCTCACCAGGAGGATGACTCTCAATCTCCTCATCCTCTTCCTCCTCTTCTGCCCACCCACGCTGAAGAGATGGAACGAAAGTTCCATGGCTACCCTCTGTAGCGGAGGCAACCGTGTCTTCCTCCTCCTCCTCCTCCTCCTCCGCCTCCTCCAATTGTCGCTGAGAAGACGAAGTGAGGGTGCTCTGGCTATCACCTTGTGTAAGCTCTTCCTCCCGCATTTCCACCTCTTCCACATGCAAAGCGTCAGTTTTAATTGTGAGCAGCGAGCGTTTCAGTAGACACAGAAGTGGGATGGTTACACTGATAATAGCGTTATCGCCGCTCACCATCTGTGTCGATTCCTCAAAATTGCGTAAAACCTCACAGAGGTCTGACATCCATTCCCACTCCTCACTTCTGATTACAGGAAGTTGAACGGAGAGGCGACGACCGTGTAACAGCTGGTACTCCACTACTGCCCTCTGCTGCTCACAAAGCCGGGCCAACATGTGGAAGGTGGAGTTCCAGCGCGTGCTCACGTCACACAGCAGCCGGTGAGCTGGCAATTGTAAGCGCTGCTGCAGCTTCAACAGGCCGGCTGAAGCTGTAGATGACTTACGGAAATGTGCACACACGCGGCGCACCTTGGTCAAGAGATCATGCACATTGGGGTAGGTTTTTAGAAATCGCTGAACCACTAAATTAAATACATGCGCTAGGCATGGTATGTGTGTGAGCTTGCCGAGCTCCAAAGCCGCCACCAAGTTACGCCCATTATCACACACAACCATGCCTGGTTGCAGGTTGAGTGGCGAGAGCCACTGCTCGGTCTGGTGACTAATCCCCTGCAACAGCTCTGAGGCCGTGTGCTGTTTGTCCCCAAGGCAGATCAGCTTCAGCACGGCCTGTTGACGCTTCCCCACTGCAGTGCTACACTGCTTCCAGCTACTGGCTGATGGGGGAGTGGCGCTGCGTGTAGAGAATTCGGAGGTGGAAACGGAGGAGGAGGAGCCAATAACGTAGGTGCTGGTGGAAACCCTGATGGAGGTAGGGCCCGCAATCCTCGGCGTGGGTAGCACCCGTGCCATCCCAGGGTCCGAGTCGCTCCCAGCCTCCACGACATTCACCCAGTGTGCCGTCAGGGAAATGTAGCGTCCCTGGCCACAAGCACTTGTCCATGTGTCAGTCGTTAAGTGGACCTTCCCAGTAACTGCGTTGGTCAGGGCACGGGTGATGTTACGGGACACATGGTGGTGTAATGCGGGGATGGCACACCGGGAAAAGTAGTGGCGGCTGGGGACCGCGTACCGAGGGACAGCTGCTGCCATCAGGCTGCGGAAGGACTCAGTCTCCACAAGCCTAAATGGCAGCATTTCGATGGCCAGTAATTTGGAAAGGTGTGAGGTTAGTGCTATGGCCTGTGGGTGGGTGGCTGGGTATTTTCGCTTGCGCTCAAATGCCTGGGGTAACGACATTTGGACGCTGTGCTGGGACAGGGAAGTGGATGTGGTCGCTGATGGTGCTTCAGATGGTACAGGTGCAGGGCGGGAGGTATGCGGGCCTGCGCCTTTGACAGGCGATTGGCCGGCACCGAAAACAGGGGAAGAGGAGGCAGTGGTGTGGCCTGCAGACACAGATGGGCGATCCAGGCGTTCCTCCCACTTATTACGGTGCTTGGATGCCATGTGGCGGATCATGCTGGTGGTGGTGAGGTTTCTAGTGTTCATGCCTCGGCTCATTCTGGTGTGGCACAGGTTGCAAACTACAATTCTTTTGTCGTCCGCACTTTCCTTAAAAAAACGCCATACCGCGGAACACCTACCCCTTGGCAAGGTAGATTTACGCAAGGGGGTGCTCCGTGGAACATTTGCGGGCCGGTTTGGTGCGGTCCGCCTTCTTTCTGTAGCCACACCACTGCCTCTTCCAGCCTGTTGCGGTGCTGCAGATGGCTCACCCTCAGGACTTCTGTCATCGCTTCCCAGGTGGGGTCAGTCACCTCATCGTCCACCAAGTCCTCCTCCACTTCCTCACTCTGATCATCCTCCTCATGTCTTGATCCCACCACATACTCAGTCATTGACAACTGTATAACATTCTCCTCAACAAGGTCTTGAGACAGTAATAGTGGTTGATTTAATGGCAACTGTGTCTCATCATCATCATCATCATCATCCACTACTTCCTTTGACCTTAAATGCCGTTCACATCTGTCATCTTCTTGTGATTGGGTACCCTCTAGAGGTTGTGAATCAGGGCACAAGATGTCATGTTCCTCTGCAAGCGTGCTTGGAGAGAGGGTCAAATGAAGGATTGGTGATGAGACGAGCTCCTCACTATATCCCAGTGTGGGATCACTTCTTTGACCAGACCGTGTATG
Source organism: Rhinophrynus dorsalis (assembly GCA_037306005.1). NCBI lineage: Eukaryota > Metazoa > Chordata > Amphibia > Anura > Rhinophrynidae > Rhinophrynus > Rhinophrynus dorsalis. The sequence goes on along the minus strand of CM074720.1, from coordinate 56,756,908 downwards.
GTGGGAGGAAGGATGATCAGAGTGAGGATTATGTTGACCAGACTCTTGGCTACTGAGAGTGGACTTGGTGGAAGACAGGGTGGTGCTTAACCGACTGGAAGCAGTATCAGCTGACATCCAACCGACCACCTGTTCGCAGTGGTCGGACCTCGAGAGTGATGTCCTGCGACGCCCTGTAAAATTAGACATGAAGCTAGGTATGGTGGATGTCTTTCTTTCTTGTGCTCTGGCACCAGGCACAGTTTCTCCGCGTCCTGACCCGCGCCCTGAACTATCAGGATCACGTCCACTTCCCCGTCCCTTTTTACCCGCCTTCTTCATCTTACACGGAATATGTGACTTTGATATTTGAGTTTGAAGACTTAACAGTATTTCTTCCTATTCTGCAACTGTGCAGAGTACACAGAATAGGCTGCTAAACTGCGGTGACGCACACTGAATGGAATATGTGACTTTGATATTTTACTTTGAAGACTTAACAGTATTTCTTCCTATTCTGCAACTGTGCAGAGTACACAGAATAGGCTGCTAAACTGCGGCGAAGCACACTGAATGGAATATGTGACTTTGATATTTTACTTTGAAGACTTAACAGTATTTCTTCCTATTCTGCAACTGTGCAGAGTACACAGAATAGGCTGCTAAACTGCGGTGACGCACACTGAATGGAATATGTGACTTTGATATTTTAGTTTGAAGACTTAACAGTATTTCTTCCTATTCTGCAACTGTGCAGAGTACACAGAATAGGCTGCTAAACTGTGGTGACGCACACTGAATGGAATATGTGACTTTGATATTTTACTTTGAAGACTTAACAGTATTTCTTCCTATTCTGCAACTGTGCAGAGTACACAGAATAGGCTGCTAAACTGCGGTGACGCACACTGAATGGAATATGTGACTTTGATATTTTACTTTGAAGACTTAACAGTATTTCTTCCTATTCTGCAACTGTGCAGAGTACACAGAATAGGCTGCTAAACTGCGGTGACGCACACTGAATGGAATATGTGACTTTGATATTTTACTTTGAAGACTTAACAGTATTTCTTCCTATTCTGCAACTGTGCAGAGTACACAGAATAGGCTGCTAAACTGCGGCGAAGCACACTGAATGGAATATGTGACTTTGATATTTTACTTTGAAGACTTAACAGTATTTCTTCCTATTCTGCAACTGTGCAGAGTACACAGAATAGGCTGCTAAACTGCGGTGACGCACACTGAATGGAATTTGTGACTTTGATATTTTACTTTGAAGACTTAACAGTATTTCTTCCTATTCTGCAACTGTGCAGAGTACACAGAATAGGCTGCTAAACTGCGGTGACGCACACTGAATGGAATATGTGACTTTGATATTTTACTTTGAAGACTTAACAGTATTTCTTCCTATTCTGCAACTGTGCAGAGTACACAGAATAGGCTGCTAAACTGCGGTGACGCACACTGAATGGAATATGTGACTTTGATATTTTACTTTGAAGACTTAACAGTATTTCTTCCTATTCTGCAACTGTGCAGAGTACACAGAATAGGCTGCTAAACTGCGGCGAAGCACACTGAATGGAATATGTGACTTTGATATTTTACTTTGAAGACTTAACAGTATTTCTTCCTATTCTGCAACTGTGCAGAGTACACAGAATAGGCTGCTAAACTGCGGTGACGCACACTGAATGGAATATGTGACTTTGATATTTTACTTTGAAGACTTAACAGTATTTCTTCCTATTCTGCAACTGTGCAGAGTACTCAGAATAGGCTGCTAAACTGCGGTGACGCACACTGAATGGAATATGTGACTTTGATATTTTACTTTGAAGACTTAACAGTATTTCTTCCTATTCTGCAACTGTGCAGAGTACACAGAATAGGCTGCTAAACTGCGGCGAAGCACACTGAATGGAATATGTGACTTTGATATTTTACTTTGAAGACTTAACAGTATTTCTTCCTATTCTGCAACTGTGCAGAGTACACAGAATAGGCTGCTAAACTGCGGTGACGCACACTGAATGGAATATGTGACTTTGATATTTTACTTTGAAGACTTAACAGTATTTCTTCCTATTCTGCAACTGTGCAGAGTACACAGAATAGGCTGCTAAACTGCGGTGACGCACACTGAATGGAATATGTGACTTTGATATTTTACTTTGAAGACTTAACAGTATTTCTTCCTATTCTGCAACTGTGCAGAGTACACAGAATAGGCTGCTAAACTGCGGCGAAGCACACTGAATGGAATATGTGACTTTGATATTTGAGTTTGAAGACTTAACAGTATTTCTTCCTATTCTGCAACTCTGCACAGTACACAGAATGTGCTGCTAAACTGCGGCGAAGCACACTGAATGGAATATGTGACTTTGATATTTTAGTTTGAAGACTTAACAGTATTTCTTCCTATTCTGCAACTCTGCACAGTACACAGAATGTGCTGCTAAACTGCGGCGAAGCACACTGAATGGAATATGTGACTTTGATATTTTAGTTTGAAGACTTAACAGTATTTCTTCCTATTCTGCAACTCTGCACAGTACACAGAATGTGCTGCTAAACTGCGGCGAAGCACACTGAATGGAATATGTGACTTTGATATTTTAGTTTGAAGACTTAACAGTATTTCTTCCTATTCTGCAACTCTGCACAGTACACAGAATGTGCTGCTAAACTGCGGCGACGCACACTGAATGGAATATGTGACTTTGATATTTTAGTTTGAAGACTTAACAGAATGTGCTCTAATCTGCAACTTTGCACACTAAACAGAATGTGCTCTAATCTGCAACTTTGCACACTAAACAGAATGTGCTCTAATCTGCAACTTTGCACACTAAACAGAATGTGCTCTAATCTGCAACTTTGCACACTAAACAGAATGTGCTCTAATCTGCAACTTTGCACACTAAACAGAATATATGAAATTTTTGTTTTTTTGTTTTTTTCCCCCCACACAAAATAACCTGCTGCCCCCACACACAGTAGTCCTAAAAAGGACTTTTGGTTCTTTTTTTTCACAATTTTGCTTTTTTTCTCCCTACACTGACTTTCCCTTCCTATCCTCATCTCTCCCTGGCTAAGACTGAGCCGAACTCGCTGGTCAGGTGCTATACAGCACCCGACCACGGGTTCTGGCCAGCCAATCAGTGTAATGCCAGCAGCCAACATGGCTGCTGGCATTACACTGATGTCAGAGCCTCCCTGCACGTTTATTGGCTGCGCAGCAGCCGCAAAACGTGCGGGGAGGAGACCCGAACATGGCGGGCGAGCACATGCGGTACTCGTACGAGTACCGCCATGTGCCGAGCAGAGCGATGCTCGAGCCGATCCGAGCATCGGCCGAGCATGCTCGCTCAACACTAATACCCACACAAATTATATACAGTTTTTTTAAGCACAAGTAGTGCTTTCTTTTGATACCACAATTATATGAATACCTCATCGTTTAATTTGATTAAAACAGGAAAAAAAGAGGAAAAAAATACAGTTAGTTCATTACAAAAAAATACCCCTAAACATATTCATTTGCTTCTTCTGAATATGAAAGTACCCCATATGCCTAGTATTTCAATCCATTTCTAACGTTTACAAGGTAAATATTACAAGATGGACACCATTATTTCCAACCTGTAATTTCTCAACAACTGGCATGTGAATATCATAGCTTAGTTGACGGTGCCAGAACCAAAAATGTCCCACAAAGGTACATGTTTCTGAAAAGTAGACAACATAAGGTCAATAATCAGTAGAATTTTGGAGTTTTCTATGCAGATATTTTTCCAGAAATATGTTGCAAAATTGTGGTAATATTTTGTTTTTTTTGCAGTTTTCACACTTACATTTCAAAATTACTGTTGATATCAAGCACATGATAGATGAAAATTTTTAAAAATGAATTGTTTAGTGTTCAGCTCTTCTTCTGAGTACGGCAATACCCTATATGCATAGGTTTCTCAAGGTTTGGGGGAGGTACGGGGCCCAAATTGGAATATGCTGGTTTCCAGTTTCACACTTTGAATTTTCACAGCTTGTGTCACTGGTGCCATGTCTTATTTGGGGCTGTGTACCAGTGCTTCACTTTACAATTTCCATCTAAAAGTATATATTTTTGGAAAGTAGACAACCCAGGCTTTCATTTTATGTATGTTTTCAAATTTTTTACGCAGCCATTTTACCACTAATCCCTCGTAAAACTTGATGTAATTAAAAAAATTCAGCTTTTTTCACACTTAGGTTTCAGTGTTGATGTGAATTTCAAGCACAGGATAGATGAAGATTTTTAAAACTGCATTGTTTAGTGTTCAGCTCCTTCTTCTGAGTACGGAAATACCCCATATGCATAGGTTTCTCAAGGTTTGGGGGAGCTATGGGGCCAAAACTGGAACATGCGCGTTTCCAGTTTCCCACTGAATTTTCACAGCTTGCGTCACTGGTGCCGTGTCTCATTTGGGGCTGTGTAACAGTGCTCCACTTTATAATTTACCCCTAAAATTGTATATTTTTGGAAAGTAGACACCCCAGGCTTTCATTTTAGGTGTGTTTTCACAAAGCCATTTTACCACCAAGCCTGTGAAAACATGACATACGTACAAAATTCAGCAGTTTTCACACGTAGATTTCAATGTTGATGTGAATTTCAAGCACAGGATAGGTGAAGATTTTATAAACTGCATTGATTAGCATTAGGCTCCTTATTCTGAGTATGGCAATGTCCCATATGCATAGGTTTCTCATGGTTTGGGGGAGCTACTGGGCCCAGTTGGAACATATGAGTTTCCTTTTACAGACATGCCATTTTTACAGCTGGTGCCTTGTCTCATTTTGGACTGTTTGGCAATGTTGCAATGAATATTACCCTCAAAAGTATATGTTGTAGAAGAGTAGACAACCCTGGCTTTCATTCTATTTGTATTTTACCAGTTTTTTTGCCGCCACTCTATCACCAATCCCTCCCAAAACTTGCAGTAAGCAAAGAAACACAATTTTTTCAGACTTATATTTTAGTGTTACATTAGTGGTGAGTTACATCGTCTGAGTACGGCAGTGCCCCATATGCATAGGTTTGTCAGGATTTGGAGGAGCAACTGGGCCAAACAGGGAACATATGTGTTTCCAATATCAGAGATGGAAAAAACTTAGGTTGATTTGCTTCCCAATATATTTTGATAGTGTTAGTTCTAAGGAGAGATGTGTTTTGAAAAATAAAAAAACAGGATATTTCAAGGGGAAAAAGCGGCCAAATAATAAAATAAACTTTACAGTGCTACTGCATTGTGCCTGCATGGTATTGCTTGAAGCAGTCACCCATGCAGAGGCCAGGTTTGGAAGGGCAATCAGAACAGTAAGTGGGGGTATCTGTCCGTATTCTCTTGCTGTAGAAAACCCTGCAGCGCTTTTGTGGGTTTTTCTTTTGGGGGTTAGGGGGATTTATTAGGCTGCTAAACTGCGGCGAAGCACACTGAATGGAATATGTGACTTTGATATTTTACTTTGAAGACTTAACAGTATTTCTTCCTATTCTGCAACTGTGCAGAGTACACAGAATAGGCTGCTAAACTGCGGTGACGCACACTGAATGGAATATGTGACTTTGATATTTTACTTTGAAGACTTAACAGTATTTCTTCCTATTCTGCAACTGTGCAGAGTACTCAGAATAGGCTGCTAAACTGCGGTGACGCACACTGAATGGAATATGTGACTTTGATATTTTAGTTTGAAGACTTAACAGTATTTCTTCCTATTCTGCAACTGTGCAGAGTACACAGAATAGGCTGCTAAACTGCGGTGACGCACACTGAATGGAATATGTGACTTTGATATTTTACTTTGAAGACTTAACAGTATTTCTTCCTATTCTGCAACTGTGCAGAGTACACAGAATAGGCTGCTAAACTGCGGCGAAGCACACTGAATGGAATATGTGACTTTGATATTTTACTTTGAAGACTTAACAGTATTTCTTCCTATTCTGCAACTGTGCAGAGTACACAGAATAGGCTGCTAAACTGCGGTGACGCACACTGAATGGAATATGTGACTTTGATATTTTAGTTTGAAGACTTAACAGTATTTCTTCCTATTCTGCAACTGTGCAGAGTACACAGAATAGGCTGCTAAACTGCGGTGACGCACACTGAATGGAATATGTGACTTTGATATTTTACTTTGAAGACTTAACAGTATTTCTTCCTATTCTGCAACTGTGCAGAGTACACAGAATAGGCTGCTAAACTGCGGCGAAGCACACTGAATGGAATATGTGACTTTGATATTTGAGTTTGAAGACTTAACAGTATTTCTTCCTATTCTGCAACTCTGCACAGTACACAGAATGTGCTGCTAAACTGCGGCGAAGCACACTGAATGGAATATGTGACTTTGATATTTTAGTTTGAAGACTTAACAGTATTTCTTCCTATTCTGCAACTCTGCACAGTACACAGAATGTGCTGCTAAACTGCGGCGAAGCACACTGAATGGAATATGTGACTTTGATATTTTAGTTTGAAGACTTAACAGTATTTCTTCCTATTCTGCAACTCTGCACAGTACACAGAATGTGCTGCTAAACTGCGGCGAAGCACACTGAATGGAATATGTGACTTTGATATTTTAGTTTGAAGACTTAACAGTATTTCTTCCTATTCTGCAACTCTGCACAGTACACAGAATGTGCTGCTAAACTGCGGCGACGCACACTGAATGGAATATGTGACTTTGATATTTTAGTTTGAAGACTTAACAGAATGTGCTCTAATCTGCAACTTTGCACACTAAACAGAATGTGCTCTAATCTGCAACTTTGCACACTAAACAGAATGTGCTCTAATCTGCAACTTTGCACACTAAACAGAATGTGCTCTAATCTGCAACTTTGCACACTAAACAGAATGTGCTCTAATCTGCAACTTTGCACACTAAACAGAATATATGAAATTTTTGTTTTTTTGTTTTTTTCCCCCCACACAAAATAACCTGCTGCCCCCACACACAGTAGTCCTAAAAAGGACTTTTGGTTCTTTTTTTTCACAATTTTGCTTTTTTTCTCCCTACACTGACTTTCCCTTCCTATCCTCATCTCTCCCTGGCTAAGACTGAGCCGAACTCGCTGGTCAGGTGCTATACAGCACCCGACCACGGGTTCTGGCCAGCCAATCAGTGTAATGCCAGCAGCCAACATGGCTGCTGGCATTACACTGATGTCAGAGCCTCCCTGCACGTTTATTGGCTGCGCAGCAGCCGCAAAACGTGCGGGGAGGAGACCCGAACATGGCGGGCGAGCACATGCGGTACTCGTACGAGTACCGCCATGTGCCGAGCAGAGCGATGCTCGAGCCGATCCGAGCATCGGCCGAGCATGCTCGCTCAACACTAATACCCACACAAATTATATACAGTTTTTTTAAGCACAAGTAGTGCTTTCTTTTGATACCACAATTATATGAATACCTCATCGTTTAATTTGATTAAAACAGGAAAAAAAGAGGAAAAAAATACAGTTAGTTCATTACAAAAAAATACCCCTAAACATATTCATTTGCTTCTTCTGAATATGAAAGTACCCCATATGCCTAGTATTTCAATCCATTTCTAACGTTTACAAGGTAAATATTACAAGATGGACACCATTATTTCCAACCTGTAATTTCTCAACAACTGGCATGTGAATATCATAGCTTAGTTGACGGTGCCAGAACCAAAAATGTCCCACAAAGGTACATGTTTCTGAAAAGTAGACAACATAAGGTCAATAATCAGTAGAATTTTGGAGTTTTCTATGCAGATATTTTTCCAGAAATATGTTGCAAAATTGTGGTAATATTTTGTTTTTTTTGCAGTTTTCACACTTACATTTCAAAATTACTGTTGATATCAAGCACATGATAGATGAAGATTTTTAAAAATGAATTGTTTAGTGTTCAGCTCCTTCTTCTGAGTACGGCAATACCCTATATGCATAGGTTTCTCAAGGTTTGGGGGAGGTACGGGGCCCAAATTGGAATATGCTGGTTTCCAGTTTCACACTTTGAATTTTCACAGCTTGTGTCACTGGTGCCATGTCTTATTTGGGGCTGTGTACCAGTGCTTCACTTTACAATTTCCATCTAAAAGTATATATTTTTGGAAAGTAGACAACCCAGGCTTTCATTTTATGTATGTTTTCAAATTTTTTACGCAGCCATTTTACCACTAATCCCTCGTAAAACTTGATGTAATTAAAAAAAATCAGCTTTTTTCACACTTAGGTTTCAGTGTTGATGTGAATTTCAAGCACAGGATAGATGAAGATTTTTAAAACTGCATTGTTTAGTGTTCAGCTCCTTCTTCTGAGTACAGAAATACCCCATATGCATAGGTTTCTCAAGGTTTGGGGGAGCTATGGGGCCAAAACTGGAACATGCGCGTTTCCAGTTTCCCACTGAATTTTCACAGCTTGCGTCACTGGTGCCGTGTCTCATTTGGGGCTGTGTAACAGTGCTCCACTTTATAATTTACCCCTAAAATTGTATATTTTTGGAAAGTAGACACCCCAGGCTTTCATTTTAGGTGTGTTTTCACAAAGCCATTTTACCACCAAGCCTGTGAAAACATGACATACGTACAAAATTCAGCAGTTTTCACACGTAGATTTCAATGTTGATGTGAATTTCAAGCACAGGATAGGTGAAGATTTTATAAACTGCATTGATTAGCATTAGGCTCCTTATTCTGAGTATGGCAATGTCCCATATGCATAGGTTTCTCATGGTTTGGGGGAGCTACTGGGCTCAGTTGGAACATATGAGTTTCCTTTTACAGACATGCCATTTTTACAGCTGGTGCCTTGTCTCATTTTGGACTGTTTGGCAATGTTGCAATGAATATTACCCTCAAAAGTATATGTTGTAGAAGAGTAGACAACCCTGGCTTTCATTCTATTTGTATTTTACCAGTTTTTTTGCCGCCACTCTATCACCAATCCCTCCCAAAACTTGCAGTAAGCAAAGAAACACAATTTTTTCAGACTTATATTTTAGTGTTACATTAGTGGTGAGTTACATCGTCTGAGTACGGCAGTGCCCCATATGCATAGGTTTGTCAGGATTTGGAGGAGCAACTGGGCCAAACAGGGAACATATGTGTTTCCAATATCAGAGATGGAAAAAACTTAGGTTGATTTGCTTCCCAATATATTTTGATAGTGTTAGTTCTAAGGAGAGATGTGTTTTGAAAAATAAAAAAACAGGATATTTCAAGGGGAAAAAGCGGCCAAATAATAAAATAAACTTTACAGTGCTACTGCATTGTGCCTGCATGGTATTGCTTGAAGCAGTCACCCATGCAGAGGCCAGGTTTGGAAGGGCAATCAGAACAGTAAGTGGGGGTATCTGTCCGTATTCTCTTGCTGTAGAAAACCCTGCAGCGCTTTTGTGGGTTTTTCTTTTGGGGGTTAGGGGGATTTATTAGGCTGCTAAACTGCGGCGAAGCACACTGAATGGAATATGTGACTTTGATATTTTACTTTGAAGACTTAACAGTATTTCTTCCTATTCTGCAACTGTGCAGAGTACTCAGAATAGGCTGCTAAACTGCGGCGAAGCACACTGAATGGAATATGTGACTTTGATATTTTACTTTGAAGACTTAACAGTATTTCTTCCTATTCTGCAACTGTGCAGAGTACACAGAATAGGCTGCTAAACTGCGGTGACGCACACTGAATGGAATATGTGACTTTGATATTTTACTTTGAAGACTTAACAGTATTTCTTCCTATTCTGCAACTGTGCAGAGTACTCAGAATAGGCTGCTAAACTGCGGTGACGCACACTGAATGGAATATGTGACTTTGATATTTTAGTTTGAAGACTTAACAGTATTTCTTCCTATTCTGCAACTGTGCAGAGTACACAGAATAGGCTGCTAAACTGCGGTGACGCACACTGAATGGAATATGTGACTTTGATATTTTACTTTGAAGACTTAACAGTATTTCTTCCTATTCTGCAACTGTGCAGAGTACACAGAATAGGCTGCTAAACTGCGGCGAAGCACACTGAATGGAATATGTGACTTTGATATTTTACTTTGAAGACTTAACAGTATTTCTTCCTATTCTGCAACTGTGCAGAGTACACAGAATAGGCTGCTAAACTGCGGTGACGCACACTGAATGGAATATGTGACTTTGATATTTTAGTTTGAAGACTTAACAGTATTTCTTCCTATTCTGCAACTGTGCAGAGTACATAGAATAGGCTGCTAAACTGCGGTGACGCACACTGAATGGAATATGTGACTTTGATATTTTACTTTGAAGACTTAACAGTATTTCTTCCTATTCTGCAACTGTGCAGAGTACACAGAATAGGCTGCTAAACTGCGGCGAAGCACACTGAATGGAATATGTGACTTTGATATTTGAGTTTGAAGACTTAACAGTATTTCTTCCTATTCTGCAACTCTGCACAGTACACAGAATGTGCTGCTAAACTGCGGCGAAGCACACTGAATGGAATATGTGACTTTGATATTTTAGTTTGAAGACTTAACAGTATTTCTTCCTATTCTGCAACTCTGCACAGTACACAGAATGTGCTGCTAAACTGCGGCGACGCACACTGAATGGAATATGTGACTTTGATATTTTAGTTTGAAGACTTAACAGTATTTCTTCCTATTCTGCAACTCTGCACAGTACACAGAATGTGCTGCTAAACTGCGGCGAAGCACACTGAATGGAATATGTGACTTTGATATTTTAGTTTGAAGACTTAACAGTATTTCTTCCTATTCTGCAACTCTGCACAGTACACAGAATGTGCTGCTAAACTGCGGCGACGCACACTGAATGGAATATGTGACTTTGATATTTTAGTTTGAAGACTTAACAGAATGTGCTCTAATCTGCAACTTTGCACACTAAACAGAATGTGCTCTAATCTGCAACTTTGCACACTAAACAGAATGTGCTCTAATCTGCAACTTTGCACACTAAACAGAATGTGCTCTAATCTGCAACTTTGCACACTAAACAGAATGTGCTCTAATCTGCAACTTTGCACACTAAACAGAATATATGAAATTTTTGTTTTTTTGTTTTTTTCCCCCCACACAAAATAACCTGCTGCCCCCACACACAGTAGTCCTAAAAAGGACTTTTGGTTCTTTTTTTTCACAATTTTGCTTTTTTTCTCCCTACACTGACTTTCCCTTCCTATCCTCATCTCTCCCTGGCTAAGACTGAGCCGAACTCGCTGGTCAGGTGCTATACAGCACCCGACCACGGGTTCTGGCCAGCCAATCAGTGTAATGCCAGCAGCCAACATGGCTGCTGGCATTACACTGATGTCAGAGCCTCCCTGCACGTTTATTGGCTGCGCAGCAGCCGCAAAACGTGCGGGGAGGAGACCCGAACATGGCGGGCGAGCACATGCGGTACTCGTACGAGTACCGCCATGTGCCGAGCAGAGCGATGCTCGAGCCGATCCGAGCATCGGCCGAGCATGCTCGCTCAACACTAATACCCACACAAATTATATACAGTTTTTTTAAGCACAAGTAGTGCTTTCTTTTGATACCACAATTATATGAATACCTCATCGTTTAATTTGATTAAAACAGGAAAAAAAGAGGAAAAAAATACAGTTAGTTCATTACAAAAAAATACCCCTAAACATATTCATTTGCTTCTTCTGAATATGAAAGTACCCCATATGCCTAGTATTTCAATCCATTTCTAACGTTTACAAGGTAAATATTACAAGATGGACACCATTATTTCCAACCTGTAATTTCTCAACAACTGGCATGTGAATATCATAGCTTAGTTGACGGTGCCAGAACCAAAAATGTCCCACAAAGGTACATGTTTCTGAAAAGTAGACAACATAAGGTCAATAATCAGTAGAATTTTGGAGTTTTCTATGCAGATATTTTTCCAGAAATATGTTGCAAAATTGTGGTAATATTTTGTTTTTTTTGCAGTTTTCACACTTACATTTCAAAATTACTGTTGATATCAAGCACATGATAGATGAAGATTTTTAAAAATGAATTGTTTAGTGTTCAGCTCCTTCTTCTGAGTACGGCAATACCCTATATGCATAGGTTTCTCAAGGTTTGGGGGAGGTACGGGGCCCAAATTGGAATATGCTGGTTTCCAGTTTCACACTTTGAATTTTCACAGCTTGTGTCACTGGTGCCATGTCTTATTTGGGGCTGTGTACCAGTGCTTCACTTTACAATTTCCATCTAAAAGTATATATTTTTGGAAAGTAGACAACCCAGGCTTTCATTTTATGTATGTTTTCAAATTTTTTACGCAGCCATTTTACCACTAATCCCTCGTAAAACTTGATGTAATTAAAAAAATTCAGCTTTTTTCACACTTAGGTTTCAGTGTTGATGTGAATTTCAAGCACAGGATAGATGAAGATTTTTAAAACTGCATTGTTTAGTGTTCAGCTCCTTCTTCTGAGTACGGAAATACCCCATATGCATAGGTTTCTCAAGGTTTGGGGGAGCTATGGGGCCAAAACTGGAACATGCGCGTTTCCAGTTTCCCACTGAATTTTCACAGCTTGCGTCACTGGTGCCGTGTCTCATTTGGGGCTGTGTAACAGTGCTCCACTTTATAATTTACCCCTAAAATTGTATATTTTTGGAAAGTAGACACCCCAGGCTTTCATTTTAGGTGTGTTTTCACAAAGCCATTTTACCACCAAGCCTGTGAAAACATGACATACGTACAAAATTCAGCAGTTTTCACACGTAGATTTCAATGTTGATGTGAATTTCAAGCACAGGATAGGTGAAGATTTTATAAACTGCATTGATTAGCATTAGGCTCCTTATTCTGAGTATGGCAATGTCCCATATGCATAGGTTTCTCATGGTTTGGGGGAGCTACTGGGCCCAGTTGGAACATATGAGTTTCCTTTTACAGACATGCCATTTTTACAGCTGGTGCCTTGTCTCATTTTGGACTGTTTGGCAATGTTGCAATGAATATTACCCTCAAAAGTATATGTTGTAGAAGAGTAGACAACCCTGGCTTTCATTCTATTTGTATTTTACCAGTTTTTTTGCCGCCACTCTATCACCAATCCCTCCCAAAACTTGCAGTAAGCAAAGAAACACAATTTTTTCAGACTTATATTTTAGTGTTACATTAGTGGTGAGTTACATCGTCTGAGTACGGCAGTGCCCCATATGCATAGGTTTGTCAGGATTTGGAGGAGCAACTGGGCCAAACAGGGAACATATGTGTTTCCAATATCAGAGATGGAAAAAACTTAGGTTGATTTGCTTCCCAATATATTTTGATAGTGTTAGTTCTAAGGAGAGATGTGTTTTGAAAAATAAAAAAACAGGATATTTCAAGGGGAAAAAGCGGCCAAATAATAAAATAAACTTTACAGTGCTACTGCATTGTGCCTGCATGGTATTGCTTGAAGCAGTCACCCATGCAGAGGCCAGGTTTGGAAGGGCAATCAGAACAGTAAGTGGGGGTATCTGTCCATATTCTCTTGCTGTAGAAAACCCTGCAGCGCTTTTGTGGGTTTTTCTTTTGGGGGTTAGGGGGATTTATTTCTGTTACTCCTTGAAACAAAAACTAGGAAATAAGATGGAGCTGATACTGCAGAAAACAAAGTTTTAGAGTGGGGTTTGCCAATTTGAAAATCCAAAAAGAATTGTATACTGCAGTCTGCATCATGTAAATGGCACCCTTTTTGTACCGTGCCCTACACTTTCTCATGGTGAGGTACGGCTGCATGAGTTGATCACACAGATCAATTCCACCCATGTGCTTGTTGTAGTCTCTGATGCAAACTGGCTTTCTTAGTACCACCCCTTCTGCCACAAACAGAGACTTTCACAGTTTTGTCCTCATGCATGGTGGAAAGCATGTATACTTCTTTTTTGTTTTTAAACCAGGGGTGGACTGACAGGACCCAGGGCCCCAGGTCCAAAAAGGGGCCTGGGCCCCCTGCTCAGTGACATCATTGGCCCCTCCCCATGCCATCACAAGCACCACCCTATGACATCATAAGCCCCTCCCCATGACAGCATAATCCCCACCCCATGACATCATAAGCCCCACCTCCTACTACATCCTCAGCCCCCCGCTACATGCTCAGCCCCACACACTTACCCTCCCCCCCACACACATACACTCTCTTCCCAGTCAGAAGTTTCACATTACACAAATTAAGATACCCCACACCATTTCAGAAGTCCAATAAGCCCCCAGGCCATCCATTACCCCCCCAGGCCATCCAGTACCCACAGGCCATCCAATAACCCCCCAAGCCATTGATTACTCCCCCAGCCCATTCTGGTATTCTTTAAACTAGATAATACAAGCTAATATGTCTACATATCATATGCTGGTTTATAGAATAATAGCAGGGAGATAGTGGGGAACTGGAAGGCAATAGGCAGTGAAACATGGAAGGATAGGTAGGTAGGAGTGAGAACAACAGAAACTGACTGTGAGAACAAAGGGGAAAGGACATGGCAGGGAAAGAGTGTGGCAGAAAGCATGGGGACGCTGCTACCATAACAGTAAAAATGTATTTCTTGGAAATAGCCATCAGAATGTGCTTTCTAGTGCATCCATGTGTGTGCGCCCGGGTGTGAATGTGTTTGCTAGTGCATGCATGCATGTGTGTGTGTGTGTTCTAGTGTATGCATGTGTGTCAGGGTATGAATGGATGTGGAACTGGATGTATGTACTAGTGTGTGAATATGTGTACTATGTGTGTCAGTGTGTGTGAATGTGTGTTAGTGTGTAACACTGTGTGAACGTGTTAGTGTATGCATGTATGTGCCATCATGTGAATGTGTGTGGTAGTGTATACATATGTATGTACTAGTGTGTGAATATGTGTAATAGTGTGTGTGTGTGTGTCATTGTGTTCATGTGTGTTAGTGTGTAAAATGAAGAGGAGGGCAAATAGGGGTATCATTTGTGCACAATATATCAGCTATACAAAAATCATGTGTAACTCACCACCAGATGTGACCGTCCAACTGGTGCAGGTTGTCAGAACTGTTTATTTTCATGATAATGTGATGTACAATAAACTGCACTCAAACCAGAAGAGAACCACCGTAAAAATAAAAAATACTTTTTTGGAATAGTCATCAGAATATTAACATGTGGACATCGGGAAAAAATCCAAGCAATTAAAAAAGTTCTGCACGGAAGGTTCTTACTCATAGATCTATGAGTAACCACCTTTAGTGTGAAATGACTATTTCCAAGAAATTATTTTTTACTTTTACAGTGGCTCTCTTCTGGTTTGAGTGCAGTCTATTGTACATCACATTACACCTGTATACCTGATATATTGTGCATAAATGATGTCCCTATTTGCCCTCCTCTTCTTGTTACACACTAACATACATATACACACACACTATTGCACAAATTCACACACTGGTACACATATTCACACACTAGTACATACACTTGTATACACTAGCACACACATTAACATACTGGCACATACATGTATATGCTAACACACATTCACATACTGGTACACACTAACACATTCACACACTCACACACATAGTACACATATTCTCACACTAGTACACTCATTCACACACATTCATACCCTGGCACACGCATGCATACACTAGAACACACATGCATGCACTTGAAAACACATTCACATCCTGGCGCACACACAAACATTCACACACACACTGACACACTGTCACACAGATGCATACAATACACTAGTACGCACATTTATTCGGTTACACTCATTTATTCGGTTACACAAAGAGTTGTTAGTGGGAAATGAAATAACCTAAAACTTCTGCACATCAGCCATGCCCCTATCAACAAAAAAGTGCCCCGATTTGGACATTTGAAATATTGGGAGGTATGGTGGTGTTAAATGTATTGGAAAGCAATGAGTTCTACACCTCTTTCTGGTGCTCAAAGAGTTAAACAATAAAAAAATGCTGGTTTATAGGTACATAGAAAAGTCCAGTAATTAGTGGGACAATGTCCATTAGCAAGTAAAGTGCCTATATAGAAGAAAGATAAGTGTTTGGCAAACACATTCTGACTTATTTCCTCTAATGCTATTTACTGACCGAATTATGAGCAAGGTCTGACATGGTGCGAAGATTTCAGTTTACATCTCAGAGTAATATCCTGTTAATCAATACTTAGCTATGCATTGGAGACCTCTCCTGGCATCCATTTTAGCCAGAGCAATTGCATTATAACGTATCTGTGGTTCAAGTCAGACAGGATGACTTTCACACACAAGTATAAAGCATAAATGCTCTTTCCCATATACGTATTGTTATTTGTGGTCACAAAGAAACTAAGTATATTTGGCTTAATATACATCTCAGTGCATCTAAAGACTAAATTATTTGGCAGCAGGAAAGCTATATAATTCTCATTTCCTGGTTTATGAGATAAGGGTTGAACTTGATGGACTTGTGTCTTTTTTCAACACCTGGGCCTAGATTCACTAAAGTTTGGAGAGAGCTGAAAATGTTGATGTCCTGTCAGAGCAGTGTTAAATGCACAACAGTATTCATTAGTATCTTGACATCACATCACCATCAGTCCGACACAAATGTGCCACATTGACATCTGTCTGACAGGTTTACGAATTTTCACTCATCACATCGACAATGGCCTATTTCCATATGGAAATGCAGGATAATGAGCCATTATCGTATGCGGGGGGGGGGGTGTTGATATGTTAATGTGAGACTTAGACACATTCACTAAACACTGATAGCAGCCTCTGCAGCTGGAGTTCATTGTCTCAACCTTACCTACCTGAGGTTAGCGAAGTTGGGATCTCCCTTTCCTATACAGTAACAGCACTCAATCAATCACATGCAGGGAGTGTTGTGAACTGTTGTCTATGTGGAGGGAATTTCCTCCCTTCACACATCACAAACACAATTCTGAAGTTTAAGAACATTCTCTCTGCTGCCCCAGGAGGGGAGTAAAGAGAATGCTTTCAGCACCATGGACAGCATCACTCCTTTATTCATTTGAGTGCCATCGGGATGTGCAATGCTCAACCTTGTGGTACTCAAAGGGTTAAAAAAGTACACCAAACACTACTTAATTATCCCCTTAGCTATTGATCATATATTATACATGTTGTCGTGCATTTGTAAGGCAACAAGACTGGGGGTCCGGCAGCATCTATGGGGATTTGTGGCTACCAATTGCCCCCCCAGACTTGTTCCCTTTCCCAGTGGTAGCCATAGACCCCATATACACTGCTTGGCCCCCACACTTGTTCCCTTGATCCCTGGTAACCACAGATCCCCATGTACACTGTCTGACCCTCTCCAGCTTTTACCCTTGCCCACTGCCAACCACAAATCCCCATGACCACTGCCTGGGCAAGGGAAAAAGGCTGGGGGTGTCAGGTAGTGTATGTGGGGTTAACACACAATGGTGATGTTCCCCATGCTGCCATACATTTTATAAATCCAACATTCTGTTCCCCCCCCGTTAAATCTGACGTATTGTGCCCTTTAAATCTGACATGCTACCCCCTAGCTAAATCCAACATATACTGCCCTTTAAATCCAACATGCTGCCCCACCAGCTACACCCAACATATACTGCCACCACACATTTAACCCTCCAAGTGCCAGAGGGGTACGCAACTTGTTGCTTTGCAATGCGTTTGTGTGCCCGTCTGTCACTCAGAGGGTTCATAGGCAACATATGCATCTGCATAATGGTGCCTATATGTTTAAAAATTTAATTTGCTATAAACAAAATTCAGATCTCGCGGGAGGCATCGGAACCCCTCCTGATGCCCCCTGGCATTGATCATATAACTAACAGGATAGGTGATCAGTGCATTGACCAGGAAGGCTATTACTGCCTTCCTCTTCTTCCTTCTCGAGCCTGCTGCTTGCCTAGCAATTGCCGGTTTGAGTAAGGACTCCACCTATTGAACTCAGTCAATCACCCAGCTTGTTGTGAAGGACCAAATCCACATAGATGCTGCCTGACCCCCAGCCTTGTTCCCTTGGGAGTGTAAAACATGTATCAAATATGATACAGAGCTAATGGGATAATTGTGTAGTACTTGGTGTATTTTTTTTTTTAAACCTGTGAGTGCCACAGGGGTGGCTAATGCACATCCCTATGACACTCAAAGGGATAAGGTAGTAATGCTGTCCATGGTGCTGATAGAATTCTCTTCTCTCCCCTACTGGGGCAGCAGAGAGAATGTCCTTAAACTTCAGAACTGTCATAGTGTTGGTGATGTGTGAAGAGAGAGCATCCCTTCCATGTCGACAGCACTTCAACAATCCTGTATGCTAATAGGGACCTTCTCCACCCTCCCCTTGCATCAGTAAATTTTAGTGAATATGTTGATGTTGTGTACAGTGTCACGGTAACACCAATAACGTTCAGGAGTCAGTACAGTAAAGTGTTTCGAGCACACTGACAAAATCATATCGCCACAGCATCATGCTTTACTGAATCTAGGCCAATCCTTCTTAACAAGGAACAGTTATCAGAAAAGCTATAGTCTTAGCAATATGAAGAGGTGTTTTCTCCACTAAAACATTTTCTTTTTTCAGCTTAATAATGAGGCCGGAACAAAAGAGAATTGACTTCTGCACAAAAGACATTACGTGTTTTAAACCATAAAGGATCTTATAAGAAACTTTACTCTATGAACTTTTAGTCTAAATGGTATACTGTAGGAATGGCATTGCCTAAATGGCAAGTGTCAAAAGGTGGCATTAAAAATGTCACCCACATGAAAACAGCGACTTCAAAATATCCCCATCCGGAGTGGATAGAATGTGGGATCAGCTTTACACATGTTCAACAGTAACCTACAAATCTGGTGAATTTGTTGTACAAAGCTGTGATACCTGTTCACCAGTCTCTCAGTCATTTTGCTTACTGTTCCCTGAAATCCACAGTTGTATCAATTTGGGAGACTGTACCAGCCAATCAGGGGAAGAGGTGCAGCCAGAAGAGGTATCTGCGGTATAGAAGGGTTCAGTCCAGCAGTGTCAGTGGAAGAACACTGTGACGTGCAGATGGCAGAGAAATTGCTGCAGAGAATTGAGACATTAACCTCTCTTCTGAGCTTGAAATAGTCTCCATCCTATCAAGCGTCAACAGGGTGACTTAAAAATGTTGGCAATGTCAAAATTCTGAAGTTTCCATTTTGAAACAGGTGGCATTTTCAAGGAGCTCTTTTTGACGTTTGATATCAACCTCTCAACATTTTCGTAGTAAACCATTCTAAGCACCCTGAACCCTTGTGGTTTGAAACCTATAAGGCCTTTGGCTCAAAATATATAAGACATTCTGTACAATGTGTTTTCTCTTTTGTACCTGCCAGACACTTTTATGATGGTCAGATAAACATATGATTTGCAATGGGGGGTACAAATCCACCTTCAAATCTAGCCCATGTGCCTGAAATACATGGAGGGTATGGTCACTTTAGTGCATACTGGCAGGTACACTATGCTATCATTAAGACATTAATTCCCAAACACCTGCAATTTAGCACATACTGAGCAATAAACATATGCCATTTCCTCTGAGCCTTGTTCAGTGCCTGGCATTCATACACAAGGTGCAGAGGAATGCTAAATCTTGATATACCCATCCATGGCACAAGCCTGTCTATGCCCGTCCATGGAACTACCCAGTCCAGTGTGGATAGAAATTTTTAATTCCCTATGGTGCCGTTGGTTTACATCAGAATAACCCCAGTTTGTTTGGGGTTTTTTTTAATAAATCCTGGACTTTTGTCCCTTTGTCAGGTTTAGGGATGACTGGGGCTCATTCACTGAGAAGAAATGGAGCGTTCCTGGAGAAAACCAACTTCCCCATTTCAATGGGCCTTAACACCTTGAATGCTTTTTATTGTGTTACAGAGATCTCTAGCATTTAAGGGGTTAGAAACACCATTTAACCACACGAGCGCCAGAGGGGTGTGTAGCACATTGCTTTATAATGTGCTACACGGCCCTCTGGAATTTAAGTAAAATCAGTTGAGATTTGGGAATTTGTTTTGTCCCCAATGGTGCAGTTAGAAGGAAATGATATTCAAGCAGGGGAACGTATCAGTATTGATCTTATCCGAGATGCTAACATTGCTCTTATCAGCACTTGCATCTTAGCATCTCTCTAGCATCCAATAGGTTAAGTAATAGACTGTAAAGTGGTTATAAAACTGGTACAGGGACAATTATATTGCTCTTTCCACAGCCACAAATTAAAATGTGGGTGTGGTCAGCCCCGCTGAGGCACCCCTCAAAATTCGGAGCTCTAAGGAGTTGCCTATTTTGCCTATTGGGAAATCCATTCCTGAACAGCACCAATCATTCCTGTCATACATATGTTGTTCTACAAACAGGTCACAAACACCATTTTGTTTCATATAAATGGAATAATGTAGAGTAAAACACCCAAAGTCATTGTATGATGTCATAGTATCATGCAAATAGGATTTTGGTGGTGTTAAAGTGATAGTGGTGTGCTGAATAACCTTTATGAATTTAAAAAGAGCATTAGGTTTTGCATATATGTGTGCTGTTAATCTTTCTCTGCAATATATAGATTAAGAAATATTCAAGAATGCTATCAATCATCCACCCCCTTCTGGGGCAGAAGGAGCACTTCAGGGGTTAGATTGCAATTTGTCTTGTTTTCTGAAATACACACAAATACATATTTATATTTTTGTGTGGAGAGAGACACAGACAAATGGTATGTAAATTAACAATGTATTTTAAGTTTGTGTGTTTTAACAATGGGTTCTGTGGAAATATCCACCAGACATGGAATAGTTAATCGATTCCTACAGGTCACTGATGACCTCATACCTGGCATTAACCCCTTACCGTCCAAGGACATACATGTACGTCCCGAGCAGATGTCCCAGGCGGACACAGGATGTACATGTACGTCCCAGAAGTCATTGTAAGTAATGGGACAAAAAGTTTGGCGGGTGTTAAGTGCCGGCCGGTCACTAAGGGGTTAAAGCTTCAAGATGTTATGTTACACCTGAGCTGACAAACCTAGCTTGTCTGAGCGAGAGAAAGACAGACAGACAGAAAAAATAAAAAGCTGGGTGTGTTGAGGGAAGAAGCTCAGCCCAAAATTTCAGCTCCCACAGATAAGAGAAAGGGGGAGAAGCAAAGGCGATATTGGTGTTCTGGTTTTATCACAGAAAAATAGTACAGCTGTTCCTATAATATCCCATGTAAAATCAGTCAATTAAACCAATAAAGGTTTTCTTTAGCACTAATGTTTCCATTGTTGCTGCAAACTGCTTAGGTTCACTTAGGCAATTCTGTATTTGTTATGTCATCCGTTGTGAAAGATCTTACACTGGGCTACGGTCATGGGCGGATTGTTCTATCGGGGGATCGGGCATCCCCTGGTGGGCCACTAGATCATGGGCCGGTATGGAAGATCAGAGGATCTCACCTCACTGTCCCATGATATTTTGAAGGAGAGGTCTGTGTTGCCACCGGCACAGGCACTCTCTGTGACAGCCCTCGCATTCCTTGTTGACCCTTTGAGTGCCAGAGGGGTATGCAACGCATTGCTTTGCGATGCGTTGCGTACCCCTCTGGCACTCAAAGGGTCAATGCAGAGCACCAGGATATGACATGATATCCTGGCGCCTGCTCTCCCATACCGCACAGGGACCACAAGGGGGCGTCGATAGGCACATCAGTGCAGCTAGTGGGCTGCTTTAAAAAAAAATATGCACAGGCTGGTATTCCCCTACAATCTGCCCCTGGCTGTGGTACCTTTCACATGAGTGTTTATCACTTTGTGGGAACACACCAATTCCATCACACAGGAACAAATAATAACTCCTGTTTTCTCTTATAAATATGGGCATTTATCCCTTAGGTCCCTTAAGCGAATACCATCAAGTCCATGTGCTTTCTTCACAATTACTCCTCTGGCCTCTTTTGGACTTTGTCCTCAGTAAGCCATGTACGTGACGGAGGACATTCTGTGATTTTGTCTGGTTCCCGATAGCCTGCCACTGTTGCTTCCTTTGTATATACAGAAGAAAAATATATGTTTCAAGTGTTAATCATAGTTGAATCTCCCCTTTCTTAGTTTTAAGAAGACTGTTATCAACCATAATCATTTTGACATTTATAATGATTATTGCTTAGGATTTTTTTTATAATGATTATTGCTTAGGATTTTTCTTGCTTTCTTTTTTGCAATACGTTTCTAATTTTTAGTTTTAAATAGCCTTAATTGCTTGTTTGCAGATTTCATTATATTAATTGATGCATTTGACCCTCCTGGTAAACCACCCACCATAAACCAGAAGCGTATTGAGATCACAGTGGCCACAACAGTGTAGCCAGCTCAGCAGAGACCCTCAATATATGATGTTCTGTGTGGTAATCTACTCTGCCTAATGGGAAATCCAGTCCTGATTAAGGCCTCTCTTTCCCTGGAAGCTGTGGAAATCTCCTATTCCAGTGTGCTATTGTAGGTGCAGCTGCTGATTAAAGCCTCTATCATGGCTTTTTGGCTGCATCCAATGTCTGGCCTAGTTTGAGAAAATCTGGCATAGAAATCCATTGTCTGTATAATCTGACTGGGATAACAGCATTGTATCTATTGATAATTTAGTTTGTCTTTGAATTTTGAGAACTGGTTTAGCAAATTATAATATGAATTATATGAATAAAATATATGTAACAAGAAAGCAGACATATTTTCAGACTTTAGGCATAGTAATGCACAAGCTTAATGACCAGAGGGTGTGAGCAATGCACCTTAAAGAGTTAATATACCTGGGAAGTATCCTGATCTTCCCTGTAGACTCTTGTTTTCAGTGTTAATTACTGGGTTTCCAGAAATAGAGGCTCTTTCTTCAATTAAGTGTGTCTCCTGATAAAGCCGTCCACTTCCCTGCCCCACTTCTCCTGATAATAACCTCATCCAATTTAATCATGCTCATCCAGATAGACCTCTGTCTGCATTATGACACGAAGCATATAAATTGGATGATACCACTACAGACCGTCTTAGTACTTCTGGTTCTGGGATCAAGAATGTTCACAATTAAAGAGACCATGTCCCCTGAAAAACCTGGTGATTTTGAAAGGGCTTTCAAAACCACCTATGTGACATATTAGTGATCTGCATTTTGAAAATATTGTTTTAGTTATTTAGATTTATACTTTATGCCTTTATGTTATATTATCATTTTTTTAATTAATAAAACTAGCTTTTGAGCTATTGTTAAAGATTATACTAATTAAAGCATGTAGTGAAGGCACTTCCTGTTTTAACCATACATTGCCTCCCCCACTCATTGACACTGGTCAACAATACATTGCTCACCTCCCCATGCACTTAGAAGCTAGAAGTGTCAGTGAGTGGGGGAAGTAATATAGGACTATGATAGGAAAGGACATGCCTGAATGACATGTGTACATTAGCATAGTCCATCAATCTAAAATAAAAAATATTTTTCTACATAAAATGATTAATACAACATCTAAGTGATTTAGTATCTCCCTGAAACAAGTTATCGAAAATATTTATATGCCCTAAACTGCTTTGAAACGCTAGTTTTGTCTGTACCAGAGAACCAGGACAGCAAATAAAAATAATTAATTTAGAAGGATTCATGTTGTTCTGCCCTATGCCATCATGGGTGAATTTGTGGACATGCCCTGAGAGACCTTCTTTTCAAAATCTCTGTTTTGACTTCAAAACAGGAAGAAGACTGTTATTTAAAAAGCAAGCAAACACTGTATGGGCAGGATGGTGTATGCCCAATAACAAATATTTGATGCAAATAGATGGAGTATGTGTGCATGCCCAATTATATGTCTATGGTGGGAAGATGTTACACACCCTCATGTGGTACCATAATTACCTGAGATTGGCAGTGCATTTGTTTTGCAGGGAACTTTAGAGCAGGGGAAACCAACCCAGGTCATCCAGAACTACCAACAGTACATGTGTTCAGGATTTCCCATCTGGGGTGCACTTGGACTAATTAGTGGCTCAGTCACTTTAATGGGTCTAGGACTATCCTGCATACAGTCACTGTTGGTGGCACTTAAGGACTAGAGTATCCCTGCCTTTAGAGCATTCAGTGTGTTTTATAACAAGTGTTTCCTGCTGATACTTTCCTTTTAAACCCTTAAATGACATCTCTGGAGCATCCAGGAGATTAGCATTGTTTCTCTGTCGTCCAATACAGGTTACTGGTAACTTTGGGTAGGCGATCCACCCCTTTAACTGTAGGCAGGAACAATTCTAGAATTGTATGCAGGGGGTGGAGCCTACCTTCCCTCCTTGGCTGCAGCTAGCCAACCAGCTCCAGAAAGATTTGTTCCTTGGTGAAGACACAGGCAAGAGAACAGTTCTGCTATAGTTTTAGAATTTTTTTTATTTTTCTGTTAGGAATGGAATACCACCAGTAGGCGGATTACCATAACTGACAATGCCCCAGGTGATTTTTGTGAACCTTAAGCCCTGGGGGGAAAATCTTGGCTACAAGTTCTTTCCTCAGGAGTTGCCCACCGAGGCTTCTTCTTAATACATGGTAGTCTGAAGACATTGGATCTGCAGGAAAGGTGAGCAACCCTTTGACTGTCCCACAGTGCCCCTCCGCAGAGGGGCTTACCTTTGGAGTTCCTATTGCACACTCCTGCATTCATTGGGTCTATCTCTATGTCTGTTGGGTGTTTTGGAGGAGGTTTATGTGGTACTCTAACCCTTTAGCTGCTAGTTTTGCATCTTTTGGGGGGTTTTCTGACACTTTTCCTACTGGTTCAGTGTTTTTTGGGTATCCTAACATGTTCTAGTGATGTTTCATGCATTTTTATTTTACTGTTTCAATTTTGTAAAATTTGAGTTCGGTGCGCTTTACCGCACAGACGCTATTGCTCCATTCACTCCTATGGGACTGTACAGTTTGGGACATATCTCTGCAACCGTTTAACCTAGCGACTTCAGGGACAGCTCATTTTTCTTGTCTGCCCTTGCTCTATCATCCGGTTCATGTTCCCAGTGTTTTGGGGTGCTCAGGGGGCTTCGGGCACTGTTTGGGTACTTTTTCTGGCAAAACTACATTTCCCATGAGCGCTTGCTTTGCGCGCTCGTTTCTGATTGGTTCCCGCCACAGCAGCCATTTTGTGCCATTTACAGAATGAGGATCCTACACAGGGCTTGGACTCTCCTTCTCTCCTCTGCTGATTAACACTTCGCCTGCCAGATAAGTATATTTTTAGCTATTTTTGGGGTGAAACCTTAATCCTACACACTGTACTTGGGTGATTTCTTATACTGTAAGGTTATTTGACACTGTGAGAATGTCTATACCATTGGAGCTTGGGGCCAGACCTAAGACTAAGGATGCTGGGGTCTCTGTATCCCCTCTTACGCATTGCTCTTCCTGTCATTCTGGGTTACCTAGAGAATTCTCAGTCTCCCAGGGACCTCCAGCCATGCATTAGAGCCAGTTTGGGTGCAAATGTTCAAGGCTGCTACCAGGGACCTTAGGGCTACATTGCAACTCTTTACATCCCAGTTACAGGGGATCTAACATTCTTGGCAGACTCCCTCCTCAGTCAAGTCTTCCCTGCCAAAACCTCAGGGAGTACCTGACGCATCAGATTCCTCTGAGGAGAAACTGCTGGTGGATTCAGATGTTGAGGATTGTTCTTGCCTGTCTAGGATCTTCTTTGGTTCTTCCTTCACTTTTGAGCCCTGTTGGCTCTAGTTCAGTGTGCTGTGTAACAGTTTGGGGTGTTGTTACCCCTGTTTAGTGTCCATTGACACTTCATTGTTTTGTTGGGCTATCTCTGATCTGATGGTTCATATCTGCTGTGGTGACTTTGGGGGCCTTGCGCCTGGTCCTTGCCTTACTTCTCGCCTCTGGGAAACTCAATGGTTGGACATCCCAGAGTTACCAGTAACCTGTATTGGACGACAGAGAAAAGAGGATTTTAGTCTTACCTGTTAAATCCTTTTCTTTTAGTCCATACAGGTTACTGGTCTCCCACCCTGACAAGGGACCATGCTTGGCTCTCCTGTGGCAGACCGTGGGGGTCCTTCGGGATCATGCTCACAGGAATCTTCTTTCCCTTCTACTATCTAGTCAATAGTTAGTGTCTCAAATCTTTCTGGAGCTGGTTGGCTAGCTGCAGCCAAGGAGGGAAGGTAGGCTCCATCCCCAGCATCCGATTCTAGAATTGTTCCTGCCTACAATTAAAGGGGTGGATCTCCTACCCAAAGTTACCAGTAACCTGTATGGACTAAGAGAAAAGGATTTAACAGGTAAGACTAAAATCCTCTTTTTTTGATAGTGTACTTTAGTTCACTTGGGACCTTATGCAGAAAGTATAATAAGGCATATAACCCCTTGAAGCAATGCATTAGAACATTTTCTAGCATTCAAAGTGTTAAAAGTGCCATTTCAATCATTAGGAAGTTTCTGTTCTCTCCCATGGTTCTGCTGGTTTGCTCCAAAATGACACCTCTTGAATACAGCCATTAGTTCCATATCTAGCTTGTAATGCCTGTAGACATGTTTACATCAGCCTGTATTACTTAGCATATTCACATTCATATGTAGCAACACAGTCAGGAAAATGCACCTTCTGTCACTGTATTGTAATGCTGACAATGATGAATGGCTAAATTATAAGGAGGTATAATCATATTGATAAACCATGTGGATTCATGTTTAACCTTTTAATGACCAAAGAGGTGTGCAACTTTTTGCATTGCTCAGCTTTCTGGTCACTAACGAGTTAATTATGCAATGATATATCTGAGTTCTTAAGCCCTCAGGTAACCAGAAAAATTGCAATAGAAGTGAAGGGTTTCTAATGATTCTATACAGCAAATTAGGATTAGGTGTCCTATGACTCTATACCTATTGTTAAAGATGAACTATCATGTTACATTATGGGAGAAGAATTATAGTATGATTATGCCGTTGTGTGCCAGAGGCATCTCCCTGGCACCTAAAGGGTTAAAGCCGAACTTTCAGCAACATTATACTTAGCCCCAAATCCTTAATATGTTAGCGATATACATAGAAATACTTTCCATTTGCAGTATAATTGCGGCATAAGTACGAGAGAGAACGTTTTCAGCAGGCACCAGAGGGGAACAGCACAGACATCTTGCAGAGACGGCATCTCTCTGTCTGCACTGTCCGTCCCCTTCAACTCCACGACTGGTGAGTTTAAAGCCTCTGTGGATAAAGGTACCATAAGGGACTAACAGTGCAGGCACAGAGAGCGCCCACAGCATGATTACAGCCGTGCCTGCCTGCAAAAAAGTTCTCCCTCTTATTGCCAACATATTGAGGATTTGGGGTTAAGTATAATGTTGATGAAAGTCCCGCTTTAAGTAAGAAGCACTGGCACGATTCTGGAGCAAACCACACCTAAATAGGTGACAAATAAAGGTTCTCATTAATTATAATGGGCTTTGGTTCCATTAATGGCTAAAGGGGTCTCTAGTGCATTGCAAGGCACCAATGGCAATTTTTATTGGTAACCTATGGTGCAGAGTTTTTGCCTCAGAATCACTCCAGTTATTAGCTCATCAGCCTTGAACTGGGGCAATTCTGGAACTAACCAATGCCATCGCTGGGAACAATAAAACGTATACTCAGTGTGTGTGTGTGTGTGTGTGTGTGTGTGTTTGCTATACCTCTTTCTTTTCATTTATTCATCTCCCTAAGTGGAAGGGAATCCCAGACATGTGCTCTGTGTGCCTAGGGACCTTCAGCTCACTGATGAGACCCATTAAACCTTTCAGTGCCAGAGGGGTACGCAACGCATTGCAGAGCAATGCGTTGCGTACCCCTCAGGCACTGAAAGGGTTGAAGCCCAAAATTTATTTCTGGGATTTTGCGGTTTCTCTTGTGCAGGGGAGATTTGCCTGACATTTTGTCTCTGGGCAGTCTGTGGATTGAAGGAAATTGATACACAGGGCCATATTTACATCCCAGGCTCCCCTAGGCATGGCACTCTAGGTGCCTTTAGTTCTGCCAATGGTGGCCATATCCCTACTGCTAACTTGACCCCAACCCCAGTCCTATCCACTGTTTCCTTGCACAGAAAATACCCTTGTTCTATAACAAGCAAGAATGAAAAAAGATTTAACCACTTAGTTACTCTACAATGTGATATCTCTAGGGGTATAAAACTAGTGCAGGGACACTTAGATTGCTCTGACCACACCCATCAGCCACAAAGTAGGTGTGGCCAGCACAGCTCAGGCACCGCCCCATCAGAATTTGGAGCTCCAGCCAGTCACCTACTCTGCCAGTGAGAAATCCTGTTCTGCTGATATGGATATGTCAGTTTGTTATCTGTAATGGTACAAGGGAGTGAATAAATGTGACTGAGGAGGAGCGGAAGGGAACACCATCCTACAATAGACTATAATATATTCAGTCTCAGTGTGTGTACTTGTCTTACTACTTTTTCTCTTTGACAAATAAAACTTCCTATTGATTTAAACACTGATTTTACCCCCTTGAATGCTAGAGAGGTCTCCAATGCATTTTAAAGCAATGTGCTGGGCAACTCTCTATTATTCAAAGGGTTAAAAACATGTTCAAATCAATGGGGATTTGGGGGAATTGTTACTTATCCCCTGTGGTTCAGACAGTTTGCTTCAGAATTGCTGTAGTTCATCTGAATATATCAGCTTCATCGTTACTAAGATGAAAGCAAAAGATGCTCTTGAAGAACTACAAAGCTCCTTCTTCTTCTCCAGCTCTCGTTTTACCTCTCCTCTGCCATACCTCAGTGCCAATGATCGTTAGCAAAGCTGTTATCCGGAGCCTGGCACACCACTCTGATCCGTAGAATGAAAACACCAGAAAGCATTATTCTTTTCCTTCTGCCAACCACCAAACGACAACACCTGTCAGTTCAATTTTCACCCTATTTGGAAGCTATGAACCTCACAGTATCCTGATTACACTGCCACCTTTAGAGACCAATGATACATCTGTTAACAGAAAGGTGACTGATAAGGAAAAGTAGGACATGGCACAGGGCTGGGAATGACAGAACAATGAATAGAAATTGCAGCATTATTGATAACGTGTTCATGTTATGTACTGTGAAAATATCCAGAGTGGACAAGGTGCTTTTAATAACAGATATAAGTGTAATCTAAAATCAAGTTTGATATTATGTTATATATTGCATTACAGAGTCAGATAAATTCAATTTTTATTATTAATCCTTTGGATTGAACACAACATAGTTCTGAATAGAGATGAGTGAATCATCCATGATCCGTTTTGTGGATTGATTCAGAGGATGCTAAGTCAATTTTGGGTCCGTCCTAATCAATTCGAAATTAATAGCTTGTGGACAGTGGGAACTGGGATAGAGGAAGAAGTGAGTGCGGAAAGGGTATGCAAGAGAGCGGGTAGAAGTGGAAGCAATGGACAGAGTGAGAGACAGAGTGGATAGAATGCTGGACAGTACAAGAGTGAGGGGGTGAGAACATGAGAGAAGGAGGGGATGAGACTACAGGAAATGGGAGAGAGAAGGTGAGAGATGGAGGGGGGACATAGCATGGGAGAAGAAGAGATATTTAGAGTAAGAGTAGGGGAGAAGTGGAGAGACCAAGTGGAGGAGAGTGAGAGAGGGAAGAATTGTCCAATAGATCTGCCTGCCTGCTAACCTACAATGGAAGCTTTCCTACCTTGCTCAGGGGAGTTACCCAGATAGGAACACATTAACAGACATCATGCAACTGAAGTGAACTGCAACAGAGATCAGATCCAAATTAAATGTATACAGAGATATCTGGCTGCTGTATGAAGTACACCTGCCCAGGTAAGTAATTTTGTTAAATTAAGAACCACTTATGCTAGGGTATGGTTCCCTTTTAAGAGGTATCACAGTGAGTCTCATTACGGATTATTTAGTATATTATTACCATAGTTGTTGGAGGCTTGTGAGGAGGCCTTCATCCTGCATTGGATCAACAACGGCTGAAGATGATGGTTGTTGTCACCAGATGGAGCAGTTGTGATTATAACTAAGGAAAGTCATAATGCACTGCTGAAACGTATGTCTGAGATTAGCTGATATTCTTGTACAGAGGGGACTTGCTTGTCATTTCGGAACTGGACATCCCTAGTGGGTGGTATAGTCTGTTATGTGCATGGACATTTCTCCTCTACAATGGCACTAAATAGCTACATGGGATGTTCTGAGCGGTGATTATCCATGGAACAAGAAAAATCGGCTTTTGTTCATCCTCACTGAGTTTCTCATATATTTTGTATGGAAAGCCATAGACATTGACTCAAGTTCTCCCATAGAGTATGTATCTAAAAAAAGAAATCTTCTAGACACCAGATGATGCTATTGTTAAAATAATACATTTGGGTTGTTATCATTTTTAAATCAGTGGAAGTACCCTTGTTTTGCTCTCACAGGAGTCTTTCATTCGGAAAGACGCACTCGCAATACCGTCAGCTTGTGCCTGGGTTTTGGAGAAATTTTTGGTATCGCAGCAGAAAGGAATCAGCACGCTCGGGCCTTTTCCAAGGCAAATGTTGCTAAGTTTATTGCAGATCAGCAGTTCTATCCCATCTTGGGATCTTTTTCAGGGCCTTGAATGTCTTAAAAAAGATCTCAATCTGCAATAAAAGTAGCACTGTTTGCAGTTTGAAAAAGTCCTAAGAGTCTTGGTTCTCCATTAACCCCTTAAGAGCCCATGATGTGCCAGGATTGTCATGCCGGTTCTGGCACTTAAGGAACAGTGATGATCCTGGCACATCAAGGAATTATGTGTCGGCAGCATGACAGCACACCGCTCTGCCATCCAAGAGTTCAATTCTCAAAAAAATTAAAAAAAAAGCTGAGTGGTCCTTAATGGCCGCCTACACACTGGATGGGGTTAAGGCAAGGCTTGGCATTTGTTATTGGTGGACAATCCAGCATCATCCTCAGTGAGCCATTTGTTGGCTGAGGGATTATGTGAGTTATAATCAAAAATGGGAACTTTTGAAATGAGCTCACCTTTAGATATTTGAAATATTAACCCTTAATGCTCCCAGAAAAGTAGATTTTAGGTGCTATGTCAATGTTTACTGTAACTCAGAGATTATACAGAAAGACGTCATGGAACCTTTAACATGTTACAGTTCTAAGATATCACTTCTTATACATTCACATGACAAGCAGGACTTCTCCCTATGACTTTATGGTACAAATGTCACTAATTTGCACTTTAAATAAGCAGTGAATTTGTTTAAACCACCCCGAGAATCTGGCCCTTCACCCTGAGATTTGGTTCAAAACTGAGTCTCAAGGTCAAACACAGAGTTCTCAGGTATAGTTATAGTCTAAGATTAGATGGAAAGCACAGGGTGTCCACTTCTGGTTCAATGCCATCTGGCTGTTCTGTGCTTATGTAAGTGTTTCTAGATAAGTGTTTGCTAACTGAATAAATGTCTCTTAATCTTTCTGCAAATGCAAGCAGAGAACTAATGGAGTGCATCTGAACACTCCTTACACAGTTTTACTGTTGCTGATACATCATGTCTGGAAATGCTATTATACAGTGCTGTTTGTTTTCTTCTGATAATAAAACACATTGGCTTATTTAAAGGGACACTATCACCTCAAAACATATTTGGTCATTTTGAAAAGCTTTCAAATTCGATGTGTTTCTATATTTTTTCTTTATATAGAAAACATTTTTATGTAGATTTATAGATAATTCTAACTTCGGCATGCCATGCAAACACTTCCTGTCTTAGCTAAACATTACCACTCCCCACTCACTGACACTGAACTGTTTCAGTCCTAAGAAGATGGACAATGAATTGCTGAGCAACATCAGGGGGTGAAGGGAAGTAAAGCAGAGTTAAGACAGGAAAGTCTCCACTGCATGCCTTAATTAGTGCAACCTATGTACCTATAGTAGTATTCCGCTAGCACTTAGTCTTATTATTGAAGTAAATTATTCGGAGGGTAAGGATGTTGCTGCTATTCTGTGTGGGTTTCACAGATCACCACCCAGATCACTCTATAGAAAAATGCAGAAAAAGAAGGTAAAGGGAGAACAGCGCCATACCTCTAAGCATAGTAGTATATAAAGAAATTTAAATCCCAGTATTACATGAAATCCCTTTATAGTTGCACTCACATTTGTTGGAGGCTTCTCTTGCCACTCAGGATACTTGTTTTGTGCTAGATACTTCTTATGTCTCAGACTGTTGACACCTCTGGAAAATCTTCACACTCTGTTTTGATATGTTTTTGTTGTTCCTATAGTGCTAGCCCGTTTGCATATAAATGGGATATGTACAGACTACAAACTAAATATATGGAACATTTAATAGTGCCAACACAGTAAAAAGTAGCTGTATTGTAATTTATGTATTTACCCTTGCATATTACATGAATATGGGTATCCATTTGAAGTGTTGCATGTAAAGTTTTGCGTCATAAAATGACGCATGTATTCGGCCGCGTAATTTAAAGTGTCGCAATAACAGTTATGCTTCTTAAAGTGACGCAAATTTTACATTTTGCATTGTTCCGAATGGTGCATTCACCATATCGTGTGTGCATTAAGGACACAATATGGGTGCAATAAGGACACATTAAGGACGTAATTTGGGTGCAATACTAACGCAATATGGGTGCAATATGGGAACAATATTGGTGCGATATGGTTGCAATACTGACACAATATGGGTGCAATACTGACGCAATTTGGGTTCAATACTGACACAATATGGGTGCGATATGGGAACAATATTGGTGCAATAAGGATGCAATATGAGTGCAATACTGGCACAATTTGGGTTCAATACTGGTGGGTTTTGGGTTGGTTTTCTGGGTATGTTTTGGTGGGTTTTGGGTTGCTTTTTGGGCATGTTTTGGTGGGTTTTGGGTTGGTTCTGAGTTGGGTTTTGGGTTGGTTCTGGTGGGTTTTGTGGGTTTTGGGTTGGGTTTTGTGGGTTTTGGGTGAGTTTTGGGTTGGTTTTGGGTTGGGTTTGGATAGGGTTTAGTGGGTTTTGGGTGGGTTTTGGTGGGTTTTCTGGGTATGTTTTGTTGGGTTTTGGGTATGTTTTGGTGGGTTTTGGGTTGCTTTTTGGGTATGTTTCGGTGGTATTTTGGATTGGGTTTTGTGGGTTTTTGGTAGGGTTTTGGTGAGTTTCGGGTTGGTTAATGCACTCATATTGCACCAATATTTTTCCCATATTGCACCCATATTGTGTCAGTATTGAACCCATATTGCATCAATATTGTTCCCATATTGCACCCATATTACGTCAGTATTGAACCCAGATTGCGTCCGTAATGCTGCGACATGTTAACACACGATATGGTGAATACGCCATTCGGAACAACGCAAAATGTAGAATTTGTGACACTTCACAATGCAAAACTGGAATTGCGATACTTTAAATGACGCGGCCGAATAAATGTGTCATTTTATGAACCAAAACTTTACATGCAACACTTTGATAGTAAACCATGAATATGTAGGTTTAAGAATCTTTATTGGGAAAAAATTCCTTAAAATGTCTTTATGTATTAGAATCTCTCGATCAAACACTTAAAAAATCTCCGAAGCTAGGAATGATTTACTGTATTCAGAATCTCATGGGGCAGTTTGGGTGAGCGTATTACTCCACCCTCCACCCTCTACTGGCCCTCCATAATTATGTGCATACACAGAAATGTTCCCAGTATAGATTATATAAAAAGGTACCAAAATATAAATATAAAACAATTCAGAAATATAAAACAGTAATAGCAATATATTATTTAAGAACCTGAAGTTCTTGAGGCTGGCTCTATGCATTTTGTGACAGCTGAGCTTTAATGTCAGTTCCTCAGGAGCATAGTGAACTCATCCTTGTACTTTTGTTTTATCTCCCCTTCAACGCCATACTCTGTTACAGAGAATGCCTTCCGTCTTTGATGACATAAGGCAGAAGTTGTTTTGCACTCAGTGTTGTGCGTTTGATCGGTGGAATGCACTGCCATTCATTGAATCTCTATGTTGTTTCCCACACATGCGTCGTACCTCTCCAGGTCTACAGTGGTTCGGTTTGGTGTTCTGGAAATAATTGGAAATGTGGAACTAAATAAATTCCAAATAACCATCATGCCTCCAATCCAGTGTTCCCCCACTGTGGTCTAGACGCATGCAGTGAGTCGTCGCAGAGAATATTTAGACAGTGTTATTTTCGACCAATGATGCCCAAGACTGTGTTTCATTTTCTGTCCTCAGAGTAGGTTTCTTTTGGGTGTTTGATTTGAATCCGGTCCTGGAGGAGAGCTTAAGCAGTTCCAGAACTGCTTAAGCTCTCCTGCACTCCAGCCTCTTTTGTTGATTCACCCCAGATTGCCTGCACTTCTATTTGTCTACATACTTTATCTAGTTTGTATGTATCTTGTATTGCTTCCATGTGCCTAGAGGGATTCAGCTGCATCATGAGGCCCACATAGTCCGAAATGTACATCTGTGATTTTGCTGTCTCTCTCATGCGGAGAGGATTTGCCTGACATTTCCAGGCTGGACTGTCTGTGGGCAGGACCAGTCTGATATGGATATGGAAATATCCTCTCTGCAATGGCACATAGGAGTGAAAAAAGTGACTTGTAGCACCATTGAGAGGCTACCATGCCTAAGACCCTTTATCTCGTTCATGCTTGATTGGTGCTCGTCACGTTTGTATGTCTCCCTAAGTATAAGGGTATCCCAGGCATGGGTCCTTGCTTTCATGTGCCTAGAGGGATTCCACTGTACCACACCGACGAGGCCCACATAGGTCGAAATGTACGTCTGTGGTTTTGCTGTCTCTCTCGCGCAAAGAGGAATTGCCTGACATTTCAGAGCTGGACAGTCTGTGGGCAGGACCAGTCTGATATGGATATGGAATTTCTCTCTCTGCAATGGCACATGATAGTGAACAAACATGACTTGTAGCAACATTGAGAGGTCACCATGCCTAAGAACAAGACACTTTATCTTGCTCGTGCTTGATGGGTGCTCATCACATTTGTATGTCTTGTGTACTCCCCATTGTTTAGAGTCACAACTAATCCATTTCCTTTCATACATATGATTCTTCATACATATCATTATTTTCCTATGAGAGATCAAAAGTCAAAATATTATATTTGATCTTGAGGATATAAACTTACAAGGAACTGCTTAAAAACAAAAGAAGTTGAAGTAAATTGCCAAATGGCTGTATGTAGAATTCTGTATAGGTTCCAGTTCTCTCAGTTTCTGTATCAATAGTGAAGCCAGTCAGTCTATTAGTAATGTGATAACCCATTAATTGTCACAACGGTGTGCAATGCATATCCCTATGGCATGAAAGGGTTAGGAGAGGGCTTTGGTGTTTTTGGTGCTGAGGTCTGAGCTCATCCTCTTCCCACCCTAACACATTGCCAGCATTACACCAACCGTACATGCTAAAGATTCAATTCTCGCACCCTCCCCTTTCATAGCTAATTCCTAGTGAATATGGTAATGGGAGTCCTATTCTTAATAGAGATGTGATCAACACACATTGCCAGACACACAGCTCCGTAGCATCGCCCATTAGTGGATCTTTCCCTGGAGTTGTGGCAGATTGCTACAAACCTATGGTTTGCTTAACAACTAAGGGGGTCAAATTTCTGACACCGCAAATGGCTGATAGGAGCTGTATTTGGGACTGCACAGAGTAGACCAAGGCAATAATAAAAAAGTGATGTCTGCCTTTTAAAGGAATAGCAAACTTTTTATGAAATTAAAATCTGCTGTATGTTTTTTCCTGCTGAGTACAAGGTTATTCAGTTTGCTGAGAGATGCATAGTTCCAAAGTTATTGGGTTGTTGCTGTTTTACATTAGTGGTGCCCTCTGGTGGCCAGAAAGTTCACATGTCGTTCACTTCATGTTCATTGTTTGGATGAGGTCACCAACTATATATTTCTCTGTAGAATGTGATAGTAACACCTCCACCGCTTTGTGACAGTTTTAATGGTTATGACTTCTGAATGAAAAAAAAGCAGGAAAAGATATATAGTTTTACCTGAAAAAAGTTCTTCCTTAATTTTAGTTTTTAAATGAGTAACAAATTGACATATCACAATCACTGCCATTTCAGGTATACAAAAGAGAAAATTACAATGAAGTATTTGACAATTATCATTTTGCATATAATTTCCATCAATTTACCCATGTCATCTCGAGATTCAAGGTTAAGAAAGATGCTTCACAGAGTGATATTGAGCCACTGTGAAAGGCCGATAAATGACAAAGCAGGGTAATATGCCAAAGATAATAAAAAAAAAGACTGAACAGACAAGCAATAAAACAGTCCCATGACATAACCCAGAGGACTAAGAAGCAGAAGGGAGGAAGAGCAGTGTAAGAAGGAAGGTCATAGAATATTAGACAGAGACACAGAGAGACTAGAAAAACATGGGCAGAGGCGTAACTAGAAGCCTCCGGGCCCTGGTGTAAGAAGCGCCATGGGCCCCCCCCCCGGACCACATTCGCCCCCCTCTACTACATCGGCCCTTTCCAAAATGCCCCCATCTCCTACCTCCCTGGAGTGGCAGGAGCCCGGAGAGGTGTGTTGATCTCCCGTGCGGTCCTCTCCAGTAATGTAGAGCGCTGGGAGATGATGTCATCTCCCAGCGCTCTGCATTACTACAGTGCCAGATGGAGATCGCAAGTGCCAGGCAGAGGGATTGCAGAGGATGCCCAGGCCCCCTGGAGCGACGGGCCCGGTCGTGGGTGTGACCCCTGCGACCCCTATAGTTATGCCACTGAACATGGGTAAAGCGTGGTTTAACTGAGTGGCTTTGGATGTATGTTTTCAAGACAACTAGGCCTCTTCTTCTGGCATAATAAGAATGAAAGCTGAATGCACAATACATGACTTTAAAACTCGTGCACATCATTTTAACATCTAACCCCTTGACTTCCATAGAGTGTTCTATGGAACTCCTCCATATCACGAAGAATACAATGCCTGCGATCCTACCATTATAGGGATAGTAATACTTCGTTTTAACTTTATTTTATTTTGTAGGCATTAAAAAAACATGAAGAATGATATAAGTCTTATCTCTCAAACCTTTATGGTTTATGAGATATTCACAAGCAAAGTTCCCCCCCCGTTCAACCAGATCAGAAGGGAGGTGCCCAGGTAGACTGCAGAGAGGGACAATCTTCAATTAAGATAATGGAAAAACCTGAAAAACTTGTCAAGGGGGGAAGGGCTTTCATTGTTTTCATAGGAAGAAGATTGTCACCTTCAGTTATCTGTCTGGTCTATGGACTGGATTCCACATCTGAGAAGAGATGGCTTACACTAGGTAAAAGGGGCGGGAGGGGGAAATTTGCTTGTGAATATCTCATAAACCATAAAGGTTTGAGAGATAAGACTTATATCATTCTTCATGTTTTTTTAATGCCTACAAAATGAAATAAAGTTAAAACGAAGTATTACTATCCCTTTAACCTCAAACTCAGCCATTCACACAGACAAATTAACTTTCTGGATACTACAATCAGTATCAGTAACAACTCTATCCGGACATCTCTGTACCACAATCCAACAGACAGGCCTAATTATCCCAGAAATGACAGTTTCTATCCCATACACACAAAACACTCTATTGTTTACAGCCAGGCTGGAATATATAACCACATATGCTCTGAGACTTGTGACCAAGAACAACATCTTAAAAGTCTCACGAGAGATTTTATCAGTCATGGATATAATGTTAAGATCATGGACACCCAAATTCAGAGAACCACTAGTGTACCCAGAAGACATCTCCTGGAATAGAAACAACCACAGGAAGATAGCAGAGTGCCATTAGTAGACACCTACAACCCACAGCTTGAAGCACTGTGTAAAATCTCAAAAGAGCTCCAAACAATACTACATACTGATGGCAGATTAAAAAGAATATTCCTAAGACCTACTCTCCTCTCGTCTCCTATAAACATCCCCCAACCTGAAACAGCTAGTGGTAAAGAGCTCTCTTAGGAATGCAACAGAAAATGGTACTTCTCCCTGTCTACAAAGGACATGTGGAACTTATGCACACATACTGTATGTATCATAGATAAGGTGCACATACCACATTCCCACAGAAACAATGATATCAAGGACAAATTCCCCTGTGGTTCATCTAATGTTGTTTAACTCATCATGTATGAAATGTCCCCAAACAAGCTATATGTGGGTGAGACAGGACAAACTCTCAGAGAAAGGATGAATTCTCATAGGTCCAGTGTGAACCACTAATGAGACACCCCAGTGGGTCAACATTTCTTCAGAACTGATGATCACAGCATTAAAGATCTCAGAATGACTGTATTGAGATAAAATTTTAGGACACAGAGAGACAGAAAGATCTGGGAGTATAAACAGATAACCAAGTTTAACACTCTAAACTGCGGCTTGAACCGTAATGAGGGATTTATGTCACATTATCCGACCAAATAATTGTATTTTTGGATGCTAGAGGGCTGCAGGTCTCATTGTACGCAATGGGTTGTTCACCCCTCTGGCCTTTGGAAGGTTAACCCATAC
Organism: Rhinophrynus dorsalis; assembly: GCA_037306005.1. Lineage (NCBI taxonomy): Eukaryota > Metazoa > Chordata > Amphibia > Anura > Rhinophrynidae > Rhinophrynus > Rhinophrynus dorsalis. Next base: position 56,718,283 of record CM074720.1, on the reverse strand, counting down.
ATTATTTAGTCCTATCCATCTCTGATCAAATTCACTAGAATGTGAAAAAGGTAATTCATCTTGTTTGCATTTTCTAGTTTACTCCATAGGGACTTTACTAGAGCATAGAGTATAATTTATGGCCCACTGATAAGAATATTCTGCTAGCAGAATTTGACGCTTTGGGTGTCACAGAGGTATCCAAAGCATTGTGTTGCAGTGTGGTGGATGCCCCTCCGGCAGTCACAGGGTTAGATGTTAAAACGATATGCATGAGTTTTAAAGTAATGTATTGTGCATTTAGCTTTCATACTTACAATGCCTGAAGAACAGACTTAGTTGTCTTGAAAGATTGCAGTTAGCCAATAAAGGCATCATTTTTACTCTACTAGTCTCCTAGAATACATAGCAGTGTAGTTAAGATGGAGAAAAGGACAGGAAGTAGGACAGTGAAGAGGTGCCCCAGTGCAAACCCACCACAAGCTAGATCCTATTAACATATAAAATCTGCATTTCTCCCTTTAAACTAAGTTTTCAAGTTGAAAACTTAATACTAATACTTAATACTAATACAAAATAGTGATTCATTAGCAAACACAATGGGTGGAACACAAGCATGTGTCACATTCACTATTTACAATGTAGTTATGTTGGAAAAATGTATTAGCATTAAAATGTTACTGAATTGCATGCGTTTTTTATGAATTAGGGAATATTTGCACTTTTTAATGCGAAAACCAGAGGCGTAACTAGAAGCCTCTGGGCCCTGGTGCAAGAAGTGCCACGGGCCCCCTGCGACCACATTGGTCCACAGCAAAATGCCCTTCAATCTTCACAATGCCCCTATCTCCTATCTCCCTGCAGCTCCCGCGCGGTCCTCTTAGTAATGCAGAGCGCTGGAAGATGATGTAATCTCCCAGCGGTCTGCATTACTAGAGCGCCGGAGGGAGATTGCGGGCACCAGGCGGAGGGGTCGCAGGGGGCGGCCGGGTCCAGTGGCGTAACTATAGGGGTCGCACTTGCGACCGGGCCCATGCACTCCAGGGGCCCGGCCACCCCCTGCAACCCCTCCGGCTGGCTCCCGCAATCTCCCTCCAGCACTCTAGTAATGCACAGTGCTGGGAGATTACATAATCTCCCAGCGCTCTGCATTACTTAGAGGACCACGCGGGAGCTCCAGGTAGGAGGCAGGAGATGGGGGCATTGTGGAGATTGAGGGGCATTGTGGAGGGGGCCGATGTGGTTGAGGGGGGCCAATGTGGGGGGCCCATGGCACTTCTTGCACCAGGGCCCAGAGGCTTCTAGTTACTCCTCTGGCCGGAGTGACGGGCCCGGTCGCAGGTGCAACCTCTATAGATACTCCACTGGCAAAAACATTTCAAAAAGTGGGTGTGACTAATCCCCTCTTTACTGGAGGATTAGTGATTGCACCTAATTCAGCAAAGCAATCAGCAATCATTATTATGCACCTGGTTAAATGTGGTGTTACTTTAGGTGCTTATACTATTCAGCATTGAGGTGTTAGCTAATAGCTTGCTTCTTGAATCAAAGCATGAGCAAACATTAACAGGGCATCAGTTTATGGCTTTCAGAAAACAGGCAATACTCCTATTTCTTGTATTTTGCCCATGAACCCTGGACTGATTCCTGTTGGCAGAACTGTGCAGACACTGATGAGATGATCTGCTGTAGTCACAGTTAAAAGGAAATGCTATGTAGCTGTTTGGCATATGGTAATAAGCTGTATTTTTATAAAAAGGATAAACCAGCTGCCAACCAACTGATGATCTACCTCCTCCTTCAGAGCTCTGAAGGCCTGGAATAACCTACTGGTAAAAATCAGATCTTCTCCCTGTCTAAAAGCCCTAAAATAATTGCTTTGTTGTATGTAAAACCATGTATATAAAGCTTATTGTGTTATATTGAATATATATTTTGCTTTTGTTTTACTTTGAGCAAATATTTAACCCCTTAAGGACCGTCAGTTTTGGGACATTTCCGTCCCATAATGACCGCATAGGAGCACTTGGACGCGCCGGTACACGTGACCTTTCGCGTGTATCGGCTCGTCATTATGGGGCCTGATAGAGATCGCTCCGATCTTGGAGCAGTCAATTTCAGGCCCTATTTTTACTTACAGCGCTCCCGGTAAAACGCTGTAAGTAAAAAGTACGTGACGTACTACGACCGTCATCTGTCCTTGAGTATTTCAAGGACCGTGACAGTCCTGGTACGTCAAGGGTCCTTAATGGGTTAAAGTGGATGTGCCACCTATGGGCAACATCCCATAAATAGTTATGCTACATATCCAATACTATGAAAACGTTATTTATTTTTTATTTTAAGTTTTGATTTCATTTGAATTTAACTTACAAAGTCTTGGCTGCAGCCACTTCCGCATGAAGGGCGGTTCACTGAGGTTACCTGCTCTGTAGCCGCAGTCCGTCGTTCTGCCTCTGCTCTCCTCCCTCCTCCGATGACAGAGGCTTCTGTCTGGAAAGTTGGAGCGATATCATTGGCAGAGATCGATATCTAGCCAATGAGATCGCTCCAATTTTCCAGACAGAAGCCTCCGTCATCGGAGGAAGGAGGAGAGCAGAGGCAGAGGGTCGGTCTGCAGTCTACACGGAAGTGGCTGCAGCCCAGATTTTGTAAGTTACATTTAAACGAAATCAAAACTTAAAATAAAAAATAAATAACGTTTTCATAGTATTGGATATGTCACCTAACTATTTATGGGATGTTGTCCATAGGTGACACATCCACTTTATAGTGTGAATGTATTCCAGGACTTACTTGATAAGGATATAAATCACAATGTATTCTTCCTAGTAAAACACTTTCTAAAAATAGAAAAATAAATTACAATTCCCCAGACAGAGCTGATTTTCAGCCAGGCCATGACAGTGACCCAATACCTTACATCAGTGACTCTGTATGCTTTTTGTCTGTTTGCCAACCAAGAATAAGGAGACCTGGTACCTTGTTTCTTTTTAAATAATCACTCCTGCCCAGAGTCCTACTGATTTAAAATGAGCTTTTAACCATCTGAAGAATAGAGGACACTGCAATGCAGGAGTGCACAGACTTTAGTGACATGGGATCTACTTTATTCATAGTTGTTCTGACATGATCTAGTACCTTATCAGCACACGGCAACGAGCCCTTTCTTCACATTCAAACATGTTGCACAACCTACAGTGAATATCAAAAGTCTACACAGCCTTACTGAAAGTGCAGCTTTTGTTGGGGTAAAGGCTGAAATAATGGCAAATCATGTCAGACCATTTTCATCTCTACTAAGATCTTGTAACCAATAATATTTCAGTAAAAAACAAATGGACCAATTTGTGGAAAAATAATTAAAAAATAATGCCTTTTGCACTCCCCTTTTACTTTGATTACAGCAGTAGGTCTGTTTGGATAAGTCCCTTATCAACATAGCACACCTGGATTTTGCAATTTCATCCCACTCTTCCTAGCAGAAGAGTTCAAGCGCATTCAGATTGAAAGGGGATCTCCTGTACATAGCCCTCTTTAGGGCAGTCCACAGATTTTCTTTAGGATTGAGGTCCAGGCTCCTGGACTATTCCAGGTCATTTATCTTTTTTTTTTTTCTGCATGCCATTCCTTGGGTGATTTGGTGGTGTGTTTTGGGCACTGTTGTGTTGAAAGGTGAAATTCTTCTTTAACGTCAGCTTTCTGGCAGAGGGCAGCAGGGTATACACCAAAATATCTTGATATTTGGAGCTATTCATTTTCCCCTTTATCCTGACCAGGGCCACTGTTCCCACTGAAGAGAAGCAACCCCATAGCATGATGCTTCCACCACCATGCTTGAGAGTAGGTATGGTTTCATCTTTTGGAATTAAGGGCAAAAAAGTTCTACTTTGGTCTCATCCAACCATACATCATTTTCCCACAAGGTTCTAGGAGACTGAATGTGTCTTCCTGCAAAACTTATATGGAATTGGATGTTTTGTTTTGTTTTGTTTTGTTTTGTGAGGAATGGCTTTTGCCTTGAGATCCTACCCTGCAGATCAGCCTTGTGGAAAATATGTAAAATGGTTGTAATATGCAGGGAGTGGCCAGTTAGTTGGCCACTTGGTAGCTTCTCTGACATGATTTCTCCTGGCCCAGTCATAACATTTTGAGAATTCTTGATCTTTGCAATATCCTGGTGGTGCCATATTTCCACCACTTCGTAATGATGGTCTTCACAGACTTCATGATATATGTAATGCCTTCTAAATTCTTTTATAGCCCTCTCTTTATCTGTACCTTTCACAAATAATGTCTTTGTAGACTGTGGCTTTGGCTGACGTTTGCAACCAATAAACCTTGAAGGAAATCATACAGGCCAGCTAATTTTATTAATCAGAATCACTTCTGGTTTATGCTATGTGAAGGCAAAATACATTATTCATGATCTGGAATGTGATTACTTATATTGGAACACAGTTATAACCCCATTTGTGAAGGGTGTGAACAATTATGCAACCAAGGCAATTACTTTTTTATTTTCAATTATTTTTTAAGAAATTATCCATTTGCTTTTCACTGAAATTTTGTCGGATACAAGATATTGTTACAGGTGAAAATGGTCTGACATGATTTGTCTTGATTTGAGCCTTTAGATTAACAAAAGCTGCAGTTTCAATAAGGGAGTGTACACTTTTGATATCCATTGTGTGTATGTCCATGTATATAGAATAAAATCTGACCAAAACATGTACCATTTTATAAAAAAAATCTATTAAATACAAATTATTTGGGGGCAAACCTTAAGGAACAAATGAAGCTTCAAAAATGCTTCACTGATTTCAATTTAGATTTAACCCCTTGAATGTTAGATAGGAGTATGCTTTGGGAAGCAATAAGTGGAAATCTCTCTACCATTCAAGAAGTTAAAAGAGCAGTAAACTTTTTTATGAAAAAATATATATTGTAGGGCTTTTCCTGTTGAGTAAAATAAGGGTAATCCTACTGCTGAGAGATGCATATTTCAAGCGCTATTACATTTTAAACCCATGTTTCTTTACATTAGCAATGCCCTCTAGTGGTCAAACTCCAATTAGTAATTCTGTTACATTCTAATGCAGAGAAAAGTCAGTGACTTACAGTTCTCCATAGAATGTGATAGAAACTGCTGAGTCACTTCCTGTCAGTTAGAACTTTCAGGAAGGAATTGCACAGTAAATTCACTTCCTGATTATTTGAACCATTATAAATATGGAATAAAACAACTGACAGTGGTGGGAGTTCCCTCGTTTTACTTAGAAGAAAAAGCTCTATAACATAAATGTTTTCATAAAAAAAGTTTACTGCTCCTTTTAAACCCCCATTTATATCAAAGGTAACATAGAGGCTTAAATCAAAAGTTCCATTTTAAGGGTCAGACAGGTGTGCACTGCTGCAAAGCAATGTAATGGATACCTCTCTCTTAAAGGGTTAAATGACAAGACATTGCTCATATTAACACTTTCATTGTTGGAAGAATTTGACAAGCACTACTCAGCCTGAATCTTCACACCATCTATTAGTAACTACATGGTGATCTACTTATGGGGCACCCCTGCTCCATTGAAAGCAAGCAATTAATTGGCGACCTCTCTAGCATTCAGTGGATTAAAAAACCTATTTACATAAATGAGCGTTTTAGTTCTCTCCTATGCTTCAATTGGTTTGCCCCTAAATTACTCCATTTTTGTTTGAAAGCATGGCCCTTTTAAGAGTTTAATGTAAGATCCTAAACTGCCCAGGTTACTTACCTGCAATTCACTACATGTAATCGGAGACACAGTTGCACCTTGAGAATGGCTATATGGCTGGCTCATGTTTATGTAAGCCACTTATTATTGGTTGATGCCCACTTGGGCCTGCTTTTGATTGGATGTTGCAAGGAAAATCATAGCATTCAAGACAACATTGTGAACAATCTGCATGGTGACCCCATAGGCCTCAGTGTAAATTTGCTTTGCTGCAACTTCCCTGCACTCTGTAACTTCACTCCAAATGCCCAAACCTACAACTATTACATTTTTTCCGGAAAGGGGATTTTAATGTGCTGATATTTCACATATAAACAGGGCTTTACATTAATTCCATTGATTCTGGTGATGAATGAATCACCTATTATTATTATTATTATTATTATTATTATGGTCATACTTGAGAACTTCCCGGATCAGCCCTGGACTCTCCAGAGACAGAGGCTGAAACTCTGGTGGTGGAGAGTTTCTTATGAAACTCTTCCCACTTCTCCCAGTTCCCACCCTGTTCTGACCACTTCCTGCCCACTTTATGGGAAGGACAGTTAAGCCCCACCCCATCTATGATTAAGCCTCTCCCCTTTGTGATGAGAATCATGTCAATTATATCCCCCAGAAGAACCTCGCGAGCCTTCTCCAGGGACACAAGAGGAAAAAGTTATCAGATAAGATGATGATGAGGATTATTATTATTAGTAATAGTAGTAATAGTAGTAGTAGAAGTATACATAGTTATCACCATAATGTTTAGATAATGATGATGATGATTATTATTAGTAGTAGTAGAAGATGACGATTATTATTATTTTATTACGATTCATTTTACATATTCAAGTAAACAGATGAATTTAGCAAACAGTTATTTTCAGGATTTGATTTTAGAAATACCAGACGAAAAACTGGTGACTAATATTATCTTGAGTGCTGTGGATGTCAGTCAGAATTTAGATTACGTCAGCTGTCCCCCTAGGAGGGGACTAGATAATATTCTCCTGGGACAGCGTCTAAGGATCTGGATAGACTGCTGCAGGGAGGATGATTGTATACAACAATGCAACATCTTCCAGCACAGGCTCCTAGACAAAGGCTGGATTGAGCAAGTGCTTGAGAAAGAAAAAACTAGGAGCGATTAGGGTGAAAGAATAGACTTATTAGGAAGTACAAAAAAGTAATTATAGAAGACACACTAGGTTTACTTTATAAAGGAGCCAGGAAAATCTATTGTCTCTGTATGCTCCCACTTAACCTGTTGGATGCTAGAAAGGTCTTCAATGCATTGTGCAAGTGAGTTCACAGTGTTTAAACAAATATATATATGCAGTCATAGGTCTACTTTACATTACATACACACACACACACACACACACTCAGAGCATGCTGAGACAGACTTTTCCAACATGTTGTACACCAGTCTGAGTCTCACCGGGTTAATAAAGTAAAAGGGAGGGGCTCTCTGATGCTATTCTTATTTTGTTAGCTGACAGCGCAGTGTGTGATGAAGTCAGCAATCCCCCCCTAACCACGATAGGAAACGGATCTGTTTGTAAGGGGTCACAGGATAGTGCAGAGCCTAGGACCCCTTTGATTTGGGCCCCATCCCAACTGTACCTTCTGCACTCCCTTTAGTTATGTCTCTGACTGCAATGTAATCCAGGTGATGTATCCTCATTGCTAGTCTATATGCTGAAGCTCAACTGTGAGATGTTATATGGCAATAGGAAGTAATGTCATATATTTTTGCTACACGCAAATTAATAAATATGGATCTAGTAAAGGAAAGTGAGTTGAAATGTATATAAATAGTTCATCACCGAGCATTCAGGAAATGCAGTGGGCCATATGCACAATTAAAGTGGTGCAATTACACCAATTAATGTATATGGGGTCTTGTAACCCCTTGGATAAAAGGGTGGTCTCCAGTGCATAATGATTTGGATTTATAATGATTTGGAGAACTCTCTAACAGTGAATGTGTTAAAAGCCTCATTTAAATCAATGGGAGTTTGGAGAATTTATTTTCTGTTGGAATTTTATTCGTTCTCATGGAGTGATAGTCACAATCTTTCTTTGTATGTCTCTCTGATTAGGAAGGGTATCCCAGGCATGGACATTGCTTTCCATGTGCCTAGAGGGAATCAGCTGCTCCACACAGATGAGGCCCACATAGACCAAAACGTACGTCTGTGGTTGTGCTGTCTCTCTCGTGCAGAGAGGATTTTCCTGACATTTCGGAGCTGGACTGTCTAAGGGTGGGACCAGTCTGATATGGATATGGAAATATCATCTCTGCAATGGCACATGGGAGTAAAAAACATGACTTGTACCACCACAGATAGGCCACCGTGTCTTAGAACAAGACACTTTATTTAGTTCATTTTCGGTGGGTGCTCATCACAATATTTCTTTGTATGTCTCCCTAATTTGGAAGGGTATCCCACGCATGGACCTTGCTCTACATGAGCCTACAGTGAACCAGCTGTACCACACCGAAAAAGCTCACATTACCGGAAATATACTTCCGCTGTTAGGCTGTTTCTTTCCTTCAGAAAGTATTTGCCTGACATTTCAGAAATGGACTGCCTCCAGGTGGGACCAGTCTGATACGGATTTGGAAATCTCCTCTCTGCAATGGCACACGGGAGCGAAAAATTAGACTTGTAGCACCACAGATACGCCACCATGCCTTAGAACAAGACACTTTATTTTATTTGTTCTCGGTGGGTGCTCATCACAATTTGTCTTTGTATGTGTCCACAGGAGGCAGTAATAACAGTGCCTCTTTGAAAAATAAGGCTAAGGAAGTACTGCAACCAAAAATTGAAAGATTGAGCTGCAATAACTTTTGAATAAACCATCTCCCAGCGGTGGGAGTAATCATGGTTTGCTCAAAAGGATAAAACCAGTAATATATATATATATATATATATATATATATATTGTAAGTATTACTGTCCCTTTAATGCATACGGCTCAGTAGCTTTTTGGTTTACTACAGTGTTTCTCAAGTTTATTAATCAGGGAACAGAAACAGGTCATATTTCCATGATTTCCCTGCTTGATATCCCTGATTGATCCCTTTGAATTATTTGGAGACCTCCCTAGAATTCAATGGGTTAAAAACCCCATTTAAATCAGTGAGAACTTGTATTTGTCTCCCATAGGGTTGCCACCTTTTCTTCAAAAAAATACCGGGCAAGGCATTCTCTCCATAGACTTAACATTGGAAAGAAGCCAATTTTTTACCAGCCTGCTGGTAAAATACCGGCTGGGTGGCAACCCTAGTCTCCCATGGTGCACTTGGTTTTCTCTTAAACTACTCCAGTTCTTCTCAGTAAATCAGCCACAGTGAATCCCCATTAGCAGAGTTGGTAAAAAGGATAGTCTACTGCAGATAAAACAAAGAGTGGCTGCTAAGAGTATAGAACCCTTCTGAGGCGTAAACAGGGCCTAGCTTCCCATCAGGCAAAGAAGGCAACTGCCTAGAGCACTAAGTTTTGAAGGGCGCCTCAGCTGTGCTGGCCACACCCACATTCTGAGTTGTGGGTGTGACAAGAAGAATCCCAATACTCCTGATTCATGGAGATCTGTTTATTTACCAGTTTATAGACCCATTCACTGGTCATTATTTAACCTCTTGGATCCTGGAGAGGTTTCTAATGGGGAGGAGTAGATGTGGGTAGAGTTTCAGGAGAAACTCACCGCCACCAGAGACTCAGCCTGTGTCCCCAGAGACCCGGTAATTATCTGCAAAAAATGGCTGTGAGGCCCTGTCACAGCCCCTGAACCCTCTGTAGTTATACCCCAGCAAGGACTCATTTGCTAATATTTTCTATAGTTATTAACCCCTTAAGGACTACATGACGTACTATGACCGTCATGGTCCTTATACCCTTAAGGACCGATGACGGTCATAGTACGTCACGTACTTTTTACTTACAGCGCTCCACCGGGAGCACTGTAAGTAAAAATAGGGCCTGAAATTGACCTCTCCGAGACTGGAGCGATCTCTCTTAGGCCTTGAAGCGGTGCATCGATACGTGTAACAGGTCACGTGTACCAGCGCGTCGGCAAAGATCAAAGCGGTCCTTATGGGACAGAAACATCCCAGGACTGCTGGTCCTTAAGGGGTTAAAGTGATGTTTTCTTCTTGTATTGTTTATAATTTACAACTACCTCAAGTATACAGAAAGAAGAGCAGTTCTGAAATGAATCGACTATACCATTGGCGGCAAATTAAAATTCCTATTCATCTAAATAGGGGGTTTAACTCGTTGAATGTTAGAGAGGTCACTATGCTTTGGTAGGGTTGCCACCTTTTCTTCAAAAAAATACCGGCCATGGCATTCCCTCCATAGAATTAACATTGGACAGAAGCCAATTTTTTACCGGCCTGCCGGTAAAATACCGGCTGGGTGGCAACCCTATGCGTTGGCACCCTCTCTTGTATTTAAAGGGTTACAGTCCAGAACATGATTATTGGGGATTGTTTTTTCTCCTATTATACAGTTGTTTTGATATAGAATTGCTTTTATTTTTGCATTTGGCTGTATATGTTTCCAACAGAAAACGTACTATTTGGTGCTGCACTGATTATATCAGTACAATGTAATCACAGGGTAGGATTCTATTGCCAGTCATACATTTATCACTGGTTTTATCTTCAGCTCTGTCCATAGACTACAGCAGGACTGTGTGATATTAAATCCAGTGATAAACTCAGTCCACAGTCTCATACACAGCGGTTAGCTTGAATTCTGCTGAGGGGAGCTCTCGGATATCCACAGTACAAGGTCAGATGAAGATATTTTACCTCAGATAAACTGAACCTGTCACTCAAGGAGAAGTTTATTTAATTTTAACCCTTTGAGTGCCAGGGAGGTACACAACGCATTGCTCTGCAATGCATTGCGTACCCCTCTGGTACCTAAAGGGTTAAAGTAAATGTAAAAGATGCTTTTCAAACATAGTTTTTGAGAAATTAGACTTTATATCTTGGTGGCACAGTCCGGCACTTCAGGCTAATTATTTTCTGTATTGGGTCAGTATTTCACATACTGTGCTATGAAATAATCTAGACAGGGCTCACACACACTGTCATTCTAATGGCACAGCACATATTCCATTTGACATGTAACAGAACTCATTAGCATACTGTGCATGGAATTAACATAAAGGTGTCCTCATTCAGGAAGCTACAGAGTTGCAATTCCTGAACAATCCAACTTCCATTGATTGAAATGGAGCTTTAACCCCTCGAATGATAAAGAGGTCTCCAAAACCTTGCACCCCTTGGAAATAAATGGGAATTTTTAATTTGTCCACTATGGACTACTCTATCAGTATATTGCACTAAAGTTCAATATAATGACAATTTTTTGTGTGGGAGGGGGGATTTTAGCTCTGTTGGCTCTATGGGGCTTGAGGTGATAATCACAGTACCCATAGCACCCCGTCCTTAATCAGAGCCAAAATTTGTGCCTGCTTCTCTCTAATCTTCACAATACCTCATGGGGTTGACCATGCCAATACATAAGTATTAACCCCCTGATACACGCATCCGAAATGTCCTTGTTTAGGAGGGACAGTTCTTCTTTGAGACCCAAATCCCTCTGTCCCTCTTTCCCACCATGATGTCCCTCATTTTAGGATATCAGACTGGGTGGGGTGTATATAAGTTTATCACATTGCTCTACAGCAATAAAACTCACATTAATGTTTGTTTAAAGGGATAGTAATGTTTCATAATAAAAGCAGCTCTAATTAATCATCAAAGTATTTGGACTTTGGAGAGTGTTATTTCAATTCTGTCAGAGTTATAGTTCAAGAGTAAATCAATGACAAAGTATCCCCCTCCCGCACCTTTTACTGATGTAACACTGCTCAGCCAGATCAGAAGGGAGGTACCCAGGTAGATTGCAGAGAGGGACAATCTTCAATTAAGATAAGGGAAACACCTGAAAAACTTGTCAAGGGGGGCAGGGATTTCATTGTTTTCATAGGAATAAGAGTGTCCCCTTCTGTTATCTGTCTGGTCTATGGACTGGATTCCACATCTGAGAAGAGATGGCTTACACTAGGTAAAATGGGCGGGAGGGGGAAACTTTGCTTGTGAATATCTCATAAACCATAAAGGTTTGAGAGATAAGACTTATATCATTCTTCATGTTTTTTTAATGACTACAAAATAAAATAAAGTTAAAACAAAGTATTACTATTCCTTTAAAGGGATAGTAATGTTTCAAAATAATTAATATTATATCATATTATCTGGACCATGGAGAGTGTTATTCCTATACTGTCAATGTTGTAGTTCAGGAGTAACTGAATGATAAAGTATCCCCCTCCCCCAATTTACTGATATAACACTGCTCACCTCAGAGCAGCAAAGTGCTGTCTGGATGGATTGCGAAGAGGGACAATCTTCAATTAACATAAGGAAAAATCTGAAAAACCTGTCAAGTGGGGCAGAGTTTTAATTGTTCTCACATTAAGAAGATTGTCCCTTGCTGTGAGCTGTCTGGTCTTAAAACCAGATTCCACATCTGAGGGGAGGTGGCTTATACTGGGTAAAAGAGGCGGGAGGAGGATACTTTATCATTCAATTACTCTTGAACTCCAACTCTGAAAGTATTGAAATAACCCTATTCATGGCCCAAATACTATGAAGATTCATTGGATTCATTTATTTTGAAACATTGCTATCCCTTTAACCTTCAGTATATGTTGTTGTAAATTAGTCTGTGTAATTAAAATATTTTGGCCTTGATCTAAATAATGTATTCAGTTGTACAAAGAGGTGTCAATAGGTCATGAAATAACCTATAAATTATTGGTAATGCCCTTCTCACCAGCCACACCCGCAGGGGTGGCTCTATTTTTCAGGGGAGGTCTAAGCGGAAAATACACATGAAGCCATTATTTACTCCCGCATCTGTATATCTTATAAGATATTACCATCTGATTTTGTTTACATGCAGCGGTGGTACTGTATAAACACTGGGAGACCCTCTAACCAAGTGGACTTATATTGTAGCACCACCGCTGCACACCCCCTGCAACATCACCTAAAACAAAAGTGTCCCATTTGACCATTTGAAATGTTGGGATGTATGCTGATCTACTGAAATATGCTAGCTGAAGTCAGAGACCCATGCACAATGTTTTAGTTAGATTCATTTTACTGTTCTTTTAAGTTAAAGTGGAACTTTCACTTAGTATATAGTCGTCCTCCAATAATTAAACATATGATGACTAGCTTCATAATTGTTACAGCTTACCTTGGTTTCAGCGTCATCTACAGGCGTGAGGCTTCAAGCATGCAGCAGGCCTCTGTTTTATGTGTTTGCTTCCTGTAGTCTCCTCCTACCTACTTCCTCCCTCTGAGCTGCTCCTCCTATCTACTTTCTCTGGAGGGGTTTAAAAGGCAGACTGAGTCCTGACTCAGTTGCCCTTGCGTTGTTGTTCATAGCAGTTCTATTACCTTTGGCTCTGTGTATGACCTGGCTAGTCTTCCATCCAACCTGGTGCTGACCTGTGGCTCTGTCTGACTATTCTTTTGCTTATCCCTATAGTGGACACCCAACCTGGTGCAGACCTGTGGCTCTGGCTGACTACCTGAACTGTGTATGACCTGGCTTGTCTGACTACCCCCTCTGGTGCTGACTTATGGCTCTGTCTGACTACTCTTATGCTTGTTCCTTGTACCTAGCAGACACCCAACCTAGTGCGGACCTGTGGCTCTGGTAGACCAGCTCTGATACGGACTGCAGGCGAGTCAGCTATTTCCCATTCTGACTGCAGGCGTGAGTCAGAGTTCGCTCCATTCTGACTGCAGGCGTGAGTCAGATATCTCTCCCTACTGACTGCAGGCTTGAGTCGGTACGCCCGCTATGTCAGATCAAGATCCTGTGTTCCTGTTCCTGCTCCTGTTCTTGTTACTGGCTCCAGCAGAGACTACCAGTGGCTTAGGTCTAGTCTCCAGCAGATTGGTCAGGCTTGGCAGCCTACTATTCCTGACAGCAGAGCTCGCTGCCCTGTAACCATCTGCTTGTTCCTGCTGTATATATTGTTTATATTTTGCTTACCTTACTTTTGTCAATAAATTGCATTTAACTATACCATACTGACTCTTGAACTTCTCTGGGAACCGTGACAATAATACTTCTATTACCTCTCAGAAGTGCTAGATTCTAAAGTAATCCTTAATCTTCGGAGACCAGAAACCAGACATCAGCATAGACATCTTGTCTTAGAGACATCTGCGTGCCTGCGCCGTCAGTCCCGGTCTCCTCTAGGAGGCATTGCAGTGTGCCATAAGGCACCGGAAGGGACTGATAGCGCAAGCGCTCAGACCGCACTAACCTGGGCTTCAGTCTCTGAAGATTAAGGATTACTTTTGAATCTGGCACTTCTGGGATCTAATAGAACTATTATGAAGCTACTCGCCAGATGTTTAATTATTTGAGGGTTACTTTGTACAATGTGAAAGTTCCGCTTTAAAGCAATGGTGTACTGTTTTGAGTTTTTTCTTTTACATTCATATTAACCTATTGGATGCTAGAGAGGTCGTGTTGGTGACCTCTCTAGTACCCAAGGGGTTAAAGAGATAGTAATGTTTCATAATAAAAGCAGCTCTAATTAATCATCATAGTTTTTGGGCCTTGCAGAGTGTTATTTCAATTCTGTCAGAGTTGTAGTTCAAGAGTAATTCAATGATAAAGGATCCCCCTCCTGCCCCTTTTATGGATATAACACTGCTCAGCTCAGAGCAACAGGGAGGTGCCCAGGTAGATTGCAGAGAGGGCCAATCTTCAATTAAGATAAGGGAAAAACCTGCAAAACCTGTCAAGAGGCGCAGGGTTTTCATTGTTCTCACAGTAAGAAGATTGTCCCTTGCTGTGAGCTGTCTGGTCAAGTAACCAGATTCCACATCTGAGGTGAGCAGTGTTACACTAGGTAAAAGGGGCGGGAGGAGGATACTTTATCATTAGTGTTGAGCGAGCACCACGATGCTTGGGTGCTCTGACCGAGCACCCCCTGAGGCTCGAGTGCTCGGCCGAGCACCCGAGCCCCATTGGAATGAATGGGGCAACACCAGGCACCCCCTGCTCTGATGAGGGGAGGGTGCCTGGTCAATGCCCCCTTCATCTCCGCTATGCCCCCTTCATCTCAGAATGCCCCCTTCAGCTCCGCAATGTCCCCCTTCAGCTCCGCTATGCCCCTCTTCCACAATGTGCCCCTTCATCTCCGCTATGCCCCTCTTCCACAATGTGCCCCTTCATCTCCGCTATGCCCCTCTTCCACAATGTCCCCCTTCATCTCCTCTATGGCATAGAGGAGATGAAGGGGGACATTGTGGAAGAGGGGCATAGCGGAGATGAAGGGGCACATTGTGGAAGAGGGGCATAGCGGAGATGAAGGGGCACATTGTGGAAGACGGGCATAGCGGAGATGAAGGGGGACATTGTGGAAGAGGGGCATAGAGTCTATGCCCCTCTTCCACAATGTCCCCCTTCATCTCCGCAATGCCCCCTTCATCTCCGCAATGCCCCCATACCTCCAGTCCCTGGTGGTCCAGCGGAGCTTCTTCGGATCTGTGCCTCTTCCGGCACAGATCCCCGCCACCCGAACATGTCGGGCGAGCACATGGCGGTACTCGACGAGTACCGCCATGTGCCGAGCAGAGCGATGCTCGAGCCGATCCGAGCATCGGCCGAGCACGCTCGCTCATCACTATTTATCATTCAATTACTCTTGAACTACAACTCTGACAGTATTGAAATAACACTCTACATGGCCCAAATACTATGAAGATTAATTGGTGCTGCTGTTTTTGTGAAACATTACTATCACTTTAAACATCATATATATATTTTTTCCTTTGAAGAGCTCTACTTAATAAGGAAAAAGTTAAATTCCACCATAATATGCTCAGCAAGGCTAATGGTTGAAAGATACTGCAGGTAAAATTAATCTATTTGTATATAGCTGCAGTATTACATACACGGAAAGACTGTTCTTTTGGCAGCAGACTCTATGCAGATCCTGGAAAGCTGGAAGTCATCCCATTTTACAGCGGCAGGCTGCAGTAATAGTCTTTATTTTCGTCCTATAGCAGATTGCCGCTGTTTACACATACACCAATTTAACTGCGCTACAACATCAAACAGATCTCTCTGCACATGACTGGTCTAGGAGTCCTTACTGGAGAATTCTTACTAACCTGGCCCAACAGTGATACCCCTGGCCCCCCAGCTGTCATCATTGCTTTTCTGTGGCAACACATTACCTCTAGAGTTGAGACAGCCATCTACTATTTGTTTTGCCAACATATTTTGTAAAATTATCAAAGTTTTTAGATTGAATCATTTGCGTTGAATTAACATTATCATGTATAGCAGGTCTAGGCTACCATTGACTCTACAGCTGTTGGAGACTACAATACTCAACATCCCCAACTAGCCAACGGCTGGATGGGGATGATAGGTGTTGTAGTCTCCAACAGCTGAAGTGCCAAACATTGTCTGTCCCTGATGTTTAGGATCTTGATCATGTATGAAACATATACACCACATCTTGACAATGTTTTCCTGCCCAGACCTTCCTGTAACACATGCATATGTTTAACACTTTAAGGTCAAGGGCTATGTTCCACCTAATGTGCCCCAGTTATCATAAAATATCCATAAGTAAATTCCACTAGTTCTCCCATTTAAAGAAGCAGTCTACAGGTGTAATATTTTCTTGGTCAGTTAAGGGGTTAAAAGTAAAAGGGACACCTTATATTTTCTAATTAATTGTTTTGATTTTTATAATTATTTCATTTTTACAGTTTATTTTTCGAGGTATAATGGCTCCTAAGTCCGGGGCATGCACAAGCATGTCCTGTCCCTTTAAATGTGAGCCCTTAATTTTTTAGCATTTACATATTTGTAAGATATGCAGAGTTCAGTCTTCAGCACAGCTCTGCAGGACTTCCCAGTGCTGTCACTCTCCTCCCACCTCCCTCCCAGCTGTCCCAGGGAACATGTTCACGCTTCCCTTCATAGTGGTGTGAATCGCGTCTATCTTTTCAGCAATCTCCGTTTATCATTATACTGAGCTCTCAAGTTCAGAAGTAACTCACAGCACTGGGAACCTTTGTTTTACTCAATGGGAAAAGCCCAACAATTTACACATTTCAGAATAATAGTTTATTGACACTTTAAAAGACTGGCTTTTAGAATTTTTACTGTTATTTTCGCTTTCAGATTGATTATAATTTGAAAATAGAGGAATCAAAACCAATTGAATGTAGATATTTTAAAATATATGGAAAAAGTGCATAGAATGATGACCATTCTACGTGCGATGAGTTACGTGAAGGCAATTTATTACTGCAACACTTCATGAATAAGCGCCGAGAAAGTATGTAGGAGCACAACAAAGTAATGCAGAAGAGACTCTGAATAATGGAGCTGATAGTGTGTTTCCCTGACAGAATAACAGTCCTTAGAGTTCACAGATGTATAGTATATAGGGGGAATGTATCAAATAGATAAAATAAAGAGTCTATAGAGACATAAGGACACAAAAACATTTAGCAAAATTTTTGCTAAATACTAAAGCCAATCACATGGGTGTCCGCAAAAATATTTCCATGGGGGACAATGCCAAAATTAGGGTTGTTCCTAAAGCCCATATCAGATATTTTGTCCCAGTTGCCCATGCACAAAAATGATGCACATAATATGCAGGACATAGGCAAGGCGATTGGTACTGTGCCATATGTACTGTAATATTAACCCCTAACCCTAAGGATACATTTCTTCTAGTGCTCCAGCCACTGTCCCAGCCCAACCCATTTTGTTAATTTTATAATTGTCATTAATGTTGTGAAGCAGGAGCGGATTGTAGGGGAATACCAGCCCAGGCTCCCCCCCACCTCCGGTGCGCACTGAAATAACTACAAATAAATTACAAGTGCTGTACAGCGCCGCACATCTCTCACTCTCTCCTCCACTAACTTCCTTTAGTGCCCTCATTCTGCACTCAAGACAAAGTAGAGCGGAGGGGGAGAGAGATGGCCAGTGCTGTACAGCACTTGTTTTTTAATTGTAGTTCTTTCAGTGTGCACCAGAGGGGGAGAGAGAGAGTCTGCACTCAAGACAAAGTGGATCGCGACTTTTTAAAAGTGAGTCGATATAGCGGCCCACCGGGGGATGCCCGATCCCCCGATCCCTCGATAGGACAATCTGCCTGTGTTGTGAAGTAAGGTATCAATCAGTAATTTAAGTCTGTTTAACATAAATAAAACAAAAATACAATTTACAGTGTTGCCTTCCAGTGTGCTTTTTCTCCTGTAGCACCTACTGGAGTGTCACTGTAGTAATCCAGTTAACCTACTGTAAAACCTCAGGTATAATATGCACCAATGTATAATAGGCAGGTGTAAATGATATCTACGATTTTAGGGGAAAACAAGAGTACCTATGTATAATGCGCACCCTTGTTTTGGCTCCCTCTACCCACCAAAAAAATGAGTTTGTCTGTTTCCCTCCCTCCACCCACATCAATGTGCTCCCACCTTCCTCTCCCTCTACTTATCCCCTTCCAGAGGCATCTGGGACATCTGTGCAGTGGGCGGCATGCTTGCATTTGCTACCTGCTTCCCACCTCCCCTCTTTGAAGACCTGTGTTAATTCAACATAATGGTAGTGCCCTTTGAGGACCTGAAGGTCCTCACAGGGTACTACAGTAGATCCAATGCATATACCTTTGCGTACTGAAACTATAGTAGTGCCCTGCAACGACCTTCAGGTCCTCAAAGGGCACAATGATTATCTTGAATTAACACAGGTCCTCACAGGTGGATGTGGGAAGTGGGAAGCAAATGCAAGCATGCCCCTCACCGCGCAGATGTCCCAGATGCCCCCTGAGGGGGTAGGTAGAGGGAGGGGGAAGTGGGAGCATATTGAGGTGTAGGGAGGGAGGAAGGGAGCAGATATGAGATATAGATATATATATATTTTTTTTTTTTTTTTCATATTTATTTTTTTTTCTCATGTGTAATACACACACCCCACTTCACATAGGATGAAAGGAGCAAAATTGTGTTATACATGAAATTTTACAGCAATTTATTTTGAGCTACCACAGATCTTCCACATGAAATTGAGATACACTAGTAATACCATTTGATACCAAATGAAATGGAGTTTCACTGATGATGCCACAGACCTTACAACTAAAATTGTGGTACACTAATGATACCACAGAGCATAGCTTTGAAATTAAGTTACATTAGTGATACCACTAAACCTACAATTGAAATTGAGCTACACCAGTGATATCACAGAGTTTATCATTGAAATGGAGCTACAATAGTGACACACCAAGCTTACACTTTAAATGGAGCTATACTATTGATACCATTGAGCTTACATTTGAAATGGAGTTGCACTAGTGATACCACAGAGCTTACAATTGAAATTGAGTTGCTTTAGGGTCCACAGAGCTTAAAAATTAAATAGGGCTACACTAGTGATTCCACAGAGTTTACAACCGAAATGGAACAACACTGGTGATACCACAGAACTTATGATTTCGTGGGGATACATAAATGAAACAAATGTATGATTTGGTATCTGGCTGGCCTTTGTAGATTTAATAATGTAAAATATGTTATTGTTTGTCACATTAATAACGCTGGAGCTGCCAGAATGGTGCCAAATGTCAGTATAATGATGCCATGTCTGGAAGACCACCTCCAGAAAGAATAAATGTGCATTAGCTATGGGGAAACAAAGCATGCATAAGATATAATAAAAATTAAAAAGAAAAAACAAGTCCCCAAAAAAAAAAAAAACATTTTCAAAGCAGGAGACAGCAATGTGATGCCAGCTGAAGGCAACGCTACAGAGAAAATGATACATATATTAATGTAAAGTCTCCTCCTTGAATGTACTACAGATCAGGCAACTGCCACAATGTTGCACTGTGTGATCACACACAATCACATTGAAACAATGTCAGAGCGGTAATCCAGTGCATCGCTGTGCATCAACAAAACTCAAATAGATGACAAAAGGATACATTCTAAATCCAGAAGAAAGCCCCAGTGATTGCTGGTGTGATTTCAAAATGAAATGAGCCAAGTCACTGTAAAATCATAAATCTGGCAAAAGGCATGTAGATAGCATGGCAATATGGGTGTATTTGCTGCTTATTTCACAGGATGAAACTGAGTGCATATGATGAAATGTAATATTATCACATACTCACAGTATTACCCCTGTCCCTTTTTAGACCTGTACGGCATCACTCCCCAGAAGCCAAAGTAAATGTACAATGTGTTTTGGGGTCTGGTTTGAGCAGTAATACTTTTTGAATGAAGTATTTTCCCATTAGAGGCAGCACCCTTGTTTTACACTGCAGGAAAAGTAACATGACATACATTGTAATAATATACAGTACTATTTCTGTAATCCCCAAAGTTAAATAAAGGAGAGAAAACAAAGAATGGATCATTAACCTTTTAAGGACAACGTGACGTGCTATGACCATCAGGCGGTTGTTGCCTTAAAGGGACAGTAGTGTTTCAAAATAAAAGCAGCTCTAGTTAATTTTCATAGTATTTGGGTCATGGAAATACATGCAATACACTACTGTCAGGATGTAGTTCAAGAGTAATTGAATGATAAAGTTTCCCCTCCCGCCCCTTTTACCTAGTGTAAGCCGCCTCTCCTCAGATGTGGAATCTGGTCTTAAGACCAGACAGCTCACAGCAAGGGACAATCTTCTTACTGTGAGAACAATGAAAACCCTGCCCCCCTTGACAGATTTTTCAGGTTTTTACCTTATGCTAATTGAAGATTGTCCCTCTCTGTAAGCCATCTGGACACCACCTTTCTGTTATGAGGTGAGCAGTGTTACATTAGTAAAAGGAGCAGAGGGGGGATATTTTATCATTCAATTACTCTTGTACTACAACTCTGACAGTATTGAAATAACACTCTCCATGGCCCAAATACCATGAGGATTAATTGGAGCTGGTTTTATTTTGAACCATTAATATCCCTTTAAGGACCGATGACGGTCATAGCATGTCACGTCACGTCATGTACATTTTACTTAAAGTGTTCCTCCAGGAGCACTGTAAGTAAAAATGGGGTCTGAAATTGACCTCTCCAGCCTAGAGCAGACTCTCTCAGACTCCAATGCAGCGTAACAGGTCACGTGTACTGGCGTGTCAGAAAGCATCAAAACAGTCCTTAAGGGAAGGTAACTTCACTGGACCGCTGGTCCTTAAAAGTCGGGGTGGGTGAAAAGTGTGAAAAATTTCCTACAAAAAATTTCACGAAAACGTGCCGATTTCTTGCTTTTCCAGCGAAAAATTTCACCTTTCCGCCTATGCAAAATTTCCGCCTTTTTGCCTATTTTAACAAATTTTCTGTCTATGTTAATACATTTTTCGCCTATTTTAACATATTTTTCTCCTATATTTCCTATACGTTCTACATTTCCCACTGTAATATTACTTCTTCTGAGGGCTGGAGTTTAGAAATAAGTGGCTGAAAGTCAAAGTGGTGAGTCCTACAGCAAAATATGGCTTGAAAAATGTGTTAGCATACAGAATGCGTTTGTCCTTTGCCCACAACATTTTCTTGCTTAAGTGACACTGGCACATATTCATGATGATATCTAGTAATAAAAAAAATAAAGTTCAACCTATTTATTTTAGTGGTGGTAGGGGACTGGCATGGTGTGATTTGTGTATGTATTTTTACCATTGTCATACTCTATCCTCCTTAGATTATTGACATACATTACTTATCGGTCATAGCAGTGGTCCATCTGTCCTCCACCTCCTCATCTGTGCTGCTGTTAATATATTTCTCCTGGCTTTGTCTGTCATGTGTAGTTTCTGCTACTACTACAACTACTGGAGCTGGATGTTGATGTAATTCTACTGCCACTACTACTAGGTGTCAAAAAACCAGAGGTACTCTTTCATATCTAACACTGTGGATGTTAACCTGTGTTGCTGTTGCTGGGTACTCAAAACAGGTGTCTGTGGCTGAATGGGACTTTGAAGAGGCAATGATGCTGAGGATGACTGATAGGGCGACTGTGTGATTTTTGACATCTGTACTTGTCCAGGGTCAGACTTTCCAGTGGCTTTCTCAAACAGTTTATAGACAGGCACAGTGCTCCTTAAAAGTAGCGTAAGATTCAGCCTTTGACTTTCTGCTAACCTTATAACCCTGTCACCATCCTCACTCTCAACTTCATCTGTATCTGAACAAGAGAAGGATGCTTGAGGAATAGATTCTAGGTCTGCATTATCATCAGTCATCATTAGGTCATCCTCAGCAGCATCAGCATCACCTGACAGTTCTTACCCACTACTACCCTTATATTCCTCTAAGCTTTTTGAGGTCTTAAACAATTTCTTTTTACTTTTACTATAACAAAATTCACTACTAGTTTGAGGACAGATGTTTTGGTGTCTCACTGTCTGATGCAGCAGGCGGTTCAGCTGTTACACCTTCCTCTGTTATGCTGTTGTCAGCATCATCAGCACTTGAATGTGACTTGTTGTCATCTTCAGTGTTCTTCTTATATGGTTCTATATTTCTACTGGCACTGGTGGTGCTGGACCTAGTTTTGCTGGGACCTTGACAAACTGCATCCTCCCTTGGAGTAAAGGGATCATCATCATTGATTGCACACAATGCAATAACCATTGCTGCAGTAGGTTTTTGGACTACTACTTTACTCTCACGTCCCTACACTGCTCCACCCCTCCCCTTTCCCCTTGTGCGTTTGCTGGACATTCTGCAACTACACTGTGTTTTTTTACTGTACAGTGCACAATATAACTGATGGAGCTGTATGATGCCTCGCCTAAGCCCAGTCAGCTGTCTGTCACTGTCACCTAAGATATTTCGTTTTTTTATTTTTTATTTTATTTATTTTATTTTTTTAAGTTGTCCACCCTGTTGTCTTATCACAGTCTGTTGAAAAAATTATAACTGAAAAAGAAAATCAACAATGTCTTTCCCCAAACCTCCCCACCCAGCACAGGGACAATAACAGGAAGGTCAGCAAGCAAATAGGTTGCCTGTGTCTTGTCTGTCAGTCACATGGAATTTTGGAGTATTTGGGGGACAACTTCCCTCCTCCCTTCTTATCCCCTAGAGTGCCCCCAGACTCCCCTAATAAAGAGAATAAATGTCCTACCTAAATGACTTCCTAAACTAAGCTTCAATTCCCCTTTATTTGCCTATCTCCTCTTGCTTAAAAACATGCTGCTCTCTCCTCTCACAAACACAGAATGGCTGCTGTGAGAGCCTGACAGCCTTTTATATTGCTGTAGAAAACTTTTTTTCCCATTGATTTCAATAAGCGGAAAAGGCGGGAAAAGTGGAAAAATGACACTTTTCGCTGGAAATTTTTCTCCAAGCGGAAACTGCCATTAATCACCGATTTCAATTTGAGGCGAAAATTTTCACCCATCCCTACTTAAAAGGTTAATCTGTTACGTGTGCCGGGGTTTTTATGGGGTTGTGTGCCAGATTTGCTACGGGAAACAGGACTGAGAAACGTCCCACGTCCTGTAAATATACATTTTCCTGTTTAAAAGAGTGGAATTCACCAGCCAAGTGCCAGCCGACCGGACTATACTAAGCCGCCTGGATGTTAGCAGTCGGCCGCCCCTGATTGGCCCATCGGAGATAAAGGACCGCCATTGACACAACATGGGGAAAAGTAGGCACCCCTCGGATTGGTCAGTCAGTTGCCCACTCAAAGGGTCTGATTGGCCGAGGCGGCCATGATTAGCGTGGCCAGGATTGGTCAGCCAATTTTAGGCACCAGTTTGGCCAGGGGCTGAAGTGTAATATTCAAAGATGCTTCAACCCCCTGGCCATTGTTTAGGAATGTGTATCGAGCCCCTCAACCTTTTGTCCCAATGTTTATCCATTGTTACATCCTTTGTCTAGATAACCTAATCATGTCTGCTCCTTTGTATCATGTATTTACCATATGTTTAAGTCTTTTGTGTGCATTGTGTGATTCTTGTGATTATCGGTGTATATAAGCCCAAAGAGTTGTTCAATAAAGAGTTCTAAGTTTTACACTCCAAACTGGTCCTGTCTGGTTCTTGGAGGGGTTATGCTGAACGAATTTTGGAGATTGGGATGTCGGTGCAGCAGAAGCAGAGAAGTGACGGTGGTACTGACCTCTAGTGCCAGGACTCACGTCACATAATCTATATCCTTGTCCTTATATCAACACAGATATCCTGATGACAATTTCAAGCATCATCTATTTTCTCTGTGCAGCTGCACAAACATATGACATTTACCACTAATGTCTTAAACCTATTAATCGTTTTTCATAAATTGAAAGTTAAATGGTGTGATCTCTGGTAGTATTAATCACAGCACTAAAGACACTTGAGTTTTTTTTTTACCCAATGAGGGTTTAATTGGGGCATGGCTTCAGAAGGAGGTTTTTTTGGGTTTTTTTTTGCCTTTCTCTGGACCAATGGGTACTACTAAATAATAGACTTCTGAACAAATGCAAAACGAAAACTGAGTGTTTCATGACATTTGGATTTAACCCTTTGAGTGCCAGAGGGTTATGCAACACATTGCTTTTCAATGCATTGTGTACCCCTCTGGCACTTAAAGGGTTATACAAGAAACAAATGAACACCACATTCAACACTTTCATTCAAATCCATTTGTTTATTTCATACATTCAGTCATTCAGTCGCTAACACACACGCGCTTACACCATTCATAACACGTATTACAACGTATTACATTTACCTTCACGTTGGAGGTCCAAAAGTGACCTCAACTTCCTGAGACTCCAGCATGTTTCATCAAAATATAAATAAAGTTAAAAAAAACCAAAACATTAAAACCCCGCCGCCACCATCCCTGCTGCCGCCTACAAAGTAGAAAAAAAGAAATTGTAATGGGCTTTTATATGGCCATTGCCACGCACCCACTGGCAGGGAATTTGGGTTACACAGAGAACAGAACATGCCCTGCAGTAACCTCACCTCCTAAATAGTGTTGAGCGAGCATGCTCGGCCGATGCTCGGATTGGCTCGAGCATCGCTCTGCTCGGCACATGGCGGTACTCGTACGAGTACCGCATGTGCTCGCCCGCCATGTTCAGGTCTCCTCCCCGCACGTTTTGCGGCTGCTGCGCAGCCAATAAACGTGCAGGGAGGCTCTGACATCAGTGTAATGCCAGCAGCCATGTTGGCTGCTGGCATTACACTGATTGGCTGGCCAGAACCCGTGGTCGGGTGCTGTATAGCACCTGACCAGCGAGTTCGGCTCAGTCTTAGCCAGGGAGAGCTGAGGATAGGAAGGGAAAGTCAGTGTAGGGAGGAAAAAAAGCCAAATTGTGAAAAAAAAGAACCAAAAGTCCTTTTTAGGACTACTGTGTGTGGGGGCAGCAGGTTATTTTGTGTGGGGGGAAAAAAAAAAAATAAATAAATAAATATATTCTGTTTAGTGTGCAAAGTTGCAGATTAGAGCACATTCTGTTTAGTGTGCACAGTTGCAGATTAGAGCACATTCTGTTTAGTGTGCAAAGTTGCAGATTAGAGCACATTCTGTTAAGTCTTCAAACTAAAATATCAAAGTCACATATTCCATTCAGTGTGCGTCGCCGCAGTTTAGCAGCACATTCTGTGTACTGTGCAGAGTTGCAGAATAGGAAGAAATACTGTTAAGTCTTCAAACTAAAATATCAAAGTCACATATTCCATTCAGTGTGCGTCGCCGCAGTTTAGCAGCACATTCTGTGTACTGTGCAGAGTTGCAGAATAGGAAGAAATACTGTTAAGTCTTCAAACTAAAATATCAAAGTCACATATTCCATTCAGTGTGCGTCGCCGCAGTTTAGCAGCACATTCTGTGTACTGTGCAGAGTTGCAGAATAGGAAGAAATACTGTTAAGTCTTCAAACTAAAATATCAAAGTCACATATTCCATTCAGTGTGCTTCGCCGCAGTTTAGCAGCACATTCTGTGTACTGTGCAGAGTTGCAGAATAGGAAGAAATACTGTTAAGTCTTCAAACTAAAATATCAAAGTCACATATTCCATTCAGTGTGCTTCGCCGCAGTTTAGCAGCACATTCTGTGTACTGTGCAGAGTTGCAGAATAGGAAGAAATACTGTTAAGTCTTCAAACTAAAATATCAAAGTCACATATTCCATTCAGTGTGCTTCGCCGCAGTTTAGCAGCACATTCTGTGTACTGTGCAGAGTTGCAGAATAGGAAGAAATACTGTTAAGTTTTCAAACTCAAATATTAAAGTCACATATTCCATTCAGTGTGTGTCACCGCAGTTTAGCAGCCTATTCTGTGTACTCTGCACAGTTGCAGAATAGGAAGAAATACTGTTAAGTTTTCAAACTCAAATATTAAAGTCACATATTCCATTCTGTGTTCGTCACCGCAGTTTAGCAGCCTATTCTGTGTACTCTGCACAGTTGCAGAATAGGAAGAAATACTGTTAAGTTTTCAAACTCAAATATTAAAGTCACATATTCCATTCAGTGTGTGTCACCGCAGTTTAGCAGCCTATTCTGTGTACTCTGCACAGTTGCAGAATAGGAAGAAATACTGTTAAGTTTTCAAACTCAAATATTAAAGTCACATATTCCATTCTGTGTTCGTCACCGCAGTTTAGCAGCCTATTCTGTGTACTCTGCACAGTTGCAGAATAGGAAGAAATACTGTTAAGTTTTCACACTCAAATATTAAAGTCACATATTCCATTCAGTGTGTGTCACCGCAGTTTAGCAGCCTATTCTGTGTACTCTGCACAGTTGCAGAATAGGAAGAAATACTGTTAAGTTTTCAAACTCAAATATTAAAGTCACATATTCCATTCAGTGTGTGTCACCGCAGTTTAGCAGCCTATTCTGTGTACTCTGCACAGTTGCAGAATAGGAAGAAATACTGTTAAGTTTTCACACTCAAATATTAAAGTCACATATTCCATTCAGTGTGTGTCACCGCAGTTTAGCAGCCTATTCTGTGTACTCTGCACAGTTGCAGAATAGGAAGAAATACTGTTAAGTTTTCAAACTCAAATATTAAAGTCACATATTCCATTCTGTGTTCGTCACCGCAGTTTAGCAGCCTATTCTGTGTACTCTGCACAGTTGCAGAATAGGAAGAAATACTGTTAAGTTTTCAAACTCAAATATTAAAGTCACATATTCCATTCAGTGTGTGTCACCACAGTTTAGCAGCCTATTCTGTGTACTCTGCACAGTTGCAGAATAGGAAGAAATACTGTTAAGTTTTCACACTCAAATATTAAAGTCACATATTCCATTCAGTGTGTGTCACCGCAGTTTAGCAGCCTATTCTGTGTACTCTGCACAGTTGCAGAATAGGAAGAAATACTGTTAAGTTTTCAAACTCAAATATTAAAGTCACATATTCCATTCAGTGTGTGTCACCGCAGTTTAGCAGCCTATTCTGTGTACTCTGCACAGTTGCAGAATAGGAAGAAATACTGTTAAGTTTTCAAACTCAAATATTAAAGTCACATATTCCATTCAGTGTGTGTCACCGCAGTTTAGCAGCCTATTCTGTGTACTCTGCACAGTTGCAGAATAGGAAGAAATACTGTTAAGTTTTCAAACTCAAATATTAAAGTCACATATTCCGTGTAAGATGAAGAAGGCGGGTAAAAAGGGACGGGGAAGTGGACGTGATCCTGATAGTTCAGGGCGCGGGTCAGGACGCGGAGAAACTGTGCCTGGTGCCAGAGCACAAGAAAGAAAGACATCCACCATACCTAGCTTCATGTCTCATTTCACAGGGCGTCGCAGGACATCACTCTCGAGGTCCGACCACTGCGAACAGGTGGTCGGTTGGATGTCAGCTGATACTGCTTCCAGTCGGTTAAGCACCACCCTGTCTTCCACCAAGTCCACTCTCAGTAGCCAAGAGTCTGGTCAACATAATCCTCACTCTGATCATCCTTCCTCCCACCATACACGGTCTGGTCAAAGAAGTGATCCCACACTGGGATATAGTGAGGAGCTCGTCTCATCACCAATCCTTCATTTGACCCTCTCTCCAAGCACGCTTGCAGAGGAACATGACATATTGTGCCCTGATTCACAACCTCTAGAGGGTACCCAATCACAAGAAGATAACAGATGTGAACGGCATTTAAGGTCAAAGGAAGTAGTGGATGATGATGATGATGATGAGACACAGTTGCCATTAAATCAACCACTATTTCCGTCTCAAGACCTTGTTGAGGAGAATGTTATACAGTTGTCAATGACTGAGTATGTGGTGGGATCAAGACATGAGGAGGATGATCAGAGTGAGGAAGTGGAGGAGGACTTGGTGGACGATGAGGTGACTGACCCCACCTGGGAAGGTGTAGAGCCGAGCGATGACAGCAGTCCTGAGGGTGAGCCATCTGCAGCACCGCAACAGGCTGGAAGAGGCAGTGGTGTGGCTACAGAAAGAAGGCGGACCGCACCAAACCGGCCCGCAAATGTTCCACGGAGCACCCCCTTGCGTAAATCTACCTTGCCAAAGGGTAGGTGTTCCGCGGTATGGCGTTTTTTTAAGGAAAGTGCGGACGATAAAAGAATTGTAGTTTGCAACCTGTGCCACACCAGAATGAGCCGAGGCATGAACACTAGAAACCTCACCACCACCAGCATGATCCGACACATGGCATCCAAGCACCGTAATAAGTGGGAGGAACGCCTGGATCGCCCATCTGTGTCTGCAGGCCACACCACTGCCTCCTCTTCCCCTGTTTTCGGTGCCGGCCAATCGCCTGTCGAAGGCGCAGGCCCGCATACCTCCCGCCCTGCACCTGTAGCATCTGAAGCACCATCAGCGACCACATCCACTTCCCTGTCCCAGCACAGCGTCCAAATGTCGTTACCCCAGGCATTTGAGCGCAAGAGAAAATACCCAGCCACCCACCCACAGGCCATAGCACTAACCTCACACCTTTCCAAATTACTGGCCATCGAAATGCTGCCATTTAGGCTTGTGGACACTGAGTCCTTCCGCCGCCTGATGGCAGCAGCTGTCCCTCGGTACGCGGTCCCCAGCCGCCACTACTTTTCCCGGTGTGCCATCCCCGCATTACACCACCATGTGTCCCGTAACATCACCCGTGCCCTGACCAACGCAGTTACTGGGAAGGTCCACTTAACGACTGACACATGGACAAGTGCTTGTGGCCAGGGACGCTACATTTCCCTGACGGCACACTGGGTGAATGTCGTGGAGGCTGGGAGCGACTCGGACCCTGGGATGGCACGGGTGCTACCCACGCCGAGGATTGCGGGCCCTACCTCCATCAGGGTTTCCGCCAGCACCTACGTTATTGGCTCCTCCTCCTCCGTTTCCACCTCCGAATTCTCTACACGCAGCGCCACTCCCCCATCAGCCAGTAGCTGGAAGCAGTGTAGCACTGCAGTGGGGAAGCGTCAACAGGCCGTGCTGAAGCTGATCTGCCTTGGGGACAAACAGCACACGGCCTCAGAGCTGTTGCAGGGGATTAGTCACCAGACCGAGCAGTGGCTCTCGCCACTCAACCTGCAACCAGGCATGGTTGTGTGTGATAATGGGCGTAACTTGGTGGCGGCTTTGGAGCTCGGCAAGCTCACACACGTACCATGCCTAGCGCATGTATTTAATTTAGTGGTTCAGCGATTTCTAAAAACCTACCGCAATGTGCATGATCTCTTGACGAAGGTGCGACGCGTGTGTGCACATTTCCGTAAGTCATCTACAGCTTCAGCCGGCCTGTTGAAGCTGCAGCAGCGCTTACAATTGCCAGCTCACCGGCTGCTGTGTGACGTGAGCACGCGCTGGAACTCCACCTTCCACATGTTGGCCCGGCTTTGTGAGCAGCAGAGGGCAGTAGTGGAGTACCAGCTGTTACACGGTCGTTGCCTCTCCGTTCAACTTCCTGTAATCAGAAGTGAGGAGTGGGAATGGATGTCAGACCTCTGCGAGGTTTTACGCAATTTTGAGGAATCGACACAGATGGTGAGCGGCGATAACGCTATTATCAGTGTAACCATCCCACTTCTGTGTCTACTGAAACGCTCGCTGCTCACAATTAAAACCGACGCTTTGCATGTGGAAGAGGTGGAAATGGGGGAGGAAGAGCTTACACAAGGTGATAGCCAGAGCACCCTCACTTCGTCTTCTCAGCGACAATTGGAGGAGGCGGAGGAGGAGGAGGAGGAGGAGGAGGAGGAAGACACGGTTGCCTCCGCTACAGAGGGTAGCCATGGAACTTTAGTTCCATCTCTTCAGCGTGGGTGGGCAGAAGAGGAGGAAGAGGATGAGGATATTGAGAGTCATCCTCCTGGTGAGGACAGCGAAATCTTGCCTGTTGGTACTCTGGCACACATGGCTGACTTTATGTTAGGCTGCCTTTCCCGTGACCCACGCGTTATACGCATTTTAGACAACACGGATTACTGGGTGTTCACCCTTCTGGACCCCCGCTACAAAGAGAATTTCTCATCTCTCATTCCTCCGGTGGAGAGGACAAGCAAAATGGTGCAATACCAGAAGGTTCTTGTTGAAAAATTGCTCCAAAATTTTCCATCTGACAACGCTGGCGGCAGAGTACGTGCTACCTTGGCCAACCGAGAAGGGGAGAAAAGGGGAGCACACAGCAGTTCCGAGAAAGGCAGGGCAACACTCTCCAAGGCGTGGGACACCTTCATGACACCCCGCCAGCACCCTCACCCTGATGCGCAGCCTAGTGTCACGAGGAGGGAAAAGTTTTGGAAGATGGTGAAGGAGTACGTAGCAGACCGTGTCAGCGTCCTCAATGATCCCTCTGTGCCTTACAACTACTGGGTGTCCAAGCTGGACACGTGGTATGAACTGGCACTCTACGCCTTGGAGGTGCTGGCCTGCCCTGCCGCCAGCGTTCTGCCTGAGCGGGTATTTAGTGCTGCTGGTGGCATCAAAACAGATAAGCGTATCCGCCTTTCCACCGACAATGCTGATAGGTTGACACTTATAAAAATGAACAAGGCCTGGATTTCCCCTGACTTCTCCACTCCACTGGAGGAAAGCCCCGGGGGAACATAAACTCACTTTACATATATTATTTACAATGATGGGAATACTCTGTATTCCCATTCACCCCTTCCACCCAAAAAATGGGTATATGGTTGACTCTTAATCTTCTCATCCTCCTCCTCCTCTTCCATATGCCCTGGGATATAATTTTTATATAGGGCCAGCTCACCAGCGGGCCCTGTGATATAATTTTTATATAGGGCCAGCTCACCAGCGGGCCCTGTTTGACAATTTTTATATAGGTCAGCTCACCAGCGGGCCTTCTCATATAATGTTTTATTGGGTCAGCTCTCTAGCGGGCCCTCTCATATAATGTTTTATAGCGTCAGCTCACTAGCGGGCCTTCGCATATAATGTTTAGGATGGTCAGCTCTGCAGCAGACCCTCACCCATAATGTTTTAGATGGTCAGCTCAGCGCACGTTTCCCTCTTAATCATGGCCTCAGTTCAATAAAATCAAGGAAATTTTTGGGATAATTTGCCTCTGCGCACGTTTCCCTCTTAATCATGGCCTCACTTCAGAAAATCAAGGAAATTTTTGGGAGAATTTGCCTCTGCGCACGTTTCCCTCTTAATCATGGCCTCACTTCAGAAAATCAAGGAAATTTTTGGGAGAATTTGCCTCTGCGCACGTTTCCCTCTTAATCATGGCCTCACTTCAGAAAATCAAGGAAATTTTTGGGATAATTTGCCTCTGCGCACGTTTTCCTCTTAATCATGGCCTCACTTCAGAAAATCAAGGAAATTTTTGGGAGAATTTGCCTCTGCGCACGTTTCCCTCTTAATCATGGCCTCACTTCAGAAAATCAAGGAAATTTTTGGGAGAATTTGCCTCTGCGCACGTTTCCCTCTTAATCATGGCCTCACTTCAGAAAATCAAGGAAATTTTTGGGAGAATTTGCAGATGATATACAAGTAAATATACAGCAAATATTGTTTGGTAACAATTTTTCGCCTAAAGTCGTTTTTATTTTCCTTTTTGTGTGTTTTATGGTCAGTCTGTAAAAATGGCGTACTACGGGCGAAAGATCGTTCCCAGCAGCGATGTTGGAGTCCAAGATGCATCCAGACATCCTCCCTATGCTGTCCCTGAACCATTTCTGTGGTGTTTCCATCCTTTTCTGCCCTTTTCCTATGGACCAGGCACCCTCCCCTCATCAGAGCAGGGGGTGCCTGGTGTAATGCTCGAGTCCTCCCATTGACTTCAATGGGGCTCGGGTGCTCGGCCGAGCACTCGAGCCTCAGGGGGTGCTCGGTCAGAGCACCCGAACACCCGAGCATTGGGGTGCTCGCTCATCACTACTCCTAAACAATCAGAATTTAGCTGGTAGGGTCACATATATGTATAACATCATCCCTCCAGCCAGCCAATGGAAGCATGGGAATTAATCTGAACAGGGGTGAAGATATAAATGCCAATCCCTGATCATTTTTTCTTTATTCTGGCTCAGGCAATGGCCCAAACAGAATTTAACAGTTTTTTGGGGGGGTTTCACTTTGTAGGGGGCGAGGGGATGGTGAAAGAAGGGTTTTAGGGTTTGTTTGTTTGTTTTTTTTTTTTTTTTTTAAAGCTTTCTTGATTTTTTGACACAACATGCTGGAAGCCCACGGCATCAAGGACACCACAGGACCTCTGACACCGATGTAAATATTTACTTAACCCTTTGAGTGCCAGAGGGGTTTGCAACACATTGCTTTGCAATGTGTTGCGTACCCCTCTGACATTCATAGGGTTAATGGGAAGAATATCAGTGAACGAATTTGATTTAATAATGAAAATCATCACTGAAATTCTGACTAACTGAACAGGGAGAGTAAAAGGAATTTGTTTTAGACAAATGTACCTAAAAATGTACCTAATCATTC
This sequence comes from Rhinophrynus dorsalis, assembly GCA_037306005.1. NCBI lineage: Eukaryota > Metazoa > Chordata > Amphibia > Anura > Rhinophrynidae > Rhinophrynus > Rhinophrynus dorsalis. The sequence continues at coordinate 56,685,547 of CM074720.1, read as the reverse complement.
ACACAAAACAATTATTTTTGCTGTGCACAAGTACACCACATAATACACTGTTTATAACGTGATCAAATTAAAATGGATGTATAGCCACAATGGTCACTAATGGCTATCAATACACTACAACAAAATTGCACTACAGCTCCTGTTTGATGTCAGGATCAAGGCTCATTTCTCTCTACAGTTTAGAGCTCTGTCTGGAAGCCATTTTCCTGTAGCCCAGCAGAGGCATCACTTCCTGTTACAGTAGGCAATGGATAGTTCTCCTTCTAGTGTTTAGAACTCTGTGCACTGTAGTCTTTATTACAGTCTTTGTATTGTACCAGAAGGGGGCAATCTGGGACAAGGGACACACATTTAAAATCTGGGACTGTCCTGGGCAATTAGGGTTGCCACCCAGCCGGTATTTTACCGGCAGGCCGGTAAAAAGATGGCTTCTTTCCAATGTTAAGTCTATGGAGGGAATGCCTTGGCCGGTATTTTTTTGAAGAAAAGGTGGCAACCCTATGGGCAATCCAAGACACATGGTCACCCTATTTTTAACCCCTTGAATGCTAGAGATTTATCCCCCTGAGTAAAACAAGGGTACTGCCACTGTTGAAAGGTGTTTTATTCAAAAGTTATTACAGCTCAAACCTGCATTTTTAAGTGCAGTATCACAGAGGCCTGAAATGTCACAGTGGTGCTGTTGCATGGAGATTTATGGTCAGCTGACCAGAGCTGTCCATAAGACTGTGTATCAACAGCGCCACTGTATAATTTCAGGCCACTGCGAAAAAAAAAATCCCTTTTGAGCTATAATAACTTTTGACTAAAACACCTTTCAGCGGTGGAAGTGTCCTTGTATTACTAAGGGGGATAACAGTACAATATATCTTTTTGACATATTAACCCTTTGAGTGCCAGAGGGGTACGCAACGCATTGCAAACTAATTACACTATATGGGTCAAATAAACATACCCTACATTCTCATTGATTTAAATGCTAGCAGTCAAGGAGGTAAAACCTCTATACACATCTGGTGGAACTGTCCTATCCTTCTCCTATTCTGGCAGGACATGTGCCTGCACATTGGAGCTATACTGAACCTTCTACTCCCCAGAGATCCTCTTCTGCTCCTCTTTGCTTATAACCTACCTGACCCTTTGGGCACAAGACCTTTTTTGAGGACCCTGTTCTTGCATCTGACTAATGAAGCTAAGTCCCTCATCCCTCTTCTCTGGAAGTCCTCCACACCCACTTTTCTTGCTCATTGGACCTCACGGGTCATCTCTGTGCACTTGATTCTCAGACAACAAGCTATTGAGCATCATGACCTACCGGGGTTTGAACTCTGATGGCTCCTTTGGGTGCTTTATCTGAGATCTGGTAAATTGAGCTCCATTCGAGTATAAATTCCCTGATCATCATGCTGACGAGTTGCATTAACAATGAAACAGCTGTCCATGAGTGGTTCACTGGCTTTGCATCTCTTCCCAAGTTGTGTCATAAAGCTGTTGCTCAGCATTCACATACTCTAAGGAATCCATGTATAAAGTGGAATCTGAGGCAAAAAGGTGATTCCTTGTTAAACTTATTTGCATATGCCTACCCAGAATCCCTTGCAGTAGTAACAACACTGAAAATGTTAGATTTCTGTGGGACAAGCAAGTCTTATGGCTTGACTGGTGTGTCAAATTTTTGTTTAATGTTGTATCTACCACTTCCCTGATTAGATATAAGGGTATCTGTGTTTTTTTTCTCCCTCCCTTGCTCTCCTCCTCTTCCTCTTCTTCTACATACTTACGGCTCTATCATTCCCCTTCGAGAATGTTATTCCAGCTCACTTTTGGCCCACCACATCACTTTCCTTACATCAGTAGTCTCCTTATCGATTGACATTGGAGTTTCCTTTAAGGAGTGCTTGGCTACTCTGGCATTAACCTTTTAATAAATATGTTATTGCTTTATGCCAATTGAACAAGCATCTGTATCTCTGTGTCTTGTGATTTATGTAACTTTTTTGCATTCTGTATGCTTGATTATTTCCAATAAAACTTTGAAAATTAAAATAAATAAATAAATAAAAACTTTATTTAAATTGATGGTCAATTTTATTTGTCCCCTTACAGTGAAGCTGGTTTTCCCCACTATCGCTGCACTTTCAGAACAGAAGAAGCAATTCTGGAGCAAACCAGTTGCACCATAGAAGGCAACTAAAAGTAACCAATATATGTATTTTCATTGTTTTATGTAGGTGGGTGCTGACATATTGAGGATACACACAAACTGCTATTGATTTATTTGACCCTTTGGTTGCAAGAAATGTGTTGAATACCCCTCTGGGACTCAAAGGATTGACTTACCTAGGTAGGTATACTTTGCATAGCAGTTATATCTTTATACTTTTTTTTTTACAGAATATGTGTTTCAGTCCACTGCTGCTTGTTTCAGTTTATAATCTGATACATGCTAGTGACCCCTATGAGACATTAGGTAGTTATGCACTAAGGCATGATAAAGATGTGATAAAGAGGAGTAGACTTCTGCAGTGATATCACTTCTCCAATTCCTATGTTATTTTACAGAGCCTTTGCACTAAGATCACCAAAGTTCTAGAAATCTTAGCGAATTGGCTCCATAGAATAACACTAGTATGAAAGCCCGTGTACAAGGGCTAAAGTGCCACCCAGCGGCCCCGGCTGCTGCCCTGGAGCCAGGAGCACAGACAGTTGGTGAGTCGTTTGGAGCTCTCCGCTCCGGATCAGCACGTTCGGGCAGTCTCTACTGCACATGGCTACATAATTCCTCCAGTCTCTACTGCACATGACTACATCATTCCGCCAGTCTCTACTGCACATGGCTACATAATTCTGCCAGTCTCTACTGCGCATGACTACATCATTCCGCCAGTCTCTATTGCGCATGACTACATCATTCCGCCAGTCTCTACTGAGCATGACTACATCATTCCGGCAGTCTCTACTGCACATGACTACATCATTCCGGCAGTCTCTACTGCGCATAACTACATCATTCCGCCAGTCCCTACTGAGCATGACTACATCATTCCGCCAGTCTCTACTGCACATGACTAGATCATTCCGGCAGTCTCTACTGCACATGACTACATCATTCCGGCAGTCTCTACTGAGCATGACTACATCATTCCGCCAGTCTCTACTGCACATGACTACATCATTCCGGCAGTCTCTACTGCGCATGACTACATCATTCCGGCAGTCTCTACTGAGCATGACTACATCATTCCGGCAGTCTCTACTGCTCATGACTACATCGTTCTGGCAGTCTCTACTGAGCATGACTACATCATTCCGGCAGTCTTTACTGCGCATGTGCTGTTACGCACACAGGGAGCTTCACAGCCTAGCAATTTATATTATAGACAGGAATTGGAGAAGTTATATCACTGGAGAAATCGTCTTTGCTTTATCACTTCTTTACCACTGCTTAGCACATCTCCTCCATTGTTTGTGTGATCTACAGGGGAAACTTCAACAGAGATCAATGTATACAGGAAACTGCAGATATAGTGGAAAAATATAGAGGTAGATTTACATTTCTGTATAATGAAGACCTATCTAGGTAAACCACCCTGCTAAACAAATTAAATGTCATTTATTCCTACTGTATAATTCCCCTTTAAAGGAGTAGTACAAGTTTATAATGATAAAAGCATACATTGTAGGAGGTTTCCTGCTGAGAAAACCAATTGCACTCCCACTCTCACATTGTCAAGAAGTGATGGAGCTGTCACTATCACACTTGGGAAACTGTAACTAGTGGCTCACCTTTCCCATAGAATGCCATAGAATAATTGTATGGATACCAGGTGAACTGTTTGTGAACCTTTTGGACACAACATAGCACTGTTAATATAAAAAAAAAACTTTAATATATTTGTAAGAAAGCATCTCCTAGCAGTGGAAATATATTTGTTTTACTCAACAAGAAAAGTCATATAAATACACGTTTTCCATAATAAATATTTACTGTGCTTACGATGAGTTGCAGGAAAAGGAATTAAGTAAACCATACATTTCAAATATAAGCCACTAAACGACTTGCTCTTGTAGTTTTATTGTTATTTTTCTACTCAGATTGATTAGAATATGAAAATACGAATCAAAAGCAATTTTCATTTAGATGTAAAATTAGATTGAAAAAGTGCTTTTAAAGATAAGGAGCCATTCCATGTATGCAGAGTTATATGATGGCAATTTTTAACTGCATCATCCCGTGAATAAGTGCCGAAGAACCATGTAGGATCATATCAACGTAATACAGGAGAGATGCCAAATAACGGAGCTGATTTATAGCATAGTGTAAACACCTGACAGATTTACAGCAGCGTTCTTAGAGCAGATATTTACAACATATAGTTCTAAGAGTGATAGATTTATACTATATAGTTCTTAGTGTTTTATAGCATAGTGTGCAAGAGAACATGCCTCACTGTGTATATTAACCCTTTGAGTACCAGATGGGTATACAACGCATTGCTCTGCAATGTGTTTTGTGCACCTCTGGCACTCAAAGGGTTAATCTTCCATGAAATGTGCATCAACTAGAAAGAAAAAGGTAAGTAAATGTATTATATTTGTTAAAATATAAGGAAGGTTTTGTACAGTAACTTGAATCTGAAAAAACTGACCTTGTCTTATGTTCAAGGTCGCCTTAGAACAGTGGCATTATTATGCTTTGGAGGACCCTGGTACAAACATATTTTTGTGCACCAGCACAAAAATATTTTCACAACAGCATAACTAGAATGTACTGAACCTTGTTGCAGATGGGGAGTCCTTGGAAGCTGAATCGAGATGCAACAGCATCCTCTGCTCCCCCTGTACTTACACCCTTGCCTTAGAATCAGTTTCTTTATGTCAGGTGCATAAATGCAACTGACTCTGGTATGAAAAAGCAAGAGATTCCCTGATGTTTATTCCACTGTGATTACAATGCACTGGGCCTGCAGTGCATCCAATATAACATAAAAGAGCTCATTGATATAGACATGCCAATAGCACTTGGCACCGACTCACCCCACCAAAAGATAATTCTATTTATAAGCCCCATACCTTCAATGTTTTGTTAATAAGTGCATCCAGGTACTTTACAGCTGTTTAGAGCCTGAATCCCATAATACTGGCCAGTGGCCATGGTACAGATACAGACTGAATCACAGAGCTTTCATTCTATAGCAGTGGCCCACAGTGTTACAGTACAGATGCAGACTGAATCAACAGAGCTTGCACTCTATAGCAGTGGCCCACAGTGTCACAGTACAGATACATTCTGCATCACAGAACTTGCAATTTATAGCACTGATCCACTCTGCTACAATACAGATACAGACTTAATCACAGAGCTTGTATTCTATACAGGGTGGGCTGGCCTGGGGAGCAGAGGGGCAATTGCCCCCTGGGCCGGTCATATGTCTGGGCTGGTGGGCCACTGCCTCACTCAATCTCCTTCTTGCTGCTGTAAATGGAGCTACATCAGTGATACCACAGAGCTTCCAACTGAAATGGAGCTGCATTAGTGATATCACAAAGCTTACAACTTAAACGGAGCTGCACTAGTGATACCACTGAGCTAGTGGTACATCTATTAGCATAACCCATTGCATTATAAGCTCTATGGTATCACTATTTTAGAGTTAAATGTTAAAGCTCTGTGGTATCACTAGTCTAGCTTCCATTCAGTTGTAAGCTCTATGTTATCTCTAGTGTGCACTGTATTATCACTAGTGTAGCCCCATTCCAGTTGTAAGCTCTGTGGTATCATTTGTCTTACTTCACAGCATTAATAACAAGTTTAAAATGAACAAAAGGGATGGGCTGGGACAGTGGGCTGGAACAATAGTTGAAATGGACCACTTGATTGTATTTGCCCCCCAGGCCACAAGTTGCCAGCCTTCCCCTGATTCTATAGCAGTGGTCCACAGTGTTACAGTACATATATAGACTGAATCACAGAGCTTGCATTCTATAGCAGTGGCACACAGTGTTACAGTACAGATACAGACTGAATCACAGAGCTTGCATTCTATAACAGTGACCCACAGTGTTACAGTACAGATACAGACTGAATCACAGAGCTTGCATTCTATAACAGTGACCCACAGTGTTACAGTACAGATACATACTGAATCACAGAGCTTGCATTCTATATCAGTGGCACACAGTGTCACAGTACAGATACATTCTGCATCACAGAACTCGTAATTTATAGTAATGATCCACGCTGTTACAGTACAGATATAGGCTCAATCACAAAACTTGCAATCTATATCACTGTCCCACACTGCTACAATACAGATACAGAGTGAATCACGGAGCTTGCATTCTATTGCACTGTCCCACAGTGTAACAGTACAGATACATACTGAATAACAGAACTTATACTCTGGTCAACAGTATTACAGTGGAGATAAAGAATGAATCACAGAGATTTCATTCCACAGAACTGATCCAGTATTATTGTGTAGATATAGATTGAATTACAGTGTGCATTCTATAGAGCTGTTGTACAGTGTTACAATGCAGATACAGACTGATTCACATATATTGCAATCAACAGGTATCCTGTACATTCAGAGCATATATTTCATAGACCAATGTTTGTCAATGTCAGTCCTTGGGGCACAACAACAGGTTAAGTTTTCTAGATCTCCATGGTAATCAAAGGTGATTAAGGAACCTATGCTTAATTAAGGATATCCTGAAAGTGTGACCTGCTGTTGCATCCCGAGGACTGGAGCTGAGAATCGCTGCCACAGACTGACAAAATATAAATTAATCCAGAAAGTACTAGAGACATCTCCAACAGGTTATTTTATAACCTATTGGGTTGTTGTTAGCATCCAACCAACTAGAAGAATGAATCGGATACCTCTCTAAAATAGAAGGTGAGTTACCCCCCTTTCCCCGTGCCAGTCACAATGCCACACTGAGATTTGGGACCATACTATCATTAACTTCCCCATAGGCACAGAATGGACTTTGTGTATGGGGAGGTTAATAAAAGACCACACTCCCCTACAGCTTTCATACTTGTGACGTGTGACATTTATCACATGTATTTATGAATAAACACAGTATATAATTAGTTAGGGTAACTACAAAGTATGAATGGATAGTGCTGGGGGCTAAGGGCTATAATGGGCAGTAGTATGGTGGCTGAGGGTACTGATTGAGGGAGATTTTGTATTTTTTTTCCGTAACGTTATCTTATATTCAGGACATTTATTTTTTTTCTTTATATTAAGATCCCAGGTTTAAGTAAAGCCCTATAGACGGATTCACCATATCGTACAGTATTTAGAAAAATGCAAATTATATTACTTCTCAGTTTTGAGCTCATTTTAACTAGAAGGTAGGTGCCACATTCACAAAAAAGAGGAGAAATTCTGTGACTCTCCAAATGCATAATGGAACAAATCCAAATTCCCCAAATTCCCTTTGATTGAAAAAGGTGCTATCAAAGGGATAGTAATACTTCGTTTTAACTTTATTTTATTTTGTAGGCATTAAAAATACATGAAGAACAATATAAGTCTTATCTCTCAAACCTCCCAAGCAAAGTTTCCCCCTCCCGCCCCTTTTTCCTAGTGTAAGCCATCTCTTCTCAGATGTGAATCTGGTTGTAAGACCAGACAGATAACAGAAGGGGACAATCTTCTTTGTATGTAAAGAAAGAAAGCCCTTCCCCCCCTTGACACGTTTTTCAGCTTTTTCCCTTATCTTGATTGAAGATTGTCCCTCTCTGCAATCTACCTGGGCACCTCCCTTCTGATCTGGCTGAGCAGTGTTACATCAGTAAAAGGGGCGGAAGGGGGATACTTTATCATTGAATTACTCTTGAACTGTAACTCTGACAGAATTGAAATAACACTCTCCAAAGTCCAAATACTATGATGATTAATTAGAGCTGTTTTTATTATGAAACATTACTATCCCTTTAAAAGGCAACTATCATTGTACAGTGACCTATCAGCAGATCCGCTCTCCTGGAAGCAGACCTGCCGATGACGTTGGTCTTATATTGTGAGCCCCCATGGACCAATAGAGGAGAAGAACGGGGTTCATTAGTCCCACAATAAGAGCTATTGCTTTCTATGAAGAAGTACACAAGGACTAGAAGGTCATGAAAGACAGTGAAAGGTAAATGCATTTTATGGTCTGGTTTGACCTGTAATAACTTCTGAATGGCAACAGAGTATAGAAATGACATTAACACGTTCAATCTAACCAGTATATTATATAGATGAAAAGTAGCACTATACTAGCTGAAAATATATATGTGATAAGAATATAATGTGGCTGGAAAAATATATATATATAATTTGGCAAAATGTAAAAGGTTTCAAGTTCACAAAAGCACATTACCTGCAACACCTTTTTAGAATTAGGTAAGATCACAGGAAAACATTCTAACAAGAGATCCAGAAGCCAATCCCCACATTAACCCCTTAAGGACCGGACGTTATGGGACATTTCCGTCCCATAACGACCGCATAGGGGCACTTTGAGGCGCCGGTACACGTGACCTGTCACGTGTATCGGCTTGTCACTATGGGGCTTGAAACAGATCGCTCCGATCTTGGAGCGGTCTATTTCATGCCTTATTTTTTACTTACAGCGCTCCCGGTAGAGCGCTGTAAGTAAAAAGTACGTGACGTACCAGGACCGTCAAGGGTCTTTCAAGCAAATTTACCCTTGACGGTCCTGGTACGTCAAGGGTCCCTAAGGGGGTTAAAGAACTATAGAAATAAAACATGAACGAGATCTGGTAATTTAGACACATAGGAATTTGCGTTAAAGACTAAGGGTCTCAAATTTGCCCCGTCTTATGGACATGAAGATTTTTCTGTTTTTAAATCTTAAAGCGGAACTATCATCCCTTTTAAACTTTGGCCCAAATAATTACCCATCTGGCGACTAACTGCTCAGTAGCGCTAGTCGCCAGAATTATTACCTGATTATTGAGAATTCCATACTGCTCCCAGACTGACAGCCAGGAAACAGCGCAGACATCTTTCCATAGTGACGTCTGTGCGCCTGCGCTGTCAGTCCCTTTTGGTGCCGAATGGCTCCTAGCAACTCCTCCTAGAGCCGGCTGGGACTGACAGCACAGGTGTGCAGATGTCACTATGGAAAGATGTCTGCGCTGTTTCCTGGCTGTCAGTCCGGGAGCAGTTCTTCAAGTAAATATGGTATGCCTATCTGTCACTTTTATGCCCATTCACTCAGTTTATTTAAATCCTTCTGTAGAGAAAAATCCTTCTCCATAAGTATTTCTTTACACAGCTTAGTGTCATAAGCAAAGATTGAGACATTACTTTCAATTCCCACTTCTAGATCATTTATAAACAAATTAAATAGAATTGGGCCCAGGACTGAATCCCGTGGCACCCCTCTTATAACTTTAGACCAAACCTGAAAAGGTTCCATTTACAAATCTCTGCTGCCATCTATCATTTAACCAGTTCTCTCCATGCACAGATATCACATCCCTCTTTTAATCTATGCCTTAACCTGTTGTGAGGCACTGTATCAAATGGTTTTGCAAGATCTAATGATACTACATCAATATCAATTCCCTTGTCTAAATTACTATTTACTCTTCCCCTCTCATAAAATGCAAGTAAATTAGTTTGACATGATCTGTTCTTCATAAAACCATACTGTCTCCTACTAATAATACTGTCCTTACTTAGATATGAATACTGTCATATGGTAACCCTTCCAATATCTTACCCACTATGGAAGTGAAGCTCACAGGGCTATGATTTCCTGGTCTGGATCTTGCCCCCTTTTTTAACAATGTTACTACCTCAGCTTTCCTTCAATCAAACGGCATTCTGCCTGATAAAGTAAATCAATAAATATTACGTTTAATCATCTTCTTGTTACCGAACTAGATTCCTTAAGTACCATTCAGTGTACAACATCATGTAAGCCATGTACACGATGTTGTTTTATCGGTTTGACCATAGCCTGCCATCACTGCTTCCTTTGTATATACAGAAGAAAATAATGTATTTAAGGTGTCAGCCATAGCTTTATCCTCACTAATCAATTCACCTGTCTCAGTATTCAGAGGACCAATATCAACCTTAATATTTTTGTTATTTATTTACATATACAATTGTTTAGGATTTTTCTTGCTCTCTTTTGCCACACTTCTCTCATTTGCTATTTTAGGCAGCCTAATTGCTTTTTACAGATTTTATTACATTCTTTATATTTTTTAATATAAAAGCAGTTTCATATTTTTAGACAATGATACTTTACTGCCAAGTGCACAAAAATATTTATACTAGATAGCATTAAAGATATTTTAACTAATTTCAGTATGATAATAAATTTTATTGACAAATTTAAGGAGCTGCCGTGTGTGCTCCCAGCTATGACAATTTATTTATGGGTTTATGGGAGACTCATTATATGGCTATATGGCAGAAACACTGATGATCTTATAATCATTTGGCAGGATTCTGTCCTGGATCTGACAAATTTTATTTCTGATTTTAATAATAACCCTATGGGACTTTCCTTTACATACACAATAAGTATGAAACTATAAATGACTTAATTCTAACATTAACATATGAGAATAGATGCATAATAACAAAACTTAAACAAAACCAAGCAGTGCAGATAATTATGTAGAGTATAAAATTTGCCATTTAAAATGGTGGAAACAAAATATCCCAAAAGGTCAGTTCTGTCATCTTAAAAGGAACTGCAATTTAGAAAATTACTTTGAGAAACAATCTCTAATATTAAAAGAAAAAATTATAAGCACAGGATATCTCCATAAAATAATACATTTAGCTTATCTACAAGCAAAAAATAAAGATTGAAAAAATCATGTTTATATCAACCAGAAATAAAACTGAAAGGAACAACACAGACACCCCAAAATGTATCACCAAATAAAATACATCTCATAATAAAAACAGGAATATGCTAAACAAACATTGTCCAGTAGTACTACAAGACCATCTGTTCGTTTAAAATAATACAGAAAAAAAAACGAAATAATTTTCATAAAAAATAAAAGTGTGAAAAATATTTTTTCAGAAAATAAAACTTCAGCTCAAAATCATGTATTAAAAACACAACTATTTAACCTACAGGGAATTTATAGCTATGAAGCTAAAAATGCACTACTTGCAAGTATATCTCACATTGTAACAAACAATTTGAAGATAGCAAAGGGCAAATACATTATATTAAAAATTTCATAAATTGTAATTCACAATACGTGGTGTATAATGTCACATGTCCATATCATAAACAATAAAGAGGGAATACAATAAAGATATTAAATATACATTTCTAACATTATGGAGCCATTCTATAGGGAGATATAAAAGACCCTTTATACACACATTTTAAGACGGTACACAATAAAAACCCAAAGCGTTTAATATTTATAGCTTTGCAACAAATTATAAGCACACTAAAACCGGGGGATAGATTTAGGAAACCAATTCAATACACTGTTACCTAAAGGGCTCAATGATAAATTAAATGTACATGCTTTAAAATAATTTCATGTACACTATTTAATTATTTACCCAGTTTTATATATAACTAGCAATGTGGGACGGCGTTGCCTGTCAAATTATATAGGGAATTAATGTACACACACGGATGCAGTACACACACACAAACACAGACACACACACATGTAAACACACGTGCACTGAGATAGATAGTGACACACTCATACACGCACACACACATACATACATACTGCAATGCACAACATGTAGACACATAGACACATGTTGCGAGGTAATGATGGCCTTCCTTAAGCCCTATTGCTGTAATACAAGTTGTATCATCGATTCACAGCCACTACCATTAGGTCCTACTGTTAACCCAATGAGTGCCAGAGGCATATACAACGCATTGGTGAGCAAAGCCTTGAGTACCCCTGTGGCACTCAAAGGGTTAGGGATGGCCCTAATGGCTTTCGAAGGATGACAGAACTTATATTCCAGCAATAGGGCTTAAAGGGGATGTTTCATCAAAAAATGTTTTAGGCTTAAAAAGTAGTATAACTTAAGCTATATACATTTGTTTATTTATTTTTTTAAAAAATGATTTGTTTGTCATAGAAATCGCTATTCTAAATTGTACCTGGTGATGTAATTGAGTTCCACAGTGCAGTGCGTGCTGGACTGAAAAGATAAAGTATAACCACCTCTATTTTTTATAACAACAATAATGGTAGAGCCCACACAGAACCCCAGACCTATGTAGATAGGACCCAAGGTCCCTCCGGAGCTGCACATTGTGCTGTGCACTGCACTACGCAAGATCTCTAGACTAGGGAAGTGGCTCAAGTGGGACAACAGAAGAATGGTAGAATATGTGTAAGTCACCACTTCGTCTGCGAACGGAGGCAACAGAGAGCGAGAGCAGACCAGAGCTAGGAGACACCGAGACTACAGGTCAGGCAAGCAGGTAGTGTAGGGAGCGAGGAGGAAGCCAAAGTCACAGGTCAGACAAGCTGGAGACTACACGGAGCGAGAGTAACTAGACTACTGGTCAGGCAACCGGAGACTATGCTGAGCGAGTAGGAGCCAGGGCCACTGGTCAAGCAAACCAAGGACTACAAGGAGCGAAAGTAACCAGACCCTCAGGAAAGGCAACCGGAGGCTACACTGAGCGGTTAGTAGCCAGGGCCACTGGTCAGGCAAGCCGGGGTCATATACAGAGTGAGTATTCAGCCAGAATCACAGGTCAGAACCGATGTGGATAGTCAGACAAGCTGGGGTCATACACAGAGCGAGTAATCAGCCAGAGTCACAGGTCAGAACCGATGTGGGAAGTCAGACAAGCCAGGGTCATACACTGAGCGAGTTAGCCAGAGCCACAGGTCAGAACCGATGTAGGTAGTCAGACAAGCCAGGGTCATACACAGAGCGAGTTAGACAGCCAGAGCCACACGTCAGAACCGATGTAGGTGGTCAGACAACCTGGTTCAAACACAGAGCGAAGTCTCAGACAGGCATGGATCACAATGGAGCAAGCAGAAGCTATCAGAAACACCACATAAGGGCAATGACTCCTAGCCCCAAGGAGGATTATAAAGGAGCAGAAGGAGGCGGGACAATTAGACCACCCAGAATAGGCCCATAAACAGGCGTCCGAGACAGTGCCTGTAACAGACATAGTAATGCAGAGGTGGCCGCAAAGATGTTGGCCGACACACCACAGAGGAAGGAAGCACAGGCTAACTAGGCCTCAAAGGTAGACTGTGATACCTACCTGTGTTGCACTTAAAAGGTAGGGGTAGTAGTTGCAAACCCCGTCTGGGCACTTTCCGCGGATGCAGCGCTTGTCATTTCACTATGCCCACATGATGAATGCCGAGTGAAGCCACAGGATACCCACTCCTACAGGTTTGTCCCGCGCCCTGAGAATCTTGCTGTTTTCCCCTCGTTAACAATTGACTTTTTACTTCGCGAGTATTGTGGGTTTTGAGGTTCTGTGAGGGCATGAATAGGCATTGAGTTGCTGTGGTTAGGAGCTCTAGTGAGGCATCTGATGATTCCTGCGGGCCACATGTGCACAGTCAGTGATAAGAAGGCTGCCACTGGTGGCTTCAGTTCCTGCAGGAGGTAACACTAGAAGCTCAGTACAGCCATATGTAATTGGGGCTACAGGTTTATGATGCTGTGGTAACTAGTAAAACACTGCATTCTGGCATATGTTCTTTTTCACGTTAGTTGCCTTTTAATGTTGGTCACGTAGAAATGCTGAGATATATAATTGTTATATGCAAATTAATTAACAAGAATTATATTTGTTTCTGCACATACTTATGGAAGTGACTATTTTACACATTGTTAGTCTCTTTCTGACCTTGGCACTGCGCTTTGGCTAAGAAGTCACATACGTCACAACAGTTCAAGAGGCCAAAATGTGACAACTTTGCTTTAGGTGGTGTTGCTGGGGGCGTGACTGGTGGCCAGGGCATTACCGAGGATTATTAGGTGACTTCATGACCTTCTGACAGCTCTGCATGTAACTGAATAAATGATTTAGAACTAAACTCAAGTATTTTATTTACACAGACTAGTTTATAAATATATATACTTAAGTTTAAAAAACACTTGGGAGATCTGGACCCCTCATATCTCCTAAAGAGGGACACTTGGGAGGTATGGACCCTTAATATTTCTTAAAGAGCTACACGTGGGAGGTATGGACACCTCATATCTCCTAAAAATGGACACTTGGGGTGTATGGACCCCTCATATCTCCTAAAGAGGGACACTTGGGAGGTATGGACCCTTAATATTTCTTAAAGAGCAACACGTGGGAGGTATGGACACCTCATATCTCCTAAAAAGGGACACTTGGGGTGTATGGACCCTTCACATCCCCTAAAGAGGGACACTTGGGAGGTATGGATCCCCTAATATCTCCCAAAGATGGACACTTGGGCGGTATGGAGCCTTAATATTTCCTAAAGAGGGACACATGGGAGGTATGGAAGCCTCCTATCTTCTAAAGAGAAACACTTGGGAAGTATGGACCCCTGATATCTCCTAAAGAGGGACACTTGGGAGGTATGGGTCCCCTGGTATCTCCTAAAGAGGGACACTTGAGAGATATGGACACCTGATATCTCCTAAAAAGGGACACTTGGGAGATATGGACCCCTGCTATCTCCTAAAGTGGGACACTTGGGAGGTATGGATCCCCTAATATCTCCTAAAGAGGGACACTTAGGAGGTATGTACCCCTAATATCTCCTAAAGAGGGACACTTGGGAGGTATGGGTCCCCTGATATCTCCTAAAGAGGGACACTTGAGAGATATGGACCCCTGATATCTCCTAAAAAGGGACACTTGGGAGGTATGGACCCCTGCTATCTCCTAAAGAGGGACACTTGGGAGGTATGGATCCCCTAATATCTCCTAAAGAGGGACACATGGGAGCTAGTGTAAGATTATTGTTATCATTTTGTCCATTGCATTACAGTTGTGTCACAAGCAAAAAGACTGGATATACTGATGTACACTTAAATCATATTATCCCTGGGGTTGCCAGTAAGAGGCTTCCAAAGGTGCTACAGCGAAATTATCAGTTTGAAATAAAGATCCCCCAGCAGTACTGACACTCACTAGAATACCTCTTACCCAGCCACCTGCGGAGAGGGCAGACAAAAGACATAAAACTTAAAGAAGAAGTACCACCTTATAATATTAACCACCACTTACCATACTATGGCCAGAAAGTCCTGATGACCCTTATGAGTTTTGACCTTGTGCTTTTGCTCAAGAGATAACATCTTCAATCCATTCTGAGTGTCATGTCCATGGAGGTGGACATGACAGTTGCTGGCAGTTTTTTCAAACACAGACTATTTAATCCCTTTAAAATCAGAGGGGGTGTGCAACAAATTCTGAGGCTCCATTAGGATTTTCTAGTCATATTAAGATAAGTGGTGGTTAATATTTTGAAGTGTTACTTCGCCTTTAAATATATATTACACGGTTTATCCTCTTGAGTAAAATAAGGGTACTCCCACTGCCGTTATGTTGTTACAATTTCCGTGATGCACATCACTATGAAGGGAAGCCTGAGGGAGGTGCTGAGAAGGAGGTGAGAGGAGAATTCGAGGACTGGTAAGACCAGGAGAGCTGTGCCAATGTTATAGCGAATCCCTCTGTGTATAACTGCACATGCACAGGAGAGACTGCAGGAAAGATGCAGTCATGCTCAGCAGAGACTGGCCGAACGTGCTGATCAGGAGCGGGGAGCTCCGGACGGCTCACCGCCTGTCTGTGCTCCCGGTTCCGGAGCAGCAGCCAAGGCTGCTGGGTGGCACTTTAGCCCGTGTATACGGGCTTTCATAATAGTATCTAATAAAGTATGAAAGACAAAAAAAAAAAACACCAATCTACATAACATTTTAGTAGATTAATCATATAGGACACAGTGTCTTGGGGTGAAAGTTCCCCTTTAAAGTGGTAGTGTCTCTTAGGGAAAAACTGACACGGAATCATGATTCAGGGAAAATTAAACCAGATCTGTGTTCATGTGTTGCTGTGGCAACAGCAAGAGTGCTTGTTCTCAATTTCTTCTTCTCTGCTGATGTCAGCTGTTCATATTCAACTTATTCCTCTCAGCTTTAAAATTTTCTTCAATGAGGTTGCCTTTTGATTTTCAGTGGGAGGTTTAACGGCAGAAGTAGACAGAAGGATGATGAAACCAGCTGCATTCTGAACCCCTGGAGAAATCCAGGTAACGGCGAAAATATCATAAGCTAAATGTAAGTTCTTAAGTGGGGTCACTTAAGAGTGTCAGAGGTAGTCACCCCATGCTGTACTTGTTAGGACATTTTTTTCTACTAGGAGACACTGGTGGGTCATGCATTAAGCGTGATATAGAGGTGATAAAGCAGAGATGACTTCTCCAGTGATATCACTTCTCCACTTCCTATGTGATTCTATCAATGCACTAAGATCATCAAAGTTCTAGAAATCTTAGTGAATTGGCTCCATAGAATAATATAGGAATTGGAGAAGTGATATCACTGGAGAAGTCATCACCTCTTTATCACACCTTAGTGAATCTCCCCCACTATCTCTTTAAAGGGATAGTAATACTTTGTTTTATCTTTATTGTATTTTGTAGGCATTAAAAAACATGAAGAATGATATAAGTCTTATCTCTCAAACCTTTATGGTTTAAGAGATATTCACAAGCAAAGTATCCCCCCCCCATTCAACCAGATCAGAAGGGAGGTGCCCAGGTAGACTGCAGAGAGGGACAATCTTCAATTAAGGTAAGGCAAAAAGCTGAAAAACTTGTCAAGGGGGGAAGGGCTTTCATTGTTTTCATTGTAAAAAGATTGTTCCCTGCTGTTATCTGTCTGGTCTTACAACCAGACTCACATCTGAGAAGAGATGGCTTACACTAGGTAAAAGGGGCGGGAGGGGGAAACTTTGCTTGTGAATATCTCTTAAACCATAAAGGTTTGAGAGATAAGACTTATATCGTTCTTCATGTTTTTTTAATGCCTACAAAATAAAATAAAGTTAAAACGAAGTATTACTATCCCTTTAACCCAATATGCTTTCCTAGCACTGAGTGCTAGCAATCATATAAATAATACATTTGTCAATTTAATGCCACCGTCCTCTTGTCGCCCGAATGTTATTAGCTACAAATATAAAGCAGACCATAATTCAAATAAATATGCATCTTTCAAAAGCCACTCCACAGGAAACCAATGCAATGCAACAGCAGCTGAACAAGTCATTTAACAAGATACAAGCGTTAAGGTTCACTGTAGCACAGATAAGGGACATGCTTACTCATCAGCAGTACATGATACAATCTACAGACAACCTGAAGGAGGTTTTCAAAGAGGCTGCTTCAATACAGCTATCTCAAGCACTTTAGTTCAATAGACCATTTCAAATATTATTAGAAGGATCAAAAACAATGGCATTCAGTTTTCAATGAGTTGAAAGAATAAAGAAGCCTTTGCATAAATAAATTAATATACAGCCTAGTTGATGGCCCACTTTACAATATTCAGGATACTGCTTACGCTCATATTGCTGCCATGAATATAAATGTATTTATAGAAGATGAAAACAGGATTCAGGATCTTCTTTGTACCCCACTTCCACTTAGGAGCCATTAGTCCCATCATCGCCATTCCCCTTATATCACACCACTCTGCCCCCAACCCCATCCACTGTTGGTTGGCACATGAAATAGCCTTAGTTTACAACAGGTCTGGGCAAGTTGAAAGGGATATTAATACTTGAAAATAATTTTATTTTATATTGTAGACCTTAAAAAAACATTAAAAATGATAGAAGTCTAAAGGTTTGGGAGATATTCACAAGCAACGTTCCCCCCTGAGTGATGTCACTGTTCTAGCTCTCAGATTTGGAATCCAGTCCCAGTCCAGCAGTACCGAGATCTTTAAAAAGAATTTCTTCATTGGAATAGTCTACAAAGTGTGCTTCCAAGCCAGGCACACTTTGTACACAGTTCCAATTAAGTAGTTCTTTTTAACCCATTGAGTGCCAGAGGGGTACACAACGCATTGCAAAGCAATGCGTTGCCTATCCCCCTGGCACTCAGAGGGTTAAAGATCGTGATCTCGGTACTGCTAAAGAGCTGCTGGTTGATCTGTGGACCGGATTAAAAATCTGTCCACTACACTGAAACAGCCAGGAAAAGGGACTTTTACTTTATTTTACTTGTGAATATCTCCCAAACCATAAAGATTTGGGAGATAGGACTTATATCATTTTTAATGTTTTTTTAAGGGATACAATATAAAATAAAATTATTTTCAAGTATTACTATCCCTTGAAGTTCTTCAGCTATTGAGGGCTACAAGTGGGATATGTAGATCTCAAAAGCTGGATGATCTCAAATTGCCCAACCCCAGCCTATATAATATATATTATTATTATTATTATTCTTTATTTATATAGCGCCAACTAATTCCGCAGCGCTGTACAATTGGGAATAGACATACAGAGGTATTAAATAGTACAATCAGATGTGGAGAACAGGAGGATCAGAGGGCCCTGCTCGTGAGAGCTTACAGTCTAGAGGAAGGTAGGTTTGATACAGAAGGAGTAAGTGCTATTGCGTTTAAGTGCCTCCTGCCACATGAACTGCCAGTCAGTAGGTGGGTGTGAGAAGTGCCGTTGAGTGCAGTAGTCCGTGCAAGGGGTGAATCTTGGTGATGATGTTTATGGAGGCAGTTGATAGGCCTCCCTGAAGAGGTGAGTCTTCAGGGAGCGTCTGAAGATTTGAAGGCTGGGAGAGAGTCTGATGGGGCGGGGGAGGGAATTCCACAGCTCAGGTGCAGCACGGGAGAAGTCTTGTAGGCGGGAGTGGGAGGATGTGATAAGAGCTGTGGAGAGCAGAAGGTGGTGTGCAGAGCGAAGATGGCAGGCGGGAGTATATTTGGAAATGAGAGATGAGAAATAGGGGGGTGCAGTGTTAGTGAGGGCTCTATAAGTTAGCACCAGAGTTTTGAATTTTACTCTGTATGCTAACGGGAGCCAGTGTAGGGACTGACAGAGGGGTTTAGTGTTAGAGAAGCGATGAGTGAGGTAGATTAGTCTTGCAGCAGAGTTCATTATGGACTGTAGCGGGGTTAGTCGGGTGAGAGGCAGGCCAATTAGTAAAGAGTTACAGTAGTCAAGACGGGACATGATGAGTGTTTGGATTAGAATTTTGGTAGTGTCTTCTGTGAGAAGTGTCTGTGAGACTTTTCATATATACATATGAAAAGTCTTGGATCTCAGAGACAGGCAAACTCGAAGTTTTGAGATAAAGGTTTCCAAAAAAATTAAATGTCTGTATTATTGCCTATAATCTTTCTTGTGTAATTCTACTTCAAAAGCACAATGCAACTGCCTGTGTCTTGGCCAGCCCTGAACATATTTTTAGACTACAGTGTCCTCCATCCTTAGCCAGCCACTGTCTAGCTGATAATGATGGAAAATGTAGTCCAACAACAACTAGGCAGCTGCAGGTTGCCTACACTAGCACCAACACATTTACAACAGCAGTAAACGGTCTACAAAGTGTGCCTGGTTTGCAAGCACACTTTGTAGCCCGTTCCAATGAAGTATTTATTTCTATATTGTGCTATTTTGTCTCTGTTAAAGAGCCACAGGAAAGTCCAGAGCTCAGACTCTGCTTCTCTCAGCTAGAGGGCACACTTCTTGTGAAACAGGAACTTTAGATGCTTAGATCTCTCAAACTATACATGTTTGAGTGATGGGACATACCTCATTCTATTCATATTTTTAATCTCTACAATATTAAAATTAGTTACATTTAAGCAATACTATCCCTTTAATAAATATAAATTAGAGCAATTCTGGGGCAAACCAACTGAACCTTAAAACACAAACCAAAAATCCTTCAATGGGCTTTAAACTAATGTGAAATTTGGGAAAATTTATTTGTTTCCTTTGGCACAGATAGACTGAATATAGAAGTACACGAAAAAAGTCCGCACTCAGATGGATAATGTATAAAATCGTTGCTATTCTTTATTCATTTAAAAGCTTGTGAGACATAAGTCATACAACATATATACACTCCACAACTTCCTAACACGTTTCGGACCTACGCGGTCCTATGAGTAAGGACCGCGTAGGTCCGAAACGTGTTAGGAAGTTGTGGAGTGTATATATGTTGTATGACTTATGTCTCACAAGCTTTTAAATGAATAAAGAATAGCAATGATTTTATACATTATCCATCTGAGTGCGGACTTTTTTCGTGTACTTCTATATTCAAGTTTCAAGGTGTGGGGATCCTTGTCCAGCATCGATGGGGTTAACACTCAAGACTATTCGAAGGTTATATATTCATAATCTAGGAGAATCGCGGTGAGAGATCATTTGTTTGGATCTACCAGGATTCCGTATGTATGGCTTGGAAGACCCATGGTGAGTGAAATTTTCCCGTGCTGCTGACACCTGCCTATATATATGTATTTATAACTCAGCAATATTGGTGCCTTTATTTAGATATCTGAGCGGTTTCGTTCTCTTTTCTACAGATAGACTGAACCAGAACTGCATTTTTGTCTTTGAGAATATGGACCTACCTGTTTGACAGCCTAATGGGAAATCCATCCCTGTCTATTTTATAACTATATGTTCAGTTATTGCCTCTGAAGCCAAACTAGTCTAAGGGTCAAATGTTCAAAAAGCAAAGTGGTCTGGGGCAAACCAATTACACTACAAGAGAGAACTGAAAACTTCCCCAAACTCCCATTGATTTAAAGGAGTAGTAAACTTTTTTATGAAAAAATACGTATTGTAGGGTGTTTCCTGTTGCGTAAAATAAGTATACTCCCACTGCTGAGAAATGCATATTTCCAGAGTTATTACGGTTTAAACCTGTGTTTTTTTTACATTAGCAGTGCCCTCTGGTGGTCAAATTCCGCATAGTTTTTCTGTTACATTCTAATGGAGAGGAAAGTGTCTGACTTACAGTTCTCCATAGAATGTGAAAGAAACTGCTGAGTCACTTCCTGTCAGAACTATCATTAAACACAGTAAATTCACTTCCTGATTGTTTCAACTGTTATAACTTTTGAATAAAACAACTGTCGGTGGTGGAAGTGACCTTGTTTTACTCAGCAAGTAAAGCTCTATAACATCCAGTTTTTCATAAAAAAAAAGTTTACTGCTCCTTTACATGGAGATATTAACCCCTTGAATGCTAGAGAGGTCTCCAACACATTGCTTCGCAATGCATTGCAGACCTCTCTAGCATTCAAGAGGTTAAATCCCCATTTAAATTAATTTAAATGTTTAGTTCTTCTGTAAATGGTTTGTCCAGAACGTCCCCACTTTTCTTTTGAACATACAGTCCTAAATGCCTTATGTTTTCCCAAGGATATCAAAGAGGTTAAAAAACAATTAACATAATCACATCATCTCACACCTGTGTAATTGTTACTGAAAATATATTTATCCTACACATGTAGCATCAGAAGCAGAATTTCACCTCTTTAATGCAATTGTAACCTCTCCGTTATTAATATATATACTTTAGTTGATGTAAATGGTTTTATAATGCTGATCTTTGTGCTAAACACTTCAAAAGAAATTATAAACTAGACATGTATGTTTATTTTAAGTCTCTTGTCATGTGAATGATTCAGTAGTTAATGTTTGAAAAGGCCTGTCAGTGTGTTCTTTCCAAGTGAATTTGGATATTACTAATTAACTTCAATATTGGCACCCAGGCCAAAAGATAGATAGATAGATAGATAGATAGATAGATAGATAGATAGATAGATAGACTCTATACACTCTGTGTGGGGGTGTTTTAGTATCACTAGCCACTGATTCACCCACGCAGGTGCTGATACACCCACCCATCATGCTCTGCCAATAACTACTGAAATGATAAGCACGTTCATCTGAACATTGTTGGAAACAAACTGGTTGCCCGAGTCTTCATAGAACAATTATGGAAACCTAAACTTGCAAATCAAAGTGCCACAGCACCACATGGAGAACCTCTGGCGTAAAGCATGAATCAATATTTATGTTCGGTTGAATGTAGGGGTCAGCAAGAGCCTACTCATTCATCCCTAAGCAGGAGCCATACGTGTACTATTAAAAGCACATGAAAAGATGCTAAATGGTTGGTAGATGTTCAATCCCTGCCAATTCTCATCTTTTGTATGCTATTATTCCAACATTCAGTAGGCATGGATTCCATAGCATAAATAGAGAAAATACATCAGATTAAGAATACCACCTACCTCATCCACATTTTCAAAGGCGTTGATGACATCATACGGCAAACATGATAACAAGTCAATCACAAACCAAGTCTTCAAGTAGTTCATTCGAATAAGCTTTGGGTCTGATATCACCTCTCCGGCAGGTCCGACAAAGGTGGTATGGAAATTGAGGACGATGTCCACAAGAAAAATGACATCCACTATGCTATCCACGACAAGCCATGCAACGTTATTCTGCTTTGTCTTGAAGGACACATTGTAAGGTACCAGGATAGCAGTGTAAAAGGTTAATATTAAGATGACCCAATCCCAGGTAGTCTTGAAAACACAGTAATGCAAGATGATATGTGGTGGGGTCTTGGGTGCCTCTTGTTTGTATTGTGGAAGAATTTCAGAGCCAAGCTGCAGCACCTGGAATGGACAGAAGACATATTTATGTTCTGTGATCTCTATGGAACAATTCACATTGAAATGAAATATAATAATATGAGACATCCTGGCTAGCCATATTCCATGTAGTCACAAATACACCTAATCCCATTAGCTCTTCCCAATCCTGCGGGCCGGAATCCTCTGGCAGGACAATTTGTCTTAGGCCTTCTGGGATGTGTCCAACATATTGGTTCACAAAGCATTAGAGATGTTCCTAGAATCCAAGAGGTGAAAAGAAAGTAATGGTCTAGTTCCGGGTTGTCCAAGTGCTGTCCTCAAGGGCCACCAACAGTGAAGGATGTAAGGATTTCCCTGATTAAGCACAGGTGAGTCAGTCACAATGAAAGATCCATTGATTAACTCACCTGTGTATAATCAGGGAAGTCCTTACATTCTGGAGTGTTGGTGGCCCTTGAGGACTGGACTTGAATAGCCCTGCTCTGACAAATTGAATAACTCAATAGAATTCAAAGTGTTACATGCCCATTTAATGAATGCCAGATTTACTAAGGGGGGATACATAGTAGAACAGTGAAACAGTAAATGAGAAAGTTAATTCTTCACTTTTCCTTCCTCAGAATTTAATAACATTTTTCCTTGGGGTATGAAATATATTTACTCCGTAGTGCTTTTTTTGGCCCCTGGCGAAAAGAACTTTAGTCAGAGCAAGGTTCCCATTGACCTAGCTTTCTCCATGGTGCTATGCAGTGGAAGCCAGTAGCAGTATCCATTTTAATTGTCAGTGCTCAGAAATTATTATATACTTTTTTGTACATAAGAAACTTTTCTGCTACCAATCAGGAGAGTCTCTGCTCTGGCACTTGATTTCTCATGCATCTGCACTTCAGGATATGTCCTAGAGTGCCTGAATGCTTTAGTGCAGGGTAATGCAAACTGTAGCCTTCTCCCTGTTGTGGGCAGACTGGGCATGATGGAAATTGTAGTCCACAACAGACGGAGGGCCTCAGGTTGTCCTGCCCTGCTTTAATGCATACAGACACACACTCTCCTCTGTCATGAAGACTTTGAAGGGATAGCAATGTTTCACAAAAAAGAAGCTCAAATTAATCTTCATAGTATTTGGGATATGGAGAGTGTTATTTCAATACTGTCAGAGTTGTAGTTCAAGAGTAATTGAATGATAAAGTATCCCGGTCCAGCCCGCCCCTTTTACCTAGTGTAAACCTCCTTCTCTCAAATGTGGAATCTGGTCTCTTTACCGGACAGCAAGGGTCAAACTTCTTACTGTGAGTATAAGGAAAACACTGTCCCCCTTGATAGGTCTTTCAGGTTTTTCCTTATGCTCACTGAAGATTGTCCCGCTCTGTGATCCATCCGGACAGTCTTGCTGCTTTGAGGTGAGCAGTGGTACATCAGTATAAATGGTGGGATTTGGATACTTTATCATTCAATTACTCTTGAACTACAACTCTGACAGTATTGAAATAACACTCTCCATGACCCAAATACTATGAAGATTATTTGGAGCTGCTTTTATTTTGAAACATTACTATCCCTTTAAGTCCCAACTGACTCTCTATAGAATATGCAGTGAAACTGAATAAAGTTATAGCAACTTCCTTTGTCCCTTCTTAGTAAATAGAATGAAGGAAGTCTCAGAGGCACAGAACAACCAAGATGACCATATCCTGTCTCAATGGCTTCCCCATAATGCAAGAGGCAAACAGAAGGTAATTTTAATGTGGAATGATATCAGTGAATGCCCACTAGAAACTATCACCTCTCTACAGATCAGGTATGATGATCTTTCACATAAATTAACTAGATATCTCCATGAAAGAACCTTTAACCCTTTAAGTGCCAGAGGGGTATACAACACATTGCATTGCTTACCCCTCTGGCATTCAAAGGGTTAAGAATACAAATCCTTATGCAGACACCTAAAGAGGTGCAATTTTGGAACATTCTAATGGCACCAAAGGAAGACAAATACAAATTTGGGAAAAATACTCACACACGCCAACAGAAAAAACCCTAGACTGATATAACAATTCACTTAGAGCTTACAAGGTGCTACAGGGAAACAATAAATCTAGCAGTGGGCAGAAGAGAACCAAGGGGACCCTGTAGTTCTAGAACACTATACAGGCTAGGTATAAGTATGAGTACACAGTCCAACAGTAAGAAGAGGTACCCCAAAACCTAACTTTTATTGGTAATTAAAATACTTCCTAAATATCAGAAGAAATACATATAAATGCCAGGGCATACATCAGCTTGCCTCTATCTCATACAACACAAGGAAAGAAAAAGGATATATCTATAGAACGATGGGATCGTGATCTGCTTACACCTAACATACACTCCAATATAAGAGGGAGAAAAGCACCAAAACCAGTCCAATTGTCACTACAGACTGGGAAACTGGAGTCCACTTACTCATGGTAAATAGAATATATTGAAATGTAGTGATTTCTGTCTGTCCTCACCCACATAGATGTAATATCAAAAAACATAATAAATTTGAGAATGGAATATGAAGGGCAAATAACCAAATATGGTACAAATACAGCCAAATATATGTGTGCCGGGGCATTATCCGGATTGCCAGAAGAAATGTTATAGACACCAATGAAAATATCAGTTACATCGATATATATAGATGCCCCAATATACTCTCTCTATTCAAAGATTATTATTCCCAGCAGATGAAACATGACTAGGTAGACACTAAAGATAACATTTTGCAGCATTAGTCAACTGCAGTATAAATTAATTAAGCAGTAACAAGCTGATTATATATATATATATATATATATATATATATATATATATATATATATATATTAATTAATGGTGGCATCTCCAGGATCCAAATTAATAAGGGATCCAGATTAGTTGCCACGGGCGTCTGCAGACATTTTTCTGGGGGGCAAAGCCATAATATGCTCCCTAGGCCAGCCCCTATGTTTATCCAGGTTGGGTAAGTGCGGGGGAAGGGGTGGGGGGACTCCCCCTCTTGCCCCCCTCCTCTTAGACACCCATGTTAGTCGCCACTCTATAGAACATAATTCTTCATCCAACACAGGAGTCAATTAATCCCTTGGATGCTTGAGGGGTCATTAGTGCACTGAGAAGCTATGTGTTGGAGTTGCCTCTAGAATACCTGGGACTCCTTCTATTGACTATCAGGGATGGACCTTAATGGGAGAGTCCAGTAATGAGCTACAAAATGAAATGAACTCTCATGATCCTCCTTCAGGGACTTAACATTATGTCCACAGTCAATATTTAATTATTGCTAAGGTATGGGTTAACCCCTTGGGTGCTGAAGAGGGATCCAGCTCATTGAAGTGCTATTCATGCAATATGTTTTGGAAACTGCACTCTATGAAATATTTTTAAAATAAGTAATATATAATAATTATATAATACAAATATTAATTTAATAGATGGGCTTGTTTAGGAATTCAACCTTCATGCAACGGTTAAATATATTAACTGTTTTTTTGAATGTGAACACTCTTTATGTTGAATTTCATTAAGCCAGGTAAAGTCTATTGTTTACTGTTTACTGTGTGGAAAGGAAATCTAAATACAGACCTAAATGGTGCACAACAAATACAGGCGACTGAGGATATTTTGCTAAACAAGACAGACAGATAGATAGATAGATAGATAGATAGATAGATAGATAGATAGATAGATAGATAGATAGATAGACAGACAGACAGACATATAAAAGAGATAAAGCTGCAGCCATTGTCAATCCACTGCAGGATGCAGGCCTCCTCGGCAAACTGAGGGTATGGACCATAATCTGCTACTCTGGTCCAGTGCGGGTTGGCAGATTTTTTATATATATATATATATATATATATATATATATATATATATATATATATATATATATATATGCATCTGACTGTTGTATGAAGAACAATTACCTAGGTAAATGATTCTGTGAACTACATTGAGAACCGCCAGGGGAGGGCTGGCCTGGGGGGCAGGGGGGCAATTGCCCCCTGGGCTGGCCATGTGTCTGGGCTGGTGGACCAGTGCCTCACTCAATCTCCCACTTGCTGCTGTAAATGGAGCTACACTAGTGATACCAGAGAACTTATGAAATGAATCTATATGCAAATGATACCGCAGAGCTACAATCCAAACATAGCTGCACTAGTAGCATAATCCATTTCCCTTGCAAGCTCTATGGCATCACTATTCTATCTTTACTTAACCATTTGAGTGCCAGAGGGGTACACAACGCATTGAAAAGCAATGTGTTGTGTACCCCTCTGGCACTCACAGGGTTAAATTGTAAACACTCTAGTATCACTAATGTAGCCCCATTTCAACAGTAAGCTCTGTTATCACTTGCTTTAATTCACAGCATTAAGGACAATTTTAAAATTAAGGAAGCAG
Source organism: Rhinophrynus dorsalis (assembly GCA_037306005.1). Taxonomy (NCBI): domain Eukaryota; kingdom Metazoa; phylum Chordata; class Amphibia; order Anura; family Rhinophrynidae; genus Rhinophrynus; species Rhinophrynus dorsalis. The sequence goes on along the minus strand of CM074720.1, from coordinate 56,658,434 downwards.
GGGTGGGCTAGGACAATGAGCTTGGACAACAGTAGACATGGGCCACTTAATTGTATTTGCCCCCTCGGCCGTATGTTGCCAGCCCTCCCCTGAGAACCGCCTAGTGTTAGGGTATACTTCCCCTTTATGTTTTCACATTATTTAATTGGGCCGTATGTATGAAGGCAGAGAGAAGAAATTCTTGAGCAAATCAATTGCGTTGCTGGGAGAAATTCAATATTCCCAAATTTCCCATTGATTAAAAAGGGACTTTTAATCCCTTGAATGTTAGAAACATATATAGAATGTAGAAGAGTTTTAGTCTATTATTATATCCTTTATGACCAGTGAGGTATGTGATGCATTGTAAAGCAACACATTGCACACCATCTGATCCTAAAGAGGTTAACCCTTTAAAAACCCATGACGTACTAGGACAGTCACGGCTGTCCTGCACTTAAGGACCTGTGACGGTCTTGGCACATCATGCAGAGCTCCCAGCGTGGCTGCGTGCCATTCGGGGAGCCCTGAATCCATTTGTGAAAAAAAGTGCCCCATGGTCCTTAACTGCCAGCCTTAATGGGTTAATATACAAAAAAGGGTTGAAAGGCAACATTTGCTCTGAGTAGCTTATAAGGCTGAAGGACCATGAACCTGGTGTTCCCTTTTTCTGCCGTGTATGGGCCTCTAGCTAGGATCCCCTCAGAATTAAAGGGATAGTAATACTTCATTTTAACTTTATTTAATTTTGTAGGCATTAAAAAAACATGAAGAATGATATAAGTCTTATCTCTGAAACCTTTATGGTTTATGAGATATTCACAAACAAAGTATCCCCCCCCTGTTCAACCAGATCAGAAGGGAGGTGCCCAGGTAGACTGCAGAGAGGGACAATCTTCAATTAAGATAATGGAAAAAGCTGAAAAACTTGTCAAGGGGGGAAGGGCTTTCATTGTTTTCATAGGAATAAGATTGTCCCCTTCTGTTATCTGTCCTGTCATACAACCAGACTCACATCTGAGAAGAGATGGCTTACACTAGGTAAAAGGGGTGGGGAGGGGAACTTTGCTTGTGAATATCTCATAAACCATAAAGGGTTGAGAGATAAGACTTATATCATTCTTCATGTTTTTTTAATGCCTACAAAATAAAATAAAGTTAAAACGAAGTGTTACTATCCCTTTAAAGTGCAGCTATGGTAAGTACCATTAGTTTAAGCCTATTCCCTTTTAATACAGCTAACAGCTGTCGGGGATGATGTGAGCTGTAGTTTCTTACAGCTGTAGACCAAACAGCTGTCTATTCCTGGGCTTGAAAAAGTGTGCTTTTGATTAAAACAAAGGTAGGATTTTTTTTTTACAGTAAGGGCAGTAACGTTATAAAATGAGTTGCCTAGGAATGCTGTGTTTACAGTAGTTGCTTTCAAAAGCTAATGGATACATTTTCAACAAAACAAAACTGAGAATTATGACAGTTGTTTTCAAAGCAGGGAGGATGTTGATACAGGAAATATCTGATTACCTTTTGCAGTTAGGAATGTTGGTTTATACCAACCTAGGGCTTAACTGGAAATGGCTTCAACAGGGTTTTTATGCCTTCCTTTGGATCAACAAGGGTGCTATGGCTGGGCTGATCTTGATGGATAAATGTTTTTTTTTTCCATATCATCAAACATGTTACTAGACATATGTTAGTCAATCATACTGCAGTGCATATCCAATACAAACATTTCTGAAATGACATGACAAATTAGAAAATAGATTGAGAATAACACCCTAATTACTGTAACTGTAGGGATATTTAAGTTGTACCTGGTGACACTGAAGGCCATTCCAGTCTCAGAAGACTAGTGCACAAGACAATCCCATACTCTAATTTTCTATTTTAGTGCATCAGAATAGACAGAGCACAAGGTTTAATCCCAGGAATAGCAGTTTAGATTTAGGGTACCCTAAGAGGCAGATTTAAGAGTTGTGTAAAAATGTTTCCACTTATTTCATTTCTTGCTCTATTTGCTAAACGTTTTATGCAGAGACCGATTTTATTGGGTCTTTCTGCTATTGTCCCAACCACCCCCACCCCCATGCACAGGGGAGGGCTGGTTTGGGCAATTATCCCCTGGGCTGGTCATATGTCTGGGCTTGTGGTCCACTGCCTCACTAAATCAAACCCCTTGCTGCTGTAAATGGAGCTACCCTAGTGATACCACAGAGCTTACAATTGAACTGGAGCTACATAAATTATACCAGAGAGATACAATTCAAGTGGAGTGCCAAGGATCTCTGTCAGCTGAGCTCTCCCTCGTCAGCACTCTTGTAATGCAGATGATGTAATCTCCCTGCGCTCTGCATTACTGGAGAGAGGACCGCGCGGGAGCTCCAGCTCTTAATAGAGGACTGTGCTGAAGGAGGCACAGACCTCTCCTTCCATGCTGCTGGACCACCAGGGATGTAGGAGATGGACAGTGTCTGCAATGTGGAGAGTTGGGGGCAATGTGGAGAGTTGGACATTGGGGCAATGTGGAGAGTTGGGGGCAATGTGGAAAGGAGGACATTGGGAGCAATGTGGAGAGTTGGACATTGGGGGCAATGTGGAGATACACAATGGGGGCTATGTGGCCAGGGTTGGGGCATGGCAATTTTTGCACCAGGGCCCGGTGATTGCTAGTTACGCCTTTGCACTTGAGTGTATTTACCTCCCCTCGGCCACAAGTTGTCAGCCCTCCCCTGCCCATATAAATCATGTCAGTCAAAAGGAGAAGGGTATCCTGCTGGGGAAATTGCTGGGTTTCCAGAGAGGTGTTTCTAAAAATTAACCTTTTGAGTGGCAGAAAGGTATCCAACACATTGCAACATGTTGGTTATCTCTCTAGGTCTAGGTATTTTCCTGCTGAGTAACACAATGGTACTTTTCACAGTTGGGAGAGTTTTCATGCAGAATTTTTTACAAATTATTAGCAGAAGCGCCAACTAGTGTCCTAAAGGTATTTTTTTTTTTTAATTCTCTCGAAGGAGAGCTTGAGTCATAGACTACTGGTCTCCGCAGAAAATAATAAGAACATCAATACCTGGTGACCACAGCAGAAACTGCACTGTAACCCTTTGAGTGCCAGACAGGTATACTATACATTGCAAAAGCAATGCAGCATATACTCCTTTGGCACTCAACGGGTTAAGGCAAGAAAAATGTTTGAGCTGTAAAAACTGTTGAATGAAACATCTCCCATCAGTGGGGATGCTGCAGCTGGTCAGGTTACCAAGGAAGAGTCAGACAAGAAGGGTCATTTAGGGACACCCTTGTTTTTCTAACCATCAGGAAAAGCTATATAAACATTTTTAATTAAAAAACATTTACCGCTCCTTTAACCCCTTGAGGCCCAGAGGGGTGCTCAAAGCATTGCTTGGTCCTCAAGGGGTTTAATGTAGAAAACATATCTGACATAGATTTCAAATACCTACAGATCTTGATAAAGTAGCTAATAGCTGTGAAACGCATTGATATTGTGGGTTTGCTATTTATATTTTTTTGTTTTAATGACAGTTATATTGGATTTTAAGAAATAAAATATTTTTCGTAAGAAGATGTGATTTTAGCACATTTTTTTGGAGCGGAGTCTGCTGGAGTGGAATTGGTCTTTTCTGTGGCGGTGGAGTGAGCATCTGGCCGTTAGAAATGAGAAGAGACGGTAGAAAATTCTTTGCAAATCTTTTCTGCCATTGATGTGTATATAACAGATGAGAGTTGGTACCGTGTTAGCCGTAGAAATACAGGAGACAAATATAGTTTTTGATACCTTTTATTGGCTAACTAAGCAGATTTAAATGCAAGCTTTCAAGACCTTAGGTCTCTTCCTCAGGCATGTTATACAGATAAATATGAAAACATCTCTCTTAAATACAAGTACACATTACATTGTTTAGCATGGAAATCATGCCTACAAAAGAGATGTGAAACTTGTGCACACATTTACACCACGGACAACATACCAATTCCAAACACCCAGTTACACCATAAGATCAATGGTACCTTCACCTGTAAATCATCCAATGTAATATACCTTATCATGTGTGCAAAATGCCCAACAGCTCTGTATGTGGGAGAAACTGGACAAGCACAGATATAGGAGATTTAATTCCCACAGATCCAGTGTTAATAACAAAAAGACAGAGACACCAGTGGGAGAACATTTTTGCCAAAATGGGCACAGTGTCAGTGATATTAAGATAACTGTATTGATGGGACTGTTCCGCACTCAGAGGGACAGAAAGGTATGGGAGGTAAAATTAATGTTAAAATTTAATGCAATTTGTAGTGGTTTAAATAGGGATAAAGAATTCTTATCAAAATACAATTTAGTTGATTGACCTTTCCAACAGACCCAAGAGCATCGTAAATACCTCTAAAGCCTCAGAGGAAGAGTGCAATTTACCATTGACTGATCAAAGATATCTGGATCTGGACTGCATTCTGTTATTTGATTTCCATGCTAAACAATGTGATGTGTACTTGTATTCAAAGGGATAGTAATACTTCGTTTTAACTTTATTTTATTTTGTAGGCATTAAAAATACATGAAGAATGATATAAGTCTTATCTCTCAAACCTTTATGGTTTAAGAGATATTCACAAACAAAGTATCCCCCCCTGTTCAACCAGATCAGAAGGGAGATGCCCAGGTAGACTGCAGAGAGGGACAATCTTCAATTAAGATAAGGGAAAAACCTGAAAAACTTGTCAAGGGGGGAAGGGCTTTCATTGTTTTCATACAAAGAAAATTGTCCCCTTCTGTTATCTGTCCTGTCATACAACCTGATCCACATCTGAGAAGAGATTGTTTACACTAGGTAAAAGGGGCGGGGAGGGGAACTTTGCTTGTGAATATCTCATAAACCATAAAGGATTGAGAGATAAGACTTATATCATTCTTCATGTTTTTTTAATGCCTACAAAATAAAATAAAGTTAAAACGAAGTGTTACTATCCCTTTAAGAGAGATGTTTTCATATTTATCTGTATAACATGCCTGAGGAAGAGACCTAAGGTCTTGAAAGCTTGCATTTAAATCTGCTTAGTTAGCCAATAAAAGGTATCAAAAACTATATTTGCCTCCTGATGTGTATATATACATAGACAGCCACTTTAATATGTGAGTGATTTGGATTATGTTAGATACCCTTTATTTGTTTGTTTGATAAGGCACTATTTGTGTCCTTTCTTTTTTTGTTTTTCATGTCCCAAATCTGAGATAGAAGCTACCATAAGAAGATCCATAGAGGACCAAACACATGTTATTTTCACTGCACAATTCAACTTTAATGGGATATCTACTAAATGACAAGGTTCATCAGCTACACTACAAGAGACATATCTGGGAAATTCACCTGCTCAACAAAAGTAATTCCACTGAAATGACATTTAAACTATTGTTACGACATGACATATTTGTGAAAACTGATGATTACAGCTTTTAGATTCATGGTTTGAAAAAAAATCCTTTGTAACAGAAAAAATCATCTGTCAAAGTGTTACATAACAATCAGTTTACACATTTAAAACTGTAGAGCTTGGTTGCTTAGCTTGGCTGTTTTTCTTTTTGTTTTTTTGGGGGGGTGTTGGGGTGTATTATAGAGATGCACCAATACCAATTTTTATTAAGACCGAGTACGAGTACCGATACTTTTTTCAAGTACTCACCGATACCAATTACCGATACTCTTTTTTTGCGGTCATTTGCAAGTTTTCCAAGTACCTAAAATTCATATATATATATATATATATATATATATATATATATATATATATATATATATGTGCTTTAGGTACTTGGAAAACTGGCAAATGACTGCAAAAAAAAGTATCGGTTAGTACTTGAAATATATATACACACCTACATACATATATACATACATACACACACACCACCTCTTGACTGTCCCCTTTTGCCTCTTTCTCCCCATCTTGATTCCCACCTTTTGATTAATTCTTCCCATATTGAGCCCCCTCCATTTGCCTTGGCTTTTTCTCTCCCTTTTGATCCCCCTCTCTCCCCCTCCTTGACTCTTGATCCCACCCTCTTGCCTCTCTCGCTCTCTCCTGATCCCCCCTCCTTTTTGCCTCTTCTTGGTCCCCCTCCTTTTGTCTCCTGATCCTTCCTCCTTTTGCCTCTTTTTTTTTTCTTTTTCTTAGTCCCTTTTGCCTCTTTTTCTCCCTCTTGACCCCCCTCTCTGTCTCTTTCACCACCCGATCAATGCCCCTTCTTGCCTCCCTTACCCTCCTCTGCCGGGTGCTCGCTGTTCTCTCGCGAGCCCCGGCAGAAGTCAGCGTCGGAGCGTTGCCATGGTAACCCGAGGCAACGTTCCGACGCTACAGGAGGGAGAGAGGCGACCGGGGAGCATTGTGAGCAGCTCCCCGGGCTCCCTCTCTGCAACACCAACCCTGACACAGGTTATCGGTGTTGGCATCGGCCGCATTTGCGCGAGTACAAGTACTCGCACAAATGCGGGTATCGGCACCGATACCAATACCAGTATCGGTATCGGTGCAACTCTAGTGTATTATTTATACTGTGAGTGTGTGAATGTTTTTCAAGTGTACCTGTTACTCTAATACAGTGATTCTCAACCAGGGTGCCGTGGCACTTTGGTGTGCCACGAACATCAACTTTGGGTGCCCCATGTTTTCTATGAAGACTAACAAAAATAGACCTTTAAATAAAGATTTATAGAAATTGTTATGCACAATATGTACAATTTTGTTATTAAGATTTTAAGACCTAATAATAACTGTATATTTATGCATTGTACCCTTCTTATGCCCTTGATAAAGTACATTAAATATGTTAGGTGTGCCCCGAATGTTCTAGATTGTGTGTTAGCGGTGCCCCGAACAAAAAAAGATTGAGAACCACTGCTCTAATACAAGTGCAACCTGTTTTTTACAGAAAATGAAAAGACGCTATATGTTTGACTAACCATTTTTCAGGTAAATAAACATATATTTTTTTTTAGAAATGAACCTTTATTTTTGTGGCACAGTCTGGAACTTTATGTTAATTTCCTGCTATGCTAATTAGTTATGTTTAAGGTCAAACTTACCGCTAACTGTGCTATTAGAAATGCACCCAGTGTGTGAGTAGCACAGTGTGTGCTAACAATGGCCCAGTAGAGAAATTACTACCAAACGTGGAGCATTCGCTATTTTTGGAAAGCCGGACATTTAAGTGCTATTTGCGATTCCTCACGTTTTCATGCAAGAAACATACTAACGCCTTGATGCTGAATAGCACATGCTCCTACACTAAGGGTAAAGTTAGGAAATGCACCTAAATTAATGGCAAAGTTAGCCAGATGTATGAAAATGTGTAATAATTGTTTTGCTGCAATGGTGCAATTCGTTGGATACTCTTCAGGCACTCAAAGGGTTATAAAAAGTAGACTTTTTGGCGTATAGCGCTTAGCACATGTGCCAGATACAAAACTGAGTTTGAGGTCCTATTTTAGCATGGAATCCTAGTTGTACATTCTTCTTTTAACCCTTTGGGTGCTTTGCAATGCATTGCGTAACTCTCTGGCACACAACTATTTGAGTGCCAGAGACGTATCCAAAGTATTGCAAGACAATGCATTGGATACCTCTCTGGCACTCAAAGGGTTAAGTCGTGTATACTCGTAAGAATTGGAGCAGTTCTGCAGCAAACCATCTGCACCAAAAGGGACAAAAAAAATCCCCCAAATTGTAAGCTTTTGAGTGCCAGAAGGGACTTTGCAATGTGTTGGACAACCCTCTGGCAATCAAAGGGTTAAGTGAGGCAATTAACCTCTTGAATGCTGGAGATGCCTCCAATGCATTCATGGGAATTTTCATTTCTCCCCTACGGTGGAAGTCTGCCTCAGAATTACTCCTATTTCTTAGGACAGCAGCCTCAGTGAGGCAAAAGCTTAGTAAATGAGAAACTAAAAGTAAATCTGATTTACTTCGGGGGTGGAGGGTTTTTTAGGTAAATAACGCGGAGTTGCTTTGTTTCAGAGTTTTCTTGGCTGATGTACCGTAGGGTAGAAGGGAACATGTATGTATGTATGTATGTATGTATCTTTATTTATATGGCGCCACACAGTGTACGCAGCGCCTTACAATAGACATATGTTACAATAAATAAGAGGGGATGAAATAAGTGCGACATTCATAGAAACAATGGGAGAGAATTCCCTGCCCCAAGGAGCTTACAGTCTAAATGGATAAAGGGAGACATACAATGGGGTAAGAGGGTGTTAACTGCTGAGATTACAAGTGCTGAGTTTGGCCAAAGGCAGTGCATGGTCCTAGTGCTCCAGAAGATAAGACTTCAGGGTAGACTTAAAGACAGAGGGGGATTTTTCTAGGCGTAAGGAGAGGGGTATGGAGTTCCATAGGTATGGAGCAGAAAGCGAGAAAGGTTTGAGACGGGAGAGGGCAGAGGGTGTGGATGGTGCAACAAGAAGTGCATTGTGTGCTGAGCGAAGGAGGCGGCCAGGAACATAATAGGAGATGAGGGAAGAGATGTAAGGAGGGGTAGCAGTGTGGAGAGCGTTAAAGGTGAGAAGAAGGACTTTGTAATTGATGCGCTGCTGAACTGGGAGCCATGACAGATGTCTGAGAATTATGTGGGCAGGTTCAGTTTTTGGGGAGAGTGTGGTGATTCGTGCAGCTGAGTTTAAAACAGATTGCATAGGTGAAAGATGAGTAGCAGGGAGGCCAGTTAGTAGGATATTGCAATAGTCTAAGCGGGACAGAATGAGGGCACGTATAAGAGTTTTAGTAGTTTGTTGGGAGAGGAACGGGCGGATTTTAGCAATGTTACGGAGAAAGAAGCGAGATGATCTAGCCACAGAGTTAATGTGAGGGGAGAAGGAAAGAGAGGAATCAAATATGGCCCCAAGGCAGCGTTCTGAGCTGACCGGATCAATATCAATTCCATCAACTGTAATGGTGAAGCTAGGGGTTCGGCAAGGTCTTGGTGGGAAGATTAGCAGTTCGGTTTTGGCCATGTTAATCTTCAGCTGACGCTGTGCCATCGAGGAGGAAATGGCCAAGAGGCAGTCTGAAATTTGCAGCTGGATTTGTGGTGAAAGATCAGGAGTGGAGATGTAAATTTGGGTATCGTCAGCATATAGATGGTATTTAAAGCCAAATGAACTAATAAGTTCACCCAATGAAAGAGTGTACAGTGAGAAAAGCAGAGGACCCAGAACGGAGCCTTGAGGCACCCCCACAGACAGAGGGACCGTGGAGGAGGTGTTATTGTTAGAGGACACAAAAAAGGAACGTTGTGAGAGATAGGAGGAGAGCCATGAAGCAGCTTGATTTCGGAAACCAAGACTGTGGAGAATTTGAGCAAGCAGAGAATGGTTAACTGTGTCAAAGGCAGAGGATAAATCGAGTAGTATAAGTATTGAAAACTGTCCTTTGGCTTTTGCAGTCTGGAGATCATTAGCCACCCTGCAGAGAGCGGTCTCAGTTGAATGACCGCACCGGAAACCAGACTGCATCGGATCCAAAAGACAGTTAGAGTTGAGGAATTTGGTTATTTGGGAGAAGACCAGGCGTTCTAGGAGTTTTGAGGTAAGTGGCAGAAGGGAGACAGGTCGATAGTTAGAGAAACAGGAGGGGTCGAGGTTAGTCTTTTTGAGCAGGGGTTTAATTTGGGCCTGTTTGAAGGAAGAAGGGAAGGTGCCTGTGGAGAGAGAAGTGTTGAAGATGTGTGTTAATATAGGTGTAAGGACTGGTGCAAGTGGTTTGAGTAAGTGGGAGGGCAAAGGGTCCAAGGAGCAGGTAGTGAGGTGGGTAGATAGGAGAAGTTGAGAAACTTCTTCCTCTGTTATTGGGGTAAAACTATCAAAGTATGATGAGGGGGGTTTGGGGAGAGAGAGTTCGGAGGCAGATGGAATAGTAGGAATCTGTTTTTGAATAGATTCCACCTTGTGCTTGAAGTGATCTGCAAAAGCTTGAGATGAATGTATGGGGTGAGAGGAAGCAGTGGAAGGATGGAGCAAGGAGTCAAAGACCGCAAAGAGACGGCGCGGGTTTGATTTATTGTTGTGGATTAGTATGGTGTAGTATTCTTGTTTAGCTTTTGATAAAGCAGAATGCAGGCAGGACAGCATAAATTTGAAGTGGATGAAATCTGCATGTGAGCGAGATTTCCTCCAAAGGCGTTCAGCAGAACGAGTGCAGGAGCGTAGGAAGCGGGTGTGGGAGTTGAGCCAGGGTCGTGGATTGACTTGACGGCTCCGTTGTGGTTTCAGTGGGGCAAAGGAATCAATAGCAGAGGATAGAATGGAGTTGTAGGAGTTAACTAGAATGTCTGTGTCAGAGATGGCTAGCAAAGAGGAAAGATTAGAGTTAAGTGAGGCGCTCATCCCAGCAAGATCAAGTGAGCGGGTATCCCTTATAAATCTGTTGGTGGGAGGGATGGGGGAAGGGGCAGTGTGAGAAAGAGAGAAGGATATAAGATGGTGGTCTGATAGAGGGAATGGGGAAACTGTGAGAGAGGAAAGGTCCAGACCCTTAGTAAAAACAAGATCGAGGCAGTGACCAGCTTTATGAGTGGCACTGTCGGTCCACTGCTGGAGATCAAGGGAAGCGGTTAGATCTAGAAGACGGGAAGCCCAGGGGACAGAGGGGTTGTCAATATGACAGTTAAAATCACCCAGAATAAGGACAGGATTGTCAGTGGAGAGAAAGAAGGAGAGCCAGGATTCAAAATCTGAGAGAAAGTTTGAAGGAGAAGAGGAGTTAGTAGGTGGCCTGTATATTACAGCCACGCGCATAGACAGGGGGTAATAGAGCTGGATTGCGTGTACTTCAAATGAAGAAAAGTGCACACATGGTGGGATTGAGAGGGTCTGGAAGCGGCAGCGGGAGGAGAGAAGGACACCTACCCCCCCACCTCGACCAGTGGATCGAGGGGTGTGTGAGAAGCAGAACCCTCCATGAGAGAGTGCAGCCTCCACAGCTGTGTCCTGTGCAGATAACCAAGTTTCTGTGAAGGCAAACAACTGCAGTGATTGCTCACAGAAACAATCATGAATGGGGGTTGTCTTATTAACTATGGAGCGGGTGTTCAACAGAGCACAGGAGAAGGGGAGAAAGGAGGGTGAATAAAGAGGAATGTTTATGAGATTTGAGGGGTTAGAACCCTCCAAGTTGCGGTGGGAGGAAATGGTGGGCCGTGGCTGATAGCAGGTGGGTATGGGGATTGGGCCGGGATTGGGAGCAATATCCCCTGCAGCAAGCAGAAGGATAAGACAAAGGGCAGAGATGTGGGAGTGGGATTTGTATTGGTGCTTAGGAATAGGGACTGCAGAGGTAGAAGGGGTTAAAATCTGGAGAAGTGTGTAGGAGCAGACAGGTGTGAAGGGGAGGAGAGAGGGAGAGATGTGTATGTAGTTTGTAAAGTCAAGGGGAGAGCTGAGGCTGACAAGAATCCTGGGGAGCACTGAACATATAACAACAAAATAAATAGCAGATGTAAACATTGCAAGTCCAAATCCGATGCCAGAGAAGAAATGTCTTTGCTGATTATCTTCTTACAGGTGCTCCTTACAGGTAAACATTTCCCAAACCAATCACACAAAAGGGGACAAATAATATTTCCCTAAATTCTCATTGTTTAAATGAAACGTTTAGCCCCTCGAATGCTTCCCAGCATCCAAGAGGTTTAAAGCTCCATGTAAATCCAAGAGAGAATTAGCATTTGGTTTACCATAGAATTGCTCAACATATTTAATTGTGTATATGACTCGTTGCCTAAAGAGAGAATGGAAATGGCTACATTTTTGCAGTGGTTATTGTGATAATGTACGTCTCATTAATTGTAATTGGCACTGACGATGATGTACTAAGAAGATATAGAATAATTCTGGAGAATTACAACTGTGCCATAGCAAAAAACTAAATTGCTCAAATTCCCATTGATTTAACTGGGGCTTTTAACCCCTCTCTAGCCAGAGCCAGATTTACATCCCAGGCTTCCCTAGGCAAGTCTCTGTAGGTGCCTCTAGCTCCGCCCAGGGCCGCACCCCCAGTCAGCACATGGGTCCACTTCCAGTCCCATCCACTATTACCTGGAACACAAAATACCCTTGGCCTATAACAAGGAAAGCAAAAAAATGGGTAAATGGGTAAAACTGTTGTATAGACATTGAAATTGTTCTGGCCATACCCACAATTCAGAATGTGGGTGTGACCAGCACAGCTTGAGGCCACTTCACTTAATATTTGGACCTCTAGGCAGTTTCCTTCTCAGCTTACTGGGAAATCCAAGTAGAAGTCAGCGCTCAAAGGAGAATACTATTCGGAGTCCTCCGGCTAAGTGGTCCAGGCCACAATGATGATGTAATGCCTTCTGAGCTCCGGGCAATGGAAGAACCTCACGAGGAACGTGAGGCGGGACCTGCTCCTTAGTGAGTGTATAGTCAATACCCTAGCGCTTTCATGGGACACCTCCCACTTCCTCAGGGGTAAAGCGCTTAGCCGGAGGACGCCGAATAGTATTCTTCTGGTGGTTTGGAGACACAGAGATATCTTGGACAATAAGGAGGACACGGCTCGAGACTGTTTGGGGGCTGGGACTCTGAAATGCCTAACTGCCAAGGTGGCATATTGTGAGTGTGCACTTGTTTTTTGTATCTATTTATTGTGAATAAATAATACTACATTTAGATACTCTTTATTATTCTCCTCTATTTCTCCCTTTGAGAGCTGACTTCTACTTCGATTTCTACTTGTTTGGCTGGTCTGCACAAGCCCGGCAAATGTGAGCTGCACAAGGGACAGACATACGGATTTTATGAGGAGATTCGGTGACCATAATTGTATCCATTTCATCTCATTTCATTCCATCAACTCATCATTTATCAATTTTTTTTTTCTTCTCATCTTTTCATTTTTTCATCCTCTGACTGATTGGACATTTTCAGACTGTATCATCAGGTACCATTGGTTTATATATATAGTATTACGTGTCCCGTCCAGGACACATCTCACACAGGATTACTCCATATATTTTCATCTTTTCTAGTAATTGTGGTTTTAGATCACTTCGCTGTTATATTCATCTGTCATTTATACCTCGATTTTTATTTTATTACTATTTTTTTTCTTCGGATACGGTATCCTTATCTGGTATTTTATTAATGTATCATCCCCATGTTATTTCATTTTTTGCTTGTTGTCAGAAAGATTATTCTCTTAGGTAGGTGGTAGTAGCGCAATATTCTTATCGACTTGTCTACTGGGAAATCCGGCCATGTCTCTAGAATTCAAGGGGGTTTATGCACTGAGGTGTGATAAACAGGTGATAAAGCAGATAAATCTTAGTGTAATGGCTCCATAGAATAGCATAGTACTTGGAGAAGTGCAATCACTGAAGAAGTTTTATCCACTTTATCACCTCTTTATCACGCCTTAGCGCATCTTCCCCCAAGGAGTTAAAAGCCCATTTTAAATCAGTGGGAGATTTTATTTGTCTCCATGATGAAGTTGGTTTGTGCCAAAATTGTTCCAGATCTAAGAACGTCAGCCCCCTAATGACTCATTTGATGTGTACTCAAATACAGTGGGCAGCCGACCTTTCATACAGCCCCAAAGGAAGATTGCTGTACCGACAAAGGTCGGGACGTGATAGCTTGTTAAGTGGTTTTATTATATAGATAATAATGCAAAATTAACTCATCTTGCTAAGGTTCTTTATGTTCATTTTCGGCAATACTTATACAAAGGTTACTTTCTAACCGATAGTTATTTTTGCCATTTTCCAAACGGTTCATTTTAAAAGTTGAAATGCAACAGATTTAATGTTATAAAAAAGTATACAAGCTAAATCTTGAAAAAGTATATAACATTTATTCCCTGGGAGTCCATTTGGACTTAGATTTGGCCAGTGCACAAAAATTGTACATATATGTAAATAGAGTACATGAAGAAAAAAAGCAAATTGTAGGACAGTATACGTGAAATATGCCAGATTTGCGCAGGTGAGTCCAGTTTTAAGCACTCAGTAAAGGGTCTCTGCAAAGTGAGCCTCTTTCTGTCTCTTTCTCTCTCTCGCTCAAAGAGCTCCTAGGTAGACATGGCTATTACCTCTAGTTCCTCCCCCCCGCCCAGTTATTCCCATGTTAAGGGATAAATTCACCTATTTGCCCTTCTTCATTCCACCCACCTTGATTAAGTACCACCCACTTAATGATCCAATCGTCATCACTGGAGCTCTCACAGCTTATCTTAGGTTTTCAGGGGGTTATGATAAAAAGAATATAACTTCTTTTATGGGCTTATTAACCAAGGGGGCAAAATAGAACTGGGTTATTAGTATTTTGTTCCTCTTATGTTTCACTTTCTCAGTATATAAATGTCTGTGTCTGCCCCCGCTACTGTTACACCTGTGCCACAAGCAGTGAATGGAGGAGAGATGCACTATGAGGTGATCACCATATGCTCTAAGAATTAGTGATGTAAGGGGTGAGGGGAGTATTTCCTCATTAGCATGCAGTGTTGTTGATCTGCTGGTGATGTGGATGGGATGCCCACCCTTATACATCACCAGTAGTTCAACAACCTTGAGTGCAACCTTTCTGCTCCCCACTTTTCCACTGGGGAGTAGAAAAGATGTGCTAAGACTTCAGCACCACACACAGGATTGTTCCCTTAACCCTTTCACTGCCATAAGGATGTGGATTGCACGCCTCTGTGGCATTGATTCAGGTAAACACAAGACTCACAAGGTACTCTGCAATGGAGTGCCGTGCGAGTGCTGTGTTCATGTGAATCAGCCCCTTCATGCAGTAGCGACCAAAGCATCAATCCTTTGAAAAGCCTTAGAATACAAATCTTATAATCAAAAGATAAATCAAAAAGATGTGAAAAAAGATGTAGCTATGTATTCAGGAATTCCAGTATGCAGTGAATTCTGGGAGCTAACAGACCTCATAAATTGATCAAAGAAGTGTATGGCGGCACTCCAAACAAGTGATAAAAACCAACATGCTTTATTCAAAAGTTAAAATAACAGTGACATACCAGTAGACGGTGGAGACATATCTAACAGGACCTCCAAAAAAGTCTAACGCGTTTCCCACTGTATTTAGCACTTACTTATAACTCAGGACACAGGGGGTGATGTATTAAGTAGCACTCGAATAATTCTGGAGTAAACCAACTATACCATGGGGGCAAATAAAAGTTCCCTAAATCCCCATTTAGTTAAAAGGGATTTTAACCTCTCGAATGCTACAGAGATCCCCAGTGCCATGCTTCACAGTCAAGGAGTTAAAAGTCCCATTTAAATCAATGGGAATTTGTATCAGTTCTCACCCATAAAGCAGAAGGTTTACACCAGAAATAATCCATCTCTGCATAGTACATCAGCCTCACTGAGGTCTTCAATAAGAGGCACAGACTAGAGGAATGCTTGTATCTCTACTATTAACTAACAAGGAACTCCTGAGTAGGGGTGGGTGAAAAGTGTGAAAAATTTCCCGCGAAAAATTTTGCAAAAACGTGCCGATTTTTTGCTTTTCCTGTGAAAAATGTTGTCTTTCCGCCCTTTTTGCCTATTTTAACAAATGTTCTGCCTATGTTAACACATTTTTTGCCTATTTTAACACATTTTTCTCCTATATTTCCTATAGGTACTACATTTCCCACTGTAATACTACTTCTTCTAAGGGCTGAAGTTTAGAAATAAGTGGCTGTGAGTCCTACAGCAAAATATGGCTTGACAAATGTGTTAGCATGCGGAATACATTTGTCCTTTGCCCACAACACTTTCTTGCTTAAGTAACACTGGCACATATTCATGATGATATCAAGTAATAAAAAAAATAAAGTACAACCTACAAAGTGGTAGAAATGTATTTTATTGGTGGTGGGAGACTGGCATGGTGTGATTTGTGCATGTATTTTTGCCATTGTTATACTCTATCCTCCTCAGATTATTGACACACATTACTTATCGATCATATCAGTGGTCCCATCTGTCCTCCACCTCCTCATCTGTGCTGCTGTTAATATTTTTGATCCGGCTTTGTCTGTCATGTGTGGTTTCTGCTACTACTACTACTGGCGCTAGATGTTGATGTAATTCTACTGCCACTACTACTAGGAGTTAAAGGTGCAGCACTTACAGCAGCAGCACCAGAGGTACTGTTCATATCTAATACTGTGAATTTTAACCTGTGTTGCTGTTGCTGGGTACTCAAAACAGGTGTGTGTGGCTGAGTGGGACTTGGACTTTGAAGAGGAGATGATGCTGAGGATGACTGATAGGGTGACTGTGTGCTTTTTGACATCTGTACTTGTCCAGGGTCAGACTTTCCAATGGCTTTCTCAAACAGTTTATAAACAGGTAAAGTGCTCCTTAAAAGTGGTGGAAGATTCAGCCTTTGACTTTCTGCTAACCTTATAGCCCTGTCATCATCCTCACTCTCAACTTCATCTGTATCTGAACAAGAGAAGGACGCTTGAGGGATATATTCTTGATCTGCATCATCATCAGTCATTATTAGGTCATCCTCAGCAGCATCAGCATCACCTGACAGTTCTTGCCCACTACTACCCTTATATTCCTCTAAGCTTTTGGAGGTCTCAAACAATTTCTTTTTACTTTTACTATAACAAAATTCACTACTACTTTGAGGACAGGTGTTTTGTTGTCTCACTATCTGATGCAGCAGGCGGTTCAGCTGCTACACCTTCCTCTACTATGATGTTGTTAGCATCATCAACACTTGAATGTGACTTCTCATATTCAGTGTTCTTCTTATATGGTTCTATATTTCTACTGGCACTGGTGGTGCTGGACCTAGTTTTGCTGGGACCTTGACAAACTACATCCTCCCTTGGAGTAAAGGGATCATCATCATTGATTGCACACGCTGCAACAACCATTGCTGCAGTATGTTTTTGGACTACTACTTTACTCTCAAGTCCCTACACTGCTCCACCCCTCCCCCTTCCCCTTGTGCGTTTGCTGGACATTCTGCAACTACACTGTGTTTTTTTACTGTACAGTGCACAACACAACTGATGGAGCTGTATGATGCCTTGCCTAAGCCCAGTCAGCTGTCTGTTACTGTCACCTAAGATATTTTGTTTTTTATTTTTTATTTTATTTTTTTAAGTTGTCCACCCTGTTGTCTTATCACAGTCTGTCCAAAAAAGTTATAACTGAAAAAGAAAATCAACAATGTCTTTCCCCACCCAGAACAGGGACAATAACAGCAAGATCAGGAAGCAAATATGTTGCCTGTGTCTTGCCTGTCAGTCACATGGAATTTTGGAGTATTTGGGGGACAACCTGCTTCCTCCCTTCTTATCCTCTAGAGTTCCCCCAGACTCCCCTAATAAAGAGAATAAATGTCCTACCTAAATGACTTCCTAAACTAGCTTCAATTCCCCTTTATTTTCCTATCTTCTCTAGCTAAAAAACATGCTGCTCTCTCCTCTCACAAACACAGAATGGCTGCTGTGAGAGCCTGACAGCCTTTTATATTGCTGTAGAAAACTTTTGTGTAGAAATATTTTTCTTCCCATTGATTTCAATGGGCGGAAAAGGCGGGAAAAAGCAAAAAAACTGCACATTTCGCGGGAAATTTTTCACAAAGCAGAAAGTGCCATTATTCACCGATTTCCGTTTGAGGCGAAAATGTTCACCTATCCCTACTCCTGAGGACACTACTCCTATGAATAGGAAAAAAACTAAAAAGAAAAAACTAAAAAAAACCTACAGTCCTCCATACAAATATTCAAATGTGCACCCTGTATAAAGCATTTATTATATCACTGTGTTAATAAATTTGAGTTTTTCGTTGCATAGTTCTGCCAAAATATGTTTAAACTTGCCCACCACGTCACAGTACCCCTACATCTAATCCTATCTAATATACATATTCATCCCTATTTAAATGTAAAAAGGTTCCTGATAATTTTTTGTAAATAAACGCATAGAACTAAATACCTACTTTAAAAACAAATCACATGCAATTTCTAATATCTCTATGATAAGACTAACATGATCTAATAAACATTGGCTTACAGTGACTGGGTTGAAGCCCAAGAAGACAGTGGAACCATCAGCCCTCTTTATAGGTATTTTCTATCCACCCCTAAAAACCACATGGAATTTATATATTACCTTGATTGCAAAAAGATATGGGGAGATGCACTAAGGTATGATAAAGAGGTGATAAAATGGATATATCTCACTTCTCCAATTCCTGTGTTATGCTATGAAACCTATGCACTAAGATATTTCAAACTGAAGAGATCTTAGTGCATAAGGTCAATAGAATATTGGAGAAGCCTTCTCCTCTTTATCACCTCCATATCACACCTTACTGTATAATCCCCCAGGTCCAGTAGGCCAGTTACCATGCCTTTAAAGGGATAGTAATACTTCGTTTTAACTTTATTTTATTTTGTAGGCATTAAAAAAACATGAAGAATGATATAAGTCTTATCTCTCAAACCTTTATGGTTTATGAGATATTCACAAGCAAAGTATCCCCCTCCCGCCCCTTTTACTGATGTAACACTTTTCAGCCAGGGCAGAAGGGAGCTGCCCAGGCAGACTGCAGAGAGGGACAATCTTCAATTAAGATAAGGGAAAAACCTGAAAAGCTTGTCAAAGGGGGCAGGGCTTTCATTGTTTTCATAGGAATAAGAGTGTCCCCTTCTGTTATCTGTCCAGTCTATGGACTGCATTCCACATCTGCGAAGAGATTGCTTACACTAGGTAAAAGGGGCAGGAGGGGGAAACTTTGCTTGTGAATATCTCATAAACCATAAAGGTTTGAGAGATAAGACTTGTATCATTCTTCATGTTTTTTTAATGCCTACAAAATAAACTAAAGTTAAAACGAAGTATTACTATACCTCTTTAAACTTAATTGCAAATGCACAAATTAATTTTAAGTGTATCTCATTTATAATTGTGAAATTAAATAGGATATAGCGAAAAGCAACTAGAATGAGGAAAAAGAAACACCTGATTGGTCCAAACTGCTTCCTTTGCCACCTTGGAGCCTAGAAAGTTTTCCAAGTCATTGTTCAAAAAGAGAACAGTAGGAATATTAAAGAGAAACTGACACCTTTTAAGATTTATGCTGCTCTTGGTAGCAAATCTATGTCAATGACGTATAGTTTTATTGCACCATAGTCACGCTGCCAGCACTTCTATGATAACTGCTGATTTTCAGATGCTTATCAGCTTTGAGCAGAATATTGAATTTAACTGAACTTCTTGAATCTCTGTTATATTTCCAGTCTCTAGCAGCCTTGTGATTTTGCTATAAGTCTATTGAGTACTCGTTTGATTATGAAGGAGCAGAAAAATGTTTAGCTCCCATGATAATCTGCATGTCTTTATGGTTTCTTTCTTTAGACCAACAGCAAGATTTTCTCATGAGACTGATACAATATTCCCTACAAAGATAAAGCTTAACACATTGGGTGGCAGAGATGTGGCTCTCAAAGGGTTTTATGGATACACTTTGCTTTTTTTCAAACTGTAAAAACATGTTCCTGAAATATGTGGATTTAGAATTAACAGCTCTGTGCATAAGCAGAATGTCACACATACACTGTTCGTTTCATTGACAGTAAGCAGTAAGCACTCAAAGATTTAAATATAGCCTGAATACACTGTAAAGTATTACACAGCACACAGTACAGTTGTAGTGAACCGAAGAGACTATTCAATAGGAAGAGGACAAATGTCAAAAACTACAAACGCTTTCTGGAGTTCTGATTGATCACACGCTAGATCGGTGGCATGGTATAGTATTCTTTAATTGTTCTAAATTGATAAAAAGTGCAATTTACAAAATCGAAGAACAATCAACTTCACTCAGAGTTTAAAGTATCTACAGGAGTTGTACAAATTAAGGGCAAGAGCTTCTTTTTAAAGGGATAGTAATGCTTCATAATAAAAGCAGCTCTAATTAATCATCATAGTATTTGGGCATGGAGAGTGTTATTTCAATTCTGTCAGAGTTGTAGTTCAAGAGTAATTGAATGATAAAGTATCCCCCTCCCGCCCCTTTTACTGATATAACACTGCTCACCACAGAACAGCTGGAAGGTGCCCAAGTAGACTGCAGAGAGGGACAATCTTCAATTAAGATAAGGGAAAAAGCTGAAAAACTTGTCAAGCTGGGCAAGGTTTTCATTGTTCTCAGAGTAAGAAGATTGTCCCCTGCTGTTATCTGTCTGGTCTTACAACCAGATTCCACATCTGAGGTGAGCAGTGTTACACTAGGTAAAAGGGGCGGGAGGGGAAACTTCATCATTCAATTGCTCTTGAACTACAACTCTGACAGGATTGAAATAACACTATCTGTGGCTCAAATACTATGAAGATTAATTGGAGCTGCTGTTTTTGTGAAACATTACTATCCCTTTAAGCAACTAAAAGCAAACCAATCAAATTGATAGATGAAAAAAATATCAAGCATTTCAGAGACAGAAGAATTGAGTTTGAACGGATACACACTAGTAGGATTTGTGAAAGGAGTACTTATCAAAATAGTGATCGATCTCAATCAGCAAACAGTAATCAATCTCAAACAGCAGTCTCAAAAGCAAATACAAACTATCATTTGTAATAAGGTATTATAGATGTAAGAGTGTAGTGTCCAGGTATAATTAAGGTTGATAAATATTTAAACAAATACCTATTAATTAAATTTAGGAAAAGGTTTCATCTACAGAAGAGGATGTGTTTTATTACAGTAAGGTCTGTTAAATGGTTTGCTTCAGTACTCAGGAATGTGGTGATGGCAGATACAATAGAAACATTTCAGAAGGGATTAGATGCTTCTCTAGCATAGACACAGGGTTACACTATATGTCAATAGATTCAATAAGAGGTTGATCTGGGAAATAGTCAAACGCCCATCCTGTGGTCTGGAATGTAGGTACTTATTTGATTTTCATTTTGTGAAATACACTGTAGCAAAGGTTGACCTTAACCTTTTGAGTGCCAGAGGGGTACGCAACGCATTGCTTTGCAATGCGTTGCGTACCCCTCTGGCACTCAAAGGGTTAATGGACATACATGATATTTTTTTTTTCAACCTAACAAACTATACAACTTTATTGCACATTGTGATTTTGACATTCATGTTTGTCTGATCAGCAGACTGTTACATATAGGGCTTTAAATAAAAAGAAAATAAATAGCTATTCTGGACAAAACCAACTGCCCCAAAGGGACAAAATAAAAATTATCAAAATTTCCATGGATGTAAATGGAGGGTTTAATCCCTTGAATGCCAGAGAGGTGTCCGACACATTGCTTCTCAATGACTTGGAGACCTCTCTAGCATTCAAGGGGTTAAAAGCCTCATTTAAATCAATGGGAGTGTTTGCTTGTCCCCTATATTGCAGTCAGCTTGTTCCAGAGTTGCTCATCTTTTTTCTTTTGTGTATACAGCCATAAAAGGCAATTATTGCACTTTACTAAATCCTATAGGAGCAGACTTGACAAATAGTCAATGGCTGCAATGTACAGTCCCAAAATGGCTCCTATCAGCTATTCAGGAGTCAGAAAACAGACCCCCTTTGCTGGACAATAATCTGGAAGTATGTGACTCTCAGCCCATATGGGCTATGGGGCACCATAACTCAGTCCAAGAGACTTAACTGAGAGACTTCAGTCTTTCTGTTTAGTCTCTTTCCAATATGCTTTTACCTGGGAACCTTCTAGTTCCAGGCCTTTGGAGGTCTACTAAGGCCCGTGAGTGTCTAAATGACTCGATTTCCATCACAAAGTGGGCAGGCTTGATTGGTTGGGCAGGATTGGAAGGAGTAGAGGCTCAGTTTGCCCTTAACATAGGAAGAACAGGTCAGAGAGTGACCAGAACTGGCAGTGAAGTGGGCAGTTACAAGAGAACTCACTGATCCCTGAGAATCAGCCTCTGTGCCCGGAGATCCAGTAATTAAGTATAGGAAAACAGAGTTTCTGGGTCAGATCCGGAGAGATCCCAGGTAGGTTCATGCTCCCGCCCTGGTTCTCATCACAATGTAGCCTCAGGCATCATCGGCAGATCTGCTTCCAGGTGAGTAGATCTGTTGATAATATGGTCCCGTCCTGGTGATAGATCCCATTTAACCCTCTGAGTGTCAGAGAGAGGTATCCAGCGCATTGAGTTGCAATGCTTTGGATACCTCTCTGGCATGTAAAGGGTTAAAGGGATAGTAATACTTAATATGAAAAAAAAAAAAAAAAAGATGTAGGGTTTATACTCCTGAATAAATCAAGGGTACTCCCACTGCTGAAAGGTGTTTTAATCAATAGTTATTACAGTTCAAACTTTCATTTTTAGATGCAGTATCACAGTGGCCTGAAATTTACAGTGGCGCTGTTGCTACACCACCCTACGGAGATTTATGGTCAACTGGCCAGAACTGTCCATAGGATGGTGTAGGAACAGCGCCACTGTACAATTTCAGGCCACTGAGATACTGCACCTAAAAATTCAAGTTTGAGCTGTAATAACTATTGAATAAAACACCTTTCAGTAGTGGATCTACCCTTGTTCTACTCGGGGTAAAAACCCTATAACATATTTTTTTTTACATTTTAAGTATTAGTATCCCTTTAAATGAACAGTTCATGATAACAAGTTTGCCTGACGTGGTAGAAGCGAAGTGCATTATTTATGTTGTTTTGTCCCTGGGACGTGTCTCACCTCAGCAAGCCGGGAATGCTTATGGACGTTCTCTCCTTTGTGAACAGTGGGAGCGAGCTGTTGCAGGACCCCCCTGCTGCTCGTCAGAGCTCTGGTTAGACGTGCAAGCTTTCCCCAGCCTATAACAAGAAAACAGGGCATTGCCGGTAAGTACAAAGAACTGGGGAACAATATCAAAATAGTATACTAGGAATAATTCCTCCTTTATTGTTATTGCAACAATATTGTATAATAATAGCTAAATGCTACATGGAGTTAACCCCTTGGAGGATAGAAACATCTATAGTGCAGAGATGTATATAGCCTCCAGGTTAATGTATTAAAGGGATAGTAATGATTCATAATAAAAGCAGCTCTAATTAATCATCATAGTATTTGGACTTTGGAGAGTGTTATTTCAGTTCTGTCAGAGTTGTAGTTCAAGAGTAATTCAATGACAAAGTATCCCCCTCCTGCCCCTTTTACTGATGTAACACTGCTCAGCCAGATCAGAAGGGAGGTGCCCAGGTAGACTGCAGAGAGGGACAATCTTCAATTAAGATAAGGGAAAAACCTGAAAAACTTGTCAAGGGGGGCTGGGCATTCATTGTTCTCATAGGAAGAAGAGTGTCCCCTGCTGTTATCTGTCTGGTCTATGGACTGGATTCCACATCTGAGAAGAGATGGCTTACACTAGGTAAAAGGGGCGGGAGGGGAAACTTTGCTTGTGAATATCTCTCAAACCATAAAGGTTTGAGAGATAAGACTTATATTGTTCGTCAGGTTTTTTTAATGCCTACAAAATAAAATAAAGATAAAAGAAGTATTATTATCCCTTTAAGAAGAACTAGGGCAATTCTGCAGTAAACCAATTGGGCCAGAGGGCAAATAAAAACTTTCATTGATTTAAATGGGGATTTCCCTTTGAATTCCAGAGAGATCTCCAAGGTATTCCCTCATAATGTCTTGGAGACCTCTCGCAGACCTCCAACATTTCAAATGGCCAAAGAGGGGCACTTTTGTTTTAGGTGGTGTGGCTGGGGCGTGGCTGATGGGTGGGGTATCACCAATAATTTATAGGTTATTGCATGGCCTAGTGACAACACTTTGTGTAACTAACGAAATGAGTTAATGAAACTAATGTAACCAATGAAATGAGTTAGAGCACAACAATAGTATTTTATTTACACAGACTAATATACAAAACACATATACTGACGTTTAAACAAACAATAATGTGAGTTTTATTACTGTGGAGCAATGTGATACACTGTATACTCACCACACAGTCTAATCTCCTAAACACAAGGACACCAGGGTGGGAAAGAGGGACAGAGGCATTTGGGTCTCAAAGACAGTCTGTCCCTCCTAAAGAGGGACACTTGGCAGGTATGAACATTCATGGAAATAAATGCACTATTTAAATCAACAGGGGTTTTTATTTGGCCTCCACGATGCAATTGGTGTGCCCCATAATTGTCATGCATTACTTTGTGCATATGATTCTAATGGTCTCTTGAATTCAGTGTTAAAAGCCCTATAAATCATTGGACAATTGTTTATGATGTCGTTAGTTTGTAATAGAATTGCTTAATTTTCTCATCAGCCACAGTGTTGAGGAACTAAATCAGACTAAGTGACTCTTCATTTGTATAACCCTTTAAGTGCTAGATGATGTCAAATGCATTTCAAAACAATACTCATACCTCCCAAGTGTCCCTCTTTAGGAGATGTTAGAGGTACATACACCCAAATGTTCCTCTTTAGGAGATATTAGGGGTACATACCTCCCAAGTGTCCCTCTTTAGGAGATATTAGGGATCCATATCTCCCAAGTGTTCCTCTTTAGGAGATATTAGGGATCCGTATCTCCCAAGTGTCCCTCTTTAGAAGATATTAGGGGTCCATAACTCCCTAGTGTCCCTCTTTAGGAGATATTTGGGGTACATACCTCCCAAGTATCCCTCTTTAGGAGATATTAGGGGTACATACCTCCCAAGTGTCCCTCTTTAGGAGAAACAGTTCCTCTTTGAGACCCAAATCTCTCAGTACCTGTTTCCCACCCTGGTGACCCTCTTTTTAGGAGATCAGATTGTGTTGTGTGTGTGTGTGTGTGTGTGTATAAGTGTATCACATTGCTCCACAGCGATAAAACTCACACTTCAGTACATATGTTTACATATTATTCTGTGTAAATAAAGTACATTGATCTTGCTCTTAATCATGTATTCAGTTACATAAAAAGAGGTCAATAAGTCACAAAACATCCTAAGAATTCTTTTTTAATGCCCCGCCTACCAGCCACACCCACCAACAAAACCACCTAAAACAAGTGTCCCTCTTTGAACATTTTACATTTTGGAAGGTAAGGACATGGAAAAGGTTAATGGGAGGCGTTACCAAGTTTTGTGTTCTTCACACTGCAGTTCGGTGTATACATAATATATATAGCTGTGTACAAATAAAAAATACAGTGTTCATTCTCTGTGCAGACTGATCTGTCACATTCTGGAGCAAACCAGCTGCAGCATTGGGAAAAACAATAATTCTATAATGAACAGTTAGTATATCTTAAGAACTCTTAAGCCTCCAAGGGGTTAAATGAACACTAATGCTGAATGATCATTCTGTACCATTTAACTCTTTGTGTGCCAGAGGGGTACGCCCGCATTGCAGCGCAATGCGTGGTATACCCCTCTGGCACTCAAAGGGTTAAAGATATTTAATATTACCATGCATTTAAAGAGCCTAACCCTTTAATGACCAGAGGGGTGTGCAATGCATTGCTCCACAATGTGTTGAACACCCCTCTGGTCATTAAATAGTTAAGTTGTATGCCATTGCTTGTGCTGTGTCTCAGTGGTCTGGGGGAAGCCATTTTGTTTTGAGTTTCAACATTTGCTGCCAACGGCAATGGCAGTGTGGTCATTCTGTGGCTTAACCCTTTGAGTGCAAGAGAGGTACGCAACGCATTGCTTTGCAATACGTTGCGTACCCTTCTGGCACTCAAAGGGTTAACCCTTTGAGTGCCAGAGAGTATCCAACACATTGTTTTGAATACCCCTCTGGTACTCAACGTGTTAAGCCATGAACTCAGTTGTGAAGCTCAGCCCATACACACACACCACCATCACCACCACATTAAAGTGGCCAGATCCTAAGTCCCCAAAATTGCTAACAGGCATCTTAGTGAAGATGCAGATCTCAGCCCCTAGCTACTTACTAAGGGCTGGGCTGATTTCTATCGCTGGTTTTATTAATGATTTTCCCACCCACTATAATTTAATAGGAATGAGTGACATAAAACCAGGGATAACATTTATAACCTGCAGCGGAACACAGTCCTATTTATGAAACCCCCCCCCATATACCTAGTCTTAGGGTCATACACGCAAAGAAACAGAGGAAGCTTGGGGCAAATCATCAACACTGAAATGGACAGCCCCCCTCCCCAAATTGATCTAATCCTTTGATTGTCAGAGAGGCAAAGGGCTTCAATGCATTGCTTCAAAATGTGTTTGAGACGTCTCTAGCGTGTAAGACATTAAAAGGATAGTAATACTTAAAATGTAAAAATATATATATATTGTGGGGGTTCTCCCTCTAAGTAAAACAAAGGTACTCCCACTGCTAATATGTGTTTCATTCAAAAGTTATTGCAGCTCAAACTTGTATTTTTTATGTGCCGTATCACAGTGGCCTGAAATTGTACAGTGGAGCTGTTGCTACACCATCATATGTACAACTCTGGTGAATTGACCATAGACCTTCATAGGATAGTGTAGCAACAGCGCCACTGTACAATTTCAGGCCATTGTGATTCTGCACCTAAAAAATTCAAATCTGAGCTACAATAACTTTTGAATAAAACACCTTTCAGCAGTGGGAGTGACCTTGTTTTACTCACAGGGATAACCCCTACAGTATATATTTTTTTACATTTTAAGTATTACTATCCCTTTAAAAGCCCTGTTTACATCAATGGGGATTTTGGATACATCTTATTTGTCTCCAGTGCTGCAGTTGGTTTGCCCAAGAACTGATCCCCCTTTTTTGCACATATCTCCTTTAGATTGACTTGACAGTTTCTATTGAAATGCTTGCAGGTCTATAAAATGAGGACGTCATTATACAGAATACTGGAGAGAAGTCAGTTAGTCAAGGACATTTCCTCTGATTTCCCCTCTCTAGTATTTGATGTCAGTGGTTGTTATATGCAGTTGTAGGTAATAAGTAGCTACTTGCTGCATATGTCAGTGTGACATTCACATCCCTATATATTTTCCAGAGTTTTGGTTTGTAGTACAAGATGGCCATTCAGGTATAATCACCCGGATCAGCTTAATAATACTGACAGTTTTGGTATTGCTGCTAAGCTGAAGCACATTTCTGAAGCAACAGAATAAACTCAGACTTCACAAGAATATTGATTATGAATCATTCAGTAAGTAGAGTACTTATCACCATTGCTGATCCCTTAAAGTAAGGCTTAAACCTTGAACCTCTTGATTGCCAAATGGGTGTGTAAGGCATTGCTATGCAATGGGTTGCACCCCTCTGGCACTCAAAAACTTGAGGACCAGAGGGGTATGTAAAACATTGCTTAAAGGGTAAGTAATATCTAGTTAAAATTCTTTTGCTAAGTCTTCTTTATATTAAAATTAAGAGATTGCACTATATGTAAGTCCTTACTTGTTTGTAGTTCAAAAGTTATGAAGAGATCAAGATTCCCCTGCCCACCCCTTCTGTCCATGTCACTCAGCACCTCTCTCTCTCTGGTCCGGACAGCTGCAGCAAGGGACAAACTTCAGTAAGCAAAGGGAAATCCTGCCCACCTTCATCAAGCGGTCAGAGTTTCCTTTCTACTTGCTTAATGAAGTTTGTTCCTCACAGCATCCATCGAGTCGCACGACCCGATCTGAAATTCAGTGAGTTCTGGCCAGAAAGGGCGGGCAGGGGATCTTTATATCTTCATAATGTTTGAACTACACAAAAGTAAGAATTTGCATATAGTGCAATCTCTTAATTTTAATATAAATAAGACTAGTACAAAGACTTTTAACCAGACATTACTATCCCTTTAACAATACACAGCTATCTCTTTAACAATACACAGCTAGTGTTTTAATACAAGTGTAGGCTGTCTTTTTCAGACACCATGTGATTAATTTAATGAGAATAATACCCACCACTCCTATAATCAAAAAGTCTGGTACCTTATCTCTTCCCATTTATAGACAATACAGCGCTATCACTATACAGCGCTATCACTTCTCAGTCTCCTATCAAGTTTGCTATTATTGGGAGTCAGGGAGCCCTGATATATATATATATATATATATATATATATATATATATATATATATATATATATATATATATATATATATCACAGGGCTCCCTGACTCCCAATAATAGCAAACTTGCTAGGAGACTGAGAAGTGATAGCGCTGGGCATATGCGATCCACAAGAGTGAGTGCTCTCCACCATGTTGTTTTAACTATATGTATATATATATATAGTCAAAACAACATGGTGGAGAGCACTCACTCTTGTGGATCGCATATGCCCAGGCGCACATTCCCTATAAACAATGTAAAGATGGTTAGAAAATGGACAGCACCTGTGGGACTTATCAATGCAGAATTTATTAGATCAAAATGCAGAAAAAAACAGGGTCAATGTTTCGGTCTAAACAGACCTTTATCAAGACTGTTTTGATAAAGGTCTGTTTAGACCGAAACGTTGATCCTGTTTTTTGCTGCATTTTGATCTAATAAATTCTGTATTGATAAGTCCCACAGGTGCTGTCTATTTTCTAACCATATATATATATAGTAACCCTGGTATCCAGATACCTCCAGTTACCATAGAGCTACACTGTAGACCATAGAGTTCTCTGTGGATGACTCATTGCCCCAGCATTCCCCTCAGCCAATGAGAATCCTGCTGAGTATCCAGGAAGGGGAAGGATGATCTAGGGGAGCTGGAGGAGTTTCAGTTTTGGTTTGAGCAGGGGAAGTGAGCAGAACTCCCTGCTGCTCAGCATAAGAGACATTTTAAACCACATGTCTGCTAGGAGTTGTATATTAAAGTAAGAGATCCCAGAAGTCTCCTAGTGTGGAAGCTTGTGAATGTCTAGCAGTATATCTTGTTTGGTGCACTACTCCACATGTTAGTTATGAAGAAGGAACTGACACTCCAGTAACCATCCAGACGCCTGTCAGAGGAACTCCTGTAGGTGACCTGCCTGCCAATCAAGGTGTTGCTGCTCAGAGGGTTCAAGTGCAAAGGTGCAAGGCCTGCAACCAGCATAGAAGGGAGGAAATCACAGTTCCCAGGTCAAGCAAAGACAGGGAGATTTGCCTACAAGCTGCAAAAAGGTACTCTGTGTTTCACACCTCACACTACAGGGGTAGCGCTACCTCCAACAAGGGCCCCACCACGTGCACCACCGTTTCCCCAGGGGACTGAGTCTGTATCAGCTGAGGGGGAGGAAATAATAGGGACTCTACTGTTGGGAGGGTGTCACTGATGGGTGCTGAACTTTCACACTGTGCAGTATAGGATTATGTTATAATTATCTGTGTTATTCTGTTGCACTGTTTTTATTCTTTGCATTCTACAATATATATTGTGGGTACCATTCCCCTTTAAAATACATACTGTGTGCAGTTATTATTAGAATTCTTTTGTTGTTTTCTTAGCAGGGATAAACATCTATCATTAGATACCTAGCTAAGTGGAGGCACTGCCAAAAGCTCATTATTCCCCAAATTCTGCGGAGACTCAGCATCATCCTGTTAGCGCCAAAGTCAGAGGTAATCATGGATAAGGTCGGAAGTTGGTCACGGGCCAATCCGGAAGGGGTTACATATATATATATATATATATATATATACATACAGGGCTCAAAATTTCCACTCGCCACTAGCCAATGGCGAGTGAAAATTTAGCCCTGGTGAGTACAAATTCAGCTCTGGTTGGTATGTTATGGCTTCCAGTGGCAAGTAACTTTTCAGGTCTGGCTAGTACCAAAGGACTTCAACTTTTAAGCCCTATATATATATATATACAAGTAGTTGAACAGCCCGTTACACGGGCCACAGTGCCTCTGGCAGCCGGTCGCGGGGCAGTCACGCGCAGCAGAGACTGCCCGCGCCGCTGCTGATACAGAGCTGGACGCTCCTTCGGAGCGCCCAGCTCTGTATCAGCCCCGGAGCGGGCAGTCTGTACTGCCGCACGCGCAGCAGTGTCTACTGCGCATGTTGGGCGTTACACACAACTTGGCGAATTATTATATAGGATAGAGAGAGAGAGAGAACATATGTCTGGTGGAGCACTCACTGTGTATCAATAACTTGCCTGGGTGTCAGTCACAGGAGAATGAATAGATATATGAAGATAATGAGCTGCACTCGAAGGACTTGTTGAAAGATGAATGTGCAGATTGACCTAATAAATCAGCACATGCATCTTTCAACAAACCGAGTATGGCTAATTTTCTTCATATTTTTTTCATATATTTATATCTGTGTGTCTATCTATCTATCTATCTCATATCTATCTATCTATCTATCTATCTATCTATGTAAGATAATACAGTGAGGGAATGTAAGCATGCATGGGAAAGGCATAAGGCTGTCCTGATCATAAGACAAGACCAAGGACCAAATGAGGTATGACGTTTATACAGTAGGAAAAATGGGCAGACTAGATGGGTTCTTATCTGCCATCAAATTCTATGTTTCTATGACAAATAAAAATTCCTCAGATTTCCCTTGAGTTAAATTGTGCCTTTTAACCTACTGAACGTAATGTCTTGGAGGACTGTCTAGCATTTAAAAGGGGTTAACAGCTACATTTAAATTGATGGCAATTTGAAATTATTCCTTATGGGGCAGCTCTTTCCTTTAGTACATCAGCCTTTGTGTTTGTTACACTGCTTCCGTGAAGAGAATGGAGGAGATTCACTAAGTGGTGATAAAGTAGAGATGACTTCTCCAGTTTACCACTTCTCTAGGTTCTATCTTATTCTATGAATCCAAAGCATTAAAGGGACAGTAATGTTTCATTATAAAAGCAGCTCTAATAAATCATCATAGTATTTGGACTTTGGAGAGTGTTATTTCCATACCTGGGAACTCTCCAGATTTGTCCCGGAGACTCCGGTTCTGACAGAGCTTTACCGGGTCTCCGGGGCAGAGTCTGATTCCTCCGGATGTGGGGAGTTTCTATTGAAACTCTGCCACATCTGCTTTTTCTCCCACTGTTCCTCCGTCCCCAGCCTTCTGTGTGACACCTTTAAGCCCTCCCCTCCCCACTCTCGTCAAGCCCTGCCCCTTTTTGATGTGATTAGCATCATTTTTGTCACCCCCTGCTGAACAGAGGATTCCCCTCCTGGTAGCCCTCAATGGAAGTTCCCAGGTATGGTTATTTCAGTACTGTCAGAGTTATAGTTCAAGAGTAATTCAGTGACAAAGTATCCCCCTCCCGCCCCTTTTACTGATGTAACACTGTTCAGCCAGAGCAGAAGAGAGGTGCCTAGGTAGACTGCAGAGAGGGACAATCTTCAATTAAGATAAGGGAAAAACCTGAAAAGCTTGTCAAGGGGGGCAGGGCTTTCATTGTTCTCATTGGAAGAAGATTGTCCCGTGCTGTTATCTGTCTGGTCTATGGACTGGATTCCACATCTGAGAAGAGATGACTTACACTAGGTAAAAGGGGAGGGAGGGGAAACTTTGCTTGGGAATATCTCTCAAACCTTTATGGTTCTTCATGTTTTTTTAATGCCTACAAAATAAAATAAAGATAAAACGAAGTATTACTATCCCTTTAAGAGTTATTCAGCTGTGGAGATCTTAGTGCATAGGCGCCATAGAATAACACAGGAACTGGAGAAATGATAAACTGGAGAAGTCATCTCCACTTTATCACCTCTAATCACCACTTAGTGAATCTCCCCCTTTGTCTTACTCAGAAACACTGATCGAACTCACTGGGAAGCCACCCCTCTAGGAATAACTGGTGGCTCCTCCTTTGTTTAACAGAAGGACTTGCCTAGGAAGGTGTCATTCAAATAACAGCCAGGAATTCCAACATTATGTTTTGGGGTTTATTTTTTTTTTTGGGGGGGGGGGGAGTGTTTTGTTTTTTTGCAGTGGAAATCAGCTGTAGCTCATGTAGTGGACAGATTCATATCACACATTGATATTCTTGCATTGTTCTTCACAATAATGTGGTTAGGGCAGGGGAGTTAAATGTAAAAACTATACTTTTTCATGAAAAAACATTGATATGACCCACCCCAGACGAGACTGCCTAGTCCCTATGTTTATTGGTGGGGAGAGTATTTGCCCCTCTCCCCATGGATGCCCATGGCTAGATGCACATGGAATCACTCCAAGGCAATGTATACTCTTAGCTCCTCCCATGGCCACACCCTCACAATTCACATGACCCCAGCATCAGTCCCATACACTGCTATACGGCACAGAAAATACCACTGGCAAACAAGGACAAAAAAAACTGTAACCCCTTGCCTGCTAGAGAGATCTCTAATGTATTGTTCAGTAGTGTGTGTTAGAGATCACTATATCGTCAAAGAGGTTAAATAGTAGCCTGAAAAGAGGGTATAAAACAGTTTCAGGGACACTGAAATTGCTCTGGCCACACCCTCAATTCAGAATGTGGGTGTGGCCAGCACAGTCACGGAGGCTGATGTTCAAAGGAAAATGGTGCAATTCAAAAGCAAACCAACGGCTCCATGGAGTATAAATGAAAATTCCCAGAATGCCCATTGATCTAAAACTGCATTTTAACCCCTTGAATACAGATGAGGTCTCCAACTCATTATGTAGCAATGTGTTGGAGACCTCTCCAGCATCCAAAGAGTTAAAAGGTCTGTTTAAATAAGTGGGCATTTTTGTTTGTTTTCCATGGTGCAGTTGTTTTGCACCAAAACTGCACCTCTTTTCTGTGTCCATCAGCCTCAGAGTCTGCCTTCACCATATCTGGGAACCTACTTGTCCCTGGCCCCCAGAGTAACATATAGGGCTGGAGATGGGAGTGTCCAAATGATGTGATTTGCATCATGATGTGGGTGGAGCTTTACTGGGAGGAAGGGATTAAAAGGTTTAGAGGTGGGATTTGCCATGAAATAAGTGGGAAAGTAGGAGGAACAGGTAGAAAAGTGGGGAGAGTTGACACTGAATTCACCAAATCAAAAACCAGCCTCTGTTCCTGGAGACCCAGAAATTCAGTCTGAAAATCAAGGCCTCTGGGGCAGATCTGGAGTGCTTCTAGGTATGGCCTTCACCTGCACATGGCATTCTGTATTTCAAAGTTATACATGCAGCAACTGGTTTTCAAGTGGGCCGCAACTGTCACATGAATTATGGTTAAAGTGGATCTATCACCACTGTACAAGTTTTGTTCAATATGTAGAATAGATATTGAATAAATATAAACCATTATTTAAAAAAAAAAAAATTATTTGCGAGAAAATTACAGTTTAAAGTATGCCCAGCAGCTTACTTCCGGCTAAATCGCTCTTGCCGCAGTTTGCCACACTGCCTCTGCTCCTGTCACTTCCCCCAGCATCCTCCGATGATGGAGGTGTTCTGTTAGTAAGCTGGAGCAATCATATTGACTACATATCGATCTCTGCCAATGAGATTGCTCCTGCTTACTAACAGAACGCCTCCATCGTCGGAGGATGCTGAGGAGAGTGACGGGAGCAGAGGCAGAGCGGCAAGAGCCGTGTACCCGGAAGTAAGATGCTGGGTATACTTTAAACTGTAATTTTCTCACAAATAAGGTTTATCTTTTTAAAAAAAATAATGTTTTATATTTATTCGCCAACTATTTTACATATTGAACAAAACTTGTAAAGTGGTGATAGATCCACTTTAAGTTTAATTTTTGGGGGCCTCATATCTTGAAGAACACAGACACCCCTGCCAGTACTCTTTGTTATTCATTAAGTACTATATACACAAAGTCAAGAGTGGAGCAATTATGGGGCCGTACCCCAACTCTACCATGGGGACAAATAATTCTCAAAATGTCCAATGATTTAATTTGGGCTTTTAGCTCCTTGAATGCATTTGTATTTGTTCCCTATTTTTAGTTGGTTTGCCCCAGTAATGTCCCACTTTTCTTTGTACATATATCCCTACATCTTTAGTCAAAGATATTTAATGCTTTTTTACACATTGCAAAATATTAGAGTGTGATTTATGTCAATCACTATAGTTAACCTTCTGAGTGTACTCAAAGGGTTAATGTTCACTATTTTAAAACAAATTGTTTACTATCCCCCAAGCCTTCCCCTAATGTCATACAATTATCAAGTAAAGTGACTAAACAGAGAGGTCTCAGTGGAGCTGGGTTGCCATGGTAACCTGACCTAATGCTCATTCACACAGACATGACAACTCAGTTGCTGCTCAGGCTGCATTAAAACTTCTCACAAAACACATATGCTTGTGTGAATGAGCACTGGGTGGTTTGCCATGGCAACCCCTTGATTGATTGGGTCAGCTCCCTCACTTGAAGACTGGGCTAACAGCAGGGTAAGGGGTGGGTGTGGGAATATTAAACACTCAGGGTCTTATGCAAACAGACAAGAGGAGCAAATCTCAAGCAATCCAACTGAACAATAGGGGGTAGAAAAAAAATCCCCAAACTTCCATTCATTTAAATGTGCTTCTAACCCATCAGATGCTAAAAACAATGCATTTGAGACCTTTCTACCATTCAAGGTTTTAAAATCCTTATTTAGATCAATAGGAAGTTTCATTTGTCCCCCTATAGTGCAGTTGGTTTACTCCAGAATTACTCCACTTTTATTTTGTGCATAATATCTTTTAAATGAGCCGTAAACTTTTTTATGAAAACCTATATGTTACAGAGCTTTTCCTGATTAGTAATTCAAGCTCACTCCCACTGCTTGCAGTTGTTTTATTTAAATGTTATAACAGTTCAAATAACCAGGAAGTGAGTTTACTGTGTTTACTTCCTGATTGTTCTGACAGGAAGTGACAGGCAGTTTCTGTGGCGAACTCATTAGAATGTAACAGGATAACTAAATAGAAATTGACCATTAGAGGTCACTACTAATGTAAAGAAACACAGAGTTAATCAGTAATAATTCTGGAAATATGAATCTCTGAGCAGTAACAGTACCATTATTTTACTCAACAGGAAACACCCTACAATATATATATTTTTTCATAAAATAAGTTTACTGCTCCTTTAAACTAATGAGAATTAGAGTATGACTGAGATCAGTCACGCTCCTTAATACTTTACAATGCATTCAAAAACTGAAAACATTTTTATCACTTTGACCAATGTTGTTTGACTCCCATATATTTTTGTCTTACTAAATACATATTCTGTGTTACAGAAGAATTGCCTTTATGGAAACTAAAGGAAATGATACAGCAACCTTCTCACATTCATCCTTTGTGAGAACCCAGATTTATTTTTTAACAAGCAGATGAATTCTTGCACGGAGTACTTTTACTGATCGACTGAAAGATGCAATTATCTCTGTATAATAAACCAGTATTTGATTAACTCCATTAGAGATGGTGTCTTTTTTTAGAATAGAATAAGCATCACTTGCGGCAAACAAAAGAGATTTGCTTTCTGAATCCATTCTTAATGTGCAAGACACTCTCACACTCTCAGAATCTCATTAAGACAATAGATAAAATGCCACAAATGGAATTATATATGGAGTCTAGGTCAGAGATTGGCAGAAGATTGAGGCCTCCTGTTGGACTCAATGAAATGAAGTGAGTCATGTTTATTTTCTGGAAATAGGATTTCTATCATTTTCAGACTGTACTGAATAAATCCAACTTAGGCACTTCCCCCACAAACAAACCTTTTTACTGTTTAACCCCTCAGATGTTGGAAGCACCTTTAGATTTCAAAATATTTGGGTTTGAAGAGAAGTCATAGTCAAAATGAGTAGAGGTTTCATAACCATGGACTGAAGAACAGTCATAGCTAAATAATACAGAGGTAGCAGAGAAAAGAAGTAGTCAGAATGAGCAGTAGTAGTATTAATGACCAGGGAACAGAGAGTAGACATAGGTTGGGCAAAGGTCATAACCAGAAGTGAGGAGCAGACGTAGTCAAATGGAGCAGAGGTAATAATAACAGGCAGTGGGGAATACTTGCAGTCAGGATGACACAATGATTTTGTTATACAGAAGACAGGTGCAAAAGTCAAGAAACATTAAGTCTCTGGAGTTGACCACTTGACTGTTTTATAAAGGATGTATCAAGAAGTTTTTGGAAAATGCTAGACTGCAAGGTATGCAAGGACTGATCAGCATACCTGGGAACTCTCCGGATTTGCCCCGGAGACTCCGGTTCTGACAGAGCTTTTAAACTAGGAAAGGGGGGAGCATATAGATAGTAAAAATGTGGTAGACAGTGTAGATAGGAACTGGGTCCAAATTAAGGATAATGGGGCTGGAAAAGGGGTGGGGATACTATCAGAGAGGAACTACTAATAAATGTAGAAAAAAGTAGTGGGTAAAATACATAAAGACATCAAAGTTAATTGTATGTTAGCAAATGCAAGAAGAATGGTAGGTAAAATGGGAGAAATAGAATTGCTGGTGGTTAATAAGCATTTGGACATAATTGATATAACAGAAACATGGTGGGATGATACACGATTGGGCTGTAAATATAGAGGGCTAGTCCCTGTTTAGGAGAAACAAGATTAAAAGAAAAGGAGGCATGAGTGCTTATATTTGAAACCAGATCTAAATCCAGTTTTAAGGGGTTATATGTGTGAGGAAACTGGTTATAATGTGGAATCCTTTTGGATAGAAATGGAGGCTAACTGTGGCATATAAGGTAAAAAAAAGCTGTTGGTGTGTATATGCTACAATCCAAAAAATATTGATGAGAATTTTATGGCTCAACTGTTATTACAAATGAGAAAAGCCTCTTATCTTGGGCATACTATAATTATTGGAGATTTTAACTATCTTGATATCAACTGGACACATGAGACCTACATGTCACAAATGGTGGAAGTGTCGACAAGAAATAACAATGTATTGGACCTAGTGATAACAAATAACATAGACATGGTATCCAGTATTAACATCGGTGAACATTTGGGAAAACAGTGATCACAACATAGTTACTTTTGAGATCAGTTTGGCAAAGCAAATTGTATAGGTTCAGCCAAAACTTTTTTTTTTTAAAAAAAAAGCTATCTTCAAAATGTTAAAAGCATAAATGCAACACATAGACTAGGATAAATTGTTTAACCCCTTAACGAACCTTGACAAATGGAATTCCGGGCTCCCCCCGCGGCTGCACGCCGTTCGGGAAGTCCGAAATCGAAATTAAAAAAAAAAAAAAAGCTCCGTGGTCCTTTAGTGATTGCCACGTGCCTGCGCGGCCGGTCGTTAAGGGGTTAAAGGCAAAAATACTGAGAAAAACATATCAGAATTTAAATCTGGGTTGCAGAAAGTAGATCACAGCCAATGTGGTTAAATGCAAATGTAAAGAAATAAATGGCAAGGGAAAAAGGCATTTAAACTAGTTAAGTCTGAAGGAACAGAAATTATATCTTAAAGGGATAGTATTACTTCAAAATTACTATCCCTCATATTGTAGCCCTTAATAAACTGAGTTAAATGACACTAGCGGCATCTCTCAAACCTTTATGGTTTAAGAGATAGCCGCTTTCAAAGTTTCCTCTCCCCTGCTGTCAGCGTTCTGCTGCCAGCAGGAGAATCTGGTCTCTGAATCAAGAGGAGGCTCTTCAGCAGAGCCGATATCTTGTTATGGAAGGAAAAATGATTAATTGAAACAGTCTTCTCCATGTGCTTGGTAACCAAGCACACATAGAAGACTGTTTCAATTAATCATTTTTCCTTCCATAACGAGATATCGGCTCTGTTTAAGAGCCTCCGCCTGTCCCGGGACCGGATTCCCCTGCTGGCAGCAGAACGCTGACAGCAGGGGAGAGGAAACTTTGAAAGCGGCTATTTCTTAAACCATAAAGATCTGAGAGATGCCGCTGGTGTCATTTAACTCAGTTTATTAAGGGCTACAATATGAGGGATAGTAATTTTGAAGTAATACTATCCCTTTAAATTATAGGGAGTGCAACAAAGAATGCAAAGAGGCAGTTAGGTTAGCAAAAATAGATAACGAAACTCGAAATGCAAAGGAGAGAAAGACTAATCTCAAAAAGTTTTTGAAATACATAAATAGCAAAAAAAACTTAAGAGTGAGTGCATTGGACCTTTCATAAATGGGATGGGTGAGTTGATTAGAGAGGATAAGGAAAAGGCTGATATTCTAAACACTTTCTTTGCATCTGTATGTACCAGGGAACAAGAAATGGTAGAAGAGCCTCAAAAAAGTAAGAATTAAAGCCATTCCATTATCAGATATCAGGTTAACACAAGAAGAGGTTATGGGAAGACTGAACAGAATGAAAACTGACAAGGCACCGGGTCCTGTTGCTATACAACCAAGGTCATCAGGAACTCAGTGCAGTGTTAGCAAGACCCCTCCTTTTACTCTTAAAGATTCTCTCTCCAAAGGCTCAGTGCCACAAGATTGGTGTAAAGCAAATGTAGTGTCTTTATTTATGAAGGGAACTAAAACAGAACTTGAGAATTATAGACCTGTGAGTTTGACCTCTATACTAGGAAAAATGCTAGAGGGGATAATAAAGGATTATATTTAGGGTTACACTGCAGAAAAAATAATATTATTAGCAGGAATCAACATGGTTTATGAGGAATAGATCATGCTAAATAAATCTTTTAAGCTTCTATGAAGAAGTAAGTAGCAACCTAGATAATGGTAAAGCAGTAGATGTGGTATATCTAGATTTTGCAAAGGCATTTGATACAGTGCTGCACAGGAGGCTGGGGTATAAAAGAAGGATAACCTTTGCAATTGGATAGAAACTGGTTGTAGGCTAGGGAACGGTGTGTTGTTGCAAACAGAACATTTTCCAATACAATTAAGTTTGAGAATGGAGTACATCAGGGTTCATTACATGGGCCTCTGCTTTTTAACATGTTTATAAATGACCTGGAAATATATATTGAAAGCAAAATATTAATATTTGCAGATGACACTTAATTATGCAGGGTAATACATTCAGAACAGGATATTTTATGTCTACAGAGGGATTTACATAAAAAGGTAGATTGGCCAAACTAATGGAATAAGAAGTTTAACCCTTTGAGTGCCAGAGGGGCACTCAAAGGGTTAATGTAGGAAAGTGTAAAGTCATGTATTTGGGAAGAAAACACCCCAATGCTACTTATGAACTCAGTGGAATCATTTTAGGGGACTCATTACTAGAAAAAGACCTGGGAATCCCTGTAATCTACAAACTTGGAACCAGTGACCAGTGTCAAATAGCAGTAGTAGAAGCAAACAAAGTCCTGTCTTGCATAAAAAGGGGTATTGAATCAAGAGTAAATAACATCATTTTGCCACTGTACAAATCATTGGTAAGACCTCACCTAGAATATGCAGTGCAGTTTTGGGCACCATTCTTAAAAGTATATTCAAGAACTGGTGAGAGTACAGCAAAGAACAACAAAATTAATTAAAGGAATGGAGGACTTGACGTATGAGGAACGACTAGACAAACTTGGTTTATTTTAGAAAAAAGACGACTAAGAGGAGATCTTATCACAATGTACAAGTATATGAGAGGTCAATACAGGGATCTCTCTGGTGAGCTATTCATTCCAAGATTAGAGGAAATGATGTTTCAGCTTCAGCAGAGGAATGTTGTTGTTGTTTTTTTGGTTGTTTTTTTTGCAGTAAGGTCTGTCAAATTGTGGAATTCTTTGCCCGAGGATGTGGTAATGGCAGATAAAATGGATACATTTAAGAGAAGATTAGATACATTTCTATCAAAAGAGAACATGCAAGGTTATACTGTGTATTAGTAGGCAAAACAGAAAGTTCAGATAAAGACTAACTCATCTGGCAGCAGGAAACCTATCTAATTCTCATTTCTCAGGGAGGCAAAGGTTGAAATTGATGGACTTGTTTATTTTTTCAACCTAATTTAATATGTAACTATGTTACTATGTTATAAGCTGTTTTTGGACTATAACTCCCATCATCCTAAACCAGACACTAGAGCTTCCTATGTGCAGCAGCACAGCTGTAAATTCAGTGTGTGCACAGAAACATCAAGAACATCCAAACAGACTTCAGTTCCAATCTAATCAGTCAAGCGACTAGTCTTGCCCCTGGGCTGTGTTTTGCTCATGTCTACATTATACACTAGAAAGGGCTCAAATGAATTTCATCAGAATTCACTGGAGACACCAATAGCATCCATGGGATTAAAGCGATTCAATTATAATTTCCTTTCAATTTCAAGATATAAAAAAATAATCTCACATTCAAATGGATTTTTACAGTAAAGGTAACGTTCCATATGACTGTAGCATTTAATTGGTTGATCATACTGGTGTGATAAATTGGCTGATGTCTCTGATTTATTTGGGAATCTAGCAAGTAAAGCCAAATGGCAAGGACATAATGATTAATCAATACGTCAGTTAAAGAGTCAGCTGATTTAATCATTGACAGTTTCATATTTTATGTATTGATAAGATCATTTTATGTAGCTGTTAAATGTATTGGATGATGGCTCTAAAATCTATATACAGCGCTACATGTGCCATAAGACTCTTTTCCATAAGATTTTGTAGGGGTTTTTTTCTATCAGACTACAGGAGTATACACCTCAGGCGCCTGTAGGTAAGGAACCCCAGCTGCCCTTAGCTCCGCCTATTGCCACACCCCGACTCCTCACATGCCTCCCGTCCACAATTTCGGCCACTGTTCCCTGGCACGTAAAATACCCTTAGCCTATAACACCACCACAGGTGCAGGTACATTGGGATTAATCTGGTCACACACATACAATTCAGAATGTGGGTGTGGCCAGTGCAGCTGTGGAACCGCCTCTCAAAATTTGGAGACCTAGGCAGTTGCCTATCTCTGCTTAATGGGAAGTCCAGCCCTGAGTCCTGTAATAAGGCTGAAGGGCTACAAAGAACCACATCAATTCTGAGGCAAACCATCTGCACCACAGGGGACACATAAACATTTCCTTTGATTTATGGGTCATTTAACCCCTTGAATGCTAGAGAAGTCTCCAAGACATTGCTTCCAAATCTGTTGGACACCTGTCTATCATTCAAGTGGTTAAAAAACAAATTTAAACATTAGGGGAAATGTATTAGTCTCCTATGGTTTTCCCTGGCATTAATCCAGATCATAAGACTGTAATGCCTCTTTAAGTTCTATCAGTGTATGGTAACAGTTATGTTTGCAAATGTTAAACGTTCTTTTTTGTAAAGATGACATTTATTTTACTATTAGTACTTCTGTCTATTTGTGATATAAAGCAGGAGACTGGTAGAATAAAAATGATACATTTATTGGCTAACTGAGTGGCTTTGGATGCAAGACAACTAGGTCTCTTCTTCAGGCATAGAAAGAATGAAGGCTGAAAGCACAATACATGGCTTTAGAACTTATACACATAGTGCACAATGTATTGGATAGCTCTGTGTAACCCAGGGGTCAAAATCCATTAGCAGAATGTATATACTCAGTGTGGACCGTAAATTAAACTCTAGCCTCTATAACAGCTTAATGAAGTGGACTAGAAAAAGCAAACAAGATTAATTAGCTTTTTAACAGCTCCAGTGAAATTGACCATATCTATGGGTTCACCCTCCAAACACCAGAGGGGCGCTCAACCCATCACTTACAATGAAACATGAAGCCCCCTGGCATCCAAAGGCGCCAAACATATTTTATTGTGTGGGATAATGTGACATAAATTCCTTGTCACTGTTCAAGCCACAGTTCATATTGTTAAACTTGGTTATCAGTTTATACTCTCAGATCTTTTTTATCTCTGTGTATTAAGATTTCCCATCAGTATAGTCACTTTGAGATCTATAATGATGTGATCTTGTATGAGGATGTATAAAATATGGTCCCATCCCAAGCAAGAAGGGGTTAATCAAGGGTTAATAAGGGTTTTGTGTTTCTTAATCAGGGGTTAATAAGGGGTTAATGCATTTCTTATAAATCTTCTGTGCATAAAATGTATGTCAACTGCTTTCTTTGCACGTTCATTATGTCACATTTTTAAGGTCATGCAGCACTAATAGAAATGCTGATTTTTTCAGACTGCATTAACCCTCGCAGCCGCAGAGCACGAGTTAGGCATGTAATGGTGACGTAGGTTGTTGACACTAACCATGTAATCTGATAGGTCAAAAAATTCTGATCACTGGGTGATAAAGAGTATAAGAGCTGGGTGATGTGGGGGGCTGGTTTAGACCTTCATCAGGATCATGCATGAGAAGTGTCCTCCTGTGTATCTGTGCAAGATTGTATGGGCGGTCATTAGATCCATTCAGGAGCTTTTCCATATGTGCTGAGATCATTGGCTGATAAGTATTGTCTGCTTATTGCATCTTATATGCATATTGATAATAAATCTGTGATTATATATGTGTCTTTCTGTTTATTTAGTTTGGAATCCAAACTAATCATTGAAGCAGATATGTTCTGTTAAAATATTCACCAACAGGGGTGTCTCCTTTGTTGTTCACACTGGGCCTATGAGAATTCATAATTTTTCTAAGGGTCTGTTCTGTCTCACCCACATATAGTCTTATTTGGGGACATTTCACACACACATGATGAGGTAAACAACATTAGATGAGTCACAGGAGAATTTGCCCTTGATATTGTGGTTTCTGTGGGAATGTGTTATGGGCACCTTATCTGTGGTACATATGTGTGCTTCAAGCCATGGGTTGTAGATGACTACTAATGGAACTCTGTTATCTTCCTGTGGTTGTTTGTTTTCCAGGAGAATTCTTCCAGGTACACTGGTGTCTCTCTGAATTTGGTGGTCTGATATGCGGTTATATCTTAGGGCCTGGTTGTAAGCAAAAGAGTTTTTTGTGTGTCTGGGGTGGAAACTGTTATTTCTGAGATAATTAGGCCTGTCTGTTGGATTGCAGTAGAGATGTCCAGATGGAGTTTTTACTGACACTGATCGTAGTATCCAGAGAGTTAATTTACATGGGTGAATGGCTGAGTTTGAGGTTTATGGTGGGTTGGAAGGCATTGTAATTTTTGTGAATGCCAAAAGTTCATCTTCGCTAGCAGTTCAAATGATTTATATATCATCTATGTAATTGAGGTAGACTAGAGGTTTTATTTGACAAGAGGACAATAACTCCTCCTTCAATTTTGCCATGAATAGGTTGGCGTACTGAGGTGCCATTCGCTTTCCCATGTCAGTTCCAGTTTTTTGTACGTATAGTTCTTAGCCAAATGTGAAATAATTATGCATAAGTATGAAGTGCATTAGTTGGGTTACATGTTCTGTGGGTAAGCCCTCTTGTTCTAGGAATGCATTGCAGGCCGCAATCCCATGTTCATGTGGAATGTTGATATAAAGTAATTCCACACCCACAGTGGCTAGAATGGTTTCCCTAGGGATGTAGCCATGGTCAAACAGTTTGTTTAAGATATAGATTGTGTCAATTATGTAGATAGGTGTATTGTGCATTCAGATTTAATTCTTATTATGCCTAAAGAAGAGACCTACTTGTCTTGAAAGCTTTCATCCAAAGGGTATCCATTTGAAAAGTCGCATACAATACGTCGTGTCTCCACACAACACATTGACAATGTCGCCGTGGTTAAAATGGCAACGTGACAATCTCGCAGTGCATGAAAGCGCAAGATTGTCATGTCGCTTCCTGAAATGGCACTGTGACTGCAGCATGTGTTCTGTGTTGAATTATAGAAACTTACTTACATACACCATCCCCTAGACCCAGGATTCTTGGTTCAGCCTACTTGAAGTAATAAATAACATGGTTTTCTCTCTTCTTCATTTAGCATGCATTGAGGTTCATTCAGTTGTTAAACGGTTCATTGTTTCATAGACGGCGCCGTTTATTCTGCACCCGTCTATGAAAGAATTAACCATTTCACAACCTCAATGCGTGCTGAATAAAGAAGA
Source organism: Rhinophrynus dorsalis (assembly GCA_037306005.1). Taxonomy (NCBI): domain Eukaryota; kingdom Metazoa; phylum Chordata; class Amphibia; order Anura; family Rhinophrynidae; genus Rhinophrynus; species Rhinophrynus dorsalis. Next base: position 56,614,642 of record CM074720.1, on the reverse strand, counting down.
GAGAAAACCATGTTCTTTATTACTTCGAGTAGGCTGAACCGAGAATCCTGGGTCTACAGGCTGGTGTATGCAAGTAAGTTTCTATAATTCAACATGGAACACAGTGCCGGTTCAGGAAGCGACATGACAATCTCTCTCTTTCATGCACTGCAAGATTGTGCATTTTGCCATTTTAACCACGGCGACATTTTCAATGCGTTGTGTGGCAACAAGATGTATTGTATGTGACTTTTTAAAAGTAAACCCAACCAAAGCCACTCAGTTAGCCAGTAAAGGTATCATTTTTACTCTACTTGTCTCCTGCATTTTCTTTGGATAATACAGTATCACGCTTTACCCATAAGAAATAAAGGGCAACATTTATTTTATTATTAGCACTTCTGTCTCTTTGTAAGAAATACTGTAGGTATTTTTGATTTTGTGACTAAGTGACAAATACACCTTTAAAAACTGGTTGCACCAAATGGGTTAAAGGAGAACTGTGTTTTACTATTTATATATAGGTCCTGGTACAGGCTGAAATGATGACTAAAATGTACTACACGCAATAACATTTGTTTTAATGTTTGTTCCTGTGAGTGCTTCATTGTTCTGGGACTGTACTAATATCTTTAGTATTGCACCCAGGCCATTTCATGACAGTTCCCTGAGTGATGAGTAACTGGCTCAGTATTTGATTAACAGTATGAGCTACCAAACAATAGTCAGAAGTATCTATCTATCTATCTATCTATCTATCTATTTACTAGGGATACTGACATGGCGTTGCCCATGTGGTTAATAAAAAAATGACTGTTTTAATGACTGGCTTGTTCAATTTTCAGTGCTTAACACTTTCAGATCCAAAACAGTGTGGTAAGCATTGCAAATCACTGCGTTACACAACTCTCCATCAGTGAATGTGAGTGTTTGCATGAGCATGTGTGCATGTGTGAGAGTGCGTGTATAGCGTTTTGTCTATAGTGTAAGCATATTGTGTAAAGCGTAATGTGTTTATTGAATAGCTCTTTGTCTATAGCCTTTGGTGTATTGCATATAGTGTTTTGGAATACAGTAGTGTTGAGCGAGCATGCTCGGCCGAAGCTCGGTTCGGCTCGAGCATCGCTCTGCTCGGCACATGGCGGTACTCGTACGAGTACCGCATGTGCTCGACCGCCATGTTCGGGTCTCCTCCCCGCACGTTTCGCGGCTGCTGCGCAGCCAATAAACGTGCAGGAAGGCTCTGACATCAGTGTAATGCCAGCAGCCATGTTGGCTGCTGGCATTACACTGATTGGCTGGCCAGAACCCGTGATCGGGTGCTGTATAGCACCTGACCAGCGAGTTCGGCTCAGTCTTAGCCAGGGAGAGATGAGGATAGGAAGGGAAAGTCAGTGTAGGGAGAAGAAAAGCGAGTTTGTTAAAAAAAAGACCCAAAAGTCCTTTTTAGGACTACTGTGTGTGGGGGCAGCAGTTTATTTTGTTTGGGGGGGCAGAGATATAAAAAAAAAAAATCTTCATATATTCTGTTCACTGTGCCTAGCCGCAGATTAGCAGCACATTCTGTTTAGTGTGCAAAGTTGCAGATTAGAGCACATTCTGTTCAGTGTGCAAAGTTGCAGATTAGCAGCACATTCTTTTTAGTGTGCAAAGTTGCAGATTAGAGCACATTCTGTTTAGTGTGCAAAGTTGCAGATTAGCAGCACATTCTGTTTACTGTGCAAAGTTTCAGAATAGGAGAACATTCTGTTAAGTGTTCAAACTGTAAAATATCAAAGTCACATATTCCATTCACTGTGCGTAGCCACAGTTAAGAAGCAAATTCTGTTTACTGTGCAAAGTTTCAGAATAGGAGAACATTCTGTTAAGTGTTCAAACTGTAAAATATCAAAGTCACATATTCCATTCACTGTGCGTAGCCGCAGTTAAGAAGCAAATTCTGTTTACTGTGCAAAGTTTCAGAATAGGAGAACATTCTGTTAAGTGTTCAAACTGTAAAATATCAAAGTCACATATTCCATTCACTGTGCGTAGCCGCAGTTAAGAAGCAAATTCTGTTTACTGTGCAAAGTTGCAGAATAGGAGAACATTCTGTTAAGTGTTCAAACTGTAAAATATCAAAGTCACATATTCCATTCACTGTGCGTAGCCGCAGTTAAGAAGCAAATTCTGTTTACTGTGCAAAGTTGCAGAATAGGAGAACATTCTGTTAAGTGTTCAAACTGTAAAATATCAAAGTCACATATTCCATTCACTGTGCGTAGCCGCAGTTAAGAAGCAAATTCTGTTTACTGTGCAAAGTTGCAGAATAGGAGAACATTCTGTTAAGTGTTCAAACTGTAAAATATCAAAGTCACATATTCCATTCACTGTGCGTAGCCGCAGTTAAGAAGCAAATTCTGTTTACTGTGCAAAGTTTCAGAATAGGAGAACATTCTGTTAAGTGTTCAAACTGTAAAATATCAAAGTCACATATTCCATTCACTGTGCGTAGCCGCAGTTAAGAAGCAAATTCTGTTTACTGTGCAAAGTTTCAGAATAGGAGAACATTCTGTTAAGTGTTCAAACTGTAAAATATCAAAGTCACATATTCCATTCACTGTGCGTAGCCGCAGTTAAGAAGCAAATTCTGTTTACTGTGCAAAGTTTCAGAATAGGAGAACATTCTGTTAAGTGTTCAAACTGTAAAATATCAAAGTCACATATTCCATTCACTGTGCGTAGCCGCAGTTAAGAAGCAAATTCTGTTTACTGTGCAAAGTTTCAGAATAGGAGAACATTCTGTTAAGTGTTCAAACTGTAAAATATCAAAGTCACATATTCCATTCACTGTGCGTAGCCGCAGTTAAGAAGCAAATTCTGTTTACTGTGCAAAGTTTCAGAATAGGAGAACATTCTGTTAAGTGTTCAAACTGTAAAATATCAAAGTCACATATTCCATTCACTGTGCGTAGCCGCAGTTAAGAAGCAAATTCTGTTTACTGTGCAAAGTTTCAGAATAGGAGAACATTCTGTTAAGTGTTCAAACTGTAAAATATCAAAGTCACATATTCCATTCACTGTGCGTAGCCGCAGTTAAGAAGCAAATTCTGTTTACTGTGCAAAGTTTCAGAATAGGAGAACATTCTGTTAAATGTTCAAACTGTAAAATATCAAAGTCACATATTCCATTCACTGTGCGTAGCCGCAGTTAAGAAGCAAATTCTGTTTACTGTGCAAAGTTTCAGAATAGGAGAACATTCTGTTAAGTGTTCAAACTGTAAAATATCAAAGTCACATATTCCATTCACTGTGCGTAGCCGCAGTTAAGAAGCAAATTCTGTTTACTGTGCAAAGTTTCAGAATAGGAGAACATTCTGTTAAGTGTTCAAACTGTAAAATATCAAAGTCACATATTCCATTCACTGTGCGTAGCCGCAGTTAAGAGGCACATTCTGTTTACTGTGCAAAGTTGCAGAATAGGAGAACATTCTGTTAAGTGTTCAAACTGTAAAATATCAAAGTCACATATTCCATTCACTGTGCGTAGCCGCAGTTAAGAAGCACATTCTGTTTACTGTGCAAAGTTGCAGAATAGGAGAACATTCTGTTAAGTGTTCAAATTGTAAAATATCAAAGTCACATATTCCATTCACTGTGCGTAGCCGCAGTTAAGAAGCACATTCTGTTTACTGTGCAAAGTTGCAGAATAGGAGAACATTCTGTTAAGTGTTCAAACTGTAAAATATCAAAGTCACATATTCCATTCACTGTGCGTAGCCGCAGTTAAGAAGCACATTCTGTTTACTGTGCAAAGTTGCAGAATAGGAGAACATTCTGTTAAGTGTTCAAACTGTAAAATATCAAAGTCACATATTCCATTCACTGTGCGTAGCCGCAGTTAAGAAGCACATTCTGTTTACTGTGCAAAGTTGCAGAATAGGAGAACATTCTGTTAAGTGTTCAAACTGTAAAATATCAAAGTCACATATTCCATTCACTGTGCGTAGCCGCAGTTAAGAAGCACATTCTGTTTACTGTGCAAAGTTGCAGATTTGCAGCACATATTCCGTGTAATATGAAGAAGGCGGGTAAAAAGGGATGGGAAAGTGGACGTGATCCTGATAGTTCAGGGCGCGGGTCAGGACGCGTAGAAACTGCGCCTGGTGCCAGAGCACAAGACAGAAAGACATCCACCATACCTAGCTTCATGTCTCAGTTTACAGGGCGTCGCAGGACATCACTCTCGAGGTCCGACCACTGCGAACAGGTGGTCGGTTGGATGTCAGCTGATACTGCTTCCAGTCGGTTAAGCACCACCCTGTCTTCCACCAAGTCCACTCTCAGTAGCCAAGATTCTGGTCAACATAATCCTCACTCTGATCATCCTTCCTCCCACCATAGAGGATCTGGTCAAAGAAGTGATCCCACACTGGGATATAGTGAGGAGCTCGTCTCATCACCAATCCTTCATTTGACCCTCTCTCCAAGCACGCTTGTAGAGGAACATGACATCTTGTGCCCTGATTCACAACCTCTAGAGGGTACCCAATCACAAGAAGATGACAGAGGGGAACGGCATTTAAGGTCAAAGGAAGTGGATGATGATGATGATGAGACACAGTTGCCATTAAATCAACCACTATTACTGTCTCAAGACCTTGATGAGGAGGATGATATACAGTTGTCAATGACTGAGTATGTGGTGGGATCAAGACATGAGGAGGATGATCAGAGTGAGGAAGTGGAGGAGTACTTGGTGGACGATGAGGTGACTGACCCCACCTGGGAAGATGTAGAGCCGAGCGATGACAGCAGTCCTGAGGGTGAGCCATCTGCAGCACCGCAACAGGCTGGAAGAGGCAGTGGTGTGGCTACAGAAAGAAGGCGGACCGCACCAAACCGGCCCGCAAATGTTCCACGGAGCACCCCCTTGCGTAAATCTCCCTTGCCAAGGGGTAGGTGTTCCGTGGTATGGCGTTTTTTTAAGGAAAGTGCGGACGACAAAAGAATTGTAGTTTGCAACCTGTGCAACACCAGAATGAGCCGAGGCATGAACACTAGAAACCTCACCAGCATGATCCGACACATGGCATCCAAGCACCGTAATAAGTGGGAGGAACGCCCGGATCGCCAATCTGTGTCTGCAGGCCACACCACTGCCTCCTCTTCCCCTGTTTTCGGTGCCGGCCAATCGCCTGTCGAAGGCGCAGGCCCGCATACCTCCCGCCCTGCACCTGTACCATCTGAAGCACCATCAGCGACCACATCCACTTCCCTGTCCCAGCACAGCGTCCAAATGTCGTTACCCCAGGCATTTGAGCGCAAGCGAAAATACCCAGCCACCCACCCACAGGCCATAGCACTAACCTCACACCTTTCCAAATTACTGGCCATCGAAATGCTGCCATTTAGGCTTGTGGAGACTGAGTCCTTCCGCAGCCTGATGGCAGCAGCTGTCCCTCGGTACGCAGTCCCCAGCCGCCACTACTTTTCCCGGTGTGCCGTCCCCGCCTTACACCACCATGTGTCCCGTAACATCACCCGTGCCCTGACCAACGCAGTTACTGGGAAGGTCCACTTAACGACTGACACATGGACAAGTGCTTGTGGCCAGGGACGCTACATTTCCCTGATGGCACACTGGGTGAATGTCGTGGAGGCTGGGAGCGACTCGGACCCTGGGATGGCACAGGTGCTACCCACGCCGAGGATTGCGGGCCCTACCTCCATCAGGGTTTCCGCCAGCACCTACGTTATTGGCTCCTCCTCCTCCGTTTCCACCTCCGAATTCTCTGCGCGCAGCGCCACTCACCCATCAGCCGGTAGCTGGAAGCAGTGTAGCACTGCAGTGGGGAAGCGTCAACAGGCCGTGCTGAAGCTGATCTGCCTTGGGGACAAACAGCACACGGCCTCAGAGCTGTTGCAGGGGATTAGTCACCAGACCGAGCAATGGCTCTCGCCACTCAACCTGCAACCAGGCATGGTTGTGTGTGATAATGGGCGTAACTTGGTGGCGGCTTTGGAGGTCGGCAAGCTCACACACATACCAAGCCTAGCGCATGTATTTAATTTAGTGGTTCAGCGATTTCTAAAAACCTACCCCAATTTGCATGATCTCTTGACCAAGGTGCGCCGCGTGTGTGCACATTTCCGTAAGTCATCAACAGCTTCAGCCGGCCTGTTGAAGCTGCAGCAGCGCTTACAATTGCCAGCTCACCGGCTGCTGTGTGACGTGAGCACGCGCTGGAACTCCACCTTCCACATGTTGGCCCGGCTTTGTGAGCAGCAGAGGGCAGTAGTGGAGTACCAGCTGTTACACGGTCGTCGCCTCTCCGTTCAACTTCCTGTAATCAGAAGTGAGGAGTGGGAATGGATGTCAGACCTCTGTGAGGTTTTACGCAATTTTGAGGAATCGACACAGATGGTGAGCGGCGATAACGCTATTATCAGTGTAACCATCCCACTTCTGTGTCTACTGAAACGCTCGCTGCTCACAATTAAAACTGACGCTTTGCATGTGGAAGAGGTGGAAATGGGGGAGGAAAAGCTTACACAAGGTGATAGCCAGAGCACCCTCACTTCGTCTTCTCAGCGACAATTGGAGGAGGAGGAGGAGGAAGACACGGTTGCCTCCGCTACAGAGGGTAGCCATGGAACTTTAGTTCCATCTCTTCAGCGTGGGTGGGCAGAAGAGGAGGAAGAGGATGAGGAGATTGAGAGTCATCCTCCTGGTGAGGACAGCCAAATCTTGCCTGTTGGTACTCTGGCACACATGGCTGACTTTATGTTAGGCTGCCTTTCCCGTGACCCACGCGTTATACGCATTTTAGACAACACGGATTACTGGGTGTTCACCCTTCTGGACCCCCGCTACAAAGAGAATTTCTCATCTCTCATTCCTCCGGTGGAGAGGACAAGCAAAATGGTGCAATACCAGAAGGTTCTTGTTGAAAAATTGCTCCAAAATTTTCCATCTGACAACGCTGGCGGCAGAGTACGTGCTACCTTGGCCAACCGAGAAGGGGAGAAAAGGGGAGCACACAGCAGTTCCGACAAAGGCAGGGCAACACTCTCCAAGGCGTGGGACACCTTCATGACACCCCGCCAGCACCCTCACCCTGATGCGCAGCCTAGTGTCACAAGGAGGGAAAAGTTTTGGAAGATGGTGAAGGAGTACGTAGCAGACCGTGTCAGCATCCTCAATGATCCCTCTGTGCCTTACAACTACTGGGTGTCCAAGCTGGACACGTGGTATGAACTGGCACTCTACGCCTTGGAGGTGCTGGCCTGCCCTGCCGCCAGCGTTCTGTCTGAGCGGGTATTTAGTGCTGCTGGTGGCATCATAACAGATAAGCGTATCCGCCTTTCCACCGAAAATGCTGATAGGTTGACACTTATAAAAATGAACAAGGCCTGGATTTCCCCTGACTTCTCCACTCCACTGGAGGAAAGCCCCGGGGGAACATAAACTCACTTTATATATGTTATTTACAATGATGGGAATACTCTGTATTCCCATTCACCCCTTCCACCCAAAAAACGGGTATATGGTTGACTCTCTTCCATATGCCCAGTGATATAATTTTTATATAGGGCCAGCTCACCAGCGGGCCCAGTGATATAATTTTTATATAGGGCCAGCTCACCAGCGGGCGCAGTTTGACAATTTTTGTATAGGTCAGCTCAGCAGCGGGCCTTCTCATATAATGTTTTATTGGGTCAGCTCTCTAGCGGGCCCTCTCATATAATGTTTTATAGCGTCAGCTCACTAGCGGGCCTTCGCATATAATGTTTAGGATGGTCAGCTCCGCAGCAGACCCTCACCCATAATGTTTTAGATGGTCGGCTCAGCGCACGTTTCCCTCTTAATCATGGCCCCAGTTCAGAAAAATCGAGGAAATTTTTGGGAGAATTTGCCTTTGCACACGTTTCCCTCTTAATCATGGCCTCAGTTCAGAAAAATCAAGGAAATTTTTGGGAGAATTTGCCTCTGCGCACGTTTCCCTCTTAATCATGGTCTCAGTTCAGAAAAATCAAGGAAATTTTTGGGAGAATTTGCCTCTGCGCACGTTTCCCTCTTAATCATGGCCTCAGTTCAGAAAAATCGATGAAATTTTTTGCAGAATTTGCAGATGATATACAAGTAAATATACAGCAAATACTGTTTGGTAACAATTTTTCGCCTAAAGTCGTTTTTATCTGCCTTTTTGTGTGTTTTACGGTCAGTCTGTAAAAATGGCGTACTACGGGCGAAAGATCGTTCCCAGCAGCGATGTTGGAGTCCAAGATGCATCCAGACATCCTCCCTATGCTGTCCCTGAACCATTTCTGTGGTGTTTCCATCATTTTCTGCCCTTTTCCTATGGACCAGGCACCCTCCCCTCATCAGAGCAGGGGGTGCCTGGTGTAATGCTCGAGTCCTCCCATTGACTTCAATGGGGCTCGGGTGCTCGGCCGAGCACTCGAGCCTCCGGGGGCGCTCGGTCAGAGCACCCGAACACCCGAGCATTGGGGTGCTCGCTCATCACTAGAATACAGCATTTGGCTTATAGCATTTGTAGTATTGTGTATGTTGATTGGCATATTGCATACAGAGTTTGTTGTATAGCATTTGGAGTATATAGCATATGGTGTATAGAGTATTATGTCTAGCGTTTGGAGTTTTTCGTATAGCATTTAGGGGATGGTGTTTGACATATAGCATTTTACATATTACGTATATCATTTTGCGTATAGTGTTTGTCATATAGTGTATGGCGCACAGTATTTAGCATATGGTGTACAGTGTTTGGCGTATGATGCACAGAGTTTGGCATATGGTGCTCCATGTATAGAGTTTGCATTTGGTGTATTATGTATAGCATTTGGTGTATTATGTATAGTGTATGGCATAGAGAAACTGGTGTATTACGTATATGGTTCTGTGCTGTATGTATAGTGTTTGGCATATAGCATATAGCTTTGTGTGTATTGTGCATAGCATTTTGCACATAGCATTTTGTGCATAGAATTTTGAGTATAACATTGCGCACATTGTGTGTACCGTCTAGCGAGTAGCATTGTGCATATCGTTGTTCGTATTGCGTTCTGCTTATAGCATTTTCCGTGGAGCACTGTTTGTAGTGTCTGTGCATGAATATATATATATATATATATATATATATATATATTCAAGAACACAATATGATTTGGGGAGCACTCCCTTTGACTCTTTATCGCAACACCCGGTATGTGTATATTGTGCATATGCATGTTCATTGTAGCCCCTGCATCTCGTTGCAGAGATTTTGACAGGACGCCCCCTGGCCACCCCTATCAAAATCATACCACAATGGTTACACCAGTAGGACAGACAGTATAGAGGAGATTTAAAGGGATAGTAATACTTCGTTTTATCTTTATTTTATTTTGTAGGCATTAAAAAAACATGAAGAACGATATAAGTCTTATCTCTCAAACCTTTATGGTTTAAGAGATATTCACAAGCAAAGTATCCCCCCCCTTTCAGCCACATCAGAAGGGAGGTGCCCAGGTAGATTTCAGAGAGGGACAATCTTCAATTAAGATAAGGGAAAAAGCTGAAAAACTTGTCAAGGGGGAAGGGCTTTGATTGTTCTCATAGGAAGAAGATTGTCCCCTGCTGTTATCTGTCTGGTCTTACAACCGGATTCCACATCTGAGAAGAGATGGTTTACATTAGGTAAAAGGGGTGGGAGGGGAAACTTTGCTTGTGAATATCTCTCAAACCATAAAGGTTTGAGAGATAAGACTTGTATCATTCTTCATGTTTTTTTAATGCCTACAAAATAAAATAAAGTTAAAACAAAGTATTACTATCCCTTTAAACAACATCTCCACACTGCCACTCCTGAGTGTGTTTGCCAGTCGCATAGTCTTCTTTTATATTAAGTATATATACACACACACGTATACCTGCACACACACACAAATAATTAGATAGATAGATAGATAGATAGATAGATAGATAGATAGATAGATAGATAGATATCAGAAAAAACAATTAAGCACTCTCAGGACTTTACTTGGAAGATTTCAATGTGATAGTAAAATTTTTTTGAAAAGTCTGGAGAGTTTTTCTTACTCGTTTTTTCTGATATCTATCTATTTATCCCTATGAACATATGCACCCAGACTATATTTTTGAAAGTGAGAGTGCTTCCCTTTGATATATTAACCCTTTGAGTGTCAGAGAGGTATCTAGACTGAGTGGGTTAACCTAACAGAAGCATATTTGACAATGTAAATTACTGTGATTAAAATTACTGTATATTAGTAAACACAGAGCAAAAGATTGCAGTATAAGTATCATAGAAAAAGCCTGTTTGAGATGAATGGATTCACTGTAGTAACTAATGCCGCATTTCTGAACGTTTCCAAATGGGCGAAAGCAGGAGAAATGTAAATAATAATCAAGACAAAACAAGAGGATACTTTACATAAATTGATTATTTCCAAATAATTCATTAGCCAAATGGATCAGAGACCGAGAGACAATAAATCTGAACTGTGTTGACATTTTTGCTATTGATGGATTCAGCAAAAGCATTGCAAAGCATTTCTGAGGCCAATGTGCAAAGAATTATGGGGCAAAAAAAATTCCATTCATTTAAAAGGGGCTTATAAATCCTTGAATGTTAAAGTGCAATTGCCAATACATTCTATTATATATTATTATTATCATTTTTCATCTGCACCTTTTTTCAGACACTCTCCGAACTTGTGAAAAGGATAGTGAAACAAAGAACAAAAAGCCTGTCTCTTCAGTATACAGACCACTCAGTGCTGAAGGTCTAGTACAACACTGTATCATCAGCTCTGCTTTCACAGTCCCCAACAGAAAGCTCTCCAGAAATAAAAATACAGAGAGCTCAAAGTCAGAAGCATTAAGGTGGAAAAAAATAAATGAATAATAAAAATAAATAAATAAAATGTATTGGAAGTTTGACTTTACGTTATATGCACTTGCAGAATAAGTAAAGTCAAAAAAGGAGGTTGATTGTCACTTTAAAGGGATAGAAATACTTTGTTTTAACTTTATTTTATTTTGTAGGCATTAAAAAAACATGAAGAATGATATAAGTCTTATCTCTGAAACCTTTATGGTTTAAGAGATATTCACAAACAAAGTATCCCCTCCCTGTTCAACCAGATCAGAAGGGAGATGCCCAGGTAGACTGCAGAGAGGGACAATCTTCAATTAAGATAATGGAAAAAGCTGAAAAACTTGTCAAGGGGGAAAGGGCTTTCATTGTTTTCATACAAAGAAAATTGTCCCCTTCTGTTATCTGTACTGTCATACAACCAGACTCACATCTGAGAAGAGATGGCTTACACTAGGTAAAAGGGGCGGGGAGGGGAACTTTGCTTGTGAATATCTCTTAAACCATAAAGGTTTGAGAGATAAGACTTATATCGTTCTTCATGTTTTTTTAATGCCTACAAAATAAAATAAAGTTAAAACGAAGTATTACTATCCCTTTAAGTCATTGTGGACTGTATGTATGATTACCAGAGATCCCTTTAGATGCAGGAAACTTCTAAGACTTACAATGTGCAGGGCTGAACAGGAATAAGTGCAGCCCTACAGTGTGTGTGTGCTATACAAGTTTGGCTCCGTGTGATCTTCATATAGCAGTAAGCTGTAATGGTTGTTTTATTTTGTTACACAATGCATGCTTTGCCGAAATTTTAAGTTTTAAAAAGGAGCCAGGACCTAACTTCAGGATAGACTGCGGTTACAGCTCTGAACCCCAGCCTGTCAATCTTGGTCTGTTCCCTCCCCAAGTATTGTCACATTCCAACCTCCTCCAATAACAGAAGATTTATCCATGTAAACTGGATTGCTCTTATTGGCTAGAGAGCGCTCCAGCTTACATGGAGAAACCCTCTGTCATAGGAGGAGGTTGGAACGTGACAATAAATGGGGAGGGAACAGACCAAGATTGACAGGCTGGGGTTCAGAGCTGTAACTACAGTTTATCCTGAAGTAAGGTCCCTGCTACTTTTTAAAAGTTTAAATTTCGGCAAACCATGCATTCTATAAGAAAATAAAACAACTATTACAGCTTATATCTATAGGAAGATCACACTGAGCCAAACTTGTATAAGGATGATAGTTTCTCTTTAAAGGGATAACTGGTCTCAACCATATACATAAAGACAAAGAGGAGCAACTCTGGAAAAAATAAACCACACCACACAAAGCAAAAAAAAAATCCTCATTGAGTTAAACAAAGGTTTTAACCCCCTTAACCCCTTAGGGTCCGACGGTCCCGCGGTGTCTGGTCCTTTAAGGACCAGATAGACGCGTTCGACGTGCCGTCCCACGTGACTGATTACGTGGGGCGGCACATCGAAAGGAGGGCTGAAAGAGATCGCTCCGGTCTTGGAGTGATCAATTTCAGTCCACGGTATTACTCACCGCGCTCCTGAAGGAGCACGGTGAGTAAAAGTACGTGACGTACCAGGACCGTCACTGGTCCTTAAGTGCCGGACCAGCATGACGGTCCGGGTACGTCACAGGACGCGAAGGGGTTAAGGCTAAAGATATATTGTACATGTTGCTTTGAAATGCATTGGAGAACTCACTAGCATTCTAAATCTATAGGAATTTTTATTTGCCCCCTGTAGTATTGATGGTTTGCGATGGAATTATTCCACTTTTGTTTAGAACATATGAAGAAACCAAATAGAATATGAAAGATCCTGCAATAGGGACAGGTATAGAGGAGGCACTGCAGTACCTGGTGTTTAATTCCAAACGTTCCCTTTATTGTGAAGGGGATTTTTAGAATTAAAGTGATAGTAATGTTTCAAAATAAAAGCAGCTCCAATTAATCTTCATAGTATTTGAGCCATAGAGAGTCTTATTTCAATACTGTCAGAGTTGTAGTTCAAGAGTAATTGAATGATAAAGTATCCCCCTCCCACCCCTTTTACCTAGTGTAAGCCGCCTCCCCTCAGATGTGGAATCTGGTCACTTAACCGGACTGATCACAGCAAGGGACAATCTTTTTACTGTGAGCATAAGGAAAACCCTCTCCCCTTGACAGGTTTTTCAGGTTTTCTCTTATGCTAATTGAAGATTGTCCCTCTCTGCAGGCCATCTGGACAGTCTTGCTGCTCTGTGGTGAGCAGTGTTACATCAGTAAAAGGGGCGGGAGGGGGATACTTTATCATTCAATTACTCTTGAACTACAACTCTGTATTTAAATAACACTCTCCATGGCTCAAATTCTATGAAGATTAATTGGAGCTCCTTTTATTTTGAAACATTACTATCAACTTAAATATTCAGAGTGCCTTCTGCATACTGTTTCCTACTTTAGGATTATTCATATCCTATTTTCTTTCTGCAGATTAATGCAAATTACGCAGATTAATGAACAAAGTCTAATTGCTTAGGATGTGTAATATTAATTCTACACACGTTTTCTCTTTTTGTGTATGTTTAGAACATGTGACTCAATGGAATTTACAGCAGTGTCAGCAGCTTTGTAGTTGAATAACTTTATTAAAGTGCAGTAATACAAACCCTTTGTTGAATCATCCTCAATTGGTTGTTTAAAAGCAGTGATGTCACTGAAAGTGCAAAGAAACAATACTACTTTGTCCTGCTCATTCCGAATCGGGGCAATCTTCACAAAGAACCACACCGGCGTCCCTGCAAACACAAGAGAACGTATAAGGCACCGAGCAAAGTTATGACTTCCGTACAAGTCAGATTTTCAGCCAAGTCATACAAAAAATGATCCGGTACCTTTTTTCAGCTGGTATTTTATCTGGTATTACATGAATCCAGCAGGAATTTGAAAATGTTTCTCCCTAAAGATCATCACTTTATCTCACCTTATTGCATAACCCCCTAGAGAGAGAGGTTGCCTACCCCCTGGTTAATTGGGCAGTAAAGGGTCAATATAAACTATAACTTCTACATGTTAAAAACTATAGGCAATGTAAATAGAGAAATGGAAAATGGGATCCCACAGCTTAAAACTCACTTGTTTCTTCTCAGTTACCCCTGAAGATCAATGAGATCTGCAGGCCTGGGTGACATCAACTTTTCACTATACGCTTATGGGAGAGGAAGAGAGATTGATATGCTCTTATAGAAGCAATGTGTCAGTGAATCTGCATCGAAAGGCTTCCATGGAAGGGGATACAAATCTCCCATTGGCACAGAGTTAAACGCTGATATCACCCAGCCCTCCAGATCTCTGTGAGCTGCAGAGGTAACAGAGAGGGAACATGTGAGTTTGGTTCCCACAGCTGTGAGTAAACTGCCTATGATAAAATGGAATTATACTGACTTTTAAAGGAAGAAGCAAATACTGGAGCAAAATTTAGTTGTTATCATAGCTGGGTTTTGTCCCGGAGACTCCTGGTTTTGCCTCTGTATTACCGGGTCTCCAGGGCAGAGGCTGATTCTCTGGATGTGGGGAGTTTTTTCTGAAACTCTGCCCACATCTACTGCTTCCCAGTCTGTTCCTCCAATTTATCCTCCCTTCCCAGCGTATGTATTACAGGAGCATGAAGCCCTGCCCTCACTCGCGATCAAGCCCCACCCCATTTTTGACACAAATAGCGTGATCTATTTCCCACAGTGGCACCAAAGGAGTGCCCCTCCGGGGAAAGCAAAAATAAAAGTTCCCAGGTATGGTTATTATTATAGTTACATTATTATTATTTCTCTTATTTCCATGTGTTAACCAGTCACATAATTAGTTGGTTGTACTCAGTCATTTATTGAAGAACAAGTACAAAGTACACCACTTGACAACATGGTTTCCATATGCTAGATTTTGGTTATTCAATATGGACATAAGTTTATGCCAGTGATGAACAACGTGAGGACCTCCAGCTGTTGCCAGGCTACAAGTGCCATCATACCCCACCAGACATTGGCTAGAGGGGATAATGGGAATTGCAATCTGGCAGCAGCTGGAAGCCTCCCATAGCCCTCTCCTAGTGTACTCAGTGCATAAGTAGGCACTTGTTAAGTAGGATGTTCAGCAGAGAAAACCCTAAATAATCCAGGACTTTTTACAGGAAGGGCTGTAAAAATGTGGAATTCTTTGCCTCAGAGCTCTGTGGTAAAATAATGTATATGTTTCTAACACAGAAATATCTGACTGCCATTTTTAGTCAGGAAGGAATTTTTTTAACCACTTGGGGCTTAATTGGAAATGGCTTCAGCATTTCTTTTTTATTTCTTCCTCAGAATCAACAAGGGTGACATGGCAACAGCTTAACTTGATGGACTCATATTTTTTTCAACCACATCAACTATGTTACTATGATTGCTATATTTTTATGGCTAACTGTGTTGCTCCATTCGTGCCCACCTCCGGGTCCCCGCTTTGGCGCACATGTGCGTGTTCTTGCGCCCGCTCAATAGCCTGCTGCATGCGGACGTATAAGTGGCTCACTCCCTGCCTCTTGCCTCCCCTCTCCCATTGAGCACAGTTCTGTAGCCCAGTGGGAATGTGGTTTTGTTTCAGCCCATTTGACATATCATAAGTCCATTAGGGCTTTGGGCAGTCTTGTTGTTAGTTTGGGCTTGGCCCAGTAGCACATTAGGGCTTGAGTCCACCTCTTCCTCCTATTGGAGGATTATTGTTTAAATACTCATCCATCCCTTTAGTCCTTGCCTGCTCCACAAGCTTGTTAGTACTCCTTGAGTTCCTGTGTTTTCTATTGCTCTCTGATATCCTGACCTGGCTTGTCTGACCTCTGCTGCTCTCTGATATCCATACCTGGGAACTCTCCGGATTTGCCCCGGAGACTCCGGTTCTGACAGAACTTTACCGGGTCTCCGGGGCAGAGGCTGATTCCTCCGGATGTGGAGAGTTTCTATTGAAACTCTGCCACATCCGCTTTTTCTCCTGCTGATACTCAGTCCCCAGCCCCCTGAGTGCCAGAGTGGTAAGGAATGCATTGCTTTGCAATGCATTCCGTACCACTCTGGCACTCAAAGGGTTAAGCCCCCCCCCACTCGCGGCAAGCCCCGCCCCTTTTTGACGCGATTAGCGTCATTTTTGTCACCCCCTGGTGAACAGAGGACTACCCTCCGGGTAGCCCTCGACTGGAAGTTCCCAGGTATGCTGATATCCTCACCTGGCTTGTCTGACCTCCACTTCTCTCTGATATCCTCACCTGGCTTGTCTGACCTCCGCTTCTCTCTGATATCCTGACCTGGCTTGTCTGACCTCTGCTGCTCTCTGATATCCTGACCTGGCTTGTCTGACCTCCGCTGCTCTCTGGTATCCTGACCTGTCTTGTCTGACCTCCGCTTCTCTCTGATATCCTGACCCGGCTTGTCTGACCTCCGCTTCTCTCTGATATCCTGACCCGGCTTGTCTGACCTCCGCTTCTCTCTGATATCCTGACCCGGCTTGTCTGACCTCTGCTGCTCTCTGATATCCTCACCTGGCTTGTCTGACCTCCGCTTCTCTCTGATATCCTGACCCGGCTTGTCTGACCTCCGCTGCTCTCTGGTATCCTGACCTGTCTTGTCTGACCTCTGCTGCTCTCTGGTATCCTGACCCGACTTGTCTGACCTCCGCTGCTCTCTGGTATCCTGACCCGACTTGTCTGACCTCCGCTGCTCCCTGATATCCTATCCAACTTGTCCGTGTTCCCCTCTTCTGGCCTTAGGTCCTGGTTCACACGGTTCACAGTTACTCCTGACCTGGTTGCACCCCAGCTCAACTGGGGTGGAACAATCTGGTTTCACAACCAGCACCTTTATCCAGCTTCGGCTGCAGCAAGGGAGTATCTGGCATGCCGTCCACACCCCCGAGCATTGCCCCCTAGCGTCGAACTCCAGCACCAACCAGTACCTTGATTGAGAGGGTCCCTACTCCCCTCGCAGTGACAAACAGGCACTAAATGTGATCAGTCATTCATTAATACCTAATGGAAAAGTGGAACAATTCTGAGTTAATCCAGCTGCACTATATGAAACGTATAATTCCCATTGAATTACATTGGGCTTTTAACCCTTTGAGTGCCGTAGGTGTACGCAACGCATTGATTTGCAATGTGTTGCGGACCCCTCTGCCACTCAAAGGGTTAACAGCTTGATTGCTAGAAAGTTTTCCAACTGATTGCTTGCAGAGGATCTAGAGACCTCTTGAGCATTGAATGGGTTAAATTAATGGGATTTTTGTTCCCTATGGAGCAACTGGTTGCCCCAGAATTACTCCATGTTCCTTGTGCATACTCGTATAGGGATATATATATACTGAGCATATTCCTCTTTTAGGTATTAGCTTCTTAATGCGTATGTGAAATTCTGTGTGATATTTTGTCAGCTGCCCATTTTTCATTCAGCTAATTTGTACATTGAAGTGTGGAGAGAAGAGATCCAGATTAACTTTATTACATTTCCGGATATCATAATGGTGAGCGCATTACACTTTTATAGAGAGAGTTATGAGCTGAATTCCATTAATATATTTTGGTAAAGAAACAGTGGGGCAAATGTAAAACAACAATGCTGCACAAGAACAGGCTCTGGAGTTGATTTTTAGCCCACACACCTACCTAATGTCTCATTTACTAAGCCGTGTACCACAGAATTCCTTCCCTTAACATCAATTGCACCAAAGAAAGAAAATTGCACAGTCTGGGAACGTTTTGGGGTGTTACTTCGTCTACCCCTCTGCCACTCAAAGGGTTAACAGCTTGATTGCTAGAAAGTTTTCCAACTGATTGCTTGCAGAGGATCTAGAGACCTCTTGAGCATTGAATGGGTTAAATTAATGGGATTTTTGTTCCCTATGGAGCAACTGGTTGCCCCAGAATTACTCCATGTTCCTTGTGCATACTCGTATAGGGATATATATATACTGAGCATATTCCTCTTTTAGGTATTAGCTTCTTAATGCGTATGTGAAATTCTGTGTGATATTTTGTCAGCTGCCCATTTTTCATTCAGCTAATTTGTACATTGAAGTGTGGAGAGAAGAGATTCAGATTAACTTTATTACATTTCCGGATATCATAATGGTGAGCGCATTACACTTTTATAGAGAGAGTTATGAGCTGAATTCCATTAATATATTTTGGTAAAGAAACAGTGGGGCAAATGTAAAACAACAATGCTGCACAAGAACAGGCTCTGGAGTTGATTTTTAGCCCACACACCTACCTAATGTCTCATTTACTAAGCCGTGTACCACAGAATTCCTTCCCTTAACATTGATTGCACCAAAGACAGAAAATTGCACAGTCTGGGAACGTTTTGGGGTGTTACTTCGTCTACTCCTTGTTAAACACTTTGAGTGACAGAGAGGTATGCAAATCATTGTAACTCAATGCGCTGGATACCTCTCTGGCTCTCAAAGTGTTAATACTATGTAATATACAAGGCATATTGGAATTGGTGTGACTTTAATCCATTTTCCAACGCACGCTATGGGGCTGGCACACAATGGGGCTTGCTAATAACAGATGGAGGGGATTGTCCCCGGGTTTTCACTACGGTTCATTTTTGAATGGTTGCATGCAGAAAAGTGTGTGACCATTTAACACTTTCACCATGTCGCCTGTATAAAAATAGCGATGACAATCAGTGCATGACAGCGCGAGATTGTCACGTTGCCTAGTCAATGGTCACGTTTTATAGTTATACATCCGGTGATTCTCAAACTGTTAAAGCTGATTCACCTTCCTCTTCCGCTTTAACAGTTTGGCTCTTTTTTTGTTACCTTTGTGCTGGGCAGCCTCCTTCCGCAGTTTTATAAAGAGGCTGTTATAACAAGACCCCTACACAATCAGTATGTGAGCCGATCCTGCCTCTCCCCTTCTCTACATGCAGAATGACAGGGAGAAGCAGAGCACACATAAAACTGCGGAAGGAGGCTGTCCTAGCACAAAGGTGAAAGAGTTAATTGGTTGCATGCTCTTCTGTGTGCGACTTTTCAAAAGGATACCGTTCACTACTGTGATCATACACTCTAGTGCAGAGGTTCTCAGCCAGTGCCCTCTGGGCCAACTTACAGGCCAGGACTTAGGAATTTCCCTGCTAGAACACAGGTGTGTTGATCAGAGGCTGGTTCATATTGCTTAACTCACCTGTGCTCTAACAAGGAAATCCTCACATCCTGGCCTGTTAGTGGGTCCTGAGGACACAGGCTGAGAACCACTGCTCTAGTGCATACCTTGAAGCTCAGTCACTGGCATTAGAGGATAACATCAGTGAGGCTGTACTGGCCAATTCCTACATTCAATTCTTTGAGGCTGATGTACTAAAGAAAAATGGTGCAATTCTGGAGCAAACAAGTTGCACCATATGGAACACATAAAAATTTCCATTAATTAAAACATACTTATCAACCACTTGTATGCTAGAACGGCCTTCAAAGCATTGGTACATAGTTCTTTGGAGACCTCTCTAGGATTCTAGTGGTTAAATGACCATTAACCAACAATGAGATTCTTTTCTTTTACTTACTTTTTGTACGTTTTATTCCCTGTAAGATCCTTGGTTTGTATCAGAATTGAACCACTTTCCTTTAGTACATCAGTCTCAGTAACAATATACGTTCTACTATACAGTTTTCTATACAATTTTTTTTTTTGGCATAAATCTGATTTCTAAATATTTCTTAATTAATTTCTTAATATTTTAATATTGTTAGGACACCAGTTTAATTAACCCCAAAGGATACATGCCCTTGAGTCATTCAAAATGACAACCTTTGTGTTTTAACCCCTTAGTGACACATGACGTGCCAGGCCTGTCACACAGTGATGGTCCTGGTGCATCATGGAATTCTGGGATGCAGCGCGGCTGCATGTTGCTCTACCACCCCAGAAAAAAAAAAAGCTCTGTAGCCCTTAACGACCTCACACGAGCTGCAGGATTGGGTGGTCGTTAAAATGTAAAATAGTGGTTGCAACAAAAAAAACAAAACAAAAACAGATTAAAAGCTAGAGATCTTAAATGCACTACACCACGGGGTTAAGGTGGAAAGAGGATATGCTTTTTGGTGGGTGAACGTAGGGTATGTGTGATGTAGGAAAGGGACATTATGGGGGTTATGCACTAAGGTGAGATAAAGCAGTGATAAGATGGAGATAACTTCTCCAGTGATATCACTTCTCCAGTTCCTATGTTATTCTATGGAGACAATTCACTAAGATTTATCCAACTTTGGAGATCTTAGTACATAGGCTCCATAGAATAACATAGGATTTGGATAAGTGATATCAATGGAGAAGTCCTCTCTGCTTTATAATCTTAGTGCATAACCCTTATATTCTCACACTGAGACAGAGAACACACTGTGGGCCGCATGAGAAGCATCTGAGGGCATCATCTGGCTCCAAGGCTGCCTGTTGCTCACCCCTAATTTAGCATCTAAAGAGTTAATTCTAAAGACAACCTTTTTGTGTGCCTTTAGTGCATTATTATGCACTTAGTGGGATTTAAGTGCAAATTTCAAGCTCCTGTTCTTTGCCTAATGTTTTTTTTAATCCTCACCTCCTAGAAGGTCAACCCTTTTACCGATATTGTGACATCCAGAAAAAGGCATTTGTATTGAACAATTGTATAATGTGCCCCAGCACCAATCCCTGAGGGAGTCCCCTTCTATCCCAGCCTTTCTCTAAATGTATTACAAACGTAATCTGACCTACCACCAAACTCAGTCCGTTGTCTACAGCACTCTGCTGTTTAATGCAATTAATCAATCAATATCCATTTAGCATATCTCCCAAGTGTCTCTCTTTAGGAGGAGACCCAAATCCCTCTGTCCTTCTTTCCCACCCTGGTGTCCCTGTGTTTAGGAGATCAGACTGTATGGTGTGTATAGAAGTGTATCACCCTGGTGTCCCTGTGTTTAGGAGATCAGACTGTGTGGTGTATATATATGTGTATCACACTGGTGTCCCTGTGTTTAGGAGATCAGATTGTGTGGTGTGTATATAAGTGTATCACCCTGGTGTCCCTGTGTTTAGGAGATCAGATTGTGTGGTGTGTATATAAGTGTATCACCCTGGTGTCCCTGTGTTTAGGAGATCAGACTATGTAGTGTGTATAGAAGTGTATCACCCTGGTGTCCCTGTGTTTAGGAGATCAGACTGTGTGTTGCGTATATAAGTGTATCACCCTGGTGTCCCTGTGTTTAGGAGATCAGATTGTGTGTTGTGTATATAAATGTATCGCCCTGGTGTCCCTGTGTTTAGGAGATCATACTGTGTGATGTATATATAAGTGTATCACATTGCTCCACAGCAATACAACTCACATTAATGTTTGTTTAGTATAAGTGTTTATAAGTTTGTCTGTGTAAATAAAATACTTTGATCTTGCTCTAAATAATTTATTAATTTACTCAAAGCGGTGTCAATATGTCATGAAATTGTCTAAAATTTCTCCTCTACAAACACCAACCCTTACTCACTTATTCAGCCTCTACTACTACTTGATGCAGCCTCTTTTCCCTGATTTCCCCTAGCTTTGATTTAGGGGCAATTTCGCACATTTTTCAATGCTCCAAAAGGATTCCAATAAGATTGAAGATGTTATCGCTTGGATAAAGGCACAAGGGCAAAATTCAGAGAGGTAATTAGTATTTTTGATCATAATAAGTTTAGTGAGGAGTTATTAGTAGGAGGTTTTGTGTATTCATCTCTTTGATAAATAGGTGGTTTATCACCGTGAAACGCGTTAGAGTATTTTAATATCTAGATATGTTTTATCAATCATA
Organism: Rhinophrynus dorsalis; assembly: GCA_037306005.1. Taxonomy (NCBI): domain Eukaryota; kingdom Metazoa; phylum Chordata; class Amphibia; order Anura; family Rhinophrynidae; genus Rhinophrynus; species Rhinophrynus dorsalis. Next base: position 56,592,941 of record CM074720.1, on the reverse strand, counting down.
TTTGTTTTTATAGATACAAATGTCCTTTTGGAGCAATCCTTATATAATAACTTGCTAATGTATGTTTGTCAGAAGCTGTCATGGGCAGTACAGGCGGCTGTGCATGCTGCAGTCATGCGCAGTATGCAATGCAATGCTTTGGATATTTCTCTGGTACTCAACGGGTTAATACATCCTTTTGGTCTCCTGGTAACCAGATCATGTGTAAAGACTATGTCTGATGAAAAAGATTTGAAATGCAACAGGGGACAATCATTGCTTCTTTTAGCTCCTCTCAGTGGCATATTTTGAATATGAATAACAATAGATTAGAAAGTACAACAGCTTATTACTATAGCAGAAAACAATGAGCAGAGGTGATTTGGCAATCTCCCAGCCACGCAGAACTCATTGTTCTTTAATGAACACTGCAGTACTGAATAAAACTTCAGCACAACAACACAATTATCTCTCATTAAACAAGACAATAAAAGAGAGAAAATAACCACTTGGACAAACATAGCAAAATACATTCAACATAAACACCGGGATGTACTTACTGTTTTTCTTGTACATTAAAATTTCAAAGGAGTTCATTTCGTAGTTCTCAAACGTCTGTCTAACTTTGTCGATTGTCTCTTTGTCTGTCAGCTCCCCATACATAAAGCTGTAAAATACAAAAATTGTCATTTATATACAATGTATTTCATTGTATCAAAGGTTTCTATAAATTGGCTAGCAGCCTGCAATGAGGTGGATAACTCACTGCATTCAGACGGTTAAAGTGAGTCAACCTCCATTTTGAGGGATAGTAAAGTTGCAAAATAAATGCAGCTCCAATTATTCTTTATAGTTTTTGGGCCATGTGGAGCGGTATTATCATTCTCTAGGATGTGTAGTTCCAAAGTAACTGAATTATAACGTTTCCCCCCTCCTGCCCCTTTTACCTAGTGTAAGCCGCCTCCCCTCAGATGTGGAATCTAGTTGCATGACCGGACAGCTCGCAGAGAGGGACAATCTTCTGGCTGCGATTATAAGGAAAAACCCTGCCCCCTTGAAGGAGGAGGGCAGGTTTTTCCTTATGCCAACAGAAGATTGTCCCTTGCTGTGATCCATCTGGATGGTCTTGCTGTGTCAGCTTTACATAGGTAGAAGGGGCGGGAGGAGGGCAATTTATGATTCAATTACTCTGGAACTACACATCACAGAGAATGATAATAACACTCTACATGGCCCAAAAAATATAAAAAATATTTGGAGCTGCACTTATTTTGAAACATTACTATCCCTTTAAGTATATGCAAAACATGTTTGGCTATCCTTTAAATTGTATTTATTTATTTATTTATTTATTTATTTATTTTTCTAAATAACCCTTGCACAGCTTTCTGACAGGGATGCAATGTTACACTATCACTGCAGCAGCGAGTGCTCTAAATGTTGTATTGGAGGCAGGCTTTTCTGCTGAAAGCAGATTGCAACGTTATATCACTGTCCATCCTTTCACAGTCCCTGACAGAAAGCTTTCTGGAAACAGAAACTCAGCAATCAACCTGACAGGGAACTAAAAGTATAACAAAAATAGGTAAAGATAAGGGAAAAGTACAGGCAATTTGATTTAACATATACACGCAGAATATTTAAGGTCAAAACAGGCACTGACTCTTAGTTCACCAACACAGAAACGTTTTATAGATGAGGACTGTCAGTAGTAATGTGTCATGTGTAATTTGGGCTAAAACGTCTTGCTTATTAATCATTGTAGTGCCAGAGAGGTATCGAATTAATTGTAATGGAATGCGATGGATATCTATCTGGCACTCAAAGGGTTAATCCACTGGCTTCAAAAGACATCTCCATTTCTAAGGATGCGCATGAAAAACACAAACTATAACACTGTACTGCTTCATATGAAATCCTTCAGAATTACATTTTCATTTCACTCAAAGGGTTAAAAGGCAGCTTTACAGCTAATGTCTGATCCAAGGGTAACAAAAAACACCAGGGTGCACTGAGCAGCACCATAACAGCTTCTGTTGGCCTTTTAGGGAGTCAGAAACTCCGTCCAAGATTATGCAGCTCTCAGCCACAAACTTTCCATGTTGTGTGCTTAATCAAGATAGACCTGCTGAGTCAGGCTTTCCAGACAGAGACAGCGGCACTATGGGAACCTGTCTCATTCAGGGCATGAAATTGTCCTATGCATTGCAGCATCTTTGCCCCCAAATACCCTAATCTGCTGCCCTGTTTGTCTGCAGAGTTTCACAATTCATCTCCGGCTTAATATGCAGGTTTGCTCCCAAGGGAGCAGATCTACCTATAGGTAACTACTGGATGATAGCTGCCCTTTAACCCTTTGAGTGATAGACGGGTGTGCAAAACATTACAGAGAAATGTGTTACATTTCCATCTGGCTCTAGAGAGATGTGGCCATTTAGTCTGCATATAAAATGGATAAAAAGATGGGCAAATGCACCTTAGAAATATTTTTATCAAATGATGTTTAAAAGGGTGGGGTCACAATTCTTTTTAGGTAAAACGATTACTAGGAAAAGCATGAAATGTATAATGACATTACCCCTATTAGTTTTTTGGGAACAAGCAACGCCTCCTAGAGCAGGCTGGGACTGACAGTGCAGGCACGCATACGTCACTATGGAAAGATGTCTGCGCAGTTTCCTGCCTGTCAGTCCCTGGAGCAGCATAGAAATTCTCAATAACCAGGTAATAATTCTGGTGACTTGCACTACTGAGCAGCTAGTCGCCACATGGGTATTTATTTGGGGCAAATTTTAACAGGGGTGGTAGTTATGCTTTAAAGTCCCCTAGATTGTAAGATCATCTGGACAGGGACCTCACAACCACTTATTGTTGTTGTCTGTCACAAGAATGGGGGATGAGAGGTAAAGGAGGTTAGGAAATAGTTGCTCAAACGTGCAGGTTTTCACTATTTCTTCACGTGAACACAGGTGGATCAGTGGATCTGTTAGTGTTTAGTTCATTCTGATTAATCTGACTGTGCTACTGGTTTATTTGACAATAACCTGAAAACCTGCCCCGTTGAGGGGTCTAACAACAAGTTTTACCACCCATGTCAGTCATTCTATTAGTCCACAGGACACGCCAACAGGACAAGTCTCAGCAACATCCTTTCTACACAGTGGATAGGCAATCAATTGCTCAGTCACTGTGACTCATCTGTCTGTGCTTAATTATGGAAATACTGCGAGACAGACCTGTTGGTGTGCCTTAACCCTCTGAGTGCCAGAGAGCTACCCCACGCATTGTAACGCAATGCCTGGGATAGCTCTCTGGCACTCAAACGGTTAAAGGTTTTAGAATCACTGAACGATACAGTGTACTAAGAGTAGGAAAGATTTGGCTTTCCAGATGCTAGAAACTATAACCATACCTCCCAAGTGTCCCTCTTTAGTAGGGATAGTCCCTGTTTAAGACCCAAATCCCTCTGCCCCACCCTGGTGTCCCTCTTTTTAGGAGATCAGACTGTGTGGTGTATATATATGTATCACCATACCTGGGAACTTAACAGGCAGGGCTACCCGGAGGACAGCTATGCCAGCGCCGACCGGGGAGTGAAATGACGCGATTCGCGTCATAAAAGGGGCGGGGCTTAGTCGCGAGGGGGCGGGACAAAAATTTTTAAAAAAGGGGTAAAATATAGGTGGAATGCAGGTAAGAGGGTGGGGAGTAGGAGGAACCTGTGCGGGATGGAGAACAAGTGGGCAGAGTTTTGCCCGCCCGGAGATTGAGAGACTGCCCCGGAGACCCGGTAATTACCTGTGAAATCCGGAGTCTCTGGGGCAAAACCGGAGAGTTCCCAGGTATGTGTATCACATTGCTACACAGCAATAAAACTCACATTAATGCTTGTTTAAAAGTCAGTATCTGTGTTTATACATTCCTCTGTGTAAATAAAATACTTTGGTCTTATTCTAAATCATTTTTTCAGTTACACAAGAGGTGTCAAAATGTCATGAAATAACCTAAAAATTCTCGGTAATGCTCCACCCATCAGCCACTCCCCCAGCAACACCACCTAAAACACCAGTGTTCCTCTTTGGACATTTGGAATGTTGGTTGGTATGCTATAAATCATGTAATCCCCAAACAGCCCATAACTAATTGGGGGTGATGGGAACTGAAGACCCCAACCGCTGGAGACCATACCAACCTAGGACAGATGTAATTCATGGGAGAGGGTTCAAGAATAAACTTTCGGTTGTTATTGGACTACAGCAACAACTAGGCCCAGTGTTCACCAACATCCCTGAACTAAATACACAACAATAGTCTCCAAAAGCCACTACAATTCCATATCTCATGGATGACGCTGAATGAGCACAGGTGCGTCAATCTGTGGTTCAGCCATTTTGAATTACCTGCCTGTATGTATCCAAGAAGGAAAAATAAATATTATTGGGAACTTTGAATAGTACATCCCTTTCCCAAAACTATGTATAATTGCCTGAATGCATATATAAATAAATACAAGTACAGAACACTGGGCAGGTTGAATATGTTACTGAGAGTTGTGTTAGTTATGTGTCTGTACCCCTGGTTGTGCAACACTGAAACAACTTTCAATAGGAATGTATGGGAAGGTGTCATAGATTAGAATATTAATTCCTACAAATAAAGTTTCCTAACCTATACAGCTAATTTCATGGCTCTGCACCTCAAATGTATGTGTAAAAAGCTATGAGCCACAATAGAGCAATGGAGAGGGGGGTAATACTATCAAAAAGTATCTTTATATATACTGCCTTCATTCATGCCGGTCTGCTTGTTCACTTTATGGCAATTTATATGATTTTGAAGAGTGTTTAAAATCAGCTATGTTATCCATTTTTTTTAATTTAAAATAATAGTTTGTGATATGATTTAGCTCTATTGTTTGTCTGACTATGCAAATTAGCTAATACTGCCAGCAGGAAGCAGCAGATGGGATGGAGATAAGGGTGGAATGTCAGGGAGTAGTAGGTGTGAGGGAGAGCAGTTTGGAATGTCAGTATCTATAATCTGGCTACCAGGGAGTGGCACTTGTGAAGGAGAGTAGTGTGGAATGTTAGCATCTATCCTAGCAGGGAGTGGCATTTGTAAGACAGGGCAGTTTGGAATGCTGGTATCTCTCTAGCAGGGAGATAGAGAGGCAGCTGTGATAGAGAGCAGTGTGGAATGTTAGTATCTGGATAGCGGGGAGTGGCACTTGTGAAGGAGAGCAGTGTGGAATGTTACTATCAGATTAGCAGGAAGTGGCAGTTGTGAAAGAGGGCAGTTTGTCATTTTGGTATCTCTCTAGCAGGGAGTGGCATTTATGAAGGAGAGCAGTGTGGAATGGTAGTACTTGGCTGGCAGAGAGTTGCAGTTGCAAGATGGAGCAGTTTGGAATGTTAGTATCTGGCTTGCAGGGAGTGGCAGTTGTGATAGATAGCAGTGTGGAATGTTAGTATCTGACTTTCAGGGAGTGGCACTTGCGAAGGACAGCAGTGTGGAATGTTAGTATCTGGCTAGAAGGGATTGGCACTTGTGAGAGAGAGCAGTTTAGAATTTTAGTACCTGGCTGGCAGGAAGTGGCAGTTGTGATAGAGAGCAGTGTGGAATGTTAGCATCTGGCTAGCAGGGAGTGGCACTTGTAAAAGAGAGTAATGTGGAATGTTAGTACCTGGCTGGCAGGAAGTGGCAGTTGTGATAGAGAGCAGTGTGGAATGTTAGCATCTGGCTAGCAGGGAGTGGCACTTGTGAAAGAGAGCAATGTGGAATGTTAGTACCTGGCTGGCAGGGAGTGGCACTTGTGAAAGAGAGCAATGTGGAATGTTAGTACCTGGCTTGCAGGAAGTGGCAGTTGTGATAGAGAGCAGTGTGGAATGTTAGTACCTGGCTGGCAGGAAGTGGCAGTTGTGAAAGAGAGCAGTTTGGAATGCTAGTATCTGGCTAGTGGGGAGTGGCACTAGTGAAGGAGAGCAGTGTGGAATGTTAGTATGTGGCTGGCATACTGGCAAGTACAGTCTAATTTACATAAACTGACAACTCAATTAAATTGCAAAAAAGGCTTAACATAGAACTTTCAGAATCACCAAAGTTCTACTTTAACCCCTTAGCGACAATGGACATACATGTACGTCCTCTGTGGCTGTCACTTAGTGACAGAGGACGTACATGTACGTCCCGGAAATCCGGATCCCCGTGCGGCTGCACGCCGTTCGGGGACTCCGGATTCTTTTGAAAAAAAAAAAAAAAAAATGTTAGACGGGCGTTAAGTGACGGCCGCGTCTGCACGCGGCCGTCACTAAGGGGTTAAATGTCCCCTTTGGCTTTAATGGGTTTATGAGTCTAGGAGTGTGGAAATTCCCCCCATGACTTAGTAAACAGACACAAACAAGGAATGGGCAAAAAATGGAGCTTAACCTCCCTGGATCTTAGTGATGTTTCCAATGTATTGTAATTTGATGTCATTAGCATCCACTTAGAAATAGCCAACAGATATATACAGTATTCAAAAATGGAGGATTTTAGATCTCTTACAGTTCTTGAAGGAAGTCTTAAGAACCAGAGGGGAGTGCAATGCATTGTGAAGCATTGAGTTACACACCCCTCTGGTACTTAAGGAGTTAAATACTGACTGTGACTTTATCTACTGTAAAATCTGTCCAGTGGCTGCTCTTAGTTCTGTGCATATTGGCCCACATGTATAAAAAACAAAGTGGATCATTTCTGGAGCAGACCAACATTCCAAAGAGTCTTGTTGATATAAGTGGTTCCTTTTTAACCCCTTGAACGCTCATTGCTTCACAATGCTTTGGGGACATCGCTAGCATTCAAGCCATTTACACAAAAGGAAACCTCTCCTTTATGGTGCAATTGGTTTTCCAAAAAATTATCCACTTTCTTTTTTTAACTTGTCCCAAAAAACCTTATGCTGAAATCAAAAGATGGACAACTGCAGAGCAAATCAGCTGCTCTCTAGGGAGGGAAATAAAAGTCCCCGATCATTTAACGGGGCTTTTAACCTGAATGCTGGCGAGGTCTCCAATATAATGTGCATGTTGCCAATATCGGAACTGAGCAGCTTTGAGAAATCCTATTGGGGAAAGATTCTGGGTGGGTGTGTCAGCACTTGATGATGGCCAATCACTGTCTTGTAAAGCTAACTCATAGATCCTCATGAGGCGTGTTTTTTTATTGTGTGAATGGAGAATTTCAAATGTAAATCTATGGTAATGCTTAGGCACCACAACTAATTTTTGTTCTGGTCTTTTTTTCCATTCTGATTCTACAACCTACAAGAAACCATGGTGAAGGTGCTCCAAGTCAGGGGTAGGCAAGCCGAGGACCTCCAGCTCTTCAGGACTATAAATTTCCATCAACCCCAGTTAGCTGAAATGATAGGAACTGCAGTCCTAAACATTTGAAGCCGGGCCTTGGGCTGTCCACACCTGTAGTTAGGTCCGATGATAACTTGATAACAAAATGTGGTCCTTTAAATTGAGATGCAGAGACTTGAGTCAAAATCCTGAGACTCTGTGTCAAACCGTGTGAGATCTCATGTATAGATACCCCCTGAATAAACATCATTAGGTTAATCCAAGGATCGGATATTTTGGCTAACCCACCTGTGCTCAAGTCTGTGAGTTGCAATGCATTGGATACCTCTCTGGAACTCAGAGGGTAAAATCTTAGCATGTATACAGCCTTTGTGGATAGGTTTGGACATCCTTCTTATAGGTTAAATGTATTTTCTGTGCCAGGAAAATGAGAGTGAGGCTGGGAGGTGGAACCATGTGAGGATTGGCTTTGACCAAAGATGGGAAAAGACACCTTGTTTTGGAGAACCTGAGATGTAAATATGACCCTTTATACAAGTTCCATACATTATTTCATCAGTGTAAAACAGCAACACATGATTTGGTACCTGCAAGTGCTGCTTTTTTGCATAACTTCTGCTCTGTGGTATCCTGAAAGCTTGCAGAATCCATCGTTACTATAGACAATGGGCCAATCCACAATCTGAGCGTTACCCAACACAAAATTAGTATCTGTTTGAAAAAAACATGAAAAACATTTTTACTGGAATAACTAATATAATCAGTTAGAGATAAAAAAATAGACACCTAGTTTCATCTTACTGAAAATGATATGCATTGCTTTGTTGAATGTTTCAATAGAAATTAAGGCAAGTTAACCCTCTGGGAACTGTAAAAGCCACCAATGTGTTGTGTTGAAATGATTTATAGAATTTCCTTTCACTCAAACGTCTAGTGAATTCCCAAGATAATGTGCTACTAGCTTGAATTTAACCCTCTGAGAGCCAAAGGACTCTTTGCTATACCCTGAACACCACAATGACACCCAAAGGGTTAAAAATATTGTATCCAATGTACTTTTTTATTGTTATTATTATCTAATTGTTATGATATTTGCAGATGACTCTGTATTACTAATGTATCCTGAATAATATAAATAATTTAAGTATGAGTAACACAACACATAAAAACAAATCATTTAAAAAACACAATGTATAGAAAACTATTTATTATATTTTTATTAGGTGTTTTTTTCCCTCTAGTCAAGGGCTATGTATCTGCCAACCTCCTGGACTCCATTACACTCAATAATTTATTTAAGGGATTTATCAACTAATTCCGCTACAGACTTTGGCCGGGATTCATCAAGGTGCGAATGGCTTAACGAGCAAGAAAATCGGAGGATTTGTTTGTGTATTAACGAATCGCCCATTCAGCAATTTTGGATTGTATCTGGCCATCACTTATTCTTCAATACGCGATGGCCAAATAGATCCACAAATGTTATCTTCTAGCTTCAAGATGGCTGATCCTATTTGAATGCATTGGGCGAACAGGCATACACATTTTTGCTTGTGCATGGGTTTTTCCCTGGACTGGCCAATTAATGTAATTTTGCGTATGTGAAGCAGGGAAACACCCAAAATCATTGATGAATACCTGAAGGTATCTATCAATGATCGCGGCGAAGCGCATCGCTGCTCTTCCAGCAGTTTGATGAATCCCGTCCTTAATTGGGAATCTGTTACATAAAACTAGTGAGAACACATATCAATTGCAATGCAGTCCAACTCAGTATAATGTATCATGTAACCCTTTGAGTGCCAGAGGGGTACGCAACTCATTGCTCTGCAATACGTTGCATACTCCTCTGGCACTCAAAGGGTTAAATTAAATCATTTGGGCCTTATTGCTCACACTAAATTATTGCATATTTGTAGAAAACCCAGCTGCACCCTAGAAGGAAAAATGAAAATTTCAGTTGATTTCAATGGGATTTTTAACTCACCAAAGAGAGTTATCCTGGGCATTGCATTGTTATGCATTGGAGGCCTCTCTAGCATTCAAGGGGTTAAAAGGCCAATTTAGTATAACAGAGGACACAAAATTAGCTGGAGGCTGCCCAGGGACGGAACTGCCCTACCAACCAAAAAAAAAAAAAAAGAAATCCATATATTGAGGCATTCAAAAAATGGAAATATCCTCCCACCCCTTTTCCCATTCTGATGCCACCTCCCCTCAGATCTGTGGTCCGGTCACTTGACCGGATAAGTCACAATGAAGGACCATCTTCCCTCAATCCATATAAGGAAAAACCTAACTACCTTGTTGAAGGTGGGCAGGTTTTTCCTAATACAAACTGAAGATTGGCCCTCGTTGTGATCCGTTGTTGGATCTCAGCTTGAAATGCTGACATCGGGGAAATGGATGGAAGGGGTAAACTTCTGCATAAAATAACATTGTCATTGTACAGTTGTAGAGAATAAGAGCATCAACCGGCAGTACTATTACTTATGTTGAACAAACTGCGCTGCATTGCCAACTAAATATACCGTCCCTTTAGTTATAAGCAAAATACACCACTCTGTATCACCAAGGTTAAAAACACTTAAAAACAATTACAAAAAGTGAATACGAGACATTGCCTAATATCATACGTTGCCAAGAACAAGACCAACCAATAATAAAGAGTATATAGCATTATGGGATTGGAAATGCAAGACAACAAGTATAAATCCAAACATTCCATCTATTACTATCATAAGTGCAAAACTGGAACTTACATAAATGCAATACCACAGATAGATCAATAAGTGCAAAAAATAATGCGTGAAAGATATAAATATATACTATAAAAATGTAAAAATACTGTAACAGAACTGTGTGAACAAGAGAAGCCGTCTCAAGGCTTGTAGGTGAAACGCGTTAGTAGTGTAATAGTAGTGAGAGACGCTTTCCCTTGTCCTCCTCATTGCACTTTGGTCTTCATTTATTGGGACATTAATGGATGAGTATATACCACATTTCTATTACAGTGTATTTGTATTTCAGAGTATATATTTATATCTTTCACACATTATTTTTTTCAATTAATTATTTTTTGGGACTTGCACTTTATTGATCCATCTGTGGTATTGCATTTATATATGTTACAGTTTTGCACTTACGATAGTAATAGAGGGAACGTTTTGACTTATACTTGTTGTTTGCAATTCTAATCCCATATTGCTATATACTCTCTATTATTGATTGGTCTTGTTCTTTGCAACATATTATATTGGGGGATGTCTCTCTATCACTCTTGTGATTGTTTGTAAGTGTTTGCAACCTTGGTGAAACAGAGTGGTGTATTTTGTATACAATTAATAAAGTATGTATTTTTTCATGATGTCCTTTCCTTTTAAATTCCTGTATATATGGGTTTCTTTTTTTGGTTGGTAGGGCAGTTCTGACCCTGGGCTGTCTCCAGCTAATTTTGTATCCTCTGTATTGTTTGGCCCTTGAGAACACCACACTATTTCAGTGTTTATTATTACATCTATATTGATTTTTTATTTAATGATACTGGTGTGGGCCACTCTCTTTTGTGTGTACAATTTAATATAACACATTTTTATTTGTCCCCTATTGTGCAGTTGGTTTACTGCAGAATAACTTCAGTGTTCTTTTATAAATATGGGCCTTTGTTTCCAGAAACTGTCTCCTTTATTAACACTTGTAAACTGTAAAAGCTGTAGTTCTGCTGCAGCCATTTTCTTCTTGCAGCTACTTCAAATGAGGATCCTGACAGTACAGTTTGCTATGCCTTCTGAAAATCAATTGTACAGACATTAAAGGGATAGTAATACTTTAATATTACTAATCCCCATAGTGTAGCTCTTTCAAAAAGAATTCAGTTGCCTACAGGTTCATCTCTCAAACCTTTATGGTTTGAAAGAAAACCGTAACCAAAGTTCCCCCCTCCCTCCCCTTTCCCTGAAGTCATCGTTGTACTGACTGCAGGGATATCCGGTTTTATTTTTCATCAGGCGGCTCTGCAGCAGAGCCGAGATCGCATTAGTAAAAAAAAATTATTTCACTGAAACGGTCTTCTACGTGTGCTTGCAAACCAAGCACATGCAGAAGACCATTTGAATGAAATCATTCTTTTTCATGAACGCAATCTCGGCTCTGCTGCAGAGCCGCAAGGCTGTCGTACGACAGTCTTTCCCTGCAGCCAGTACAACGCTGACTTCAGGGAAAGGGGAGGGAGGGGAAACTTTGCTTTGTCTCATGAATCTGGGGGCAATTGAATTATTTTTTAAAGAGCTACACTATGGGGATTAGTAATATTAAAGTATTAAAAGATGTCATTGTCCACTGTGCTTTTGGGAGCTTTTGGCCTAGACTTATTGGACATTAACCCGTTGAGAGCCAGAGAGGATACATCTCTGGCACTAAAAAGGTTAAAGGGCATTACCACATTTTACTAAGTCTGCTTTGATGGGAGGAGATTTAATAAAAAAAAATAAAGCCTGATGATGTGCTGTGCAAATCAAAAAAACACTCCCATCAGAGAACTGAAACTTGCAGTTATGGGGAAGTCTGAGATTTAAAATGGATCTGTCACCTAACATCTTTTAGTCTCATTAAATATATATTTTTCAGTTGCATCTACCTTGTGATTTTTGTGTTTCAATTAGTGCAGTGGCTTTAGTGATTTTTGGTTAAGTAGTTAGGGACTAGGTTTGTACATTCACTTCAGAACAAATGGCACAGAAGCACAAATGGCACATTCTGTTTGAGTATTCAGATTAATATGTTTTTTAATTCATTCACATGCTTACACCTCATGTTAAATAAACATCACATTTGCCTTGATGTTGGAGGTCCAGCAGTGTCCTCCACACCCTAGTCCTCCAGCAGCTTCAGTACAAATAAAAACAGGATTTGAAAAAAAAAAAAGTAATACACCCACTGCCACTGTTGCCACCTTCATTTTTAATAAGTAAAATAAAGAAATCCCTACCATTAGTCCTGCTTGGGCCATTGCCTGAGCCGGTATGAGCAAAAAAATGG